>CM022395.1:81102325-86102325 GCA_011833715.1 Carcinoscorpius rotundicauda
TTTAAATACAAAATTATTGGCCTAATATTAATAACCTTTCAAGTTGCTCTGGGGCCTATTAAGCCCCAATTTTCATAGGAGTGTTAACTAGACTGATTATAAAGGTGAATTAAATATGACAATCATTAGACACAATAATAAAATTATTATTTTACATAATGACTCTGGTCAACTGTAATGGATATTCGTCTTGGGTTACTAGGTGGCAAATGGGTGGTAAAGGTTTAGTGGGGTATTTTGTTGTGTGTTGTACCTGTGTACGTATATCTGTATAGAGGTATATAAACTTCTCACTTATTGTTAACCCTTTTTTTAAGGGGTTGTGTGGAATCCACTTAGATTGTGACCACTAAAGTATCCGTGAGAGTAATTATACTATAATTTTTGATAATCTATGCAAATCTCTACAAAATTTTGCATTTTATTGGTTAGCTTTACAAGGTTTTCATACATAAAATATCAGGTTTTTGGATTAAGTACTAAATTTTTTAATTAAACATTTTCTCATAAAATGTTTCTTTCAGAAAGCTGAATATCCAACATAGAGAAATTTTCATTTTAAAATTATAAAAACTCTTATGCATCAGAAAACTTTGAAATTTCGTATGTGAAACCTTTATAAATTACAGATAATTATTAAATGTTTTCAAGAAAAACTTTATATTTTATATTATTTTCACAACTGAATCAGAATCTCTGTATATGTTTGACTGATTTCATAACCACCATAAAAAATTGGGAAATAAATATAACTTATGCTTTTTTGTTCTAGAATGACTAAGTTATAACTTGAAAACACAAATGTTTATTCTAAGCAGCTTAAATGTCATAATGTTATATATATTATTTTTGTTATATTGGTCTTTCAGCCATTATTAGCTCACATTACAGAGGTTGCAATGATATGGTACACATATGCTCATGCTATCATATCCATAAGTATCAAACTGACCTTCAGTCTCTACAAAGTTACGTGTCTTGTCCCTATTTTAGTGGACAACTATTTTGTAAAGTACAGTCACATTTCAATTATGATACATTACACATGTATATAGATTAATACTAATTACAGACATATTTCCTGAATAATTCTAGAACAGGCCTGGGCAACCGAAAAAAGCAAATTATAGTAAAAATATATCAATTTTACAACTTCTTTTCAAAAGATGGATATTTAGGATAATAACTCTACTCCAACAATAATTTTAGATGGTCCTGATTATTGCCTAGTTTGCCCACGCCTGTTCTAGAACATTCTAGAAACTTTACAGAAGTATTTAGAATAATCTAGAATATTCTAGAAGAATCCACAAATCCTATATATATAGGAGCTGAAATCTTCAAACCGTGTCAAAAATGATATCTCTTGATGAAGCTGTACATTTACTGACAAAACCATCCAACGATGAAAGTGAACATGATAATGTCAAATACTACTCTGAAAGTTGTGACGATGATCCTTCTGAAGCCGAAAATGATGAACAAATTGTGCCGTACCCTTCTGAAAGTGAAGAAAGTAATCAAGAAGATCTTACTACAATGCCAGTGAATGAACTTTTGTCCAAAGATAAGAATTTTAGTTATTCAACAACACCTTCAAGGATCAACAGGAGAACTGCAGCTCTCAATATATCCAATGGGAACCCAGGCATTACAAGGCAAGCTGCTCCAAGAGTCTCTACACCATTTGAAACATTCAAAATTTTCATTTCTGATAACATGATGGAACAGATCATTCACTCAACAAACACCATCATGAAAGAACCAATTTTTGAAGAAGACCTCTGGAAATGGATCGCAGCTAATCTTTTCCTTGGAATAAGCAAATCCAAAAATGCATTGATAGACGAAATGTTTTCAACTCAATTCGGTTTGCCATTTTTGCGAAAACTGATTATGCAAGACAAAAAAATGTGCTCAAAAATCAGAGTTGACATCCACTCTCAAAGAAATAGAGAAATCAAAGATGCTGCCATCTCTGGAGTCTGGAATTTTTTCATTGAAAATTGCAAAAACAGTTAGAATCCAAGCGAATACCTGACAGTGGATTAACAACTATGTAACTTCAAAGGAAGGTTTGGCTTCAGAATATACATTCCGACAAAGCCAGGCAAATACGGAATAAAAATTTGGTACCTAACAGATGCAAAGACAAGTTACCTCCTCAACGCTCAAATTTATACTGGAAAGGTTTGAAGTACAACAGAAAGAAATCAAGGAGAAAGAATAGTCAGAGAACTGAGTCAGCCATTTCTTGGAAAAGGAAGGAAAATAACGACAGATAATTTCTTCACAACAATGACACTTACAAACAAAAAGAGCAGGACTTGTTGGAACCATACGGAAATCAAGAACCTTCCTGCCTCCTGAAATAAATACAAAATCTAGAGAGTTATCACCAAAGTTTTTCTACCATGATGACATCACTCTTCTCAGGCACTCAGAGAAACCAGGATAATATGTGCTACTACAGAGTTCTCAGCATCAGTCTGGTGAAGTAGAAGAGAATGGAAAGCCCGAAATCATCAATCTTTACAATGCAACGAAGGTAGGTGTCGACACTCTCGATCAACTGGGGAGATATTATACAACAAAGAGGTGATCAAAACGCTGGTCAGTCTGCACATTCTATAACATTCTAGATCTTGCTGCATACAATGCTTTCGTTTTATACTCGGCAAAACATCCAGAATTTCTTCGTCAACATAAATCAAGAGCCAGAAGAGAATTTATATGGCAATTGGTGCTTGAAATCAAAGAAATGTACCACAAAGATAATGGCAAAACAACCTCATGTGAACCGCCTGCAAAGAGGGCAAAAAGAGGATGATGCCATTTGTGCGGCAGATCAAAAGATAGACAGTTGAAAATTGTTTGCTCAAATTGTAAAAAAATGTTTATCAGAGCCATTCTAAAGTTGTTTTTAATGAATGTTGCTAAATCACTATGTTTCTATTGGAAAAATATATGGGGCTTGATAGACCCCAAAATCACTTAAAAGGATGGAAATATTTTTTTTGTAGGAGTGTTAACAAATTTGAAATTTTCTAATCCATATAATTAGCTGAGTTTGCTACATGTTCAGCTGGCATTAATTCATAAACATTTTGTTTCTCTGTTGCAGTTTTGTGTTCTTTTTAGTTCAAATTTTATATTCTTTCATGTTTGTTCAAAACAGACTAAGTCAAACAGAATGCTATAACTAACACACCAGCTTCTTGTACTAAATATTTAATACATTGGTGAAATATGTAACTTAAAACAAGGAAAAAAGATTGTTTGAAAACCTGCATGTTTCTATGTTCAGCCTATTTCTACATTTATAGAAAATAATTTATACTGTGTTTGTATCTTGGTATGTACAACTATACTGAGTTCTATATCTCCTCTTTGTTAACTTGTAATTTCTGATGGTAGCAGGGTAGAATTAAATGTAGAGTTGTTCAACAAGCCTGGTTGGTGCTTTTCTAATAAATTACTGTGCACTTTTTAACATTGTCTTGTTTTTAGTGGATTTGACATTTTGTTTTTATTATTTTTCTCCAGATCTGTTTTACGTGTAAGGAAACCAGATTTTCATTCTTTGGATCATGGGGAGTCAAGTGTAAATTATGTAAAAGACTTGTCTGTGAGAAATGTTCAACTAAGGTAAGGAATATTTCCATTTAACATTTTAAAGAAAGTGTTTATGAATAAAGAATTAACAAAGATTGTACATACACCATTAAATACTTTGCTTTGTAGTTGATCAGAAATGTAAATTTTGTTATCTATAGGAATTCTAAAACATTGCATATTGTTCTGTTAAAAATGAAGTTAATTTGTGTATGATAACTTATATTATTCATACTAACCTTGTTTAGACAAATAGTTTGTGACCAAACTGTATCTGCCACAGAATTATATTAAGTGATAATATTTCAAAGTAGCTTTAATATATTTACTTTATATACTCTCGAGCGATACTATTAATCATTATATGCGCATAAAGTAATGTAACTTTGTTAATTATTATTCTGTATATGGTATTTAATTTAAAATTATTATTTTAGTAACTGTAAACTTTGTACTGAATGATTTGATTTACACATTTTTTATCACATTGTCTGGAGAAATTAAACTATCCATGTGTAAAATTACAACTTAAGATTTATTTCTGGTAAAAGTCACTGTTTTTTGATGCAGATTTTTGTTAATGGTGAGGGGCAACCCATGGATGGTTCTACTTGTTCAGTTTGCCTTATTTGGAATTCAATTATCAATTACACGTTTGCTGTACATAGGAACCCACATAAGTGATGAAAATATCTTGGCATTGAATTTCTGTAGATGGAAGGCCTGGTGTGTCTTCTTCAAAGTCAATCGGCTGATGAATAATGGCTAATCAGCTGAGTGTCAGAATCATTCATCTTTAATGGGTACTCTAGACATTGTTTGATATTGTATTCTCAAGACCTAAGAAGGTTGAAATGTTGTTCAGGTGACCGGTAGTCGTTTTTGAACTTACCTGTTAGTTTTCCTGTCAAGTTATGATAATTACAGTTACTACAGAAAGTCCTTACAACTTGTATTAATGTAGTTTTTCTCTTACTACTGTAGACAGGATGTAAACATTGGTTTTAATGATGTTTATGTTGTTGTTTTTTTAATGGATGTTTGGCACAGATAGCCTAGCTGCTTTGTGCCATAAAACACCGAACCAACCAAGTCTTCAGTGGATATATCATCATTTTTTGCTCTTTTTATTTGCCACATGGAAATAACTGAGAAGATTAGAAGAGCTTTTATTCCCTCTTTGTTAAACAGCAGAGATATCACTTATTTTTATGTCCCAAGTCTTTGCCTTGTTCATTTTGAATGATGGATTTACATATCGGCAATCACTTTCCTATAATTTTGAGATTGTTTTACAGATATTATTATCTGACTTGTTTTGTGATTGAGGCTGGATATATCTGACTAGCATTCCTTCATCACTCTCAGAGTTCAATTCTGTGAAGGCATTGTTACATCCCATTGTACATGTTTCTTCAATTACAATCTAAAGTCTTGACACATTTTTCTTGCATCTCATCTACAGTAATTTTGTGACTGCCAGGAAGCAAAAAGGCTAATAATCTCTAACTAACCTTACTGCTTTTTAGAAGATTCAAAAGAAAAAAATCTTCAAAACCACAGAAAATCCTTGCTTGATGTTCACTTGTAGAGTTTTTTCCATCAGTATTTTAAAAGAAATCTGAAGATCTGGGGTTTGGTTGAAAGTACATATCCCTTCCTATATCAATCTTGCAATCTTAGTAATCCAGAAGTGGCAAATTTAAAAATAATTAGAATAATCTGTGGAAAATGGCCTCACAGTCATTTAGCACCTTCTCTTCCCCTAAATTATTTGCCTTTATAACATGGCCTAAATAATTCCCATTTCTTTTTTGCATAAATGTTTTACAAGTACAACAGAACATGCTTTCAAGGAATACATCTGTCAAGCTAAATAATATCCATTATGAAATGCTATGCAAACTCCTCTCTTCCACATCATACAGAATGCATAATGTCTATTATGAGATGAAAGGCAGTCTCTTGTCTGTTTTTCTAGATAAATGTTTAGTTTCTTTTAACCAGTTCTGGTGGGTGAAGATGTTTCTCACTTCACACCATTTGTAATATTGTAATCCTTTCTTTTTTTTTCCAGTCCAAGAAGAATTCTTAAATTTCTTTTCATTATACATACTTTGCTATGTAAGGTTTAGAAGAGGATGGTTAATGCTTATATCATTTATTTTCTCCATTAAAACATCCTCTTTTGACAACCAATGTGGCTTGTGTAGGTAGATATTCAATTTAAATTACCAAATTTGATTTGAAATGTCAATCAGGGAAGCCTTTCTCAGGATTATCAAGTTTCTGTTGTTGAAAAGACTTAGGTCATTCCAAGATTGTTGTTAATTGCATGGCCATTTGTTCATAGTGTTTTAGCAGCCTGGTTGATCAGAGTTTGTGTAGGATTAATTATGTCTTGACATTTTAAGTGGGTTTTCTGAATATCTCATATTTTGGCATTAAGATCAATGCCATATCTAAACAACTTCCTCTAACAGTCTCTGTGTCATTGAAAATAGGATTTCCTTTTAGTCATAAACATGAGGTATTGAATAGCAGCTACAAACTCTCCTCTGTAAGCTAGATGTGTGGATCACAGATGGTTTTATGTTTTCATTATCTAAAATCATTTGCATGTATTTTTGTCACTAACAGGTATTACACTGTTATCCTGACCTCTGTCTAGAAGGTGCACAGATACTTGTGGTAGATGATACTGTTTCTAAGATTTTTCCCTTTAGCAGTAAGACAGATTAAAGTAAAGAATATAAAGACAATGTACATTCTCTACAATCTCACCTCCACGTTTTGGATTTGTAGTACCCTCACTTGATCCAAGACAGACCATAGATCTTGGCTAGAGAATTTGTACTCAAGATATTGGCCTTTGTACATCATCAGAAACTATGGCTGTGCATGAGTTAGGTCTTATTCATTTTTTCAGTCCAGAGTTTGTACACAGTTGACAAATGTACTTTTGTGCCTCAATGTTCCCTGCTGTTTATAAAGAACATAATCAGATACTTTTGGCCTTCATATCTATGCGCTGTTGAATGAAGTAGATCCAACATTGTGTGAAGTTGCTGAATCAAATGATAAGCTTATTTTCCCATGATTTATTACCCTTCCCACTCTGATCTTTCCCCAAGTTACCTGCCTGAATGCATCTTAAGCTCCTTCCATATCAGCACTCACAAAGATGTTACTGCTAAGTAGCAGAGGAATTGCAAGGTGTTGGTACAAAAGGCCTCTGCCTCAAATTCTCAATTGGTGTCTTTAAAAATCAGACTAAAAAACCATGATTGATATAATACTGAAAAACAAAACAAAATTCTTGTGTGTATGCACTCAAGTTCAAAGTCTTTTAAGGATCTAACAGTTTCTCTTCTAAACAGCACCATTGTTGTATTATCTGTACAGATACATTTAGCTCATTGAAGGCCATTTAGTTTGTTTTTCATTCAAGTATCTTCATTATGTTTTATCTGTTTGGCTTTCTTAGTCATTTCTGCTTTCAGATTGGTTTGAACTGGCAATATAAAACCTTATATATGCAAAAACGGCTCATTTGGGTTGAGAAAATATTTTACATAGAAGAGCAAACAACGTTTTGATCTTCTTTGGTCGTCGACATCACTGAATATAAAACCTTCTCCTTTTCCATATCTTGATATGAATCCTGCCATAAGGATGGGACTTTATGCCAGGTTTCAGGCATGTTTCTTGTAAATCTTACATCAGTTACCAAACATTAATTTGTGAAGAGATCATAAAGACAATTTTTTTCAGATAAACATTCAGCATCAACCATTGTTTTGTTACACACACACACACACCTTATTCTTCTGCAAGAAACCAACTTTTTAATTTGGGAACAATGTTTCTCATTGTTGACTATTATCCACATGTTACTTTAATGTTATTGCTATGACACTCAGAAGTGACGTTTTTTTAAATTATTATCTTTTGACACTGTTTGGAAATCCTTACAGTTTCTGGATTGACAGTAGTTTTAATTATCTAAAATAACATGTAAACTGTTTAATTAGGATTAAATTTTAAGTTCACTTAAAAATGTTTTTCTTTTACCCATTAGTTTTGCTATTAGTTGCTTCTGTTTCATTATTGTTTAAAAATAGCAATTTGTTTGGTGTAGCATTGTGCCAAAAATCTCTTAAAAAAACAGCAAAGTCAACTCACAGACCACTTGTTCTGATTTGAATGAAGAAACTCCAAATTTAGTAGATTTTACTACCAAAATTTATAAGCTTCATTAACAGAAAATTTAAATTTTCCACTCATTTTGTGTATAGGCTCAGGACTCAGTAGTTATGTGTGAGGTAGTAAAGCTTTTAAATCCTAATCGTACAAATGGAAATTAAATTATAAGATGCAGTTATCATTAGTTTTATGTTTAATGATTGAAAAGTTGATAAGGTTAGTCACATTCTCCAATGACTTAGTCGGGGTATTTTTTGTTCTGCTCTTTTTATCTCTTTCCTCCTTTGTTCCTTATATAGATGCGTATTCCAGAAGAGCAGTTTTCCAACATTCCTGTGTATATGCTTAGTCCCACCCCAAGTCCCCCTCCCGAAGAAGTTACTGTTCGGAAATCTCTTTGGAAATTACCAGCAGCTCTTCATTTTAATATGTGAGTTATAAATTAATAGTGTAGTATTTTGTGGTAATTTCTTTATTTGCTAACACTTTCCTGTATTTTACATGGAGTTTTTTTTGGGTTTTTTTTCATGAATTAATAGTTATTAATCAAGGTTTAACTGGGCCTTTGTAAGCTATTTAAGAGAACACCAGATGATAACTACGTGTTGAAAAATTAATATTTTTTCTTTTTTTTTAAAAGCTGGAACATGACGAACTGATTTTAAAAATAGAAAATCGAATGTTGACTGCAGATTACTTTAATTCCACTATAATAAGATAACTTAAAAACGTTACTAATAGCAAAAATAATTAGGTTATACTAAATATTTACTTTTGTCTACAATTACACATTTGTAACTTTCAGTTTTAAATACAATGAAAAAAGGTTCATCTTCAGAATAAGTTTTTGGTAATATAAAAATGTCAGTAGAATGAATAATACAACAAAAAGGAATATTTAGTAATAGTAGAATCAGAGTGTGGAAAATTTTATACTTTTCACAAAGCACACTCAATTGTTAAAAGAACAAAGATTCCATTCAAGTTCAACCTAGCTGGGACTATTTAAATGTGTTTTTATATCATACAAAACTTATTTGTGATGACAAGAAACCCATTTGAAGTAAAAATTTATCTCAAGATCGCTGGTATGGGTGTTAAAACTTGTTAGAATAAATTAGAGAACATTTTTATTTTAATAAAAGTTTTAATACTCATACCAGCTGTCTTGAGATACATTTATACAAAAATTAGTTACAAGTTTTACTGTAGATAATGGTGTATATTATATAGTTCAACAAGCACTGGAAGTAATACTTGTTTAGACTTAATGTTCTCTATCTGTGTTATTGAGATTAAAGTGCATATTGTGGACATATTGGTCTACCCTTTAGTTAAATCAAGATCAAGCAGCAACATATTATATTAATACTGATATATATATTTATTTTTATGAAAATTGAATGGTTCTTCCACTTTCATTTGGCCAAGCAAAAGTGTTTTTGATTACAAAATACTTACTATACAAACAGTCAAGTGTTATCAAAATTATGCTTATATCCTAGGTCGACAAGTGGTTCAGCTCCTTCATCTCCAAATTCCAGTGCCAGAAAAGAAAATGTGCCACAGACAATTCGACCTTCATCTGCAGGATCTCAACGAAGACTAAAATATTCTGAATCAATTCATATTCTTTGTGAAGATGCTGAGAGGAAAAGAAGAGGACTAAATGCTAAAAGAGTGCCACTGATACACACTAAGATAATTACACAAAAATTGGAATCTTCCCCAGAAGAGGATATTCGGGGGCAACTTATGAGGGTTTGCAGAAGTTGTAAAGGTATGGTGTGTCACATCATTCGTGCTAGCCGTAACAGTCAGTACTACAAAGAAAATAAGAAGAACTATACAGAATTTGCCACAACATAATAACGTCCTCTTATGTACCACTGCACGTCTTTCACCTGTTGAAGCAAGCCATCCAAGTTCCCCAAAGGGATCTTTTGTAACAAATGTTCCCAGTACAACTCTTTAAAGCCATCTCTAATTATACAGTGAAAATAATATTAACTGTGAATAATTGAGATGCTGCCATATTCCATGAATTGTATATTTATGTGTATATTAGAATTTTAAGACCACAGAATTCTATCAGATAATTAGTCTTTGACATTAGATGCTGTCTAAAGTTTGGGAAAAATGTATTTTTTCCCCTTTTTTGAAATATTTGTTATTCATAAAGAAATGGTTGCTACTTGTGCACCTGGTCATTTCCTGAAAGAAAAAAATTTACGGAAATAATGTATGTTAAATATTAATTTGTCAAAATTTCAAATGTTGGATTTAGAAACAGTAATACAGAATCTATAAACTCACTTATTACTGTATGCGTAGTAGTTTACTAAAAGGAATTAAATTTAACTTTTTTCCATGAATAAATGTGAAAAGAAAAGCCACTTTTCCATACTGCTTGCAGCCATAATTTTTAACACAGTTTCTTGATATATTTTCTTGTAACAAAATCAGTTATTTCTCACTGTTGCAAATAAGTATCTCTTTTATGTGCATCACAACATCCCACTAAGTAAGAAAATATGGAATAGCACAATTACTGGAAAGTTTAGTAACTGTAGAGGGTGTTACTTTGCCTCCACTTTATGTAAAGACCAATTGATTGTTGAAATTGGTTGAAATTTATCTTGCTTTAATTTCTTTCTTTTAGAGTATGTTTCAGTTTTATGAGCTATCAGTAAGTGATGGAGGCACAATGTTATGACAAATAGTATGGCAGAATAAGTTAGTACAGATTTATAATATAGTTAATAATTTCAGTAAATATTTCAACTTTAAAATTATTCTACTAAATCTACCAAGTATCAGTTATTCAATAGCACCCACAAGTGTGTATGAAAACTAATGCAGAAAACGATCACTAGAATTTACAATCCTTTTGCATTGTTTAATCACTGTGGAAATGTTTTTAAATTTAAAAAAAAACTAAAGGAAACAGGTAGTTATCACTACTGTATTAATTGGGATATCATATATCACAAAGCAACAAAAAATAGAGGTAACACTGGTAAAGTACTGTAAAGAAATAAACAGTACTAGACTAAAAACAAAATCTTACATTTTTACATTACATGAGCAATGTTTCAATTTTTATATTTTAAGCTAAGTTATACAGGGAAAGATAATTCCAGACAAGCTTTTAGTCTAGAATTGATAATATTGCTACATACCCTCCCCATAGTTCAAATTTTAAATTATTTAAACCACATTTTTATGAACTAGAATGTGTTAATTAAGTATACTGATTCCAGAAGGGACAAAGTAAATGAGTTGAATGGAGTAGTAAAACCTGGAACAGAGTGACTTTTTCAGTTTTGATAAAACTATTATATTTATGAACAAAAACTAACTGTACGATTTGTGAAACTTTGTTACTGACAGAAATTAGTCTTAAATAGAATGTGTGTTTAATAGTTGGTTGCTGTTGATTTATTTACTTCAAATTGTTTGTTCATTTATCAGAAAATTATAAAGCACAGAAATTTTGCACACTGTGCTCTGTCTTGGAAATGTTAACAGAATACTAAGAACAGTATTCTAACATTGCTATTTGTGAGGTGATTGTAGTAAAGTTTTGATCCTGAAATTAATTCAGATTACCTTAAGAGATTTATTTACAATTAACTTTCTTGCCTGTTTGTCAAAAACCAAACTCAAAATACATTTATATTCAATTCCACCATAATTAATCTGTGTGTATGGCATTTAGTATTACTTTACTTAGAAACTGTTGTGTCCTGTGGGTTACTACTTAGTATACATGCTACAGTAAAGTTGAATTTTTGAGCTGATCTAAGGCTATAAAAAGCATACACATTTCGGAGTGAAATAGATTTACCTTTAGTTTCTAGGTAACAGGAACTCCTACAATATAAATGAGAATCTACCATTTGAAAATTTTTATCTTAAATCTCCATTGCCACTTAGTCTGTTATTTATATGAAAGTTTTATTAATTAAAAACTAAAAATTTGTCAGAAACAGAATTTTGAGAAAATTAGGTAAAATGTGGTTTTGTAAAACACTGGAGTAATTAAGGGAAATATTTAGTCACAGAAATTAGAACTATATAGTACCTCCCAAAAAATTCATATGTACACTGAGCATGGCCCTACAAAATTACTTCATATTTGTTATAAATTGAGATTTTGCTTCAACAACTTAAATGAGTGGAAATTCAGGAAAACTATGCAATTGTCTAAGTTACTTAAAGTGCTTTATTACGTTCAACCAGTTTTTGCTTTCTAAAAATAACAGTAGAGAAATATATTGCTATGATTGAAAAGAGTAATTTCCTAGAAAAATAATTTGAACATTCCTCACAAAAATCTGAAAACAATGTACAGCATTGGTATTTTTTGAAAGTTCAATACTAATGAAAAAAAGTTTCCCTGAAACATAAAGAGCAGGTTTTATCCATAAGATAATAACTCATTTGAAACTCACAATGGTCATTGTTTAAAATAGTCCCCAAAATATTACTACTTAAGTGTTTTTTTTGTCTTGGCAGTAGGCACAGCATAATACATTAACCTAAAGAAAGTTAAGCAGTGTGAAACAGAATATAAGTAATTGGTGATATCTTCATGTAAAGTAAGCTACATGGGAAAATAAACAGGAAACTGGTTAACAGTTATAACATTTGTATAGGCTGTTTCAACAGAAACATGGGTTTGTGACAAAACATTATTGATTAAGGATACTGTAACACTTCAAAGGGTCATTTTTTCACATACCAAACTACTGGAACAAAGCTGTCTCCTAAACTCTTTATGTGGCATAATATAATGATAAACATGTAAGATACACTGAGACTTAACTCCTCCTTTAAAAGGTTTTAAAAGATTACAGAATTCTTAACCCAGTCTCTGAGGCATTTCACCAGAATTGAAGGGGTCAGGTATTCATCAACATGAGCCTCAGAATTACACATGTTTGGGTATATTCTTTTTAAAGGCTATTCTTTTTTGTTCAGTTGAGTATTTTTGTTTTTATATAACCATATATAAAAATTGTTTATTACAAGTAATAAAATGTAACCATTATAAATATTTATCTACAAAATGCATTTTTTCAGTTACTTAAAATCTACATATATAATACTAATTGCAATACTATATACATTCATCTCTTTCTGCTTTGGTTTCTTGTATATTTCATATGCATCCCTCTCTACTCACGGCATTAGGCAAATCACTTTGGCCTATAGTTCACTGTTAATATTTGGTAGAGCTAGATAATTAACTCAATTGATTAATGTTATGAAAATTATCTAGTTGAAAAGTGTATGAGATTATTTCAGCTCTCCTAGTAATTAAAATAACATCATTACAATTTCTTGCTTTTTAATTAATTCAAGGATATCTAGTTTAATCAATTAATGGTAAGACTAATGACAATATCAAAATTAGTTTCCAATTATTACTATTTTGGGTTATTACAACTATCCAAGTTTAAATAAAATCAACTGTTTTGGTATAATCAATTAAAGAGCCCAACAATTAGTTAATATTAGTAAGTAGTGGAATTTTAAGAACTTGTGTTTTAAGTTTTTCACATTTGCTTCTGACAAATAGTAGCTATAAACGTGGATATACATAGTGTATATATATAGATTATAGACACACACGTATAAGGTAAAAGCAAAATAAATTTGTTGAATTTTTGGTTGTTTTTCAATGATTTAGTTAAAAACTGACACAAGGTTCAAAATCTTAAGTTCATTTCTTTACAATTACAAAATTTGTCTTGCAACAATAAATCAGCACAATTGCACTGGTTCATTATAAATCTCTCTGAAGTTTATACCTAAACACACATCTTCAAGCTACTGAAAGTCTTGTAAGAGTTTGAAATAATCAAATTTATATAATATGTAGTTTACTTTTATTCTTGCACACAGACAGCATGCATTTAAATACTTTTGACTTTTTTGGAAATAGGGATGTACAGTTTGCTAACAATTCATTACTACATTTATGTTTAAAGATATATATATAACACTTATGTTCTTTATTATTACTAAGTTCTGTGTTGTATTTAAAATTACATTGTACTTCAGAGTATTTATGCATCCTTTATTTTGAAGTTACCATTTGTTTTAATCTACTCTTTCTATATAAATACTAAACATTTGTCACAGATTTGATATTTTTAATTATTAAAAATTTCTCAATGCAAATTATTTAGCTAGTGTTAAGTTTAGAGGAATATTTTCTTTGATCTTATGCATATTGAATTACATACTTCTATCCCCTTTCATTACATTGTAGAAAAATAATAGCAAGTAAAACGCCCGAAGTGTCCCGTGTACAAAATCATACTTTAATTTTAAAATAACAGAATTAATGAAGCTTCCTCCTCAGGTTCCTTTGGTAAAAAGTTTATTTATTTTCATAAGTCTTTCACCATACCATTAATTTCAATGCATTCACTACTTTATTCTGTTGTCAGTTTCTAGAGCCAACCACTGTTAGCAGGGCTATGAGCTGCATTGTTGTAGTATTACATGTATATGTAAGAATAACAACAGTATATACCTTTTCATTTATAGGGTTGTAGTTGACTTTTATTTAGCTCAACTATACGTCCTTTCAATATCTCAGAAAAGATGCATTTGTTGAATTTTATAAAGTTTAATAGATGCTAAGACATAAGATGCCTATAAACTTGAAAAATGTAAAGTTTGTTAATGCTATCTCAAAACTAAATGAACAAGTGCAATTTCTGTGATGTAATCTTGTACAAGTTATGTAGGAGTATCTATAATATTAGTAACTTTCTGATAGTTGCATATAAAACAAATTTTACTTACAGAGTGCACTATCTCTGTGAATAACTGTATATATAAATATGATATAGCAAGATAACTATTTGCATTTATTAAATTAGTGAAATATATGAATATTATATATATACACCTACCTCTTTTTATATTGCCCTTCTTGTCTAACTATATGTATATAATGTAAAACAATCAGTAATAAAGAAAATAACTTACTATTCCAGAGACCACTCAGTTCAATCATTTTTTACTTCAAAACATCCAAAAGCACATATTAGTTTGGGAACCAATATATATAATATTGTATCTGAAGCACTTGTTTAACTTAGAACAGAACTGTGTTTACTCTATCCAAAAGCAAGAAAAGTTTAGTCACAGAAAGGCTATCTTCCTTGTTCCAAAGCAAAATTTTAAAATGTACATACATGAAAGATAACATTAAAATTGATCCAAAAGCTTAAGTGCTTTCAAAACAGTGGAATCCTTCATCAGAACAAAAAGGAATTTACTCTTCAAAAGTACTTCTCACAAACAGAGAGAGTAAACTTGAAAAAATAAAGTCTAGTTATTGCATTCTTTTATCATGAGGATTCAGTCCAAAATCAACATCCTGGAGTATCTTAAGACCTCATTTAACAGTCATAAACCAAATCTGATACATTTGAAAAAAAAGCTAAACATGAAACTTAAGTTGTAATAATAATTACTTAGCAACAAACTTTCATCTTTTCTACTACTGATTTAAAAAGGTATGGTTAACAAAAAAAATTTCTTTTTATAATGCATGAGATTACATGTACAGCGTTTAGATTACCCACTTAACAAATAGAGCAATGCCATTCCATATAATTATTTCAACAGGTTTTTATATAAAACATACTTAAAAGCATTTTAAACTGGAATTTCTAAATAAATGTGTATTTATTTCTTGGCATTATATATGATGTAATGTTTACCAAATGCTAGAGGTGTTACTGTTAAGTCAGTTGAAACAGCAGTTTTCAAGGGTGCATAATATTAATCAGTTAACCTATCATCCAAACCATACAAAAATGTTTACACAGAAAAAATGGAATATATGCAAAACTTTAGAACCAACATCTCCAAACCCAAAATATTAGTTTCAATCTTTTGCAAAGGTAGAATGAAATTAGGCATATTTTGAGCTGAATTTACATGTGGAAATTTAAATGAATATATTCATTGTGAAGTTATAGTAACTAGTTAACTCAGTGGAAGAACAAAAATTGAAAGTCTGAAACATTCTCCATTACAAAGTCTTGTAGGAATCAATAGAATAGCTTGAGTTATTACTAACAGTTGCTATTTTCTATTACCAGGAAAATCCTGAGAAACAATGGATAGGTGAAACTTAAAACATATTTTAAAAAATATATCAAACATCAGAAAACTTACAAAACATATCATTAAAAATATTCAACACGTAATATTGTAATAAAAGTGAACTAATTATGTAAATAAAACTGAAAAAAATGTACCAGTAATGAGTACAGCTAATTAAATATACTTTTATTTTTTACTCATAATGATTAAAATACATTTAATTACAGAGGCTCACTCACTGTTAGCAGTATTTCTAACCATAATCTCAATATTAACTCGCAAGGTTTAGAAATTCAGGATGATCCTAAGTACATGTACAAAGCTAACAATGCAAAAGAATCTATAATAAAAGTGACAAAGAAAGAACAAAGCATAACTTCAAAAACACACAAATGTGTTATGTATAATGTTCAGAAATCTTCATCAACCTCAAATAATAAAACAAGAGTTATAAATCCCGCAGTTCCTTCTAGCCAACAGAGTGGAATGTTATTTATATTTTTCTTTTAAAAAACAGTCTACAGAATGCTTTATTTTAGCTACATTGCTGTATTTATTATATTTCTAGATTTAAAAGTCAAAATGTACAGATATAATTATAAAGTGATGCAATATTTATTTATTTTAGTATTTTAACAAAAGCCGAGAAAGCAATCCAACAAAACATGTAACATATTTCAGAAAATCATTACTTTTCTAAGAGTAGCATTAAGTCTTTTTGTTTCAAAATGTACAACTTGCATAAATTATTATTAACTATATCCATAGCCCATGTTTCTTAGCTACCAATTTTGCTTCCTTAAAACTACACAGATACTTAGAGTCAGAGGAATTGGTGAACTTCATACATGCAGATTTTATTTACCTTCAAACATTTACAAGTAATCAGTTTCATTACAGGAAATATGGAATCATATCTCATCACATTCACTGAAGTATTCGTCCCACATAATCAAATCTGTTTAATACACAATATTACCCTCAAAAACTGTTTACTACTATGATTTATGTTCTCATTAAACTTGCATCTTGTGCCATACAACAAAACTGTTAAGATTAAAAACTAACTTCTCACATTTACCTACTTAATGGTTTTTAACATAATGTTATCACATTTTCAGCTCATACTGACTGGTTAGTTATAAAAAAGTACTTAACTTTACTTGTGCAACCACAATTAAATAGTATTTTTTTCAGTATACATAAATTCTCCAAAGATAACATAATTCAACCTAAATTTCTAATAATCTAGAAACCCTAAACATGGTAATATTCCTTCAATTTCTTCTCTAAATTTGTTCTCTTGACAAACTGGATTACCACTAAGGTAAAGCTGCTGAAGATTCGGACAATATTCTAAAGGCTTTAAGCTAGCAAATATTTTTATACCTGTAAGTAAGTTAAGGGAAAATTTACAAAATTATAAAAGCTTGATAATAGTTGATCAACTTTATATGTTTTACAAATAAATTAGTCATATATTTCATAATAACAACTGGCTTAAATCACTATTAATACTCCAAAAACAATGCATAAACACAGTTAAACTAAGCAATGCTTAGAAATTTCCACAAGTAGATGCAGATTTATACTTTATGTATGAAATATGATCCCTCTGAAGATAAAAAAAAGATTTTCAAAGCATCAGATATATCACTTGACAAAAACTAAAAATGGATACTTACAGAGATAAGTGTCTACAAATATTTTAAGTACACTCTTGCTACAGGCCACAGTCAACAAACCTTTCACTCAATACAATCCATCCAGTCAGTTAGGTCACAATGCTATTTCTTAAGCACTTTGTATCATTCCTGTAAATATTAATTTATTTATGGCATTATATACAATGTATACCCCTTCTCTCAAATAGGTGATATAAGGAGTGTTTCAACAAAGATGTTATAATATAATTGCCTGGTAGACCTTAGGACTGGGAGAAATACTTCATTAACAGTGAAGTGCAACAGGTGGAAAGTGTATTTGAAATACTACTATATACTCCGGCAGGAAACCTGTACTGAGTCATATTTTAAAAACACAGATGTTTTTCACACCAATATAATGTTGGCTCTTAACATTTGTTACCACAAACAAAAAAACTATATTATAATACACTATTTAATATGAAGGATAACACAATCATAATAACAATAAATGCATTTGATAATTTAGTACTAGATTAGAATCTGGTTTGTTAGGTTTCCCAAAAGGTTAAATATGTAATTAACTTGATATATTTATAGGTTTTAATTTAAATAAAATTGCTTAAACAGTGGTTTTGATATGAAAAAAAAATTATGTTTTCTAAAATAAAGTAATAAAATAGCAATCACTGGATATCAAAGGCGACATATTTACCTGACAAAAAGAGTAATAATAAGCCACTAACTTTTTATAAAGATGCACTACTATTGGGAGCATTGTATTTGCAAACTGTATGTATTCACAGACAAAAAGGATACAATTGTTCCTCAACCTAAGTGTTGTAAGACAAGGTAGATCTTCAAGTCCACAACAATCAGCAATACAGTTATCATCCAGATATAGTTGTTCTATGCAGAGAAGTTGGCATGCTGGCACTAAAGATGATATTTTGTTCTTTGATAAATCTACAACTTTCATGCTTACCAAGTGATCTAAATGATACAGCGTGGTCAAGTCTTGATTGACTACAACAATTTCTGTATCTCCTTCAGACAATCTTTCCACAGTGTTTTCCATTATAAATCTGCTTCCTATTCATAACAAAGATGGAAATTATTTTTAAACATAAAAAACTCTAATCTAAGGTAACAGTTTTACTGAAGTACATGTAAAGGTTACAAATATAAGCAGCAAATATCTATACATATAATTACATGTAAAAAAAACCCAAATAAAATTAGGTGTCATACTACTCTACAGAGATTTATAGAAAACAATAAGAATAAAAGTATTAGGTAGGAAAGTTACAACAGTTCTTTTAATACTAAACATGTGGGTGATTTTACTTTTTGAAATTGCAAACATTAACTTACACACGGTAAACTCACTCATACTAAAATTCATATTACAGTGTAGTTATTAGATAGTGTACAGTTTAGATTACAATTGAAACTTGAACAAAATCTTTTAAATTACTGTATACAATTACTGAGGAATGCCAAAGTCAAATTACTGAATAAAGAAAAACAAATTCTCCCTAAATTATAGGGTTTTAACTATAATTTATTTCATTATTTGTTAACCCTTTCCATACATGTAGGGACCATGCTCCATTAAAAACTTAACCCAAAACTTTAAAAGGTGCAAAACATGTATGAAAACCAACACAGTATGCTCTATGGATCCTCTATAGCATAACATCAGTGAGTCACATCCAACCTGTATTTGAAAATACAAATGTTGCAGAGAAAAGGAAAACAGAAAGTCATGTATCTGTTTTATGGTTCCCATACTTCCACCACCAGCAAGACACAGACACAGAAAGTCACCATAATAAATAAAGAAATGTGTAATGTTACTTACAAAATTTTGATCTTAAGATTTTTCTAAACACTAAAAACTCTATGAGAAAATTTATCAACCACAAAATTTTATTTTTTATTGAATTAAAAAGCAATGTACCCCAAACAATATTACTGTATCCACCCAGCATCATTTCTTTGCCTCAGCTGGTCAATAACATGCCACATGACATAATATATAACAGCAATAATTGATCAGAATTTTGTAACATTTTAAACAGAAGAAAGGAGAATGTAGAATAATAATTATTGATTGGTGATTTTGAGCAACAAATCATTTGTTGCCCTCTTATCATTCAGTAATCACTCACATGAGAAAAACTGTAATCATCTTTGATCTTATTGCAATATAAGTAAAATAACAAATTTCTACGGAAAGACATCCAAATTCCACAACTAGACCAGCCTGTACATACTGTAAACAACTGGAATTAATACTGAAATTATTTTTACACCTACGGAGATCACTGTAATAATTCTTTCTGGTGCTGTCAATTTTCTGAAGGTGATCTATGAATTCTAAAGTTTGACTTTCAAACTTCTGACTGTCAAGTGCTCTCATCAGTAACACACAACTAAGAAGAACCCCTATAAAAAACAGAGGTTTGTTAATAAAAAGTAGCAATCACAGAATTTCTTATACAAACTAATAAAAAATATGAAATATGTGTCAGGATTAATCAATCAAGGCATAAATACATTAAACAAACAGTTTTATACAAAGGGTGCCTCAAAAGTATTTCAACTTGTTCACTTGATTTGCATTTAAATTTTTAATAAATCACACTTATATCAAAGGTAGATCTAGAAATCATTGCTAATGATCCATCTCTAATTATATCATCTACAACTGGGAGAAGCCTGTGCGTGTATCTTTATTATTACTCTCAAATCTCTTTTAATTAATCTACACCTATTATATCTAGTTTCTAATTATTATAAAGTATTTCAAATAAAATTAATTATTACAAGTAAATAAAACAAATAAATACATTATCATCATTATTATTATTATATAATACACTTTTCTTTACAATTATAGCAACATTAAAGATCCAAGTAGTTATTAAAATCTTTAAAAAAAGTAAAGGAAACCCAAAACTTATAAACTATTATTAATATCAAGTCATAGCACAAATAAAAAAAAAACGTTTTACAATGTAGCTTAGTCTACATTTTAAATAAAACTGTCTTCAATATTTATAAAAGAAAACAGCTGTAGCTGTTATGCTTTCTTTCTGGAAAGATATTTTTCATTTTCAAATCAAGTTGGCTCATTCTTCTGCATTTTCTACAATAAATAAAACTAGATATACTGTATATACTGGTGGTGAATTGTGACATTCACAAGTCATCATAATATATACAGGACTATGAAACAATTTATAATATGTGCCACATCATGCAGATGCTTAGCCCACCTTCTGTGGGATTTTTTGTGCATTATCAAAGCAACAGAAACACTAATATTATATGTCTTAACAGTAAGATAACATTCAGTTTTACATCTGAATGATTAGTGCAATTTACTAACTAACTGATTATCAAATTTACTAACATGTTACATTCAGTTAATCAAAAACCAGACTAGCTTTCCTATTTTCAGTTTGTTTTAGGTTCTTAAAAATATTTTCAAAATTACCATTTAATCTGATACACATCTTAAGGTACAATAATTCAGAATTAAGTAAATTTTTCATCTTAAGTTAGTCTGCATCAAAATGTACCGTATATGGAGAGTAGTAAGAAATCTGTAACACCATGAAAACATGACTGATAATATTTCACGAATTTCTCCCTACAAACTTTCTATACTAACAAGTTTTGTTTGACAAAAATAAACTTCTACTCCCTGATGATGATTATAAATCTGACAAATGCTGAACATAACAGTAATTAATAAGAATACCATGTGCTCATAGTTCTGGAGAAGGAGCTTATGATTTCAGATTTAAATTGTATTGACCCAAACACAATTACACTGAAGCAATCAAGGATATGGCTGTGAACAGAATGCACATCTGGGTAATCACACATATGATTAACTTAAGTGCTTCTTCACTGTACAAAGGAACTATATATTTTATATATCATAGGTAAAGAAGAATAAATCTATTGTGGGCATAATATTAGTTATTTTTGTGAATAGCAATATTACAATGTAAAGTGAGTAAAATTTATTATTTTAAATCAGAAAAATCAGCCAATTCCATATTTATTGTTGTAATTCATGATATTGATCTAATGAATTGATTGTACTTAAATTAAAAATACGAAACCATTTAAAAACTGAAAAGTTTAAAGAATCAAAAGACACTTAAGTAGTTGATTATTTTCATTAAATTAATTGACTTAATCATAATTTTACAGGACACTTGTTAATATATACTTAAGTAATCAATTTGATCAATTTATCATATTAACTGCCCAGCTTTATTCATTACACAAATCATGCTTCAACAACTTAATGTCTACACACTTGTATACAAAATATTTTCATTCTAGTCATACTAAGCATGTACATAATTTTAATATAAATGCAAAATTCGGACAACTTTTACCAGATAATGGGGAGGTAACTTTAAGTAATTTCATACACAAATACTTGAATAACAAAATCAGAATTAAAACACTCTACACAAAAGTATCTTCCACATAAAGTATATCATAAATTCAATGGTACAAATTTTCATTAAAACATTATACATATACTAGTTAACATTTTCACATACGGAAAATCCATTTCACTAAATAAACAATTGTACAAACTTTCTGTATCAAGTTATACATACATACATAAGAAGCCTTTCTTGCTTTAACTCTCTCACTACAGGCTCAGAGTTCATGACCTTTAAAGTTTTGTATATCTTCAGATAATTTTGCAAGCCTTCAGTAATCAGAATTTTCAATACATTATTTTCATCACAAATTTTGCCATGAATATATGGAGAAAAGTGTTGAGTGCAAAGTTATTTTAATCTGACAAATCTTAAAATCCATTTATATAATCTCCAAACCTTCCTAAATAAATTTCAAACATTTTTGTTTTAGTAAAGCATTATATTTTATCTGTTATTTTCTCCACTCTAACTCTCTCTCTACAAGTTTGGTCAATTGATCTTGTAACTACCAAAATAAAATTTGAAAAAAACCATTAAAAATTACTTCTTTTTTAGAATGATTCTAAATTGTAACATGAAGCATTCTTTTATAACCCAAAATAGATTTAAACTAAAAAAGTATACATCAAATTATATTTAAATTTTACTGTAATGTTGCCTTTCAAACTGTGGTTGATATTCATACTTTAAAATTCATAAATTACTCATGCTCACCTTACCCTAACAAATTACATAATTCATGAGCTTCTTGTCAGCGTATCTGTGAAAAAAACTTTTTTTTTATCTAGACTTACATAACCTAAAATGTTTCTAGTTTTTACATTTTAGTTACTTTGTAATAATAAATAAAAATATATATGCTAAAAACAAAATATAAAGTACTTAAATGAGGCTTCTTTTTTGTTGTTGTCAAATGTTGATGAAACATAACCCAACATTTTTATACTAATTGTATTACTACTCTAAATACTGCTTTACCTAATTAAACAATGCACCTAAGAACACAGAGTAATAACATGCAAAAAGCAGACAATGTTTAGCATCTACCACAATTTCTCTGGCTTTGTAACTATGAGACAACCATCACAAATTCCTCCAAGCTAATCAATGCATTTTCTACGGGAATGAAGCTTGTACTGTGAGATAAATTGACAATTCTCTGTACAGAAAACAATAAAATACATAACATCACTTGGGTTTTTATTGGTTATAAATAATATAGTAGTAAACTTTAGAAAGAACTATTGACAATTTCTGAAAGATGTGATTTGGTTTGTTTTGAAATTCATGCAAAGCTACACAAGAATGATCTACAATAGCTTTCCCTAATTTAGCAGTGAAAGACTAGAGGGAAGGTAAGCTAATCATCACCCACCACTTAACCTATTGGCTATTCTTTTACCAATGAATAGTGGGATCAACCATCATATTATTATACTCCCATAACTATAACCACCTGGCCATATCAGGACAAAAAGATGTGACAAATGGGAATAGCAAGAGGAATCTAACTCTCTGTCTTATGGCTCTGTAACTAAATAAGATTGAAGGTTATAAAAATTACACTTTGCCTGAATGATTGCAACATTATAATAAGTAATTTATTTTAAACTGTATTTCTTTGAGAGGTGGTAAAAATATTAGAAGAGATGCTTAAAGAGAAAATATCACAATTCTTGTACTGGGAGAAATTCAAGATTTTTTAATATTACACTATTAAATCAAAACTGAAAACGTATACAATATTAAGATAAGAATTATTAGCCATGTTTCTGAGCCAACTTTATTTGAAGACCACTGTAAGAAAGCAGTTTAATTAAATTTGAAATTTAACTCACTAATACCTCATGACATGCACATAAAAAGATGTCTACAGTAAAAACATAAAGTACTGTTATGTGATGTTAAAAGTATACATGTTGTTGAATCATCTTCAAAATTACGTTTGAGCTACTATAAATATTCTTATAATTTTTTTACAAATAGTAATGTAATGCAACAGTTAAACAAACAAAAATATATTAGAATACAAAAATAAATTTTTTTTATATACAATTAATTTTTAGCTGTCTATCCCTACATAACATACACAGTTGCTTCTTCACTAGCCAACATTTGTAATAGGTTTTATTCCCTTTGCTTGAATTTTCTTTATTCCATAGATTTATTTATAATTCCATTATTTATAGAATCGATTAATCCTAGTCTATTTGAAAACATCATGTGGTCAGACAAATTCACACACAGTTTTATTTACTAAAACTTCATGCACCTAGCTTTAGTTAATAAGACTATATTGAAAGTAAACAATAAAGTCAAATAATAATATTTATAATAGTGTTTAGAGTATCAAACAGTTATGAACATTCCATGTATGACATGATTTTACAACCCGAAACAAAAACTCACAAAAACAAAGATTAAAGAGAAAGAAAAAGTAGCTAACAGCAGTAAGTTAACTGAATATGCAGAAACATGTGAATATATTTTTGCAAAGCATTTTAAGCATGTGGTTTTCAACAAACTGCACATGCAGATTAGAAGATTAAACACAAGCCCAGTGTTATTTTTATGAAATACTTTGCATATAAAAAAAATTAAAACCGAAATCAAACACAGTTGTCATATCATGACATTGTGTACTATACTCTTTGGATTAAAAAGTTTGACTAAGCAAAAGACATGCGAGACAACTGAAGAGAAAAGCCAATACACAATCCAGAATCATCAGACACAAACCGTTTTTTTTATATAAAAGATTTGTAACATTTTTAAAGAAATTTGTGAGAAAAGTTAAAAAAACATAAATGCAAGCACATTATTTATATAGATTATATTAATTATATTTATGCTTTGTATCAGTTTACTTACATAAAAAACAAGCAAATTTGTCCTTTTCACTGATACTGTTTGCCTGTTCAAAATCATAGATACCTAAACACAGAGAATCAGTGAAAAAAAAGGGTGCCTTGGCCAATATTTAGCAATTCACAAATAAAAATGAAGTATTCAATATTGTATACTCTCATCTTACATTTATTGTCCACTTCAAGTTCATTAAGTTGTTTGCATGATTCCAGTTCTTGTTCTAATACACTTGTTGTTACACTACTTAGTTCTGTTCTGAAAAGACATATTTCAAAGACAAACTATTATACATGTGTGAAAAACACCAAATAAATTCTGTAAAAATTTACAAAAGTTTAAAACCTTTTATGAAATTCTACACCAACAAAAAATGTAACTCGATGCTATACAGAAATACACCAAGTTTAAATTACATCTTAGATACTAAAAGAGAAAATTGTAACTTAATTCCATAAAGAATTATACTCTTCTCAATGGTGTAAAAAACACAAATAAAAACATTCCATAACAAACAAAAAATAGTTTAGTTCTGTCAAGAAATATATCAAATTCAAAACATAGTAGACACCACAATAAAAGTAATCATCAACTGTGTTTTCTAAAGAATAACGAGTAGCTTACAAAATTGATATTTAAAAACTACACCAGATATCAATTTTATTCTGTATGGAAATAAACCAAATTTAAATTAGGTGTTAGACTATGTATAAAAGACAATACTAGCTCAATGCTCGAATGAAACATAATTTCAATGTACATGTTAGACACACCAAAGACTTTTTTGAACAGAAAAACATTAACTACTAAAGAACCTAGTTTTACAAATGTAAAACTTGTGTAATTTCATTGAAACCCAGAAATAAATTTAAAAGTAACCTACATATGAAACCCTGATTAAATAATCGTCTCAAAATAAGCCAGTACCTGGTACTTTAACCCATACATTATTAATTCTGGATTGGCTAAGTACTGGAAAAATAGACCTCTTAAGGTGTTTCATATCTTATTTGGTTAACTTCGGTGTGATGAATACAAAAATCTATGTTACCAAGACAGAAAATGACATTTAAAGGGTGAAAATGTAAAAATGAACACAAAACCATTTTTGAATACCTTTAACTAATGTTGAAATACTGTTCGTTACCTGTTTATACACATATATAAATGAAAGAATCATATATGAAATGCCTTTTTTTATACTACATACAAGGGATTCTAGTTAATTCAAACTCCCAGGTCCTGTAGACAAAAATTTTTTTTAGAATGCACAGGTTTTAAACCTTCATGGACCAAATAATCACTAAAAAACACTACACACAATGAAGTAAACAACACACGGTTTGCACACAAATGTCCACATTAAACTTAACAGTTTTCATCAATGACAATAAATTGCAGAAAAACCATGTAGAAGTATCACACAATTAACCCTTTTGCCTAGGATAGGTCAAAAGTGTACATGTCACAACTTTTCAAAGAATTACATGTAAAATTTGATAAAACTACTTTATTATAAATGTATATGAATAAGCTTAGCATCAGAGCTTAGGTAATAAATAAAAGTTCAGTATAATTTAAATTTTAAATTCTTGATTACACAAGGAAATGTGACATTTGTTATCTGTCTTCCTTCTTCTCTCAAACATTTTAGTACTCTTCTGAGAACTACAAAATTTAACGCATATTAATCATGATAATGTTCTAATTGCTCAGACAAAGCATAATATAACTTTCAATCATGTTTAATTACAGAACATTAAAGTACAAAGTCAGATCCTCCTTGCCACACCCACCTGCCATACTCGCTTTCAAAACTTTCCAATAGTTCTCTCAAACATTTAATACTATATTATTTATAACCAATAGAAATTCAAACTTTTTTTCCCCCATCAAATGATGCATTATATTACATTGTTTTCAAAACAGATAATTGTCTATTTTCTTTCCAGTTCAAACTTGCTTTCTACACGAAACATAATGATAACCCTGGCTGAATTTTTAATAGTTTTTGTCTCATAGTTAAAAAGTCAGATAAATTGCGATAGTTTGGAACATTTTGATTTTGCATGTCATTATTATATGTTCATTTATGCATTATTTAATTAGATAAGCATTATTTAAAGTAGTAGCACCATTAACATATAAAATACAGTTAAGTTGCAACAACAGATGATAGAAAAAAAACTTTATTGTATTGTTTGTTTTCATGTGTATTCTCTATGTATTATTACAAAAGTAACTAAAATGTAAAAATTGAAAACTTTATCGGACAGACGAAGTAAAATAAATAACCGTATTAATAATAATAATGTTTATGAGGTATGTTCAAGAGTAGTATGTGCATAATGTAATTCAATACCATAATGTGTGCTGCACATTAACCATGTGACTTGCATTTTATTGGCACTAGTAGTTAAACATGGTTCAAAGGGCACTAAGTATAAACAGATACGTTCTGGTACAAGCTGTATAAGTATAAACAGATACGTTCTGGTACAAGCTGTATAAGTATAAACAGATACGTTCTGGTACAAGCTGTAAGCTACTTCAATAATCAAGCAATCCCTTTTTAGTAATGATAACTTAAAAACAGAAATTTTCATATTTATTGGAAGAACTGTTCACTTTATCCTTTTGCATATGGTCATACTTTAGCACTTGTTGAAAATAAGCAACATGTAGTGCACATAATAATTAAGTTTGTCATTGAGTACAAAAGAGCACCTTAACATAATCAATAAAGGGAGACAACATGCATTGTGAACTGTAAAAAAAATGTTTCATGAAACAATAACATGTTCTTTTCAACTTGCAGCAGTTAAACATGTAGTGTACAACGTAAATAAAGTTTTTCATTGACAGAAGTGCTTTTTCCTCTCTTTACAATTTATTAAATTCTATTTATGAGACTAAAAAATTTCGCTGTTTAGCATCTGTGACCTTTCATTGTGAAACCCTAGTGAGAGAAACCTGCATACATCCATTTCCATTCCAACTGTACAATTTTGCATGAAGAAACTTCAGTAGTAACTATCAAGATAAACACGAAATATGTGATGAGTACAAACTACAGCATGATTCCATAGTTGTGGTGTATGTATTGTACAGTAAAACATGAAATTATACACTGTCCAGATTAGTACTCTGAATGTAAATTACATGAATATAGTTTTAAGGGTGAATGATCACAGATCATTTTCAGTATTTTTCATATAACAATTATCTTCACTATATCTGGTATAATCAAATAGTACTTATAAATAATAATACTGCTTTACAACATTTACTATAAAGAGTTCTAAATCCTTTGCTAGACTTGTATCTAATCATTTTGCAACATTCAACTTGAGAAGACTTAGACATGTCAAAATTGAAACAAGTCATCTGTTAATTTTCATCCATCACATTTCCTGAGGAGCTGAAAAAAATGTTTTATTTCAAAGTATTACATTATGCAAGCACACTACCAATCATAGGTACAAACACAACAATATGGTATGTACTTTCAAATTCATGCTGTGATTACCATTTCTCAATATAGTAACATAGTTTTTCAAAATCAGCACCCCAAAAACTGACCAGAAGTGTTGCTTTTATCCTAAAATGTTGTTAGCATTAACAAGAAAAATGTTCGATATAAGCACCCCAAAACTGGCCATAAAAGTTATGTCATTAACTTTAACCTTATAATGCAATTAATATTACTAAGGAAGTACTTATACAATTACTAAAAACTAATTACATTTAAATTATGATTATTACTACCTATTACAAATCAAGTTTTATGATTAATTTGTGTTGGTATAATTTTAATGATATCCAGGAATTTCAAAAGTATTTTATTTTTTCAAAGAAATATGATTTATCTGTTCCATCTATTGTGGCTTCATTGATTCAATGACATGCTTAATATATAGAACTGATTTAGGAATAACAGATCTTTATGACATTTGATTTAACCTAATCTCACAAGATAATCATTATAGCCTAATATAAAATCATGAATACTCCAAGTGTTTGAACATTTAGTTAGGTTTATATGCAATTTTAAATAAAAATTATTACAAAATATTAAATTGATGCAAAATTATTCTCCTTAATAGATAAAATGGTGACCACAAGACTCCTTGCCTGTTAAGTACCTCATAAAATTAACATAGTAGCTTCTACCTGAATTAAAGACACATTTTTAAACCTTTGATTTTCTAAAATATGACAAAGTTTTTTACAAAGTACAAAGAGAAGAATGTTATTGATATCAGCCCATTTCTTTCAGCTTTATTGTTTTAACAAGTTGTACGTTTCTAACAGTCAATAATATCTTAGCACAAAATTGGAAACATTTAAAATGACTTTTCCTTTCAAAATTCCTTTTCTGTGATAGAGCTATCTCACAATCTTACATAAACGTTTTAAACTGACTTTAAAAAAGCAATTTATGCAGAAGTTTTTCAAAATGTTAAAAGTAAAACAAGTACTTGCCAAAATTTACTTACCATCAATTCATCATGCATTACCAACATTAACAGTATTTTCACTAAACTTTATCATAATACTTTATTAAGGAATCTGCACTACTGATCCTTATGTAAACTTAGTGTTTTGAAAACAGTCTTGAGGACTTTTAAAATCTATAAATATTTCTGCCACTTAGGACAAATTTCTGGCAAATATCACCCAGTATTCAATACTAAGCTATGTTTTATTAACATGTTAAACTTTAATAACATGATAACAAAAATGTATCCTACTTCTTTGTTTTTCTCACACTCTTCCTCAAACTAAGCTTTTCACCACCACCATCAGGTCAAACTTAGGTTGGGCCTTAAGTTTTATTTCTGCTGTCTTACCTAAACAAGTCACACCACTGGGTCTTGGTTGTACACTGTGCTTCAGTTGTTCCCGTATTTAGATAACAGCACAAGGTGTCTACATGATGCCCATCATTATCTGTTAAATTCACTGTAACTGAAAGTTCAGACTGTACTTTCAGTAGCTCTTCTGATAACTCACAATGCTGTGGAAAATTAAAGCTTGAGATTGTAATCTAAAATATATACATTTTTAAGTTTCATAACTTATTACAAAAAATGAGTCAACATCAATATTTAACTTTTTATTATATAACTAATTAACCTTAATATTATGTTTTACTCATAGAAAAATTAATAAAAACAAATACTATTTTTGAGGATACCTTATCCAATAAACATAAAGCATTTAAAGTTATAAATTTCTTATACTGAAAATGTATTTCCAATAGGTACATCACTCCTCTCACAAGATCAACTATTCTCATTCATTGCTGCCCCATATGCAGATTTTTCTTTATACATGCCACAAACCTTCCACTCCCCTCTTTATTGAAATCAAGTGATTCCAAAGTGTGTCTTATGTAAATCATCACGTGTTGCCTCACCACGAATAGAAGAACAGTTCACTCTACTGAACTATAATTTGACATTTGGCAGAAGACAGAAGAACCAGAAGAGTGTGGGAAAGAAAGGTAGGGAGTGCAAGTGTACAGAAGTACCTACTGAAAATACAATTTCAATGAAGGAAAATTATAACTTCTGATGTGGCAATTCCCTCTTTCCACAGATTAGCTTGAATTCCAAATTGATTAGGAGGAACCAGTGAGAGTGAAAAATAAAAATACCCTTAAAAATATTTAAAGGATATTTCTGTAGATGAGAGAATCAGACCAGAAGATCAGAAGAGGAAGACTGTGACACTTCTAACCAAGTATATTCTTCATCCACCTGTAAGGAAAGGATAAAAAGGGTGGAAAAACAATTTGAGCAGCTCCAAGTGGACTAGAAGCATGGGAGGATAAGTATTTGAATCCTTAAAACTGATATACACAAGTTAATCCCACAGAGCAGAAAAGTGGGTAAACAAAGGATGAACCCTGGTAAAGTTATTCATGATGATAAGAAACCACTTGAAGCAAAGATGTATTTCAAGACAGCTGGTCTGTGTATTTTTAGAATAAAGTAGAGAATAACATTTCGACTTTCTTATGTCATCTTCATGACAAAACGTTGTTCTCTACTTTATTTTAATAAAAGTTTCAACATTCATACCAGCCATATTGAGATACAAAGGATGAGTCCCATAGCACAGAGTTGTTTGGGCATGACTAGGCCATACTCAGAAAGTAAATTATATCCAAAACCAATATGATATAAAGTTTTACTGAAAAAAAACAAACACATCTGAAATGCATTTAGGTTTTAGAGATTACTAAAGAAAAATTGAGATTTTTGAGATGAGGAGAAATATTTTTACTTTTAACATGACAATTGCACTGTACACGAGCTATTCAAAACAAATAATCAATATATTTATGGACAACTCTTTATTTCAGTTTATTAAAAGTACTTCACTAAAAATATGATTTTTCATATGTGAAAGACTTATAAATTGAGAGAGTGCCACATTTTTTAAAGATATACACATTATACAGAAAGTAAAAAATATTAAATCTAGCACCCAGAACATGATACATGATTAAACAAATATATTGCATGCAAACCCAATAGGATTTTAACATATGAAAACAGAATGATCCCTACAAGTTGCTACCTTGATGATTAATACATGCCACTAACATCGAATTGTTGGAACAAATCAGCATCGGACAATGTCTTATTAGAAGTAGGAAATGATCCAAAGCTCAACAGTGAAATAAAAGCTTGAGGACATTGATGTAAGGACTATGGATGTGTTTATACACAGATGTAAATGTGGAAAAGGAAGAGAAAGCAGAACACCTGCCAATGTACGAATCTTGACACAATGTGTGTTGTTGAAGAAAGTAGCAAGCTGTAGCAACTGAAGAAGAAGGAACAGGTAAGAGTTGGGAAGAGGAAAGACAGGAAATCATAACAGGTACCACACTTGGCTCTGACGACAATAAATGGACTATCAGAAGGGAAAGAGTAGACTGTTGTTGGACCAATGTCACCCAAGATTCCAAATTCTCCAGGGCCATATCAAAGGCAAAATATCATAAAAAAAGGGGGCCATAACTAAATCCCAGAGATAAGGTGTAGGTAAACAAGCACTCAATAAGACAACATCCCAACCAAGAAGATCCCCAAAACAAAGAAAGCATATATGTAATGGCCAAAACCAAAAGATGACAAATGAGTCAATGTAGAGATTATAGAGAAAAATATCCCCCGAAAAATCTTCAGAATTTCTGTGAAGAGCTTTAAGTCGGGGATGAATAGTGGGAAGATGTCATAAAAAATCATGAAAAGAAAACAAAGATTGAAAAATTGGGTATGGTTTAAAATGATAGAAAATTCAGAGCCTGCAAACAAAACAAGTAAAACAGAACCCAGTAGTTGCTGGTTAAGATAAGGACTGTATGCATAATGATTAATGAGGGCAGGGATGTATTAACGCATAGGCACACGAGGCATGTGCCTGGGGTGGCAGATTTTAGAGGGCGGCAAATTTTGACCAAAAAAAAAAAAAGAAAATGAATGGACACCATTTTAAAATGTAGTCCCTTGTTATTAATTCCCCGTGCCATTTATGCCACCCCAATAACCTCTTGAATCTGGACCCCTCCACACACACACTCACTATTCCTCCACACCATCGGGTCGGTCGCTTCAAGTTTAAAAGATTTCTAACCTTCCCTCCCTGAGTCCCACCTAATACGCCTCGCCCCCCTCCCACATCATGAACCCATCCACCCTCACCTCAGTTATTTATTTGTGTTTTTCAAAACCCCCAACATGTTTTTTACTCATGTTGACACACCAAACAATGAATTACCTGCTACTCAGTGTGCTACGCCTACACAAAAAATATTTTATCACGCCATAACAACGTATTTTGTTTTGTGAAATTGCGTATACGAAAATTCGGATTTTCGGTTGCTTCAGGCTATTATCTGAAAAAATATATTTTGAAATATTCTTCATCATTCACAGTTTAGCTTAATTGATTACTTTTAATTGATTAATTGAATATGCGCTTGTCTAGATTCCAATGTAGTCCTTACAGAATAGTTCCTTCAAATTCCCTAGCAATTATAGGCATTTGTTAGAATAAAGAAGGGGTAGTGGCAGACTCCAGAATACCAGAACAGAAAGGCGCACAGTCACTGTAGCAGGTGAGCGTCAGCGGAAACGGCTGCGGGTGTCACGCATAATCGTTTTTGCAGGCCGCCGACAGCACTCTGTCAATGAAGTTGACTCCGTGGTAAACGATATTGGTGTCAAAATGTAGAGTTCGTTATGCTTTTACTTATTCCTCTGTCACCCAATATCTTACTGTAAGTTATATCGTGTTGTCAGTGTCCAAACCTCCACAAAAAGCACAATTCTTGTGAGGGCGAGGGTCACTGGGGGTCAAACGGCTCACAGATCTCTTTGAGGTTCGCGCGGCTGCCATAAATAGCTCGATCCCACGAAAATGACTCAGATCCTGATGATCTGAGATGTGAAAGTAACAAATTCACTGTCAATACTCAATATACGATCAATGGATTCTAGTGATATCGTCATGAGTAACATACGCCGAAAATTGAGTGGAGAAGCTTATAGGAAGATAGCAAAGTTACAAAATGAAAACACACGTGATGTTTTGGATGAGACACCGGCGATGGAGGCCTTTTTTGCTAAACAAAGGCAAAAACAGCCTAGTAGCGATGATGTTTAAACCAACAGCGATGGAGGAAATACACATGACGGGCCTAACAGTAGCAGTTTTGAACAATCTGAACGACCCGAGCATATCGAACTGCAGCTTGAACAAGTGACGTCATCAGCAGCAGGCCTGAAACGTCAATGGTTCCAGCAAGTTTTTCAGACAAAGTAAGTTCAGATCCAGCAGAAGATAAACTAAATGCCCTGTCACTCCTCGCCATTGAAAGTGATATTGTTTGTAGAATAAACTATGACGATGCAATAAACATGTTTTCGGAACAGAAGGCCAGTAGAAAGCCTGTATATTCAGCCGCAGAATAATATTTAGTGATAATTGATTTTGATGTTTCATTTTTTATTGTGTTGGAAAATAAACGTTGTGTTGATTTTGAATGATAACAACTGTGTTTGTCTGTTGTTGTGATGGTGATGCTTGGTGCAAGTTGTGGCACGGAGGGGGAAGGCGGCAAAAGTATCAACCTAACCTTGTGCCTAGGGGTGCCAAAATCCTAAATACGTCTCTGAGTGAGGGCATACTGATTTGAGGCCCATGATTGATAAGGCATGCTAATGCCATGGTTTAACTGGGAAGTGAATTATTCAGCATGAATCTGAATGTTATCAGAAGGTGAAGGGGAACAAAAAGGGTTGAAATGTTCATGCAGTAATGAAGAGTATGGGTTATAAGAAATAAGGGTAAGGGATAAAACATCCCTTAAACAAAGTTGAGAAACAAAGTGAAAAAATATAGAAGATCAAACTAAATCCTCCAGAAAGATATAGGAAGGTATGGCAAAATTAGGAGGTGGAATTAAATGATCAAAGTTCTCATCAGGTTCAACATGTTCATGATGAAGTGGGAAAAAGTTCAGAGATAGTATGTTTGTTATTAATCACAAAGTGATTAATTACAGGGTATCTGCTCTGTTCACCTTGAGTATTTAAATCCTATGTCTTTAGTGCTATAAGTTTACAGATATACCACTATGTTATTGGGAAGGGGAATCTAGAGATATAGGTTGACCCATGTAGTGCTTAATCTCCCTGCGAATAAGCATGGATAAAACTTTTGTCAGGTTGTCCAAACCGGACACCTGAGATATAAAGCACTTGTCAAGACTGAAAAAGTGGAGACATTAACTTCCGAATTCATGTTTTAAGAAGAGTTGACAAAAAGTAAAAGGTATATTTCAAAAATCAGGCAACTAGAATGAAGTAGAATTAAAAAAAGTAATTCTAAAGAAAACTGGGCAGCTTATAAATTAAAATCACCTTGTGAAGAAATTGTATTTCAAACTGAAATAAAGTCGAAAAATAAACACATCCAAGCACAATTATTGCCAAATGAGAAGTGATATTTTGATAAATGTGTATAGAGAAAGGCACATACATTCACTTTGCCTCTATTGGTGGAGATGTGACAATGATTTACACAGGAGACAGACTAAAATCACAAGATTTCAATAGGGAAGGAACAGACGGTTTGTGACATATGTAAAGAAAGCAAAGAACCATATTGGAATACCTCAAAATCTTAATTATCCCAATAGTAGGTATCAACAAGAAGAGTGTAGACAAGTGCTTCATTTACACATTTCTTTTAATAAGCCATTGTAAACAATACACATGGCTCAAAGCTTGGTTCATCAGGATAACTGATATGTTATTTACAACAAAGCACACAACCAGTGATTTATTTTAAAGCTGAAAACATACATTTTTAAATACTTCAAGCAACAAAAGTATCTGAAATACCATAATACAGTCTTCATTCTAAAAAAACCATAATGTGTTAATTAAATATTAGATGTTTAAAAAGGAGTATCATCAAAAATGTTATTTCAGTCTAGCTACACTAATTCAAAAGCAGACACTTGGTGTCATAAAATGGAATGCCTTTAATGTTACTTAACTAGTTAAAAGTTGTTTAAAAAGTTAGTTTCATTAACAGGATCATGTTTTTTGTAGTATTTCTAAACAACATAAAAGTTTAAATTCTTAATACTTTCTTTCACATTATTATAAAAATCCAAAAACACAAATGTTATAATAAAATACATGTATTGCTACACACCTAAGGCAAAATATTCTCTTACCCAAACAGGTGAAGAAAACTTAAGATGACTAGGAGCCTTCCACAAAACTTCTACCACTTCATCATTAACAGTCATTTGTATGTGATTTTGTATGAAAAGTTTCTGTAAACAAAAACAGAAGTTCAATAAAAGTTCCAAAACTCTTTATTCAATATTTAAAAGATCATTATAATGACAGAGTCAACTGTGATGTCAAAACAAGACATTTCATTATGTCTAGTGGCCTTATAAACAAGACTCGTAACATGACAATTAATAAAGACTTTTGAATTCAAAAAAAAAATTCAAACAATGGAAGAGTGTAATATGAACGAATGTTACATTTCTTGCTGATATTGGCTTTAATGGGGTATCATGCTAATAAGTAATATGTCACTATAATGAGTCTAATTATCACTAAAAAAATATTAATTAAAATCAATTGCTCATTGTGTATTTATGTTGCAGAAAATTAGTAAACTTTTTAATTCAAGCTATGAGGATGTTCATCCAGAGCACATGTATCAAATTTTATGATTCCAACATAAAGTTATGATGTTAAAACAATTCATATTATGTATGTCTTCATCCCAATAGCATTAATTATGCATATAACATGACTTAGAGAACTTTCAAAGATTGTACATAACACTTTTTTGTGCTCAAGTTGAAGTTTATAAGAAGTGCTTAACAGTGTTTTCTCAGCATGTCAGTTTGAAGGGTCACAACTACCTCAACAAAAATTTTCAACTGTAAATATACCAAGTTTTTTTCATATTTTTAATATACATAAATGAAAGTTGCTACATTAAATCATTTACATCAAAATATTACATGTAGATTTCAGGAATATTGCACAAGGATAAAAACAAACTATCTTCAAAAATGTGATTTAAATAAGTATGTCAGTTGCAGAATACACTATTACAAAACTACTGACAATTTCTACTTCAAATCCAGGCAGTTCAAAAACAATTCCCTTTCCACTTGCAACAAACAAATAGCTATTTTTCTTTATCAGTTTATAAACTTCTGGTGCTGTCTGATCCACTGAAATGAAATTTTAAGAAAAGAAAAACAATAAAAAAGTTATTTCACCTATGATTTCAGATTGCTGACTTCTTTAAAAGTACATGAGCATCAAAGGTTACCAATCTGTTTCTGGAAATGACAGTAACCCCAAAGAATAACAGAGTGCAACAATATAAAAAAGTGCTCTCTGAAAGCAACAATAGGTAATGCTTTTTTTTAATAACACAGATATGCTGACCAAAGTAGTATATATGTATTCAAAATAAATTATAAAATGAAAAATAAGTACTTTGTTCTCTCTACTGGTTATAACCATTAACATGTAAATCAAGTTGTTGCCAGACAACCAGTCAAGAAAGTTAGAGAGTTGTGTACAATTTTCATATGCAGTTAAAAGATTTATTCATTTCTTAGCCTAAAAATAAAATAGATGATTTAGGCATGGCAATTTTACTTGTATTATAAAGCATTATTGGTAACTGTAGTTGTAACTGACCACAAACAGTGGCAATAATTTTGTTGATGCTACAAACTAATATTACTCAAATATGTTATGTTACAGAAAAGAAAATAAAACAAAAACTATAGAAATATTTCAAATGTAAACAATATTTTAATACCAAATCTATTCATGTACATTAAGATATTAGTATTTAATTAGCTTTAAAACATATACATTTTGATTCTAAATTTGTTCACGTACAGTGAGAGTTGCATTTTAATTAAATTTGGAATGTAAAGTTGAAGGTAACTAGCAAATACCTCTCACACATATGCTAGCACACATGAATTATCAATTGCTTTGATGACTGACTGGATAGGAAAAATGTAACAATTATGAAGTCACATGCATAAAAGAGAAAATATCACAAAGCTAATTATTTAGCATAATGAAATAGAAAACTGAGAATTAAAGAGTATACAAATGTTACAATTCCTACAATTACATAATGCAAACATACAGGCACAAACACACACACACACACATTTAACTCCAGAAGAATCAATATTTATTATTAAAAATAAAAATATCCCCACATAAATACTCAGGAGGGTGGGTCTCCAAAAATCAAACATTTTTTAACACTAAACAAGGAAAATCATAATAGATATAGGTTGATTTTTGAAACATTAGTAAAGTGATACTTTGCATATAATTTTATAACTTTTCTACTAAATGCAGTTCCACATTAGTATTTTTTAAATTTAAATCTTTCTTTACAAATGTTGTACATAGTGGTTTATTGCCAAATTTGAAAAAGTTTAAGTTTAATGAGTTATCAACCTAAGTGTCAATTAAAAAATGCAAGGAATACAACTGTCAATTTTTTATGCTGTTTATTTTTACATAAAGCTCACTAAGTGCTAAATGGATAATTTTTAAAATGTATCATCTCCAACGCTCTTGAGAATTTACCCCCCCAAAATAAAATGTTGAAGTCCAAATAACTTGTGAAAGTCTTGAATTTCATAGACTTGTGCACAAACCATAAGAATAACCAAAAGTTATTCTGTTATATGTTGGTTTTAATAACACTTATTCGACATACTGAACCAATAACGATTTCATCTTTCACAAATGTTTTTGTTTTGGTAGCACAAGAATGCTGTTTGTGTTTTATTTACAGTCTCTGCAGTGGTTTCCATTGACATGCGTGCATGTGTAGTGTTGTGATGATATTCAGGTAAAATGTTATCCATACAACCAAATGAGTTGGTTATAAATAAAGAAGAAAATCAAATCTTTATAAAGGCAAAAAAAATTTAACATCTGTAATTCCAACAAAAACTAATTTTATTATTCAATTAGAACTACATAAGCACTCCATCTTCTAATCTCACATGAAGTCTTAGTTTACCAAATTTGAATGCAAAAAGTATGTAGAACGTTTGAGCACATGATTACAAAACATGGGTTCAAAGTTAGAAGCAGGTAATTATTTTTTAATTATCCTTTGATATTTAATTATTCTAAACCATTAACTATTTTTATAGCCTAATATGTGAGGAGGCTCAGCGATACAAAAAATAAAAAATCAAAAAATCCAGGTTTCTTCACCCCTATAATTAATATTTGTTTCTGCTACTTCCTTAATAGATTGCTCATTACAATTACAAGTAGAGCCTTAATAATAGCAAGAACAAGTTGGTGAATTATTATGTACCTATGAGTACTCTTAACATGAATGTAAAACAGTTTTTTAAAATACATGTTCATGTACAGGTTTTTTTTATTCCACTAAAATATGGAGTGACTTTCAAGCATCGATTCCTGTTTGTTCCGTCTTATAAAGACGGCATGTTCAGTGCCAAAAAATTTAAAGAGAAGAAACAAGTTTCCAGGTTAACTTCATCTTTATGAAGTTAAACAACCAAAAATTAGTTTGATATCAAAATAATATGATGTTCATTATTTGGTTGTCACCTAATTTTCTAATCCAAGGTATCTAAAATTACTTATATAATAAGATATTTCAATTAACAAAATGTGTGTTCTTGAGTTAACACAAGCTTTATCAAGACAGAAACATGTGGAAACATACTTTGTGCACATATAGAGTTAAATTTAAAATTTATTTTTGAAATACTTAAATTTCAAAAACTTTGAAAGATTCCTTATTAACAACCATAAACTGCTAAATTATAAACTTTCATAGATTAAAAATTAAATTCTTTTGAAGGTGTTATAAATTATACACTTATAAAATTCAAGTGCTAGATAACGTAACATCATGACATAAAGAATCACCACATATGTCTGAATACTTTTTTTAAATGTTTGTTTTTGGAAAAAAAAATTTCATAATATAAATATCAAAACTTTAAAAATGGCTCAATATCATGCTGAAAGAAATACAAATGATATACCTGTGAAGAATAAATACAAAAATTAATATATACATTCCACAATCATAAAATTCAAAAATGCATGTCAATGCCTCATTAGACAAATAATAAATAGACAAGTTTGACTTCCAGAAGAAAGACTTAGCTGTATACAAAGATATGTATCCAACTTAGGCTTACAAGTAAATTATAATTTGAGAAAAAAATACCTCAAATATATTTTAACAGATATCTAAACCATCAGGCTGCATGTAATTCTTTGTATAAAATAGATCAATTGGTGGTAAATCAGAAGTAATAAAACAAGCAAAATAATAAATAAGACAAATCAGAGATTATGAGAAAATCCACTTGTAGAGAAAAATATATCAATGTTTCAACCTTCTTCGGTCATCATCAGGTTCACAAAGAACCTGAAGGTGACCGTAGAAGATAGAAACATTGTTCGCTCCTGTGCTTAAAAATTTTCTCAACCAAAACCAGCCATGTTTACACATATAGATAAGAAAAATGTTTGAAGTTAAGCAAAAAGCTACATAATGGGCTATGTGTGTTCTGCCCACTACAGGTATCAAAACCCAATTTCTAGCATTGGAAGCCTGCAGACACCACTGGTGCAACTGGAGGGCAAAAAAAAAAAAAAAAAATCACAATACTGCAAAATATCCTCAGGTGGGACATAAGAAATACAATAATGTTACAACCATATAGACTACTATGAACAATGTTCATCTGCCAAACAGTGAAAATAGCAACGGTATTAAAACAACTTGAAATGACAAAACTGAGAGAAACTTAGAAACAAATCGCACAATAAATATAATCTGAATGTAGAACAAAAATTATATAGCAAGAAAGTAAGCTTATACTGAAAACCTGATCAGTGTTATGTACTAAACAGCTCATGAAGTCACAACCAGGAGTAAAGGGCTTGCACTAAAGAAGACTCACAGAAAAGTCAAAACAAAATTTAAGAAAGAAGCTGAAAACTGACAGATATAAAGTTGAGTATATCAGAACTTTATTTTGAATGTGTGATGTTTCTCAAAAGGTAATAACATTTCAATCTGTCACCTCAATGTTTGACCTCTTGTATTTAACTATGAACACAACTTGAAGTAAATTCATACAGTATAAACTAGAGTTTAATTTAAAAAAACAAATACTATGACAACTGTAAACAAATTTAAACATTTCCAACTGTTGTCATGGTGCTTCCTTATTTGATAACAACTCACAGAAATAAAGATTATGAATTTATCTAACAAGAAATTTAATTAAATAACCTAAACTTAAAAGCATCAAATACATCCTAAGGTATTAAACAATTCAAAAGTTATAGTAATTTACCTGTTTTGAAAGCGAATATTCAAATCATATATTTTTAGTCAGTAAAGAAAACACTAAGAAAACTACATATAGGGAAGCATAAAATAATAACAGCATAATCTATTAAAAATTACACCAAAATACTGTCTTTCAAATGAAGCTAACAAAATGTAAAAACAATCCAATCATATCACTTTATGCAATGATGAATCATGATTTCAGGTAAAACAAAAAACTTAAAACAAAAGTACAGCCTAGCAATGAAAAAAATCTGTCAGAAGAGCATTTACAATACAGAATTGTAATTAAAATTAAACCATATTTCTAAAATAAAAGTCAAATAACATATACAGAATATCTCAGTCAGAATTTTAAAACTTAGAGCTTGTTTGAAAGAACTCACTCCAAATAAATTAAGAATTAAATATATTATTTTAGGAGATAAAAGATGACCAACTGAACATAAACTATTTCAAAATGTTAGAATACATTATATCAGAGGTATTATGAATATTTTAACATCAAAAACAGAATGAAATGTGAGCTGTTATGTTTAGTACAAAAGCATCATATATCATGAAACTTTAATTTCAATTTGTGAATTTGTATCACTAGATACTGATCATAAAATAGCTTATATCCAGCTTACATTAAACTGGTGTAATTATACAAATATTAAGAAATGTCAGCACACAAACAAATGATACAACACTTCAAAAAACGAAAATATGTATTCAACATAGTCAAGAATCAAAAGTAAAAACTAGCCTTCTCTGAAGAAAAAATGAGAACACAATGCTAATGCAAAGTTATGAACATTTTATTATACTATATATACATATATTGCTAGAAATAAAAAAAATATTAATGTTACCATTCAATAAAAATCACAAAAAAATTCAAAAAACCATAAAGCCTTTTCACACAGACTTTTCTTCTTCATAAGCAAAGGGAAAATGAAGCAAGAATATCATTTAATGTGTAGTTCACTCAAAAGACATACAAACAAATGAAAAACAGTATAGCCAACACCAAGTAGTTCACCCTCACAACATTTGTTTAATGTGCATAAATCTACATTTAATACCAATTACTTTTTTGAGCCATGAGGGAAAAAAAGGAATAAAGCCTTTGTTGGTAGCAGAGGCTAAGACCTGGATATATACATAATTAATATATAGAAATATTTAAATCTAAAAATATTAAATATTAAATTATTCTGTACAATTTATTTATAATTTTCAAAAACTGTTATTCATAGAACTGGCATCAAAATAGTCCTCATAAATTCAACAAATATTAAACCTATAACTATACTCAAAGTCAACAGGAACTGTGTACAATGTAAATAAGGTACAAACTATTATGTGTTTACTAAAACTTCCATTAACAGTAGTGGTTATAATGTTTAAAATAACTAATATTATCATTTATAACTTTTATATGTACACTTTTATTACAGACTGTTTCATATTATTAGCCCAATACACACACTTAGAACTAGTCTAAATCCCCTAAGGTGGCCAAACCAAATGAGATATTAAAGGATAATATGGCTGAAAATACTGTCAACAGCAAGGGTACCCACATGATGTAATAATGCATTCTAATCTTTATAATTAAGAACTAATAAAAGTATACTTAATTAGTTGTACTCACTATCAGGCTGATCTTTAGTTTTTCTCTAATCTGATATATTGCTCTGATTGGAAGTTAACATTATACATTATAGTATAATATACTACTCTGACTAATATGCTGACATCAATTTTACAGAATAAGTATTTTTATCGAGATTAAAGAAAATGTCACATATACAATTATACCTGAACTGGTCCAGTAAACTGTACTGTTGTTCTCTTAATTCTTCGTGACACCAGGAGCAAATTGAGCTTAAGGGGCTTTTCACCTTTCAAAAAACACTCCAATTAAAATTATACACACATACATACAACTTACATAAAATGTTATATCAAATGTTAAACTTGCGTGTGTTTGCAGGTACAGACAGAACATGTATGACTTAGTCAGATATTATCCAAATATTACACTAATTTTGGTTTAAAAGACTAAATTTTGTTATGCATGTGTATTTGTAAAATTTGTTTTTTCACAATAAACTGAAAAAAGCTACTAAAAATAAAAATTAGTATTTTGTTTCTTTTAATTATGTCTTGTTTCAACTTGCATATTTATCATCTCGGTTAGTATTCACTGACATTATTAAAAATATTTGATACCAAAAATCTAAAAATAGTTTCTTCAAGGCTAATGGACTAGTTGGTTAAGAAATTAAAATCTGAGAATTACATTCAGTACATGCTTTAATTTGGAGTAATGTTACTCCAAACTGCATATTGTAAAGTAAGAATACTTTCTTAACAAGATTAACTACTAACATAAGAGTTTCAAGAATTTACAGTTTAATTGTTTTGCTTTTTAAAAACTAAAATTTAGTGTGATAATTTGCATTTAAATCTCAAATCACCACAAGGTTCCAGACATGCACTTAAATTAGTGGTAGTAGTAGTACAAAATTGGCAAGGAAATTTGAATCTATAAATATATCACCAACATTTTCCAGTTTGTTTGTTTTTTTGTACAGTTCATTCTATTTCAAAGATTTTGAAGAGCTTAGAAATGATCATATAAAATAAAATTCAAAATGATATTAAATGTTATCAGTAACTGGTTACTTAAATGTTAGTGTATTTAATACATAAAAATCCATTGAACCCCAAGAAATACATTTTATGCCAGTGATTGAACTGTACGAGTTGCATGATCAGAAACACAGGATGAAAAGGTAATTGCCCATTTCAGTAAACTTAAAGAGCTCTTCAAAAAACAACAACAACAAAAACATACCACATGACTCCCATGAAACAGTTTAACCCTTTTTGCAGTGAGCTTGTGCAATTAACAGAAATCAAGTGATAAATTTTACTCATACAACAATACATGTAACTGAAATTTCTTAACTGTACCTTCTCAAAAATGGTAAGTTTCATTAAATGTTATTAGTATCTTTTTCTAAATAACGACAGTTTTATAATTATGTGGTTTTACTAAAAATACATTATTTTCCTATTATAATTACTCACTTTCAAACTAATAACACATCAAGTGCAAAGTAATTTTCATTTTAAATATAAAAATACTTTTCATCTTTTCCTTTCATATTTCATTTGCATAATGTTTAGAACCTCCTAAAATGTATCTAATTTTTTTAGGGTAAATGTTTAAAAATATCATATCACTAGCTTTAGCTGTTATTATCAATGTAAAATGCTACAAATTAAAATTAAGCAAAAGAAAAAAATACCTTTTAATATTTTCCAGAGTATCTTTAACAAATTTCCTTTTGTTACATTCATAATTTTATTGCCTTTCCTTTTCATGCATAGTTAATTTTTATTGTTTTATTTTTCCTTTTTGTTTTTTTACAACTTATCAATCATTATCTTGACACGAATCAATGGTACCTTTGAAGCATATTATTTCTTTGGGAGACATGCTCAACACTTCAACAAATTTTTGTATAGTCTTTGTTGGTTTATAGTGTTAAAGTGACCTACTTTTATTCGTTACATATTTGTGTATGTAACATTTGCAAGGAAGTCACAAAGCTGAAAGAAATCTGTTGAAAATGGGTGTTGCAGTTGTTAGTGGTTGAAAAAATTCATTCAAAGTATTTTGAAAGGATGCAAAAAGTTATGTAAGCATTTTAGTGGCTAGATGTACTTCTACTTCATAAACATTGTATTACTGAAGATACAGACAGTTAAAGGAGAGATTTTTTCACAGCTTGTTGGTCATAAATACATCTTATGTTGTAAGTGGTTTTTATAAGTTTACATTGTAATAAAGGACTTAATACTTGGATAAAACTTAAAATCATAACACACATTAAAATATTTAATTAGCTTTCATAGATCAATATTAAAGGTCTTTAAATTTTGAATGCAACTCAGTGACTTGCATTTTAAAGGGTTGGTTGGTTGGTTTGGCACTTTATGGCAAAAAGCAACTAGATTATCTGCACCAAACGTCTGGTAAAAAGTTAAAATTAAAGAAAAATTATTAAAATTCAGGTAAAACAAAACAAAGTTTAAGTCTTGAATTAAAAACATAAATAGCATCAAAACCAATCTTTACATCTAGTCTACAGCAGTAAGAGAAAAACTACAGTAATACAAGTTGTAAAGAACTTTCTGTAGCATAATTCTAATGATCATAACTTGCCAGGATGATTAACAGGTATGTTCAAAATCAGCATTAGTCACCTGAAGTTGACCTTTCCAGTCCTGGTTTTGAGTTAAATGAAATTATGGAAGTATTCAAAGTAAAGTGGTACATGTTTTAAAAGACTTGTAGCAAAATTTTAATTATTATAACTCACCAGGATGACTAACAGGCATATCAAACATCAGCATTAGTCACCTGAAGTTAGCCTTTCCAATCCTAGTTTTGGATTATTTGATGTTATGACCATTTTCTAATTTCAAACTGAACTAGATGTACTTTAATACTTAAAGAATCACACTAAAAAGCATCTAATGTATAAATTAAAAAAAACTTAAACATCACTGAAAAGACTAAAAACATTTCTAAAGTGGACATTGTCACCATCACCAATAATACTAACATTACAGATAAATCTTAGGACAAAACACATTTAAAACAGTGCTGTTGTTGAGAGTAGTAATGAGAAAAAAACAGTAAAATGTGGCTTAGTGTTACACAGACAACACATTGATGCATCAGTCTCAAATAAAAGAAAATGAGTTAAGAAGCTGTAGCCGATGCATAGTCTGCTCAGAACAACTTCCTCTTTCCAATCCTTAAGGAAACAAGATGGCTAAAGTCCAATAGAGGGTTTTATTTGGAAAAGCTTGTTTTCACATTGCTCACTTCAAGTCGACTACCAACTGACACAGAGCAAACCCTTAAATACAGGGCTACAGTCCATTTATGGAACAGGAACAGCAGCGATTAGTGCGATTAGATTCGAGTACAATGTCAGTGAGCCCATTCACACAAATACCAATGTGACCTGGTATCCAGAAAAACTGGATATAAGTAGATATTAAAGAGAAATGTACCAGTCAGTTTTGAATATTGGTAAGAACAAGATGATAACTAACGTGAACCAATTCAGGGCCAGAAGAGAATTAAGCGAGTCAGTATAAATAGTGCAATTTAAGTACTGGTAGCTGTTTTATGTGTGGCATTAAGGTCAGCTTACAGTCAAAGATAAGCCCCAAGATCTTGTCTCAAAAACCACATATAGCACAACTTCACTGGTACAGAGTTCAGGATCGGAGTGAATACTTTGACAGCGCAAAAGTGCATGCAAACAGTTTTATAGAGAGAAGTTAAAACCAAATGCTGTGGTCCACTTCAGTAAACAATTGAGGGGAGTCTGTAGCTGCCATTCAATACACCTCATGTTTGATGACTGACATGAGGTGTGAAATTGTTGACACAAAGTTTATTTCCAACAGTAAAAGGGAATTGTTAAGTAATGGAATTAATCTTTATACTGAAAGGTGTTACACTCAAAACACAGCCCTGAGGGACTCCAAATTCTAAAAGAAAAGAATGGGAAAGTGTCAAACCCACAAAAACTTGGAATTGCCTGTCCATTAAAAAATATTTTAATAAAAATGGGAAAATGGCCACGTTACCCACGTAAATAGAGGTCTCGCAAAATTCTATACTTCCAATGTTGTATCAAAAGCCTTCTCAATGTCAACTTGTATCAATATTCTTTGTCATTTGAGAGAGGCTTCTCTGATTAACATTTCAACTCAAATCAGGTGACCCATGGTGGAGTACTGTGATCAGAATCCACAATAGGTGGACAAGAGGAAGTTGTTTGATTCAAAGAACCAAACAAGATGAGCATTAACCATCCTCTCTAAGGTATAACAAAGATAGCTTGTCAAAGCAATTGGATGGTAGTTTGAAGGAATCTTGGGATTTTTCCCAGGCTTAGAGAAAGATAGGACAATAGCCTGGTGCTAGGCATCAGGAAAAACATTCTCCTGCCAGATCTGGTTAAAAACAATGAAAAGAATAGCAAAAGAAGCAGGAGATAGATGGTGCAGCATTTCATAGTGTACATCATCAGATCTGACCGATGTGCTGCCAATCTGACAAAGGGTCAGTTTTGAGTTTCACCAGTGTAAACGGATGATTATAGTCACAGAGACAATCATTTTGAAAGGAAGGAGGTAATTGCACTGCCTAAGTCTTGATGGCTAAGATGGTGGAGAATGAAGCAGAAGTGCTAGCTACCTGGCAAAAGCTTTCACCTACTTCCCAGCCATCAGAGAGCAAGATCAAGAGGAAGGCAGAATTATATTTTTCAATGACTTTTCAAATCCTGTTCCATACGACTTTTAAACATTAAAGGTATTTTGTGGATAAAAAGTCAGAATTTTAATTAAGTATTTTTACTACAGTTTTGTCAATAATTATAGTGTTAGAGTGTTAACTTCTTTAAGTATGAAGTGATTTTCATGTCAAGAATAAAAAATACTAGTTTCAATTCCATAATCCCTATAACCTCCAAAATAAATATCAAATATTTTACCTGATATTTCCTACATTGTAACTCTATACAACTGCGTATCCTCATAAATACCATAAAAAAGTTAGGAAGTATTAAAAATTGTTTATCTAACTTAGAAGTCCTTATACACATATGTATAAAAATATTTTTTTTGCAAAATGCTATGAATAATGATGTCAAACTATTCTAAACACAAAAGTCAAGGGTTAAACAGCATAAAATGTTTATATATACTTTTTCTTACTGACAAATATAATCTAAGTTCTATTAGCATTTACATTTACTTAGTATAAATGTTTAGCAAAATAATAACTAGGTCCATATTGGTCTTTTACACAATATAATTTAAAATTGATTTAATATACAAACACAACAATCAATTGTTCATGCGATTATTTACTACCTTCATAACACAAACTACAGCATAATCATCTAGAGCAAGCAATTTCAAGATAAAACAGTTACCTCTTCCAAGAAGCCAACGGTGGTAAAACCATGCACTTTGATCAGAAGGATCAGTAAAAACTGCATTCTGAACTAAATCATATTCTAAAAAAAATCAAATAAAGATAGTTTCAAGGCACAAAATAATTTACCACATGTAGTTGAAGTCAAGTGAAAGAGCAACAAGTTCTTAAATAATAAAGTTAATATAGTGAATACAAAACTACTTACTGAATCATGTAAAATGGATATTTTGTGTGAAAGTATTAAACAAAAGTGAAACATATTACAAAGTGTCATTAGTAAAGTTCTATTCATTTTCATTAACATAAAATATTTCACATATCATTAAAAATGGCAAGTTAGTTTTACATATACTAAACAAATGATAGGGTTATTAGTAAATGCAAGGGTTATTTATAAAACTACTTTTATATTAAATTTAACACATAAGCATGTCTAAAACAAAGACAAACTACCCAAGTGAAACTACGTATCAGTACAATGTCGAAGCATAATCCAAGATTTAAAACTAGTTTTTTATATAAACATTTACCTTTAAGCAATATCTCTTCAGCTACAGAGTTTCTGTCAGAACTAGGATGTACTATAGGCAAAAGAGAGCTACGGTAATGCCATGCAGAATAGTTTGAGAAATTTGCTTCAACCTTTTTCAAAGTGAATTTCAATTCTTCATCTGGTCCAACATTGGAATGTTTGCAAACAAACCGTCGATAATCCCAACAATGAACTATTAAGAATTATCAAATGGTATTTTAGTTAATAAGGTAAACAACCAGAAAAGGAGAGGTGTTGAAGGTCAGATCAAATAAATATGAGCATATAAGGGGTGATTGAATCTAAAAGTATCCTTGTTAAGTCTATTTCACAATTGCTAAAACTAACATTTCTGTTGCACATCTATACTGGAAACTTTCTTCATATTCTATTGAACTGAAGCACAAATGTATCACAAGTTTCTCTTCATAAATGTTGAGTAAAAGCTACCATTATTTTTTTATTATTTATGTTAAAAATAGTATCATGTAATATTAAAAACAGCTTTATACATCAAGTCTTTGAATTTTTTATTTCAATCTTGTTATTTTTCACAGTAACAGCTTCTCCTTCAAATTACCAAATTTTAAAAATCAATCCAATTAATAAACTATGAAAAGCTATTCAGTAAAAATTATGCATTATACTAAAAAATCAAGTTTCAGTGTTTCAAAAAGATATTTTTTCAATCTTTACTTACAGTTTCTTTCATCTAAATCTAAAAATCGATTGCACAGCTGAAGCTCCCTTTCCCAATCTGGATGTGGCATAAACAGAAGTATCCATTCGCGTTGGTTCCACGCTCCATAAGACTTAGGATTTTTCCGAAGACAGTTTTCTATAAGATACAATTCTTCTTTAGATAGCTGTTGAAACTCTTCCTCAGTCCTGCAAAAAAAAAGGCACCTTAATTGGTGATAAGTGTCCAATTCTGTATGAAAAACCAATAACTAAAGTTATGAAGAATATCACTAGCATGAGAAAGTTAATCTAATAACTGTCTAGCAGATTATGTTACAAGACAGGGTCCATCAGATAGGTTATCAAGTTACATGTAAAACAAAGTAGCTGATTATATCAAATTGTCAGGTGAGGTAAAATTCTAAGGTCATGTAGTTTTCACCACTGAGTGAAGAGTAGGGATATCAATGAAAACATGTACATCTTAGTAAGTAGCTACTACAAAAACAGCTAAAAGTTATTTTCATGGTACTGTATTTTAAAATACATTAATAACTTAATCTGTTAATTACACAGAACCCACATCCAAAACAATAACTTGCTTAAAACACTGCACCTAAAACCACCATTTTATACAATATGCAATTATCATTATTAAAGTCAATACTCTCTTGTTTAACATGTATTACTTAAAACATACAAGTCTGTTGTACACTCAAGATATGTGTGTGGTGACATCAGAGTAGCTTAGACTTTAATAAGAGTGAAAGATGAAGATTATGTGAATAATAGAAATATTTTTGTACATCATAAAGTTTGCAAATTGCATAACCTCTAGGATCTTATATGTAAATTTACAGTTTTTTAAGTATCTCTGTATATGGTATCTAATTTTTATTCTCCATAACCACAAAATGTTGTTCTATTCAGAAAAATAGAGTAATATGAATAAACGATAATTCTAATATCAAACACCACACTCAATGATACTCTGTAAAAGGTGAAATATGCACTTGGACCTCCATCCAAAACCTGATACGTTAATAACAGTTTTACAATCTCTTATTTTCTAAAAGGTTCTATATATAAAATAAAAGGACACAAATTGTATACAATATTACTCATAAATACATCTTTGATATTTTGAAAATTTTTACAGTTCTAATATATGTACATTTCTGATTCATTCATATTATATATGAACAACCATTCAGTTATTAATCGCACAATAATTCACATCAACAACAAGTTACTTCAAATAGCACATGTACCACTATAATTTTCTATAACATCAACTCTCTGATTATCAAGTTGGATATATTAGATACACATTTGATGTTGAATATTGTTTAAAAGTATATCAGTTTGTAACAGTTTTACGATATATGACAATTATAAATCAGTTATTTTGTGTAAAGATTCTAGGCATAATGAAAATAAAAGACAGGCACCATACGTATCATTTCTGCTTATATACATCTTTAATATTTTGATCAACTATCAAAGTATGCATTCAACTGTTCAAGTAAGTATTCACTAGTTGTTAAAATATAAAGTTACTACAACATTTCAGACTATTTCACTTACGTGTTTCTACAGAGAGTTGAAATCTAGCATAAAAAAAATTGTTGGTTAAATATTTCATATCAGTTCAGGAAGCCACAAGGATGTCATTTTGAGCTTTTCATTAATCATTCAAATGCCATAAACAAAAGAAGGTGTAAATAGCATTTCCAAAAATGGAAAGAGGTGAGCAGGACCTCTGTTTCAGATTCAGTAAAAGTAGTGATACCTCAGCAAATAGAAATAATACAAGGATTTTTATTTGGGGTTCTAGCTTGTCAGCAAGTTGAGTTCCTAATATGTCAGAAACTAGAGACTTTGTAGTTGGACATCACACAAAAAAATTTCAACCAATGATTCATTTAACTTACCATGTCACACAAATACTGATATTTAGGATTCCTTTTTAATATTTACTTTTAGATTAAGAAATCAACTAAAATATATAATACCAGCAGTTGATCACAAACTTATTGACAAATATTCATAAAACTGTAATTCAATAACATTTTAAATATTAGTGAAGAAACACAGTGATATAGCCTTTAACCCATGACTTATAGCAACAGGGTTGAGAAATATTAAAATAAGATTGTAAGTTAGAAATAAAAAATGTACACCTGCAGTTAGAAGTATTTTGTGAAAAAGCACACAAAAATAAAGAAAGGCAAAGAGAAATATTAAGTGTGACGATAACCATCTTAAGAGTAAATAGCCTAACAGTTGACATGCTAAAGTGAGATTAACAGTTTTTTGAGATTTAGGGATAATAATTTTTCTCAGAGTTTTTTAAACCATCTAAACCTGTCTATATGTATTCTGATGAAAGGTAGATGATTATTTAAAAGTAGGCCTATATGCAAAAAAACAGATAATTCTTGGAATTAGGCCTAAATATAAAAAAGCAGACGAGTATCAGAAGTTTAGAAGACAAATGAGACAACTCATGAGACAGCATAAGTGCATTATATCAAAATACTAATTTAATGAAAATAGCAAAATATAGGTTGATGTATCAAGTGAATTCTAAAGCAACTGAATTAAAGTGGACTCACAACAACATAGCAAAAAGAATAGTATTTTTGAATAATTAGTTTGTATGCACTGTTCATTTATTGCTGAATTTAGTTCCAACAAGCCATAGGCATATACCATAGAAGAATCCTTAAGCCAAACACACCCATATATATATATACACACCTACATACTTTTAAAAGGCAAGTTTCTGACAGGACAAGACGGTGATATGCCAAAAAGAACCAGAACAAGGAGCAAAGAGAACTTATGGCACAAAGCTCACCCTACAGTGCTTTGTTCACAAGTATCAGGTAGTTTATACCTTAACAGTTAGTTACAATGTTAATATGCATAGCTTACCTTTGATCTTTTAACATGGTTAAGATTTCTCTTCGTATATTCCAACATGTATAAAAATCTGGATTTGCTTGCAAAATCTGTCCAGAAATTGACAGCCCTTCGTCATCATATTCTTTTAATTTTCTCTAATAAAATCAAAACAGAAATATTTAATACTGTTACACTAAAGAACTTTTTTTTTAACAGAAAATAAAATATTTGTTCTTATTCAAACTGTTCATCATAATATGATAAATGAGTTTCAGAGAATGTGTTTACTGGCAAAATTTATACAGACACAAAAATAGTGCAAGAAACTTGACATGCTTCATAATGCTCGTGCCCAATATATTGTCATCTTTAAAATTTGAGAAAAAAAAATTAAATTAAACAAACCTTTCCAAAAATAAAATATAAACATCACTTTCAAAATGTGCGAGATACTTCACTTCAGACTCATTCTTGTATCTGAAAAATAATTTCTCATCTTCTTTGCAATTACTTTGATCAATATTATTTTTAATTATTTAACTTTTTTTAAATAGACTTATATTCAACTTTTTCTCTATAGGTTAAAGCTCTTCAATAAATAGTGGGTATATACACACACACAATTACATAGTATATTGGACTGTTACACATTGTATATGACTTGCAGGCTTGTGTACAAGATGTAATTTTTAAGTAAACTAGCACATTACTTTAAGATATCAGAAAAATTAACAAAATATGATGGTTCTTTAAAGATCGTTCATTGGAATTATCGTTAGGTTCTTCACAGAAGCTAATTTTTTATGAAATGACCATGAAAATGGTTAGTCAAGAGCATTTCTGTGGATTGTAATAGATGAAGTATCTGTAGTCTTTAAAATTCCCATACAAACTTAAATAAAATGAATGGTATACAACTTAAACAGTTAAAGTGCAAGCAAAATCAAGTCCCAAATTTAAGTACTTTTACATTTTCTTAACAAAAATGGAGAGTTATCTCTCACTAGATTTATTTGTATTGTGAAACTTTTACAATCTATTCAGAGCCTATCCCAGTGTCCCCAAGGGTTAAGTAGTTCTATACAAAACTACACTTGTTTCTCTTCATATGCATATGGAAAATAAAACTGTGGACCCTTAGGTTTTTCAATTGTCAAAATAAATTACAGTAACTTTATGTTTCAGAACTGTTTTCTAAAAAATAAAAAAAAAGTTTTTTTCAGGTTTTTTTAGCATATACAAAGTTTCAGTTACTTTTAAAATAACACACAACTTCAAAAAATAGAGTTAAAAGCATTCCTTTTTACACTTGAGTTACAATAAATAAACAACTGAATCACCTTCTCAAATATTTTCTGGGTGCCTGTTTTAAAAAGTTGAAGTTTCTTTTGTCTTTCTTTCTCTTTTTCTGCTTTTTGCTCTGCTGTTGTTTTTACCTTCAGTCGTCCATGCTGAAAGAGAATGTCAATAGTTTACAACATAAAGACAAAACAAATAACCTAAACTAATATATTGAATGGAAAAGAAAAACAGCAATTTTATAACAGTTATAAGGCCTCTATAAGCCTCTAAAATTATAATATAATACTAATAGATACTTTTAAATGGACAATAAACTCTTGCTTCAATGTTATTTTGTTGAATAAAAAGTGTCTTGGATTAGGTGTGATGCAGCATTAATGTTAAAAAATATATAAAGGGTTTCTTATTACAAATAAAAAGGTTCTGTCCACATAGAATGAAAATCAATATAAATGTACAAAAGTCTAAACCAAAATTATAACTATATGTGTAAAGATGGGAATCTTCACTATATTTTAACCTCCACTAACAGCATGCTAGATATGCAGATAGATATGTATCAATTGGTCTGATAATGATACTTTTGGCCATAAACCCAATAATATTTGATGAAATTTGGCATAAAGGAGCCATGGGTGAGTACAAAACTGTTTGAGAAACAAAAGACAAGAAAAAATATATTAGCTTTGATAAATAACAAAAAGATTTAACAAATTAAAAACAAAAAAAATGGTTTTCCAAAATTAATGAAGCTGAGAATCATGCCATCCAAGTAATCTCAAGGACTATTTTTAAATAAGTGAAAATCCAAAAACAATTCACATTAGTAACTTTCTCTATATCAAAGAAAATAACTATTTACACTGGTTTACACAGAAATTGAGGCAAGCACAAAAATAGCTGTTTTAACCTAATTTGGGGGTGCTGAATTCAGATTTGAAATCCGTTTTTACTCATCACCTCTAGTTTTTTACATATGCATACTGTACATAAAGGCGTATATGCATTCAGGGTTAATTTCTAATATTGTGTGACTTGTGTCTTCTTTTTTAGTTATTATGCAATAAATGTAAGTGATAGCATTACATTATATATATATAGCTGTATATCAAGACGGATCACCAGTTTCAGGAATCGGAACAAAGACCTTGCTTCATTTTTCGACATGGAAAACAAGTTGTGTTATGCACAAATGTACCTGGCTTGTTCACTTTCCTTGGTTTGCCACATAATCCTTCAGACTGGCGTCTTTTCATAGACTCTTCCAAGCGAAGTCTCAAGGCTGTGCTTCTGCACAACGGGAATAAATATCCCAGCATTCCCACTGCACACTCTATCCATCTAAAGGAGTCCTATGACAATATGGAGCTTCTTTTAGAAGCTGTTAAGTACAACCAGTACCAGTGGAGTCTGTGTGGGGACCTCAAGGTCATTGGTCTTCTTATGGGTATGCAAGCGGGCTTCACAAAGTACTGTTGCTTTCTCTGTCTCTGGAATAGTTGAGCTGTATCCCAGCATTACAAGCAGAAAGACTGGGGGTCTAGAAGCACTTTTGATCCTGGCGAACACAGCGTCAAGGAGAATCCTCTGGTTGACATGAAGAAGGTGCTTCTTCCTCCTCTTCACATCAAGCTTGGTTTGATGAAGAATTTCGTGAAGGCCATGGACAAAAATGGTGCTGCCTTCCAACACTTGTGTACTGTGTTTCCAGGTCTCAGTGCTGCTGAGCTCAAAGAGGGCATCTTTGTCGGACCTCAAATCCGAGAAGTGCTGAAGGATACTGATTTTGAGGAGCTTCTTACCTTAAAGGAACTGAGAGCATGGGAAGAATTTAAGTCAGTCTGTAGTGGCTTCCTTGGTAACACACGCGTACCAAATTACCAAGCCTGTATTGAGAAGTTGCTAAAGACTTATGAGGATATGGGATGCCAAATGTCACTCAAAATTCATTTTCCTCATTCCCACCTCAACTTCTTTCCTCCAAACCTTGGAGCAGTGAATGATGAGCACGGAGAAAGATTCCACCAAGACATTATGAAGATGGAGAGCAACTACCGAGGCAAGTGGAACCCCAGCATGATGGGAGACTTCTGCTGGATGCTCTTGCATGACATCCCGGAGGCAAAATACACCAGATCATCTAAGAAAACACACTTCTAACTGTCTGCGGTACTATGAATTGTGTACATTGTGTCATCCAAGTATATTTATTCCGTCAATGTTCTTTATCTATCCTGTTTTATCTATAATAAGCTGCTGCAACTGTTGAAATAAGCATGTATATACTCTGTATATACTAAAATGAGACTATTTAAAAGCCAGAAAACTAGAGGTGATAGAGCAAAACTGTTTATAAATTTGAATTCAGCACACCCAAATTAGTAAAAAAACACCTATTCACATTCTTGCCTCAGACAAAAAATTTTTTTTTGTAAACCAGTGTTATTGGTACCCTCTGTTCTGTTATATCAATCACACCAATTATTTGTTCACTTTATTCTCTCTCAACAGAAACCTAACATGCAAAGACACATTAAGAAAAACTATTATCAGACCTCTTATAAACAATATACAGAACGTATTCCACAATTCACTTGCCCAAAAGAGCAGAAACTCTATCAAAAAATAAATGTACTGAGTGAGGTAAACATAATTATTTTTAAAAGAAACCACATTATTGCTTGTTAAATAACATTTTAAAGTTGTCTACAAAATCTTTAACAATAAATTCCAACACTTTCACACACACCCACACAGAGAGAGAGAGAGAGAAATATATCATACAGCCTTGTAACTTTCTCAATTTGTTTATTTAGTCTAGTTGTACAGAAGTCAGATCTACAATTTTAAGTTATCAGAGGGTAGAGCAAATCAAAGAATGCATTAGCCTCTACATCACTGATTCTCTTTTAAATTTCATCTCTAATGGGATAGAGATTAACACACACACATACAAAATCAGTGAACTAAATAAATAAAATGCCACTGAAAGCTAAATATTGTTTGAAATAATGTATGCTGTATTTTGATATCCAAGCTCTTCATATACATATTCATTCATTTATTTTGATTTTTAACATTCAAGTGTCTAGGAATTTTACAACATAACAACTAGACTATCCCATGTACAAACCAATAGAAATATCATTGTTTACATTAATACAATTATTAATAAACACCTCATGCATATATACAAACACAACAGTTTAGTTTTTAATTAAACTTGTCACACAATATTACCATCAAATCTATTATATTTTCAAACACTATCCTTCAGAATTTTCAAAAATTAGAAGAGTGCATAATAATACCATTCTATCTATTCTACCAATTGCCAATAATGAGTTTCACTCATTCCATAGATCTTCAGATTGGCTGGTATATAACAAACACTGCAGCAGTTAGAACACTATTAATACAAGTCATCTGTCACAACAACACTATTATGGCAGAAGCACCCATCTAAGATGGCAAAGCATGGCCACAATTTATTATTTTTTCACAAGTCATTATTGCCAGATATATTTTTAAACTTCAGCCAATCCCTTAAGGATTTTCAAGAATTAGAAAAGTGTATAGTAATATTATTCCAACCAAACTAGACCTGTCATATTTACTGCCAGCATCAAGATTTGCACAATCCAGAACTCTGAGGCTGGTTGAGGCACAACAAATAACAGCCATGATGAAAACGCTGCTTACATAAGCCATCCATTACAACAACTGTCATTGCATTAATGCTCCTCCCAAGCTGGTAAAGCATGGTCACAGTTAATTATACTTGTAATGAGACATAAGCATTGGGCCTATATTATAAACATTACATTCTAACCCCAGTCCACTATAAAATGTCAAAAATTAGATGAGTGTATAATAATACTATTTCAATTGCACCAGAATACCCAAGGTCCAAGTGCACTCTGCTACTACACAGAAGATGAACTAAGAAAATCATACTTCTAACGGGTAAAAAAAGGACTACTTATCTATTAGGTGTTAAGCAGTGAAATTCTCAAAAATACAAGTAGAGGTATTCAGCTGGATGAAATCTATTTAACACTGAATATATTGATAAGAACATATTTCCATCAATAATGAATGTTGAGGTATTACAGAATGATTTGAATTGATTGATAAATTGGACAAATATTTGGCAAATGATCTTTAATTACAATAACAATATAATACATTTGGGTTGTTATAATTTCAGTTGCATGTTCAAAATAGATGAAAAATCAGTAAATTGCTCAATAACAAAAGTGGATCTTGGTATTGTGGCTAAGTAGCTTAAGTCAGCAAGGCAGATATCTGTTGTTAATATAAAGCTAACAGAATTTTTTTGTGTTTAGTGTATTTACACATGCTGATCACAATTCAAAAAATACAATTATCTATCACTGTAAATCACAAGCTAGGCCTAAAACAGAATGATGATTACAGTTTTGGTCTCGTTACCTACAAAAGGATACTGAATTATAAGAAATGTTTCAAAGAGGGTTACTACAATAACTCTGAGGAAAAAATGGTTATCTTATAGAAACATGTTGAGATCTCATACTCTCTCTTAAGAAAATGGAAAATTGCAATCTTATTTAAATTTACCAGTTTATCTAGAGAATTGACAAGATAAAGGTCTCTGATTTCTTTGTTCTATATTAAAGTAATATTTAAGATTTAGAAAATATTGCTACACTTCAGTTACTGCAAAATTATTACACTCACCCCTGAAGAAGGGAGGGTGAGGGAATTGCCATCAAGTCCATGCACGAGTTTTTCTGTTTTTTTGCACATACAACTTGATGTAAATATTACCCATAATAAGAAGTCAGTATAGAACAGTCATCCCAAAATTTGATCTTAATCCAAATTCTGGATCACATTGAAGCACTTCTAAATAACGAGATAGAATATTTTCACAGTTATGGGTTAATAACTCTGTAAAATGTGATCAGATTTGTACCACATTTCACGGGGATATTAAAGTTTATAATGCTCATTACACTACTAAAAAAATTATCTGAACCCAAGAAGAATTTCCCAAGTTTTTAAAAGTGAAATTTGATGCTATCTTGTAAAAGAGTGAAAGGAAAAGTGTATGCAATCTCACTGACTGCTCTTGTTCTTCTCACAATAATTAGTTTATGGAATGAACAGCCATCATCAAAAGTGGAGGCTAACACCTTACAAATTTACAATGGAAAATAATAGTGGTTATTAAATGTTTAATATTCTTTCTCTCGATGATGGGTGTGAAAAGACAGCTTTGACAAACTGAATAGTCTCTTGTTGTCTGTTTATCACATCATTACTATTAGTAGAGTTAACTGCTCTTTCAAGAGGTTATACCTAAGCACTTAATTTTTCAAAACCTCTGTGATTATACATATCCTTCAAATAATTATCCAAAGGCCCACGATCCACACTATACAGTAGCAAGTGAAATATATTATTACTTACATGCATGATAAAATTATTCAGTTAATGGTACAATGCTTACTTTAACTAATTATACTTTATATTGCATAATGTGGTCTTGGAGCTGTTTATCATTCTACAGTTTATGAAATATTTAGCAAAATAAATATATTTATATAAAGTTTTAAAAAATGTAGTTAATCAACACATTAGGTTTTTTCAGTTTCCACATTAAAAATTACACATTAATATCAATTATAATATAGGCATAATTTATATTTATAACTATCAAAAAATATATTACTGGTGAAATATAATAAAATGATAAAAGCAGTAAAATATAAGGTTACAAAACAGAACAAAAGGCCATATACACCCTACTCCAGCTTATGTTATCGAGTTAATAATCACCTAAATAGGCGAGGTACTATTTTTACCGGTCAAAAAGAGTTACCAACTTGATATTTTTGCTGCTGTTTTCACATTAGTATTTCTAAAACTACCATTAGGCCTATTACTACAGTATCACACTAGTTTATACTGTAGTTAAACTTCGTTGTCAGTAGACTCTCCCAAATTTACTACCCTGGAACTTGGTTATGCACAAAACGATCCAAGTAACTGTGGGAAATGCAGTACAAAATAATACACTACAATAACAAGAAAACACACAAAAAAAGATATGCTCTATGAATAGTCCATTAATTTCGTCACTATACCATTTCGGTATTTCAAGCTTCTTCGATATTTTCTCCTCCCCTCGAAACCAACTACAAAGGTAAATTATTTCAAGGTGCAAATAATTCAAACAAATTCACAGCGTAGTTAACTATTTGGGGAAATGTTGCAATATATCACATTGGTGTTGTATTTGTATTTACGAGATGAAATAAGCATTCTAAGCTAAATAAATTTTTGTTTTTAATCTTAAATCCTATTCTTTGATATTGCACTGTTCTACCCAAATATTCACTACACTTTTGGTTTGGTTTCACCAGGGGCGGATTTAGTCATTTTAGCGATATAGTCAGAATTCAATAAATTGTCTCCCGTAATGATTAAAAAAAAATCAAAAGTGGAATAAAAGTCATAGAATTAGATGTCATTCCATACGTGGGGATCCACACAATTACCCACTTCACTCGACAGTAAAGATATTGGGGTTTCGCAAGTATTAGTCATCTGAATGTAAAATAATTTGTTTGTTAGTTTTGTGTGTTTTTTTTTCTTCTTATGCCATTTATTAATTAAATTATGACTTTGAAATGGGAAAAAGGGGTTGCAGTGTTTTTGTTTTTATTTTATTTTTTGGCATTTAAATGCTTTACCATATTTATCTGAATTTTTTTATTGTTATATGAGCATGTTTTGTAAGCTAACTAAATATAATTATAATTCTTTAAATTTGTTTAGCTTCTCGGTGGCATAACGCTATGTCGGCGGACTTAGAATGGTAGAAACCTAATTTCGATAATCAGGGCTGAAATAAATGTTGTGCTTAACTTCAAACAAACAAATTCTCATTAAAAAAAAATAGTATTAGGTCTATCTTGTTGTAATATCGTTCATTTGTTGTCGGGTTCTTTTTAAATTATCTGTTGGAGTAATTCAAGGTCCACTCCACTTAATGATAATAATTAGATTATTTTCTTCTTTAATGTTTTCCACAAGTGACTACTTCTAGGCTTCTGTAAGTTGTTGTATGCCTATGTTACAAATGATATTAACTAAGTCAAATACACTAACAAATATAAATTTATAGCGCACTTAATATTGGCTCACTCTCTACACTTCACAACTATCTCATATTTATAATCTACCTTCAAATTGGTTAAAAATATAGATTACCACAGTCCATTTCAGTCCTAATACAGAAAAATATATGAAATACAAGCTAACACTGAATTGTCCATTCACCTTTTTTGTCATTTCTCTTCCGAGGTTCATGGTAAATATATAAATAGAATCTTATTCCTTATATGCAAAAACGGCTTGTTTTTGCAAATAAAATTCTCAACAAGTGGGAGTCTCGACATCACTGAATCTTATTCCTTGTTATCACTTGCTGTTCTGTTGCTGGGATAGCTTTTCTTGAAAAGGTGGTTATGTAAATCTATTGGCAGCTTCAACTTAATGAATCTCCCAAGTAGTTTGATAAGAACTCAGAACTTCTCAGGAGATTTTATTGGCATCAACATACTTCCATAGACAAGTACTATGGATGATATTTGGCTTGAATTTCCCATTCTTGTGAATTGAATAAAGCATGTTATTTATTCTTTTCAGTACAGTATATAGTTTTCAAACATCTGTAGTTAGGATTTTGACTCTTCTTGCATTGGAAATTATGCATTTATGTAATGTTACCACAATGGAATAAAGTGTTGTTAGTATTAACATCATAGGACTTTTCATTTTACTGCTAGCTTTCTTGGGTATAGTGATTTATGTCATTGACAGTTTTCTTTATTTTCTCTATATATATCATGTGTAAGATTATTTTGAGCAATTATTCTCCAGGCAATAATAGTACAGAAGGTCCTATAGCACTTTTAGTTTTGCTGTATGATAACTCACAAGCAACAGTGAGTGATTTTGATGCATCCTAGTGCCATTACCAACTGCAGAACATTCTTTAAGGATGTACATTTGTTTTACTTTAGCATAATTCTCATATCATCATCTTTTATGCCATCTGTAAATTGGTTATTTACCAATGAGAACAATATTTCTTAAGGAATGTTGAAGTAAGACAACTGAGCAAGCCTTTCCAAATCTTCTGCAACTTCAGCTAAGGTATTTTATTTCCTCCATGCCCTATATCAAACTTTGTTCTGGACACCTGTTCCCTGGTGTGACAGTTTGAATCTGTTGGAATAGGCGGCTATCAAGGTTTATAATAATTGTCTCATTCAAATAATATGTCTGTTTTACTTGTAAAAGCGTAACAGCAAATGTCCAACAGAAGCTTTTATGAAAGAAGCTACGAACAGTTTAGAAATGTGCTCCATATTTTCACAAGAATTGTATATGCAAAGACTTTTGACTGTGTATTAGGCCCTGTATGGCCAGGTAAGTTAGGGCGTTAGACTCGTAATCTGAGGGTCGCGGGTTCGAATCCCCGTCGCACCAAATATTCTCGCCCTTTCAGCTGTGGGGGCGTTATAATGTTACGATCAATCTCACTATTCATTGGTAAAAGAGTAGCTCAAGAGTTGGCGGAGGGTGGTGATGACTAGTCTCATACTGCTAAATTAGAGAGGGCTAGTGCAGATATCCCTCGTGTAACTTTTCCCCGAAATTAAAAAACAAACACTAACTGTTATTTGCCAGTGATAATTTCCTAACAGCTTTAGAGTGTTTAGGCAATTTTAATATTCTATAGGAGCCCCCAGTGGCTCAGCGGCATGTCTGCGGGCTTACACGCTAAAATCCGGGTTTTGATACCCGTGGTGGGCAGAGCACAGATAGCCCATTGTGTAGCTTTGTGCTACACAACAAAACAACAATATTCTATTGGGAATTGATGTATAAATTGTAAGTCTAATAACACTTATCATTTTCAGTTATTATGTTAACACACTTGTTAAATAACACATTAAAGGTTTTAACCTAACTAGATTTAGACATTGATGATGTAATCATATGAGGAAGTATGGTAACGCTGTTACAGCATATTTGTTAAAATTGTACGGACATTCATTAAAATAAAAAACAAGTATAACTTGTAAAATAAAATATTTTGTTTTACGCATTAAGAATATTTTGATTTAAATCTTTTAAATAATCAGTTGGTTTATAATTAAAAAGTCAAACAGTAAGTTTTAATTAAAATATTGTCGTTTAAGACGATTTAAACACAAATGGTCAGGAAGTGTATGTAACTGATGTTTGTTTGTTTTGGAATTTCGCACAAAGCTACTCGAGGGCTATCTGTGCTAGCCTTCCCAAATTTAGCAGTGCAAGACTAGAGAAAAGGCAGCTAGTCATCACCACCCACCGCCAACTCTTGGGCTATTCTTTTACCAAGGAATAGTGGGATTGACCGTCACATTATAACGCCCCCACGGCTAGGAAGGCGAGCATGTTTGGCGCGACGCGGCGCGAAACCGCGACCCTCGGGTCACGAGTCCCACATCTTACGAGCTTGGCCATGCCAGGCCTATTTAACTAATGAATTAGCGTTTCAAACTGATTGCATCAAGTAAAGTCATGTTGAGATATCATAAGATATGTTTTAATTATTTATGATATCGTCTTTTTAGGACGATTTACATATTAAAATGGTCAGAAAAGGTATGGAATTAACAAATTAATGATAAGTTTCCATTTCAGGATGATTTAAATGATCGTGAAAATGTAATTAACTAATAAATTTGTTATAAGCATCCTTTATATGGCATATAAACTGTCAGGAAATGTAATTAACTAATTAATAGTGTTTTACATTGACTACATTAATTATAATTATACTGAGAGATGTTAGTCAATTTCATACTGGATCAATGGAACTACATCATCATGTTATGGTAGCCTCTACTTTATTGAGCTGTTACGTCATAGCTATCTGTTTGGTATCGAAATATAAGTTCAACTCTAAGGTAATTGCACCCAATGGTGACACTTTGTAAAACTATGATGTCATGGCGGCTTAGCAATGCGTCCATAATGGCACGCTAATCGGTGACATTCATGAAACTATGACATCATTGCTTAGCAACATCCTATTAAGTCAGCATCCTTTGGGCATTTGGGCACTAGAGTGGGACACTAATTTCTCACTAGTTTCAAAACCCGATTTTTAGCACTGTAAGTTTATACAAATAAAGCCGTACCCTGGAGGCAACTTTTAAGGTAAGACATTCAGAGTACATTACAATAACTTCAGAAAGAAAGCCTGTTATAGAACTAAAAGTTTTATGTTTCTTCTACTTATAGAATTTAACAGGATCTGCCAGGATTTCACAAAAGGCAGGAATGGGGTATGCCGGTCAAAACATTAGTCAAATTCACATCCATTTAATTCATATAATAACTTGAACCTACTTAACAATAATTTTTAATAAAATTATTCATGGGAGATAACTCCAACACTTGCACAAGTCTTTGTATGCCACATGAAATGCTTTTAACCAGATTCCAGGGATGAGACACAAAAACAAGACTAATTGGGTTCAACCTTATGTGGATGAGCCAGGAATTACTGCAACTTTTGTATATTCAGTGCAGTACTTAAGTACTACTTTAGTATTAAAATACTGAGAAGTTCAACAGTTTTCTTTGATACATCAAACATAATACTTTAGACAGGGATAAAATTACCCCCCCAAAAAAGAGTACGGGTAATGATATGCACATACATGGGTAATTTATAATCTAGTTTACTCAGTATCCAACAAAAACATTTGTTTGTTTGTTTTGGAATTTCGCACAAAGCTACTCGAGGACTATCTGTGCTAGACGTCTTTAATTTTGCAATGTAAGACTAGAGGGAAGGCAGCTAGTCATCACCACCCACCGCCAACTCTTGAGCTCCTCTTTTACCAACGAATAGTGGGATTGACCGTAACATTATAAACCCACGCGATTGGGAGGGCGGGCATGTTTAGCGCGACGCGGGCGCGGACCCGCGACCCTCGGATTACGAGTGCACGCCTTAACGTGCTCGGCATTGCCAGGCCCCAACAAAAACATACAAATATTCTTTCGATAGTTGAAAAGAAACAAGTATATGTATTAATTAAACAGAAAATTAAATTAAAAATTATATAGTTTCAAACTTACTTAATATAACATGTGATTTTTTTGTTTTTCTTATTATTCTGCAGAATAACACAATGACATTATTTGAATTAATATAATGGGGCAAGTATCAATCACAGAACATCAGTCAAAGAATCGCGTTTGTCAAATATGTTTATGGTTATTGAGAAATCATAGACACCACACAGCCAAATGAAACTATTCAATTGATTTAATAATTATTGATATCAAAGCTAATAAATACATTTTTCTTGTGATCTTGATATCAACAATGATTAGTGTCATTAGGTCATTTATTGATTTATTTGTAGAATATTTAAATATTATTTAGTTTTTGTAAGTCGGATTTTTCTGCTTTCTGAGAGTACCAAAGTATATATATATTGATTGGCAACAAAATCAGATGAAATAAGTCTCGGTACTGAGTGCAAGCTATATTTTACCCTTGGCTTTAGCTTTCTCGTATTTAGGGAAACATGGTATATCTAATGATTTCATTTATCATGGCGAAGCTTAGGAGAACTGAAACTTTCATAAGTTAATGGATTTATCTGAACAAGTGAAATATTTCTTTATAATCTTGTGTCACACCAAAAAGAGACATGGTGTACCACATGGCATCACTGAAGATAGTTGGAAAATCTTTAGATTTTAAGAGTTGGAGTATTTATAAATTTACTTATTTATTAGAATAAGTAAATTTACTTTTTGTATTTTTCCTTTTAGAGCCTAACTTGTTGACACATGAGCTTCCATTCATCAAATACTAAAGTATTTCTTTCTGTGAGAGTGAGTGGTTTACTGAGTGTTAAAATTTCTATAATAAGAATATATGAAGATCAATAATCTAAAACCCAGTGTAGCATTTTAAGTGAGAAAAATATATTCAGAAAAACATTATTAGTTTTTTTTAAAAAAACTCTTAGTTTAATTTTCAAGGAGGGATCGCAGAAGAAACACATGCATCATTGTAGAAAGGTATCTGGAATTGTATAAATTAGGCTATAATTATTGGTTTTGAACGAGTGGATTTAGTGAATGACTAAACATTACACTGAATAAAAACGTAATGAAGTAAATAGTATGAGATAAGTACAAAATAATTTTTAAATCACTATTTGTTCGATGCAAACATCTTCCCGATTGTGAAATTGATATTTAGCATTTCAATCATATCTTAACATAAGATTCAAACTGTACTTTTATTTATTTTAAAGATGACAACAATTATGCAAAACTTAAAGAGTAAAGAAATTAGAACGTAATGCCATGTGGCATCATTTTCATGTATTCATTTATTGAAATAAACACACACACACCAGCCAAAATGACAAGTACTAAGCATAAATAAATAAATTAAAAAATGAAAGGTTGTTATTTCTCAAGTTGTTTTCTCGTGAAAAAGAAAGGCTAGAGGGGATCTGATTGAGATGTTTTAGATTGTAACGGAAATTGATAGTGTTGATGCATCATCGTTTTACATATGCAACAGTGAGAATGGCAGGATTCATCTTCAGATAAGAAAGTTTTATTTTGCTAACAGGATGGTTGTCTATTGGAATGGATTGCCTTGAATTCTGTGGAAGCAGTAAATATAAATAACTGAAGAGAAAGTTTTATATGTATGTGAATGATAAAAAGATATTATAAAAATCTTTTTAGCTTAGTTTAGAGGAATGAACAAGCGAAATGGACGAGTTGGTTCTATGTTGCTCCAAAACGTTACACTATGTTATTTAGTTGGGGTATAAATTAAAGTGAGTGGAATGTACTTCAGAGATATTTGCCTAAACAAGACTCATACTACGATTGGCTTTGCTTATAGAATTAAAATAAGTTAATTAGAAACCACACTTCCATTTTAACATCGCAATTGATGTTTTTGTTTCAAAAAGTATGTCGTAAGAACGGTTCTAAAGTGCTGAGTATGTTTTGTAGCGACGGTCAACTAACCACGTATCCTTGCTGGGATTTACGGTCTTAGAATACTAACCATTAGACCATATACCATAGAATACGTAAATAGATAAAAAAGAGATACCTCCAGGTGGCATAGCAGTATTTCTGCGACTTACAACGCTAGAAACCGAGTTTCGAATCAGTGATGTCGAGAAACCCACTTGTTGAGAATTTTATATGCAAAAAACGAGTTTCGATACTCATAATGGGCAGAACACAGATTGCCCTTTTATAGCTTTTCGCTTAACTACAGACAGACAAAAAGAGAGTAAATACTTCTTTGCTTTTATCATTTTAATTCATTTTTAATTTAGTCTGCCACTTCCACATACCTATCACAGAGGGCTACAAATATGGCGGAGAACAGGGGAGAAGGGTGTGATAAATCTTACCAAGAGACTGTTGAGGTAACCAAAGACGAATATTCGGGAGATAAAAAAGGACAAGAACCTAAAAATCTACAAGATTTAGTGCAATGTGTAAGTATCAGTAACACACTTTCATTTACTGGTAATATATAATTGTACGTGTTTCAAACATGGCAATTGAACTTTTAGTTTTGAAAAATTACCTGTGCAACTTGGTTTGTACTAACATTGAATTTAGTTAAACGTCAGAAGGGACCGAAGATATATATAATTCTTAAACTGTTGAAGGAAACCTGAAATATCGGTATTATTCATAAACAAAAAAGAAAATTGAAATTTGAGAAGGAAATAATTCATTTTTGAGTTTTGTTTTTAACTTTCTATTTTTGCGCAAAAAAAAGTGAAGCGAAACACCAATAATATTCATCTTATATTTCTTTTAAGGATATATTTTCTTTGATGACATAATTTTTGTTTTCGATCATCTTGTTTATTACACTTTTTCATCTTCAGTATTAAGGCAGCTATTTTAATATGGAAGTATGTTAATATTAGTGAGTGTCAGTGTGCAGTACAATAATATACCACAGACAGTAACTAGAACTTAGATTTAGTCTGTATTGGTATCTTGTAACAACCATTTCTAGTTTTGTAAACTGTGTACTGAATGTCAACTATATAAACTGACTATTCTGAATCAAATAGCTCCTGAACTGTAGCACAGGAATTCATGAAATTAGTTAGGTTCCTTCCATTCCCAAGTTGGAGTTAATATCATTGATAACATGGTGGAAAAACGTTTTAAAATTAAGCAAATTCTAAATGGTATTTTTCTTTTTCTAAATGTAATTGTTTAATCATAAATGTTTGACACATTACTAAGTAACTGCTTCTGATTAGAAAATGTTCTTGGTTAAGCTAGGAAAAAAAAGCCTAATATTACTATTATGCAAACAGATGTCTGAGAACAATTCAGTAGAATTAAATAAGTGAAATTTAAGCAGAAGGAATAATAAGTGCACAATAAAATCAGGGTTAAATTAATTGTTTGGCTCCTTGAGGTCAGTTCCTTATAACAACACAAGATGGATTCAGAATAGTGTCTTACCATGGAAACAAGTTATAGAAATACCTTAAATGTTTCCTGAGGGATTGACTAGGATTTTTTTGCACAATTAGAGTTGACACTATTGTTCGTGCTTTTTCAAACTTTCTACAGCCTTCCAAAATGATAGACACTTGTAGCCAACCAATGCTGTGAAACCATTATTCTGAGCCTTTCAGAGGTTTTTTTCATTGTTTTTTTCAACCAGTGTGACTGCATGAATATTATACAGAGCTGGGTGGTATTAAGGAAGTATTAGATAGAAAAATGTGTTTGACTATTGTTTTATTGAACTAGAACAATTTATTTCTAATGAGATGCCAATTTTATGCAACAAAGTGCCAAATTTTTTCCAACAATGTATTATTTCTCATCTTTAAGAATACAAGCTGTAATTACCAAATTACCTGTCTAATTAAATTCTCACTTGGAAACGAACACTCTTGAAAATTGTGTGTAAAAATGGCTGATATGGGCAGAGAAACCACAATGTAGAGGAGTGAACAATGTTTAGACCCTATACATAGGGCTCTCTATATCCATACCAACTGTTTATACATAAATAATTTTCTCTACAAGTGGGTTTTCTTGTCATCACAAAACACTCTTTTTGAAATAATTTTCCTGACATGATTATGTTCTCACTTTGAAAAATCATGTAAAAATCAAATAAAAAGGTAGATTGTATAAGAAATATTTGTGTGAGATGCTGTCAGGTTTTTCCAAAACCTAGTGAGACATAGTCTATATTCTACTTAAGATATCAAAAGCAAATTATATTTTGCCTGTCACATTGATATACTTAACTAAGAATTAAGTACACACATCATATCTCCAGATAACTCATTTTTATCTTTATTCAAAACAACTGAAGAATAACTTAGTTCCTTGACTTGACCCTCAGTATGGATTCCTGTAGGTGATGAGGGGAACTCCCAGAGAAGGTTCTGTTCTTTCAGTTTACCTTCTCTAGGATCTAAACATCCACCCATGTGTTTGCTGTGCGTTGCAACCTGTGAAGAGGAGGAGAGAATCCTGATGGTTGAGGGGTCCAACCCTAACACATCACTTTGGCCTTAAATTCCTGTAGACAGGTGGCCCTTCTTGAGAAAGTACAATGTAGAGGAACAAACAATGTTTAGACCTTATACATAGTGCTCTCTACTTTTATTGTACACACATCATTTCTATCTTTTCTTAACTTTTCAGATTAATACTTAATCTCATGATGACCTATGAAGGTCAAAACGTTGTTCTTTCCTTATCAATAAAAGTGTTAATACCCATACCAGCCTTTCTGAGATATATTTTTATTTCAAGTTGGTTTTTCATCTTTTATTTGCTGAACTTCTTTTGAGCCATCCTTCCATTCCCATTTGATGGATGGTTCAAAATTAGGTGACTCTGTGGGCTTTGCACAGTTTGTTGTGGTTCAGTGGTTGGACACAGAATCCTCTCTACAGTTTCTGTGTTCACTGCTGAACTGTATGCGATTTCTCTTGCTCTGGATCACATAGAAGCTAACCAGTACTCAAATTGCACCATTTATACTTACTCTCTTAATATTTTACTGGCCCTGGAATCCCCTCACACTAATTCTGACCCTGTTCTCACTGATATTCAAAATCGACTGGTTCATTTCTCTCTAACATTTCCTTCTATCCAGTTTTTCTGGATACCAGACCATGTTGGTATTTGCAGGAATGAGCTTGCTGACACAGCAGCTGAGTCTGTCTGCTCTGGCACTATCACTTCTCTGCCTGTTCCATACATGGACTAAAGTCCTTTATTTAAGGTTCTGCTCCATCTAGATGGCAGTCGACTTCAATTGAGCAACATGAAAACAAGCTTTTCCAGATAAAACTCTCCATTGGACTTTGGCCATCTTTTTTCTCATGTTGTCCTAACTAGACTACGCATTAGTCACAGTTTTTTAACTTGTAGTTTTCCTTTATCTGTGTTACGTATTTTTTAATGTTTTAAGTTCTTCGTAGATTAAATGCAACAGAAAAACACAGATAACAGCTTGTATAATTTATTACACTAACCTATTAACAAATATAACAGATATAACATAAATTATATAATAACAATGACAGATATTAAGTTACAACATTCGAAATTAATTACAAAACAAAATAATACTAGTTTCAAACTTCAAAATTAATCAATACAAAACGGTACTGGCCTGTATCTAATATAATGATCTAAAATGAAAGTCTCAAATTCCAGTCTTGGGTGTGAATTTGGTCCTACGAAGAAATTCCGAAGCTTAAATGAAGAAGTTCAGAAACAGAGTTCACAGTTCAATAAATTCGCCGACTCTCAGCACAAGCAGTAATTCAGATGAATCGTAGAGATTGACGAAATAAAATCACAGCTTCCGTAGATCTAACTTCAGTCACAAATCCAAGTCGAATAATCACAGCAAACACTTAATCTTTCTCAAATAACTGACTTTCTTCTTTTAAAATAAAACTAATGTCTAACTCTCCTTTCTTTTCTTCGAATAAAAACTGATTACTGAAACTCTCTCCTTTTCCTTTCTTCGAATAAAAACTTCTGTCTGAATCTCTCTCCTGTCTCTCACATCTTCGTCTGTTTATATATTGTAGGCCTAGACCCCTCAAATAACTGCAACTTTCTACAGATCTCCAGAGTAATCCGCGCATGTCCGTTCTTGTACGAGACTACACGTCTAGACACGAAGTCACCAGCACTTCATTTACAAACATATGATTGGTCTACTTAATTCAAGAAAGTTCTAAATGTTACCCTAAATAAATAACAACATATTTTATCAGTTTAAACTTCGAAACAATAATATAAATATGGAAACATAGATAATAGAAATGAAAATCCAAAAACAACACGACATGCCGTCGTTTACAAAATATTTACACATTTACATAACAATTTGGGATTATGCACCAATGGTCTGTGTGTGACATTCAGGTCACAGTAACTCATATTTTACTGTCATGCTCTCATTACAACTGTCAACGATGGAACCATTTTAAATATGTTTTGTCCCAAGGTTTATCCCTAATGTTGAACTGTATCATTGGTAATGGTGACACTGTCCACCTTACAAATATTTTTAGTTTTTTAAAGGCCATTGGCATTTTTAACACTATTTAAGTTTTTAATTCATGAATTAGACTTTTTTAACACAATTCATTTTTTAACAAATTACTGTAAAATTATTTTGATACAAAATTAGAAAATAACCCCAAACTAGGACTGGAATGGCCAACTTCAGGTGACTAATACTTGAGTTTGAATGTACCCGTTAATTATCCTGTGAGTTATAATAATTGGAATTATGCTACAGAAAGTCCTTTACAACTTGTATTACTTTCCTTTCTCTCTTACTGCTGTAAACTAGATGTACAAATTGAATTAAATGCTCTTTTTAATTCAAAATTAAACTTTGTTTTATTTTACCTTGATTCCTTTTTATGAATTTTAATAATTTTACTTTTAATTTTTTTCACTGGTTGGTTGGTGGTGATAGCCTAGATGCTTTTTGCCATAAAACACCAACCAACACAAGTCCTCACACGTGTTTTGCTCATAATCTTTTCATGATCATACTCCTTCTGTGTTGAGGGTCACAGTTGGGATAAGGGAGGTTTTTTGGTTCTTTCCTTTTTGCTACCCCTAATTGTATCTTATGCCGAAGATTTTATTGCTTTTTGGATGGTTTCTGTCAGTTTCACTGTTGTGGGAGTTGATTTCTGTTATATATACATCCTTTCAGTACAAGCTGTCTGGTTCCCAGATCAATAGATGAAAGATATTATGTATTATGCTCAGGTATCCAGCTGGATCTAGACTCCCTCTGGTGTACTGAACTTTAGGTGAAGATCATATGATCCTCATTCTAGTTCTGTTTGGATGTTGGTTCACAGAGCATTGGTTTTGGATGTGCTTGACTTCTTGAGTGCAATCTGTTGTGTTCTAACCACTATTAAGGAGTACACTTAAGAGTATATCCATTGATTTACCCACTTTTACACTGTATGAGATTGAGTGATATATTCAATTCATGGTTAGGGGTTAGGATCACCCTCTTGCCACAGTTCTCTCCCACTTGGATGTGCCTTGATTTTCACCCTAATCTATTATATATTTCACTGGTAGGCTTAGGGGTAAGTACTATATCAGAAACAATAATATCTCTTTTACTGAAAATGTATTTCCAGTTGGTACTTACTGAAAATAGTTATCTTTTGAGAGAAGTAAGTACCTGTGAGAAATACATTTTTAGTACAGGAAAATAATAAATCTTTATCTTTTGATTCCATCTGACCACAGTTATATAGTAGCTTGTAGGCCTTTCGTCTGTAATTGGATGCCATATCAGTGTTACAAATTGTTAAACAAATAATTTGCAATCTCACTTTCATCTTATAGATACCTGATGAGATGTATTCTGTTCAAAATAGAGTGCAAAATAGCTGACCTGCATTGTTGTCAATTATATAATTGTGGAATTTTACCAATTATCACTACACATTATAGGGACCATATTCTGCATCTCATTGTGCTGAATTAGTTATTCTTGCCGTAGATGAAGATGCAATAATTTTTCCTTCAGTCTACAAATTGAACAATGATGTGATTTTTAAACTCGCGATATTGTTGCCAAGCTGTTTATGCTGTTTCTTGGGGCTATATTTCGTATTGAAGTGAATTATTTCTAACTGTATAGAATAAAATCCATTTGAAATGTTCATGTATGAACCTAATTTAAGTGACAGATCATTTCAATTTCAAAACATACAACAGGTGCCTGATTTGCATGATAATGAACAGCTAGTGACTGACATTATTTTGTAACAGTGATTTTTTTTTTGGATAACAAAGATATTGCAATTTATGTTTCAATTATTAACTATCCATTGTATTGTCAGCATATACACAACACTACTTTTCATTGTATCTTTGAATAAAAGTTCAGTTGTAGTTTACACATGCAATATTTGATAATTGTAAAAGGATTTTTCTGTATTACTCTCAGTCCTAATTAATCTTTCAAAACTGCTTTGACTTTCTTTCTTCATTAATTTTTTAAAGTTTCATTTCAAGTTAAAATTTTAATTACATTTTAATTTTGTGTTTCCATTTGGATATTTTTTTTCCCCAGTGACATTCATACAATCTCTACCTTTTTTGCTAGACCCTACTGGGTTTGACATGTGATTTAGTTTAAGTTTAATGAACAGTCTCATTCCTCGAATTTTGTTGAAGTAATTCCACATTTTTTAGATGTATCCAGCTAATGAAGTGATCTGTTCTTATCTGTATGTAAGAAAATTATTTTTAATTATATATTTAGTAATATATAAATAAGTAGCACATGCTGATTGTAAGTTGTTATTTTTGTATTAAAAATGAAAAGCAAAAACATTTTTTAATAGGTGGCATTTCTTTAATTATTCCATGTTCTTATCAAATAATGACTAACAATTCATAATGGTTAATCTGACTAATATCACAGTATTAATTTTGTCTTTTAATTGCAATTAAAAAAATTTAAACTGTAAAAGAGAGTTAAGTGTTCAGACAAGGTAAAGCCTGTTGTTTTTATTAAATGAAAAGCTGCTTTAAAACCATTCAGTAATAAATGAAAAAACAGTAATTATGGTACCACAAGTAAAAGAAAAAGATTCAATACCACATTTTCAAACATTCATTCAGAAATAATCTCCACCTTTTTCTAAAAATTCATTTTAATTTAATACCTAATAGGTTAGTCAAATTACTATATAGTACAAGGATATAAGGATGATATAGATCAGGTGATGAGAATTGTAACTGAGTTTATGATCCTTAAGATTTTTGTATATTTTCTACGACTTTCAATTAAATTTCTTTAAAGTTTCTTTTTTTAAATGAGCAGTTGATTTATTAAAGTCAGGACATTTTTGAACTGTTTGTTTTTTATGGCTAAATAATTTGAATGTAAATTATATTCAAGAGATTTATTCAGTTTTGAACTTGTATTTATATATATATCTTCCTTTTATGTAGGTACAAAACTTACTTCAGGGAATGCAGGACAAATTTCAGGTTATGTCAGATCAGATTCTCACAAGAAATATCCTTAAAAGGACATTTAAAAATGAGAATTGCAAATTTAATTTTTAGCAAAGCATTTATTTTCTAGAACACCTTGAATGTTATTTACTTTGTAGGTTATCTAACTTAAGTTGAAGTCTATAATAGTAATACTTTGATATTTGTGAATGCAAAAACAATCAATATTGCTGCCTATCATAATCCAGGTAGATGGTAAAATATAGTATTTATTTGTATAAATTAAAAGTTACTCTTAATGAAAAAAATTACAAATATGTAAGTTAAGCTTTATTAATTTTTATAAAGGTTTAGACTGCAGGAAACTTTACTCCTGTTTAAAAATAAAGGGTAAAATAAAATGTAACTTTGAACATGTTTACTACTCAGAATTAACAAGTTAATTATAAGTAACTTACTGTATTTAAGTTTTAAAAAATATTTCCCTATAAAGGTTCTGCTTTGCACCAGAAAACCATGTAAAGTGTAAGGTTAAAATGAAAACAAAATGGTGTATCTTACTCTCATTCATTGAAATGCCATTTCTCAACTCTAAGCTAACCTTGGGTTCATTGAATATACGCACAAATATCTTAAGAATAGTGGTTCTTAACCTTGTTGGAGGTACTGAACCCAGGAAGTTTCATACTTGCATTAACTGAACCCTTTGTAATTGGAAAAATAATTTTTTTTTTTTTCAAATTTAAAACATGAGTAGATAATTTATTAGTGCACAAAATGAACCATGCATCAGTTGCACACAATATCACTGTGTTTAAAGAACAAAACATGAATTTCACACAAACACAAAAATATAACACAATGAATATTTACTGCAAATCAATGTGACTTTTGCAGTTGCCTTTCAGAGATAAGTTTAGAAATGTGTGACTTCACCTTGGCAAGTGCTACTCTTGTATCATTTCCGCAACAAAGTCTGTTCCTTTTCTTCATTTTTATTTCTACCGTCCTCAAAAAGGATTGCTTGCAAAGATGTGTTGTAACAAATGGTATGAGTATCTCAAGGGCTTTCTTAGCAATAAGAGGGTATAATACAATTTGGTGACACCAAAACGTTGAGAGCATTGTTGTTCTGAAAAGTTGCTGTTGAACCTGGCTCTGCTGAACTTCAATGTTTTCGTTGAGGTATTCATCATTGACATCTGCTGTCGCAACACTAAACATGAACGGCTGTCTCACCCATGCTGGATACGACTGTCTGGTGGGGAAGTATCTGTCGAGAGACTTTGTGAACTCATCTAAGTGCATGGCAATTGCTTGCTTCAGTTCCCTGGTACAAAAATGTCTCTGATTTCAGACACATCTTCGATTTTACTTACACAGTCATCCAGCAGGGGAATGTTTGCTGCAAAGTTATCCTCTTTTCATTGTTTCCATAATGGAAGCTTTTTTTGAAAAGTCTTCAGGTTTTCTTCTGCTTCAATGATGCCCTGCATCTGTTGATTGAGGTGATTGAAGTTATCGGCCAAGTACACCAAAATGAGAATGAACTCAGATTTTTTGAAGCAATCTGCATGACAATATTGGTGTTCTTGGAAAAACAGGGCTAATTCCACACGCTTCAAAAACATGATTCAGCACCTTTCCCTGGGATAACCACTGAAAGTTAGAATGGTACAGAAGTACCAGTTGGGACTTCTGTAAAGAAGGATATAATATGAAAACTGGCCATTAAGGCTTTATGATTAAGTTGATTAAGATTAGACTTCAAATTAAAAGAGTTTTTGATGAATGAACTGGCTGATGTTACACATTTTGAAGAATGCCCATGCTATGTATTTACGAAGATTGTAATTAAACAATTGGTAAATATATTTTTTTCTACCAGTGGGTTTCTTGTCATCACTGAAGTAAGTTTATATGTTTGACAGGGAGTTTATTAAAAGCATTTGATAATATTTTGTGTTGTATTAAGACAGTTTCAAAGATATGCTAGTGAAAATTTAATTTGACAGAACAATGTGTAAATAACAATTTTAAACATACACTAGATAATAAGTTAATCAAATAATATTTGTATGTGTGTCAGCTTACCTTATAGCATAACCTTCAAAAAGATGAGTATACAGATAGAGCAAAAAATAATTAGAAAATTTAGAAATTTGTTTAGAATAGTATGAAAGAATGTGTTGATTTAAAATTACATTTAAAATAGTACAATTTCTTTTTGTAGTCTTTTTCATAAAACTTTTTTTAATAATGTTTTAAAGTTTTCACATAATTATTTTCTGTATGTTTAGCTTGTATTATAAAGGTATTTTAATGGTATTATTTCTTATATACTTGTATACTATCTTGAAGTTGTTTATAATTAGACCTAATATTAAAACTGTTCAGTTCTTTAGAATATATTTAGTTGTGCTAATTCTGTTGTATAAATGTTGCTAACAATTTTAACTGTGTATATTCAAAATTCATATCAATAATATTTTGTCAGTACAATTGGATTTAGATTAATGTGTATTCACAAATTACATGATGAATGTTTTCTTGACAATTTGAGATATATTTGTTAACAGGTTTTATCTGATTAGAATTTTGTTATCTGTTTTCAGTATATGACTATTCAGAATTATGTTGACCGATTGTATTTATCTACAAAGTTCAGGTCAGACAGAATAGTAAAATAATTTTGTTACTTTCTTGACTAAGTGACATTATTTCTTCAGCAATATGTACAGTTACACACTCAACTAAGCATCATCAGCTATAGTTTATAAAGTTATGTAATGTTATCATGTTTTTCTTGTATTTATTTAAATGTAGAAATTATTCAATAAAAGTGAGGATACTCAACTAATTACCTTAATAAGGTTGGTGGTCTTTTGAGACCTTTTTTGGTTTGCCTGTTATTTGTAATAAAACTAATGTTTAACAACTCTTCAGGTTAAAATTATAATTGTTTTATAGTAAAAATCCTCATGTCAAAGGATTTATTTTATCCTAGACTGTATTTTAATAAATATTAAATTTTTAGCTCACATAATTGAAATTTATTTTATTTTCAAGAAATTTTATTTTTTTAGACACTTGTAGTTTACATTTCTAAGAAACACAACAGAACATAATAATGGTTTTATCTTATCCCATGTGTCTAATATTTCAATGAAATTTTTTGCTGTTTGCTCCTTGAGGTAGTTTCCTGTATGTGTGAAGGGATCTCCCAGAAAAGGTTCTGCATTTTCAGTTTACCTCCCCTGTAATCTAAACATCCACCCATGTGTTTGCTGTGCATGAAGATCTGTGAAGGGGAGGAGAGGATCCTGGTGGTTGAGGGGTTCAACTCCACTTTGATTTTCAGTTCAGACAGGCAACCTTGGGTAGCCCTTTCATATCAGTGAGCTGGTCCACTTGGGTTACGGTCAAGAGTTGTACATTGTCAAAGGGTGTTGTAGACTTTGTATCTGATGCTGATGTTTTGGTATAGTGCTCATGAAATCTTGGCATTACTGCAGTGTCTTTGTTTGGCATTGTAGTGCATAGCCTCATTGGGATCCATGGTGGGTGGGGTCAGTAGGCACTGAAATGTAGCGTCTTTATTTTGTATACTCCCATTTGTGAAAAATAAATGAAAATGAAAAAAATTAAAAAGAAACAGATTATTTGAAAAGACCATGCATGGATGACTGTTGTACAGTTAACATCACAGTCAGATTCTGTACCTTGATTTCTAATTGTCTATTCCTTATCCTTTTTTAGAAGGGATTAGAGGAGCTTGCTTTTTCAGGACTTGATTCTACCATCATCTGTAAACCAACGATAAATAACTGCATGGCAGCAGTGACCAACTGTAGGGTCTAGGCAGCTGCTCAGTGTGTTCCTAAAACCTCAACATATTTTCCACAGTATCCTTGTTCTTAATGGAATCCTACCGACTGCATGGCAAGAAAAGCTCAAAAACAAGCTTAGGATACCTTTCATAGGTATCCCATACTTTTAAATCTCATTGCATTTCAGCAGGCCTGTGCACATGCTCAGCAAGTCAGATGTCAAAGGTATAAGGAATCTTGGATTAAATACACCTCTAACATCTCTTCTATCATCAGTTCCAAAGTCATATGGGACAAAATTTGAAACATTAATTAATGGATAATATACTTTTTTCCCCCTTTTGATCTTGGTCTTTGATGGCCAGAAAGTTGCTGATGCCAAGAATGTCACTAGTACTATCAGCAAAAAGATCTTCTTGTGCATCTAGCACTTCTGTTTCATCTCCTACCTTCTCAGCCACCAAGACATGGGCAGAGCAGTTGCCTCTTTTCTTTTGAGCTAATTGTTACTATCACTGTAATCACCCCTTTACACTGGTGGAACTCAAGCTTGCTCTTCATCTCTCTGGCAGTACATCAGTATGAGATGCTGCATCATATCTCTCCTGCCTCTATTGCTGTTATTCTGGTTGTTTTTAACTGGATTTGCCAGGATAATATTTTTCCTGATGCTTGGTGCTATGCTATTTGTATTCCTTTTTCCTAAGCCTAGGAAGGATTCAAATATTCCTTCAAAATGCTGTCCAGTTGCTTTGACAACCTGATTTTGTAAGATCTTAGAGAGGATGGTCAATGCTCATCTTGTTTGGTTTCTCAAATCAAACAATCTTCTCTCACTCATTCAGTGTGGATTTCAACAACAACAATTCACCATAAACCTCCTGACTCAACTTGAAATGTCAGTCAGGGAAGCCTTTCTCAAAGAACAACATCTTATATCAATATTCTTTTTACCTTGAGAAAGCTTATGATGCAACGTCAAGGTGTGGCATTCTGTGAGACCTCCACTCGTATGGGTACTGTGGCCATTTATCCATTTTTATTGAACATTTTTTAATGAACTGGGGATTCCAAGTACATGTGGGTTTGACACTTTCTTTTTCTTTCTCACAGGAACTTGGAGTGTCTCAAGCGTGTGTCATGAGTGTTATACTTTTCACTTTTCATTATGAAGATTAATGCCATCAGTTGACAACTCCGTTTTACAGTTGCATTTCATGTCAGTGGCTGAGCATGAGGTTTATTGAGTAGCAGCTACAGACTTCTCTCAGTCACGTACTGAACTAGATCACAGCAAATGGTTTTATCTTTTCTCATTCCCAAACCATTTGCATGCACTGCTGGTGCCAATGGGGAATTTACCCAGGTTTTTAGCTCTGTTTTGGAGAAGTTGTGCTTCCTGTGGTCCCTGAGGCAAAGTTCTTGGAACTTATCTTTGACTGTAAGCTGAACTTTGTTGCACACACATCAATCAGTTATGTGTCAAGTGTATAAGGGTACTGAACATCCTTCTCTCTTTCACCTCTTGGGGAGGGGATCCATGTTTTATGCTAAAAATATGTTGTGCCCTTACTCAGTCAAAATTGGACTATAGGTCTCTGTTCTATGGTGCTGAACCCCATTTGTAATCAGGGGCTGCAACTGTCTTCACTGTATGCTTCAAACCTTTGATACAACAGTATTCCACCTGGGGCTATGATTTTTCAAAATACAGTCTGCCATTGTTTCTTTTGACCTTTGTATCCAGGCATAGTTGGATGCATTGGGTCTGTCCTTGTATAACATCTGTATCCACTGATCAGCCCATCCCACCATGGATAATTACCATTCTCAAATGTGCTCTTTCTTTGAGTCATCTGAAGAAGGCAGATACTTCCAAGGCTTTGTGCCTTCTATTTGTCAAACATCTTTTGAACCATCTTTCCATTTCCATTTATTTAGATGATTCAAAATCAGGTGACTCTGTAGGCTCTGCTATGGTTTGTTGCACAAAGAATTCTTACTACAGTTTCTGTGTTCACTGACCAAATTGTATGCCATTTCTCTTGCCTTGGATCAAATAGAATGTATGCAGTACATGAACTGTACTATTTATATTGACTTGCTTAGCTTTCTTCTGGCCTTGGAATCACTTCACACTGGTTCTCACCCTGTTCTCAATGATATATAAAACTTACTGGGCCATTTCTCTGTATCATCTACTTATATCCAGTTTTTTCTGGATACCAGGCCACATTGGTATTTACAAGAACAAGCTCGCTGACATCGCTGCTGAGTCTGTTTGCTCTAGTACAATCAACGCTGTGCCTGTCCCATACAAGGGCTATGGTTCTGTATTCAAGGCTCAGCTCTGCAGCAGTTGGTGTCAACTTGGAGCGAGTAAAGTGATAACAAGCTTTTCCAGATCAAACCTTCTATTGCTTTTTGGCCAACTTGTTTCTGTAAGAATCTGAAGGAGGAACTTTTTTTGGCCAGGCTACACACTGGTCACAGTTTATTAACTGATTGCTTTTTTTTATCTGGCAATGATGCACTAATGTGTGATCTGTGTGACACTCAGATCACAGTAGCCTGCTTTTTACTGTCATTATAATCAAGAGTGAAGGCACCATTTAAACATATTTTTATCATGGGTACACCCTTGATGTTGGACAGTGTTATTGGCAAAGGTGACACTGTTCACCACAGTTGTGTTGTTAAATGTTTAAGAGCTATTAGTTGTTTTAACTCTATTTCAGATTTTAATTTGAAAGTTGAACTATGTTTTATTTTAGCACGATTCTTTTTACATATTTTGATGATTTTACTTTTTTATCTTTTTACTGGGTTTTTTGGCACAGATTGCACATTTGCTGTGCACCAACAAATGCTGAACTTAACAGTTGTTGGTTGATAACTTTAGTGAGACATGTCCCATGGTCAAACATAATATTTATTTTGTTTTTATTTTGAGAAATGCTATAATTTAAAATTTAACTTTTGTTTATTTAAGTTATCATTTATTTATGTACAAATATATTGAACTAAATATTAATGTATGTATATATCAATTATAATTATATGTGTACATGTGGTATTTATATATTTTTTTGAATTAAAACATGTGAATTATAATGTTCTTTTGTACGAGTTTTTATAATGGTTCTTTATTTACCTTAATTTGTTATACTTGATGAAATGGGTCACAGAATTGATGACCTAGAGAAAAACATAGCTGATATAATGATACAGTCAGGTTTAGAAGAAGGAGACAAAGGAGTTTCTGGAAGTTGAATGGACTTTTGTTTGTCAAGTAGGAAGATGTCAGAAAAACAATATTGAACATTTAACAGTGATCTTACGTGAATTTTTCGTATTCTTGTTTTACAATATTTCATGAATTCTGTGAGCAAATTTCTGTGAGAAGCCAGAAGTTATAAAGGAAAATGCCACTATAGTACTGGACTGTCAGTTATACCTAGAATAGGGTGTATTCTTGGATCAAAGTAATGTGGCAAGAGTCAAGTCGTTAAGTATTATGCATGCAATAACTGAACTTTGTAGTTTGGTTTATTTATGAGGAATCAAAACTGTTATTGAACTTCTCTCTGTGTATTTGCTGGTTGATTGTTACAATATTTCATCAAAAAATTAGTACATTTTTGAAATTGGATGTTTGTGTTGTTTGTTTACTTGGGATGTTAACTTCTAAAAAAATAATAAAAATCTAGTTTTAAGAAATTAGATTTTTTTTGCAAGAAGATAATTTTTATAGAAATCACTATGAAATTTTGATTTAAGATGTATATTTTTTATTTAATATTTCTGCATTTCTAATTTTTATTCATTAATATAGATAAATAAAACCAGTTGTTTGCAAGCATTTATTTGTTTGCTATTTTCTAAGCTAAACCTTGTGTATAGTGTTGGAGAACTTAATAAAATTATTAAAGAAATAAGGTGTTTCATATGGTACATTGTTACAAATTTGCATACATGCTATAAAAGTTTGTTTTCAGGTATTTGATTTTATAGGTGAACCTTTATGGATTTTTATTCAATGTAATCACTGCTTCCATAAGTTTTATTATGTTTATGTAGTGTATTGAATTACTAAAAAATCATCCTGAACAAAATGTGAAAATATAGCAGTTTGTTAAATTATTTGACATATGAAACACTTTTTGTGTATATAAATTACTGAAGTAAAAATATTTCATGTGTTGTGTGTGAAGTATTCAACATTATTATATCTTTATTATCTAAAATTATGGGATTGCTTCTTGCTTTTAACATGATAAAACTAGTACTGCTTTTTGAAGTTTTATTATTTGATGCCAAAATGAAATCATATAAAATAAAGACATGTTTTAAATGACTTGTTATGAATATAATTGGATACAGTTGAACTGGTGTTTTATTTACCAGCTTCTAATGAAAGGTGAGAAAGTAAATCTTTTGTACTATCTGGCTTACTTTTAATGAGCTGCATTTGCTTGAGGTTGAGAGGTGAGGTTGTTTGAGACTTTGTTCTGTGCTTGGTCAAGAAATGTACTCTTTTTGACAAAGGATTCACAAATTCATGTTGCCGAAAAGCTTTCTTTCAATACTCAAGCAGATGTAGTTTGTAATTGTCCAGTTAATTTTAACAAAAGTCTTTTTAAAAAAAGATTTTAAAGAAATTTTTGAACCTATATTTTATTTCATTTTTAATATGTGGATTTAAGCCAACCACATTAATTTTGAGAAGTTTTTGTTTGGAAAGTTTAATGTGTGTTAGTGACTGTAAAAAAAAGAGAGAGAGAAAGGTTTATATGTGAATAAACTTGTATTAAGTTTCAAACAAATTACAAATTACCAACTTTAACCCAAGTTTTTTTTGTAATAGCAGTTAGTGATTTTAAATTGTTATATTACAAGGAGAATCAAAACAAGAAAATGTATTATTATATTTGATAAAAAAACAAATATGTATATTTAATTAGATACGAATTTCTTGGTTTGTTGAAGGTTTTTTACTGTAATATTTATGTAATAAATGTATTTATTATACACTTGACAATTTGTAAAGCCTACAAACTGATAAACAAAATCATGCCCATTAGTAATGAAAGGGATGTCACGATGCTTTGACAATTAGTTTGCTGCATTTCAGCCAATCGACATGAGATTTCGTAGAGATATGTTTTTAAAATATATTTTCACATACACATACATACAAAAACATGGTGAATGTCCATTTTTGCTCATTTTAGGGGAAGTGAAAAAGTTAATTTTTTTAGAATTTTTGGCCCATTTCTTGCTTTATTTCGACCAATTTACGTGGGATTTAGTACAAAAATACTCTTAAGTCTTTGCAGGTCCCAAACAGAAATGTAGAGAGTTTTGAAATGTTTGTTTTTTATTCAGGTTTTCAAAGAGTAAAACACAATTTCTGGTTTTATTGTGTGTCAACCAACATACAGGTGGTTAGTACAAAGAAACCTTGTAGCCCTCAAGCAGTGGTACAGACTGTTTTTGATTGTTCTTGTGTCAAAATTAACCATGATGGATTCCATTCGCTCCCATTTGCCAAACTCTATAACAAAATAATTATTTAATTGTTTCTTTTATGTAATTGAATGTGTATGTTAATGGGTGACTCTGATTTCTTATTAGGAAATAATCCGTGTTTGAGAATAACATTTGGCAATACCATCTCCACGAGATGGAAGCACTGTGCTCTTAAAAAAAACGGTTGCGTTTCTTGATTCCTGTTTAAAAAAACACTTCACTTTACGAAAGAGTTTGATTTATTTTGTTTCATATACTTGAGTTTCCAGTGCTGAGATTTTGCTGTTTATCCTGTTTGTTTTTAGATACCATTAAAAATAACTAATGAAAATACTTTTATTTCTTTTGAAAGCTATTTTTGTGAAAATTATTTTACAGAATGTTTAACATGCACCGTGTTTGTATTTTAGATAGGTCTTCTGTGCCTTCTACTATGTGTAGCTTCTTTATTTGTTTTTTATACAAACTAACGTATTTTTCAAACACCTTTATTTGTTAATAACCGAGAGCATCTACTAGCGAAAGGGATATTCATAGAGGCTTCGCTTGATGTTGGCACAGGGGGGTCTACATCCCGAATCCTCAGCTCAAGTTTTAAACAGAAGAGAAAACCATAATCGATATCATAATGCAACATAAAAAATTTCACGCTTAGCATTCGACTCGTATTCTGAGGGTCGTGGGTTCGAATCCCCATTGCATCAAACATACCCTTTCAGCCGTGGGGTGTTATAAAGTTAGTCAATTCCATTATTCGTTGGTGGGAGGTGGTGATGACTAACTGCTCTCTCTCTCTCTTGTCTTGCATTGCAAAATTGTGGACGGCTAGCGTAGTTTTACACGAAATTCAAAACAAACCCAACGGCAAAGCAGCATGTTTGCGGAGTTGCAATACTAGAAACCTGGTTTCGATACACGTGATGGACAGAGCACAGATAGCCCATTGTGTAGCTTTGTGCTTAATTTCAAACAAACGCCTATTGACGCCTCTGGATATACGTTTTCAGAACTTTTACTGCCAACGTAGTCTTTGATAAACATTACCTATGTAACCAATACCTGCTTAATTACTTATTTCAAATTTGCTGTTATTAGATTTTAATTTTAAGGAGTGTTTGCTTGAAAAATACATCTGACTTTTCGAATATTTTTAAATAATGACTTGCATTCATTACTCAATGTTGTAAGAGGACAAGCGAAGAATTTTCCCAATCGGGTGTCAATGTTTTCCATTTAATATATAGGTGCAGTGAAAGCTTCGTTTTTTTCACTTCTCATTTTGAGATCTTATTAAAGAATAAGTATAACGTCAAACGGATGCAGACAGTTTGTAGACAATCAGACTGAACCTGAATGTCGATGTTGTCGTTCATTTTCTGTCATATTTTTGGTAATAACTTAGTTTGTTGTTAGATACATACGACTGTTTTAATTTAAGTTTAATGCAAGTGCAAAGATTTATGGTGTTTATATAACGTAATCATTAAATTTAAAAGCTATAGTTTATCGCAAGTTTGTTTACCAATCGTATGTTGTGTAGTTTAATAGTTATGAATTGTTCATTGTTATATTACTGTATTGTATCACTAGAATCTTCTGAGATTTTCATTGTTTCAATTGAAGATTATTGCATCACAATGTCCAGTTGTGTATTGAATGTTCTAGACTTTGGTTGGGGTAAAAATGCTGCAAATTTAGAAAGCGAGATGTAGGTTAAGTGACTGTGATGTTTAGCCATAAATAGCGTACTGTCGATTTTTGAAGTGAACATATCACGGATTGAAGTGCAATAACGGAGTCAGTTGTTTTATAAATTATTATATGTGGATTTTAATGAAGAAAAAAGTATTTATAGCTCTGGATACAAAAGGGATAATAAACATTGTAACGAACAATTGCTTGTAGGTTTGACTTGTTTTAACATTATTTTAAAACAAGTGGACTGTGTGTTGTTTGGTTATTGCTGAAATTTATCATCAACAAGTCATAGACCCCGGTTGTAAAGAACCCATCCCAGAAGAAGACAAATAACAGTGGTAAAATGGCCTATATAGTGGAGGCTAAAATATTTTTGAGGTTACAAATACACTGTATAACTATGTCGAATGATTGATTGCTAAATGGGTAGAAAGAGATGAGTGACTTGGTTTTAAAATTGGTGACCTATGAGAGTTTATTAAACAACAACAAGAGAGATAAGACCAACAATAGTGGAGAAGTCAAAAGCAAAAGAGAGACTGGAAATTGAAAGAATAAGGACAAAAACTGAGATTAACCTGCTCACCCAACACAGAAAAGGAAAACTCAAGAATGATAATGGGGTTAGAGCCAGCCAACCAAATTTGTCCAAATGTGATGAACATGGGAATGATACAAACCTTTTCGTGGTGAGACAGTAAGGTATGACAAAAGTAAGAATTGGGACAAAGGTGAGTGGGCAGTCTTTCTCTGACCCCTTCTCACAGGAAAAGGCCTTAAAGTATATATGGGTATGACTTCGGAAGATACCATGGTCTATGACGAGTTAAAAGTGACCTTGTTTAAACGGTATAAACTTATTGATGAAGGTTTTTTTTACAAGTTAAAAAAGTGAACCATGACACTGGATAAATTGTGTTTGAATTTTTCGTGTATATGTAGCGATAGTTCACTAGGTGGACTGACATGGCCAAGAATGAAGATAGTTTATCAACAACAAATAACAGCAGAAATTTCATCATAAAGCAGCTGGAGCTATCTCCATAGATAGTACTAGCAAGAAACAAGAAAAGAATGACTGTTACCATGGATGTTATTGTCAGAAGAAATAGAAAGAAGACAACTTGTCAGATTCACAACAAAAAGGAAGTGCTGTCACAATAACTAAACAGTGTGATTGATGGTGAGTTCAAGCTATCGAATAGGTTAACAGTGCATGTGGTGAAAGAGCGTTTGATAAATATCAATAGGTGGCAACAAACCACAACATGCCAGTGGGTAAAGGCCATTTCGAGAAGAAGAAAGTGAAAGTCCCACTAGGTATCAACTGCAGTAGTGATAACCAGTCTAGTATCAGATGACCAGTTGATGGGAAAAGTGTATTTGTACATGTTGATTTATGGGACAGTGAGAAAGTTTTTTTATAGCAAGAATGAAGGTCGACACTCCATACTACATGGAAGATCTTGAAGCCATGTATATGGAGGCACGCATCTACGGGTTGGTAATTGGCAATATATCAGGAAGTAGAAACTTTAAGAACCAGACAGAGACGATACTGGTGAGGTTTCTGCAATCACAACAAGAGATCTCAAGAAAAGATAAGTTAGCAAGACATCAAGTCATGACATCTAGTCTCAAATGGTGAAATCTCAAAATGTAGATGTACAATGACTGAAGAAAGCAAAGAAAAACCCTTCACTGCAAAAATTCTGGGACAATACCCTGGAGTATGTCAAACACAAGACAAAGGAGAAAAAAACTTGTAAATTAGAGCACTGGAAAGAATCACTTTACTGAATCTCTCAAGGCAGTTCTACTGGGAAAGTTAAAGAGGTTCACAAGTGGATTGTTGGAGGATATCTAGGAGCAAAGAAAGTAGCAAATAAAATCACCAACTTCCATTGACAAAAGATCTTTGGAGGTGTGACAAGATTCTGCAAATCATGTGAACTTTGCCAAAGAACAGCACCTATGGAGAAGGTAGCCAATGTGCCTCTCTCTGAAGAGCCATACAGCAGAGTAGCTGTAGATTTGATTAGGCCTCTTTCAGTTGTTCCTGAAAAGGATAACCAAGATGTGCTGACGGTAGTTGACCATGTAACATGTTATCCAGAAACGATAACATTGCAAAAGACAAGAGATCGATAAAGTAGCAGAAGCGCTCCTTGAAGTGTTCTATAGAGTATGTTTTCTAAAAGAAGTTATGAGTGACCAAGGGATCCAGTTTACCTCAGATTTTTTTCAATGCAAGAAGTAAGCAAACTCATCAGTATCAGGCAGTTTCAACAACTCCAAACGGAATGGACTTTGTGAGAGAAGTAGTGGAGTGTTAAGGAGCATGCTTCACAAGATGTTCCAGGAGAGATCATGTGATTGGGACAGCAGTATCATTCGTTTACCAAGAAGCTCCACAAGAGGGTACAGGAATTTCACCCTGAAGGACAGGGTGAGGTCTGATACAGATATTGAAAGAATTATGGACAGGAAAAGAAGACGAGTCAAAAGTGAAGAACACATACCAATATATGTTAGTCTTCAGAAACTGAGTGACAAAGTCTTTTTAACTCGTTTTGATGTAGATTCTAAAAACTGTCGACTGGAGAAGAAGAGTCAAAGTGAACAACACATACCAGTACATGTGAGATCACTGAAACTGAATGAAGATCTGTCAAGTTGCTCGAGAATGTATGCAGCTCAAGGATTCAGAAGCACGTGTATTACAAGAAGGCCAATAACTGACTTTTCAACGTTGAACAGAAGGTCTTGATTCTGTTACGAACAGACAACAACAACCTTGTACAATGGAAAGTGCATAAAGTGGTGAAAGCGGATAGAAATACTGAGATATACCACAAAAATCTGTTGTAAGTTACTTCGAGAGGGGAGACTAGCAGATCCAGATATTTAAGTACAGGTGATTATTGCTAATGTGACTATTATAGATTCAGAATACAGTGATTTTGTTTTAGATGAGTACCCACTAGAGCTAAGGTTGCTGAATGGAAATGTATGTGAACACCAGTGAAGAACTGAATGGCGAGCTTAAGAAGGAGCTACAAAATATACTATGACAGCATGCAAATATATTTACAGATATACCAGGCCAGACGGATTTTGTGCAATACGAGGTTGAAATCACGGATAGGGATCCAGTCAAGGTGAAGCCGTACCAAATGACCTATACATTGAAAGACTTGTTCAAGCAAGAAGTCGAAGTACTGTTAAAAGCTGGAATCATTAAGCTTTCAAGAACAGTCTACTCTTAATCAGTGGTAATCTTGAAAAAGAGGGATGGCACTTAAACCAATTCTACATAGATTTTTGGAAACTGAACCTTCTGACAAAGCTCCACTCCGAACCTATTGGCAAAATTTGAAAGATGCCAAGTTATTTACAAATATTGACCTCAGTAATGATTGTTGGTGTATCCCAATGTAAACATAATCTTCAGATAAGAGATTACCTTTGTAATACCAGAAAGGTGCTACTAGTTCGGCAGGATGACATTTAAGTTAGTCAAATCAGCAGTGACATTCAGTTATATTATGAGGAAGATGTTGCACAAGATTACCAACCTCAGACATCATGTGGGCGACATTCTGACAAAAGCTGGAAGGGACGACCACCTTAAGAAACTCGGGGAGCTTTTCAAGTGAGTGAAGACAGCAGGTCAGACCATCTAAGTACTGCATCAGGTATTCTGTGCTAGACTTTTTTGGATATAGTGAGGACATTAAAAGATAGCCATTGAAGACGAGAAGCTAGCTCATTCTGATGATTATACAAGTCAAATCCTTCATAGGATTTGTGAGATACTATTGGAAGCTCATCCCAAACTATACCGAAGTTCCTGCACCACTGACTGACCTGACGAAGAAAGGCCAATCCAACAAGGTGAACTGGAACAACCACAGCAGATGGCATTCCAAAAGTTGAAGAACATGTTAGGAAGTTTGCCAGTCCTCATACTACCAAATTCTAACAAACTGTTCATTGTTCAGGCTTATGCCTCAGACGTTGTAATTGGAACAGTCCTTCTGCAAGAACATATAAACTGACTCTGCATCGGTAAAAAGCTGTTGAGTGATGAGAAAAACTACTTTGATTGAACAAGAATGTCTGGCCAGTGTATTTGCCATCTGGAAATTTCATAACTTCCTCTATAGGAACGAGCTCATCATCTATACTGACCATCATTCTCTTGCATACATCTTGAGGTGTAAAATCACAGTATGAGGATCATGCACTCAACATTGTACCTTCAGAATAACTAATTCGACATTGGGGACCATCAAGAAGACTACAAATATTAAAGCATGCTATATAAGAAGATTTTTCTCACGAACTAAAAACAGTCTTTTTATATAGTATAAAAATATTATAAATGTTTTTCTTGAAAATAGGTAATTGCTAAACACACACGACCATTTCAATTTAAGTTTAATTTGGTTATTTTTAGAAGTGATAGTATATCTCAACTTTGTTTCTGTAACTGTTTGCGAATCACACGTTGTGTAGTTTAGCAGTTATGTGAATTGGTGAATGTTATTGCATCGTATTAGCTAGTGTGGGGAACGTTCTAGATCTCTATCAAGGTATAAATACTTATTGAAAATTTAGATAGAAACGTAGATTTAAGTTGCATAATTGTTAAGTTTAGTCATAAAGAGCGTATGGTGGAGATTTTTAAAGTGAAATTATCACATATCGTATTGTAGTAAAGAATAAATAATTTATGTGGCCAATTGTGTTCTGTGTGGAATTATTTAATATTCTGGATACAACTATGATAATTATCAGTATAATTAACATTTTATATACTATTGACCGGTTTTAATATATTATTTTAAAACAAATAGACTGTATGCTATTTGTTTAATGTTGAGTTTTATTGCCAGCAAGTGGCAGACACCTACTGTAAAGAATCCAGTCCATACATAAAACCTGATACTTATTAGTTTAGCCTTTTTATTGAATATGTATAAACATGGTTTAAAATAATTTTTTTCATCATAAGAAAACAAAGATTAGTGTTAAAATTTCACTCTCGTTTAAGTTTTGGAGCTATTGGCTTGGAAATATACGTGACGTGTGACTTGTACAATGGTTTTCAGATATTAACGAAGATGATTTTGTTTGTTTGTAATAAAGCATAAAGCTTTACAAAGGGGTATATGTGATTTGCCTACGACGGGTATGGAAACGCGGTGTTTTGTGGTGTAAGTTCAAAGACATACCGCTGTGCCACTGGGGTAAAATGATTTAGAACCCTTAAAACTCAGTATTTTAGAAGGAAATGTATCGATCTTAACGCGGTTAATTTTCACCCTATTGAATATTAACTTTAAGATAGTATAGTCCAACAAAGTAAGATGTTTACTTTGAAAATAATTTTAATAGTAGTCCATCGTACAGAAAAATAATCATTGTATTTTACTATTTATATGGAATAAGTTCACATCAGTCAATAAATAACCTTTTCTGCCTTAATTCTTATATAAAACACAAGTGTTATTAGATGGAACAACAGTCGATTTCTTATCAGTTTTGAGGAACACTTTATGTATAATTAATCTACAAATATGTTTTAATTCTTGGCTCGGCGTAGCCAGGTGGTTAGGGCACTCGACTCCTAATCCGAGGGTTGTGGCTTCTAATCCCCGTCACACAAAGCATGCTCGCCCTCCCAGCCGTGTAGGTGTTAAATGTGATGGTCAGTCCCACTATTCAATTGTAAAAGAGTAGCCAAAGAGTTGGTTGTGGGTGGTGATGACTAGCTTCTTCCCTCTAGTCTTACCCTGCTAAATTAAGGACAGCTAACGCAGATAACCCTTTTGTAGCTTTGCGCAAAATTCAAAACAAAACCCGTTTTTAATTGAAAGATTTAGTCATTCTATATGAGAAGTGTTTGTACATTATTCGTATACAGTGGCGTGGCGGGACTGTTGCGAAGCCTTTATACCACGATAACACGTTTAACTTCTGTATATTTTATTTATGGTGAATTATAGACTAATTGAAAATGGGAATTGTCACGAGTAAGGTGTTTAGAAGGTACTTCTATAAAGATATTTTTAAATAACTTAGAACCAAAAACATTTTTGAAAAAAGAGACTTCAATGTTCATGACAGTAGAAAAAGTTGTAAAGTTTTAGAAACACTTCTCGACAGCATTTAATGAGTAAGAACTTGAAATTGTTCAAGCTTATTTACTGTTGTACATTAATGTTAATATATATGTTTGCTTCAGCTTAATGAATGTAACGTATAATATTAAATGTGTATTACACAATCCCTGCCTGTTCTCTGAATTTGTAAAATATTCTCGAGAATAAGAATCAATAATATATGTTCTGCGAAAACACTAGCGTATCTTCGAACAGCCCCCCAGTGGCTCAGCGGTATGTCCGCGGAATTACACGCTAAAATCCGGGTTTCGATACCCGTGGTGGGCAGAGCACAGATAGCCCATTGTGTAGCTTTGTGCTTAATTCAAAAACAACATCTTCGAACATTGTTGAACTTTCTCTACTGAAGATTATAAATCGAAGCGATAGGAAAAATTAATAAGAATATTGTTTGTCTGGTACAGTAAGCATTCTGTAAGCTTCGGAAGCTATAATAGTGATAATCGCTTATTAATCGGAAATCTAAAGATATTTGACCAGGTACGTTTACAGATTTCGAACATTACGAGCCAGTCAACTTCAGAAATTAACTTTGGACGACAGTATCTCTGCGAGGTTATTAGTTATTTATCTTCTGTGAAAAGTAAGCTTGTAAACCATAGGCCAAACAAGAATAGAGATAGTTAGCATTCCCGTCAAGTGAAGTGTATCTGTCTGTGTGTTAGCGTGAAACTAATTTGCGCCTCGTAGGCTAGACTGTTGATAAAATATTCATTTCTTGACCAGATAGAAGATTGAATATTGTTTTTAATTTGTACAATATTTGTATATAACTAATTATTTGTAATAACTGTTATTATAAACTGTATTTTTTTGTATAATGAAATATATTTTTGTTAAAAAAGAAACTTGTTTGTACCAGTCATATTGGCAAATATCATAAATTTGTTGCATATTAACATTATTTTCGGCTATTTGAAATGGTAATATGTAACGTAGGTAACATAATAATTCGGAGGCTCGCCCAAAATAAATTATAATACATGACAAAGATCATAAGCCTCCAGTCACAAGTTGAAAATAAAGGTTACGAGAACTGAATGAACGGGAATCATGGCTTTCTCGTTTAATATTATCAAGCATCTTCGTGTGCTGTCAAGATGTCGTTGCTTAGGATTATGGGATTTGATCACCTAAAGTAAGAAATAAAACTTGACATATGCTTGTAAATCCTTTTTGTTTTTTTTAAAAATCTATTATTAGTTATTACTAACAGGGATTAGTATGAATGAAACACTGCATTTTAATTATTTATTTGATGTTCATAACAATTAGGCTAGGAATCGTGTACATATTTCAAACTTATAGAGGTATTAGGGTTACATAAGAGCTAAGCAGGTACACTCAATAGCCATTATGTTTTTTCTAGGTAAGCCTGAAATTTTATGACATAGTAGGAAGGAAAATTTAAATTAAAAAATTGTCGTTTGTATACAGTATCAAATTGTTTTATAGTTTAACGTTTAGGTAGATCGTTTTATATGAAACATGGTAATCATGGACATATTTATTTAAACAAAAAAAACGATGTAAAATAGTTTTATCAGTTACATAAAAAAGTTCTAAAGAGTTGTTTTAGAATCGTGGAATATACAACTGTAAGTTGGCTTGATCAATACCATCTAATTTTTTCATGGACTAATTACAGTGACGGAAATAAACTATATCGCAATAAAATATTCATTAAATTTAAAGATGTTTAAAAAGCAAACAGAAACTGTTTTCTTTCTCTCGATCTACGTTTGTACAAAACTCGTGTTCAGATATTTAATATATAATAAACTTTTATTTGAGAGCTGGATTGCTAGTTAACCTGTCTGACTGGGATCTCATTTTTCGTGGTGTAAGTTTCATTGGAGCAAAAATATATATAGCACAACCGTGCTTCGCATTTTGAGACCGTGGTTACATAATGAGAATCATGGTCAAATCCAATTATTTGGTTAGACAAGAATAGCCTAATCTTTGGTGTTGGGTATTGCTAACCTACTGTTTCAACTGTAGTCTACCACTTCAAAATCAGGAACTGTTAGTGCAGATATCCCTAGTGTAATCCTGCGTACACTCACCAAAACAAACAAGCAATAAATCATTTTGCACATATATACACACGAAGACTGCATGATTTAACTCTGATTACTTGCTGTATCTCATTTTAATTGGGCAGCATAGTAGTGTGTTGATTTGGGATTCACACGCTGCAATACAACATTCGAAACAGTTGTGAATTTAACAGTTTCGATTTGATTTAGTTATAAATCATACAAGTAGCAATAAAGATTAGAGGTTTTAGAACAAACGACATTTAAATCTCAGCCTTTCACTATACAGCTTTTTCTTCCCACCTACATCAGTATCTAATAATAACTTCGTCACTGTTCAGAGAATTCTGCAACATTCTATAACAATGGAAGTATCGCCTAATTTCCGTTTACATGTTTACATATTGATGTACTTATTTCAGATCAACTTTATAATAACTTAAATTCCCTTTGCTGTTTTATAAATAGTACCAACCACTCAAAAATAATTTTTAGAAATTTTTTTTCAGTGTTCAAAATAAAATCTTGTTCAGATTAAAAATATATGGAATATCCATACAGCGACGTTTTGTTATAGCTTTATTATATGGTACGAATTACTTGTCTTATTAATGTTACTAAATTTTTAAAAAGCTTTATCGACCACTGTCTATGAGAATAAATGTTGGCTTTAAAATGTCATTGTAATATGTTTCAATGAGTTAACCTAGATCTATCATACAGCATAATAGGTGTTTGCTTAGCGATTTGGAATAAACAGGATTCAGTATTGTGACCCTGTTTTCATAGTTTCTTAGGTAAATGTCTCATTTCTCAAGTTACCGTTCTTTGTTAAAGTTTAAGAAAATTATGAAGTATTTTAAACAGAATCGTTCCCAGGTGCTGAGGTAGTTATATACAGTATGGGGGTTTTATTGTGTGGCAGGCTTGTAAACCAAGAAAACCACTTTTACAGGAGAAAACAACTTCTGTGTTCTGAAACATAAAATCACAATAATGTTTCTCATTATGTAGTAGTAGACACCTAAATTTCCCTTAAAATGAACGAACTCAAGGTAATCATAATCAAACCTTATCGGAACAATGTGATTAAACGCATTAAGGAATATCATCACCTCATGGTAACACAGACATAGATTAGCATGTAGATGGTTATTAAGAGAAACTAGGTATGAAATCAAGTGAAATATTTTAAGTGGAAATGCTCATCCATGTTATTTAGTTACCGTGTAAGACAGTAGAAAAGAAAATGATAGCCCTATACAATATTTCGTGTGAATACAAACATAATAAATATCACAGTAATTCATTAGTTAGTAATAATGTGATATTAAATGAGCATTTTCTAATTCTCGGTAATAGTTCGTGTTCACTATCGACGTATTTGCAATGTCACGTGTTTCTGTATGTTTTTCATGTCTGTAACGAATTTAGGATCAAGATTTCAACCTCGTGCTCTTTTTTATGACTATGGTTTTTATTATTAATACCTATAATAATAATTCAATATGGTTTTATGGTAATGGCTGGAGGGCCTGGCATGGCCAAGCGCGTAAGGCGTGCGACTCGTAATCCGAGGGTCGCGGGTTCGCGCCCACGTCGCGCTAAACATGCTCGCCCTCCCAGCCGTGGGGGCGTATAATGTGACGGTCAATCCCACTATTCGTTGGTAAAAGAGTAGCTCAAGAGTTGGCGGTGGGTGGTGATGACTAGCTGCCTTCCCTCTAGTCTTACACTGCTAAATTAGGGACGGCTAGCACAGATAGCCCTCGAGTAGCTTTGTGCGAAATTCCAAAACAAACAAACAAACAGGTAATGGCTGGAATTATAAATTAAGTATTATGTTACGTTGACATTAATAATCACAAAAAATATGCGTGTATAATTTTTTAAAAGAATATAATAGAACCTCAAATGTTGCGAAAGTTCAAATGTCTTTAAAATTATAGGTAGTATTTATAATCTAGGTTTTAGTTTTTCAATAAACTCCATTCATTGAAAGTTGGAATAAACATACATTCCCAAGTAAAACTATGTTTAAGCTTCTCTGTAACGCACCATACAGATTTTCATTACGAGCTAAAATGAAATTAACGATATGTGATACTTATATCGATTGAGTTGATTCATCCAGAAAATCAATGGTAAGTTTATGAGCTTACAACGCTAAAAAGCACGTTTCGAATCCCGATGGTTGGCTAAATCGCAAGGGATGTATTGCCGTTAAAACGATAGCGTTTAGATATTAAGTGATTAGTGATATATACGTTTCTTGTTTACTTACAACATCACTGAATTTCTTCATTTGTTTTTATGTATTGCACTGAGTGTGAATGCTGTCACTAAAGTTTTGTTTTAAATTAATTTTATCTTATGCGTCTATTCTACAGTACGTACCACTGTTGTTTATATAACACTTTTCTAATTTTGTTCATTATTACAATACATACCGACACTTAAAGTTTTATGTACATCTTATTACCACTTTTTCCTCGCTTGAATTATTGTTTAGAAATTCACTTTCTAAGCATTATTTCCCTTTGAATACCGCCAAATGTTCTTTGTAACTATTGTATAAAGTGATGTGATGAAAACTTCCTACTTTGTTTATTAGACACAACTAAAAACAAAGGTTTAACCGGACAATGGGTGAGCTTTTATGGTAATAGACTAAGAGAATATTACTGTGTTTATCTTAACTATACAATAATTTCTCTTTTCTGATAATATATTCAACCAAACAGTCAAAGTATAGCCTCTATTTATTTCTTTAAAACTAGATCGTATTGTACTGTTTCTTCTCGTTGAAATCTACAACCTAATAAAATACCTTGCTTGTTAAACAGTATAATTACTTCTTTGCTCTTTGTACCATGGTGGGTCAGCCCTAAGTTGACGGACTTAAAATACTAAAATTCAGAGTTTCACTCCTTGTGGCAGACAAGGCACATATCGTCCATTTGATTGGTTTTACGCTAATACAAGTGCTCTTGAAGTTTTCAGTACCAGTAACTCTAACAAGCCGCCTTTTTTGTTTCGTTTATAATTTAAGGTAGAAGGTTGTATCTTTCTCCTCTTTCCTTAAGCCTCTAAATTGTTATTAAAATGAGTAACTGCTTATGGTATCAACAAATTGTAAAACATATATTGAAATAGATTGAGATGACAAACAGGTTTAAGATGTTGTCAAGTATTTAATAATATACCAACTACATTTTAGAAGTTAAGCTTTATGAAGCAAACAGAAATGATTTAAGTATTAGCTTATAAACACACAACAACAGAAAATGTTATGGATATAAAGATTTAACATTAAGATGGATCCTTTAGTTACTGGGGAATGGGAAGGTAATATTGTGCTCTTTGAATATCGTCATCAATCAAAAACGGCTGTTCTGGTTGGCTGATTATCTGGTTCAGGTAGTAGAAGTTTGGAGAATCTTTACAGGACACAGCTTCTTCAAGGTTTGAGCATGTGAATGTCAGTTGGTTGAAAACTGTCTGGTTTCCGCACGAAAAAGTAAATTGTTGAGTATCCTTCTTCCCATCTGCTAATTCGACGATGTTACACACGTGGAAAAGCTTGCAGAAGTTGTGAACGTCAGCATAGAAACCATTACCTGGACACGTGAATGTTGGATTCACCTTACCAATTGATAACTCCACTCCACTAGGCAAATCATAAGCTGCTCGTTTGTTCTAAAATAAAATAATATACACATAAACGTACATACATATATATATATACCATTAGAAGGTCCATTTTGTATTTCAGATGTGATGGTTTTGCTGCATTGGTATTTTAGCAGCAGAGAGGCTTTTGAGGTTAAAAGTTGTCCTCAGCACAGAAATCGAAACATGTCCTTCTCAAGAAATAAAGTAGGCACAGTTTGTTAATTATTCTTATTTTACACTTGTAGTTGTTTTATTTATTCTATTTACTCAAGGTAGCATTTAAGTGAAATAATCTTTCAACCAAAATGTGATCCGAAAAAAATGGGTGTTATATTGACCTGACCAACTACTTTTTATCAAAATATTTGAATAAATGAAAAAGAGAGCAGGCAAGAATCAAACTCGCAGTTCTGTTTTCCTTCTTGGTAGAATTGCGGGTTCGACTTCTTTTCGGTCTTAATTTTAATTTTTTCATAAACATTGCTAAGTAAGGAGGCGATGACTAATATTTCATTAGAAATTTATCAGAGACATAGGTATTAAATATTAGAGAGCCCAAAACTTTATTTTACAGTGTACAATTATTCTCTCGAACCTTATTCTGCACTTATTGTGAACTATGAAAGTGTATTTTGAAGAGGAAGGGAAGTTCCCTATATTTAGAGTCTACGTTTAGATACTCAACATTTTTTAGAATAATTTATTGAAGCATAAAGTATGAGGCATTAAAATGCTATTTGAAAGTTTGCAAGTAATAAATATATATGTATAATATATAAACTAAATATGTTGTTAAGCACAAAGTTATACAATGTGGTATTTGTGCTCTGTCAACCGTGGGTATCAAAACCCGATTTTTAGCGTTCTAAACATTCTTTAACATTCTAGCCTTCATTCTTACCGCAGAGCCGCTAAGGGACACAAGCTAAGAAGTCTGCACTTGAATCATAATCAGGCGAAAATGGAGTCTGTCATTTTTTTCTTTTTTAATCGAAGGAAGTACAATGGTGACAACTCTGTTTGTTTCTTTTTATTTCACGAGGAGAGGCAGCCCATCATTACTATCTACCGCCAACTATTAGGCTAGTTGTTTACCAACGAATAGTGGATTTCACATTCACGTTGTAACGCCCCCACGGCTGAAAGAGCAAGCATGTTTGATGTGGCAGGGTTTCAAAATCGCGACCCTCAGATTGCGAGTCAAGTGCCCTAACCACCTGGCCACGACAACTCTCTAAACAGTCCTCTTCTTACAGTTATAACTATGTGGTGAAACAACAACGCTAAAACTTCAACAGTTAAACACATATTCACCCCAGTTGGATTTAATGGTTTATTTATGATAAATTTTAATGTTGTAAAACAAAACTTGAAATAAAAACTTACAAAAGCTGAACGTCATACTTCCAGAACACAATTACAAAAACTTATAATCAAACCTTATACGTATTTTAAATATAAGCAAGCATAATTACATTTATAATTCTGTTCTAAACACCATTGGAATTCGTTACGTTTCACAGTAAGTGTGATTTTCTTTATCTGATAAGGTGCTATTATTGATTCGAATATTTTTACTCAAAAGTCGGGGCTTAAAACAAGTACTTACTCGGATAGGTTTCACAGGATTTCCAAGGCATAGGCCAATGAAAGCTTAAAGCAGAAATTAAGAACAAAGTAAGTAACGAGAAATCACAATACTTTTTATACAGTTAATAGAACACCGATTCACTTGATGTTCATTGTGAACGTTATCTAAAATTTGTGTGTGAAAAATATCTGATGCTATAATAACAAGTTAAAATAGCAACTCGAATGTTATTTTTGTTGATTTTTTTAAGAAATGTACTGAATACTTAAATTTTTCTCATACTGTAAAAATATAGTCAAACAGGAACTAAAAAGTTTGTTTTGTTTTTCTGAATTTCGCGCAAAGCTATACAAGGTCTGTCTGCGCTATCCGTCCCTAATTTAGCAGTGTAAGACTGGAGGGAAGGCAGCTAGTCATCACCACCAACCGCCAACTCCTGGGCTATTCTTTTACGAATAGGGGGACTGACCGTAAAATGTAACGCCCCCATGCCTTAAAGGATGAGCATGTTTGGTGTGATTGGAATTTGAACCTGCGACCCTCGGATTATGAGTCGAACGCCTTAACTCATCTGGCCAATCCAGGCCTTACTAAAAATTAAGTTTACCATTAAATTTCATTCTATTCATTGAGTATTTGTTCATAGTAGATTAGAGTTAATCTAGTCAAAAGTCTTGATTAATACTTGTTCTCTTGCTTAGGTTAAGTTGCGAAAATTCGATTTTTTTTTTTATAAAAATATTTCTTATTAAGTTCTATGTAAAGATAAACAATACTTGAAAATGTATTACTTACCTAAAATTAAAAATAACTTCATCTTGCAGAAACTGTAATACAAGATAATGGTCAGTTAAATATATATACGTGTAATAATTAAACTAGTTGAGCCCCAAGTGTTTTATATATATATAAAGGTATATAATATTATGGTTAAAATACAGTTATGATTGCATGTGATTTATGCCAACAAACACAATTTGATGTGATATGGATTTTCTTTCGATTTCAAAAGCAACTTTTTATTTAAAACTAAAACTGCTTCTTTAAATCGATATTACGCATGTTGATTGCTAGAGTAAATGAATAAATTAGAATTACAGAACACAAGTAAAAAATATCAAAATACTTGAAAAGCGGAAACTAAAAACCCGAAGCAAATCTCTACTAACAATATATTTCATATGTGCATCAGACGTTGTAATTTAGCAAAAGATATAATATCTATATTTAGGAGTACAACATAGGCCTACTAATTAGAGATAGTCGATTTCTAAAATAAACATGTATATTATAATTAAGATTTTTGCTAGATTTTATGCTAAACTACACGAGTAATGTCCACACAAGCTGTATTTAATTTTTAAGTGATAGGGAAGGCACCTAGTCAATACAATTCACCGCCAACATTTTGGCTACTCATATGAGACAGAATAGAATAATTTGATCATTCTTATAATATAAATGTGCAGAGAGCGAGTACTTTTTAAGGTAAAAAAACACGAGCTATCGAACCTCAAATCCATGAAAAACCAATAAATGTGTGTGTGCTTTCTTATAGCATATCCACATCAGCCTATCTGCTGAGTCTGCCGCGGGGAATCGAACCGGTGATTTTAGGGTTGTAAATCCGTAGACTTACCGATGTACTAGCAGGGGCCCGGCATGGCCAAGCGTGTTAAGGCGTGCAACTCGTAATCTGAGACTCGCGGGTTTGCATCTCCGTCGCGCCAAATATTCTCGCCCTTTTAGCCTTGGGGGCGTTATAATGTGACGGTCAATCCCACTGTTCGTTAGTAAAAGAGTAGCCCAAGAGTTGGCGGTGGGTGGTGATAACTAGTTTCTTCCACAAAGCTACTCGAGGGTTATCTGTGCTAGCCGTCCCTAATTTAGCAGTGTAAGAAATTCAAAAACAAAACAAACAAAATTGTACCAGCAGGGGACAGTAAAATAAATCGCAGATAGTTTAATTTAGGGAAATGCAAAACAGTTTTGCCTAGCTTATAGTGATTTTAATTTCAGAATAAGGTACTACTTATGCTAAGTATTAAATTCATTAATTGATATTCTACTGTGAATCGTATCCATATTATACAGAGTAATAAAGACTGCTATGTGCGCAGGTCCTTACGAAAGCTAAATCGTTTGTAGAATTATGTATTAATTGCAGGTTAATGGTAAATACCAAAATAGATAAAATACATATAATAAAAATTCATGCCTTAAATTAAATATAATTATACTATGTCTTAAAATTTTAATCCTAGATTGTAATTGTTCTTAAAATTAGTTATTTAAGCAATTAACGTAGTTGTAAATACATTTATGAAAGTGTCTTCTGAATAAAGGTATAATTCCTTTCGTCCTTGTATGCTTCTACCGTAAACACTGAGGTGTTACAAAGTAGATACGAAATTTACTTACATTCATACACAGAACGATTCTTGGCTTTAGTTAACCGAGTTATGGAAGGCTGTCGACACAGAAGTCTTGCCAGACTTTTATACCTGAACGCTTTAAATTCGAAGCAGGGTCAACATGATTTTAAGTCGAGCGATATCTGATGAACATCTGAAATTTCTTCTCCCACCCTCAAACCTGATGGTAGCCAATGAAATCTGAGAGCTGTTAGAATGAAAAAACGTATTTCGGTCGGAACGTAGAAAACGAGCGTGTCCAGAATTTAACCCACTTATTTTAGGAGCTGTTTGAAACGGCCCTTACTGTTCTTCACTGGCATAATAAATAGAAAGACTCATTAATAATGTCCCAAGAGGAAGCAATATTTTTTTCTTCTTAGCTGTAACAAGGATATTATTTAACTTAGGTTCTTAAGTGGGTTCATTGGGATGGCATTCACGACAGATGCTCACTGTGACGTTTTCTCTGACATCATTGCTTTTGTTTTTGAGACGGCAGTTAGGTTATAGCAATATTATCCGAATGAAATCTGAGCTCTTGAATACATAAGGTATTTAAATAACTTTTTCTTTTCGGCACGGATCATATCAACTAAGGGACTGTAATCCACAAGAAATTATAAAGAGTTGTCTGCTCAAAAATAATAATAAACAAGCTTTTGAAATTAGTTAAATAATTATTTCGAGTACGTGTTTGTTTTTGAATATCGCGCAAAGGTATACGAATGCTATCTGCGCTAGCCGATCATAATTTAGTAGTGTAAAACTAGAGGGAAGGCAGCTAATCATTACCACACACCGTCAACTCTTGGGCTATTCTCTTATCAACGAATAGTTGGATTGATCGTAACATTATAACATTCCCACGCTTAAAAGGTAGAACATGTTTGGTGTGACGGGGATTCGAACCCACATCCCTCAAATTACGAGTCGAGTGCTTTAACCACCTGGCCATGCCAGATCTATGTGTGTTTGTAAAGGATGTTGAAAATACGTAACAAAGACTTAAAATCAAGCGATAAGTCATTCTGTGTTAGGTTTCTCACGCTCTTCTGAAATGTAGCCCTATTTTTTTCTGAGTATTGAAAAGCAGCCTAAACATATATTTACAAATATATAAAATGTTATACTGATATGTATGATATGCTTGAACCTAATTCATATATACAGAAACATTTTAACTTGGAATACATTTAAAATGTATATGCATATATTAAAGTGATCATGTTTAAGCTTTCAAACAGGTCACAAGTATTTATGTTTTATTTTCCGTATATTAAAAGTTCAAGCGCACAAAACTACATGTTCCTCACTGTCACAGTATGAATTCGGGAATAAAAAATGACATGTATATGTATCATGAAATATATTTTAAACATAGGGACTTTCAACTTTTATTTCAAAATATAAATAACTGGAGATGACATAACTTATATTCGTATTGAAGTTGAGAAGAAAATGCACCCTGTTTGAATATAATAATCTTGAAATTTGTTGAATTAATTAACAGTGCGCTTGAAATGCTTATTTAAACCTTTATCACAAGATCAGAAACTCATTGAAACAAAAACAAATAATTCATACTTAACTCATAAATGTTGGTTTCAAATAAAACATGGTGATTGGATAGCATGATATTTTTATGTCACTAATTGCAAATAACGAAATAAAGACATGCTGGAACGATGGATCATTTATTTCAAATAAAATCGTGTTGCAAAAGTGGATTTGGTGTTTCACATAAAGGCATTTTGATATATCGATGTAGGGTGAGGGCACATGACCCTCCGGAAATTTTCCTTTTGAGGTTATTTAACTACGTTCAAGCAAGCTTCAGTTTACTACCAACCATTTGTTTCATAAATTTGTTCCTTAACAAATAGAAAACTCACAGAAAGTGTTTTGTGCGCGTTTTCTTACAGCAAAGCCAAATCGGGCTATCTTGTTTTGCCCGCAGAGAGAAATCGAATTCCTGACTGGTGTTATAAATTCGAAGACTTACCGCGATCCCACTATAGGACAGATATTCTGTGAAAAATGAAATATTTTAATATAATGCTTCTCATATTAAAGCGCTTCTTTGCAGAGAAAACCACGTGTCCCGTACTTCATCTCTCTATGAAGATTCTCTTTATTTGATCTTTTCATGTTTTGGTTTGCACAGATAGTTAACGTTGAGTGAACTGCTAGTGTTAACAATGTTGTAGTTTTTGTTTAGTTATTGGAGTGGAATGTGAAAAGTGTGTCAATAACAACACACAAAAATCAGTTATTTCCGAATTTAAAGAAATAAAATAAGTTTTGGTAAAATATATAGTGTTCTGCTACTTTTATTTTTTATCAAGCTTTAGTAAGTTCAAAAACTAGCACGTTGCACTAATTACTAGGAGACTCATTGTTCTGCCACTTCGTGCCAAAAAGAAAACACAAATCACGTTAGGCTTTGCTGATATATCTGTATTGCTTTATATAATGAATCGGAGTATTCCACGTGCGTTCTGCTCAGTAGATTATTGGATTTTGTAAATTTACTTTGAAACTTAATATTTTTATATCCTGAGTCCCGAAAGAAATTAATAATATATACGTTCCCTCGTTATAATCTTCAGACACTATGCGTGCCAATTTCCCTGAGTTGTACTACCACTATTACGGTGTTGCATGACGTTTTTCAATTTGTGACGTAAATAAACGAGGAATGACGCTATATTTATTCTGCAGTAAGAAGAAAAAGACCGGATTAAAATTACTTTCATTATGTAGGCAAATGTGAACGATATTGCCAGTGTAGTTAAAGTGTTAATACTAGTAGATTCTTCCATTCGAGACCTGATGTGGCACGGTGGTTAGGGCGCACGTCTTGTAAACTATAGTCGAACATTCGATTCTCGTCACCGAACATGCTTACCATTTCAGCCATGAGGATATTATAATGTGACGGTCAATAGCACTTTTATTTAGTAAAGAGCAGTTTAAGAATTGTCGGCTATCTTACTTCTAGCCATTCCCATCTAAATAAGGACAGCTGGAGCAGTTGGCCTTTGAGTTGTTGTACAAACGTCCCTATTGACGAGCGTGACCCAAGTAATGGTGTATTGGCTGCTGTTAATTATTATAATAAAGAAACATTACAACCTCTCTTAGGAATCCATTTTTCTATTTTTGGCATTCGTACCAAGGAGCCTAGGGCTAACTGAAATAAGAAATTTCATTGGCTTGAATACAGTTCTGTAAGTAACAAAGTGTTGTTTTTTTTCGAATGTCTAGAGCTAGACCTAACAGTGAGGAAAGTTTTGGGAAATGATAAAAAAATGCATCATAAAAATATGCAAACATGAGTATCAGTGTGGAGACAAAATGGCAGTGCTGTAGTTGATACTGACGAGTTATCAAACTCGTTTCATAGAAATACTTTTGCTAGTTCTTCAAAGAGGCACGTCGGTATGTCCGCGAACTGACAATGCTAGAAACCTCATTTTTATACACACAGTGAGAACACTATAGATAGCCCATTGTGTATATTTGTGTTTAATTAGAAACAGATAAATTATTTCAGTAAATTTGACAAACGCTGAATTTTCAAAAATAATATAACAAGAAGCATTTTGGTGATGCATTTTCTGCAAAGCAAGGTTTAGTTTCTCATAGACATAATAAAACAGCTACGTTCATAAGCGCAAACTCCACGAACTGATGAAACTATGCGCTAAAAACAGTAAGATAATCCGAAGACTTTTTTTGCATACAAATAAAAAATATTCACCTGCACTCACTGACATCATAGCTGTCAAAATCAGTTATAAAATATAACATATACAGGTAACTGATAATACTGTTAAAAAGATGTACCAGGCTCGCATACTTTCTATTATTCCCGACGGAACTTTGGATCTCAGAAACAATTAACAATTTTTCAAGCTTGTTCGCTATCTGAGCCATTTTTTAAAGTCAATGAGAGGTTTATAATGTTTTATCCAGCATTCTAGATGGACCGAAAGTCTCTCGCGAAATTAGTTATAGAAAAGTTATGTAATGTACGTTTTAACGTGAACAGATTAATAGGAAAGTGTCATAATTTTGTCTTTAGTATGAGAGTAGCAGCGTTAATCTATTTAGATAATAACAGTTTTTGTGTTTGTGTCACCTTGTCATCAGCACTTTTTGTGGCGAGGTCGAAATCTAACAAGAATAATTAAACGGTCAGAGGAAGCAAGAAGAATATGTACTAAACTCGGATTACGGGTCGAGTGCCTTAACCACCTCCCCATGCCGGGCCCAAATGGATTCTGTTGTTGTTTTGAATTAAGCACAAAGCTACACAATGGGCTATCTGTGCTCTGCCCACCACGGGTATCGAAACCCGGATTTTAGCGTGTAAGTCCGCAGACATACCGCTGAGCCACTGGGGGGCCAAATGGATTCTTGCTGATTTCTTTTTACATTATTAAAATGTTTTTTAGTCTGTTAACATGATTTGTAAGTGTTGCAATTAGATATCAGTTTGAGACGTGTGTAGTACTGTATGTAAATATGAACACGCCATTTATTAGATGTTGGAAAGATGAATCCTGGTTTTGTGGTGGGCCACGAAACTTTGTAAGTACCGTTATGCAACAATATGCTTTCTCTGTAAAATTGTTATTTTGATCATTCAAAGACAAAGCTAATATAGAAAAAAAGGGGTGTAAGTCTCAAAGAACAATTTACTCTAATCCTGCCTAAAATAATTTCAAATGCCGCTGCTGTTGAGGGTTCCCTGTTGTTTTCTTTCATAATAAAAAAGAAGTATAGCAAACACGTTGCGAAACTTCATAAGTATGTACAAATATTCATATAAAAGAAGTAACTATGCAAATCATATTAAGCATAATCCTGATATTTCTATAAATTATTTAACCACGACAGACATATTCCACTATTTACCATCCATCCATCAGAATTTAACAGATAGAAAGAATAACTCAAGAGTTTGCGGTGGGTGATGATGACGAGCTGCCTTCCCTCTAGTCTTACACTGTTAAATTAGGCTAGCGCAGACAGCCCTCGTGTAGCTTTAACACTCCTACAAAAAAAATATTTACATCCACTAAAGTGATACCCTTAGTGGATGTTTCAAAAAAATTTTTTTAATATTATTTCGCAAATGTCTGAAAAGTCAAAATATTATTGGTCCTTAAAATATAAAGGGATAGGGTCAGTTAATGGCAATTTCATTTAAATACAAAATTATTAGCCTAATATTAATAACCTTTCAAGTTGCTCTGGGGCCTATTAGGCCCCAATTTTCGTTGGAGTGTTAAGCGAAATTAAAAACAAACCAAACCTTTGCTTAAAATTATGAATGACTGTGTCTGATGAACGCTCGCCCCCAGTGGAACATTAGTACGCCTACAGACTTATAAGACTAAAATCTGGCGCTCGATTTTTTCTAAAAAGAACCAAACTTTCTTGAGAGGCAGTATTATGAAAAGTTTAAATTCATTGGAAAGTGGGTTGTTTTTATTAGCTATTATGCTCGTAGGTTTGTTTGTTTTAAAATTAAACACAAAGCTACACGAGGGGCTATCTGTGCTCTGCAGACTCACACCGTGAGAAACCACGTTTTGATACCCGTGTTGACCTTGAAGAGTTTATTTTTTGGATAAAATAATTTTCTGTTATTGATCGATCTTATATTTTTCAATTCATTTGAAGAAAGGTTTAAACAGATTAAACACTTGGTATGTAAATGATAGATAACACGAAGTAGATAATCGTGGAAAACAAAACATATGATGTTTAAATAGTAGATGTGTGATGGGCGTTTTTTATAGCAAAGCCACATCGAGCTATCTGCTGTGTTCACCGATGGAAATCGAATCCTTAATTTTAGCGTTTTAAATCCGAAAATATACACTATGAATAGAGCAACAGTGTAAGAATTGTAAAATATGTTGTAGTAAAAGCACTATCTTCAGATATATTCCCCTCACAATGGTGAGATTCATCTTCTATCACATTTTACCTTTATTTGTCTTCAAAAGTAAAATGAAATAAAAATCTAAAAACTAATGGTAGATATCATTTTTATCACATTATTAATGAACTGGCTGATCACAAGATAGCCTTAGTTGAAACATTAGTTATGTCGGACAAGTTACAGGATGAATATTGCAAAGAGAAACGTGAATTTGATGATAATATATGCGAGACATTACATCACAAAAGACTGGTAGCATTTTAAACTCCACCATTCCTTGCTGGTTGTTCAAGATTTTCCAGAAAGATGAGTGTATGGTACCAGCTCAGATAGACATTGTTTGTTTTATAACGCCGTTGAACAAGACGTTTGTTCGATACAATTTTGTTCTTTACTGTACGTTATTTGATATTATTTTAAGTTTGCTTTAATTATTTTTATATGTTTATTATTTTAAGGATTTATTTCCTTGTAAAAAGCATGCTACAACATATATAAACATTAGTGTTAAAGAAGCCTTTAAAACGATTAATAATTATGGTTCATAGAAAAACATGAATTAGTAGAGCAACCTAAAACGGCTGACAGCAAGATAAAAGTTTGTTTTTTTTTCAAATTAAAAACTGTAACCACATAATCCATTGAGATCGATGATATATATTATCAATGGATAGAATTGGTTGCTTAGATGTTTTGTTCAAGACAAGAGCTGTGCTCTCAAGACGTCGTCTTCGATCAAAAAGGGTAACTCTGGCTGGCCAATCATCTGGTTCAGATAATAGAAGTCCGGGGAGTGTTTGCAGAGTTCGGAATCTTCTGAGTGTGAGCACGTGAATGTTAGTTGATTGAAAACTGTCTGGTTTCCACATAAGAAGGAAAAATGTTGAATTTCCCTTGTACCATCCGCATATTGAACGGTATTACAGACATGGAAAATTTTGCACAGATGGTCCATATCGGCATAGTAACCGTCCTCTGAACACGTGAATGATGGATTTACTTGGCCAACTAATAATTGAACTCCACTAGGCAGATTGTACGCCTCTCGCTTGTTCTAGTGCAGAAATGCGAGTTCAAATTACAACGCTATTAAAATACTTCATAAATGTTTGTATGAATGGATTTCAGTGTCATAGCATTGCTTACTATACACAGTCAACGGAATGTGTTGTTTCTAAAATTTAAATTAAAATACCGAAGTATTCTAGTTGTAAACATACACAATAGATGAATAAGATTTTGGTCTCTAACCCTTGTAACAACTAATGAAAATCTTAACTTTTTTTTGGTAAATACAGAAATACTATATTGACGGAACAAGCATTAATTTTTGTTTTCCAATGGCCAATTGTCTGAACTTACATTGATGGTTACGACGTCACTTACAAGTGCATGTTCATGCGTGAATGTCTTTCTTTTATTTCAAAGCCATATAAAGAGCAATCTGAGTTCTGTGTACAATGGGGAATCGAACCCCGGATTTTAGCATTCGAAATGCGTAAAACCTTAAGGTTAGAGAAAAATATATTTACGATTCTGTTTTAATTTCATAAAACAACTTTAATCGTGAATAAAAGTATCAACAGATTAAAGTGATCGACATGTAAATGAATACAAACATTAATACCATGGTTTTACTTTTGGAAAACTGTTAAACACAACGTGGAGCTAGATTTTATAGAGCAAGATCAAAATTTACATCAAACAATGTCCGTCTTTGAAATAAATCTTACCGCCTAAAATGTTTGAAAAGTTTATGAAGTAGATTTTGTCTATATCTATTTTTATATTCTGACTAGTAAAAATTCTAAAAATGTAGAACTTCCATACAAACTTCTAAGTAAATAATTCTTGTTTATTTGTTTCATTATTTTCGTGCAAAACCAGATATATGCTACTCCAGGTAGTTCAGGGGCAAGTTTGAAGGCTTAAAACGCTAAAAAAATCAAGGATATATCGTGGTACGCAACATTACGCCTATAAAAAATACACAAAAATGACCCTATGATTTTGAACTGGTAGTCCAGAAAGAAGACAACTTGTCAACAGCATGATCGCCAACTCTTGCCTGATCGAACAAATAATTTTGACTGTCACTCTTATAACGCACCTATGACTCCAAGTTGAGAAGAGTCATGAACTTTGGGATTGACAGTCCAACTACATTAATTACTGTCCAGCCCAATAAATAATACAATTGGTCAACTTCATACCAAAGCTAAAAGCATGGGTTTGTTTCTTTTAGCTTAAAGTTACATTAGGCTTCCTGTACTCTGTCCACTGTGAGGAATCGATTCCTGGATTTTAGCGTCTTAAGTCCCTAAACTTTCTGCTGATCCACCGGAAGATTAAAACTGAAAGAGTGTGGTTCAGAAAAGTGAGAAAAAAATGTTCTTAATATTTCTGATTTTATCTTTTTTAATTATGTGCAGAGTTTTAGGTTTCAAATAAAACAAACAGTTCTGCCATATAATGACTCAAATTACGTCAACAGATAAATAAATGAAATGCGGAAATAATTATAAGTTGCACAAAACACTATCCAGACTTTGTTTGGTTTGTGTTATAATATTTAGTTTACGTATGGACGTTTTGACTAACAAATATTACATTTTCATAAGATGACACAAACATAAATGATAAAACATTTATCTCAACTTGATTCTATTCTAAAATAATAAATCAAATAGATAGTAGCTAAAACGTGTCATAACTCAATTGTATTTAACAAAAGTTATTTTTTTTTAAAAAAAGGAGCATACCGCAAGTGACAGAGACACGAGAGTTAAATTATTACTGTTCCTATAACACACTTACCCTGATAATTGCAGCGTTTCCTAAGAACACACCAACTGAAGCTTCAAGCAGAAAAAGAACAAAGTTAAGCTGAATATTGTTTAAGTAAAGTTCTTAACAAAAATAAATGAAACCTTATTTATACATATTAATTTAACTTTATACATTTACTTATTTTTAATGGAAAAGCTTTCATAATACTTATCTTTCATATAATATGCATCTGTTATACGAATGAAATTTTAGTAGGTTTAAGTAGCATTTTACCGAACTGTAAAGTCCTACAGTTACATTACTCTTAGTTTCATAAATATCTGTTTAAAATACACTTACCTAATACAAAGAATATCTTCATTTTAAGGAAGAAGTGTCTGGTAAATAAAGTAATTAAACAGTTTAGTTTCTTTATTCAAAGACACCATAAGCGTTCTTAAAAGCAAAACGTATAATTTTATTTTTTGTGATCGACATCTAAAGTTATCGTTTACTTTAAATGAGACTGTTTGACATTAGGAATGTGGTATCAATTTTATTTAAATTTTTAATGCATCAGATATCATGTTTTACATGAACATTTTTTATATTTTAAATGATATATCAAAAGAAGAAAAATGTATGAAACGAGAATACTAATTTGTTTTTATTCCGAGATAATAAATTATAAATATGTTCTTGTCAGCATCTTCATAGGTGTAGGTAATTTTTGAAGATATTTACTTGGTCGACTGTTCTCAGATACTATTTTTGATTGACATTGATATACTCTACAAATATATAGTTTTAGGATGAAACATTAATAGATATCTTAGTTAATAGATGCCCCCCAGTGGCACAGTGGTATGTCTGCGGACTTACACACTAAAAACCGGATTTCGATACCCGTGGTGGGCAGAGCACAGATAGCCCATTGAGTAGCTTTGTGCTTAATTCTAAACAAACAATAGTTAATAGATAAAACAAATAGAAACAATTGAAGCAGAAATTAAGGAAAGATAAAATGAAATATCTAATTTTCAAATATATTTTTATCAATTTTATCCAATAACGGATTGTTCAAATATGTTTATTAAAAATAAATTAATCAAATTTTAATAATTTAAAACACCTACTTGTTTAATAAATACTGCACTCGGGCTGCGGTTAATAAAAGTTTAGACTTTTAGCGGAAGTTGTTCAATGCTTTTATACGTAAACGTTTAAGATAGGTCATTAAAAGGTTTCATACCTGCTGAGAATCTATGATTTTAACGGCTACTTTAGTCTGTGGCGACCAATGAAATTCAATGGTTATAAGTCACTTGTTGATAAAAGTGTGTCGAGTTAGTAGGAGAGGAAACAAGTTCAGGTTTAACCTACTTTCTTTTTCTTCTTTTGCTTTCTGACAGGACCATATAGTTCAGCCTATACTTAATAAATGAACTCTGTATTCAACATTCTCTAGGCGTCTTTCCTAAATATGTAGTATAACAGGTTTCTTCGACTAAGATGGGTAACCTAAAAATAAGGTTACTGTCCTGATGAGTTGATGTATGTTTAGGTCAGTTTGCCTTTGTATAAACACTTTCTAACACGATACGTAACTATATAAACTTCTTTTTAATTTTTAGGGTTGTGATATAAAATATACGCTTGATAAGCTGCCCAAATGAATATCCAAAAGAGAAAGTTGAATAACTTACTTGGAATAACAACAAAATCCAAAACAAACTATCTTTTGAAGACTTGCAAGTTTTTAAAGTTAATTATTATTTTCATTACTTACATTATTTAATCATTATTATTTACGAATCTGTTTTATTTCAGATTTCATAACAGACTCTGTTTTTAAGTAAACTGACAACCATTGAAGTGTTCCACCAATTTAATCTTCTTGAAAACAAAACCTACTATAATAAACCAAAGTATTTTGAGAAACTGGAACTTCGTATTGTTGATGCTATCGATCCATCTCTATAACTATACTGAAAAAAATGTGCTCTCAGAATTAGATTGATTGTAACTAATTATGCAAGAAGTTTATTAATTAAATAAAAATTAAACTTACAAGCCTTTAGAATAATTTTGTTGTTACCTCAAATAGTACAAATGTTATTTCTCTTTATTTTTTGGTACGCGTTGTATTTGCTTGTTAAAATTTCGAAGTGTTACTTGAAATTGAGAAAGAACTTGGAAATAATTGCAAAGCACCAGATAGTTAGTAAGTTGTTATTCTAGTGTTCAGATACAGCCTAAGGTTAATGATTCACGCTACTGTTTTTAATATTTACCCAACACTATCATAGCGGAATTTTTATAGACTTACAATGCTAGAAACCGGGTTCCAAATCCCGTTACAGGTGGAACAATAATAGCCCATTGTATAGATTTTCGCTTAAGTACAATTACACTTTTTTATTTTGAAATATTGAAAAAAAGGTTATTTAAAAAAACATAGGCTACACGTAGACACAGTGAAAACTAATTACATTAGAATAAATTAGCTATTTTAATTTCTAGAAAGGGAAAATTTCGTCACGTTGTTTATTTGTAGCACTTAAGTTGTTTGTATATCTTTCAATGGTTTGGAAAGTTATATTTCTCAATAAATGAATGCCAACTACCGTTTCCAAAACATTCAAATTGAATCCCCAGTAAATATTACTAATAATCGAAGAAATTTATTTTGCACAACTTTTTCTTTAAGAATTTTTAAAATTTAAATTCTGACTCCATTTACATAATCTTTCTATAACTGAGACAAAAAATTAACAAAGCTACACAACTGGCAATAAATAAATAGATATTTTATGGGACATTTCGACACAGTTATAATGTACATATTACATTTGTTGCTTGTTTGTGGGTAGTTTAAGCGCATATCAGCATAATGGGATTTCTGTGACCTTCACAAGTATTGAGACTCGTTTTATCTTGCTATAAGCCTTCATACTTTCCACTGAGCTTCTAGCAGCTTAATGTTACCCTTCGACTAATTTATTAGATACAACTTTGCGTCCGCAATTTACAAAGCAAGGCTTTATGATGATAAATTCCACCTTTCAAATATTAAAAAAATGGCATTTTAATTCTTACTTATTGTATAAAATTATGAACAACACTATTTAATTTTACCAAGTAAACCATTTGAAAACTTTACAGGAACCCCTCAAAACGTTGGTTGTTTTCGATAAGCAACTTGTTATAATAATCAACATTGATAAAATATGCGAGATTCTTGGAGGCTCATCCGATAACAACCTATATTACAGGCTACATATGGAACATAGGTCACACTGTCCAATTGGAAGACTGAAGGAAAGAGGGTGAAATTTTGGAAGTGGAGTGAACAAGAAAGTCAATAGAAACGACAAATGTCACTTGTATTAAACTAGAATGGATATTATAAGTAGAAAACCTTGAGGTGGTTATTATATGTTACTGTAATACAGAAAGAGAATCCGCCCCGGAACTGTTGCCAATGTCTTTAATAATAATAATAATAATAATAATAATATCTGTAATGACTATCTGGTTTTAATAATAACAGTGAAGAGATATATACAATAATATATATGACAATAAGGTATAAAATAAAAAGTGATGCAGTCGGTCGACTATCTGTTTTACTCTGGTCGGTGTTTCGAAATTTGGGACCGCGAAACACTAATGGTGATGCGCACTGACAAACGTAACGTGACAGGACCCACAACTGGAGGAATGCCTTTGTCTTTTACTGGTGCTAAATTCCTTTAAGGTTCAAATAACGTAATTTTGATCCACATTATTTATAATATAACTTGAGTTTTAAATTATTTTACATTTCAATTTACGTCATTATATTTAATACAAGTGTCCTCCGTAACTGAAATGTCAAAAATACCCGTGGCCATATCTATTGAAAATATTTCGCAACTCATTAAAGTTTACCTCTGAGCCACAATCAAATTCATTTAAATGCAATACAATTTCGCTTTAGATGAAAGTTTCTGTAACATTCAGTGAACAGTTGAGGAAAAAATTTGGCGAGATAAATGAAAGATTTACATGAGGTTTTCTTTAAAATTTATGTTTCTGAACAACTGTGTTTGTCCTATAAGTTAATAAACACTGAGGCTATGTATTCGAGTAAAATGAGCAAACACGTGGATTATTTCTTTAAAAGGATCGCGCGATGCCTAGCAGATAGTTGCCGAGTATGGTACTCGATTAGAGTAGTCTGAAAACATGGTAATGTTTTTGTTGACTAACTATCTTCTTTCTCGTTCATCAGAAAATTAGGGTTAGCTAATATACATAACCTCTTGTTTTGCTTTTTGCGAATACTTAAAACAAACAAATGATTAATATTTTTTAACAGAAATAAATCATTTTAATTGTTCATACAAACGCATAAGTTAGCATTTTACGATGATAAAGCGAATTTGTAAAGCTTTATGTTTGAAGTAGCTCACAAATGAAGATGTGAATTGTTTTAGTGAATATCAAATTGCTGCTCTTAGGTCAGCAAAACTTTAAAGTTAATTTCACACGTAAAAAGCCACTTGTTAAGTTTTCATGAAAAACAGAAATTAGTTTATGCGATTAATATGTAATGAACACTGGACATCAGATGTTATCTGTGTTATAAAATATAAATAAAAACATGTTTCAGAACGTGTACAAGTATTTGGATATTTTTTACGGTCCGTTATTGATAATTGTTGTCGTGAATCTATCACAAAAACTTTCTAAAAACATTCCAGAGAACTTTGTTCTGAACAAAATATACCGTGAAAATACTCACATGCACATATTTATAAACATTACAAAAAACACTAAAAAAAGAAATTTTAAGCTTTACATACTAGTATATTTCGCTTGCCCATGTCTTGCGTTTTTTTGTTCTAGTATTGATTTCATGCACAAAACACTGACAGAATTTTTACACTAACATCCATCTTTTACACCAAAACCCACGCTTACTGGATCTATAACCACCTGAGATAATTTTATTGTTGTACTGACAGAACACCCTGTATGTGGTGGCCTGAGTAAGAATTTGATTCGGAGCATAGTATTAGTTCGGATGATAAGTACGCTATCCACTCGTTCGGGCTCTTTCTCCGCTGAGGCCCTAAACATGTATTTGGTATGTTTCGAAAAGGATATTGATTGTTTGGGATCAAGCACAAAGCTACATAATGAGCCATCTATGATATGCCTACCATAGGTATCGAAACGTGGTTTATAGCGATGTGAGTCCGCAGACATACAGCTGTTCTTTCCACTGGGGAACCGAAAAGGATATCCGAGTTTCTCTGGTGTATTTGCTAGGTCAGTTGATGGTATTTGGATTTTTGTGTGTAATCATTTAGTTGAATGCAGAATATTATTTGATCCTTCGATTTTTCATTTTGGTTAACATCCCATTATTTTCATGTTATTACACGTCATTATATACCATTTTTAACTTATACTAATGGGTTGCATAGTGATTAATATTACGACCTTATATGACTTCTGTGCTCTTGAATTCTCTTTCTTTTTTGATGAATTGGAATTCACACTCAGAGGGATGTTGTAAATAGTGTTTTCATTCTCCAGCTAATGGTTCACGTGACGAAACTCTACCATTAAAAATTGGTAACTAATTACTATAAACAGACGTTAATTACCATAAGTATTTAATGAGCTGATACGACCTTGGAAATGGTAAAGGACTTAGAATTAACTATAAATTAGCTCTCCTTCTTCCATAAGTTTATATTAACATAACATAATTCTTAAATTACTTTTTTATAATTATTTCGATTCTTAATAAAGGTATTTTAAAAACAAAATCAAATATTGACATACACACAAGTAAGTTATATCTGAAGCTAGCCTCCCGTTAGTACAGCGGTAAGTCTACGGATTCATAACGCTTAAGTCGAGGGGTTTGATTTTCCTTGCTGGACACAGTAGATAGCCCAATATGGCTTTGCTATAAGAAAAAACACAAACATCTCAAGCTAAGTAATACAGCAAACCCTAAGGACATTCGTAGCTTTTCACATTTCATACGAGCAAATACTTTCACGTACTAAGGAAGTTCGTAAAGAAACGAAATTGATTCATTATAGATTCTAAAAATAAGGTTACATAGTCCAGAAACACCAAAATTACGACATTAATAAATTTATTTCGTAATGTTTAATTGAACCGCATGAAGTTGCACAAAATAAAGGACTAAACGGCCTCCTAGTGGCACAATGGTCTTTCTACGGACGTATATCACCTGAATCCAGGTTTCGATAACCGTGTTGAGGATAGCGGAGATAGCCCTTTTTGTGCTTCATAACAAACAACTACTAAACTGTGCGCTAACATTTAAAATAAAGAAATAAACTCTTCCCTGATACATATAGTAAGAGACTAAACTGCGCCCTAACACGTAGTAAAATACCAATTCTGGTATGTTGCGACAAAAACAAAAGACACAGAACACGGCCTACCCAAAGAAGAAACAGACGAACTTAGAATTAAAAGAAAGATAAATAGCATTCGAGAACGTAAATAAACAGACATTATAACAATTTTATTGGCAAAGACAGTGTCTTTATAATCATGGATAAAGCAAAAAGATGTCCCCTTGAAGACGATTCTGTATAATCCATAGGTTAATTAACTTTAAAAAAGACAACATTAAAGGAATTAGAAATAGAAACAACTGACAAATACGGTCCAACAAAAAGATAACATTCACAAGCAAAGCCACCTTCCCTGTTCAATAGTTAACTACGCAGATTCATCATACCTGCTCTTAGTTATGTTATCCCCGTTAAGAGACAAAATATCGTCACAAACTACTTTATAGATGTTTTTAAAACAACCATAATATCCTCACAGAATACAATGGTCAATTTCGATGTGTCCAACCTACTCAGTAACGTACCAACCCTTAAAATACTGAACATACTCTTAAAAATGATAAACTCTAGAACAGCGCACCTAACTAGATAGAAATAGACACACCATTTCTAGTTTTGATCGCCACCAAAAAGCACAGCTCATATATCACATATTTACCGGAAATTTACATGAAAAAGCAACAATAACTGGACTGCAGACCAAACTCTACCAGTGTAAGAATGGACGACATAAGATTCCTATATTACAGGATGTGCAAAATTTGCAATGCAGAATAATTAATTAAGGAAACAAATATCAGAAAAAAACATGCAAGACCCTAACAATGTTGATCTAGTTACAAGAGTCCTTAAATAAGAAAACATATAATAAAATGGATTAAATAAAGCTATCATAGTGAGTGAGCCGTACCCGAAAAAAGAAAGATAAGAGAAGCTTTTTACATCCAAAACACACTCAGATAACTTAATATAACATAAAACCAAGCAAGTAATAGATAGTTTCTTTTTAAGTTTTGTATACCTGATTCACCTTTAGTTCGACACTCAATACAAAGAATCTAGGAAAGAAAAGGACAGATAAACACACATTTTAATGCATTCATTTTGCTAGACTGGTATATATGTGCTAGAAACGACAACTTATTCAGTGCTGTTTGCTTACAAAATCGGTTTATTGTTCAGATATTTACGACAACACAGTACCACTCCAAACATAAAAGGTTATTTTTACTATTACTATTTTTTATATTATGTTTGCATTTCGTTAACCATCAATAAAACTTTTATGTTTTAAAATAAAAGCGTTTTACAAAACACATTCAATATAACAAAAATTGTTATGAGTGATATGGAAAAAAAACTTTATGTATATGTTGATCACAAGCGTTGTTAGTAACATGGTTTATTGTAACACATACATTTCAGAAAGCCATCAAGCAATACGGATAATAGTACTGCTACTTATTTATTATTATAAATTGCTTCAGGAAATGTCTTCATCTCTCAAAAATGGAGTTTCTGGATCATCGGAGAAAAGCCTGTCATTCAAGAAGAAATAATTACTGGATTCTCCACACAAAATAGCATCTTCTGGAAATGTACAGGTTAAAGTGCGTTGATTGAAGACAGTTTGATTTCCACAGATGAAACTCCACTGTATTGTTTCAGAGGTACCATCAGACTTTAGGTTGGTGTGACAAACGTGAAACACTCTGCAGTCGTTGGCCACATCAGCATAATAACCGTTATTTAGGTTGTCGCATTTGAAATCTTTTTCCAGAGCTTTTCTCAGTAAGAGAGATGCACCATCTGGAAGCTCATATGCTTGTCTTTTGCTCTGCAAGCGAATGCAGAAAAGGAAAAAAAAACAAAAATTAAATCACGATTAAAATATAATAAAATTAAATACTGAAGACTTTACTTCATGGGGTAGATGATAAAAGCCACCAGTTTATTAGGTTATTGATTATTTTAAATGTGAAAGAGAAAATAGATTTAGTTATTTCTAATGAGGAAGATCAGAATAACACGCAATAGATATAACTAGTGAAAAAAAATTTGATTCTATTGTAAACCGCAGTGCTTTAAAAACACTGATTTAAAGCCAAGAATTTTAAACGTATAAAAATGTTTCTGTTATGAAAATGCATCTTTACCAAACTTTGTGTTTTTAAATTTATTTTGTAACTGATCGTTATATAAAGTCAAATAAGCCGTAAAACAAGATTCATTTTCATAATAATTCGTTAACGCTTGTGCTACTGTGTCAGGTCACCTACGTTTCGTGAATTTCAGAATAATGATGTTAATGCATATTTTCCTTTAAATAACCCAGCATGGCCAGGTGGTTAAGGCACTTGACGCGTAATCTGAGGGGCGTGGATTCGCACCCCCGTCACACCAAACCTGCTCGCCTTTTTAGCCGTGGGGAAGTTAAAATGTTACGATCAATCCCACTATTCGTTGGAAAAAGATGTAGCTCAAGAGTTGGCGGTGTATGGCTAGCAGCGTTTTCTCTAGTCTTACATTGCTAAATTAGGGACGGCTAGCGCAGATAGCTCTCGAATAACTTTGCGCGAAATTCAAAAACAATTTTTGTTTAAATTCCCCATATTTTGTAATTCACCAAAAAAAAAACAAATTATTTCCTATAGGTTCAATACACAACACTGCAATATTTTGTAGATGTAACCTGCGATGAAATTAAAACATAAAAAGCAGTGTAATGTAATGTAATAAAATGGTGTAATTCGTTCATGAGAATTATAAATTTAATTATATTTTCTCTACAGCTCTTCTTTTTCATTCGACTTCAACCCCATCTAGTTCTTGGATATTTAGAATAAATCAATAATTTCTACATACGGGAGGGTGACCCTAACATAAAATCTGAAGAATCAGCGTGATCAGTGACGGAGATTTGAATCTGTGCCTCGTATATTGAGAGATGCGCACCCTAACTACCAGACCATGTCAGGCCCCGTATTTTCTCTCTACATGAATTTGTTAACTTGATAACAATGTTAACCATGCTCATTGACGTTAAAATTGCAATAATAATATAAATTATATGTAACATGTTTTAGTTTGTTTGAGTTTTAGTTTAAGCTTAGCTTAATTCTTACTTTTTAGGTTTAACTTTATTTAACTTTTACAAATTGCATTGTAATTCATGTGACAGTAATTTACGTTTCGCCGATAAATAAATCAGATTCACTTTTACATATTTAACAGGAGGTCTCTCACTAAGTTAAAAATATTCTTACAAAGTTATACTTTTATAAGGATATTTTTCACATGAAGAATATTTCGAGGATGGAATTTAGAAATAAAGTTTCATTTTAAAACGTGAAAACAGATCACATGCTACCGGGTAGTTAAATAATTGTCATTCTTATAATTGAGCATAATTTTAATGAATCGCGTTGTAATTATCAGTATTCGAGATTAATAAGATAATATAATTACTTACGCGCGAGAGCGCATTCACAGCGATGATGCAAACCACAGCTGAAAAATAAAGTATTTAACTTTAAACATGGTATAAAACTTTGTATTAAAATATGTGAAAAAATGATTAAACAGACAATTCTTAGTTTTACTGTTTTTATGTTAAACTGATCTTGAGTGGAGTCGAGGCAAAATTAAGTCGTTTATTTTCATTGTAACATACATCAACAAATATATTATGTATTGACTGAGAATATAGTATGAATTCAATTATTTGGTATCTAAGTTTGCGAAAAAAATATGGAATTAAAATGACAAATACCTGCCCTATATTCCACACTGAATATTTCAAATACTTACCCAAAGCAATAAAGATCTTCATTCTGGATTTGGAGTACCTAGTACAATGTACATTACGAAAACATAATGTAGATTAAATACTTTCAGATTTCCTCTATATTATAAAGTGTATAGATTAAATCATACCTATAATTTCACAAAATATTTTACATTGGTTACTTTTAAATAATACTTTTAAACCAAATAATGATGTGTTGTTACAAACATTTTCGAGTTTTTGTTATTCTATAAAATCATTATGGAGCTTATAACTATGATGGATAATCAATATTTTCATCATGCAAAACAGGTAAGTTTTTCTCTATCTTCAAAAGATAGCCTTATTAGTTCTTTATATATCTGTAAGATTATTCTTATTTCATTCTGTTTTATCGTATATTTAATAAAATAACTAAAACAATATTGTAAATAGTTTTTAATCACCTTTGTCATTTTTGGAAACTCACCCTCAAAATTCCAAATTATTTAGTAATCCCTGATAAATTAAAACATTTATAGTTTTCTACGATCCTTGATATACATAACACATTTTTGCTCTTACTAATTTATTGAACTCTGAAATTGTTAGCTTTGGAGAAGAAAAATTCTTAATTTCGTTTCTTTTCCTTACTTATATTGAGATAAAGAAGGCAATAAACGATATCTACAGTAACTTTATTTTTCAGATACGTAGATATTTTTATAAACGCATAAGCAGTTTGGTGAATAACTCAAAAATAACTCCACTCTTCAGTCTACATTGACTATTGCAAAAGGAATGGCAAAGAGAAAATGTCTATTTTTACGACATGTTTGTAGAAGACATAACAGATAATACGGATTTTTAATTACCAGCTTTTTTTGGATAAACTATTTTATGATACATATATATGCTCATCTTTCTAAACGATCTAACGAAGGGAAGAATATGACTTACTAATTGAACTCTTCTCTTTATCTGGGAGTTCCAATTACGCTGCTACAAAATTTCACACCCTTTTTATACTTTCTAAAGAGGAAACATAAAGTTGACTATGTCATGTTACCTTGTGACCTCGAAGTAAAGAATAAAACCAATAAAAAAACTAGGATGAGCATGAAAGAAAAAGTATGTTGCCTCAAGGATGACTTAGCTGTCATAATAACCTTTCACCTTTCGGTATTTTATCGTTTTAGCTGTCTCCCCAGGCATTTTGTTTTCTGCATCATTTTTCTTGTTTCCAAACGACCTCTATAACAAATCTCATATATGCTCGATTAACTAAAAATATAATATTGGGGATATGAAGTTCCTAGCTTATGAATATTTTATTTTTTAAGTGTATAAAGTTTGCGTTTTATGAAACTAACCTTTTAGTGTAAATCACTATTATCCAACAGAGACTTTTGATAAATTAAGTGAATCTTTAAATCACTCTTATTCAACGGTTGTATCTTTACACTAACATTTCTTTTTCTGCCTGGAATTTAAGTTCTGACACTTCACATATTTACTACACGTCTAATTTTTAATAAATACTCTAAAAACGCAAACATTTTGTAAAGATTTGTAGAGTTGAATGTGTATGCCATTTCAGTACATCTAATAAATTTAATAACTGCCAATTTATTTTGTTTGTTTGTTTTTTGAATTTCGCGCAAAGCTACACAAGGGCTGTCTGCGCTAGCCGTCCCTAATTTAGCAGTGTAAGACTAGATGGAAGGCAACTAGTCATCACCATTCACCGCAAATTCTTGGGCTACTATTTTACCAATAGTGAGACTGACCGTCACATTATAACGCTCACACGGCTGAAAGAGCGAGCATGTTTGGTGCGACGGGGATTCGAATCCGTGACTCTCGGATTACCAGTCAAACGCCTTAACCCACCTGTCCATGCTGGGCATAATAACTGTCAATATATAATTATTTGAAACGATTTATAACAAAATGCACACGCCTGGCATGGCTAAGCGTGTTAAGGCGTGCGACTCGTAATCTGAGGGTCCCGGGTTCGCATCCCCGTTGCACGAAACATGCTCACCTTTTTAGCCGTGGGGGCGTTATAATGTAACATTAAATCTCACTATTCGTTCGTAAAAGAGTAGCCCAAGAGTTGGCGGTGGGTGGTGATGACAAGCTGCCTTCCCTCCGGTCTTACACTACTAAATTAGGGACGGCTAGCGCAGATAGCCCTCGAGTAGCTTTGTGCGAAAAACAAACAAACTATAGTTACAGAAGGAACCACAAAGGTGTAAGAAGGAATTATTTCGTAACAGTTAACAATATAAGATTTAACAGCATAAAAATATACCTTTGAGGTTTGAGACGTTTCATTTCAAAATAAAATTTACTCATGTTAAGCACAATGCTACGCAATGTGCTATCTGTGTTTTTTTCATCACGGGTATAGTAACCAGGTTTCTAGTGTTGTAAGTTTGCAGACATACCGTTTTGACATTGGGGGTTTCATAAGTCAGAGAACTGTGTTTTATTGCTTAAGATGGACTTAAATTATTAACTTAGGATGCTTTATCGCTTACAAAATGAATGTCATTAATCGAACAAGCAATTTTAAAGTACTTCAGTGAAAAAATCAGAAAGTTATGTCATTCAACCGAGTTGTTTAAATAGAGAAATAAATATTTAAAAAAAGAAATTATCACCTTAAAAGTTGTTGCTTTGCCTTTTGATTATTCAGAAGAGACGCTCGGATATGTAAAGATGACAGTGCGAACGTCTTGTTGTTTTAATTTTTCATTCTCTATTTAAATCTCTATATTCAAATTTTACATCTCTGTACTTTATATGTTTGATAAATATTTTTATGTCAAAGATATTTTGTTTGTAATAAATTTACATTTGCAGGTCTGAAATGACTCGGTGTAACGTTAAGGTGCGTGATTCTTAGTGGGTACGTAACGGAATCAAACTCCTCGGTGACAATGATCGCCCTTTTAATTAAGGAGGCTTTATAATGTTACAATCAATCCCGGTTTACGTTGGCAAAAGAATAGCTCAAAGTTGATGGTGGGCAGTGATGATCACCTGCCTTTCCTCTGGTCTATCATTTGAAACTTACGGAAGACTAGAGCAGATGATTATCAGATAGATTTTACGTGCAATAAAACAAACTTTTTCTTTTCACGTGATGTTTTATTTTCCATCTAAGTTTCTTTTAACGAACGTCCAAATCCTATTCATGTGCGGAAGAAAAGCTGTTTTAGGTAATAAACAACTCATCTGTATTAGAAATTACATAGAAAGATGCATGTCTATGATCCCCAGGCAAATACATTTTCTGTTTCGTGAATATTAAGTTCACTTGTAACACCCATACAAAACACAGTATCAGGCATGTTATGATCTATTAATGTCGAGTTGCTTAATATCGAGAGAGTTAAAAAAAACTTCATTATTTCTAATTATCATCTTTCATTAAAGCGTGCGGGCTTACAATGCTAGGAAACGGGTTTCAATATCTGTGGTGGATAGAACACAAGTAGCCCTTTTTGTAGCTTTGTGTTTAACCACAAACAATCGTTAAAGCAATATTTTACATGCGTTTTTTCCTAATCTGATTTAAGTATTATTGATTTTGCGGCCCATAAAGTACAAGGTCTGGCATGACCATATGATTAGGTCGCTTGACTGGCAATCTGAGAATCACGGGTTTGAATCCTCGTTCCAACAAATATACTAGCCTTTTCAGTTGTAAAGATGTTTTAATGTGATGATAAATCTCACTATTCGTTGGAAAACGAGAAACCCAAGTGTTGGGGGTTTATAGTGATGACTAGTTGCTTTCCCTCTAGGCTTTCACTGCTAAATTAGGAACGATTAGCACAGATAGCCTTCGTGTAGCTTTGGAAGAAATTGAAAATAACCCCCTAAATTACAGAAATAATTAAAATTCTGTATATATATATACATATTTGTTTTAGTAAAATGATTCTCTCACGAAATACAAAATACATTTCTTTATAATATTAATGGTAGTTGCCTAATTAACTGGCTAATAATATTTCACGTAATAGTCCGAAATGTCCTACCCATAGTAATATAGTTATTTTCATTTTCATACATATCAAACCAGATATGTTACTCTATAAAATAACTTGACCTTCATTTAAGAATTAAAAACTTTTATCACCACCGTATGTACCAGTTTATGTTTTTAAGTGAATGTAATATAAATATTTTTGATAATGTGTTCCGTATTGAACTCTGAGTATTAGAGAGGAATGTAGCAGTGTTTACTCATTAGATTATCAAGGAAAATAACTAATCACCTAATAACAAATAGTTTTGAAATCATAAAAACACTGTAACACTTTTCAAAAACACAAATGTCTTTACAACGACAAACCACTTTAGTTTTCCTGATTAAGTCGCAACCTTGTTATACTTTGTAATAAATTTGATTTAGAATTATTATGTCCCTCAGTTTTACTTTAGATTCGTTAAAATTAACTGAATTACTCTTTGTAAAAGACGCTTGATTGAAAAATATTTGTACTAATTCTACAAAAAAAAACATTTCTGGTTAGGGTTAAATACATTTTAGAAAAGACTGTGTAATTTGTATCCAAATTATTTTATGCAAATCAGCATATCGATCTGAACACATCCTTATGAGCTGAGTGTATAAATATGTTACATCGAAAAGGAGTGTTACAAGTGAATTTTCGGTGGCGTCACACTACTTTCACGAAACTATAAATAACTTCAAAATGTAGATTCGATACATTCCATTCTACCACAGTTTAGCCACCATTAACAATTAAACGAACGAACGATTTATTCAAACCATTCACGTATATTTTTAAAAGTTGATAATTAAATCAATTAACCAGATAGTAGTAAAGTTGACAGAAATTAAAAAAAAATTGAAGAACCTAGTGCACAGTTATTTAATTATTTTATAAAAATCTAAAAAGTTTATAAACAAAGATGTGAACATTTTTCATTGGGGAAACTGTAATTTATCATGAAACGATAATTGAAATATTATAATATTGTTTGCTTGTTTTAAGTTTTGCGCAAAGCTACACGAGGGCTATCTGCGCTTGCTCTCTGTAATTTAGCATGAAGGATTGCAGAAAAGACAGCTAGTCATTGCTACCCAGCATGTACTCTTGGGATACTTTTTTAACAACGAATAGTGGAACTGATTGTAACATTATAGCATCCCCAACGCTCATATTGCGTGGAAAGTACCTGCTATAGCTGATATATATATATACTCTTCTAGAACTAAGACATTTATCACATCTTAGAACAAATCGCGACATTCTAACTTAGTTTATATTCTTTCTCATTCATCGATGTTAAAAGTCTAGTCACAACCTCCCTCCTCTCAAACAGAATCCCTTCAACTAGAGAGGTTAATGCCAGTTGCCCTGATGCCCATCTTCTGGATAAGTTGAACCAATCTTCGTGACATTGTTACTTCGTGAAGGGTGTTTTACGGATAAAAAGGTTAAGCGATGTCAAACGTTTTATGACATAATGCAAAACAAGTTCAAATACTTTCAGTAGGGGGTAGAAGGAGTCTCCTATTTATTTATATTATTTTTTTAAAGTTTTTAAAATAACAGGATTTGTTAATTTTAATTCGAACTTGAGTAAAAAGTGTTTAGTAAATCAATAGAAATCACATACGCACCTTGTAATCTGTACCACGTATATTTCTGGGGCCTGGCATGGCCGAGCGCGTTAAGGCGTGCACTCGTAATCCGAGGGTCGCGGGTTCGCGCCCGCGTCGCGCTAAACATGCTCGCCCTCCCAGCCGTGGGGGTGTATAATGTTACGGTCGATCCCACTATTTGTTGGTAAAAGAGTAGCCCAAGAGTTGGCGGTGGGTGGTGATGACTAGCTGCCTTCCCTCTAGTCTTACACTGCAAAATTAGGGACGGCTAGCACAGATAGCCCTCGAGTAGCTTTGTGCGAATTTCCAAAACAAAGTATATTTCTGACAATAACCAGCTCCAAATAAAAATTATGCTTTGATAACATGTTTCTCCCAGTGGCACAATGGTGTGTCTGCAGACTTATGCCACTAAACACCGGTTTTCGAAACACATGCTGGGCAGATCACAGATAGCTTTGTGTTAAAAAGAAACAAACAATTCGATAACATATAATAAGTAAAATACTGAATAGAAAATCTTTCACAAATTCAAAAGCTGTATGTATGTGTGAATTATTTGGTGATGAATAAATTGATATAGATTAATTATTGGGATGTAAATCTAAATATATAACGACTGAAGTGTAAGTTAAAGCGTGAAATGAGAAAAATGTTAAATTAAGAAGTAAAAATGAACGTTTTACTTAACCGATAAACGAGTGTGAATGTGAAAAGTATAATGACAACTGTTGAAAGTTTTATTTTTATTTTCACACATTGACTGATATTCACACCAACTTCAATATAAACTAAATGTTTGGTTTCAATTTCGCCTAAAGCTACACGAAGACTAGAGACGCCAGCAGTCCCTTATTTATCAGTGAAAGATTAGAGAAAAGACAAATATTTATCACCACCCCACCGCCAACTCTCGGGGTACTCTTTCAGTAACGAATAGTGAGATTGTTGGGCCGCTCTTTTACCGACAAATAATGTGATTGACCGGAACATTATACCATATACATGGCTGAAAGTACGAGTAAGTTTTTTGGGACGTTTATTAGAACCCACGATTCTCAGATTGTGAGTCAAACGCCCTACAAATAGAAACACAGAGGTTCTACATATATATTATTGCCCTTAATGGCACAGCGATATATCTGCGGACTCACATAGATAAAAACCGGGTTTTGATACTCGTAGTGTGATAGTCCAATGTGTAGTTTCGTGCTTAATCCTAACCAAACAAAATTATACATAATATTTGTCAACTTTTCCTACTGCTGGAGCTAAACAAGAAGGAAAGTTGTTATTTCAGGTAAAAACAATCAAAAGCACATGTGTAACAATAATTAACGATTATGTGCATCGTAATCAAAACTGATTTAAGTAAACTGTAAGAGTTTTTGTAAGATTTTCATAACGAGAAAACGTAATTATGCTTAATTATCGAATTTTAACTGTTCAGTTTAACTTAATTGTAGGTATTTAAGATATGCAAGTTTTAAATTCTCAAACCACACAATAATAAAGCAAAGTTTTAACATTACTAACTAATGTAGCATATTTTTAATCGAATGTACAGTTTGAAAATAATTAAGTTTAGATTAGATTAAACATAGCCCCTCAGTGATACAACAGTAAGATTGAGAGCTTATAGCGCCAAGTTTGGAGTCCTATCCTTGAGGTGGCACATCGCAAATTGTCCCTTATGCCACATCTGTAAAACTTTTGAAAGGAATAATGTAAAAACATTAACATTTTAGTTTGTCATATTTTTTTCTTATGTTACATAATTGCACAACACCGTAAAATTGGTACCTAGATAATGAACTGAAATCAAACTCTGTTATTATTCTTTGCGCTAGTGTTCAATAACTAAAACAAACATTGTCTGTTTCTGAATTTTGTGAAAAGCTACTCCAAGGCTATCTGCGCTAGCCTAATTTAGCAGTTTAAGACTAGAGGGAAGGCAGCTAGTCATTACTACCCACCGCTAACGCTTGGACTACTCTTTCACCAACGAATAGGGGTGTTGACCGTCACATTATAACGCCCCCACAGCTAAAGGGGCGATCATGTTTGGGGCGACGGGGATGCGAACCCGCGACCCTCAGATTACGAGTCGCACGCCTTAACTCACCTGGCCATGCCGGGCCCCTCGAGCATTGTGAAATATGATAATACTGTCATCACTTTTGACAGAATGTTAGATATAAATCATGAGAAGTACAATTGCAAAAAAAAAAAAAAAATTGTCACGGACAAACCCACTAGGAGAACTATCCGAACTTCGCTGTCTTTAATTTTAAACTAATAGCCTAGAAGGTAGAAGTAAAAAAAAAAACAAGTAAACAACCGAGCACAAACCAATTGTTAGACTGTTGTTATAGTGGAATTTGACCGTTGCTTTTCTACTGCATCTGAACCATGTTTGTTTTTGTTTTGTTTTTTGCTGGAAAGAAATGTGAAACATTCAGCCAAGCCTCGCACTTAGATCACATCCATTGCTGACTCTTCAAAGTAAATTGAATACAAAAAGACCATCTTATGACTCTAAGTTAGTTCCAGATAACTAGTTTAGTGTAGGTTTATTGAACACAATTCGTTTTCATCTGTTTTTGCTTATGTGTATTTGCGACGTGGGGAGCTGAAGACTTGATCTATCAAGCTTGGACTGGGGTTTAGAAATGTAAGAGCAAAGTTTGGCTTCACTTGCCAAAATACATACACTAGATAGTTTAATATTATCACTCAGATGGTTCGTAAAATAAAAATTAATTTTTCACCCAATTATATTGTAACGAATGTTGTTAAGATTACTTCTATATGTGGTGTATTTTTTCCTGTTTTTTTTAAAAAAACTTATAGTCGCTTCATGGTTAAAGCTGAAAAGAAAATATATAAAGAAATATATTTATTTCCAGTAAAGTAGTTGTGTTTTTAATAAAAGTGGGTTAGTAATAAGTTTCCCCCCCTCCATCGCTCCAATCAGCATCAATTTCTTCACGTTCTTTACAATAGAAAAAGAGGGAGTTTTTAACAACGACCTAAGAGTTCATTTTAATCTTTCAACTTCCTTCTTTTAGGACATTAGCACTAGTCAGAGAGGGACTGTAACCTCATTTTTTTAAGGATTGTTTTCTTTGAAAGCTATATAACATAACTTTCACTTAAAATAACATAACTGGCTTATCATGTATTAAACTAAAAGGTGTCTTAGACAAATTATTTGTGGAATAACCTTTTTTTTACACATAAACCCCAATTTTTATCTTATAAAGAGGTTCTACTTTTAGATTGTAGGTTTTGTACCCTGCAGAACACTTAAAAACAAAATAAACTTTCATGCTTATTAAAAATATAAAGCGTTACGGTAATAATACCCACGTGATACGCGATGTATTTAGTGATTTTACTTAATAATAGATATATGATCTTATATGGTGGTTATATGTTGATAATTTATTGATTTCTGTGGTTAACGGTGTTTTCATATATTTGAATAATTCAAGTTTTGTGCTTAAAAATTTTCATGTTGTTTTATATTAGAATTAAGTATACGCACGTTAATATATATATTTTTTTATTATTACGCGACCTATCTATGACCTGTACATAGAGGATATCGAAACCAAAGCCCACACTTGCCACTGAGCCATGAGGTGATCAGATATATATAAATATTTTTTTCAAGATCCCTTACAACTCTCTGTATCAAATAATTCCTCTTTAACGGTTCTAACATTTATAATGGAACAGTAAATAAAACTGAAGTATTTTTGCGTGTATTGTAGCAGCTGTTTTTTATTGTAACATCACTTCATTCAGCTATGAAATTGCTACGCTGTTTTAGGTTGTGGAAAATTGTTATTCTATTATTTATTTAACAATGAAATCAAATACCACTTAGGAACTTGAGCTTGAGTTTCCACTGAGTAATAAATTAATATCGTTCAAGAAAATTTAAATTACTGTAACGTAGTAAGTTATTATAGAAATGATTCACTGGGCGTGACGTCATTCTATATCAAAAGTTAAATATTCACTCGATAAACAACATCATTACGCTACATTAATTCATATAATTTAGGTTTGTGATCGTGAAACAATACAGAATAGTGCATTTTTCAAAGATAGGTTTTTAATTTGCTGATAATCAATAAAAATGAATTAATAAATTTAATAAATTATCTATATTGTTCAACATTAGAGACGTATTAAATCTAATAACGCAATAATGAAACTCTTGCTTATGTATAATACTGGAAAAAACAACACCGCTGGAAGTTTTATCCTGCCTGCATGCAGATTTGCAATAGGAGTGACGATTTTTCCGTTTCGTCTTTGTTTCCCGTCACAGAAAATTTATTCTTTTTCCATTAGAATGTATAGAAAAAAATTGGCAGCTAAATTTTCTGAACGTAATGGAGTAAAACTAAGGTGAACAGGTCACACGCAGATTCGACGTTCACGAAATATTTGGCATGTTTTTGTATTTGGACAATAATAATTAAAAACAAATAATTCAATAGAGATTACCATACAAGGCTGCAAATCGCTCATAGTAACTATGCACTGTCATCCGTACCGTGGTCTCAGCATGGACAGGTAGTTGAGGCATTCTTCTCGTAATCGGAGAGTCGCTGCTTCGAATCCTCTTCACACTAAACTTGCTCATTCTTTCTGCCGTGTGGGCGTTATAATGTGACGGTCAATCTCACTTTTCGCTGGCAAAAGAGTAGCCCAAGAATTGGCGGTGAGTGATAATGATTAGCTGCCGTCCATCTAGTCTTACGCGGCTAAATTAGGGATAATCCGCAGATATCCCTCATGTAACTTTGCTCGAAATTCAAAAGACAAACAAACATCGATCCCAATTGCTGGCACCTCAAGTGAGCACTTGCGCCGCAGGTAATCGGCTAAATTTATTAACGCAACTTCTTATAAGGTTTCAGAAACGTCTTTAATTCAAATTTAATTAAAACGTATTTGCTTGAGATACACTTAAAACTTGAAGGTATATTTAACTATGATATGTTTATTTTGTTTATATATTATTTATTTTAGATAAGTAGACATCACTATTATCAAGGATTTTTAAGTATTTGTACCATTATTTACTCTTTTTTTTAATCAGATGCTTTGTAAGCTTTCATATCAAAGCAAGATGCCTTCATTGGCTCAGGCACAAGTTTCAGACATTATCTGAACCATCAGACATTTATCACTAAATATCGGAGTGGACAAAGCACAGACACCCCATTGTATAGCCTTGTGCTTAAGCTTAGAAGAACAAAGTAAATAAATACGTTATTTTTAATTCTTGTCAGGTCGTATTCATAGTAGTTTCGATCTTTGAGATACCTCTGATTTTTTAGATGTTATATTCTTCAGGTTTCCTAGTTCTCAACCTTCCTTGCACCTTCTGTCATTGAGGTCTCACTACAATCTTTTGCGTTTTCTTTTCAAGGCCCCATGCAGGATATGTTCTCATTAAATAAAACAAATAACTAGAAACTCGAAAAAAGAAAAACTTTTTGACTAAGATATTAAGCATATCAAAATGTCTTTTAAATAATATAGATCTTCAACAATGGGAAAAAACTTTACCGAGCTGCTTTAATAAAAAAAAGATTATCACAAGTATATGTTTGTTTTGTTTTCGAATTTCGCGCAAAGCTAGTCGAGGGCTATCTACGCTAGCCGTCCTTAATTTAGCAGTGTAAGACTAGAGTGAAGGCAGCTAGTCATCAACACCCACCGCCAACTCTTGGGCTATTCTTTTACCAATGCATAGTGGGATTGACCGTATCCTTTATAACGTCCCCACTCCTAAAATGGCGAGCATGCTTGGCGCGACGGGGATGCGAACCCGTGACCCTCAGAATACGAGTCGTACACTTTAACCCATCCGGCCATGTAACTATATGTATAGTAAGAGCTTTAGAATTAAGGAAGAAATGTTAAATAAATTCTGTTCAATTTGTAAGTTTGTTTCATATTATAATTTTCTCTGTTATTATTCTTCAGAGTTGCCCACACCACATAAATTAATTTCTGGATTTTATAAACCCATAAGTTTACCTCAGAGCCATTACTTCTTTCATTTTCAAATCTAGGTCTGACGTAAGGCGTCGTAGCAATTTACAATGAGATTTATTATTAAACTCCCTACCTTTATTTATAAAATATCGTATTACATTTTAAACTTGCTTATGTTTTCTAACTGTTTGTCCTGTAGATTTCAAGTATACAGTTAAATTTCATTTTCATCAAAGATAAACCTGAAGGACCAGCTTTGCATTTGACAGATCCACTAAACTTAAAGACTGATAAAATGTATGGATAATAGGCTTCTCGAATAGTCTTGTATATCTCATAAGGAGTGCTGAGCTTCATGAAAGGTAACACTTTACTTCTGTCAAATGACGCGAAAAAGTGAAAAAAAAATCTGTTTAACTAAGTAACTCGTTGAGTTTATGCATAAAGTATGGGAATGCCGTAGTTTAAATATTGGATGTGTTCTCAGTGTCCTATATTTGGGTACCAATGAACTTTTCTACCATGCATGCCAAGCGTTTACACGAACATTCTCTTGTGTTTTAAGTTGCTTTCAGATTTTGCGAAGCATAACTTAGGCAGCATGAATTATTCCGATCAGTACGCTTTATAATACTTATTTTGTAAATAATAATATGAAAAAACAAACTTAAACGCTCGTGAAAATGTGAAATAAAATTTTACTAGATATTTTCACATCAAACTAAGGTCCTAGAGTAGTATTTATCAATTACAGATGCGGGCCAATTTTCCTTATACACACTCAAGTGAAGACTAACTTTCCTCCCATAACAACTTACAAAATCTCTGTACTGTATGTTCATTTGAAATGTATAGTGTGGTGTGAAATATTAGTAGAAGGTGAGAATTGAAGCAACTTTATGAATGTTTATGTTTTGCTCACAAGGAAGTTGACTAAAGATTCATTACCTACTGATAGTTTTAAATGCAATGAATAGAGGAGGTTAAAATCTGACACTTTTTCAACAACAGCTCACTACGTAATAATCATTAATTATTTTGAATTCTTACTATATCTGAGTTTTGTTTGACAACTATTTTTTCTAATATGATTAGTTTTGATGTTTTAATACACAATAATATGTTCTTCAGTCTTTTCACTTATGTAATCTAACTACAGATGTCTGGTTGTTCACAATCTGTGATGACAATTTTCTTACTCAATCAACTTCCCCGTGGCCATAGCATTGCCCTGTGATACTCACTTTAAAAGTCTCGACTATATTATTTTCGAGTTCAAGTACCACTTGAGTTTAATAGGGCATAGGTCAAATTGGTTTTTTGACACTTTATTAGTAAATTTGGGATTTCTCAGGATAGTCCGGTTCCCCCCTCTCTCCCACAGCTAAATCTCTAGACGTTGGAGTTTTAGATTTTCACTACTTTGAAGTAGCGATAAGTAAAACAATCCCATGTATGATATAACTTCATAATTTCTCATGCACAGTCTCTCATTCTTATCAGGAGTGAGATGAAGAGAAACAATCACTTCCGAGCATCCCCAGTTGTCTCCTGGGAGAATTTAAGTAAAAAAAACCTGCCATAGAAAAACAAAACATCCCATTTCAGTTGAATTGGCCTGGCATGGCCTAGCGCGTTAAAGCGTGCGCTTCGTAATTCGAGGGTTGCGGGTTCGCGCCCGAGTCGCGCCAAACATGCTCGCCCTCCCAGCCGTGGGGGCGTTATAATGTTACGGTCAATCCCTCTATTCGTTGGTAAAAGAGTAGCCCAAGAGTTGGCGTGGGCGGTGATGACTAGCTGCCTTCTCTCTAGTCTTACACTGCTAAATTAGGAACGGCTAGCACAGATAGGCCTCAAGTAGCTTTGTGTGAAATTCCAAAACAAACAAACAAATTCAGTTGAATTGTGACAATTTGAAAATATAAGTTACACCTCAAATTTCTGGAAGGATGCCTAGGTTCAAAACTTGTGTTGAAAAGTTCTATTCAACTATTATAAAAATATACAAAATATAGCTATAGTTATAGCTGGTTTCGTTGACACTCTCGAGTGACTAAGTTAATATGTTCAGTTTTTTTCAGATAGGTCATGCTTCTCAGGATGATAAACAAAATGATTAAATAGCACGTTAATGCCTCATGTTATAATTTTCATAGATTCATTAAATGTAATTAATGGATAAGAAAAAAAATTATTATAACAACTACAACCAATGTTGTTATTTATCATATAATTTGTCCTGCAAAAGATGACTATTTTCTTAGTTAGCTGTACAAGTCAGTTGAGTTTAAATAATTTGTGCAAATAACAACTATTTTTGTTACCCATTTGTCTGCACCCCGCTAGTATAGCGGTATGTCTCCGGACATACAACCCTAAAATCAGGGGTTCGATTTCCCTCGGTGGTTTGAGGAGGTAACCCTTTGTGGCTTTTCTATACGGAAACACACACAGACACCTCTTTGTCTAGTACAGCTTGTTTCGTACTAACGGAGTCTCTATTTTTACTTTGTAACATTATTCATATGTTTCATATTCATGACCATTGAACAGTTTGATATACCTTTGTTTTATAAAATATACAGAACAGGACTTCAAGTTTAGAAAAGCTTTTGACCTCTTATGGTAGTTGAAAAATATAATGCTTTCACTTGAATGTAGAAGACACTGTTTTACTCAGAGTTTTACTTAATAAAAAGGATGGTCCATGGGTGGTATTGATGGGAGAAAAATTTTATAACAAAAGTTAAGTAAGACGGTTGCAATTCATTGTCGCTATTCGTGTATGTACATTGTACTTAATACTGAAATTAAATGATTCAAACTTTATATTATTACACATTTTCTACATCAATATTTACCATACTTTAAATAGAGTTTCTGTATGTCACTGAATTAAACATTTAGTAACTAATTAAGATTATGAGTTAAATGCCCTAAACACCTGGCTATGTGTTCCAACAAATTACTTATTTACGCGAGCCATCCCTAATTTAGCAATATATTGTTAAAGAGAAGGCAGCTAGTTATCACTACGAACCACCAACTCTTGGGCTACTCTTTTACCAACGAATAGCGGGATTGATCGGAACATTATAACGTTCACACGGCTCAAGCCGAGGAGCATGTTTGGTACGACCTTAACACCTGAAAACTACCCTCGGATTACAAGTCGAATTCCTTAATCCACCTGGTCATGCCGAGCCCTGGTGTAAAGATTAGCACATAAATATAACTTTAACATAACGCCTAGATTAGTTGTCAACCCGGAACGAAAACAGAGGCCTATGAATGTGGACTTCATAAAAGTTGTTTTGGTTTTAATGACGAATCTCCTTTTAATTCAGCCACGTAGACATCGAAAATAATAGTATTTTTTTTCTATGACATGAGGATATTTGACAAATATCGGAGAAAGAAACTGTCACTTATGTAAAATTTACAACAATTTTTTTGCAATTATAACAGAATATGTTTGGCCAAATTTCACAATTTCCTATTGCCATAGCGACAAATAAATAACAATGAAAAGAATAAAATAATGTCAAAGTTCACGTACAAACCAATAATATCCAGAAATTTCATGCTATACAGCCTGTTAAGCACTTTTAGACTAGCGGTGTGTTCCTCGTAGGTTTCATAACGATCGTTTGCAGGCTCTCACGTCGCGACGGTCTAGAGTAATCTATAACAAATGGTTGTCAACAATTTAAAACATAATGAATGGAGATCCAGTTTTAATGAAAGTGATTCGCTTATGTAGAAGTACATTTAATGTTATGCAAAGAATCTGTACCCGATGGAGAAAAATGGATATCATTTTCGGATTAAGCATGGAACGTGTAAACATATTAAGATGATATTAAAAATGCACAGGCCTGTGCATTCTTTTTTTCTGTTATAAACTTTCGTTCAATCTGAAAAGATCCCTTCACAAAGGTCATATACTGAAATGGAGGACTGGTGAATCTATTTAACTCGAAAAATTATATCATATTTATCTGCCTAAGTCCAGAATAGTTTTGAGAAAATAAAGAGGAGTAAATAATATTATTGTTTTTATTTCATAAATGTTTGAGTGTATAGAATGTCTGTGACTCATATTTAAAGTACACTAACAGCACAAAATAGGTTTATTTTTCTGCTAATATTATAAAACAACCATTATGACTACTGAGAACCAACCCTTAACATAAATTAGTTAGAAAATTAATTTATTGGAGAAATTAGCCTTCAAAATATCAGTGAAATCCAACAAGATACAATTAAATAGTCAGATACCTTACTGATTCCATTGCAATAAAACCATCAAAGATCTGTATAATGAAACACATTATGAACATTATATAACGAATTCACTCCACTAAAGTGAAACAACTGTCCATTCTTTTACTTTGGTAAAACAGGACGTTACTTGAGGTTCAATATTAAAAGAAAACCAAAATCTCTTTTCCCAAATCAATATGAAAACCAAAATCTCTATTCCCAAATCTATGAATAAAAACAGTCACAGTTTTTCTGAACAAAATGCCAGAGCACTAAACATGAAACCTGATATTCATAGGTTGTTGTATAAAATGTCTCCGAAAATATATTTGCATTCACTTTTACTTTACATCTCTTGTAACGAAGCGTGCATGAATGCGCATTTAGATATTAAAATGCGCCTGATTTTTCAGGACAGACAAAAACTGCGTATTATAATAATACCTTTAACATGTTATAATGATTGCTGTTTCAAACAACCTATTGGATTGTTATGAAGCATTTACGGCATTTCAAATGCTTCAAGTATTGAGCAAATATATACAGTAAGGAGAAATGTGACATATGTTCAGAATGCCATAAAAATAGTGTATAACAATGATTGACTGAGAAGCGAGATGTGATGAAGAAAGTTTCCTGTTTATGCTAACTAAAAACAACGCTATTAAGGTCATGAAAGCTTCATTAAAGTGATTGTAAATTAGATTGTTATCATTAGTATGGAAATGCCATAACAGTGAGGCAGCTATAGGGAATGTTTACACTAACTTGCACAATTTGCCAAGAAAGGAAATAAATCGTAACTTTGACGTAGTGTTCATTTCATAAGTGTGTGTATGGATAGATGTAAGAAGGCTGCCGATTTACCGACTTTATCTGAAATCAATTAACAAATGGTTTAGTTCTGATTTTGAGAATTACAAAACGATCAAGGAAAAGTAATCAATTAAGTGTTAGATATACATGTGGTTAGTTGTGCACATTATTTGGAAGATCATAAAAATGCCAGAAAGAGTTTGTATAAAAACTCGTGTTTGAAGTGAAAAAGTTAGAAATAATCGAAAGTCATCAAGAAGACGTCTGGAGTTATCATCAAATTGTTGTCGGGAGTTGAAAAGCAGTTATCATTGAGCAGTTGCAGCCATCCCCAGCAGAGTCTCTGAGGTTGATAGAATAATTATGAATATACTTAAAATGAATGTGCCAAACGTTTCTCACCTAAGCTCTTTAAAGGTAACTTATTGCCATCTTTCCTAGCATCGAATAACGCAGTAAAATATAGTTGAGTTGATATAGTGTAATGATTTAGTAATGTTATTGAAAGTGCATTTAGAGAATATTTGTTGGTTATATTAAAAGAGTTTTGTTTGTTTATTCAAATTTATTCTACCAATTGATTTAAACATAGAATATTCTGAAAAACATTAAAAGTGTTTTATTGTGTGAATCTTAGAATCAGAACCATATTATTTTCTTCAACTGTAACTTCCTCGAGTTAGTGCTTCTGTGCTCTACTCACCACTGAATTCCTCAATGTAATATAAATAATTTGTGACTGGCAGTAACAGTCAAAACTCCACCAGCTAGTCTACCCAGCCTGCCCATTACACTAACATGACCGGTATAGTTTAGATCATGAATATTGGTAATAGTCATATACTTTCATTTTTTCACAAATTACCATCAGTGTTTCAGAGAATAACAACACATTCATTTGTTCTAGATCTTGTGTTTTCCGGTGTTCATTATATATATATGTATGTGTGTGTGTGTGTACATTATGTTATCTCATGCAGTTACCCAGTATCTTTGATGTAGGGTTTGTTTGTTTTGGAATTTCGCACAAAGTTACTTTTGATGTAGGGCTTAAAACAAGTTATTTATATTAATAGTGACACTTTACACAACACTTAAGATAAAAAGAACAGAGCAAATTACAAGTTAAAACAAAAAAATAGTCCAAGCTCTTCTAGAATCAGACTATTCAAGTGAAAATCTGGTATGGACTAGTGATAAGCATGAACACACAGTGAATTCGGGGATTTATGGTTCTCTTTACTACGTGGAATTATTGACAGTGTGCTCATAAGTGCATCCATACGTGTTCTACGTGCTTGAAGTTTCATGAGGATGTAGGTCTTTCTATTTGTCAAAGAATACATGTATTACAATGAGGCGCGCATTATAATTCATTAGGTTGAAGTTAAAGCAATCGAACCGGCATAAAGAATCATACGATATTTACCCTCTAATGTGTGATATTATTGGAGTTATTCTACAGGATGTAGAGATTGATACGTCTCTTTGTGCTTATTCCTATGTAAACCTTAAGTTCATTAATGTTATATGTTTTTGTTTTAAATTTCGTGCAAAGCTACACGAGAGTTTTTTTTATTAGCTGTTCTTAATTTAGCAATGAAAGACTAGAGGGAAGGCAGCTAGTCATCACCACTCACTTTCAACTCTTTGGGTACTATTTTATAATCAAATAGGGGATTGATTGCCATATTATAATGCTCCCATGGCTAAAAGGGTGAAGATGTTTCATGTAACAGAGATTCGAACTTGCGACTCTTAGGTTGCGAGTCCAGCATTCTTATAACCTGGACATGCCAGGCTTTAATATTATGTGAGTCATAAAGAAATTCACTAGAGGAGAAATACATTTATGAAGTGATTTGCTAAATTTTCACTGCCTATCATTTAACTGACTAAATTTAGTTTATTCAAATATATTTTGCACTTTTATGCAATATCGCACAAAATGTTATCCCTTTTTTATTGCAATGACATAAGATAATTAATAAATAACCTAAATTTTCTAATAAATATCAAATAATAATGTATATTCATGTACATACACTTTTGCAAACTAATTGCTGATTTTCAATTTAAATTACATCACTAGTTTTTAACAAAATAATGAAAATACGATATAATAACGCTGAGAATAAACTTTCATATCTGGCTCTCGAAATCTCCTATCTTTATGGAGAAAACTCAGCAAGAATTTCACCATGATCAAAGTGAAATGTGCCGCCACTATTTAGTAGAATCATAATTCTTGCATTTGCTGTTTCTTATGCCCCCAGTGGTATGTCTACTGACTTACAACGCTAGAATCCGAGTTTTGATACCAATGGTAGGCAGATCACAGAGAGTCCATTGGATAGTTTTGTGCTGAATTACAAAACTCAACAAACAACAACTGTTATTTCTTGGGTCTCCGTACATTATACATACAATACATACATACAATATACATATACGTTTAAGCTGTCACACGAAACTAACCTGTGTCCACAGCATACTGTGTGGCGTGAATGTTAAGATTTTTGTTGAAGGACACTAAGGAAGATATACATAAGAGGTTAATGAGTTTGCGAGCTAATCGAGAACCGTGATCAGAGTCCAAAGCAGTGTCTCCAACTTACTCTATGAGGGGCTATTGCTTTGCTTAGTTCTCAACATACTGTTGATTATCTTCTGGAAATATTCACGAAACAACACTTTTACCAGCTTGCAGTAAATGTCTATTGTTGCGCGACGATAAAAATGAAAGAAATTATATCATAAGAACACAATAATTGTTATATAAATAACTATATATATATATATTTCATAGAAAAGCCAGAGACAATCCTTGGAAAAGTTTTTACAATTTGAAAACATTTTTTTATTTGGAGATTTATCCCATTCCCAAATGGAAGTTGTTTTGTTTTTGAATTTCGCACAAAGCTACTCGAGGGCTATCTGTGCTAGCCGTCCCTAATATAGAAGTGTAAGACTAGAGAGAAGGCAGCTAGTCATCATCACCTACCGCCAACTCTTGGGCTACTCTTTTACCAAGGAATAGTGGGATTGACTGTCACATTATAACGTCCCCACGGCTGGGAGGGCGAACATGTTTGGCGTGACGCGGGCGCGAACCCGCTACCCTGAGATTACGAAGCGCAAGCCTTAACGCGCTAGGCCATGCCAAGCCTTCCCAAATGGAAGAGCTTTCAATTTTTGATAAAAAATTAGCGTATGTTTACCTCTCTGTAAATTTATTAGTAAAGAATCTGCCATACTGATATCGTTGTAGGGTAATTTTTATTTACTAGAGAATTAAATGTTTCCTAGTTAATATGTTAAAACATATCTGTTTTTGAATGGAAATGAGGTTGGATTTGATTCCAGATTTTCTTCCAATGATATTTGCTACGTGGTGAATCACGACTTTCAGTTGTAGTGAGAAAATTTCTCGACGTGTTCTTGTCACCTTTACAGTCAAGACTTCTTGGCCTTATTGTAAGAAGGATGCGTGTCACTGAGTGTCTGGTATACAAGATCTTTTGATGAAGTTCTTCTTGATGTGTCTGAGACTGTTGAGTTATAGTTGCGAACACTTTATTAGGTCTTTAAGAAAGTAACCTACAAAAGAGACGAGCTATAATCGACAGATTGTGATTAATTGTTTTATGGAAGATGGCATACTATACTCGAGAACCTATACCATCGGTTTAGAATTTGCCCCACATTTTGCTAACAACACGTCAGTTCACTTGTAACCATTTCTCCACAGCCTGCTGCGAATAGCTAGCATTCATTCATCAGGTGACTTTTCACGTGGGTGAAACATCACGTTGTTATCTTTGCAGAGTATTCATGATTAATGAATCATGTAATAAATAAAAAAAACCGCACATATGATGAAAGAGTGCTGCCAAAAACTGACTGAGTGGCGATTTTAAGAAATGAAATCAAAATTTGCAGCCAAACTTGTAGCGACATCTAAAGGGTTCATAAGAAGTCTACAGCAAATATTCATTCATTAGTTTGCTATGATGTATGTTTGCTTAGCTTTGGGCATATTGTTGAACAAAACAAAATTCGCTAGCATGCTAATTAATGATGTTTTTAGTTATTATTATGCACGTTTTTCTATCAAATAAATTTTCTGTATTTTTGGTGCGAAGAAATAAAAAAGGAAATATTAAATAAAAATTGAAGATTTTATATCTCATGTATTTCTAAATGGATTGACTTGAAGTTTGATATGTGAGGTAATGATCCAGCAAAGTACACCCAATAAAGATATATGATAGTTTTGGTGATAACAGTCTGAGATACAGAAGATGTAAAATCGCTAAACTATTACTCCTGTTACTAACACACAGTGTGTTTTGCAGGTTGTTTTGGCTGCACGACACACTATTGTGTGTCTTGTTTAGAAACACTTTGAGTGATTAATGAGAACAAATTAAATTTCAGACCATATGATTAATTATCATATGCTTAATTTACGGAACACTGACTCGTGTTTATGGACACAAAACATTCTAAATGATATCAGTATTAACAAAACTGAATTAATAGACTATTCAAAAATGTTTAATTTTTTCATATTCCTTTGAAGTGGAGATGTCATGTAGCGAAACCTTGTTCACTTTTATGCTTACAATTGAACTGAAGAGAGTGATTTATGTTATTTTAGAGCAGGAGTTACGCTTCTTTTGGTTAAATGCTAAAAATTTTGATTGCCTTGTAATTGCTTAAGTTCTTTATAAAAGGAGATGTTTTGGGGTCCTTTTATAGCAAGAATATTTGGCTTATATATATTTTACTATCATTAAGAAAAATATAATTTAGTTGCATAGTTATTTTGAACGCAATAATTACTCTCAATTCATCTTATAATCTACATTATATGTGGTGTTAAAGTTTTAATTTTGATTGATGGGATTTGAAGTTCATCTAAGGAATAAAGAAACACCATCCATTTTGGTTTAACTTATTTTGAACAATTCCCGACAATTGGTGGACAATTTTATTTATTTTGTTCGTTTATATTTCTGAGGATATTCGTAGTTTTAACAAAGAATGATAGTATAATAAAACCAAAGTTATAGATTCTCAGTATTTTATAAATGTATCAGCTATTTTTTAAAGATTGATTAAAGAATAAAATAAATACTTTTCATTCTGCACTCTTTCCGCTAATAGTAAAGAGTTTTTCTCTACATCAAACTTCTATGTCGTCTTTACTTATCCTGAGATTATATATTTTATAAAATCATTTATAACTTTCAATAAATACACTAATTTTTGTAATAAAGTGAAATAATTCGTAAAATACAATAAATTGGGTTGACTACGTTACACTAAAATGACTTTTAATATGCAAGTCAGCCAGTTTTATGAAAATCACATCTGATATAAGATTCGGGTGAAACACTATTTATAAGAACTATATTTTGACATTATTTGGTGTTCGTAATTTTTGGAAATGTTATGTAAAAGACCATTCCTATTCAAAATGTTCATACACTGAGACAACAAAAACATTTTCAGATCAGGGATTTAGTTTTTTTTCAAAACTGAGATATTTTTTGCACTTAATGAATTTGGAAAACAAAAGAATATGCATTAACAGGATGTAACAAGCGAGAATGCATAAACACCCCTCTCCAGAGAACAGTACTTAACATAAATAAGTACTATTTCTGTTTGAAAAAGCGACATAAGTCACGTTCCACAAAGTTGCTTCCATGATTAATCTGGCTCAAGTTGTTGGAAAATGAAAAAGCATTTATTCTTTTCCATATGAAAACGTATCATTAAAGTCGCGAGACACAGTACCTATAGATTTCTGTGCGATCAGACTGTTGAAACAAACATTAGAAAAAAAACACTGTCTTTGTAAGCTAGATGGATTATGGAAAGCAAACAGGGGAGAAATAGTATACTTTTGACGTGATAGCATTATGATGGAGTCTTTTGCAATTGACTGTAATGGTATACTGAGGATTCATTATTGTTTAAATATAAAGTACTCAATCCTCCATATTAATTTGTCTTAACAATCTTGTACCTAAACCTTTTAACCATATATAGTACGTTTTTTTCATCAGTTTTTTTTTAAATAAATGCAACTGAAAATAATTGTATATCAAACTTGAACTGAAACGATGAGACAATCTTCTTCTTGAGAAATTTCTGCGTGAGTGAAAACACGGTAACGATCAGTTTCCGAAATACTAATGTAATAAATTGTATGTATTGGAAGTTGGTGTAGAAAAAAACCAAAAAAAAAACAATACCATTATAAAAGTAAATTAATGATGTTACTGATAAGTTGTATATGAGGTAAATAATGTCTTAAAATACAGTGAATACGAAACTGAGTTTTGATGCAAAAGATTTATTAGCAAAAGCAAATAAAGTGTTACTTATTTACAACACGATTATTCGTGTAACGACATCACATATTACCAACATAATTTATATTCACCTAAAAGATTCAAGTAACATAAGATTTAAGTTAAAGCCTACCAGACGATAAATGTAAATCAATAAATGACATTAGAAACAAACTACTGTTATACATAAAGGAATATGTAGGCGTAAGCACATGTATCGACATACATCTCTCTTATGTAGCATGTACATTTATAATTGATAAAAATATCTGTATTCGACGATAATACAATGACGATACTATTAATTGCCTTCGTTAAGCCTTTGCTTTTGTGTTTAAGTAAATATCCCTATCCCCTCAGAGGTATTCTTCCTCCGGAAGGAGGCGCTTGAGGCTGTGGGTTAAATGATAAGCCTGGAATTAAAGGCTTAGCGCGTTGGATGTCATCCTCAATTAAGAATGGGACATTTAATTGGCCAATATTGTTGTTCAAGTAGAAAAAGTCTGGTGCATTCTTGCACGGTACGGACTCTTCTGGAAGAGCGCACGTGAACGACAGTTGGTTGAAAATGGTCTGGTTGCCACACAAGAAGCTCCATTGGAAAATTCTCTGTTTTCCGTCAGGCAAATTTTCGGATTTGCAGACATGAAAAATTTTGCATTCATTTCCAATATCAGCATAGTAACCATCGTTTGAACAAATAAATGAATCCTTCACAGTTCCTACTAATAACTGGACGCCATCTGGTAAATCATAGGCTTCACGTTTCGCCTGTAAAACATCCAAAGATACATTTTAGCTTAAAATCGTCCAAGAAAAACAAACACACAAAAAACAACAAATCATTTTGATATTTATATTGTACATAAATTCAGTACAAAATCAATTGTTGTTTTTACTGCTTTCAAAAACTAGGGTATATGTTGATTGCACAAAGAATGGTCTTATCGTTTTGTATTAATATAATGAACTTTAGTTAGTTATTGTTGCTGGTGAAATGGTCAGTTTTAAAATCGATGGATTGAGGTGATAAAAAACACGACGCTCATTAAGTTCTTAACTATACAAACTTAAAATAAATTTAACTTAGTAACAACACTGTTTAATTTGATTTTCTATTGCCATAACTATGTTTAGAGATAAAAACAATTATAGGCAACAACATTTTAAAGCATCATTTGCGAATTATTACAATTTTATGTTCAAATGGCAAATACATATGGAAATCCAGAACACATCTTATAATAAAATGTAACTCACCCGTTCACCATTCACTAGAGCGACGACAAAACAAACTAAAAAAAAAAAAAAAAGAATGAACCCCTCATTTCGAAGAGGAAAAGAATGTTTAGTCTAACATGACTAGTGGGCTATTGAAACATTATGTTAGTTCTATTTTAATAAAGTTCGTGTTTTTTTCTTATCTTGTTGCAGGGCTAAATCAAGGTGAAAGAAAGACTGTGACAGCTCTGCTGTAAATACGAATATTTTCAATCACTTATATAAACAAAGTATTCATTTTCAAAATATGTAAGGTGACATTTATGTTGAATTCAAGTATTAATTGAAGATCTTGAGCATTTCATAATTATTTTAAACTTATTTCCATATCTATAATAAAACTTGTTTAAAAATTCACCGATTTTTGTTTTTTGAGGATCTTGAAAAAATCGCTTAAATCTTTCAAATCTGAAATTTAAAAAATCACAATATATATATATATATATATGTATACATCCTATTGTTCTAGAAGAGCTGTGATTACAGTTACTTGTTACAATATCCCAAAACAACAGTTTAAATGAAATAGAAAACGTTTCAACTCACCCCAGATAACCAGTGTTTTCATGACTGAGAATCTTTTTTCTTATTTCCTGTTGAATAATAAATATAATATTTTTCACGTTTTGTTAAATGTATTTCTACGATTATTTTAAAGACCAAATTTGAACCAAGCACAATAAAATACATACACAGTAATATAAGTTGCTGATACTAAATGTCCGTTGTATGGAAATTTTGCTCAACACAAGAGATAAGCCTCCTATCACCACTGAAACAGCAGTATGTTTGAGGACTTACAACGCTAAAAATCTGCTTTTGACACACCCTTGGTGGGCAGAGCACACACAACTTTTGTGCTTAATTTAAAATAAAAGAGAAATTTAAACCTTGATCAAATAATTAAGAGTAATAGACAATTGTGCTCAACTTTGTGTTTTGTTATAGTAATTTAAGAATAAAATGAATTGGTGAGACAAAAATCTGTAGCACAGTACATCGTCATAAAGTACTCCGATTGGTAAGCGATAATGTTAGACTTAAAACGCTGACACCCAAGATTCGGTTTCCCGCGCCGAACAAATCGCATATGGCGTGTAATGTAAGTTTACTCTAAAAACACACACACACAAACTATTATAAAATTTTTGTGAATAATATGTTAAAAATAATTAAAAGTAATGTTTAGGAATCAAAATGAACCAAACTTCTTGCGTATTTTAATTTTCTTCCTTTTGAAAGACTAATGTATGTTTTGAGAGTTAATCTTAAAAAATAATATTTGCAGTTGTTTATTTATATTAGTCTATTAAAATTGAACCTTAGTCTTTATTTAGTTAAGTACAAAGTTACACCAAAAGATACTTTTACTCTGACGGTATCGAAAACCAGTTTCTAGTTTTATAAATCCATAGATGTATCGCTGTGTTATGGTAGCACCTTGGTTTTTAAGATTATCTTTGACATTTTATTTACAGATGGTAATAATTAATGTAACATGCGAAAAACGCACTTTATAATAATAAGAACCACAAAATAACAAGAAAAGTCCTTAATAGCCGAAGCACTGGAAATTTTTTAAGGGAGGATTAAAGTGCCCCTTAGTGGTTCAGCGGTATGTCTACAGACTTACAACGCTATAATCGGCGTTCGATACCCGTGATGGGCAGAGCACTGATACCTCATTGTGAAGCTTTGTGCTTAATTTAAAACAACAAAAACTACAGGATTAAAATAAATTAATCTATGAGACACTTCCTTCTTATTAGCTATATTTCTCTGCCCTAGAAATACTAAGCAAAGGGCGCGTGTATATCCGATCCGATTTGATTTTATTACTCGTCAGAACCTCTACCAAACTACCTTTAAAGTAAAATTACTAAGGGCAGGAATACAGTAAACTAATCTACGAGACTTTGAGCGTAGTAAAATACATTAATTGAAAGAATTCGTTCGTCCTTTTGAATTCAAAATTGTAATTAGATCTCAAATCAGCCAAGAGATGGCAGGGCTATGAACTAAACATCAGCACTTGAAAAACTCGGAGCCGGCTTATTTTATAAAGTTTAGAATATTTATCTGTTATATTCTTTTTTTTTCATTTTTAAGTATAATTGTGTTTGTCATAGGATAAATAATTTGAAGAATAAGATATCAATTACTCATTTAACAATATGTTATTATTTAACAAGAAGAATCATGAATATTGAAAATAAATTCCAATAAGAACAGCTTTAAGTAGTATACCAGTATACCTTGTAATAGATTACACTTTTATTGCGATTGTAATTGCAAATATTTATTATATTAAAATAACCCTCTTAGAAAACAAAGTGTTTATCTGCAAATAGATGAATAAATAAAATTCTAGTAACTAACTTTCATTCTGGATGACTGCAAGAGTATCCTATTGTTTAATCTGGAAGGGACATATTAAAAAAGACTTATAAAAATTTGGAATTAAAGTTTTACATACCCGCGGTTAATGCTATCTTCTGGAAACGTTCTTGGAGCTAATGTGATCGTTTGGAAAATTCCCTTATTTTTATACTTTTCCAGCGAATATTAAATCTTAGTATAATGACTTGCGTTTTTGCTGTAACATGACGTTTCAAGAGAGTAACCAATGGCGAGAAAGTTGCAAATTGTTGAAGAAACTAAAATATTTAAAACTATTTGTGTCATCAGCAGAGGATAAGATGCAGTGCTGTTTTTTCTTTCTTTTTCAGAACCAGTGAAGGCCACGTGCTCAGAATGGTCATCAACAAAGAGAAAGTAAATCGATCTGGTTGTGTGTTTCCGGGTATCTAAACGTATGTAGGTTGGATGCAACCTTGTTACGCTTGTCACGTTATCTGCAGGAACTGGGGCTAGGCGGAGCTAGTGGAGAGGAGCAAAGGTGTTTCATTTCAACCATAAAGGTCTTAGTGGGAAGAAGATCTACAAGTTATGTAAGTTTGGGATGGGAAAATAGTTTTTTGTAACCGTCATCCAATAAAGGATTTAGGTTAAGGAATTCTTCTCATCAAAAACCGAATCTCGTGTAGAGATGCTTGATAAACATTTAGATGTACGATAAGAGTTTTATTAACTAATAAAATAAAGGACTGCTTTGGTCTAGTGGTCAATTTACTCTAACTACAAATCCGAGAATTTGTAGTTCGCGTCTCATTGCCGCAAATGGGCAACTAGCACTTTGAAACCGTTGGTTGTGCTACGGAAATGACGGTCAAATTTCGCGATCTAGTATACTAGAGAAGCCCTCTAGTTGACAGTGGGTATTACAAGTTAACAGTTTCATATTTGAGAAGGCTTTGAATATGTAGCTTTATGTGTGTCTCTGAGCAAGATATTAAAACAAATAAAGCAGTGCAATAGAAAACTATCAACGGAGTAATCGACTAGGTAATTAAGAATTATTATTAAATTTGCAATCCATTTTATATCTTTGTAAGAATCATCTGATCACTTAGTACTTGGATGATATTAATTTACAGGTGTCATTATTTTTCTCGAATTAGTTAATAAAGCATTTTTAATAATTTGTTTCGAATTTCGCACAAGGCTACTCGAGGGCTATTTGTGCGAGCCGTCCCTAATTTAGCAGTGTAAGACCAGAAGGAAGGCAGCTAGTCATCACCACCCACCGCCAACTCTTGGGCCACTCCTTTACAAACAAATAGTGGGATTGACCGTTATATTATAACGCCCCATAGCTGAAAGGGCGAGGATGTTTGGCGCGACTCGGGCGCGAACCCGCGACCCTCAGATTACGAAGTGCACGCCTTAACGCACTAGGCCATTTCTAATAAATTAAGATGACTTGAAAGGTTTAAAGTTTGTAGATTGATACTTGCAGTTAAGCTACTTACAAAATACTTTCGTAAAAGTATTAGAATACAAATCTGTGTATAATCTGAATTTATTTAGTTGAAGTTAAATGTTAAAACTTTGCTTATTTGATGGGTTATTCTCTCATCTAGAATGTAGAGATATACAAAAATAATAATGCCCTTAACTGCACCTTTTCAAGAAAAAGTAATTTCGCATCTTATATTTTAGTTCAGTGCTCAAGTATCCAAGTGTATTCCGTTCACTCACAACATGTGTTGTGAGTTTTCAAACTAACATCAGATATCTAACTTGATTAAGGTATAACAAAAAACAGTACTTAATTTTTCTTGATTACTTCTTTGAAGAACATTTAACATCACGTATAAGTGATATTTATTTATATTTAAACGTTTTAATTACCAAGTTTCATAATATAATAATTATGTTTCAAATGACCATCATATTAATTTTAAAGCATTTGAATTTTGTGATATTTAAATGATACTTAATTTCACAACGAACTTCTCAGAGTAAGACTGAGTACGTGTTTTTCTATGAATATTAAGTATTTAGGCACATCTCTTGAGTTTTAAAACCTATTTGTTTATTTACGTTTTGCAAGGAGCAAACCTACAGCTGAGTTAGCGGGAGTGGAGTCAGGTTTTAAAAGCGTTTAATTTTTTCAAACAGGGTATTAATGAACTCGGAAAGAACTATTTTATTCATTTGAATGAAAAGAATACACAACTAAGCTTGTATAGTATTAAAGTGAGATTTTATTTTATAAAGAAAAATTGGAGTTACTACTTGATCTGTTTTGAAAGCTTTTGATGCCAAACATTGATATTTTTTTGTAATTTGTTATTTTGAACAGCAATAAAGACGAGTTACATCATATTTGGTTGAAAAACGTTTATTTACTTACATGTTAGAGTCACAAGAAATTTGAAATTCTTTATCTAAAACTAAAATACAAACTGAATAAAAATATCGATACAGAAGCAATACGTAACGTTGTTGATTGATACAAAGTTCTCGAAATATCTGGAAACCAAAGTGAACCAAAGTATTAAAGTAAATATATTCTGTGTTTAGATAAACACGAAACAATAAGGTGTGCATCTGTTACTCTGTATTTCATTTATTACTTCCATTTTCCATTCATTTAAATCTCAAAGATATTAAACTTTGGTGAATATGAAATGAACAAAGACTGAGTGATTGGAATTAAGCACAAAGCTACTCAATGAACTATCTTTTCTCTACCCACCACGTGTATCGAAGTCCGGTTTCTATCAATGTGAGTCTACTGTGCCACTGATGGACGTCAAGAAAGAGAACAATGATTTTGACGACCAGTGATTTCGAGAAAATTCATTTGTAAGGAAAAATATATATGTAAAAACGGCTTGTTTGGGTTGAGAATTTTTTTTACGTAGAGGAGCGGACAATGTTTTGACCTTCTTCGGTCATCGTCAGGTTCACAAAGAAAGAAAGAGGTAACAGATCGGAAGCTGACCACATGTTTGAAAGGGGTTATGAAACTGAGTGTTAAAATGTAGAGGGCGTACGATCCTCTACGTAAAAAAATTTCTCAACCCAAACATATATAATGATTTTGACGATTTTGTACCTTGTAAAAAACGTTTCTATTTAAATTATTTTAGTAAAAAGTTGCCTACGGGAAACTAAAGTTATTTGGCATAAAAGTTTAAATTCAGTTAATTATTGTAGAAATATTTATTTATTTCATATTTATATTATATCTCTCTTGAACTGAATTTAAGCTACTATGACTTTGAAAGCATCTTTTGCTTAAAGGAGTTTACAAGCAGCTATTTAGTTAAAGCTTGCAAGTTTGTTTCTATAGCATTTCATCAATCTGTGTGTATGCCAAAGCTACCGTAGTCTCTAATTTTGAACTATTGACCACAGGGAAGACAGCCAGTCATCAGCACCCTACCATTCACCATACATCATATTGAAATATAAATTGTTTATTTTATATCACATCCACAGTTTAAAGCTCCAAGAATATTTCAAGCTCGAGTTGTTAAAAGTTTGCACACTCTGAGTCAGTTCTCATACTTTTTATTGTGCTTATTTTAGTTTGAATGTACGGAGAAAAACCACATGTGACAAACGATCCAGTTTGTAAGAAAGATTTTATAATGGTGTCAGTATGCCCTAATCTTTTTCTGATCATGTATATCCCGTAATGTAGTATTTATTATATTTAAAAAAAATCAACAACAAGAATATTTCTTTCGAGAGAATAATGCAACAATTTCCCACTTTCATATTGTTCAAATCTGATTGAAAAGACAATATAATAGTTATGAACTCTCTAAACTAACACAATTATCATATTCTAATTAGATAAGCAAGTGTAATACATTAGCAACACCCAGAAAACAATTAGTACAATACTCCTCGGTAAATGGATTATAAGCAAATGTAGGCCTGGCATGGCCAAATGGTTAAGGTACTCGACTCATAATCTGAGGGTCACGGGTTCGAATTCCCTTCACACCAAAGATGCTCGCCTTTTCAGTCGTGTGGGCGTTATAATGTGACGGTAAATTCCACAATTTGTTTGTAAAAGAGTAGCCCAAAAGTTGGTGTTAGGTGGTGATTAGTCATCATTAGTGTTCAGTCTTACACTGCTAAACTAGGGACGACTAGCGCAGATAGCCCTCGTGTAGCTTTGCGCGAAATTTAAAACAAATCCAATTAAACAAGCAACTGTTCCGGTACCTTGGAATTCTGTGCCATATTTGACCTGCATATTATTGTAGAGGAAATGTCTCAACTGAATATTAGACAAGGTCTTATTAAATTACCACTCGAGTCCCACAAAATGTTAACTTTTACAAGACGGTTCAAAAACCTAATTTTAGTGAAACAAGCAAAAGTGCAGCTTAATTTTTGATTTGTGACTGAGCTTTAACAAATGAAGCTCTCTGTGTCATGCGTAATAAATAATTTATTTTTTACTACCTATTATCCCTTGCCTATTCTATTTGCATAATGTGCATAATTCTTTATCACGCAATACTACAGTTAAACTTGCAGTATGTCGGATGTTTGAGCATTTAACATATTAAAAATAGTTACACAGAAAAGGCCGGACGAGTGAAGTCAGCAGAGAGGGAGTAGTGCAGGTTGACTCGAAGAAGAACGAAAATAAACGGCTAACAACACATCAAGCGCCCCCTGTTCAGGGCCACCGAGTGGCTGGGATCTATAAATCCAAATGCCTCAGAATTTGATGTGGGGGGGAGAAAAGGGAGCACTTCGAGAAAACCCACTTTCACAAGACAGCACCCGGCATGGCCAAGCGTGTTAAGGCGTGCGACTCGTAATCTGAGAGTCGCGGGTTCGCATCCCGGTCGCGCCAAACATGCTTGCCATCCCAGCTGTGGGGGCGTTTTAATGTGACGGTCAATCCCACTATTCGTTGGTGAAAGAGTAGCCCAAGAGTTGGCGCTGGGTGGTGATGACTAGCTGCTACACTGCTAAATTAGGGACGGCTAGCACAGATAGCCCTCGAGTAGCTTTGTGCGAAAATTCCAAAAAAACATACACAAACAATGACAAGACAGTTCCCTTGCAAGAAGACTAAGATGTCTCATTTTTACCTAACATCAACATCTTCATAACCGTGATATCTCTCCTACCTACCTTTTAGTTTAACTAAAAACTTTATAATGAGTTATCTGCGCTCTGTCCATCGTGGAGTCGAACCTTGGATTTTAGTGTTGTAAATATGTCAGATTTCCTCTGATCTAACTGAAGGACCTACCTGCATACATTATACTATATTAGTAACGTCATATGCTAAAATATAAATAATTTGTTAAAACAATGAACGTAATATTCAATTCAACAGTTGTATGTACTTGTGTGACGAGCTCCGTCGTATCATCCGTAGAAGATCAAAGCTATTTTCATTGTCATTAGTGCCTTTTACCTTGATAGCACTTGCTCCACATGAATAAGATGAAATAGATAGCGCAACTGGACACTTACACTCCAATCGCTTGTTTGAAGGTCGTCGAACCACAGTAATAAAGTTTCGCGCGAGACATAGGTATTTGTTGTAAAAATGGAAAATTTTACTGTTTTCATACCTGCATCCATCTTCTTGGGGTCGCGACCTACCGTTTAGGATACGCTGTATGATAGTTATTGGTTAATATAAGTTATTGTGTGAATAGAAATTTTAAAGGTAAAACGTTAAAGTTCGGGATTTTATACCTTTGTGATAGTAATGGCGCAGCTTAAGCTTCAAAATGATACTACAAAAAATTTTGTAATTCTTCGCGTAATATGATTTATCTATAAGTTGAAATTACTTAAACCTGAGCTACATCTTATGCACTCGAGAAGTAAATGTTCAGAACAGAAAGATTCCTAAGGTTTCAGTAGACCCATCCTTGTTTTTGATAGCACCATTCACCACACCATCCTTATTTCTGAGTTATTGAAAGAACCGTCTTCTATTCTATATCATTCTTTACTCTAAGTTTCTGATAGCATCATCTACCACGTTATCCTTATCTCTGAGTTATTGAAAAAACCGTCTTCTATATCATTCTTTACTCTAAGTTTCTGATAGCATCATCTACCACGCAATCCTTATTTCTGAATTATTGAAAGAGCCGTCCACTATATCATTCTTTACTCTAAGTTTCTGATAGCATCATCTACCACGTTATCCTTATTTCTGAGTTATTGAAAAAACCGTCTACTATATCATTCTTTACTCTAAGTTTCTGATAGCATCATCTACCACGTTATCCTTATTTCTGAGTTATTGAAAGAACCGTGTACTATATCATTCTTTACTCTAAGTTTCTGATAGCATCATCTACCACGTTATCCTTATTTCTGAGTTATTGAAAAAACCGTCTACTATATCATTCTTTACTCTAAGTTTCTGATAGCATCATCTACCACGTTATCCTTATTTCTGAGTTATTGAGAGAACCGTGTACTATATCATTCTTTACTCTAAGTTTCTGATAGCATCATCTACCACGTTATCCTTATTTCTGAGCTGCTTATAGCACTATCTACTACAAAGAATCGGAATAATTGTCGCAGTTATAAGGCGACCATTAATGAAAATAATGTCTTGAACCTTGGACGTACATTCCGAGGCGATAACTACTAAGCCATTCTAAGCCCCTTTTCTTCCGGAAAGAAAAATAAGTAGAATTATATTTTTTATTTGAATTACTTCCTAAGTTTAGCGGGCCTGGCATGGCCGAGCGCGTTAAGGCGTGCACTCGTAATTGGAGGGTCGCGGGTTTGCGCCCGCGTCGCGCTAAACATGCTCGCCCTCCCAGCCGTGGGGGTGTATAATGTGACGGTCAATCCCACTATTCGTTGGTAAAAGAGTAGCCCAAGACTTGGCGGTGGGTGGTGATGACTAGCTGCCTTCCCTCTAGTCTTACACCGCTAAATTAGGGACGGCTAGCACAGATAGCCCTCGAGTAGCTTTGTACGAATTTCCAAAAACAAACCTAAGTTTAGCAATTGAATAGTAAAAACGTGGAACGGCAAGTGTGCTTGTGACTTTATCTGGCAGTACAGGTGAAAAGGAAATTTTGTTTATAATGAAAACATATTTATTACTTTTATATGAATTCTCACAGACGTCGAGAAATGTGTGTGTTTTTCGTTCAGCAAAGCCACAAAGGACTATCCGCTCAGCCCACCGAGGGGAATCGAACCCCTGATTTTAGTGTTGTAAATCCGGATTTTTTTTCTATTTATTTATCCCACCTCAACGAGGGGGTATACACAGAAATACAACAATTAAAACACAAGTTAATAAATTATCATGTATCAATAACTCTACAGATTATCATGCTGAAAATTACCACAAAGTTAATAAATTAGATTTTAAAAAATATATATAAAAGATGTAATTTTGAACAGCAGTTATTTAAATAATACAGTTTACGTATCAAAACAAGAAACCAATGGATCTGTCATTGGCGACAAAAATAAAAAGACAATGCAAATAAAGAAATAACAACTTATCTTAACAAAGTACGCAAGAAATAGCCTTGGCACCTTGGTTTGCCAAGGTACCAACATAAAAATACATATAGTAAAAAACACCTAATGAGTTATGTAACAAACACCTATGGTAATGTAGATAAATATGTTTACGTACACGCACTTTAAACATGGAAATTAAATGAATTTCGCGATGGCTTGCCAAATAAACTGAACGAGCAGAACATATAACCTGTCGTGCCAAACTAGTAAGCAAACGGAATATGTTGCAGCATCTCCTAGGTAATGAAGGATGTGATCCCACTAATTAGCATCTCCTCCATACCCAGTTAGATAGAGGACAACAAAAATAAAACTCCAATAATTTATATACATAGGACCACAAAGGCTATACAAAAGGACGTAGGAAAAACAGATGGTCTATGGTTTCCCGCGCCTGTAAACAGAAAGTGCATACCACTGTTCTAGCGGGGGCAAACGTCGAGAAATAAAAGTTGGACAAAATAGATAGTGTTTTAAACTGATATTATTTTATATGGCTTTGTATTCACATTGTTCAACTCGCTTTTGAGCAAAATTATAGACCCGGCATGGTGACGTGGGTTAAGGCATTCGACTCGTAATCTGAGGGTCTCTGGTTTGAATCTACGTCGCATCAAACATGCTCGCCCTTTCAGTCGTGGTGACGTTATAATGTGATGGTCAATCCCACTATTCGTTGGTAAAAAAGCAGCCCAAGAGTTAGCGGTGGGTGCCTTCCCACCAGTCTTACACTGCTAAATTAGGGACGGCTAGCGCAATTAGCTCTCGAGTAGCTTTGTGCGAAATTCGAAAACAAAACAAAAAAGCAAAATTATAAGTTATCTAAAAGCAGATTATGAAAAATGAATTCACTACAGAAAAGTAGTTTCTGTTTTTTTTATATTTATTTATAATGCGTAGAAGATAGCTTTGGAGAAAACACGATTAGGTTTTAAAAGAAGGAACTTATTTTGTATTCTTAACATGTCAGACCGGAGATAGGGTCATCTGATGTATTTCCTAAAATGTTACAAAATTCTTTCGGAAACAAAAGAAGTATTTTGACAGTTTAGAGCGTTTTTGAATATTAAAACAAATACATGTCTTGATTTTTTTTTCATCAAAGAATGGAATTTTAAAACGCTAGTTACGCATTCCATATTTCTCACTGACTTCAACTGTTGTTTGGTTAACTGAAATGAGCGATTTAAGATTGGCGTTGAGCAGATTTTTCGTTCTAGTAACATAGAAGCGCATAAGTTCTAGATCGTCTTGATACCACTTTGTTTGGCCAGTTGATCAAGGCACTCGACTCATGATCTGAAGGTCGCGGGTTAGAATCCCCGTCCCATCAAAGGATAGTAAAAGACTAGCCCAACAGTAGGCAGTGAGGGAGGGGATGAGTGATGACTAGTTGCATTTCCTCTCGTTTGTCACTGCTAAAATGGTGATGGCTAACGGAAACAGCCCTAATGTAGCTTTGCGCGAAATGAAAAAAAGAAACAAACCACTTTATTACAATCGTGTTACTCTTGCAGTTCGTTTTCTCTACAACTTTAGTAAGGTTGTTCTTACTCCTGTCCAGAATTGACACGTACTAATACACATAACAAGTTGCTGTTTATCACTATAATAAACAACACGTGGATTTAAAAGTAGTCTTTGCCCTCTCTCCTAGTTCCTTGTTCCCTTTTCTTTTCATTAAACTTCTGTGATTTCTCACGCTGAACCACTTTTTTTCTTGACCTTGTAAACCTGTTTTGATGGATTACAACGTCTTATAATCATGAAGGGGTCCTTTTATCTCTGGACTGCTGAATAAAAAAGACAGACACCACTCTGATAATTTTCTAACGACAATGACCAAAACCAGTCGCTTTCTTACATCTTAGAACCTAACTGATGTTCCTTAAACCTAACTTAATAACAAAAGCTGATATTATTTGGTAAATTCTATACCACATTTAGATGAGAAATGAAATTTTAATAATGTTGATTCTCATCTGATTAGTCGGTTCGATAATACAAATTATCACTTAATGGAATGTCACATGGCTTTAGGTATGAAAAATAACTTCACATAAGTTTGAGATATACAGTCTGTGGACAAAAAAAGTTGCTTCCCCTGTAAATGTTGTCAATTTGTTATTATTTATGCTAGATAACAGAAAAATATGTACAACTATACGTTTTTGTAAGACGCTGGACAAATTTGCTCAAATATTATCTCAAATCTTAATTTTTATGTTCATGATTTTAGTAACATATTATCATAACAAGTGTTGTACACGTGCTGTAGTTTCTTAGATCTTCTCATTACAATTAGCCTACAAAATGATCCAACAAGTTTATCTGCAAAAATCGGAAGTAAAAATGGAACTCAAAAAACATAAACCAGTTTCACAAGTTAATATTTAGTCGGCATACCCTTGGATTTCAGTTCTGGCTCATATCAACTTGATCGGAAGTAAAAATGGAACTCAAAAAACATAAACCAGTTTCACAAGTTAATATTTAGTCGGCATACCCTTGAATTTCAGTTCTGGCTCATATCAACTTGACATGCTTTCTATGAGTTTGTGCTGATATTTCTGATTTACTGATTGCCATCCTTCGTTGAGTATTTTGAATAGTCTTCCATGTTTGGTTTGCGATCTTTTGTTTTTCGGTTTAACTTAGCAAATTTTTAATCGGATTGATATCTAAGATATGTTTTCATGACCCTCATAAAACTAGACAAATACAAAACATTAAACCTAACACGGTATTGTGAAGAGTATTTGTCATAAAACCAGACAAATACAAAACCTGAAACCTAACACGGTACTGTGAAGAGCTTTTCATAAAACTAGACAAATACAAAACCTGAAACCTAACACGGTACTGTGAAGAGCTTTTCCTTTTATTTCAGCCATACATAAATGTTTATTTCTCATCAATAGTTTATTATTGCAAAAGTTCTTCAGTAGCACAGCAGTATCTACGCGGACTTAAACGCTAGAACTCTGGTTTCGATACCCGTGGTGGGCAAAGTACAGATAACCCTTCATGTAGCTTTGTGTCTAATTTCAAACAAACAAACAAACAAATTCATAATGAAGAACGTTGCATTTTTTGATTACTTAGAAATCAATGCCTCGTGAATCTTTCTGGTTAAAACCCTTTTTTTCTGCTTGGAAATAAAATTTGTGAGATTATGAGAAACAGTGGAAAAAATAGTACTCTTCACTAGCAAGTTATATTTAAGGTTCTTTGTTTATGAAATCTAAAGTTTTACTCTTCTGCTTATTAATATGAAGTTTGTAGTGCAGTTTCGTGAAAAATTTAATTAATTTCCTTAATATGAAGAATTTTTTGTTTGACAGATACAGGGAAGTGGCACATGTAAATATAAATTTCAACTTTTCGTATGACTCCTAGGTTAGCATATTGAAGGAATTACTATTATTTGTGATTTTTTTTCTTTCCCTCGTCAAATCGTTTATTTTAAGTGATAAGGTTTGTTTTGGAATTTTGCGCAAAGCTACACGAAGGCTATCTGCGCTAGCCATTCCTAATTTATAAGTGTGAGACAAGAGAGAAGGCAGCTAGTTATCACCACCCACCGCCAATTCTTGGACTATTCTTTTATCACCGAATGGTGGGATTGATCGAAAGTTTATAATGCCTTCACAACTAAAATGTCGGGCATGTTTGGTGTGACGAATATTTGAATCCGCGACTCTAAGATTACGAGTCGAATGCCTTAACTACCTGGCCATGCCGGGCCCAAGTGATAAGAAAACAGAATTTATGAGTGAGGTATAAGCCTAATCAGTTCTCTTATCTACTATTCCCTCTGTGGTACCCCATATAGTTTTCTTCGAATTCACGGCTCTTCGGTAGTATCTTTTGAGAAGCAAACCAAAGAAATACAGCTAGGCCTGATGAAAGTGGAATGTATACTATTTGTAGATTTTGATGTAAAGCCTTTTACCTACCAATAATAACATAAAATAATTTATGCGTTCTAATCAATCAAGTGTGACCATTATTTGTTTGTTTGTTTGTTTTGGAATTTCGCACAAAGCTACTCGAGGGCTATCTGTGCTAGCCGTCCCTAATTTAGCGGTGTAAGACTAGAGAGAAGGCAGCTGGTCATCACCACCCACCGCCAAGTCTTGGGCTATTCTTTTACCAACGAATAGTGGGATTGACCGTCACATTATACACCCCCAGGGCTGAGAGGGCGAGCATATTTAGCGCGACGCGGGCGCGAACCCGCGAATTACGAGTCACACGCCTTACGCGCTCTGCCATGCCAGGCCGTGACCATTATTATTATTACTATCTTTTAGCTGTCTTATGTTTCCATTATTTCAAATTTGTAAAAATAAAAACTATAAAATTTGGCCCGGCATGGCCAGGCAGGTTAAGGCGTTCGATTCGTAATATGAGAATCACGGGTTCAAATCCCGGTCGCATCAAGCATGCCCGCCCTTTCAGCAGTGGGGGCGTTATAATGTGTCGGTTAATCCCACTATTCGTTGGTAAAAGAGTACCCCAAGAGTTAATCCCACTATTCGTTGGTAAACGAGTACCCCAAGAGTTGGCGGTGGGTGGTGATGACTAGCTGCTTTCCCTCTAGTCTTACACTGCTAGATTGGGGACGGCTAGCGCAGATTGCTCTTGTGTAGCTTTGGGCGAAATTCCAAAACAAACAAAATGTATAAAACTTTCCTCGTGTTTTTGCCCACGATGTGAAACTCAACCAGCTTAATTATTCAGTGATGTCGAGAAACCCACTTGTTGAGAATTTTTTATGCAAAAACGGCTCGTTTGGGTTCAGAAAATATTTTAAATAGAAGAGCGAACAACGTTTCGAACTTCTTCGGTCATCGTCAGGTTCAAGAAGGTCGAAACAGTGTTCGCTTTTCTATTTAAAATATTTTCTGAACCCAAACGAGCCGTTTTTGCATATAAAATTCGGCTTAATTATTCTTTAAGTGATGGTATTTGATCACGATTTTTCCATTAAGTAAATTTCAGATCTTTGTTTAAAAACTTTATATTTCTTTACCCTTATGTGATGATAAACGTTTTTTTTTTAATTAAGCACAAAGCTACACAATGGGCTATCTGTGCTCTGCCCACCACGGGTATCGAAACCCGGATTTTAGCGTGTAAGTCCGCAGGCATTCCGCTGAGCTACTTGGGGGCGATGATAAGTGTAAACATTTTAATTGAAGTAAAGATTACGTCTTTACTCGAATTTTAATGAATCTTTCAAAAGAAAGACGTATACACGTATTTATCTCTTACTGATGACTTACTCTGGAGTCTGTTGTGTGAATATGATATATATATTAATCTTCAGGTATTTTTAAGGTATGGGTCAAAACATCTTTTTCTTGATTTTTACTAGCAGTATATATCATAAATACATTTAGCATTATCCCTCAGTGATCATGGTTTCTATGAGAGAACATATGAGTAGAAGGGATTAGTTAAAAAGTCTTGAGTTATAGCATTGTTTATTTAATGCAAATAATCTGATGAAAAGTGACTTCAATATTAGTCGTTCACAATTTTTTTTATAATTAGTTTTGAAGACAGATATCAGTACTTTGAATTGTGGTCTACAATTTTAATTACGGTCTCAATTGAAATTGAGATAAACAGCATTCACTACGTGGTGCTGTTGAAAATAACGACATGTATATGACACATATGGATATGATGTTTTCGCCTTATATGACATTTTTATTGATGCTCAGGAGTTTGAGCATACTCATAAATCATTAACTATATAAGAAATTCCTTATATTTACTGCTGGTTAATTAGGTAGATTACATAAGTTAAACTACTATTATTTAAAATTGCATTTTTTTCATGTTTGGGAAAAATGAAGTTGTCAAGAGTATTACTATAGTCCTGTGAGAGTCCTTGGTTTTTTATTCTCAATTATATGCTTTCATTATCATACATATTTCTTAAAGACCAGTTCGGAAACTTGCTGTTTTCTGGCATTCTGAAGACGTAACTGATGAAAATACTTTTGTATAGGTTCTATTTATTCACCCCAATTTACTTTATGATGTTGAACTTTCTGACATCTCGACAGTCCATGATGAAATTAAAAATGAGTTCTCTTCTTTCCTCATCTTGTATGAACAACATCAAATACTTTAAATTAGGGCACTTTTTTACCTTTCTGAAGTTTCATACACAGTATACATAATTATTTGTGATTTGAAAAGTTTTAGAAACTCTACATCTGACAGTAGGTTGTGTCAATTAACTCTAGCTGTAACAACCGTTTCTAATTGATTTTGCTGTTATTGTTCAGCTATTGATTCTTTAAATGCCCTTGAATTTTTCAGGCTATGTGCAAAAAGAACTCGCTGAGACCACCACCACAATTAACTTCCTCGAAGAACTCTCTGGTCCTTTACAGTTTTCTGCCAAACACTTTATCCCTGACACAATTTTGAACAATTTGTCTGCACTTTTTGATAACGCTTTCATTGGGGCAAGCAGATTATAAACAGATAATTTTAGTGTTTTCTAGATATTGTCATTTTATGTATTTAGTATCAGTGTCGACATTGTATTTATTTTGGTTTTCAAGCTTTGTATGATTTTTTTGTGTGTGCAAATTTGTCACTGTTGGATAATTTCAATGAAAGAATTGGCATGTTGTCATATCTGATAAAACAAAACATTACATTGGCTTGCGCAAAATGCTCATTAGGCTTAAGTAATTTACCTATTTGACCTAGGCCTCGCATGTTTAGGTTGTAAGAGCGGTTGGTCGCAATCTGAAGGTCGAATGTTCGAATCCACATCCCACCAAGATGCTCGCTCATTCAGCAGTGGGGGCGTTATACGTAACGATGAATTCCACAAATCGTTTGTAAAATAACCCAACAGTTGGTGGTGGGTGGTGATGACTAGCTGCCTTCCCTCTGGTCTTTCACTGCTAAATTAGGGAAAGAGTGTTCTTGTTGTAAAACGTTTTTAAGGTGTAATATTTGATCTTTTTTATGTCATTAAGTTTCTTTGTTTTAGTACGACAGTATATAAATTCTAAATGCTTCAATAACTCATATATTCTTCTGGTTTGTTTTTCAAAAGCACGGTGTCTAAGAGTGAGTTTAAAGCTTCGGACCTGCGTTACAGGTTATACCAATTGGAACTCAACATGTTTTGCAATTTAAATTTATTAGATATGAATAATATTGTTGTAGCTATGAATAATTGTTGCCTGGCATGGCCTAGCGCGTTAAGCCGTGCGCTTCGTAATCTGAGGGTCGCGGGTTCGCGCCAAACATGCTCGCCCTCCCAGCCGTGGGGGCGTTATAATGTGACGGTCAATCTCACTTTTCGTTGGTAAAAGAGTAGCCCAAGAGTTGGCGGTGGGTGGTGATGACTAGCTGCTTTCCCTCTAGTCTTACACTACTAAATCAGGGACGGCTAGCACAGATAGGCCTCAAGTAGCATTTTGCGAAATTTCAAAAAACAAAACAAACAAATGTATAGTTGTTTTCGCTAAATTAAAATTATATTGGTCTTTTCATTTGAACCAGACCCACCTTTAATATCATAGAAGAATATATATGTTGCACATAAAAAAACGGTCCGACATGGCTAAGTGGTTAAGACGCTCAACTCGTAATCTGAGGTTCGCGAGTTTGAATCCCAGTCAGTCACATCAAACATGTTCGTCACTCTTAGACATGGAGGCATTATACTTTTTGATCAATCTCATTATTCGCTGATAAAAGAGTAGCCCAAGATTTGGCGATGAGTTGTGATGACTAGCTGCCTTCTCTCTAGTGACCTAGTCTTACACTGCTAAATAGGGACGTCTAGCGCAATTAGCCCTGGAGTAGCTTTGCGCGAAAATTCAAAACAAAGAATAGTTATGAAACACTGGAGAATTTCTTGAATAATATATATATATATATATAAAACAATTATATTAATATATATGACACTGATGTTAATTTTCTAAATAAAGCCATAGATCATATCATTCTCTGATACAAAAATAAATCTGTCGTTTTCAAAACATTCGCATTACATTCGGAATTTTGAAGTTTTAGGGTTTTTAAAATATTTTCACTTGATGGGAAAGGTTTTCTTCTTCGAACTAATAAATTGCTTTAAAATTATGCGATAAAGTGTTTTAAAAAATCAACAACTTTTAAACGAGAGAATATTTCAGAAGCGTGATTTGTTCAAAACAAGTAAAAACTCTTCAATAACTAGATTAGATGTTACAACGTTATTTTATAAATTTGCTTAATTTGTATTTTAAAATTTAATTTTAATTAAACAGAAATAATTTGAATAAGATTGGCATTATTTAAAATGATATTTCTATTGTATTCACGTACTTAAATGAGTCACTGTTACTTGACACTATGAAGAAAGTCGTGACTGAGAAACACATGCTCACACCTGTATAAAAAGGCGATTTATTAAGAAGCGAGACTCATGTTACTTTTGTGTGCTTTTTAAGAACAACTTGTACAATTACTTAAAGTAAATAATAATTATAGGCTAATAATTCATAAACTTTAATCCTTTGCCGACAATAAGTAACTATAGAATGAAAATTAGTCCTCCACTGGGACAGCGGTAAGTCTAAGGATTTCCAACGCTAAAATCAGGGATTCGATTCCCTTAAGTGGACACAGCAGAAAGCACCATGTGGCTTTGCTATAGTAAAAGGCACACACACTGTGAAAAATTAAACTTTTCTTGCAGTTTTCTTGATAATACGTCGAGAATAGTTTGGAAAATATTTCAACTAATCTCGGGTCTGGAGCTAATCTGAAAATTAAAAAAATAAGATATACTGAGCAGGTTTATAAACACCTGAGTTTGCGAAACAATGTAATATATAAATTACAAGAAAGGCTATTATGCAAAGCACGTAATATTACAAGAGCAGATGGTAAAGTGATAATGTTGCATCGACAGATGCCCATATCTAATAAAGATAGACACTTAAGTAAACTACAACTTTGAGAGCTATTTTAAGTTTGGTACAGTGATTTAAAGCACCTATTGTTTGTTCTGTCTCTTTGTATGTGATTTTTAGTATTATTTCGATTTCTTATAGTGAATTGTATTCAGACTTTAGTAATTCATAATTAAAATTGAAGGTAATTTTCGTGGCTGTTGTGTATATTATCTGTGAAATTATGGTTACGTAATGAAAAAAATAGTATGGGATGATTAATCTGAAACTAGCGCCAAAATTATCTCTGATTACTACACTCTTTTTGTTTCTTCTTCTTTAACTAACCTTGAAGTATATTGTATTGTGTGACATATTCTACAAACTGTTCAATTATGGGGAATTATTGGTCAAAGTACAACTTAAATATCGAGATTAAATTTTGTTTTCACAGTTCTCTTACACAAACGTAACTAATATGCTGTATTATTAGAGGCTAATTAAGTTACTGCAGGTGAAACTTCGTTTCCTAAAAACATAAAATTAATCACATATACGTGATCATTATTAGCCTTATAGCGAAATACCAACCTTTTACAAAAATGTCAGATGTTGCTTATCTTAACATAATAAGAAAGATAAAACGTTCCATCCGTTATCTTGTCCTTGAAGGTTCGTCACGAACAGCATCTGTGGTTTACCTTGAATAATTGTCTTAGGAAATTAGTACACAATGTATATATTAGGTATACGAGCATTTATACTTTTTACAGCCAGTATTTTAGCTAACCAGCGAACACAACTGTAAAACTAGTTGGTTTACACGAAAACTGTAAATATTTCAGTATTGGTTATTAGGAGTGAGGTTATTAATGCTTTTGAAGAAAAGAGTTATTTTATGGATTTCTATTGTTTTTTGTTCTTTTTTTTATTTTGTATAATTGGTATATGATGTGTTATTGATACACGAAATCAAGTATGTTAACTTTGTAGACAGATCTTAGTGTTGGTCAAATATGTTATATGTATTTTAGGTTACTTTGAAGTATTTCATATGTTCAGATATGTCATATACCGTTGGTCAATGGTATGTTTACGAACGTACAGTACCCCCGGTGGAACAGAGATAGGTCTTCGGATTTACAATGCCGAAATCAGCGGTTCGATTTCCCCTCGGTGGACACAGCAGGGAGCCTGATGAAGCTTTGCCACAAGGAAACGCAACACGCACGAACGTACGGCCATTTTCATGAAATTTCTTGAGCATCTTTGTCCTAAAAACATAATGTTATCATCTTTTACTTATTTAAGTATCCCTGTTTATATCTAAGGGTTTGGAAAACGTGGTTAGAAAAACAATGAGCAGTAATAATGATTGATTTCTTACATTCATTTACATGCACAGTGTAAAATATAAAAAAACACTTCCTTGTGTAATCTAGTAGAACGTTTTAGAAATGTTGGTACTTAACACGTTATATTTGAATATGCGTATTAAATCTTTATCCATCTTGCCATCTGTTGGGTATTTGTAAAACAACTCATTGGACGATGATACTATCTCTAGGGTTTTCGTTCTACCATCAGTAACAAAGTTTAAACACAATGGTAACTTATTTGTTTAGTTATTGCAGCATATTTTACATGACAAAACGCTCACATTAATATTTGAAAAGTCTTCGTTTGTTTGAATGAAAACCCAATTTGGGTCGCCTGCTGAGTCCACCGAGTGGATTCGAACCCTGATATGAGTATGTAATATTACCGCTCAGCCATCGGGGGGAACGAGGGTTTGGTTATTGATAAGTGGAAAGTTATACAATGAGATATCTATGCTTTGATCTCCACGAGTATCAAAACTCGAATTGTAGTGTCGTAAGCATGCCGACTTTACTCCTAGCCACTGTGGGGTTCTGGAAAGTGGGTATTCAATTTTGAAGAAATGTTATCAATAAAAGAGAGAAAACAAAAGCTAAATTGACGTTTTATTTGTATGTTCCAACCTCCTCAACAGTAGCACAGCAAATGGTCTCCTGCCATAAAACGCTGTAAACAGGATTTCAATACTCGTGGAGCACCCTTTATGTAGCTTTATGCTTAGCGACAAACAAACAATTTTTTTTCAAAGCATGTTCTCAGCCAAGCGACAAATATATGAATTCAGGTAAATGAATGATAAAGATGAAAATCCGTTTTGTCCCGTATGTTAACTGTTATAACCTGACATAACGGTGTTCATATCTTGAAAAAATTTCTTAAGTAGTAAGATTCTTCTTCACGAGTTTCCCTCTTATCCTAGTGGGTGGATCGTGATGTGACGATTACCATCTTCAAACTGACGTGACTGAGTCTAATTGAAAGTTTTCTTATCATTTCTTTAGAGTCAAAGCACGTATTACGTCGACAGGTGTTTGTAAAATCAGAACGTGACTTGGTCCTGCAAATCTCACAAAGAGAAAAGAGCAGAACCTTTCTTTTTGTTATTCGTCGCCCGCTATTAAACTGATCATAGTCTAGTGGTTAGTGTACAGGTCTGCAGATCCAGGTCTCCAAGTTTTGTGTCATACTGTTGGGAAGATATAGCAGCACTCCACACTTTGACACTGTTAGGTCAGTTAATTCCAACTAATCATTTAGAGAACTACAAGAGTTGGCGGCGTGGGTTATTGGGTAAATATTTCTCCTTGCATTTTACAGTTTAAAGTTCAAGACAATTACCTCTTGTACACATAGCTTTGCGCCACATATCTGATAAAAAACTAATCTTTAAGTTATACTCTTTACGCCCAGCATGGACAGGCATTCGATTTGCAATCTGAGGGTGACGAGTTCAAATCTCCCTCACACCAAACATGCTCACCCTTTCAGCCGTGGGGGCATTATAATATTACCGTCAATCTCACTATTCGTTAACCATGAGTTGACAGTGGGTGGTGATAACTAGCTGCTTTTCCTCTGGTCTTACACTGCAAATTCTGGGACGGCAAATATTTCTTAATTCTTTTTTCTTAATTAACTTCGACAAATTTAATCGAGGATCTCATTGAAAAGTTTTAAAATAATACGTGTTCACTGAAAATAAAAGTTTTTGATGAATGCATAATAAATTTCTTATAAAAATGTGTAGACCTTAAAAGAAAGGTTCTGTCGCCTAGTAACTGAGATATTATTTCTCCTTGGATAATATTTACATCTTCAACGCTAATAGAAACCCTTGAAATACACATAACAATGATATTTAATTATTTATAACCACTGAATTTACACCTAAGTATCTGCGACTATTAAAAACTTGTAAAATATATTAATTGCTCACCAAACGAGTAAACTTAATTCGTTTTACTGTCAATGGGTTAAAGGAAAAAGCACAGAAAATTAAGACAGATCCAGTTTTTAAAAAAACTGAAGTAAACACTTTGCTATATACATTATATGGAGGTTCAAGAGCGATAATTCTACGACAAATGTTGTGAGGTTAATGTCTAATATGCCTAAGTATTTATTACAGCGAGAAAAAATATATTAACATGTATCATAAATACACTTCGAGATTCATTCAAGTATTATAAACGGATCCCTGGTAATGTCTCACCCAACACTGTCTTACATCCATTAGTTTTCCTCTTGCTTGAAAACAAACTAGCTTTTGATGTTGCACTCATATTCATAAATACATATTTTTGCAAAATTTGGCGTTACTTTGATAAAGCATAAGATATATGTTTTTTGAAAAATGATTACTATAAGACTTGAATGTGGTAATCGAATGAAGTCAACCACAAAAATGTCTCTAATTGTCATAAATATTCAAGAAGTTTTTGAACGATGTTTCAGTTGTGGACAGATGCTCTAAGATTTTTTTTACATAAATTGAATCGTCAGAGTTGTTTTGTGTTCAGACAATTTTTTTCGTATGCCTTTTTATTTTCTAATCATTTTTGAAAATTTTAGTCTCTTTTATTAGACAGAAAAAATGTGTTTGATAATTCTTTTATTGAAAGAGAACAATTTCTTTATTATGAGGCGTCATTTTTATGCCACAAAGTTCCAAATTTTTTGCAACAATGTGTAATTTCTCATTTTGAAAAATACAATCTATAATTACCAAATTACCTATCTAGTTAGATTCACATTTTGAAACAAACAAACTTTCAAGATGCCTTCAAAATTAATTAAAAAGGGTAGACAGTATTTGGGTGAGACATTGTCCCGTGAAACACTGTCCGTATACCGTTGAAAGCAACCACCCACATAAATCACACACAAATGGTCTAGTTTGTTTTAAATTTTGCGAAAGCTACACGAGGGCTATTTGCGCTAGTCGACCCTAATTCAGCAATGTAAGACTAGAGGGAAGACAGCTAATCATCACCACTCACCGCCAACTGTTGTGCTACTCTTTACCAACGAATAATTGGATTGACCCTAACATTATACTGTCCCGACGGCTAAAATGAGCTCGTATGTTTGGTGTGACGGGGATTTTTGACGGGTGTGACCCTCAGCTTACGAGTCGAGTGCCTTAATCACCTGGCAATGCTGGTTCGGATCACAAATCTATTATTTGAACACATAACTACGATATTGAACAAAGGTGATGTAACCATTTTGCTGTTATCACACAGAACTGCGAAAATCTCACAAATATATATTTCTGTGTTTGAAATCATTTTATTTTTGCTTCAAATATGTTTTCGAGAAAGTTTAGTAATATTTATTACTCGTCACTCGCAGGCTGCCGGTCTTCTAGTTCTAGAAAAACTTTCCCGCCACAGCTACTCAACAGGTTCTTCTTTTTACATGTTTATTAAACAACATTATACGATCGAATTGAGTTGACCGTAAATTTTGACCTACACTTCAGATGACCTAACCATCCTAGAGCACGCCGATAACCTAATACCTTTTAAATGCCCTAGTTCTTTCCACCCATAGAAATGAATAAACCACGAGGGGCAACAGGAGGGGTTATGGAGTTTGTGTAAACGACTTTCAATCGACTCTCACTCCAAAATAACGCTTAGCAAAATTTTGAAACCTACAAACTAGTTGACGCTAAGACGTGAGTGTATTGTAAATATTATTAAATATTTCTAGTGATCAGCGTCTCAGAAGTGCTGTTCACATTCTTAGCTTATTTAACTAATAAAAAGTAGTGTATTTTATGTTGGTATTTGAAAAACAACAACAATAAAATTAGGATTGTTTTTAAATATATTCGTCTTGGTTACCCCAAAACATGCTTTTATTTCTTATTATTTAAGTTTATTAGGCCTGGCATAGCCAAGCATGTACGACTCGTAATCCGAGAATTGCGGGTTCGCGCCATCGTCGCGCCGAACATGCTCGCCCTCCCAGCCGTGGGAGCGTTATAACGTAACGGTTAATCCCACTATTCGTTGGTAAAAGAGTAGCCCAAGAGTTGGCTGTGGGTGGTGATAACTAGCTGCCTTCCCTCTAGTTTTACACTATTAAATTAAGGACGGCTCGGTGCAGTGGGCTAACAACCTACTCACTTAAATATCTGTTGAAGAATCCGCAAGCGATTGCGGCCCGATGTTCCTTGATGGAATCTGAGAGTGATAACTAGCTAATTACAGTTTAATGTAATTTTAAAACTCGTTTTGTATCAATTAATAAAATAAATATACTGCTATAAACGCTTGTACATTTGATTCGTTTTAATTATCATTTTATTAAAAATTAAATTAATTTAGCATTTTATTTTTTAGCTCCCTTCAGATTTACTGCCACTGAATAAATATGACTGTTGTTATTCACGCATTGAGTAATTATAAAAACCGCAGCTCAAAAGCTTATGTTGATGAAAGTTAACGTGTATTTTTCTTAAAATATTTGCTTACATTGAAAATTATTCCATTAAAATAAATAAAACTTCAAACGTGATCTTAGGTCATGATTTATTTGATTAGCCGAGCTAAGTAAACCATCTTTGAATTTTTGGAGATTTCGTGATTGCTTACGATCGTAAATGTCACCAATTTAGGGGCAAGTGGAATAAAGAGAAAAACCAACAAAACTGGATTTGAACTACGACAAAAAGAGACTATACATGTAGTGACATCGAGCGCATACATAGCTTACAAGTTTAAAATTATTAAACTGGCAAAAGATATTTTCAAGTATGAAATATACACAAGATATTATTCATGTCAGAATTCCTTTTAAATGAGACATGTAAAGTACAGTAATCACGTTCTCTGACACAGCTTCGTCATTTAGTAGCCTGAGACAGCTTTAGGTCGTGCGTGACAAACCTAGGAGGTGCAGTACATATTCTGACGTATTGCGTATATGAATTTTCGAGAATGTTTTTATATTTTCAAGAATTTAAATATTCAAAGAAGACAAAACGAACATATTCTAAAAATTACTTCCCACACTTTTCCGTCTGGTGAACAATAAATTGTTGGGAAATTACTTGTAAGATTAGATGGAACAACTGAATGTCGTCTTGGTCAAACCTTATTGTAATGGACGTAGCGTCTTTGTCAGCATAAATGTACGAAACCAAAACATTTGCACTATCTGTGAAATGGTACCACAAACAAAAATCCACGAAATTCACACTTTAAGTATTCAAGATTCAGTTTAGTTTGGATTGTTAATAACTGCGACCACCAGTGGCACAGCGATATGTCTACAGACTCACACCAATAGAATCCGAATTTTGATACAAACAAACAATTAATAATTTCGCGCACAGCGATTCGAGAGCTATCTGCGCTAGCCGCCCCTATTTTAGCAGTAAATGGCTAGAAGGAAAACAGCTAGTCACCACCATCCATAGCCAACTACTGGGCTACTCTTTTATCGACGAATGGTGGGATTCATTATCACATTGCAACACTTCCCCGAAGAAATGAGCGAGCATATTTGATGGGAAGAAGATACGAACCTGTGACCCTCAGATTGTGAGCCAAGCGCCTTAACCACCCGATCGATGCTGAGCATCAAGATTCAGGAAATTCGAAAAATAACTATGTTATGTGCAACAACCATTTCTTTATAACAGAATACAATTTAAATAAAAGTACCCTCCTCACAACAATAACACGTCTTTCATTTAGACTGTACATGAGGGTTTGATTATATCTTTATTGATGTAATATTTATGTGTACTGTTATAATTTTTTTCAATACAAAATACCACTTTTAATGCATGAAAACATCACAGTTTATACGGGTAAAATTTATGAGACGTTTGAGCTCTGTACAGTGAATGACTTTGATGCAATGAACTGTATGATCAAAGAACACAATGTGAACATTTATGGAAAAAAATATAACTAATAAAAAAAATTAATCTGCCTAAAACAATTTCAAGTACCGCAGCTATTGAGGACTTCCTTTTGTTATATTAGTTATTACAGGAAGATTTACGATTAGTAAAATTATTCATGTTTATAAATAGCTTTTAAGAGAAAAAGGCTCATTCTGAGGCGAGTAACATTATACTAACTTAAACCCCCTTCTCCCAGTGGTATATCCAAGGACTTATCCTGCTAGAAACTGGGTTTCGATATTCGTGGTGGGCACAGCACAAATATATTTTGTGTAGCTTTGGACATAAATACAAAATAAATAAACCTAACCCATAAATTACTGACCTGTTTTTGAACAGTTCAATTTAGGTTAGCCCCACATATAACGTTATGTTAAGTGATTTTTATGTTTTTTTCCTGTTAACACTGTTTTAAAAAATTGATCATATAAATTTAAAATACATAGCAGCCATGCGTAATCATTTGTGACTAATTACAATATTGATAATATCCTTTTGGAGACTCTGTAGTTAACAAAGTGATTAACTCAAAAGAAATTTGGTGAGTAAATAATTCAGAAAAAAAAAACTACTTAGAAAGCCAATGGATGGTTTGCTTGCTAGGTATACAAAAAGATATTTTTGCTGTGCTCAACGTGGGTCTGTCTATATAGAAGTTAATTGTTTTAGCATCGTAGCCTGAGTTTGTTGGGTTTTTTTCTTAGCGTTATAAGACTTCAGACTTGCAGCAGAGCCACAAAAGGACGCCTTCTAAGGAATTACTTCTTGGTGATAAGAAATTATGGTCATTAGAAATAAACAATTAGATTATACATATATTTGAGATGCCAATCAACCTCATATAAAGTGTTCTGTGAATAGAATAGGCCAAGGTCCTATGGTGCTGGAAACTCCGTTCTTTCATAAGAAACGCAGTCAATATAGTTATTTCAAATCCAGACAAATGCTTTATGGTGGCTTGTATGTTGATTAAAAACTGTCCTCTGAGAAGTAGTGCAAAATTAAGAACTATTGTGTCTGACTCCTAGAGGTATACTATTTAAGCCCAAGAGAGTCTAAGGTGTTTTTAGATAGGAAATACCGTTATCATATTAATAGTTTTGTTAATAACATTTGATATTCATTTCCCGTTAAGATGTTCGAGAGCAAAAATGAGGGAAATATGTAACAGTCTAGGAAAAAAAACACACGAATATTTGCTTTTAACACGTGTTGAATACGCTGGTATTTTATCCACTGATGTCAGCACATGAAAATTATATTTGATTTTATATTTTATTTTGATTGTTAATTGTTTTGTTAAGGGAATGATATTTGTTTCTAGTCAAAACTATTTTACATGTGAATTAATATTCAAAATCCAAACTGTGATACAAACTACATAACTGAAAATTGTATGATTTTTCCAATATACTTTATTGAAATACTAACACGATGATAAAGTGTTAACCAGAGGAAATGTAGGAGACCAGAGGAAACACAAGTTATCTACAATCAGTTTTCTTTAACCAAAATATTTTGCTGATACTACAAGTTAGTTGATAACGTGTAAAAATGAAGAAGCTTTGAACCCGAAATCATACAACAATAAATATCTTTATGTGTTTACCACTTTAATATAAAAATATTTTGAATGATTATTGCTAGCGTTTGGTTTATCAAAAATGATTGGGCAAGTCCTACCATTCCTCACCTCCAGCCCCAGTATACCTAATCTAATATTCGTGGCGTATTAAAAGAATCATTATTGGTAAAAATCAGTTAGGTTAACAGCTTTTAGTATATAGAAAAGCCAGTGCGTTTTGATAACTAAGTTCCAACAATGGCTTTTATGTAATGTCGCTTAGCAACAAAAGTATAACCTAATGTTGTTGCTAATCTATGTACTGAAAGTATAAAATGAGTTATATAGACAATAAAACTGGGCAAATATTTGTTGATTTTTTTTAAATTTGAAGTCTCTGTTGATTAAAGATTTTCTCAGAAACGTTGATAATGTAACAGGAAATAGCTTAATTCAGAACTAATATTTTTACTTTTTTGGCTCCAAACTAGGTGATCCCACAGTACATATTTACTTTTTGTTTATTATACCAACATTCACCACACTTATAAGGTTTCAGGGTAACTCTCCTTCACGGCTTCCTTGAGCTCCCGTCACCAAAATCGCACTGGGCAGACAGTAATCGAGCTATTCTATCAGAATAAATGACTTTATGACTCCTATTTCGAGAAATCAAGCGTATCGTGACACACACGGTTTTATATATGTATATATATAGAGATTAAATCACAAGATTACATGTTGTTACACTTGCTACTTTGTACAATGAAACAGTTTCATTTATAAACTTTTTCTCTTCATTAAAACCGTGAAATTTGCAGTGAATTACTGCTTTGTGGCACCAGAATGCCAATCATATATATAAATAGTTGTATATTAACAAATGTTAAGGACCTAAGCAAATGACAGTATATAGCACTTGGCATTCTGTAAGATTTCTGGGATGCAGTTCAAATATATGTTTAATTTTCTACACAAGATTGGCTCGATAACTTATCAGAACACGAGACCAGCATCTTTCTCCAATGAACGTGTAAGATGAGGTCGTTGTGATTTACAAAAGTGACCCTGTTTATCCATCTTCAGTCAATTTTAATTGTTTTAACACAAGAGTAACTTTGGTTATTTCAGTATGTTACTTTGTAAGAATAAAATTTTTAATACCAATAATTTAAAAAAATAAAAAAATGTTACATTAGTAATATGGGAAAAAGTTGTTTCATTTTATTATTCATACAATAAAGAGCCAGCAAATAACTTTTAAAAAACCAGAAATTACCCGGTAATCATAAGTTTAACATGGAAATACAAGAGGAGGAAAAGGAATTTTTCAACCCTCGCACAATATGGTCACATTGAATGAAATAAATAGTGTCCTCCTTTCAATGGTTGAGGCTATCTATGCATGTTTACGAGTGCACATAAATACTAGTCTGAAAACGGTAAAACCTGACTGATGATACAGCGTCGTGCAACTACACCTTAGGGAGAAGATGACCTACATACCTTCACAGCAATAATGTACCAGATCCAGGCAGACCATCTGCGCGGCACATGACTCAAAGGTTCGTGAGTTTAAAAGATGTACGCGACTGTCTTATCATGACTACTCCCATGTAATTTGGCCTTCACGTACACAATAGGTTAAAAAAAGTACGCGAGGTAAAATTAATCAAATATTAAAACCTGAGACGAAACAAATGCAACAAAGGCTTGTTTTCGTCTTAGGTTTAACTTTCTTATTCCATTTTTTCCTGGCCCTGCATGGCCAAGTAGGTTAAGGCGTTCGACTTGTAATCTGAGGGTCGCGGGTGCGAATCCCCCTCGTATCAAACATGCTCGCCCTGTTATAATGTGAGGGTTAATCCCACTATTCGTTGGTAAAAGAGTAGCCCAAGAGTTGGCGGTGGGTGGTGATGACTAGCTGCCTTTCCTCTAGTCTTACACTGCAAAATTAGGTACGGCTAGCACAGATAGCTTTGTGCCAAATTAATCAAAAGCAATCCATTCTTTCCGCATACCCAACGGCATGTCTGAAGGCTACAATTCGGGTTTTGTTACCCCTAGTAGGCATAGCGCAAATAACTCATTGTGTAGCTTTGCGCTCAACAACAAATAAACAAAGCTATTCTTCCCACATTGTAAAGGGTGATTTTCTTTATGAATAAGTAACAAATTAGACAGTTTGTTTTAACGACAACAATCCATATTATGAAAGACGAGAACGTGTTGGAAATAGTTGTATAGATAAAAACAAAACAACAACGTGTAGAAACATTAATGATAACATTTTTACTATACTATTCAAATATGATCTCTTACAACGAGGTGATGAAAGCAAATATTTTTCGTCGGGTACAAGGACATAACGCTGAGTTTATAAATTATTTATCCATAACATACTTAAAAATTTGGATTATGTTCATATACCTGTGATTCAAACCTAAATTGGGCCGATCGTGGTCCACCGGTTAACGTGTCAAACTATGGAACTGCTCTTTATTGTTGTTGGTGCGTTATAAGTGGGACAATGAAACCTCAGATAGAGGAGCTCTAGAGGTAGCAGTGATGCTTTAGACCAGTTGCCTTCCCTCTGGTCTTAGCAGTTCAAAAGTATGAGCAACTCGTGCAATAGCTCTTGAGTAGCTTGAGTAGATGTTTGAAAACAAATTAAGCTCATATCAGTACTTAAACAAATCAGTTATCTTGAACATATTGCCACAATAACTGTATAATTTTACCGCCTATTAAAAATTGAATAAAATAATACTGAAACAACCACATTCTTTGACACCATTTATTTTCTTATTTGTTTTCAACAGATGTTTCGACCTCTAGCCTTTAATACCGAAGATAGTGTTTTCAGTGGTGTTGTGTTCTCGTAACTTGTTTCTGATACATTACAAATATGCCCGTGTAAGATTAAGAATCAAAGAGCTCGAGGCATAATACTACAAACACGTTTTAAAATTTTGCCTGCTTTAAAGCTGTTGCAGACCGGTTCTCTCTCTCTGCACCAGACAGTTAAGAACAGTTATGCATGAATTATCTCTAACGTAGACGTTAAGTGCATACCGTTTTGCTGAGTTAAACAAAGAAACTTAGTACAAATAGTGTCTATGTAAAAACATGAGTAGGTCAGACAATTAGAATGTAGTTTGCTCCTCTCAGATTTATTTACATGCATTGTACTAAAGAGATTACGCACCAATTAAAAATATTCGAAATGGTTAAACTCTGCTCTCTTAACAAAAGTTTACGGTTACTTTAACTCTTTTGCTCTGGGTAAATTGCGTCATATTATGTGAGGAGTTAAAATCGTATAGAATAATAAGAACTGTTCATTGAATGATGAAGGAATGTGCCAATTCGAAAATAAAATATTTAGTTATCAAATTAGGAAATAAAAGAGAACGTGAGCAATTGCATGCATGTATAAATAATAATATTTATTTTATACTACAATTAAAGATTTATATAAATATTTTCCATGTAACTATGACCAGCTAAATCCAAATAGATATATATATTTTTTGTTCATACTAGACATAGGCCTTGAATCTCAACTAGAAAGTGGCTTGCCTTGGAGTTACTGGATGGCGTTAATCATTAGATGTTAATACAATGTTGCCTTGAAGCTCGTAGGACGTGACTTATGGAAGGCTAGCGTATTAATGGACGAGATTTGATAACGCAGCTAAGAACAGATTCACGAAAGATCTTCGGAAGAAACGATCCCCAACTATGTGTCAGGGCCACTTGTTTTAGTTATTGCATATTCTTGGGGCGTCAAATACGGAAATTACTCGTTTAACTTCCATAAAACATGATATACATCCATATGAAAACGATAAGGTCACAGTGGTCCGCTACTAAAAACAAAATTTCTATATCTATAATGCACACAACTAAACAGTTCATTGCGTCGCTATGCCCTTGACAACTAAACAAACAATTCAGTTTTACTTTACTGTTTTGAGTGATTTTAATTTATTTGAATGCATTTATTATTCGATTCGTTGTTTTTTGAAGATTGAGATCTTTTAATATTACAAATACTTAAACAAAAGTCTGTTTTTACGATTTTTAGAAAAACCTAGAAATGTAAGAATACAGAAATATCCAAATATTTTATTGTCAACCTATAATGTTTAATATTGGTATATGTGTATATCGGCCCGGCATGGACTCGTAATCTGAGGGTCGCGGGTTCGCATCCCCGTCGCACCAAACATACTCGCCTTTTCAGCCGTGTGGGCGCTATAATGTGACGGTCAATCCCCTATTCGTTGGTAAAAGATTAGCCCAAGAATTGAGGGTGGGTGGTGATGTCTAGCTGCCTTCCCTCTAGTCTTACACTGCTAAATTAGGAACGGCTAGCACAGATAGCCCTGGCGTAGCTTTGCGCGAAATTCAGAAACCTAACAAACTACTGGATTGTCGATGAATGAAACAATAGAAAACTATTGTTGCTCTAAGCAACAAGACTTCGTTCTACCTGTCTTAGAAAAAGCAATAACTCACATATATTCTTAATGCGCAATTCTAATTTTAGGGGTTTGACGTGGCCAAGTGGTTAAGGTATTCCACTCGGAATCCGAAGGTCGCGAATTCGAATCCCCATTATACATAACATGCTCACTCTTTCAGTCGTGGAGGTGTTATAAGTTACGGTCAATCCTACTATCCGTTGGTAAAAGATTAGCCCAAGAGTTGAGGGTGGATGGTAATGACTAGCTGCCTTTCCTCTAGTCTTACATTGCTAAATTAGGGGGCTAGTGCCAATATCCATCGTCTAGCTTTGCTCGAAATTCAATGAACCAAACCATTTTTAATATAAAAATATGATAACTTAGAAAACGGATATGACTGATTCAATTCACCGCATCTCACAGTGTGGAACAGAGGTGCATAATTTTTGCGCCTTGTTTGCTATTGAACAAACTTCTATCTCATCATAAATTAAAAATATATATATATATATGTCCTGTGTGTGTGTGTGTTTTTCTTATAGCAAAGTCACATTGGGCTATCAGCTGAGTCCACCGAGAGGAACTGAAATCCCGATTTTACGTTATATCCTGAAACTGTTAAGCTACCATAGGTTTCAACGTTATGGAGCAACTACCGAATGCTAGTTCAAATACATATTATCTTTTATGTCATAATGCATCATACTGACAAATGTTATGTTTTTACCTGTCACAAGATTCAGTATAAAATAACTTTCAGTTGAAGTGCTATCCACAAACAGCCGCCGCGAATTTTGAACTGATAAAATAAAAGTTAACAACGTCCAAACACTAGTGGAATTTGACAGTCGCATTATAACGCAACTATCGTTCTAAAGAGCGAAGCACGTGCGTTTGAGGTTACAAGATGCGAAACCTAATCTCTTATTGTTATCTTTGTTAACCTGAAGATGACCAAGGAAGGTCGAAACGTTGTTCTCCGCTTGTTATCCATACCAGCCCTCCTGAGATACATTTTTATTTCAAGTGAGTTTCTTGTCATGAAGAAATAATTTCTTATTGTTTGTAACTTATCACCTAACAATAGTAAGTAACTGTTGTAAGTGAGGATGTAATTTTAATGACATTTTTTTAAACGCTACCGGGTTTTTGTTCGACGTTTCGACTCCTCATCCTTATAGAGATTTTTAGAGGGAATATTTATGTTTTAGTACTAGCCGGGACTTTATGCTGGGTCAATTTTGACAGAATGTCTCATGTGTTATCTATCCGACTTGGGTCTTCATCATAATATCAGTGAATTAGTCAGTTGAAGATTTTCAAGAGGGATACTGAGGTTTTGCTAACAAATGTGCTTGGCTGACTGAGTGTGTTATCAGTCAGAAGGATCTAGAAGCTTCCTTTTATTTATTTTTTCTCTTGTGTATCGTTTCTATCTCATTACTTTAGAATTATTCCATTTTTCAGTTATACGAAGAACATCTAATTGAAGTTGCCAACGTCACAGAAATTGTCATTATCAGGACTAAATACAGCAGAAGATAAGCAACCACTCAGTCTCTGTTTTGAAGAAACACAGGAAATCCCACAGTCATTATTACTATTATCTCCATTGTTAACATATTGTTTTTAATGTTTTTAGTATGACTCGTATACTATTTGGATTCTTTTAACCAAAAATATCATGAACTCACAAGACGTTTTGAGCACAAATTGTTTTAAAAAATGCCACATTGTTCATAACGAAAACAAGAATTAACTTTTAAATACTTGAAAAATTATCAAACTCTTTAAGTAAAAACTTTTGTGAATACTTTTTTCATCAAATCGTTTGATCTAGAACACACATAACATGTATTTCAGAGCAAAGCGATCTGCTGTATCAAACCGCGGAATTTTACGTTGTAAGTTAGAAAACTTCCATTTGTCTCACAATATACAAATAAAATGAAAAGCTACTAGTTAAATGCGCAAGGAATCACAGAAACTCAAGTCGGATCTTACTATTTGAATATAAAACAACCTTCAAATCGAATTTTTAGTTTTTTCGTCTTGCAAAAGCGCGATCTGCATTTTAAAGCTATAAGTGTAACCGTCTGTTACGTATTTTTTAATGTTTTATGTTCTTCGTAGACTAAACGCAACAGAAAAACACAGATAACAGCTTGTATAATTTATTACACTAAACTATTAACAAATATAATAGATATAACATAAATTATATAATAACAGTGACAGATATTAAGTTACAACATTCGAAATTAATTACAAAACAAAATAATACTAGTTTCAAACTTCAAAATTAATCACAATACAAAATGGTACTGGCCTGTATCTAATATAATGATCTAAAATGAAAGTCTCAAATTCCAGTCTAGGGTGTGAATTTGGTCCCACGAAGAAATTCCGAAATAGTTCACAGTTCAATAAATTCGCCGTCTCTCAGAACAAGCAGTAATTCAGATGTATCGTAGAGATTGACGAAATAAAATCACAGCTTCCGTAGATCTAACTTCAGTCACAAATCCAAGTTGAATAATCACAGCAAACACTTAATCTTTCTCAAATAACTAACTCTCTTCTTTTGAAATAAAACTGATGTCTGAATCTCACTCTTTTTCTTCGAATAAAACTAATGACTGAATCTCTCTCCCTCGAATAAAAACTGATGACTGAATCTCTCTCTTTCTCCTCGAATAAAAACTGATGACTGAATCTATCTCGCGTCACCGTCTTTTATACCGATAGGCCTACTTCTCGAACAATCTTGCAATTTCCATACAACTCTAGAGCAATCCGCGCGTGTCCGTTCTTGCACGAGACTACACGTCTAGACACGAAGTCACCAGCACTCATTTACAAACATATGATTGGTCTACTTAATTTAAGAAAGTTCTAAATGTTACCCTAAATAAATAACAACATATTTTAGTTTAAACTTCGAAACAATAATATAAATATGGAAAAATGAATAATACAAATGAAAATTCAAACACAACACGACATGTTGTCGTTTACAAAATATTTACACGACATTTACATAACACCGTCAAATACAACTGTTTGATAAAGACGCATAGTAGTGTGTCGTGCAGATAAAATAACCTGGAAGACACACTGTGTGTTAATAACAAGAGTGATGTTTGTTTGTTTGCTTTTGAATTTAGCGCAGAACGACACGAGGGCTGTCTACGCTAGCCGTGCCTAATTTAGCAGTGTAGGACTAGAGAAAAGACAGCTAGTCATCACTACCAACCGCCTACTCTGGGGCTACTCTTTCACCAACGAATAGTGGGATTGACCGTCAACTTATAACGCCCCCACAGCTGAAAGGGCGAACATGTTTGGTGTGATGGGGATTCGAACCCGCGACTCTCAGATTACAAGTCGAGTGCCTTTACCACCTGGCCATGCCAGGCGTCAAAAAGTTTAAGGATAAAAGATAAATTTTCCTTGATTGTAATGTATAAGTCGTCTTTTTTATAGTTATCGCGTTTTGAAAATATATAATTTGTTTAACGAAGCTACTTGATGAGAGAGCGGTAAGTTGAATTTACTAAAATCGTGGGTTCTATTCCCATCGTTGAACGCAGTAGACTTTGCTGTATGTTACAAATTACAATTTATTTCGGAAGAGCCTCCAGTTTATTAAGTTTCGTACTGCGATTTAAAATAGCCTCAAACTAAGCTAAATTTTCTTTTAATTTAGAAGTTAATTAAACGTCTAGATGTATCCAATTTATGATACACTCAGTTTTCTTTCTTGGTTCAAATATATTTTAATATAATACAATTTATATTAAAATTTATTATAAATAATGATTTGTATACAAAAGTTTTACAAACTTACAAACAATATTGGTCTTTTATTTGATTTTCAACGAATTTCATATTTCATCGAGGGTTCACGACAAGCGAATTAACTTCGAGTTGATGCAGGCATAATTCGTTTAACCGTTTCGCGACGGGCTCGTTATAAAATACATGAGTTGAGTTCTTATTCTTATTTGCAGAGGTAAAGTATTTAGTATGTAACTTTTTTTGCTCTATGTGTATATTCACAAAATGTAGTAGACTTTCAGTAATAATTCAGAGCCTTTTATACATAAATATTTTGCATAAAGACTTGTTTGTGAAAATACCGAATCTCGTATTACTGGTTTTAGTGCGAAGTGACTGACTTTCATGTTGTGACTAAAAGCTACTCTTCGTCCCAGAAATCTTAAACATTGTCTGTGTAATATTTGAAAACTCCTAAGTAGATCTCAAATTTTTGTTTTTAGTAATACTTTATATATTGTCTGTTATTTTCCCTAGCCTCGCTATAGAGAATCTGTCAGTTAGACCGACTTTGTAAATACCACAAAAATTAGGAAATAAATATAAATCACACTTGTTCATTCTAAAATAATTACAGATTGCAATATTAAAAGACAAATATGTAGTTTAAATAGTTTAAATCTCATACTATTATACATATCAAACATTTTTATCTTCCAGCCGTGCCTGGTTCACAACACTGAAGCTAGAAAGATGTGGCGCATGTCCCCTCGTAATACGGTGTCTAATAATATAAGACTGAACTGTAGTCCTCAGAAGCTACCTGTCTTGGTTGTGTTTTAGTGGATTGGTATTTAATAAAATACAGTCACATTTCAATTATTATACATAATACATATGTATATAGATTATTGCCATATACAAAAAAAGTTCTTAAATTAGTTTTATTAAAACACAGAACAGTAAATGAAGAAATAAAGCAAACGATTATCCATTCTTGTTTCGAACTTTGTACTCGGTTGCTGCTTATAGTAGCTTACTCAGCCTTAAGGAATTTCGCATGTGGAAGATGTAAAGACAAATTGTTTTTTTTTTAGGTTTTATATACACATCTTAATAACCAAAAATATCACAAATGATTTTCAATTAATTAATTACGTGAAACACTGTGTAATGACATTAATAACTGGGTGTTGAAAGCCGGGTAACAGAAAACATCCCTACCGACACTAATTTGGTAGCTATCTTCTTGCAAAGTCACCCTGACCATCATAGTGTATATCAATCAGTGATGTCGAGAAACCCACTTGTCGAGAATTTTATATGCAAAAACGGCTCGTTTGGGTTCGCTCTTCTATTTAAAATATTTTCTGAACCCAAACGAGCCGTTTTTGTATATAAAATAGTGTATATCATGTTTTAAATATATAAATATTGCGTTACAAAACCTTTTACAAACTTTTTGATGAGATAATAATGAATATTGTAAAAATATTAATGTTATTATAATTGAATTGCGTGAAAGTTATTTATCACGACATATACAACTACATTTTTTCAGTTCATAGAGTTTCTACTCTAACAGTCACGAAAAGACTGATACGAAAAGCCATTTTTTAATTAAGCGAACTTTCTATTTTGATACGTGTCTTTTGTGACGGCTTTACTATTATATATCTGTTTTAATATCAATGTTAAATTTATACTGAGAAATCTACACAAATCTACATTGCGAAACCTCAAGTGTGAGAATCGACAGTATGTGTGTGTACGTTTTGTATTGTTTTTTTGGAATTTCGCACAAAGCTACTCGTGAGCTATCTCTGCTAGCCGTCCCTAATTTAGCAGTGTAAGACTAGAGGGAAGGCAGCTAGTCATCACCACCCACCGCCAACTCTTGGGCTACTCTTTTACCAACGAATAGTGGGATTGACCATCACATTATACACCCCCACGGCTGGGAGGGCGAGCATGTTTAGCGCGACGCGGGCGCGAACCCGTGACCCTCGGATTACGAGTGCACACCTTAACGCGCTCGGCCATGCCAGGCCTTGTGTATGTACGCAAACATTAATGTGTAACCTATATTGTTGTCTAAGGTAAAGTTTCGCAAAACTCTCCTCAGACCTATAAATATGCGTAGCGTGACGTGACAAAAGACAGTGTATATTATTGGCTTGCTAAATTTGGTGTGCTATAAACCTCAAATACTATAACTATGATTAAGGCTTATTAATCGCAAAGTTAAGATATTTGAGCAGGAACGATTATAAATTTCGAATATTATAAACCATTTACCTTTAGTAGATTCATATCAAATATTACTATTTTTAAGAAAACGTTATATAACTTTTTGTGGTGGAATAACTCGGCTGTTAAGTGGATTATACCTACATCAGCTCGAAATTAACTAACTCATCATAAACCGTCGATAAGATAGCAAGTACTTCCAGACTAAAAAAGAAGACTCAATATTATTTGTAAGTTTTTAAAACGATTATACATATATCGTTATTTGTCATAACCGTTATTTCAAGTTATGTTATTGTTAGTGTATTAAAATTTATTTATATTAAAAAAGAAAATTAAGCTTATCAATTTTGTTGGTAAGTGTCATAAATATGATGTATGTTGACATTTAACTTCTAAATCTAAATTGCAATTTAACTACGTTTCAGACTATTTGAAATTGTATTACGTAACGGCTCGGCATGGCCAAGCGTGTTAAGGTGTGCGACTCGTAATCTGAGGGTCGCGGGTTCACATCCCCGTCGCGCCAAACATGCTCGCCCTTTCAGCCGTGGGAACGTTATAATGTACGGTCAATCCCACTATTCGTTGGTAAAAAAGTAATCCAGGAGTTGGCGGAGGGTGGTGATGATTAGCTGCCTTCCCTCTAGTCTTACATTACTAAATTAGGGACGGCTAGCACAGATAGCCCTCGAGTAGCTTTGTGCAAAGTTCAAAAACAAACAATGTATTACGTAACACCTTTAAACTGCGACACGTAAGACAATTCTGCAGATACTAACAGTCTGTAAACTTAATCACGTGAAACAGTGTGAAAGATTATGAATTAGGTTTTGAAAGTGGGAAGCAGAAACCAGCTTGTTCTCGTCACTACTTCTTCCTACAAACTCACCCTGACTATTGCACAGTGTATATCATGTTTTAAGAACATACATATTAAATTGTTAAAGTTTATACAAAACGTTTGATAAGGTGATAATGAATAATATAATCGTATGTCATGTTATAAATACATTTTGTGAAAGTTAGGATTATTGTGCTATTTATTATAGGATCCACCTACATTTTTTTAAAATTTTGTAATCCGGGTTAAGGACGAGTATCTTCGCTTGTGTGCAATACAACGAAATCAAACAATGTCATCCCCGGCATGGCCAGGTGGATAGGACGCTCGACTCGTAATGTGAGGGTCGCAGGTTCGAATCTCCGTAACGCCAAACATTCTCGCCCTTCCATCTCTGGGGAGCGCTATAATGTTACGTTCAATCCAATATTCATTGGCAAAATAGTACTCAAGAGTTGGCGGTGGGTAATAAAAACTGGCTGCGCTCCCTCTGCTAAATTAGAAACGGCTTGTGCAGATAACTCTCGCGTAACTTTACACGAAATTAAAAAAGAATTAATGAACAGTGCCACCAAAACCCGTATAAATTTAAATCCCTTTACAAGTAGTTCCCTGTTTATAAATTAGGTTTCTAATTTTAACGAAGGCATTTTATAAAAGTAGATTTAAAAACGTAAGTGCTTACTATATGTTCTTGATTTAGTAAAGATTTGCACAGTAGTAGTAATAAACGTTACATTATTGTATTATGAAACGACATTGAAGTCAATAATATGCAATAATAATATATTAAATGTTCAATCTAAGCTAATCTTGATTTTCTTTATTATTATGTATTACCTTGGGTGGAATTTAAGTGAGCTTCCTCTTTTACACATACCCATATTTCATAAACAGGTTATTTCTAATTTGTAATAATGAATTGTTAATCAGAGTATGAGTTTCTAATGAAAGCTGCAGTGAAAAAGCAGTTCAAAACAGTTCACCTTTTTGGAATGTACCTTGGTATTTACATTATTATAATTTGCCATCTATACGACATATTGATGGTATTTTGGGAAGCCCCTCCACAGTTTACTTCATGCCCCCTCTACGAAAATATCCTGGCGCCGCCACTGCTTTACAATTATTATATCTAAGTGCTCTTTAATTAAGAACAAAGTCAAATTTAAATAGTAAAAATGCAATTTCTACAGACCATAGTTGCACAACTTAAGGTAAAAGTTGTCTCTGATAATGATTTGGTTCAGTAATTTAAGCCTTCTTTACAGGTGGTTTCACTACCTCAAAAAATATGTTTCATGGCTTCATCTTTTCTTTATTCAGCTTTTGCTTTAAAATAATGAACTTGATATATTGACATTACTGGATTATCTTTTAATATACTGCATTTCATTTGTAAAGTTTGTTTCCTCCATGTTCTAGTACAAAGGTTTCTAGTATTTCATTCTATATATATATTAATATTGTCTGTTGGTCCGACATGGCCAGATGGTTGGGGCGCTCGATTCGCAATCTGAGGGTCGCGGATTCAAATCACCGTCACACCAAACATTGTCCTATCAGACGTGGGTGTGTTTTAATGTCACGATCAATCCCACTATTCGTTGATAAAACAGTAGCCCAATAGTTGGCAGTTGGTGATCTTAACTAGTTGCCTTCCCCTAGTTTTATACAGCTACATCAGGGATGGCTATCGGAGATAGCCCTCGTGTAGCTTTGCACGATGTTCAAAAACAAAAACAAGAGAGAAAAAACTTTGCCAGAAATCTTTGTTCTAGGCTAGACATAATAAGCAGAACAGAACTAAATGTTATTCATTGTTAAAAAACACCATTGGCGAGTAGTGCCACGCTTTCGTTTGAAAAATTCTGATGAGTTAAATAGTTGATTGGGGTAATATTAAAATAAAGTATGATGACTCATAATTTTTAGGCCTAACATAACAGGTTATTTTAAACTCGTGGCACGGATATACACTAACGATTTCGCTATTGCTACAACAGCCACTTATTTCAACTTTAGACAAAGCAGTTCTTTTATCCAATGTAACCATTGGTCTGAGTATTGTCGGTCATTGATTATTTCAGGTCAAAATGTTTACTCTGATATTAATTAATGTATTTTTTATTTTGAGCAGTTACATCCTTGTGCAAATTAATTGAAACAAACAGTCATTTTGCAATATTTTTAGCATGGCGGCCGGTGTAGGCTTGCTGGACCCTCTGATTTTCTTTAATCGTCATTTTTTCACACAGACGGCGCCATTAGCTGTGTTTAGCAGTACGGTCGATCTATTTTTGAAAAATATGACGAAATTTTGAGGAATATTACGTCATTCGAAATTGCGTTAGAAGGGCAAGGAGACCAGTCAAAAAAACAACTTCTTACCAAGTCAATGAAGAAAAAACTGTATCAATGGGGTCTGAAATACAAGAACTGGACGCAAGAACAATGGAGGAAGGTGTTATTCAGTGACGGGACTCATTTCTTCGTACGGGGTCAAAGAAGTCTGCATGTTCGCAGATCTCCAGGTGAGAAACTTCGAGAATCTTACATCAATCAGTTCGTAAAACATCTCTTAAAGAACATGTTTTGAGACTTTTTATCTACTATGGCGTCGGAGACTTACATATCGTAGAAGGTATGATGCGAGGACCACAGCACATCAAAGTTTTACAGAGAAGAGTCGTTCCAGAATTGAAAAAGAGATTCCCAAATGGATATGGCATTTTTCAGCAAGATCTGGCTTCGTGCCACACATCGAAACTTGTGAAGAATTTTATGACTACAACGCGAATGAAGGTGCTAGACTGGCCTGGAATCTCTCTGGACTTAAATCCTATTGAAAATCTGTGGGCGATTTGTAAAGAAAGACAAGGGAAAAGACTGTACTACGAAAGGTAAGCTAATTGAGGTGTGGTACCGCGAACCAAAAATTAATAAAGATTACAGTGAACTCATGGACTCGATGCCAAAGCGGATTAATGATCTTCTAAAAAATAAAGTCGGTCATATCATGTATTAATTTGTGAGTATTTTTTAATTCTCTGAAATAAAACGCAAATAATTGAAAAAATCGTAATTCTTCGTCTTGTTTCAGTTAATTTGCACAGGGGTATGTTAAGGTGGTGTATTTCAAAGCATCTTCGTGGAAAATTTTTAATTCTCTATTTGTTTCTTATCCACCAACAAATTTATGCTTTACAAAAAAAACAAAAACACTTTGCAAATAGAACTCCTTATAGTGCTTTAAATAGTTGTGATTTTATGCCAAGGCTGAAAGTGAATATGAAACATGATCGTTTTGATTAAGAATATTTATAAAACTTTATTAAAAAGTTGTTCAGATAAAAGAGTGATTGATCTAAGAATAATTTTAGCTTTCACATACACTTTTTATCAAAATTCTAAATTAGTAGATTTTGGGTTTAAAACAAATTTAACTGAACAATCTATTAAAATTGTTATAAATGACAAAGCAAAATATTGCATGTTTTGTATAATTTCACAGTTACACAAACATACATTTTACTCACATTAAAACATTTTTGTTCGTATTCCATACTGATAGGATTTTAGAAAAATAGACATTAACTTTTAAATTATATATTAAAACCGATTGTTTATTTCTGGTATTGATGAAAATGTAAATAAGGTAATAGATGATGTATTTTAGCTTGATATGTTAAACGCCTTGTATAATATCGTATGATAATAGAAGATAAAACAGAGCAAATTCATAAGGAGTTTCAGCATAATTTTTATTCTAGTATTTATCCTAAAACCATAAAATGACATTTAAATTTAATTGTTGAGTCAATCAACATATTAATTTCTGTTAGCATTCTATACGATAATATAAATTCAATTATTAATTAAATACAGTACGTTACTCAGAGACACAGCGATACATCTGTGGATTTACAACGCTAGAAACCGGGTTTCAATACTCGTGGGGGACACATCAGAAACTTTACCTTATGTAACCTTGTATATAACTACAAGCATGTGTATGGTATAGAAGGCAGGCGGTAGCACTGCCTGTGTAGAAATGGCTCGAATTGTTTATCAAAATGTTTTAAATGTCTCCTCAATAAATCACCAGAAGTTTACAAAACTACAGTGTTTTCTTTCATAACGATATCTATATAATGAATGAATCACAAATTGTGGGAATGTCTATGAATATCATTGCAAAAAAAATAAATTTATTTTTCTTCTTTCTTCGTGGCCTGGCATGGCCAAGCGCGTTAAGGCGTACACTTCGTAATCTGAAGGTCGCGGGTTCGCACCCGAGTCGCGCCAAACATGCTCGCCCTCCCAGCCGTTGGGGCGTTATAATGTTACAATCAATCCCACTATTCGTTAGTAAAAGAGCAGCCCAAGAGTTGGCAGTGGGTGGTGATGACAAGCTGCCTTCCCTCTAGTCTTACACTGCTAAATTAGGGACGGCTTGCACCGATAGCCATCGAGTAGCTTTGTGCGAAATTCAAAAACAAACTTCTTTCTTCGTTTGTTTTTAATTATACGATAACCCCAAGAAAAAAACAATGATATAACCGATTTCACTGAGAGGACAAAAAGTTTCAAATTGAGTATCCGCCTTTATAATTATTATTAATAACTAGTAGTGATTTGAAAATATAATTATAGTGTAAAATGATATTATCTTTACTTCTTGAAGCTAGTTGTTATGTTTTGTTTTTACAGAAATTTAGTATTTTGTTAAAAAAAAACTTAAATGCCAGGTAAAACAAGAATTACCACCCAATAATAGATAAACAACGAATATTACAATTGGAACCTCACTGTATTTATAGCTTGGTTACGAATACAAACAATCTTTATATATTGAACAAGGCAAACAAGTAAAGAGAATTCTTTTAAAAAAAGTGAGTACATGTAGGGGAAGTTAATATCACTTTTTCAAAAACAATGCAAATAAGACAATAAGGATGAAATTTGCAACATTCCTAGATAACAGCACAGGCAGGAATTAACGTATAGCAATTTCTATCACCATTCAATCAAAACTGAGCTTAGTTTATCGTGTTTTTGCCTGTTAACATTCTACTACAATGTCTGTCTGTGCTATTATGTAGGAATGACGGTACAAATGTCCTCTCCACTATCTTGTTTAGATAGTTTTTGAAAGATTGATATTAGCTATCCCAACACTTAATTTCTGTATTTAACTTTTTTTTTCTTTACTTCTATATCCGACGTTTTGGCTGATGATTTGTTGCCGCCTTCAAGGAAGTTCCAAAAGAAGAACGTTATTTTACTTCCGGCCCTCTTTTCATGGTGATAGTGGCTATGATTTATCTTGAGACTTCTTTATAAATTATTCTATCTATTTGTCCGAACTGTCGTGTGAACTATTAACCATAAGAATGACCGACATTTAGTCGCCGTAACCTTTACAATACGTATTTATGTACTGCTATTTAGAACAATAGTTTACCTCTTTTACTGCGATAACGCTATATTAGTTCTTATTAATAACATCTTACTGTAATGGAACAATGATGAGGCCGTCCATCAATACATCTGTCATGGCGACAGAAATAATAAAATATAACAGTTGTATTTGTTTTGAATTTTATATGCAAACACGGCTCGTTTGGGTTCAGAAAATATTTTAAATAGAGGTTCGCCCTTCTATTTAAAATATTTTCTGAACCCAAACGAGCCGTTTTTGCATATAAAATTCTCAACTAGTGGGTTTCTCGACATCACTGATTGCATTTGTTTTGAAAATATAAAACAGGATGGGATGTAGCGCCATCTGTTGAATGACACAATAGACATAAATTTAACCAATATTTCACATTTTGGGTATTCAAGTTACAGACAATATTAAGAAAATTATATCTATGTTATATGCAAGAACCATATCTTCATAACAGAACACAATTTAGTTTTTAAATTTAATTTTTATATCTTTATTGGGACAATTTTAAACGTACTATTGAGAAACTATTTCTTTCAATAAACTGGAGCACTTTGAATGTATAAAAACACACAGTTTATATAAGTAAACTTTATGAAAGTTTTGAATACTGTACATTCAATCATTTTGATGCAATGAGTTGCATGTGACTAAAGACCACAATTACAGCACTTTTCCTGTGCAGTACTTCGAAGAAAAAGTTCTTTAGAGGAAATTTCCATTTTTCAATTTTATATTTTACAATGAAATATGAATATTACGATAAATAGCTACTAGCTCAACTGCCCTCATAAGATGATATTCATAATACTACAGATGTGACAGTAAAGAGCCATTCTAACTAACTTGGAAAAACATGTTAATTGATGTATACGGATATATATAAAGAAATAGAGAACATAAAAATAAATAAAAAATGCCCGCTGTTTCAGAAGTAAGCCTAAAAGCTTTAAGAAGTTATCTGTAGGATTTCTGTTTCCATAGTGATCAGAGCATAGATGGCCTATTATCTAGCTTTTCAATAAAAAATGAAAATTATGTGACAACAAATTTGTTTCAAATGTGTAAACAGGAGAAAAAATAAAAATATTGGCAAAAACTTTTTATGATTATTAAATTTAAATCTCTTATATCTCTTTTCAAAGCATACCCTTCCAGTGACTATGCGATAAGTTTAGGGCTTACAATGAAGAAAATCGTGTTTCGATACCTCTATTGGGCAGGGCACTTAGAGTCGATTATCTAACTTTGTGGTTAACAATAACCAACGCAAAACAAAACCTGAATATTTCAATTTGAAAATGTCAATTTGATAGAAGCACTAAACAGATTATATAATATAAAAATTAGAAACAAACAAATTTATTAATTTAAGGAGTGTCAATTTCAATAACTCAAATAATACATAATAATTTGTCACTTGCTTTTGATAAATTATCAAAAAGGGTTGAATTTAATAAATGTTGTAACGTGTTATATCCTAGGGTGAGTTTCTTTTATTATTTTGTAAAAGTAACTAACTCTAGTCCAGATTTGTAACATTTAACATGATCATCACAATAAATAAAGATTTCACATTTATACACGTTCGTGGTTAATTTTATAATGTATTTGTAACAGTCATGTTAATATTATTAAACTGGTTTTACTTGAAAGTTTAACATAAAATTTCAAAATATAAAAGCAAGCTACAAAAACTGCAAAGTATGTCGACGTGGTTTATTACTAAAAATCCAATGTACTGTCATTTTTGTACAATCCTAGAGTATACAAGTAAACAATATGTTCAATCAAATCTATTTGGTGTGGGAATGTGTTTCTATTTGAAGATAAATTTCGTCAAAATGGGTGAGTTAAAAGATAATAACGTATACATATTTACACTGCTGGCCAAAATCTTAAGGCCAATGATCATAAAGAAAAAATATGCATTTTGCGTTGTTAGACTCAACCACTTATTTGAGTAGAGCTTTAAAAGATGAAAATAAGAAAAGGGAAAACAAAATAAAAAAAATAACATTTAATATGAAAAATGTGAACACTAAGAAATTAGCCTAAATACTAGCTGGTCTAAAGTTTAAGACCACGCCAAAAAGAAGTCCTAAATCGGGTAGGAAATGCCCAACAAGAGATCTCAGTAGTGAGTTACACGGACGTTATTGCGAATAACTGCAAACATTCGCTTTGGCATGGTTGGTATAAGCGTTTGCAGAATGCTGGCTAGAATGTTATTCCAAATGGTGAAGATGGCTTCACGAAGATCGTGCACTGTTTTCAATTAACGTCCATTTCTATAGACTTTCCTTGCCCTTCACACCCAGATATTTTCAATGGGGTTCAGTTCGGGCGAAGAATCACGTTGTTTGCCATGAAAAAGTCCTCTGTCCTGCGGGCATTGTGAATTGCAGCGTTGTCCTGCTGAAAAATCCAGTCATTTCTATACAAGCGAGAGCCTTCAGTCAATAAGGATGCTCTCTCCAACATGCCAATGTAGCCAGCTGCTGTTTGACGCCCCTGTATAATCTGAAGCTCCATTGTTCCATAGAAGAAGAAAACACCCGAGATCATGATGGAACCTCCTCCACTGTTTCGTGTAGAGAATGTCTTCGGTGAAATATCCGTATCATGCCAGTAACGTTGGAAGCCATGTGGACCATCCAGGTTAAATTTTTTTCTCATCAAAGAAAAAAAAACCTTCTTCTTCTTTTCTACGTTTCATGTTTGGTGCTTCTCAGCAAAGTTTAACTGAGCTGTTTCGTGTTGTGGAAGGAGGTGTGGTCTTTAAAGACGTTTACGGTTTTGAAAGCCTTTCTCTCGTAGGTGCCGTCTTATTGTTCTAGATTTGCATTCTGCTTTCGTAAGGGCCTTAATCTGGTTCGACGATCGGCTGGTGTCTTGCCGGACAACCCGTCGAGTTCTCCTGTTTAACGCTGACGAAATTTTCTTCGACCGACTACTTGATATTCTCGTTCCATATCCTTCGGGGTTTTTTAAGAAATTTGCAACAGAAGCTTTACTACGCCCAGTCTCACCAGTGATAGCACCTTGAGAGAGATCTTGCTTTTGCAACTTGATAATACTGCCACTTTCAAACTCTGTCAACGTTTTAGTCTTTGCCATGTTTTAACCCGACGTAACACAGGAGATGTCAGTAAAAAATGTCGACAACGCTGATGCTGGAACACAAATGACTAAATCTCATTACGTGTTTACCGATTAACGCTTTGTTTCAGTATGGTTTTAAACTTTTGACCAACTAGTATTTAGGCTAATTTCATAGTGTTCACATTTTCCCTATTAAATGCTAAAAAACGTTTTTAATTTTATTTTTCCTTTTCTTATTTTCATGTTTCAAAGCTCTACTTAAATAAGTGGTTAAGTTTAACAACGCAAAATGCATATTTTTTCTTTATGATCATTGGCCTTAAGATTTTGGCCAGCAGTGTATATATGTATATATATATATGGGGGGAGCTGCACTTGTTTTAATGTTGCACCTATCAAATAATATGATACATCAAAAATTGTATTTATCAACACAACTTATATCTGAAACATATAAAAGAAATAAATGTAATGATGAGCCGAAAATTCTTCGAAATTAATCTACTACTGAAGAGTAGAGAAACCTAAGAATAGATAAAACCTATGCATCATTCGTGAATTATTTCTTTTATTCAATAAGTTACATATTTTGCAAAGCAAAATAAAAAAAACACAATTAATTAGTCTGCTAAGCTATTTTTACATCATGGTATTACGTTATGTACATCTTATTTACGAAACTGTTTCATAAAATGTATCTTCATCTCAAAGATCTATATTTTCATTGGCAGAATCAAAGAGTGGTCTATTACAATAACAAAATGCAAATACTTACATGTTTCTTGTTTGCTTACACCAGTCATCGCAAGCTGATTGGCTGCCTCAGGGAATAGGTAGAAACGATGACCAGAGAGCACCTCAGTAAGAGCACATTGTTAGACCAGAAAGGCAAGCGAAAATTGTCATGTTGTTATTACCTTTGACTGACAGGTATTTGCTGTCAGAGGAAATGTTGCTATGACGAAAATGCAGATTGTTCATGAGCAAACTACAAGGAGATCATGTCAGTCAAAGTTTCATTAACTTTATTGGAAAATTCAGTCTTAAAATTAATAATTTTATCTAGTTTGCATAAGTTGGTGCTAACAATTATCACAATTAAACTTTTGCTTTATAAGTAAAATATTAAATACGTTTTACAAAGAAAAGTGGTATTTATACAGGCAGAAAGTGTTACTACATTCCCATAGAGTTGTTTACAGATTTTAATTTGTCTCAACTTATCTTTATAGTTTTCAATTGTATATTTATTTGTATTACACGAGTTTTACAAAAGTAGATGGTATTAGTAGGGAGGTTGTGTTAGGTGGATGGCCTTACTACAAATAGCGTTTCGAGAGCAGGTTATGTTTTAGTAGATCGAAGGTTCAGTAGGATGATAAGCTTATCATAGGATGTATCAACTTGTGGTTACATCATAAATGCCTAGATTTAATTAAATATCATAAATACGTGAATTTATTATTTGTGTTTTATTGGCTTAACATAAAAATTAAACAGCTTTTTCTCAAAATGTTCCATTTTATTTTAGTTTTCATTTACAATTTTTGTGTGTGTTACAAAGGTAGATAATGCTACTGTATTTCTGTGGGGTTACATACACATTTCAACTTGTCTTAACTGATGTTTAGAGTTTTCATTTATATATTTAACTGTATTGCACTGTTTCTATATACTGATAGTGTTACTAAAACATCTAATGTACGGCTGAAATGTTTTTGTCGTACCTAATGTTTCGTTTTCATAAATATTAAATGAAAGTGATGATTGAGTTCTTATGATTTGCTATAACGTTTAATGTAATGATTTTAATTGTCCCTTGTATATTTAATGGGTCCGGCATGGTCAGATGACTAAGACACTCGACTCGTAATCCGAGGGTTGCGAGTTCGAATCTCTATCACACCAAACATTCTCGCCCTTACAGCCATGTGGGCGTTATAATGTTACGGTTAATCCCACTATTCGTTGGTAAAAGAGAAGCCCAAGAGTTAGCAGTGGGTAGTAATGACTAGCTGTTCTCCCTCTAGTCTTGCAGTGCTAAATTAGAAACGGCTAGCACAGCAAGCCCTCATGCAGCTTTGCGCAAAATTGAAAAAAGAAAAACAAACAATCTATGTGTAATTTGCATGTAAAAAAAATATATTTTCATCTATCTGTATATGTTTTAAATAAATGATTGCATAAAGGTTTTCATTCTGCTTCTATTTTGAAGTCATTAACATTGAATATAAATGATTGAAAAGTCAACACATATAATCACCTAATTCTGTGGACACATCACATCTACTGGATAAATATGTTATTCGTGATGATGAAAAACCCACTTGAAGTAAAAACGTATTTCAAGACGGCTGAAATGAATATTAAAACTTTTATTAAAATGAAGTAAAAAATAACGTTTCGACCTTCGTAGGTCATCTTGAGGTTAACAAAGTGATTTCACCAGTGACAGTTACAGGCCACATGCCTTAGAGACTAGAGTGTAAACGGGTACGGAATTGTAGGTGGCGTTGCAGTTAGATGCTACAATATTAATTGGGATAGTGTGTTCTTGTTTTTCTTACACCAAAGCCACATCTGCTATCTGCTTAGCCCACCGAAGAGAATCGAACCCCTGATTTTAGGGATGTAAATCTGTAGGCATACCGCTGTACTACTGGGGGGAGATTGGTGTAGATATATAGTTGATCCTGTATATTGGTTTAATTTTGGTTTTAATTGTTGTATAAGTAGGGCCTCTTTGATTTTGCGTTTGTTTCTATAATTAGCATTTGGAAGTTTTTTATAGTTATGTTACTTTTGTTTGATTTGCAGTGTTAAAAACTTGTGAAAGTGTCTTTCTTTTGTTCTTTGAATCTGGTTTCCATTTTTTTTGCTTGTTTTTCCAATATAGAAGTCGTGGCAGATGTTGCACTGTATTTTATAAATTATGTTGGTGTAATGTTTGTCAGTGTGGGTTTTACCCAGGATGGATTTTAGTTTTGTACTTGGTTTTTGAATAAGTTTGGTGTTTAGTGGAATGTTATGTTTTGTTATACGTTTTTTCCAAATATTAGTTATTTTTTTGCTGATGTCGGAAATATATTTGTTTGTTTTGAATTTCGCGTAAAGCTATTCGAGGGCTATCTCCGCTAGCCGTCCTTAATTTTGCAGTGTAAGAGTATAGGGAAGGCAACTAGTCATCTTTACTCACCGCCAACTCTTGGGCTACTCTTTTACCAATGAATAGTGGGATTGACCGTCACATTATAACACCCCCACGGCTAAAAGGGCGAGCATGTTTGGCGCGACCGGGATTCGAACCCACGACCCTCAGGTTACTTTGTGTACAATGTTAAATTTGTTATTCATCCAACGAGAAGTAATGCAAGTCGCTTTTCTTTCTTGTTATGTAAAAACGGTGTTTAAATTACTTGTTACAGTAAACTAGTAGATGTTTCTTCTACCAAGTTGGATTGATCGGGAAATAAATTCCAGAATTTCAACTGTGTCGGTAGTAATTAACATAACTTATTTTGTATTCAACTAATTTTGAATTGATTATTCGTACATTTTAATTAAAAACTTTATTTTCTGTTGGGGTAATTTTTGTCCAAACTATTATAATTTATTTAAGCTTTCATATGATTTTGAACCGCTTTTAAACAAAATTTATAGTATTAATGACTTCCATTTAGACAGACAACTTTAACCAAAACATACTAACTTAAAACTTGCTTCCAAACATACAAATTAATTGAAACACGACAAAGAATTACGATTTTTTCAATTTTTTGCCTTTTATTTCTGAGAATCCAAAAATTACAAATTAATACACGATATGACCGCCTTTATTTTTCAAAAGATCATTAATCCGCTTTGGCATCGAGTCCAAGAGTTGACTGCAATCTTTATTAATTTTTGGATCGCGGTGCAACACCTCAATTAGCTTATCTTTGTAGTACAGTATTTTCCCCTAAGTCTTTCTTTACAAATCGCCCACAGATTTTCAATAGGATTTAAGTCCGGAGAGTTTCCAGGCCAGTCTAGCACCTTTATTCGCGTTGTAATCATAAAATTCTTCACAAGTTTCGATGTGTGGCACGGAGCCAGATCTTGCTGAAAAATGCCACATCCATTTGGAAATCTCTCTTTCAATTTTCGAACGACTCTTCTCTGTAAAACTTTGATGTGCTGTGGTCCTCGCATCATACCTTCTACGATATGTAAGCCTCCGACGCCATAGTAGCTGAAAAAGCCCCAAAATATCTTCAAGGGATGTTTCACAAACTGATTGATGTGAGATTCTCGAAGTTTCTCACCTGGAGATCTGCGAACATTCAGACTTCTTTGATCCTGCACGAAAAAAAATGAGTCTCGTCACTGAATAACACCTTTCTTCACTGTTTTTGCGTCCAGATTTTTGTATTTAAGACCCCATTGATACCGTTTTTTTATTGAGTTTGCAAGAAATTGTTTTTTGACTGGTCTCCTTGCCCTTCTAACGCAATTTCGAATGACGTAAGTTGTTTGTTTGTTTTAGAATTTCGCTCAAAGCTACTCGAGAACTATCTATGCTAGCCGTCTCTAATTTAGCAGCGTAAGACTAGAGGGAAGGCAGCTAGTCATCACCACCCACCGCCAACTCTTGGGCTACTCTTTTACCAACGAATAGTGGGATTGGCCGTCACATTATAATACCCCCACGGCTGAAAGGGCGAGCATGTTTGGTGCGACTGGGATTCGAACCCACGACCCTCAGGTTACGAGTCGAACTCCTTAATTCTCCTAGCCATGCCGGGCCCGGAAATATATAGTGTGCAGCAGCGTAAAGTTTTGTTGTTTGTTGTATCTTGGGATTTATTATTATATATTTGTTGTTGTTCTAGGTGTGTGCGTATAATTGTTTCAACGATTTATGGAGGAAATTTGATGATGTTGTTGAAATGTTGTTTCATTTTGTTGATTTCATCGTTAATGTTCTTAAGTGTTTTGTTTCATGTGATGAGTACCAGGGAAGGTATAATCCAGTTTCGATGATTTTTTCTGTGGATTTCTGTTTTGTTTTGTGTGTCAGTTCTTGTGATCTTGAGTTTGAGAAATGATATTTGGTTAGTTGTTTTCTTGCTCACAGGTGAACTTAATGTTGGGGTGTACAGAGTTAACGTGGTTGAAAAAAAACAAGTTTGTGTACTGTAGATGTGAATTCAGAAATTGCATCATCTGCATATCTGTATCAGTATAATATTTGGTGTTAGATTTAATTTATCGCTTGAGATTCAGTCTGTGTCATAAAAATGTTGGCTAGAACTGGTGACACAGGATTCCCCATACTTAGGTTTTTTATTTGTAGGTTGTTTTGGTTATTGAAGATAAAGTTAGTTTTGGTGGTGGTAAATTCTATAAGGATTGTTAATTGGTTGCTATGGATGTGTATAAATGAGTTGGGGTCTTGGATATAAACTTTTAAAGTTGTCTTGTAGGCTTCAGTGGTTGGAACTTCTGTGAAGAGAAAGATTATATCAAAACTTGCTATTTAGGCTTTATAATTTAGTTGATTAATAACAGATTTTAAAGTTAAAAGAGTCTTTTAAAAATGAACCGGTTGCTTTTACATATTTAGAGAATGCTTATGCTATATATTGATCGAGGTTGTAGGTAAATGATCCGTTGTTTTGTTGATGTTTTCGGTTTGTGCAGAATGGATCACCAATCTTCTAGCTAAGTCTTCCAGACAGGCTTTCATTTCTATGGATGGGATATATCTATGTGTTACTGCGAAGTTGAGTCTTTTGTTGAGCAGATTTATCTTTTCATTTCTTAATTGTCTGTTGTGTCTGTTAATTATGAGGTTGGTTAATAATTAGTTCTGTTGACATCATAGTTTGTCTAGTTTTTTTTGTTATGGCGGATCTTCTTTCCTTGTCGCTTACTATTGATTTGATTGATGTTGCACTGTATGAGTCCACAAAGGTCTGGTTGAATGTCAGCAGAGGAAGCTTCTTTTTACAACAACAACAGCTGTCATTCTGGCTGGAAGCATGCTACAAGGGACTTTAGTTCACATGAAACAAACTTATCGCATTAAAGGTGAATCATCAAAATTTTTATCGGTCAAACCAAAGGTGAATGAATCAACAAGACTTTAACATAGCAGATAGAGCCAGAGAACAATTGCTGGCACCACGTTCTAGAGCGTAATCTCTTAGTCATAAAGTATCTATCGTTTAGAAGAAGTGGTGAAGCATTTGGTTCCGTAGATAATGACAATTATTTAAAAATAATAGAGCTGTCAGTTGAGTGTGATACATTTCTTGCTAAATACATTCAAAATCATTCAAATAAGGAAGAAGGTTAAGACTTCCTGAACAATAAATGTTAAACTGCCACTTTCACTAAACAAAAAACAGTGACATATAAAAATGTCATTTGCAAGTTTGGATTTCTTTGAAACTTACAATCTACGCCTAAAGAGAACTTCCGTAATGTCACCAAAACTGATTAATACATATCCCATGGATTAAGAGAATTACACAGAGTAAGAAACTGTTTAGTTTGTTGCCATCTGCAATACAGGTCATTGAAAAATCATCACAATCCAAAGAAAAAAACTGTGTTGACGATGATATGCAACCAATCTCTTATATCAATTTTCCCAAATGTCCTAATAATCTGATGTATCTGTGCTTCATGTCAATCTATTTCTCGGGAAAAAGATCGTTCTCGATGCTAAAAAGGATAAATCCTGCACTTCAGTCAATAACGTACAAACACAGACTAAATGCACTGGCATTCTTGTGGAACTAAAATGACAGTTTAGAATCACTCGGCATCAAACAGATTATAAACACCTTTGTTAGAAAAAAAAGACCCGTGAAGGAGTTGTTTAATGAAGTAAAAATAAGAGAATCTGCTACTACTACTTAGCAAAAGCAAGAAGTTCAGAAGCCAAGATTGCTTCTCTCTTTTAGTCATTAATACAAACACCAATTACTGTCATAACATTTCCAGGAAAGAATATACAGCTGATTCATAAACATTTGTGCTACTTTCATAAAATAGTGCAGGAAAAACATCACAGGAAATCCAGAAGAACCGCTGCTATTCCATTAAAAGTGCATATCAGTGAACAACTAATTTAAAATATGTAACCTATAGATTCTGCTGGGAAATACTACCTAGGGGCTCAGAAAGCAACAGTCGCAACATCATTTCGATAAGCATTTTTTAGACTACCTGGATATCCTAGTTTGCATGTAAAAGCATGTTCAAATTTGTTGAGTTTGACCTCCAACACCTGTAGTGGTCAAAGTACTAGAAATTCCTGTATAACATTTGTTCATAGCATTTCCTACATGCTTAATGTGCTTGTGCAGGTCATATCAACACCGTATATCTTACGTTAGAAAACCATCTTGTCTAAATATGAGGAAGTGGTCAGGAAAGTCTTCTCTCTTACTTTTTCATAGACGTACAAGAGAAAACCTCCAGTTGCTCAGAACGAACTGTGAATTCCCTTATAAGTTTATTTATGATTTTTCACGCAAAGGGCAAAGATGTACCACTACATTTCAGATGTCAGTTTCTCAGGCAAAATATTAGTAGTTATGGACAAACTTCTTTTACTCTGTTGAGTGGTGATCTTTGCTCAGAAGGTTACGCTATTGCCTGTAAAGCGAGAGTGTACAACTCCCTTCAACCATCAGTTTCTCATCAAAATGGCCATTCTAGTTGATTGTAAATTAGTTAAACAAAACAGTGGTTGTAAAAATTCTTTATCTATTTCGTTCCATGTGGTTTTTGGTTCGTAAGATAACATGGGTGCTTGAAAAGTAAGTGGATGTAACTTCCCTTTCAGCTATTGGTTGTTCAACTAAATGTTGGTCTTAGCTGGCGGCAAATGGTTTTAATCCATCTAAACTGATAAGGGTCTCGTTAATAGTTTGACTGACCTCTTAAGATTCCCATCATCATTTTAAGCGTCTCTCGGTTGACTCATCAAAGACAGATGATAAGCACTTGGATACTCTTCATCCTTATCAGTTGAACTGACATTATCACTGACAGTCTTATCCTTCTCATAAGTTAGAGGAACAACTTTTCTAAGTATTAGATGAAAGGTAGTCAGACCAGAGCTGAGTGATTTGCATGCTGCAGGCCCGTACTAATGGCCCAATAATCTAGGTTGGTATGTCTTCTCCCTGATTCTCTTTTCATAGCATCATTTTTGGTGCACAGATGTTTTACATAAATGATGGTGCACAAATTTTGTGCATTAGTAATGGCCGTTCTTAGCCATAAGCTTAAGGGTATAATGATGCTTTACGATTAAGAGGCGAGTCATACCTTATATACCTAGGGAGCATTGTTTTACAACAGCACTTAAGCATATTAAGTAAGAAAGCTGTTGATTTCTGTTCAGTTGCATTTACATCATCATAACAGAAGCTTATCTTCGACAGTCGTACAGTCCCCGACAGTTGCACACCAATCCTTGTATCATTTAAGATCTGGAGAATCTGACTCTACAGAAGGTGGGTGATTACAAAATTCAAAACAAGTCTACTTCCACAACTAAATGGGCGAAAGCAAAAGTATAACACACTATTATACACTTGCAACTACAAGCATAATACCTCAAAATATGTGCTCTTACACTCAGTTCTTCTTCCTGCATTGCTCATGTACTCTATTTCTGGAAAACTAGGAGTGCTTACACTTACTTTTTATTGCTCAGTTGCTCTACTCAGAGATCTTCAGAACTCTGAGTCATAAAAGTGGGTCCGAACATTCAATGAACAGACATGATCTCACTTTTCAGTATTCATTTTGTAAACTAATTGGAATAAGAAAATCCAAGAAACTACAGCAAGTGTACAACACTTTTTATGGAAAGATGTAATTGAAATAATGAAATGTTCAAGTATTTACCAAAACCAGTGTTAAAATTGGGATTGGAGATTATGTTTTAACAGATATCGTCTAGTGCATTCTAAAAACATAGTTTTTACATATTTTTTGTTATCTTATAAAAAATGTAAAATTTAACATTTTCAAGGGGGCACTTTTCTATCCGCTCCTTGAAGCTCTTGAAGAGTTGGATAACCCATCATTTAACATCCAAATTATCTCACCATGGGTTGTTTCCTTAGTGCTTGAGGGAAACCAAAAAAACGCTTATTTGACTGAACTTACATGGCTTTATCTATGTAATTATAAGTTATGGTTGTTCTACCTAGTAAGTCATTACGTGAAGCAAATGCATCACCATGCTTAACTAATGGGTCTTTGACACTCCAATGTCTCTGTTTAGCTCAAACTGCTGCTCTAAATCACAGCAAGCACTCTTATGCGTTTTTGTTAAGATGTGACAGAAACAATAGTAGTATAAGAACTAATGTAGACCACTTCTACTGCATTTGTTGTGTTGATGAGCATTCCAGTAAGAAGATAGGATGGCAAGCAACAGGAATACACTGCCCAAGCCAAATTTATTACAACCTGGACCAAAGATGCCTGCTTGTCAAGAAGAAATTATTAGTCTGTTACATTGCTTCAATAACCATATTGTACAGTATATAATTATGTGACCATTTCTGCAGTAAATCACACAACTTGCATGTTTAGAGGTACTGCAATTTCCTCCAATAGACACACATAAGCAATCCACTCCCTCTCATAAAACTGGAATTGGACAGAATGGATAAACTTCCCAGCAAAAGTCAATCCATATGTTGTACTGACAACACTGGCTGAGAGCTTTTATCGTACATTCATCCTTAATATGCCAACTTATGATTCCAGGTTCGCAACAACAATCTTTATCCTAAGTTTCGTGGAACCCAGATAGCCACAATCACACTTCGCCTTCCATATTTAGTTTGGAGGTACTTACAATAAGAAAGTGTTCACTAGCCAGAAGAACACTTTTATTCAAAGTTAATGACACACAATGATTTCTTCTATGGCTCTTGATCAGATTAAACTTGGAGTTTTATTCACAGCAAAAACCACTTTCTGCCAGGTTTCCTGCACTTATAATTATTACTTGAATTTTACTAACTGAGCTTAGAATAAAATACTTTGTAGATTAAATAGTGAAACTAAAGTTTACATTCTAAATATATTCACTTTCACTTTTGATTGGCCCGGCATGGCCAAGCGTGTTGAAGCGTGCGACTCGTAATCTGAGGGAAGCGGGTTCGCATCCCGGTCGCGCCAAACATGCTTGCCCTTTCAGGCGTTATAATGTGACGGTCAATCCTACTAGTCGTTGGTAAAAGAGAAGCCCAAGAGTTGGCGATGGGTGGTGATGATTAGCTGCCTTCTCTCTAGCCTTACACTGCTAAATTAGGGACGGCTAGCATAGATAGTCCTCGAGTAGCTTTGTGCGAAATTCCAAAACAAAACAAACAAACGCTTTTGATTAACGCTATTAAAAACCTACTAAATGAAAGGTATGCGCGCAGACAATAACATCGATAAACTAGGGGTGCAAATAGAATACACACCTCCGCCTCTCAAAACATGTTGCTTGTTTTTGTTTTTTGAATTTTGCACAAAGCTACTCGAGGGCTATCTGTGCTAGCCGTCCCTAATTTACCAGTGTAAGACTAGAGGTAAGGCAGCTAGTCATCACCACCCACCGCCAACTCTTGGGCTACTGTTTCACCAACAAATAGTGGGATTAACCGTCACATTATAACGCCCCACGGCTGAAAGGGCAAGCATGTTTGGCGCGACCGTGATGCGAACCCGCGACTCTCAGATTACGAGTCGCACGCCTTAACACGCTTGGCCATGCCGGGCCCTCTCAAAACATACGAAAATGTGTCCGTATGTCCGTTTTTATCAACAGACACGTAACGTCATTGGCAGGACAAAAAGAAATAATAATCTTCTTATTTCCTCCAAGTTTCATTAAATTCTGATGATTTTAAAAGAATTCTAGAGCAAAATAGTGTAAAAAATTGGACCTATGTTAACAGATAGGGATTTTTTTGTAACATTGGTGTGACCTTGAATTTTAACATTCATCCTCCAAAATCTAAAGACTTCTAAATTGGGTCATATTCCAAATGTATATAAATTTTTGTCTAAATCTATCAAAACGGTTTTCGATAAACATACATACAAACCTACATATACAAGGGTGAAAACCCAACCTCTGTTTATTTTCGGAGGCAAAGATAACGGAAGGTATGCTAACAAAGGGTTTATTTTTTTTAACTTTAAGTAACACTAAATATAAAAGTATAATTGAAATATGGAAGAAAATACACACTTCTGCCTGATACACAGTGGAATACGACTTGAAGATATGGGTAAACGATGTAATAACAGTCTAAATTCTTGTAAACTCTTTGATTATGTAAAAATATGTGTAAAGAAACTCTGCTTTTACAAGACCCAATACCGACTCAAATACGTCAATAAACCCTTAAGTTTCTGACACAAGAAAACAGTGAGTGGTTCTTGTTATAACGGCTGGCAAACGGGCAGTGGGGATCAAGGGTTAGTCAATTTGCAGTTCTTACCTGCTTCGCCGAAAAGAATGATTCAGTTCACTACTTAGGAACAACAAGTAGTGGGAGTTCTACAGCCCCCCGCTAGCACAGCGGTATGTCTTCGGATTTACAACGCAAAATCAGTGGTTTGATTCCCCTCGGTGAGCTCAGCATATAGCCCAACGTGGCTTTGCTATAAGAAAACACACACACATACTGTGAGTTCTACAAGAAAAGTGTACGAGCAGCTTCAGTCTTCACAAAGACTTTCGATAATTAAATAAATAACGAAAGCGAAGTGAAGTAACTCATATTAAAGAACTCCGCATTTAACCGGAGAGCCACGTGAAAGAACAAAATCTTGAAATTTAATTTTTTAACTAAAGTGGTTGGAAACATATTTTGTTGCCGTTCTTCACTTTGTATGGTGCTCACATTTATGAATTGGAATATTTCCTTACTCTAATCCTTAGATGTTTACAATGTTTCTCGTAAATAAAGGATACAAACGTGTTTTAAATAAAAACGTGTGAATAAAGTGAAAGAAACTTATGAGATAATATATGAATTGGAATACTTCCTTACTCTAATCCTTAGATGTTTACAATGTTTCTCGTAAATAAAGGATACAAACGTGTTTTAAATAAAAACGTGTGAATAAAGTGAAAGAAACTTATGAGATAATATATCAAACACGTTATGTATTTACCATAACTAGCACCAACGAGGCCTTTCACCCAGAGGTGTTACTAAGCGCTGACATACGAGGCCCGTAATTCGATTCTATTAGACAATGCCACGAATCCCCAGTTGGTGCTTTTAAAAATCAGAAGAGAAAAACATGATCGAAATCGTTGTCATTTTAAACTTATTTATTTAAACGGCGTGAAGACTCGTTAAGAACAGTACAAAATAAGCACCCGAAAGCGACTCACATTCTGTATAATAGTGTATTTCACATGAATATTTGGTTTTGTAAGACTGAAATACTGTAGCAGTAAATAGGATATATGAATAAGTTAGTTTGTGTGTTTTCTAATAGCAAAGCCACATCGGGCCATCTGCTGAACCCATCGAGAGGAATCGAACTCCTGACTTTATCGTTGTAAACCCGAAAACATACCGCTGTACAGGCGGGGGACAAGTAAGTTAGTGAGCTAATTATACTGAAAATGAGTAATTTTGTTTAAAAGATAAATAATCTTCGCAAATCGGCCTAGTGTTCAAATTTTGTAAACGTAATAATAAAATGAAATGTATTTTATTATACAGCACTTTTGAAGGAGTGGATAAAAAAAATGAATAATTCCTTCCAAATATCTTTGCTTCCTATCAAGGAAACTCCAGTTGTCTTAGTCATGTATTACTTATGTTTTTCTATATAAATGCCTTGTATTATAAATGCCCATGAACTCAGAAAAAGGTTTTTAGGTCTTCTAACAAAGGCCTGAAATGTAAGACCAAATAAAAACAATTAAAGTATTTGGTTTTGTAAGTTTTTAAAATAAATTTTACTGTTATACTTATAAAGATTTATTTGCACATTTGACTAAAAGTACAAATTTAAAACTGCCGTAAATTTTCTACGCTTAGTTAGCTTAGAGACTTTCTTGAGTTATCATCGGAATTTTGTTTGTTTGTTGTTAAACACAAAGCTATACCCACCACGGGTTTCGTAATCCTGTTTTTGGTGTCATAAACCTTCAAATCTGTCTTTGAGCCATTAGGGTAATTGTTAGGACAAAGGTTGAAATATCGTTAATAGCAACGGTACTCAACCGTTAATTCAGAATATTATGATCGTTTTATTTTACTTACAAAATATGGTTACATCAACTATATCATTAGACAACAGTATTTGGTGGGCATCTGATTGAAATACTGTTTTAAACAATTTTCTTCTCGAAACAAAAACAACAAAAAACCCATAAGGAACGTAACAAAGAACGTAGTGTTTAAAATACGGTAAGCTTTGCGACAAATGTGTAATTTTTTTTTGAAGAAGGGAATGGAGGATGAATTTATTCTTGATGGCTTCTCTGATAAAGCACTGGCTCAGTTACTCAAAGGTCCTGGGTTCAAGGCCAATACTTGAGTTCCTCTTCACTTATTGACTTCTGCTCTTGAAATAATGTTTGTCAGAAAGCTTTCTTTTATTTTTTCGTGATATAGTTACACAAATGCCTATGTAAATTTTCTTAAAGGTTATCTGTGTAGATTTACACAGTAAAACTTGTCCTGCGCCTTATAAACTATAATTTTGTTTGTTTTCAAATTGCGTGCTAAGCTACACAAGAACTATCTGCGCTAGCCTTCCCTAATTTAGCAGTGTTAGACGAGAAGGAAAGCAGCTAGTCATCATCACCCACCGCCAACTCTTGGGCTACTCTTTTGCCAACGAATATTCGAATTGACAGTCACTTATAACGTCCTCATAGCTGAAAATACGAGCACGTCTGTTGTGACGGGGATTCGAACTCGCGACTCTCAGATTACGAGTCGTCTGCCTTAATCAACCTGGCCATTCAGGGCCTAAACTAAATTACCGACACGTAAAGTTAAGGGAGTGATATTAAAAAATCAAACAGGGGAAAAAAAGAAGAGAAAGAAAGACAAATTGCAAAACAAAAAGCAAACAAACAGGAATATTAATGCTTTATAATTAAGAATATTCCTGCTAAGAAAGAAAAATATCTATGTATGAGAAATGAAAACTAAGCATTACTATTTCCAGTAACACCATTACAACTTATAATAAATTCTAGTAGCACTCTGACCTGCAGTAAATGGAAAATGTCAGATTTGGACTTAGATATCGAGTGCACTGAAACATTAAATTACGTACTTTCAGTTAACGTGAAATAATTCGAACGTTTCTTAAATTTGATCAGCGGTATTAAAGTTGAAGAATAAAAAATAAATTAAACGTAGACGACATGAATACTTTGATGGAAAAATTCAAGGCTCATTTTACAAGTGCATTCACATCTACTTGTTTACATTAAGGATGGTTAATGAACTTCCTAAGTGACAAAGTCTATATTTGATGGTTATGAGCATTATTTACCCAATTACTGAATTCTCTAAAGATAAATCAGTAAATTACGAAAAACTATATAGACGTATAATACATGTTCAAATTACAATGGACTTTTTTTTTTTATTAATATAGACTTATATTTGGTTTGGTTTGTTTTAAATTTAGCGCAAAGCTACACGAGGGCTATCTGCGCTAGCCGTTCCTAATTTGGCAGTGTAAGACTAGATGGAAGGCAACTAGTCATCACCACCTATCGTTAGCTCTTGGACTACTTTTTCACTAACGAGTAGTGGGATTGACTATGACATTAGGTAGCCTCCGAGACTAAAATTTGAGTATATTTGGTGTGAAGAGGATAAGAACTCGCGACCCTCGAATTATGAGTCGAGCGCCCTAACCACCTGGTCATGCCGTGCTTGTACAAGTAAAACGCACAAATGTTCTTCAGTGAATATGTACTAATAACAATAATAAAAGCTTAAATTTGATGTTAGTAACCGCCATGTACTTAAAGAAAACGAGTATATATATGTACGCTTAAAGCAAAAAATAAAATTATTTTGGACATAAATATAAAATGAAACTAATATATATATACAATAATCTAAGAATTGGAGATTCTGTGGATGTATTAATCAATATGGTGTTATTCATATTTGCACATTATAGGGTGATAAGGGATTCGGGTAGATGGGAAGGTAAAGAGAAAGCAACTTTGTTGCATACACAAAGTTTCAGTACAATTTTTCGTCCAATTATAAAGCATTTTTGCTACCAGATGGCAAATTTATCTCTGGAGTATTACCTTACATCACGCCATACAACATTAACAGAGCACGTGATATTAAATTTCAAGGCTGTACGTACCTTATCTGGCAGAGGTCTGGTGTGGAGCGTTTCTAAGTTATCAATAAATACTCTACAGTTTACTATAGACTTTCACTTAATATATAACCACATTGTTTTTGCTGAATAGACTAGTTTGCTTGTGTTACCATCTCTAGCTTGCTGCTTCGAAGAGCCAACATATGTTTAGAATAAGAAAACAATTTTTCTGTTTTATTTCTTCTGATCCAGCCAGAATTGTACCTTTAAGGTTAAGCCTATCATCAGTTATATTCACGTTGATTTTAATGTTAACCCTAATTTCTGTTTACGAAAATATAAGATGCGAGGGGAAATCGCTGGATTTTACCTATAAAAAATACGCACGAAGCAAGGTGACACCTGTTGTTTTAGGTATGTGGTAATATTGAGTAAACGTTATAGTGTACAGAGCAAAACAAAATCACGTTATTTTACTATTACTACTAGTAGTGCAAAAATGATATCTACTACTTTCGTATTCATGGTAACGTTGCCACTTGATCGATTAGCAGTGTATTGATCATGTTTATGATTGTATTCAGTTGTGGAAAGTGTAAATTTTCTATTTAAATATTATATTGGTATGTGTACATATAAATTATTTATAGTTCATACAGGGTGGTCGCTAGAAAAGCGGAAAATTTGAGGGTCAGATGAGATCATGAATAAAATGCGTGCTTACTCATTTCTATTTTGATTTCTTTACATCATGAATAAAATACATTATTTTAATATCATTTTGAGCATCTATGAGTGTAATATAACATATGCTTTTGAAAAAACTTTGTAAAAGTTATTCTTTGTAAAAATAAATAGCTGTTTGACAAATTTTCTGCTTTTCTAGCGACCACTTTGTATTTTAGTGGAATTTTGAATGTACATTAAGAGAATGTTTGATGGTTGTTTTTCTGTCCATTTAGTTTTGCATGTTTATTTTATAGGTCAGTAAGTATATTTATGTACTTTTTAAATTCATTCTGTCATGTTAAATATGCATATAATAATTTGCTGTATGTATGTATATATATAATATTTTGTCTTGTATACCTTTTATTATATTTTTGCCAAACAGTGATTTCCTCTTGTTTTTTATTTAATTGTGTTGAAGATTATTCTTACAGTTTTGGTTCTGGTTTTGTATTTTACCAAATTTTGTTCAATCCTGCATACTTGAATATGTTTGTTTCTTCGTAGTAGTTAAGATGTAATATTTTGATACTTCAGAGATTTTGTTTTTCCTTTTGTGAGAGAAGCAAATTATCTTTTGGGCTTTTCATGATTTACAGTGATTTTCTGGGTTTAGGTTTTCTCGTCTTTGCGTTTCTTTCTTTCTACATTATAATTTGCTAGTAGTATTGGAATTGGATCTCTATACATACCTTTGTTGGGGTTTTGTAGCTTTTTCTTGTTAATCAAGATGTTTTATTATTTTGTATACTGAGTTTTTAAAACTTCATCTTTTATCACCTTTTGATTTTTATGAGTATATTAATAACAGTGCTGTATATATTTATTTGTAATTTGCTGTAATTTATGTTGTTGTTTTTTTTAATTGGATGGTAAATTTGTTTTTCTTTAACTTTTTTTTTATAGGTAATGCATTTTCCATACTTTTTTGTTTTTTTAAATTTGCTTCAGTGTTTTTGTTTTACCACAATTAGTAATGAATTTCAAAGATACAATAAATGAGGATTGGAACCTTTAAGGACACTAATGACAAAGTGTTTTCTTTTTTTTTCGTTATGATATGATTGAATTTATGAATATTCTTTTTATCATGAGAGGATAGTTGAAGTAAACCCTGAGCATCCTGTGAAAATAATATTGAAGCTAACATGGGTCATGTAAATATTTATCCTTTGTTGCAGGTAATGTTCTAAGGTTTCATTTTTTTCTGAGGGGAAGGTATTTTGAAGTGACATTTTAGACATGTCAGTTTGCAGAACAACCCAACTGAGGTTATTATTAAATGACCTTGTAAATCTTTTGATTTTTATTAGAATTTGGGGGTTGTTTGACCTTTAAGAAGGAGGGCAAACGTCTACCCTTTCAACTCACTTTGATGATAAGTATAAAGATCAAATGATTAGAAATCATATTTGGGATTGACTCATTCCATAGAGTTTTTAAAGAGGTCAAAGATTAAATATTCAAGCCTGTCGTCCTCCTTTTTGGTGGGTATGTGGACAGACAGTGGGAAAGTGCATAAGGATTGAAGAGTTACAACTGTAATTCATATTTTCAAAGGAAGTGATACGAGTTGCTCATATCATAGGCCAGTTAGTTTTGTGAAATATGAATGATTCTAGAGAATTTGATACCTTTGCAAAATAATTTGTAAAATATCAAGAGAGAGCTAACATTGATTCACTTAAGGGGTATTTTGCCCTACAAATGTGTTGGCCTTTTGTTGAAGATGTCATTTGCTCTCTGAATGATGAATTTGGTATATATTTAGATTTTCAGAAGGCTGTTGGTGTAGAAGTTGTCAAGGATCAGCCAGAAAATCCATTATGAATGTGGGTTATTGACACATTCCAACTCCTCTGAATAATAGCACTGCCATCTTTCCAAAGGAGTAGCATAGCATACAAATTCCTGCATGATCAAGGACAGAATAAAGCACTTCAGCCTTATTTCTTGGAGTAACTACTTATTTAGGCACTCTCCAGCTTCCCTGTTATCACTTGTATGTGATCAGACCAGATCATGAACACATCACATTTTTAGATCATTCTGGAGAGGATACTAGTAATTAGTCTGCATATTTCCCGGCACTGACTTTCATTCATAGTGAGAGTTGGACTTAGTGTTTGAGTGACATTTAGTCATTAGTATGCTGTTTTATGTAAATGAGATTTTGTATCTGGCACATATTAAGTTAGATCTGATTTAATTGCAATACGACGGGTAATTAGTTGTAAAACAAAGTTTCTGACTTGCAGTTATATGTACTCGTATTTCCAAGACTAATTGCTAATACTGTTCTGCTTAGTGTTTCTGTACAGTTGAAAATTTTGTAATAAGTAAATTAGATCTATGTTAACTCCTACTTTTCTTTCTTTGGTAAGATTTCAAGTTTTGTGTACTTTTGTTAATTGGAGTATGTAATTTAAATTGTAACTACTTGGATATAAGAAAGATGATTGTAGTTGTAGAACGTATGTACCATCTATTTATGAGGTTTTGATTCATAAAACTAATGAAATTATTGAAAAATCATAACTCATATTAAACCTTGTTTAAAGAAATGGACATCAGGAAAACAAAAGCAAGTTACAGATTTTTCTATTGCTTGTGTGTAAAACTTTGTATTAATGTGTATTTTTCCAATGCTTAGTCAAGGGTTTAATATTTCACTATTAGGATCATTTAAAACTAATATTGTGTCATAAAGACTTGTATGTTTCAAGCTGAGTCTTTTGTTCACATCTCTTCTGCTGTCACACATTCACAATTAGGCCCCTTGCAAAAACATTTTCATTTTGAAACAAGGAATTAAATTCAAACTGTAGCATCTAATCACATATTTATTAAGCCTACTGTGACTACCATGCTCTAAACAAGCCTTTATGTATGACAATTTGTACATCCACACAGAATAGTGCCAAGTTATTAAATTGCCTTATTCATAACTAACAAATAGCTATTAGAGTTTTAGTAAAATTTCTCTAATTTTACCCACGTGCTTGGGTGCTATACTAGTTTAAGTAACAAGATGGGACTCTTCTAACTATTGTAATTCATTTAATAGGCTACCAGTTAGTGCATTTTTACCATAATGGGGGCTAGAATGTTAATTTCAAGAGGCAAGTTTTTAACTTGCTTATCCCCAAATGGCAGTAACTTATTTTTTAATAATTTTTTTTTTACTTTGGAGAGCAGTCACCTTCCCACAACTGCCTGCAGGCAGTGAAGGATGATATAGGTGTGGGCTTGAGCACCCACATTTCACTCTATTTTATATTTCTTTATCTGTTGTTACTCCTTTAATTTATTTCTTTACGTGAGATTGACAAATGGAGGTTAAAACTGGTAATGATGTATCCCCACTGCAATGCAAGTTTTACTCTGTAGTCACCTCTAAAATCTAGGGTACATTTTGTATCCCACATTATACCTTGTACCCTGGGATTTCTTAAATTAGTGCAGCATTTTTTTATTTATTTTTGTTTCAGCTTCTTTTTTTAGGTTTTAACAATCTAATATAATTAGCAAGAAGTTTAGGTGTTTTAATGCGGTCCTTCCTTTTGATTATGTTTTACTTTATCAGTATTACATTTCTTTAAATGTATATTAGTTACATAGATAACTAATTTGTTATCCTTCTATTTATTTACTATTAGCCTGAAAACTTGTAATGGTAAAAACTGGGTTTTGATACCTGTAGTACAAACAAGCTAATCTGCCATATGAGTTTGCATTCCATCTACTAGTAATTGGTTAATTGTATTTCAGCTGTTAAACTGAGCTAATCTGTTGTCCATATCATTGTTATTTACAACAGTAAACTATTTTCATCATTAAATGTGTTTTATCAAGGATTTCTTGTTGTTATCTGATAACATAGTTGAACTGGCAACATGAGTCATACAGATGAAGCACGTATGAGATTGTGTCATGGAAAATATATGCTGTTTTGGGCATAGCATAGTCTTTGTTGACACATGCTGTTTAAACTTTAGTCTTCCCAGTGAATCTATAAAAACTTATAAATCTATTAAAGCCTGTATTCTGAACCTAGTGTAATTTTTGTGTGTGTGTGTGAAAATGAACAATAAAAGCTATAAACATACAGGTTTACTTATCCAGCCTAAATTGTATATGTCTAATTTTTTTGTCTTTCTGTATTCAAAACCAAGACAATAAAAAGTTAAAATTCTTCACTGTGACAGTGAACAAAACTTGAGTCTCATAAATTGTTAAGTTCTCATAAGAGATGTATTTTGGTCCTGAGAGATTTTTCATTGCGATTTGTTTTATGCACAACTCAGTATGGAAAAATTGAATGTTTACCTAAGTAATTATGCAGAAAAACTATTGAAAAAGAATGTTCACATTTTTCTGGTCAATGAGCATTATATATAAATAAAACAACCTGTATTTTCATATTTTTTAGCTTTTTTTTTTAAATGGACTGGAAAATGTTTAATTTTTATATTAATGTTACAGTAATGTGACATGAGTTAAGTGGTTATTTTGACTATAAAATGATTTTAGAAAATGAAGATGTCGTAAGTTTCATTGTTATTTTTATAATCTGTGATTTAAATTATAACTGAATTTAAATGCAAACAAACATCATTTTTATATTTTACAAATTGTTACTATTCTTAATTTGTACAAGGCCAGTTTTATGTATTGATGGAATTTAATTTCAAGGTGCTGTTTATCAGTACTACTTGTGGTGAGATTACTAAATTCATTTCATTGTTTAATTTATATTGTGTCATTGCTCTCTTAGGGCATCCAGACATTTGTGGGTATATTGTGAGTCATTAGTTTAATGTTCTTTTTTTGTTTTTTTACATCTGTCCTTTATTAAAGAAGCCACTTTTGGGAGCTATCTATCATGAAAGAAATTTGTAAACTATTCTAATTTTTATGTAGCTACTGATTTTTTGCTACATGTAACCTTAAGAACTGGTATTAGGGTAACGAAAACAAAATATTGGTCACAAAACAATGTGCTCTAGTCTTTGTAAGTAAGAATATAGAAAATAATACTAGTTTTCACTTAAGTTGGTAACTTGTTCTGATCAGAACTCTATTAACTTAATTAAAAATTATTTAGGGATATCATTTTGTAAGACAATCATGCCTGAACATATTGAGTTTTTTTTATTATTATTCTCTGATTTATCGTTTGCCTAGTATTGTTTTTCTAAAACCTTTTGTTAGTCTAATTTGCTATTCTTTTATTAAAGAAAAGCAGTTGAGAGGCATAAATTTGTAATCAGATTTTGCCACTTCTAATTGTTGAAAGATGGATTTTATCGTTCATCAATTCTTAGCTTAAATGATAATGACAAAGAATATTGTTTATTGATGAGGTTCATAGGATGGTAGAGAATAATTGTAAGATTTGTGAAAGGCTTTAATGAATAAAAAATGTCTAATAATGCTGTGCTGTAAGAAAATTTAAAGTTTAAATTATTTTGATAAGTTCCTGGAGATGGAGGCAGTCAGCTGGAAGCCAAGTTGAAAAAGCCAGAAGTGGTTCACTATTTCTGTGATAAAGAAACTAATGATTACTTTGACCTTTGGCTTAATTTGGAACTACTAGTGCCATATGTATTGGATTGTTGGGTAGACAACATGAGGTATGTAAATTATGCATTAATATTTTGTGAGTTTTGCTCCAGTTATTCAGTTAATTTATTCTTGATGACTATGTCAGTGTGTGTGTTTATTTTGTACACATTTTAGCATAAAAGTATAATCTATAATACCTTTTGAATTTTTTATGGGTTTAGAAAGGAAACATTCCCTTTGACTTGTCTTGTGATTTTAAACTTAAAAAATTAATTTCAATAATTAACAGTCTAAATTAGAAAACAACAGATTTTTTTCAATTTTGTAGATTATAGATCTTGTTTTGTTTTCAGCACAGCCTTTTAACAACAATATTAGGTTATACTTTTATTACAAACATGATATAAAATCCATTTTTGGAATGGATTGTTACAAACCTATACCGATTTTCTGTATGTTTAGAAGTTGTAATGTAAGGAAGCACTTTATTTCTATGAGGTTTTTAATCAGATAACCTCATTAAAAGATGCCTGTGCATGTTTGTGATTTACCTTTAACTTGTAATGTAAGACATCACTTTTATTATATGGGGTTTTTCACTAGCTTGACTAAATAGATGCACATAAATAAAAAAAATACTCAAGATAGCACAGATGCAAAATGTCAGATTGTTTGCCTTTGGAAGTGTGGAAGTTGTGTTACTTTTAAATGTGGTCTTTCACATAAAAAGAACAAGCATGTGTGCATGTAAATAAATACTAAAATTCTGTAAACTTCCTCAAAGTCTACTTAGTATGGGTTCAAAATTTCAGTTTTGTAGTTTCTCTCCTCTTGGAGGTATGGTGGTCAAACAGACATGAGTGTCTGTCTTGTCTGCAATTTCTATTTGTATAATAAGGAACCATTTTTTTTTCTTTCACTAGCTAGCCCCACTGAAAGATGTGTGTGTGCACACATTGATAAGTAATAATACCCAGGTACACAACCTTATAGTCCACTTGGTATGTGTGCAAAATTTCAGGTTTCAAGGTTCTTGAAGTTATGGTAGTCACACACATGCCCTTTTATTATTATTATAGATAACCAGTATATTATAATGCTCTTTACATATTCATAGGACTAATAATTTAATAATTTCACAAGTACTACTAGCAACCCACTTCTAAAGGTATATTGAAGAAGCACTCTACCATGAGTGATTGCTTTTGTATTCTTTTCATGGTTTGTGCAACCATTTATTAAAGTAATATTATAGTAACCAGTTATTTAAATACTATGTTACTATCATGATTTGCCATTTTATAATATTTCATTCATGTTTGTTTCCAAATGAATAACAAATTTTAAGATTTCTTAAAATAAATAATCTTTTTGTTTTAACAGTGTTTTGTTTTTTTTCTCAGTAGATAAATTAACTTGCATAAATTATATATTTTGTGTGTGTGTGTTCCAAGTGCATAGTGTATAGGACAAGTTAGGCAAAATATTGGGTGGAAAAAGTATAATTTTTTTATTTATATAAATGCTTTAGCAGATATTATTACTTGAAAATAAATAATGTAAACCTGAAGATATAATTAAATGTTTTTCTTTAGCTGTTTATTTTGTAAGTTATAAAAATGAGTGGTAACTTAATATCTAACAATTTTTTTTGTCAGGAAGTTTAATGAAATAATTTTTTTATTTTAAGTTCTGTGTCAATAAAGCTGTTACCATTGATATTTTGTAAGTAATGTATTAAAAACAGTAACAAATTCAGGAAGTTGTTCATAAATTAAAGTATGTTTTTAGGAAGTTAACTCTGTTTCATACAACTTGTATCATTCATATAATTATGTGCTTAACTTTGAATTTATAAGGTTTTTAATTAATAAACAGTAAGATTAATTTAGTTCAGTGGATATCCACAGAAAAGTACATCTTGCTAGTAAGGCAATGACTACTTTTGTGTGTGTGTGTGTATTTTGTATTCATGACCCATAAAAAGTAATTGAAATAGTCTAGTTCCAAAATCCGTAATTTACACCATCTTTGAACTGTGTTGTATTTTGTAACATATATTTCTGCATTTCATTATCAATATATAATACACATATTAGTTCTGATTGTATGTGGTACATTCTTAGCATTGACAATATGTATTGAGTACCTAATTTGGTCAAAACTACATATAAAATGTTCTACTGAAATATTTTTGTTAAATTTTGTTTTATGTGTAACATAACCACCTCACTTTTCTTTTTCTCTCTCCTTGTATGTGTCTCAACTTTTATAGTTTGAACTTGATAGCTTAAAGTAGCTTTCAGTTACTTTTGAAATATATTGAGTTGTTATACAACCTTTGTATTTTATACTTTTATTTCAATTGTAAGTATAGCTTGTGATAGTGATACTACTTCAGTGAAAGTTTTACAGGTTGGTCTATGACAACCATACCAGAACAACAATGAATTCACCAGGTGTCCATATCAACGTGCCAGGATTTGGAAACACAACTAGTGTGGAATGGTTAGATCCAAGTCATGTGTCTCCAAGTATGTAGATCTATGAATATTTCTACTTGTAAACAGACTCGCTGCTAGAAATCAATCTAGTTCACTGTTTAGATATAGATTTATCTGTTCATCTACAAACTTTGATGCAGTATTATACTGGTTATTCATATTATAACTTTTTCATATTTCTGGTTACAAATGTTTTATTAAAAGCTTTAGGTTTATAAGATTCCTTATTTTTTTTATATGCATGTCACAAATGTGAAATATTCCTTTCAATCTCAGTTGCTTTCAAATATTACTATTCTGCAAATTTCTTTTTCAAAAACTGCAGTTATGCAATTGAAATCTGTATTTTTGAACTTAAAATGCTACTCAGTCAGGTTTTTTTTTCTGTTTTTAATAAATTTATTTACATTAATTTTTTCTACATTTACTTTGTCTCACACTGTAATGTATTAAACTATAAATGACCAGTTACTAAAATTAGGGTTGAAACACACACAAATTAAACGTGAAGAACAACAGAAATAAAAAATTAAGACAATTACAAAACAAATGTACAGCTCCTTAAAACACAGTTTACAGGTATGTATCCTGTCAGGACTTCCTACAAATGTTAAAGAACAATAGACCTTAAATATCAGTTAATAATTATTTCAATAAGTAAAGGAATTAGGGAAAAGAACTAAAGGAAGAAAATAAATCAATTTCCAAATTATAATCAATATTTACACATCAAGTTATAATCGTCAATAATACCTTTCTGATATGTCTCGCAAAGTAACTTTTTTGAAAGCTTGTGACAGGTTTTTATTCAGTAGTTAGATCACAAGAATATGTTTTATGTGACAATATTTAACATATTTATCAATAATAACTGTACATCACCACTAGTGGAAACTTGTGTTTGTGTTATAATTTGTACAAACTTAAAATAGTCAGTTAGAAGGTGAGTGTTCAGTTTACTTTTAAAAAATTTTGGATAACTTCATTCACCTATCTCACTGTTTCCAGAGCACTATTCCTTAGGACTCTCCAGTGCATATTATTTTACAAATTCTACTATTGGAGCTTGGGAGTTCTTATCCCATGCAGGTTTTCAATCACTGAGGTGATGGACAGAGGTCACTTCTCCAGATTAGGAAAATGAATTACTTCCACCCTTGGAGAAATGTGTGACATTGGAGGCACTCCTACCTGGGTTCTGAATGTCTTTTTAACATATGTTTGTATGAGAGGCACTAACTTGTGCATTAGCCTACACATAATAATAGTTCAAATTTGATGTGTGATTTTGGGTGTGGACATTCTTTTTGATCAATATTTGTTCACTGTTATTCATGGAAGAAAGCACATTTTCTTCTAATAATTTCAAATCCAGAGTAGTCCAATCCTGGGTCCTTGGTTGAGCACAGTTGTTCCACACCCTCAATGTAATTCTGAGGGAAAGTATATTTTACCTTGCTCACACCATTGAGAAGTAAGGATTAGTTTTCATGGTTCCAGACTGGATGAATTTTATTTTCTTGGGTTGTGTGAGGTACATAAGATTCCCTTATTCTGAGCATGGGGTGTTGCCTTTTGGACTTCTTTAGATTGAGAAGAAGGTTTTATCCACTTTAGTGTTGCTTACCTTCTCATAATTCTCGTAACTCAGAGTGCAGAGCTCTGTGACTACAGCTTGGGATCCTTTTCCAAGTGTGTGTATTTCTCCTGGTCCAATTACCAACCCTGAGCAGTGGAACCTTGGCCATGTGGTTAGGGCCTGGCCAATAGTGATAATAATTATACAATGTTCCACTCACAATACATGAATTAAATTTGGGGGGAAGAACTTGCCTGTTCTGGATGTAATGCATTTCACCTACAAGCATGTCAGGCCTCCTATTGACACACCCTTAATCTAAGCAGACATTGTCTGTTGGAATAATGCCCTCACTGGGCCCTACATCTTCTCAGTGTGGAATTCTATGTATGTATAAAAGAAAGTAAATGTGTTTTGGAAGTTAACATTTTCTTGAACTAAAATGTATTTTGACTAATACATACCTCCTATCCACTCAAAAACTAAGAGCTGGTATGAGAGACAGTGAATTGAATCAGTCTTTAAAAAGTTATAACATTTCTGAATGAGGTGCTTTTATAAATACCAGGATAGAGGGATCATTGACATAGGTAGAGAATGTCATGACAGATATCACCAAGGATACTCAGTGATGTCGAGAAACCCACTTGTTGAGAATTTTATATGCAAAAACGGCTCGTTTGGGTTGAGAAAATATTTTACATAGAAGAGCGAACAACGTTTCGACCTTCTTCGGTCATCGTCAGGTTCACGTTTTCATATTTTCTCAACCCAAACGAGCCGTTTTTGCATATAAAAATCACCAAGGATAGTTAAGTAAGGTATTGAACATGTTTTCAGTTTGATAAAATGTAAACTTTAATTACAAGTGTAGCATTGCATGATTATTCTACAACGTTAACTTACATTGCTCTCAATGTTGTGTTAATTTTTCTGCTAATGCTCATGTTGTCTTCTTGTAAATTTTGGCACATCAGCAGTAGATGTTAGAAAGTGACATTCAAAGTATTCTCCAACACTACTGGATATGAATTATTCAAGGTTCACTTAAATTCTCCCAGTGCATGAAAGCAGCATCAGATTCAGAAGCCTTCCACCATTCTTGTGGCTTTACTCTCACACAACAGCCTACAGTTTCCACCCATTTATTATTTACTATGCGATTGATTTTAAAATGTTGTTTTGAAAGTTTTTAAAAAGTTCTAACACATTAATTCATTACTATTGAACTTCTCAACAGGCAGGAATAATGGGTTGATGATTGTGTTTGTGTTATCTTTTTCTTATTTCAACTTGGGAGAGCAGTCGCCTTCCCAAAACTGTCTACGTATAGATGTGGGATGTTGTCAGCTTGAGCACCCACATATTGCTCAGGTAATTTCTTTTCTTATGTGAGACTAGCGAATTGGAGGTTAAGACTGATAGATGGTATATTCCCTCTGCAATGTGGATCCTACTTTCACAGTTACATCCAAAACCTAGGATATCTTTTATAAATCTCACATTGTAGCTTGTATCCTAAGATCTGAGTAGAAAAGAATTTTCAAAAGGGTTAATGATAAACTAAACTTTTTTAAGGTTAGAGTAGAGGGGAAGTAGGTCAGTCATTATGTGTGTTAGTATATGTACATGCTTTTTCAATACTGCAACCAACTTCATACTTGTAACATCAGCTTAATTAAACCCCACAGTAACAGTTATTATTTACTACAAGTTGATTCAATCATTGTTGAAGTAATTAACTTGACACTGAATTTTGAAATGTTAATTCAAATACACATCAAATAAATAGCCATCAGAAATGGAGTTGAAATGCAAAAAACGAGTTAAACTTTATCAGCAACAGAAATCAAAAATTAAAACTATTGTAGTTGTTTATAGTTAACAGGTATGTGTCATGCTAGGACTGGTTACAAACATTAAAGAACAATATACCACAAATATCAAAGTTAATTATTTCAATAAATAAAGAAATTAGAAAAAGACAAACTAGAATAAGAAAAGCCTAATTTTAAAATGACAGTGTTCCATACTTAGACAACTAAAGTCATTTACAAGATCAAATAATAATCAACAATAATACTTATCAATGCTTGTGATGTTTTTATTCTTTGGTTAGATCAAGAGATTATGTTTCATGTTGTCATACATTTACATGCTCATTTGCAACATTAATATGTGTACATCAGTATTTGGGGAACTGATGTCAGTCTCCTAATTCATCCAAACTTAAATTTGATCAGCTAGAAAGTGAGTTTTCATTTAAATATAGCAAATTTACAGCTAAACTAAACAACAAAAGGAATAATAAATGAATGGTAGTAAAAACTATAATGAAATAAAAGTATACTTTAAGAGCTTTATACATGTAAATGTTTAAATCCAAAAATTCATAATGTCCATCTTAAAATTATGTTTACAGTATAAGAAAGAAGCTATTAGCAGCTTATCAACAAAGTATTAAATCATCTCTAAAAGTAAATATTGGTGGAATTCCATTTTGGTTTTTTAACTGTGGAGTTTTTATTATAAAATGTTTTACAATGCATTATTATGTAATAAGCAAGTATTTCTTTTGATGATTTTTCAAACTGTTCCTGTAGAATTAACTGTGTGAGTTTTAGTAATGTGAAGAACACAGTGAAATGTTTTCAATAGATGAATTTTAAAGTGTAGTTTTTTTTTGTTTTTTTTTCTATGCTTTGGATAGTAGCAGTTTACTATCTTGCATTGATTGTGTTAAAAGGTGTGAAATTAGCATTGCTGAAAGAAATCTGGATTGAATGAAATAAGCACACATCTAAATAATGTTCTAATATGTAAGGATTGGATGTCCTTTTTTACAATTCATTGTACAGATCATTTACTTCAATTGCATGTATGACTGAGGCTTAGATAAGCATCATTTATAGTGCTTTGTTATAATTAATTTTTTGTGTCACATACAAAGAAAACTATCAAATATAAGTATTAATTATATAACTGGTTATAGCCTTTTCTTGTATGATTTAGTTATTAATACTTTTTCCATTGACTTGTACAGACAAACCTACTTATTTTTTGAGAGGGCAGTTTTTTCCCTGATTCTGTGGAATAATTTCATTCTTCACTGCCCAGCCCATTGTTATTTTTTCCCAACATTCATACAAATAGCAGCCTGTTTTGTTTTTCATGTAGTCTTAGAATAATTCTAAAATCTAGGAACACTGATTTACTTGGGTATATTTAAAGCAATCCAGTTTCTCTTGTACTGTTTCCTACCTATATTGAGTCAAGCAGTAAATTATGTTTGCATTAGATTTATGTTTAGTAATGTTTAATTTTTTTGTTTGCATTGGGACTGTGGTGGTGTAATGAAGAAGTTTGAATGTGTAAGGTGTATGACCAGTTGGTTGTATCTTGTTGTATTTCACTGGTGTTTTGTCAGAATAATTTCTCAAGTAAATTAACTTTATAACTAAGTTCTGTTAAGGGTAGGTTTTCAATAGTTATGATGGTTGTTTCACAACTTCACCAGAGAAAATCAATATTGTGTTATTGTATTTTAAATACAAACCTCAAACATTCTCTGCATTTAAACTCTTTGAAACAGAAACAATTTTTTATTTGTTTCTTTTTTTCTCTCAAAATTTTTTTGTACTTGGACAGATAGATATGATCTAGTTTTATGGGTTAAGAAGTTCAGCAGTTTCCATTTCTGTATGTCAGTTTCATGGAGTGTTTTATACACATATGGACCAAGATTTATCAGAAGAGAAGATTACACAGGCCTGTAATGGTTTAATTGTTTTAATTTTTACATGTTATACAGTAATTCCTGTATGCAGAATCTGAAAATTGTATTTATTTTTCTCTATCACGTATAGATTTCTCAAAATGTCATATGTGCTTTTATGTAAGTGAATCAGTTTCATTGAAATTGGGTCATATTTTATTATGCCTAAAATGTTGACAACCACTGGCTAAAGTTTTCTCCAGACCAGCCATGGTACAAGTCTTGTATGTCGTTTTAGTACTCGTAAGGAACACACCACTTCTAGATAACAGTTAACAGGTTGCACGATGTGTCATTTGAGGCTAGTATTAATTTGTAGGTGCATTTTGATGTTTTTTTTTTTTTTCAGTGTCATTTATTAGTCATTATTGCAACAAGAGATTGAGTAAATGATGCACATTTTCTGATATATTTGTGTTTCATTTATTGTAAAGAAACAAAAGTAAAACATTACAGAATTCACATACACTATATATATAATTATACATAATTTTGATTAAATTTTGGGGTTAAAAACAAATCATAGGCTCCACACAAATTTTCCAACATTTATGTTGAAGACTAGAGATGGTAGAATTCCAGTGGTCTGTCATGAGCCTTGAATTTATGTAGGTGACTGCTGTTTTGGCTTTCTTATCATGCAAAATGACAACACTTGAAATAAAAAGATTTCTTATCTGGACCTTCAATCTGATACAAGACTTGTTGGTTATGTACTTGTATCTACTCTTCTAGAGACTTGATAATTTCATCTGATTCTAAATATGAAGTCATAAGAATGATGACTGGTGTTGTTTTCAATCTGAAATATCTGGTGAACTACAACTGTGAACACAAGGTGAACTTGATTTGGTGTAGAGATTTGAGCCTTTCAAAGGATTCTTCAGAGATTTTAGAGCCTGGACTCTGAGCTAAGAACTTGCATTTTCTAGGGATGTCATTTTACTGCCACAGAAACTGTGAGAAAGAGTTTATACAATATTTATTTACAAGAAGGTTTATTGCAAGAGTATTGCTGAATTAATACCAATACTAGGAATTGCAGTCTGTGAACCAAGTGAGAGGTGATTTGTTCATTGATTCCTATAATGTACTTTCCTTCACAATAATAACAGACATGAACCTATTCCTGTTGCCCATTCAGTTCACTTGAAGGAAACTCTTGAACATCTTAAGGCTGAATACAAGGAACATGGAATGTGGTTTACCACTTTGTGGAGACTTTTGTATGTTGTTGAGTCATCAGTATGGTTATACAAAGTTTCCATGTTTTTGGTATGAATAGGAAAGCAGAGTAGGAAATCAGCACTGGATAAAGAGAGAAGGATTTATTATGTAGAGTTAGCTTGGTATCAGGATAAACATTGAATGTGAAAATTTGGTTGACACAAAGATAATCTTATTTCACTTCACATAACACCAAGCTTTCAGAAGCAAAACTTAAAGAAGGGATTTTTGTTGGGTCTCAGATTAGGAAATTGATTTTGGATAAACAGGTCAAAAAGACCAGGAAAATTGAACAAGCATGGATTGCTTTTGAAGATGTTGTTGGCAAATTTTTAGGAAACAAGAAGGACCCAAATTGTGATGATACTTTAAGTAACATACTTTATAAATTTAAAGAGTTTGATTGTAATATAAACTTGACAGTTCAGTTCTTACACTCTTATGTTGACTATTTCTCTGAAAATATCAGTGCTGTGAGCAAAGTAATAAGGTAAAGGTTTCATCAAGACTTGGGAGGTTGAGAGGAGGTATCAGGGAAGGTAAAACATCAGCATAATGGCATGGTTATTGCTGACCATTGAAATGTGATGCTTCCTTCATATACAATACAAAGAAAAAGCAGAATAAATTTGACATCAGTGTTATTCCCTTTTCTTTGTTAACAAATATAATAATAATAATAATAATAATAAAAACTGTTCATTTTGGTAAACAAATTTTTTTTATTTTTTTTTTCAATTTGTAAGAAATCTTATGTATTGGAAAGTAATTTTTTTTCAAAACTATGTAGCTGAATTATGGAAAATCCATTAATAAACCAAAACAACTTTTGTGAAGTTGGAATCTGCATGTCTTTGTTATAATTTATTTTGTTACAATATATAATCTATACTAATATATGAAAATATCCAAATTGGTAATATAGCAATAAACAGCACCTGATAAACCTTACTCTACTAAATGATTCATTTGGTAAAACTTGTTTTCAGTTATTAGCAGTGAATATTAGTGTGTGTGTGTGTGTGTATTAAACTGATTAAATGTTTACTTTCTGGTATACTGGATGTTGTGTTGAACTTTGTCATTGGTAATGTGCTGAACTTTGCCATTTATTAATAGTAATGAGTAGAATGTAACTTTTGTTCTCTACTAGTTTCATAAACATATATCCAAGTCATTTATCTTCTTTATTCAATGCATGTAAATAAGTAACCAGATTGTGATATTTTTTATTTCATACAAATTCTTACAGAAATACTAACGAAGTTACAAACTAGTGTCAGCATGCACTTTTTATTCAGTTGGTTGATATATGATGATAAATGTTTTGTGATCCTTTAAACTGTTGACAGTTGTACTTTGCATGTAATTAGACTTCTAGAAGTATTATACTAATTGTGAAAGTATATTTTGGTGGACCTTTTTGTTTCATAAGCTATATAAACCTATTTTTGTTTTCTAAAAACATACTTGTTCTGTTTTTTTAGGTTCTTATTTCACAAATATAGTCGAGCACTTACTACCATGGGGTTTCAGCAGAGGAGTTAACATTCGAGGAGCTCCATATGACTTTCGTAAGGCACCAAGTAAGTGTTTAAGAATAATATAACCATTGAAAAGAACTGTAGTAATTTGTCTTGTGTGAAAAACTGATATTTAATATTACTACAGCTTTCAACAGTAAGAATGTCATTTGATAATGTTCATGTGTGCAGTTTATCAAAAATGCTACCAGTATGAATATAGATTTTTTCAAAGTACTCATGTTGTTTGACTATAAATCTATAGCAGAATAATTTATAATTTACTAAAAATTTCAAAAAGTTCTGTAAATATTTAAAAATAAATTTTGATATGAAATTAACACTTTCATGGAGGATTCATTTACACCTCATCTCTTATCGTTCTTCATTGTTTGGATTTTAATGAAATGTTCATGTGCATTTTTTTATTTTATTTTATTTATTTATTTTTGAATAGCTACTGCTTGTTATTTCCTGCAAAAACTGAAATTAGTTCATTAAATACTTTTGTTTATATATATCAGAAATAAATTTTTTTATTGTGCCCAGTTTTGCATCTTTAAAGTTTGATTAATTTAATTTGTTCTATTAATGATACATTGACATTGCTGCAATTTTAACAGTGCCTTTGTGCATGTATTTTTGTGATACTTTTGATGTGTGAATGCTCCTTTTTGATTACTAAAAACAACCTTTTAATACTGTGCAAGCAGCATTAAAACTTTGACTTTAATATTTTTTTAATTATTGACCAAGTTTTCCTAAGAATTTCTATAATTGGATTGTTTTTCAATTAGTATTTTCATACAATATTTTTAAAAAATTCATTGTTTTAAACATTTGAATAGTTCAGCATAGTTTGGTAATCAAGAAAGTTAGCATAGTAGTCAGACATGAGCTTTATTTACAGATTCTTACTTTCACAAATTTTATTTGCCTAGGATGTTTTCAGTATAGTTCTGAAACAAAGAGGTGAAATTCATTTTGGTTTAAAAAAAAAATCTTGGAGATCCAGTATCTATGATTTATTAATGACCTTTCAGTTGTATCCTATAAAAGCATATAAAATTTGTACTTATGAAATCTTCACAATACTATTGCAGTTTCTGTTTAAGACAATTATAGATTTCTCTGTAATTCACTTGAGCTACTTGGAAAAGTCGTTACACAAGTGTTAAAATAATTATGTCCATCACTGCAGTCATTCCCCCAGTGGCTCAACAGTTAGTTCGAAGGCTCATAATGTTTAAAACTGGGTTTTGATACTCATGGTGAGCCCAAAACAGATGGTCTTATGTGTAGTTTTATACTTAACAGGCAAACTCAAAGTATGTTTATTTCAACCAAGATAATCTAAAGGCTTGTAATGCATAGTTTATTTTGTTACTTGTGTAAACCATTGTATAGAAATCGCAGTTGTTTCTTCTGAAGTTACGTACATATTACCGATACTCTTGGAAAATTTGATATTGATATATGTATGGTGATTAAGCTAGGATTATTGCATTTATTTTTTTCTTTCTATTTTTATTGAAGCATTTAATGTGAAACATTATTCAAGTCGCACATGTAAGAAAATGAAAACAGATTCAGTATAAAATCTTATTTTACTAAAACAGTCTGACAAGAAATCTCACAATTAACTTTAGACATTGAGTTTATTTTGCATGCCTAAAGTAAATGAGAAAAAAATGAAAATAGTGGAAGTTACTGAAATGATATTCAATAACATCATTGTTATCTGTGATGGGCGTTGTGGCTACATAGAAGTTTATAAGTTTGTTTTGAATGGCAGTTTTGTTGTCAGTACATTGATTTTTGGCCTTGAAAAGGTGGGAATAGGGTGGAAAAGAGGAGTGCAAGAAACAAAGTAAATAATAAATGAAGAGGGAAGAATTATAGAAATTTTGTAATCCCCAAGAACAAAATGGCTAAAACAAATATTCTTTAATAATGTTACAGTATAGGCTAACATGAGGACTCGAAACATTGATGAAGATAACTTTACCAGCTTTTACAATATACTTTTTTGCTGAAGATCTACATTTCTAAAGAGTTCAGGATTGTTGGTTTTTTGGTTTTTTTTCTACCTGATTTCTTAGCACATAATGTTTCATCAGTAATATTTTTCTGATTTTTAATTTGTAGATGAGTTACAGTTCTATCTGAAAAATGTTGTAAGGATGGTGGAAGAAACGTACTATACAAATGGAAATAAGGTGTTGCTGATATGCCACAGTTTGGGATGTCCAGTAATGTTGTACATGCTTAACAAACAGTCACAGACATGGAAAGATAAATATATTCGGGGGCTTGTTTCTCTTGGAGCACCTTGGGGAGGAGCTGTCAAAGCCTTGAAGGCATTTGCTTCAGGTAGTTTTTTTTATTACCACTTTTATTGTTTATCACACTTTTTTGTGATTGAAGGCATGCTTCTAGAGCTCTTCCTTTGTTGCATATTTAATTTAATGTGTGCAAGTATTTGCATTTATAAAGGATAATTTTATGTGCTAAAATATGAATTAAGTTAGACTTGATTATGCAACTTGGACTTGACCTTGTGATATGTGCACTGCAGTATACATAATTTTGGGTTACTGCTATTTATTCCTATTAGGCCAGAATTTGTTTTGAGTTTGTTTTAACATTTTATTACATGTAGTTCTGTCCTATAAATGAGCTTTGTAGATTTAAACATGTAACACATCTGATTATAATTTGAAATAAATGTTTTATTAAATACTAGAAATTTGGCTTTAATAATAAAATATAGTTGAAACTTGATTAGATGCTATAAATGAAAGTTTTTGTTTGAGCTGGTGAGCTGAATTAATAAGGAAACCTGTTTAAGTTTGCATTTGTCATTAAAACATTTTTTGTTGCATTCTTTTATTTCAGACCAAGCAGTGTAAAATGTTCATTAAGGTATTTACAATATTGTTTTAATAGAGATAATGTTAATCTGTTTGGCAAAACTGAACGTACAGTCTTGATTCATCAATATCAAGTAAAGTTGTATAATTACATCCAAAGTTTGGAAGCAGTTTCATACATTAATACTAAAACTGTGTGTACAAATTTCATAATACCCTGTTTAGTTAGGGTCACTAACCTTCAGTGACAGTAAATCAATATATAACAAAAAACAATAAAAAACATTTTACTAATTTAAGATGGTAATGTTAGATGACTAATTTCAGTTATTGCTTATCATAACATATATATCGGAACATTGTGCTTCCCTATTTAAGCATAGGTCATTTGTCTCTTACATCTTCTTAATGGACATAGTTAAGGAATAACATATGGATAACAAGGCTCCATTTGATCCTTCAAGACTTTCCTTGTATGCCTTATCTTAGAAAAGTAAGAAGTTAAACCAACCATTTATTTTTACAGGTAATTATCAGTTCTTTCTGTATAGTGTTGGCTTGCATTCACTGCTACTTATGACAACTCATTTCATAAGCCATCAACATTGTTACAAAAATAAAATTACATTAAGTAAAGCCTAGCCTGTCTTTCCAAATCTTGAATTTGTGATCCCCTGTCCTGCTATTTCTAGAATACAGGAAACTATGTCCAGTTAAGCAGCAGCAGTCATGGGAAATTTGTTTGAAAAAAAAACTAGACATAGTATGAATTTGTTTTTTATGGCAAGACTTCTTACACATCAATTGAATAATGAATGTCTCAGTACTGTTACACCAACTGAAATAGATTGTACAGTTATTTATAAGTTTCATTAATTTAGGTTATGATTGTTCTGTTTTGTTCTTTGCATATGCTATTTGTATGATGTTTCTTATTTTACTTGGCCAACCAAAGTATTATTTCCTTCAAACTGAAAATTCCTATAAAGCTGTGAACCAAGGTGAAAACCTCATTATCAATTATAAAACTGAATTTTGAGCACTGTTCAGGAGGTTTATTACTTGGTACCACTGTGTTTTGTCCACTTTTATAGAATCATAGCCTTCATCACAAATAGTTATTTAATATAAAAGCCGTATAAATCCATAGTTAATTTCTTTTTCCCCTTTTTTATCAGGAGAGAATTTGGGTGTTTCTGTCATAAATGCAATTACAGTAAGGAGGGAGCAAAGAAGTAGTCCTAGCCTGGCTTATCTCGCCCCATCTGATAAATTCTGGTCAAATGATGAAGTTCTTGTTATGACAGCAGGAAAAAACTACACAGTAAGGAACTACTATGAGTTTTTCCAGGATATTAATTTTAATGATGGATGGGAAATGTGGAAAGACACTCGTTATTTGACATATGATTTGGAACCACCTGGTGTTGAAGTTCATTGTCTTCATGGGGTTAATGTCAGCACAATAGAACGGTAATGTATAGCTTTTCTCTTCAGTAGAATACTATTAGTAAACTTGTAGATCCTTCTCTAAATTAATGATTTGTGTAGCTCTAGATTGTTTAGATATGACTTGAATGTGTGCACACCCCATGTTACATACCTCATTGTAGTATTTATTATATCACTAAACATGGTTGTGATTAGTATGTAGGGATGGACTGGGAAAGAAATTGCTGATGCATGATGAGTGTTGTTCATCATGCTTCAAAATCTCTTATAACATTGCAAGAGATTTTTATAAACAACTAACCCAAATTTGGAAGTTTTCTAAAGCTATTGAAATCTTTTCTTTAGCTAAAAAACATTGCTAAAGTTCAAATCACTGAATCAATGTTAGAAGCTTGTTGAAATTATACATTGTAAGACTTTGTACCATTTTTTTAGTATAAATGCTTTTATACAAATCTGAATTAATGAAAAGGAAATGAATTCAACATTTAGTTGTAGACAAGTTTTTCTTGAAATAATTTGGCAACTTATACATGAATTTTTATATTGTTTTGTGTATTTATCCCTAACTGGTTTATGTACTTTTTGGCATTGCCATTCCAACATCATTTTTGTTTTTACTTTTTGATTAATAAACATTAAAATATGGTTGCATTGTAGTCATCCAATTACTTTACAATACTTGAATGCACTAGGTGCTACAGTATAGTGATGGATTGTCTTTAAAATATAACATGGGTTATTGTGTTAAAATATATTTTATTATGTGAGTATTCAAAGAAATGAAGTAGACCTGTTGTATTTTACATCCTTGCATTATTTCTATTTTAACAATAGTCAAGTTTCTAAGTAACCTTTTCATGCAAAGAATTTTTCACTTAAGTCAGGTCTACAAAGGATTGATCTTGGATCTTCATGTGGCAGGCCAAACTTTTCAGTGTTTGTATAAATAATGCATAACATGTTTATGAGAACTTCAACAGCTATACATAGATAAATTTCAGCACCACATATGTGAACAGATTATATATAAATGTTATATATGATAATTATTAAACAACTTGCATAGTATTTTTTCTTTTATCAGTTTGAGCTATGCCAAGGACACCTTTCCAGACACCCAACCAACTGTTATTTATGGAAATGGTGATGGAACTGTTAACCACAGAAGTCTTTTAGGATGTGTGCATTGGATAGGAAATCAGAGTCAGAAAGTTTACCATAAGGTTTTTGAAAATGTAGACCACATGGGCATCCTTCGTCACTCAGCAGTTTTAGAATACATCAAATACTTAGTTGTTGGTGTATGATGAATACAACTTAAATGGGACAGAAGAATTGTGTTGGTTAAGCATTAAAATGACTGTTTTTGTATTCATTGTTTAAAAAACTTGAGTCTCTAACTTGAATAAAACTGAGTTCTGTTTGTTTAGTTACTAAAACTAAAACAGGATGACATTGTTGTGATTGCAGTAATAATTTTTCATTTCTACTACTATGATTCTTTTTCTCTGGTAAAAAGTATGTAAGTGTTGAAAAGATTTTTGGCTTTTTTTCTCTCTGTATTTAAGTAATTAAGGTAAGAACAAAAGCAGTAATAAGACTAACTGTGGTAAAGCAACTAGAAAGTATTATTGGTTTGTACGAAATATAAGATACATTTCATGCAGTGTCATCTGTTTGCAGATAACAATATTCAAATTTCTGTAGTCTTGTTTACTTAGAGGAAGTAATATAAATTTAATTTTTGATTTTAAACTGAAGAAATAAAAATTTTTTTATTTTACATTTGGTGTGTTTTAACAAACAAATTTTTAGTTTTTTGTATGAAAAGATTTGCAGCATTTACTAGTAACTGTGGAAGATAAAGTTAAACTATGGAAGCTAAATAAATTTTAGAATACCACAGGAATATCTTCCATTTGCTTCTTCTGTGTCTCCAGTTATATTTATTTTGTGCAGTATTTTAAAAAGAGTAAAAATTAAAAGGTGGAATACACATACAAATATATAGTAGAAAAATAATACAGAATTTATATCACAAGAGAAAACCCTTTTTGGAGATTCAATGAGTGAGTTTGAACTTTGACTAATAAAATTTTAAGTTTATATTTTGCATAAATTTAAATATAGTTAAATGATAATATAACCTACCTCAAACATAATTTGTTACTAAATTTCTAACTTGTCTTGTAGCTAATTAGAGTTAAGAAAATCATTTATTGTTTTTCTGGGTAGAAAATACTTACAAAAGTACATTGCCAAAAGTTCCAGAGTATCAGAATAATTACTAACAGTACTGACAAAAATGTCTGTGGCCATCATTTAATGTCATAATGTATTAAAAGGTTTTAGTTTACTGGGGAACCTAAACAACTAAATGTAAGCCTGTGTTAGCAGATGTAGCTGTAATGTTTTGAAATTCATTCTAAGAGAGTAGTGTGCTTTTGGTTCTTATAGCTTGTACTTGTAGCAGGTTGAATGAGTTAGACACAAGTGATGTTAATAATGTAACAATAGTGTTATCGGTAAAGATTAATATATTAGAAATGTGTCTTCCCCCTAACCCTAAATATATATTTCTTTAAATGTTACATTTAATATTTCTATGAAAATGGTAATTAAATATTTTGGTTAAATGTATGAATACTAAGTTAATGATGCATATTGAAGTAGGTTATTTTTTCTCATGTATTGTTTTCAAAGCTGTATTCACTGGTAATTGTTCTAAAATCTGTGAAAGTTTTATATTTAAGACACTTTACATGTGAATTTTATAAACATACACATTTCTGTTTTTTGATACTAAGAATATAATTGCATTCTTAATTCAACATAAAGGCTCCTTAACTTTGAAAACAATTTTTGTAGTTTTAAATTATTTCTTATTTCTGTAACTAAGTGTTAGTGCTGTCTTATAAACACTGGAAAAGAGAAAGTCATGTCCATACAAAGACTCCAAAGGTTAAAATTGCATGTAAACTGACAGTTTAGATTCCAGTACACTTAGAGTAGTTTTATATCTAAAATGTAGTCCTTTTTCTAATACAGTATTTTGAAATATCTATTTTTCCAATATTTGGAACACACACACACACACACACACACACACACACACACACACACACACACACACACACACACACACACACACACTAACTTAATGCTGAATCTTCTTTTTTTAATTGCTTCTAATGAGAGCATCTTATAAAAAGAAATATTATCAGATTGTTATGTTTTAAATTTGAATTTCAAATGCTAAGCTGTAGGTTGTGTGATATTAGAGCTGTGTCTGAAAACTGCGATATCATCAAATGTTTTGTACACAATGCGGCATGGATATTATGAATGACTTGTGTCTGTGGACATGCTTCTTTACATGTGTGTAATTTTTTATTACATCAGAAAGAACTGTATCTGAGATAGCTGGTAAACAGGTATGACCTTGAAACAGTGATAATATTTACAATGTTACATATTAACATAAAGCCCAGCCTATCATTCGATTCATTACTTTTGACTGTTGGACAGTTTTGGAAAATTCAACCCTTATCAGTAATCCTGGACATGAACAAATCAATAAATTTAGGATTGGGCTTTTTGTTGTCATGGTGAACTGTACATATGTACATATAATTTAGGAAGTTTGTTTACTTGTGCTTGAAGCTTTGACAGTAACACTTATCTTTTATAAACTAGTGCACATATATGTATGATTTTAATAATAATACTAAATATTCAAACAATATGTAGAAAAGTTATTTTGCATAGAACTTTAAAACTTGTGGTATAACACAGTGATGTATTAACAGCTCAACATATCTTACTTTGTCTATAGTTTTAAGAAAATTTGTCATGGCAAAAATTTTTATATAAAATTTTAAAAACTGATGCAGTATAATCACCAAACACTTGAATTCATTAATTGTTGCCAAATGAAAAACGGTTAATTTATCACTTGAAAATTTAAGAAAAAATAGTGTATAACATTGCCGTAAAAAAATTTTATAAATGATTCACTGAATGGATAATGTTTGTAATATATTTGGTGGCAAAATGCTTTGAACAGCATTTTCCAAAATGTTTCACTGGATAGATAATATTTGTAACAATTAGTGGTGAAATGCTTTGAACTTGTGCAAGAAGTTTTCATTCATTTTGATTTTTCATTTACAAAAAAATTAGGTTGCTGTTTTCAAAGTGTCTTAAGATTCATTAAACATACATCTTATTTGTGCATTGTGATAAGTAAACTGTAGAAAAGTAGAATATTTTTATCGAACAAGATATTGCTGATTTTTAACATTCGTTTAAGTCCTTCTGGTATTCTGAAGTGTGGTGCCACTTGCCTCAGAACCTTCATGTGTACATCGAGAGCTAGGATACTTATAGGCATGAACAGTTTTCATAATTTTATATTCTATTTGCATGCTTTCCAAATTTAGGCATTTCATTTTGAGTAAGGGAGGGATAGTGGTAAAACTTCTGTAGCAAGGAAATATTTCTTTTATTGTGTATCATTTCCTAAAAAAGAAATTGTACTGTTGCTATTTTAGAGTATTGATATTATAAAGCTTAAGCATTACCCTTAATTTTAAGGAACTGTTGAACCTGTATGCAAGGATAGTTTAACTTTTAAAAGTGTAGCAAGGAACTGGATGTTAATGCTTAGAAGCAATTAGGTAATTGAATACAATCAGATATAACTAGTATTAGTTGAAATACTAGTTGAAATAAACTGAGTGTTGAGGGGTCATTACGAAACAATTTGAAAACTTTTACAGTAACAAGTCGGATGGTGAAGAGATATGAGATTAGCTCTTTTATGTTAGAAAAATGTCTTGCTAGTCAGCACACTTATTGTTATGATGTGTTAAATTTATAGTACAATTTGTATTATGTATATCTGTATTATTTGGCATTCTTTTCACCTTGTACATGGTTGCTTTAACAAATTAGGACTAACCTGTGTATTTAACTCTGCATGCTAGTTGGAAAATTGGATTTTTGAATAGTTTTACAAGCAAGTGATTTTAATAATGTATAGTTATTTGATTTAAGATTACATTTAATAAAATATAGTTTGTGGGAGGTTTAAGTGTAATGATTTTTTTATACTATTATTCATGCTTCAATTTATAAAGACCAGGATATTTTAAAAATGTTTATTGTTGAGTAATGGAATGACTTTAGTCACTTTTTCAGTTAAAATATTCACAGATATCAGTTTGAGTGAAAAAATCGTGTTATTGTTTAATGTATTTGTTAAATAAACCATTGGTAGTAACGACATTGAAAGTGCAACAGTAAATTGAACTACCATAGTACAATCTGCTTTGATTGGTGTCTTTTGTGACATTTATATCTCAATAAGACGTTAAATCAAGACAAAATGGATAATTTTTAACAAAATCATCAGTCTTGTCATTTAATTTTGCGCAAAATAACAATCAGAATATTGTGATTTACTGCCATAAGATGTTATGTACCATAATAACTGTGTACTTTCTTCACAACGTTCCATAGTTTATTTTTCACTTTTGTTTTAGTTGAAGACTTGCTTGCAATAAATACTTGTGTTGGAAACGTTATAGAATATAACTCGTATTACAAAAAGGTGTTAATGTTGCAGTAGCTAGCTATAAAGTATGTTTCAAAAAGAAGTATTTTTAAGTTAAAAGTTTTTAAAATGTGTTGCTCCATTTGTTGTTGTACTGGTGTTTTCTTAAGTTTTTTTGCAGTTTTAATTTTATGAATACCGAGAAGAAAAATATTTCACTGTGTAAACGAAACATGCTTTGAAGAGCTCATGAAATTGGATGGAGTAATATTAACATGTTGACAGATGTAGTCTGATTTAAAATCTGTGATAAGAGATTAATGTTTGGATACTTTAAGCACAAAAAAGTTGTTTTGGCGCATACTGTATCCCCTTCGCATTTCCTATATTTCGAGTAATTCAACAAATTTCTCTTACAAAGAATGTTGTTAGCAGATTAAAGTTTTCTAAAAGAGATGTCGGGTTTCTATTTTACTCTTAAGAAATGCAGTATGACCATATTTCAGTTCGGAACATTTTACTGTTATGAATGAAGGATATTCCTTCAAAATATCTACAAGTTTACCAATTTCAGGTAAGTAATGAAATGCTGAAATATTTTATTTTTGCGTGTCTAAAAATAAACTTAGCATTGAGAGAATGGTTTATCTACAGACGCGGCACTGACTATGTAAACAGTTTTATTAATACTACAGTAATTATTTCAACATTCTTGGATTTGTCCAAACTTTCTTTTCAGTTATAGGTTTTTATTGCACTTACAGTGTGTATTCAACGCCCATTATTTTGTGCACAATGTTAAATTTGTTATTCATCCAACGAGAAGTAATGCAAGTCGCTTTTTTTTTCTATTATGTAAAAACGGTGTTTAAATTACTTGTTACAGTAAACTAGTAGATGTTCCTTCTACCAAGTTGGGTTGATCGGGAAATAAATTCCAGAATTTCAACTGTGTCGGTAGTAATTAACATCATTTATTTTGTATTCAACTAATTTTGAATTCATTATTCGTACATTTTAATTAAAAACTATTTTCTGTTGGGGTGATTTTTGTTCAAACTATTATAATTTATTTAAGCTTTCATATGATTTTGAACCACTTTAAAACCAGAAGTATAGTATTAATGACTTCCATTTAGACAAACAACTTCGACCAAAACATACTTATTAAAAACTTGCTTCCAAACATACAAATTAATTGAAACAAGATGGAAAATTATGATTTTTTCAATTTTTTGCCTTTTATTTCTGAGAATCCAAAAATTACAAATTAATACACGATATGACCGCCTTTATTTTTCAGAAGATCGTTAATCTGCTTTGGCATTGAGTCCACAAGTTGACTACAATCTTTACTGATTTTTGGATCGCGATACCACTCCTCAATAAGCTTATCTTTCGTAGTACAGTATTTTCCCCTAAGTCTTTCTTTACAAATCGCCAAAAGATTTTCAATATGATTTAAGTCCGGAGAGTTTCCAGGCCAGTCTAGCACCTTCATTCGCGTTGTAATCATAAAATTCTTCACAAGTTTCGATGTGTGGCACGGAGCCAGATCCATCTGGAAATATCTTTTTCAATTCTGGAATGACTCTTCTCTGCAAAACCTCGATGTACTGTGATCCTTGCATCATACCTTCCACGATATGTTAGTCACCGACGCCATAGTAGCTGAAAAAGCCCCAAAATATTCTCAAGGGATGTTTTACGAACTGATTGATGTGAGATTCTCGAAGTTTCTTACCTGGAGATCTGCGAACATGCAGACTTCTTTGACCCTGTACGAAGAAATGAGTCTCGTCACTGAATAACACCTTCCTCCATTGTTCTTGCGTCCAGTTCTTGTATTTCAGACCCAATGATACCGTTTTTTCTTCATTGACTTGGTAAGAAATTGTTTTTTGACTGGTCTCCTTGCCCTTCTAACGCAATTTCGAATGACGTAATATTCCTCAAAATTTCGTCATGTGTCCCAAAAATAGATCGACCATACTGCAAATCACAGCGAATGACGCCGTCTGTATGAAAAAATGGCTATTAAATGAAATCAAAGGGTGCAGCGAGCCTACACAGGCCGCCATGCTGAAAATATTGTAAAATGACCATTCGTTTTAATTCATTTGCACAAGGGTGTAAACGTTTGCAATTAAAAAAAGTATGTATTGTTCGTTTTGAATGAAAATAAATAATAATAACAACAAAAAAGCTGCTTTGTGTGTATCGTCGAGACTATTGGGTTTCAAATTTAAACTTAACACCAATTCAACTGCATACATAATTCCTTCCTATCTTACAATTTTCCCAAATGTCAAGTATCACCACAGAGATTAAGCAAGAGTAAATGTCATCTCTTTCACGATATCTTTACTATTACACAGTAATAGTGAGGTTTATTGATTTGTTCAATTTATATATTCTCTCATACTTGTTGGCTGTGATTCTTGTATGTTAAAAAGGGTAAACACCCAAGTCCAAGTCGTTAAAAACAGGTGAGTATCCATGAGTCAAGTGGGTAGCATTTTAATGAAATGTAATCTTGGTGCTTTGAGTTGTTAAAAAAGTTGCATTTTGATCAGGATCAGAGAGTCTGTTTTAAAGTGAAAAATACATGATGCTCTACTTGAAAATGTTCATAAAATAGATACCTGTAATCTGGCCAACACTGTGTAGTGTCGAGTTCACAATACTACTGAAATTGACATTTCTTGTTTTGTGTGTTTCATGTATGATTTGCTACAAAATGGAGTTTTCCTCTTTTGTACAATAACGTTCGCTAATGTCGACTGAAGGTCTTCGGAGCGCCTTTCTTGTCTCGCCTATCTGGCAGAAAGATGACTAAGTATGATCAGTTAAAGGAAGCAAAAGTATTGAGCAACATAGTCCAGTGGTTAGCGTTTTGAAATTGTAATTTAATGGTTGCGATTTCGTTGTGTACTCGCGAGATGTTATGTTCAATTGTTTTAGTATAGAGTAGCAACAGGTAGATGGGGGACTATTTTATTATGGTTGTTGTTGTTTTGAGTTAAGCACAAAGCTACAAAATGGGCTATCTGTGCTCTGCCCACCACGGGTATCGAAACCCGGATTTTAGCGTGCAAGTCCGCAGACGTACCGCTGAGCCACTGGGGGGCATTTTATTATGGACTTTGCATTCAGTCCCGTGGGTGTCACAATTTGCTTGTGCCATTTAAACTGGATTTTAGCACAGACTTCAGTGTATTGATTTACGAATATCATGTAACATATTTCTGAAGGTTAGAATTAAGTGTTTACCGAAAAAAATAGTAAAAATCTTTCAAGTAAGCAGAGGTTCACTTATATAAAGTTAAAAGAATTCTTGGAAGTAATGTTAATTATTGCTATGAAATCTGTTAGAATCTGCGTTACAAACTGATACAAATACTGGTTTTTAGCGTCAGTTTCATACGTTCGTTGTTTGCAACTATTAAATTATTTTAACTGAAATTTGTTTAAACTGTAAGTTTGTTTTGAATTTTCGCACAAAGCTACTCGAGGGCTATCTGTGCTAGCCGTCCCTAATTTAGCAGTGTAAGACTAGATGGAAGGCAGCTAGTCATCACCACCAACCGCCAACTCTTGGGCTACTCTTTTACCAACGAATAGTGGGATTGACCGTAACATTATAACGCCCCCACGGCTGGGAGGGCGAGCATGTTTGGCGCGAACCCGCGACCCTCAGATTACGAAGCGCACGCCTTAACGCGCTAGGCCATGCCAGGCTTTAAACTGTAAGAGATTCCAAACAACAGTTTTAATGAATCATTCGTAATCTTTAAATACGAATATACAAGACAAGGTCGAAGATAGAGGTATAATTTTTCCCATAAGTAAGGTCTTCATAGCCATAAAAGAGTTAAACGAGAAGTCTACAAGTTTGTTTTGGTTTGATTTAGTGCAAATTAAGTGAACCATCTGTGTTCTTTAAAACACCTGGGATCAAACCACAAACTTTAGAAAGTTGCAAGTACCTAAACTTAGCGTTGACACATGGGGAACAACCAACAAGAAAATAACGTTAATGACTTGTTGAAAACAACATTTGACTATAAAGTAGGCTGAAATGAGTTAAAATAATATAATAATTTTAAAAGTCTTATCGAAAAATAATAATCAACAGAAGTGCAAAATTACGTTTTAATCTTGTTGAAAATAAAATTGGCCTTTTGAACTAATTTTAGTATGTGTCGTTATTAATTTCAAACGTCTTGTCGAACAATAATAAATTAAGAAACGCGCGACTTTACGTCTCAATTGGGGCTCGGTATGAGCAGGTAATTAGGGAACTCGATTCGTAATTTGATTCTCGCAATATTGAATCCTTGTCACACCAACTGAACTTAAAATTGACCACTTGAACTTATTTTAGTATGTCCCATTCTTTGTTTCTGAATTTTGCGCAAAGATACACGAGGGCTATCTGCGCTAGCCATTCCTAATTTAGCAGTGTAAAACTAGAGGAAAGGCAGCTAGTCATCACCACCCACTGCCAACTTTTGTGCTACTCTTTTACCAACGAACAGTATGATTGATCATAACGTTATAACGCCCCTACGGCTGAAAGAGCGAGCATCTTTTGTGTGACGGGGATAAAGAAGGGCTGGTATCTAATGGTTACGAGATGGCTGGGTTATTAACTTCTGTTGTTTCTTTAGTTGTTACTTATGAAGATTTAAGCGGTATTTCACATCTTGAACTGTTGATAAATGGAAATGAAATTAAACAATATGACTACATTAATTGTGAGCTGGTTAAGAAAAATTAAGAATTTTAAAAGATGAGAAGTGTCCTGAACCATATAATACTTCCCAAAATGCTTTCAAGGAGGTTAAAGATTGGATATGTGAACCACTTACTAGTTTTTTTTTACCAGTCCTTGAATAGTGGGCAGATACCAGAGGATTGGAAGTTTAGCTAATTTAACTCCTATTTTCAATGTAGGTTATTAAAATTGTCCCAGTAATTGTAGACCTATCAGTCTTACAACAACTGTAGGAAACGTTTTGTAAAGTCATTTAACAAAGTTTAAGACTATATTTGATGATCACGATTTTCCCTTACTGAAACCATGTTGATCATCTAATAAAGTGATATCCTTTGAAAGATTACTGCTTATGTAAATAAGGGTAAGGGTGCAGATTTGGATTTTCATAAAGCAATTAACAAGATGCCACATAAAAGGCTTGTAAAAGTTTATCTACATAGATGTGGGGGAGGATAAGTTAGCAAATCGGATAAGAGAGTGGCTGAGTAGAAGAAGGCAGAGAGTGTTAAAAATTGAGTTTAATCAAAGTGGATTAGTGCCACAAGTGAGGTACCTCAGGGCTCAGCCCTTTGCTCCTTTTATTTTGCATCATTAGCATAAATGAAGAAATTGTCAATAAATTACTTAAATTTACAGGTGATATTATAATCTTGGGTGTTATTAGTACTGAAGAGGATGCTACTGATTTCGAAAATGAATTAGATAATTAAATGAGTTGGACAAATAAATGACAAATGGGTTTTTATCATAATAAATGCAAAATAGTGCACGCAGGCTATCATAATTTGAATTATAAATATAATTTGGATGCGAATAACCTTTAAAGTGTTATGAGAAAAGGGATATTGGTGTGATAGTTGATCAGTCTCTAAAGCCATCCAAGCAGTATGCTGTTGCTAGTAGTAAGGCAAATACAATTTTAGGTTATATCTACAGAAATATTTAATAGAAATCTAAATAGGTTATTATTTCATTGAAGAGGTCAATAGTTAGGCCACATTTGGAATATTGTGTTCAGTTCTTATCTCCTTACATCAAGAAACGCATTGAATTGTTGGAAAGAGTTTAGGGAAGGGTTACCAGAATAGTACTGTGGTGGAGGGTTGTCATTCAAGGATAGATGAATTCTCAAATTTTTTTCTCTTGGAAAAAAAAGAGTTGGAGTGTATCTGATTGAGGTGTTTGAGATTGCAAAGTGTTAGTACATCATCTCTTTCCGTATTCAACAGTGAGAATAGTAAAACTAGGAAGCAACTAAATTTTAGTAGGGTAGGAGTCATCTACAGTGAAAAAAAAGAGTTCATTTTTCTTACAAGTTGGTTGGATTTTGGAAGAGATTGTTTTCGGATGTTGTAGAAGTAATAAATTTACGTGAGCCTAAGAAAAAGCTTAATAAGTATATGAATATGGTAAGGACTTGCTTTAATATTTTTTACTTATTTTCTCTCAATTGTTTTAATTGAGTTCACAGGATGAAATAGGTATCACGCTGCTCCAAAACATTATGCTATGTAAGATATGTTGCATAAATAGTTGGTACTTTTATGACTTATAACATTTAACTATTATTCATAAACATTGTCACGTCTAGAGATGATGCACACACACATTCCTGTCTTAGATAACCTCCATCCTGAACAAATATGATAATACGACAAAGATACTACCCTAAGCATGTGATAATTAATATTACATTACATGATAGGTATTCCTTTATAATAGATTTGTTATATTGCATGAATACGAAGTCACAATGTATAGGTTAATGTACTCCGTAATTCGTTTATCGAAGAAAACACACAGAGGTTTGTAACCATATTGAAAAAAATCGTAAACTGAGAAGGCACTAATTTACTTGTGGCATTTTAACAATTAACAAAACACCAGAAATGCCATAAGTATGACAACCAGCACAAGAACCTCATTTTTCTTGGGTAATAACAATAATTGCTTTACCTGCAATAAGAAATGTATGAGCAATTAAGTAATTACAATACCTCAAAATACAACTACGTAGACTTTGCCATGTTGACGGATAGGGGATCTCATTCCTTACCATCTTGTACTTAATATATATTTTTATATGCCTGTTCTAAAAAGTGAATGAACATTCATACTGATCCTTTCCATTTTGTCACAGCACTGAACATAATTCTACCTTAGATAATTTATCAACTGTCATAACTGAAAAATAGGTTACTTATGACCAATAGAAAGGGAACTTACGATGACATCTTTTACAATACCAGTTGAAGCATGAAATAGAATTAAAGGTAATATTCAGACTAAAGCATGCAGGATAAATTTTACGTGACAATTAAAGCCTTCATCAAAACGCCTGAATATATAACAAATTTTTACTGCTGTTTTCTTTCTGGGTGTTGCAATACATACTTTAATATAATTAAAATACAAATCTAAAATCAGAATTTGAAATATGAGTTAGATCCAGTTAGGTGAAGGAATATTCCTGGATGGTTACACCTTTCAGCAGGAACTTGTCGAAGTTTTATTATATCCTTAATTATTTACAATTAAGAGATGTATTACTGTGCTAAGTTTGGTGCCTGTTTTCCAAAGTGCGCAAACATTGACACAAGTCACCGTACTATAACTGTATGAGCTATGAGAGCAAATGTAGATATAGTAATATTGTGTGCAGCTGCCTGGTCATAACGGTGTCATCACCTAACAGAAGAAGCGCAAATACATTTACTCGTATGTTGTGGAAGAATTTTCAATTTTTTCTTTGCTTATTTTTGTCTAAGTTGAAGAATATTATAGAGTATTTATACACGGCTATGAACTCTGGAATGTTAAAGGTCGTGACAACACAGATACGGTATTTTTTTGAAACACATGTTGGAAAATCTTTTTCACTTTTTGAGAACAGTATCTACTTTATATAAAAGTTAAAAACTGACTAAATAATAGCATTCTAGATATTGTAAATACGAATAACAATTCGCTAATGTGACTGTTTATTTTAATGCTGGTTTAGCAGTAAGAAAGACGCAACTTCTAAGCTTTGCAATTCATTCAGTCAGGAATTAACAATGTCTCTCATCAACAGTGTAAGAAATAAAGTATAATACTTTGTAAGTCGCCAAGGTTAGATCAGTAGACTCTAACTTGAAATATTTTTATGACTGTATAGATGAGAATACTTACGTTAATGACAAATGTTCTTTAAAATGTGATTGATTTTTATCTATAAGATAAAGTGAAATGCTAAAGAGATGTGAAACAACAATATCGTCCAATAGGTACATAGTTTAATTCTTTTATTATTGAAGCCATGTTTTATTTCCTTTATGTGAAATTGTTTAAAAATGACCCACGCATTTATCTACGTGTATGAGTGACTATCTAACATTTAAGCGAAAGTCAATAACTAACAGCCAATTAAAGGATGGCCCATACAAGTAACGTAACAATAATCTCAGATATAATTCCTCAAAAAAATACGCCATTTTATGCACTTTAAAGTATCTGTCATTCATCATTTGTTGTATTTAATTTTTTTCATTCTTTGATCACTGATCCTTTCTTTTTATTTACTTTTCTCACGTTTGCAAAAACTCAGCTTCAAACATTTTCGAATACTGCAACTGAAATAAACACAACAAAACCACAGAAAACACCCATATACTAAATAAAGAAACAAACATAAACAAACGCAAAATTAAAGAAGTCTTACTTATACAACAACTCAAGCCCAAAATAAACCAATACAAAGGAATACCTTTGTACCTATATTAATAAACATAATCCAAACTCTAAGCACGCCATCTACATTTCTACACTCAATTACACAATCGCCTTCAAACATGTGGTCAGCTTTTGGTCAGTTACCTTCTTTTTTCTTTGTGAACCTGACGATGACCGAAGAAGGTCGAAACGTTGTTCGCTCTTCTATTTAAAATATTTTCTGAACCCAAACGAGCCGTTTTTGCATATAAAATTCTCAACAAGTGGGTTTCTCAACATCACTGATTAGTTGTAATCAATTTGTTTGTTTTGGAATTTCGCACAAAGCAACTCGAGGGCTGTCTGTGCTAGCCGTCCCTACTTTAGCAGTGTAAGACTAGAGGGAAGGCAGCTAGACATCATCACCCACCGCTAACTCTTGGGCTACTCTTTTACCAACGAATAGTGGGATTGACCTTCACAGTATAACGCCCCCACGGCTGGGAGGGCGAGCATGTTTGGCGTGAACCCGCGACCCTCAGATTACGAAGCGTACGCCTTAACGCGCTAGGCCATGCTAGGCCCTAGTTGCAATCATATTACAGCCATTATTTTTTAAATCTCTTTATTCTAGTCAGGAGCAGATTTATAGTTATATTTCAATGTTAAAGTTACATTTTATTCCCACTACTTAAATAACATCTCTGTAAAATATTTAAAAATTAAATTATCTTTTGTGCATACAAAAGTTTGTGAAACTTCTTATAAATACATTTTGTATTAATTTTTACAATATAATATTTCATGTTTAATGTAAGCAGATAAATAGTAAAATAACAATAATTTCCGATAATAGAAAATTACCATTTATTGGTAAAATTATGAAATTATGATTAAAGTACTTTTATTTATTTTGCTCCTACAAATCGAATACATCACTCCTTTGGTGTATAGCTATGTTAAAATAAGACGAGTAACGAAAAAAAGAATAAACTGCATATTGTGCAATCTAGTGACATTCAAACAATTTTTAAGTAATAAGCACGCATAACGAAATACAAGTGTTTAGTAAATATGTGTACAAATATTCAAGGGATGTCTGCCCTAATTATATTTAATTCTGAGCTGTTGTACTACAGAGAAACAGCCAGTCAACAGCACCTACTGCAACCCTTTGTGCTATTTTACTTTTATCGTAGGATTCGCTTGCTTGTTTGTTCATATGTTTGCATTTTCAAAAACAACCCTTCCAAAAAATCCTGGTTGTGTTTTATGATAATTTGAAAATAAAACAGTAGCAAAATACCGTTGAAATAGTGAAACTGTTGCCAAAACATTATATTGTGAATAAGAGAGCTAGAGAAGCAGAAACGAGCCTCAAATTTTGAAAGCTTAACATGGGGATATACCGTTTTAAAATATATATTTTAATTATTTTTATTTATTTGTTGTAGAACAAAGCCACATTGGGCTATGTGCTATGTCCACTGCGAGGAACCTAACCTCAAATTTTAGCATTACAAGTCGTGTAAAATTAATGTTGTCTAATTAGGAGATTTTTAAACGTATAGAGTACATAGAAATATTTTGCACGTTTCACAGTCATATACACAGCACAAACCAAATGAGTTTTACAACGGACAAAAGGGAATGGAATACTTCAAAACGCGAGTCGGAAAATATGTTTTATGTAAGATGTATAAACCAACAAGACAATGTCTTAACTATGCCGAATTGATCTTACGTAAATAAAATGCAATGACTTCTTAAGATGTATTTTATAAATACTAACATATAATAACAATACATTCATGTTCGATACTAAAATGTTTCTTCTCAACACATTATGTCAATTACAAAAGTAAACAGTTCTATACTGTAAAAAACTACTGCTTATGATATGTAGCCTATTTAAAACTAACTTAATGATTGCAACAGGTAGAGAAACAATACTGCGAAACTTTATAAACTCGATTTCGAACATAGCCTAAACAGACTACTAATTTTTATTTGCCAATTTACTGTTATCTTTAGATTACGCTAATCCAAAAACTGACTTGTACTCCAGCGTTATACCTACAAAATGTACCATAAGGAAGACGATATATAAACTATCATGTATGTCACACTGGTATGTATCTTAATGCGAGTCTTTTTTAATCATTGTGATATGCAGCCAATTCTTAAGGCATACAAAGCTAAAAAAGACCATTGTAACTTTATAACATGTAGCAGCAAAGAAAGACCAATTTGATCAGATTGTCATATTTGTGGCTGTTGAGTATTAAAAATCAATCAAACCAGCCTCATTTTTGGAAATTCTTTCCCTGGCTAAATTACCGTCGAATTATTAATAACTGATGTTATAAAGCCTCTGCCTATTATTCTGTTTTATCACTGGGCGCAGTGTGTAACTCTCAAAATTCCAAGAAGTAATATTTGCTGACAGAGAACCTGACAAAACTTTCACATTTAGGCCACAATTTGCATACTCTGTTAGTTGAAGTGTCATGGAAACTTGGTTGATACCAAATTTAAAGCTTTATAAAATTCACTTTTCTGAATGACTTGTGATTGTCTTATATGTCTTTTTCATTGAACTGACGTTTCGCATACTCTTTTCACTTAAGATGCCTATAACTTACGTTTGAGTGAAACATACTTTCTTTGCCTTGTTAATCAAGTCAAGAACAGAATCTTCTTGTCTCCGTAAATCGATTCTTTTTGTATCAAGTTTTATACGCTCCAATGCGCCGAAATTAGTTATGACGTCAGTACGTAGGCGGAAATGGGGGGAGATGACGCTTTATGTAATTATTAGGCATATGCAACTATTATGTATATATATATATATGAATAATTAATACATAATTTAATCTTTTCTTATCAATATTAATGATGATTGATAGTAAGTGATATGTAAGTTCATGAATATCTGGTTAATATTACTGTTGTTGTTGTTTTGAATTAATCACAAAGCTACACAATGGGCTATCTGTGCTCTGCCCATCACGGGTATCGAAACCAGGATTTTAGCGTGTAAGTCCGCAGACATACCGCTGAGCCACTGGGGGGCAGGTTAATATTTCATTAATTAAATATCAGCTGGCTAATAAATATGTAAATGATATGCACATTAGAATTAATTAATATGCAAATAATAATTAATATCCACGTTTTAATACCTAGTTATTTTTTATTAATTAACATTTTCAGTTGGGTTATTGTTTTATTATATAAAAATTCCAATACTTTAAAGCAGATATTGTTAATATATGGTAATTAAGTCACAGATTTAATAACACTTAAACAAATGGTAACAATGTACGTCTTAAAAAACCAAATGGTGTTTCTATAGGGATGTCAGCAATATTATTAGCTCCATAAACCTGCACAGAGAACTCAGTTTATCTCAGACGATTTTCATAGTTTTTATCTATATGTCTTTTTGTATTACATGTGTTTTATGAAAGGTGGTTGGCACTTGTATAGGCAGGCAGTGTTTAGGAATATTAACCTTTGCTCTGGGCATTAATTAAAACTGCATGTGAATACGTGAAAGGAATTATGGCCGGAGCTCAAAATGAATTTTAATGTGTGTTTTAAATGTTCTAAATTGCATTATTCCTATGAAGAACATATAAAAGCAGAAACTTAAACGACACAAGTCATTATTGAGAGAGTTAGCTGTTGAAAAAACATCAGTTAAACAGAAAAAAAAAACAACTAATGCAGAAAAGGTGGATTTATACCATTACTCTTAGCACCAATACTTTCATTATTTTGTGGTTTGGTAGGATGGGCTATTGGAATAAATAAAATGATGGAACACACAAAACAAATGGTTTTCATTCCAAAAGAACTGATACAAACAATAAATAAATCTATAGATAAATACATGAATTCACAAGCATTGTTAAAATTACAATGGAACCACCAGCGCAAGAACGTTTAGAGATCACTGAAAGCTTTTATCAGAAATATAAGAAGATAACTAAAATATTATTAAACCTAATACATTCCAGTGGAGATCTAACATGGAATAATCGAGGAGAATTAGTGATTAGTGGAAGGTCCATTCGAACAGTAACATAAACGATCTGATACAACGAAAATGAAAGAATTTGCAGAACAAATATCGTAAATGAATATTCTACAAAAAGTTGTCGAAAATGAAAATAGGTAAATATATACAAAATATAAAAATCATGCTATAGATGTTGAAAGATCCAAACTTTCTGTGTCTAAATATATTCATTTTTAATTATGTGGTGATTTTTTTATTTATTCCTTTGTTTGTTGGCTGTTGTCACGGGTTGTTGTCAATCTGTTAATCATAGTAGTATTTTGAGCTGTCTAAAAAGTAATTTTGTGCATTGTAAAGGTTAAACGATTACCACTGTTGGAGACAATGTTGATGGTAAACTAAATAAAATTAGTATGTTAACCTAATATAATATATCATTTCTAATGTGGATCAGACAATACAATTTATTTTTTATAATCCTATACATTCCTATTTTGATCTGTGGAAGTGCTAGATAAATCCACCATACTAAAACATGTCAAAGGTTGGTGATGTCTTCAAGATACCTACACTCTACATAAACTACTAAGATAAAAATTTTAAAGAAACCAAGTAATTGTTTGTGATCCGCGATGACGAGAAAACCCACTTGTAGAGAAAGATATATATCTAAAAACGGCTGGTATGGAGAGATAAAGCTCTATGTAGAGGATCGAAACGTTGTTTCGTTTTTACAGGTAATGATTTCAGGGGTCGATGGCCAATGGTAGGCTAATGTAATGAAACTGTCTAATTTAAATCACTATAAAAATCAATTTAAGTATTTACATTAATTGGTGTATTTTCTAAATATGCATAGATTGTCCTGTTTATAGTTAAGAAAGGTGCGACACTTTGAATGCTTTTTAACATATTTTAAAATCCTTTAAACTTCAAACTGTTATTGTAACAGAATTTACTAATAATCTGGTTTAACGTCATCTTAAGGAACAAGGCTTTCAATTCTTTACAACATATGATGAAACAAAAGAACTAACAGTAGAAAACATTAATCACATTCTTAAAAACAAAACGATTATATTTATCATGAAACTTACAAATATATCGCTTTTGAAAAATCTGTTATCAATAATTTCATTACAGTATCAAAATAAAACCATTTTATATTAATCCTGCTAATCAGTTTATGGTGTAAAAAACAGTTTACAAATTAACCACAAAAGTAAACTTCTGATGAAATGTAACCACAGAATTAGTAAAGTAAAATATGATCAAGTTAAGAATGTTTATATGCCTGAACGGACAAAAACATATTTACAATTTATAAGAAATTAGAGCAAAATCATCCAGTGTATAATTTGCAAGACTATTTGTGAGAGAAACTGATTGGATCACCTTATGAACCAAAATTGCAACGAGTTATTAAGTCCCTTCCTTAATGGCGTCTATAATGTGGGAAATATATTATATGAACGAGGAAAGGGTTAAAACAAACATTATTTCGTAAAATGGAAAGGATATCCTTATAAGATTATTAGCTGGGTTCCTTAAACAGATTTAAATTGCCTGCAATCATCAAATGACAAACATAACTCCATCACTCGTCATTAGGCATGGTACGACTGTTTGTGATATTATCTGGTAGTTGTTCTACGAACTGTTCTTCCAAAAACACTCTGGCAAACTACGCCACTCATCTTATGAGATCTAGTTACCTCGACACTCAGTTACACAACCCCTTCCAAACATGTGGTCAGCTTCCGGTCAGTTACCTCAATGGTTTATGGGAAGTGGCCTTGGCCAAACTATAGTATCTACATAGCTGGCATAACATACCTGATGGTACAGGTGGATCTCCTACCCGTCTGTCACTCAAGTCCAACAAAATAATTTATATTAAACCAGGCAATAATTAAGAGCCTGGAGATTTAATTCGAATCTTAAACCAAATAGTATTATCACTTTTACACCCGACAAATAAACTATGTTTATTTATGATTTATTCCTCCGAAAAATAATTGCAAATGTGAATCATGGAGCATTTATATTATTTGATCTCATATTTTCAGTCCCACTTAGACTAGATATTAATTATGATATCATAACCAACTATATCTCCATACAGTATGAATATTCATCGCAGATTTTGTTTATTCAGATACTGTGGAACTTAGTATTGTTGGTAATGCACATGTACCACTGTTACAAATCATTTAATTTAATGGTGATGATGGAGACATGATCACTGAGACATTTACAAACCCTCATTACAGACCCATTTCTAAACAAATACTTTAGACTATTAAGATTGATATAAAGGACGACATGGATCGGTATATTCTACTTGAACCAAGGAGATTCATCATAAAACTCCACTTTTATCAACTTTAATACCATGAGAGTACTTTACTATCATGGACCAGCTGTCTCTGACACATATTACGATTACCAAGTAGGAAACGTTTTACCTTATTTTGCTAGTAGTCATGGCAATTGGGTCATAGTGTACAAAACCTTGTGTAACGTATTTCATATAGTTATACTTTTAATGAAGGAAAACGAGCTGTTCATTGAGACATGATGTTGGCATTAAATGTCATACAAGGAAAATCCCTTGTTGATAATGTAAAAGAACAAGCAATAAAAAGAACTTACTTAGAGGTTACTTGACTGGAAAAAAAAATAAAGGTATTACGCTCAGAATTTCCAAAACTAAAAGACCCATGAAAATTCCTATTAAAGTACAAAGTCTGAGCTAGACTTATTTTTCTCCCTCCAACATAAACGGTGATTGAAGAAGACCAGTGGATATGATATTATTTTTTATCATTAGTGACAATCAAAGGACTCGCGAATTTTCTATATCAAGTGTCTGTGGATGTCTCTGTGTGTGACCACTATAGATCCAACTGGAAAGAACCGAGAAACCTGAAATCTTGCATACATACTAAGTAGAGCCTGAGAGTGTGAAACTGGATATTGTTACTTATCCTTATTCGTGAACGTATTTGCATCTTTTTACATGCAAAACAATACAGAGAAACGGTATTTGCAGGTGCGTGTTTGCATGCACGTCTTTACAATGAGGCAACCTAGCAAAAAACACAGAAAAAGAGTGGTTTCTAATCATATGACTAGAAATTACAGACATACACACAGTTGTGTGCGTGCGCACGTTGCGTTACTATCTATGTGTGACTGACATAGCTACAAAGAGAAAGAACCTAAAAACCTGAACTTTTGTACATATACTGAGTGGATTCGTAGGGGTGCATCTGGGTATTACTATTACTTATCTTATAATATACACTTTAGTATACCAGGTATTTTAAAAATCTCTAATATATAGAAATGTCAGAGTGTTTTGGTAGCAGTGAGTTCCAACAATGACTTTTATGTCGCTTAGTAACAAGAGTATAACCTAATATTGTTGCTTGTCAATATACTGGAAGTATAATACGAAATGAATAGACAATAAAACTAGAATAATATTTGATAATTTCGTAATTCAGTTTCCTTTGGTTAAGGAGGTTTGTTTCTATGAATTAAAAACGTTGGTGATTCAGAAATGACTGAATCGAAATTGGATTGATATTTTTACTTTCATAATAAATTTTATGCACTTGCTAAAATAACCCTACTAACCCATGCGAAACTTTTTGCTAGTTTGTAACATAAAGATCTGCTTCTTTTCTTGTGGTTTACGTGTTTTGTTATATTTGTCCTATGATAAAATAGGTTCAGAATACACACACTGACATAGTCATCTAGAATATATCAATCTAATAACTCGAGCGAAGCCGGGTACTTTCGATAGTTGTATATACTATGCTTATTACCACTGCAGACGTGTTGAAACACAAACTGTTAAAGAAAGTTAACTGTGGTAAGAATGTTAATGATACGTCTCTTTATAATGTTGAAAAACGTGTTGATACGAATGTTCCTTTTGTTGGTTTATTATTGATTGTGTACCAAACGGTCTGATCATTATTGTGAATTAACTTACACAAACATAAAAATATATTACCATGCTTCCTTTTATTCAGAATATAGTATACACATGACAATTTCGCGCAAAGCTACTCTAGGGCTATATGCGTTAGTCTTCCCCAACTTAGCAGTGTAAGACTAGAGGGAAGGTAGCTAGTCATCACCACCCACCGCCAACTCTTGGGCTATTCTTTTACCAAGGAATAGTGGAATTGACCGTCACATTATAACGCCACCACGGCTGAAAGGACGAGCATGTTTGGTGCGATGGAGATTCAAACCCGCGACCGCTTGGCCATTTACAGACAGAAAAATGCTTAAAGGTAATGATGTGTTATTTACTTCAACTTCTTATAGTATTCCTAAAATTTGAATTGTTACTATCCCTGTTGTCTAATTAACATATATTAATAATATCTGCTTTAAAACATATTGAAGTTGTATATGGGTGAAATAATAATCGATTCGGAAATGTAAAATGTTATACACATGAATCCTTCACAGATTATAGAGTAAAATTATAATCTATTAAAATCGTTGTATATCATTATTTTTAACAGATAAACACTTAAAGTGAGAACTATAAATCTAATGAAATAATATGCAGAGATTAATGTTTGTAATGTGACCTCTGGTGATGATGTCATCCCTCTCATAGCAACGAGTTCAAGGGCGTTTATGACGTAATTATATGATGTCACCTTGCAGGCAAAGCAAGGACTTGTATTTTAATAATTATAATTATTCGATATTATATTTGATTATACCTGTATTTCAGAGAGGTTCGGTGATTTGTCCTGATGGGGAGGTAAAAGCATAAATGGTAGATTATAAAATTAATATATATATATATATATACAGGGTGGTCGCTAGAAAAGCGGAAAATTTGTCAAACAGCTATTTATTTTTACAAAGAATAACTTTTGCAAAGTTTTTTAAAGGCATATGTTATATTACACTCATAGATGCTCAAAATGCATTTTATTCATGATGTAAAGAAATCAAAATAGAAATGAGTAAGCACGCATTTTATTCATGATCTCATCTGACCCTCAAATTTTCCGCTTTTCTAGCGACCACCCTGTATATATATATATATATACAAGACAGATAATAAAGATAAAATTAGTTACTTGTAGTTATTAATCATACTTGAAATTATGTAGTTCCAATTAAAGATGAAAACAGCACATATTAGGCTACTTTATTTATATGTTAATTTCATCCTCCTTTCCTTTTAACTGGATAAATTTTTTACATCTTCATATTACACTATCAGTCTTTATTTCCGTAAGAAGTTAAACTTGCAAGTCTTTTTTGTCGTTGTGCATTTTTGGTGCAGCTGTGTTCTCTTTTAAAATCAAGAACACTTAACTCACATAACTTTGTAAGTTGTTGCAGGGCTGCATCTAACTTGACATTTCGCCAACAATAAAGTAATTCATTCACTTGTTTTCCTTTCAAATCAGTGTCAGTGTATAAAACCGAAAGTTTACTTTTGAAGTGATGAATATCAAAGTTTTCTCTATAATTATCTTGCAGTGATTTTAATGCTAATTCAAGAAATAATTTTTATTCTATTCCTGTTTCCATAATCCATTGACTGTTGTCCATAATTCATCGAAATCGTCTCTCTTTTTAGGCAAAATAGTCACCTTTTCATTGTATGCATATTAATTCATTTACGTTTATTGAAACTTTATATATTAAGCATCTAATTAATCAATGAGATATGCATATTAATTTATTTTAATTTGCACATCATTTACATTTTAATCATTTAATGAACCATTAATTGATAAATCATTAATTAAACAATAATTATTAACATGCGTATTCTTTACATATTATCTTATCCCCTTCTCCATATAAACGTTATAACTATTGCTAAAGGCATTTGTTCTTACAATCAGCAAACAATCAGTTACCCTTTCGCAAGGACAATATGAGAAGTTCAGCAAACTTGTACTCGTGTGTCATTTCTCATAGTCATTTTTAAGAACAAATAAAGTCGCTGATAGTTTTAAATAGCTCTAATAGATTCGGAAGAATACTGCAGCACTCACAGAACACCCGGATGAACAAAGGCTCGAGAGGTATAAGACTGGGCCACACCAGGACAACTGTTCTTCATTGGCATGCGAGAGTGCGACTGTACTCCAAAACTTTCCATTTTCCTCGTACTTATGTTTGTACCGTTTCTGAACATTTTTACAAACAAAGAAAAATTTCTCTGTGAACCATATAATAAATGCATATTAGTTTTGTTTTGTTACACTGCTTTCATCCCCAGGTGACTCAGCAGAAAAATTATGGACTTAAATCATGTATATCAGGGGTTCGATTCGATGCATTGAACAGAACGCAGAAAACCCGATGTGTAATTTTACGTTCTCGACATCACTGATTATAAAACAGACAAAGATGTGTTCCAAGAATTTACGATGTTGCAGTACTGTTTGTTTTATGTATTTGTTTTCAACCTTCAGAGGATCAATTATATACAGATTTTTGGTTAAAGGCATATGTTTCAGTCCTTTTTAATAAAGGGCATTTGTATATCAAAAATATGACAGAGAATCAAAGAACACAACATTTGAAAGAGGATTTTAATGTTCAATTGGTTCATACCTTAAAATTGTGTAACTATAATTACATATAGATATAGTTTAATAATTCATGAGTTAACCCATATAACTAAATGAAAGTATGTGGTATAGCAATAATGTTTAACTTTGTGTTTGCATCAGGTATTAAATTAAGACTGCTTCTCCAAAACAACATTAGTATAAATTGAAATAACTATTTATAGTTTCCAGCATTCCAGGCTATCAATTAATATATATATTTTTAACTGTCCAGTACCATAAACCAGCCATATAACATTTCCGAATTAGAAAGTTATTCAAACTTAACTTGTATTCTTCTGATCTGAAAATCATTATACAACTTTTCCTTACATTATATACACAAAGTAACTTCCAAATATATATATATATATAAACATTTCCACTAAAATACATAAAATACAAATATATATCTTACAATATCTACATAGATTAAGAACAGTCTAATTAATTCAAAATTCTTCAATTACAGAAGACCTACGTATTAAAATATATTGTACTATGAACTTTATTTATAGCCTTTACTGTCAATATTTTAGGAGTTTTGCCACTTAAGAAAGTTAGTAGTGTGTTGTCATACTTGTAATACATAACACGTATTGAACACTTTCCATGACGTGCCTCGAGCCTAATTGATTAATTATTAAGTATTAAAGTTGCATTGATGTAATTTTTCTTGATGGTATTCCAAACACGGACATATCTATATTTTAGAAAAGCAGCCGTTCTTATTAAAAATAAGATTATGATTTTCGATTAGTTAATTTTACAACAATAAAGAGGAGCAAGAAGCAAATTCTTTTACTTCGACATGCTTTATAAATTGCTTTTTTTCAGTAGTTAATGGAGTTATTCACGAACAATGAGGTAAAGTTACAATTTTACGGTAATCCTGAACCGCAAGTTGAAAAACAAAGTATGTCGTACGGTTACATGTATAAATTGTGAAATCAATGTGCCTAATTTTAGGGATAATTATATAGATAACAGCTAAATGGTGTATTCATTTCATAATCAGGTGTTACATCAATTACTTGTTAATTTGAAGTTTTCTTACTGAACACGTTGGTGTTATATTACCTTGAATATTCCAAAATCCATAATTATAATAATGCATTGTATATTCAAATAAATTTCTCGTGATCAGAACGTAGAATTTATTTGGGCCATATTTTCCGAGCATTTCTCCCAGTAATTATTCAAATATTATGTCGTACGTTCGAGATAATATCTTTATATTTTCTCCCTAGCGGTTCAGGACTTTCGTACCATTTTAAAAAAAAGTTTGGACGACAAAAATGAATCGTTGTACGAGAAAAGGCTTACATAATACTTAGTTTTATATATGAACTGTATAGGAGATGAGAAAAAATATTCTCTCAGCTTAGGCTTGTATAATACGAAAATCCTTTCTTTGAACAAAGTTCTATTGAAGCAGGTTAATTCAAATGAAAATAGGTAAATCAGTAGACGTTCTAAATAACCTGTTTTTTTCCAAACTTTTTATATCAAACAATTCTCTTTTGGTATCATTCACGCTATTATTAGTGACAATTATTTAAACTTTAGAACGCATACTACTGCAAAAATAAACAGATTTTATTGTATAAACTGAGTAAAGACTTTTACTGTAGAAATTTCTAAGCTTGAACAACAAAAATAACAAAATGTAAATAAGCAAAATCAGTACGTCAACTATTCTTCAATCGAAGCAAAAATTTGCCCATTATAAGAAAGAAACTTTTATTTCAGAAAATACGTATATCATGTAAAAAATAAAGTTCTTACTGCAGTGTTCATGATAAATTGGTAACATATCAACTGGCATGTTCTTTGTGGTTCACTGAATTTACAGGAAAATAGCTTAACAATGTAGTGTAAAATATTTGGTTGAAACAGCGTGTTTTTATATACATATATAGAACATTTTTTATTTTAGTATAAAGATTGTTTTACAAATTTCTAATTCATTTGAACTTTCTGTGGCAGAGAATGTAAATTCAGAATTAAAATCAATAAAAACAATTAAAACTTATTAATTAGAAAATATATAATCGCTTTGAAATTAACTGAACTTTTAAATAACTGTATATATATATATATATAATAATTTTAACACTATTTTCTTTTCCTATTAACAGAAATCTAACTCAAAAACTGTAATTTTCAACTTCAAAAATATATGTTTTCATTATATAATTTAATTCACATTTTTCTTCCAAGTGAAACAGATGATACCATAAGTAATAACACTCAGAAATCAGATAAAACATATATACAGTACATTACACTTTTAAATGAAATGTACCAATAACCTATCATAAAGAAAATATGAATAGTTATAACATTAGTTATTTAAAAATGTCAATGTAAGTCAATTAGCAGTTTACTAAATCATAAGAAAAAGTAGTAATTTTGCAAATTCGAACCAACTATAGCGGTACAGTTGTTTCGACAGGATGTTTCATTCTGTAACGAATATTTTAAAGCATAAAGTGCATTAAATAACTACCACCCACCCATCCACACATACATAATAATTTGAGTAAAATATATTGTAGACTTCGAGCCTAAAGACATTTACTAAAATTAACAAATGTTTCCAATAATTGCTTTGAGATCGTTTGCTTTACTTGACACATCAACGATGCTTTCTTCCATTTCCTGGATAGCGACAGCAGAAGGAAATATCGAAGCTGCCTTTTTAGCGTTTGTTACGAAATATTTTATCGAATCCCAAAGGGTATTAGATTTTTGAAAAACAATGGTTTTAATGGTTGATTCATTCACGTTCTTATGGACTGTATCTCCAATATATACTATCCTACTTGCGCTAATAATCACAGACTTACAATGTTGAAGGAAAATCTTCGGTGGTTGTTTATTCCTTATGGTAACCAAAAAGGCATCAATGGAGTTTGTAAAACGAATGTTTTCTGCTTCAATTTGATATTTATAAAAATGTAACAGTTGAAGTTCATTTGAATCCAAGCCATTCTCATCGACTTGAGAACTGTTCTTGCTTGTTATATTTTTAGGTCTTTCTTTTTGAACAAGATCTGTAAAGCTTTTCGTATGGTTATCGTATGGATTTTTTACTTCCCTCACTGCAGCATTTTCCGTTTTCCAATTTTCTTTTTTGCTTGTGTCTACATGTTTGAGCTTTACACAATCGTATTGTTTTAACCATTCCTGGTCTGTCTTCTTGTCTTCAAGAGCTAGGCCTGTGAAAGATTCACTGGGTCTTACTTGAGTAGATTCTTTATTTGTGCTGTTTGAGCTACTGAAATCACTTGCAACTGTGCGTGCTTCAGTTTTATCATAAATGTCATTATTTGATCTTTTGAATATTAATGAAGAATTGCCACGTATAAAACACGCCACAAGCTTTAAGTCTTCCACAAGACTACAGGCACAAACAACTAGCTTATCAAGTTCTTCTGAAGTGTAGGACTCCATGTCTATAGTTCCTTCTATGTACGTGCTAGATTCTATCAAGGGTTTCAGAAGCTTAGCCAGTTTTGTACTTAGCCCTTTGTCTGAAGAATGGGTACAGTTAGACAGAGCACCAAGCGCGAGTTCAATAAATTCATGCATTGTTGTTTTGAGTTTCTTACAAACTGAACGAATGTTTCGTTTATCGTTAACATAGTTAAATAACATTTGTATTGCAGAATTTACATCTTCATATCTTTTGGTGCACAATTCAATAGCAGTTCGACGTTCTAGAGGAAGTTCCTTACCCACAATACATCTTGACAATAAAGTTTGTAATTCTTCACCAGAAGCGGATTGACTGCGGCCGGACTCTTCAGTATGTACAGAAACACTAGGATCACGAGTGACGCGTGGTGGAACATCATACAAGCCTTGGATGTGGATCTGCATTGATTCCTCTGGACTTGTTTGTTGGTTAGACAATATATTACATTGGGAAACATCACAGAGCGGTTCTTCTTGTGGTAGAAGTGAATCTGAATCATTTGTCAAAAGGGCCTGTGGAGAAGACTTAGTATTGACATGGCGTGGGTCCCTAAATGGAATGTCATACGGTTCTTGTTTATCCTCCATACTACACCGATTGGACAAAGAGGTACATAGACTAGAATAACTGCTCTTTGTAGAACTGGTGGAAGATGAACTTAGTGAAAGAGGTGAAGTCAAACCAGATCTGGTGTCACAATCAAGTGGCATGTCCTTTGTATTGTACACGGGTCGAGAACACGATTTTGGAATGTCATAGTCACCAATCTCTTCTTTTAAAAATGATTTAGCAGGTTGCAATAGCCCATCAGGATCGTCGTATTTATTGCCTTGTAGAAAATTATAAAGGTCTGCAGCACTACGAGGGATATCATATACATCTAAGTCGCTATTTTCTACTGATTTAAGTTTACACGTCTCCTCGGTGATAGGCAAGTCGTATGAAACACGCACATTTGTAGGAGTGTCGTAGTCGTCTTGAAAAACAAATGTCGTAATGATTATTATTTCTGAATGTGCACATATAGTAATGTTAGATCTCTTTAATATAGTATAGAAAATTTACACGTATAAACGAGGTAGCTTTTAAGCCAAGATTTGGAACAGCAAACTAAAACTACAATTATTTATCACAATAAAGAAATGTCACCGGTGTCTTGCTTTCTCTGATGTGGTTTGTTTTTATCAACCACAATCTATTCTATCTTAATTTATGATATTCTAATTGGGTGTGAAAATAATTACAGGTGTGAACAACATTTTAACCTGTAACTCACAAATAGTTAAAGTTTAATTCCAAAACAAAACAAAATATTTCATCTTATGTGAGCCACAGGTTTGTTTGTTTTGTAAATTCAATTGATGCTACACTAATATTGGATTTATTATTGTGTTGGTTAATCCCTTACTTACTTGCATTAATTTATATAATACATAAATTAAATTATTCTTTCTTCTGCTTTATTTTCAGGACCTTGATTTTATTGGAAAACAACGCAAATAAAAAGTAAAATTTCATATTTACTGATTACTTTTGATTTTTAATGTAGTTACATGGAATATTTCGTCCGAGAAAGACCCACAAAACATACTTTAATAAATCATTATAGATATTTTTGAGTAGTTTAACTTAATAAGTTTCAGGCTGGAGTGGAGGATTAAGCTACATATGTTTGTACTTACAAAAAGTGAGTACAAGACTATTTACATCCAGAAGGACAAAAAGTGAGTACAAGACTATTTACATCCAGAAGGACAAAAAGTGAGTACAAGACTATTTACATCCAGAAGGACTTTTCACAACGTATTATGAAAATGAAGTAATCTAGATGTCAAAGGTCAACGAGAAATGAATGCCATAAGAAATAACTCATATTTGTAATTTGTTAATATGGTGACGCGAAAAAGCTCGGAAAAGTGTCTTAAAATAAAGTACAGCATTATGGTCTAAATATCGACTTAAACTCAGCTGAACATGAAAAATGGTCATTGTTTATTATTCTATTTTAACAATTTTATCGTTTAAAAATTTTATTTGTAGCTCAAAGAAATACAAAAAATGAAGAAAAAGCTATTGAGTACAGACTACAGTAATTTTTCGGTTTCTTTTATAACATTAACCACCGCAGTTAGAAGTATGACGCTTTAAAAAACAGCGATTTTTAATCAAATGAGAAATTGACGCTACTTTTTCAGTTGCTATAAATCTTTTAGTCCTCCCTTGTTTTATACACAAATGATATACTTGACACTGAATTGCATTTCGGAAAGGCCACGGAGCTCTATAATGTCAGTTATTAAAAGCTCTGATGAGAAATAAGTTAGCTATAAAGATCGGAACTAAACTAATGAAGCCAATTCTGTATAACAAATTGATGAGAAGTGTTGAGTGTCGGATCTCAAACACAAGAAAATTAAAACCTGTAACGATTAGAACACATTGTCTTCATTAGTAACGTACTTTTTACCTTTAATTAAACTTACCGTATGGACTCTTAAAAAAGTCTCCAAATTTTGTTTCTTTAACCTGAATTGAGTTAAAACTCTTCGGAACATCGTAATCTTGAGAAACTTTCACATTATTTTGTACGTGAGGTACGTCCACATATCCAAGTTTCTGGGGTGTCACCACCTGGTAGAGACATTAGGAACTATTCAGAATTCCTCGCATAATGTACGCTGAGAAAATGCTTCAAATGACAAAAATGTAACAGAACGCATATTCTAACCTAGTCTTAGGATTTTAAAGTGTAGATTAAGATAAGTCTTATGATTTTAATTTGTGGGTTAAGGTCAGGATTTAACCAGAATCAATATACGTTCAGATCCTCTGAATTCAATTAGTTTCACATTCTTGTCACTTTTGTCTCGAGGTATTGATCATTATTAACAACAATTGCTACCCTTTAATTTAACCCAGAATTACTGATGGAGCCTAGACATAACTGTCTTTATAATTTTCTAAACTATTTATACATCAAAACGTTCGTGCATCCATTACTCTCTGAACTCAAGGTTTATAATACCATACTAATCGATCAAAAAATGTAAACTGAAAAATACCACCAATACTGCAGTTACTTCTACTAATTTTTGCTGGGGGCCTCTATGTATTTTACATAAAAACTGTTTGATCATTTTTTAAAATTTGAGTTATCACTAAAGATACAACGGGCAAAAACATATAATACTTAATGTTATAATATAATGTAAAGTGTAAACCAATCAGCAGCGAACAGTTTCAAAGTAAATCTGTAATTTAAGGATTAACATTAATTTTTATATTTATTTGACATATGTTTTCATACTTTAGACAAATATAAAAAAAGTTTTATAAAGTGGTTTCTAATATAACCTAGCACACAGACTAAAGAATACAACATTTCTTTTCCATATTGTTTTCTTTGAAGACTGTCCATGATTAAAATCAATCGCTTTGAGGAACTAATTTATGAAAGCGCGTTTCACCAACGAAACGTGTTTCAAGGAATCCTGAAAGAAATACAAACACACAGAGGATGTGTAATAAGTAATAGTACCACAGGTGAGTGAAGCTTGTACTTAAAATAATTAAATTGAATAATATCAAATTACGTTTTTGTATACATGCATTTAAAGTAATGTTTGTGGAAACAAATGTTACTAAACTAATGTATAGGGTTATAGTTGTTATCAACATAGGTATTTGTTTCTTAGTTCTAAATTTTGCGCAAAGCTACACTAAAGCTGTCTGAATTGATTATCGCTAATTTAGCACTGTAATACTAGAGGGAAGGCAGCTTGTTATCACCGTCCACCCCCAACTCTTGACCTACTCTTTTACCGACGAATAGTGGAATTAACTGTCACATTAAGCACCTCCACGACTGAAAGTTTCTTTCAGGCGAAGATGTTTTGTGTGACGGGGAGTCGAATTTGCGATTCTCATTTTACAAGTCGTGCGCCACCTGGCCACTTCGACGACACTGGCACTTCTGCAGGTTAATGTCGCTATGAACTTTTTTTTCACGAGAAAAATATTACTTCTTTCATCATATCAAAAATATGTTTGCGAGAGTGGGCATATCCCTCGACAATATTGGTCACGTTGAAAATTTTAGTTTAATGTATAGGCCTGGTGATTAGGGTGCTTGACTCGCAATTTACGGGTATTGGGTTCGAATCCTCGTTGTTGAACATGCTCTCTCTTTCAATCGTGTCTCAAACTCATAATTCGATAGTAAAAGAGTAACCCAAGAGATTGCTGTGGGTGTTGTTGAGTAATTGCTTTCCATCTAATCTTTTACCACTAAATTAGGAACAGCTACTTGAAGAGGAGCTAATGTCATTAAGTAAAATCCGATCAAGAATTAAAGATGATGCATTAGCATTCAAGATGCCTCAAAGGCACGTCCAGACTCGCTGTTCAAAATGAAGGAAAAATTAAAATATACTAGTTGAACACAAGTCACTGTGCCAGAACTATACAGTCGAATGTGTTCTGAAGGTGCGAGCAGCAAGTGCTGCTGTCCAGCTGCTTCTTCTCTGGTCAGTAATGTGAAGTTCTATGACTGAATCTCAGTGTTCTCTAACTTGGCCATCCGTTTAGCGTATGAATTATATAAGTTATCATTCAGATTGAAAATAGCAAATATCAGTATCTGTTGTTCAGAGTGAAAATAGCAAATATTAATAATTTAGTTATAGCCAGAAAAAATAAGTTTCATATTTAAGATTATTGTTGATGGGAGACAGTTTAATCAACTAATGTTTACACACTATCACATGAAATCGATGAGGAACGATAGAAATAGAGACACATTTTTGTATTCGAAACCTTGTTTGTTTTTATACTTTTTCGAGAATTGAGTAATAATTTAAGTATTGGTTTGTTTTGTTGAATTTTGTGTAACGCTAGCCGTCCCTTATTTAGCAGTGATAGGTTACCTGAAAAGTAACTAATTGATGCCATTCACCGCCAACTCTTGAGCTACTGTTTCATCAACAAATAGTAAGATGAGATTGACTGACACATTATAACGTCCCCAAGGCAACGGGAAATCGATCCCGCGACCCCTATGTTAAAAGTCAAGCGCCATAACCAGGCTGAACTATCTGCACTACCTATCTTAATTAAAATCTGATAGACTGAAGAGAAGAAAGCTAACGAGTAACCCTAACCTCTAATTCTTAGGCCTTTCTTGTGTGCCTGAATAGTGTGATTTGGCTGTCATACTTATAACTCATCTATAGCCCCAAAGTGATCAATGTGATATTTTTTCGGTAAGAGGCGTAAACCATAGACCCGTAGATCTACATTTCGGCATGCTAGTCATGGGCCACGTTCTGTCCGTGTACAAAGGATTCTGGGAATGTATGATGAAATTAAGACTTTGAAAGCAGGTTAAAAAGCACACATCTTAACATTTAAATGATTTCACAGAAGTGTGAAGATAAATGTATAAATCCACACAAAGCGATAGAAAATGCATCAATTTATTTATCTAAAGTTTAAAAAATTGTTCGAAAAGTAACGTAAATGATATAAAAGTTGACATCTAATTTTACACATTAATAACTTAGCAATTTATATGATCTTCCACTCTTTAATGATATTTTAAAATGTTAAATCACCAACTACTTGAAATTTAGTATTTTCATTATAAACAGATAGATTACAAGAAGTTAAATTAATAACTAGCATCTGGCACCAAGAAATTAAGTTGTTATTAGCGTCGTTTATATTTAAAAAAAGAGAAAATTATTTTTCTTTCAACAGTGGGAAAAATTACAGTCTGTGGTACAATATCCAGAAGAAGTTAAATTTTACATTGAAATGACGTTTGTTGTACCTTTATATTTTTCTTGAGCAGACATTACATTACACTGAAATGATTATGTGAGCATGATGTTAAATAACGTGTCTTTGTGCTTCTTGAAAAGCTGGTAATTTTATTTCATTCCATATATAATATTATGTGTTTTTCATATTATTGTAATTCCAGATTTAAAACAAAATCAACTATTATATGTGTAAACTGTCCAGATTTGTAAGCGATTACTTCAGTAAGCAGAAAATTTAGAATTTTGGTTTAGTGCGGTCGAGAATGTTGTGTAAAGCTACAGAAGGTCTATCTATGCTAACCTATCTAATTATGAGTTGATAGAGTAGAGGAAAGATAACTAGCCTACAGAAACTACAGCCAAACGTTGGGCTACTCTGATTGATTAGTTGAGCATGACCCTCACCACTAAAACAAACTCATAATCCTAATGTTCAGAACGCGATATACACACACGCGCTCACATCTCGGTAATGAAACAGAAAATTGGGATCCTTGAACTCAAAGTTTTACATCGCTGGCTCCTCTTGGAGGAATAATTAATGTGATTATTGCCTATTTGTTTGTTTGTTAATAAGCACAAAGCTGTACAAAGGACTATCTGTGCTCTGCTCATGACGGGTTTTGAAACCCAGTTTGTAGTGATCTGCTACTGGGGGGGAAAGGCATAGCGAGAATGACTGTCACCATTATAGCGCTCTTATGACATACTGCACCTAGAACCTTGGACTTTCTGGAGGCTAAAAAGCTAACTACTACGAAACATTTGCTATTAATATCCATTGATACACATTGTTATTACTATTGTTACGTATTGTGATAATACCATGTTTTTTTATTTAAAAAAAAATGTAATAAAAATAACAAATGTCCCAACACTTACAAACGAAGGCCTGTTGTTCCTAGAATATTTATTTTACCCGCTATTTTCATTATTATTTTTTCTTAGATGTTTTATAAAATGTACAGTTGCTTCCAAATCAAATTAACGACAGCTATATATGTTTATAACCTAAAGCCTGCAATTTCCTCTAGTGGGGAATGGAAGATCGAAATATTATCTGTATTAACAGCAAGAAATGTATGTTTTAGTTTTAAGTTGAACTGAACTTTGGAGTGCCCTTATTAAATTTCAAGTTGTCAAACAGAAATAACTTGTGTACTTTAATCAGTATCATCATAGTACGATAATACGAGACATCATAAAGTGACACCGGGAAAGAAATGCAGTTACTGTATCATAATAAGTTTTAAAGTGGTGACAGTTTTGTTAATATTTAGGTTTATAGGAATCAGAATAATTTATTATAAAACAGGATGTGGGTAGGAATCTCTAAAGATGGGCGCTACTTTGGGAGAAAAAGAAAACGAGTGGCACAGCTATAGTGAAGGGTCCAGGGGCATGCCACTATCAACAGTTTTATAATATCCACTGAAAATGGTAGATTTTGATGATTTTTAACATCGTTTACTCATATTTTGCGTATACGTATGGGTGCATTTTGGGTGGTGCGATCACACTTACCGCACACACCTACTTATGCGTATTAAAACTGCACAATTTAAAAAACAGAATGGAAAACTGTGTCGAGCATTTTTGAATTAGCTGTGTTAAAAATAAAGAGAGAAATAAGACCCATAAAAAACAGGTTACTGAAAAAAAGAAAGATAAACATATTTATTACACCATACGCTGAATATTAAAGAATCATAATAACAGATTTTGACAGAAAAATCTTCCATTAGTATACGCACTCCTTCTGTTACATATTACTTAAATGGCACGATTGATTTATTTTCTATGTAAAAAATTCGCTTTTAATTTAAGCTAAAACTTTATGCCATAATATTTTATAGTATTACATTAAAATATTATGGCATTGTTTAGTCGTTTATTAACATGGTTTGTGTCCAATCAAACCATCTAATATGGCACAAACGTAGCTATTTAGAAGGTTAAAGTTGTTAGAATTGGAATGCTTAAGCACTTTTCGTGGTTGTAGGTATATTTTCACAGGCATTACTCATGTTCAATTAAACAAGCGCGTGCTTGGTTTAATTAACATACACATAATATTGAGACTAAAAAGTAAACTATATGAGCATATCCAGTAAGTATGTATGTGTATGCATGTTTCTTTTATCAACCAACCCCAAATAAGCTCATTAATGACTTTAATAACACATCTATAAACAACGCATTCGTGTGATGATTTTTATCTTTTTACTTTACATAATGATTTTTAAAGTGATCTCCAAAACAATGCCCGCTTAGTTAACACTGCTACAAGTAATGTGCATATTTAAGCAGACGTAGTTCATCATAGCATTCTTCTTTTATACCATAGAGGTCGCTCTTACCCTGAGAGACTAATCCCTCCCTGTACAGAAAGCAATACTGAATGATGCGGGCAAACGTACCAGTTCCTTGAAAAAAGTTTAAGTTCTCAAATACAAGGTTAAACTAGTTTTTCATATCTTGATTTTTGTAAATGTATCTTAACTGAAAATGACAGATAATTTTCGCATGCATCTGCTGTACACATAAACAGTCAAGTACATTTACAAACAAGAAAAAATCAGATTGAATCCTCAAGGTTAAATGCTGATATGTTTATTTCGTGGGAAAAAGAACAGCCGGCTTATAAGACAGGTATTTTGTTGGGTTTTTTTTTTACGTGCCTCACGGAGCTGGAATTATTTCAAGACCTCTTTAAACATACAGAGAGACTTAATGCTGAAAATATTATTACTGTCGTAAAAGACATGTTTAAAATAATAAAAAGGTTTTATTAGAAAAAAACAATACAAAACAAGTTGTTTGTTAAACGATAAAGACAACGACACTTTACGAAAGTTTAGCGCAAAAATAGCAAACAATGGCAACACTCGAGTTGACGTGAAATATATGAAATACTTTTCGCATATACTCATCACAGGAGATAGTTTTAACATAAAAAAAAGGCCAAAGTAAATTATTTTTCCCTTTCGTGAAAATTCACTCATTTAATATATTCAAATGCACAATTCATCTGCAGATGCGTATAATCATCAGCAAGAGGTAACTAAATCAAAATTAGCCATGAAAGACTTATTCACTCTTTTCCTACGGGGGGTTCCATCCCCCAAACCCTTCTCTCCTAAGCAAGTAAACATCACAAAGATAGTTATGAGATATCTGTATATTCTTTTTGATGAATAAATAACATTTAGCAAACTGTTAATTTGAGCAAAATCAGGTAACGATCCTCATTGATCAAGGACAGCCATCGGATTGAAACTGACGTTTCTATATATCTGTGTATATATTTTGTTCGTGAGTTGTGAGAAAATGAAATTATGATACAGTTACACTTACTGTAAAATAGGGGACCACTTATAGTCTTAGAGTTCATAACTGGAGCATTCCTTATTTTATACAGAAAATACTTATTTCTAAAAATATCACTACACATGTGTAAGAAAACCATAAAAAGGAGTCGATATTAAGCATTGCTCTAATTCATGAAACTTGTGATATCCACTTGTGAACGTATGACTAAACTATGTTTTGTTTGCAAGCTTATTGTACCTAAAGATTTACCCATTACTATATAAAGTTTCATGCAAAGTATTTCAAAACCACAATAAATATATATATATATATACTAGCTGGAGTACCCGTCCGTTGGACGTGTGAAATAAAAATTTATTTCTAACAAAAGATGAGGAATTGTTTTTCTATTTTTTTCTTAATATAAGAAACATTAGACGAGTAAGAAAGTACATAAAGGTACCAATAATGAAACAAAGACGTTGTTTTCAAGATTTCTTGTAAGATTTTTGAATGAGCAACATTTTTTGATCCTATACAGAATCCCTAACCCAAAACGTACCCAAGTTTCAGTATAGAAATATTGTTTGTTTGTTTGTTTTTGGAATTTCGCACAAAGCTACTCGAGGGCTATCTGTGCTAGCCGTCCCTAATTTAGCAGTGTAAGACTAGAGGGAAGGCAGCTAGTCATCACCACCCACCGCCAACTCTTGGGCTACTCTTTTACCAACGAAAAGTGGCATTGATCGTCACATTATACACCCCCACGGCTGGGAGGGTGAGCATGTTTAGCGCGACGCGGGCGCGAACCCGCGACCCTCGGATTACGAGTCACACGCCTTACGCGTTCGGTCATGCTCTATCCAGAGTCCTTTACCCAGAACCTACTAAGGAAGGTTTCAGGATAGAACTATTACTTGCCTTAAATTGTATATCGAGTAGCACTTCTAGTTCTATATTAAGTCCTTTACTCAAAACCTACTAAAGAAAGTTTTAGTGTAGAACTTAAAACACCCTTATTTTAAGTATGATAATATTTCTTATAGAAAATACTTTAGCAGAACCGTAAAGTTTTTAATTGAATAAAGTATTACAATAAATATGTAATTTTCAACATATTTAATCAATGGTAACGTATATTTAATTCAAGTCAGGATAGTGAATATTTTCCATAAAAATAATGAGATGAAAATGTGGAAAATTAATGAGCAATTTTGTTCTTTCACTTAATCTTTTTCACGTGACTCTTTCACGGTTCTACCAGTCAGAGAAATGTTTGATAATAAGAGCATCCAGTTTGGTATTAGTGTAATACATCAGAGATTCAAAGATAGTTTCTTTTTTTTAGAAAAGCAATATTTTTCTTTTACAAAAAAGTAACCAAAACATACACAGACTTGACTTCGCAAGTGTAAAATAGTTCTTTTATAACAGGGAATAGCACAGGAAATATTAGTATAATTAAAGTATATAGACTCTCTGACTTCAAAAGGGTAATTTAAAATGATTTGCGTATTCCGTAATTACTGACCTTTTTCGTTCAGTGACTGCACCATTGTTTATTGTTCTATGTTGGCAATTCAAAGAAGTCTCAATTATTTATAAAAAGTGCCGGACACTCACTTTTTTGGAATCCAGATGCCAGATACGCTGTGTAGACTCCGAAGAAGGAGAAATATTTGTTTCATCCACTTGGTCAAGTGACGTGGCGGCGTGAGCTTTGGTCTCATACCCTGACTCCACCGGTTCATACATTCCCGGTATCAGACGAACACGGTTTCCTGGAACTATACCCTGTCGTCCTCGAAGGGCGCATAACCACCATCCTTCTAAACCTCGAGTGTTCTGTTCAAGAACAGTAAGTATGTCACCTTTTCGAAAGGCTAGTTCATCTGGAGACTCGGCATTATTGTCAAACAGAGCTTTGGCTAAACACTTCTGAAGGAAAAGAAAAACAAATAAGGTGATAATAATAACTTCCGATCTGAGTAAAGTGTGTAGTTGGAGTGAACTTAAAGACAACTCTGAACACTAGTATAACTAACTAAGTATATTTTTCTTACGTTTCAACCTATAAATATCAGAAAGCATTGTTTGACCTGTTGGATACTCATGCTGTTAACAATATTTTTGACCCGTATTCCCAACAATATCTAACGAGATTTGAAATTCGTCCTAAATACGAGTTTTAAGCTAACAATGCAAAACATTTTTGTTGCAAAAGTATAATAATAAACAAGTAGATGTGATCAGAAACAGTAAGTTATATTTGTGTTTTTTCTCAAACAAAACAAAACACACTATCAACTATTGGTAACTACACTCTTCAAGCCTTAAAGTAGGAGAACATTAATGATAACTGAGAGACCTGAAAATCTAAACTCTTATTATCAAATCGAAGTTGATAAATAAAAAAGTGCTTTCAGTGAATAATTTAATAGACTCTTATGTTTAAGCATTAAGACAACACTGATACGTTTTTTTATAATGCACCATAAAGCTGACCATACACCTATTGAAAAGTTTAAAATGTAACAGAAAGTTAAAAACGACAAATCTTCACAATTTATAGCCTCAAAGTGCTATAAAATTCAACAAACTTTAAACTGGAAGAAAGGAAGTAGGGTGTACATCATTAAAATGGATAAAACTTTTATCTGTCACATTGATGAGGTATTCTGATCGTAGATATGGCTCCATCAAGTATTCTTTCGTGTTATCGACGTAACTGGCTTAATGCGATCTGATATTGAATGACGTTATCTTAGTGGAGGCTCTCAGTGGCACAGTGATATGTCTACGAACTAACACCGCAATAAAACGGGTTAAAATACCCGTAATGGGTAGAGTACAGATAGTCCAGTGGGTAGCTTTATGCTTAATTATGAACAATTATAATTCTTACTTTAGTGGACAATTTTACAGGAAATGAAATCGCTTAAAACCTAAATACCATAAAGACTTTCCTGTATAGAAAGGAGTTTAAGTATATGTTTAAATACATGTTATAAAGGTTGTCGAAAGATGATTACAAATAAAATATTATTTGAGTATTTATTCAGACTTATTCTAATTACATTTTAGTGACATTTATTCAGTGGTGTAACCATCATATAAATACTTAGGACAATACCAACACGAAGATAAAAACAACTCAATCAAACTTAACTAGAAGTAATGTTTAGTGGCAATATATCATAAATATTCAATATACTACCACATTTTCTAAATAACGTTGAAAACAATAACTGGATATCATATAAATACTTTTGATACTATAACGTTTGTACACAGAGTTTTGAACAACGGCTGGTTGTCGTATAAATACTTAGGATGCTATCAGATTTGGTAAACAGAGTTTTTAATAATGGTTGGATGTTACACGAGTATTTATGATGCTATCAAATTTTGTACATACAGTTTGGAACAAATCAATGAAGAAGAACTTAATCTTAATGACTAGAACTAATGCTCAGCTGCTAGATGTAAACATTTTCGAGCTAACCATGGATAGCTACCAACAAGAAAAGACAACAACGAGTATTTTTTCCATGAATTCAAACGAATTCCCATGTGTTTCAGTATACATTTCGACTGCTGCTGTGAAGTGTAATTAACTCAGCCTGTAACAAACCATGAAAGAATAAACCTTTGACCGATTTTATTAGTTACTCGTTAAATATTAAAGAGAAATTAACTCGTTAGTATAAAATTAATTTTGTGGCTTATCACATGAAAGCATTAATAACACAAAAATGCCTGGATCAAAGGTTACTCAACTAATTTTACTAACTCATTCAATTATGCTTAATTGATACTGGTTGACATTACAGGCTTAATGAAATGAAACTTATCTAGTTCTATAGAGTTTCAACTTTAAGACATTTATTCAGTACTATGTATCGCGGGCTTCGCTGGCCAGGCGGTTAAGGCACTGGACTCGTCATCCCAGGGTCGCAGGTTCGAATCCCCGTCACACCAAACATGCTCGCCTTTTCAGCTGTTTGGGCGTTATAATGTGATAGTCAATCTCACTTTTCGTTAGCGGTGGGTAGTGATGACTAGCTGCCTTCCCTCTAGTCTTACACTCTTAAATTAGGAATGGTTAACGCAGATAGCCCTGTTGCAGCTTAGCACGAAATTAATAAAACAACAAACTTATGTATGTTGAATGCGATCTCGTGGTATCTTGGAAAATACTTTGACTTGTATGTAGAAAGCATTCATAGTATATGGGGATAATGGCAGAATGGAGGGCAAGGGAATGCGCAACAGTTCAGATGAAATGTTACTTACAGCTGCAATTCCATTTTTGATGGGCGTTGAATTAATAAAGGAACCTATAAAAGATAAAGTTGAATTGTACATCTGCCTCTAATTATAAAATTAAATGAAGATATTTGAAATTTTTCATAACGACTAAATAAAGTCTAGGTATTTATTTTATTAAATTTTTTATCTTTGTTGCTTGAACAAAGCATAGGGGTAAAAAAAAATCTGTACAGGTGAATATTTTGAGTGGTACTTGCTTTATATAAAAGAAAAGTAAGAATACTCGTTCTATTTGCATAATTCACGTATTTTGTGCATAAAACATCTCATAATCTTCTACATTAAAATTCCTCCTTCACTGGACTGTGACCTGTACGTATCACATTCTGGTCACGCGCTATCGTAACAGAAACGTGTGCAGATCAAATCAAACACGTGCACTCCGACTCTAAAAGACCTTGTGACGTCACAACTTCTTTACACTGCTCGTACACCAAATGAATGGAGCAAGTTATAAAGAAAATAGGCGGCGCCACTGTGGCTAGAGCCTTCCATGTTTTATCAACATTCTTGGAGCCTTCAGGACACAACTGTCGCGACTTAGATTTTTAACATAACCACAAGGAGTTACACCTCACTTACGGAAAATAAGCCTTAGAATTTGTCAAATAGTTTCATTTGAAGAAAATTGTCGATTAAACGTATTATCCTAGCTTTACTGGTTATCATTTGGAACATAATCAATACGCTGTTTTGACAAAATAAGAACGTAAAATATAATAAAAATCTCGGACTTTGAAAATATTTATAACTTTTCTTAAGTTTTTGTGAATTTAGAAATAAAAGTCTAGAACAGTGAAGAACCTGAGAAAACCCTTGGAAATTTAATACCACAATAATACCAATAGTCCTTTTACGACATTACCAAACAAGTAGTGAATGAACACAGAAAATTTGACGTCATATCAATGAATAAGTATGTGTAATGGTTCATGTGCGTCAATAATTAGTAAGAGTTTCGTAATAAATTCTAACCATTTTACTTAACCACACACATACGTATATAATATTACCTAATGGTTTCAGTATCATTACAGTAAGTAAGTAACACATTATTATTGTTAACATTATCAGTGGTAAAAAGCCTGTGTGACCATGTTTATTAACTACAGGGTGTCCGAAAAAGAATATATCAAAAATACTGTTGAATAACTTTATTGTTATTTGAGATAACAACAAAAACTGAATATAAAGACAAGTAGTAGGATTGAGTTTAAGTTTTAAAAATTAATAGACTTCTATGTGTCTTTCATCATTCGCTATAATTAATATAATTCTGCGATGAAATTTCGGTAAAACATTTTCCAACACAGCATTATAGATGTATAAAATAGCATTACGAATCAGATGTTTCAGATACTCAAGGTATTTTGACTTGTCTTGGTAGAATTTTGTTTTCAGAAAACTTTAAAAATGAAAATCTGAGGAAGTTAAATCGGGCGAACGAGTTGCCCATTTGATAAGTTCTCTCCTACCAATCAATCGCTCTGTAAAGGTTTAGTTTAAACGCACTTTAACAATTCGCGTAAGGAGGGCTGGTGCCCTATACTGTTGGAAGATGTAACAAATCAGGAGTTTTTCGGAGTTGTACAATAAATAATTCTTGTATCATATGTAGATACCAATTTCCAGTAACAGTTTGTTTGTCAAAGAAACAAGAAAAAAATTAGTACAGCAAAACAAAACTTATAAGCCCACTATTTATATTCTTATATTTTTTCCTCAAATAGCAATAAAGTTTAAGTTGATACAGTAAAAACTATTATGTTGTACTCAGCTAACTATAAACTTTCTTCCAGGCCTTGAACGCTGGTCCGGTTTAAAAGCGGATTTATCGCTGTCCCTGCCATAAAAACTGGAAATTGTTAATATATTGTCGTACAAATATCAGAAAATAGACTCTGGAACAGCTCGCAGATTTCTTAAAAGGTTCTGTCAACACGATAAAGAGTAAAGCGTTTAGTTGTGATTTCACGTGTCATCAATGTAACTCCTGTCAGTTGCGTCACACGGCCATAATTATAATTTCGTTACTGTAATGCAGATACGACTATAGGTTGCAGTACGCTGTCGTGATGTAATGTTTTTGTTACTGTAGCATGTACAAGTTGATGGCTATAGGTTGTGATATACTGTCGTAAAGTTGTTGTCTTTGTTATGATATGTACAGCCACCACACTCCTTCTTTATTCCAGATGGTGACTTGAGTAGCGTTTAAATTATTACTTACTATCCACTCCCGTCAAGAGGTACCTTTTGCTTCAAGAAATTAGTCCATGCCTTCAGTTGCACAGTGGTATTACAGCGGACTTACAACGCTAGAAACTCAGTTTCAGTAACCGTGGCGTACTGAGCAGAGATAGCCGATTGTTTAACTTTGTGCTTAATTGCAAACAAAAATCAACAATCGAGCAATTAAGGACAGGGAAATCCTAAGGTATAATAAAGTTTGCGAAATGGAAATTGAGTTTTTTGACGGTGGATAAGAACAACTAAATTACATTGATGGAAGAGGAAATATATCACATGGCGTTAGTTTGAGTACCGGAGTGTCAGGAACCTACGGTGAACTCGATGTATGGAAATTAAGAATGTATAATAACAGAAAACAAACAATAAATAACAACATACGTTTGAAGTGATAAAATATCTTTATTGTTCTTAATCAAAATATTTCTTATGTCAAAATGCAATAGACAAAACAATCTCACATTTATGTTAATCATGGGAATGTGTTGTGTTTATCTTTGAATTTAAGTTTAATATAATATTCAAACGATATAGAAGTACTTGGTACAAATAATATGAACTTACCCTGTAATCTGTTTACATGATTAAGGAAGAAACTAATTTACGTTCTAAAAAATCCACACATTGTATCGAAGATAAAAACAGGTTTCTCATGAAGACCAATCTAAGATTTACACCAAAGGAAGTTACGCTATTTGCTGATTTCTGATAAACATAAAATAAGCTGCTTTGTTACATATTAATCATGTACAAAATACCCTTGTCTAATTGCATAAAGTTTAAAAAAGTCCAGATTTTGGTATCCGTACGAAAAGAAACTGTAGCTATACAGTTTAACTGTACACTAAGTTATTTTATATCACTGAGATTGTCTGTATACGAGTGGTATATTGTTGTTATTCTTTCAGTAAAAAGATTCTTAAAATATAGGTTTAAACTGACCTGTCAGATTGTAGATGAAGTCTAACGAGCTACATTATTAGTGACACGAACATCGACAATAACGAATATGTCCCGAGGAACAGTGTTAAAAGTGATGTAAGCGTGGCTATCAAAATTAAATCTTATCAGACAAACAAAACAGTGGTTGAGAATTAAGCTGTCAGATCGTGACAGACGAGCATGAACATGACGGAAACAAAAGACTACAGAGTTAAAAGTGTGGGCAGAACTTAAAGTTAGCCCACTATAACAAATTCTTAGAAAAACTCGAAAGGAACGAAACAAGAGTTACAGTGGTAAGTCTGCCGTTGAGAAAACTGTAAGAAAACCAAACCACGCAAAGCACAAGTAAAATTGTGTCAAGAATATAAAAACTGAAAGATGAATGGAAGAACGTGGTTTGATCAGAGGTTCATCTTTTGCATCAAATACACGTGCTTATGTTCGATTAAAACCAAAAGTAGTTTACAGCTCTAAATTTCTTGTACCATCAGTTAAGTGTGAGGGAAGATCCTGTGATTTAAGAGAAAGATGAAATGATAAGAAAGTATTGCATAAGCTTTATACACAACAGGTTCGTCCTAGATTGAACCTTTTATTCTCAATAGGAGCATATCTGTTTCTAGAGTACAATGTACCTATTTGTACTTCTGAAGCTGTTAAAGATTGGTTCCAAGAGCACGAGGAAAAGTCTGATCACCTCACTTGGAAATCACAGATATGTTATCCATCCTCTCTTTTCAGGTATTGAAATTAAGCTTTAAAGCAAATTTCTACCAGTAACTTTGCTTCAATAATTATAAGAAGCGTTAATCGACGAATGCTCAAAAATATCGTTGTTTGATGTGCAATATTCCGTTTCATGAATTACACTCGGTGTTAATGCTGCTTTGTCTGCTCATGAAGAACCAACTCCATATTAATAAAGAAGCCTCGTACTTCTACGTGTTATAAAAACATATTGAAATAGTTTTGAGCGTCCTACGTCAAATTAAGCGCATCATACGAATTTAAAAACAGAGCAGGAAACATTGAAAAAAATTCATAGCACTTGCTGTACGAAAGGATGTTGTAACTATCCCATAATTGCAGTTGTCCATAGTGTTACGATTCAAGATACTTTGCGGGTATTATTTCAGGCTTACTTGGTTCGAACAAAATGGTGTTATGAACCAGTTCTGTTGAAGTTTAAAACAATAATTATAAAATACATTTTCACAAGATAATACAATATTTTGCCCCAACTTTTCTGTAGTTAATAACTGAGAATAAAAACGTAAATAACCAAAAGTTAAAAAAGTTTTGTTTGTTTGTTTTGGAAAATCGCACAAAGCTACTCGAGGGCTATCTGCGCTAGCCGTCCCTAATTTAGCAGTGTAAGACTAGAGGGAAAACAGCTAGTCATCACCACCCACCGCCAACTCTTGGGCTACTCTTTTACCAACGAATAGTGGGATTAACCGTCACATTATACGCCCCCACGGCTGGGAGGGCGAGCATGTTTAGCGCGACGCAGGCGCGAACCCACGACCCTCGGATTACGAGTTGCACGCCTTACGCGCTTGGCCATGCCAGGCCCAGTAAGAAAAGAACATTTAAACAAAGTTTTCCATTCAGTTACTAATGCGTGAGGTATAATATAAATATGAAATAAATCTTATGTTCATTCTTGTCGGGTCATGCTGCATAACAATTTCAAAAAAAATCACCCGTACCATAAAATACAGTGCGAACTCTCAGTCAGCACGTTATTCTAATATCTATTAACTTAGGATGCAGCTGAAGTGTTTTTTTTAGAATACAGTAATTGATTTCAACGATCGTACGTGTATTTCCTCTTACAACTCGCCATTTAGTCTCTCACAAGAGTATTACACTTCAGAAGCCCGTTTTATCATACGCTACTTTATACATGGTCTAAAGCACCATCTACCGACATCATAGTTACGAAACAAGCATTTAAGTAACGTTGTATGTCAAATATTTTTCCTCTGAAAGAAAGCAAAAACAAATTTTATTATTATTTATGTGAATTCGGACCAGCATAGACCTTTTGTTCCCTCTCTGGAATTTTGCTTGCACTGTAACTGAACCCCAAGTAATAACTTATGTTACTTTTGTTGTATTACTCAGAATATGTTAAATATTGTCCCTTAGACATCACGAGAAAGCGGTACATTAATTAAATATATTAACTCATATTTTCATTTCTGCATGATCACACTATCAGTTTCTATTTACGAAATAGTTCCACTTAAATACACACACAACCTTATTTTTATATACAAAACCCTTTTAAAACACAGCTGGATTTTCTGTCCAGAAGTTAGTTAATATAGCATTGTTTGGCTGAGAAGTTTCTTATTTATGATGTTCAGATGGGAGACGTACTTAGGTTTATCAGGAGACCCTGTAGTTTTCTGATCAGTTCATGTTCGCTCTGATATTGAAGGCAGAAGTAGGTCTGATTCTATACTTTATTACTGATACAGTTCTTTAGTTCTTGAATTTCACGCAAAGCTACACGAAGGCTATTTGCGCTAGTCGTCCTTAATTTAGGAGTGAAAGACTAGAGGGAGTGCTAGTTATTATCACTCACTGCCAACTGCTGAGCTACTCTTTTATCAATAAATAATAGTATTGACCTTCATATTATAAAACCCCAATGACGATTCGAACCCGCGACCCTCATATTACGAATCGAGCGTTCTAACCCCCTAGCCTCCTAATACAGTTTTTTTTTTTTAATGTTGAATATATTTCCACGTGCGAATTGAAACACACGGTAAGTTCAAATTCATATTAGTAATGTTTCAAAGACCTTCATATGCACTAAAATTAGGGTTACTTGCTTTCTCTGTTTAATAATAAACAAACAATGTTTGTTTTTAAAAGTTCATTATTTGAGACTTGAACATGCCACATCTATGTTGGTGTCATTTTTACAACCACCGCTTAAATAATCTTTACGTGTAAAGAGACATAAGAAAAGGACAGTATTGACAAGTGACATACCAGTTTGCTGTAACTCACAGGATGGCGCTCTGTCTTATAAAAGTTTGGAAACTCTTGAGATTTCACTGAGGAGTATCTTATGACTGACATTGTAAGTGTGGTTGGTCTCTGCAGTAACACTGACAAAATCCCAAATATTATCCTGCGCGTTTATTGAGAACCTTGGGTTGTTGTTTCGGCGTCTTTACCAAAACGTATCGATTACCGTCAACAGTTGTTAAAAATAGAGAACCAAACAATAACAATAAAAAATATATATATTTGAAGCACTAATGTTATCACTTTACAGAGAGGCACATCCTTCCAGAAATGTCAGGTTGCACACAGATAATTTTCTGAGTTATAATGCAGCAATTTGCAAACGTCTTGAGATTTGGATTCAAGTTTCGTGAGATAAGAGAAAAATGGTTCTTTATGTCAATTTGTCCACTGTGGTGAACCTGCACAGAAGGTTTTTCCATGTGAAATATTTCCGTAAACACGCTTGTAAAAAGGCCTCTTCAACAGAGGTCGCTTGAAAAAGTTTCAGGACAGCAGAATTAAAGTTGTACTTCAAAGGGATAAATGTTGCACACTCTTTCAAAAACATGATCACAAACTGAGCTTCTGACTAAAATGTTTTCGTGTTCGTAGAGTCCGCTGGAGAAATCACGTGACCCAAGGAGCTGCTTACGAGCTGCGGCGCCAGGGAGGAGCCAGAATTGACGTAGCAGCCTCAAAAAAGATATTTTCACTCTTCTCTACCGCCTCGTCGGTGGAAAGAGATTTAGAAACATTTGACCATTTTTTGGAAAATCACTGTCATATACTGTGATTGTTATAAATTTTGTTTCTTGTTTAATATGAAAAAGACATATTTAGAGGTTTTCACTATAAACATAATTTTATGGCTTAAGTATAATACTTATTCAGTGTTAGATATTCTATCAATCTCGATACATACCCCTCATCGTATATACAAAAATAGATTGTTAAAAATTAATTTTATTACAGTAACGCAACTGTACGATATTTTAGAAGGGTGTATTTTACTTACAAGATAAAGAAAAACATTATTATAAATATGACAAACACGTACAGTGTATACTTTGAGGAATATATAATTGTTGTTCACTAGGAGGTACCGTTTTTTAAGTTTGTTTTGAGAATGAATGGTTTTCATAGTACGTCCTGATAATGGCAACAAAGACTCATTATACATTATGTCTTATCGAAGTGATAACGTCAAAGCTTCCACTGTTTCTTTGGTCATTTCCAGGAGATTTTTGTATAGTACTAAAATTAAGTTAATAAGAAAATAAATAAATCATGGTATAATCTAATTGTCAATCAGATTTAATGTGCACTAAAATAGCAACGAAAAGAGGAAAATAAAATATGTTAATACGCGTGATTTCCTTTTAATTCAGTAACGAACCATTCGTACTTAATGAAGGTGAAATGTTGCTAAAACGAGGGGACTTAACTATTTTGAGAACATTTAAAATCAACTCGCCAGTTCCTTTAGCGCTGAATGTCACATGAAATTTAATGAAATAATATGAAACTGGTCATGCGAAATCACGATAAAATTTTCATTATAAATCAATTAGATAACTTCTGCATGTGATTGAAATAGAACATTCCTTAACATCTGTTACTATTAAATTTTTAGCATCTACTTCCATTTTAAACCGAGTTACGATAATTTATTGCATTATACCATGGATAAATTAATATAAAAATAAGCCACTATTTGTCACTGAGGAAAGTTCAGAAAATCATGTTCTGTCATAGTTCGGTGGTTAGGACACACAACTCCTGAAATTTGGGTCGTAGGTTCGAATCCCGCTCACTGTTCTTGGTCGTCTTTCGATCCTGGTAGGTAGTATAACGTGACGATCAATCCCACTATTTCTACGGTCGAACTGAACGGTGAAAATTCTATAAACCATACTTCCCTATATTTCCAAGTTTTTGCCGGATACACCTGTAAAACGTATTTCCACACGTTATGTTAGAATGTCTTCTGTGAATATTTATTTTAGATACAGAAGTGAGAGCATGAATTTATCCCTAGTTAGTTAGGCTTTTGGGTAAAAAGGCATAATTGGTCCGAATTATGTCATTGAATTTTTGAAGCCTGAAGTATAAATGAGTACAGTTTTTGAACCCTAAATTACACTGCTATAACAACTGAGTGTAACTTCAGAGAGTATTGAGTATCACTGAAGTGATTCAAACAGTAGCTAGAGACACTCTGTATAAACTACTAGTGCACTTGATAAAGTATTATGGCAGCACTTGCACATAGTAATATATGTATATTAATAAATAAACATGTTTAGTTTCAAAAGCATGGATAACAGTTAAATAGTCATTTATGAGCGTTTTATAACACAAATGTAAGAATTAATCGAAGGGCACACCAATAAAAGTTAACAAGAGCATGTAGACAAACAATTTCATCCTGATAAAGGTTAAGAATAATAAGAACATATAATTTTACTACGTATTTTCTTAAACCTTTTTCGTTACAAAATATGGGAATAAATAATGAAAATGCAAAGTGTATGTATTCGTTCTCTTGAATGAAAGTATTGGTGAAGCTAACAGTTAAATATAATGTTGGAATGGCGTAACGTGAATCATCTCGAGTGTGTAAGAACCTGTTGTAGGATTGACACTCATATCTTTTCACAACAACTGACAATCAGATGTTAGGACGAAGAACTGGGTCACTTCAGATTATAGGATATTTGTTCTAGTTGTCCAGAAAACAAAACAGAAGTTACTAGAATAAGAGATATTTAGTTAGTTAGATACCAGTAAAAGAATAAGAATCTGGAGATATTCAGGATGCTTGAATACATGTTCTCTGGGTGATGCATTGTGAGTACCAACAAAGTTGGTATGAATGTCATAAGCTTAAGTTTAATTATAATTATTGCCCTGAGGCCAATCATGAAACATTGATGAGTGAAGAAGTGTATTATGTAGCATATAATATATTTTTCATCAGGTTCATTAATATAGGATTTTTTTGTTTTCACTTAGTTTGTTATCTATGCAGTTTTAGCATAAGCACATTGCCGAGAAAAAAACACTGACATTGTTTTGTTATTTTATATGCAAAAACGGCTCGTTTGGGTTGAGAAAATATTTCAAATAGAAGAGCGAACAACCTTCTTCGGTCATCGTCAGGTTCACAAAGAAAGAGGTAACTGACCGGAAGCTGACCACATGTTTGGAAGGGGTTGTGTAACTGGGTGTCGTAATGTAGAGGGCGGGGTTAGATGTTTGAATATATAATTTTATCTATAATATTAATATAGGTATAATGGCATTCCTTTATATTGGTTTATTTTGGGTTTAAGTTGTTGTATAAGCAAGGCTTCTTTAATTTTGCGTTTGTTTATGTTTGTTTCTTTATTTAGTATTTTAGTGTTATCTATGGTTATGTTGTGTTCATTTGACTTGCAGTGTTCGAAAACGTGTGAAGGTGACTTTTTATGTTCTTTGAATCTGGTTTCCATTTTTCTACTTGTTTCTCCAAAATAGAAATCGTGGCAGTTATCACATTGTATTTTATAAATAATGTTGGTGTGGTGTTTGTCAGTGTAGTTCTTACATAGTAATGACCTCAGTTTTGTGCCTGGTTTTTGAATAAATTTAGTATTAACTGGAATGTTATATTTTGTTACTAGTTTTTGCCAAATGTTGGTTATTTGTTTCTCGACATCACTGATTGTTTTGTTATAGTTGTGTATCTGTCTCTGTTGTTGTCGATAGTATATGGTATCTACTCTGCCCATAGGGATGTTGCAGAATCTTTACACATTAATGCAGGAAAGGTTTAACGATTACATTGTTCTTGGCAGCTCAAGTGTATGATGTATGTATGTTGCAACCAATGAATGCTGAGGTGTTACTGCAAATGAAGGATTATTTGTTTGTATTTTGAATTTTGCACAAAGCTATACGAGGAGTATCTGCGCTAGCCGTCCCTAATCTAGTAGTGTAACACTAGAGGGAAGGTAGCTACTCGTCACCACCCAACGCCAACCGTTGGACCACTCTTTTACCAACGAATAGTAGAATTGATTGTTACTTTATAATGTCCCCACGCCTGAAAGAGCGAACATGTTTGGTGTGGCTGAGATTCGAATCCGCGACCCTCGGACTACGAGTCGAATACCTTAAGCACCTGTCTTGTTTCAAAAAATCACAGAACTTTGAAACACATCTTACGTTTCTGAACAACAGTTCCAAAGACGAAATGCAATGGGATAAAATTGAGGTTGCTGAAAGCGAATTAAATAGATCCAGAAGAGGAATAAAGGAAGCCATGTACAATGAAACAAGAAATTTTGTAACAGAACAAGGGATAATTCGTGACTACTTGTAGAATACACGTTGATAAATTATAGAGAGCTATTATTATAAAGAGCTCACCAACATTAGGATTATAGCTGAAATTTCATTTTCTTTAGTAAACTTGATTCAACGCTGAATTTTATTACAGTTTGAAATTTATTAAATTACAGAAGCATTCGTAAACAGTAACCCAATTTTGTTCAGTTGCATGCATTAAAATGGTGGTTAATATAAGTGATAAAAAACTTCCCTCTTAAGTTGTACTTTTCTTTTGGCTAGTTTTATTAGTATCGAAGAAAGAATTAGAGGTTATTAACTACAGTTTAATTACTGAAGATATCAATGAATGTCATGTAAAGAGAGGACTACATGTCATCACTCAACTATTACTGTTAATTCGCCTACACTCATCGCCTCCAAAGCTCATACTTTTGTAAGGATTTCCTCTACATAGGGACGGTCCTTCTGTCTGATATTTTATTTAATTTTTTCCCTGTTGATTATTTATTTAAGAATAATTCTTTTATTGCAGAGTAAAACAAATGCGTCACTCAGACAAATAGGTATATGCAATCAGAGATAAGTATTAGAAGAGAATTTCAATGTGCTAAATAAAGGCATTTTGCTTTGCATCGAACTATAAATATTGAATATCATGATATAGCACCAGAATACTTGCTGTATAAATAAATTTTAAAATAACCTCAAAGATCATGAGCTAGGGTAGTAATCAAGTCTGCATATTTTCGCGTTATTTCTCTGAAGGCATAATGAGTACTGGAAAACAATTTTTTTCAGAATTTCAACATTAAAGATACTCAAAACAAATTTCAACTTTTTGAAGCTGAAATAACGGATAAAATACTTTAGCAGAACTATTAGTACAACAAGTTTTTATTTGCGTACAAGAAATGTTGGATAATTTATTGTATAGCTTTCTGAGCAAAATAAAAGACCACAGTGTCACAACGATATGTTTGCGAATTTGTAACGCTAGAAACTGAGTTTTGATACCCATGGTGGTCAGAAAACAGATAGCCCATTGAGCGAATTTGTGTTTAACTTCGAAACAAACAAACAAACAACATACAAGAGCGATAGTTTTTTTTGTCGTCACGATAATTTGTTTTTCCTTTTTGTAAAGTCTTGAATTTATGCAATGGTCCCTATTATTTTTATTGTCTCTATATCTTTCATTTAGATAAAGTGACCTACAAACCTATTAAAATTGGAATATTTCTCCTCCTTTTGGTAATATAATGTAAGTAATGTGTTCATGGTTTAGTACTTAACAAATCACAGTTGAATTATTTAGCTGAAAGGTTGAACTATGGCAAATGGTGAGCAATTGACTGAAACACACACAACCAGGAACAACAATAAACTACAAATATCAGGTATCATGAAGTAAAAGGGAAGATAAATATATATAACTATATGATTTGTTTGCTATTAAGCAAAAAGCCACACACAGGACTATTTGTGCTCTACTTAACACAAGTATAGTACCTCGGTTTCTAGTAGTTTACGTTCGTAGACAAGCTACTGTAGGACATATGATTTAGATAAGTGAATTTTATAATTATATGAATATATCTCACGAACTCTTAAAATATTTGATCATTTGCTTTGAAACTAGACCCAAAAATGGCTTATAGTACACAGAAAAATTTTTGAACAACACAAATAAGCCTTTCCTAGTTGGCTCAGCGATAACTCTGAGGGCTTGACATGCTAAACATTGGGTTTCGATACCTATGGCGGGCATAGCCCGAATGATATATTGTAAAGCTTCGCGCTTATAAACAAACAGTAGAAAATCAGCTCCTGTCTAGAATGGCGGAAACAAGGAAAATACGAGATAGTTAAGTATACATTATACTAGGGGCTCCCAGCCTTTTGGCACTCGCGACCCCTTACCTAAAAGATTGAAACTCATGTGACCCCCTACTTAGAGCTTACAAACAGCAGCTTAATTTTTCTTTTATTTTCTGTGAAGGAGAGGGAAAGAAACAATTAAAAAAAATTAAATTCTGTAATTAGTTATTAGCAAATTAAATCACATTGGTCCAACCTGAATTCACAAAAAGAACATATATTTCTTAAAATAATATTAACATAGGTTTGAACAGCTATCCAACCCAGCTAGTGAGATGCCTGATGTTGCATTTCAGCAGCAAGCTTTGAAATTCGTGGCTGAGCGTTTGTTAGAGCCAGTCTCATGTCGTCTCCAACATCCAATCTATTCCTATTCTTTGTCTTTATATTGACAAGAGTGTAAAATCCTGCCTCACACAAGTAGGTAGAAGCAAATAGAACAAGGATACGTAAAGCTATCATGCTGACTTTGGTGTATGACTGATACATAGCGCACCAGAACTGAGTCACGGATTTCACCTTGAAGAGATCACGAGCTGAAGAGTCGTTCCTTAGATCCAGAAATTCATCTCGGATATCATCTGAGATGCTAGATACATCAAGTTCAGTACAAAATGGGTTCCTTACCAGGGCCTTCTGTTCGTGTGATAGCTCAGGGAAGTAACGCTCGACTTCCTTTTCTAGAGACTGAAGATGTTCGGTAATTTCATCCTTGAGGAACTGATCCAGTTGGATCTGAGACTCATCCGTTACTCCACAAAGTTTTCCAAGCATAGCAATACTTCCAAAATTGGTTTTCCGACGCCAGTTCTGCAGTTTGGAAACTAAGGCCCGAAGACTATCTTGAAAAAGGAGAACATGTGTTTCCCTTCCTTGAAGCTTCAAATTGAGCTTGTTCGGCTGGTCAAAAATGCCAGCTAGGTACGCAACCCTTTAATTCCATGCTTCATCTTCGAAGTGAGCTACAAGATCATGTCTTTGTATAGTTCTTTGAATAGGCGAGTGTTGAGTGCTTGAATCTTCACATAATTTACAATCTTGATTACAGATTCAAGCACTTCCTGCAGAGAGGCAGGGAGAGTCTTACTGGCGAGAGCATATCGGTGAATCATGCAGTGGATACCCTTTGCTTGAGGTGCTAGCTTTTCCACTCTCGACTGGAATCATGAATTCGATCCCAGCATAGCCGGTGCCCCATTCGTACAAACCCCACACACGTTTTCCCATTGAAGATCTTCGTCTTGAAAAAAGTTGAAACTTTTTCCATGACATCATCAGCTTTTGTTGTGGTTTCAAATGCACTGCAGAATAAGAATTCGTCTTTGATGTTACCTGAATTAATGTATCTCTCGAAGACAAGCAACTGAGAACATGAACTTACATCTGTTGACTCGTCGAACTGAAAGGAGAACAAAGGGGAACCCTTGATTTCAGTCAAAACCTGTTCCTTCACATCCATAGACATTTTAGAAATGCGCTTCTGTATGGTATTATTTGACAGGGATACTTGCTGCATCTTCTTTGCACTGGCTTCTCCAAGAATAAGATTTACTGTTTTCATCATGCAGGGTTTAAAAAGTGTTTCTCCAATAGTGTGAGGCATTTTTATTTGTTTAGCAATTTCGAATGCAATCTCATATGAAGCTTCCACTACGGCTGCACTCTGCTGCTGAAACGACCCACTTCTATCGATTCTTTGGCTTTTAAGACACCGTTCATGCCATTTGAAGAAATCCAAACCCTTCTTTGCGTGTTCTGGATGTTTCGTCTCGAGATGACGCTTGGGTTTTGATGGTTTCTCCAATAGTGTGAGGCATTTTTACTTGTTTAGCAATTTCGAATGCAATCTCATATGAAGCTTCCACTACGGCTGCATTCTGCTGCTGAAACGACCCACTTCTATCGATTCTTTGGCTTTTAAGACACTGTTCATGCCATTTGAAGAAAGCCAAACCCTTCTTTGCGTGTTCTGGATGTTTCGTCTCGAGATGACGTTTGAGTTTTGATGGTTTCATTGACTCTGCACTCTGGACAGCATGGCACAAAACACATTGTAGTTTCTCGATGCCGACGTTGGCAAGCACAATGGTGAAGCCAATGTTGAGGTAGCATTCTGAGTATCTGGGCCGTTTAGCCATGGACACAACTCACCTCTACTGCTTACTTGTCTCCTTGTTAAAATAAAATAAAAATGTTGAATAATGAACGCTTTGGCAACTGTAGATCTTACGCTGACTACTTGTGGGGGGTGCAGGTAGAGTAATGATGGGGTAAGTATTGGGAGGGAAGGAAGCGTGGCCAGTCGCGCGATTCGTCATCCACCAATCAGCAACGGACATGTGACTCACGTGCCGGCAGTGAGCACACACAACTTAATCACAGCTAAACAGACACAAAAGTAAACGTACATTCGCGTGCACTCACATACTCGCCACTCACTAGTACACATATACATACAGTTGCAGACACATACACATTCACTCACCCATAATATCACCTAATGATATTGAACTAACGTAGCACACGTTTTGCTTTGCACCGAAAAAACATGTAAGAGCATGAAAATATAATTGATGAAATAAAATTAATGTTATCCCAAGCTACTTCTAACAAGGCTACGCGACTCCTTTGCCAAAGCTTTGCGACCGCCCTGCCAAGACTTCGCGACATCCTGGGGAGTCGCGACCCACCGGTTGGGAATCCCTGCATTATACTAACAGGTTGGTTTGTATATAGTGTGAGCTGGTGCAGTTACAACTGAAATACAAACAAAGGGAGATGACCACAACAACAGAAACAAAATAATTTGATTTGTAAGAAATTTTTTCTCGGACGTCATTAATATGCCGTATGACAACGTTTATTTTAATATTCGATTTCTATCACTAAAGACAAAAACATGTAAGAAATTGTTTTGGTCATTTATTTGAAAATAATCACGCAAAATTCACTATCATCATTATTAAAGATGAGAACTTGTGAGAAACCATTTTGTTTTCTTAGTTGAAAATATTTACAGAAATTTATGCCCAGTGTCTTTTAAATTTACGTCAATCATTATGTAAGGGACACTGATCATAAAATTTTATGTTGCCTGAGTTGCACTGAATGCTTTTATTGTTTTTATGAGAAAAAACTGCGTCGAGTTCTTTCAACCCTAAAGTAATTGAAACTTGAAATTGCGTCAAATAAATTACATAACTTCCAACTATTAAACTCTTCTTACTGTACGTTTATTTTATTTAGCTCTTCTATCTATTCTAAAACAGTAAAACTATCATTCAATAGAAAGTGACATTAAATCTAATATTTGCAAGGCTTACCGGTCAATACTTTTTATGGGCAATTACAAAAACATTCAAATGATTTTAAATCACGAAACAAAGCATTATATTCTAAAATGTATAAAAGAATAATTAATGGAATAATAATATATTACAACACTATAACAAAGAAAGAATTATGTGGTGCAGTGAAAGTCTGGCCGGAATGTACAATAACATTATTTCCTACGTGTTGATGCTAAATATTTAAATGTCTTATAATGTTACAGTAATTGCGCTATGTGTTTGCTATCACGGTAAACCAGAGAGAACGTTGACATTGCAAAAAAGAGAAAGAAGCTAGACTGTAGGTATTCAAAACTGCCATAAGGAAATACTCCTGACATTTGTGAAACGGGTTAAAAAACGTTCCTACAACCTGTTTCTTTATTAGTATTTTTATAATAGGGAAAAAAATATTATAAAAGTATTTAAAGGACTCTGGAAGGTTAAGTTATACTGCTAACCCTTGCAATACACATACATTTACACACATAAAGGATTGTTTGTCGCCGACTTTGATGAAAACAATTTGTTTGTGCATGTTTAGTAAATTGTGAAGATAAATTGAAAAACATGAAGAAAAACATAAACAAGCAACCAAAAATTACTTTTTCTGTAATTAAAAATGTTTTTATGATAATTCTACGTTGCTTTTTATTAGATTTAGTTTGCTTTCAATTTCGCAAAAATCTACTCAAGGGCTATCTGTGCTAGCCGTTCCTAATTTAGCAGTGTAAGACCCGAGGGAAGATAGCTCGTCATCACCACCTACCGCCAACTCTTGGGCTACTCTTTTTACCAACGAATAATGGGATTGACTGTCACATTATAACGCCTCCACGGCTGAAAGGGGCATGTTTGGCGCAACGGGGATGCGAACCCGCGCCCCTCAGACTACGAGTCGCACGCTTGACCATTAGATTTAGCACTTTAATTATGTGTTTCTAAACGAAGTGGTGAGTCACAAAGATGGTTATTAACAATAACGAATATTTTCTATTAAATTTATCTCTGCTAAAATGGATATTTGAAATTTTCAGTTTTGTATTTTACATTTTATTTGGGGTCTTATTGTTTTTGACAACAATATAAACACTGCCAATACTATCAGAGGTAGATGCATTTAATTTTTTCGTTTTGTTGAAGATGAGGTTGTGTGTTTTTATATACATTATTTAAAGAGTTGTTTTTGATGAAATGACTGGCTGAAATTTATAATAATTGTATATTTTACGCTATAGTACTAACCAGTTTATTTTTTTACAGTGTTACCATAATTTAACTCAATGGATGGTGTAATGATAAACTAGACAAATTTCACATTTTATTCGTGCCATTAAATTTTCTAATTAATATCTCTTAATATTGAATCAAAACTGAATTCATTGTTTAATTAGAAATATGTTATTTTCGATTTCAGTAAGAAAGTATAACTTTTTTATTTACTGAATAAGTAGCAAGCACGGGAAATTTTATTTAGTAGTATCATATGTCATGATATGTGCATCTAAGAAAATAATTATTAAATTAAAAAAACTGCCCAGTGTTTCCTCTGAAAAACAAACAAACAGATGGTTGTGTAATCGTACTGAAATTGATTGTTAACGATAAGTTATCATCAGTTATTTATTACAGTAACCAGAAATTCGGATTAGACAAATGTTGTTCAGTAATATACTCATACAATCAGAAACGAAGAGGCCCGGTATGGCCAAGCGCGTTAAGGCGTGCGACTCGTAATCTGAGGGTCGAGGGTTCGCATCCGCGTTGCGCCAAAAATGTTAGCCCTTTCAGTTGTGGGGGCGTTATAACGTGACGGTCAGTCCCACTATTCGTTGGTAAAAGAGTGGCCCAAGAGTTTGCGGTGGGTGGTGATGACTAGCTGACTTCCCTCTAGTCTTACACTGCTAAACTAGGGACTGCTAGTACAGATAGCCCTCAAGTAGTTTTGTGCGAAATTCAAAAACAAACTAACAAGAAACGAAGAATTGGCTTAAGCCTGGTATTACGTGGACTTTTAAAATGAAGTACCAATACACTGAGACTACGGCAGAATTCAGTTTAGATCGTAAAAGAACATACCTTCATTTTATTTTTAAATTTAGTTTCCCATGAATGAGTAACAAATATTTTGTAATATAAACTTCCGATCAGAGAAAACTATGTTTTGAGGGCAAATCCCAAAATTAATCAGTGTTGCTTTCGGTTTATATAATTTATATAAATTTATATACTGTATTTTTGTTTCAACTTATAAAGATTAGACTGGATTCTTTCATAAGTTGGGCACCCTTGCTGTTTTTGTTTGTTTGTTTTGGAATTTCGCACAAAGCTACTCAAGGACAATCTGTGCTGGCCGTCCCTAATTTAGCAGTGTAAGAGTAGAGGGAAGGCAGCTAGTCATCACCACTCACCGCCAACTCTTGGACTACTCTTTTACCAACGAATAGTGGGATTGACCGTCACGTTATAACGCCCCCACGGCTGAGAGGCCGAGCATGTTTGGCGCGACCGGGATGTGAACCCGCGACTGTCAGATTACGAGTCGCACGCCTTAACACGCCTGGCCATGCCGGATCACCCTCGCAGTTAACGATACTATCGATCGTGTAGGTTTGTCTACATTTCCTCGAGTGCGATTTATGCTATCAAAATACGATTTGACAAATTATACTTTCAAAGAAAAAAACGTGTTCAATAAGAACTGTAACATAATGTGTACATATGAATATATAGAGAGAAAGAGATATTTGCCCTCTGAACAACGGTTGAGAAAGAAGTGATATAAAATAATAAAATTAATGATATACGCTGACAGTTTAGTCTCCAAGTTAGTTACGTATTTTAATTTCTTAATAATTGATCTTGTTGTAAACTGCTCCGATGTATCAATTAAGCAACCAGCTGTTTTCCACTTTAGATATACTCACTGAGGCCCGGCATGGCCGAGTGCATAAGGCGTGCGACTCGTAATCTGAAGGTCGCGGGTTCGCGCCCGCGTCACGCTAAACATGCTCGCCCTCCCAGCCGTGGGGGTGTATAATGTGACGGTCAAACCCACTATTCGTTGGTAAAAGAGTAGCCCAAGAGTTGGCGGTGGGTGGTGATGACTAGCTGCCTTCCCTCTAGTCTTACACTGGAAAATTAGGGACGGCTAGCACAGATAGCCCTCGAGTAGCTTTGTGCGAAATTCCAAAACAAACCTTTATACTCACTGATATACGTATCCATAAGATTTTATTTGCTACAAAAATAATCTGTGAAACACATATTTAATCTCTTGAATTTCTGACATATGTTTAGAAAAAAATCCCCAAATATACTAATAAGTTTCATTCCAAGTTGCAGGCAGCAATCAAATCTGAAATAAACCGGAAATGTCTTCCTGTTTTATTATAATGCACACTGAAAACGCTCAGAAAAAAGTAATTTACACTTAAGACAGTGTACTGTCTAAACTATAAAAAAAAGAAATAAACTGTCGTTAGGAGACTTTATTTAATACATGTATAGAGATGATAAATACCGGAAATATGATTCTTCTCAGAGCAAAATTTGGGGATTTTTATTCCTCTTTTTCTTCAAACACTAAGGATTCTTTGTCTAACTTCACTCCAGCCACAAGGTGGTTTAGTAAACACGTGTCTGTCTTCTCATCTCACAGGGGCTACCAGAGTTCGTTAGAAGTATCAAGTCTTCGGGAACGTCAATTTATTGCAGTTGAAAATAATGCGTTTATACAATATAAGCAAAAAGTATATTATGTTATCATTTTACATTCATATATTATCGATATCTACTTATTTTTATTATGGCAGATTTTCTTGTTTTCCGTTTTTTTTTTCTATTTTTTTAAGTATAAACAACATGAATGAATGCTACGCTTGTAAGCTTAATCTATTATCTTAATGTAAACACAATCTGTAAGTCCGACTCAATTACTCCACCAGTTCGAAGAATTAACATGAAGAAAACTCCTTGTTTATCTTGGCTAGTCAAAACATACACTCTGGGAACTCTCATTTTTCTTCGAATCGTTAAGACCAACATTACAATACAATGCTAATAAAATTCATATCGTAAAAAAACTATTGAAAGGTTTTGAAGACGTGAATATTGTTAAGTAATTTCTCAATGTGGTATTACAAACTGTGCCATATTTTACAGTGATGCCAAAAATTGTCATAAAACAAATAAAAAACTGGAGTTTTACAGAAAAAGTTCAAAGAGAAAGAGCAGTCACGCATTGTTCCTTAAATATTCTGACTCGTGTAAGCACCATTAATTAATTTTACTTGTTATTACAAAAGAATTAATTAGTTAAAACACCTGAATATGTCTGGTGGTCTAGTGTGATACTTTAACCTGTATTAGCTGAAATCGCTACTGTTATCAGTACAAATACTGTTGTTGTGTTCTGATTTCAGACATCACGCTCAGTAGAAAAGATAAACATTTCTCACTTACATGGTATTTTCTTTTGGTTCATCTTATGATCTTTGCAAACCTGGACCAAGCATGGCCTAGTGGTTAAGACGCACGGACTATTAATTCGACGGTTAATAGTTCGCAGTCCTTTGTTTCAAAAACACAAACACTCTTCGCACTTTTGGCTCGTAAGTGAGTTATAATAGTAACGTTCATATCCCGCTATTCGAGAAGAAAAGCATAACTGAAAGTAGGTGCTATTAACTAGGTATTTTCCTTTCGTATATCTGTTCAAAATTAAAGGCAGATATTACTAGTGCGAAGTTCTGAAACAAACGCTTCCTCACGAATAATGTTAATAGACTAGAGAAAGAGATATGACTCCATAAAAACTATTACATAAGCGCATCTTTAGATAAGTCAAGTTTTCAAAGCAATAGAGAAACACAAAGCTGAGTATGACCTGTACCATACCTTCTCATTATTCTGTGTGTAACTGAAAGATGCTACTGTTTCAAAGAGTTTTGTGTTATAATTGTTATATCCAAACGTCGTCCATAAGCCCTTCTGAAAATAAATAGGAAAACTTCAGTTCTTGAGACTAAACACGTGATATTATCATCTATACGCGTGTGCGCGTGTATATATTTATTACGTTTTTACCCATTAAAGAAACAACAACATATCTTTTATTCAAGTCCCATTGCAATGAAACATTCGAGTCAAAAAACTTAATAAAGGAGTGATTTTTATTTTAACTTTCAGAAGAATTCTAGCTTCACACAGCTTAGAAGGATATAGATATTGAATTTTCTAGGTGGGGCGAGAATGTTTGATTTTACATTTTAAGTTTTAAAGAGCTTTCTGGGCGCCATGTTTTTCTTCTCTCGCCTCTTAGGTCGAAAGGTGTCTCCTCTTATAAGTTGTCTTGTGGCAAGTTACGTGTTATGCTTTCATGAATATTTATATTATATTGTGGATTTATAAACATTTAATTTCAACGAAAACTTGAAAAGCTTATGATTACAACGCAAGTACTAAGAATTAGAAATTTTATAACAGAAGTAAATAAAAGAAAAAAGTTGACGAAAGTCACAAGTTTTCCTTGTTCCGCAGAAGTAAGCATTTTGCATTGTCTTAATAAGGTTAGCATTTATATTCGTGATGAGTTTGACTCCAAAAAAGAGTAATAATTATAATTTGTATTTTTTGCCATTTTTTTCTCTGTTCACTAAGTTCATAATAATAACTTACATAAAAGTCGCCGGATTCGTGTTAGTTTTTAACATACATTTAAAATTTTGCACGAGAAGCAAGTTTCAGTTATAGTTATAAAAGTCTTTAAATTCATGATATGCAAAGCTCAACAATAGGGTAAGAAGATGATAACAAATGAATGAAATTTTGTGATACATATCGTATAAAATAATGAATGATTTAACGAATGTATGTTTAGGAGAGAAAAAATATATTCGAAATGATCTATATATTTATGTTTCGAAGAAACATTAAACGGTTTCATGGCTCCTACCAGAATATATCTAATGTATCTAAATAAACTGAAACTTTACGGAATGCTAGTTAAAAACGACAGTGTTGACTTATATATGGTGCTCATTTCAAAACGCAGTTGTTAACAAGGTGGTATGAAGATGTATGTCATTATTTAGACAGGGTCTTTGTACCAGGGAGTATTTTGTTCTGAATTTGGGAAGGATATGTCTGTATAAGTGTCTGATAAGTGAGAGGAACACTGACAATAAATGAATAAATCATTGGTTACGTTATGATGTTCCAAGATATCCATAAAAAGGTGTGAGAGAGAAAATTTTGTCTTTGAAACTTCGTGAGTTTAGAAGGAGAATTATGCACGTCATTAGCTACTATGGTCACGCAAAGAACACATGAAAGAGGAAAATATATCTTACAGATTCGTTAAAAATAAGTTAGAAAAGAAAGAAATGCCACAAACGTGACGACTGTGAAACATTCTCCGGGTTCCGTATACTGTTGTAAATTTATTTTGTGGCACGAAATGAGTCTTGTTTCATTTTAGCTATGACGTTGATTCACAATAGTTTGTTTGTTTCACGGTGCTCGAGAGCAACACGTGTTCGAAGATGTCTTGTATTTAAAAGCATTCGCCAGAATCGTTCTTCTCAAAATCCGGTGAATATTCTTTTAATTCTGGATTTATACAAGATATCTAAGATCCGGGGTTTATTATGATATTAACATTGTTTATATCCCTTGTTACCATTTATGGTTTAAAGATCGGGACTTGTTAATGAAACGTTACTCGGAAACACTAATATGATTTACTGGTTGCAGTAATCCCGCACTTCGACCAATAGCGGTTAATTCTTTGTGATCACAAAGCGAAATACATTACAAAACACTACAAAAACAGATTGTCATACGTTACATATTAAAAGATTTAGGAAAAAACTAGCCACGAACGGTTGTAACTATGAAAGTGAAGCGTTTGAGGGAAAATATTACAGCATAGTGCTATAAAGTGGAACTGATGACAAATCGTTATGACATAAGGAGTCTAAAACAGTACACGTAGGTGTAGGTATGAGACATTACAAAACTTTTTCATGCAAGACACATAATCCTTTCATCGAATAAAGGCTAATTACTTATACATATTATATTACATTTCATAGAGTAAGGATTACTAAGGTATGGCACATCATAATGGGTTATTATTATTGTCCACCTCAAACAGGCCAGCTTATCTATTTTCTTTCTGCTCATAATTTGTTACCAAAACAACTACCAAGAGCTTGTTTTTACTCCATATCATTATTGATCGTTAAATTTCAATCATAATAATTTCGGATATTAGTTATCTAAAACACTCTGATCCTTAATCTTGGTTAGGGTTTAGACCCGTCATCGAAAGGTTGTTGAGCTTAGATCATGGTCAGTTTGGAAATAAGAGCTATGACCTGTGTCTGCCTCCGCTTTTTGTTTAATAGAAATAGACAGGACATAACAATAAATTTTCATTTCAAAATACTTTCTCTAATTCTGGTTATATAGTCAGTTTTGGAATTGAGTAAATTGAAGTGAATAAGAATTATTCGTCACGTGGCTACTGGCATCGAGTAAAAGTAAGAGAGTTTCTTGTACTAAAGTTACTTTATTTATTACATATTTGCTCCTCATTAGCACATTAGTATGTCTGCTGACTTACAATACTAGAAATTGGGTTTTGACATCTGTAGTAGGTACAGCACAGATCATCTAATGTGTAGCTTTGCGCTTAAATTCAAACAAACTTATATATCAATATTTATTAATATTTTTCATTGTTACAGATTCACATATTTACATAAAATCTATGTCTGCTAAGAAGTGAAAATTTTAGAAACGTTATTATTTCAACAGAAAAATTAACAGATTTGTTTCAATAACTTAGTTATTTGTTGAAACAAAAGCGTGGAGAGATTTATAAGAATTAACAACACATCCAAAGTGCTAGTGCAAATTTCTAGAATGAGAGAAGAACATTAAACTGCGTAGTTTCGCTATAATCTTTTTTTCGGTATTAGATCTTCGTTAAAAATTAAAAATAATTAAATAGCTTCCCGTTTAAAGCTGTAAAAAACAACAACAAATACAACATAAACGTGTTCTGATTTTAATAGACCGTGTGAAAACTAGCTCTTAGCCTATTAAGATTAATCCGGGTCACCACTACTATAAATAATCTTACGTAAATACTAGAAAGAAGCAAAAACAAACAAATGTGCTTTTGATGAGAACAAGTATTACTGTCATGTTGCAGTTATCGTAGTCTATTTCTGAGAACTTGTAAATACCAAAACACATCACGAACATGCTAAGATAAATACAAGAGTACAAGAAACTTGCAGCTTTAATCACATAAGTATCGACAGTCATGTCTTTTGACCATTTACCTGTTTTCCACATTTCTTTCGATGTTATATTTTCAGCCTTTTGAAATAATCTACCTAAATGAATTACATGTTCTATGTGTAAAACATTTAGCGTTTTCTTAGGTGATTTATTGTTTAATTTTCTCATTTAAATAATATTTATCAACTATTTCTAATGTTAAGTCAACATTAAAATTCTTTAATAATTATAATCGTAGTTTATGTTTGTATCATTAGGCCATAGATATATAACGCTTAGTGTTTTGACAACATTGAAGTATCTAATTAACTTCACTCAAACGAAAACGACAGAGAATGTTTTCCTTTAGAAAATTTCTGCTTTTGTTATGTGAAGTATAGTTACATTCACACAAAATAATACGAGCAACAACAAGGAAACGAAACACGCCATATGTATTTATATATATTTGAATTACTTTTTACTCTCCTGAGTAGACTTATATTTATATAAAAATTTTCAGGCTATGCAATATCAATGTTATTATTTTGTTCTTCTCAAAACGTACAACATATACTCCAAAACTACTGAATACATATAGTATACACTCCCCAACTATAAGAAGCTTTGTTCTGTTCTTGGGATCTACTCTCGTCTAGGGTTACTGATGAGCGTTGAAATTCCTTGCAAACCGAGTAACTAAGTGACAAGTGAGGGATCGAATGATAGATTGGGTATCACAGGTACTTTTAATATTTGAAACAAATCGTAATTAAAGAGATTTTCTGTTTATCAAACGTACAGTTCGGAGCAGCTTCGGGCCTGGCATGGCCAAGCGCGTGAGGCGTGCGACTCGTAATCCGAGTGTCGCGGGTTCGTGCCCGCGTCGTGTCGAATATGCTCGCCCTCCCAGCCGTTGGGGGTTATAATGTGCCGGTCAGTTCCACTATTCATTGGTAAAAGAGTAGCCCAAAAGTTGGCGGTGGATGGTGATGACTAGCTGCCTTCTTTCACTGTTAAATTAGGGACGGCTAGCATAGATAGCCCTCGAATAGCTTTGTGCGAAATTCCAAAACAAACAAACGGAGCAGCTTAATTATTTTATTCTCATTTTACCCTTACATAAAGAAAAAAAAATTAGTTTCATGTTCTTACTGAGGGTGAATAGGAATTTATGACAACAATGTTCTACGTTTATTATTATTTTGGTAGGTACTTTTGCAATCATCGATGGTGCCAGGTGGCTATGGTTAGTCACATCTGCCAAAGCCACAATTTTCACCGAAATTATCTTTTTGAGAATATTTACATAGATCTTCTACTATGTGTAGTTATCTGTTTCCAAGACCCACTTTGAAATAGAAACTAAGCTCAAGTGTCCATTAATGATGCAATAAGAGGTACGAGGCTGAATAAAATTGCTAGATTTTAGTGTTTTCGTTCATGTTTTTTAATTTAAACAGCCATTGATTTAGAGAAGTAAACACTGATCAACCTCAAAACCTTCTTTTTAATTCTGTTAATCGTATACTAGAGATGTAAGGTACTTCAATGATTTAAATGCTTTGTTGTGCAACTTTCCATGAAGAACATACAAAGCTTTCTAACTTGAAATGTTGTATATCATGTTTGCTTTAAATCACTTCACAATCATGTTATATGAAAGTTCTTTTTCAAATAGTTTTGCAACACTTTCTTCTAATTATAAGTCTTCCCGTTACGTGGTTCGTCAAGTAACAAACCTTGAATTTTTCAAGTTGATATTGTGCTTATTTTGTTTATAACCTTTCTAGATTTCAGTTGACAAAATTTCTCGAAATCGTGCACCAGCTGATCAACTAGTAGCTTCTCAAATTTTCCATTTCGTAAAACTTCCATGATCGTGTTATTTCTATCCAGGTTTAATATAATTTATTTCCTTATTCATTCACTAGTGTTACTGATTTTTGCAGTTTATTGGATTTAACCCTCTCGCTGCGGGTAGTTCAAAGTGCCCATATCACGATCTTTTACATTCAATTCCTTTATTTTACAAGTATCTTACGTGATAGAAAAAAGAGAGAGAATACTATTTTCGAAATATGCGCGTGGCTGCATTCTGGAAAATCCGTTGTTAAAATCAAAATAATTTTAACGAAGCTTAAATTTGTACAATCAGGCAGGAAAAAAAAAGATTCATCGTTCTTTTAATCGCTAAGACATAAAACTTACAAAAATGCAAACTTGCGTAACAAGGTTAACTTTCTTCTATTATTCATTATAAATTTCTTAAGTTACACAGAAATGAATGAGCCATATTTGTAAAAAACAACAACTAACTTAGAATGCAATTTTGTCTTTGTTCTTTCTTGTAGGCTTACGATTCTTATGCACGTTTCTACAAGGGATAAATTTTCACGCGATAAATATATGTCCGAAACAAAAGTATATCTTTTTATTTCTTTACATAGACACTTCAGAAATTTGTATTAAACTATCAACTTAAAGTGAACTCTGTGCTTTTTTACTAAATTCATAAGTTTCAAAATAGTAATAAACACCTCTTCTCTACATCTGTTTTCTGTTTCTTAACAATTCATTTAAATAATAATGACTTTAAAAATACTTACTGGAGATAAAACGCTGTATTTGAAAACTGTCACGAACTTAGAACGTATAATTGAATGGAAACAACCAAAGGAAGCTCCATTAACATGAACAAAAAACAGAAATTATTGAAGTCAGCATTTGAACTATTTATGTTGGAACCTTTTCACATTGAAACTTGAAGATTTGAAAAAAAGTAAGATCTCGGTTTCATCTATTGTTAAAATAACACGAAATGAGGTGCTGATGGTTGGTAACGGATTTTATAGGACAAATGAATACGATGTGTTACACATACCTAAACATTCTATCAAGGATAGTTTAATTCTTTTGTCCTGCAACCACTATTAAAACAAAACAAAAAAGTTGTTTTCACACTATGCTTCGAAATGAAGAGAAATATTTTAAATCCCTGGGTAGATAGTCCCCGGCTGGCTGTGATAGCGGAAAGTCTTCGGATTGAAAACGCTAAAATCAAGGATTCGATTCCTCTCAGTGGACAGAGCTGATAACCCCGTGTGGTTTTGCTATAAGGAAACACACACACGCTGGACCGATAAGTTTTGGTTTCACAAAATCGCTTCCAACTACTCTCATGTTTATTCTTTTTGAGACCACATCCATTTCTTACGCTGGCAGAACTATGTTATCTATTATCTGATAGTGCGTACACAGAAACGTTTAATGATGCCGCTCGCGTCCCAAAGCTTATCACCTGAAGTAGACTCAGCGGGTATCTTACACAAAGTATTCCGTACCTCAGTCTGGCAGGTTTAGTTCCGCAACATAAACACACTCGTACCCTAAATGTGAAGCTAAAAACATTGGGCCTCTTAGTATAGAAGTTGAAAGAATTATTACGCGTGATTAATACCTCTAAAACTTGGGCAAAGTTTAATCTCTATATAGTGCTGTTTGTTTTTTTTTCAACCACAAGTGAAGCAGATGAACCTGTCACTGTTTTTAACACAGATGTAGCGGTATTGGAGATTAGATCTTACGTTCATTATTTTGAGGATAGACAAAACCAGCATGTATTATGTTTTTGAAAAGTCTTTAAATGTTGTTTTTCAGACTTGTATTATATCGTTAGGAGCGAACATTTCGTTAAATGTTTCATAAAATCAATCTATTTGCAAATCTATAGAGATTCACAAGTATGTTGTCCCTCAATGAAAACTTAAATCAATAATTATTTAAATTTTTTTTTTTGAAATTTATTTTCATTATTTTCTATATTTAATTCACATACACATGCCATAACGACTATATATAATATAAAAATGAAAGTATATTTAGTTCGATAAAATATTTAAGCCGTATTTTCCATTCCCTCTTCTTTTATGAGAAATTATATTTCTAAAATTGTCACCTGAAAGTACCTTATTAACTAAAACTATTTCGTTTTAAGAACAGGCCTGGCATGGCCCAGCGCGTAAAGCGTGCGACTCGTAATCCGAGGGTTGCGGGTTCGCTGCCGCGTCAAACATGCTCGCCCTCCCAGCCGTGGGGGCGTTACAAAGTTACAGTCAATCCCACTATTCGTTGGTAAAAGAGTAGCCCAAGAGTTTGCGGTGGGTGGTGATGACTAGCTGCCTTCCCTCTAGTCTTACACTTCTAAATTGGGGATGGCTAGCACAGATAGCCCTCGAGTAGCTTTGTGCGAAATTCCAAAAAAGAAACAAAGACAATCGTTTTAAGAAAATCGACAAACCTTCTCCAGTGGAGATTATAAATTCTGAGAACTAAGCACGTTTACTTCTTTTTTCTTCTAGTATAATAATGAAATACAAAATCATTTAAATTTTCAACTAAGTTTCAAAATAATTATGTGAAAAATAGAAATAAGGATCTGATATGTTGAGGTGAGAACTTTATTTCTTCTTTCTTATAAAAGATACTCAAAGTTAATTATTTTGACTTCTAGCTTTAGTTGATATCAGAGGACAATAATAATTCTAGTATTATTTCTTATAACGGAAGAAACTGTCTTTTTTCAGCCTAATTGTGATTTGCTAATACGCTGATCTAAATCAAATTTTCGTATTCCATTATTTCCCAGTTGATAAATCGTACAACCACTACTCAGCTCGAACATGAGACTGCCCGGCATGGCCAGGTTATTAGGGCAATCGACTCGCAAACTGAGGGTCTCGGATTCAAATTCCCGTCACATCAATCACGTTCGCCCTTTCAGCCTCGGAGGCGTTATATTGTAACGATCAATCCCACTCTTCGTTTGCAGGAGTACCCTTAGAATTAGCGATGGGTAATAATGACTAGTTGCCTTTCCTCTAGCCATACACTGCTAAGCTAGCGTAGATAGCCCTCGTGTAGCTTTGCGCGAATTAAAAAACAAACAAATGTACAAGAGACATAACACGATAAATTTTAACCTGTTACAAGTAATATATGTCTTAGGCGCCGCAGCAGGTTTCTTGAGACGATGCCTTGCCGTTATTATCGTACTTGTCTTTAATTCTGAAGTAACGAGCTAAATCCTGGCTCAGTGGCAAGCACCTAATTGGCGTCCTCGTGGGTATCATGAACAAGCGTCCTCTCATGGCTAACTTAAACCTGTCGGTAAACTTCTAAAAGTGATCGCTTCTGAAGTTGAAACGTAAAACGTGGGCTTGAGTTTGTATATTGTTTCGGTTATCTGCTGATACGTGATATATGTGTGTATATATATTATATTCGTTTTGAAATATATTTAACTGTGTATCCCTCTCACATGGAAATTTTCGTGAACGAATTCAAACGGTTTCCAAAAATCATTTTTTCTATGGTCTGGATTATATTATGTAGAAATCAGTTAACATAATAATCAAAATGAACAAATCATATTAAAATTCTCGTTCACACGATTTCATGGAAATCCTAAACAAAATGTCTTAATTTTGTTTAATTCTTGCTTTGGATATAAAACGATGACGTTAAGATAAATTTTAATTATTAAAAAAATCGTCAAACTTTTCATTAACGACTGAATTGAGTTGTCTCTTCTGTGAAAGCCACAGAATAGATTACCTCTTCTCTGTCCACCATGGGGTATCGAAACTCATATTTCACCATTGACAGTCCCATAAGAACTGAATTGTAAATGTTGTCATGAAGATGTAAAACTTATGAAAAGGGATCAAGTGACACATATAACTTTGCAATGTCGTAACGCATATTATTTTGGAAACCCTTCCGTCAAACATTTTAATGTCAGTCGATTATTATACATATCTACCATGAAATGTCTGTCAGTGATTTAAAAGTTCAAAGGTGGTGAATTTTTCGAGCTAATTAGTAGACTAAGACGATGTCAAAATTTTAAGAATAAAGATGAGTACAAGCAGAATTGCTTTTAATTAGGTATTTAAAGTTACGTTATAATTACAATACAACCCCTAATTTAGCAGTGCAAGATTAAAGAGAAGGCAGCTAGTTATCACCACCCACCGCCAACTCATGGGCTACTCTTTTACCAACGAATAGTGGGTTTGACGTTACATTATAACGTCCCAATAGTTGAAATGGAGAACATGTTTGGTATGACGGAGATTCAAATCCGCGACCCTGAGATTACGAGTAGAGCGCCCTAATCACTTGGTAATAATATAACGAACTTCTTGTTTTCTATATGTGTTTCACTAGCTTACCTCATCAAAAAGATGCACTCGCGCACACGAATGTGAATAAGATAATTCATACCTAAGTGCATACTCTTAGGATCTACTTAATATATTTGGTGAACTTCCAATTATATAGACTCTTTGTTTTTCTTGGAATTATGGCAGTCACACTTGTTTTCTATGTGATTTTTCGTTTGCTTGCTTCATAATAAGATGCACATGCACACTTATAATAATACCCAATTAAATACCCTCAGGGTCCACTGTGTGAGTACAAAATTCCGGGTTTATATATTCTCAACTCTTGGAGCTACGGTGGTCACATACAGACCTACAGTCAAACAGATATGGATAGATAAGTATATTTCTGTCTGCCTTTTTCACATTTTGGCTAGTAAACATGTTGCAGTTTGAAAAATCGAGGACGGTGTGAAATTTGAATCATTCTAAATGACCAGACTAATATTCTTGTTTAATTTTAGTTCTTCGAAAGGGCATAATCAAATTAAAAATTTAAGCCTTTTGGCCTGTAAATAGTAACCCTTAAAATGGTTCTTTTACCATGTCCGTTCCAATTGTTCACATTGATTCAAAACAAAACTTCTTTCAGCTTACAATTGTTATTCATTGCTAGTAATTCAGATATAATAGATATTATCAATACATAAACATTTAAGCATGTGTACAAGTGTTACAAAGTTCCTTTACATTCTTTTTATCTATATTTGATTTAAGCATGCTAATAATTAAAGTTTGTTTTATAACTCGTAATAATAAGCACATTTTTACAGATTTCGTCTAACGTACATTTATTACAAACAAGAATTAGCGAATATATTTAATGACAATTTCACACACTATATTCATCACCAATAAATATCACATTTTAAAATGTAAAAACATTACAAGTAACAGCTAATACCATTTTTTGTTGCTACGTATAATAAAAGTTGTGGCTTAATTTTAGTTACACGCAATTTATTCATCCTCGTAAATAGCTTCCGTAACTACCGAATTTTAAATATTTTACTATTTTACAGGTAAAAAAACGGCGAAAAATTATTAAAGGGACATTTTCAAAATGTGCATATTTGATGTGCTCAGACCGTACTCTATCTGAATCCACGTATTTATTCCGGTGTTATTTTAACATCAAAACAATAATATTTGCAAATTTGTAAATATAAATTTAAAGCTTTGCAGGCAATGAGTTGAAAGCAATAGTAAATGCTTCAAGTTCGTATATTATATAAACTCCTGCTAAAGCATGTTTGTTATTCTAATTATTATGTTTTCGAAGCAGCCCAAATCATTAAATTCAAGATAATTCATCTATTTAGCAAAGGATAAGAACTCTTTAATGTAATATCAGGCAAGATCATTATTTGCATAAACAATAGCCTCACTCAACGTGGCATTAACTGAAAATTATGTTATTCGATTTTCGCTTAATTATCAGGAAATACTGAGTAAAGGGAACAGTTAGTAATTACACGTATACGGATACAGTGTAACATTCATGTTCACTCCAAAGATGTTTAAACGGATGGAGATAAATAGTTACTTAAGGAAGAAGACTGAAATCTTGTATTGCTCTTTAAAACAATTTAGAACAGCACTAACGTTGTGAATTGTTCCTTTATTATTTGAAAAAAATCCCTTGTGTATGGGTGTGGAAATACCGTGTCGTGAGCTGTTTGGTAACTGTGTGAAAGATGATTCAGTGTTAGATAATCGTTAAAAGAATGAAAAGACACACTGCTCACCACGAGTAATTTATCTTTACCATTATTTAGTGCTCAGCAAGAGCTGATTTTATCTTACATAATTACGGGTTAATAATTATTATTTTTATTTGGAAAGCTATTGAACTTTATGTTTTCACGATATAATTTAGATTTTAGAAAGACGTTCTACTAGAAAGGGCCCGGCTTGACTCGTAATCTGATGGGTGCTGGTTCGAATCCCCGTCGCACCAAACATTCTTACCCTTTCAGTCGTGGGAGCGTTATAAAGTTACGACCAATCCCACTATTCAGTGGTAAAAGAGTAGCTCAAGAGTTGGCGGTGGGTGGTGATGACTAGCTGCCTTCTCTCTAGTCTTACACTGCTAAATTAGGGACGGTTAGCACAGATAGCTTTCGAGTAGCTTTGTGCAAAATTCAAAAACAAAAACTAATCTACTGTAAAGGATAATGTAACTGTTTCATAAACCAAAATACGGAAACTAAACGTTTTGTTTATGATATAATAGCCTACTAATGGCACAATGGTAAGTGTCAAAACTTACAACGTTAAAAACCAGGTTTCGATACCTGTGGTAAACATAGTACAAATAACCTATTGCATAGCTTTGCGCTTAATAAAAAACAAACACGTGTGAAATAATAAGATTTCTCAATATTTCCAATAATTGAGGCAAATTATGGAATATTCAAGAAATTCAAAAAAGGACTTTACTATCTAGGAATAGTTTCCTTATTTTTGAAAGTACCCACACTAAAGCAACACCGATTATTTTACAAAAACTTGAATGAGACAACATGTCTAAATCCTCAATTATGAAAACGCTGGATATTTTCACTTGGGTAGATAACTTTTACAGAATAGTAGACAGTGTTTGTGTTTCTTATATGTTATAAACTCTTACTATCTTTTATAATTTGCACTAGATGAACCAATAGCATTTCCTTAACCAGTTTATTCTAATAGTAGCATATATGAAACAACTTTCATTTCAGGACGTATTAGTTATAAAAAAAGCCATGTTTTGTCACTCGGACAAACACTTTGGGATAAAAGTGACCAATATTTTTGTTTCATTTAACGTAAACCTTTAACTACCAAATAAGTTGCTTAAGCTGTGCACTCTTTTCAATATATCCACTTAATTATATTTGAAATCGATTAAACATAATGAATAAACAGCAAAACTGATGTGAAAGTAATATCAAACCCATAAAACGAAAAAAACTTTTCCTACCACAAAATCGAATAAAGAGCTTTGTTGTACTTGTTAAAGCTATATTGCTTTATGTTAAGAATTGAGTATTTTTTTAAGAATGAATTTCTTGATTTTGTATAGCTCTGAAATTATTTCTCCCAAGGTCAAATTTTCTCTATCTTTGAAGAGGCTCTTAAATCACACATCCTGACAAGTTTATTAAAAGTTGTTTTTGGTTTCTATGACTACTTCGTGTTCATAGTACCAGGATAGATGTCCAATTTCATCACAATAGTTTTTTTTTTGTCATACATGTTTTTGAAATAGCTTGAAAACATTTAGAATTAAATAAAACTCAACATTTCGTATCTGATTACAGTGATTTATCTTTGAAAATACATTAAAACATGGTGTACCGTTTTGTTTGGTCATACAGAGTTTTTTTCTTTTTTTATAACCATGCCTTGTCATGGATAAAAGTGTGACACTAAAATAGTTTGAAGTGTTACAGTTTCTCTTCTTATACGGAAAATATTGGCATGTTTTGTTCTTTGTACAACAATATTCAACAATTTAACTTTATAAATATCATTCGTCGCAAAGCTCTGATAAATCTTTCTCCATCTACAATTTTAACCATGGAGACGTTACATATTGAATTTTTTTTTCATCTATAAGTCTACCTGTAGAAACATGGCGAGTTGAATGTTTTTTTCCATAAAAAAATCTACTCATGGAGGCATTGCGTGTTGAATGATCAGTAATACTGTTTCCATTAAATTTATAGGTGAATGTGTCTGAGTGTTAAACATATTGCTTTTTTTCATAAAGTACAATATACGGGATCACCTTCTACGTTTGATAAAAAAAAACTCAAATAATCTGCGAATAAAAACAACAAATGGCTTTAAAACGTTTAGAATTAAATAAAACTCAACGTTTCTTATCTGATTTTAGTGATTTATCTTTGAAAATACCTTAAAACATGTTTTACATTTACTTCTTCTTCAGACTTATAACTCATGTAACAACCAGAGAAGATTAACGTTTCATAAGAAACACGGCTTATTGTTGCAACAGTTTTTATTGTTAACAGGTTCGTTTTGATTATTTGATAAATAAATTGCAACGTCCAGTCTGCTTAGTGAATAGAAAGTGTTTTATGACTTCAACCATTAACTCTACAGCTCATTTTTGCTTGTAGGCTTAACTTGTAAATGGAACTAGACAGTCATTTACTTTCGTGAGCCAGCCGTTGTTATAAATCATGTTGGCTTTGAACGTAATGATAACTTGTGTGTAAGATTTGTGTTGGATTATGTAAGGCAAGGATAAAAAATGTCATGCATAATTCGCAGCTATTACGACCGTTTGTAAAATCATTTTTCATAGTATTCTTATTGATTATTGTCTGAAGAGTGGCGAAAGTGTCAATGGTATATATTTTAATCCAAAATAAATTGTGCTTACTACAAAATTTCAAAAAAAAATAACGAATTCCGGCGGGATATGTCTACAGAAACATAATACAACTTGAGCATGTATAATTTATTGTTGAATTGAGTTAGTAATCCTTACGCTAAACACAAGGTATGCAAATGATTTAGATAACATTGGTAATAATTACAAAGCTAGTCCTATTAAATGCCTACCCCCTTAGGTAAAGCAATATATTTGCGGGCTTATAACGCTGGAAAAACCAGAGAAGGAAAGAGAACAGAAAGAAAAATGGGAAGTTTGGAGATTAACAACAAACACACAGAAGAAACCAATTAAAAGAGCAGCGTGGGTGACAAGTATGGGCTAGATGGGCTTTCCTATCACAAAATTTTATAAGTAGTGATTTTTGTTGTTGAAATTCTCAAACAGATATTGGTCCTTGCACCATTTTAGTCGTGAGGGCGTAATAACGTGACGATCAATCTTACTATTCGTTGGCAAAAGAGTAGCCCAAAAGTTGACTGTGAGTGGTGATGACTAGCTACCTTCCCTCTAGTCTTACACTGCTAAGTCAGGTACAACTAGCACAGATAGCCCTCGTGTAGTTTTGAGCAACATTACAAAATCAAGGTGATTTGTCTTTGCATTTACGAATTCATTTTCCAGATATTCCATTCTGTAACTGACTTCTTTTTGTACTTTTTTAAAGTTTCTTATGACAATTTTTCTACATTTCAAAGATTGATTTTTGTATTTCATTAAAGCCCTTTTGTCATCTTTACTTTTGTTATTAAAATCTTTCAGTTATTTATACTTTTACTTTTGTACTACTTCAACTTTGCTTCTCTAATTTGTCTTGAGTCAAATTTAATTTTGTAATGATTCCTCTATTAAATTCCTGTCTCTTATTTTACTTCTTGTCCCTTTCTTCTTGTTATTACCACTGCTTCATCATTTCTGATATTACTTCGAGCACATGTCATCATCATTTCGAATTTGAAGTACTCTCCAGAAAAATATATTTAACCAAAATAATCCCACTCTTGAACCTATTATTGAGTATGTTCTTTTTTGGTTATCCTTTGTAAAAAAATGTATATATATAGTTATATATAAAAAATGGGGCGTTTTAATTCTTCATATACAAGTGCAATCTTTGTAAATATGTTTGATATTTGTCTTGACTTACAAATAAAACTAAATTGTCACTTTTTTATCCTTACTCTTTGTTGAGAACAAAAAATGTATGCTAGTAAACTAACTAACACAAACTTAATAATTTATTATCAACTAATCAGTCGATGATCACTCTATCATTATTTTATATTATCCAAAAGCTTCCTCTGCCCTTAGGAAACTTAGAGTTACTCACATTTCACATCAAAACAAAACTCTCCTTAGCAATCAATACAAACTTCTGAGTTAAGATATTAAAAAGTCATAGCCAACAACAACGTGATACAGAACTGCTCTCAGGCCAAAAACTTAGACCTCGAAATTACAGCATCAAACACTCTCTCATTTAGTTAAAAAACTTCTCAAAATAATATTGAATTAAAATGAAATTGCATTTTAATGCTTTTATCTTTCAAGCAGCAAAAAAAGGATAACATAAAAAACATTAAAAACGCTCTTGACAATAACAGATGTAGATTTATGGTCAAAACAGTGCTAAAAACTTTATCTTACGATTGAAAACATTCAACATTTTGTGTTTACTTTACTTAAACACGTAACAATAAAAATAAATTATGATAATATTGTTTAGGAAAGGAAGTTTTGTAAACGATAATAACTTAAATGAACGTTCGTTAAAATAGAAATTCTATTTGGTAATTGACTAACTATTTAGATACTAAGGGTTGGAAGATTCTCTTTCTCAGAATGCCATACAATTTTGGTACTTGGTTTAATCACTCAAAAAAGCAACAAAAGAAATAAATAATTTCAGTCAAGATTAGACGCAAAAAACAAAACTAAAATTGTTTGTTTGTTTTGGAATTTCGCACAAAGCTACTCGAGGGCTATCTGTGCTAGCCGTCCCTAATTTAGCAGTGTAAGACTAGAGGGAAGGCAGCTAGTCATCACCACCCACCGCCAACTCTTGGGCTACTCTTTTACCAACGAATAGTGGGATTGACCGTAACATTATACACCTCCACGGCTGGGAGGGCGAGCATGTTTAGCGCGACCTGGGCGCGAACCCGCGACCCTCGGATTACGAGCGCACGCCTTAACGCGCTCGGCCATGCCAGGCCCACAAAACTAAAAACATAGATATTTTATTGTATACTTCTCTAATTTACAGTTTGTTCCGTGAATTACTAGGACACACAACCCATTTATGAATGGAATAACACTATAGTTAATTCACAAATGCATTATACATTACAGTTTTAAATATAATATATAGGTTATACGTTTCAATATCTATGGATTTGGCATCTAATTTACCTTACATTTTAAGATATACAACATTTAAAATTGAAACAGTATATTAACAAAGTGCTATGCTGTTACACTTTGTTATTCAACAAGTAGCAAAATAATTTGTTGATTTGTTTCGAATATTCACGCAAAGCTATGCGCAAGCTGCCTGCAGATACTTTCTCTGATTTTCAACTGCAGAGAGGAGAATAAACTATTTTGTGGCTTACTTTACTTGAGAGAAAGATTTGTTTATCACTTTTAAAATACACCGATGTTTTAAAAGAACAATATGATTTTACGGCAACGAGACGTAAACCACGAACCCTCCTCTTCACAGTGTAACACCCTAACTATAATATTACAAAAACATCTTCAGCATGAGCTAATTCAAAAAGACTCTCTAAAGTACTAACTAACCTTTTGTCCTACTTTATCATTTGTCGTTTATGTGTATTACTATGAAATAAACGACCATAACAATTAAGTAACGTTAAAGAATAACTTCAGTTTCAACAACGTTATTACTGACATAGTTTTAAACAATCATCAAACTTCAAAAATCATAAACACGGACACTTATTCAGAGCCACAGGAAACCAGGATTTAAGAAGATAGTTTTCTGTAAAATTAAGATATATTGTTTTAAAAATAACAACACGTTTAAAAAACAAACTTTAGTACCTTAGTCATCTTCTAAGCTAGATTCCTGAGCACCAAAGATATTACTTTTGTGTTTGATAATCTATAAAAGACTCTCCAAGTCTGCTTTCCAGCGTGACTGATACTAGACGCACTGACATACAAATATTATTCAACCCCTTCATATCCATCCATTTCTTTCTCACTTTGCATCAATGTTGATTTTTCTTATTGACAAGGATTAGAAGTGTTGTTGCAATTACAAAAATTTCCAACAACAGCACAGCGGTATGTCTGCGGACTTACAACACTAGAAACTGTGTTTCGATACCAGTGGTGGGCAGAGCACAGATGGCCTGTTATGTAGCTTTGTGCTTAATTACAAAAAACAAAATGTAGTTTTTTAATTTCGAGCAAAGCTACACGAGGGCTATCTGCACTAGCCATCCCTAATTTTGCAGTGTACTCTTTTACCAACGAATTGGGGGATTGACCGTCATATAATATCGCCCCAACGGCTGAAAGGGAGGGCATATTTGGTGTGATAGGAATTCGAATCCACGACCCTCGGATTACGAATCGAGCGTCTTAACCACATGGCCATCCCAGGGCAAAAAAATTGTTGAAAATACAAAAGTAAGGCATGATTCTTTAATCTACTAGTTTTTAGAGTTAAACTGTTTAACCAAAAATAATGTGTAAAATTTACGAACCTTCAAAGTTAACAAAGCAATATAAATTAATATGATACTCTATTAAAACAATTTGTAAGTTTGGAAATAGGGACAATTTTAGAAAACTTTTACTATGAAATATTGCCTTTCACAAAACTAAGCTAAAAATAAAATAATAGGAATAAAAATATTTGTAAGTTCTCTACACACGACTTTATACAGTTTACTATTTGGTCTTCTTAACAAATGTTTCTTTAATTTTTGTAAAGTAATCTTCTCGAGGTTAACGGGAAAACATTTTATTAAGTATAGTTCGTACTTGAACAGTAGATGGTAGCACTAGCAACCTATAGGATGTTATTTTTCTATTCGGCTTGTTTACACAAGAGAAATATATATGCAAAAACGACTCGTTTGGGCTGAGAAAATATTTTACATAGAAGAACGAACAACGTTTCGACCTTCTTCGGTCATCGTCAGGTTCACAAAAAATGATATGAGAAAAACTGATTGAAAAAGTAATAAATTATAAACATGTTGATAATCCACATTTGAACTGTTCCTAACTTCTTTGGTCCAGGCACGACCCCATTTTTGTGGCTTAATTTACCTACAAGGTAGGATTTGATCATCACACATCAAATATACATATTTGCGAATATACACGAATTGATTTTGCGTCGACGGGATGTTATCCAAGAACTACCGTATTCATAGTGTAGTATGCTAATCACAAGATTAACAAAAACATCTTCACGGGTCTGTAAACAGATTAGTTACTGAACTAAAATATATATTTGCCAAGATAGAATTTCTTACGGTTAACATATAAAATGTCTAAATCGCATTTAGAAAGAAAACAACTTAGTAACTTCTCAATTACATCTTAATAATTAATTTACTACCAGCTACTGCCTACGTCAAAATGGAAAGTGACAACAGTTTTAAAGATGCTTTGGGTGGATTCCAAAATCCTTGTACCATTCCAACACACATTTAAATGCCTTAAAAATATGCTCTGAGGAAGTTTATAGCAAAAAGGAGTTTACTTTTGTGGACTGTTTATTTGAATTTTGTTACGGTTAAGTATACACTTCACTGCTGCCATCTGTGTATTACTCAGTGCAAAATTAAAATATAAGTTTGTTTTTGAATTTCCCGCAAAGATACAAGAGGGCTATCTGCGGTAGCCGTTTTCAATTTATCAGTGTAAAACTAGAGGGAAAGCAGCTAATCGTCACCACCCACCGCCAACTCTTGGGCTACTATTTTACGAACGAAAAATGGGATTAATCCTTCATTATGACGCCCTCACGGCTGAAAGGGCGAGCATGTTTGGTGTGACGGGATTCGAACTAACGACCCTCAGATATTGTATCAAATATTTTAACCACCTGGCCATGTTGGGCCCAAAATGTAAGTAAACACATATAAATCACAATTTAATAAGTTGGTGTGTGTGTATATGTGTTTTCCTATATCAAAGCCACATCGAGCTATCTATAGAGTCCATCGAGGGGAATCGAACCCTGATTTTAGCATTATAAATCTGTAGACTTTCCACTGTACTAGTGAGAAACGATAAGTTGGCTGTGAAATTATGTATGTGGCTCTTTAAAACTATAATTGATGAATTGGACTTGGTAATTACTGACGTTATTCACTTAATAGGAATTGTCGAGGTTATTTAAATATGCAGATTGCTGTACGACTTGACTTAGATCTTGACGTTTTAAAAATTCTCATTCATTTGAGATTAAAAACTTTTTGTACGAACTACACGATACAACACAAATTGAAAAATTAAACAGAAGGTATATGAATTAAACACAATGAAATCACTCTCTTTTGTATATTTCACATTAATCTTAGTGATGAGATTCACTTAATGTGGAGTTGTTGTTGATTCCGTTAGATATAGCCTTCCAGTATCGTAGAATGTTAGAAATCACGTTTCGATATTCGTGGTGGGCGGAGCACAGATGTCTTTTCGTGTAGCTCTGTGTTTCACAACAAACAAACATTAAGCTATAATTTGTGTAAATAATATCATTTATAAGGGAAAGGAATATAACTCTTATTTTACATTTCCGATTATTTAAATTCTATTTATTATTATTTTTCAATTTAGTTTCTAATGTATCTCCACGTCAGATTGATGATCATTGTTCAATGCTGAAACTTCCAAGTGTACATTATTGTGGACATTGAATACGTTGTCAGAAAATAAAATTTGTCACTTTGTGTCTGTTTTCTTATTGTGTAAATCTATATATATATTCTTATCCATTTTACTGTTGCGTTTGGATATTAATTTGTTTGTTAAACGTTTTACTGTTTATTTTCATAATTTAATATTGAAGCTTGTTTGACACAAACTGGGTCAAACGTGGCCTAATGGTTCGCGTTCCGTCACCTCAAGGCCAGGCATGTCCAGATGATTAGGGTATTTGAATTGTAATTTGAGGGTAGCGTATTCGAATCCCTCTCCTACCATACATGCCCTGCCCTTTAAGCCTTGGCCATGTGATTATGTAATGATTAATCTCACTGTTCCATTCGTAAAAGAGTAGAACAGCATTTGGCGGTGGGTGATGATTGCTAGCTACCTTTCCTCTGATTTTACGCTGCTATATTAGGGATGCTAGAGCAAATAGCTCTCGTGTAGCTTTGCGCGAAGTTCAAAACCAGCAACCGTTACCGCAAAAACATACCGTGCATTTTCAAGTTTCGCATATACTAGAAGCATCGCAGTTAAATGTCGCTATTAAATTAGAGTAGCTAAAAAGTTGGTCATGGGTGTTATTGATTGGTTGTATTTTCTCTTTACAGTGAGTTTATTAAAAACAGGGACATCTAGCTCAGATAGTGCTCGTGTAAAGTTTTCCTAACCAATACTAGATGGCGCTTTAATCTAAATGCGTATTTATACAGAATTTCACGATAAACACATTTCAAACTGATAAAATGCTTCAGCATAAATGATTTATACTTATTAGTGCGATTTAGTCTGAGCAATGACGCTTAAAAGAAAAATAAGAACAAGTCTATGTGTTTCTGAGTTCAATATGCTATGAATTTTTTATAACTGAAATTTTATAGTTTTGTATTATTGTCACAAATACCAGTTATTGAAACAAAGAAAAAAATTATCAAGTGTGACAACACTTAATATAAATTAATTTGTTTTTTTAGCATTTGTATACGACAAACGGAATTTTTTTTAAAAATCTAGACAACTAGAAAACAACATCTGGACAAAAAAACATATTATTTCTCTGTACATTTGATGTTGAAAAATAGAAAATACAGCAGAAAATCCATTTGGGATTGGGGCCTTAACCCCACTAACGCCGTCTTCGTGCTTTCTATAGCGCTTGAAGTTTAAAATTTCGCATTTAAATGACTTACTGGTTCAAGATATATGTGATATGTGTCTTTCCCTGAGTAATAAGTTAATTGACAAAACGTCTGTAAATATTTATAATATAAATTTATCTTTCTCTAGTTTCCCTACGCTATGTTTTTGTTGTCACCGTCAATAATGCATTTACCAGGATTTTTATTAGTTGTCTTATAGTTTATGTTTCAAAATTAAAATATTTTTGTTTTTCGTGTTGAGACTACTGAAATATATACGGAGTATATGACCAAGCTGACAGTTTCCGAAGCTTGCTTTCTGTCTTTTATGTCTGGCTACATGCCAGACATGTGTTTCTCATTACCAAAAACTACCTCTAGTCTGCTTATTCCGAGATGAAAGACTTTACCACTTGTGGTTTCTAGGATTTAAGCAGGATGAAACTGCTAGAATAACCTAAAGAGATGACGGGAACTTTGCAAAGAACATTGTTAATAATTCCGTAGTCATAATCGTTTATCATTTATAGTGTATTTGACAAATTTAAAAACTGTAATGTCAAACAAATTTAGCTGAACAATAAAAAAAATAACTTACAGAAACCAGTTTGTAAATACCACTGAAGTTTACTTTTTTATTCAACTAACAGTCCACGATACAAAATATACACCATGCAAAAAAATTTATCATACAATATATTGTAATATTAAGAAAATAAGAACGGCACCTTTAATTGAATTACCGTGCGGTTAATTTAGATATTGGTCTGGTGCTTATGATTGTTAGAAAACTGTAATTATTTTAAAATAATGTTTACAGAGTAAACTCTTTTGGATTACTTACATGTGTAAAATTCAGACTTATTATTACAGACGACTATTGTTTTACTGTGCAAAATGTATTTGTATCAACCCTGTGCACACCACACGTTACCAGATATATATTTATATGTGTTTGTTTGTTTGTTTTGGAATTTCGCACAAAGCTACTCGAGGACTACCTGTGCTAGCCGTCCCTAATTTAGCAGTGTAAGACTAGAGGGAAGGCAGCTAGTCATCACCACCCACCGCCAACTCTTGGGCTACTCTTTTACCAACGAATAGTGGGATTGACTGTAACATTATACACCCCCACGGCTGGGAGGGCGAGCATGTTTAGCGCGACGCGGGCTTGAACCCGCGACCCTCGGATCACGAGTGCACGTTTTAACGCGCTCGGCCATGCCAGGCCTCATTTATATGTGATACATAAGTTTCATATAAACATAGAACAGAACACAAAATTTCAGTATTTCAAGCGAGGAACAAATAATGGCTTTAGTACCAAAAAATAAGAAGGAAAATATTTACTCATATTTCTCACTATAGATAAACTTTCTCATAAACTATCAAATTGGTATCTACGTCAGGAACGCTATCACAAATATGCATTATTATTTATACGTTTAATCTGTGATAAGTCAATACCGCCTTAAAAATTATAATAAAAATAAACAGTCTCCAAGAAAGAGAGGTGCTATGGTAGTGTTTATTTAAAGTTAGTTTCAAGTAGGTGATTTCAGTGTTTTCTTGTTTTTTTGGATTTTTGCAAGTGTTTCGCCCCCGCCGTCCCAAATATAGTGAAGTTGAAACGTACTAAACGGTTCGTATTTTATGCCGCAGACATTACTAGCACTACAGCATGTAGGAGACATCACTTGGTAGACATTTGAAACATACTTGCGCAAATGGCAATGCATAAAACGCATATATTTTATTGTATATATATATAGAAATATGTAATTATGCGTAGATTAACAGTAGATAAGGCTTTGATTTATGTAGTTTGAATGGAGATAGCGCAGAGATGAAACAACAGTATATATGCTCCAGTTTTTAACAATTCCAGTTTGCATTTGATGTGTTGGTAAATACAAGTGTTATCACGCGTTCTGGAACTAATAATAGATCACCATTGATATAATCAGTGCAAAGTAATTTAGATTTAGGTTTTAATATTCCGTAGTACTAGACGGGTTTTGTTAAAATGTATATAAGAAAAACGAAGTCATCTTTCTTTTTCTTCTTGAAATGCACTGATCGTGCAAAATTTAGACTATTAAACGTGCTCACAATTTTAAAATGCTTTAATTTTATTTGTGAAGAAGTAATGTATATTAGAAATTTTTGCTGTCTGCTTAGTTCAAGGATAGCGTAAGCTAAAGACAAAACCCTCAATTTTAGAACAGGAGGTTTGCCAAACAGCGTTAAGTGCTCATGTTGGCAGGACAGAATGATTTGGAGGTTCATTTGTTTTAAATACTTTTAGTTCTTCGCCCACACACACAGATTAAGTATATAGTGGAATAGAGTATCAAGCCTGTTTTCGGTTTCATGAAAACGTAGAAAGAACGAGTCCAATTTGTAGAAGCGGTAATTGCAATATCCAATACAACAGTGTCTGCACTACGACAATTCCACATGTTGTGATTGTAAGCATAATGTAAAGAAAACATTGCCAGACAACGACAATATGAGATTCTTATCAAAGTTGTCCAGACAACTGTTCATGGCTAACCTTAACAATGTGAATCTTACATACATAAGTTATATATAGAACGAAGAATTTAGGCTAACGGGTTTCCTGCTATCACCAGCGGTGCAGATCTCAATAACAATGCTCTTGGCATAATTTTTGTTGATCCTTACACGCACAACCAGTGTTTGTATTTCTAAGGACCTACGAATGAAACTAAAGAAGATTGTATAATAATATGTCAACCACACTGTTATATTCAATGCCGATTAGGCCTTCCGCTTAACAACAAGGGTCAAGGGACAGCTAGGCTACGATAGTGTGTGTGTTTGTTTTTCTTATAGCAAAGCCACATCTGGCTATCTGCTGAACTACCGAGGGGAATCGAACCCCTGATTGTAACGTTTTAATTTAGGATATTTACCGCTGTATTAGCGGGGGACTGACTACGATAGACACAGTAGTGGATGAGATGCTGTGTTTATGATAATAATGCATGAGATACAGCTGTGGTCGTAGTAATTAGATTTAGGTGGTCACATGTAATTTTTATCAGTGTAATGGTAAGGAATAATATCACAATGTTATTTACGTTATTCTAACAACAAATAACTATTACAATTATCTGTTTTTAATTCACTTAACTTGACCCAGTATTTAAAAGAAACAGAAAATCAGAAAGCTAATCTAATTTTTAAACTTATGTACCGAATATGATGAAATATTCCAGATGTTTAAGAGCCCTGTTTAATAATTTCAGCTTATAGAAGCCGGTTGTGTCATGAAGCCCTCGTATTGGTTGTAACGGAAGCTTTGGTATCAGTAATTATATAAAGGGATATTTTATTTTCCACGATCGTTGTGTCTAACACAGCAACGTTTTTAAAGTCCGTTTTTGAATGCCACTTTTAACCAAACTCTAAGACTATGTTACACAAAACTCGACAAAGAAAGTGAAAATAGGTGATTATAGAACATGAAATAACAATACAGCATGCGAGAACACATAGAGATTTCTATATCGCACCCTAACCCCCATTTGGATTTCAACGTCTGGAATAACTTATAGTGATGCAAGAACCAAAATGGGTATTCTAAATATATCGTGCTCCAACGGTAGATATTACATATGTCCTAACCAAAACGACTTGTGGTTCAGCTAACTGATGCTAATGCTGTTTGTTTTGTCAAGTATGACACTCTTATATTTAAGGCATCGCTGAATTAACCATAAATATCACATTGATGTGGTTAAATATTAATATCGTGTGATTTATTGAGCTTGCAACCACGATTATACATATTCCTACGAACGTGTAGTTATTCTAACATACATAAATCACCAGCCTGATGTTTATCTAACATCTACTGGCACAAAAAATAAAATGCTTTACTTTTTTGGTTTTGTTTTAACTTTTGTGCAGGGTTTACGGTACTGTGGCAAACTATACAACTCGGCGAGTAATGTCATATGAGAATCAATCCGAATTAATGATACTCTTCGGTTACAAAATATGTGTCTATTATACTAGAAAGTGTAACTGAAATTCACAATAAACTCACTAACTGCTTCTGATATCCATTAATAGCTAATAGCTTAACGATTCGATAAAAAGAAGATTACATTAAGTGAAACGACTTACGATAAATGTTATTCATTGTTTACGCTTATATTATAAAACGTTGACTAACCACTACGGTTTACGTTTAGAAATTGAATGAAATGTCAGAGTATTTCCACTGTTCAAGTCGTGGCTGAGCTGGTCACACGTACAGGTCAGAAGGTAAAGTCAAACTAGTTCAGCCAACACTGCGGTATTTATGTCTAAAGTAAAACTAAACGAAGTACTTTGAGATATTGTAAATCTTGTTATCCAAAACTTCAATGTGTTTGAACTGATCATGAAAGATATCTTTGCATATCTAGATGATAGATAATGATGGAAAGCATGGTTATCCAATGGTCTAAATGTTATCCACAATTTATTTTTGGCCCGTTATGGTCGAGTGGTTAGGACGATCGAATCCTCGTTACACCAGACATGCTTGTCATTTTCATCCGTGGGGACATTATAATATAACTGTCAATCCAACCATTCGCTAGTGAAAGAGTAGCCCAAAAGCTGATGATAGGTAGTGATGAGTACTTGCCTTCCTTCTAGTTTTACACTGGTAAATTAAGAACGGTTAACGCAGATAGCCCTCAAGTAGCTTTGCGCCAAATTAAAAAAAAAAAGGTTTTATGTAATATATATTTGTATAGCCATGGGTTACGAGGAGTAGCATGCATGTTATGGACATTTCCATTTTTCGTATAAAATACAGTGGGGTATGTTCACTTTACGAGGAGTGTGATGGTTATGAGGGCTACAAATGATATATTGTTCGAAATCACCTCCGTCGTCTGTTTTCAGTTTTATTAAAATCTTAATAATTAGAGCTGTCACTGTATAGTTAGCCTACATGTAAATCTTAAGATTCAATAGACCTGTCACTGTATAGTTAGCCTACATGTAAATCTTAAAATTCAGTTACACTGAATATTTTGATCTCATTTTAAGGATCCGTAATAAATCAAAAATATTTAAAAATTGTTTAATCTTCAAAATACGAAGGCCATTATCGTGTTCCAATAACAGTAAACGTACAATGTATGTAATTGTCTATTTTAAACATAAAATTGGCCTTGTAGGATGACGAGCTTTCCAATGTAATTTGTGAAGTAGTCCTTAGTGAATCAACGTGTTTTCACGGAGCTTCAACAAACTGTCGTCTGTAAAGTTGTGCTGCCTAAACGAATCTTTAGCTATTCATCTCTGAGTAACTTAAATATTACGCTCTAAAATATACCTACATTTATTTTATGGGTTTAAGAGAATTATTTGTAATTAAGCTAAAATTAATTAATTAATTTCCACTGTACTAAAAAAGAAGTGTTATTTGCACGTCAAGTTCTGCTGCATCGTCACGTACGCATGTCAACGATTTTGACAACTGAACAACATTGATTTGTTGGCTGACACTGAAAATAGTTCATACAACGTGATGCATTGTTGGTCAATCACGATAAATAAGACATGGTAGTGAATTACAGTAATAAATTTTATGTTGCGGAAAATCCTTTGGTCGTGAAGATGCTCGAGTAATAATAAAAGGCATAATACTAAGTGAAGTGTTCTAAAATCAGACACTATTACAAGCTTTAAGCTTATGTATTCGTTGACTTTATACCTCATATAATTAGGTGAAATATATAGTTGTGTATTTAAATATTTTAAATTATATTTCGTGAACAGTTTATTTTTATGGAATATTTTGTTACTGTTGCAAAAGTAACGAAGAATAAATAGCTGTGGAGTGAAGTATTCTGCAGATAAATAGTTTAATGTTATTGAAATAGTGATTTATGTATTTGTCATGAATCGTTTATAAGAGTAAATATTAGTAAAGCAGGAAAGTCATCTTATTAAAGTAAAAAAAAACTCGTTATGTTTTTCTTACGTGGTCTCAAGACTTGTTTGTCAAATAACGTTCTTAAGTAGGCGTATGAAAGTTATGATGAACAGCGTCGCTCATGGTAAACCTCAAAAATTAACAGAAACAGGAAATTACACAATGGTAAACCTATGTGGTGAAGTGATTTTTATATAGAAGTTGAAATGATAGTTAGAATAGACCGACACTAACTATACATGTTATACATCTAAGGTTTTGTTTGCATCTAATCAATTATAGAATTCCAGGTTCCCAACTGACGAAATTAAACCGCGGTACATTAACTTTAAATATAATTCATTCAAATAGCGAACTCGTGGTATGTACGCACCATATATTGCAGCTGAAATAACACTGTGCTTGTTAAAGTTTAAAAATACACTATATGGAAGACGGAGTTTCTACCGTGTAGAATGTAAATGTTGGACTAAAACTGAACATTTTAGAAAAACGTGTGCCATGTTTTTAATTCTTCATGCAAGTTTAGCAGCATTTCTAAACAAGTAATTTGTGAATTAAACTGAAAAAAGAAGGTATAATAATTGGTCAGCCACACTGTATCTGCTGTATCCAATGACGAAGGGATCTTTCGTCAGTATGAGGGCTCTTTATGTCATCTGGAATACAACATAGTGATAGTTTTATAGCATAAATAATTACTTTATGGACAGATTTGTGGCATGTTAGTTAAGAAGGGTATATGATTGGTAGCTGTTCGTACTTACAATGTTAGTGCATTCTTGATAAATGGTAGTATACGCGATAGAAAATATTGAAGTGTAAGAATCGTTTAGTAACTGTTAAATTTTCTGTAAAAACACTACGATGTAAAAGGAAAAAGTAAAAATATATGATACTAATGATATTTTTTTATATTAATTGCGGTAACTGCTGATAAAAGGCCAGTGAAGATTTGGTATTTTTGTTATAACTGGCAATCTGCGTCAGATGGCTTCCTTTTTTTTTAAATATTTTGAGTGGCAAGTTTTCTAATGAGATTTAGAACACTTACTGACTGAGATATAAATTGTTAGATTTTAGTATAACACGTTTTTAACATGATTAGCGGAAATATATCCTATCAAAATGGCTGAGTGGATTTATATGTGTCTAAGTGTGTGCATGTGTGAGCTACCTAAGATGTAAGCGTTAATAACCCTCATGTACGTTTGACTCTCTTCCTTTACGAGAAATGGAGAACATCACACGAACACAAGTGATGGGCGTTCAGAAGTTTCACAATAAACGACTTCTGGTCAGCGTGAATGCGTGCACGAGAGTACTACTGAACATTTCAGTCACTGTCCACTTTACATAGAAATCATTTTGATCTGGCACAGGGGACTTATACAGTGCTGATACCCAAAGCTGAAGGGATCATTAAAGGGTAGTGGAGGTTTTGTAAGAAAAAGGGAAGAGGGTTATTCAGCTTGCGTTTTTATGCATCATGTGATTAACGATCCTCAAAAGGGATGTGTCCTTGACGGTTATGTGGACTGTGGGCCATTCGGCATGCTTAAATGGCCCCCAGCAGCAGAGAGACATGGTAATAAAGTTACTTTGTTCCCCACTTGATAGAGATTGAGCTGCGCTCAGTCAGCCCTGGTCTAATGTTCCTTACAAACCTTATTTGAAAACTATCAACTCTTTCGTCACATAAGGAGGATGGAACGTTATACTTTTGATGAATGAGGAATATTTTGTTTTTATGTTGGTTTCCTTCAGGTTTTATCATAACTGTAGTTTGGTCATCCGCTGAATGACAGTAAAGTTGTACATTATTTTATAATATATATTTTTATTTTCGCCCCCAGTGGCTCAGCGGTATGTCTGCGGACTTACACGCAAAAATCCGGGTTTCGATACCCGTGGTAGGCAGAGCACAGATAGCCCATTGTGCAGCTTTGTGCTTAATTCAAAACAACAACAACATTTTTATTTTACTCATAACACTATTGTAAATAACTTATTACATGTTTAGCAAGTTCAAGAAATAAACACGATTTTCGATGGAGAAATGAAATTACCTTCTGTTTTAAAGCAATTTTGTCGACATCAGCAATACCAATTCACGAGCCAATCATATCCAGTATATGGTTTTACTGTTGAAACTTTCACCACACATTTCTAAGATTATGTTGTTGAAACTTTCACTATACGTCTTTAATTTACAATATATGCTAAATTGCACAATGAAGTTAATACATGTAGATGTATACACTGTAGGGTAAAAATAGTGCATCAAAATATGTATTATTTATGTTTCTTTTTGCAAGTGCACGTGAGTGTTGTCTCCACTTTGCACAGCGTTGTTTTCTGACAAGATTAATATATATGTAAAAACGGCTGGTATGGATAGTGAAAACTCGATGTAGAGGAGTAAACAACGTTTCGACCTTTTTCGGTCATCGCCAGGTTCACAAAGAATGGAAGAGGTAACAGACCGATAGCTCACCACATGTTTGAAGGCGGTTGTGTAATTGAGTGTAGGAATGTAGAGGGCGTGTTTAGATGTTTGATTATATTTATTAATATAAGTATAAAAATGCACTAAGAAACCATATAAACATAGCCATAAAACTATGCTCACCAAATTAGAGTGACATCCTCCACCCAAAAAAAAAGTCAAAATTATTTAATAAATAAATAAATAAAACTAAACCTAATAACAATTCACGAAAGGGGACGAAGAGGAACCACAAAGTTCCTGAACACCCCAGTTGGAGAGAGAATTCTTATGATTTCTCTCTCCCTAAACTAAACCTCTGCCACGATAGTTTGCGTTTGTATGCTCACCAGATATAATTAATGACGAATTAGACAAAATAAAACAATCAGTGATGTCGAGAAACCCACTTGTTAAGAATTTTATATGCAAAAAGGGCTCGTTTTGCTCTTTTATTTGAAATATTTTCTCAACCCAAACGAGCCGTTTTTGCATATAAAATAAAACAATACTTCATCAATACCAATAAGTTTCCTTCATAAACCGTAGAAAACATTATGCACACACACCTAACAAAAAGCAAAATCAACAAACAAAAGTAAATATACCCTACGATTTAAAAAATGACGAAACCATATTCTGCTACATCCCATATATTCCCAACATCAGCAGAAAAATAACCAATATTTGGCAAAAACTAGTAACAAAATAAGACATTCCACTTAGTGCCAAGTTTATTCAAAACTAGGCACAAAACTAAGCTCTATACAATGCAAAAAAACTACACTGACAAATACAACACTAACATTATTTATAAAATACAATGTGATAATTTCATATTGGAGAAACAAGTAAAAAAATGTAAACCAGATTCAAAGAACTTAAAAAGTCACGTTCACACGTTTCAGAACACTACAAATCAAATAAACACAACATAACCATAGAAAATACTTAATTGCTGAATAAAGAAACAACCATAAACAAACGCAAAATTAAAAAGCCTTAATTATACAACTCAAGTCCAAAATAAACCAATACAAAGGAACACCTTCATACCTATATTAATAAATATAATCTAAAATCTAAGCATGCCCTCTACATTCCTACACTCAATTACACAACCGCCTTCAAACATGTGGTCAGCTATTGGTCAGCTACCTCCTTCTTGCTTTGTGAACTTGACGATGACCGAAGAAGGTCAAAATGTTGTTTCCTCCTCTACATAGAGTTTTCTCTACTAATACCAGCCGTTTTTACATGTACATTTTTCTCTATAAGTGGGTTTTATCGTCATCACGGATTTTGATAAGATTGTTTTTGAGTGTCAAGTTCAAAGGTCTGAAAAAAATTGCTAGCAAAACTCACAAGCTTCCTTAAAGCAAGAACTACTGAACCAACTTTGAAAAAATGTGCTTTCCTTATTCTGTAAAAAACAGGGTGCTATCAGCCCTAAGGGAGTTCGTGTCAGTTATATATTGTTCTAGCAAAAATATACTTATAAATCAATATATTAAGCTTGTTTATATACAGAAAAACATATTTATTAATTTGTTCTGAAAAAAGTAATCTGTAATTTTTAATCGATCAGTAAGAAAAAAACAACAACTCACTTTTCAAAAGAACTGCTAATGGTATTTTAAAAGCAAGAGAAAATCCTCAACAGCCGCAGCACTTAGAATTTTTTCAGGCAGGATTAGACTAAATTAACCAATGAGTATTTTTTTCCTTTTTATTAGCTATATTTTGTACCCTTGGGATACCAAGAGTGAGACAAACGTATATTCGATTGAGTGTTATTTCTAATCAGAATTTGTACCAGCCTACCTTTAAATTGAAATACTTTTAGGTAGGATTAGAGTCAATTAATGTATGAGATATTGGGCTTGATCAAATATATCAATCGAAAGGATTTGACATTTCGAGTTCAGAATTGTAATTAAATCTAAAATTGGTCAAGAGATGATGGTGCTTTGTGTTTAAAGTTTGTATTACGAAAGACCCCCTCCAAAAACATACAATAACTCAGATTTGACCTATGAGCCGTTATGCCGTGGCTAAAAAGGGTTTAACGGTTTCTTCTAGCCGTATATTCAAGTATAAATTTGTGACATTGTACCAGCGTTATATCTTTTCGGACTATATTTGCTTAAGTTTTAGAGATCAATGACTTTTCGATTTCACAAATAAATTTAAATTAAAAACGGTTTATCAACCTACACATTTTATGTTTTATTTTAATATTTTTAGCCGTTACATAACAGCTCATAAAATTTCTTTCAGGTGTTGTCTTTTTTCAAATACAATTTTTAGCTTATAGCTCCAACAGTTTTTGACTGATTTGAGATCTAATTATAGTTTTGGATTTAGAATGTCAAATTCTTTTGGTTGATATATGTGGCCACGACCAAGGTCTCATAGATTAATTTACTTTAATTCTGCTTAAAATAATTTCAATTTGGGGGTAAGCTGTTAGAGATACTGGTAAATAATAAAATAGAATTGGATATACACGCTCCTCACGCTTAGTATTTCTGACATACAAAAATATAGCCGAAAAAAACAAAAAAAAGTCTCATATATTAATTTACTCTAATCTTTCCTGAAATAATTTAAGTGCCGCGGCTATTCAGGATTTCATTCTCTTAAAGAAACTGTTAATTAATCACATATTTTATGAACTGGCAGTTAAATGTTGACAAATTATAAAACCAGTTTTTGACTACCTGGTCAAGGCATAGGGAAAATATATGGTCTTCTGGAATACAGTTCCCCGATGGGACAGCGTCAAGTCTTCGGATTTACCACGTTAAAATCAGGGGTTCGATTTCCCTCGGTTGACACAGCAGATGGCCAAATATGATTTTGCTGTAAGAAAAGGACAAAAGCTGGAATGCAACATAGGGAAGCCAGGTCTCAATGCTGGACTCCCTCCCCTTCCCTAGAGTATATGTAAAATTTGGTTGGCATAGATGAAAACCGTAGAAGTAAAAGGCGGACACATAGAGATCGTTAGAGGTTTTACAGGGGAGCCAGACCTAAATTACGAACACCTATGTCACACCCTTCAGGTATTTTGGTAGCGATCAGTAGAATAGTCCGGTGAACAAACACATGAGGACCGTGGAAGATATATATCCGAACATTAACCCACATTGTCACTCCTCGAAGGGTATAAAAGTATATCATAATTTGGTTAATATCATTAAAACGTGGAAGTGTAACAAATGGTTACATAAATGATACTTCTACTTTTTGTATATAGATAAGATAATGTGTCATGCTAAACAGCACAAATTCTGCATCTGCTTTGTGATTTCACTCAGTTATTTGCGCATGTCAAATTAATTGTGTAATATATGTGTGATTCAAGAATCAAAAACTGAAAGTATAATGTCTTGTTTTCTATAAATGATTTAATGAAAACGAATTAAAACCACATTTTTGTAATCCTTGATGACGAGAAACCTACTTGAAATAAAAATGTTCTCTGCTTATCAATAAAAGTGTTAATACCCATACCAGCCATTCCGAGATACAAAACCCCATTATGTAAATTCAGGTAATGAAACATTTAGTTACATTTAAATATAGTAAATTAGAATTTTTAAGTAACACAGATAGAAGATAACATACACAACACTGTTATGCTATAGACAGATCAGAACTTAAGATTTATACGTACGTATATTTAATATATGAGAGGATTTTGACCTACGTGGTACATAACATATGCGGAATAATGTAATCAGTTTTAGTAATAACGTTGTGTTTGTTTCTACAGAATATTTGTTTTCTTGTTTTGAATTTCGCGCAAAAATACATGACAGTCATCTGCGCTAACCGTCTTTAATTTAGCAGTGTAAGACAAGAGGGAAGTCATCACTACCCACTACCAACTCTTGGACAAATCTTTTACCAACAAATAGTTGGATTGACTGTAACAATATAACGCCCCCACGACTGAAAGAATGAGCATATGTTGTGTGATGGGGATTCAAGCCCGAGATTCTCAGATTGGGAGTCGGATGCCTTAACCACTTGACTATGCTGGGCCTCTTTTCTAGGTAAAGACGTACATACTTCGTCAAATATTCCAGAAGAACCATATCAGGACCTGATATTTATTTTTCCAGTGCTCATACTATTATACTAGACGTTTTAAATAAAGATAAACTGTAATTTATTCAGTAAAAGTTCAGATTTCAGAAGCCTTAGGGACAGAAATCTGGTTTTAACATGTATAAAACTTGAAGATGAGCGGTTACAATATTATTATTTCTATTTTTGATGTTTATATTCTTCTTACATTCAAATATGTTTAGTGATTATTTTCGTATTTCAAATAATTTTGATGAGAAAAAAAGTATATATTTAACATGTATTTAACTAAATTAAACTTAACGTTTTTTGGTTTATAATTGTACTGCAGAATTTCGTGATTAATGACTAGGACGGTTATCCTGTTCTCAAACGCTGAACAAGTTTAATGTTTTAATTACATACGAATTAAGATTTATACTGAATTTTATGATGTGACAGGTGTTGATATACAACACACTTCAATTACCTACACCCTATTTAGAAAGCTATTTCTTAGTTTCTTTAGCCAGTACCGCCTCTGCCTCCAGAACGCTCTGACCTAATGGTATAATCAGAAGAGATTTACATTTTACAAATCGGTCACTGTCCAACGTGGTAAAAAGAGCGGAACACAAAACCCAGCCATTTCCGGCATTAAACGCTTCGTGGTGCCATTTGAATGTAAAAAAAAACTTTACGTTTGATTCGTTATCATTTGCCATTTGGCAGTATTCCACAAGCTCGCGCTCCTCCTACACACAGAGTTGAAGAATCGTGTCATGTGTCTTCCACTCTCCTAACATAAAAAAAAACTCTTTCCACTATTCGTCCACATCGAGTCGGAGTCGTAAAGCTTGAATTCCCGCTGATTTACGGAGTTTTAGAGCGTCTTTCTTTAGCAGTGTAAAGTACAATGTTAGACACGTGCGGCTTCCTTGGAAATGAATGGTACTGCCATCTTGTTTACAAATCATTGCTATGTCGCTATCTTTGACGCCACTGACAAGATAGCTGCTTTTTGGCTGATACTTCACCATGTTTGACCTGACTTGTTGACCATTCCCTAATCTTTAATTTCGACCACGAGAATTTGTCTGGAGGGTTCGACTTCCATTAGTAGAAATAATGCACTAACCCACGGTTTACAGATTCTTTGAAACTTCTAAGAGGGTAAAAGAGTAATTTCAACTTAAATCCTTGCCAACTTGACAGATGTTCTAAGCAATTTATGTTGAAAACTCAATCATAACTGAGCTTGTTCTTCTGTCCAGTTGTTTGTACATTCATTGATAACAAAATTTGAACTGTATATTCATTAAAAATTAATTTTATAGCTAAGAATAAATTAGTTACTTAGATGAAACGAAATAACAAAATATACAATGTATGAATAGTTGAGAAAGAATTAAAATATTATTCAACTCAATTGCAAATATAATAATACATTCCAGCAGATATTATTATGAGTGCATTAAATTATTTTAATCATAAAGGTTATTTTACGTCAAATTAGGCTGTATTATACTTTAGTTCTTATCAATATAGGTGTTATAATTTAACATGCTGTAACAGCTAGATAATTTAAAGTTTCAAGATTTTAAAGTTACTAGGTTATTTAAAATATGATTTCAAAGCTTTATCAAAATGCAAGTTCGAATAATTAATTATAGCTTTGGTATATGGTGGAAAGAGAAAGTAGCAACAGTGAGGTAAGAAACGTATTTACATAATGATTTAGGATAGTGGTAATGAAGTATTGGTAACTTAAGCCTGCTTCGGAAAGACATGATTTATAAAGTAAGATAAATTTTCTTGAAGTATGCATTCTGATCCAGAAGGCTATCACATATTGGATGATGCATACCACTCCAGGTATGGATCCTGGTTCCGAAAGATACAGTTTAGTAAGTAACGTACACAAACTTAGGGTATTTATCCCGATTCAAAAGTATACAACTTAGTAGTTAACATACGCCGGTATGTATCCTGGTTTAGAGGGTTACATGCACTAAGTATCTATGGCTGTACTTGATTATCCAAACGATGTTACCTCAGTAGGGTTGGGTCGCCAAATAAGTGGAGATCAAAATGTGCTAAGGATTATATAATTATTACATAATACGCCTTTGTCTGGGAATATTCAACTTTTATATAGTAGACAAAGGATGGAAACACCCGGTGGTTACATAACTATAACATAATATGCTTATGTGTTGCGTAAGTACTCACGATGTGGAAGCAGAAGGCGAGCTTACTAGACGTCAAGTTAGCTAAGCCTTAGTTGTTAGGAAATATCACATAAACACAGTCTGGACGACAAATAAACTGAGCCTTAGTTGTTAAGAAATGCAAAAGTCGGTAGGAGAGAAAAGTCAAGACCTGGCATGGCCAGGCGCGTTGGGCGTGCGGCTCATAATCCTAGGGTCGCGGGTTCGCGCCCGCGTCGCGCCAAATATGCTCGCCCTCCCAGCCGTGGGGGCGTTATAATGTAACGGTCAATCCCACTATTCGTTGGTAAAAGAGTAGCCCAAGAGTTGGCGGTGGGTGGTAATGACTAGCTGCCTTTCCTCTAGTCTTACACTGCTTAATTAGGGACGGCTAGCACAGATAGCCCTCGAGTAGCTTTGTGCGAAATTCCAAAAAACAAATAAACAAACAGAAAAGTCGTTGACATACATGACGAAGATCATTACCTAGTTGCCCAAGTCTATTTCGCATGAAATTAAAGTCAGTTATAATACAATGTCGCTATTTATGTATTTACGTTATACTTAATATTGAAAATAAATGGCTCAAATGCTACTTAAATTTAATGTTTACTGTACTTTGATTAAAGATTTTGTGTGTAACTGAGTTTAAAAATCAATAAACACGGTTGTTTTACTTTTCTTAATGAGATAAGACACTAAAAATGTATATTTTCAATACTTGATGGAACATTTCAGTTACCGTAAAATTATTGCATATTGTGCTCAACTTGTAGCAAATGACCAAGTGTTCAAATTGTGTTTAATTTACGATATTTACACAAACACGTGATACACAGTACTGTGCGAAAGCGCTAGAACTAGATAATATTTTGCCATTCTTTTCATTTTATGAGACTAATTCTTTCATGTCATTATAGAGCGTAGATTTCAACATCATGGTTATGCTTCACTGATCCCTGTTGACAACTGAATGAACTAGAATGAGAATATTTATCATTCTATAGAATTTCCGTGAACTTGTACCAAGGACATGCCATAAAGGTTTTGTTTGAATGAAAATACTGATTAAATTTAGGGTCTGAAATAACTGTTATGGTACCCACGTAGTGTCTTAACTATATGTAAAGAATCTAGCAAGAATGAAGTATATGGTACTAGTATACGTGAAGAAAAATCAATATAACAGAACTCAACAAATAATGCTTAATAAAAGAAACATTGTTTAACGCTACGTATTGAATTTTGTTGTCATGCCACGGTCCAAAAAGCGTACAGGATTATGAATAAAACACAGAGCTCGTATACATCTTTTATACTACTGCAGTCTTGAAATGCTCTCCAAACACCGTTAAGCACACCATAGATTAAGAGACCGAGACAGGTAAATATGAAAATAGGAAGGAAGAGGCAGAATACCTAAATTCGGTGATATTCATGTTAAGCATCTTCTTTTATGCAGCCTTCCGGACAGAGAGAAGACTGCCATTGATTTCAATCATGAGATGAACGACCATGTACCAAATGACAGAAAAGCGTCCACATCTATACCAAGAATACTCAACAAGAATGGAATGTTTGTTAATTTTCTGTTCAAAGTTATTTAATTTACTTCCTTTTTTTTTAGACACTTAGCAATAATGTCAAGCGACTGTCTAGTACGATTAGGGTAAGTTTTCAAAACATACACATGATTCTCATATTTGAAATTAATTTTAATTAGAAAAATCATATTTATTTTTACATTTTCACTGTTATTTAAAGGTTCCTGCTAAACGTCCCCACAAGGTAGATGGAGATTTTATCGTTAGAAAGTCTGCGATTAAGAGAAATTAAAAATTATAATGCAACATGTAAAATGTACAATATGGCATTTAATTCTAAAACATACGGACTCAGAAATATTATTGGTACATTTAATAAAAACATTAGAAAACACTAGAAGATACAATAAAACACTTTAACAACAGATATAAAGCAGGGTTATGTGTTTATTTAAATCAGCTGGATAAACCAATAAGAAAATGCTTACAGAATAAGGAACTATTTCACCTAAAATGATTTTAACTAACTACCAGCCAAAACGTAGATCAAATAAAAAAAGTCACACCATTAAATGACTTATTCAAAACTGAAGTCACTAAATGGGTAATACCAGTAGGAATCATCGGACCCTACATTGTTAAACATCCGTTATTCCTGTGAAAAATAACGATTTCCTTTGCTATGCTAAGGACGACAGTTGATTACAAGTAGGGCTGTCTATTATCGGTGAGGACTTGAGACTATACTGATGAGATGGATGTAGCATACAAAACCATTTAAAGTTTTTTTTTTCACATGTATAGCCAAAGTTTGTTTGTTTGTTTTTAATTTCGATCAAAGCTATACGAGGGCTATCTGCTTAGTCGTCCGTAATCTAACAATGTAAGGCTAGAGGGAAGACAGCTAGTCATCACCACCCCCTGCCAACTCTTAGACTACTCTTTTCCAATGAATAGTGGAATTCACTGGCACATTATAACGCTCCCACGATTGAGAGGAATTCAAGTCCGCGATCTTCAGATTACGAATCAAGCGCCCTAACCAGCTGGCCATATCGAACCACGGCTAAAGACTTACATATTTGTTTAATATTCTAGAAGGACCATGAGGAATAGAATAAATTTCTTTTTTTTTCATCATCTAAACATTAAAAAAATGTAGTATTTTCAAAAATTTTCAACTATGTAATTCATAGAGATCTTTCACGTCCCGAAACAATATTTCTATAATATCATGATCATCATTTCGACGTTATCACGTTCATGGAGGAGTGCTTAAAGAACTACTGTTTCTGTGTGCATGGCTGTATACAGAAATAAATTTATACCACCACGATCGACAGCTCTCAAACCTATTTACGGATACTTAACGATCAAAGTGTAGCCAAGTATGTTTCCAATAGTTAGATTATGTACAAGAAAAGAGGAATCATCGAACAGTTTATATCAAGTGCCACATTTTTCTCTAGGGATAGTTATTTTTTCCATCTAATAGAACTAACTCATCTCCATGATTTATGGAGTAAAGAAAAAAAGGCATGTGCAGGGCCTTGGGAACTTATTCCAAGTGTTCTTAACTATGATCTGTGTGAAATGACACTTTCATTCTATTTATTTCTTACTATAGTTCGAGATGGATAACTATCTGTTACACCCTTTTACATATTTAGTGTCAGATCCTACAAAATGTAGTAAATCACAGTTTGTAAATAAAATGTTAACCTATCCTATTCTTGAAAATATTTTATGACTATATGGCGAGTTTCTCAACCACTGGATACGAAATTAATACAAAATATTTGCAACTTTCAATTTTTCTTAGGCTTACCTAAAATATTTCATGATTATTTACAGTGTGGTGAACCACATATTTTTATTATTGATGAACGCATTAGTTAAAGTAGAGAAAATAAACGACTGTCTCAACTTTTTACACGTGGAACTCACCATTTGAATTTGTCGGTGTTTCATATTACACGGGATTAGTTTCATCAGGTTAAAGAAATTCGTGATATTAGTTTAAAATTTCTCTATATTATTTTGTTCAAGAGTGTCAGAGATAAATTTCACTTGAATATTTTAAGGAAACAAATGTTTCCAGCACGTGTCAAATATTTTGAAGAAGCTTATCATGATACAATCATGATACAACCAGACAATCATGCGGTTACTTCCTCATCGATTCGAAACCGCACATGCCTGAACAGGACCGCCTGAGGGCCGTACTTTTCCCTGAAGGTACAGTCATAGTGTATGTACCAAAGTAAGTTAAAATTAATGATTCACTGAATATATACTGATTTGTTATCATGGCAGCTGCGGTGATAGAACTGAAAGGATTTTATCTGAAAAGTGAAAATAAGTAATTAAAGAGCTCGCATTCAGATGTTTGGCCACTAGATATATATGTGTATTTTTGTTTAAACAATCATTTTCGAGTAAATATTTTTCAGATGCTGATAATCATCTGTGTAAGTGAGTGACACGGCACGTTAATAACATTCTACGAAATTATCGGCTATTGCTACCTGTGGAGTGTGGTTAGCTTGTTCAGAGAGAACTTTTCCAAGATTTATACAAAGGAGAGAAAGAACCGAGATAAATTCCTTGTTACAATCTGAAATTGTTTGGATGTCCCAAGGTTAATCAACTTCTAAAATCTACTTAAACCCGTCCATTTCATATCAACAGTTATTATCATTGTGGTATGAAAAAGTAGAAGTTATATCTAAATGAATGTATCGATAAATATTTAGTCTTAGTGACACTTAAATATAAACATCATCAAGCGTTGCTTCCTGCATTACCTTAAGCAACACGTAAACAAATTAAAGGAATAATTGCCGGAGCTGAAAATTAATTTATCGTGAGAAGTTGTTAACGTACTTTAAATGATTTAGAGGTGAAACGTTTCCATGAAGAACATAGAAAAGCAGAAACTTAGACAATACAATTCATTACTGAGAGAATTCGCTGTCGAGTAAGCATAAATTAAACAGAAAAAAGGCCTGACGTAGTAATCTGAGGGTCGCAAGTTCGAATCCCGGGCGCACCAAACATGCTCGTCCTTTTAGCCGTAGGAGCGTTATTACGTGACAGTCAATCCCATTATTCTTTGGCAAAATAGTAGCTCAAGAGCTGGCTGTGGGTGGTGACGACTAATCTAATCTTTCATTGCTAAACTTAAGACGGTTAGCGCAGATATCCCTCGTGTAGCTTTGTGCGAAGTTCAAAATAAACAAACTAAACAGAAAAGAAACTTGTTAATACAAGAAGGAGGGTTTTTACCCTTACTCGTAGTACTATTGCTTTTATTATCTGGTGGTTTGGCAGAACGGACTGTTGGTCAAGATTGTGTAGTATAAAAATATAGCAAAACGAAAAGTTCATGTTCCTAAATAACTGATACATTCCCTTCACGAACCTGAAGTATATGATAGACCAGTACTTGAAGTATTAAACTGTACAGATAACGATATGAATTCAATTATGCAAAATGATACGTTACTTGCAAAAGATATAGCAAAGATGATAAACAGTTAGAAACAAAATTGATTATAAACTAAATAAAAGTGGATAGCATAGAAAGCAATGTGTGATGAAACTATAAGATCTATATATTTAAACCCTAAAGGTCCCAGTAGTTTTGACGGAGTATAGCCTTGATTTACATCTGTGGATGTATTAAGCAAAACTATGACCCTAAATCAGGTTAAAGACTGGTTAAATCGTCAGGATTCATACGCTCCAAACAAACCAGTAATATAATTCTTTTTTTAAAAACAGAATTACCTTTTCATGGATCGATTAACAATGACACTCTAATTTGGTGGATCTCTCTAATTTAAGCCAATATAACATTCAGTTCAAGTATTTACTCACGTGTATCGACGTGTTTTCTAAATCTGCACGAGCTGTTTCACTCAAGAATAAGAAAGCTGTAACCCTTGAAAAAAACTTTAAAATAGGGTAAAAAGGCTTGGAAACATCAAACCGATGCTGGAATAGAGTTTACTAATCTTCTCTTTCAACGATAATTCAAGAAACAAGACATTCACTTCTTTACTACACATAACGCAATAAAAGTATCTATAGCAGAAATGTTTAATCGCACATTTAAAACTAAAATGTGGTATTACTTTACTCATCATACAACTTATAAATATGTCACTGTATTGAAACGATTGGTCAGTGCCTATAATCAACCGTATCATTGTTGCATTACAGTAAGACCAATAGATGTTAACCACTCTAACCAGTCTAAGTGTGAAAAACACTTTACAAACCACCCACTGAAGTTAAATTTCAGTTCAAAGTCGGTGATCAAATATGCACTTGCAAAGTGAAGCGTTGTATTCCTGGATGGACAGATGAAATATTTATGATTTACGAGAGAACAGAGAGAAATTAACTAGTATATAAACTGCAAAACTATCTTAGAGAAAGATCAAATAGAACACTTTACCATCCCGAACTATACAGAATGATAAAGCTTCTAGTTACGTCTACGCTACACAGAAGAAATATTACGTAAACGAAGAAGAAACAAAAACAAACAATGTTTTGTAGGATAGAGAGGATATCTGATAAGCTTAAAAGCTTCATTCATCAAACAGATCTGAGTCATTTGCCTTTGTAAAATGATAAGTATAATACTATTTCTGGTTATTCAACATGGGTCAGTTGTATGTTACTTCACCTAGTAACAGTTCTACGAATTATTTTGCTAATAATAGTATATATCACTCATATTCCGAGATACATAAACATTGGTGTTTGTTGTAAAGTGGCCTTGGTTTAGTTACAGTATCAATACAGCTGGGATAAACTGCCTGACGGTACAGGATGAATATCATACCTTTCAGGCTCTAATTCTGATACCATAATAAATTATATTTGGCCAGGTCATCTTGAAGATCCTGAAGAATTAGTTAAAATATTAAACCAAGTATAAGATCATTTTCTAAACTAGAGTAAGCGTTAGTGTAAATGCATTACGATTAACACGTATTAAACGGTTTACCTTATTACACTGGTATCAGTAACAATGGAAATACAGTTTAAAAACGTTTGACTAACTTGTTTTGTTTGGCTGTATCATTTCTAAAAAAAAAGGAATATTAGCCTTAGGCAAAAAACTGTCATTAGATGTCATACAAGGAAAATCATGAGTGAAAACAATGAAAAATAAAAGGAACTAAAAACATGACTTGAAATGCTCTACCTAATATAAAGATTAAACAGAAAAGTCCTGTATTCAAAACAAATAAAAAAGAGACGAAAAACATCAAATCCAGTCGTTTTTGACAAGTAAACATGACTCTTATAATAAATATGTCTGAAATGTCCTGTGAGTGAACAGGGTCTGAGCTAGACTTACTTCCTCTCCTTCCCAAGCAAACACTAATTAAGAAGGGTCAGTGGACTGAATATTGTCCTCCGTTTTCAGTGACCAATAGAAGACCCATCAAATTCTGTATATTGGGATCAGGAGATGAATATGTAAATTCATCACAATCGTATCTTCATGTAATGGCAGAGATTGTAAAGTCTGATTGGCCTTATACAGAAAAGAATGAAGGTATTTCAGTCACTCTCTTTCTTCATTTTCTATTTTCTCAGTAAATGTACATCTGAATTACAAGCTAATTTCTTCGTATCACAATCTTTACCATATATATACACACCGTACTGTGCAGAACTGTTGGGACAAAGTAAGAAAATTAGATTCCAGGCTACTTTGAAAGAACAATGGAAGGTAAATCACAGATGAAAATCAAAATTTTATTTATCTTCACATTTAGTACAATAAAAACTCAGTAGAAGTGTCTGAGTACAAAAAGCAGTTACTCTTTTGTGTTTCCTTCTTTTGCTTTAATAGCTGCAGACAGTCTTTCAGGCATTGTAGTAACATATTTAATCAAAGTTTACTTTGGATTTTTACTCCAAATATCCCTAATACACTCCCATAAAGTTTCTTTGGAAGTAACTTTTGATTTTCCAAAATTACTTCTGTCAGATTTACCTGTCTTGGTCTCACGATGTAAAGTGCACTTTTCCTATTCTAAAATTTACCTGTCTCGGTCTCACGATTTAGGGTGCACTTTTCCTATTCTGAAATTTACCTGTGTTGGTCTTATAATCTCCGATGTACTTTAAAATGTTTAGGAAGAATTTAAAGTCTACAGCCATTTGTTAAAGACTCCAGCCAGCACTACGTAAAATGTTTTGTGAACTTTGTGCTCTATTGGCAATTTTCTACGCTTTTTTGGACATGACATGCTAACAAAATTAATATATAGTGTTAAATATTGTTTTTTAATCAAGGTTTAGTTTTGGAATACTACTAAATTTATGTATTCAAGAATATACTGTATTATATGTTAGCTCATTCCTAGCTTCTTTCTGTATAGTTAACACATTGTATATCATGAGAGACCCTATGTTTGACCAGTCTGTTCATTCAAGCAGAATTTTTATGACATGCCCTTGGGAATTCTAAATAATGATAAGCATTCTCACCCTGGCTCATTTAATTGCCAACAGTAATCAGTGAAGCATTACCATAGTGTTGAAATTTACATTTTGTAATGGCATGGCCTACATATAAACTTTACTGAGTTATAAGAGAGACGCTAGGAGAAGCCATTTGATATCGTTTATGTCGATACAAGACACAGCGGGTAGTTTGACGATCTTGATGGTAAAGATGGTGAGAACGATGTAGATAGTAAAACAGTCGACTTGATCGCTACATTCAGATATTGTTTTTTTACAAAACACGTTCTTGCCTAATGGTATAAGTTTAACACTCCAACTCGTACGAATTAAATATTCGTCTTGTCTTGTGTCAAACGGTGAATTAGGATTTACGATTCACTAGACAATGTTTCTATCCATGCTAGAGCAGCCTGTTAGTAGCTCATTCAAATGTAGATAATTTCAGAAAGGAAAATTTAAATATCCTTTGAAATATATAATGTGTAAATAGTTTTCGATTCTCCAGGGAAACTTAAAACTCTCTATCGATAATACATTTTGAGGTCAAACATCTACACGTGTAGATAACGATGCATCTGCTGGATTTTGAGGAAAAAAATCCGTCAATTTTAAAAATTATTGTGTCATTTTTGTGGCATCAGTGTAGACGGAAAACAGATTTTGCTCGACCTTCACAATCGGATTTTGATGCTGAACTGTGGGTACGTAGCTATGAAACCTCATTTGGTGACACTGAAAATTTATTTCAAGAACAAGGAGTTGGTGTAGAACATGACATGTACTTGGGAGGTAACAAAATATTTATCATTAAACCTACCCGTGATCTATCTGCTGGAAATTCACACCTTAACATAGTGAAATTAGGAAGGTTACGAATTAAAACAGGTTTTGGTAATGCCAACACAATATGCAGAATTCCAGTCAATTTTAGAAATTGATCTGTCTATAAATATTATATCTGATAGCTAAATGGGTATGAACACATTAGAAATTTATTTGATATTTTCACAAAAGTTGTGTGTGTGAAAGAAGTTTAGAGATGTGCTTGTCAGTGATAAACTATTTGATCATGTGGAAAAATAATTGTACGTCTTGATCCTAGTCACAAACCTACAAGTCATTCTGGTTCGGGTGATCGACTCGTAATGTGAGACTCAGGGTTTCGAATTCCTATCACACATAACATGCCCGCCCTATCAGTCATGGGAGCAATATAATGTGATTGTTAATCCCGCTATTCGTTGCTAGATTAGGGACGGCTAGTGCAGGTAGCCCTGGTGTAACTTTGCGCGAAATTATAAAACAAATAGCGAAATACTGTACCTGCATTTACTTTGTTCGAAACGAAAAGGATAATATATTAATCCATTAGGAATGTATCCACGTAACTTCAACATAAGAATATATTAATCCATTAGGAGCATCCTGACATAATATCAACATAAGAATATATTAATCTATTAGGAATATCTATACGTAACCTCAGCATAAGAATATATCAATCCGTTAGGAATTTCTCCATGTAATCTCAACATAAGAATATACTAATCCATTAGGAATGTGTCCACGTAATCTCAGCATCAGATTATATTAACCTATTAGGAATGTGTTTACGTAATCTCAGCATAAGAATGTAATAATATGTTAGGAATGTCTCCATGTAATCTCAGCATATAAAAATTCGTCAAGAAGAACTGTCGGATATGGATACAATTAGAAAGTAGTGCTAGAATCATACTCATCTGTGTGTAGACTATATTGTATATATTATGTTTATTATCATGTGTCAGAAAGAACTCATATCTATTTTTGCATCCCATAAAGATCTTAATGATATGTTTATGATTTTGTTGTTAAACGTTCTCTTTGTACATATGTCCGTGATAATTCTTCTCAAGGCACATTGTCAAGCAGTTCAAGTAGAATGTATGGTTTTGTTTGAATTTCGCAAAGCTACACGAGAGATATCTGCACAAGCCGTTCCTAATTTAGCAGTGTAAGACTAGAGAGAAGGCAGCTGGTTATCACATCCCACCCTCAACTACTTGGACTACTCTTTTACCAATGAATAGTGGGAGTGACCGTCACATTACAACATCCTCACAGCTGAAAGGGCGAGCATTTTTGGAATGAAGATGATTCGAACCCGCGATCCTCAGGTTATAAGTCCAGTGCCTTAACCACTTGGTCATACAGGATCCCAGAATATATGTAGTAGAAACCTTCGTGATATGAAAAAACAACAGCGAAACCCTGAAACTTTCTTCAACCACATGAACGACAATGATATAAGAATTAAGTTAACCATGGAATTTCATCAATCTAAACTATCTTTCTTAAAATGTTCTTATTAAAAATGTAACAACAAATTAAAATGTAGTATATTTTACAAACTGTTTGCCGTCGGCATTACAACTCTAACCACTCTTTATGTGAGAAAGCAAGTAAATTCTACACATATGGGTGGCGTATTCTCAGTATAATGTTCTGACATCACTGAAATAAACACCGAAAAAATGTACTTAAAACAAATAGATCTTGATCGAAGTTACGACAATTGACTGCAAAGTGGAAGAAACACTCAAAACTAACCCCATTAAAATCGTCAAGAAATAAGTTTGTCAGTGTTCCATTTTTCCAGATATTTTTGCAAAACTTGCAGGAGTATTCCAAATAAAAGATGATTATAAGGTAGCGTTCGTTCATCAAAACAAAACTGCTAACCGTTACAAACGTTCAAAGACCCGAAAAAGACTGAAAATATTGATAGAAAATACCAACTCAGTTATAGTAAAATGTACATAGAACACAAAAGGAGGAAATTAAAAACAAAAATGAAATAACACCAATTTCATATAAAACATGGTAGCATCACGCCATCTGCTGTAGCCAAACACTTCTGGAACTGTGACTGTACTTAAGACTAGAATAATGTAAAAAATATTAAGATACACACAAACTAACATAGAAGAAAACTCGAGAGAAAGTATTTGCATGATCAAAAATACATTCCTATGCGTGAATAGAGACAATAGGTCAATCAGTGCGTCCTGTTGGAAGACTTGTTTATTTTAAACATTATTGCACGTTCGATCTACCTTCTCCAATATGTTTTCATTTTGTTTTTCGAAACTGAATTTGCCGATTAGTGGTTCAAACTAAATACTTACGTAATATACAGTGTAGAATTTTGCTTTGATGACTGTATCATGTTTACCGAAATTAGTTGTCTGTAAGTTATATTATTTTACTTATTGTTGTCTCAATGAAATGTTTCTTGTAATAGTTGCTCTTAATGTCCTTAATTGACGTTTCTTTTTGTGTAAATCAGGTTGCAAAATATTTATTGTGAAAAAACTAATAAATTGACAAAAAAAGAGATAATGGGTCCAGACGTCTTTATTATAATCAAATTGTCGAAAATCACTGAAATAATCAATTAATTTATGATTAAAGGTGTCAAACTAACCAAACAGTAAATTTTAATTATTACATGACAGTTAAATAAACGAAAGTAATGTAATGTTTGTTTTGTTGTTGGAATTTCGCGCAAAGGAAGGTCGAAACGTCGTTCTTTGCTTATCAGTAAAAGTGTTAATCACCATACCAGCCGTTCTGAGATATAATTTTTTGTTTATAAATCAAATTTATTTGTTTCTTTTACACAGAGCAATGTTTGTTTTTTGTGATATTCATTATAATAACAGATAATATTGCTGCTATTTACCATTTTATATTTTAATCTATCGTACAAAAAGGAAATGTTGCTAAAATTAGTGAAATGTGAAGGAGGTTAAATAGAACACTGAAGAAGAAAAAGAATAAGTAAAAGAGAAAACAAAACAGTTAGGTTTCTATACTCTTATATAATACGAAGAAACACCTAAAAAATTTCACGCCTATCCTATTGGGAACAAACGTTACGATACTCTATCAGCTTACAAAAATATTTGAATATCCACAATAGATAATTACAGGACTTAGAAAAGAAAAATTACATTCAACAAAACATGGTATAATTTTTTTTCCACAATATTGAAGAATTAAATTTCTTAAGAGTGGATTTAAAATGTTTATGTAGCTGTACTAAGCAAAATTGAACATTTTTTTCATCTAGAAGGAAGGAGTCGTGTCTTCCACAGTATTTGATATCTTTATTTTTTATTTATTCTTTTGATTAATATAGTGTTGATATGATACCTCATAAAGTTCTTTTTATTTTATCACATTCAGATAGCCGTATTTATGTGCACATATTTTTAATTTTCATATTTACGTTTGGATTAAGGTGTGCGACTCGTAATCTGAGGATCGCGGGTTCGCATCCCCGTCGCACCAGACATGCTCACCTTTTAAGCCGTGGGGGCGTTTTAATGTGACAGTCAATCCCACTATTCGTTGGTAAAAGAATTGCTCAAGAGTTGGCGGTGGGTGAAGATGACTAGTTGCCTTCCCTTTAGTCTTACACTGCTAAAGTAGGGACGGCTAGCGCAGTTATCCCTCGAGTAGCTTTGTGCAAAAATAAAAAATTAAAAACAAAACAAACATACTTACGTTAATACTATACAGTCACGTGAAAAAGTTAGGACACCCTATGAAAGCCTGTGTATTTTTGTAACATTTTTGAATACATAAATATTTAATCTTAATTTTAACAATACCAAGAAATTATAGGAATATAACTAAACAATTAAGACTTAAGAAAAGACTTTTCAAGATCTTCTGTAAATGTAATTTTACAAAAATGCATATTCTAACTGAGGAAAAAGTTAGGACACCCCCACATTTATTCCCACTTAAAATAGCTCAACTCATACACAGGTGTATCACACCAGGTGCACATTATTAGAAGATCGTTACTCAGCATTTTGGATAAGGCTTGCCCTATTTATACCTCAGACATTTAGTTTGGTGTGCTCCTGACTGTTGAAGTGAGAGTGAGTAAAAGAGCTGTTTGAGGCCTTTAGAAAGAAAATTGTCGCAGCTTATGAGTCTGGTAAGGGATTTAAAAAGATCCCAAAATATTTTGAAATAAGCCATTCCACTGTTCGGAAAATAGTCAACAAGTGGAAGGTTTTCAAAACAACTGCCAACATGCCTGGGTCTGGTCGTCCAAGCAAATTGACCCCGAGAGCAGACCGAAAGATGCTACAAGAGGTCACCAAATACCCTAACATGTCATCACGGGACCTACAGCAGGCTCTGACTACTGTTGATGTGAAAGTACATGCCTCTACAATTAGAAAGAGACTGCACAAGTTTAACTTGCATGAGAGGGGTGCAAAGAGGAAATATTTGCTTTCTAAAAGAAACATCAAGGCCAGACTGAAGTTTGCCAGAGAGAATGTAGACAAAGTCCAGGACTTCTGAAATAAAGTTCTTTGGACAGATGAGTCCAAAATTGAATTATTTGAACACCAGAACAGAGGGCATGTTTGGCGTAAACCAAATACAGCATTCCTGGAAAAGAACCTCATACCAACTGTGAAGCATGGAGATGGAAGTGTCATGGTTTGGGGCTGCTTTGCTGCAGCAGGATATGGACAGCTCAAAATCATAGAATCCATCATGAATTCTACCGTGTGTCAGAGGGTCTTTGAAGAACTTGTGAGATCATCTATACGAAAATTAAAGCTGAAGCGGAACTGGACCCTGCGACACGACAATGACCCAAAACATACCAGTAAATCTACCAAGGACTGGCTAAAAACTAAGAAATGGAGAGTCCTTGAATGGCCGAGTCAAAGCCTATATCTTAATCCCATTGAGATGCTGTGGGGTGATTTGAAACGGGCTGTACATGTAATAAACCCCTATAACATCTCACAGCCAAAAGAATTCTGCATTGAAAGATGGGGCAAACTTTCTTCAGAGCGATGTCAGAGACTGGTAGATGGCTACAAGAAGCGTCTCACTGCAGTTATTTCAGCCAAAGAGGGTAACACTAGCTATTAGGGGGTAGGGTGTCCTAACTTTTTCCTCAGTTTGAATATGCATTTTTGTAGAATTATATTGCCAGAAGATCTTGAAAAGTCTTCTTCAGTTTTAATCGTTTAGTTATATTCCTGTAATTCCTCAGCATTGATGAAATTGAGAATAAATATCTATATATCCAAATTTTTTTACAAAAATACACAGGCTTTCATAGTGTTTCCTAACTTCTTCACATGACTGTAGTTCACAACGTAACAGAATCAACAGATTAAATCAAACATTATTAATATATATCCTGAACAAGTGTACTCTGTTCTAAAAGTATTGAAGAAAAAACAGTGTGAAATTGACGACCTTAATCAAACTCATCATTCGTGTAAAATGTTAAGTCACGATGAACATATATGGTTGTAATTAAGTATTGAGAATAGTAAATACATTTATTGTTCAATTTATATTTAATCAAATAGTTGCTCAGTTAAAGTTAACAGGTTCTATTAATGAAAGTTTTTAGGATATTTTAGGGAAAAACGATATTATGTACAAGTATTATGAAGTATAATGCGCTTGTATCTATCTTTGAAAATTTTACAAAGGAAACAAACAATCTGTAAAATAACTGTACTAACAATGAAAACAAGTTCTTACAAATTATTTCAGTTGTTGTTTCTTATGGTAAAAGATGTTGTCTTTCACAGTTTACAAATCCAACCTGTTTACACTAACTTACCGTCCAATTTAATAATACCTGCGGTATTTACTTATTCTAGCATGTTATTAATCAAACAGAATGAATCATCATAAATGAAACGTGAGGGGCGTTTTTCAAAGAAATCAATGATCCCTTACTTTAGAAAGTATACAAAACATATCATGCAGCTGAAATACATAAACAAATTGACTGTTCTCCGTCGTTCTGAACATTAGATCTTGGTATTCACGTTACCACATCCATACAGCTTGAAACTGACGCGTTTTACACTACTCTAATCTATTACTTTCAGTATATGTAAGTAAAAACTTCTAAAGTGATGAACAAACTCCAACATTGGGACATGTTTAAATGTTTAATCACATGACATAAACTAAACAAATATCTGTAAAAAATAAAAAGGACACTCTCTAATAAAGTGATTTGTACAAAGATAATATGTATATCAATTTATTATTTCTATATACATATGCAATCTAGATCGAAGTAACTTTCTAAGAAGTAGCAACTAAGGATAAAACACTAATACATCCACTCTTCTTCATCAGACACATGACTACCGCTTGAAAAATTCGAGTAATGTGTTTATTTCTACAAAAATGAAAGGAAATCAGAAATTATATTTCGTATTTTTCAACTTTTTTATAATTAAAGACAAGTAAATAGTTATCTTTCATCCACACCACGTTTACTCTCTGTATTTGCAGAATAAGCTTTGCAGGCAATGCAAACTGTATGTCCACTTTACATTAACTCTGAAATGAAGAACAGATTTTGTGTGTTACTGGACTTATCAGTCACCAAAACAAAATTATTTATTCGTGTGCTTCACATAACAATATCTTAATATTTAATGGTATATAAGGAAATTATTTTCTTCCCATAAATTACTACTCTTTCTTCTTGATCTATGACTCACATATTTGTCGTTTAAATACAATTTTGCTAATACAGCTCACAAAGATCTATGTACAGTTTAGCTTTTAGAAGATATAATCATTTAGACACTTTAAGAAGTAAGTTTCGTCCACCTTATGATAGACAATGCTTTCCAATTTTATCCGAAAGGTAATATCTTCTATCAGGCAGATAGAATAATAATCTTTGATATTTACAAATAACACTAACTGAAATATATGTGTATATTACCAAGATAAAATAATTATTTTTCATACCAGTATGATACATTACAATTCTTCTCATACATTCGACTCTCTTACTTTCATCATTTACGTTTCAGTGAACCTCTGTTTCATGAGGAAAATTCACCTCTTTATCTTGTATTGAACCCAAGAACTATTATTCTTCAACGACACAGAACAGTGACTGTAACTCTTGTACAATATTAGATATGAAGAATGTGTGAATGCTTTGTTACATAATTCTATCATTGGAATAATAATTGTTATGAATATTAAAGTGAACGTTTCTCAATACAGTTATATACTTGTAAGTTTTGTTATCTTGCGGTATAAAATATAAAGAAAAATTTATCTTTTACAAGAAATCAGTTTATAAAGAGTGTTCCTATAAAATTCACATAAAAACCATACACCAACATGTTTTTGAACAAGACCCAAAACTCGAGTGCTTTCGAATAGTTAACTAGTCTTCTATTCTTCTAAAGGATATGAATTATTCGAAAGCGCAAGAGTTTTGGGTTTTGTATGAAAACGTTACAGCTTTTGTAGGTGTTCCTATGTGCTAATTTTTTAACCAGAATTTATACACCAAAATGATTAGGTATGTTTTTAAAGCTCGTCGTTTGAAGACGTTGATTATTATAATTAATTTACTGCCACTTTTACTGTATAACATAATAAAGTTTGAGATTTAGAAAAATTTAGTAAAGTTCACTGTAACAACAGAAATTAATTATTGTGATCATCAATAAAAAAACAGACATTATTTTGGCAGTAAATAGGTACACAACACTGAAAATATTTTCACTTCAGTGTTATTTCTGTTTGTGCAAAGAAAAAATTTGAGAGCCCGGTTTTGGAGGACAATCTCGAAGTCTCATGCCAGATGCCAGATAAAAATTGTAGATAAGCACTGACTAGTCAAAGTATGGTGAGCTTCTGATTTGTATAAAAAATATATATGATTAGGTAGAGTTTGCATCATTTAATTTCAGTATTAAGTAGAAAGCAACAACTTGTTATAATTTATTTTTATTTTATGTAAAAGTGACTTTTATCATATATGTCAATTACCTCTCTCTCCTTTCTATAACTTTTTTACTCTGTTTATCCTTCCCATCTGACGACGTTTGTTTTTCTAACAGTCAAGGTTTAGTTAGCTTGATTTCAGTATCCTAACAGTATCTTAACGCTAGTTTTAATTATTCTAATGTTTTATGATATTTTTGATAATTAATGGGTGGATAAATAGAAAGTCGTTCATTTAATACTTATTTGTTGTAGCAAAATGAATTATCCTCATTCAGATAATGAATAATATATATGTTATATTAGTTGCCTCATTGGCTTGTGAAAGGGAATAACAGATTCTTTAAAAGCCCACAGACAGTAAGATTGTCATTAAAATAATGGAGTTAACATAATTTTATCCAGACACTGATGATGTAATCGTATGTGGAAAGACAGTAACACCATCTACCCTTGAAAAACTTACGCTAGAAAAACTAAAAAGTATCATTTGTAAAATGAAATAGTTTATCAAATTATATGGATAGCATAGAGAAAAACTATTGAAACAGCAAATTTTAATTATTGCTTGGTATTTAAAAGCCTTTTAAAAATATTTACATGCAAATGGACAGGATATATAGAACTAATGAATTAATGTTTTTTGCTAACTGTAGTTAATATAGTCATAGTCGTACGTTATGTTTGCTGCTATGGCCTAGCAAACACGCTTTCCAGTTCCACTTCACGAATATTTATGCAATCTTTATTAATATTTCGTAATAGATACGTAATCCTTGGATGTCGCCATTTCTTGTTTTCTACCATTATAATACTCACACAACCCTCAGAGGGAATTCTTTTATTTCCACCCATTTTGCGGTCTCCCTCTCACTGAGGCGGCATCCTACTTCAGGTATGTATCCTGCTTCTTAATTTAACCACTTACAAGGTTACGTATATTACTTCAAGCAAGTATCTTGTTTCAAAAGCCTACAGCTTAGTAAGTAATATACATCAGCTTCAGGTATGGAACCGAATTAAATTAAAATTAATTAAATCATGATTAAATAACATTTTTACAACTGAGTAAGTCTCAAAAAGACAATTATCAAGATGAACTCTTTATTAGTAAATACGAAATTATATCAAATTAATAACAATTCGAAATGTTTCGATTTTCTAAATTTATAACTGAGTTTTATAACAGAAATGTCTTCAGGTTTACACTAGGATTAAGGAAATCAGTATCCATCTCCAAAAGCTATTAGTTTGCAGGAAATTTATTCCTGATATTATTAGTATGTTTAGTCTCTGTACATTTCCTGTTGATGAATTTAAACTTATAGTATTCTTTTGGATTCTGTTAAGGGTCTTCAGTGTATGAATAACTGGCACAGCTATTTGTCAAAGCCTGAAACATATACTTCAACACTTACTGGACACTACACTTCATCTTCAATATTACCGTTTTGGAGTTTCTATTTTTTCTTGTCTAGACAAAGTTCAGGCTAGCCAAGACATCAAAGACTTGTTTGGAAGGTACATCTTCCATCGGTCCACATGCTTTTTTTGTGTTATACGAGTAATTAATTTCTTGCTACAGAATAGCTGTTTTTATAAGGTTTCTGAGGAGCTTAGTTTAGTGTTTGGTGAAAGCCAATTAGTATGCCTCATCTTATAGATAGTTTTCTTTCACATATCGAGGTGAGCGTAATTCCCTTTTCATCATCATTATTAGCAAATACATAGAAGAGAACTGACCAGCTGTCATGTATGTTAAACTTAGGTAGAATATTTTTGACAAATTTTAACAGTGCATACTTCATTGTTTAGATAAGTCTTTGTGGTGAGTTCATTTATATGGAATGGAAAGGGGCAGTAATGGTCTTTAAAACTTTAGGCACTCTGTAAAAGTCAGTCTGTATTTAACTTTGTAAATTTTCACAACAAAGTAGTTGTCTATTATATTGAGCTACTAGCCGATAAGTAATATCTTCCAGTATATAGGTTTTTTTTTCAATTCAAGAAAATCATATACTAAAACCAACTACTGATAAAAACTTGGCAAGACTGGAGACAGTTTGTTATCGAGATAAGCTAATATGGATTGCCTCAAATGCGCATACTCATCATTTTTTCTAGCAAAGGATACAATACGCTCTCATCTACCAATGTCTTTCTTAGATTCTGTTCAGAATGATTGAGTTTTCAAACTCGGTGAGATGTAAACACTGAAATAACTAACTTGGAAACTGAATTTCCAAACTAGATGCATGGCAAGTGAATATACCTATTCATCTAGAAGGCACCCTGTTCTAACTTTCACGAACAATATGCTTATACTACAAACTTTATAAATAGCTTTCTGTGTTCTCAAAGTTTGTTCAGAATTTATTTTCACAATTCAAACACAAATAGCTTCACACATTGTTCTAATCAGAAGGACGTGACTTCCATTTCCATGGTCTAATCTTCTAGGTATCATCTCACCCCTGGAAAGTGTAGTGTGGTTTTTTCTTAGAGTTTGCTTTTATAAAATTGAGTGAAAATTCTTGGAAGATGAGACCCTATATTAACATTTTTACACAGTTTACAAGACATACAAAATCAAAAGTGCTTTCAGAGTCACGCAATATCCCAGCTGTAATTACAGAGTAATTAACTAGTATGCGAAATGATCTTTACTTCTCTCAGATTTATTCTGAAGTCTAAACAAAACCAATAAGTTTTTGAGTCATTGACATTAGTAGTTAGAATAACACAAAATCAAGTCAAGTGTTTTAGCTAGTGCCTGTTTCAAGATGTGTAATAAATGTTTATATTTTGTTTTTATTCAAGGAAAAACAGGCATCCTTCATTGATCACATGTAAAGCCACTTTTGAGCAGTTTGAAACATTAGCAGCACTATATGATACCAATAACATCCTTGCTTGTGAGACTGACCAATCTCACACTACCTACAGTATGTTTAAAAGGAAAAAGATGTGACTTCTTATCTACCAAAAAAAAGTTTGCATACACATCAAAACATATTTCTCTGGTTTGAGCTTTGTGCTGGTCATATTGAGTTTTTATAGAGACAGTTTTAAGTTCTCAGGGTAACCTAGTAGGACCCTCTAAACATTAGTTTAAGTTGTCTATTAAATAAGGCTATTATAAAGAAAAAGTTTTCAAATTACTGACTCCATTTTATAACGGGATATTTTAGAATTTAAATGTAATAACCAAAGTCTACTTCAAATTTTCAGTAATGATGAAGGTAATCTTAGTATTTTTTTCAAACCATCCCTACTATATTAAACTATGTAATATCGGGTCTAATAATGCGTTTGCAGTAAAATGAAAGACCCAAGTTACTGTATTTTATTAAATCTAGAAGTACTTTCTTTTTTCCCAGTAAAATAGGAGACGAACAGGTACTTTTGAAACGAAGAATGATACCCAAATTAATAAAATAATCCACATGATTCTCAACTTAGTTGTAATTAACTAAAAGTAGTACTAGAATTCTGTTTGACGAAATGAAACAACTTCTGTGTCAATGTAACATTGGATATTTGAAGTTGATTGTACGGTTAAACAAAAATATTAAAATTCCTGACCGAAAATGCTTTAAGTTCCTTAAAGATTGCTAAGTCAAATTACCTTCATAGTCTTCCATAACTAATCAAAAGTGAACAAAGATTTTTTCATTGTGCTTAGCCTAGTAATACCTTTAGTTGCTGGAGATATTTCCTTGCAACTCTACCATCGACTGTACAGGCAGATATGGTAATCTTACCCCATAAACGCCAGAATTCGATCTTTGCCATATCAGCTAGTTGTTGAGTAGCTTGAAGTCCAAATTCGCCAGTCAATTCAGATTGAAAACAAAATATCTTCTAGTGCCCTGCCAATATACAGCCTTTGAGATGTAGATGCTAGAGATTGGCTATCCCGTTAGTTCCAGCACATCGCATTTTGTTTACATTTCTAGGCTACAATTGACTACAGAACATTATTCTTGACCATTTCTAGCTTGCTATTGAAGAATATAACTTCTAACTAGCTTCTCCGCCTTACACCCTTTCTTCGTTCATTATGGTTTATTGGCTTTCCTTTGATATTGTCATGGAATATAAATGCATGCTTTTCTAGTTGTGTCATGTAAAGGAACTGAAAAAGGTGAGTTTTCACATGTTGTAGTTTAATACATTGTATGAGTTTTTTTTTGTGTGTGTCTGAGTTATTCAAATAAATACTTATTTTGTTCATGTGCTAGCTCTGGTTCACATTTGTCTCTTGCTGGAGGAGCAAGGAAAAATGATATTTAATTGTAATTTCACAGTTAATGTTCAGAGGATGTCTGACTATACTTCACAATGTGATTAAAGTGAAATTCTACTTTGTTGTCACATTTATCCATGTTTGACTTGACTGCAACATTTGTGATCATTTGATTATGCATCCTTCATTTAACCAATATTAACATTTCTATCAATTCCTCACACGGCTGCTTGTGTATGTCCATACTCCTGATTTTTATTGTCGTTCACTCTGTGTTCACACCTATAAATACATGAGGGAAACAGTTCGAAGGTCAGCACATTGTCTAAAACATTGTTCTTATAAAACGTGATAAACTTTTATTATCTTCAAAAACTTTGACTGTGAAATCCTATAAAAACGTCTGTTTAGCACAACTTATGCCATCATGATACTTTTATCGATGATATAGTTTCAGTGAAAAGCAAAGCGAAACATAAGAGAGTTAATTCAATATCTACAAATAATCATTTTGTGTAAACTTAATGCGCTGAAGTTCTTGATTGTTGAAATACTATTAATTGCGCTATTCGTCTCTAACATCAAGGTGATTGCCAATTATTGGGCTACTCAATAAAAAAAATGGAATTTGACTGTCACTCTTCTAATGCACTTACGACATCAAAGAGTGCGAAGCAGAAGTTTTCATATCTTTTATTTACGGCGATTCGGGGGTTGGATCACAGAACTTCGGATCCCAAGTCCGACACATTAACGTCTTGGTCGCTTTTGGACCGTATGTCGAGAGCTAGGTTTAATCGATATGAGATCTTAACCTTGATTAATGAGCTTTGAGTATCAGATACAAGAAATATTGAAGAAGAAAAATGGGATCGAATTCCAGCTCTAGCGACAAAGCTGCACAGTGGTCTGTCTATGTTCTGTTCATTAGGGGTATAATAACCCTGTTTCTAGCATTGTATGTCCACAAACGTTTCACTGTGCCACGTTGGAGTATGTATGTACTATTCGTTTAATAGAAGAATAATGAAAGTAGACACACCTAACACAGTGTTATTATATAATATATACCTTTTTACGTGTATGTACATAATATAGTGGAATCGAATAAGTAAAGTAAAATCTTTACTTGTAAAATATAGAAAAAAATCAATCACACGTCTACACGATAAAAATACATTATAATATAAAGTAATTCTAGAAGGTAGCAGTAATTATAATATTTAGAATAAAAGTATTCAAATTTCACACTGTACACGCGTATTTGGATAAAAGAAAACAAAGCTCACCAGTGAATGAATGGGATGAGTCCGTAATATTACCACCCAAAGCTTCTATTATAGAATTGCCAACAATGTCGGTGCTTGACTTGTTAGTTGAATATGGCGTTCATCCAATTTCAAGAGATACGACGCGTAAAATGACTATTTAGTTACCAAGCGTTATTTCCATTTCCCAAAGTAACGGTCTCTTAGCCTAAGCTTAAGTCCCATTATTTTATTCACCAGTTACATCTGTATCTCAAAAGTTACATTAGTTTCTTTCACATCGGCATTAAAGTAAAAAAAGTACAAAACTAAGAAATTTGCCCCTCCTCTAACTTTGAACGTTGAAAACTAACCTTCCACGAAATCCTGATACAATAGTTTCAACTATTTATTTAAATTGTCCCCGAGTATATTCTACAATGGTATTTTCTATATGTGTAGTTTTGTACTATTAAATTAAATGGTTTTCTATACTTGAAATCATTTATAAAGTGTAAATAATTAAAGCATCGTGTAAGTCTGTTATTATAAAAAAAAGTGTTGTTTTTTTAGAATTTTGCGCAAAGCTACGCGAGGGCTATCTGCCTTACCGGTGCAGGACAAGAAGGAAGGTAGCTAGTCATCACAACCAACTGTCAACTTTTGGACTGCTCTTTTACCAACAAAGAATGGGATTGATTGCAACATTATAGCGCTCTCACGAACATGTTTGGTGTGACGGGGGCTCTAACCCGCAACCCTTAGATTGCAAGTCGAGTGCTTTAACCATCTGGTCATGTCAGGCCACACCAGGAAAAAAGTGAAACGCTTCTTTGATAATGTACTTTCATTCATATGTGACCATATTTTTATTCAATAATGAAAGAAAAACAAATTACAAAAGAAATCGAAATAACCTGTTTGATAAACTAGTTATAATGCCTCACAAGGGGCTAAAACCATCTTTCATTACTTGTGTTTCATATTTTTATCTAATTTTAATATTTTGAAAACGTGACATTTATGTGGCTTGAACAACGGAAAGTTAATATTCTCGTTCTTTTCCTAAGCACCTCTTAATGACACAGTGGTATGTATGTGAACTTACACCGCTAGAAACAGAGTTTCGATATTCGTGGTGGGAAGACCACAGGTAGGCCACTGTGATTTAGTTTGAATTTCGCGCAAAGCTACACGAGGGCTATTAGCGCTAGCCGTCCCTAATTTTGCAGTGTTAGGCTAGAGAGATTATAGTTATCACCACCTACCACCAACTCTTGTGCTACTCTTTTATCATCGAATAGTGGGATTGACCGTCGCGGCAGAAAGGGCGAACATGTTTGGTGTGACTGGGATTCGAAGCAGCGACCCTAGAACATTGTGTAGATTTATGCCTTATTCTAAATAAAAAAAACTCTATTACTAAACTATCACGCACTTCGTTCATTTTAGTGATTTCTTTTTCGTTGTTTAACATGAAGTTATTAATTATTTTATAAATTACAAAATGGGTTGTTATTTAAACTGTTCTTACCGCGGGTATGGAGCCCCAACATTTGTTATTATCAATCCTTAAGCTTATTGCTGTGCCACGAGGTGGATACAATACTTATCCTTACGCAGTCTTTGGCTATTTCTTTCTGGTGTTACCTACTTTAACCAAAATTGACCATTACAGTTTCACTTCTAATTTCTCAAAATTAATAACTACGTTCTCTTGGGAACTGATACTTATGAATTTCGTGAAATCAGTTAAGTAAAAGCAAGCGATAAGCAATGAGGTCGATTGCTTTTAGTAACAGATAAAAACAAAAATACTACTTTTTTTCGTTATTGTTACATTACAGTTCTTAAAAATGTTCTTTTGGCCCAACAGCCTGACTTATGTCAGTTTGTTATATTATGGTTGTTATTTTAACCCAAGAATTTACTTTTACATAATTTTTCATAATCTATACAAGCATCGATTGTGCTGGCTTACATTTCATGACGGGGGTTTCTTTCTTAAAACAAAATTTAAAGGTGCTAAGCAGAAAGTCAAAGCTGACACCTGTATCATGAACCCTACATATAAAATATTAACACTTCGCAGTGAAAAATAAAACTTCATGATGCTATAAAGTACCGAAATGTTGACCATGTTCTTTAAACAAATTAATTACGGTCGTTTCACTGGGCAGTTTCTTTTAATCTTATTTTAAAGCTGGCTCCTAAAAATTAAAAGAGCTGATTAGTTTAAGCAAAAATCAAAGTTAGACTAGTATATAGTTATGAATAACAGAGATTAGACCAACATTATATATAAAAGGTACGTTTTAGATACATATTGTGATAAAATAATATAGGATTTGTAGCCTGAAAACAAAGCAATCTGCCCAAAGGTACATCACAAGATTTTCATTTTAATTTGTATTTATCTACAACGTAAAGGACTAGATGTTAATGTTACAAATGCCCAATTAAATACCAGTAATTAAATGCGTGGCAATTACATAAGAAACATATATACAAGATGTGAGCAACTAAAGCTTCTACAAGGTGTGTTAACTTTGTCAATAAAGCCATTATAATATTCTTTTTTTCAGAAATACTTTTTTGAAATAAGAAGTAAGGGAACATCACATTACTTAATAGGCCTAGATATAAAAAAAATTAAATAAGTAAGGGAACATTACATTACTTTAGAGGCCTAGATATATGAAATATCACATTCTTCTTGTTTCTATTGCGTTGTTACTTTACCTCAAGCTCACTTTATTTTCGCATGGAAAAAAATTGAATATCAAGCTATCTGCTTTTATTTTTAGCTATTGTTTCAGAGATGGTTCTTAAGATTTTTATGTGGTTGAACATCTTAATAAACCAGTTTTTATTGTTCTCGTTTTGGTGGGTTAGATCGGAAGAATAACATTTTGTTCATGAAATATTCGGATCACTTTTGAGACTTATCATATAAAAGCATTGTAGCTATAAAGAAATATTGAGTTAAATTAATGACACATATCAGGGTTCTTCAGTGTAATCTCACCTCTGTATATTATCAACACATTTTCTACCAATGATAACTGTTAATTACACAACCGGGGTAAAGTGTGCCACCTTACATACTTCTACTGAGGGAGGTGCTACGAGGCAATTGAAGCTCTTCTGTGACTGACTACTGGAATACGCTCTACTGTTACAGTTAATAGAACTATGTCGTTAATTGGCTAAAGAATAAGTGTGCATGCCAATCTCATGGCTGAAGGCGAGGGATGCCCCCCTGTTCTAATGACATTACAACGCTTTCTCGGCAAGAGAAGACAGAGAGGCTTTTTCTTTTGCTCATTAGGAGTAGGTCGAAGAGTAATTAGGCTTACAAATTGAGCGCTCTTGTTTGTCTGTTTCTTCGTAATAGCTTACACGAAATGTCTGGAAGATCACCGAGTCCCTGCGTGCTATTTACACACCATAAATCACTTGGTCGTGTAGAAACTGTGGGGGGGAGAGCTTTTTCTTTTTTCTGTAAGTTAACTCAATCCATTGATGTTGATGCTTCTGAGAATCATTCTACAAACACAATCATGTTGTAAAGAAGTGTTTAAAACGCGGTCTTAGTTTACTACATTTTTTAAATATAACTCTGTCATTTTTGTTTTTTATTCTCTAAAAATACACTCTGGATTTTTTTTCCGTGTTTCTAAACACTTATTAAAAGCTGGCTATATCTCATACAGTCATATGATAGAAGGTTACATATTATACTCTATTCAAGCTAAGCATTCCTATAGTTGATCTAATGTAAATGTCATTGACTTAGATTTATTTTCGTCGTTCCTCAGTTTAAATAAACCAGAGCAAAATTATCGTCTTCCAAACACTTACTTTCGCTTCGACGTTCCTCTTGTAATATTTTTAACATTAAATTAACTTTTCTTTAACTGCTATTTGCTGGTATAGCGATAACTCTACAAATTTACAACGTAAAAATCAGGGGATCGATTTTCCTCGCTGGATGCGGCAGATAGTCCGATGTGGTCTTGGTATAAGAAAACCCACACATACACACTTTCTCTAAATTTATTTACAAAGAGTATCAAAGATAATGTTTATTTATAAAGTTTGTTTGTATATGTTCATGATTGACTCCCTTAAGCTGGAACTTTAACCATTTCAATTTTATAAGTAATTTAATATTTTTTTATGGATACGCTTATTTGACTAAGTACATATGAGTTAAGTATATCCTTTTTACATTAGTGGAAGAAAATTTAAAGAATTCATAAAAAAATTCTTGTATTTACCCTAGCTTTGCATACACGTGTGCTTTGATCGTTACATGTGATGCTCATATAAAACTTTCCTCTAATCTTTTAGACATTAAATCACAACAACCAGTTCATTGTGCTATATTAATGAATATCAAATAACTGTAACTGATAAGAATAAGGTTAAAAATGCAAATTCTTTCTAGTTACAACCAAATTATGTTATTTTCGTGTTCTTATTGGGCTGTTGAGCCACAATATTCTGGAATATCTCATATTATTGGTTCGATATACAGATGAAGATACAGAGTGGCCACTTAATAACAAATTTTAATTAATTCGTGAAAATAAAAACAGTGCTGCTTACCTTATATTGTTACATACAAGCCTTCGTTTGAGTTCAATATCTGTTCAATTTTAAACCAACCAGAAGTGCAGAATATCAGGTGTGTGATACTGTAGCAGTATCAGTTTCTGTCCTATTGTGTGTATTGTCTGCAAACATTGACACCCGAATCATAGTTTTATATAACTTTTTCATAATAATATTGTAACGTTTACCGACATTATTTTTCTTTTCATCACCATATGTTCCTGTTAATGTTGTGAGACAGGCTACCATGTCAGTTGGTTTTCTATTCAAAACAATACCACAGTCTCATACTTTTATCAATATTTACAAGCATTCAGACTTGAATGCTATACGCATTTAGTGGCAGTTCGGTTTTTCTATTGCATAGGGGTTGAAACATTGTTAATAATTATGAAAAAGAACTAATTAACATACATTAAACAGTATGAGAAACAAAAAAATATCTGTTGACTATTTCTGTATTTACTCTAAATATTTGTTATCAGTCTTCGTAATTTATAATTCTGTAATCTGGTTTTAATGGTTAAAAATAACATAATTCTTCTACCAACAAGTTTTTAGGCAATGACCTTTAAAAACATAAAAGAAAAAGCTTTTAGATAAGCTAGATAAATAAATGAGAATTCGTATGAATTTTGGCACACCGATGATTATGAAATATCCGAATGAAGTCTTTTACATGGGTAATAGTTATTTGAAATGGAATTAGAAGGTTCCAAGTGGTTATCAGAAAGGTGGATGATCGAAGAAATACTCTAAACAAAGGTGTTTTTACATTAATTATGAATCCATTAGTTTAAACTGTATGTATCGATTCTACTTATTTACGTTTATTTTACTTTTATTTCGAATGATGTCTTGTGTTCTCAAGCAGATTTTGAGAACATATCGTTAAATATCAAATTACAACAAAACACATTCTGAAGACTATTTATCAACATAAAAAACTTCAATACAAGTTATTGTAATCATCTGTATGACGATATTTTTACTGTTATTAAGAATAGAAACATTTCTGTTAAAATATGACTGACTCCTGTCAAACCTTTATATTAATTTTAATCTTTTGTTTAACCTCCATTATTTTAATACAATGGCGCGGCGTGGCAAAATGGTTAAGGCAATCGACTCCTTCTCTGACAGTCTCGGTTTCGAATCCCCGTCGGACCAAATATGCTCGCCTTTTCATCCGCGGGTGCGTTATAATGTTTTGGTCAATCCCACTATTTACTGGTAAAAGAGTTGGCAAGGGATGGTGATGACTAACTGTCTTCCGTCTAGTCTTACACTGTTAAAGTAGGTACAGCTAACGCAGATAGCTCTCGTGTAGCTTTGCGCGAAATTCAAAACACAAACAAACTTCACATTTTATTTTTGCTTTTAGAAGTTCACATCGACATATCAAATATGGCTTGGCAGAAGCATACCTTTGCTTCTTTGAGGTTTTTTTTTTCAATCTGCTAACGGAAAATTACTATTTAATTAGTTAATTATTTTCAAAATTTGGTTTCAAATGAAAATGTAAATAAAGTAAACCGCATCACTGGGATTGTAGAACAAACTTTGTGAATTATATCGAAGTATCATGAACTTTTAATGCAGGTACATATTAAGCTTGGCTCAGGTGCAATGTTACAATGCCAACTCTATAACGACGTACATGTTAATCATTCTTAGTTCGCTGCATAAACAGTAATAAAAAATTGTTAACGTATTGGTGACGTTCTTGTTAACTTCTCAATGCAAAACTACAAAGTGGGCTATATCCGCGCTGTCCTTCGCGGATAATAGTATTCTGGACTGTACATATGAATGAACGAATTTAAAACTAGCATCAATTCCTTTCGAAGTCGATCTCTACACTTCAGTGAGAATTGTTTTTTTTAGAACACTTTAAAGAGAAACATAAAAAGTTAGTTTATGATGTATTAATCTATAATGGAGGAAATATGTATTATCCATATTATTGAATGGTGTATCTGAGGCACATAATTTTCATTATAATTCCCTTATATTTTTCATTAATAATCAAATTTCAAAACTGGTGTTAGGATCGTTTACACAACTGGTTTTATACTACTGTGTTATAGCTCTTACTTACACTTTTCATTACCGATTTACAACAGCAGTGTTATAGGACTAACCTGCAGTTTTCACTATCGGGTTGAAACAGCAGTGTTTATTCCTTACGTTTCAGTAATACTTTCAAACTGATACGTTACAGGGTGGGCATAACTAGTTAATTATAATGGTTATACCTTGTTTATGGTTACACAATAATACTTCATGTCTAGGGTTATAAAATCATAAAGAATAAACCCTTTAGTAAAAAGAAATTACAAAAGACTGGTCGTCTATAAAGTTATTCATAAGTATAATGATTTAGTTACTTTTGACGTTTATCATAAGGTACTATGGAAATCAAATAGTCTTAATAATTAATTATCAATATTTTAGATCTAATACGTCACCCAATGTAAAAGTGTTTAGAATTGTATCAAGTTGTTAATAAATATTCCACAGTATAATATAATAAAAACATAAAAACACAGGTATTAATCTTCAAAACGACCGGTTATTATAAAAGTTCTAAGAGATAATAATTACAGAATCCTAAGTTGCGGTTCCGGATCTCAGATGAGACGGTTTGTACACCACATGTATTGCAATCGTCACTCGTCCGAGCTTCCCTAGAGATCATAGACAGTTTTTCGTCTTTTCACAAATTTTACCACTTAAGAGTTACAAATGTATCAGTAGCAGAGAGTTAGTGCTAGAATCAAAATGCCAGAAGCGTCGGGTCAAACATTACGTTAAAAGGCAGGAATATACAGTGTAAAGTGGCTAAATTTACACGCCGCAAAGTGTGAGAAACTTGAGACAGTAAGTGAATCTGTATTTTATTTTTTGTCGTTTCCAAACACTTCTGGTCGAAGACGTGAGTGCTTTATAAACTTTTCAGTTGCTGCGGGCTGGTCTTGTTGTCAAATTCTATTATGGACAAGGGAAGTAAAAAAACACACGGATAACTCAACGCTGGACCTCTCTACTTCACAGAGGCTGGTAGCAGTTTAATTCCCAGTCTTCAAACCGACAAACGATTTAGGAGTTGAACTTGATATTTTCCTCTCAATTGTTATGCGAAGTGGAAATAAATGATTTCTTTATCAGTCTATAGATTATTTTGATCGCACATGTTGCCACGGGGCTGCAGAGCTTTTCACTGACCGTGAGATTTTTCAAGTTGCTTCAAGCGTTCAAAACTTGAAGGCAGTCGCGCGAAGTTAAAAAAGGAAAAATGGTCTACCACAATCTCGTAGCAACTTGTACGTTTTACTCCGTACACCAGATTTAATTATTTTTTTTTACTTTTCAAGCAGGTAAATTATACGTAAAAATAACTTCCAATTAGTTTCCTTCATTTATTATGCATATAGGAAAGTCAGTTGCCATACGTATTACAAAAAAAAATATACACTTATTAATGCGTCAGCTAATTCATAAATTCAATAACTATTTATGAGCAATACTTGTTTGTTTGTTTGTTTTGGAATTTCGCACAAAGCTACGCGAGGGCTATCTGTGCTGGCCGTCCCTAATTTAGCAGTGTAAGACTAGAGGGAAGGCAGCTAGTCATCACCACCCACCGCCAACTCTTGGGGTACTCTTTTACCAACGAATAGTGGGATTAACTAACACATTATAACGCCCCCACTGCTGGGAGGGCGAGCATGTTTAGCGCGACGCGGGCGCGAACCCGCAACCCTCGGATTACGAGTCACACGCCTTACACGTTCGGCCATGCCATTATGAGCAATACATAGAGATCTTATCGTTTCTTTTGTCTTTACTGTTTAAAAATATAAATTTAAACAAAACTTTATAGTTTTATATATTTCAACAGTATGTTATAGGTCATAACCTTTTCACAATTGATATTTGTGTTAATTTGCGTGGTAGGTTAAATTTCTATGGTCAATTTGCCAAAAATGTAAATTGATGAGCTATAAATAAATTTTTAAATCTGATTTTTGTAGTACATTCAGATCGATATCATAGAAAATCATGTGTTGTCAACCTATTACAAAGTGATCATTCAGAATATGATACTTTAGGGTTAACATAGAAACAAACGGTGTGATCAAAAGTGAAGACGGTATGCAGTGTTCGGCCGAAAGTAAAAACGTGTAATTAATTAACAGTCCATCTATATTGCAACTATATCAAATACTTGAGATAGCGATTAGTTAGAGCTAAACAAATTGGGAGGAATCCTTTTTAGTGAAAATACAAAAATATTCATTTGAAGAAAAGTTAGACCCGATACAAAATCATTATTTACAGAGAAAATTGAAGGGTGCCCAAGTTCATCTAATAAAAACGGCTCAAACCCAGTAAAAGTATAAACAATGAACTTTCAAGTGTGTATATATAAGTAAATATATAAATATATACAACGGTATTTTAGTCTTACTGATGATAAAGGGCTGACTACACCAAATGTGTATATATATATATATTTATGTTTGTATATACAAAGTAAGTGAAGAAAATCTATACTGGATGATTTCACAGATTATGGAAACACCTTCAAAGCTTTAATTCCTTCTTAGTACATCATCGTCAATATTCCAAAATATAAAATAGTTGTTTCAAATTATTCTCAGAACTCATTTTAAACGTTTCAGAATTTTTAATTACTTTTTGCTTTTGGAACGGTTTAGAAAGTTTAAATAAATAAAGCAAACTTAACTGTGATAATAAAGATGTATAATGTTAGAACCTACCCAAATGTGTATTTCGGAAATTTATCTCTCCGTTCATTTTGGTCCCCCGGTGGTATAGCGGTAACTCTACAAATTTACAACTAAAATCAGGGATTCGATTCCCCTCAGTGGGCACATAAGAAAGCGCAACAGGGTTTTGATACAAGAAGGAAAACATACACAAACATCATTTATTTAGATTGGGTCCGCCTTTGTTGTGCTTTTCTGCAGGTTTCTAGTGCTGACAACAGAAAACAACTATACTATACAAGGCAATTATTGAAAACTATTAACTGTTATAACTCCTAGTCGAAAATATATTTGTGCAACATGTTTATGAGTTAAATTTTCATAGTAAGTGAAGTAATATTTTAATTTAATTAAATATTTGTCCGCACCTTCAGAAGAATTACATTTTGTTTTAATAATGTTATTAATAACATAACTATCAGTGATGTCGAGAAACACACTTGTTGAGAATTTTATATGCAAAAACGGCTCGTTTGGGTTCAGAAAATATCTTACATAGAAGAGCGAACAGCGTTTCGACCTTCTTCGGTCATCGTCAGGTTCACAAAGAAAGAGGTAACTGACCGCAAGCTGACCACATGTTTGAGAGGGGTTGTGTAACTGAGTGTCGCAATGTAGAGGGTGAAATAAACCAATGTAAAGGAACGCCATTATACCTATACTAATATTATAGATAAAATTATATATTCAAACATCTAACCCCGCCCTCTACATTGCAACACAACCCCTTCCAAACATGTGGTCAGCTTCCGGTCAGTTACCTCTTTCTTTGTGAACCTGACGATGATCAAAGAAGGTCGAAACGTTGTTCGCTCTTCTATGTAAAATATTTTCTGAACCCAAACGAGCCGGTTTTGCATATAAAATTATTAATATAACTGTTCTGTATAGAAACAATGTAAAACAAGTCTCAAAATTGAATTATATCTGTAACAAAAGAAAAGAAACATTGAAATTACAAACGTTTATTTTTGTCTTATATTTCTAATATTGCTCATCACTACATATATTCAGTGCAAATTACTTCAAAATAATTTAGAAATCAATGCAAATAAAAACCATGTGAGATGTTTACTAATTCTAGTTTCACATACACCTGGCTTGGCATGGCCAAGCGTGTTAAGGCGTTTGACTCGTAATCCGAGGGTCGCGAGTTTGAATCCCAGTCGCGCCAAACATGCTCGCCCTCCCAGCCGTGGGGGCGTTATAATGTGACGTTAAATCTCATTTTTCGTTGGTAAAAGAGTAACCCAAGAGTTGTAGGTGGGTGGTGATGACTAGCTGCCTTCCCTCTAGTTTTACACTGCTAAATTAGGGACGGTTAGCGCAGATAGCACTCGAGTAACTTTGCACGAAATTCAAAACAAACACATACACCTAAAATAACTCAAAAATAAATACAAGTTCAGGTCAAATATTTCTAAATAAGTTACTTAGAATAATATTTTTGCACATGTTCGATAGAAGTAAAATTTTCGAAAACTTAAAAAAGAAAGCAAAACAAATTACTTTTAAAGTATATGAAAATTATCTATACTTTGTACAGTTATTATAAACGAAATATTTGTATAGAACTTATTAATGGCATAAATTCGCCACGAAACAGAAAATTAACTTTATGTTGCGTTTTGTTTTTACGCGTACTCCCCGGAAATAATTAAGCATAAAAGAAATCCGTGTGCTTGTATATCTACACAATTCTTTACTCTTATTGTAAATATAAAAATACTGGTCGAATTAATTAACCAACTAAACTCGATAGGTATACACTTAACTGATTTATTGTTCCATTAGAGAAATTTTGAAGTAAGAGTTACTCAAATAATTCTTACTCATATATCTACTTTTACAGCACTTCTCTAAACCTCAACGTGTTCTTTATGAAAAGCTTTAATTCCTGGTCCTACATGTCAAAAGTAAATCAGAAAAGAAAAACATATTCTCAGTAGATATCATATGTTCCATACACAAACTTAGGATTTCCAATTAAAGATATATTTTTGCGAAAACCAGGTTTCCAATAGTCAATGTCTTCCTAAGGTCCAAGAAATCAAACCATATTGGTCAGTTATCTAGATCATTTGCTGAATGTAGCACGTGATAGACTAGCCTTTAAAATTCGGGTCAGTGGTCAAGAAAGGAAGGGCAAGTCTTGTGTCTCCCCAGGAAGTCCAGACTGACGCCGTCCTCTCCAACTACCACGACAAACTTAACCATCAGAAAGTTCTCTCGCAGTGAACGAGCGGTCCAAGTCTTTTCCCTGACTGTTGAGATTGGTAATCCCGGAACAAATTCATCTTTTAACTGGAATTTTATGTGAGGATTTCATACAGAACGCCCATCCGTCCGGCCATAACAGCCCAGAAGAACCCATCGAATACAGAGAAAAAGACTCCGATGGCAGGGCCGATGTGTGCTGTCGATGCTGCAAGAGACAGTTGTTTCCGACGCTATAAATTTTATTCTGTAAAAAATGATTCTACCAAGGCTGAGTGAGCGTCTTTTCACTAATATATAGAATTACAAGTATGACTAAAGTAATTATTTCCCGATGTTGAATGCTTGAAAACTAATAAGGTTTTTAATATTTGTTCGTTGGTTATAACACAGTGATTTTGCATTTCTGCATACTAAATTAATTTTTACAATTGCTTCTTTTTTATTAATACTATTATGACATTTTGACAACGCTGTAATTTATTAAAGTAAGATAGTTAATTACCGTATTTAGCCTAAGCATCGCTCATATGTCTAATTCAAAATTTTCGTTATTGCAAATATATTTCTCTTTTGTAATCAAAATACTCTTTATTGTAAGCCATGTAGTGTAGTTTTATACACCTAGGCTCGGACCAGTGATAATTTAAAGGTTTTATGTGTGTATAAAAATGTTTTCAGGCATTTATTGTTCTCCTAACACGACGACTTCTTAAACTCCTTCCCGGAGGCTAAACGATAAACTCGGTGACGATAACGCTAAAATTCAAGGTTAAAAACTTGCGGTTGGAGTAGTGCAATCTAGTGTTTTTGCTTAAACGGAAAAAGAAACAATAACGTTTTGCATTGTAATAATTTCATAAAAAATATCGTAAGCAAATGTATTTACTTGTAAATACGTTTTGAACAGTAGTATTTCATTTACGATACAGCACTCAAATGTTCATGTTTTTCTTTAAATTAATATCGAAGCAGAATGATTTAAATACATTCACATACATCCGAATCTGAAACTTTGTTATCTACAACACATGTGTGAAACTTTACACACTATATAAATATTTATTAGCAGCAAAATATTTTATAACTAGCATTTTAATTTGTATATTTTTTTAAAATATTTAATCATCTTTCTTTGATAGGTTGTATTGACACAGTATTCATGATGAAACTTTGTAGAATGGACGGGAACTGCCTGTTGTGGAGACACAAGTGTAGAGGACGACGTATGGAAAGTTTTCTGCCTGGAGACGAAAGACTTTTTAAACGTCGTCCTCTACACTTGTTTCTCCACAACAGGCAGTTGCCGTCCATTCTACAAAGTTTCAACTAATCATCTTAGCTTATTTTAAATATGTGGGACTCGTTACAGAATCCCAAACAATTCACCAGAAGAGTTAACACAAAGATGAATGTATAAGATATTTGTGATAAAAATGTAGCTAAGTCCAATGTTTACTTAAATGATTGGTTTGTTCTGAATTTCGCGCAAAGTTACACGAGGGCTATTTGCGTTAGCTGTCCCTAATTTAGCAGTGTAAGACTAGGAGCAAGGCTCTCAGTCATCGCCACTCACTCGTTGGATTTACTAACGAATAGTGGAATTAACCGTCAGCTTGAAAAGTAAACACGTTTGGTGTGACGGGGATTCGAACCCGCGCCCTTCAAATTAGGAGTAGAGCGCCGTACCCACCTGGCCATGCCTAGCCGTAAATAACCGAAAATGAAGACAATTTATCCTTATGCCTTCATACATACTTATGGGTCGTAAACCTTGATACTTTATGAAAACACAGAAATATTCACAAAATAAGCCTTAAAAGGCCTAATGAGTAAGACTATACGAAGGTCTAGTGGTTTAAATGTTTTCTTATCGATATTTTTAGATCAAATTTCAATAACTAAAATTTTCAATGTGTGTGACCGCTAAGAACCGAAATTCATAAGTTTGTGGAAGACAAGATGAAGCTTTAAAATAAACTTCTTACATATTTGTGCCACCATATTTAATTTGAAGACGAGGGAATTAACAAGATCACGAAATATTTTCTTGTCTTTAAACAATCCTCGTGGAAAACAATAAAATCTTCAGAGAAGACTGTCTGTGGTGTGCACAGCATAAAAATCGAATTTCAAATCTTAGAAATAGAGCTCCTCAGCTTACTACTGAGCCGTAAGAGGTCTTGCAGTTGGAAAAAATCCAAATATTCAAAAAGCGAAATCAGTTACTTAAATATAACAAACTGATTACAAATCTTTGTACCCCAGTTGTTTATAAATATCAAGTCAATGTTTTTGTATAGATTTGTTGCTAATGTTGTTTTTGCATTGATCACGCTTCTTTTCACTGTAAGCGCAATCCAACAAAAACATTGAACTGTAGGTTTCATTTTGAAGTTTCATTGACCTCGTGTGTTAAGCATGTGTCATGGAACAAAAGGAGGAAGCTTCGCTGATAAGAAGGTAGAAGAAACATTTAAAATACAAAACAACAAAGCAACGTTATTCAAATGACACCAACAGAATAAAATAGACATAACTTAAGGGAAATGTGTTGTTCTTACAATAATTATTATTTTAAAATCACAAATTGTTAACACATAATTATTATAGAAACATAAGAAAATAGATGATTAATAGTTTGATCTAAACGTAATGAAATATTATCTGAAACATCTCTTTTTTAATGAAGAATATTAAAGAACTGGAAAATTTCTCGAGTATTTGATGTTCTATAGTATTACTTTCTTTAAAGTGAATGGATGTATTAGACGGCCCGGTATGACCTGATGGCTAGGACGCACAGCTGTTACTTTGAGAGTCATGGATTCGAATCCATGTTGAACTAAATATGCTCACCCTTTCAGACTATTCGTTGGCAAAAGAATAGTCCAAAAGCTAGCGGTGTGGTGATGACTAGCTGTCTTCCTTCTAGTCTTACACTGCTAAATTAGGGTCGACTATCGCAGATAGCTCTCGTGTAGCTTTGAGAAAATAAAAAACAATGTATTACATATTTTAAAACTACAGATTTTAGTTTTTTGTTGTTTTCTTATTGCAAAGATACACCACCCTAGATTTTTATGGTTACAAGCCCAAAGGCTCCCCTGACCACCCTATAGGACACTTTATAAGCTCTACTAAGTTATAAGAACTCGTTTTGACACACTTAATGTAGTCAAATGCATTATTAAATAATTTCCTTATTTCGCTATCCGTCATTTCGTTGTATAAATTGCAAAATCAATTAAACGCCAAATCGAAAATTTTAATAAGGCATTTAAACATTTGATCCACAGATGGCGCTATGAAAATAACTATTTTAAATAATATAAATTATCTCTAAATATTGTGAACAAACATCTGTAACAAATACTAATAGAGAAGCATTAGGCATTGATTTAAGAACCACAAGTGACTTAAATTAGTGATATTACTAGCTTCACGTCAACAAAATAGCCTCTTCTCAATGACATTTCTAATTCTTTTTTCACTGCAGCTGAATTTCGCGCAAAGGTTCACGAAGGCTATCTGCGTTAGCCGTCTCTAAATTAGCAGTGTAAGATTAGAAGGAGGACTACTCATCATCACTCACTGCCACCTGTTGGGCTACTTCTATACCAACAAATAGTAGGATTGGCCCTCACATTGTAGAACACCTTCGACGATTCGAACCAACGACGTGCAGATCAGGAGTTGAGCGCTCTAACCACCGGGTCTTCTAATATAAAGGAAGACTAAAATTAGGCTTTTAAAACACTTATATGTTAGACGTAAGAAGTTCAGTATAGAATTTTAACCAAGTTCGTACTTGACTTCGAACCACTAATTCTGAGAGAAAGCAAAGATTAAGTAACATACACCGTAAGAAGAGCTTTGTCTGATTTTTTACCAAATAAAAGGATGAAATGTCATTCTTAACTGCGTCTTTTGATCCATTAACCAAATGTTCTGGTCTGCCCCTCACAAAATAGGCAAAAATTCTTAATTCATTCATAATTTTTTTTCTGAAGCTTGAAGCAATAAATACAATTATGCTGTAACTTTGTTTACTAATAACACAATGGATAAAGAGTTTCTTTGTGTTTGTTCATGTATTATAAAAACAAAACAAAATATATCAAATATTTTAAGGTAAAATCTCACATGAACGGTGACCAATATTTCAATATCATCTAAAATTATAAATAAATGAATTAAACAAAATGAAATTAATTATTTGTTTTTTTCGAATTTTGCGCGAAGCTACATTAGAGCTATCTGCGCTAACCGTCCTTAATTTAGCATCAAAAGACAAGAAAAAAAAGAAGTAGCTAATTATCACCACCCACAACCGACTCTTGGGCTACTCTTTTACTAACATATAGCGGGAATCGACAGTCAAATAATGCCTTCCCACCTCACAAAGGGCTAACAATTAAATTAATTTAAAGACCTGACTCCTTTGATACGTGCATTATTTCAAAGCTAACTAAAGACAAATTCAAGGGCTTATTATATATCAGGAAGAAATACAATTATGCATTTCTTCGTATCGTTGGTTGGCCTTGAAACCCTCGTTAAGCTTGTTTGTTTTTTTGAATTTCGAGCAAAGCTACTCGAGGGTTATCTGTGCCAGCCGTCCTGAATTTAGCAGTGTAAGATGAGAGGCAAGGCAGCTAGTCATCACCACCCACCGCCAACTTTTGGGCTACTCTTTTACCAACGAATAGTGAGATTGACCACGACGTTATAACGCCCACACGGCTGAAAGGGCGAACATGTTTGGTGCGACCGAGATTCAAATCTGCGACCTTCGTTAAGATACCCCCTTCCTAAGCACTATACGTCATTCAATAATTATTACTTAACTGAATTCAAAATATCATCATGTGGGACAAAAATTAATTTATAATACGTTTCTAATTGACAGAAATACGCCGATTTTAAGTGTTTATTCTTTTAAGCGGAAAGCTACGTAATGAATTATCTGCGTTGTATTTTTTAGTGTTATACACCTCCAAGCATACCGCTGAACTCTTAATAGGGAAAGTCATATAGAAAGTTTCTCGTTTTGATCAACGTTCTTCTGTTTTATTTGGTGATTTTCTTAAACGAAAAATCTAAATTGATTGTTAGCAAGCAGATTCTGGCTGTATTAAGGCATTTCGTCTTATTCTGAAGTTCTGCTACAGTGAAACTTACCATAATTTGAAACATATCTCGTCAGTTCGCAGATTCCTCTGTAGTTAAACTCACCCTCATTTGAGTGATATTTTATCTTGTCTTCATGATTAAAGAACGGCTACCCAATATTTTTAGACAATGTAACCAGTTGGTCATAGCTTCAAACCTATTTCAGTTACCAAACATATTCATTCTATACTGGAAGTACTGGCTACGATTTCTTTGTTTCCAGCTGAAAAAGCTGCGTGTTTTAGTGTAACATTATAGAGGATGAGTCAACATACAAAAAATGTATGTTTTAAAATGATCAACTTTATGGCTAATTTGTTTCACCTGTGCCTCATAAGACTTGTTGGCTTGCTTTTCCGTTACGAATATTCACTGCTGTATACTTTGTGGTTTGTTTGTTTTGGAATTTCGCACAAAGCTATACGAGGGCTATCTGTGCTAGCCGTCCCTAATTTAGCAGTGTAAGACTAGAGGGAAGGCAGCTAGTCATCACCACCCACCATCAACTCTTTGGCTACTCTTTTACCAACGAATAGTGGGATTGACCGTCACATTATACGCCCCCACGGCTAGGAGGGCGAGCATGTTTAGCGCGACGCGGGCGCGAACCCGCGACCCTCCGATTAGAAGTAGCACGCCTTACGCGCTCGGCCATGCCAGGCCGTATATACTTTGTGAACTCTTAATATTCAATTATTTTAACATTTTAGAAAGTATAAAATAAGGCTTAGTATGGGTTGCGACATTCTTTGCTACCTTTACCCAGATGAAACGTGGCATTTTATCAAAACAAAATTGATTAATATTGTTAAAAAATAGTTTACTATGATGGATGAATTTTGCCAACTTTGAAAGCCATTCATGCGTGTAAAATTTAGCTTTATTTCCGCGTGTGTGCTTGTTGTAGAGAGTGCAAAATAGTGTACTTTACACCGAAGAGCAGAACCTTCAAAGTAGCTATTGCGTCTTTAACCTTGTTCCACTACTTGTCATGACCCCTATGGACTTATTATTCCATTTAAATTCATTTTAGAGTTGACACATTTTACTTGGCGTAACAAGGATATTAAACAACTTTTCGAAGAGTGTCAGTGTAAGTGGTTAAGAATATAACGTTACACAAGGAAAAAAAAAAACTTTTATTTTATCTATCCGTTAAAATTAAAGTATACTGTTACACTCTGAAGAAAATGTAAACTAAATTTAGCAAAACAAAAAAAAATTAAAAAATAAAACAAATAAATTATAACGTACAGTCTGGTTGGTGAATTCTATTTTTAATTTTTTCCTGCACTGACTAAATAATACAACAAAATTTAAATCTCACGTACTTATATCTTATATAAATATAATAATACTGCCTGTTGTATGTTCATGTAACTGCTTCACAGGGTGTGGATGAATATTTACTAAATTTGATATTGAGATTCATTGGGTCCATAAATACGTACAAACAAATTTTCAGTTTTACATTTTGCGTTTTGCGGGTTTTAAGGACCTCTTTGTTTTTTTACCAATACTACTGAGCTCGGTATGGCCAGGTGGGTTAAGGCGTTCGACTCGTAATCCAAGGGTCGCGGGTTCGAATCCCCGTCGCACCATATATGCTCGCCCTTTCAGCCGTCGGAGCGATATAATGTGACGGTCAATCCAAATATTCGTTGGTAAAAGAGTAGCTTAACAATTGACGGTGGATTGTGATGATTAGCTGCCTTCCGTCTAGTCTCACACTACAAAATTAGGGACGGCTAGCGCAGACAGCCCTCATGTAGCTTTGCGCGAAATTCAAAAACAAACAAACAAACCACTACTTCTCCCCCTATTGATAGATGATCTTCACCAAATTATGCATCTAGAATTGTGGAGTATATGCACACTTGTGGCTTTACAGTTTTATGGGCATTTTTGCGTTTTTTACAATTTTATATAAGGGAAGCAACTTTCATATCTTAAGATAACCTTTCATTAATCATGAATTTAGTTTACGTCCAGGGTACGAGTACTCCAGTTAGTAAGTAAATAGCGTTTCTAGTAAAAAATAATCATAGTCATAATAAGCGAAACTATATGTTAGACCACATATTAGGCTGCTGGTTATCCGTGCTTTACTTAATGTGCAATTGGTTTTTATGGTATGATTATTTAAATTTGATTTCAACGACAGTTGACATTATCAAGAAGTTGTTATCTCTGGTTCACATACAGTTTTTGTGTCGGAAGCTCTCTTTAACTGTAGTTATATACACGTCATTCATTAAAAATGTAAAAAACAAAAAAGCGACTTCTTTTAAAATGACCCTATATCAACTGTTATATAGTCATTATATTTACGAATGACTTTTGGACTCGCTTATTATCTGAATTTCTGTTTAACCGAGGGAATTATTTTGCCCATTTTACGTAATTACCCCAATAAGATAAAATATAGTACTTTTACATGAAATACATCTTTAAAACTTTATAAAGTATTGTTGTTTTGTACATGATTTTTTAATTTTGTAAGAATACGTGACGTTGCATAAATATTAAATAAATTACAAAAAACAGTTTACTCTTGAAGCAATCTGTTCGTGATAACGAAGTGTACAGAAGAACGAACACATCCGGGTAACCTATGATAATTTTACCTAACATGCAATGAGGGCGCACGAGCACACACGTTTCTCCATGTGAGTTTATTTGTGTGTCAGGTTGGTATGTGGCAGCTATCAAAGCAAAGGTCACTTAGAACACAATAGATGTCGCTGATTGAATGAGAAAAAATAATTCGAACTAACAGCAAAATATTAATATGTGAATGCAACTGCACGACTATATTTTGTTTGGGGGGTTGAAATGGCTGTATGCTTGTTCACTTAGACGCATAAAAACACTCAGTACTTTGTTTGTTTTGTTTTTTATTTCGCACAAAGATACTCATGGGCTATCTGTGCTAGTCTTCCCTAATTTAGCAGTGTAACACTAAAGGGAAGGTAGCTAGTCATCACCATCCACCGCCAACTCTTGGGCTACTCTTTTACCAACGAATAGTGGGATTGACTGTCACATTATAACGCCTCCATGGCGGAAAGGGCAAGCATGTTTGGTGCGACAGGGATTCGAACCCGGGACCTTCTGATTCTGAGTCGAATGCCTTAACACATTTGCCATGATTGGCCTCACTCACTATTACTAACGTTTATACTTCGAAATTGTTTGTTTTACAAGGTTTAAAAAAAGAATGCTCATTCGCTTAATGATACGCTATTTTGCGTTTTATCGTATTGTAAAAGCTTTTAACTTCATAATTAAATATTTTTCTCCTAAATTAGTTTCGAGGTTCTCAAGTTCTTAAAATAGACTCGGTGCTCGAATCCATAGAACCCACCGATGGCTTTTGATTCGGATTTTTGAAGAAACCAGCAGAGAATTCGGAGAACGAGTCCCGTGAGTCAAGGAATATAAGATAATAACTTTTCCTTATTTTTCATGAAATATTTCTTTCCAGTAGCATCATACGTTATCATTGTATATCCTGCGCTTGTAATTCAACGTCAAAATGTGACGTTTTTATGATTTTTTATTGATATATCTTGAGTAAAAGATAGTTTTGTAGTTTTAAATTTCGCGCAAAGCTCTACGAGTACTATCTGCGCTAGCCGTTCCTAATATAGCAGTGTAAGGCCATCGAGAAAGCAGCTTGTCATCACCACACCCCTCGGTTACTCTTTTACCAACGAATAGTGGGATTTACCGTAAAATATAACGCTTCCACGGCCTAAAGGTCAAACATGTTTGATTTAACGGAGATTCGAATCCCATCAGATTGCGAATCAGTCGCCCAGACCAATTGTTCATGTTGATTTAAAGACAGATAGCCACTGTTGTAATAATGCTTTAACACATATACGACATTCCAGTGAAATTTATTAAGCTTACTAATCATTTCTCATACAATTTTGCGATTCTTTTATTTGAGGAAAGAAAGTAAAGATTAGTGAGTGATAATAAAAAGTAAAATTACATCTCAGTAAAAGTATACGATAACCAAAGAGTCAAATGTTTGTGTTATGTTTTAACACTTTTTACCCCTGAAAATGTCTTTTGTTATGACATTTAAAAAAATCATATTTACAAACACATAAAATCAGTAATAAAGATGCACTGGTTTAACCTAAACTAGTTAACCCCAGCTAACATATTGAATAATGTAATGCGTTTACCTGTTGCAACACCCAGAATTTAATAGGGTTACTAATTTTCGTTTTTACAAATAGACAGATGACTCAGGTAACAATTATAGGGACCAATAAAATAGTAAACCCTCAAGGAACTTGATGGGTCAGTAGTTTAGAAAAGTGTGTTTGAAAAACCAAATATCTCCATAGGATTCCATTGGAAATATTGACCTGCAGCGTTTTTATTGTCTTCTTGCAAGTTCCACACTAATTCCTCTACACAGATTTCAAAAATGACATCCATTTTCTTCATCATGTACTGGATTTTCACAAAATGTAAAAGTTTCTTTCACACAAGTCAGTTATTTTCATTGAAATCGGGTCACATTTTGTTATGATTAAAATGTTTACAACCACAAGCTATAGAATTTTCTAAACCAATCATAACGTGAGAGTCTGACCGGTCATTCTATGACCGAAAAAAACAACAAAAAACATAACATTAAAAAATATTCATAGCAGTAAACGAAATAATAATCTGATTTAAGTAAGAATTTTTTTCTTCCTGAATTATGGAAAATCCATTGTTAAAAAAACTACACTAATGAAGTTTAAATTCGCAGTGTTATTTGTGAATGTTAAAAGCTGCGGTATTTTAAAAAGATATATTTTTCAGCTTTGCTTAACATAAATATTTTATGTTTCAATCTGTGAAGAAAGATTACACTGCACAACAATGTTTTGAAAAGTTTTGCTTCCTGAAAAGTTTTTGCTGATTGTGACAGGTACCTGGTGGGTATGAACAAATATACAGGGTGGTCGCTAGAAAAGCGAAAAATTTGTCAAACAGCTATTTATTTTTACAAATAATAACTTTTACAAAGTTTTTTGAAGGCATATGTTATATTACACTCATAGATGCTCAAAATTATTAAAATCATGCATTTTATTCATGATGTAAAGAAATCAAAATAGAAATGAGTAAGCACGCATTTTATTTGTGATCTCATCTGACCCTCAAATTTTCCGCTTTTCTAGCGGCCACCCTGTAGTTTTGGTTTTGCTTCGCCTTGTAGGAACTCTGAGAAACAGGCAGTTAACTGTTTGCTGGCAATAACATATTTAATTGCGTTTGTGTTTCTAATATGATATTATGTTCAACACAATTAAAAGTGTTTTGCTTAAGATTTTCGTTTGTACTTAATGTCGCCCCCCAGTGGCTTAGCGGTATGTCTGCGGACTTACAACGCTAAAAACCGGGTTTCGATACCCGCGGTGGACAGATCACAGATAGCCCATTGTGTAGCTTTATGCTTAATTCCAAATAACAATAACCGTATTCAATGTCCGGTGCATCACATTGCAGTATCCAACAGTAGTCAGCAAGCATTGATGGATTTCAGTTGCCCTGATATCGTTTTTTCCATTGTAGCAATGTCCTGGTAAAACCTTTCTCCGTGTTTGTCACTGACAGCACCGAGATTTGCGGGGAATAAGTCCAAGTGTGAGTGGAAGAAATGAATCTTGAGTGGCATGTTGCACTTCATTATTTTGTATGCTTTGAGATTTTGTCTACCAGCTGAATGTAATGTGGGGCTCTGTAATTGCCAAAAAAATTGTCAACAACGTCTTTGAAGGCTTTCCAGGCAATCTTTTCCGGCCCAACTAACAGATCTGCGAACCACCGGTCACTCATAATATGTCTGATCTGAGGGCCAACAAAAACGCCCTCTTTGATCTTTGCCTCAGTTATTGTTGAGAACATCTGTCTTAAATAACGAAAACCTTCGACTTCTTTGTTTATCGCTTTCACGAAATTCTTCATAAGTCCCAATTTTATGTGAAGATGAGGCAAAAACATCTTTGCCGGGTTGACAAGCAGTGTATGAGCCACAATTTTTCTGTTTTGGAACAAACTTTTTACGGAGTGGTCAGCTCTGTCTAGAATAATGTGACTCTTTGGCACGACTGTCCCATCCACAGATGAAACAACAGTACTTTGTACAGCCGAGCTGCAGTCCCAGTAACACAGTAATGACTTTCAGATCTCCACAGATATTCCAGCTGTACTTGCTGTACTGGATGTGCTTCAGCAACATTTCCATGTTCTCGTATGTTTCTTTCATGTGTGCTGCATAGCCAACAGGTTTTGAAGGGTGAACGTTGTCATGATGTAACAGAACGGCTTTGAGGCTTAGCATTGATGAACCAATAAAAAGATGCCACTATCGCGGGTCATGGTTACAACCTAAAGCAAAGAACAATCCTTCGATGTCAACCCAAAAACAGAGACTGTCAACTTGTGCAAAGAATTTGGTTATGTCATCTTGGCGGCTTCGAAAAACAGAAATTTTCGTACGTGATGACAGCAAACACCGTTCCTACAGTCTCGAACCCAGGAATTCGGCTTTTGCTTTTGGAAGACCCAAATCTCTGACCAGATCGTTTAATTCTGACTGTATTATGAGATATGGATCGCCTGAGGAGCATGGTTCAAAATCCGGATGAATGTCACTGCCAGTTCCCTGCATTGCAGTTTCTTCATCTGGTTCGTCTCAGGTCCATTCTTCTGGTGGTTTCGGAATTGGAAGACTGTCTTCATGTGGCACGGGTCTCATTGCTGAATCCAGATTAGGGTATTTAACTGACTTCTTGTTTTTGGTAGAGAAACCAGACACATTAGTCAAATAAAAGTAACAGCCGTCAAATGGTCTTTCTATTCTCTCCATATCATCGGGACACCAAACGGCATTGTCTTTCGAGTGCCTCTGAGCCAAGCTCTCAGACAGACACCACATGTCACACAATAAATGTGAGGCGCCAATTCCTGGTCCTGATCACCAATTTTACAGCTGAAGTACAGATGATATGCTTTCTTCACAAGAGCAGTCATTGAGCATCTCTGATGAACAAGCGTATAAGCCACAAATATAGCAGAATGTGTTGCGGTTGTTACGACATTGACGAAACATATTGACCGACACCAATCGTCCTGTAAAACGTCTATAACATCGAACTTACCTGTTACAGTGCTACTGAGGCAGGGCTATATTCTGAAACAATACGTACACACTATAAAATCTATATTTATCCAATGAGCAGCATCTGTGTATAGAAGCCATTTTTATAGCCTGCTGATACAGTGTCAAGCTGGCCCCGGCCTGCTCAGACATGCCCGGATTGCATACTTCTACAGAACAGCTTCCAACCTGGCCTGATTTCATGCCTGGACATGCCCAGACTGCACAAAACATTGTTTATAGGTCTCTTACAGAAACGAATTTTTTGGGACACAAATATAATAAAAAAACATGACAAAACTAAAGATTTCGATGAAACGATACGTAATGAGCAAATTTTGATATGATTTTTGTGATCAGCAGCCAAAATTCTATAAGAAGCACCCAACAGTGTTCAAGAAGTAAAAACTTTTTTGTGCAGTGTTATTTGTTGCGTAACTTTTGGCAAAAATATGTAGAATATTTATTATACAATTTTCTATTCATATTTGGCCCGACATCGCCAGGTAGTTAAGGTTCTCAGCTCATAATCAGAGAAATCTAATCCACGTCACACCAAACATGCTCGCCCTCCCAGCCGTGGGTGCGTTATAATGTGACGGTCAATCTCACTATTCGTTGCTCAAAGAGTAGCCCTAGAATTGATGGTGGGTGGTGATGATTAGCTGCTTTCCCTCTAGTCTTACACTGCTAAATTAGGGACGGCTAGCACAGATAGCCCTCGTGTAACTTTGTGTGAAATTAATAAAACATACAATCTATTGATGTTCAGCTTATTTCCAGTGAAGCTTTTTTAAAATGGTTGAATAATGTAAAAGAATGAAGATTAAAAATTACATCTGAAAGAATACTCCAAACATGAATTTGCTTTGTAAATGTCATTTATCGTTCAAGAAATGAATCTTCCCCTCCCAATGGCTCAGCAGCAAATCTGAGGCTTCTAACACAAAAAAATAAATTTTTATATCTGTACTAGGCATAGCATAAATAGCTCTTTGTGTAGTTTAATATTAAATTAATGAACAAAAACAAAAATGAATCTTATCTATTATTGTTTGATAATAAAAGCATATCTAGTATCTAAAAAAAAACAATTTCAACTGAAGGTCTGATATTAATAAAAGAGTAGAAAAATTGTTTTGCAGTAAACTAACATTTTAATACAACTTTCATATAGGAACACAAATTATAAGCGAGAGCTGTAAATCAGAATTACACACGCCCTTCTATCTTTGCTTGGGAAACGAGCTATAAAATTGGTTTTCATTTTTATGTCAAAGTAATGAGGATAATTACTATGGTAATGTCAATTAGTGTCTTTTTAAATCTTTATCTTTTTGTACGTAATTTTAAAATATCTTTGTTAATCAATAATCTACGATCTCCTTGATTAGAGAAGGCGAATCAGTCACACTTCTTTGTAGTCTTATATTCATGCAACACTTAAAACTAATGGATAAGTTAAATCGCATGGAATTCTTAAAGATAGTATTTTAAAATCCACTCTTAAATCACAGCTATTACCTTGTAGTAAGAAGACAACAGCATCATTTAAAAATCGTGACTGTAATTGAGTTGTTTTCAGCGATAAAACGTAACGCTACATATTTTGATAAAATCATTATATTTGTCAACTAGTGTGTGTTCAGTTGTACATTAAGTTGTCTTTAAAAAATATCAGTCATGCTAATCTATCACTTATACTTCCTTTCTCTAAGAAGGGTTTCATTTCTCTTACATTTTTGAAAAGTAGTAAACTTTCAAGAAAAGAATTAGAGAATACCATTATTTAATTATGATCAATGATTTTTTTAACTCTAAGCCTAACGGTTGTTCATACGTGAATACTATTAAAATTACGTACTAAAAATAAAATCATTGATTGTTAGTTTTAAGCTCATAGCTGAACAATGAGCTTTATATGCTACCCCCCCTTGGGGATCGAGCTCCGATCTTTATTGTTATAAACCAATCCTCAAGTTTACTACTAAGCCATCTGGAAGGGGGGTTTATGCTAAACTAAAGGAACAACTCAGTTTCATAAGATAAGACACTGCGTTTATCAACATGCTGTCAAAGTGGAACTTTTAAGTTTCTTTTCCACTTTTACTTCTTGTTTCCCGAGAAATACGTACATGTTTTGGTGTTATCTTCGTAAAGACGGTTCATAGTATCTGCAACTGTTCATATTGTATATTAGACCAGAAGTGTTTGTTACTTTTATAATAAAAATTAAAAGAAGCGATAACTTTTAAATAATAACTAATTGTGTAAAATACTTGTTTACATAAAAATAATAACGAAACGTTTAATGCTATTAAAATAATATACATTAAAAATGTGGGAGCAACAATTGTAATAACAGGCATTACGTTTGAAAAATGACGTTATAAAAAATCTCACTCTTCTCTTATTTCAAAAAACGTTTACATTTCCTAGCATTAAAAAGGAACATAACACCAATTTATAGTTGCATAAGACAACAGGAGTTTGTCAAGTGTACATAAAATAAGTTTTGGTGCATTAAGTATACATAAGATAGTTCTGGATTTATCAAGGAAACAAAAGATAATTTTGGATGTGTGAAGTATACAAGACAATTTTGGGCGTACAAAACAAGTCATACAGACAACAATAAGAAGTTTTAGTAATTTAATTTATTACATTTAGCTATTACTGTAAGTTAAATCTAGGTTGTATTTCTTCATCAATATTATCTGAACAAATAAGAGAATGTTTTAAAACTGCCAAAGTTTTTATATCAGTTTGGATAAATAACAGTAAAACAAAGACGAATATACACGAAGTAAGACTAAATTTAGTTAATGAAGCGACTTCACTAATGTTATGTATATGTGTAAATATTTTGTAAACGACAACATGTCGTATTGTGTTTGAATTTTCATTTGTATTATTCATTTTTCCATTTCGATATTATTGTTTAGAAGTTTAAACTAATATTTTGTTATTCATTTCGGGTAACATTTTAGAACTTTCTCGAATAAAGTAGACCAATCACATGTTTGTAAATGAGTGCTGGTGACTTCCTGTCTAGATGTGTAGTCTCGTGCAAGAACGGATATGCGTGGATAGCTCTGGAGTTGTATGGAAATTGCGAGATTGTTCGAGAAATAGGCCTATCGTTATAAAAGACGGTGACGAGAGATAGATTCAGTGATCAGTCATCAGTTTTATTCGAGGGAGAGAGATTCAGTCATTAGTTTTATTCGAAGACAAAGAGTGAGATTCAGACACCAGTTTCATTTCAAAAGAAGAAAGTTAGTTATTTGAGAAAGATTAAGTGTTTGCTGTGAATATTCAACTTAGATTTGTGATTGAAATTGGATCTACGGAAGCCGTGATTTTATTTCGTCAATCTCTACGATACTTCTGAATTACCGCTTGTGCTAAGAGACGGCGATTTCATTGAACTGTGAACTGTTTCGGAATCTCTTCGTGGGACCAAATTCACACCCTAGACTGGAATTTGAGACTTTAATTTTAGATCATTACATTAGATACAGGCCAGTACCGTTTTGTATTGTGATTTATTTTGAAGTTTGAAACTAATATTATTTTGTTTTGTAATTAATTTCGAATGTCGTAACTTAATATCTGTCACTGTTATTATACAATTTATGTCATATTTGTTATATTTGTTAATAGTTTAGTGTAATAAATTATACAAGCTGTTATCTGCGTTTTTCTGTTGCGTTTAGTCTACGAAGAACTTAAAACATCAGAAAATACGTAACACTAATTAAAGAAAATACTATACTGGGTATGTTGTAAAAAGTCTGAATATTATATGTAAGAATTTTTGAGCTGTCTGTCACTCACCACAGTGAAACCTGTATTTATAACAGACATGAGGAATATATAACATTGATATTAATAATTTATTCTGCTGAATTATTCAATGGAGAAGCTGTTTAAAATACTAAAACGTAAATATGAAATTCAATCGATCATTCGACTAACCATTTGTCACTGAGTTATACAAGTTTTGGGAAATTCCACCCCTCATCAGTAACCCTGGACAAGAGCCACGCGAAAAAACAAAATTTAGGCTTCAGATATTAGTGGAACATATATGTATTAAAGTTTAAGTTGTCTTTCATTCATCACATTAAACCAATATTTACATAGAATTAAAAAAAAACTGAACTTGCAATATTCGGTTTCAATTAAACATAAATATTTTAAAGTAAGTTTGTTCTCTCAAGGTATATGCTAGTAAGATATTTTATCTCTATAATGCCATACTAATGTGCTTAAAATGTTTAACTAACAAGTTAACAGCTCTGTGATATTCCTATTTACTATTAGCTTTTCCATGTTAATATAAGAATATGATTTCCGGTGTGCCACAGGCTCTAATACAGAACATCCGGTACAAATGTATCTAGAAGATTCTTAAGTTTAATTAACACATTTAACTATTAAGATTTCAGAGACGTATAAAAATTTATTTGTTTTGAATTTCCGTAAAGCTACATAAGGACTATCTGCTCCAGCCGTGTAAGACTAGAGAGAAGGCAACTAGTCAGCACCACCCACTGCCAACTCTTGGACTACTCTTTTACCAATAAATAGCAGGATTGATCGGAACATTATAACGACCCACCGCTAAAAAGAGAAGCATGTTTGGTGTGCCGGGAGTTAGAGCCTACGACCTTCGGATTGCGAGTCGAGTGCCTTAACCATTTGGTCATGCTGAGCACGAGTTTATAGAGAATTTTGGTATTTTAAAGTAATAGTTCATATAAGATATAAACCTTTAGTTTGCTGCGTTTTGTTTATCGGTACAAATTCGCAGGTTCGAATCCCAGTCGCTCCAAACATGTCCGTTCTTTCAGCCGTGGGGGCGTTATAATGTTATGGTCAATCTCACTATTCGTTGGTAAAAGAGTAGCCCAAGAGTTGACGGTGGGTGATGATGACTAACTGTCTTCCCTCCAGTCTTGCCCCCCAGTGGCTCAGCGATATGTCTGCGGACTTGCACGCTAAAATCCGGGTTTCGATACCTGTGGTGGGCAGAGCACAGATAGCCCATTGTGTAGCTTTGTGCTTAATTCAAAACAACAACCCTCCAGTCTTACACTGCTAAATTAGGAACGGCTAGCACAGATAGTCCTCGAGTATCTTTGCACGAAATTCAAAAACAAACAAAACAATTATGCCTCGTGATGAACTGTAATTTCAGAAATAATAATATATATTACCTGAGACAATGTGATAAATATTCTGAACATTTATTAGTGAAGCATAGCCTCTGAGAAAACTCCACCAGTGTAATTCAACATATTAAATTGGCTTTCAATACAAATGTGAAGCATAACCTTTCTTTTGAATCTATCTTACATCCAAGTCATGCACAGATCATTTACACTGACGGAAAAAGAAATGGTATTTTTGTCTAGGGGTTTCAAATACGTCTGTTGCTTTTTTTTTTAAGCATGTGCCTAATTTATTCGCTGAAAGTGACATAGTTAAAGAAAAAACTTTCAAGCTACATCTGTATAGAAATTATGCAACTGTTGGTTGTAATGTTTTCCATATAAACATTTTCAAAGATTACGTTATCAGTCAGAAATAAACTACTAGTATCAACCTGATAAAAAAAATTATAAAATCAAGAGATATAACGAGGGGCAAACTATTTGAAGAACAATATTATTTGTTTTACACACAAACATTTACATAATAAATACATTGCATACGAATTTGACTGAGCCATACAGCCGAATATACACTTAGTTTTCGGGTGAACCGCCAAAAAAATTACTTAAACTTTTTACCTGCTGAAACTTTATTCGTCATTAGGAGTAGGCAGCACCAGTCCATACCGAAACTTGTTAATCTATATTTCCACTGTTTGTTTGTTTTGAATTTCGTGTAAAGCTACACGAGCGATTTCTCCCCTAGGCAACCCTAATTTAGCAGTGTAATATTAGATGGAAGGCAGCTAATCATCATCACCATCCGCCGACTGTTGGGCTACTCTTTTACCAACGGATAGTGGAATTGACCACCACATTATAACACACTCACGGCTGAAATGGTGAGCATGTTTGGTGGGACGAGGATTTGAACCCGCGACTCTCAGATTACAAGTCGAGTACTTCAACTACCTAGCCATGCCAAGCTGACTTTCACTCCATAGCTAGTGAAAGATTAGATATATTCTGTTAAGACGTAAACATATATAAATATAATTCAGATAATATACGAAAGTGTTACAAACTTATAGCAATTAGATAGATTTCCACGAACGTTTGATCGCTACACTATAACTGTCAGCACAATCTTATACTTAGTTAAAATTTTGAGGACTTTGACCTTCCAATAAGAAATTAAGATTCGAAATATAACAAGCATTCCTTAATATAACTGGAAAGACTTGTAATATTGAATGTATAAAGCATTTTCAAATTCGAACTCTCAGTTGATCGTTTCTGACTCATTAATTTATCAAATCAAAGTAATCTAATTGCATACATATCAAAATGAAATGATCGCAATGAAATAGATTAATAATTAATTGATAGTAAAAATCCTGAGCAATCACATGACTAAAATATTATTTAACTACCTGTTACGTCCGAAATCTGATGCATAAATAAGAGGTAACCGTTTATTTTACAGTGTTGGCAAAAGATTTGAGACCTATGTTAAAATGTGCATGCATTTGATGCTTAAAATATTGAAATACTTTTCATTTGGTTAAAATTGAGAATGTACGTTTTCATATCTACTTAGATATCTACTTAAGCAATAAATGTCACATTTCAAGTGACGACTGTTTTAATCTCATGAAATAATGGTTATTTTTATAGCCTGAAAATGCATAAGTGAGCATTCTTACTCTCTTTTAATATAATCGAAGTCGATTTGCCTTGTCAATATATAGAAATGCTCAATAAACAACTTAAAATGAAATAGACATCATCAAAGTTTAATAGCAACTGATTTGTTGTTGTTAATTTGCAAAGTTAGTTTCTTTTATAAGGTAGAACTTAGTTTCGTAATGTTTATAAACGCAAGGTATAGTTAATTTAAATAAGGGATAAAAATACGCTAATGTTACCATCACAGCTTATAAAACCGTATGTGGTTCTGTGAGAAGCGAAACCTGCGAAAATATAAAATAAAATTTTATCTGGTGCTCAGCTGGTGCGTTTTCATTTAGCCTTATCTCTAAAGATTGCTCACTCATTTAAAAAACAACAACAAAAACAACAAAGATTTGCTATTATTGACCTACAATAAAACAGAGAAAGAATATTTTTTGGTGAAATGTATTCCCACCAGATCACACATATCATCCTTTCTCAAATTTTGAGTTGGATGATAAGTATAGACGCGAAGACCTATAAAATATATCTGTTCATATATCTAATACTTTTTAAAGGACGTTAAATTAGCGCAGTGATGCATGGCATGACAAAATTTACATGCAGTAAAAGAGGAGCGATGGGCTAGACGGCATTAGTGGTTCTCGAGACAGCTCAGTGGTTAATTGATTTCCACTTCGAAAGACCACCATTGAAGCCCACACTCTGAGAATGCGGACATTGAGATAACGAATCAAGCTAACTCTCGCCGGCACAAGGAACTGTTGAACTGCTGAGCCTCTTATCTCTGAGAAGCTAACGCAAAGACGAGGTGGAATATGCCATCCTCAGAAGATATTGGGTGTTTGGAGTGTCGAGCAGTATGCTGGCTTAAAGGAAAGGAAAGCGAAGTCAATATTGCTGGATTTATAGTCATTTAGATTATTTTACGATAGATGAAAAAATGACGCTTGGTCACAGTGATGGACATTGACTGAAACTTTGACAAACTCTATACACTCTCATATCTTCTAACTATTGACAATGTGGATTACGACTTCGACGAAAGAATCTATTCCCCTGACAACTAAGTTAATTATCCGTTCAGTTAATCTTAAATTGAATGTTACATATTCTTTAAGAATCACAACCTATTTTTATTCATCTTCATTCTTCATCCTCTCACAATGTGTGGATAAGATGGAGTTTTAGTAATATGGATCTCAAGAGGGTGTTTGCGGATTATTCATAATTTCATTCATATTAAAGAAATTTTCCTTGGAGGTTTGGTTACGTTTCCAGAGAAGACGTTTAACAGTTTGTCTACACTTTTATGAGAATGAATTTCAGTAATAGATCCAATGATGGACGTTTATCAACAGTTTGGTTACCAACAAGAGAATCACCATAAAGATAATGTCTAAGCTAAAAACATCTTCCCGTATTATAAACAACAAATGAGACTTTCAGTTTTATCATACAAAAATTCGCAATTTTTTTAGGATATTGATAATTATAATATTCACTGATATTTTATCTCTGAACATGAAATTATAAAAACGTTCATGGAACATTTGGAGTATTCTTTATTAACAGTCATTGGTTTAATTTTAAGATTCAGTTTTTGGTATTATATATATATATACACAGGAATATATGAAAATACTTTCATTTTACAACTGTTTCTAATCCTTATGTGTGGGCCCGGCATGGCCAGATGGTTCAGACACTCGACTCGTAATCCGAGGGTCACGAGTTAGAATCCCTGTCACACCAAACATGCTCGCTCTTTCAGCCACGGGGGCATTATAATGTGACTGTCAATCCCACTATTCATAAGGAATAGTAAAAGAGTAGCCAAAGAGTTGGCGGTGGGTGGTGATGACTAGCTGCCTTCTCTGTGGCGTTACACTGCTAAATTAGGGACGGCTAGCGCAGATAGCTCTCGTGTAGTTTTGCGCGATATTAAAAACAAACCAAACCATACGTGTGAGATCTAACGAGGTTTGCTATACGCGCATACCACATCACTATAGCTATAAACAACGAAGTGTACCATAGAAAATACAAAATTGATTTTTTTAAACTTTAGTTTTCTTTCATTACAAATGTTGCACTTATGGAAGTTTCACAATCCTTAACATCCTTTGTTGTTGATTTTACTTGCAATCTCAGTGTACAACGTGAATAGTCAAGTCAAGGATTACATTGTTTGAGTTTTTACTTAATTATCTGTCTTCACAAGTGACTAAGATTAAAACATCATAAGTATTATTTTCGAATTTGGATGATGATTATTGGTTTAGTTCTCTAGAAGTATTAAACTAAAATAATGACATATAAATGTAATTTCGCATTACAATAATAAAACACAGTGTAAATACTATGCAAGCAGAAAAGGACGAATCAAGACTCGCATACTATATATATGGATATGTATTTTAACCAAACCTTCCTCCTCTTAAAAACGGAAATTTTCGTTATAGTCATATATTACAGCCTTCTAAACTCAACAGTGACGTCAGATCTATCAAAATGTGTGATAATTTATGCATAAAAGTAGATTAAAGTGACAAACACCTGTATTCACTTACGCTGATATTTTGTTGGAACTCAAACCATATTGATGAAAAAGTCATTATGTTAAGATCCGCTCTGTGTTTTATCTCAAGTAACCACATGAACATTAGTGGCTTGTACGTGTGAAAGCTTATGGTGGACTCCATTATCGGCAGGCTAGCAGTAGTCTTATCCTCATGAGCTATTTCTGTCAAACAGCCTCAACTTTTCCAGTTATACATACATACATATCTTGCGGAAACATGTACACGTATAATATAGACAACAGAAACATGCTGCGTAAAATTACGCAAAACACATCATTCAACAAAGACAACCTGAAACGAATCCGTAAACAATAGAAATTACGTCTTGGTATATGTGTTTCTCAGACAAATTAACGAAAAATAAGTGTTGTGAATGTCTGCTCCATATGTTTATGGTAGAATCAGATCTTAAGTTAAGTTCAGCAATAACTCTTCAATATATAAATAACTAATACTCCAATCCAGGAAATTCGTAGGCAGCTTCTAATAATCAATTCTCAATCCGGATTTCTTTCTCTTTGCTGTAGGCTTTCCTACTAACTTATTTTAGATACTTTTATATAAGGCTATTATTCAAACAACCAATGTTAAGATAAAAACGTCTTTTTCGTAACCAACTTTTCGCTTTTGTGCAAAACGATAGGAGTTATCTAACACTTGTAATGTTATTTGCTATTCAAATATAATATCCGAGGCTTTTTAGAAATTCTTTTAATTCACCCAGTTTCCATTCTAAATAATAGTTTTACAATGGTTACGTCTGTGCATCAGTCTCGTTTGGTAAAAATTAGGTGACTCTGTTATTGTTCGTGAACATTGTATAAATTGTTAAATTTTAATGAAATAGATAATTTCATGTATTTCATTTATTTGAAGTAATTTTAAATTGTATTTGTTAGATATTAAAAAGTTGAATATAATGTTAAGAAGGATTTTGAAAAGCAGAAGGAAAAACATTCATTCCTCACAATTACATTCATCAGTTTTTCATGTGATATAAAGTAACAGGTGAATATTATTATAATAGATCAAAGTAGTTTAGGTAACATCCAAAACTGTTTGTGTCTTTCTTTCACTTCTTCTCAGAATATAATTTTCAAAAGCAACTAGAAAAATTAACGTTTTATGTGAAAATAAGATATAAAAGGAAACATAATCGTCAAATTGTATAGATACATTCTTTATGTTTCACACGTAAGTAGAAATGTACGAAACGGTAATAAATTAATCACAACTGGTCATATTGATATTAAATAAAAAGCCCATAACAAGCAAATACAGTTAATTGACAAATATACAACGATCAAATCGCACACACGCGTTAACTATTAATTTACCGACCGTTGTATAGAAAAGCCACAAAATAATAAGTAGAAAGTTGGGTAAATTTATGGATAATAAAACACGTGATTCAGTTCCTCGTTGTGCACTAAAAGCAAAGAAACTCATATAATTTAAAAATTGAAAAAGTAAACAATAATATGTATAATTTTTTAAGTTATGTAAATCCAAGAAGACAATAGTAATTGTATCCATTTCTTCTGTTGTTATTACTGGCTTACAAAGAATGTTCCACGATATTAATCAGAACATTGATATGAAAAAGAAATACGGTACAATGTTTGATATCCTGTAAAAAAATTAAAATTAGACAAACTAGAGCTTAATTAAAGACGTATTAATTATTATAGTTTGAACTTCTGATTCAATACGTGTCTAAAAATAATGTGGTCCATGTAAAAATGGCATTTTGTTTAAGACAGTGAATAAATGTTTAAATAGTGATACAGGTCGTGTTGTGAGTTAAGACTAGATCGTTGAATTGTACTGGTGTTAGTGTGATGAAGAATACGCTTCATGGTCATATTAATAATAATACCTAACTTGTTGCTATAAAAAGTGTTGGGAGTAAAACTATTTCGTTGATCTTATTGTGATTAGGAATGCGTTTCACGCTCTCATTCAAAGTTTTTGCTAAGTTTTCGTAAGTAGTAGTTTTTGAGACTAGTAGTAAAACTTTAAATAAACTCACCGTTTTAATTTCTGTCTACGTGTTTTAGGTGAGAAGAAAAACTCTTTGCGACAATGTTAGAAACAACCTTTCCATTAAAAGTTTCAAACACAAGTCGAGCAAAAGCGATTTCCAAGGCGGACCTTATTCTTTTCTTAAAACTTCGCCTATCAAATTACTCTTTCCAAAACAAATGAGTGGGAGAAGAAACACTCCTGGTTTTTCTCAGCCTCTCCCATTACAACAGCCAGGATTTTGTCATTGTTACTAGCTAGTTTTACGTCCAACATTTTTACCCCTCTCATCACCGGATTTAACTAAGCTACTCGGATGAAAACATAAAAAAATGAAATAAAAGAAAGCCCTAGTTCGTTCAACCATTGACAACAAACTGATATGAAATTGCTCGAAAAAAAGCTATTATAGATGTTATGAAATATTTTACTTTGATCCACACTTCAAGTATGAAGTCAACTTCCCAGTCTGTTTCACGAAAAACTCATAAAACAAGTTGATTAATTAGCAGTTCTTTAGAACAAGATCGATCAGTCAGTCAACACAGATTTCAGAACCATGTTATCTTCTGCATCTATTTATCAATGGGCTTTACGTCGTATTTTTATTATTTCTTATAATTTGAACAGTTAAAACTTTGCTATCCTAAAAATGTGGCATTATGGGAGTGGATCTAAGAACTATGTAATAGGGATGATGTCAGAAAAACGCATAAGTTAGAAGTCTTATTATGAAACGATAAAAACACTGTAACCCGAACCCTTCATAAAAAAAAAGTTTACCCCTGAAGAAAAAAGGTCCACCTTTCGAAAGTGTTCTGGTTACATAGGTTTTCGTCGTTTTGTAATAATGATGATAACAGAAAAGTGTGGCTTTGTAAGTAACACTATGTCAAAACGGTTTGTATGTTTTAAACGTACAATAAAAATACAAAACAGGAGTTTAAAAACGTATAGTCCTAAAGATGAAACAAAACCTCAAAAATATATAAAGTTGAATTTAAATTTTATTCGTATATAACCATTTTATCTAGTTAAAAGTTAAAGCTTTCTTTTCTTAATTGATGAAGTTTCATGCAGTGAATTGACTTTGCTAATAATGTATAATTAACCAAATTATTTGACTTGATAACTGTTGATATTTAAACTCAAATGCATTTATATCGCAATATGTGACACTATAACTGTAAACACGCAATCTCACGTTAGGTAGAGGAGGAAACTGTTATTGAAGTCCCGCAATGAAAACAGGTACAAAAGTATCATACGTAGATAACTATAATCGAGCTGATCTTGTGCCTGGTGATCAGTAAAGCTACAGGTCCTTATAGCTTTTGGTATATGTTTTAACAAACGTGCACTATTTTACCCTTAGGACAGTGTGATTTAGTGCTAATGTTTTGGAATTATAATAAAAAGTTTTAGGGTTACAACTTTGCTTGTAACTCACTGATGTGTCCTCATATTTGTCTCTACCTAACCAATTGTAAAATAGGTACCAGATAATAGTTAGGGGTTAACCTGAAAAGGTCTGGCATCCCGGCTAAAATAAATATGTAGTCACTCTAATCCGCTTATGTCATTGTATGGAACATAAATAGTTAATATAAAAATATAAAATACTAATACGTAAATCAACAGCATACACGATCTTCGCATAATTAATGACTTTCTTAAAAGTTTTAGTATGCTTTATCATAGAACTATTTTACCCAGCTAAATGGTAATGTACATAATAATTCTGAAAACGTTATGCGAACACGTGTTTAGGTAGAAAGAAGCATGTTGTTATATATTATATTTCTTGTTTTTGAAATGAATTGGTAATAAAGGCTGAAAGTACTTTCTTAGTAACTGCTTATATAAAACGTCTTCATTAAAAAAAAAAGACTCGGTTTTGTTAACAAGTAATACTTGTTGCACTTAGTACTATAGTGTTGGTCTTTCGCTAGTACAGCGTTAAGTCTACGTAATTACAACGCTTAAAAGCAGGGGGCAGATTCCCCTCGGGGGACTCAGCAGATAGCCATAGGTGGCTTTGCTAAGTGAAAACACAAACACTATAGTACACTAAGATTCCTTCTCTACTTATCTGTCCCAACCTTGTCGTCGTTTTGAATTAAGCACAAAGCTACACAATGGGCTATCCGTGCTCTGCCCACCACGGGTATCGAAACCCGGATTTTAGCGTGCAAGTCCGCAGACATACCGCTGAGCCACTGGGGGGCCTGTCCTAACCTAGGAAACACTTCTATTTAATTATGGAAGTTTAATACGTTAAAAAAACACACTTCACAAGAATTTTTACAGCACTTATATTAGGTTTTTCTTTTTTTTCTAATGAAAGTGTTTCTACGACATATTTGGACTATGTAGATGCAAGTACGTATTCAAATATGTCTTTTCAAAAACAGCACGTGGTTCTCTCTTATACTCATGTTTTGGCGGAAAAGCTGCAAAAACAATTCACTGTTTTGACAAATGCGAGTCTTCGTGAATTTTCTGTTTTGAACAAAATCTCAGCATAAGCCATTAAATTTCGATTGCAAAATGTTTTGACCTTAGAAGTTTGAATAAGAATAACAGGCAGACATCTGGTATCCTTTTAGATACAGATACTTTCGCCTTTTGAAATATCATATCATATCTATTTCTGACTATTTCCTATAAACACAAACTTGAAATTTAATTAAGACATTTAAGATATTAAATTTATAACCTTGACGCGTGTCATATTGTATGTAATATTTTACATCATGTATTAAGATGATAGATATTTAAAACAGTCGTGTGCAAACATTTGCTTCTGTTACTTGGCTTTTAGCCATAAACAACCTTTCTGTTTTTATTAAAGGTTTAAATAACACGTGACAGCAGAATATTACGAATTGTTTCAAAGTGCAATATGCAGTGTACTCATAATGACAGTCAGATCTGCTTTATTTATCACCATACGTAAAACATCACTTCAATAGCATATTTCGTTTAATGTTAAATATTCATGAAGCTCCTTAACTCTATGGAAGGGTAAGAAAATAGAAACGCTAACAAACATAAGATGATAATAAAGAAAATATTTTCTTTGATAGAAACAGGATTTATATGATATTATTGGCGTTGGATACTACCGGACTGAGTTTCTATCAAACTGCTTGTCAGAAAACCATGTCTAGTCAAGGAAATATTTAAGCCTATAAAGAAACTTTTAGTGGTTACCTAGATAAGTATTATCCTTAACTTTTCACCATGTTTTAAGTTATTATTGATTTGATATATATTTCGATATTCAAAACCCTAAGAAAGTACTTAGAACTTTTTACACTGGATCAATATATTTAATTTTCAGAGAATTATAAGATAATCGACGAACGAATGAACTAACTATCTATAAGATGTAACCTAATTAGGCATGCAAAACTTTAGGCTTTCAAATCTTCTGGTGATTTGGCCATGATCATTCGGTATTAAAGTAGATTGCTATGCATATTTCTTACTCATTGTATAGGTTTGGAATAAACTAAAGAATTATTTCCAATAGGTGCTATACACGGTGGTACAAAGTTGTCTCAGAAAAGTACATAGGTTATTTTTCGACTTAAGTTTTTATAGGTGCTATACACAGTGGTACAAACAAAGTTGTCTCAAAAAAGTACATAGGTTGTTTTTCAACTTAAGTTTTTTTATAGGTGCTATATACGGTGGTACAAACAAAGTTGTCTTACAAAAGTATATAGGTTCTTTTTCAACTTCTCTACATATTGATTTCGATTACCCCACCCAAGCCGCACAGCGGTATATCTACAGATTTAAACCGCTGGAAACCGCGTTTCGATACGTGTAATGAGCAGAACACAGATCGCTCATTGTGTGGCTCTGCTCTTAACAACAAACGAACTGGCAAACATTTTGAAAACTTTTATGCAATTTATTTAACTATAAATATTGAATTAGTTCGTTTGAAATAGATCTGAGTGAATACCAATTAATATTGTTATTTATATATACATAGTGATGTGGCTCTCTGTTTTGACAATTTGAATATTTAAATGACCATGAATATTTGGGAAATACAGGTCAAATAAAATAAATGCTTAAATTAAAAATAAAACTTAGTCGCGTGTTATACCAACAAGTCATATCCATATTATCACACACATCTGCATGCCTTTCAATACATTTTAATTGATGGTATATAGTTTTTGTGTTTTATATCACTTATAACACTGTAACCGAGCTGATACATCTAAACAGAGCCTAATGTAAGTTGTACGAGGCTTCTACAGTGTTACCGTAAGAAAATGAGTAATCATATTTTTTTATTACCAGTTTAATATCTTTATATTGCCACCCACCAGTACAGCGGCAGGTTAATGGATTTACAATTATAAAATCAAGGGTTTGATTACCCTTGGTAGGTTCAGCAGACAGTTTGATTTGGCTTTGCTACAAGAAAAAAACATTATTTTTATATCGAACATATATTTTGTTATGTTTCATTAATAGTTGCAGTATTTTTAAAATAACTAATCTGTATATCTGCAACCAATAAAAAAAAACATTTTAAAATTAATTAACCTTTATAAAAGCGTTAGAACTGTTTGTTTGTATTTTTGTTGGTTATTCGAAAATCTTAAATAGTTATACACTCATCTTTATATTTAGTGTATGCTATTGTTATGACAATTCAACCATATATAACATATGAAGTTATAGTAAAATAGAGGGAAAATTAAATAGTGGCCTATGCAAGTGTTTTTATTGAATGAAGTACTACATATTTTTAGTTTACAGGTTTATAGAATACACTGTTAATTTATACACCCCTCTTTTTAGCTAATTTCCTACCTACGTAATATTCTATTGTACAAGCAAAGTATTAATATCGTCTTTTTTTATAAAGTTTAGCAACATAAAAACTTTGCATTCAAAAGAATGGTAATACCAGGGTGGTAGTGTTTGTTTTTTGTACACAGGTGGTTATGTATTATTTAATTTTGATTTCATTCTTATTTCAAACCTTATACCTCATTCCACACCTTAGAAATAATCCAAAAGCAGTGTGAAGATGAATTCCTCTATTTTTGAACACCCTTGGTATTATTATTATTATAATGCCTAAATGCCTACCATGATTCAAAGGAAATGGAAACTGCCAGTGCAGTAACTACTAAAATGCTTTGTTACGTTATCAAAAAATATAACGTAGTAATTGAGTTTAATACGTATTTATGCATTACTTTGTAACATAGCAACATATACATGAACAAAATCTACACCAAACAGAGTTTTCCAATTTGTTGATTGTGTAATATTTCTGCCCACTGAGCTAGCCACACTGACAGAATTTGATATATTCTAGAACTGTAGCTCCTAGCTGCTCATGACACAGCTTTTTTGCCTAGTAAAAAAAAAATGTTTTTACATTCAGTTAGTTACAATACGAGTGTTGTTGACTATGGTGGATTTATGTTTTTACATTCAGTTGGTCACGCTATGACTTCTCTCTCAGAGTGAGTTTATGTATTTTACATTCAGTTGGACATAATATGGACTACGTTGCATAGTGTTGCTTTATGCTTTTTACATTCAACTGATCAAAATATGGACTTTACTGGGAAGCGTAGCTTTAGGCGTTTTATATTAAACTAGTCATAATATGGACTTTTCTGCATATTGTAAGTTTACATATTTTACATTCAACTTGTAATAATATGGAATTTGTTTCCTAGTATAAGTTTATATGTTTTACATTTAATTGACCATGACAATGGTTTTGTTGTCTAGTAAAGGTTTATTTGTTTTATAATTATTTAGTTATAATATGGACTTGTTTACCTAATGTTCAAATATGTGTTTTACTTTCAGCTGTTCATAATAAGGATTTTACTTCTAAGTAACGGTTTATGTGTTTTTCATTCATTTTGGACTTACACGATCTTTTTTGCCTAATAAGGTTTATTTGGTTTACAGTTAGCTGGTTACAATATGAATTTATCTGTCAACTATGAATTTCTATGTTTTACATTCATGTGGTTAAAATACGAACTTTGCTGTCTAGTTAGTGTTTGTATATATATATATATTACATTTAGCTGATCATAATATGGACTTTGACCACTTGAGTGGCTTTATGTCTTTTACATTTACGTTGTTATAATACGAACTTTGTTTTCTCGAAAGTTTCTATAAGATTGCACCCAGCTGGTCACAATATTGATTTTGTTATCTAATGTGGGTTAAGGTGTTTTACATTAAACTGGTCATGACACACCTTTGTTGGTTAGTAAAAGGTAATGTATTTTACATTTAGTTGGTCATAATATGGACTTAGCTGCTTAAGATAGCTTTAGGTGTCTTATATTAATCTGTTCAAGACAATTGTTTCGTTGCCTAACAAGGGTTTAAATTCGTTAGTAATACCGTCAACTTTGACAACTGAAATAAATGTTGGAGACTTGTATTTTGTGGCAAGTTGTTATTGTTTGTTTGGAATGGCTTGAATTTAGATAACATCATCATCGCTGAAGATGAACTGATTCTTTTCTGTGATTCAGAAAGAAAAACTTTTGATTCAAAATACATCGAATGACTCGTTTCCTTGACAACACTTACGATAAACTGTTTATTTTATTCATATAGCTTAATCAGTAATGTTCGAGTCATTAAAATCAATTTTCGGATATTTTAATCATTTAATTTGTACTGTATACATGTATATGTTCCAAGTAATGATATAAAACACGTTGAAGGAGATTTCTAAGTCTCTCAAAGTTTTAATTTGTATCGTTAGTGCTGTTGAAAAATAAATATGTATTAACCAAACTCTGTCGCATATAAATGTTTATAAATACATACAAATGGTGAAATATAAACACGTTTATTTTGAGACTAAACTCTGTAAACTCAAGTTAGGTTAACGCTCTGGTTTGCTGCAGTTCTAGTTCTTGACTTGGAGCTTTGAGTGTTAAAGAGCACTAAAACTTCGTTCACTGCCTGAAGTTAAATTCTATGTTACTGTCTTAAGTTGCACTTTGTCTTGAACTTTAACCACAAAGCAAACAGGTTGAAACACTACAGCACGTATACGTTTTTGGAATACGTCAGTAAGGTTTATTTCATAATAATTTTGTACAAGTGGGATTCAGAGAGGAGATGAAAGTTTAAACTTAAGATAGAATTAAAAACAAACAAATATATGACAGACATCTCTAAATTTATGTGAACTGTTTTAATGTCAGCAAAATATTAAATATTAAAATTATTTACAACTTTCAGAAAACATTTGCAGTTAAACTTATGTCTTTATTGTAACGGTAGTTTTTCAAAAACAGAATTTCTGGAAAAGAATTCTGATCTTCGACACCGAAATATATAAGTAAATTTGTCCTAGGCCTAACATTAGTCAAGCCGTTATTAAATACGGCCTATATTCTATAAAGAGATTAATTAACACTGGACCGGCATGGCTAGGTGGTTAAGACGTTTGACACGTAATCTATACATTTAGATATGCATGTAACTTATACTGTCAAATGTATTAAGATTGTTGTTGTTGTTGTTTTGAATTAAGCACAAAGCTACACAATGGGCTATCTATGCTCTGCCCACCACGGGTATCGAAACCCGGATTTTAGCGTGTAAGTCCGCAGACATACCGTTGAGCCACTGGGGGGGCCAAATTTATTAAGAAATTCCTTCTTATTTACTAACGTTGTTAGAGATTTTGTGTGTAATAGTCAATAATATAAGAGTGCATGTAACCACTAGTAAAAGTTAGTATTCTCGAGCCAGCTGAAATATCTAAGGTTCGCATTTCAGCTTACAACCAACGCGACGCGCTAAGAAACAGTATATATATATATATTTGGTTTACTTCAGTTAGTGTATATAAACTTCGGAAGCTATAGCTGTCATTAAAGATTATTAATCGGGCAACAACAGATGTTTGCTCATGAGATTATATATAAATATATATATTTAGAACATTACAAACCATTTAACTTCAGCGGATTACCATCAGACATTAGTATTTTTACAAAGGCATTAATAAACTTCAGCGGTGCAAAACTCACGTGTGATTAGAGAAGAGCTGGCTAGCTCTCTGTAGCAACTTAGAATTAAGTCGCTTGTCGTGAACCCTCGATAAGATATCAAGAAAGTTCCGGATCGGATAAAAGACTCAGTATTGTTTGTAAGTTTGTAAAACCTTTGTACATAAATCACTGTTTCTGATAACCGTTATTATATATTGTATTATTGTTTGTATATTAAAATATATTAGTATTAAGAAAGAAAATTATGAGTATCAGTCTTGCCGGCAAATATCTTAAGTTTGATACATCTCGACATTTAATTAGCTTCTAAATCCAAATTATAATTCAACTCACTTTTAAACTATTTCAAATTGCAACACGTAAGTTAACAACTTGAAAGCACGTGCGAGATAAGCTACTATACATAACAACAACCATAGAAACCAATAATTATCGGTACACTACCTTTAGTTCCAGAAGAGATTCTTAAAACACGATAATTTAGATACTAATAATTTACACCATACAGTTACAGCTTAGTTAAGAAAGGACTTATTAAAGCACATTAATATAAATATTAATAAACTATATAATACCTTTAGCTCACAGGTGTGTTAGAGCAAATTACTAGAGATTCCTATCATTTGTACTATACTTCACAATTAAGCTTAAGAAGACTTCTTAGACCATGATACTATAAAGATAAGAAAGATCTACCATTCATTTAAAGATTAGTTCAGAAAGTATTCTTAGAGCATACTACTTGAGATATCAAACATTTATGCCATACATTCATTGATTAGTTCAAAAAAGGCTTGTGAGAACATGCTATCTTGTAAATAAATAATGTGTACCATACAGTTTAGTCCTGAGATATTTTATTTGAACAAGATACTAGGGATATCTATAATCTACACCATAAATTTATTGTTTAGATAAGCAATATCTTGTTGCAATTCAACTAGAAATATCAATTATCTAAATCATGCACTTACAGTTTAGTTCTGAAAGGCTTTGTTAGAACACGCCACTAGAGAGATCAGTTATTTATAACATACACTCAATGAGTAGTTCAGAAGAGGGTTGTTAGCGCACGATGATATTTTGTTATTTGATGTACATCATCCAGTCTTTAAATTTGCGTCTTTTGCGTGTTTCTATAAGTTTAATACTACAGATTACACCAGTTGTATATAAAACGATAAATTCAGCACTGTATAACAATGATTAAAAATAAAGAAAAGAAGCTCTAAATATCAATAATAAAATTTATTATAGAACTTTCAAAACTTAAATGCTTATCAAAATATATTCAAATAAAATTAATCATTATTGCGCTCGTAACGAAAAATTTCAAAATTAAACTAGTTTTTTATGAAAATATAAAAGGTATAATGTTCAGAGAAAAATGTCTGCTATAGTATAGGTTCCCAAAGTATTGGAAATGTACAGCCTATCAGAAATAATACAGATAGCTAGCGGGTCAGCTAGCACGTAAGAATTGTTTATTTTGAATTTCGCGCAAAGTTACTCGAGGGCTATCTGTGCTAGCCGTCCCTAATTTAGCAGTGTAAAACTAGAGAAAAGGAAGCTAGTCATCACCACCCATCGCTAACTCTTGGTCTGCTCTTTTACCAATGAATAGTTGGATTGACCGTCACATTACAACGCTCCCACGGCTAAAAGGGCGGGCATGTTTGGTGCGACCGGGAATCGAACGCCTTAGCACGCTTGGCTATGCCGGGCAGCACGGAAGAAGAAATAAGTGTTGGGTATCGGATGGTTTAAGATAAAACAAGCTAACACTTACTTCCACTTGCCATCCACAGTTGGTCGTGGATGTGATAGTTAGTTACCCTAATAAACACATTAACAGCACAGTAAAAAATTTACATTTCTTAAAAACGCCTTTAATTTTTACGTTCTTCGAACATTTAGCTCCCGCCCTATAAGTTAAGATAAATGTAGAAATTTGTTGTTTTTTATATTAAAACCACTCTTAATTTCCATGGTGTAAAATTCACCATCTTCACCCGCAGATGATTATTAAAATGAAAAAAAAAAAACAAAAACAAACTCTAAATGAATAAACCTTACCCAAATAGTTCGGTAATAACTGACTACCCCTCCATCTCTCTTAACAAAATCATTCAATTATAAGGTCAAACTAACTGAGACGAACTCGACTACTTAAGGATGAGCAGGTAAACTGCATAAGTCGTCAATCAAATAATAGCATCAGATTTGAAACTATTATTTAGACGTTTTTGAAATACTGGCGTTCTCTTGACGATCGTACGTTAGAACTAAAAGTAACCAGTTAGTTTATAAAGTACTACGTTTTAAATAATTTGCTTCAAACTAGTTAAAAACTGTAATAATTTCTCAACTTTTATAACGGTTAAACTTCAATTTATCTACTAATAACTTAACATTTTCTTTAAATAACGTAATATTATTACAAAACAGTTGAATACCTTGTCAAAAACCCAAGGTTGTATTAAAGCAGCTCAAATACTCAAATACAAAAACGTCCATTGGAGTTGCTCTAGGGACCTTGAAATGTGTGAGAATGACTGGGTTTGACTCGATTCTAGTTTAGTCGGCCATCTTTCTTATGAAAACACCCTTTGATTTTTAGGGTGTGTTTGAGGTATTCTGACCTTTTAGCTTTGATCCCTAGTCAGGTTTAAGCCGTAGTTAATAATACTATTAACTGGATCTGGAGATATGTCCAGTTTCACTAGAATGACTTTATGGATTTCGGAGTTTCTGTGAATTGATTGCAGGGAACCTTTGCTATCTTAAACGATTTTTGTACTTATGTTTACGCTACAAGGAACATTAGAGTTCCTTTCTTTAGACTGTCGTGTTTTTTTAGCTTTACATCATTTAACAATCTTGCTCCATGGATAATTCTGTGCTCATAAATGTACCATCTACCTTAATAAATACAAATCTTTGAAATAAAGTACGGTTGGTCATCTAATTGAAGTTAAATATTCTAACAAACTAAGTATTTTCCATTTATTTTGAGGAAACTTTAAATTATATGCAGATCGCTTATTTCACGGTGTTTTGTTAATATATCTGTCTGGTCGCTCGAAATCCTAGGAAAATAAACTATAAACTTATGAGATTCTCAAGAATGGCATATGACACTTTCAGTTGAAAAGTATAAAGTATTGACTAGCACCTTCTTAGCAGAACTACTCCACCAAATAGTAATAATCCTACTGAACCTGTGAAATGGAAACTTCGTTTTATTATTTTCGTCAGCTTCTTGTTGTGACTTTCAATAGAAGTACTAACATAGTTAAACATTATCTTAGCGTAAAAGAACATTCTTAATGTCATTGAACTTTTTGAAGCAATTGAACAAATGTGTGTTTTAAAGCTGGGATCTGTTTTATCGTAGAATCACGTGTTAGTCCAAACTTGATAGGGAAACAAATACCAATATAACGGGCAAACTACCTTTGACAAAAACCAATGATCTGAAAAGTTATTTTAATGTTGTCTTAACTGGAGATTTTTAGTCATTTTTCTTCCTTATTCTCAAAATATTTTAGTTTGTAACTAATAATACGTAGCTGTTTAAAAATATTTTATAGGTATAGTAGCACATGATAAAAGTCCAAGAAACGAAAAATAATATCATATATTTGTTTTGAATATGTGAAATGTGGAGGTATTCCATTATATTTTCATGAAGCATGTGAACGTTTCTGTGTATATCATACAAAAACAATGGTTTATGTGTACATGTTGCTTAAAGACTGAGACTGTTAACCTCGTATTATATTTAGTAGAAGTACCATATACTTTTGATATAGTGTATTAGTACATCAAATTTTGTGTAAGTTTTAATTTTTTTTCTTAGAATTAGTGTTGTAGTGCTATACTACTATACTTTCTTGTATGTACAAATATTTTAATAATTTGTGTAATATATTAATAATGGAGGAGAGTGCTGTACTTTTATTTTCAGCGTATCTATTTTGTCAGATGTTATTATGCTTAATTCTTTTATTTTTATTGGCCACCGAACGTTTGTTCAAACGAATTACAGACACGCATATGTATTTTCAAAATTATTTGGTTCATTTTTATTTCACTCATAACAACATTCTGTAGTTAATCAGTTTTTCACTAGTTAAAATATTTTATGATTATCTAAAATTTTAGTAAATATTTAGTGTGCCTGTTAATATTGTTTATCGACACAGTATAAACGTAGAAAAATCTGTCTTGTCTTAACGTGTTCCCTTATCAATCGTCGTTAAAGATATACCGACCTAACGAAATATTTTACGTATTAGCAGCCAAAGGACAGACGCTGTGTTTAAAGTTCTTTATCGTCACGTGTACTGTGTAAGTGTAGACTTTGAACAGTATTTACAAAATCTTTCTTGAAAGATACTTTTGACGGATAATGCATTAAAATCAGTACTTGAGTCAATTGGTAAAGACATTTCACTGTGTCGTTATTTTGGCTCTCAAAATATTTGTAAATAACAAATGAAATCGAACGTATTTATAGATTCCGTTATTAAATAGCTTTGTATTATTTAATCTCATTTTGTGAATACTGAGCTAAACTGGTCGGATATACGTTATTCTTACGAGTGAAAACACGGATAAAATAGCAATATTGTATCACTGCTTTTCTTAAAAGATGTGAAGCCAGAAATTGGATTAAAGATTCTTCTTCAGATAGTTAGTTCAACTTCTGATATTCATCATGGTGCTGTGCAAAGCATGTCAATGTATCATGGTGTGTTATGCACGTGAATGTTAAAATCGTAAGTTTTCTTTTACTGTTAATATCGCCGTTAGATTTTGAACCAAACGCCTTTACAAGAACAATAAATGTTGTTTGCTGTTTTCTGTAGTAGAGTCTCCTTTGTTAATAATTATAATATACTTTAACTTCGTATTTTTATCTATATATGTAGCGTGCTTTGATAGGAAACTACTATTAACTCAAAATAATATATTACGTGACAGTTATGATTGTTTCACGTTAATTGAGAAAAAAGACTTGTATTCACTTATTATTATTTATTTGAAATTTTAAACTATATTTGTATTTAACTTTTAACTGTATTTAATATATATATGTATGTTTTGGAAATGTTTGTGTTTGTTCATATTGTTATTAATTGGAAGTGTAATTAATGTCTATTATACCTCTCCAGGTTGATAAGCTCCAAATGATGGAAAGAAATAGGTTATTTTTCCAAATAAACCTTTGTTTAGTTTACGGTCATCATTTTTTTATTTCTTAATTTCACATTATAATTAGTGTTTCACAGTTTTGAATTCAAAATAATATATATACACTCTTATTTAAAAGATCATCACACAGTTTTATTTACAAAGAAAGTCAATATAAATTTATCTGTATATTACTTATTATTTTTGTGTATCGTCACTGGCGGTAAGTAATGATTTGATCTATTGCTGAGACGTAATGAGTTTTATGGAGCTGAAAATAACAGTGACCGACGAAACTTTAATTTTAAAAGTATGAATTCAGTATAAAATTATTATGTCAAGATTTAATTAATAAAACTGTGTTATTTGCAGTAATTTGAATGTGATTGAGTGTGACCTTGAATTACAAGAATAGTTTGATTTCTATTTGTAAATAGAAAAGGTTTAATTAATAATCGATTTCATTCATATAGTCATCAAAAACAGCACGATGTATTGTTATAAGATTTACTTGTGATAAAAGTGTAATTTGTATCTGAAATCGTTTGAAAAAGTGGAAGAACATTACTGTCTGTACCGAATTCTTATTACTTCTTCATTTTAGTTCAGTTTAAACGAAATTGAAAAGCTGTTAAATACGAGTGAAATATTAAATCCAATTCGCAGTAACAGGGCTTGATTACACATAACCGTATCATAGCAACGTGGTAATAAATAATGTTTTTACGGTTTCGAAATATCTAGAATGAATACATAGACTGGTAATATTTCATTATAATTTCGACTCACTAACTTGTTGCAGTTGTTATAGTTTACAAAGTAAAACTCTAGTTTCACAACCAAAAGGGATTTGTATAACATTACTAACTATATTATAGCAAACTTTACTTACTTCTCGATTAAAATTATAAACTTAATTAAACTTTCTAACTTATGAGTGACTATATGAATTTTGTATAAATTAGTTTTTAGCAATAACTTTTCTATTTTATTCTAATTTTAAACATCTGTTAGAAACAAGTCAATTAGATATTGATGAAATAATGTAATGCTGTAATTATTCTATCTTTCTAAGATTCTATTCTTTGGATCAGCGGCAATCATGAATGCTAATTACGCTACAAATCGGGTTTTGATACATACGATGGCTCAACACAGAATATAATGCTGTCTTTCCAAGATATATATTTGACTAAATTGGTTTCACAGAGCGAAAATCAGCCGGAGTAATTTTTCTAAAATAAAACATTATTATGAAGTGTGTTTTGTTCTTCAAGACATATGTAACATAACGAAGAGGTGTACTAGTAGCTTAAACTAAGCATAACTAAATTCTGTTATACCAAAAAAAAAATATTCGTTTAAGAGTGATGGGCTGTTTAAACTAAAATTGGCAAATGTGGATCAGCAGCTGAACAGCTTTGAAAATATAGTCCTACTCTCGTTATCAGAGTTCCTTACTCAGTACACTAAGCATCAGTTACCAATTGTGTTATATTTTCTGTATGCAATACCTTTTTTAATTACCTTACACTTAGGTAAGTTAAAGCTTTAGGTGAGTTAAAACTATGTATAAAGGTTCTACATTCTGCATTATTGGACTATTTCATTTTAGGTAAGCTGAAACTCATTGCTGAGATCTTACGTTTTGTATCAGCCTTTCTTACTTTAGATAAGCTTAAGTTCAATGTTAAGATCCTACATTCTGTATTACTAGTGTATTTCACTTTAGGTAAGTGAAATTCATTGTTAAGTTTCTAATTCTCCATGGGTCTTTCTCACTTTAGGCGAAATTCGAAGTTGTACCTTCTGTATCATTTTCTCATTTTACTTTTGCTAAACCTCGATGTTAACCTCTACATTCAGTTTCAGTTTCTCTATTTTTACAGTCTGTGAAACTCGATGTTAACATCTACATTCAGTACCAGTTTCTCTATTTTTACAGTCTCTGAAACTCGTTGTTAACATCTACATTCAGTATAAGTTTCTCTATTTTGACTGTCTCTGAAACTTGATGTTAACATCTACATTCTGTGCTAGCTTCTCTTGGAGTTTTTGTGTAGTTTACTGACTGTGTGCAGCTTCAAATTTGTTTTGAACTTCAGGATCGCTCATTATTATTAACAACAGGATTCGTAAGAGATTTATTAGTAAAAATAAATACTAAATTTCAAGAACTGATAACATTTCACTATAAAGTGCAAACACAACAATTAAGATCTTATATAAAGTAGAATTCTTTTAACAATAGTAATTCTGCAGTGATCTTGTATTACTATACTTGTGAAAGCACGTGTGTGCACGTAATAATGAATGATTACGTAGGACAACATTGAAGTAAGTTCCACTCTTATATATATATATATACACACGTGTATATAAATATACGTATAAGACTAAACGACTATCGTACCAGATAAACATACTGAGGATATGTCTGGTGCTGAAACAAACGGTTATATATAATGACGAAACAATTTGTTTAAATATTACTTCCATTTGAATTAAGTTAATATTGTTATGTTATATTACTTCACATACATTGTCCTATTAAATATACTACTTGTGTGTGAATACAATAATAAAATGAGTCAGTTGATATTCGTTCTGTCAAAAAGCACATCTAACCAGAATAAATTAAATATTCTAAAAATAGCTAAACAATAATTTCACATCATCATAAAAATTCTGCCCTTTAAATTCAGGCACCGCGCTTTCAAAATTTTTGTACTGTATTATATAATTATTAGAATGCCGTCCTCTTCGTAAAGTGAAATTTTCTTTAAGATAGAATGGGAAAAAAATAAGAGAGTCAACCAAACAGTAGACGAAATGTTTTATTTTATTAGCTCGAAACAAACAATCGCAGCTGACTATCATAGTAATGAATGGACACAGTAAACAATTCAAAACAGGTGGTGCAAAATTTTTTATCTAACGTATTATTATGAATATTCATTTCTCTGTTGTGTATGAACTGGAAACCATTCATCAAAAATGTGGAGAAAATAGACAAAAATTGCTTTAAATTTTCATGATTTTCTACCACGGACGAGGAATGTATTTCAGTAATTTAGATAAAAGACGGGATATATCACCGTCCGTTAGAAAAGTATTCATTAGGAACTGTTAAATAACACCTTGCACAAAATTCTCCATTATTTATGCACTTGAACCAAATAATATGATAAAATATTGGACACAAAATAAACATTTAGTTTTCTCATTAAGCATTTCTGGCGTGTAATTATTCACACAAGCCAGACAATACCATGGGAAACATTTTCTATTCTGATTCAAAACAAAATACATCCATATATTAGCATATACATACTTATGGTCAGTATTTATTTATTTTTATATTATGTAAGCATGCAGTATACCTTTACATGTGTAAACAGAGGTTAATCTCCTGCCCAGTGCCTAGTAGCTAACCACTGAGTCACCTACAAAACAGATTTATTCTGCTCTTGTAGGGTTTCTTGTGGCCTTGTGTTCGTATTATTCCAGAAAAAAAAAACCTAGCTACATGCCTACACATTATTGCACACAAAATTGCAACCTCATTATGTCTTATATAAGATAACTTTTCACAGTCGTTTTAATATCTTAACATGAAGGGGTAATAATCATTTCTTTGGACACAGTAACAGAATCATAGCACTGTACTTTCAGCTAGAGAACAATGCCCTGTCGTCAAAATATCTGTTGATAAGTTTTACAAATAAAACCCCCAACATCGTAAGGTATGACAAAGAACAAAACTTGCTTTATATGAGCGAAATGCAGAATGTTTTTCAAGACTCTCATAAAATATTCTCATATATATATATGCGTCTTAATTTTCCATTATTCATTATTCATTTAATCGTTTCCTTAAACTTATTAACCATGTAGGTAACAATTTATAATGTTGGAAATAGCGGTAAATAATACGTTATCTCAACCTCCCATCCTTTACTCATACTCTGTACTTATACATAAAACTTATCATATTATATTTCATTCCAAATTACGTAAAATTACCCATTTGTTCATCTGTTTCCAATTTCACACTCTTATCATTTCTTCTTTGTGGCCATTATACACGTATAGTCTGCCATACATAAACGATCTAACACGAAATAACACAAAGTTTATGAGAATTATCTCCAAGAGCCGGTGGGGTAAGAAAGCCTTTTTGTTCAGTGTTGTCCATACGTTATTTTCAATCATAAGTAAAATTCAGGAGAGCTGGGGTTACTGGCTGCACCACTAGATACACTGGACAGTGACCTCTGTGAACAGTCTCGGTTCTTAGCCCCATTTATTTGCTGTTTGTAGTGATCTCTCTCCTGACATGCTCTTTCCAGTTCTTGACGAAGCCGAAATATTTCAGCCTGAAGAAATCTGTTTTTGGTCTCTAGTTCGTGCCTCTGAGCTAGCCGCTTATTTCGGCAGTTTTGGGCATAACCACGATTCTTCAACGTTCGTCTTTTCTGTTTGAGACGTACAACTTCTTCTCGCGGGTATCCATGTAATCGCTTGTTCAGTTCTCTAACAGTTAATGTGGTCAGAATGTCGTCTTCCAACGTATGCCATGAGGACTGCTCCTGATCTGTAGACATGCCTCCCCCAGAATTGCTTCCTCCGTCCATCTGGCAAGCAGGAGAGCAGGAGATCTGATTAACAAATCCCCCCAAAGAACGCGGTGGACCGAGTTCTTGATGCATAGTAGTCGATGAGACGTCAGAAAATTCTCTTTTTTCAAGCCAACTGTCTAGCTCTGCTGCACAGTGTGGTCGTAGGTCAAGTGGTTTGTGAGGGGTCATTCCTCCGTAGCGAAATGAAGGAGAAAACCACATTATACTGTCATCCATATGATTAGGTATCTTAGACTCCACCGACCCTGGAGGCATAGTTGGAGTGGTTAAAGTTGATGTCGGCATTGCCCCGAAAGCCGGTGAAGGAGGATTTCCCATGACATTTCCGGGGGTACTGGCAGCTATGGCTATCTGTTTCCTTGAATTCGGTCCCATACTTGACATGCCATTATGCATTGTTAAGTGCTGCTGTGATTCAATTGGTAATGCAGCTCCTAAAGGCACGGACTGTGTGGTTACAGGTATGGTCTCGGAGACATTGTCTCCCACAACACAAGATAAACTGCCGAATTTGTTGCGAGCCTCTATCTCCCGCTTAACCACTTCTTCCAGGTGATCTAGGTCAAAATCGTGTACATAGTCGTCCGACATGCCCGTCCCGTCTGCCTCCATGGTTCCTCGCATCCAAGCTTGTCTGTCGAGATCCGGTCCCGCTACTCCTGCCTCCTGCATCGGCGCTGCATCAAAATAGATGTCGTTCGAAAGTGGCGACCTTGGTTTGCCTTATGCGCAGTTGAAGGAGAAAGAATACAGTTTCTAAAACCGTCCCATGAAGTACACAACCAGATATAACATAGTTTAGAGTCAGAATGAATTTCTTAAAATCACTCGAGAAAAATCAGATGTTGTTCAAATTAATAAACTCTAGTTTACAGGTTAATTTTCTTGTTCAGACTTAGTAAAGAGTAAATACAGAATGTCTAGTTTAAGCAGCTCACCATCTAGTTATAATCGCTACGGAAATAGCACTTGCACCTTCTTCTCGTGAAGACGCTGTCAGCTGAGTGTTTGAGCATCGTATGCCGCGTGTTATGCTTGCGATGCGCGGGGCGTTTCAGACATTCACTGTATGTCAATATATGCAGGTATATATCAGCTGTATGACGATACTGTGACGTCATCTACGTGCACACCAGGCAGAATTTGCTACTGGCTCAAAGCTTCTAGAACATGTTCTGTGGTCAGGAGGAGGATCCCATCAAGAAAGTGTCCATCCTACTTGAAAGTGTGAGTGACATATTAGCCATTCTTGTTGCTAACACTCATACTGATTTTATGAAAAGCGCACACGCTTCATCGAGTATGTTAGCATATTATTACTTTCAAATATACATATAAAATGAAGCTTGTCGGGAGGGAAAATGGTAATTATAGCTAATAATTATTTTCGTTATCTACGTTTATTAATTTTGGTAAAAAATAAAATCAAATCTGCGCTTAATTTGCCTCAGAACTAAAACATCGGAAGAGGAACAAACGAGTAACACGTATTGAATGCATATCGACGTTCACTACTGTAACGAAAATCAAGGTCTTTTAGTATAACGACTCCCCAGTGTAAGGGAAATCCTACGAAAGCAGTTTGTAATAACATCAAAAGTGGCGTACTTTTATAGTGCACTAGAACTCCGATTAGATAAAAGACATCGTGAAAAACTGAAGTGAGTGAAACTTTGAAATATCTCAAAGTTAAGCGATAGCAAAGCGTTAAAATATTTGAAATTTAAACGAATCCAGTGTACTTTAATTTAGAGTTAAGAAATACTATCCAAGATATTTTGGCTGTTAGAGAGAAATACATAATCCTGGTTTTAAAAATAATAAATATTAAAGTAGCACAATTTATTGAAATATTTAGAACTGTTCGTTCCTAAATGCTATAAATATTAGAACAAACCTTCTGCAATATTATAATACTGAATATCTTTATTTTGATCTCTCTTTCATTCAGTGTTATCATTGTAACTAACAACAAGTAGAGATAAACCATAAAAGTTCGGTTGTCTCAAGCAAGAGTAATAAAACTACGTATTTCACTGGAATATAAAAGTGATTATTGGCTTCTTGCCAATACTTACCACGTGATTTATAGCATGTATGAAATGCTAATCATAAGGAAATTAAAATAAATCAAATAAGTAGACTAATAAAAGTTTTAAGATGTATAGATAGTAATTTCTATAAATTCACAATTTTAAAAATATTTTGAGCGATACTAAAAGAAGTTCTTGTAACGTTTTCAAAAATTTAAAGTCAACCATTCAATTACATTATCGTAGTAAATACTTACTTCTAATGCAGAGACCGTTTAATATATGAATACTACGATTTGTCAGCAGTGGTATTTGAAATGTGTGTTATTCTTATGTATTCTAAAGCGCTAAGTAATTGACTGATGTTAACAAAACAATGCTGAAGTTGGTTAATACAATGAGGAGATTTATATGAAATAAATAAACATTTTCTTAGACCATTCCCACTTACACTGTGCTCTATATAAACTAAATATGGCGGTTATAAAAACATTTTTTTCATAATTGTTTTTTGTACAATTATGTTCAATAGTTTTAAATATTTATTATTTTAAACATACCGTGTTAGCATTAGAATATAGTTGTGCACATATTTAAACCGTTTATGTCAATAACATTAAGTTTTTCTAGTATTCTTACATATACATTAAACACAAAATCGAAGATATGTCGGTTTTGAAGTTTCTAATATGCTGTGTAGCACATAAAGAACTACAGTTTAATTTACTTAAAATCAGTTAAGCCTATTTTTAGTTTTCATATGCAATTTTTTTTGTAATAATCTAAGTTACTTGTTTTTAAACTGCAACAAATAATATAGCTAGTCTATTACTAACTGAGCGTCACTACAAGCGTAAGCGATATTATTGGTGAAATTTTTGTTACATTTGGTATTGTTGCTATGCGCAAAGTTGTGTGATGGCTCTTCTCACCATAAATAATGAAACCTGAATTTTAGCGTAGTATGCCTACATACGCTTTTTTTTTATTAATCGACCCATATTGAGGGCGTATAAACAAAAATACATCAGTAATTCAGGATATCTCCCAACATACATACACAGAAAAGTAGCAGTAGCTAGCAAAGAAATAAAATAAAAATATTACTAAAGATGATAAAATTAAAATTATCTAAATTGAAAATCATTCCACTCAAGCTACCGACAGATTACTGTTACGTGAACCAAATGTGAGGCCTGAGTGGAAAAGAAAAATATCTGTAGCTACAGTTAGTCAATTTTTAGTATTAAAAAGATCAAACTTGCTAAATAATTTAAAACCTTTGTCCAGCCTTTTCTTCTTAATAAATGTTTATGTTCTACCCTAATCGCTATAGGAACATCAGTGGATAATGAATATTAGTAACAGTCTTACAACAATGCATGGAGAAAGTGTACAGGAAACTATACCTCTACTAGCTTATAACTCTGTTGTTATACAAATAACAATATGTTTTATTCCACTTCTCTGTATGTCATAGAATACGTTTATCCTTTTTTTATTCATATAGTATGCCTTTGTTTTAAGTTCTGTGAATTACACTAATCGTGAATTTAAATTGTGTATAGTATACAAATTTCATTGAATATTTCATCTACTGTCATGAAATCATTAAAAGAAAATGAAATAACTCTATTTCTAGTTATTCAACAACGCCTGATTAGTGAAGTACGCTCCATGCTATAAAAGTGTTCAAGATTTGTGTGAGCTGTAATGGCACTACTATATAAATATGCCTAGACAATGTTTCACTCTGTATCGTCCTAAAACGTGTTTCTTGACAACACTTTCCTTTAAATTAAAACTTAAATGTCACTAAAGAGTAAATATAGCACTCCACAAGTTTCACTGCGTTTGTTCAGTCTTGGCCAAATTTTCTTGGATACTGGTTTGTACTGATGTTATTGTGTACATGAATGATGTAGTTATTAAGTAAATACCCAAGTAGTGACAGAGAAATCAGCATATGATCGGACAAACATATGTGAGTTATTATTATGATCTGTATAAATATTTTCAGCATTTATTCCTTAAAACAAAGTTGCACATCTGTTTTGTAAAGAAGATGTGTTTTTAATATAATATTTTACGAAGCGGATTAGCGCTTTGTTAAGACAGTTTCTCTGTATTTAGTATAGAGTCGTGCCTCGTCATTTGTCAAAAGCTATATGGCATCAAATTGTTCGACTGTCCTGAAATGATATGAAGCAAACAGACATTGCAAGAACAATATGTTATACCTAGTATACTGTATGCAGAATCCTGAAGCATCATTGAACTACATGAGACGTTGTCCCATGAAAGTCACTAGTTTGACACAGAGGAGTTACTGTTCGAAATGACCATGTTTTGATCAGGTTAACACGTCAAAGTCGAAAGAAGTCTTGCAGCACCTCACGACAGGAATGATATGAACGCATTCTTTACAGGGTTTCCAGAAAAACACTGAAAAGAAACTGATTAAACAAGGTTATTTTTCATACAGAACTATTTGCAAACCACTATTAATCATAATTCCCCGCAGTAACCAAGTTACTTGGACAAGACGGCAGGACGACTTAGAACATTGACATGTCATCTTTTCTCATGAGTCCTATTTTCCACTTTCTAAAACTAATGGTGGGATTTGTGTTCGTCCTTCGCGTGGAAAACACATGAGAGATGACTGTCTTTCCCACAGGAAATACACTGGAAGTGGTGCAGTATATGTTTGGGCAGTTATGCAACATGGTAGAAAAACTGCTCTTCATATCTTCCAGGGAAACGTCAATAACTCCTCTTAAAGGCACTACATGGAGAAGATATTTCTGACATGTTTTATAGCAAGGTTTGTCAAGAACTTTGTATTCCAGGATTATGATGTCAGTGAGTTCTCAGATTGTGCAGGGTTATCTCGATCAAGAGGGTAGTTGCAAAACTTTCTAAGCCAATAAAGTCTCCAGATTGTAATCCAATATAAAACTTTCGGGCAGGACAAAGCCACAACATTGCCAACCACGAACATGAACCAGCTACTGTAGTTAAATTACAGCACCTTTTAGTGAAAGGTGGGAGGCTACAAACACTATTTATAATAATTTGATGTTATACTTTGTCATTATATAGTTCTAGGTGAGGTTTTGTCGTGATAGGTGAAATGCTGAATTCTACATCTCTCTACAGGTGTCTGATAAAAATTGCTTGCTGTCGTAATAAATCATTTATGAAGTTCATATAACCTGTCTCATTATACGAACTACGTATGTAGATGTTTTATATAACATTCATTTCTCAGTTTGACAACACTAAGTGCATTCATATTTAGTCTTTTCATTTATAATAAAGATCTTGTTTGTTTCAAAATATGCAAATATTTTGGCCTAGACTGACATTAAAAAAATTAAAACGCATGAAGTATCTAATACATACAATACATTGTTATTTAATTTTGCTTGTGTCATTTTGTTTATTTTTTCTTAAGCAGAAAGCTACATAATGGAATATCTGTATTGTGCATACGGCGGAAAATGAAACCCGATATTTAGAATAATAAGCCCTCATGTTTATTTCTGTGTCACTAAGACGTACAATAAAATATCTTGGAAGGATAGGATGGCTATAGCAACTCTATTATGTCATCCCTACCAAACTGTATCTTTACATCACTTTGATAAACCCTGAACAATTGACGTCTGCAAATATTTGACCCTAATTCCACAAAATATTCCCATTCTAAGACATCACTACTGCTCTGAAACCTCGTTAGACTTTCATTTTTAAATATTTTTTACTCTTAATAGATCATCAATAAAGCGTATGCGCAAAGAGGGATTGTGGGTTTATATGAGTGCCACAAGAGTAGAAGAGATGAGAAGTTTCTTGATTTAAGTATGATACGCACAGCATTTCATTCACTTAGTATAAAGAAATTATATTATTTGAATACATTTATTGTTCATAACATATTGATCCTTGTGCTTAATATATGCGACGCATAAATAATGTAAGCAGTCTGCCTACTAAAGAGGTTTGTATATGTTATATTAAAACGATTTTGGAGCCTCACGACGTTGTTGTAATGTCAGTCCGGCTGGTCATGCCCCATCTGGTGACTATACATCCTCATCATATCCCTGCAGCCTACTTTTCCATTTGTAAAGAGCGCTATGGAAGATTAGCATGTCCAAATCATAGCCATTCTTTCTATACACTATCCATGCCGCATCTAGTATACAAGAAAGATGCTTTCTCAGCACTAACTTCAACACTTCAGACGCATAGAAATTCTTAGGTACTGCATTATTTGACTACTCTATATATGCTACAGTTGAAAGAATATGTTGTGGGAGCAATCTGTTGACAAGCGACTGGCGTCCCTTTTATGGACACAAATATTTCTTTATAATGTTGTATACAATTGCCTGAGGTATGTGGATGGCTTTTGTCATTGACCTTTATGTTTGTGGATTCTTACCTGTTGTAAAGGACATATTTTCTTACAGCGGCTGAGTACAGCTTGTTGTAAGTTTCTTTCCGTACGATGCTGGGACCCCAAGTTGATCCATATTCCCTTATTTTGCAATACCATGCATGAAACACCCCCATCTTGAAAATTATAAATTCTCGATTTGAACACATTTTTATATTGCATCAAAACTGAATTTTATATAACCTTCTGAAAGGGAAAATTTTAATGGTATAATGCTACCTGCAAATCACTAATTAATGTTAAAATGTTTTAATATGACATACATAATCCTTTACAATTTTTACTGGCTCTATTGTTTTTTAGAATGTTTTAATTAAATATATGAATATTATTACGTTTAATTATTATCTATTAAGTTGTAGTCCAGGCCTATTAATATTTAACATTTACTGAAATGAATACAAAATACATTTTTTCAAGTATGCGAAGACGAAAATATTATATTGACACTCGCAAGAATTGTATTTCATATTAATTAATGAACAAAATCAAAATTTCTATATATATTTATTTATTACACCTATTTCTAGGGCTTCCAGTAGTATAGCAGTAAATATAAAGCTTATAATGCTACATTTCGATACCTGTGGGGCGCACATAATAGACTGCCCTTTGAGCAGCTTTATTTTTAACTGCAAACAAACTTATTCCTGAAAAAATGTTGATGCTGAACTCAATCCTTTTGATTCTAATGTTAGGCTTAAGTAAATATCTGGTACTTCTCTTAGTCTCTATGGATTTCCACTGTGACAAGTTATCAAAATGACAGAATAATACTACCAAAAGTATTCTATATTTGTTAAGTTGTTTTGAAAATGGTCATCTTGATCTGTTTGTTTTGTTTGTTATTAATCACGAAGCTACAGAAATGGTTCTCTGTACTCTGTCCATCTAAGGTATCGAAACCCGGTTTCTAGCGGTATACGTGTCACCGGGGCAATCCTGATATTAAAACAAATATCTGTAAATAATGCACACCATTTTAGAATGAAGAGAAATATAAAAAAAAATAAACTGTCTAGTGTGTGTTTTTTAGTTAATGTAAAATTGTAAGCATAATGACTATGCAGTCTAAACAATCAAGATACTAGTGCACCAAGTACCAGGCAATCTTCCGTGAATGAAGATGAATATATTCATATTTCAATGCATTAAGTCATTAAAGCAATCTGTAGAAATCCTTTTTAGTTCCAGTCACGATACTTCTTTCATTTCCTCTTTATAAAAAATATAATAAGAAATTTCTTGCCCCAAGCCTCTACAAGCCACAGTTTATGTCCAAGCTCCTTCACATATTATATAAAGACAAGATATACCATTCACTCACTGCATCTTTGATAATAGTGCTGCATTTAAAATCCAAAATGGCTACCTGTTGGGTATATTTAACAACAAGGACAGGATTCTAGTTTCTATAGTTTTCACCATTATTCTTGAAATTTCACAATGACCTTCAAGACACTAAAAGCTCAGCGAGAATCATGGTTGAACTGAATTGGAAAAAAAATCAATAAAATTATCAGGTAGCCATCTTGATAAACAATATTAACATTGTAAACTATATAAATTTATTTGATTTTTCAGTGTTTTAAACTATCTCATCCTCTAATTTTGTAACAATCACAGAAACAACATGGCCCATAGGTAGTCATCATGAAATATCATCTGTTTGCTCATATGGTTCTATAGCAGATACATTTCGTGCCCCATCTTCTTCAAAAATTTCGGTAAGCCTTAAATATGACAAGTTCAGCGCGCCTTTCATTTTATTGTCAAAATAGCTATGGGACAAATTAAGAAATAGCATTAAAAATCTAGTCTCTACAGTTATTTAGCAACGATTTTCAAATTTTGGACTAACTCTGGATTATTTTTAACCTAATCAGAGAAAGGTTATAGCTGCAAACAAAGACACATTGTAAAATAATTATACCAATGCAGCTTCCAGTACTTAAAGGTTTTAGTGGAGTCATCTTCAAATCATTGATTAATGTAGGGTTTATGTATATTTTTAGACACAGTTGACATCATTTTTTGTCATTTCTACATTTACACTACGTGAAAGGAAAAAGGTTGTGAATTCCCCTTCGTTACTATTAAACTAGACTGGTGCATATGATACGAGTCTTTTCACCTCCAGCCATGCTACTATGAACATAGTGTATCTAAATTGCGTTAACACAGATACTACTCTAACCAGTAAATATGTTATAGTGTTTGTCTCAATGGGTATGTGAATTTCACCGCTTGACCCATTAGTTGCCAAGAAGTATGCAGAAGATCCATAAGATCTGTATTCCTAAGCGCTAATGATTCTATTGGTAAAATATCATGCGATACACGTAGCACATACTTTTCATTACAGACTGTATCACCCTACATAGGACAGCTCAAAAGTGGATCTAGAACGTTGGTACTGGTATGCCAAATGATGAGAAGGAAATGGAACCATTTATAGAATAACAGTTACAAGTCCAGCGAATGCCTATAGCTGAAATAACATGAGTGAAACAGGGATATCTCCGGTGTCCTGGCATGTTCATAAACTGATGAAGTATGAATTTTGATACATAAAACTGTCATTTAAAGGCTTGATTCAAATGAAAACATATAAAAACAATAATGATTATGTTGGTTGTAATATTTTTATTTTATTGTAAATCTACACAATGCTATCTGTGCTCTGTCTACCGCGGAGATTCAAACCCCATATTTTGGCATTGTAAGTCCGTGAACTTACCACTGTCTTAAAGAAAAAAAATTAAAATACACCTAACTCCACAATATACTCCCATTCTCAAATATTACCATAGTTCCTGTCATAGGAAAACATAGATATTGGAAAATAAATTAGGAAAATTTCATATTTCAACGTTATTTGAAAAAAAATTCATTGCGTTTTGGGAAATTTCGGTTCTCTGAAAACTATTTTTCCAAAACGAATACGTCAACACTAAGAGACTGATCTGGTTGACTTTAAGGCACACTGGTATCCCAGCACTTCATGTATATTTTCCATCATAAATAATAATTTGTGGATATGGGGGAAGATATAGTCATTCAGAAGATGAATTTCACATAAACAAGGACCTGAACTTCAGTATTAGGAAGTAATGGGTAGTTCATTAACATTAGGCATGTGAAGGTCTGAAGATGGATGTTAAATGAAACAAACTATGTGAATATCAGATAAGTATCAGAGATGAATGTCAGAAAAATGAAGGGGTAAAGTACTGATGAAAAGGATTATATCGAATGAATGAGAATTACTAGATGAATATTGGATAACTCAAAATCAAAATATGGGTATCGAGTATAAATTTAGGGATGAAGATAGGGTAACTGAAGATCAAACATTAGATATCTTGTTAATGAATTTTGGAAAATGAAAGTTTGGTAGTTGAGAGTCGGAAGATGATGGATAAATACGTTAAGCTGGTGAGATAAGTAGATAAGAAAAATCAAATATGCCTTTGTACGAGAAATTTAAATTCCATGATTAAATTACAAGTGTAACGTTTAGACTTGTCAAGAGAGACAATCGTAAACCTCATGCTCTTGAATGTCCACTTTATGAAGACAATCAGTCAATAAGTCATTTATGACTAGCGAAAGACGTTAAATTGAGGGGAATTGTTTCATGCAGTAAACAAATGAACTGACTTGGTTCGTGTTCAAGAAATTCTCGTTCTCAAATCCAAATTCGTGCCACAAGCAGCTTTCAGCCAGCGCACGCATATCCGCTCATCCTTGAATGGGGATTAGGTCGACTATTTAAAGTAATATCAGCGTATGTAACTTCTGCACACTCGTCGTCCTGTATTGTGTGTTATCACAATACAGTTATCTGTCGAATGGTTCATGGCTTAGTGCCTACCTTCCGGCCCTATTCTTCAACCTAAAGCATCAAGAAGAGTAAAAGACTAAAGCACGAGCTTCGAGTGGATCTTCGGGCATGTCTTAATGCATTACAAAACATCTTAACAACAGGCGACGCACGTGGAAGAACGTGATTAATTTGAACAAAAAACATGATTCCAGAGATGATATGGCATTTCCTTGTTGTTTGACTGTTTTTGTCTTTTATTTCGGAATAATAAATTGGCTAAAATACCTAAATTATATTTTATTTATAATTAATCACAGAAAGTGATGGGCTTATGTATATAGATCTATACATAACAGCGTGGAAAGTAGAACGATAAATTTTCTTTTCTTGATTTCTCTTAGCCTTCATATAAACATTAACTCCTGTGTTTTTTAAAACTGTTAATCTTAATTGAAATATTCTGTCCAGTTGTGTTTGTTTGTTTTCGAAACGAATGATTCTAAATTCACAAATAATTGATATCAATAAAGACAAGCATGGGCACCAGCATGGCCAGGTGGTTAAGGCACTCGACTCGTAATCCGAGAGTCGCAGGTTCGAATCTCCCTCAAACTAAACATGCTCGCCCTTTCAGCCGTGCAAACGTTATAATGTGACGGTCAATTCCTATTCGTTGGTAAAAGAGTAGCCCAAGAGTTGGCGATGCCCGATGATGACTTCCCTCTAGTCTTACACTGCTAAATTGCGGACGGCTAGCGTAGATAGATAGTTCTCGTGTAGCTTTGCGCAAAACTCAAACCAAGACAAATGTCAACTGGTTTACATAAGATGATATCAGTATTAAGAAAAATGTAAACTCAATATGGATAATAATTATACGTAAGAAACATTTCTTAAAAATTAGATAAGTATATATATTAAAATCCTTTTCGACTTTTTGTCGTAACTGATAATTAAATATTCCTTTTACATAACTTAAATATGATCTAACTAAATAATGTATAAATAGAATACAATATTGCTTGTTTATTTCAAGATAAGCACTTCCTACACAATGGACATTATGTTTTCTGTCCACCACAGATATCGAAACGTTGCAATTCCACAGACATGTCGCTGTGCCACGGAAGAGTCCAGAATATAAAAAAAACAAGAACAAAGATATAATTTTTGTTTTAGTGTGATGGTTAGCTAAAATAATATGTTTGATTCATTTATCTAAATAGTGTGTTTTTCTACAAAACCCTAAAGTTTATTAAAGCATACTTATTTATCTATCATGTTATTCGTGTTTTCATCTTGTTTCTTTTTTCTTTTCGCTTTTACAATATATCATTCTTTGGGCAATGACACATTTCCTGACCTTGTTTTACGTAATAAATTTAAAGAAAATGGTCCTTCCGGTAATATTAAGCAGGTATTAAAATGCAGAGGTTGAAGTTTCCTTCAGGTATTCAACTGAAGTCCTACAAAAGTCAACCACCAAAGCTTCTCCACGAGCATTGTGTCAATGACGACTGGCTATGTTTCTCGGTAAAGGTTTATTGTGGATCGTTTTTACGGTACTCTTTGTGCTTAATATACACTTGGTTGTATTTGTAGTTTTATGGAACCAAGGTTGGCCGAATCCCCTCATTTTCTTATAAGAATGACAAAGAAAACCTTGCAAGTGCTTCCCGCGCTAATTCTTAACCCTAGGTTGTTCGAGACAAACTGTACGTAATAAATATTAACATTAGAGCCAGAGTAATAGTGCTTTGCCTGGGTTGTTACATGCTTATATTTTTTTCAACACGTTTTAATATCACGATTTAAACCTCAGTTATTATGTACAAAGAACTATGTTTTTCACAACGTTTGTTTTCACGAGTTAACTCTCAGTTGTTTTGTGCAAAGAACTTTGTGTTCTAATACGTTTGTTTTCACGAGTTAACTCTCAGTTGTTTTGTGCAAAGAACTTTATGTTCTAATACGTTTGTTTTCTCGATTTAATCTTCAGTTTATACGTGCAAAGAGCTTTGTTTTCCAGTTCATTTTGTGTTCACGGTTTAATCAACTCAGGCGACTACTTGCTAGCTTCCTCCAATATCACGCGTGATTTGATGGTGTAGCACTTCTATAGGGGCAACATGAAAGTACAGACAAGTGATAAAGTGAAAATCTTGTTACCTTACATTTTTTACTTGGTTACATCTATTGGACAATTTATCCTGTGGGTTTGATTCTTAAAGCTAAAATGAAATTAGCTTATTTTCCACCTTACACACATGTTACACTTAATATTAAATCAGTAATCAGTACAAATAAGTTTTAGTTCAAAGAAACGTTTAGTTTCTCTTTCTTTTTGTCTAATATCAAAGCCACATTGGACACATTGGGCTATTCATGGGAAATCTAGTCCCGGATTTTAATATTGTAAGTCCGTAGACTTAATATTTCTGACTGTAAGATAAAGTAATGGAGTTATCATCGTTCTAAAAAGTGACTCTGGAAAAAGAAATTAAATATAAATGTTTTAAGTGAGTTTAGATATTTGACGTACAACCAGTATTCATAAGATAAAATAAGCTTTACTAACTATATATATTTCCAAGAAGTATTTAAAATTCCAACGTCACGACAGCTGCAATTTTAAAGAAGCATTTAAAACTCAACATACACTGAATGCTCTTTGACAAAGATAGAATCAATAGAGTATGACAACCTTGTGTAAATAATATGGCTGTGGTTTCAAGTTGAATGTTTGATTGATGCATCTATCTTTATACTTTAAATTCTTTACCTTTGCATACATTAAACCCTAAACTAAACTTTAACATTCTATGACTTATTTTACAAAAACAACAACTATTAATTCAGATTAAACCTTGAAAGTTGGATCTCTGAAAATTTATAGATGTTTTCATGTTTCTTTTGTTGTCGATATTACGGAATTAATTCTGACAACATAATGAATTTAGTTGTAGCTTCAGAATGATACTTGGACCTCGGAAAAACTTGCGATTAAAACATTGAAGTAAACTTTGTTTACATTTAGTGAGAATGGGTTTTATAGATCGGCCACAAACTTTCGGTAAAGAAGTTGGAAGTTTTAGATAATCTAATTAACTGTTTATAACTACAGAAATACTGTAGTTAGTCAAAGGTTAAACTTTAACAGTGTTCTAACTATATGTTAGCAGCAAAGCCAAAACAGTTTATATCAGTATTTTGTTAGATAAAAAAAATTGCATCGGTGAAAATAGCTTTCGTCAGAAAGGAATGATATATATTTTTTATATCCTAAATACAAAGTAGACATGTTAGTTGATACGCGATATATTGCTTTTCTATAACTGTTTTGAGCGTGTACATATAAAGAAAAGCAAAAAAAAACATCTGGAAAATTGCTTCTTGAGCGTGTAAGCAAAGGTGTGGAATCTATGAAGCATTCACAACACACTCTTTGTGAAGGTTAAGATGTAAATATATTTGAAGTATTAGCTTTCATGTATGCACATGGGATAGGTATGGAACATCTGAAAAATGTATAGTATTCTTCTATAAATAAACTTCACACATGGACGTGAACGTTGTGCGCATTTTTGTTTTTAGTTAAGCACAAACCTATACAATGAGTTATTTGTACTGTGCTCACCACCGGTATCGAAACCCGGTTTCTAACTTTATAATTCCTCAGACATCATGCTGTGTCACTGGAGGTCAGGACGTTGTTTAAAGGACTGTCCCATGATTCAATATATGAACCTTATATTAACAGGTGGCTGACACCATACCCTAGAGTTAATATGTGTAAGAAATAACATATAATCAAAATGTTTCTTTTATAAAAAGCTGTTGTGCAAATGAAGAAAAATCAAAAGAACAACTTTTGTTACATTAACGATAATAGCAGTATTGGGCTTTCACACTACCCCAAATACGTCACGAAACGGTTACACCGTTTTTAAGTAGTCACATATGGCTTTTGTATTTCTAAACGTTTTCTGAATTGAACGGAATTTAAATATAAGAATACCAACTTTTAACTTCATGAGCTATATCGGAACTCTAATTACTATTAGCTTCTATTGGGTGACCCTTTCGGTGGTTAACTTTCGTAAACTTTGCTTGTTTAAGATGTTTGCGAAAAGCTGTTGAAAGTCACTTGCGCATATAGCCTCTTTTAATTTTGAACTGATAAGCCTGAGGAAAAGGCAACTTGTTAACAATATTAATCGCCAAATCTTGAGCCACGCTTCCTGACCAATTAGTGGAATCGGACTGTCACCATTAAAGCGAACCCACGAGCTTATGAAATGGGGTTGATTTTGTAGCAAAGGGTATCCCCGGATTCATAACTTCGGAAACGCTCATTTACTTAGCAACGTCCTGTTTTATATCTCGAAGCAAAATAGTTTCATTATATTTGCCATATTTTAGTGTTCAAAAGGAATTGTATTGTGATCATTGTTTTCTTTACCGTCTTGTAACATTTAAATGGACTATCTAGATGCATTTTTACTTCGATAGGTAGAATCCTATTCACCAATAATTTAGGTATAAAATATGCTAAGAAACGTTAGGGGTGTACATATGGACCGTAATTTCATTTCAGTAGTGAACATTACATGGTTTTAAATCATCCTAATCTAAACAAAATAATCATTTAAAGAAAAATTTGAAATACCCGTATGTCCTAAATTAATTAGTAATCTGTACTTTTTCGTAAAGCCTTTAACCATTTGAAACAAAACTTTCTAACAATCCTACACCAATGGGCTGCAGCACTTCATCAGGGGCAGACGTAATGTGAAGTAGACTTCATTGATGATTTTTCCAGGACTACATTAAATCTATTAAATCCTCCACAGTTTTGATAATTTGCATACACCAATTAATTTAATCTTCCTAAAACAAAGTCCATCGAGCTCCAGAGGAAGCAGTTTATTAGATTTATTATAAATATTTTAGTTATTACTACTGCATATTCAACGAAGGTTTGGAATATAATACTTACAACTGACCAGATTATTTAAAATGTCTTTATTTATTTGATAAATCTCCTCAAAATTAGACCATCACCTGAAATGTTTTTTAAGTCATTTACATGTTGCATTGAGTGGACTAGTGGGTGGGTCCGAAGGTAGGTGAAACGAGCTTATATTTTATTCATGATCATGAGTCAAATCTATGCTCGTTTCATATTTTCATGGCTGAGATGACGCAAGATGTCGTGGAATAAGATAAACTAATTCATTTGTTGTGTATAAAACAAAGAATAAAGCAGAATCACTAAACGTTGTAAGTTACTGAGAACCAGGAATGAAAACCTGTTAACAATCACGTGTTTAAACTATCGAAAATTAATTGCGATAAACGAAAATTCATGGCGGTTTATGCTTCACTAGTTTTTGAATTCTGTTTTAACAGTTGAATGTACAAATGAATTATATTTGTATAATATCAGAAAGTGTAGTTATCTGTCTTAGAATACAAACATGGGAATTTGAAATGAAATGAACAAATTGAATCTGGTAGCTTTCTATGTTTGGAATTAACCACAAAGCTGCACAATGGGAAATCTGTGCTCTGCCCATCACGAGTATCGAAACCCGTTTTCTAGCGGTTTGAGCCATCAGACATGCCGCTGTGCTACTAAAGGGGGCGTCTGGTTACATTATTATGTTTAACTGGAGCTTGTTTGCTTTAAATATTTAGTCATATTCGTGACTGATACGCTGTTTCAAAAACTGTGGGCCTGGCATGGCCAGGTAAAGGCACTCGACTCGTAATCCGAGAGTCGCGGAATCCCTGTCACACCAAACATGCTCGCCCTTTCAGCCATGGGGGCATTATAATATGACGGTCAATCCCACTATTTGTTGGTAAAAGAGTTGGCGGTGAGTGGTGATGACTAGTTGCCTTCTCTCTAGTCTTACAGTGCTATATTAGGAACGGCTAGCGCATATAGCTCTCGTGTATCTTTGCGCGAAATTCAAACCAAACCAAATAAAACAAAAAGAAACTGTGACATATTTATTGTTATTATTATAAGTGTAAAGGAATGAGTAAACAAAGCCCACATATCTGGCAAATCTATTAAGCAAAGCAATGTGATATTAAGATTGCATATACATTTAACAAGGAAACCCTAAAGGCATGTTACAGTAGAAAGTACTGTATTTAGATAGAGAACGAAAAGTGTAGTACCGTTTTCGTCTTAATTTATGCTGCTTTTGTTTCTACACTGTGTTAATATCGGCTCCAAACTATTTTAAATTAACTATAGGCACATCCTTGGCCTCTAGTGGGACAGCAGTAAGTCTTCAGATTTAAAAGTTTAAAATTGGGGTTCAAGTCCATTCTTGTTTTGCTATTACAACACACATGCCACTTACTTTGTTATTAATTACGTACTGTAATTTATTTTATACAATTCTTCAATTTATTATTTTACGTATTATGATTTCATACAGTCTGAAACTGAGTTATATATTAATTTTAATTTATAAGTTAATTAAATGTTGAGAAGTATCAAATTTATGATATTTGCCCACAAGATTGATGTACACAATTTTCTTTGTTAATACGAATATATTTTAATATGTAAACAATTATAAAATTTATAATAATGGTTATCACAAATAGTGATTTATGTACAAAGGTTTTACAAACTTACAAACAATATTGAGTTTTTTATCTGGTCTGAAACTGAATATTTTTATTTGGGATTCACGATAAGCGAGTTAATTTCGAGTTCGTATGGATACAGTTTACTTAACGGATAGCTAACTAACTCTCTCTATTCTTCACTAGTTTCACACCATTTACAAGCTGACTATTCACCGCTGAAGTTATGTAATGTCCTCGTGGATTGACGTCCGACTATAAACGTTCTGAAACAAATAATTATAGTTTTCCAATTAGTAACCGTTTATCTCACTTGTAACATACCAATTGTAGCAAACTAACAATAATTTACTGTCTCTATGTGTGTTGCGATGCCTAGCTTTCATAATCATTAGTCGAGGTTCTCAAACTTTCAGTTGGTAACAATGGTGGCAATCATTAGTATTTACATACACACATCATACGGTGTTAATTCTTACACTCAAGAATATTCTAAAAAATTAGAAGATAAGTGGGAATTTTGCAACACATATTTAACAGTAAAAGTTATGTGCATTTCTAAATATAAATTTAACTAAAACAAACATGAACATAAAAACAAATATATAATAGTAAATCCGTCACATATTCGGAAGTGGAAATTTATTGATTGGATAGGTGTGGTTGTTTTATGATATATATGATTATATTTGTAGGATTATCAGGTACTCTGCTTAAAATTTCAATACAAAAGTAAAATATTTAAGTCGTGTTTCTTTGAAGTATCTCCGACAACAAAAATAAAACATAACAATGGTTGACTTGTTAAGAATGTAACATATATCACCTGTTTCGAAATGAATGTATTTTACTAACAATGTAAACACGTCAGAGTACCTCACTGAAAAAATATAAAATATCTTCGAAATGTTTTCTGGAATGCTACTGAATTACAGTATCTTGTAACATAAATAAAACTACAAGATTTTTTAAACTTTTTAACACTGTTTTTCTTGACTTTGATGTATATAGATATATCAAATCCCGTAAATTTTGATATAACAGAGAATGTGTACATATTTGAATACAGTACTTATCAGCCGATACGTGGTTCAATAAACATTTTATTCTACTCACGTGCCAACACGAAGCATTTCTTATTCTTGGCAGTGAAACAATTCTTACATAGTTTCATTGTGCTTGTGTTTGACACGTGTGAAAACTCTATATGAATAAACCAAGTTACGTTAAAAGTTTGACTGTTAAAAAGATAACTTTGTACATAATATAATTTCATTATTAAATTTGAAAGTAATAATATTTCTAACAGTTCTTCACGCGGTTACTACAGGAAACACTTGACAGAAAACATTTTGAAGAATAAACATTGTTTTTTTTTATTACTATTATTATTTGCACTTCGTTGTAATACAACACCACCTATCAGCTCTGGACTTAAGTAGCAGACTTATAAATTCAGACTCATGAACACAGAATAGTACTTGATCACCTTTCGTGCAGTGGAAATGAAAAATTTAAAACAGTTTTGTATGTTTTACTGGTTATATCCGGAGAAATTAGAAATTTTAAACAGCGATGTAAGTTCAACTGGTTAGAACTGGACAGCATTACGAAGTTTTGGAACTGACGTCTCGGGTGATTTCAGGTATAACCTATCGTTCACGTTTAGCTTCAATAGCTGTAAGTTAGTTCCATCTATATATTTTTCGTCCAACTATATTTGTTGTAATTACCCGTAAATATACACAATAACACACAAATTGAAATTATTCTCAAATTTTGTGTATTAACCGTCGGATAAAATGGTTAAATTTTAAAAGAATATTCCATAAATACAACTCACCACATCAAACATCAACGTCTTTGATAAACTGAGAATGTCGATTCTTTACACTGATAGGTTAAAATTCCAAGTCTGTCTCTTAAATAAACCTGCTTAAGTTTTTTTCTTTTGCTTTTATGTTATTCAGCTCACTCCATTTCACATTAATGATAAATATATAAAGTGACTTAGAATGTTCACAAATCGGCGATAAATTCTAACTTGTCTCCATGATCACGAGTCAGTGAACGAATTATCGTGATTTCAGATTATGCTTAGATTTATCCCTATTTTGGCAGACGTGTGTGTTAGGCATCAGTGTGTGTTTCTAAGATCTGTACAATTTATCAAAAATTTCCATTTTCTTCTATTACCAACGATTAACATGATAGATTGAAGTTTTACACCATTCAGTGTTGTTAACGCTTAAATTCCTCAACAGCCGTTACTTCCTTAAACGTATTTTAAAATTTTAGTTACATGAAAAATTACAGTATTACTGTGCATCAGTTATTTTCAATATTATTTTCGAAAGGAACATACTTATGTAAAGCGCTTATGTTATCCAGTTTTTAACTTGTGTTTGTTTGTTTTGATTTTCTTTTTGTAAAGCTACACGAGGGCTATATGCGCAAGCCTTCCCTAATTTAGCAGTATAAGACTAGAGAGAAGACAGCTAGCCATTACCACCCACTACCAACTCTTCGGATACTCCTTTACGAATGATTAGTGGAATTGACCGTAACAATATAGCGTCCCCACGGCTGAAAGAGCGAGCATGTTTGATGTGACAAGGATTAGAACTTGCGACTCTCAGATTACTAGTCAAGTTTCCTTACCACCTGGCCTTGCTGGGCCATTTAACTTGTGATAGATTTAAATTGGTTCTCATTAATTTATCAACCCTAATCAGTAACTTCATATAGCGACAGCGTGTGTATTATATGAATGGTGTTTGAAGATCGCTTTCACTCACCACTTTGAACGTATATTCATATAGGATTTCAAAAATACGTAGCATTGTTGCCGTATTCTTCATATCTACTTAGCGGACATGTTGCTCAAAATACTAAAAGTAAGTATGAAACCCAAGTTGAGACCTAGCAAATTAGCCAATGTATGCAACTCAAGGTATGAAGAAAAATGCAGAAAAGTCGGTTTTGACAGAACAGATCCCTATTCTATCCCATCAGTAATGACAATTGCTCTATATGCTAGTAAATTAGTCGACATTGCAAACGGAGGGCTAGAGTCAGGCCTATACACCTATGTTAAAGTCTCGCAGACCGAGAACATAGATACTTTAAATTATTTAGTCCTAACAACACTTTTTTACACCGGAAAGTAATTTCAGGCCTTTAAAAGCCTTAATGCTGACAAGTATTTTGTGGTCAGCTGGGTACACGATGTTAGAATGTGAAAGGTGTACCAACTACACAGCCTGCTCAAGAGTAAACCGAAGTTGTTTTTGGTAGCCAGGTTTGTTGTTTATATTCTATTAGTGGTGACTTTACCATCATAAGTCTTTCCTTAGTACACGTTACCCTATATTTTACACAAAAATCCCTGGATTCTAGTGCTACCTGTCTTGAGAAGTCATTTATTTATAAAACTTTATTATTATCCACTGGTTCCTTCCATCTAGCACTGTTTGTATTGACTTCTAAAATAATATCTAGATTACAGGAAACACCAAATATTTACAAGCTACAGATGTTTTCAAGATCTGTGCAAAATAAATGTGACAAGGTACATTGCATACACAAGTAGTACTAGCTGAATGTAAAGTGGGAACTGCATTGTGTATGGTACGACGGTGGTTTCCAAGTCTAATCAATGTCTTTCTGGTGTGTATATTTTACAGTCCATTTAGCTCCACACACTAAATCTTTTGGAAATTTATAATATGATAATTACGGATTCTTTTGTCTAGTTTTTTTGTATAACTAACTGCCTCACAATTGACTGTCATTTCACGTTTTTCAGGTTCCAATAACAGCAACTACATTTTGATTACTAGATTGTCTCTCTGGTACGTCCAAAATGGCGGTGTATATATTTATGCTTGCTGGTAATAAATACATAACGTCACGCGATGTGATCTATATGATGCTGTTGTTGTTTTGAATTAAGCACAAAGCTACACAATGGGCTATCTGCGCTCTGCCATCACGGGTATCGAAACCCGGATTTTAGCGTGTAAGTCCGCAGACAAACCGCTGAGCCACTGGGGGGCAAGGTAAGGTCTGATGCTGTTTTGAATCGAGCACAAAGCTACACAATGGGCTATCTGTGCTCTGCCCACCACGGGTATCGAAACCCGGATTTTAGGGTGTGAGTCCGCAGACATACCGCTGAGCCACTGGGGGGCGTGATCTATATGAAGTACAGTTTTGGCCAAAATGTTTGAATAGTATACTGTTATATAACTAATTACGTTACCGACCACATTCATGGAGTAGTTATCGAGTAAATACCGAGTAGTTAAAAAAAGGTAATTTATGGTTGAATTAGCACATGTTAGTTATTGTCCCGTTCTTTGTTATCTGTTTTGAGCATTTGTTCCTCAAAATACACATATACACCTGTTTTTTTATAAAAGGGTGTATTTCTGGTATAATCTTTTTCGAAACAGAAATTGGCTCATGCAATTTCTCTGTACTTGATGTAGAGTCATGCCTCGTCACGTGTCAGATGTTATAGGGCGTCAAATTCTTCGTCTCTACAGAAATAGTATGAAGTAAAGGTACATTGTAAGAATATTAAGGTATGCACAGTATACTCTATCCAGAAATCTGAAACTACTGCTCGAGACGACCTTTTGATCAGGCTAACACGTCAAGGTGGAAAGAAGTCTTGCAACAGCTCACTACAGGAATGGCATATACACATTCGCTTCAGGGTATCAAAAAAAAAACAGTGAATAGAAGACTGACTAAATAAGGTTATTTTCTTACCAGCAAACCAATATTAACTAATATTCACCGCCGTTACCATGTTAGTTGGGTAAAATAACATGCCAACTTGTTAAAACTGATAGTAGGTTTAATGTTCGTTGTTTGCCTGGAGGTAAAAGGAGGAGCACCGGCTTTCTCACAAGGAATACGCAAGAGGTGGTGCAGTACATGTTTGGGCAGTTATTCATCATGGTGAAAGTAATGCTTGTCGAATTCTCCAGCGAAATGTTAATGGTGCCTTCTAGAGGCATCACATGGAGATGACATTTCTTCCATATGGTAGGGCAAGATTTGACAATAGCTTTGTGTTCCAAGACGAAAGTGCCACTTTTCAACCAGGAGGACATTACAAGACTGTCACGATCAGCAGTCTCCAGATTATAATCCAATTGAAAACTGTTAGGCAGAAATGAGCTGGAGCAGTGCTAATTATGACCATAAACCAGCTACAATAGCCGAATAAAAGCACTTTCTAGTGACAAGATGGATTGAAATTAATTACATCTCTAATCTCATCGAAAGCATGCATGTCATCATGCGAAAAATCTCTAAAATACGAGGAAGACCAACCAAATACTGAATCTTTAATATGAATTGATGTAAGATAAAAGAGAGTGTTTGTAATGATTGGATGTTATATTTTGTCATTATATATATATTGCTAAGGTTTTGTTGTGATAGGTGAAATATGAAGTATACTGTTTTCTATAGACGTCTTGTAAAATTGTTTGCTGTTGTAATGAATCGCTCGTGATGTCTACAAAACCTGTCTCATGTAGATGTTTAATATAACATGCGTTTCTCAGTTGGTCAGTGCTCAGTGAGCTTATTTTTTACAAAATATGGAAACATTTTGGCCAAGAGTGTGTACAAGTTTTAACTTTTATATAAAGTTGTTCCATATTAAGCTGCATATTATTGAAACAGAATATTGATACAGTTTGAATTAGTTCTGTTTTGACGTTGCAGGGGAATTCCAGCTATGTGACATTGTATAATATTCTCAAGATATTTTATTTTTCCAGTAATAAACTAAGATAGTGTGCACTTGTCAATAGTTATACAAACAAGCCAAACGTATCTAAGGGTGGTTATGTTTTTATTAAGTAACAGTTTATTAGGTAAGGAAATTATATTATGGTCAGTATGATACTTTTGAAATGACCATACTATACAGAAATTATTCGTTTGTTTCGAATTTCGCTTAGGTTATCTGCACTAGCCGTCCCTATTTTACCATCCACAGCCATCCCTTGGGCTACTCTTTTACCAATGAAGAGTGGGATTGACTGTAAAATTATAAAGCTCTCATGATTGAAATAGCGATTGGAATGAAGGGATTTGAATCTGTGACTTTCAGATTGCGAGTCGAGCGCCCCCTAACCACCTTGCCGTAGACAGAAATAAAACTTGAAATTTTAAAAGACTGGCCTCGGATTGACTGTATATTTCATAATAACTAAATAAATATCATCCATGTTGTCCAGGTACTCATTATTTCTACCTGAATAGAGCTCGGAACTAAAATTACACATAAGCTGTATAATCTCTATGAGGATTTTTATAATTTAAAGTATAACATGTCTAAATAATAATATTGTATCTGATCATTTTCTACTTTCGTATATACCAGAAAAGTTTGGAATATTTATTTTTACCGTAATAAACGCCCAAAGTTCAAAGTCCCATTCGGTCAATAAGCGTTATTTGTTTTTGTTTTTGAATTTCGCACAAAGCTACTCGAGGGCTATCTGTGCTAGCCGTCCCTAATTTAGCAGTGTAGGACTAGAGGGAAGGCAACTAGTCGTCACCACTCACCGCCAACTCTTGGGCTACTCTTTTACCAATGAATAGTGTGATTGACCGTCAAATTATAACACCCCCACGGCTGGGAGGGCGAGCATGTTTGGCGCGACTCGAACGCGAACCCGCGACCCTCAGATTACGAATCGCACGCCTTAACGCGCTAGGCCATCCCGGGCCGTCAATAAGCCTAATATATGTGGTAACAAAAAGTAAACAAACTGCAAATATTTTATTCTATCAGTGATGACGAGAAAACCCACTTGTTGAGAAAATTATATATTTAAAAACGGCTGGTATGAGTAGAGAGAGCACTAATAGAGGAGCGAACAATGTTTTGACCTTCTGACAATAACCGAAGAAGGTCGAGATGTTGTTCACTCTTCTATTAGTGCTTTCTCTATCTGTACCAGCCGTTTTTAAATACATTGTATTCTATGCTCGTCATAATTGATCCACTACAAATTTAAAATCTAAACATATAAATTAGTATTACATCTCACACATATCTTTTGTTTACCACAAGTTAAAACATTTGCTTTTTTAGTGTGATTTGTTTCAGAAGTTTTAACATATTGATTTCATTGACTCGTTAGCATAATAATAGTATTAAAATAAAGTTTTAAACAGTATGTTAGCTGTCATGGTTTTTAATACTAGTTGATATGATAATGTTTAGGATTTGGAAGTGACTTCTGACAAGCAAAAGATGGATCTCAAAGATGATATACCGCCTCTAATTTGAAATTCATAACAGACTAACTAAACGGAATGTGAAGGAATAAAATATACAACTTAGTGTAATTTTTGTGACAAATAATAGAATTAATTCTTCTATTTCTTCACTCCCTTTCAGGATGTAATAATAATACATCGTAGTAATAAAAACTAGCCCCCCAGTGGCTCAGCGGTATGTCTGTGAACTTACACGCTAAAATCCGGGTTTCGATACCCGTGGTGAACAGAGCACAGATAGCCCATTGTGTAGCTTTGTGCTTAATTCAAAACAACAACAACAATAAAAACTAAATATTTTGTGCAGTCACACTGCACAAAAGAAATAACATTTTAAATAGCTTTGTCCTGCAATCACTGAACAGTTAGTGTTTAAAGCGACTTAGATCGTACTGAGATATATAAATATATAAGTAGGTCATAGTCAGGATTTTAATAAAAAACATCAATTTTTTACCTTAACGTTTCAGATAAAAGATGTCACATTTTTTCGTAAATTGTTCTTGGAATACTTCTCAAGGAGTGATTTTCTGTACTAAGTAAATCTTGAAGAACATAATAAAATTATTTAAATTGAAACTAGTGACTAGACACTAAATTTGGAATTTTTGAGACATTTCAAAAGATAGAGTTAACTAGATTTTTAAAAATCAAATAAATAGTGCAATTTAAACTACAGCTTGCATCACAAACGGGTCTTCGAAAAGAAACAAAAGAGACTGTGGTATGTTCAGTGTTATGATGTTTAAGAATAATTAATTAAGCGTTTTATTTTAATTTCGTGGTTCAATAGAAACGTTTTTCAGTCATCATATTTAAAGAATTGCAAGAACAGAATTATAAACAGAAGTTGAAAGTATGGAAAATAGGTCAAACAATGAAAATTTCACTTGACAAAACACAACGTTTTTCTCACAGTTTAAACAAAATTCTCACGCAACATTATATAGCATTCAGTGAAAATCAACAATTATATACAATATTGCTTTGGATAGACATTTGACTATTTTCCAAGTAGCCCACCTATAGGTGAATAATAACATGTAGTTCATAATCGAATCTTGAACAGAAACACAGGAATGTATTTAAGTAACGTATAAACTTGATTATTAATAGAGACATTTGGGTGGTGCGTTTTACGCTCGTATATTCCAGTTTTTCGTTGTTCAAGGAGACCTGCCAGTCAAGTCTGTTATTTATGATAAAATGCGTCATGCTTTCACAGAATAGAAAGTTAATTATTCATAATGCGCTATTAATTTCCAAGCAAAAGGGTGGCCTTCATCTATTACCTTAATTACCACTTTTAATACGTTCGCGGTTTACACTAATGACTAACAAGGGTAGCTTAAATGCAGTAATAACATATTACAAAAATTAGAATTGTCTTAATTAAGGAGCATAACGTATGACATGCATATAAAATAATGAAAAATGCTTATGCCCTTGTGAGTGCAGTAAAATTCTTACTTGATAACCTTTCTTTCATCGCACCATTAAATATTTGAAATTTCAATAACGGCGCTAAGTTTCGAATACTTTTGATTGCAAAATCGAATCTCACAGCCTATAATCATACCAATCCACAAATAATAACGAAGCACTTCTTTGAATAAATAGCCCATTTCTGTCGAATTGGCATTATAATATCAGAATTGTTTCTTGGTAAAAATGTAAGAGACGTTAAATAATGGATTTAATTCATAAAGATTTATATGTCAGATGTTAAATATAACGCCGTATAAACGAACAATATAAATATAAGAGCATGCACGCGCACGTACGACCATGCCTAACACTGTAATTCTTTGAAATATTTTACCCTTCTTATTATTGTAATAACTGGATTAAACTAAGGGAAGGTATATAGAGCTAAAACATGCAAAAAAAATCAGGTTAGTTCCGCTCAGTTCCAGCTGAGAGAAAAATGTTTTATTTCTTGTATCTCTCCGTGTTTTACAGTCTGATATTCTATGTATTAACTCCATTCTTTGCCTTATTTATCGTTTGATTTTCACTTCCTGCTTCAAATGTACTGCTGTTTGACTATCTCTAACTTACAAATGTAGTTTTGTATTATAAAGGATATGTATCATAAATACAGTATGTATGTATTCAGAGCTCACAGAAAATTTTGCTCAGATATATACAGTTTAAAGCAATTTAAAATTGAGCTTCAATGTGGTATATAGAGGTTTGTAAACTTACGACTACCCGGTATGCAATTTTGAAGAAGATTCCAGAACTTTTATACTGTTTAGACTTTTATTAAACAACGTATAGCTTTCATTAAGTCGAAATGAGTAGTGAACATTTTAACATTTAACACTGAGTCTCATTTCCACAGATATTTTACAATGATAGCGCTGCCGGCGAAATCCAGAGAACTGGAAATAATGATTAGAATTATGTATTAGCTTGCCGCTTCAGTAGTAGTGTTCAAAGTTCACTTCGATTTGACTGCCTTTTTGTTACTTTTTTCACCCTTATTTACACAGGAGACGGCCAGATACATGACTTCATACATACCGTTTTCCCGCCTAGCTCAACATTCTAAAGTACATAGTTGCTTAGGCTCAAAGGAGATCGGGAAGTCGCTAAAACGTGATTCGGAAAATGCACATTCTTCAACAGTTTCCGTTTCGTCATTTGTTCGTAAGCGCACGTGTTAATCGCCTCACTTGTTGCCACGAGGCGTGTGCTGCACACCGGGGTTGGTTATACGAGACACACGGTAGACTGAGCGCTTCCTTTAACTCATGAGAATAAAAGCAAAGTGTAAGTTCGTTCCGAGACACATGAACAAACTGTATACATTGGATTGTTAAGAAAACTTGGAAATTCTGATTTAGCAGTCAGTTCATGTTCCTAGTTACACATTGCACTCCTGAAAACTGGGTTTCAGTTCTGGTTTAAAGAACAAATTAACTAATATATGTATATTTGATTCTTAAACAATTGCGATTTTGCGTTAATATTAACATGAACTTTTACGTTGAAAGTCAAAATATATCTTAAACTTAGAAAAATTATTTCTGGTTATTAAAAATGAAAATAGACGTTAATTATTAGGAGGACTAAGGAAATATGTCGGTAGAGCGACTTTTGTAGTTGTATTTTATCCAAATGAATGTAATTATGAAAGGATAATGTTTGTAAGTTTGTTAGAAACTACTACTAAAAGTGTTATTGAAACTTAAGGAAGTCGTTGTTTTAGGGCAAAGCTACCGCAGGAAATTGATATCCGGATTATATATAACGTTGTGAGCTTATAAACCTATCGATGGCCCACTGTGAGACAACGATAGGAAATTAATTTTACATAGTATTTTTTTTCACTCGAAATACGCAGTCATGAAAACATAAAAAGGTACATTACGTCATGAATTAACCCAGATATTCATAGATGTACGTTATCAACTAAAATAATATAGTTTCAAAATTTTCAAGTTTTAGAGAAGCAAAAAACTACTTTTTTTATAACGTTATTAACACTGAGTTAACAAATAAAGAAGTTCAAATTTTCACAAAGTGAAATTTTGTTAGTTTGAAAGCATAAATAAACTGATAAAGCTATTATTTGTTTAGACTTTAGTTATTTAAATCATAAACTCATACCCCCAGTGGCTCAGCGGTATGTCTGCGGACTTATACGTTAAAATCCGGGTTTCGATACACGTTGTGGGCAGAGCATAGATAGCCCATTGTGTAGCTTTGTGCTTAATTCAAAACAACAACAACATAAATTCATACTGAAATTGAACAGTTGAAGGTTTATGGAATTAGCTTTAAAACTCCGGATAGACCTAAATAGAAATTTGAAGTTATGTGCACGAGAGTTAAAAGGCCGAGTTCGAGATACCTAAGACCCAGTACTGCCGTCTCAAAGTTTGAATAAACTGCGAGCAATATCGTTGCCTCAAGAGTTTTTTCATGCTTTTCGAAACATTAATGGGATTTTCTGTCATTTCTTAAAGCTCCAGCGGATGAACGTGGTGAATTCTTTCAAGGAAACAACTTTTCAAACCTCGAACCATTCTCTCACACACTAAACATTAGACCTCAACGGCAGTAATAAAGAGACACACACTTTTTAAAAGATTTAATGTCTTATATGATAAATACACTTACCTCATATTTCGTGATTCTTGCGTTCTCAACATTCACGATATCAATAATAATGTAAAAATAAAAAAGTAAGCAAATAAGAAACAAACAAGGGTCAATAATTCGCGCTCTTTTAAAGACGAATCAGGGATGGCGCATGAAATTTTTATAATTTCACTAAAGGTGTTGATATACATTTGACAAATGCCTAAAAGAAGTCACGAAATTTTTCATATCTATTTATTAATTTTTAATTTTCATGACTAATGATGAATTACTTAAAAACACAATTAACTTGTTTCCTCAAGTATTCACAGTTGGTTATATAGATTGATAAAAATTCTTTATTATTGTATAATAAACAACGACAACCATGGACAATACTGATAAATCAATATTCTTTTAAATGACAATTTTTAGTCGATATCTTGTTTTATAATGAACACTGTTTTACGGAAATAGTTTTGTCCATAAAATTCATTCTGTTATAGAAGCATAATCCGAAGATATGTATATAACCTGTCCAAACCGTAGTGAAATAACAGTCTCATGTTGTTGGCTTAAGATTACAAAATATATAAAATTCCAGCATTCATTTTTGAAAGATACTGTTTACAAGAGCAGTATCAAAGTTTAGTTTGATGTTACTACCGAAACGCAACACGTTGCACCGAACACCGATCACATGCTTAAAACAATGTTCAAACTAGCAAGAAATAAAAAATCATATACCATTATCGTTACCTAGTACGTTTGGTTCCATTATGTTCTCCATGTATCATCATATTTAACGTACCGAGTTTCCGTGTGTATTTAAACAACGGATGAATATAAGCATTCTCTAAATTTTTAATATTATAATAATAAAAAACAGAGGTTCGTGGATTATTTTGCAGAGGTGTTTATGTGTTTTTTTTTATACCAAAACCACATTAAGCTATCTGCTATGTCCATCGAGGGAAATCGAATCCATGATTTTAGCGGGAATTTTCATTTCTTTTTCTCCAAATAATGTATTTACATTTATACAGAATTCACATAACAACTACACTTTAACCTGTCATGTGCTCCAGTGTGCACACACACACACACACAGAATATGAAACAAAGAAACCTTGGATAAAGAAATACATAGAAAGTAGTACTTCTTTAGCACGATGTTAAAGGATTAAAACTCGCGAATGCTCAGCTACTGAAGACGCTCTTAATTTTAAGCAAACATGAAAAATAGGTTATTTTAGTACGTAGAAGTGTATTTGATTCGATTTAAAAGAAACCAATCTTTGACAACTGGTTTTGGTCCTGATGATTTGATTCTCATTTTTGGCATCAAAAGACAAATAGATTCGAATTGCGTCGGGAAGGCTCAGGATCCCTATAGCGTAGCGTCGGAGATAAATCACCAATAAAATGAAAATAAATTCATGCGAACAACTGATCAGAGATGGAAAGTAAGTCACGAGCTCGTTTTAATACTTCAAATTGTAGGTGTGTAATTAATAATAATGTGTGAACGTTAGAAAGTGACGTTTCAATCAAGGAAAACTGAATATCCTTTAATATGGACAACAGAAATATTACATTTAATGTAAACTGGTTATCATATACGAATTTCAACTTTAGAATTCGAAGGAGGCGAAAAACTTATCATGATACAATACACAATTCAGAGCAAGAAGAGAACTATTACAGTTTCATACCCGAAGTAAAGTAAGAAGGAGAGTTATAATGGTATTACATACGATATAAAGTAAAGCTAAGGACTTATCACAGTATTGTAAACGAAATAAAGTAAGAATAAGAGTTATCATGGTATTACACGCGATTTAAAGGAAGAATAAATAACACTGCACAACAATTTTTGAAAAGTTTTTCTTCCTGAAATGTTTTAGCTGATTGTGACAGGTACCTGGTGGTATGCACAAAAATAGATTTGCTCCTGATTTTCGTTTGTATTCAATGTCCGGTGTATCACGTTGCAGTGTCCAACAGTAGTCAGCAAGCATTGACAAGCGGTTGCCCTCATATCGTTTACCCATTGTAGCAATGTCCTGGTGAAACCTTTCTCTGTGTTCGTCACTGAAAGCACCGAGATTTGCAGGAATTAAGTCCAAGTGTGAGTGGAGGAAATGAATCTTGAGTGGCATGTTGCACTTCATTATTTTGTATGCTTTGAGATGTTTGCAAAGAAAATTGTCAACAACGTATTTGAAGGCTTTCCAGGCAATCTTTTCCGGCCCAACTAACAGATCTTCGAACCGCTGGTCACTCATAATATGTCTGATCTGAGGGCCAACAAAAACGCCCTCTTTGATCTTTGCCTCAGTTATTGTTGAGAACATCTGTCTTAAATAACGAAAACCTTCGACTTCTTTGTTTATCGCTTTCATGAAATTCTTCATAAGTCCCAATTTTATGTGAAGATGAGGCAAAAACATCTTTGCCGGGTCGACAAGCAGTGTATGAGCCACAATTTTTCTGTTTTGGAACAAACTTTTTACGGAGTGGTCAGCTCTGTCTAGAATAATGTGACTCTTTGGCACGACTGTCCCATCCACAGATGAAACAACAGTACTTTGTACAGCCGAGCTGCAGTCCCAGTAACACAGTAATGACTTTCAGATCTCCACAGATATTCCAGCTGTACTTGCTGTACTGGATGTGCTTCAGCAACATTTCCATGTTCTCGTATGTTTCTTTCATGTGTGCTGCATAGCCAACAGGTTTTGTAGGGTGAACGTTGTCATGATGTAACAGAACGGCTTTGAGGCTTAACATTGATGAACCAATAAAAAGACGCCACCATCGCGGGTCATGGTTACAACCTAAAGCAAAGAACAATCCTTCGATGTCAACCCAAAAACAGAGACTGTCAACTTGTGCAAAGAATTTGGTTATGTCATCTTGGCGACTTCGAAAAACAGAAATTTTCGTATCTGATGACACCAAACACCGTTCCTACAGTCTCGAACCCAAAAAGTCGGCTTTTGCTTTTGACAGACCCAAATCTCTGACCGTTTAATTCTGACTGTTTTATGAGATGTGAATCGCCTGAGGATCACAGTTCAAAATCCAGATGAATGTCACTGCATTGCAGTTTTTTCATCTGGTTCGTCTGAGGTCCATTCCTCTGGTGGTTTCGAAATTGGAAGACTGCCGTCATGTGACACGAGTCTCATTGCTGAAGGCAGATTAGGATATTCAATTGACTTCTTGATTTTGGTAGAGAAACCAGACACATTAGTCATGCAAAATTAACAGCCGTCACATGGTCTTTCTGTTCTCTCCATATCATCGGGACACCAAACGGCATTGTCTTTCGAGTGCCTCTGAGCCAAGCTCTCAGACAGACACCACATGTCACACAATAAATGTGAGGCGCCAATTCCTGGTCTTGATCACCAATTTTACAGCTGAAGTACAGATGATATACTTTCTTCACAAGAGCAGTCATTGAGCATCTCTGATGAACAAGCGTATAAGCCACAAATATAGCTGAATGTGTTGCGGTTGTTACGACATTGACGAAACATATTGACCGACACCAATCGTTCTGTAAAACGTCTATAACATCGAACTTACCTGTTACAGTGCTACTGAGGCAATACTATATTCTGAAACAATATGTACACACTATAAGGTCTATATTAATCCAATGAGCAGCATCTGTGTATGGAAGACACTTTTATAGCTTGCTGAGACATTATCAAGCTGACTCCGAGCTGCATACTTCTACAGAACAGCTTCCAACCTGGCCTGATTTCATGCCTGGACATGCCCAGACTGCACAAAATATTGTTCGTAGGTCTCTTGTTGAAACGAAAAATGTTGGACACAAATATGAGAAAAAGCATGACATAAACTGGAGATTTTGATTAAACGGTACGTGATGGGTAAATTTGGATGTAATTTTCGTGATAAGCAGCCAAAAATCTATAAGGAACATCCAACAGTGTTCAAAAGGCAAAAACTTTGTTGTGCAGTGTAATAATCACAGTATCATACGTGAAGTAAAATAAGGTCAAAGGTTGTCATGGTACTACATGTTATGTAAAGCAAAAAGAAGAATTAAAATAGTCTTATGAACGAAGTGTAGTAAGAAGAAGATTAATCACGGTATGACATGTGATGTGAAGCAAAAACAAGAATTACCGCAGCATTATTCACGAAGTGAAGTTAAAAGAAGAGTTATTATGGTGCTACGTGCGATGTAAAGCAAAACGAGAATTATCACAGTATAATGTACAAAATAAGTAAGTAGAAAAGTTATTGTGGTATTACATCCGATGTAAAGCTAAAATAAGTATTATCACAGTGTTATGCACAACGATCCGTTAGAAGAACAGTTTTCATGGTACTACATAAGGTGCAAAGCAAAAAGAAGAATTATCACAGTATTATCCATGAAGTATAGCGAGAAGAAGAGTTATCTTGGTGTTACATGTTATGTAAAGCAAAAAGAATTAGCATAGTATTACGCACGAAGCACAGTTATTAAAAGAGTTATTATGGTACTACGTGCAATGTGAAACAAAAATAATTACCAGAGTATTTTGTACGATGTTAGGTAAGAATAAGACTAATAATGGTATCACATACGATTCAAAGGAAAAAGAATTATTAAATTTTATGAAAGAAGATAGTTAAAAAGAAGAGTTATCATGATATTATACACGATATAAAGCGAAAAGTAAAATTATCATGGTGTTATGCACGATGTTAGGTACGAAAAAACGATATCATGGTACTCAGTGATGTCGAGAAACCCACTTGTTAAGAACTTTTATATGCAAAAACGGCTCTTCTGGGCCCAGAAGAGCCGTTTTTGCATATAAAAGATATCATGGTACTATATAAATTTAGAGCAAAAAGAATAAAGAGAGAATTATCCACGAAGTCAGATAAGATGAAGAGTAATTAGAGGGAAAGAAAAGGAAGAATTATCATTTTATTATAAACGAAGTAAAGTAAGATGAAGAGTATTCATGGTACTACATACGATATAAAAGAAAAAGAAGAATTAACATAGTATTATCTACCAAGTAAAGTAAGAAGAAGAATTTTCATGATAGTATTTACAATGTAAGGCAAAAAGAAGAATTATCACAGTATTTTGCACAAAGTTAGGTATGAAGAAGAGTTATCAAAGTATTTCATATGAGGTAAAGAAAAGCAAGAATTATCATAGTATTATGCATGAAATAAAGTATGATGAAAAGTTATTATGATATTTTATACGATGTAGAGATAAAGGAAGAATTTTCACAACATTATCCACCAAGTAATGTGAGAAGAATAATTATCATTATAATGTTAATGTTGTAAGGCGAAAAGAATACCACTTTCTACAACATTTTTACTTTTTCTTATTCCTGGACAGAAAGTGTCACTTCCAAATTGATTATGCCTAAAGTAAATGGAAAAGACCTATTTTTCTCTTCAAACTTTGCTTCTGTGACCTAGGTAATGAAATTTTCAAATTTATCCTTTTTCCAAAACATTCCATGTAGATTCAGTGCTGAGTAGTTGATAGAGAATTTTCCCGAACTTACAAGAAGTTTCAAGAACTTTTTAGGATGTCGTAGAACATTGGAGAATTTTCATGAACCTTTCAAAATTTTCTATAACTTTCCATATTAATATATATACAGGGGCTCACCAATCACCACTTCAGTTTAGTTCTATATGCCTAAGTGAACTCACAGATCTATTTGATTTTGTCACAGATGGCATCAAGAATCTGCAAGCATTCTCCAGACATATTCTGCTATATATGTGGCCAATTTATCAAGGCAAGAGTGAAAAAGTACTCTATGACAGCAACTGTTAAAATGTGTGAAGCCTATAAGGAATATTTTGGCATGCCTATCTAGGATCAAGACAAACCCTGGGCCCCTCATATTACCTGTGAGCACTACGAAAATCTCTAGAAGGTTAGATGGACAATTTTTGCTTGCTTGAACAATAAGATGTTATACTTTATAAAATTTAAATATCTTTTTGAGCACCTCAAAGACGAATACAATAGCGTAAAGACCTTGCTAGAAGTCTTGAAATATGGTGAGTATGACTGGGAGGTTATCAGAGACTTCAAAATGATAGCATTCCTGATGGGTCTCCAAGGAGGCTTTACCATATTTCCCTGTTACTTTGCCTTTGGGGCATCAAGGATACAGCAGAACACTATAACAGGAAGCGTTAGCCACAACGGATCGAGTTCTCTATGGGGAGGCACAATGTCAAGTGTGAGCCACTAGTGGAGCTTCAGAAGGTGTTGTTTACACCTTTGCACATAAAATTTGGTCTTATGAAACAACTTGTCACAGCTCTTGATAAAGAGCCTGCAGTCTTCAAGTACCTACGAGACTTCTTTCCTAAGCTGTCTGAGGCAAAGATCAAAGCTGGAGCCTTCGTTGGAAAACAAATAAAGAAGATCCTGGAGTGCACACAATTCTCCAATAAGCTCAGTAGGAAGGAAACAAATGCTAGGGGCAGCTTTATCGCAGTGTTTTGGGGCTTCTTGGGCAATCAAAAGGCCGAAAATTATTGGGAAGTGGTTGAGGCTCAGGTGAAGAACTACGGCCAAATGAGCTTCAGGATGTCACTGAAAGTCCATATCCTTGACGCTCAACTTGATAAATTTCAGAAAAAAATAGGAACATATTCAGAGTAGTAAGGCGAGCGCTTCCACCAAGACATACTGGGCTTCGAACGCCGCTACCAAAAAGCGTATAACGAAAACATGATGGGAGACTCTTTTTGGGGGTTGATACGTTAAAGTGATTTACATTACAGTCGCAAATCTCAAAAAACTACTTTTCTTCTTACTTTACTTCGTGCATAATATTGTGATAATGTTTCTTTTTCTTTTACATCGCACGTTGTACCATGATGATTCTTTTTTTTACTTTACTTCGTTAATAATAGTTTGAAAATTCTTCTTTTGCTTCACATCGTAAGTAGTAATATGATAAAACTTTTTCCTTCTTTGTTTCGCGGATAATACAGTGATAATTCCTCTTTTCTTTCACTGGGTGTAGCACCATGATAACACTTCTTAAGTTACTTCCTGTATAACACTGTGATAATTCTTCTCTTTGCTTTACATCGGCGGTAATACAATAATAACTCTTTTTCTCACTTTACTTCGTACATAATAATATGTTTACATTATATTTGGTACCATGATAACTCGTCTTAATATTTTACTTCGTGTATAATATTGTGAGAAATATTGTGTTTACTTTATATCGTATGTTCTACCTTCATAACTCTTCTTTTTACTTTACTACGTGCATAATACTGAGATAATTCCCATTGTTTCTTTGCATCGTATGCAGTGCCATCATTCATCTTGTTCTCACCTAGCTTCGTGCATAATACTGTGATAGTTTTTCTTTTTGTTTTACATCGTGTGTTGTACAATGAAAACTATTCTTTTGACGTTACTTTGAGTATAACACTATGATAATTCTTCTTTTTGCATTACATTGGATGTAATACCATGATAACTCTTCTTTTATCCAAACTTCGTGCATAATAGTGTGACATTTCTTTATTTTGATTTTACATCATATCAAGTTCCATTATGACTCTTCTCCTTAATATACTTCGTGGATACATCGCTTATGTAGTACCATGATAACTCTTGTTTTTACTTTACTTCATGTATAATACTGTGATAATTCTTCTTTTTTCTTTACATGGGATGTAGTATCGTGATACATTTTTTCGTACCTAAGATCACGTATAATTCTTCTTTTTTCTTTATATCGGATGTAATACAATAATAACTCTTATTCTTAGTTTGCTTCCTGCATAATAATGTAATAATTATTTTCTTTGCTTTATATCGCAGGTATTACAATGATTACTCTTCTTTTCAACCGTCGTGCATAACGCTGTGATATTTTTTTTTCCTTTACGTGCATTATAATGTGATAAGTCGTTTTTCTTAAATCGTAGGTAATACAATGATAACTTTTCCTTTTACTTTATATCGTGCATAATACTGTGATAATTCTTCTTTTTGCTTTGCATCGTATGTTGTACCATGATATCTCTTCTTCTTACTTTACTTTGTGCATGATACTGTGATAATTCTTCGTTTTCCTTTAAATCGTTTTTAATACCTTGATAACTATTGTTGTTACTTGACTTCGTGTATAATACTGTAATAATTCTTGTTTTTGCTTTACATCAGATGTGATACCATGATATCTCTTCTTCTTACCTAACTTCTTGCATGAAAGTGGGGGTAACTCTTCTTTTTAATTTACATCATAAGTAGTCTAAGGATAACTTTTTTATTACTTTACTTCGTACGTAATACTGTGATAATTCTTGTTTTTGCGGTACATCGGATGTAATACCACAAAAATTCTTCTTTTCACCAAACTTCGTCCAGAATACTGGAGTATTTCTTATTCTTGCTCCACATCATATTTAGTACAATGGTAACTTTTTTCTTTGTTTACTTCCTGCATAATAATGTGATAATTATTCTTTTTGCTTTACATGATATTTAGTACCATGATTACTCTTTTTCTTACGTAGTTCGTGCAAAGTACTGAGACAGATCTTCTTTTTGCTTTCTACGGTATGTAGCACCATGATAACACTTCTTCTTACTTCGCTTGGTGCATAATACTGTGATAATGCTTTTTTTGCTTTACATCACATTGAGTACCGTGATAATTCTTCTTATTACTTTTATTCCGAATATATTACTGTAATAATTTTTCTTTTTGCTTTACTTCGTATGTCTTACCATGATAACTCTTCTTACTTTACTTCGTGCATTATTCTGTGATAATTCTTCTTTTTGGTTTACTTGGTATGTAGTATCATGTTAACTCTTCTTCTTACTTTACTTCGTGGAGAACGCTATGTTAATTCTTCATTTTGTTTTACATCGTTTGTAGTAGCATAAAAGCACTTTCTCTTACTTTAATTCGTGTATACCAATGTGATGATTTTTCTTTTGCTTTACATCTTGCGTCATACCATGATAACTCTTCTAATTACAATACTTAGTGTATAATACTGTGATAATTGTTTGGTTTGCTTTCTGGCCCGACATGGCCAAGCGCGTTAATCTGAGGATCGCGGGTTCACGTCCGCATCGCGCCAAACATGCTCGCCCTCCCAGCTGTGGGGGCGTTATAATGTGACGGTCAATCTCACTATTCGTTGGTAAAAGAGTAGCCCAAGAGTTGGCGGTGGGTGGTGATAACTAGCTCCCTTCCCTCTAGTCTTACACTGCTAAATTAGGGACAGCTAGCGCAGATAGCGCTTCAGTAGCTATGCGCGAAATTCAAAAACAAACAAACAACGGCGCTTATTGTCATTGTTTGGTGTTTTTTGTAATCACTCTATTTTTATTGGTTGAAAAGTATCGTCAATGAAAATGGCTAACTATGCAGCTTTGCAATTAAAATTAACTAAACAAGCAGGTACATCTAAACTATACTAACGTAAGGGAAAAATCACTACTATTTATTGGATGCATCTTATGTTTCATTTTACTTACCGGTTGCTTTATAAGATAAAATATATTTGAGAGGTACCGTAAGAAAAACAGCGAACATAATTCTTATTTAAAGTATTAGGTGTATAATAAATTTAAAAAGACACGTCGGAGGCTTTATTTTTCTACACCAGTCGCTTGTAAAAGGTTTAAATATTTAGGGCACAAAGAAACACAATCAATTAATGATTTGCTGATTCGGTTAGTATAACTAATATAATGAATGTTAAAATATAATTAGATATTCAAATACATAAGCTTTTTGAGAAACATAAATCAGGTGCATTTTATTACAATCTTGATATTTAAAGTATAATTCCAATTACAAGCAACATTCAACACAAATGAAAATAGTTGACAAAATAAAAAAGCTGAAATTTATCTATTCACAATTTTGGAAAAAAAATAAATTCGTGTCACCTACCTAAACAAACGAGCGTGTTAGAGATAATATCGTCTTTCTGCTAGAGAGGGGACAGAAATACTTTGGATGCGCGTGTGTAAATGATAAGAAATGACTTCTGAACAGCTCTTCTTAGCTAAAGATGTACATTTTTAAGACATGAACTTTGACCTCAATACAGACAGAGTCAATTTCCTCCCGTCACGGCTTATGAACAGAACTCTCAGTTGCCGCCACGTGGGTTCAGGATTCAGAAAAACAAAAGGCGGAAAAACATTTCTGATACAGACAGCCAAAGATTAAGTGACCTGACCCCTCCCCCTGTAAAACAGCTAGTATTGCTGTCAATACTGAAACAAATGGAATGGATACGTTTTAAAGGATATATTGTGTCTGACTGAATAAGCATAGAGAAAGAAGGAAGGCTTGGCTATTTTAGTAAGTTTTTGAATAACATAAGTTTCAAAAACTTTGGTGTGTTTACCATGGGATGAAAGAGATAACACAGAAACAAGGTTGCGACAAGAACACTTTGACGAGTGAAAATCCTAGGGTTAGGGTTGCAAACGAAAAATTGTAAAAACTTTCTGAGTAAATCAAATAGGATAATTGTTTCTCCAGTGAGCATCCATAGTGAGCTGCACACTGAATCACACACACGCACAAAAGTGCGACATCGTGACATAAACTTGTGAAAAATTATTGATATATCCCACACATTTTCTCAAATATAGAGATATAAAGGAGATATTAAATTTTCTTTTGACATATCTTTCATTAATATTTATTTTCGATAAAATAATGAAAAATAGAACGATAATTATAATTGTCCAATTTTAGCCATGTGTTGGAATTTTTTTTCCGATTGTGGAAACAGATAAATTTCCCTTCTGCTGCATAAACAACTTGTTAAGAAACGTAATAAAAATGCGTGGAGTTGCAGCAAGTTAAAAGCATACATTAAAACTTTAGTTAGAAACTCCTCTACTTGTTGTTAAAGGGTGAGCAGGGCTCATTTTTTAAAAAGTGAGCAGGTAATGACCCGTTTGACCTCCCATTCCTGTATCCGGAACCTAGGATATTAAGTAACAGGAAGGGTTACAGCTTAAAAGCTACCAAAGACTATCAAAACCTTTCCGTTTTAAGGTAATATGTGTAGGTTATATATACATATACGTAACATAAGAACATATACAAATGCACTAATTATGCTATTACGAACATTATATAATTGAAACATGTACAGTAAGAACGCCATATTTGTTAATAAGAATCCATTAAAGGAAACCAAAGAATAGATCAATTTCTTTCGATATTTAGAATTATATTACTTTTAAAATCCAACTTTCAAAGACCCGATTAGACAACAAACTCAAGTTAGAAACTATATTTTTGTATTAATTATTTATTTACTTGATGTTGTTTTAATACTCATAACATCTGAATCGAAATCAAGGTCATCTGTTTGCATAATTATGTAATAAAGGTTTCGTTGCACTGTATTTGAACAAGCGGTAGTTGAAGTGAATGGAAACTGAACGTTACAATATTACGAAATTGTTTAACTGTTTGGATGTCCTAAATAATAACGATAATGATTTGCTCAAAATAACAAATACATCTGCGAACTGCAAGTAACATTACAATTGTAAATAGTTTTAAAAGTATAAGTATGTTTATTCGCTGCCTACCTCAGAAGGATTCCGAGACGAAGGATATCAAATCAGCTTTTGTCAAGCTATGAATATAAGACAAAGAAATCGTTTAAAACTTTTTAATACCAATGCTAGCGTTACACCGAATTCTTCTTTCTTTCTATATCTCAGCTGATCAGAAAAGAATTGTCTACAAGAAGATTAATTCATTGAACACTGTAAGTAACAAACCTGTGAGAACACAGTGTTAACATGAATTCGTCATGTTAACATTAATTGTAGGTAGGTTTGGAGTATCTGTTCAGTCAAAGTAACATCTGGTTCAAGTCCTAATCCAGTTTAGATACAATCCAAAATACATTTAAAGCATGTTAATCCTTCAGTTGTATTTCGTTGGGTCGTGTTGTTTGTAAGCGTTATTTAAGAACATTCTTAAGATTTCTCTTGTTGAGTTCTGTTGGGTGGGCAGACAGGTCCACTAGTCCTATTTACCTTCACACTACAAAATATAAAATGATCCTTCAGTTTTTTCTTGTTCAGTTGTGGCTGACAGGAAGGCTCACAAGTGTTATTCAGGTTGACAGTGCAGGTAATGACGCCCCCCAGGGGCTCAGCGGTATGTCTGCGGACTTACAGGCTAAAATCCGGGTTTCGATACCCGTGGTGGGCAGAGCACAGATAGCCCATTGTGTAGCTTTTTGCTTAATTCAAAAAACAACAAAACAACAGCAGGTAATGACAACATACTCATATGTTGTGTTGTGGAGTCATGACAAGCACCAAACAGGATCACAACCATTATTTAAGTAGACGCTTCAGGAGATAACAGAATCCTCTCGTTTCTCTTGTTGATTAGAGTCAGAGAGAGAAGTTCAAGATTGTTATTAAAGCTAACACTGCACGTGATACTCGCATTTTGCCTTCTTGAGATATAGTCGGCAGAAAGGTTCACCAGTTTTATCTAAATTGACGTACAGCTGATAAGAACACCTTCCAGTTTTGTGTTTTTGAATTATGGTGGACAAACTGGTTCTTAAGTGTTATTTAAGTTACGCTTCTGGTGGTAAGAGTACCATCTAGTTTTGTGTTGTTGAAAAATACATTCATAATGATTGTTTAAATTGACACTGCAAGAGGTAACGGCGTCCTTCAGTTTTATCTTGTTGACTCATGACAAGTGAATAACATTTTAATTGTTACTTAATCTGATGATGTTGTGGTAACAGTATTCTCCATTTTTTCTTGTTGTATTATTGTTTACCACAGATTTCAAGTGATACTTAAGTTGATACTGAAGGTAATACCATCATCTTTAGCGTTGTATCGTTAAATCATGACGGGAAAACAGGTTCGCGAATGGTACTTACTTTGTATGGTAAGTAGTAGGTAAGTTCTATTACTTTCACGCATATTGAGCACCCATATTCATAACTGTTACCTAACCTAACATTAAAGGTGTTAACAGACTCTTTTAGTTTTATGTTGTTACCTTATGACAAGCAGGGTTATTTAAGGTTACACTGCACTTGCTAACACCGTTATCTTGTTTTTGTCTTTCTAAGTCATATAAAACAACATTCATATTTTAATTAAGTCCACAAAACACTTAGAAGCACCATCCTCCCATTTTGGATTGCTAAAAACAGTAAGAGCAACTGAGAACAACATCCTCTAACATTGTCTTGTTGATTTATATCAAATATATATATATATATATATATCTTCACAAGTGTTAGTCAAGGTTGCATTACTAGTGGTAACAGTATCCTCCTGCTTTGTGTTGTTTAGTCAAGGTGGGTAGAGAAGTTCAAGAGTGGTACTTAAGTTGACAGCGTAGATTGAAACAGCAGCTCCACCTTTGTCTTTTTGTTTCATACAAAACAGAAGAAACTATCAAGTTGTTTTAAGTTGATACTGCAGGTCGTAATAGAATCTTCCAGTTTCATCCTTGTCATTGAAAGATTAAAAACAAGTTTGCAAATGTTTTAAATTGAAATTGCAACAAGTAACAGAGTCCTTTAGTTTTGTTTTCTTACGTCATGGGAGAGAAAGTTTCACAAGTGTTATATAAGTTGGCACTACAGGTGGTAGAAACACCCTGCGATTTGACTTATTGGAGCATGGAACGCAGGCAGACTCACAAGTGTTGCTTAAACAGACATTGCTAATGATAACAGGATTATCTTGTTTTATCTTGTTGAGTTATGACGAACAAACAGCTTAATTAAAGAGTGGTACTTAAACTGGCAGGGTGAGTAGAAAGTAGAATCACCTACAATGGGTTTACAAATGTTATTTAAGTTGATGTTAGTATTATTAACTTCCACTGTAGTTGGTAAGAGCATTTTTATCCCATTTTTCTTCTATCAAACTCATAGATTCAAATGTGTTAAGCTGACACTGAAGATGGTAATAGCATCATCTAGTTTTGTCTTAAGTTACCGGAAGCAGACAGATTCACGACTGTTACCAAGCGAATTGTTAATGGAAATGGTATTTTAAATATCTCTTCAGTTGGTCACCAGAACTTTAAAATACTATACAGTGTTCCCTTTTATAACAATATTTATATAGTAACAGAGTCGCAAGTTTTAGGAATTTCTATAAACATCATAGCAAAAAGCTTGGATTTCTTGTTTGTCTTTGTTCTACTTTTTCATTATATGATATCTGATAAACAAAAAAAAAATGATGTCAACTAATTTTACTGATGTGACATTGTTCCAAATGGAGTATGTACTTTATAAGCAGTATTAATAACTAGTAGTAGTTAAAAGAAAAAATATAATTCTAATGTAAGCAATGTTATCATTACCCTTTGAAGTTAGTTTTTTTTACATAAATTTGTTTTTGTTTTTTCACAAATCTGAAGTACAGAGTGAAACAGGAATTACAAGCCAGTCATCAATAAATAATAAATATTACGATTGGAACCTCATTGTGTTTAGAACAACACACAAACAAGATAGTAGGGATGACATTTGATCATCCATACATAATAGCACAGACAAGAATTATTGTATAGCAATGTATATAACTATTAAATAACAACTGAGTTTACTTTATCCTATTTTACCTGTTAATATTCTACTACACTGTGTGTTTTGTCTTATTAAGTCACAGCGTGCAACCAGATTTACAAGAATTATTTAAGTTCGCATTGCAACCTATAACAGCATCAGTTAGCTTCATCTGGTTGAGATATCATGAGCAAAGAAGTTAAGAAATGTTACTTATATTGACATCACAGATAGAACCCTTCACTTCTGTCTTGTTGGGACGTATCGGGTAGGCTTCACTTAATTTGAACTCTACAGGTTGTAGCAGCATCTTCGAAGTGTTGAGTCATTAGGGTTGAAATGTTCATTCACAGGTATTAAAAATTCTTCTTGGATGCATGTAAAACCCTTAATAAATACTACAGTGAAAGCAACATTTTTCATTTGGACAATAAAAATTTATATTTGGGATCGATTACAGTCATAATTATACTCGACATATTTCGATTTTCTAATTGGTTATCTACATGTAAAAATTAACAACACTTGTAAAGATGTGGTATCAACTTAAGTAACGCCAGTGAACCTGTTTTTCCTTTGCTATTCAACAATACATAACAGGAATATGATATTACCTGCTGCAACGCCATCTTAACACAAGACAACTCTATGACTCAACAAGATGAAACTAGGAGATACTGTGGTGTCAGACTAAACAGTACAAGTGTTCTTAAGGTGACATATCAGTTAATAACCGCACCATCCAATTTAGGCATAGCAGTTGCATAAGTGTACAAGAGTTATTTAAGTTAACTCTACATGCGGTAGAATCGTCCACCATTTTTATGTTGCTGAGCCATAGCAGGCAAACAGGTTTTTCACAAGTTATTCAAGGTGACACTACAAGATGTAAACACACACTCCAGATTGTCCTGGTTGAGTCTCGGGAAATAATAATAATGGAGATGAAGACAGAAACAGTATTTTCCAATTCAGCGTTTTACAGTCATGGTGAGAAGGGAAAGCTCACAGATGTTTCAAATCTACACCGTAGGTGGTATCAGAATCCCATGACATTGTTTAATTAAATCGTCTAGCATACAGGTTTATAAGTATTATTTAACTGTAGAATACATCTGGTAATGCCGTGTTCCACTTTTATCTTATTAAGACACCGTGAGGACACAAATGCACATATATCATGTGGTAATAGTATATTCCAGTTTTGTCTTGAGTCATGGCATGGCAGGCAATTATGTTAATAAGTGTTAAGTGACAATTCAATTAGTAACAAGATATTCCACTTTTGTCTTACCGTATGATGGAGATGAGAATAATTCAAAAAATTAATTTAAACTAATTTCTTCTTGTAAAGTAATGGCGAGCAGATAGGTTTATAAGTGCCAATTAATTGAACACTGCAGGTGATAACAGAATCCACTAGTTTTGTGCTGTAGGGTTCTGTTAGAGAGACAGATTCACAAGCATTCATTTGACACTGCAGGTGGTAACAGTATTCCAGTTTTTCCTTGTAATTAAGTAGTATTTCACTTACCATACAGGCGGTAACAGCATTCTTCGGCTTTTTCTTGTTGGTTAATGGAAGGCAGACAGGTTCACAAACGTTTTTTAACTTTTAAAGTGCAATCGTTAACGACATTTTCTGGTTTTGTCTTGTTCAATCATGCTGGGCAGACAGGATTACAAATTTCATTTAACTTAACACTCCAAGTTGATAATCATTCTCCAGCTTCATGTCGTTGAGTCATAGTAGACTGACAATAGCAAATAGTTATTTTTCACAAGAGTTATTTAAATTAACATTGTAGATGGTAACAACATCCAGCAGTTCCATGTTGTTGAAGAAGAATAAGCAGATAGAAGAGTTATTTAGATTTACGCTAGTTGTAGAAACTGCATCCTTCAATTTTGTCTTATTGTTTAATGGAGGACAAACAGGTTCAAAAATGTAATTTAAGTTGACATGGTAACAGTATCTTTCAATTTTGGCTAGTAGAGTCATGGCAGACAGGTATGCGTACACAAGTGTTACTTAGGTTTCCATTTCATTTGATAAAAGCATCTTTCAGATTTCTCTTGTTGGGTCATTGCCAGTGGACAAGTTCAGAACTGTAGTTCTACATGGCACTAAAAGTTGGAACAGCATACTCCAGTTCCATCTTCATGAGTCATGGTGGGCAGACAAGTTCGTATAATTTGTGCAAGTTGGCACTGTAGGTAGTAACAACATTCCTCATATTTCTCTTCTTGGGTTTTAGCAAGTAGATAAATTTACAAGTGTTACTTAATTTGACATTGCAGTTAATAACAGCATCCTCCAGTTTAGGTTTATTGAACCATGCTTGGGAGATAGGTTTGTTTGTTTGTTTGTTTGGAAATAAGCACAAAGTTACACAATGGGCTATCTGTGTTCAACCAACAAAGGATATCGAAACCCAGTTTTTAGCGGTGTGACTATGCAGATATACCGCTGTGCCACTTGGAGAGGGAGAGACATGTTTAATAATGTTATTTAAGTTGAAACTATAGCCAATAACAGCATCCTTCAGTCTAGATTTTTTGAGTCATGTTGGGGAGACAGGTTTGACACTGCTATTTAAATTAGAGTTGTAATAAAATCATCCAGTTTTATCATGGTGAGTCAAGTGCTGTTTAAGTTAACAATGTTGGTTGTAGCAACGTCCCCCAGTTTTATTTTATTGAGTCATAACTGGTAGACATCGTAGATGGTAACAACATCTTCTAGTTTTTCTTCTTTATTCATTGCAGAAAGACAGGTTCAAAAGTGTTAATTAAATTAACATTTTTAGTGACAATAAAATCTCAAATTTTGACTTGTTGACTTGCAATAGGAACAAAGTTTCACAATTATTATTTATGTTGACAATACAGGTAGTAACATCTCCCCCCCCGTTAGGCTTTTTGAGTCATAGCAAGTAGACAACTTTCAAGAGTTATGCAAGTTGACACTGCAGGTGTTAACAGTTTTATTTTCTTGAGTCACTGCAGGCAGTGAGTGTTATACAAGTTGACACTACAAGCAATTGTTAACAGTTTTATATTGTTTATTCATGGCAGGCAGACAGGTTCACAGTATAATTTAACTTGTCATCACAGGTGGTAACAGCATTTTCTTACTTCGAATTTTTGAGTGATTCCTGGCAGACAGGTTCACAGATGTTATTTACTTTGGCAAAGTTTCTTCTATGGCAAAGCCATAATTATTAAATGTTTGAAATCCTTCACTAAACCAGATATTGGTCATGCCATACGAAATATTTTGTGGCATCTACCTCACCCTGATAAACCACGGCTTACGAATCTAGTTAGAAAAATGTCAACGTTAAAAAAGGTTCGAAAACAATACAAGTACTCTACTTTACAAATACCGCTGATTCTTTACCTAGAACGAATAATAACAAAGTTAGTCATGATAATGAAAATATTGAAAATTAGTAGCTTTACAAAAGTAAGTGACAAATCCGAATATACTTCAAAATTCTTACTTGATAAAATACACTTAGAACTTGAAGATAAAAACGATATAATGGACAGTAAGTGGTGATGTGATTTGAAACGTTGTGAGTTCATGCGTTATATCTCCATTCTGTTTTGCTGTTATATGAAGGTTGAGCAGAAAGTTTGTATAATGGGAGTAGAATACTCCATTTAAAGAAGCGATGTTGTTGTTTTTTCAACATACTTCCCTTGAAACGAAATACACGTGGGTCAGTATTGCTACAAAGCTCATACCTCAGTTGAAAAATCTCTGTTCTGGTCCTCCAACCAGACACTCATAAAGACGTCACGTTCTGGTCATTTGAGCATTTTTATCCCCGAAGATGTTTTCAAAAGTTTGGGAACAAGTAGAAGTCATTAGGTTGGGGTTCGAGTGCTTTGAGTTCCGAATTTCTGTTCGTAGCAATTGCAGCTAAATACTTGTGGGGTCACATTGTCTTAATGAAACAGCATACTCCGTCAGAGTTTTCAGTACCTCTGGTTACCTCATGCATTACTTTAATTGATCATGTTTAGTAGCTGGCTATAATGGTAACTCCTTCAGTTACTGACTTTGCCTCCCGGCAAAGGACACGAAATGAAGAGGTGAGGAGTGTTTCCAATTCATGCTTTTCATTTAGTTTCTTAATCGAAACGATAAATCCATGCTTTATCTATGGTAACCCACTACTGACACAGCAGTAGCTCTGTCCACCAACTGTATCGAAATCCGGTTTCTAGCGTTTTGTGCTTAACTACAAAGAAACAAATCATCCATGATGATAAACTGCGATACCAAACTCTTCGGGTCTAAACGGAATTGTTCCGAAAAAGCTTTTGATATCCACAGTCGAGTTACGTTTTCTTCATGTTCATGAATCAATATTCGCTTCATCGATCTCACAAACATCTTTCTCTCTTTGAGGTAGTCGGTTAATATTCACTGTCTATCACTAAATCAAATGTCAACAGACTCTGGATGGATTTTACAGTTTGGTTTGGTTTGTTTCGAATTTCTCTCAAAGGTACATGAGGGCTATCTGCGCTAGTCGTCCCTAATTTAGTAGAGTAAGACTAGAGAGAAGGCAGTTAGTCATCACAACCCACCGCCAACTCTTGGGCTACTTTTTTTAACCAAAGAATAACACACTATTACGCGCTCACGGCTGAAAGAGCGAGCATGTTCGGTTTCGACGGGATTCGAACCTGCGACCCTTGGATTACGAGTGGAGCACCTTAACCAACTGGTTATACCAAGCCTGGACTTGACAATTAACCAATGATTGTTCATGACGAAAGCATGCACTTTTTCAACAGACGTCCTCTGAAATACGATGAGCACCCGGACTGTCGAGCATCTTCACTTGAAGCACAGCTATGCTTATCTTCAGTACACTACTTAAGAATGGTTGGATAAGTTAGAATAGAGTCTCCTAATGTCTACTATATGTCAGCATTCACTTCCTTTGGGGCCATGACCTTCAAACGAAGATATCTGATGACAGTGCGCACTTCAGATTTCTACATTTTTATTTTTCTGTTGATAGGCTTTACACAAATACTTGAAAAATAACAAAACAAAGAAACTGGTCAAATAATAACAAGAGTTAAGTAGGGTCAATAAAAGTTCAAGCCGATACATGATTTTCATTGACATCAAAAAACGATTTTTTTTAATTTACCCTCGAGCATCCACTAGTTTTTTTAATTAGTAGCTAATGGTAAAAGAAAATATTTCCACTTTTCTTTTGTGACTGCTCTATATTTTGTTGCTATGTGTATGTTAGGTCTGTGCAAATGGTATAACTATAACATTTTTTGCTTGCGGTGTTGATGGTTTTATATATTCGTTACTATATTTAGTGTTTTTGTTTATGTTTGCCACGCTAATATATATGTAATATACGATTTGTGGCCATGAAGTTTTCACTTGCTTTCTTTATTTCATTTCCTGACGTTTGTATGTCCACTGGTGAAAAGATTAGTTAGTTATATTCTGTGAACTAATTTATATTAGTAACAGATATAATTCAATCACTGCAGTATCCACATTTTCATGATTATGACTTAAATAGTAAATTGCTTCTGCTATTATATCTCCCTACAATTGTTTTTTATACGATTTTGATCGATTGTTTTACTGAAACTACGTTATTCAGCGACTCGTAATTGAAGGGGTGAAATATCTTACAATCAATAATTTTATGTTGGCCGAGGTAGCATTCAAACAAAACAAACTGTGTACCCATACATTTGAAATTAACGCTAGTTTGTTTAAACGTGATATCATAAATGTCTTAAAATTGAATGGAACTAAAGAAATATCATAGCATAATTAGGAGTAAATCATTGTTATTTATAGAATTTATAAGGTCAATTTAACGTATACAGTAAAATGTGCATACTGAATATGCGCATAGCTTGGTTAAAATCACACACAGTTTATAACAATGTGGTTTCCTAAGATTAGAAAAACAACTAGATAAGATGAACATAAAAGTTAAAAATATAAAACACAATGACAACATTGTCATACATGTTATAGTCACATCGTGACAAGGTCAAATACCAGAAATAATTTCAGTTTCATAGTACCAAAATAAAAGTTATACGCATAACTCGATAAGTTCCACATAGAATTATAAACACGTTTAAAAGTAAACGACATGTTATAAACTTAACTTGACATGGTTATACAGAAACTGTGAAACATTTGATGCTAAGTTATAAATACCATTTACAAACATAATCGGCCATATTTCATTGTCTATGGATAATTATAAGTTAAAATAATAAAGATTTTAGAAGTAAATAACTCATTAAATGCAAAGATTAGAAGCTAAACCCGTCCTCTCAGCTATGGCTCATTTTAATTTTCATCTTCTAAACCCGTCCTCTCAGTTATGGCTCATTTTAATTTTCATCTTCTAAACCCGTCCTCTCAGCTATGGCTCATTTTAATTTTCATCTTCTAAACCCGTCCTCTCAGCTATGGCTCATTTTAATTTTCATCTTCTAAACCCGTCCTCTCAGCTATGGCTCATTTTAATTTTCATCTTCTAAACCCGTCCTCTCAGCTATGGCTCATTTTAATTTTCATCTTCTAAACCCGTCCTCTCAGCTATGGCTCATTTTAATTTTCATCTTCTAAACCCGTCCTCTCAGCTATGGCTCATTTTAATTTTCATCTTTTGCACTGAAGTGGGCAAGTGATTAGGGTGCTCGACTCGCAATTTTTCAGCCTTTCAGCCGTGAGGACATTATAACATACGGTCAATCTCACTATTTGTTGGTAAAAGAGTACCTCAAGAGTTAGCGATGTGTGGTAATAACTAGCTGTCTTCCCTCTTACCTTTTGTTGTTAAATTATGGATGGATAGTGCAGACAGCACTTTTGTAGCACTCTTACTATAAAGTATGAACAAAATTTTGCTGTGGTTTTCAGCATCACTCTGTAATATACCTTTACCAAAGTCTAGTTTCTTTTTACGTGGATAATATTCGGTTTTCCTACAATATCTGTGGAGTTCCCAGAGAACCAGCAGGACTTGGTGAAATGAAGTAAATACAACTGCTGTGTATCAGGAGAGGAAATTGGCCCAGTGACAACTTATACATAGACTTAGTAAATATTCGAAACCTTCCATCTCCAATTATTTTTCATCTTGTTGTTCCAGTACACTACCAAAACAAGCGTTCACTTAGGTTAAATAATTTACTGAAAAACAGAAAACAATCAATAAAACAAATAAACACTCATATTTTTTTACATCTAAGCTGTTAAAGTGTTTCTCTACAACAACTGTAATTTTTAAAGTTTTACTCTACATTAGTTCTAAGTAAGTGAGACTAAGCCTATGCTGGCAACAATGAATCGGTAAAAGCCTAGATGTTTATTTACAGACCTCACTTGTAATGAAGATAAATCGGTTTCACTTCGGTACATTGTACTGAACAAAGACATATCAAACTTTTACTTGAACAAGACATTCTCTAATTGCTATGTTTAGTAACTTTGTTCCTCTCGTCCAACAAAGAACGATGTTAAGTTGTGTTTCCTTGAAAATTTCAACTTACTGCTATGTTTAAGTCAAGACAACATCCAAATGTGTTTGATGTAAACAAGGTGACTTTTAAAAACATGAAAAACTGTTCGTATGAAAAAACATATCATATTCTGTTGCAATTCATTTAATAAATAAACGTATACCTTTATTACTCATTAAATTTCAATTGTACGCAAAAACACAGATCACAAAGGCTTTGTAATAGTTTAACCAATCAAAACATTAAGTTCTGAAAGAATTATTGATTGAAAATGTGAAAACAAGAAAATAATTGTGAATTTAGAACTTACTACATTTATCGACATTAAAAACAAAAACATAAACTGTACAGATCCTGTTAGAAACATAATTTCATGATATGTGTTTGATGGTTCCCAACACATATAAATTGCTATTATTAAAGTCATAATGTTATCGATACATATACTAATTTGTCCTTCAGCAAGTGAACAAATTTCAGTTTCTATACTTTAATATTTAACCTGCAAAGCATATCAAAATACGTTCAAACTAACAACGTAAATTGGCTCATGTTTACTAGTGGGACTTATTTAGAGCGTTTTTTGTGTGGATACAATACGTCTGCACTGTCATGTAAACTGTCAGCTTTCTTGTTTTTTCTCAACCTCTTAAACTGTTTGGTTGTGGTGTTTTTTTTAACTAAATTGGAACAACATATAACGTTCGTTTCAAGAGCGTTATGTTCCCAAACAAATAAAATATCAAACTCTAAAAGAATTTTTGAAACTCGAGGTTATTATTAATTTTTACTTTGTAAAGCACTGTTTTCTTTGAAATTGTGTTACTTTGTTCGTATAAAAAAACAGGTCAATAATTTAATGTTTGCTAGAGTTAGTGAAATATATAATTTCCTCCGACAAGTTGCTGAGACATTTAACATATTACTAAAGTTATACTATAGGTATCAGAGAAACTGGCAATATAGCAAGACTTCTTCCAGCTTAAATCTTCTACCACGAGGTTTTAAGTAACGAAGACCAGTGTCCAATATAAGTTGAACGAAATGATGGGACAAGCAAACAAAAGGAGAGAGACCCACCAATCGAACCTCGCTTCATTAACAGTCGCATGAAGTGTTTCTACTCGTACATTACGTTTTTATATTCACTGCCTGTTTTGGCACATGGCTCGTGCCCTAGACGTTGGACACGAGCCAGGTCGTAACACAGACCTCGCGAAACAACACCCCTTTAGTTTTTGTGGCTGCTTACCAAAAGAAGTCGGAAACTCTAGAAACTTTATGTATGAATGAAAAACAAAATAAATAACAACCACGAATAAAATCACAAACAACTCTAACTTGCAATTTAAAGACGTCATTTTGTTTCAGATGCAAAATGAATCAAAATGATTTAAACTGACTGACCCGTGAAAGAAAAACGTGCTCCGCACCTCCATACATTATCGTCTAATCGATTATAATATTAAAATATTTAAATATTCTAGAAGAGTTTTACACACATGTATGTTTTAATTTTAAAAATTCATATTTCGTATACTACTATAACAATATCATTGAGCATAGAATTAACACAATTGTTCAGAAATTTCAGTTTAAAACAAGAACTGATATAATAAGCCACAACACAATTTTGTTCCTAAAGTATAATACGATCCAATCATAAAATCCGCTGCACTAATTATTAAATGGTGAATTGGTTGCTTTCAAATTTTACGAGTGAATCTGAATTATTGGTGCAATTCGAAAATATATCCTAGTTCTCGACAAGTTGTTTGTTGTAGTGTTTATTTTGTATTCAGGATTTAGCCATTAAATTCGCTCTATATATACCATTACCGTTCATTGAAAGTAAGGCTTACAACAATACGCTATAAAACAGTAATTACTCACAAAAGGTTGTTTGCAGCAGTGTTTAAAACGATATTTATAACATCTATTAACAAGGAAATATTGTATGTTTATTTGTGTCAGGCGCATTTGCCACAGACACGAAATTTCTTCTTAAGAGTTGTTTGTGTACTTAACTTAGTCCTACAACTACAACTGAAAATAGCTTGTAGCAAACGCCAAGGAACAAGTAAATTAATTTGTTTTTGCTACCTGGACTGGGTTTCGCATTATTTTTATCAGACAATACATAAAAACCAGTTCATTGGTAGAACACGTTTCGAAAGTATTACTGGCTTGTATTTGCTGATTATGACATGACTGGGTTATAAAACGTTTTTTTTTCTTCCTTTTTTTTCTAACAACGATTTATGCTGTATTGTACATCTCGAACAGTTGATAGCGAGAAACAAGATTGAAAAATGTTACTGCGTTAGTTCTGAGTTGACTGAGAAAAATCGAAAAGTGTAAAGAACGATGAAAATCGTGAATCAGATAATATTTTCCTACGAGATGCTGCTGATTTATAAAAGGATTAAACTCATTTAGTAAGTTGAGCAAATACTAGGACAATAGGGTTTAATTATAATAAATACACGGTAGTTTATATAGTTTATAAGTATAATTTGTATGGGAATAACCTTAACAATGTTATGAATGAAAAGGATCTTGGTGTATTAGTTGATCGTTCTCTGAAACAATCGAAGCGTTGTTGCTAGTTAGTGGTAGGACAAATAGGATTTTAGGTTGTTTCTATAGAAATATTGAATACAAGTTAAATGAGGTTATAATTTCATTGTATTGGTCACTGGTTATTACCTTATAGGACACTGGAATATTGTATTAAGTCTTGGGTTCCTTACTTTAAAAATACGTTGAACTGTTGAAAAGGGGTCAGAGAAGAGTTACTAGAATGGTATCTGGAAAGAAGGAGTTGTCATACGAGAAGAGGCTGAAATCTCTAAGCTTGATGAAACTTTGTAGAATGGACGGCAACTGCCTGTTATGGAGACACAAGTGTGGAGAACGACGTTTCGGAAGACGTTTCTGTCCAATCTAGAAAGTTTCGTCATGAATACTCTGCCTAAACAATCTACAAAAGAATTGTTTATTCTTGAAAAAGTAAATGTTAGGAATGTGTGATTGAGGTGTTAAAGATTGTAAAGGGAATTAATAGTGTTGATGAGTCATCTTTTTTCATTCAAGAATAAGTTAGGGGGATGTGGTTGAAGTGTTTATGATTGTAAAGAGAATTAATACTTTTGATGCGTCAGGGTTAAAAGGGTTAGAAAAAAAACAACTTTTATGCCCCAGATAATTGTAAAATAACTTTATTTTAATTACGTTATTTTATAATAATATTTTTATTTTAATCAAGTTATTTTATAATTATCTGGAGTATAAAGGTCTTTTTTTTTTCTTATATGTTCTTTGAGGTGGTGGATAGACACTCAAACCGGAAAATCTCTGATATCTGTGATTCTCCAACAGTTCCATCTGTGACTAGAGCTGTCCTAGTCTTCTGTCCCTCGAAAGATTTCACAAATCCATGAGTAATACATGGAAATGTCATGCAACGTGCTGCAAGTTTATTGAAAGAGATGTTATTTCACAGATTAAAAAGATAAAAGTAGATTTTATCTAACGAAAAACACATCTTTTATTTCTGAATAATGTCGTTTTCACGAAATATTTTAATTGTTCTTTTTATTTTTATTAACTTTTTCGTTTTAATAAAGTTATTTTATAATTATTTGGTAAAGGTCGTGTTTTTTTCTAATACTGCTGTATTATGGCGCGAGTAGTTAAAACAGGTGACCAAGCGGCCTTTGGTCCATTTTTAGGACAATAAGTAAGTAAACAACTATAATACTATAAATAATATCAGCTGTGTATAGGTGAATAAATTAGTATAATATAATAATGCTGGAAGCGATATGTCTACTTCCACATTCTAGCATAAAAGAAAAAGGAAACTTTATTAATCGCGAGAATCTGTCATTTTTCATTATGAGTAAATAAATAATGCCATTTTTTTAAAATACAGAAATATTCTTGACTATAGTTATAACTAAAAGGTGTTTTTTTTAATTTCACTCAAACCTACTTGAGGGCTTCCTGCACTAGCCATTCGTAATTTATTAGTGATAAGCTAGAAAGAAAACAGCTCGTCAGCACCACCGATCGCCAACTCTTAGGCTACTCTTTTACCAAAGAATACTAGTATTGGTCGACACAGTACAAAGCCTCCGTCCACATTGAAGAGGCGAGCATGTTCAGTTGTAGAAAACTAAAAAGTCTCAATGCAAATGCATAATAGAATATATTTCGGTTTAAAACATTCTGAAGTGTAATTATAATATTCTTTTAGTCCACCACAATCAATGGACATGCTTCTGATTTACGTCACTCTATCACTATCTTCTTCCCTATGTGAGACATAGAGCACATTCTTACTAAATTCAGTACAATAACATGCTCGATGACACTCCGGTACCGTTTGGAAGAGAATGGAGGTCCAGTTACGACAGAAAGTGTTCGTACCACTGAGTCCCTGGTAGTTTTTTGCTCATAACTTAAAACGTATCACGATTAGGCTAATAGGCGTATAATATATTATAAATACTATACTAACACACATCTACATAATTTTTATGTAAATGAAACGACAAATAAACTGTTTATAAACAAATAACCAAAAATAAGAGGAGCAGAAAGTGTTCGTACATTTCAGAACGTGTGAAAAAACTGATATTCCCGTAAACATTTTGTTCATTTTGGTGAATAAACTACATTATACCATTCTAGAACTAGACACTGGATTCATAATTGTTGGAATTTAGCCAGTAAAAAATTTACTTCTAGCAATTTAGCGCCGTCTCCGTCATAATCTGCTTGGTCATCATTCTAATTATCCAGTGATTTAAAAAACCAAAATATTGTAAAATACAAGTCTCGTGTGTCGGTACTGTTGCACAACTTAATGTGCCGAAATCTACTGTTTAAAGCATAATTGTCAAGTTTAAGCTTGCAGGATCAACTGCTAACTTTCCTCGTTCCGGACACCCCACCAAAATTTCAGGAGAACCAAGAGAAAGGTTCTCAGAGAAGTTAGTAGGAATCATCGTTTAACACGTAATGATATACAGAAACTGGTAAGGGAAACTCACAACGCATGGGTACCAACACTTTCTGTCGTAACTGTACGAGTTCAAAGTGCTCTTTACCGATATCCTCTCTATATCCTTTAAATTAGCTAACAAGTACATTTAAACATTAAAGGATTTTTGAACTGTGTATAACCTTTATACTTAAATGTAAAGCCACTTACTAATATTGAAGTTAACAGCCATTATAGTAAATATTTTACATTTTTAGCAGCTGACTATCAATCGATGTTGACGTTTTGAAAAGATCATTGTTATAAAGTGAATTTGCTGATGGTTTCCATGTGTGAAGTCGTTGCTTTTGAGAAAGTACCACTATGACAATCAGTGAGGTTATACTACTTTTATTGCAAAGCACTTGCTCTATGGTTCTGTAATTAGTACTCGAACGTGCTTCCCATTTCCTTAAGTCTTCATGTTTCAAGTTCCCCGACTATCATCATTGGCTTGTATCATTGTATCAAAATCCAAGCTCTTTGGGCTCCTATTATATTTGCAGAAATTGTAAGTGTTCATTTTCTGTTGATTGTTTGGATTTCTATTCTTTAAGCATGTAGAGTACCTTGGGTCACCGGTTAGGAGAAGTTCGTAACTTAATAACAAAAAAAAGTAAAAATAAAATCGATTTTCACTGAGCCCTTACACTCAAGCTTCCAGTGGGCTGGGCTTTCTCCTATCGTCGACTTTCGCTTCCAGCTAAGCTCTGGTCCTCCACCGTTTTCGTGATTAAAACCTATTCATAGCCAAGTTGTGCGCTTGGTAAACGGTGGCTCTTATATAGCGCCTATTGAATCGTCACGTTCTTTGAGGTGGTGAATAGGCAATCAAACAGGAAAATCTCTGATATTTGTGGTTCTCCAACAGTTCTATTAGTAGCTGAAGCTGTCCTAGTCTTCTGTCTCTCGAAAATATTTCACAAATCCATGAGTAATACATGTAAATGTCATGCAATGTGCTACAAGTTCATTGAAAAAGATGTTATATCACAGATTATAAAGAAAAGGTAGATATTATCTAACAAAAAGAATATATATTTTATTTATGAATAATGTCGTTTTCACGAAAAAAAATTATTGTTCCATTTTGTAAATACGGTTTTAATTATTCAAATATTGGAAATTGTATTAGACGACATATACTGATGTAGATATTAAATGCTTTTCGGTGAAGTTTACGAACAAAAACTGAATATAAAATTGCAAAATGTTTTTTCTTGAAAAACAACATCATATCGTCCGATATATAATGGAAACTTTAGTCCTTTAAATGTTTTGTGTTTGTTTTGCTTGTTTAAAGCAGAGCAACATTGGGTTATCTGCTGTATCTACAACCAGGAATCGAACGCTGGGTTTCAGCATTGTAATCCTGTAGACTTTCCGCTGTCTTTCCAGCAGATCTCTTCATTCAACCAGTAGTATTGTTAATAATATTTTTTTTCTGGGACTTTACATTAATTCTTGAGTATATAAAGTTTATAAAAATTCGAGCAAGGCAATTATAATCACAAATAACTATTTTTTTTAATTTTCTGTGCGCTTAAATCATCAGGTATATTAGTATGAATTCTAATGAATTTACTCTTATAAGTTTCGACGTTTGTTTCAGTTAAATGCATGTAAATGTGTATTTCCAAAGTCCTGCTAAATTTGTAGAAAATTCTCGAGAGTAAAAATCAACAATATATGTTATAGGGAAACACTAGCATGTCTTTTAATACTCTTTAACTTTCAAGAATCTCGGCTAATGAGTACAAAAGCTAACCATCGCAACACACGGAGACAACAGTTTTTAGAATATCGTTGGTTTGCTGCAGTTAATATACTATAAATATCAGACGCTATAATTGTGATAAACGCTTATTAATCGGAAAACTACAGATATTTGACCAGGAATGTTTAGATATTTAGAACATCACGAACCATTCGATCTTCAGAGAATCAACTTCAAGCGTTAGTATTTGTGCTAGAACATTACATATCTATCTTTCTCTGTGAAAAGTAAGCTTATAAACCACGTTAGCCCAAACAAGAATAAAAGCTAGCTAGCATTTCTATCAAGAGAAGTATATCACGGTTTAACATAAAACAAATTCGCTCATCGGGGACCTGGACCATTGATAAAATACTCAGTTCCTTATCAGATAGTAGACTAAATACTGTTTGCGAGTTTGTAACATTTTTCAACACTTAGTGGCCACTTTATTAGGTACATTTGGTCTTTCACGCAAATATCCAAACAGCAAATCATGTGGCTGCAGCTCAATATATAAAGTATGCATATAGACATGGTAAAGAGGTTCAGTTGTTGTTTGACCAAACATTAGAATGGGGAAGATGCGTGATCCAAGTTACCAAGACCGTGGAATGGTTGTTGGTGCCTCACCTGATGGCTCCATCATCTCAGGAACTTCTTGGGATTTTCACAAACTAAAGCCTCTAGAGTTTACAAAGGATGGTGCCAAAACAAAAAACATCTAGTGAGCGGCAGTTCTATTGGCGAAACTGTCTTGTTTATGAGAGATCTCAGAAAAGAATGGCCAGACTCGTTCAAGCTGATGGGAAAGTCACAAATACTCAAATAATCACTCTTTACAACAGTGGCGTGCAGAAGGGCATCTCTGAATGTACAACGCGTTAAACCTTGAAACGGATGGGCTGAAGCAGCAGAAGACCACGCCGGGTTTCACTTCTGTCAGCTAAGAACAGCAAGGTGGGGCATGGAAACACTAAACCTAGATGATTGAAAAATGTCGCCTGGTCTGACAAATCTCAATTTCTGTTGCAACATGCAAAGGGTAAGATCAGAATTTGGCGTAAACAGTATTAATTCATGGATCCATCCTGTCTTGACTTAACGGTACAAGCTGAGTGTGATGGTGTAATGGTAAAGAAAATGTTTTCTTGGTACACACTAGATTCTTTAATACCGATTGAGCATCATTTGAATACCACAGCGTACCTAAGCAAAGTTGCTGACAATGTACATCCCTTTATGGCTACAATCTACTCGTTTTACAATTACTACTTCCAGTAAGATAGTGCACCATGTCACAAAACACGCATCATCTCAAGCTGATTCCACGAACATGACAGTGACTTCAGTGTACTTCAATGCGCAGTTCTCAGATCTCATTCCAGTAGACCACCTTTAGGATGAGATGAAAATGGAGTTTCGCGGCATAAATGTGTGACCGATTGTGACTGATAAATCTGCAGAAACTGCGTGATGCTATTCTGTAACTATGGACCAAAATCCATAAGGAATGTTTCAAGCACCTTATTTAATCCATGCCGTGAAGAATTCAGGCTGTTCTGGAGGCAGATAGGGGTCCTACGCGGTACTAGATAGGTGTAGTACCTAATAAAGTGGCCACTAAGAGTATACGATTAATTATTTGTAATAACTATTTGTATTAATTGTTATTATAAATTGTAAAGTGTTATTTTGTGTATTAAAATATGTTTGTATTAAGAGAGAAAATAGTGTATCAATCTTCTTGGCAAATATCATAAATTTAATACACATTAACATTTAATTAACTTTTAATTTAAATTCAAACTTCCGTTTATTTAAAATCGTAATACGTAATGTACGTAACATAATAAATTATAATACGTAACATAATGCATTTAAGAGAATGCCTGTCAGCGAACTTTGATTTACTGAAAATTTTTTTCTCGTCTTTCAACCCAGAAACAAATTTTACAGTAAATAAGATTCTACAAGTCATTGTTTAAAGTTACTAAATACTAATATAATAAGTTCGAGTTTTCTTGAAGTATTATCCAGAGTTGCATTACAACTAAATTAGCAATATAAGCAACACGTAAATAAAAATCTGTTAAACATTTGGATAACAATCGACTTTGCTGAACTATTTTGAAACTTATCTATGGCTTGAAAATATCGACAGACTTTCATGCAATCTGATGACAAGACATCAACATGATTTACCAGATACTTTATGTTATTTCTATAAATTTAACTTTGCAAGGCGTAGCCTATGGTTAACGTTTTGGACTGTACCTCAAGTGTCCATGGTTCGTGTCTGGTTGAAATGTCGTGATCCTGAGTTTACGACCGTCGATGTATCATAAGAGTGACAGCCAAAACCAGAGATATGATAAGAGTTATTCATGAGTTGGCGGTGAGTACTGTTAACGAAATGCTTTCCTTTTACCTTATCATGATCAATGAGCACCTTTTAGTTGTTCACTACATGTATGAATATCAATTTTCAAAATTTAAGTAGTAATATTGATTCTAATTAGATTTAAACTGTTTTAACTCATAAATATTTTGAATGTACATCTTATCATCTTGTAATATTTCATTTGTGTAATTGGCAAAGCAAAACTAGGGGGAATGCACTAATTTCTGCATATGGAGTTTGGCATGGCCTAGCGCTTTAAGGCGTGTGCTTCGTAATCTGAGGGACGCGGGTTCGCGCCCGCGTCGCGCCAAACATGCTCACCCTCCCAGCCGTGGGGGCGTTATAATGTTACGATCAATCCCACTATTTGTTGGTAAAAGAGTAGCCCAAGAGTTGGCGGTGAATGGTGATGACTAGCTGCCTTCCTTCTAGTCTTACACTGCTAAATTAGGGACGGCTAGCACAGATAGCGCCCGAGTAGCTTTGTGCGAAATTCCAAAAAACAAACAAACAATTCTGCATATCTCCAAGTTTCGTCTCTAAACAACGCTTTTATGCTCTATATGGTAATCCCAAAATGGAAATTTATAGTTTCTAAGAGACTACCATCCCTCGAGACTATAATTGTCCTTGTCTTGTTTATCACGTGATTTTCTCTCTCTTTCAGTGGTTTTATTACTACAGTGCTTTGTTGAACCGCTTTAGAAGCGACTGCATGTGGTCTGAGTATTTACAAGCTTAGTTTTGAAAATAGTTGTAGCTGTCGTAAATACGACTATCTAAAGCATGTAATAAACTGTTTACATCAATATATAGTTAATAAAGGGGTCTGAAAAGTAATTTATGGTTTCTCGAAATATTGACTTGCCCAGATCTCCTGTTGAGAGGAACAAAGAAATCTAATGACGTATTTAGTTTAGATCTAGGAATTTATTTAAAATATCTTTACTCGTATTTTTCTTTTGTTACGGAAAATATAGTTTATTTATATGTTTTTGAATGCTACAAAACTTTTCCTTTACAACAAGACATTAGGTGAGGTCTCGTGATGACGAGAAACCCACTTGAAGTAAAATGTATATCAAAATTAACTCAATATAAAGAAACACCTTTATACCTATACTGCATCGCCCCCTACAATCCCAAACCCGTTTACACTTTCGTCCCTGAGACATGGGGCCCAGCATGGCTAAGCGTGTTAAGGCATGCGACTCGTAAACTGAGGGTCGCCGGTTCGCGCCAAACACGCTCGCTCTATTAGCCGTGGGGGCGTTATAATGTTACGGTCAATCCCACTATTCGTTGGTAAAAGAGTAGCCCAAGAGTTGGCGATGGGTGGTGATGACTAGCTGCCTTCCCTCTAGTCTTACACTGCTACATTAGGGACGGCTAGCACAGATAGACCTCGAGTAGCTTTGTGCGAAATTCAAAAACAAACAAACAAACCCTGAGACATGCGCCTGGCAACTGTCAGTTACAAATTCTCTTTGTTAACCTGAAGATGACCTGAGAAGGTCGAAACATTCGCTGCTTTATGTTAACAAACTTTTTAATACCCATACCAGTTGTCTTGAGATACATTTTTAAGTTAGGCTTGTGAGGTTTAGCGAAGACCGTATGGCAAAGGCAACAGCCAAATATTCCGAACACTGAAATACTTATTCATTGGTAAATATTACGTTTTTATATTCGAACAAATACTAATAAGAGAACTTATTGTTTATTAAAAACTGTCGAAAATACCTGGCTTCGGTTGGAACATTTCAATGATATATTCTAGGTGATTATGTCAGTGTGCGTATCCTCAACCTATAGTAGCATAGAAGAACAGTCAAAAATATTTTAACATTTTTATTTTTCAAAAATATAAAAAGTCTTAAATTAAGAATTATTCACTGTCAAAGAACTTTATCATTACGTTAAATATTTCACATTTATATTTAATACATAAATTTTATCACATTTTATTAGAACCTGTTAAAATGTTTTACTGTTGTACTGCTTCGGGTTATACAATATTAGATGTTTTCCCAAATAAATCACAGACAGACATACAGACACGCTGTACAATAATATTATAATTAAAGGTTCCTTATATTACAGGATATTATATAAATTACAAACAGACACGTACGTGTACCTCTTTTTAAAGACGCAATCTTGCCAAAAACCATATACCAATGAAGTGGTTCTTTATGTAACAACTTCTAATATATAGAAAAGCCAGTACGTTTAGGTAAAAATATGTTCCAACAATAGCTTTTATGTCATGTTCCTTAGCAATAAAAGTATAATATAATATTATTGTAAAATATAAAATCAAATAAATAAATTATGAAATTGAGAAACATTTGTTGTTTTCTAGAGCTATGGTGGACACAAACTTGCGTGGTCTGTCTGTGATTTTTATCTGCAATATAAGGAACCACCTTTTATGTGGCTTATCGCTGGCTTACTTCATTAAAGAGATGCGCGTATGCACTTGGATAGGTAATAATATTCTAGGTGTACACCCTCAGGGTCCACTTAGCATGAGTGCAAAATTTCATTTTTCTAGGCTCTTTCCTCTTGGAGTGAGAGGAGCCGTATTTTTCTATGAAGTTTTTTGCGTATAAAGATGCGTGCACATCTGTAAATAAGAAATATTACCCAGGTGCAAACCCTCAGGATTCACTTAGTATAGTTGCAAAATTTTAGAATAGTGTTTTTTTTTCTTCTTTAAGCTATAGCGGTCACACACAAACAAATAAGTTCTTATACACATATATATCTGCCTCTGTGCGATTTCTTTCGGTAATACAAGGAACCTCTTCTTCTTTATGTGGTTTTTCACCAGCTTTCTGCATTAAAAAGATGCACATACGCACATGCATGCGTATACAAAGGTGTACACCCTCATGATCCACACAGTATGGGTCAAAATTTAAAGTTTGTAGATTCTATCATCTTGAAGCTATGGTGGTCACATTTTTTTCTATGTGATTTTTCGCATAAAAAGATGCACACACGCACATATATATGTAATGATAACCAGATGCATGCCTTCAGGATCACCTGGATAGAATTAATGTAAAATTTCATATTTCTAGGTTCTCTCTTCTTAAGGCTAAGGCATGGCGAAATGGCTAGGGTGTTTGACTCTCAATCTGAGAGTTGCAGGTTTAAAATCTCTTCCCATCAAACATACTTGTCCTATCAGCCTATTGAGCGTTATAAGTGACGGTCAGACCCATTATTCAATCGTAACAATTATCTAACTGGATAACAATGTGCAAATTCGAAAAATAACTGCTACATTAAAAAAAAAAATGTTATCTTTTGTTTAGTGTAATAAAGTCCTCTTTAGTGCACAGACAAAAACATGTTGACGACAACAGAAAACCTGTTTAATTTGTCTACAATATTTCTCATCTAGATCGAAGTTCTTTATTGTTAAGTACAAAGCTACACAATGGACTATTTGTGCTTTTCCCACCGCAGTTGTCGAAACATGATTTCTAGCGTTGTAAGTCCTTAAACGTGCCACTAGGGAGAAGCGATCGAAAGCGTACATGTTGCACGTTATATCCCGAAGATGAGGCGTTGTTTTTTCTCTCATATATAACATTCATTTATTATAGTTTTATTATTATACGAATTTCAACTTAGACACATACAATTCTCCTTAAGCGATGTATTACTTTTTTTATTATTCTGTGTTATTAATTATCATAACAAAGCAAGAAAAAGACTAACTATATTGTTTAAACCTTAATTATACGCTCAGTTTGACTTTTACATTTTAAATTATGAGAAAAAATGAACCGTTATAAGAGAGAGTAGATTATAAGAGTTTTAAACTTTGTAATAATTGTGTGTGTGTTTTCTTATAGCAAAGCCACAGTGGGGTATCTGCTGAGCCCACGAGGAGAATCGAATCCCTGATTTTAGCGGTGTAAATCCGGAGACATACCGCTGTACAAGCGAGGGGCATTGTAATAAGTGATTCAGCAAACAAGAATTTACATTAACATAGCAAGCAATTCAGGAAAATGTAATGGTTTTCTGGTCATTTATGTCACCTGGTGGTTTACAAAAAAATATCTCGTTCGCCAAAACAAAGTTAAATAATTTTCGCTCTGCACTGAATTTCCCATCCAAAACCGACACAAAGTCTACGAGTGATATGTTTTGTCATTGCAATATATGACATAGCTTTAAACTGCAATCCTCAGCTGAACATGTATGGGATTTATTATGCAGTATGTTTCACAGTTAAGACTAAGCCACAATCACAATAAATGGGCGCTAAATACGTTTCAGACTTTTGCTCTCGCATTACAATCAAACAAAATCTTAACAATCAAAGAAACTTGCAAGTAAAAACAAATTATTATTTTAACAACCTATGACTAAAAACGTGAAATGAATGTTAAATTGTATGTATGTGGGTGTATGTAATTAAATGTGGCCTGGTGGCTCCTTCACTCGACCAACAATCTGCAGGTTGCCACTTCGAATCTTTATCACTGAATATACTCGACCTTTCAATCATAAAAGATTCATAATGTAATATTCAATCCCACTATTCGTTGATTAAAGAGTACTCCAAAAGTTGAAGGTGGCTGCCTTCTTGCCTATTACATTTAAATTAGGAATGCCTAATGCAGATATCTCTGAAATAGCTTGGCGCGAAATTCAACAAACAAGAAGTATAATTAATATAAAATAATATTATCCAAAAATAAATAAATAAAGATTAATACAGGAGCTTATTTTCTAATAAAAGTTTTAAGAAAGTGGCGGAAGAGTCCTGGTCACCATCATGAAGTGACAAGCGCGAGAAACATGTGTTGGTATTGTTACGCATTATTTTTTATTTCGGACGAGTCTCTTGTTAACGACATAACGTTTGTTGACGTATTACTATTTGAACTAACCGGAAATTTGAATTTGAATGTAGAAATTAATTAACTGTTAATATTTGTCAAATTTATGGCATTTGACAACAAGATTAATACACACAATCTTCTTTTTTTTCACACAATTAAATATTAATATACAAACAAGAAAATATATTCGTGGTATTTGCCAAGAAGATCGATACACGCAATTTTCTTTTTTTAACACAAATATATTTTAAGACACGAACAAAAAATATTTCATTATAACGGTTATCATTAATAGTTATAACAAATGATGGTTTATATACAGCATTGTTTACAAAGTTACAGTCAATATTGATTCTTACATCTGGTCTAAAACTGAATATTTTATCGACGATCCAGGTCTACGAGGCGCAAATTAATTCTGAGTTGTATCACCACACCTCGCTTAAGCTAATGCTGTCTTTTCTTGGGTAGCCTCACACCCATACAAGGTGATTTTTTTTTCCGGCGAAGATATTTAATGTCACCGTAGAAATAATAACATCCGAAGTAATTCCCTGAAGTTGAACAATCTGTAATGCTCGAAACCTTTAAATACTCCTGGTTATGTACTATAGTTTTCCGATGAATATGCGTTAGTCATAATTACAGCTTCCGACGCTGTAGCTGTCCAATAATAATCCTCTTTTCACAGCTAGCCAATTTTTATACGAATCACGTTAGTTTGTAGAGATTGCAACAATGTTCTAGCGCTTTTTCCTGTTACAAGTATTGTTGATTCTTACTCTCAAAAATCCTCTACGAATTTCAAAAAGAGGCGAGACTTGCGCAAAACACTACCAATAGTTTACATGATATCCCTTTAACTGATTCAAACGTAGTTATTAAAATAAATGTATAACACGAAATTCGTTACAACACCTTTTTTAGAGAGTTAAAAATCGGCTTTAGACAATTTTAACTAAAGTTTATACATACACATAAGGCTCAGCATGGCCGGATGGTTAGTTTGTTTTGAATTTCGCGCAAAGCTACTCCAAGGTTATTGACGCTAGCCGTCCCTAATCTAGCTGTGTAATTCTAGAGGGAAGGCAGCTTGTCATCACCACCCACCACCAAATCTTGGGCTACTTTTTTACCTACAAATAGTGGGATTGATCATAACATTATAATGCCCCCACGGCCGAAAGGGCGAGCATGTTTGGTGCGACGGGGAGCCAGATGATTAAGGCACTCGAATCGTAATCTGAATGTCGCAGGTTTGAATCCCCGTCGCACCAATCATGTTCACCTCTTTCAGCTGTGGGGGCGTTATAATGTGACGGTCAAACCTACTATTCGTTGGTAAAAGAGTAGCCCAAGGGTTGCCGGTGAGTGGTGATGACTAACTGCCTTCCCTCTAGTCTTACACAACTAAATTAGAGACGGCTAGCGCAGATAGCCCTCGAGTAACTTTGCGCGAAATTCAAAATAAAACAACGATACATTAAATACAATACATTGTCAAAGGGTTGTACAGTTTCAATACTCATGACAATATATAATACAAGCAATACAAATAACATTATAATAATAAAAGCACATGGCAGTGTAGTGATGCGACTTGTATGGTAGTGGGAGTAGTGTAGTTTGGTGTAGTGCTTCTACATTCTCGCTTTCAACTGCCTCCGCTGGCTAATCTACAGGAGAAAAGGGGAGTGGATTGTGTAACTCTCCCTCTGCCAGTACAGAGCCTTTCCTGCGCCAGGACTCTTGCAGTGCCTCTCCATGGCAACACACAGTAACTGCTCACCTCACGGTCCCAGACTGAACTGCAAAGGATCTCGGTGCATCTTGAGCCCCAGAGGTGCGATGTGCATGGTCCATTGGTTTGTAAACACGCCCTGACATCAACCATTCAAGACCCAACTATGGGTTAAATAGTTGTACTGCCTTGCGGATTAGAATTTTTATCTAAAGTCTAAGGGTACTAGCCCTGACAAAAAGGAGGAGAAGTGATTGTCCTCCAGGCAGATAAGAAGTCTTCTAGACTGGCTATCTTGAGTTTTGGAACGGACACTCCAACTGCTGATGCTGCTTCCAGCAGATACAACACGGTAAGTGGCAGTTACCGGTTTTAAGAGTTTCATATTGGCGTAAAGATACTCGACAGGGGTCGTCTACAATGGCAGAGTGCTATTTAGCGCCATTGATCAGTCGCCGCCCACCTACCCCAAGCAGCCCCTGGGCAACAAGCACTGACCCGTCTAAGCCTCATTGGACGTATGGGGCTCAGGGGCAGTCCCTTAACAGGTGAACAGTAACTTGTCGCCTACAAATACAATAAACTCGACAATTACGTGGGTGCTGGCTTGCGCTACGGTGTGCTTTGCATATGGACAGACGACCGAAATGGTCAACAGGAGAAGAGTGGATAGGAGTAAAAGGAACAAAAGAGGTCATTGGAAGACCTTTGTGTATCAGATGGGCTATGTCAGTTCTCAGCCAGTTCCGTGTCATCATGAAAATAGTCAATGGAGGGCAGACAGGTCAACTGTAAGCTCTGGCCTCCCACAGGGTTCACCTCTATCACTTGCCCTTTTTAACATTTACACCCATGATTTAACAAGGATGGACAGACCTGACATCAGAATCAAAACTTTTACTGATGACATTTTGGTTCATACCAGTGGGACATCTACAGAAATTATCAGAAGTAGGATTATACCCAGGCTGGACCGCATAAGAGACAGGTGTAAAGATAATGGCATGCTGATTAATCCAGAGAAGACCAAAGCACTATTTTTTACTCTCAACAACCGTGCTGACACATCAGATATTCCCATTTCAACCTTAGGAAGCACAGAAATTACACAGGAAAGCTCTCATTGTGATATCTGGGCATTGTGTTTGACAGGAAACTAAACTTCTCCAAGGATGTGGATGAGCTCATTGTCACAACCACAAAATGAATGAATATCCTTCGTGCTGCAGCAGACAGGCAAACTGAGGAATGTCACTTGAACATGCTGTAGTCTTGTGCTTTCAGTGGTTAATTATGCACTGCTCTTGACACAACTCAGCCACAACCAACTTGGAAGCCTTTCCGGGCTGCAGAACGCATGTCTCTAGATCATCACAGGTTGCATCAAATCAACTCCAATGCCAGTACTCCATCATCTCACTAGATTCACAAGTATCAGGGACAGGCAAACATCAAAGAGAGCCATACTGAAGAAAACAAATTGCCGTGCCAACCTGTAGTGATTGTCAAGTTCAACAGAGATTGTAGAGAGTGGCCTGAAGGTGCATCAGAAGCAGCATGCCAGGAGATGTTCCAGAAACTTGGCCAGGAGGGAAATCTTATCAGTACAACAAATGACTTGTTTACACTACAGATCATGAGAGCCAGTTGGGGATTTTCTGCATTTCTGGATGGCACACCCATAATTGAGAAGTCTGGAGCATGCATCCTGTACACAAGTAACACCAGGATGAAACCTGAGGCTGTCAAGAAAGCTCTTGGATGGCTTCTCTGGGAATCCCTTGATGTCACCACAGTTGTGTTTGCCGCCAACTAAATGGCAGTGTTGCAGAGAATCCAGAGTGGCTGGCTTCCTGATGGATGGAGAGAGACTTCACCTTATTTCCATGATAACTCTCCCACCTTTGTGTATCCCAGGCCACGCTGATGTCAAGTACAATGAGAAGACTGACAAACTTGCAGCAATATCAGTACCAGCGAACCAGATGCCTCTCTTTCCTCAAGATATAACACTCTTGTGCTAGCAACCAGCACGCTAGAGCATAAGAGAGTCTTTCATGCACTCAGAAGAGAAAGATAGAATTCTCAGGCTCAGGACCCATTTTGGAATCTCTCGTGTCAGCCACAGCAAAGGCCAAGACAGATATCAAGGAATCAGCTGATCACCGACAACTTTACCTAAGGTACACTCGACTTCCTGTTGAACAGAAGAGTAAAGGTGGGGAGGATTTGAGACTCGCTAGACACACCCTCCGAGATGGCCACCAACCAACCCAAGTAACCCAAGCACTTAAAATTTCTTAAACACAAACGCTATTTTTTGTTTAAAACAATCAGTAATCACACGACTGAGGCGTTCTTCAAAAGCTAGGATAGGTTCAAAATAGTAATAGGAATTTTTCTAGTTAAGTTTTCCGACCAATTGACAGATATGACAAGTTTTACAAAGAAGAGAAATATCTTGATTAATGTTTGGCCATACGATATGTCTCATAATTTTGTCACAAGTCTTGTTGACACCTAGATGACCTCCTCTGGGAAATTCATGGATAACTTTCAGTATTTCAAAATGATATGCTTTTGGAACAACATTTTCTTAAACTACAGCCCAGTCCTCTGAAGGTGGTAAATTTAGTGGTCTCAATTTTCTCATGAATGCACTACTATTTTTCAAAATGTAACTTTCTCCAGTTCCTCTTTTTGGAGTGCATATTTAAATAGTGAAGATATCTGAAGATCTCTTTCCTGCTCAGCCATCAGTTTACTTCTAGTAAACAGAATTTCAATAGGTGAGCCAGATCCTTCACGTTCATCATTGTTAATAACCAATAGATTGTCAGGAGGACAATTATTCGCAAGATCCCTGTCGGATCCAATAAATATCTGAAACAAATCTTTTATGTCGTCCTCTGAAAACGTGTCTATCATCTTGTTTGAGTTAATTCCTTATACTGAGCTCAATTAACTGTAATGACGGAAACACGTCTGGATTATCCTTAACAAAAACCAAATTCTTAGATGAAGCAGTATTCGGCTCTCTAACCATATTTGTTTCAGCAAAAATCTTTTCCCCCAGCATAATCATTTCCCAACAATAATGATACACCTTTAACTGGCAGAGTAGGTCTTACTCCAACCACAGGTGGTCCCTAAACTAGGTTTTATGCGAAATGAATGTTATGAAGAGGAACCTTAACAAAGCGACCTTCAGTACCCTGAGAAATAACACTCATCAGTAGCGAAACTTGAACCTAAGGACAACGTACCTTCTAACAACATTGACTGAGTCATTTCACTATCACGTAAAATACGTATGGGTATGGATTAGCAGTGACACTTGTAAAAGACACAAAACCAACAGATACAAAAGGTCTAAATTACTCTCTGACTACATCAGCTCTTTTATCAGTGGCCAAATGAACAAACCGGGTGATCTAGTGAAACTATGTTCATATATTAAAATGAACACAGTGGGTGTTGCCTCCTTTTCTTGAAAAAACTCCAGCAGTTGGACATAATATGACCAGGTTTTTTACGGAAATGGCAGACAGGCCTTGATGATTTTGATTATTATCCCGACTGCCTCAAAATTTCGAACTAGAATAGCTGGATTATTTAAAAGAATCTTCAATTTTAATAAATTGAACACGTACAAGTTTTTTCTGAGCTGGCAGAAATTTCTTTTTATGAAAAAGGGTTTTTTTTCTGTTAAAGTGTAATCATCAAAAAGAGAAGCTACTTTCTGTAGTGTTTCAACTTTCTTTTCACCCAAATAGGTTTTGAGAACGTCATTTATACAACTTTAAATTCTTCATTTACACATAATTTTCTTGTCTTAATTTGTCGAAACTATTGCCAACTGACATGCATTAAATTACACTATCGAGTAACATAAATATCGTTTAAGTGAGCAAATTCCATTCAATGGTTTGATTATCTTGCTTGTGATAACCTCGAAACTTTTGATGATAAGCTTCCAGTACTAACTTGTACATTTTGAGAATAGTTGCTTTAATCTTATCATAATTTATGTAATCTTCTAGAGAGAGAACAATATAAGCTTCTTGTATTTTACTAGTCAAAACACTGTAATAATAATGGCCACTTTTCGGTGGGTCATTCTTTAGTTTGGTCAACTTTTTCAAAATGTTGAAAATACTTATCAATTTCACTTTTATTAAATAGCGATGCTTTAATATATCAATTGATTTCAAAGTTGTCATTTTGCCTTGATCTATCAGAGTTAAGTCTAATTTCCGTTTCTTTGAACCTAATTTCCTTCTCGGCTTCGATACGGGCTTTTCGGCCTCAAGACGTTTACTCTCTCTTTCAGCTTTCATGCGGATTTGCTCCTTCTTTTTCTTAGCTTCAATGTCGGCTTGTTCAATCTACATTTTTTTTTTTAGTTTTATTTAGATTTCTAACTTATCTTTATCACTAAACTCTAACTGGCTAGTAGAGACACTAAAGTATTCTCCTAATGCTTCCTCGGACAACAAATCATCATCGATTAGTAGTTAAACGATATACTTTTTGTTCATTTCTTTCAATGATTTTTAACCTCTCATTCTATGATTTTGACAATTCTTTTTGTTATATTTTTCTGGTTATTACAGGGAGAGTGATTCAAAACATCCTTGATAATAAAAAATGATCAAATCTTGTTGGGAGTGATAAATATAAACTGAATTAAGAACTGATTTTTAATTAAAATCTTATTCTGTCTCTGATTCAGATCTCGGACACAAGCTACCAGTTACAATTTATGTTGCATATCGTAATTTATCTTGGACGAGTCTCTCATTTATTATATTACGTGCATTACGTATTACTATTTCAAATAACCGGAAAGTTGATTTTAGAAGCTTATTAAATGTTAATATGCGTCAACTGTACGATAACTGCCAACAAAACTGAAACATACGATTTTCGTTTTTAACAGAAATACATTTTCATATACAAGCAGAAAACAGTACAATTTGTAATAACGGTTAACGATAACAACTATTACAAATGATGGTTTACAAACATTTTACAGTTTCATAAATTTACAGACATTACTGATTCTTATATCTGGTCTGGAACTGAATATTTTATCGACGATCCAGGTCCATAACGAAAAATTAATTCTGAGTCGATATTGTACACCTCGCTTAACCTATCTTGTTTGATTGGCCTCACACCCTTACAAGCTGACTTTTCCACCAAAAATAATTAATATCTTCATAAAAATGCCAAAGTCGAAGTTAATTCATTAAGTTAAACGGTTTTTAATGCTTGAAATCTATAAATGTTCCTGGTCAAATTGGGTAGTTTTCCGAATAACAAGCTTTAATCACTTTTAAAGCTTTAGAGGCCTACTGACTGTACCTGAGATTGAGACAGGACTTTGTTTTGTAGTTACAATTTAAGAAAGTGGTCGAAGAGTTATAAGCATTATCATGAAATGGCAAGCATGTGTGTATTTTTACATATTATAATTTATTTCGTACGAGTCTCCGATGTATTATGTTCAAATAGCTGGAAATTTTAATTTAAAAGTTAATTGAATGTCAATATGCTTCAAATTTATGATATTTGACAACAAAACTGATGTACATAGTTTTCTTTTTTAACACAACAATAATTTATACAAACAATAATAAAATTTATAATAACGGTTATTACAAATCGTTGTTGCAAATATTAGTTTATATACGAGAGTTTTACAACCTTACAAACTATACTGAATCTTCTAACTTGTCTAGAACTGAATATTTTTTCGATGTTTCAGGTCCACGAAAAGCAAATTTATTCTGCACTTTTATTGTTACATCTCGCTTAGGCCTGGCATGGCCGAGCGCGTTAAGGCGTGCACTCGTAATCCGAGGGTGGCGGGTTCGCGCCCGCGTCGCGCTAAACATGCTCGCCCTCCCAGCCGTGGGGGTGTATAATGTGACGGTCAGTCCAACTATTCGTTGGTAAAAGAGTAGCCCAAGAGTTGGCGGTGGGTGGTGATGACTAGCTGCCTTCCCTCTAGTCTTACACTGCTAAATTAGGGACGGCTAGCACAGATAGCCCTCGAGTAGCTTTGTGCGAATTTCCAAAAAACAAAACAAACAAAACAACAAACAAACAAACATCTCGCTTAAACTAATTTGCTGTCTATTCTTGGCTGCCGCACCGCTTACGAGTTGTCTTTTTACCGACGAAGATACTTAATGTCCTCGTAGAAATAATAACATCCGTTGTTAATTAACTGAAGTTTGTAATGTTCGAATTGTAAAAACGTTCCTTGTCAAATATCTCTAGTTTTTCCGATTAGCAAGTGCTTATCACAACTATAACTTCCGAGGTTTATAGTAAATTGAGTGTATCAACCACAAAATATTCTGTTCTGTTTGTCGATGCGTAGGTTTATATAACTTAAGGCTAGATTCTCGAATGTCCAACAATGTGCGAAGACACAATAGTGTTTTCGTAATCCATATATTGTTGATCCTTGATCTCGAGAATCTTCTAGAAATTTAAAGAAGAGGTGAAACTTGCACGATACTCATTCAACAATATATGTCACATACATCAAACTGAAACAAGTGTAGATACTAAAATAAATGTATAACAGTTACAATGTTTACTGAAAGTATAAAATGAGATGTACAAATAACAAAACGGAAAACATTTCTTTGTTCACGTTAGAGTTCTCCATTGATTAAAGATATTTTAATTGATGATATAATAGATAATAATTTCATTCAGAAATGATTTAAGTCGATATTTTTACTTTCATGATAAATTTTATCTACTTGGATGCATGATCTTACACAATGGCTTTACTCTAGTTTTATTATATCAACACTCACTACACTTACAAGGCTTAAAAGTGCACCCCTCCCTTTCCATCTCACAGTCTCCTTTCAACTCGTCACAAAAATCGCAATGGACAGAGAGTAATCGAACTATTTAGGCTTACATACAGGTTAAACGTAGTTTCACGTATATAAAATCAATATTATTGTATCCATCATTAGATACCTACAACGATCTGTTATAAAAGCATTCATTATCTTGTTGTAGTATTTAATGTCGGTTATTTGTTTAGTTTTCGACACACTGTCGCGCCAGTCGTCATATGATCGCTCGCTTCTTTTTTGTTGTTGTCTGACCTAAGTATGATATTTTTTGCCATTCATTCAACGGGTACGCACAGGTAGGTTTAGTTTTATAAGAAAACAATGAGGCAACGATCACGGCAACAGAAAGGAAAATGGAATCCTCCTGCATAAGAGCTGAAAGCTTGAATAAAGAGACTAAACCTTATCACTGTAATCTCGATCATCAAGTTTGAGCAGTACTACGTTCAAGTAAACGTAACCCGTAACGACCACGTTTTGTATTCATAAAGTTCCCTGTTCTTCCAGCCATGTTCTTGAGAGGGGTTGGATGGTTTGGTTCAGAAAGTATGTTACAAGAGGCAGTGATTCAAGTGTCACGTGCTTCAGGGAACGTTAACAAACCTCGTTTAGGATGAAATTGTGTGATACCAAAGGTAAGACCGCCTTTTAATAAAGTTGGTGAAATATTTCACGATCATGAATGTCTCTATAAAATTTTGAGATTATTTCTTCCAATTTAAATTCTCATTAAAGTTAGTAAAGTTTAGACATACCAAATAAAATCGAAAAATATATCTTGATACCCAGTTTTGTTCCACAAGCATTGAAAGAACACATTGTTGCATTAAATGGAGAACATGATTTTAAATATAACACTCATGGTTATGTATGTAATGAAAGTAGATTATAAATCCAATTTATCACCCATAGCTAACAAGAATGAAAAATTACGTACTTTTTTAGGAAGACAGTAAATTAGCCTAGAAGTTTATTGCCGACAGAATATAATTATTTTTTATCAAAAATGATTTTCGACTAAAACGTGTAATTTAGTAATACCTTTTCTCAAGCATTTTGAGTTGGAAAAATATCAAAAATTTGTAAGAAACAATCTAAGCATAAGACTCGTTTGGTTTGGTTTTTGAATTTAGCGCAAAGCTACACGAGGGCTATCTGCGCTACTCGTCCCTAATTTAGAAGCGTACGACTAGAAGGAAGGCAGCTAACCGCCAACTCTTAGGATACTCTTTTACCAACGAGTAGTGTGATTGGCTGTCACATTATAACGCCCCCACGGCTGAAAGGGTGAGCATGTTTAGTGTGAGGGGATTCGGACCCTCGAACCTTAAATTGCGAATTAAGCGCCCTAACCACTTGGTCATGCCAGACCGACCCATTTGGTAGTGTGCCATTACGTAAATTTATTTAAAAATAAACAAATATTTAATTTTTCATCAATACGATCCATAAATACTCATATTTAGGTCTCTTAGAGCAGTGATTAAAATATGTACACTGAATAATTGCTTTATATAACTCTTGTGTCATAATTGTATTTTACAAATGCGTATTTGCAGAATAATAAACCAGATTTGAGCCAGCTCATGAATTTATACAAAAGATACTTGTTTACTCTGTATGATATGAGTAAAAACTTGATTTAGAGAAATTTCAGAAAGAGACATAACCAAATGAGTGGTGTGTTGAGCAGTGAATCGAAAAAAAATCCAATATTCCAGCTGTTATACGTCACTGAACACGTTTTGCAAATTGAGCTGTATCTTGAACTACGTTAATGATTCACAACAGGAATCGTGCAGAAATCGCCTCAAAACTTTAACAGAACATTCTCGCAAAAAACACCTTAAAAAGCAGACTTTTTCTTGAAATAACACCCAAACGTATTTTTTTACAATAACTTAGACCACCAAAACATCGATAATAAATAAATAAATGATTTCACAATTGTTAGACAAATTCAAAATGTGCCCATTTGTTCATATTATTATTATTACGATTTCATAAGCTTACAGTAAAATCGTGGGGTATTTTGCACTCAAACCTGGACGGATATTTTATTTCTAACACTCAGAATGTCCATAGCCTATTTGAAAGTTGATTATTTTTAATTGAAAATTGATTACTTCATTATAAATACATGATAGCTGCGATATTGTTTAGAGCGGCTGCATATGCACTATACGCGTGTTCAACGCATGTTTACACGAAACCTCAGACACAAAGTCACCTGACTCAGTAAATAATTTCTTAAGAGCCCGAAGCTTTATTAAAAGCGATATTGTAGGCGCATTTTTTATTTAAAAAGGTTTTTTTCTGCTGGTAAAATTTTGTCGCACTTGGGAGGATGTCATGCTTTAGGCACATGTTTGCCCATTGCTGTGCATTAAATATATATATATATATATATATAATATTTAAAATTTGGAAATTTAAAATCTACAAATAGGGATCACAACAAGTAAGGAAACAATAGTTTGCTCAAGCTACAAATCCATATTATGATTCTACTATCACATTGTTGAAACTAATACCTCCTGTTGGGTGAGATCGCACAGGAATTGAGCAAAAAAGCTAAGAAAATAGCTTCAAACTTAATCTGATCCCCTTAATTTTATCATGCTGAGAATTTTTTTAAGTTTTTCACTTTTTACTATAAAAATTCCCGTGGTTTTCAAACATGCGCGTTTGTTGAAATCTACAACTCGTGTATTTTCTTGCACATCAATTGAAAAGTGCCGCATGAATGGTTCCTGATTTTGCTGTTGCATAACGTTATTTACGTTTTCTTCTTTACGCGCACTTCCTCAACTATATCTCGGTAAGTTTTAAATAGTGGGCGATTACCATAATAGACTTTTCTACTAAGACAGTTGATTCTTTCCACTGTCTCTTATAATTTGCTGCAATCATAGCTTATTCAATATTTATTGTCACTGTATATATATAACTATTTCATTTAGCTATTCTTTGAGTAGCATTATGTAATAAATTTTTTACTTTTTATTGACCCTGGGCAAAAGGTGTTATTTCCTTATTGCATATGCATAAAGTAAATGGAAAAGACCTATTTTTCTCTTCTAACTTTCTTTTTGTAACCTGGGAGCGTATAATGAAAATGTGATGGGAGACTCTATTTAGGAGCTGATACGTGAAAGTGATTTACACTACAGTCGTAAATCTCGAAAGAACTACTTACTTATAAACATTTTTTTATAACTTTAGTGTAAATACGTATAAATCATGATTCATATGCTGCTTTATTCAGACCTTATGTAAATGAAAATATGCAAATTTGCCCGTTTTTACAAAGAAAACAGGTTAATTTCTAAATTTATTATCCAGGTCGCAAAAGTAAAGTTTGAAGAGGGTAATGGCCATTTTCTGTACTTTTACCCCATAAGCAATTAAGAAATAACAAATACTATCCAAGAACAAAATTTGTGTTACATAGTTTGTGTCAAGGTATCGGTTGCAAATGTTGTTTGTAATTGGCGACTTACGCTAAGTGTGTTTCCTTTGTCTGTTTTGCATACATTATTTCTGTCACCTTACTCTAGCGTAACAAGACAAGCATGTCAGGGAGCCTGTTTATATTGCATTAATCTGTGTTATATTATTTTATAAGAAACATTATTCCATTGTGATAAGATTGCTTTGTTACTGCTCGTAATTTGTTACATTACATTAAAAAATTGATGGAAGCCAGCTATTTCAGAAAAACTTTACATTTTTTTTATTGTAGTTACAAATCAGTACGTGTTTTTTATGGAAGCCGGCTATTTGAGAACAACTTTTCATTCTGTTTATTGTAGTTACAAACCAGTATATGTTTTTATTCTTTGTTCTACACGTGTTATTTAGTTTTAATAAGTCCAGTGTGGTGGTTTGTTTGTTTGTATAAAACTAAGCACAAAGCAACACAATGGGCTATCTGTGTTCTACACACCACTTATATCGAAACCAGATTTTTTTTTTATCAGTGTGAGTCCGCGGACATACGTTGTGCCACTGGGGAACCCAGTGTAGTGGTTAGGTGGAAAAAGCAAATGCAGCAGTAAACTGATGAAAAACATATAACGTTCAACTTTCTCCATAAACGAACATAGATCGAAAATACAAGATAAAAAAAAATGATCGAGAGACTTTTTGTGCATAAAACTGAGACAGAAATCGATGATCACACAACACGTACTTATTTGAATTCTAGGTAAAATATCACATATAAATAAAAAAGTGTATTTTTATATTCGTATTATTAATATATATTTTGTATTATCTTTAATTCTAAATGAATATAATTAGGTTTGCAAGATTTTATGAAGATGCTGTTATCCATTTTGTAAAAGATTTAAATCATGGAAACAGTCATGTACGATTTCCAAATAACAAACAATTCTTCTGGGAAGTTTTGATTCTTTATTTGTTTCGAAAATTTGCACAAAGCCATGCAAAACGTTTCTGCGCTAACAAACCTTACTTTTGTTTTAAGAGGGAAAGCAGCTAACCAACTCTACACACTGCTAACCTTTGGGCTATCTCATTGAATACGAAGTTTTGGACATCACTCTTAAAGCGTACCCTTGCCCCCGAAGTGCTGCGATCGCTGTTTTTGTGTGCCAAAAAGACATCTGAGATTCACAGCTCGCCACGCTACTCATTGGGCCACGTCCAGCCTACTAGGAAAGAAAGCTGAAATGTTCCGACACGTTTATCCTTACTGACTTCGATTAGTAGCGTGAAACGTTGTGTTCGTAGTCCGCTAATTATTTTTGATATTATATATAGATATATATATATACTTCTGCGGGATACCGGAAAGTATTTGTTTCAGGAGTAATTACAACTAAAACTAAGAGTGACTAATATTTTTTTATTTCTTGCTTTTCGAAGTTCGTGTGTTATACTGTGTTGTAGCCCACATAATGCATAGTTCTCGTGATTCATGGCATGCGCCACTACAGTTAAGCATCTCTTGTGTGACGTTACCTTAGTGTTCACTAACTGCCTAACAGACAGGGAAATAATGACCAAACAAATGTTTTTGTACCACACGTTTTATAGTATTTTATTTTAATGTAAATACAAAGAGTGTTTCTTGATTAGAATGCATTTAAAGATATTAAATTACAGTAGTATAATTTATAATAAAAGGTTGTTTAGTTCCTTGCCTCATAGCAAAACTACACAATAGGAGATCTGCGCTATGCCCACCAATTGGAAGCAAAACCTCAGGGTTTAGCGTTATAAGTCCGAAAAGTTGCTGTTGACACGATAGGTGACAAGAACCAAAAACAAAAATACAGCCTCAAAAAATAACCAATCACTTTATTTAGTAACTGGAGTTATTAAACTTTATTGGTAAAAATTCCTTAGCGCTGAATATCAATATGTTTCTTGCAAGTGAATAAAAATGCAAGTTTCTCTCTCATTAAAGGAATTGGTAACCGCGTATATAATACTGGAACATAAATATTTTTATGTACCTTACAGTCGTACGTTAAATTTAATGAAAAAGTGAATGAATCTGTTATGTATAAGGTCTGCATTATCTGCGAATCTATTTTTTAAAAATCTTAACTTAAACTTATGGCCTCTATAACAAAATATTATGAGGTGCATTTTATACAATTAGCCAAGCCAATTCCAGACAACGCCCAAGTCGATAAACTTTCCAAAAGGAACCTTCTCTGGTGAAGGCAATTACTGTTAAAAGGCAATACAGTCTCGGGGTGTCTTTGAGCTAGAACCCTTGAATGCTTAATTGCTCATTGATTGGTCCTTAGCACCTATTTGCATGTCGTTGAGGGTAATCAAAGATAGATTTTATGAACGTAGAAGTTCATGAGAAGGCCTTTAATTTTAAACATGATGGGGGCAATAACTAGAAGGAGGATTACACCAAGTTGTGAAACGAGTTAAGAACCTACGTTTGGCAGTTCCTACAGTTATAAAAATTAAGATAATTTCTAAAAGCTTTTGCCCGCTTTTTAAACTTTTAATAGATGTTTTAACTGCGGGTTTTTAAAGAACGGAAGATTGTGACTGTTTTGATAAACATACGTGCGATGCGAAACATTTCAGTTTTCAAGAAGTTTATTATTAACAGAATTGTAACAAATTAATTCGTTTATAAAACACAGACATGGCTATACATATTCAGACGGAATACAAAGAGCATATGCTTAGAAATAATACATCCTACGAGTCTCCAGCGCCATGTTAAGTTGGAATTACAAAAAATCAAAGCTAGCGTAACAGTCCAGTGTGGTGGTTTGTTTGTTTGTATAAAACTAAGCACAAAGCAACACAATGGGCTATCTGTGTTCTACACACCACTTATATCGAAACCAGATTTTTTTTTATCAGTGTGAGTCCGCGGACATACGTTGTGCCACTGGGGAACCCAGTGTAGTGGTTAGGTGGAAAAAGCAAATGCAGCAGTAAACTGATGAAAAACATGTTATAAAGTAAACTTTATAATTTAAAGCCACAGAAGAGCAAGTGGAACAAACACACACGACAATCTCGAAAATATCCTCCTAAGTTAGTTTTCTCATATGTAATAAAAATTATTAGACACATTTGTTTGTTTTGAATTTTGCTTAAAGCTACATGAGGGCTATCTGCGCTAGCCGTTCCTAATTTACCAGCGTAAGACAGCTAGGCAGCACCACCACTGCTTAATCTTGGGCTACTCTTCATCCAACGAAAGGTAGAGCTGAGTGAAACATTATAATGCCCCTACAGCTGAAAGGGCAAGCATGTTTGATGTGATAGGGATTCGAACCTACGACCCTCGAATTACGAGCCGAGTGCCTTAACCACTATTACACAATTAAAGAATTTCTGTGATATGTTATTATTAAAATGTGTATCATTTTTTTCTTAGTGCTAAACTATTCGATGGTTACTGCACTTTCTTTCTCACTGGAATCGAGTGACTGATAGTGGCATTAACTTTACACCTGTGATAGCAGTTGCTTAGGTGTATGTATACAGCTTACTCGTAATAAATAGACCACCTATTTCAGAAACAATGTCATATTACGAAATAAATGTATATGAAACAAAATATTCATTAGCAATTAATGGATCTGTAGTCGAAGCTGTGGTAACAGTTTCTACTGACATCTTGTTAAAGGCCGGTAAAACAACGAACACATAAGATAAATATGATTACCAAAACCCAGTTTAGAAGCTTTCTTGTGAAACCGATAGGAAAAATATAGTATCGCTTGTTTTCACAAGAGGGTAGATAATGTTACACATTCGTAGTCATTTTAAGAGTTTTTAATAAACAGTTTTGACTGGGATAAATTATAATTATCAGGCTTGTTCTATATAAGTTCCCTGTAATCAAAGTTACATCTTTTATATATTTTTTGGAGTTAAGGACAAAGCTACACAATAAGCTATCTGTGCTATGTCCACTGCGGGTGTCGAAATCCGGTTTCTAGCAGTGTAAGTCCGCCTACATATCCTCTGTACCACTGGGGGGTCTCAAGATTACCACTAATTGAGAGACCTTTACTAGACGTCGGTTATATAAACCTTGAAAATAGTTGGACAAAATTAATGCTTTATAATTTATTAACATACAGCTGTCGAGTAAATTTGTTTTGAAACATTTACTTTATATAATTTTTTTACCCAATTTTAAAATTCATAAATTAAATTGGATTTGAATGAGATGTTATATGCACTAAATTGTTGGGTTTTTTTTAATTTGCTTTTCTCTTATAAGGTTTTTACACATTTCTATAAGTGTCAATTTCCAAACTGCAAAGTAACATGTCAAAATTAGAAATGTAATGGTTAAATTATATTTCTAGCTCGTTTAATCCTTTTTGACTTTTGTGTTTGTGTTTTAAATATATGACAGAAAAATGATACTTCAGTGCAATTGGAAATATTGAAGTAAATACTAAACCGCACATGATTCTTAAGTTAATCATGAAAGTTAAACTACTAGTAATGAACCTTTTGCTCGCGTAAACACTATCGTATTTCAATGCTTCTCTACTGGAGAAGTTCATCTTTATACGAAATGAAACTTATCTTGCTCAAGGCGCCTTGATTACGGCCCTCTGGCGCCACCTCTTTCAGTTACAATTGTAGGCCTTATAAAATAAAGAATGTATTGACCTAGCAAGAAAGAGCTGCTGTAAAATTAGTTGTTAATAAACCAATTAAAAGAAAAACTTACTTAATTACTTAACAATCTCATAAATTGATTTCAGAAAGAACTACAATTCTATTGAATTTCTGTGGAAAATTAGTCGTGTTTTTTGTTTTTCTTAGTTAAATAGTGTCTCTGTTAAACTGAACATACTAAAATAATCGTAATGTGAATGTTTATATTTTCGTACAGTTTCATACAATACGTCAGTATGTCACTTTTTCTTCCTCTTCTGCTTCCGATGAAAAATTATTTTTCGTAATGACGTACTGTAAATATTGTAATTAGTATTTTATGCACAAAGAAATACACTTTTCTTTTTCCAAAATTTTTCTGGTATGACTTTATTTCAAACGTTTTATTGTATTAATTTTTCATAGGTAAAAAAAATATATATATAATAAGGTATGATTTATAATGCTGCTCCTAGTTTCTGTGATTTCATGAATAATTATTTATAAAAAGCAAACTTGATTACCATTGGAAGTACAAATGTACTTCTCTATACAAATCAATAATTCAATATTTCATTCATGTGATACAACATTAATTTTATGTATGACCAAAAATCATGTTAACTGATGAAACAGATCTTTCTAGTCTTTATAAGTAAAAAACGAAAGAAAAGTACATCTAATTAGCTGTAGTGATGGCCAAGTTGAGAATGGGTTTCGCTCATACCTTATTACTCAGGTTAAAGGTTCTTATTACTATCAACTAGCCTGTCTATTTTATGTAAAAACACAACAAGTTCATAAAAAATTTTCTTAAATAATTGTAATATGTCAGCCATTGTTTGTTTGTTTTTTGACATAAAAGAGGTAAATCCAAAACTCTAATTGCATCCGAATTTATTTATAAACACAATATGTTCATAATACATTCTTAAATACTAGTAATATGTCATTTATTTTTTACAATAAAGAAATACAAGATAAACATCAGTGACATGTTAATTTTTAATTGTCAAATATTCTATCAACTGAAATAACGATATCTATTAATCAGTAATTCTATTTTAAAATTAACTTAGATTGAAATAGAGCAAGGAAACAACGATAGAAACAGGATATCTAAGTTGGTTTAATTAATTATAATTAAACTGCTCACATCTACATTTGTTTAACAAAAAATGGCTTATTGAAATTCCAGGTATATACGTACAAAATTTTTGTTTCGAATGGATATTCACGAAAAGATACACGGACTCATAGGCTGTAACCATCAGGCCATGCCTCTGCCCGCACAAGTGAGAGAAAGCAATAATATATAATAGCTTTAAATACAGTTTTTGGAATTTATATATTTCACTTTTCACACATTTATTATGACTTATATCTTCAAATTAATATTGTTATAAAACGAAAAGTACAAAATGGTATCTGTGAATACAAATGGGGCAGTTAAGAAACATTAAAGAAGTTAATATTTTCGTTTTGGTACTGTCTGTATCTCTAAGATATCTAACAGTATCTTATAATAATTTATTGAAAATGTCTACTGAAGTTTTGTTTCTTGAAATTATAAAAATCAAAATCATTTCTGAGAATGAGATCACTCAAATATATTAATGTGATTTCTCTTGTCAAATATCACCAGACTGTTCTACAAAAGTGGTCTTACATTATAAAGGTTTTATTATTTTATTGAAAAAGATTAAAATAGGTATAATAGGTAATAATTAATAATAATTACTATGCAAACTGATGCTATATAAACCAATGTACATAAACAATCATTTTTTTTTAATACTGGTCTGTAATATTATAGTCTCAATTTCTTGTTATTCTTCACTTACTTAGTCTGCCGGGCTGTATATCCGAAAATCTATGGTTCGCATCCCATTATCAAAAAATGAAAAAGAAACCATCTTCTGCATTTTCGAACCGTGAATGCCTTTTAAAAATAACAGTCAAATTCCACTGTTCGTTTAGAACAGCGTAAGAGTCGTTAGTGTGTGTTGCTAACTAGCTGCCTTCCTTTAGAGTCTATTACTTCAAGACTGTGGACAACTAGCGCAGAAAGTCCTTCTATAACTTAGCTTGAATATCCAAAATAAACAATTATACTTATAATCTCCACAGAAAAATATAAATTGGCGATCGTGTGAAAGTAGCCACAAATCAACTATCTTATGTAAAAAACAACCATTACATGAAATTTGCTTTAACTACCAGACTTTTCTAAAATAAAAATATATACATAAGCATAACGATTTTAACATCGAAGAAATTATGGTATTTCAAATAATGCTAAATATATAACATGTTGCTATCGTAACTGCTACAAACCTATACAGATAAATATTCGTAATTGTTCGTGAAATTTGATTATGTTATTAAGTTGATATAAGAAGTTCCGTAAAATTTGGAATACACCCAGCTAATATTACCAGAAACAAATGAACAACCACGGATTCTGATTTTAATACTATATTAAAGTTTTGCATGTATAATTACGTATCTCAGTTTACTGTCGAATTAAAAGTAGCTAAACTAGGACAGAGTAACTTGTTGAAGACAGACCGTAGTCTAAAACAGCTGACCTCAGATCCTAATGCTATGTCCTTGTACAGTGGGACCACACTTTAAATAGGACTTCAATTTTTTAGTTCTGTAATCTCATGGCGAAAACTTTGGCACTAGTTACTGAATACTGACAGCTCGTGGATTAGACCTTTGCTAACCAATGGAAACACTCTACAAGCATGTTTAATCGACACGTCCCAAAGATCAGGGACGAAAGTTGGTATGTTCATTTTAATAATGTTGTAATCTAAGGAGTTATATGTGTTATCTATAATATAAATTGTATGTTCAAACTTAGTTGAAACTAAGTTATACAAAAATATATTATATTTATAATATTTAATATTCTTTCGAATTTAGTTGGATGTGCACTTTGACAAAGGCCCCCCGCCAGTACAGCAGTATGTCTCCAGATTACAACGCTCAAATCAGGGGTTCGATTCCCCTTGGTGGGCTGAGCAGATAGCCCGAGGTGGCTTTGCTATAAGAAAATACAACACACAACACACCTTGACAAAGTGTCAATGTGCGCGCCCTCCATATGACTATTTAGACTACGCTGAGCTTTCAAAAATGTTTATACCATACATTCTCTTGGTTTCTTTTCTATTTTGAAATCTGAGACCTCTATTGACGTTCTTTTTTGTTTGCTTAACAAATATATATATATATATATATGTATATATATGTATTTCTTTTATTTTACAGCCAAATGTATGTACAATCGCTTTCTAGGATATAAAGAAAAACATAACATCATTTCTAGACGTAAAGATAATTTGAATTCAAAAACGATGAAACTTAGATGGCATAAAGTACTTTAAATTTTCAATCAAAGACTCAAATTTCTTCATCTGTTAGAATGTCACGGTGTCATTGAAAATCAAAATTCAACTTTGAACTCGTTGACCTTCTTTGGTGTACCAGTCAGATGTGAGAATTGAAATAATTACTAATCTCTTTTTTTATTTTTTGCTGTTCTACATAAAGTATACTGTGTGTAACTGATGAGCTTACAAGGAATTTTAATGCTTTAAAAATAACAGAAAGTGAATCTAAGAAACTCCAGTTCCTATGAAAAGCAAATTATTCAGACAACATATTATGATGTAAAATTAATCCAAAATAGTTACGCTAAAATCAGTTACAAAATGTTTCTTTATTTTTCTCCAAATTATTATACGTTTTGCTGACGTCAGATAACGTCAAAGCATAAAATTCGCAAACAGGAATCTCCCAGTGACACAACAAGATGTCCACGAACATAAAACGATAGAAAACTGGTTTAGATACCCATGGTGGGCAAAGCACAGATAGCCCTTTGTATAGATTTGTGTTTAACTACAAAAATTATAACAAACATAAATAGGGTTATGTAATTATAAAAATGTAGAGAAAATACGAAATCCGTTGTAGGTGTTGGTCAAATGTTCTAGACAAATAAATTATTTTTAACTTACTTAGTGTATAATTTATCGGTTAAAAAAATTGAAATAATATACTACTGACGTTATGATAAGAAACATAATCAGGTGTATTTAAAAAGAAACTAAAACATTTTTGTCTGCATAAAAATTGGTCTTTTAACTGTTGTGCATAAAATGATGTTATAAAATTTAGGTCAGGTGTCAATCCCAAATGCTTAACGTTTACTAAAATACTTGGATGGGCTAACAAAAAAGAGAAAACAAGAGTATAACAATATTCGCCCAAGATAGTTTTACCGGTTCTTAAGTTGCTTTTAGAGCAAGTGAAAGATACTGCCTCTGAAGTTCTAACGATAAACAAAGAACACAGAGAGAGCAATTTTTCGTTTGACTGTAAAAACCAGAAGAGTTTTTACTGGATAGACTGTTATGTTAACCCACAATAACGTTATTAACCCACGTAAGATGACGTCTTTGTTCGCTTACATTATTCCACGATAAAAACACTCTTTGTGAGTGTACAATTTTAATGATAGACCAGCAAGGCTTATATTTATATATATAGATAAACCCACGTTGTTTTACAGCCAGGTTTTGGCTCGAATTTAAAACTAGTATAAGAGGCGAAGTATAGTAACTTGGCCTGTGGCCCACGTTTCTTTATATTTTCAAATCACCATAGGTGTTGATGACGTCAGGTACTGTTGGAGCATAAAAACTCTCAAAGAAGGCTAGAGTTACTGCAAACTTAGTTGTCTTTGTTAAGATTCCTTTTATAGAATAAAAAAGGGAATAAAAGGACTATTTGTCTTCGTGAAATAAGATAAAAATTGCGCGGTAAACAGTAAAATAGCTGACAAATATAATGTGATATTCACATTTATTCGTTCACGAAACCTTTAATAGGTCATATTTAAGTATAGAAAAAAAATCTAACTCTATGTGTTCTTTGAGGTAATGTGTTATTTAATGCTACATAAAATCAATTATCTCGTCTTTGTCACTAGATCTATAATAAGACAAATACATCTAGTAGAAATGGGGGGCGTAGTACTTACTTTCCCTTCTATTAAAACGAACGAAATTATTTTGTATATGAATCTCGATATTTGAAAATCTCTTTGTTTGTGGATTATTTTATTTTCATTTTTATTTTCGCTTCCTCGAAAGAGAGTATTTCAGATGCAGTACAACTAGGTTCAAACTAAATACTATCCTTTCGAGCAATTGCATTAGTCAAGTTGTATTAATTCGACCGATCTTAAAAAACAACATATATAAATAGAAAATGAAAATTATACTTCCCTTTAAAAGGGAAAAAAATCATGTGAAATTGGCTATTTCGCCTAATTTACTGAAGTATCAGTGTTTTTCAAACGTTGATCAGCATAATTGATAACTAGAACCACTCGTTTATTAGTGTATACGTTTCTTGTGTGTGTGTTTTCTTATAGCAAAGCGACATAGGGCTGTCTGCTGAGTCCACCGAGGAAAATCTAACCCCTGATTTTAGCATTGTAAATCCATACACTTGCCGCTGTAAAGCAGAATACTCGTTTCTTGTGAAGGAAGGGTAAATAATGCATTATGTCTCATTTATAGTGAATTCAATGTAAGGAGACGTTATATACGCATATGTTTTGAGGAAATAGAATGCTACAATGAAGGATGTTGAAACACCTACAGAATAATATAGGAAACATGAAGTAATATGACTTGCCTCATAAGAATAAATAGTAGAGTATTGAATTAAAAAGTGCAAAGTGAAAATTTTCATATTTATGTTGGTTGAACAGCCAAAACTTACTTCTTTCTTCATAAGCCTTATGTAAATGTAAATTTGTATCTGCATCAAATCACGCTGCTTTTATTTACATGATCTTTAACCCTAGCGGTTCAAACAACACCGGCGCTTTTTTAATGCGGAAGTTACTTTAAATCCACATATGTTCAAATATGTAATCTTGATGACATTTGCGAATGGCCTTGAAAGCATGTGATCTATCTTGTGATCGCGTGACAAATTAAAATCTTGCAGGTTAACAGAGTGTTACTAGTGCTTGCAGGAACCTCTTGACCTCTTCTACGTTCTTCGCTGTAATCCTTCATTTTCAAAATTCCCAGTACATATCGTGTCCAGATGAGACAAAGTTCTGAAAGTAGTCCTCCGCGGTGCAGACGATTTATTTACTCTTAAGTGCCGATGTCACCTGATCCGAGCCGTTTAAAAACAAGAGTTTCTCAACTGTAACACAGAGTGAAAGCAAGAACAATAAACAGAGGAAATGTTGGCCGTCAAAGCTTAGTCTTATTCATTCATACTGTGCAGTGTAAATAAACTAATATAATCTATTCATGTCCCACGTTTACCGTACCAATATATCTCTGTCATCCATAACACTGCAATATAACGAAGTTTATGGTGGCCTGAAAACATAACATGGTCCCAAACGAGTCAAGAATTGACATTTAAAATAGAAAATAAACTAATGCTTTGTAGCAAAGATTAATGGTACTGGGGTATCTTTCATTAAAATTACAGAAAAACTTAAAATATCAAAGATATAAGGCCTAATATCCTAAATAACTATATACTTGTTTGTGTATGTGGTGGCAGGCTTATTGTATTTAAATTTATCTGCATTGTGTTAATGCTTTTGTTAAACAAAATATTTCCAAGAGATTAACAACTTTTGTATCATATACAAGGGGTGACAAGAATACTTTAATTCACTTTTACAAGTACTGTAGTAATGCAATGTTCAGAACTTGTAATTAGCGTAAGATGAACCTGGGTCCCTCTAAAAAACTAATAAGTTGGGTGAAACCCCTGTAATTTAAAATATGATTTTCTAACAATAAAACCTTGAATGTAGATTAGCCGCGACACGTAGGAAAATATATTAACATTTCAAGAACACTCGATGGCTATTTTATGAAATATAACTTTGTTGAAGTAATAAAGTAAAATCTAAACAACACTTTGTACTCTCATATAATAAATTATAAAGTAATTTAAAGTTAGGAGAAACTTTCACGTTCTATCTTAAAATACTTCAACAACATAATTGAAAGAAACAAACAAAAACATCCAATTTATCTAGATGTGGTATTCAGATTGAGTTTAAACGCTAATTTCTGTAACTATCCTAAATTTAATCTAGAAACATCTCCTCCGCAGTCTTAAAACCCAGCTACGTGTAAAAGCATCTTAACTCAGAGAACTCGAACACCCTAACTTGCTGAACAAAACGAGCAAATCACTTTAATTTTTCGACAACCGTGTTGTAAAAAAGAATCTTTTTACTAAAGAAACCCAATTCATAAAAAAACAAAAGGTTATTTCAAGTCCAGTCTTGTTTGTTTTGAATTTCGCACAAAGCTACTCGAGGGCTGTCTGTGCTAGTCGTCCCTAATTTAGCAGTGTAAGACAAGAGGGAAGGCAGCTAGTCATCACCATTCACCGCCAACTCTTGGGCTTCTCTTTTACCAACGAATAATGAGATTTACCGTAACATTATAACGCCCCCGCGGCTGAAAGGGCGAGCATTTTTGACGCGAAGGGGATGCGAACTCGCGACCCTCAGATTACGCAAGTCCAGCCCCACGCATGAGATGTATGGTAAAAATGAGTAGAAAACTAGGAAGAAATGTCTAATACAGAGTAGAGCAAATTTGCAGTCGTTCCCATATAATGTGTGTTTTTCTTATAGCAAAGCCACAAAGGGCTATCTGCTAGCCCACCGAGGGAAATCGAACCCCTTATTTTAGCGTTGTAAATCCGGTGACATACCGCTGTACTAGCGGGAGCCGTTCCCATATAAAGAAAGAGATAAAATCCTACTTTTAAGTTCTTTTGTCCCATAATGTCATGAAGTAATCTATGAAATGATTAAAGGTTTGTTTGTTTTGAATTTCGCGCAAGGCTACACAAGCGCTATCTGCGTCTAGCCGTCCTAAATTTTGCAGTGTAAGACTAGAGGGAAGGCAGCTAGTCATCACCACCACTGCCAACTTTTGGGCTGCTCTTTTAACAACGAATAAAGAAATTGACCGTAACATTATAACAACCCTACGGCTAAAAGGGCGAGCATGTTTAATGTGATGGGAATCGGAACCCGCGACCCTCAAATTACGAGTAGAGTGCCTTAACCATCTGGCCACGTCTGGACCGATTAAAGGTTCAACAGGAACCTAGAACAACCATGATTAGTAAACCACACATTTTACAGCTACTTACAATTACAAGAAATTTTGCCGGGAATTCAAAACCGGTGCCATCATTGAAAATGTACCTACGTTTAGGAATATATTAATGATGGTGAAGTAACCACTGACCATGCTGCAGACTTTTTTACCTACGTGTTTTAGAACAAAGTAAAAAGTGTTAGAATAAAATTATTTATTTAGTTTATGTCATTTCTACATATTTTCGTGGATGGATTTCTAAAGCACAATTAAAGCTAACTTAGAAGCTACAGAATCTTGAAACACCAGGATGTCAATGTAAAAGGAAGGAACACGTTTATAATCACTATTGAATAAAAACATTTTATTGAAAGGAATAGTAAAAATTCATGTGAAAAACAGTTTTGAAACAGTTGATATGAGTATTCAATTTCTATTTCTAAGGTATTTGTATTGAGGCCCGGCATCGCCAGATGGTTAAGTTACTCGACTCGTAATCCAAGGGTCACGGGGTCAAATCCCCGTCGCACAAATCATGCTCTCCATTTCAACTGTGGGGACGTTACAGTGTGATGGTCAATACTACCATATGTGGCTAAAAGAATAGTCCAAGAGTTTGTTGGTGGTGACTAGCTGCCGGGCCTGGCATGGTCAAGCGCGTAAAGCGTGCGACTAATAATCCGAGGGTCGCGGGTTCGCGCCCGCGTCGCGTTAAACATGCTCGCCCTCCCAGCCCTGGGGGTGTATAATATGACGGTCAATCCCACGATTCGTTGGTAAAAGAGTAGCCCAATAGTTGGCGGTGGGTGGTGATGACTAGCTGCCTTTCCTCTAGTCTTACACTGCTAAATTAGGGACGGTTAGTGCAGATAACCCTCGAGTAGTTTTGCGTGAAACTCAAAACAAACCAAACCAATTGCAATTTAGATTTCGAAGTTAAATAACTATCGACATGCTTCTAGTTTATGATACTTGCCAACAAGATTGATATACAAAATTTCTTTTTTAATAATACAAATATATTTTAATATACAAGCAATAATACAAATTACAAATAATGATTCATATCCAAAGGTTTACAAACTGTATCTGATTCTCAACTTGATACCTTTTCCAGGGTTCACTATTAGGGAATTAATTTCAAGTTGATGTAGATACAATTTCCCTAATCTGAGGCTAGCTAGCTCTTTCTTCTTTCTTCACGTCGAGGTTTTCCATGTAGGTACGTAGTGTTTTCGTAAAAATAATAATATATGTTGTGAATCCGCTACATTTAAATGGTTTGTAATGTTCAAAATTTGTAAAATTTCCCAGTCAAATATCTGAAGTTCCCAATTAATAAGCGTTAATCATAATTACGGCTCTCGAGGCTTATAGTATACCAATTATAGCAAACCAATAATATATACTGTCTTTCGATTCGTCACGTTGGTTACATTTATAGGCATTATGAAAGTTTCTAGAAATTTCATCCTATGCAGCAATATTGACAATACAATAGTTTTTGTTACGCACACACAAATATTGTTCATTCTTACGGTCGAGAATTTTCTACAACTTTAGTGAATAGGCGGGAATTTAACAATATAGATTTAACAGTATAAGTTGCGTACATTTGTAATTTCTAAATGCACTACTTCATTTAAACAAATATCGATGTTAAAATAGATATACGATAGTAAATCCGTCACACACGTCCTTCTGATCACTAGGTAAGCTTCACTGAAATAGAAGGGAATCCAAAACTACAGCTGCAAGCACGCTAGAAAACTATCATGACCAGTTGAACGAATTACCCAGCAAGTCAGCGAACATAAAAAAGTTTTAAAAAAAGGCCAGGCCTTCTACAGTTGTTGTAGACTTGAGGGCAAGATTACTAAAATTAAAATAAAGCTTATAGGAGAACATTTTTCTTCTAAAGAAGACTAAGTGTAAGAACATGTTAAACCATCGTATAAATAAATTTAATTATATATATATATATATATTATATCGAGTTTTAAAATGATTAACTTTAGAATATCTGAGTGTCATATTAATACCTGTAGCCATTAATTACATAGCCTCAGACCAAGTCAACCTGAGTTATTAGGTTCACGAGTTTACTAAAAATACTTTAAGCTGGCTATAAAATTATTTTTATAATATTTTAACTTAATCTTAACATAGCAATAAATCAAACGTAGTCAAGTATGCTAAAGTTTAATTAATATTATTCATCACTTCAATCGTTCTATCCACTGAATTCACTGGTTATGAATACTAAACTTGTACTAAGAAATGGGCTTAACTAACTAATAACAGTTTATTTTTGAAGAACCATAAAGTAAGATAACAGACACACGGACCTCAAGTTGAAAAACAAGTAATTTTCACTGTACTTTCTTTAAGATTTGAAATTAAAAAACACTAAATCCTAGGATAATTACAAAATCATTATATAAAATTAATTAATTTTTATACTAAGAGCTTTCTGTTCATTGTTGTTGTTGTTTTGAATTAAGCACAAAGCTACACAATGGGCTATCTGTGCTCTGCCCACCACGGGTATCGAAACCCGGATTTTAGCGTGTAAGTCCGCAGACATACCGCTGAGCCACTGATGGGGGCCTTTATGTTCGTCTGTGACAAATTTTTGGGCGTAGGGCAAATAATTTATTATATTATATATATATAAAGATTTAATTTACATATGTAATTAGGGTTAGGTTTAAAACCTAACCAATTTTGTTTAGTTTAGTCTAAAGAAGGCATCTGACAGATATACCACTCAGAAGAATTCCATTGAAAAGTAAAAATTCCCTCTTCTTTTGAGACCCGGTTAAGTATTTAAAGCTCTACTTTTTACAATTATAGTTGATTCATAAAATAAGTAGTTACAAAACAGCGCAAAAAAATCGTTTCATTTTAAGATTAAAAATGTTCATTCATAAACAGCGACTTTAAAGAGAGTATCCAGTCTGCAGTATCAGCAGAAAGAGAAATCAAACTCATGAATTGCATTTAATAAAATTGTTTTTATTACGATGGTATTTTACCCTTAAGAGTGAAGTTCTACTCTTCAATGTTAATTTCAATGTTACGAGTATTTGTCTAACTGAGTCCAAGGACTTGCTTGAAACTGTTGTCTCAGCAGTGTAACATAGTAACAGAAATCTTATCATGACCCAACTAGAGAAAAAAGAAATTAGTGAGTCTGATCTGAACATAAATAAGCAGTTTATTTCAACGTGTTATCAAGTTTCCGGTTGTTAATCCCGTGAAATCTCGTTTATCTGATGCTTAGTGGACACTCGTTATTAGTCTCCAGCGTTTAGCCATTGGTCAAATATATTAACATGATACAGACAGTTCTGTTGCTGGGATAATATAACAAAAAGGGGTTCAGAGAAAGATGAAAACAGGTTATCATACTTGTAGCTTAAACTGTATTTCAACATAGGTTACTGAGACAATATTTACCAAAGAAACATATGTACATAGTTTATTTTTTTTTTTATTTTACCATCAGCTTACAAAATAAATAACCAATTTGTTTCATGAAACACAATTGTATATATGTTTTACAAAAGCAGCTAGTCATCACCACCCACCGCCAACTCTTGGGCTACTCTTTTACCAACGAAAAGTGGGATTGACCGTCACTTTAGAACGCCTCTACGGCTGAGAGGGGGAGCATGTTTGGCGCGACTCGGGCGCGAACCCGCGACCCTCAGATTACGAAGCGCACGCCTTAACGCGCTAGGCCATGCTAGGCCCTGTGCCATGAGAAACAGAGATGAAATATTATTTAGACAAACCAACTGTTGTACTGTTTATATTTCTTTAATTGTTTTGTTTCATGTTGTTGTTACAGAAATAATAATTATCGAAAATAAACTGCTATTCGTCAACAATTTCTATGTCAAGTTTTAAATCAAAGATTTGATAATAACTGCGGGCTTTCTTTAACTGAATGATTAATATTTGCATTGCTGTGAATAGATGGACAGTCATGAACCTGATTCTAAAATGAAAACAGCATTTCAGATCCAGAAATGTTTGAATATCTTTTCTTATTTTGTTACAGAACAAAGTCTAAGCTGTTGCATTGTGTTCAAAATGAAAGACAAATGAACAACAAACTTTATGTAACTGTTTAAAGACAGAGTGTTAAAGAATTTGAAAAAAATGGTCTAATTCTTTCTCGTGATCCTCTATCTCCTCTGTAAAGAAACAATGGAGTTCAAAATATAACTAACTTTTTTTCTGTTTAATTAACAGAGAAAAAATATAAAAGGAAAGGAACGAACTTGAAACACCGAAGTAAAGATCGTATGATTGACTGTTCATTTATTTTATTTTGTCAAAAAAGTAAAACATGTTGGAGTAATGACTAAAACCGAAATTGTATTAAATTAACAAAACATGCCAAAATTAACTTAAGCCCTGTGTAATCTAGTGATTAATGTGCTGGTTTGTATGCAATGTTTGTTTCCCGTTGACACTAAATCGCGCTTCGCAGTTCAGAACTGTGGGTGCGTTATAAGAGTAACGATAAGTATCCATTTAGAGCATACCAAGAGTTGCCAATATCTGATGGGGACTAGCCGCGTTCCCTCTAGTTTATCAGTTCAAAATTAGGTGCCCCCTAGCGATATGTATTCTTATAACGACTCTTAAAACCGTGGTGAGAAGAGCACATATAGCTCTTTATGCAGCTTTTTGCTCAGATACAAACAAAGAAAATTAGGCGCACCTAGCTCATGTGTACCCTTGCACGAATATAGAAACATATAAACAAACATAATTAAATTAAGTTCGTTTGAAATTAAGAAAATATAAACGTTTCCTAAATACAATTTAACATCTGATATATTGCATTTCTCAAAACTCGTATCTTGGTGAAGAAAATGTTTATGAAAACATTCAAAGCATTTTGTTCTCATTGTCTTGGCATGGCCAGGTGGTTAGGAAGCTGGATTCGTAATCTGAGGGTCGCGTGTTCAAATCCCCTTACATCAAGCATGTTCGCTCTTTATGCCGTGGGAACGTTATAATGTTACAATCAATCACACCATTCGTTGGTAAAAGAGTAGCTTAAGAGTTGGCAATGGGTGGTGATGACTAGTTGCCTTTCCTGTAGTCTTACACTAGTGCCTATAGCCTTCATGTATCTTTGCGCAAAGTTCAAAAAACAAACAAACAAATTATTCTTATAATAAATAATTGCTTACATTTTCAAAATTAAGTGCCTGGCAAGTTATTTAAATCCCTTATCTATCTCTAACATTTTATAAAAAGGGTGTGTTATGTTTATATTTATAACTGGTAAAATACAGCATATCTAAATTTCTTTAGTAAAAGTAATATCTATTAAACCTTTGGTAAACAATTATTCCCAGCTTTTAAATTATTATACATTTGTACAGAATTAACTTTTAATACTTAAAATGCTGTTATTACTAAATAACATACTTTCCAGTATGTAAAAAGTAAAACAGAATTCTATGGACATGAAGTTTAGTTTGGTTTGTTTTAAAGTTCGCGCAAAGCTACTCGAGGGCTATCTGCGCTAGTCGTCCCTAATTTAGCAGTGTAAGACTACGAGAAAGGTAGCTAGTCATGACCACCCACCGCCAACTTTTGGGCTACTTTTTCACCAACGAATAGTAGGATTGACGTCACATTATGTGTACTCGTTATTTGAGTATATTCCACTTATGTTTGATAGCTTTCAAAATCTTAAATTATTGTCTGTAGTGATATCGCTGTAAGATAAGGCTTATATTATAAATCTAAAATTATCGTTTCGACAACCGCGCGAAGCAAAGCACACGTAACAATTTACTTGTTCAAGAATGTTGCTATAATTGCTTTTGAATTATCTTAACTCAGTTTAAAATTATTATGTTTTAAGTACACTGAGCATATAAAATTCAAAAAGAAATGTTCTTCTCGAACCAAAATGTTCCCACACAAGTTTTCTGATATACCGGAAAGACGACCTCAAGGGGAAAATTAAGTTCCGTTTGCCGGCTTTCACTGTTTTATCCTATTGTCTACGATACTCTCGGAAATGGATACTGGGTTTTGGAACTAAGACTCGAAAAACAGAAAAAATAAGGATAATCTCTCCCTTTCTTTCTCTCTCTCTCTATATATATGTATATAGTTTTGGATATAGAACACAGATTGTTGTCTTCTGACAGAAAAACACATACATACACACACACAGCTGTTGATTTTCAAAATCTGACGTCATTGTCAAAGCACCTACACGTACGATGAAATCATTGCTGTTCTCTTCCCAAAGAATAAAAGCAGGATTTTCCGCTTTGCTACATGTTTCGGATTAAGCTGTTTTTTGTTACACATAGACATTCGGAATAGCGATTGAAAGGCCTTTTAACTCTCCCTCGTCTCTCTACCCTGATTTTATTAGAAATTCTTTATTTTCAAGCTCATCAAAGACAATTTTCACAGGGAAACATTTAATACATAAAATGAAATGAAAGTAAATTATACTCTCAGTGAATTTTAAAGAGCGAACTTATTCTCCCGTCACCATTTCACACCCACTACAATTTATTAGAAGAAAACTATTTTTGAATAATCGTTGTTGTTGTTTTAACGTAAAACTAAACTTTGGATTATCTGCGCTCTGTCTGCCTCGAAGAATCGACACTTCGGGTTCTAGAGTTCTTGGTCTACCGAAAAGAGGAGAAGACATTTTTTGTGTAATATTTTGTGTATTTAAAAAAGCATAAGGTAGAGGTTAGTTATGGTGTTACACCATATTCATACGTTAGGCATTGGTATATGTAAGTTGGCAGTGCAAGATTATAGTATATAAAAATATTATTACTTGAAGTAGAGTGCTTACGTGCAGTGTAAAAGGTACATTAAATTACTAAAATTAGCGTGCAACTTAGAGCCAGAGGTGAGGACAGGGTGTGTTTTTTATGATAGGAAAAGGAGTTAATAGATTGAATTGCTAAAAGTGCTTAATTAGTATTATACATGAGTTTAATCCTTTAGCTTATAAGGGGTATGAGAAATAACAGGTTGTTCCCAGGGAGACAGAAATGAGAATAACACATCAGGATTTAAATGCTCGTTTCAAACAGAAATGAGAATAACACATCAGGTTTTAAATTTCATTTCAAACAGAAATGAGAATAACACATCAGTTTTTAAATGTTCAGTTCAAACAGAAATGAGGATAACACATCAGTTTTTAAATGTTCAGTTCAAACAGAAATGAGAATAACACATCAGTTTTTAAATGTTCATTTCAAACAGAAATGAGGATAACACATCAGTTTTTAAATGTTCAGTTCAAAGAAGTATTCTATCAACATTTATGTTATTGGTGCATAAAACAAAATGTAAACCAAATCTTCCTATTGATAGAAGAATAAAATAACCAATATCAAAACTTTACTTATAGTCCAAAAGAAATTATTCTACTTTGAAAAATTAGTATGGCAGATAAATTCTAATTATCAATTTAAAGGATAAATGTAAACAGAATTTGCATCAACTCATAATATTGTAGGGTAATATATACATTTATCTTATACATATATATATTGTTGTAAACTATAATTCAATTTTAGATATTTTCTAGAGGCGTATGACGTTGAGATCGAGTAAGTAAGTTCATTTTTATTGTTGTTAAGTGCAAAGCTATAGAAACGGCTATTCTTGGTTTCGGTTCACAAACAGCATTTTCAGTGTCATAAGCCCAGAGATCTATCGTTGAGACGCTGATGTTTAATTAAGTTCATAAAAATAATTCTAGAATTTCTAGAAAGTACACAGTAACGTCAGAGTGACCTCAGACTTAGACTAATATCTGGATATGGAAACGTTACCTAGAAACACGAATGAGCAGATTGTGTGTAATTAAGAATAGAAAGTTACACAATGTACATTGGCTCTGCCCACCACCAGTATCAAAGCCCGTTTTGTAGCCTTGTAAGCCCGCAGACATTTCTCTGTGCCATTGGGGACATTTGTTAGTTATTGATGTATTTAGTGGTGAATGAAAAGTTATGGTGAAGTATTCACTGTGTGGATTGTACAGTAGTTGAGATCAAGAAACGTAATTCTGTAAGATAATCAATAACTTAACCAGCATTTGTTATCAATGAAGGATTTTTTTTAACATCATTATTGTATTAGGCTTACAGTAGTTTCAAAGCGTATGTTTGAAAGTTTGTTTGTGAATTTAAACCTACAGTTTGCGTCAAACTTAACATAGCTTGTAGCAAATACTATGAAAGAAATAAGTTAATTATTTAACGTTACATTAACTGGAGTTTGCGTTACCTTTACCAAATAATCCAAAAAATAATTCTCCCAACAATAGAGTATATTACAACTGTATGATTTTGTTTGCAATTCCTGTAATAAAACAGTAAGTAAACAAATGTAAGTACAAAATTATAAAACGAGTCGTTTGTTTTTCACAAAAGAAGTTCTTTTCGTGAACTGTAGAATAGTTTCTTAGGCATAAGCTTTAACATTTGCCTTGATATGTTCAGGGAATTCAGAGATCGAGTAAGTTTTCGATATGCGTTAGCAGACTTAAGTGGCAATGATATTTGAATAAGTGTATCTACGCTATTTCTGAAGAGACGGGATAGCTGCAGACAGAAACCCAGTTCTTCGAACTCATAATAAATTAAACTTGCGTCTTTCGGTTTTGTTAATTTCTGTTTTAACGACTGGCAGAGAGCCAGTGCTTGGGCTGCTACGCTTGTACGTATCTTTGCTTCTAACGTCTTTAAGCCTACTGTTTTTAACTCTGAGATGCAAGGCCTTCGGTTTGAAATTTTTTACAAGGCTACCTTGTTTGTAATGGATTTGAATATGTGTGGTTCTTTGAAAGGTTACGCTTCATTACGTTTGGGAAACATCTTCTGTAACGGAAACAATAAACAATTCTGCAACAATCCAACGTGTTGACAACCGGATTTACAGTGTTATCAGCAATTTAAAAGTACAACTTATGTTCACCTTATATTCTTAGAAGCTGTAAGCTTTAAAAGCTTAAGCGAATTAACCATCTTGAACAACCACTATATCCGTTCCTAATCATAGTTTGTTGTTTTTAAGTTTTTGTTTGTATTTTCATATCTTCAGATATTGAAAGCTGAACTGATTTGGGTGGACTTGCTAACTCTTCCATCGAGATAGCTAGTTCGGAGACCTATGAACATGATGTAAATAGCGAAAGACTTTCTGATGAAGACAGGCACAATCAAACCATAGAGGAAAAATACTTTTCTTGTTACGACACATATATATTCAGGAGAATTCGGGCGTGAAACCATTGCTCACTCAATATCTAGAAATTCACAATTAAATTTGGCATGAAGAATTCGATAAATGAGGCTAACCAAGGATGGAAAGCACTAACTTAACGACCATTATAATAGAATTACAGACTAGGAGATTCTGAGTTGCAGACAGTATAGACCATCGCTTTCAATCTTCGTCACGTGACCGGAAACTAACTTAATAAAGCTTCATCGACCTGTGCAGTAAATTCAAAATCTTATTGGCGGAGACGAGATTATGACCAGTTTCCAAGAGATTTGTGAGATAATAAGGTACAAGTGGGTAATGCTGTAAAACGTACATTTAAACAGTCTGTAACTCACATATTGTAACAAGGCCATATGATACACAGTTAAGTGTATGTGCGGTTAATAGTTAATTATGAATAAAAGGTAACAAAAAAGATCACGGTCTCATCCTTAGTACTACGTTTGAATCACGAAACTCGTCAAAACTTGTAAAAAATAATATTGATAACAATAAAAACTTCCAGTTTGTAATTCGTTTTTTTTTTTTTTGATAAGTAATACTTAATGCACAATTTTTTGTTCCTTTAATGCTAATCATAAAGCTATACGTATAGGACTGTTTGTGCTTTGCCAATTGCGAACTTCGAATGTTTTTAGTGGTTTGAACTGTAACACCGCTGAGTCACCGGAGGACTTTAATGATATTTATGATATAACCATAAATTTTAAAACAACGCGTTATACTTATTTATAAATATGTATGTAATACACAATGTTTTAATGTATATATTGGACATACAAAAAATATGATCTTCTAAGGTACATACCGCTGAAGATATTAAAGATATAAAACCTTCTAGTGATGCTTTAAGATACCACATTTCGATATGTTGGTATCGACATAAGGAAAGCTAGCTGACAAATTTATGACGCTGATTATGCTCAACTCCCGTAAATATATCGGGCTATCGGGTTCTCGAAAATACGCGTGTTAACGATACCTTATCAGCTGGCAGCAAATCAATCAGTAACTGTGGTTGTTCGCCTTACTCTTCTCACTGCCCACTTCACTTGTTTTTGTTGTCAGACGGTCAGGAAATAGAGCAATAAACGAACCTACCGTTAGTAATAGCCTTCTTCCGCTTATTTCCTAATCTTTTTATCGCTGGCTTTTTTCTTTGTTATCGAGGCCAAAATCAAAAAAAGAGCAATTCCATTAACTCGGAAATCATACGAAAAGAATTAAAATAATTCAAACATCCATCTTGTTGCTGATCTTCTTGTGTAAAGAAAGCTTTTAAACAATGAAATTAATATTTCATCGTTAGTTTCAAGTTAAATGTTAAAAAAGTGAAGTTCAGTTTTTTTTGTTTCTAGTGCACTCAAACTATGAAACAAACGATTCGTGATTCACAACCAGTTGCCGTAGAAACGCGATCCACACTTTAGAGCCGTGGATGTGCTGTAAGAGTGACTGTCAAATCCCAATAATCAGATAAGCATAGTTATAAAGTAAGCAAAGGATGTTTTGGGATAGTTGCATTCGGTCTAGTCTATCAATTCAAAATTATGGACGACTGTATGCAGAGCGCTTATGTAGCTATGCTAGAAAGTGCAGAGTGCGTTCTTGAAACAAAGACTTGCCAACCATTAACTTTATTATTCATTATTCGAGTATACTAATTACTAGGCCACGTATGGCCTATTTTAATTTCTCCAAAATACGGCAAAAGGCTACTTGGAGAATCACCTGTTTTAACTGCTCGCACCACTTTACAGGTGGCATCTTGTCAGCCAGTCATATAAGGGATGCTTAACGTTGCAATTTGTACTGTCGAGACATCACTAAAGCGTGCGAATGCCATAAATCACGAGAACAATTATACACTCTGTAGGTTACAACACAGCATTACCCACGAATTTGAAAAGCAAGAACTAAAAAATACAGTTTTATTACTCTTAATTTGGGGACCCTGCGAAAATACATCTACTATATATATTTTTTTCATGTTGTCCTATTTGTTCCAGAATTTGTTGTTCATCATAACCGTAACGGTTATGAATAATATATAAATATAAATATAGACATACTTATGGGATGTCATCAAAACATGCTTCGAATTTATAAGAAATATTTAAAATATCTTTTTACGTACTATTCAGATATGATAACAGAGTCAAGGCACTACGTTGGTGTAGGTCAAAACATGAGTCATCACGCGGGTAGGTTTGAGAAAATATGCACATTAGAAAGATCTTCACGACAACCCATGGACTGTTTAAAATATAATTTATATGTATCACTGTGTACAAGTTTCATGGAGCATTGCGTTCAATACTATATTGATGTATGCATTTACTGTTCAGGCCCGGCATGGCCAAGCGTGTTAAGGCGTTCGACTTGTATTCTGAGGGTCGCGGGTTCGAATCCCCGTCGCACAAACATGCTCGCCCTTTCAGCCATAAAGGCGTTATAATGTGACGGTCAATCCCATTATTCGTTCGTAAAAGAGTATCTCAAGAGTTGGCGGTGGGTGGTGATGATTAGCTGCCTTCCCTCTAGTCTTACGCTGCTAAATTAGGGACGGCTAGCACAGATAACCCTTGAGTAGCTTTGTGCGAAATTCAAAAACAAACTATCAAATATATAGTACCAGTACAAGACGCCAGTAAAATAAAGAAATGAAGTCCAATATTTTAGTTTTCTCATTTGTACCCACAAGTGAAGCTTATTGATACACACACACACACATCTATGTCTATCAAGACAAATTCTATTTAATACATTATGTAAATAACTGTACTGACGGGATCATGCATAGGAAACACAAGTGGATTTCTCGAATTGTATGTTAGCAATGTGTTGTTAGTTTAAAATGTATAAAGTAAAATATAAGCTACAGCTTTAGAAAGGTTCAAGCACCTAGAAATAAAGCAGTACAACATAGCTGTAATTTATACAGCTATTCACTGTTCTGTAATTATTTACAACACTTGAAACCACAGTGACAAAATTACAACTTAATCGTGAATTTCGCGCAAAGCTCTGCGATAGCTGTCCATAATTTAGCAGTGTAAGACAAGAGGGAAGTCAGCTTGTCATCACCACCCACCGCCAACGCTTGGGCTACTCTTTTATCAAGGAATAATGGGACTGGCTGTAATCTGTAATATTATAACACGCCTCTATAGCTGAAAGGGCGAATATGTTTGGTGTGAGGGGATTCGAACGCACGACCCTCGAATAACAAATCGAGCGCCATAACCACTTGGCTATGTCGGATCTGAGGGTCTACAAACAGCATCATAATATCGCATACAGTAATAGCATACATATATTATAAAGCAATTAAATAAAAGGAAATAAAATATTAAAAAAATCGCTTTTTGTATTTAATCTAATAGTCACCAATGAACATATATTTTGTGAATAACAATATTACAGCAAAGAATTAAATGCATAAAAGTTCCTGTTAAATTTCTCACGGCATTAGAAAACAATAAACAAATAAACGGATTTGGAAAGCATTACACTCATAAAAAGAAATGGGATATAAATGTTAACTTTAGCTTGGTCTTCAACACTAACAAAAGTCAACAGATAACAATAAATTATCACAAAAAATAAGTATAAAACAATAAGCAAAAATCAAGACGATTTAGAAAAAAGACGAATGAAAGTAACATATGTGAATATCACATGAATTCAATTTAAAAAGTGCCTTACAATTTAAGAACCAGATATCTGAAATTTTAAGTGTACTGCTACGACATTTATCACAAACAAGTGCAATAAACACATATTTAAAAATAAAACACTCAACTAGAGTGATAGAACGTTGTGTCTGTTTTATTTAATAACCTTGATTTTATCAGTTAGAAATAATGATTTCTTTTAATAGTTATATCAGTATAAACAGGCTAATGGGGGGGTATGTTTGAAAGACAAGTTTTAATTCATAAGGTTAAAAGGCAACACTTATTGTGTGAAACAATCAGTATACAAAGCATGCTAATATTACGGGAGTTTGGGAAATTGGTGTGTTTTGAATTTCGCGCAAAGCTACACGAGCTATACGCTATCTGTGCAAGTTGTCCCTAATTTAGCAGTGTAAGACTAGAAGGAAGACAGCTAGTCATCACCCACCGCTAACTCTTGGGCTACTCTTTTACCAACGAATAGTTGGATTGATCGTCATATTATAACGCCCCCAAGGCTGAAAAGTCGAGCATGTTTGGTGTGTCGGAAATTCGAACCCCCGACCCTCAGATTACGAGTCGAATATCTTAACCACCTGGCCTTGCAATACCTGGTTTGAGAGTATGTCTCCATAAAATATATAACAAAACTAAGTATTATGAGATTAAATCAAAAAGGAGTTTTGCACGAAAAGTAGTTTAAACAATTGCATGGCTGTTCCATAAAATCCAATGGAAAGTTTGTTTGTTTATTTCGAATTTCGCACAAAGCTTCACGGGGTTTCTCTACGCTAACCATCCCTAATTTAGGAGTGCGACACAAATGGGTAGACAACTAGTCATCACTGACCACCGCCAACTATTGGGCTACTCTTTTACCAACAAACAGTGGAATTGACAATCACATTTTAACGCCCCCGCGGCTTAAAGGGCGAGTACGTTTGGTGCGACTAGGATTCAAACCTGCAACTCTCAGATTACGAGTCGAGTGTCCTGATCATCTGGCCATGCCAGGCAAGCCAATGGAAAGTCAACAAATCATCATTATGTTATAACACTGCATATTGAACCAAACTTAAAGTAACATAAACATGGATTTTTTTTAATATGAAAGTAATGTACTATCTACATCTATAGTAGATAATAGTTGTTAAATTACATTCCTAATTTAAACAGCTCTGTTCAACAACATTATATTAGCTATTTCAATCAATAACTCATATATGTGCGTGTATACACTACTGAAATAACATGTTAACACACTCTATACAGTATCAGTGTCATAATTATTACGTATCAAGGCTAGAGCACTCAATCTTTGTTCTCTTTGTGTACATCTGAGGTTATAGGAGGAGAACGAGTGTGTGTGCATGTTTTTTTTTCTTATAGTAAAACCACATCAAGCTATCTGCTAAGTTCATCGAGGGGAACTCACAAAAACTTAATGATAATATATTTTTATATCATAAAAACTGGAGGCTAAACAATTGTACGTGCGTGATAAATACGATGAACTTATAAATGTTGTGATAGAAGTTATCATATTGTAATTCAAGCATTTATAAACACTCTTAGTGTCATGTCTAGGTGGCTGACCTAGCTTTCTTTCAGAAATATTACTAATATAGTTACAGGTTCAGTGTATTCAAAGTAAAACATTAGAATTATGAGTTTGAGTGCTAAATAACCACACTTACTAGGTAAGTATTGATATTTATACACAATTTCACAGATCTAATACCTTTTTATCATTGTGTCAACATATTTTGCTGAGTTGTTTTTTTTTGCAGTCTTTTCCTATGCAGCTGACTGGCTTTTCCAGTCGAAATGAAAGGAGAACTTTGCCGAATACTAAACATTACGTTGCTAATAGCTCTTTGCGTCTTCGTCACACCAAACACGCTCGCACTTTCAGTCGTGGGGGAGTTATAACGTGATGGTCAATCCCACTATTCGTTGGTAAAAGAGTAGCCCAAGAGTGGGCGGTGGGTGATGATGACTAGCTGCCTTCCCTCTGGTCTTACACTACTAAATTAGCTAGCATAGACAGCCCCCGAGTAGCTGTGTGCGAAATTCAAAACAAACAAGACTGAAATTGAAATAACCTATTGTTTTTGATAAATTGGGTTTCTTTAGTAAAAATATTATCTTCTTTACAACAAGGATGCTGAAAAATTAAAGTGATTTGCTAGTTTTGTTCAGGAAGTTGGGTGTTCGAGTTCTCTGAGTTAAGATGCTTTTACACGTAGCTGGGTTTTAAGTTTGCGGAGGAGAAGACCTATGTTTCTAGATTAAATTTAGGATAATTACAGAAATTAGCGCTTAAATTAGCTTTGGGCGAAATTCAAAACAAACAAATTAACTCTTTGCGTATTTTTTAAAATATATAGATACTTGTTATTATGTCAAACATTCTTATCATTTATAAGACTTAAGATGTTGTAGTACACAGTAAACAACTTAATTTGTAATTTTTGCGTGTGTATATATGTAACACAGAACGTTTTACTAAATAAAACTGTTTAATAACATTTCAAAGTGTTTATTGACTTTTCCGAATTATCTCAATAATTATATTTCTAGATAAGAATTGGCATCTAAATAAAATTTTACTAGTTTAAAATATTTTATAATATTTATTTCTCGTTTTTATTGTTATTTCGTATCGATAATGCTTAAGGCAGATATTTTTAGCGCTTGGAAACAACAGCTGCCTTAGCTACGGAAGTACATATTATCACATTAGTAAACTTCATTCGAACAAGGAAAGAAGTTCCACTAATTTTGTAATATTCTTTTTGCCTCATTACACACACATATGTGAAAGACAAATATTTTTCATTGACATCTATGCTGTTATTTAATGAGAAATTATATAATTCAATTTAAGTAACAGAAACTGATAAACACGTATAAAAAATTATCTTACTCAGCGATAGAACTTCCGTTTGGACCTGGAATGAGTAAAGAAGCCCCAGTCACTTTAGCCTTGCACTTGAACTCCTCTACATTCAACACGGTCGACATGAATATGCGCAGAACTTCACTTTTTATTTTTAAGACATCTTGATTTCTTGTTTTTGATTGACAGGCGGTGATAACCTTGAAAACTTTGCGCTACAGCGTATTTGAAAGTGAATCTTTAACCTTCCAAACGCTTGTACCCTAAACATGTTACTACATCAAACGGACGTACTCATTAATATCAGTTGAAATATCTCAAATAACCTTTGATCTATTTACTTTTGGTCACACTAATACGTTAATACAAGACTATTAAGTATTTTGTATATGATGTATTATAACCTTGTATGTAGTAATTCTTTAATTTTTAATATTTATTATTTTATTGATTAATTTACACATTAATTATGGAAAAAGATTCTCGTGTAAACGTCGAGAAGCCTTTCTTCTAAGATTTATTTTAAGCACAAAATAATGAATTTGTTTCATTATAAAAGCTTACTATGATCACTCGGAGCAACAGTTAATAACAGTAATAATCAACGTCTCAGATTAAAATGTCTTTGAGGTCAATATAGCCACAGTTGCCAAATATTAGGATTCTGTTCGAATGAGACCTTTGAACAAGCAAAATTTTAATGCGCGAGAAAACGTCATGAGGGCCGAATGTGGCCGTCCCGTGGGGAGGACTAAATGTATGCGTCCTTCTGAAAAATTTTCACACATTGAAGCAAAACAGTGTGTTTTCTAGATTCATGAGTTTCAGAATTTGACATTGATCCAGACAAACAGCCATAATTCCTAATAGAAAACCATTAATTCGACTATTTACTTTTCATTAATGCGTGCCATAATTTGTTGTTTAGTTTGTTTGTTGTTTAGAATTAAGCACAAAGCTACACAATGGGCTATCTGTGCTCTGCCCACCACGGTATCGAAACCCGGATTTTAGCGTGTAAGTCCGCAGACATACCGCTGAGCCACTGGGGGGCAACGTGCCATAATACAAACTATACCATCCTTTGGTCAGGCATGTAACAAATACGATAGCATTCTTTAATCAGCAAACAGATATTTGATATCGATAATAGCGTCATTAAGTAGATATTTTTCACAAAGGATATATTTTAATCATATATTTTACATCGATCAATAGTGTTATTGAATCAGACATTTTATATTCACTATAATATTCTTTAATTTGATTTTTGATGCTAACAATATTGACCTTTAAAGAAACAAATTATTCTTTAACAAATATCAAAATTACTCCCAGGAAAAGCAAGAGAATGCGTAAAATTTAATCTAGAACCCGAGACCTTCCAGGGCCATAAAGCGAGCACTGGACACCAACCGTAATAATATTGAAAATAAACTCAAAGAAAATACGTGATATCAACAATACTAACTTTTAATGAGAAATAATATTTACGATAGTGTCCACTAAACAAAGGTTTGATAAATTTAAGTCTTTATATGAATGTGAACGTGACAGAACCATATATTCTATCATTTAAGTAGATATTGTTTCAGAGAAATTTAGGCACCGAGCTTAATTGCTGACTTCCGTGAACTGCATCTACTCAGATATTTTTGGACAGCGTTTCTAGCAGCTAGCGCAGATCTTGAAGCAAGTTACAAAGTTCTTGTAAAATATTACAATTTTGTTTATTCGTCTTTCTCTATTTCTTTGAACATTTTCCCAATATAATCAATATAAGTACGACTTTTTAGGCCTGAGCACAGTATTTTGCATTTCTACATTTCACCACCAATATACGTGATTAAAATTTCATAATTTCGATCGCACACAGATTTCTACAACATACACGAGATTATTCTCAAATCGCTAGGTGGCACTAAAAACACATGTTTTTGGTAATGTTTCTGTGACGGTTCACGGAAACTAAAATAATATATATTTGCCTATTGTATCAACCAAAGTGAGATCAGCAGTTTGATACAATAAGCAAATATATATTATTTTAGTTTCCGTGAACCGCCACAGAAACATTACCAAAAACATGTGTTTTTAGTGACACCTAGCGATTTGAAAACAATCTCAAATCTAAATTACTCCAGCTTATTAAACTAAACATTTAATGTATATAGCCCATGCCACTCTGAAGATATAAGTAAACATTTTTCTTACGTTATTTCGTGGTAATGATTAATGTATTGAATGATATAATAGTTCGATATCTTAAAAATGCCGATGTGGTAATAAAAATTTAAACGAACACGTGTGAGCGTGCACCAAATATCCATGTATTGAAATTTTATAATAATATCAATAACATTATCAATTTCCCAACAGTGCCTAATCCTGACAAGAAAAGCCTCCTTCCTTGATAGGTGGTCTTTCTTTACAAAATCTCAGTATAAACCTTGGAATATTTAGTGTTAACATCAACTCGATGATGGCTTCTCATAAAAATTAAAGCTTTATTGTTACGAATCATGAACAATAACCAAGAAATTAAGATTATCGCTTTCTTTCTTAAAGTTGTTGTTTGTAATTAAGCACAAAGCTCCACAATGGTCTATTTCTGCTCTGCCCATTATGGATATTGAAACCCGATTTCTAAAGTTTTAAGTCCGCAGAAATACCGCTGTGCCACTGGAGAACACTTTCTTAAGGAAAAAAGGATGATACAAACAGAGCTTCAAATCGCAAAGTCTTTGTTTGTTTATTTAGAATTAAGCACAAAGCTACATAACGGGATATCTGTGCTCTATCCACCACGGGTATCTAAACCCGGTTTCTAGCGGTGTGACTTACTAGACATACTACTGTGCCACTTGGAGGCTGTGAAGTTTTTAACGAGATACCGCGATGCAAACATCTATATAGCTCATACCAAAAGTATTTTTCTATCATTATTTCGACACGAGTCGGGAATTTCTCAGCACTGGGATGTATTTAACATTGTACCAACACGCTGTCTAAGGACCACAGATTTATTTCTTTATATGACAAAATTGTTCAACATTTTAATGGGCTAACAGTTTAGGTCCAAAGTACTGAGCTCTATTTTCAGATGTAAAGCATCCAAGCATTTGTCTGAAGAATTTGAAACACATAATTTTATCTATCGTAATTAGCTCGTTTATTTAAACTGTGTTACATTTATTCTTCGAAATTAGTCGTCGCTGAAATCAGTGAGACAAGTTAAAAGTAAATTTTGATTTATCATGCAAATAAAAATCCGATTTTGTTTACGATCTTAATCGCAGATTGTAAAGACTCCCGACTTGGAACTTTGCCTTCGTTCGTATAATAACAACGCTGTTCTTTGCGAGGACAAACAAGAAATGTAGCTCTTAGAAACAGTTAAAAGAGCAAATAACTGATCATTGAGAGTTCTCTGAACTTGTTTACCTTACGATTATGCGGAATTATACAAGTCGTCTTCTTACTCGAAGATGTATACAATTATAACGATTATAAAATAAACTCTTAGTGTAGCTAATATTAGTAAGTGTCATAACATCTCAGAAGTGCATTAAATATGTTTTATAATTTCAACGTATTAGCCGCCATCTATTGGTATACTAATGCCTTTTTGTCGTGTCTATAGGAGGGTAAGATATGGAACTACGAATATAAAGAATACTTAAAATGATTCATTTTTAATTGTGTGATACTTATTTATATATTAAAATTATACTTTTAAATTGTAGTTTGGTTGACTTGACAATCACAGGTATAATACAAGTAAAGTACTGAAGTCGTAATACTTTTTTGAGAGACAGTTAATTATTATTCTAGATAATAATATATATCAAAAATAGTATTCATACGACCTCCAGCAATAAATTCACAAGATGAAGAATAAAAAGTTGACGTGTTAATGATTAATTTCAAATTTGTAAGCCAACTGATACTAAGAAAGGCAATATTCGAATTAAGGCAGTACTCACGTACTAGAATTCTGATTTTGTTTGTATATATATATATATAACTGAAATAAAAGACCATGATGACTGTTTTCGTCTTTCTGAATCTCAAATGTGTATTTTCATATTGAAAAAATTTAGGCATTTTGTACTGTTCTTAACATGGCCATGTGGGTTAAGGCGTTCGATTCGTAAAGTGAGGGTCGCGGGTTCGAATTCCTGTGACACAAAACATGCTCGCCCTTTCAGCCGTGGGAACGTTATAATTTGACAGTCAATCAAATATTCGTTTGTAAAAGAGTAGCTCTAGAGTTGGCGGTAGGTGCTGATGACTTAGCTGTCTTCCTTTTAATCTTACACTGCTAAATGAGGGACGGATAGCGAAGATAGCCCTTAAGTAGCTTTTCGGGAAATTCAAAACAAACAAACTTAACATAAGGCCCGATGTGGATTCGCCGTAATTTGCGAGCTCACGGTGATGAATCCGTGATTCAATTAGCGCGGTAGACAATCGACAGATAGCTATTGTGCAGCTTTAAACAAAAAGGACAACCTTACAATAAATAACATTTGCTTGGTACGCATTATCAAAGTTTCACGTAGACTAAAGTATGAATAACACTTCTAATATATTCGTTTACATTTAGCGTAATTCTGATAAAGTTCGCATCTGTTCGACTTTGTTTTCTTTAATTTTCACATATCCCTTCAGAGTTAGTTCTAGTACTTACGAAATGGTATAAAGTTATTAGTAGTAACTTAATATATTTAGTGTACATCGCCGAGATACTTGATTTTGACTTACTCGTATTTGTTTTTCGGTTTGTTTGTTTTTAATTTCGAGCAAAGCTACATGAGAACTTTCTGCACTAGCCATCCCTAATTTAGAAATGATAGACGATAGTGAAGACATTTAATCAACATCAGCTACCGCCTAATATTTGGGTACTCTTTACTAATGATTATTGGAATTGACATTTACATTATAAAGAATCTACAGCTGAATGGGAAAGCATGTTTGACGCCAGGGTGCAAGTCGAGCACCAAACTTCTTAATTGTAGCTTTAAAAGCCCCCAGTGGCTCAGCGGTATGTCTGCGGACTTACACGATAAAATCCGGGTTTCGATACCCGTGGTGGGCAGAGCACAGATAGCCCATTGTGTAGCTTTGTACTTAATTCAAAACAACAACAATAGCTTTAAAAAAACAAACAAACCTGGCATAGCTTAATAATAATTGGCAGATTGTGAATCAGAGCTCCATGGTTTGCGTCCTATTACAACCACATTTCGCTCAGCACTTTGGGGCTGTGAATGGGTTAAAAGAATTTTAGTCAAATCTCACTATTCGATAAGACGAAGCCAGCCATGGAGTTACCAGTGGGGCTGTTGACTCCTTGCTTTAACTCTATCTCTAAGTTTAAAATTAGGAACGGTAAGCGGAGATATCCCTTGTTTAGCTTTACGCGAATATATGAAACAGACAAGGCTTATAGGAAAACGTTTAATATGATTACCAAAAAGAAAGAAATTATTCTCAACTAATAAGACAATCCAGATAATAAATCTTCTGCCAGAGTATGAAAGTACATGAACTGTTTTAGTTGTTGTATAAGTAGAGCTTTGATTTTGTTTGATCATATTTGTTTCCTTACTTAGTATCTGAGAGTTTTCTGTGGTTATGTTGTGTTTATATGATTTACAGTGTTACGAAACGTGTGGTGTTTTTCTGTATGTTATTTGAATCTTGTTTCCACTTTTCTGCTTGTTTCTCCAATATAGAAGTCGTAACAATTGTTGCATCGTATTTCATAAATTATGTTGGTGTTGTGTTTGTCAGTGTAGTTTTTACACAGTATGGACTTCAGTTTTGTACCTGTTTTTTGAATAAATTTGGTGTTTACTGGAATATTGTTTTTATTACCGTTTTTTTTTTCAAATGTTTGCTATGTTTTTCGCTGATGTCGGGAACATATGGTATGCAGCAGTGTAAGATTTTGTAGTTTGTTATATCTTGTGATTTATAGCTGTTAGTCTGAGCGTGTGTGTATAATTTTTTGAACGCTTTTGGGGGGAAATTTATGTTGATGTAGTTATTTTATTTTGTTGATTTCATTGTTAATTTTATCGGGTGAGGATAGTTTTGTGGCTGTGTTTATTTGGTTTCTTAGTTTGTTTTGTTTCATGCGCTGAGTGCCAGCGAACGTTTAATCCAGCATGGGTGATTTGGTTTTTTTGTGGATTTCTGTTTTGCATCGTGTATCAATTCTAGTGCTCTTGAGGTTAATAAATGCTATTTGGTTAGTTTTTCCTGTTCATAGATGAACTTAATGCTGGATTTCTCGCTGTTACAGCGGTAAGTTTACGGATTTACAATGCTAAAATCGGGGTCTGATTCCCCTCGGTAAACGCAGCAGATAGCCCGATATGGCTTTGCTATACGAAAACATAAACACACACTTAATGCTGGAGTGTATCGAGTTATCGTGATTCAAAAAACTAAGTGTGTTCTGTAGATGTGAATTCAGCAATTGTATCATCAACATACTTGTACCAGTATAGTGGTGGGTGTAAGGCTGAATTGATCGCTTGAGATTCAATCTGTGTCATGAAAATGTTGGCGAGAACTAGTAACGCGGGATTCCCCACACTTAGACAATTTATTGTAGGTAGTTTTGGTTATGGAACATAGTTAGTTTAGGTGGTGGTGAATTCTATAAGAGTTGCTAATTGGTTGCTGAAGATGTGTATCAATGGATTGGGACATTGATACAGTCTAAAGCTGTCTTGCAGGCTTCAGAGGTTGGGACTTCTGTAAGGTGGGAGATTACATCAAAACTAGCCATTAAGCCTACTTCATTCAAAACAACTCCACATTTCTTCTCAGGGGATACAAGTATCCAATTACATTCTGACAAATTAATGGAAATTCACAAACAGTTTTCGTTCAGAGCATTATACAATATAAAAATTTCAGTTTTGAAACTTTTTGTCCTGAGTTTGAATATTTTCTGATTGATGAAATTTCACTTTTGAGGGTTAAAACGTGTGGAGGGATGACAACCAGTTTATTTTCTCTTTGTGCATGTATGTGTACACACACACACAAAATATATATATTGAAATTCACTGGTGCAATTTTGTCATCAGACAAGGTCATGGATTATTCTCATACACTAAAAATTCATGCAAGCATTGCTTGATTCAGTTCTTTAGCGAGTAAAGATTTTGAAGTAGTGGAGACAAAATTATGACTCAATTTTACACCCATGTGAGAATTTAAATGTTTTTCTTTCATTTGCTATTACTAATTTGCTATATTTTAATATATTATACACTAATATCCGATTAAAAGTATCACAATGCTTGTTAAGTACATAGCTACACAACAGACTATCTGTACTCTGCCCACTGTAAGTGTGAAAAGGTAATGGGGCAACTAGAGATCAATATATTAAACTTGAACTGAAAAAAAGTATATTTTAGCTAATTCTTTCAGTTTTAGAATTAATTTGATTCTATTATTTTTTAATTCCAAATTAATATGTATTAATTCACAAAGTGATGTAGTATAAAACCATCCCTCACACACAGAGTGAATGTTTTCTTTTAATGCTTTAAATAAGAATATGATAACTAAAAGATACAGTATTAAAATATTTCACTTCAGTGTTATTGTATGATATTTAAATATTTGATACAGTCACAAATACATAATGAAATTAAAGTAGATATAACATCAGGAAGTAAACTCTTCAATAGTTTAAACTCATGTTAATTACTACTTCATACTGAAAATTTATTAATTTTTAGAAATAATCTTTTTTTCCCAACAAAATGTTTTAGTGAAATATAAAATGAAGAAAAACTAACAGAGCTAAAAAAAATATGCACTCATAATAAACCAAAGTTATAATAATGTTATAGTAAGTTTAACTCAATACATAACATACAATACAAAATGTGTAGCTTAAGATGCATTAAAAGTCTGTTAAAATTGTCTGCCATTACAGAAATATTTCTCCTATAATAACAGAGTTGTCAGTAATGTCAGTTAATAAACATAGTATACATTCTGTGCACAATGTCCTCATTATGTCTTGACTGTTATCTTTGCATCTGACTTGATATAGTTTGGATTTTCCTATTTAACCAGAAGAAAATTACATTTACAAAAAACATTTGAAAATGAATAATACTGGTTCTTTATTTACTCAGTAAATTACACCTATTGTTGAACTGGAAGACTAAGTTCTGATTTACAAGTAAGAACATACAACATCTAGTTCGCTATTATATACACAATTCAATAAGGTCATTTTCACACTAAAAAAACATCATCGCACAGTACTAATAACATCCCTATGAAAGATTTGCTGTAGATACGTATGTTTTATAGTGTTTCAAATAATAATATACCTAGTACCCGAATAAGATATGAAGCTAGAGATTCTTTCAATATTTAATTTTCATAAAATAAATTACTTCGATGGCCTTTAACTGAAGGTTAAAATACAAACTTTATTCAGACTTTACAAATTTATGTAAAAATAATGTTTTGTTTTTAAATTTTTTTCTTTCTTCAATTTAAATTAACTATTTAAGCAACCTTTTACCTCAACTTTATGGCAACACTGAAACACAACAGTCAGAGACTGAAAATTAATCTCAGCCTAACTAGCATTTCAATTAAAAAATTCAAATTCTCTTGCTCTATTTCAGTTCAAGGCACATGACTAGTTATGCGTTAAATGCTATTTTAAAATTTATGTTTAAGGCAAAATCTGTATTTTTGCAATGTGTGTTTACTATTAAAATTATGCTTCTTGTGTTGGTTAAAATAAGCCTCTAATAAACAAAGTCAGTAAAATATATAATAAACTAGCTAAAGTTTACATAAATGTACAAGGTGTTCGGAAAGTCATTGTGCAGTTTTGTAATCACGTCTTTTCAGTCTATTTCAAGCCAGCAACTGATAGGGGTGTTTAGAAACAAAATAAGAAGGATCCAAGCCTGTATTGATGCCAATGGGGTCATTTTCAACATTGTTTATAATTGTAATTCATACTTACTTCCTATATTCTATATTGAAACATGTCTGTTAATAAATATATAAGTGCACATTGACTTTTCAAACACCCTGTAAAATTCAATGAAGTTGTTTATAGCTTTTATTAAATGATTCACCTATAAAAGTTATTAACAGAAGTTCACAACTTCACAATATATTGTGTAGATTTGATTTTTATTTGAATTTCCCAGAAAGCTACTGAAGAGTTATCTGAGCTAGCCATCCCTTACCAATTTTTGAAATACTTTTTCACCAATAAATAACAGGATTGCTCATCAGATTGTAACTCCTCTACAACTGAAAATGTTAGCAAGTTTAGCAACAACTTTTCATACTGCAATATGCAAATTGTGAATCAAGTACCATAACCATCTTATTGTGTAGATGTTAAAATAAATGTTTTATGTACAAAACCAAAGTTTATCCCCAGAGTCCACACATCTCAGACCATCAAGAAACAAGAATGTAATTTAGAAATTCTACAGTTAAAAACAATGAATAATACTCGAGAAGTATTGAACAATGCAAATTCTTTGTTTACTTTTACTCAGATAACACCATTAACTTTTATGTTATGTTAAACAGATGCTTAGTAATATTTTAAATTTACTTACTTCAAATAATCATCATAAAACATTTCATTTTTGATCAGACTTCATTATTTAAAACAGAAGACAAACAATGTTACATCTAATCATTAAATTTTACAAACTTTCCACTTCAATACTTCTTTTATCCATAAACTGTATATTATTCTTTAGAGAAATTTCATTGTTTCCAAAAATAGTAAAAATCAGTTAAAATTGAGCAGCACCTAAAGAATTACAGTAACACTACAAAGTGGAAAGAAATTTTTGACTGTTTCTCGTGTATTCATAACAATTTTTCAAATAAAGTAATGTATATATGGTATTCATCATTAGATGACAACACATTGCAATGAATTACAAAATTGTAACAAGGCTGTATGCACAACTGAAGTCACTACTGATTAATGAATAAAAGTTTGCTTATCTCTAACAGCACAAGCTCATTTTGATTTCAACTGCTTTGAGATTTTCTTGAAAGATCAATTTTCAAAGAAAACTATGTTAACAAGAAATGATGTGTTGTTCAAACTAAAAAAAACAACAAAAACAACCTATCTTTTAACTGATGCCAAAAATAAGAAACTGTTGACTGATTCACATTTATCTGATATACACCCACACAAAAAATTGGTAATACCATATTAACAAAGTGTTCTTTTATTGTTGTTTGTAATATTACTATTTTTTTAGTGGTAGCATAAAAATTAATGTAGTGATACAAACAAAACACGGCAACACTGGCACGAAAAACAACACTGAACACGTGTGAATAAAGATTACTCTTAATAAGCTCTCTTTGAAACTTAAAAATATCAACTAAATTTCAAATGAAGTGCTTAAAAGCAACTTATGTACATATATTATTTTTTGGCTTTGCTGGATTTCTTTTGGCCTCAAATATGCCCCCTAAAAACTAATAAAATCTAATGAATAGTGTAGAGTACATATGCATTTATATATGGTGTTTAATAATGTTTATGAATGTTTTAGTACACCCAAATATACCATAGCTTTTAGTATGGAGTCTGGTATATTGCAAAGAGCAACATAAAGAGTAGGGCCTCAAATGAAAATTTAGGTGATGGTTTTTAAAGAATGCCTGATTTATTTTACTAGTTAGCACAGTTTGCTTAACTTTATCCTTTTAGGATGGGATTTTATGCTTAAAGTATGTTTAACTCTGAATATGGCTAATATACATGGACAGCAATAAATACTTTCTTTACACTATATATTACCCTGCAAAAAGATATATATACATCTCTAAAATACTCCATGTAATAACTAATCAAACATATGGTGAAAATATTTTAATTAAAAATACAACTGTAGCATTTACAGTTATTAACAACAGCAGATAAGGTAGTATCTCTTAAACTTGCTACAACCATAGAAAATGACTCAGTTTCAGAAGGAATTCAGGAATGTTTTTTCTTCACTCTACAAACATAAATAACACTTGTATGAACATTTTCCTGTTAGATGAAAACATCATAAGTATGGAAGGGAAAGAACTGATGAACTTATCAGTTCAAAACTTCAATAACTTGTGCTTTAGCAGTAAAAAGAGGACAAGAACCAACAAAGTTATTATCGATACATCATGACGTCAGGACTCTGGTACATACACATGTAAGCATCACATAACAAGCGTCGGGCAATTTCTGGGAGACATTTATCATCTTTGTTGGACATCAAGAACTCCATTCCTTCTTCAGACAACCACCATCGCAGATCAGGGAAGGGAACAACTTCTGGGATGTTGTAGCCATTTTGTTCACCTGTAGAAGAACAGATATCTGAACAATATAGTTCATAATAGTGTACATAATAAAGTTTATAGGGCTACTTGACTAATATCTTTACCCATAGGGATAAAAACATTAAACTTTGGCTAAACATGATCCCTACAACAGACTTCTAAAGTGACAATGCAATGTGATAAATAGTGGGGAAAAAATAATTTAACCAAACATGATATAATTAAATGCTGAACAACAAACCTTTAATGTAGGAAAAAAAAATTACATACTGGAAATAAGACTGATCTATGCAACAAAATCTTAAAACAAAAAGAGTATACTCATCTGTGAAGATAGAGATATTTAGAAACTAATCAAAAAGAGAAATAGATAAACATACAAAAAATACACACTCAAAACCTCAGGACAACAATGTATCAACTTATGAAGAAACAGCAATCAGGTTCTTTAGGCTAATAATAATTGTACGCAACAAAAGCATCAAAGTTACATAAACAGTTATGCCAACCAGTATTTATGTAAAATAAAAATGTCACCATAAAAAACTGAATGATTAGCAGAAATTTAGGGATTATTAAATTTCTGAAGTTGCCTTTCTGCCAGGAATGATGTTGAACTCTGAGTAAACATCATAAGATAAACAATTTTCATGTATTTTGGACTTAATGCACAACCAGTTAGTAAGACCTCGTATTAGGAAGTCTGCCACAATTGTTATGGTTGATATTTTTTTTATTTTCACCCTTATTTTATTAGTTTCATTTTAGTTGTAAACTTAACTATATTTTGTGTTATTTCTTTTAATGTGAGGTTGTCTCTTCCTCCAAAGTTATTTTTTAAATAACATTCTTTGCTACATGGGACTTTCACTACCTTTCTGATGAAGCTAATATGGCTGTCCCAGTTTCAGAATGGGCTGGCTATCATTTTGGTTTACTGCTTTGCCAATATTTTATAACATTTTAGTAGTCTGAAAGTATAGCATAGTTTGCAACAACATAAACATGCAAATGGCTACAATGATTATGTTTCATTTTATTAACAAAACAAATTTACTAAATTGTATTTCACCAATTCCATAAAAGATAAAGAAATATAAAAAAAATAACTTTAAAAGGTATGGATATAATGGCATAAACTTGGTTTAAATCAGAATGATTCCATCAAAACAGAAACAGTTACAATCTCTTTAGGAGCAATGTGTTTACCTATTTAAAAACACACAACCTGTTTAAGAATGATACATAATGAATGACAAAACTCATAACCTAAAATTAGTTTATTAGCTTGAATAGAAATGTTTGTTGGTTGATGTTACGTTTTTTTTATGTATGTTTTATGTAGACTAAACGCAACAGAAAAACACAGATAACAGCTTGTATAATTTATTACAACAAACTATTATATACGTAACAGATATAACAAATTACATAACAACAATGACAGATATTAAGTTTAAACCTTCAAAATTAATTACAATACAAAATGGTACTGGCCTGTATCTAATAATATGATCTAGAATGAAAGTCCAAAAGTTTAGATCAGAAATCCAAAATCCCGGTCTAGGGTGTGAATTTAGTCCCACAAAGAAATACCAAAGTTTGAATGGAGAATGACGAAGTTCTTTTTACGGTGCTTCTTAATGAACATCTCAAACTTGCCGCCTTCCAATTTTCCCAGTCTCCTCTAACAGTCCACACGTGTTGACCTTCAGTATAACTAGTAATTTGAATGAATCGCAGAGATTGACGAAATAAAATCACAGCTTCTGTAAATCTAGCTTCAGTCACAAATTCAAGTTGAATAAACACACATCAAACGTTGAAAACTTCTCGAACAAAGACACTTTTTTTAATTGAATATAAACTAATGACTGACTCTTTTCTTCTTCGAATAAAAACTAATGACTCTTTCCTTTCTTGCATCTTCGTCTGTTTATATATTTGTAGGCCTAGACTTCTCGAACCATCGCGTAACTTCCCAACATTCCAGAGAAATCCGCGCATGTCCGTTCTTGCACAAGACTTGTCGTCTAGACACTAGGCTGCCACATTCCATTTATAGTCAATTGATTGATCTACCTAATTCTAGAAATTTCTAAATGTTATTTTAAATGAATAACAACATATTTTTTAATTGGTTTAAACTTTGAAACAATAATATAAATATGGAAATATAAATAATAGAAATGAAAATTTAAATACAACACGACATGTTGTCGTTTACAAAACATTTACATAACAGTTGATTTAATGTTTTATGGCACAAAGCAGCTGGCTATCTGCACCAAATGTCCAGTAAAAAGATAAAAATAAAGTATATGTAGTAAAATTCATAAAAGGAAATGAAGGTAAAACAAAACAGCATCTTAAAACATAAATAGCATAAAACCAATGTTGATATCTAGTCTACAATGTTAAGAGAGAAACTAGAGTATGAGAAGTTGTAAAGGGCTTTCTGTAGCATAATGGTAATTATCATAACCTGCCAGGAAGACTAACAGGTAAGTACAAGAACCACCATCAGTCACCTGAAATTGGCCTTTCCAGTCCTGGTTCCAGGTTATGTGTCATTATGATCATTTTCAAAAAGTAAAGTAATGAAAGTTTTAAAAGATATGTAGCAAATTTGTAATAATAACTCACCAAGATGACAAAAGGGTAGTTCAAACAGCAGAAGAAAACTAAGCAAGTCAGTATAAATAGTGCAGTTTGAGTACTGCTTAGCTTCTATGTGATTCGGGGCATGAGAAACGGCATACAACTCAGCAGTGAACACAGAAGCTGTAGAAGGGATTCTGCACACAACCACCAAATCATGGCAGAACCCACACAGTCACCTGATTTCAAACCATCTGTATAAACAGGAAAGGAAGGATGGTTCACAAGATGTTCAGCAAATAGCAGACAATATTTCCAATCAGGAGTTTCTACTTTTCTCAGATGACTTTAAGATAAGTCACAATTGGGGACCGTAAGAAGCCATGGTGGGATGGGCTGACTAGTGGATACAGAAATGTTATCCAAGAACAGACCCAATTCATCCAACTTCATCTGGATACGAAGGCCAAAAGGAGCAATGGCAGACTGTTTGTTCTGAAAAAAGCATGGCCCACTGAGGAAGGAAAACACAACCCAAGGTAAAATGCTTTTGGATGAAATGAAGTTTTAAAGCATACAGTAAAGACAGCTGCAAATAGCAGAAGTGCAAAGAAAGTTCATGAGACTATGTATAAGCTTTGAACTGGAGAAGTGGGAAAAGTTCCAGTTCAGAGCTGAAGTCCTTGATGTTGAATATGATGGTCTAGCAGAGCCATAGACCAGTGATCCATAGTTGAGTTTTGATCGAATAAGAGCACGATATATCTTTAGCATAAAACATTGATCTGCTCCTCAAGTGGTGGAAGAGAGGACATGGAGAATGTTCAGTGCTCTTGTACATTTGATACACAGCTCTTGATGTGTGGTGTAAAGGTCAGCTTACTGTCAAAGATAAGCCCCAAGAACTTTGTCTCAAGAGCCATATATAACACAACTTCACCAATACGCAGTTCAGGATCAGGGTGAATACCCCATTGGCAGGAAAAATGCATGCTAACAATTTTAGAGAGAGAAAAATTAAACCCATCTGCTGTGGTCCAGTTCAGTGAACAATTGAGGGCAGTCTGTAGCTACTGTTCAATATACCTCATGTTTGATGACTGACATGAGATGTGAAAATTGTCAACATAGAACCAATTTGCAACAGTGAGAGGGAGTTGTTCAGTGATGGAATTCATTTCTATTCTGAAAGGTGTAAAACTCAGAACACAGCCCCAAGGGACTCCAAGTTTTTGTTGAAAAGAACAGAAAAGTGCAAACCCATATGAACTCCAAATCTCCTACCCTTTAAAAATTTTTTAATAAAAATGGGCAAATGGCCATGTAACCCATATATATGGAGATCTCGCAAAATGCCATACCTCCATGTTGTATCATAAACCTTCTCAATGTCAAAGAATATTGATAGAAGATGTTGTCATTTGAGAAAGGCTTCTCTGATTGATGTTTCAAGTCGAATCGGGTGGTCCATGGTAGAGCGCTGTCATTGAAATCCACACTGGGTGGGCAAGAGGAGGTTGTTTGATTTGAGGAACCAAACAAGATAAGCATTAACTATCCTATCTAAGGTTTTACAGAGACAGCTCATCAAAGCAACTGGACAGTAGTTTGAAGGAATCTTGGGATCCTTCCCAGGCTTAGAGAAAGGTAGGACAATAGCCTGGCACCAGGCATCAGGATAAACATTCTCTTGCCAGATCCAGTTAAAAACAATCAGAAGAATAGCAAGAAAAACAGGAGATAGATGGTGCAGCATGTCATAGTGTACATCATCAGGTCCAACCAATGTACTGCCAGACCAATAAAGGGCTAGTCTGAGTTCCACCAGTGTAAAGGGACAATTATAGTCATAGAGAATATCATTTTGAAACTAAAGAGGTGATTGCTCTGCCCAAGTCATGATGGCTAAGGTGAAAGAAGAAGCAGAAATGCTAGATACTTGGTAAAAGCTTTCACCTAGATTATCAGTTACTTTCTCACTGCCAGAGAGCAAGATCGAGAGGGATACAGAATTATATTGCCCACTGACCTTTTGAATCTTGTCCCATATGACTTTGAATCATGGATCATGCCCTGGGTCAATTGAGCAGGTCTTTGCTGTTAGAAGGGGATTCCAGAGACTGAGGACATAAAAGAATGATTATTTTGCATCTTGGACTGGGGAAAGAAGATTTATCCAAGGAAATGCCTCTACCTGGTAAAAATGATGTGGATCTTGGGGTTTGGTGGAACACACGTAAAGGACAGACAATGTGTTGAAGTTGATTTATCAATTTTAACAATAGAGGTCAAAAGACTTTTCAATTGTTTGGAAAACGATTCTTTTGGAGGCATAGAGAGATTTGTCTGCACTCCCACTGTAGTTGTGGAATGAAGTGCAGCAACATACAACTAAGATGAGGTGGGAGACAGCAATTTTCGAGCTTTGGGATAAGTAATGCTATGAATCATTTTCAAATGCTGCACCTCTTTTTCTTCCAACTATATAGGGCAAAAATGAAAATAGGATGGGTGAGAGCCATTGCAATTGATGCAACGTGGGTCTGTTTCACACTCATAGGTGTCATGGTCCTTGCCACTGCAATGAGCACATGTCAAGGAACCAAAATATGATGTCTGCGAGTGACCAAACCATTGATACTGGAAACATCAGAGAGGGTTTGGAATGTATGGCTGTACTCTGCAAGTAAGATAACCTGCCTTGATGGTGGCAGGCAGACCTGGTGAAGTAAATGTGAGAATGAGGACATTGGTTGGCATCAAAATTCCATCTTTGTGAATGGAGATATGCCTCACTGCAGACACTCCTTGGGTGGAGAAACCAGCGAGAATCTCCGACTCTGGGATGTTCTTCAAATCTTTCTCAACAATAACTCCTCTTGATGAATTCAAAGTAGCATGAGGTGTAACCTCAATAGGTATATCCCCAATTACATTTGAATGCAAGAGGAGTTCACTGTGTTGAGATGTTGATGCTTCCACCAATATGTCACAAGATCAAAAGCTTTTTTACTGACTTAAGAGTGCCAGTCTCTCTTGTCTCTTCTGAATGAAAAAGGGAGACAATTGCCCAAAAGCTTTGTCTGAAAGTGAATGCAATATAAGAAAATTAAATGGTACAGATGGTGGTTGTTTACCTATAGACTTTTATCACTATTTTATTAAGATGTTTAATTGGAGTATCCATAATAAAGAGAGCGAATTTCAGAGCCCATTGATCCAACCCACCATGGAGCCCTATGAGGGGATGCACTATAATGTCAAACAAGGACACTGCAGCAATGCCAGGGTTTCATGAGTACTATACCCAAACACCAGCATCAGATATAATGTCCACAACCCCTGTTGAGAACATCCAACACTGGTACTTCATTGACTGTAGTCCGAATGGACCAGCCACCTGACCCAAGGGGGGCCACCCCAAGGCTGCCTGTCTAACGGAATTCAAGGTCAAAGTGTTGTGTTAGGGTTGGACCCCTCAACCATCAGGAATATCCTCCCCTTCACAGGTTGCCATGCACGGCAAACACATGGGTTGATGTTTAGATCCCAGAGAAGGTAAACTGAAAGAACAGAACCTTCCCTGAGAGGTCCCCTCACAACATACAAATTGTGCACTTCACTGCAAAAATTCCTTAGGTGGAGAAACAGGCTGGGATCTCTGACTCAGGGATGTTTGTTCTTTAAAATTTCTCTCAACAATAACTTCTTGTGATGAATTCATTCAAAATAGCATGGGGAGTATCCTCAAAGGGTATATCTCCAGTGGCCTGCAAATACAAGAGGAGTTCACTGTGTTTAGGAGTGGATGTTTCCACTTATATGTCACCAGAATGAGGCTTTCCAACTGTGTGAGAAGAGCCAACAAGTCCCTTCTAAATAAAAAATGGAGACATTTTCCAGCACAATAATGATCCTAAGCACACATCAAAATATGTACAATCCTGGTTGCAAAGGAACTATATAAGCATTCTGGAGTGGCCATTGCAATCATCCGATCTCAACCCAATTGAAAACGTTTGGCATGAATTGAAGACCAGGGTTTATCAGAATCATCCAAAAACTTGCAAGAGTTAGAGGCCTTCTGTAAAGAACAATGGAAGAAAATACCTGTCGAGTACTGTCAAATGAACATGGAGGACTATGAGGAGAGATTGCGCCAAGTAACTCACCTGAAAGGCTACACAACTGACCTTTAAAGTAGATGCACGAACACTTTCTGCTGTTCCTATGTTTGGTTATTTGTTTATAAACAGTTTATTTGTTATTCAATGTACATAAAAATTTATGTAGAAGTGCATTAGTATATTTATAGTATTCTATACTTTCATTATTCTAATTGTGATACTTTTTTTTAAGTTATGAGGAAAACTACTCACGACGCAGGGGTACAAACACTTTCTGTCGTAACTGTACATATATAAAAAGGTACTTAGCTCAGAGATCATTTCAGAGAAAAACAAGACAAATATTCATTTATAATGTTTATTGAAATATTATTTGCTAAACTTCATTCCAGTACAATTCACATTCAATACTCTTTCAGCTTCCTGAACTCAGAAGCATGATTTATCATTATCACTATAGCATCATTCAACTGTTTGGCAAAACAATTTGAAGATAAACTACCAATTCTTAATGCCCCTAGTTGTCCTTTGGGCCTCAAAAAATGTTTTTCATCTTGATGCTCAAAGACCATTAAACCAAAAGTATCTATAAGGATTGGATACCTGTTAAGCATTCTTACAATTCTTATTTATTCAACACTATTGTACATACACCAAGTAGAGGTATCCACTATAATTTAATTTAAAGAACAGATATCTCAAGTTATATGAGGGAAAAGACCTCAGTCCTTAAAAAGCAGAAAGTTATAAATCTGTATACACATATTTTAAAACTGTGGCTTCTTATAGGTTTACTCATTTTCAAATAGTATTTCAAAGGTAGTAAAATCGGTTAAAATTGTTAAACAGACTTTCATTTACTACACTATTTCAGTACTTCCTATTTTATTAGCCATTACACCAACAGATACACAAACATTTGAAACAATATGATTATCAGTTCAGGGAATGAAACTGTTAGATTTAATTAGCAATTAGCAAATACTGTTTAGCATCTTTTAAACGTTCTTCACTTCAACACATTATGGAAATTAAATCCAGCACTAAAAGTCTTAACTCCTTGTAAAAACAACCACCAAAAAAAAAGAAGAGGTAAATGATATGTTTTTATTCTAATAAATTCAGCTTAAAGCCCTAATATTTAATGGTACTATACATGGTATTTCATATACAAAGTAATTCCTGGTATATAAAGTAAAACTTCAAAACTGCAGCAAATACAAAACACCTTAACTGCCTCAAAAGAGTGCAACAATTGATTACTCACAGAAAAAAGTGACTTGAAGATACTACCAATGAAGTTGTCACAAATCCTTTTTCAAATTAATCTACATTTTCATTTGTTTTATTTTTAGTGAGACTTCATCACTCTCTTCACGATGTAACCTCCTTGGCATTTTGAAGAAAATATCTAGTGACTTTTCGTGGGTATTTACGCATCTCACTATGGATATACTTTACAGTGGATGTTGGAAGGTTTTCAGCAAGTTCCATTCAAATCGTAATGAAAGTACATTTTGTTTGTTCATGTTATAAGAATTAATATAGTATAAAATCATAACTAATAACCCATATTTTAATAAGTTATAAAATTTAAGCTTTTAATTTTATACAGCAACACTGAGAAAATATCATGAATTTCTTCTAGTGTGAGATATGTGACATTTCTTTCAACTTTGCAAACAATTTATCAATTTAACAATGCAAGTTATTTATCACCACACTAAGAAGTATGAAATTTAACATACATTGCTTTTCTGAACAATGAAAATTCTATATTATAGTTTTTATAGCCTTCAATTTTGTTTGGTTACAGATCCATCAAATAGAAAATTGGACTTCTCTTGTCACACCCATCCATCACATTCTTATTTTGAGGATTTTTCAATAGTTCTCTCTTATTTTCAAAACAATATTATTCATGACCAATAGAAAGCTAAGATTTCCATCTGTGAAAGGAAGTATTATATTACATTGTTTTCTGTACAGAGAAACATTAGCTTCTCTTTCAGTATGTGCTTCATTCCCACAGGAAACACATCAACTGTTTTGGAAAAAAATTGTAATGGCTCTTGCAGACTCATAATTAAAAAGACAAACACCATAATATTTTTGTGACATGTATATTTTTTACATGTTATTATTCTGTGTTCTTTGGCACATTATTTATTAAGTAAAAAACTGTTTATTACAGTAGTACCATTAGTATAAAAAGTAGAGTTAAGTAACACTGATTGTTGACAGCAAATAAAAAGAAGACCTAGGTAAATACTTTACTTCTTGTCTTTCCATGTGTATTCTTTATTTGTTATTATAAAAGCAACTAAAATGTAAAAACAGAAAACTCTATAGGTTAGTTACAGTTTGATTAGGTAAAATAAATAATAATATAGCAAATTTGTACATGAAACACACATGAGTGGCTTGGAGTAACTTGCAGATAATGTAATTCAACAGTGTACTGTGAGTTACACATTCCCAAAGTGATTTATAACTTATATTATAATGGTGCAAGTAGTACTAATACTTAGATATGATTTAAAGAGCAATAAAACAATAAAATTTATGTATAAATAAATGTATATTGTTATAAGTTTAAAGCTATATAGGGTGAACAAATGTTAACTTCAAATTACAATTTGAGATCATTCTATAAAGAAAAAATTAGAATTTAGTAGATTTATTTAATGTATTTTTGATGGTTACGAGGTTGGTCAAATTGACCAACTTTGTATAGTTCATGTACTGAAAATATTAATAATAAAATATTGCATTTTATTGAAAAAGAATGTTTAGAATGTTCTAGAAATTATGAATGAAATTTAAGACTTCTGAAAATCATTTTGCACTTGGTCTGGTAAAAAGTAAAATTTGATATATTCACATACAAATCCTTAACAAAAATATTTCATTAAAATCAATTTTGGGTACAAGTGACTTGTAATGTTTATTAAATATCTGCCAAATTTTGTGTGGAATACACTTATAAAATTTATAAAAATATGTGCAAATAAAAAGGATAACATGGTCAGCCCTTTGGATTAAGCCCATATTATGAGAGTTTGTAACTAGCTCAATGCTATATAGTGCATGCACCACACATAGGTACATAGAGTATAGGTTACAGCCACATTTCAAATGTCACAAACAAATTACTATAAAATGTACCTCTAATGTTAAAAGCATATAGGCTCAAGATAAAAAACCATATAACCTAAGCATTTCTGAAACGTGAACCTTTCTTTTTGAAGAGCAAACTAGAAGTGGTGGTCTCCTACACAGTCCATTATCAACATAGTTCAACTGTGTTTTACATTGAAATTATCATGTGATAACCCTTCACCAATAGGAGTGTGACATACACTCCTAACACACAACTTCGTTTTAATTCTACTGAATCAATATAAGGTGATTCAGCAGAAAATGGAAGCACCAGTTTTCAGTGTGGAGAAAAGGTGGGAAATATGAGAAGAGGTAAGTAGCTATTGGAATACATATACATTTTCAGCACAAGTACAATACCTCCCTAGAATCCCATATTGAATTGGTGGAGCAATCAGTGCAAGAAAAAGAAAGAAGCATCTGTTGAAGGCATTTGAAGAAAATCCAAAAAAGAGGACACCCTGACAGTAGATAAACCTAATGAAAGACTGCACCACTGCTGTACCAGGTACACTCTACACCCAGCATAGAAATAGATGTTGCAAACATGGGCAAAAACTGAGTGGGCAACACTGAAAAGGGAGACAATAATGTTTGGATAGGGATCTGAACTCATGGCAGTTATTTAAGTGAGAATAAAAAAAATGCATTCCAAGGTGTAAAGTGGCTAAAAAATGATGGATCATACATGGCAAGTCAAATGCATCCATATTCCAGTCACAGGAACTGACATTTGACTAAGGGTAAAATGAGGATCATACCATCAGTAAGTCACCTATAATCCAGAACCCAGCTGCTGGTAACCACTGTGGAGATAATACAGACGATCACACCATTGGCAAGTCAACTAAAATCCAAAACCCAGCCACCAGGAATCAACATCCTACTCTAACTCTAATCTGGTTTCCAGATGCCTGGACAATCAAAATAAGATGTCTCTAAATTATGAAATATCACACTCAAAACCGAACCACTAGAAACCACCATCCACGTGGGGATACAATGAGAAATTCCAATTAAAAGGGTGAACTGGTTCCCTCCAAAACTACAAAATCCCCTTGGATAAACTCATTCAAAGATGAGGTATCAGACTGGAGGACACCTAAACCAGGAAAACATCACTGCCCTACTCAGTATTGTTTGCATTGTAATTATCAATCACATTCAAGAGGATGTCTCTACAGTCCACCAACCAAGTGGCTTTGAAGTCCCAGATTCCACTGGTATAAAAAGTGGAAGAAAATGCAGTGAAGAGGTTTTTGCTGATTGTACCATGCCCCCCAACTTTTAAGGAAAGTGTCAGATGAAAGGAAGGAAGTAAAACACCCTCCAAAATGTGTGCCTTGTTCAATCAGATCACTGACAAGGGAAGGAGGAAGGGAAATAAGAGCAATCAAGGGATCCTCTGCAAGGTTACAGTGTTTATGCAGTATTCACTGAAAAGGCCTCATATGTGCTCAACCCAAGAGGATAAGGGTTCCCATAAAAGAACACATCCTCAAAAGCAATAGCATCATGCAAGCAATAATAGAAGAAACAGTATGGGTGTGGATAGCTGAAAACTCAATTAAATGGAGTCTAAGAAGAGGAAGCTGGAGTCAGTGGAGATAAATGTTGAAAAAGAAAAATTAAGGAATGAATTCTCCAACTTGATTAATAAGCTGTCTCTAAAAGAAGCAGGAGTGTGATGGGTGAACTTCCATTTGGAACAAGCTAACAAAAACCAGTCATCCACATAATGGTGTAAGCACAATTCCTGAGCATGTATACTTCAAGCAAAAACCATGACCACTCAACAAAAAACACATGGAAAACAGATGCAAGTCCAAATGGTAGGGCATGAAATTGAAACACTATCCTATAATGAACAAATCAAAGATAATACCTCAACGGACAATGAAAGAATATGCAGATAAGCATCTAAGATGTCTTCCTTTGGACATCCATAAACCTGGAGAAAAAGCCCATTCAAGGGTAATAAAAGAATCCAAGGTAAAGCAAGGCAGAACCAAAAATTTATTCAGGCATGATAGATTAATCACAAATCACTCATACTCAGTTTTTTGGATAGCACAGTCAGCCTGGAATAAAATCCTGGAAAAGAATGAGGTACAGGTTTGATATATTTCTGGAGAAAATGATTCTGCACCACCTTGTTGACTAGTAGTAGGATCCTGAGGCAATGGAAAGGATATGTATACCTAGGATAATGGATAAGGGAAAATAAAGTGGATCAGAAGTTCTTTGGATAATACCAGAATAACTCAAAATCTGTGGCAAAATTATGGAATATGGGAACAAAATCAGTGAAGTAAGCCCACACAGGAGGAGAACCCATAGTATAGTCATTGATTCTGTTAGCAAAATTTATAGTTTTATAAAATAGTACAAGTGGAAGAACCTGTTCAGGTAGGAACTGATAGGCTGGGAATAAGTGATAAAGGAAAGAGTAACAAGATTATCTACACTTAAGACAAATATTCAACAAATCATGAAAAAGTTAATTGTTGTCTTACAGATTTTATGTGGAATTCTAAAGTCTCAGGAATATCTCCAAAAACAGACCATAAGAGGAAAAAAGCCATATGCAAATCCTGAAGATAAATATGTGGTAAACAAACTTGTGACAATACATCATCTCTTTCCAGAAAATTCCAATAACAAAGAAACCATACGTGTAAGGAAAGGGCATATACATTTCTTTAATAAGATCTTTTTACTTTTGAATTGCATAATCTAGTTTATTTGTTACTTTTGACTTTTTAACTTTCTTCAATATTATCTTAATGGTACATACTGCAGGGACCCAGTTGTTCCTGCAATCATCCCTTAAGTAAATTTACAATTATTGTACAGCATTCCCAAATCTTCTATCAATGGTGATGGAATCAGTTTTGTTACTAATATTATCTCCAGGACTTTTTCATGTATACCTTCTTCTTAGGTGATTTTCACACTGTATGTTCATGATGACTTGATCAACTGCAACACACCAACCAATACATTTCTCTCCTCTTACATTTTTTCTACATGTCCATACAGTCCAACAATATTATCAACTTGTTCATAACCAGCTTTTACATTCATATCTCCCATCACCACAACCAATTCTTGAGGTTTGGATTGCTTTTCCAGTTTATCATGGTCTACACAGAAACAATCTTGTCCTTTTCCTCATTTTCATCTGTTCATACATAAACTTGTATTAATACAATGTTGAAAGGTTTGTCCTTTCTCACAAGTATCACTTCATCAGATATTGCTCAAAATCCATGGAAATGCTTTGAGTTTTTTTTTCATCCAAACTCCTCTTTTGTGTATTTGACCTCTTAAATAAATTATCTTTATAACTTCAGAAACAATAACTCCAGCATATTTCTTATGTGTTTCACACAGACCTAGAACACTGATCTTTAATCTTTTCAACCCATGCTTTACATTAAACATTTTTCTAATTTAGCATAGAGTCCTCATACTCCATGTTGCTACTTTAGCTGCTCTGTTCTGGGTACAAACCACACCATACTGACAGTAAGAAGACACCTGTCATACATTATTTTCCTTTTTGGCAAGGTTTCCCCCTCATTTCTGCCAGGGACCTTTTTCACATTATGGTGTGTTTTTCCTTGGTTTGTAAGACAACACAGATTATGATTGGCAAAATACTTCAATAGGTTGTCATTTTTTATTGTAAGTTACAGTGTTCAATTAACTTTAGCACCAGAAATCTGCCAAACAAGATAACCCACCATACTTAACCCTCAACCACTTGAACTGTAACATGATAAGAGAGACTAATGGATGCTATGCTTTGCTAAAGGGTGACCCAGAGACTATAGAATCAGAAAATACTTGTTTCATTGCTACCTTGACAATTGACTGTCCTACTGTTGAATGCACCATACCCAAAATAACTTTTCCCTAAGATTATAACAATAAATGTTTAAAGAAAAGCACTGTACAGACATAGCTCCTTAATGCAATTATTCATAATATTCTGTGACTTTTTAAACACATTGTTTGTTTATAATTAAGCTCAAGGCCACACAATGAGCTATCTGTGCTCTATCCATCACTGGTACTGAAACCCAGTTTTTACTGATGTGAGTCTGCGTACTTAATGCTGTCCTACTGGGGGGCTTGAACATAGTAATCAGATACATTTTTATTTGGTAAAACAAACACAAACAAATGTGACAAAAAAGTCACTGCATTCAAGTAGAAATTTGTTTGTCTTATGCATCTCACCTCATAGAATTTTATACAGTAAATGATTCAAACACAAAAATGGGTGAAACAGAAATGGTGGCATAACTGTGAAACCACTAGCCAGAGATTTTGAAATGAAGAAAAAAATAAATAAAGGGGTTGAACAGTCCTTTAAAACATATAATAACTTGTAAAAAATGTGACTGGTACAGTTTAACAAGTAAATAATATGGCTTTGTATATTTTAATAATTGATAGAGATACCAGTCAATAATGATACATGAATTGGAAGTCCAGTACTAAAGAAGCAATACATCTATTTTAACTTTCCAATTACTTTATAACATCTTAAGAAATTACTTTTATAAATACTACTAACACTTTTGAATAATTCCCAGATAATTCAGTTATAGTCCCAAATTAAGAAGTCAAATAAACACAAGAAATCTTATATACCAGTAATATAATGTAAAAACATAGTAAAAAGTATATTACATATTGTTACGAAACTGTAAAAAAATGAACTTCTTTAGTACTTCCTTACCAAGTGCAAGAGTCAAAAATATATTATGGAAAATATAAAACAAACACACCTTTACGATCAGCCATACTGTCAAAAAAGCACCATGGGGCATCAGGTCCACTGCCACACTTAACAAAGCAGACATAATGGCTTGTCTCAATACAAACTACAGCAAACAATTCCATGTAGATTCGAGGAACATGGGTATGGTCTTTTAACATGTTATATTCTGGGGGAATGTTGAGCTTAGTGGTTTTATGACGAGAACGTTTTTTATTGCCATGACACTAAAGAAAAAATATTCAATTACAATTAAATCAATTCATGTGTTATGAAGCTAAGCTTATAATTTTACAATCTACAGCTAGTTGCCACAGTTATATTTATAATCTGCCAATAAGTTACTTTGAAGCTGTTCACATAAAATCACAATAAATACAAATTTACTAATGCTGCATATCTTTTATACTTCTGATTTAGTACTTAATATTTGAATAGTCACATACTTTTTTATTTTATAAAGCACCAGTACTTCATTTAGTTGTTTAGATGTAGTTACAACATTGTATAACAAAAATAGTAATTCAAGAAAAATTTATATGCAAGAGGTATTCTTTTATATCCATTTATGCTTGTCATTCATGCAAGAAAATAGCAGCAATGAAAGCTTATGGTTTTATGTTGATTGAGCTCTATACGAGACTCATTCAAAATATGTTTTGTGTAGTAGGATCTACTCTTTAATATTTATAAAGTATGTAAGCAAAGGCATGCCAATTGTAATAAGTATATTTATTTTGTGTGCACACATGCAAGATATTGGAAGAATATATTTTGAAGGACAGATATTGTTAATTATATCTTTTATACAGTAATCTTTCCGTATTTTCATATATGCTAGTATAATGAACCATATTGTTCTGTTGAGTATGTACATGAATTTTTAAAATACCACACACATTTACTAGCAGCTTATTATTCAGAGATTACATCCTGAAATTTTAATAAAAAGTAGCCAAAATATTAAACAAGTTAGAGTGGATGCATATATCACTTTCACCTAGGGCATATGATACACTAAACTAAGTATCTAGTGTTATCATGTTCTACTGTACAGGATATTCATTTTCATTTAGTGGAACCAATATAACACTGATCAAAGTAGAGAAAAATAAAGCTATACAAATAAAAGAAGGCAGAAAAGATGGAATTTGTTTCTTAAGTTGAAAAATATATATATACATACAGGTATACCTCCTAAAACATATTTTCTGGCTTACTTTTAAGAGTCATAGAATATTTACCCATATAATGTAAACCAATAATTACAACAGATTTAGGCACATTACAAACACAAGATATAACTATGTATTGTTTATCAACAAGGCATTCTATCAACAAAATAGCTTGGTAAACTAATTTTTACAAAAAAAGAAGTTCAGTAAATTCAGTATGCAAGTTATCATACATGCTAGATATAAGTATGATGAAAGTATTCTATGTTCTTCAAACTAGTGGGAACACAATTCTTAAAATTAAAATATAGTCCAGTTAAATTTTTCTAAACTGCCCATTATATTTATTTATAAGAAAATCCAAAAATGGAAGTTTATAATCTTCCTGGTTTTCAACAGCAAATTTAAAACTGCTATGTTTAATATTCAATTAACATAAAAATCTGGAGATTCGATTGGAATTATTAAAGGTAACAAAAGTTTCACAAACATATGTATGGTAATAGAAGGTAAATCCTAATACACAATTATTCAACTATTGTCATAGCTCTTGATGGAAAAATAAACAATGGTTGGTAAAAATACACTAATGTTATCTAAATCAATATTTAGTTGTATTGACTCCTCCAGTAATATATTGAGGTATCATGATTCATTGTCAAAACTATTAGAGTGATCATTATAATTAAAGTTTGTATATTGAATTACATGATAAAACTCAAAACTGTCTTTTAAGTTGTATTTATGTATATAAACTTTCTTTAGAAAGTCTCCTAAAATTCCAGCCAAAGCATGACTGTATATTCCAATGTTAGATACTACAAGTTGAAAGGGGCACCATTTTTCATAAATTTTTGGTAACCTACAGAAGATTCCTAGATGACTGCCTGACTGTCTAATGTTCAAACACGGTCTTTCTTTTAGAAAATCTTTCTTCAATTATAACAACTATTGTTGTAACTTAATCTTCTTTAACAAAGGACAGCATTGGAACATTACACCATGAAGAAATCATCCAGGAATACACTATGGCTTATTAAAAGTTTGTAAATATCCAACATTGGAAGATATCATGCTTTGGCTGTGTTTCTAGTAAACTTCTTAAATAAATTTACTAGCATATGAACACACCTTAAAAGAAAGGTTTGAATTTTATCACTAAATTCAAAAACTGAAGTTTAACAGCAGTATTCAATGTGCTAATTTTCACTTTAATCACTTTAACACCAATGTACCACAGGAAGAGAATATATAGTCATATGTTAGTTTGGTTTACAACAGTAATTCCAATAAATTCATCAGTATTCCAAGAGATAGTTTTTTTCTTAAAGTTAATTAGTTTTAGGAATCTCATTTCATCTTCAATGAGAAAATATATGATCAGATTGATGCATTGCTGTGAGTTCTAGATTAGTTCCATCTTTGCCAACCTGTGTTTATGACCCCTGGAAATGCAATTTCTGGATAACTTTCCATTAGAATCTAAACCTTTCTATTATCACAAGTATGTTGATGCTACTTTCACTATCTTTAAGAATTCTGATCACATCTTCAAATTTTTATTGCATTTGAAAAGTAAACATATTGGTATTAAGTTTACTGTTGAAAAATCTGGAGTGTCATAAACTTTCAACTCTGGATAATCTTGTAAATAATAATGGTTAGTTTAACCCTCTTAAGACATATGGTGACAGATTAGAAGGCATGTCATTATGTTAATAGTTTTACACTCAAAATTTTACTAAATAAGTATTTTATGAATGTATGTCAATAAACTTGGTATCAAATTGTAAATTTTAAATCAAATTTTAGTATTATACATTAATTTTTGATTTGAAATTAACTAAAAATATTGATTTTTGTGTGTCACGTTGGTACACATCTTGTGAGATTAGCAAGATTAAATTTTATGATGCCTACAAAACAACATCTATAGTTTCTTATCAATTATAAGCTCATATTTCTGATACTGGCAAACTAGAATATAAAATAGGAACCTCCTACCTGTTTTATATGTCAAGATATAATAAAATTTATAAAATCCACCATACTGGTCCTACTCACTTCTTCATCTCTTGAAAAGATGTTTATATACAGCTGTTTTTAATTATAACTAAAAATTTATAATCACTAAAAAGCTTTACATATCTTCTACATAATTCTGTTAGTCTTTAAAAGTAATTTATAAGAGAAAAGCTCTTATTTCATTTTCCAAAGAGAAATTAGATTTTTTTCAAACCCAAATACAGCATAGTTAGGAAGCCTGGTAAATTATGATGGATAGTTAGGAAGCCTGGTAAATTATGATAGATTTTTATTGTATTGATATAGTAATTTATAACTTTTGATATTCAATATTGCATATATGAAACTTACAGAATTTGTTTTCCTACATCAACACACGAATTTGGATAGGACATATGACAGGGGTTAGGAAGAACGGCTCACGAATGCAAAAACAAACTTTAAAACATCATAAGTAATGGAGATCATTATTTTCCAAATATATTTTATTTAATATTTTATGTTTCAAGAAAAATAACTGAAATTTAAATATTTAATTGTAAACAGTAATAATATATCCATATGTAATGTATGGTAGCCAAAACCTCACTGTACCTTACAAGATATTAAAACTATGCATTTATTGTTCACTGCATGAGTATGGTAGGAAACAGGATGTTCATAAGTACTTTTATGCTTATATTATCACTAAATCCTGACCATTCAGGTTTATTGGAATAGATATAACTGTACAGGTCCTTATTATAATTATTTTCTCTCACTTTTATAAAGTACTTTAGACAATTCTTGTTGCAACTGCTGTAGCTTGTAAATAAGCCAATAAATCCTACCTCAGTGTTTTCACAGCTGGGATTCAAACAGACTCCATAGGAAACATCTGTTTACCAATCAACATTCAAATACCAACCAAGTTTATTGAACCAGCTCAGACTTTCAACAAACCCACATCACAGATTATTATAATACTTTAAACAATTCTCATTTTAAACATTATACTGTCAAGAAGTTGTTAATTACTACTCCACTGTGTTTTCAAAGCAGGAAAAGTTCTAGGGATTGTACTACAAAAGTTTATTTGATACTGATAGTGTCAAAGTACAGTAACATTTACACAGAAATACTGATTCATGGCTTTATATCTGTCAAGTTTCTACTTCAGCTGCTAATTATAGAATAAACATAGGAAATAGATGTAAAAAGATTACATCAAACTCTCAGAAAATTTACTTTGAAGCTGTGTTGCCTGTACTGAAATAGGCAGATGATACTATTCATTTTTTTTCCAGTTTTCAAGTCATCTGTTAGCAATAAAATAACTATAGAAAATAAGTGTGAAAAGGTAAGTTCTTTAAAATTTTGTGAGCAATACTAACAATGCCATACATTTAATTTTGAATTTGTTAAACTTTGATTACTAACTCATAAAGAAAGTCAAATATAATGTTACACTTAAAAATAATAACAGGTAAAAATATGAAGCTTCACCATAAATACAAATGTTTGATATTTTATTAAAAGGTTTTTCATTTGTTTTTGCTATTTATTATTATAAAACTAACTAAAATGTAAAAAAAATTAGGAACTAATTTGGTAATATAGTGAAAAAAATTATAAAACTTAATGGGCATATGAGGCAGCAGCTTATGTATTCTATACGGTAAAGCCACCTGTAGGTGCACTGTGATTTTTTATTTGTGTTGCAGTATTTTTAGTCATTTATGATTACCTAAAAATTTATAAAGATTGTGTCAATCAAACTTGACAATTTTCAGATAGAAATATATTTTAAATTTTGAAATGAAAATTACTTTGCAATACTTTGTGTGAAAACCTGACATTTTTTGTGTGAAAGCCTTATACTGTTTACTAATAGCATGCAGTTTCTTTTTAAAGATACACATAAATTATCAAAAATAATAGTGTACTTATTATCATGAATATTTTTGTGGTTATGAGCAGGGTTGATTCTGCCCAACCCATCTTTGTAAGATTAAATGTGAAGTTAATCGCAATAAAACTTTCACTGGGAATACAACTCTAAAACTTAAGATATAGTACACGGTTTTCAAAAAGAATCTTGTCAAAAACACATTTTCATCACCTTTATCTAACACACATAATAATTAACAAAGAATTCTGAAACATCAAATAATTCTTGTGTGAAAATTATTTTCACAAGTTATTTTGTTGGTATTTAAAATAAATGTAGTTTAGTTACATCCTGTTTTTATGATGTATTAAGACTATTGTAGTTCTTAGTTTACCTTACAAAAATATTCTTCAAATAATAACAATCAGTTGGAAAATGCCATCTGCATAGCACACCTACACATAGAGTTGAAGTGCATTTTTAAACCTAGTTGTTGCCTAACTTCTTTCTTAAATTTAAGAAGTACATTCCATCTCTTTTATTTTCTTTTGTTTTGTATAAATTTTAATTAACATGCTGTCAGCAGGATTAAACTGGTTCTACTGAAAAAAGTTAATCTTCTATAAAAGAACACACTAACGCTAGATCTTTAGTTAAGTGTATTATACATATCCCAAATGACTGCAACCTACACAACTATTTTATTTTGTTTAAGATTTTGGCAACAGCCAGTGATGAGGGAGATTTAAAAACTGCTGATTTATAAATTTAGGCCCAAGAACAATGTCTTCAGTTTAGCTTGCATGGCAATCTTCAAGCTTCACCTTAACTCGTTAATTTTAGATCAAGAAATCTGGCAACAATGTTTTATATATATATTAATTTGTAAGGCAATTATCCTGAAAAATAATTAATAAAACAAAAACTTTCACTACAAAATACTTAAAGTCTTACAAATACAAAAATACTATTAACTATCTGTACTGAAATCCAAAAATCTGTAAATGTAACACTGACTCATTTTCACTTAATAAAGATACAAGTCATGCTTACAAGGTTATGGTTTTGTTCCCTATTTTTAACTAGTACAAGCACTTTTTAATAAAGAGCAAAGCATAGAAATATTTTCTTACTGTCTAATTCTTTCAATTGAAAAAATATTGTGAATTAGCTTCACTGGAAAATTTAATAATGCAACAAAAAATATAAAGCAAATGCTATAATTAAGTAACCTTGTCCAATGATTTAATCCCACTCTGTTTGTTATTATTACGTGCATTCACATGAATATTTGTTTAAGACATCATAATGGTTTTGTGAATAAAAGAAAAAAAAATAAGTTTTATCCTGCTTTCTACATTCTTTGCAAAACTTCTTTTCATTACTTAATTTATCCAGAGTGTGTTCTATTATTAACTTAATGTATTATTTTGCTTTACAAGAAATATTTTTAAAAATCATACAAAGTTTAAGAAATTCCCCTTATTTAAGTAGCCCAGTCATGGTACAGTGGTTGTCCTACTACTAGTGGAGAGCCACTGCAATAAACACAATGAGGGTCCATTTTGGTCTCTTAGACATCGTGGTTCTTACCACCTCAACAAGCACACATCAAAAAAACTGTTACATGATGTCTTCGTGTAACTGAACTACTGACACTGGAAACATCAGAGAGGATTCAGAATATATGGCTGTACCTTGCAATTTAGATAACTTTCTTTGATGGTGGCAGGTGGATAAAAGGGTAAAACATCAAAATTAAGACATTGGTCTGCATCATAATTTCATCTTTGGGAGCACATATATGCTTCACTACAGAAACTACTTAGGTGGAGAAACCAGCAAGAATGTATAACTCAGGGATGTTCTTCAAATTCTTCTCAATAATAACTCCTCGTGATGAATTCAAAGTAGCATGGGAGGTAACCTCAATGGGAATAACCCCAATGGCCTTCTCATGTCTTGGAGTGGAAGTTTCCACCAAGATGTCCCAGTGATGAAGAAGTTGAAGTTTGCTATTCAGAATCTTCAAGACATGATTATTTACATATCATCTGTTTCTTTTTATTATTTTAATTTATTTTTACTTGGGTTTTGGGGATCCATAATAAAGAAAGAACATTTCAGTGCCCACTGTCCCTACCACCATGGATCTCAACAAGGTGAGGCACTACAATGCCAAAGAAGAAAACTGCAGCAACACCAAGGTTTTGTCAGCACTATGCCAAAACACCAGCATCAGATATAATGTTCACAACAGCTGTTAAAAATGTCCAACACTGTTATTCAATTGACCCTAACTCAAGTGGACAAGCTAATTGACCTTGGGGGCCCACTCCACTGCTACCTGCCTACAGGAATTCAAGGCCAAAGTGGTGTGTTAGGGTTAAACTCTCAACCACCAGGACCCCCTTGTCCCCTTCAGGAGCTGTCACACATGGTCAACAAGTAGATAGATGTACAAATTCCAGAGAAGATAAACTGAAAGAACAGAACCTTCTCTGGGAAGTGCCATGACCACATATAGGAATCCACACTAAGGAGTCCAAAAACAAACTTTTAATGAGCCATACTCTAGTTGTGGTAAGCAAAAGTGCAGCATTCTATAAGATGCCCCTTACAATGATGTGCACCACAATCAAGGAGAATCTCAGTCTACAAAATTGACACAAGCCACATGTGTACATCCATTACTTCTGTAACATATTTGTTCAATTTTCACATACCTCAAGCAGATGGAGAATGAAAAGGGTATTTACGCTATTTCACACCAAGACATATTGTTCAAGTTGCCAATTTCAACATCTAAGTATTGGTGTGTGACTGGACCATCAAAAGCAAAGAAATCATTATCTTTATATACTAGATAATTTATGAAAAACATGCAAGGAAAGTATTATAAATTAAAAAGACAACTTTTTGAAAAGGAAACTTTGCTGCAAGGCTATTTTAAAAATACAAGTTTGTCAGAGAGAAGATAAGACAGGTCAACATGGACTAACATTTGGTTTGTTGCGAATTTTATGCAAAGTTACATGAGGGCTATCTGCACAAATGTCCCTAATTTAGCAGTGAAACATTAGAGGGAAAGCAGCTAGTTGCTATTACCTATTAGGCTACTCTTTTACCAAAGGATAGTGGAATGGACTGTCATATTATAATGCTCATACTGCTGAACTGACAAGTATGTTTGGATAGACAGGAATTAGACTACATGACACTCAGATTGCAAATCAAGTGCCCTAACCACCTGACCATGCTGGGCTTTTTTAACAATGTGATGAGGTTACAAAATCATTTTAATATGAAGTACTCAATCTCTATACAATGACCAACCTCAAAATGGAAAAGTGAATGTTGACTTAGAAGTTAGAAAAAAACAAAAATCTGAAATAAAACAAATTAAATCTTTACAAGTGGGTCAGTAAATATGCACAAAAATATCTTATAAATATTGTAATTTAAATGACTTTCTAACTAAGAGAAGGCTTAAAAGCATAAAATCTTACATAATAATTTATAATTTAACAGTATACAAGTTTTAGATTTTAATTCTGCAAAGCAATATTTTAAAAATCTTTCATTTCCCCTAGTGTGACACATGACACATTTTCTCTTAGCATGTCATCATCCCTAGTTTATCTACCACCCATTGAAAAAGTATGAAATTAAACGTAAATTACTCTCTATGAAATAGCCACATTTATTGTGGTCTTCAACTTTGTTTGGTTACAGGGCTATCAAATAGAAAATTGGACATCTCCTGCCACACCCACCTGTCACATTCTCTCTTTCATAACACTATGTTACAAAATTTTTACTTTATTTTGTTCCTGGGCAGCAAGTGTTATTTTCCAATTGCTTATATCTGAAGTTAATGGAAAATACCTATTTTTCTCTTCAAACTTTACTTTTGCGACCTAGGAGCGTATAACAAAAACATGATGGGAGATTACATTTTGGAGCTGATATGTGAAAGTAATTTACATTACGGTGGCAAATCTCAGAAAACTACTCACTTCTAAACATTTTTGTATAGCTTTAGTATAAATACATGTAAATCTTGATTCATGTGTTCTCTTATTCAGACTTTAGGTAAATGAAAATGTGTAAATTTACTCTTTTTACATAGAAAATATTTTAATTTCTAAATTTCATTATCCAGGTCACAAAAGAAGTTTGAAGGGAATAATGGCCAGTATCTGTACTTTTACATCATAAGCTATTAAGAAATAACACATACTATCCAGGAATAAAATTGTGCAACATAGTATAATTCATCAACAGTTCACTCTTATCTTTAATTATTTATTACATACAACCAATAGAAGTTCACTGTTTTCATCTATCAAATGACGTGTTGTATAATGTTATGTTTTGAATGATGAAATATAACTTTCACTCATAGTATGAATAGTGATTTCTGCGAGAAAGTTAACGACTATCTTGGATTAATTTGTAATGACTGTTGTTGCAGAATTAGAAAGTCAAAAAAGTTTTGAAGGGTAAGAGAATTTATCTATTTTTCGCATGTTATCAGTCTATATCGTTTGAAGCATTATTTAATTAACTTAAAATTATTAATTGAAATACTACTAGTAGTATTAAAGCAAGAAAAAAAGATTTAAAAAGTTTTTTTTTTTTCTGTTTCTCATGTTTATTCCTCATGTACAATCATATAAAAGTAACTGAAGTGTAAAAATAAATAATAATAATGAAATAAAAGTTTAATGAGGCACACATGTGAGTTGCTTGTACTGGTTGTAGTAGTTTATAGGTAACATAATTTGACAGCATAACAAGAGCTGTATGTTCCCCAAGTGATTTACAGTAGTTAGTTATAGTTTAAAGGGAAATAAAACAATAATATTTAATTATAAATAAATGTATACTGTTACAAATTTAGAGCTAATTACAATAAAGTGGTTTTATATTACAATATGATAAAAGGGTAATTCAGATTCAATTTGATTTTGTTCTTAATGTCAATTGGTCGGTCAGATATACTAATCCCATTTTGGTTTAGGTTAGAGAAAATAACATTTGAAATGTATTTAGGAAGTCTTAAGGCTTTTGAGAAAAGGAATAGTATTTTTAATTTTAACATGAAACTTACTTTGTACAGAGAATATTCAAAACAAATACTCAATACATTTATGTACAAATCTTTACATTATATTACCAAAAGTACTTCATTAAAAAATATGATTTTTTGTATGTTAAAGACTTCTGGTATTAAGTGAATTATTTCCCAATTTTGTAAAGATATGCATACTATATCGAAAGTTAGAGGAATTGAATCTAAAAATACTTTAAACAAGTACAAAGATGTCATTTGGTTGGTCATATAGACTGACCCAATGTTGAGAGTTAAAATTGATTCACAAAAATTTAAAACTACTTACTTGGAAGTCAAAGTATTCTCTCTTACAAAGTATTAAAATGATGAAATAAAATCTTGCATTCTCATTTTTTTTAGCCTTTCTATATTATTTGAATAGTTTTGTGCAAAATAAACAAATTCATAGTTTTAAAATCATAAATATAGATGAAAATATTATAGTTACCTTTTCTATACATTTCTGGCAAAAGGCCACACTATACAGACCTTCTCCAAACTGACCAAAGCAATCTTTACATTCAAATTCTGCCAGATGACCACAAATGCTGCATTCTCTTGGTGCTACAGCAATTGTAACAAACAAACAAATGAATCACTTTTCTTTTCACTTATTTATTAGTCAGTGGGAAATTCCTGTATACATAGTGACAAAATATACTGAAATTAACCATAAATTATAATTTTTACAAAACATTATTTCTGTAATTTTCAAGTTCTTGTCAAGTTAAGTGTAAACACATAATTGCTTTTTTCAGTTTAGGAATTTGAAAACATTCACCAACATTACTATAGCAAAAATAACTTCAGTCTTTAGTGTTTGTATTATTACCAGTAACAGGTAGGTTTGAAAATATATCAGTGTAACACCATGATAACTATATTTACAATGATGCATAAAAATCATATACTTACAATCAGCTAAAATGTCTGTAATATCCAGATACTGGCTTGGAATTATTCTTGGATACATTTTGAACTGTTTTCCAAATCTTGGCATTTGGATTAATAAACATGGAGGAACCTGGCAAGAAAATAATTTTAATTTCTACATTAATCAGAAATACCTTATTAAAGCATTTATATCATTCTAAACAATGTTCATTTTGAGATTACCAAAATGTACAAAGATATAAGTCACTGGAAGAAAATGGTAATAAACAAGATATATCATATAACAAATACATTATGGTTGCATATAAAAGATATTTACAGAGACTATTTACCTGCGTTGTACCTGAAGGAATGCAAGGACATAAGAAAATCCTTACTGGTAGTGCACCAGGATATCAGAGAGAGAGAGGGTGTGTGCATGCATATGAGAGTAAGGAATTACCTTCTTTGATACTCTAGTATCAAAGGGTTTTCCTGATGCTATACAAAGTGAAATTTGAAGATCCCCTTGACATAAAGTATCTTCTAATGAAACTAATATGTTCATTTAAATGTGGTACTGCATTATTAAAGGAAAAATAAAGTTTAAAACAAAAGAGAGAAAAAATATATTTCACTTTTATCCTTTCTGAAAATTGTCAAAAATGAACTTACTCTTTTCCCATACCTCCTAGACTTCAATTATTGATTGACATAAATGTAAAATTTCAAATAGTTTCACATGTTAAAACTTAAAACAATTAAAATCTCAATCTCTCACCAGCTTCTTGACAAATGATGATCAATTGTTCAATAAAACACACTTTTCAAACATTTCATCTGGTGTGTTTTAAAATAATTACAGTTCATATTTATCCTCACATTACTTGTCAATAGAACTCTCTTCAATATTTGTCAGCAATAACTTGCTGGTGCTTAAAACATTAACTGCAATTGGCATGCTCACAAACAGGTTAGCAAATACTTTTTATTTTTGTACAGAGCTGGAGAATCAACGAGGTATTGATTATGCAGGACTACTACTTTAAAAAAGAAAGGTTTAGGAGTGAAAAGAAAGTTTGCCAACCAATGAAGATTCCAAGAATCACATGCACAACTATTAGTACAGTAGAGAAAACTTCAATAAACATAACAGTTCAACTAGAGAAGTGGAAATATGCTAACAAAACATTTGAACATTGAAACAATTCTAGGAATAGGCAGAAAAATACTAGACATACAGAACAGCATGACTTCTTAAATTTGATATGCAACTGCATTACTATCTACACTACAGATGTTATGCTCCCAAAATGAGAGAAGAAATATATTATTTCAGAAAATGCAAAACATATTCATAATTCTGGGTAAAAACATTTCAGGTTAGTACTTTCAAAATATTAACTGAAAACTTAGTTTACTTGACATCTAACACTAAAAATGATAATTGGATATCAATGATTGCCTTAAGAGAAAATTCAAAAGTATTTTATATATACTCTCTCAACAGACACATCACTGAATAGCCAAACGTTTACCATTTCACTTGTTAAAAAGGGAGAATATCCCTGTAACAGCTTGAAATATTATAGCAAATATGAGAAATGTATTTATGTTATTAGAAAACAATGAAAAGCACCAGTACTACATTTATGATACAAAATTTTCAAACAAGTACTACATTTTTGAATGACCAAATGCATTAGCATGTCAGCAAATATTCACATATAATAAAACCAGTAAATTTTCTGAAAATCTCATTGAACATGAATTAATTATAAGCATCTTGAATACCTAGGGTAGTCATGCAATACTGATCATAACTTAACAAATTCTAATTTGAACTCGTACATAACTAAACATACTGAGGCAAAACAATGCTATCAACAGCCAACCAATCCTCTAAGAAAAACAAAAATTTTGGAACTGAAAAGATGTTTTCATCTTCTATAACTTAATGATCACTTTAAACAGATATTATGTTGTCTCCTTCCATAAAAGTAAACTCTTAAGTATATCTTTGTTCACACAAAAGTAATTTACAGCCCACCAAAAAATGGATGTCCTCCATGCAATAAAGCTTACTGTCAAACCTGCAAGTTCACAAAAAATTAATGACTTAATCCCTAACAAGCATAACGAAAGAATCTTTAAAATTCCCAATTAAATTACTTGTGTAATATAAAAAAAAAAAAAATTACATTATAGTGTAGAAAAACAGAATCACCAATAACTAGGATATACCAAAACAACTCTTAGTGAACATTTCAACAACCATAAATCTTCTATTAACACCAAAAAATACCTCCATGTTGTTCAACACTTTAACAAACATGGTCATGTCATTAATGATATGACTCTCATTGGTACTGAAACAGGTTTACTTAAACATTTCTTTTTTAACCATTTCTAAAGCAAAATATCCTTAACACCTTTCTATATAATGCTCTCATCACCAGCCACATTGTACTAGAAATAACACACACAACAGTACATGGAAAAACATACTGTGCATTTTATGGAAGACTACATTACCTTTATGACATAATTCAACTCCCTTTATATATTACTCACTCAATTACGCTGCCATTCCTAGTTTGACCATGAAGAAGAAAGGTCCACCTTCTTGTATTAAGACTTATTGAACTTACCTATTCTTCTGACATCACGAATGTACTGCTAACAACAGTAAAATAAGTTTCACTAACTCTGACTGATGCAGCATCTCAGAAATACACACACAACGTTTATTATGGACAGGTAAATAAAGGAATAACAATTTTAGTCAATTATGCCTGAAAATACTGTCAACAGTAGCAAATGATCCAATACACTAATTTAAGTTAACCCTTAGCAAAAAACATTAGCACTGTTCTAATGTTGTCACAAGTACTTTTTGTTTTTAAATTACAATTCCTTACACTTTTATAATCTCAGGATTTAGATTATTTTTTAATTTTGTGCAAAGCTACTTGAGGGCTATCCGTCCCTAATTTTGCAGTGTAATACTAAAGGGATGGCAACGAGTCATCACCACTCACTGCCAATTCTTGGGCTACTCTTTTACCAATAAATAGTGGGATTGACCATTACATTACAAAATCCCCATGGCTAAAAGGGGGAGCATGTTTGGCAAGATGAGGATGCGAACCTGCGATCCTCAGATTACAAGTTGTATGCCTTAACCCATCTGGCCATGTCAGGCCTATCAGGATTTAGAAGAAATAAATGTGGTAAAAGTATGTACTCATGGTAATTCACACAAGAACAAACTGGGTACTGGCACAGTATGCACAGTTTAAGTGGTTGCTGACCTAGCAAGTGACAATGATGATGAGTAAAGTTAAAGAGCATAATAAACTAACATGAAGACTGCATATTCAAATGAGAAAAACTGTGAAAACAATATTTCTGAAAAAACCACCTAAAATGTAGTCTTTAACTATGCTATACATTTGGCAATGTAAAAAATATAATGATATTTAAAAGTAACCAGGTGCAGATCTTTGATTTAAGAAAATACAGTACCTCTTGTAGCTTGATGTCAGAAGTAAGAAAAGACTGATCAAATAACTGTTGAACACTTGGCAGGACCAAGTTTTCATCCTTTTCAACAAACAATTGGTAGAAGAAGCTCTCTTGGCCTGAGCTGATGACAAAATAAAATGTTTACCAAAATCTAACAAATAAATAATTTCAAATTCAAGAATATAGAAAAACAAATAAAAAATACCAGATGGCAATGATAGCAAATAGTTTAAACACAATAATTTTTAACATTATATCACTTTCTTAGGAATAAACATTTGCCTATCAGCAGTATTTTTGACAATATGTTAGACGTTTTTCCTTCTAAACACCATGCAAGTTGACTTTCATAAATATTTTTTCTTTAAAAAATTACTTCTGATAATTATTAATTTTTTATATTCTTTGCTTACAAAATAGGACTTGTTTAAAATTTGGTACAATGAAATAAAGTATTAAAACAAATTTTTACATTAAATATACTTATAGTAAGGTTGTGGCACTGACAATCCAATAATTTTCACAGTTAACAGCTTACACAATTCCCACCACCTCCACATGTACAGATGAACTGTGACAAGAATAGTAAGTTTCAGATGGTACCATCATCAGAAGGGTTTTGTTATGCTACTAATGTCTTAAGTGGAATTCCAAAGAAAACAGCAGAAACAAAATGAGAAAGAGATGAGAAACAAAATATAGGTTGTATTGCTCTTCATTACAAGATAATCAAACAAAAAAGGAAATGGAAAACTTCAATCATGCATTGTTTTCTTGTGGAAGAAATAATCTAATTAACTACAGGACATTGGACTAATAGGTATTACATTAGCAAAACAAACAAAAAAATGTGGCTTACTGCAACACTTTTAAGTATATAATGCATTCATATTACAATCACAAGGTTGTATATTACTTTACTTATTAATAATTATCAGAATTTTTTATTATTTAATTATGAATAGATTTAATTTATTTATCCCACCTCAGCTTAAGGAATGGTTCAGCTTTTAGGATCTGCTGAAGAAGAGAATTCAAGAATTCTTCTGGATCTAAATGAAGAAAACCATTTTCATATTTCAACCAGATATAAAATATGCATAGCTTATCACAGAAGAATGAATATGCATGAAGCAAGCACAAGGATCATTTAAATTTACAAGGTTAAGGATTTTCTATTTACAACAAAACTGCATAATCTAAATCAGACAGAGAGGAATTTTTGAAAACTTATAGAATGTCTTATGTTTAAAAACAGACTGTTATATTTGTGTATTTTAAGGCTTTATATTATATTACTGTTCCTTCATAAGACTGATTATTTTACATAAAAATGGGAATGACAAATCTACCCAATGTGGCACAGAAATTTCAAATGGGCAAGAACTTGCTGTGTCCAAACATATAGGTGCTAAGCATATTGCTCATATCACATCTATAGTGGATATAACAAAACAGCATACAAAATACGATTATACATCTAAATTATGATTTTCAAAAAAGGATGTTTTTATGATTAAAGAGTGAAAATGTTACTTGTTGCAACTGTTACCATAATTTATATAAATGGCCTAAATCTAAGACAAAATATCAGTTCATCCAAAACATCTTTTATAACATAAAGCATCATGCAATGTTTTTACAACTGAAAGTATTCACCTGCTTCTTATTCAGGTTCTTTTATATCACACAAACTGAGATACTCAGTAAAAACAAGGGTGTAGGGATGGATACTATGATGAATATGTTAAAATCCTAACTTCCACACAATATCTTACTACAGTATTCATTATTACTTCATGCAACAGTTTGTCTAGAATTTAAGAGCTCAATATGTACATACTTAAAATATGATATACACCATGTGAGGGTCAGGGTCACTTTGTGCAAATTAGCAGCGGCCAAAAAAAGGCAGTAGGAGTGCTTTCTTTTACTTGCTTCCAACACCTATCTCTTAATTTCCTTCCATACTGTTTCATATTAATAATTTAGTGGTGGTCATTGGCCACAAAAGTGCTATATGAAATGAAATTATAAGGTCATAAGTGAACATACACTCAAGAAATGGCTCTTCATGTGAGCATTATGGTGGCTGTTCTCATATCAACTTCATTTATGTGTTACTGCTATGGTGGTGGTCCTTTTTTTCATTTTATTTCTCCACAGAGTGCCAGTACACTCTCTGATGTATACAAAATATTTGTGTGCCATCCCCCAAACTGAATGTTGTGTCACACAAAATTTAATGTGTTTTCATGTAGTAAAGTTACATCAAGCTATTTGCTGTGTCCACTGAGCAGAATCAAACCCTAGATTTTATTGCTGTAAAGCCAAAAACTCACTAGAATCTCATAAGAAAATTTAATTTAGTTTTATTTTTTACAATATAATAATTTGAAGGTGTATATAAATGTTGTTAATGTTAAGGTATGTCAAAGATAACAAATGCTTAATAACACAAATAATGGGAATGGACGGGTTGTGAAACCCAGCTTAAATGCCCCTTGTCTCAAACCATCATTCCAAGAAGTATGGTTGAGATTGGCCCAGCAACCCATAAGTAATGAGACAAGGAACAAACAGACAAAGATTTGTGTGTGTGTGCATGCATGTGTAGATAAATATAGATAGGTAATATGAATGAAAAAAAAATAATTAAGTATACCCATTCCAAGAATTTAATTTTATGATTTAAAAAACTACAACATAACCATAAGTTTAAACAAGTTTCAACCAATTACATAAACATTTCTTAAATTGTTTTGCAACCTTGTAAACTGAACTAGAATCAAGTAGTATGGCTTACAGCTGAAACTAATTTCCTACACAAATTTATTTCTATCATAAGAATTAAATTTACTTTAATTTCTAAAATACTTTTAATCTTTATATTTTTCTCTTAAAAAAAACAAAAATGAATGATCTGTCTTAATTTTTTACTTTAGCTATTTCCAGCAGAACTTATTACGAAACACAGTGCACCAAATAAATTTTTAATACTTATTTGAGCCTTTTAGTTGTATTTCAAATGGTGTTATTACACATTATTATTATTTATTAAAGCTATTTATAGGAAATATTTATACCTCTTTTTGCACTGGAAAAACAATTTAATCCACAAGTGGCACCACTGGAACTATATTTGAATAGCTTACATCCTCCCACTTTTCTTGTTATATACAGAGTATTCAGTTATCTTTGTCTTAATAAATTTAATACAAATACTGACTCTAACTGATGTAAATATGAACATTAGTCTAAAAAAAAACATCAGAATCTGAACAGTTGCTTTTCATTACAAGTGATTCTTAAATTTTAAGAGTGAAAATTTCTAATTATTTCCATTTACATTGGACAATTTAATGCATACCTAGTTGACATTTACTTTTTCTTTGATATGTGCTATTCCAGAGTTCCATATTAAGACACAAAAATTTTGTATTGTGATTGTTGATGTTGATTTTCTTGTCTTTATTAGCTCCTTTACTTTATGAGTATCTTTTAAAGTAGTAAATTTACATGCAATTTTTTGTCAATTTCTTTTGTTGTGAGAGTGGCATCCTGGTTGGAACTCTTTCAATCTTATCTGTCCATACACACATCCTGGGTAAGGTTGTTTCAATTTCAAGATCTTGTGAATAATATTAACCTGGTTATTTTAACTTCTTAATGAACTACCTACCAACATGATTTCTCAATGGCCAAGATCATGATAACATAATCTGGGATTAAAACTAAGAATAATCCCATCAAAATCTTGAAATATTACTCTTGTTTGGTCCTAACTATAGTTATTAAAAATTACCACACATTAAATATTTCACTTCAACAATAACTGTATAAAACTGTACAAAGAGAAAATTACAATAACAGTTCAAGTCAAATAAATAAGTTAGCTTACCTTTTAACATAATCTGGGATTAAAACTAAGAATAATCCCATCAAAATCTTGAAATATTACTCTTGTTTGGTCCTAACTATAGTTATTAAAAATTACCACACATTAAATATTTCACTTCAACAATAACTGTATAAAACTGTACAAAGAGAGAAGATTACAATAACAGTTCAAGTCAAATAAATAAGTTAGCTTACCTTTTTCCTCTGAGGTTAACCCTCTTACAGATCCCAGTTCTTCCAACAGTTTTCGAAGATGCATTACTCTGTCAGCTCGAACATACCAATTCCTTCGGGGAAAAAAAAAAGGACTTGTTAATTTAAAAGAAAGTAATAAAAGAGAATAATTTTAAATGTGTATACATTCAAGTATATATGAGAAACCTATGGAAGGAAAAAGTCTTTAACTTAGCAGTGCTATTTTTAATTAACCATTTGTTCATGGGCTCAATCATATTGACTACCTATGTACCCATGCAGCTGCACATAATAAAGTTTACTATTCTTTTAAATTTATTATCTGTGTCTTGACAATTTTAGCAACCTTTTAGTAAACATTATATATCTGTTATAGACAAAAATATATTTATATAGGTTATGTAAATGTAATCTGAAAATTGCATATAAAACCTTTTGAATGAATATCAATAATTTCTTTTCATACTTATTTTACTTCTGTTGGCTTATTGCTATAATCCTCACTTTGAAAGCAATAAATCAAAACAGCAGCTCCTTAGCTGTTTCCCAGATTAACATAAACAGCATGACTGATGAATGTAATATTTCACACAGCTCATCATTTCACGAAACTTTAAATACGTTATTGTACTGACGTTAACATTTTAATTACTTCTTTTAAGAAATGTATAACAATATATAAAACATATACATAAGAACAAGAATTTGTAGTAGCAACTTTGCACTTCAGCTCTTCTCCACTTAACTAAAACTTTTCAAATGTTCTTTCTACACATTCCTTTTGAGTGTCACCTAACTTATGTATCAAAAAAGCTTTCAAACATGTTTTTTAAAACACAAAAACAGATCTTAAAATGTCTAAAAACTACTATAATTTATGTGGCTTTCTAAGTAAGCTATAAATAGGTTAAAAAAATTTATTTAGTGTTCACAGCATCAAAATATAATACCATGCACATTAGCTGATTAAATATTTACAGCATGAAACTAAACATTTTGTAAAATTTAACAAGATGATATCTACTCCTTTTGTTGGTTATAAAAATATCCACCAGTCATATAAAATTCATTAGCAGAGAAGTTCAAAATTTGGAGAAATAAAGGTGAGGAGCTTTTCTGGTAGGGTTGACAAAATAATCAATATTTTACAGCAAATCAAGAACACACGAGGCTAAAACTTTTAGATTCTTGCTTGTAATTATGTATATTGTTGTTTTTAATTGATTGGAAACTTTATCAACTAATTTTTGATATCAGAAAATTTTGAAGCAAAGAATCCTGAGCTCAGAAAAAATACAAACAAAAACTTTTTTAAATACTTCATTTTTGAGATCATGATAGACTTTGTATGCAGGCTAAAACTTTTAGATTCTTGCTTGTAATTATGTATATTGTTGTTTTTAATTGATTGGAAACTTTATCAACTAATTTTTGATATCAGAAAATTCTGAAGCAAAGAATCCTGAGCTCAGAAAAAATACAAACAAAAACTTTTTTAAATACTTCATTTTTGAGATCATGATAGACTTTGTATGCACACGCTAAAACAAGTGTGCCTTTTATAGGTTTTGTACACAGACTAACTGGAATCTTCTACCTCTATTGGTTAGTTAGCTATTGAAACAGTCTCAAAGTGTAAATACTTATTTGTTAATGGATATGCTGAACCACTAAAAAAAATCCCTTGCAGAAATATTTCAAACAGACTCAAGAAAGTCACAGCCCTGATTAGTTAATAAAGAAAAACTAAGAGATAGTTCAATATTTTAACTCTTTTAAATTACATGTAATATAACCTATTTCTTATATCTGAGAAATAAGTCTATATCAACATTTTCAGTGATCAGCTTACGCTCGGAGAGGGTTCACAATTTTTTCCTTTAGCACCCTTTGTACTTGTGAGTATTCAGCAATATCGGTTGGCTTAGGAGGTCGATGCAGTAGCGAGTCAAAAATACTTGTACAAGAAAACATAGCAAATAATGTAGCATCTAGGTAGCAGGAGTTGTGATGGCCTTGGATGCCATGGTTCTTCCCACACATCATTTTTAACTCTTCTGGACTTGATAACGGTGGTACATCTTCAATTATTGATGGACACTCTATACTTCCAAAAGCTGTTATAAAAAAAGTTGATTAGTTTAATGTTAAAAATTAAATGTTTGAAAAAGTGCAAATCAACAAAAAAAATTATTTATTCCATAACTGTATCTGATAATTCTCTAGCAAACAGGACAACAAATGGTTATTTAACTTATGTTCATGAAGTTAGTCCACAGTGACAAACCCTATTGGAAAACTAAGATTTATTATAATTTTAAATTTATTTTGTGTATCTTCAAAACATTTGGTAAACCTATTAAACATTCCAAGTATATTGTACATAGAAAACCAAAATTTTTAATAAAATATGTATATTAAATGTTCATCTTTGAATTTACTTTAGTCACTCTGAATCATACTTTGACTAGTCTGAGTACAAGGTAATTTTCATAGTAATATTAAATAAATTTTTATATGTTAAGAGATTTTGAGCTTCATTTGTAAATTCTCTAAAACTGCTTAATCGAGTATCAAAATTTGTTTTTCAGTAAAGCATCATATTTAATCTATTATTTTCTTTATCCTAACACTATATAGACTTAGTTTACTTGACTGATGTAGTAACCACCATAAAACAATACAAAATAAATCCAAATTAACAATTTTTTTTTGTTCTAGATCACATTGTAACAGAAAATGACAATTATTTATCCTAAACAGCCTCACACTCATAACACCTTATTTAATTTTATTGTGTGATTACTCTGGTCTACATCTAACTGCTATACCTTCATAGCAAAGCCGTAAATGAAGAAGTGCACAGGTCAAGTTACAATCAACAAGGATATGCTGAACCAATAAAAAAAAACAACCCTTATGTGACTTACATAAGGCATGAGGAGCTCGAGTGCATACCTCACAGACATTTTTAGTGGATTTTTTTAAATTTATATTTTCTTAACATCCTATTAAATTTCTTTTTTTCATTTTAAGTTACTTTTATAACAAAATACAAAAAACATATTTGAAATAACAAATTTTGTACTCACCTCTACCTTCATGATTTTATCTCTTAACCCCCAATGAAACATAATTCAAGTGTGTTTTTTTTTAACAAGGTAGTATTACATTAACTAATTAATTTCTATTTATTTTAAATTTGTAAGAATTCAAATTATTAGCATACAAACAAAATCAATGACCTAAAACTATTATAATTTAATTGCTTTTCTAACTAAGTTAAAAATGGATTAAAATAATTCCCTTATCTTTTTCTGGTCAGACTTTAACAAGAGCACCAATTATTCTGTAGGCTGATCTAACCTAAGCTATGATGAGGATGAGCTAGCCTTACTTTTTGTTAAATTCAGGACACATCATATAGATGTAAATATATCTAAAATGGGGAATAAAGATCATACATATGTCACATGATAAAGGGTAGTGAAAAATGAGAATTTATTCAATTATTCCTTTTTAGATTAAGAAATTAAAACTTATATAACATTAAAATGATTTTTAATAACATTTTTAAGCCAACTTTATTGATATACACTAATAATAAAATGGTTCAATACGATTTAGAATATAACTTTTTAAAAAGTTGTGACATGTGTACTTTGACCCCTACCCATTCATTGCACATAGGTTTAATAGATGAGTTGTATTCAAGGAGTGCAACATATGATCAGAGAACACCTGATGGCCAAATTAAAGAATTAAAAAAAAAAACCTGCAGTTCTTTCAGACTCAATAAATCGACTGTCTTTTCTACACTGGTTCAGGAACACAAAGAAAGCTTTGTTTGGTGGACAAGTAAAGTAACGTTGCCTGTTGAAGGTGCCATCCGTACACCCTAATCCTTCTTCTTCCTGTAAGAATTGAAATTTATATATAGAAAAACTGTTTTGCAAAATAATTGGTAAAATCTTTCTTCTTTGTCATCAAAGAAACTGAAATATCTTTCAGGATAATTCAGTGGATTAGATGTTTTATATAACCAGGCTATTTTAGGTAAGGCTGGATAAAATTATATTCCAAACATCTATTATTTTCAATTTTCTGACAGACTATCTTCACACCAGAGTTTAAATTATATACTTCAATACTCATAAAAGATTGCATACCATGGTTATTTTTCCAATTGTAATGCAGTGATACAAATTGCATTAAGAAAACAAAGTTAAGCAACTAGTGAGGGTTGAGAATGTTACACTAAAATAATTTAGGAGAATCACCTCATTGTTATAGATCACGTTGCCACATCTAGACATACACTGACTGACACCATGAATATTAACAATAAATCTACAATGTAGTTGCCACAGAAAAAATGTTCCTTCATAAGGCTGTCATGTCCAAAACATACTCTTTCTCCTTCCTGAAGGATTTCTATAATCCATTAGTTTACAAAGATGATGGTTTTGCAGCACCTGTTTCAATACTCCACTTCAACAGTTGAATAAAAATGTTATGGGCTGCTACTTCACAATTGTGTATTTACACTGAATAATGTAAATACCTTTTCCAGTCTCCAGCTGTTTAAGGTATGACTGGAAGACTTATCTTGGTGAATCTGTACCCCTTTTGACCTCATTTCTGGAGACATCCTTATTGATTATGCTGTCGCTGACTTTTGTATTCATTTTTGATTCTCATATCACAAAATGCCACAGTTTGTTTATTACTGCTGAAGTATGAACTGTTGCACATCTCTTTAAGTATCATCCTGGTTCCACAAAGTGATTCTCATTGTTTTGTTTTCTAATATTGTTAAGTAAAAAGGATATTGCCACTACTGAAATTTTATATTTCTACCTTTATAACTGTTCTGTATTGGAAAGAATTCTTACATATACTATTCCAAAAAGCAGTAATTTTGTTTATAGTTGTGTTGTATGGCTTACTGATTTGCACATTAAAAGCCATTTTAACATAACATACTCAACCCTGTATTAAGATAGTAGAAGCAAAAATACTTTCATAAAGGTTTTCACTAATAACAGATGGCACAATGTGTTACTGATATTCAAATATATAAAAAGAACAATAATCTATAAGACTGTTATTTGCAGATTAAATAAAATAAATAATTGAGAATGCTTAAAATACTAATAATCATGCATAAAATTATATGAAATGGTTTCAAGTACTTTAATGAAAAAATAATTAGAATTAAACTAGTACTAAACTCACCGGGTTAACAACTACTGTAACAATTACACAAAAATATTCAGAACAATTTACAACACAGTTTTGAGCTAAGTCATTTTACAGCAGTGATGAATGGTTAGTAGTACTTGATATTTGATTAATTAATAGGCCCACTAAGCAATTAAAGTTGATTAATTAGCTAACAGTATCCATCAACCCATGTTAGCACAAAGAAAAAAATAGTATTCCAAGAGATTGAAGCTGGTGCTGCCTTCCCTTCACTAAGTCAGTCAAAATTAGTGACAATAGAAAAAAGCCTTAGAAATTATGTTATAACAAATAACAAAACTGCACTCCACAACCATATGGACTGCACTCATTGATTACTAATAATCAAATACTATATTACACTCTAATATGAAATGGTTGGTACTGTTAAATTATAAAACATACAGTTAAGAACTGTAAATACATTAAATATATTGTGTAATATTATTTATAGGAGAACATCACAAAAATGGTATTCGCATAAAGGAAAATAGGGAGAGAAAAAAAAACAACCTACCATTTCAATTCCTGCTACCAGTTTTCTATTATCTTGTTGTTCTGAGACAATCCCTATCCATCGAATGATTCCATATCGAGGTACTCCATTCACCAAGACTTCTACAGCAGAACCAACTTCTAAGTCTGATGAGTTGTTACTTTGTACAGTATTTTTGTCATGTTCATGTAAATGTTCTTCTAGAACATTACACGTGCAGTATATGTTGTTTCTTGATGTACGTTTCTCGACTTTCTTGTGTACCATGGCCTCTTCACAACTGATATGCCCATTTTGATATCCACTACCTATCAAAGGTTATATATACATACAAAACATTTAACACTCTCAAAGTTACATATTTCGATTTAGTTGTGATAAGAAAGCAGTTCTCCAGAAGTTTAAGATGGTTACTTAAGTAATGTTGACTTTATCCCCTGTTTATCTGTGGAATACAATCAAGGCTTTGCATTATCTCTTTAAGCCACTAACTTATTTTTGAGAATAACTACAACAGTTACTTACTCAAAGCTAGTTAAACACAAAGTTTCCTAGCAAAGCAACACAAAATATTTTTTTTTTTTTATGATTTGCTGGCTACAGATTTTTTTTGTTAAAATACTAAACTGTCCAAAACCTAAATATTGCAAACAATGATATAGATATGTAATAAGATATTATATAGTTCAAACATTGTTTGGTATAACGTGCATCTTACATACATCCAAAGACACTAGGAATTTCAATGATACCAAGACTATAGACTCTTAGAAACAACAAACTCATCATTGTACCAGTATCAATCTAAAGATACAAAAATTATTTTCCTTTAGTGAAAATACATTTCTGATACATACATACCTCCTCTCACATATATAACTATTCTTCAGTGTTTCCTTTCATATGTAAACATTTATTAGCATGTCACAAGCTGTGAACTCTCATGCACCCCCACAACCAACATGGTTCATCTGTGTTTCACATGTAAATCAGGATGTGACAGACCTCCACCAAGACATCGCAATATACGACTTCCTCTGTTTGACTCTATTGAATTATCACTTTGAGATTAAACAGAAAAGAAAGCACCAGTTTTTAGTGAAGGAAGAGGCAGGGAAATGCAAGTACCTATCAAAAATATATTTTCAGTACCAAAAAATAATAACTTCTAATATGGCACATTATCTCTACTTACATTTACAGCTAGAATCCCACACTGAAAAAGTATAGTAACACATGTTGAATACTGCATCATTTCTACAAGAGGTATATTCTGTGTCCAGTGCAGAAAGGGGTGTCACATACATTGGCAGAAATTGGAAGAAGCAGAAGCAAAAAAAAAAGAGAAAAACTGGTAGGACTGAAATTTGTCACACAGTATATTTTTATAAGGTTATAGGAGAACCATCCACACACAGGAATGTGGGGAAAGCTAAAATGGATGTCCTCCAAGATGTAGAATAGTTAGGAAAAAATGGACCACATGTCAACTCCAGTCCAAAACCAAGTAGATTGGTAGGAAGAGGGTCAACACAGTCTTAACTTCAAGCTAAGTAGAATGAAAGTATATATGTTGCAAGCCAATCTATGAAATGGACATGTGTGCAAAACCACAACCAACCATATATCTGGTAACCTAATATCAGAATGATAGTAGGAAGAGATGTGCCAATGTGGCATGTCACATCAAATCATAACTTCATCACACTAGCACCCCATTGTGCAACATATATATCAGACAATGAAAACTTGTTGAGGTGGAGTGCAAGAGGGAGAACCATCACCTCAGTTAACATTATCCTCCAGATAGGCCAACAAAGTAGATCACCTCAAAAAATATGTGGTAGTATCAACCCCCAGGGCCCACTGCACTAAGGTGGAGATCATGGGGCAAATTGAGTGAGGAAGAGAAAACACAACCAAGACGTGAGGATTTATGTTGTCCAGTCCAGCACTAAACCAAAACCACTTACTGGAAACTGACATCCATGTGATGGTAGGATGAAGGACCCCAACTGAAGAGGTGAAATGCAATGTGATGGATTTACTCTAATGCAACATCATCCTCCAGAGAGGATCAGATAAAGGCTGGAGTGCAATTGCAATTTATAGGTTTTACTGCATGAAAGTGGATCACAGTTATAAAATATAAGGAACCTCACCTTCCAGGTAGAATCTCTGGAACTGAGATTGGAGGATTGGTACACCACCTACAATTTCTATTGAATAAAATTGATCACATTCATGATCAGATCCCCAGGGTCAACCATCCCAGCAGCTCAAAATTGAAATATGTGAAGGACTCCCATACTCCCCTTGAACAACAAGATGTGTTAAAAGTGGTGGAGAGTCCTGAGGAACACCAACATCAAAGATAGTGTGATAAGTAACCAGGAAAACCTCATTTTGAAAAGCAAACTGCCCATTCAATTGAAGGGATGGTAAGAATGGGTAGTTATCCTCCTCTGCTATATCCATGCAAATTTATAGATTAGTAGACTGAAACTGTCATATTAATGAAGCAAATATATCATAAGGCAAAACCTACTATCAATCCTTGTGGAGCAACTTATCTCACCAGTGTGCATTATTGACCATAGGTATATATCATGATGCACATTGCAGTTTTGAGATATAAAGAGTGTGTTTTTTTCTTATAGCAAAGCCACATCAAGCTATCTGCTGACTAAGATGTTTGAAGGATATCTGGACAGGCAATGCTTACCACGGTGTGGGATCCTAATCGTAAATGTGCCATGCCCCTGCAAGTGAAAATATACAGAGTAAGTTAACTTACCCAGTCATGACCACATCGAGGTTTTAAGGATGGTAAAAGGTGGAAGGCAGTACCTTGAAAAGGAACAAAAAACTTCCAAATGAAGACAATGGGAGATGAATATATTGAGGTGTATTAGGTCACATGCCTAACTGAAGAGTTTCCTTCAATGGAGGTGACCAATCTTATGAGAGAACAACCAGAACAGAATTCAAGAAAAAGAGAGACAGGAAAGAATTGACCAATTGATGAAAGTGATGATCCCAAATTGTAAGGGTAAAATAAGAAATGCCACTTACAGATGAACTGGGCTAAAGAATTAAAAGGTGGAAATGGAGAACACTAAATGAGGCCATTCACACAATAGAACAATAGAGAGCACATACTGAACATAGAAATCTATCAGGGGTAGACTTGGAGTAAAAAATGGGCAAAAGTCTTAACCCAGTAAAATAAATATGATGCTGAAGAAAGCTGGAAAAGTCAAGTTAAAAACTGATACATGACATAGTATTTGGACTGGGGAGAAAAAAAATGACATATGGTTGAGATGTCCATCTTGGACATCCCTAGTCTTCGGAAAAAACTACCTGAATGAGATAAGACTCCATGTGAATTTGAAAAAGATCAAGAAACTAGTTGAGGCAAGACAAATGGATCATGAAAAACCTAGAGTAAAATATTGGAGAAAGTTAGCTCACAAGCTCAATAGTTCACTGGGATAGAAGGGTCAGCACCATCTTGGATAGATATGGACAGGTAGTGGGAACCTATGTTATTGGGAAAAAAATCAGTACAAGAGACAAATGTGGAGAGGAAAAAAAAAGATGAAAAATCCCTGAGAAAAATATGGATCACCAAGAATAGGTAGTGAATAACTATCACAGGGGATTAAATTCAGCAAAACGTACTCCCACTGGACCAGAAACCACCTGAGAGTTACAGAAACTACTGACAATAATAAATATGATGCCAAGACACCAAAAATTTGAGCCCCTAGTGGTAAAAACTGATAAAGGACAGGAGGTTGCACAATAAATTGTTATTGGAGAAGGCAAGGTATCAGAAAGAGATAAAAGAACAACCAAAGATGAATGGCTCAAATGTGTACTCATAGAGCCCACGTCATTTCAAAGATTCCTGAAAATATCCAAAAAAAGAAACCAATGGAAAAAATGGGCCAATAAATCAATCAAATACATATAAAACTAAAGCAAAGTGGTAAAATCCAGATTCAGAATTGATACACAATACAGCATTTAAATTGATAAGAAGAAAAAAATCAAGATAGAAGTTCAAAAAGCCATGAAGCTAAGGGAAAAGTAGATGAATCTGTGAAAAAAAGAGAAACCTTCCCAATAAGATCCCAACAGCAATACAACTATTTAAGAAGGGAGAGGGTAGAAGAGAACATTTGTGAAAGTGACATCAAGTGTTGAGAGTCAAAAAGGAATTGATCAACTTCCCATTATGCCAAAGCATAATAATCAAAAGTCCATGGAAGATGAGGCATACTAAAACAAGCACTCAAATAAGAAATGAAATACTCAATATGAACCCTGATGTCAGGAGAAGGAAGGAAAACAAGAAACTCTAATGATGAGTGCCATGTAAAAAAGGAAGGAATGGTAAACTATAAAAACAGAACACACCTGAGAAAGCATATTAAAAAATGGCAGAGTTAGGCTAGTAGATACAAGAAAAGATGCATGGCTAATTGGTTGCTGGGGATGTCTATAGTTGGGTTAGGGTTACTGGCAACCCTCATAGAATTCACCATGATAAAGACAAACTTCATGTTCAACAACCACAACTATATACAAACAAATGGCCTAAGCATGGGCAACCCAGTATCACCAATTCTAGCCAATATTTTTATGACAAGTTGAAACACAAGCAATTAACACAGCATTACATTCACCACTATACTAGTACAGATATATAGATAACACGATAGTGGGATTCACATCTACAAAACACACACTTAATTTTTTCAATCACATTAACTCTATACATTCCAACATTAACTACACATGTGAACAGGAAGAAAGCAATCAAATATTATTTCTTAACCTCAAAATTACAAGAACCTATACACAATTTACAACAGGAATCCACTGATAAATCAACCTTACTGGAGTATACATTCCTTAGAACTAAAGCACATGAAACAAAACAAAAACTCAACATACTAAAAAACCAAATAAACACAGCCATAAAACTATGCTCACAAGATAAAATTAATGATGAATGAGCCAAAATAAAACAATACTTCATCAGTATCAATGTTTCCTCCACAAACCATAGAAAACATTATATGCACACACCTAAATAGAAATCAAAATCAACCAGCAATGTTCTCATAAAAGAAGATGGAGAGCTACCAGTTATTGGTGGCCTCAGCCTCCTTCAAGGTCTTGTAATAGAGCTGTGTGACTTTGCCAGATTACATGGTGGACAGACAAAAAATTGACAGATATCATTCTAAAGATGACACCAGACATTACTAAATCATATGATACCATCCAGATAAGGATCAGTAGATTAAGAGCAAAGAAAAGGACAGTGAAAAAAGGGACCGCTAAATATAAAGCCTTTATGGAATCCCCATTTTTTGACAGCATCAGTCCTCAGAATACAGATGTTGTTACACCACAAGAAACAGATCTTACCAGAACCACATCCAGTTATAACAGAAGCACAAAAACACATTGACACCTGTACTGATAGCATACTTAGTGCTGTAGCAGCAGCCCAAGGCAGACTGGCTGATCTGAATAAGGAGATAAACTTAGAGAAGCATTTGCTAAATCAACATGAAAAATAACTTGCAAAAACAAAGCATGATTTAGAAATAGCTAGTAAAAAACTACCAAGGCTTGGTCACTACTCTAAACAAAATGTCAACAAAGGGGATAAAAGGGGACAAGAGGCACTTAGAAGCATTAAAGTTAAAGAGAAGATGATTTCTCAAGAGACACTAAAACTCTCTGATTACCACAACAAAACAAGATTAATGGATAAAAAATAAAAACTCTTCTTTTCCAGCTACTTACAGAATAGAAAAAGAAAAGAAATGCACAGAAAAATGCTAGTTGGGCAAAAACACAGCTTGAATCACATGAGAGCTGTGTGCCAAAGTCAAAATACTTAGAATTGAAAAATAAATTTTGTAGCTCAGTTAGAAAAATTGATGTGTTAGAAGTTGAGCTTGATAGCTTGAAGGAACAGGTTAAGTTAAAGACTATGGACTTAAAAGATGATAAAGGGCGGTATGGTATTGAAACTCGCATGGCTGTAAATGAGCTTAGTTCACTGGACATTGCACAAAGTTAAGTAGGTCCTGCAATGCAAGCTGTTGCTCTGTGGCTATTTAATATAACATTAAAAAATGTGCCTAATCGTTGAACAATTCAAGAAATCAATGATGAAGGACATTACATAGCCAAGTATTTCATTTCACAAAAAATTTTGTCCTCAAAAAACTGGGGCATCTCTAAAGATGGAACTTCTAGGAAGAAGCGCAAAATCCTGGATACAACACTTGTTGCAGATGATGGCTCTACAATGTCTGTAGGTTTTCGCCAGGTGGCCAGTGAAACAGCCCAGACCATATCAAATGTGACATCTGAACATCTGGATGAGGTAGCTGCTGTGGCAGGTGGTGACAAGAACATTTTCCTACATAATATTTTAAGTAAACTATCATTTTTCATGTTGGACAGGGCTGCTGCAGAAAAGAAATCAAATATACTTTTGGAAGAATGGAGAAATTCAGTACTGGAGGATGCTTCAGAAGATGATGTACAAGAAATCAACAAATTCTATTGCATGGCACATGTACTCCTTGGCTGCCACAGGAATGTGTTAGGTGAGATTGGCCCAGTCATCAATGAGAAAGGTGCATTAGGCCATGACCAGCTCCCCCAATTTGTGAACTGTGGAAAGGATTGCATTGTAGAAAGGGTAGTGCAAACAGCATCTGACATTTTTGGTCCTGTTGGGGACCATCTTGGTTTAAGAGACCTGTGGGAAGTTCATTGTGCAACAAACCCTTCAGACACAATGTGTAGAATCTAAAGGCATGTGGTGAAAAAATTACACACAGTGGCAAAACATAAAAGCCTGGCCTCCACCAAAACTGTACTTACCACAATCACCAGGACCAGAGTTGCTGACGTTGTTGATGAAAAACCAACAGATGATCTTGGGGACTTGTAAAGCAGGAACCATTAAAGGAGAGATGAGACACAGGAACAAGTTTAGGAGTAGGTTGAGACAAACAAAAAGCTTATAAGGAAGGGAAGTATATAAAATTTGCAGACTTGATTCTGGATGTTTATAAGTCAGGAAGGTCCCCAAAGACATCTCGCCTTAAAAAGAGCCATCTGCAAATCCCATAAGGAGGTTGACGTAGATAGACACGAGACAAAATGGCATCCTGAATTAAACAATACCAACAAAAGTCATATTTGGAAAAGAAAGTGAATGGGGACAATTATGCCAGAGTATCCCTGAAAATCCCTTAAGGGAAGGATGAGAGGTCTCAAAGAAAAAAACTGAATTGAGGAGGAAGGAAAAGGTAAGGTGAATATAGAAAAACTGAGGTTAAAGAAACAATACTGAAATATTGGGATCCAAACCTAATAGAGACACAAGAAAACCTACAAGCTTTGAGTACAAAAAAGAAGTCATATTGATTGTTAACCTCACGTACTTCCATATTATGTGAGGGTTGAGGCATACTGACCTTAGAATATAACTGATCCATGAACCCCAAAATCTAGTGAGATAGAAGAGAACAAGATATTTGGCCTAAAGGTGTCTCTCTGGAAAAGGAAGAAGAGAAATCAAAAGAAATGAGAGTCAAGGACAAAATGTAACAAACCCGGTACATACAGGAAAAAAGACAGAGGCTTAGGGAAATCCAGTTAAGCAAATCATGACTGTAGAATACAATGGAAAAGGAAACAAGCTGTTGAAATAATTCTCCTCTTGTTCAGGTATGCCTGAACAAGGCACAACAGAATAATCTTGAAGCAATGAAGCCGACATAATACTTAGCAACTCCTGGGGGTACAAAGGCTATAACATTCAATCAATAACTGCTGAAAGACCAACTGTATTAATAGCTGTGACACTAAACTCTAAATTCAGGATAACTATGAGTGGAAATAGTAAAATATTCACACAATGAGCTCACAAAAACTCCCAAAACTCAAGAACAACTCTTACATTTACAAAACTTTTACAATCAACAAAATGTAAGATTTCTTAAATGTTGCTCCAGAAGACAAAGTTAGAAACATTACTGATTATAACCAAAGCCAATTACATAATATAATCAGCATGAATATCACTCTTATTCAAACAAATTGCTGTTTATTTTGCAAATATGCAAAAACTAAACACAAGAATTTTTTAACAACCTGTTTTTGAGCAACAACTAAAAAGTTTTCAAATTATGCACGCTATTTATTAAATTAAGAATACGTTAACAAAACAAAATAATCCTTTGTGAATTTTTCAACCTAAAAAAAAAAACAACTATATACTGTCCAAACTTCTAACTAATATTTTCCTTCCTGAAACTATATCACCAGTAATTTGATTCCAACACACATCTTCCTCCAATATTTACATGCCACTAGCCTTTAGCTACCTCACATCTTATCTTTCAAAAATACATTTTCAGATAAAGAATCTACAGCAATGAGATAAATTTTGTGGATAGTATCTTGTTTTTATTTTAACATTGACTCTTAATATAAAGTATCACTACAGAAATCTTAGAATAGATTATGACCAACTGGTAAACAAGAATAGGATTAAAACCCCAGACAGCTATAAAGTGATGTATTATGATATCAAATGATCTTTTGAAGCCATTTATGAATATGCCCTAGTCTGAAACAGAAGCATATGTGAAAAATTGGAGACATGCACTACCACTTTTAAAAAGAAGTTAACTTTTAACACTTATTGTGAAAAATAACCATTCAATATTCAATTACTAAATAAACTGAATAATAACCCTCAAACTAAACATTATTGTATATCCGAAGGAATAATGCCATTCTGTATGAGAAGTTGAGGTATTATTTCTGAAATCACATTCTTTCAATAAAATACTTATATGATAAGAAATCTATGTAAATAAGACATAGAAAATATAGTTGCTTAATATGTTTCCATCTGGAATGTACCATAAACATCTATGAATTATCTTAAATAATTCAGTCAGCTTGTCTTCATGATGTCTGCAGTGATGAGTTTTGTACTTTTCTATTGTGAAGATATGATAAACTGTTTAAGCTGCATTACTAATGGTTCATTACAAATTAATATTAAACACAAAAATTTGAATGATAGTTGGGTTGTGTAAATACATTAACACTTTCAACATGGGTACCTTTTTCTGCACTTCATAAGCTTTTGATAAGTCAGCTAATAATCCACATTTTAATACAAGTTTTAATACACTAATTTTATAAATCACTATTAAAACAAAAAAGTCCTGAAATTTTTCTTAGTAGGAGAATTATAGTATTTGATCTCTAGGCAATCCCTCTTTTCTAATGTATTTACACCCACTCTGAGAAGTAATTTGACATAAATTACTCATAATGTTCTCAATGCTCAGGAAAAGCATTATTTTTACAAAATTCAATCTTATTTAGTTATTAATGCTTTTTGCATTTTATCATTGTATATTCTTTTGTCAATATTTAATTAAATAAAAATATTATTCAGTATAGTAGAACCATTTGTATAAAAAAGAAGTAGGGTTAATAAGCTTCATCAAAAGTTAACAGCAAAAAAATTAGACCTAGGTTAGTACTTTATTTCAAGCGTATTATTTATTTTGTTATAATAAAAGTAGCTAAAGCAAAAAAAATTAGAAACTGTTTTTTTTACATTACTTAAAATTAAATTAAATAAAGAATAATAATGATACAATTTTTGACAGGGTACACGTGTAAGTAACCTATGCATTATGTAATTTCATGTGAGCTATGCATTTGTCAAGTGATATACAGATTCTATGGTAGAAACATTAGCATAAAGAATTTAATGCCATTTTAGAAAGAAAAGAGGGATAATTTAGATTTATTTTATTTTTTTTTGGTGGTTACGATATTGGTCAATTTCACCAAGTTCTTGCAAAGAAAATAACAGATAACTACATAGTTTTACTGAAGCCTATGTAGAAGGTTTTGTAGATTTCATAAATGAAAGTTGAGAATTTTCAGATCAAGAAAAGTATTTTTAATTTTAGATGAAATCACTTTGAATTCAGATCAGTCGACAATTTTTATGAATTTAGTTTCATCTTCTCATAAAAAGTGTTGTGCACCTGCAGTAGTTTCTTATAATCTTATTTCAATTAACCTACAAAATGATAAACAAGTTTCTCTTCAAGTGAAAAGTCATTAAAAGATATCTTAGAAATGAGAAAATTGATATTATGGCCCAATCAATCACCTAATATTAATCCAATTGAAAATTTATGGACTGAGTTAAACTAATTAGCAAAAGATTGCAAGCCAAACACAGAAGATGAGCTTTAAGAAATACTCAAAGAAGGATGACAATCAATCACTCAAAAATATCTGTAAAAACTCCTGAATGTGATGCAGCACTAAAATCCAAGGGAATACTAACTTGTGAAACTGGTTTTTGTAATTTTAGGTATCCATTTTTATGTTCAATTATTGCAGAGAAACTTGTTTGGTCATTTTGTAGGCTAATTGGAATAAGACAATCTAAAAACTACACCATGAGCACTACACTTTTTATGACAAAATACAACTAAAATCATGAAATGTTTAGGTGTCTATAAAAGTTGGTGTTAAGATTAGGATTTGAGATCATATTTGAACAGATCTTGTTGAATGCATTCTAAAAACATATTAGTTTTACATATTTTCTCTAATAAAAGATATAACATAAGCAATATTGTAAGAGGGGCACTTTTTTTTCCAACCCCATATATTTATGATCTACACTTAATAGTTATTTACAAAATAATTTTTAGTTTACAGAGAGGAAATTCATTACAATCTACATTAAATAAATTAAAATAAATAAGAATATTAAAGCAATATAATATGGTGTGAAATTAGCCAGACCTTACCTTTTTCACTTAACATCTCATAGAGAGGATTAACAGAAGATGAGCTACCATATGCTCCAGGTGTACATTCATCAGGGACCACATAAAAACTCTCAGGTTGCTCACTTTCAGGACTATACATGTTACTCAATAATTTAATATCTTTTCTTCTAGAAGAGGGACTGTTAGTCTTGGTACCTTTAAGTCCTGAGATGGTCACATTAGATCTATCACCAAAGCTACCCTGTCTAGATGATTCCTTTGATTTTTCTACAGAAAGTTTAGCTTTATTCACTGTGCCACAAGTTTTATTTCTTTTTTCCCCTGGTGATGCTGGGAAGTATGTGGATGTATTGGAACATGATGTGACAGGGCACTCATTAGCTTGCTGAGATGAAAGAGATTTTGTTTTTGCCCTTGCTCCTGTGGTGAAATTATCTCCAGAGACAACAGGTGACTCGGTTTTTGAAATAACATCACTTTGGACACCTGTAAAATACTAACTCCTGTTAATATAATTTACTTGTATGGTGTAGTTCTTCAATAAAGCATATGACAGATACATATCTGTAATTTTTACCATGACTAAATTACAAAATGATGAAGTGAAACAAATATATTACTGTTTCTTAAATGTATGTATTTATACTACCAGGTTTGGAATGTTTTATTTGTAATGAATTTGTTTTACATTATGAAAAAAAATTCATATAACAAAATCCAGAAAATGAGCAAGACAGTTAAAAGATCTTGTGATGTTCATTTCTGAGTTATGTAAGTGTATATTTAACATGAGAATCATGGTGTTTAAAAAAAGCAAACCTTACCACACCAAATAAACTCAGTTTATTCTGTTCCAAAACAACACAAATTGTTTTAATTACAAGGTATAGCATCCACATTACACTGTGATTATGGTGTCACATACTTGACTTATTGTGGAAAGCACTTATCAGTTTTGAAAACTAAAACTTAACATATTCATTTTTTTTCACAAATTAAAATATCCTATCCACATTTTTCTATAATATCTTAGTTTCAGTCACTGAAAAAATTTATTAAAAGCTTTTTTTAACTTTTGATAGTTAAATGTACTTACACCATACTTTGTTTGACTTTAAACTATGGTTAAATTACAGTAGATGCTTACCTAAGTAAAGAATGCTAACAGCTTCACCATTCTGTATAATTGTTTGGGAGTTTACAACAAAGTGGAAATTAAGATGGTAGTTCAATTGTGATATCTAGATCTCACAAACAAAACCATTCAATAACATAGAACATGAATATATATTTTTTCCATATAATTATTTATAAAATTGTAGTACAGTTTGTTTTGAATTTGTGCAAAGCTATATGAGGGCTAACTGCACACAGCCTGTCCTGAGTTAGCAGTGTGAGACTACAGGGAAGGCAGCTAGCTAGTCTTTACCACCAACTGCCAATTCTTGAGCTACTTTGTAACCAAGTACCAACAGTGGAATTGATTGTTACATTATAATACCCTTACAGCTGTTAGAGTAACCACAATTGGTGTGATAGAGATTCAAATATGAGCCAAGTGCCCTAACCACCAAGCAATACCAAGACCATTTTAGTAGATTTCTGCATTTAGTTATAAACATCGCTGTACTATATTAGTCACAATACTACTCAAAAGACTCTTCCACATTTGAAGAATTAACTCGTGAGGTCTTATCTATTTTCACCTGTCCTGCTTTATGCTGGATAATTCACTCAGCAAATTTCATCATGTTGTCTGGAATAATGGTTAAGTATGAAATAAAGAAATCAAACAGCAAATTCAGAAACTTTGGTTTTGCTTTTTCATTAATATGGCTTTGCATTTTAAAGACATTCTGGTGAAATATACATTAAAGTTTAACATAAACTTAAAAAAAGATAACAATTAATCCCAATGTGGCTTTGTTGTACAAGAAACAAACAAACAAAATAATTCACCTGGTGTTTGTATGATCTTGGCCTTATCTTCATTTGGTTTTGGGTCTGTAAAAGAAAGATTGTTACAGCTGATATTCTGTCTGCATTTACATGATGACAAAAAATAATGTGTCAGTGTTATTTATTGTTAATAAAATACCATTTTGTAGTGAAATATTTGATATAAATCTCTCTTATTTCTGCACAATCAACTTTTAAATACACTGCAATTAAACAAACCTAAAGTTATTGTGACATATTTTAGATGCAGTTATCCCATTAACACCTAAGGCTAAGTTACTGAAAACAATTCTGATAATGTGAACATTACATAATTTTGAGTTCTATGTTTTCTGTACTCCTTTGAATAATGGAAAATATATGTATGACCGCTTTTGTTAAGGAAAGGTAATCTTTCTTCCAGAAAGAGGAAAAGATGGATAAAAAGTATACCTTAAGCTGAAAGATTTGCAATAGGTTTGAAGTCCTCTCCTTGTTTAAACTTTCACGTCAGACCTAAAGAATAATGTGTGAAGTTAAGACCTTGTTAGGAGATGAGTTGGATCTTCCAAGATGCAGACCTGAATTTCACTCCTCACTTTGTTTATAGTATAAAGCAAAAGTCAATGACTGCTGGTTAACATGGTAATGCAAGACTAACTTATCCCAATACAGGGTACAGATCTTGCTAAATTTCATCTTTCACTGTTTCCATTCTTCCTATTACAAGTTTGAGTTGCAGGTAAGTAGGTGGGAATAGCACATACCAATGGAGAACTATGCCAACCACCAGCTAAAACCACCACTTCAATTGGAGGACCTTGCACCTCAGAAAAATCTGCTAAACAAGCTGCCCCAACTGGGAAATCACCTAAAGAAATGTTTTATACCCATTAAACTTTTATTGAAGTAAACATATTTAGATGAGCTGTACTATGACTTATAAATTTGTTAATAACTTTCAGAAAGTCTAATTCATCCACACTGTTCTTCAGAATAAAGAGAAAAACAAGATGATTAATGTGAGACTGTGGTATGGTGAGGTACAAGTAACATTTCAGTTTTCTTTGGACAAAAAACAATCTTTCAGCAGTGCATGTTTTCACTTGAACTACCATACAGACTTTGAACAGGGTAAAAACTGATGGTCAAACATCTTTAAACTCAGGATTTTTGCATATTGTTTCACAAATATAATACATGTAAACATCTGATCAACCTGGAATGTTCTTGGTAACAACACTGTGCACTTGTTCAATTTCATATCCTACTCAGCCCTTTGACTTTAATGTCACCAGGTCATCTCAATAGTTGATAGACTGCTTGCATAGTGATTTCTCAATTACTGCTTGTTTATGCAAATCATTTGTAATATAGCTCCCAGAAACTGATTCAATGCCAGCTGCAAACACTATATAATTTCACATTTAGCCTCTATAGTTTTCACCTCCATAAAATGCAGGCTCTTCAATGCCTATGGAATTAGAAGTGGATAAAACAGATTTGTAAAACTGTGTTGTAATGCCAGTATCATAAGCATCCTGCAGAAGAGAGACTAGGCTTCCAAGTTGTGAGTGGAGAAACTGCACTAAAACTATACATGACTGCATTAGAATATGCACTGGCTGAGCCATCGTAAATAGTTTTTCCAACAGCTTCAGACCCCCCCAAAAAACACTGAATTTCTGCATCTATTTATAAACCAATAAGCTTGCATGTACATCTCTGATGACAATGCACTATCATTAAAGGTTTCCTCTAGCCAAGCCAACAAGTTGCTACATTGATCTACAAACGATATCATAGCATTGTTTCATCAAACCAAGTGTGTTGAACACAGAGGTCATAGAGTGACAGAAGAGGTATTATCCATTCTAAAGGCTACATATGATGCTTTCTATGAATGGAGTATTTAACAAATGAGACCACCTGTTGTAGATTTTCTTGTGATTTAACCAAGTACAAATGACAATGTACAGTATCTTGGATTATCAAATTCAATTCATAACCAGAACAGTAGCTGAAAGTGCATTTTGGATTTTCATTTAAATCCAATTTAAATTTGTGTTGCTACTCCACTTTTTCAGCTCTATATTGCACTGAATCCATCATAAGTCTGAACGAGTTTGATTAATAACTCACCTATATGATAATAGTCCTTCTCATATATCTCATATATATATATATATATATATATATATATATTTAAACCATCATTGACATATCTCACATACAAATTTAATTGTACCTAATATGCACTTCATCACAAATGATGCCAAGAAAACAGTTGTTGTTAACAGCTTCCACAAAATTATCCAGTACATTATGAGCTATGAGTTTACTTTAAACATTTGAAAAAAAGCATTAAACTGAAGGTTGTATTTTGTTTCCACAATTGCATAATGTTATTCATACAATACACTAAACCTTGCTTTCCCTTATAATAGCATCAGAAATCACTTCAAATGTTTTCTTATTTGCCTTCCATCTTCTTTTCTGCTAACATACTTTATCATTGCATCTTGTGTTTTGATACTGATCTTTGTAGTCGTTCTATGATTCCAACTTCTGTAATCCTTTACTAGACCACCTTTGCACCTTTTAAAATCATTCTGTCCTGCTAATCATGAAGACATGGAAACTGAGAAATGCTGTGATGGAAGTGACTACTTTGCATGGCTTTAATGCTGGCAAATTATGTTACTTGTATTATAACTGTATTTAACCAAGGACAAGAGAGTTCTAGAACTGTCTTGGAAAGTTTGGCTTTTCTGCTGGTCATATTTTTATTAGTACTGTGTATGCAAATTCTATATATTATGGTGTTGATGCTGACAGGTTCTTTGTTAATGAAATGGATGTTGGTTCTGTACATTATGATGTTGATAACAGTGGGTAAATCATTAGTGAAGTGGATATGGTTTCTGTACATAGCACCAATATTGGTGAATTTATTGTCATTGAAGTTAATTTTGATTTTAAAACATGACACTGATATTGGTGGGTTTATCGTTACTAAAGTGAATGTTCATTCTGTACATAATGACAATTTTACTGATGCTACTGGCTTTAGAAATGCTATTAAAATTGCCTGTGAAGATTTATACTTATTTGGAGATCCATTTATTTAAAACAGTAGACAAAATATTGGTCACATTTCACATTGTGGATAATTTAAGAAATGGTACTGCATAAAGCTATAAAGATAATTATCAGGTTCAACACGTCTCAATAGGACTAAGCTTTATAGCAGGTACATGTTTGAACTCTAGGTCTTAAGTATAGTTGAAAGTTACTATAAAATTCTATAATACCCATAGTGTTAATAATTGTGATTTAAGATCTTACATAGTACCTACAAGTCATTGTACTTTTCCTTGACATTGTCTAGTCAATAACATTTTATGGTGGTTTTGAAGAGTTTTTGACCACTATTGTAATAGTGGAAAAATACATGGACAATTGCAGGCAAATTTAGGAGTATAAAAACAAAAAAACATTGCTTATACTGTTCCAAAATATCTGACTGACATGAAATATAAAGAGAATCATATACCTTGTTTAAAATTTGTAAATCTAGCAGTGTATTGAATCATAATATAACATGTATATAGTATCATTCAAGAGCTTAAACACTGGTCTCTAATCATCCTCTTTTCTCTAATTTAATAACCACACTTCCACTAAGTATGAAATTTAACATAAATTACTCATTATAATATTGTCATTACTCAGAAAAAGCAAGCTTGTAATAGCCTTCAATCTTATTTTGTTACAGGAAATACAATGTCACACCCCTCCCACTAAGTCCATCTGTCACACCTTCTCTTTCAGGATTTGTCAGTAGTTTTCTCTTACCACTACATTAGTTATAACCAACAATAATCCAATTTTTCACCAACAAAAGGAAATATTATATTACATTGTTTTCTGTACAAAAAATGTACATTATTTTCTGAGAAAATGTTTCATTTCACAAAGGAAATGCTATCGAGTAGTTGGATGAAGTTTGAATGGTTCTTTTTGCAGAGATAGAAAGCCAGAAAAAATGTAATAATTATGGGAAATTGTCTGTTTTTTGCATGTTATTATTATTATATGTTCTTTATACATGTAAAAACAGCTGGTATAGGTAGAGAAAGTATATGCAGAGGAGTGAACAATGTTTCAGCCTTCTCCAGTCATCAGGAGAATAAGAATGTAGAGAGCATGTTTACATGTTGGATATATTTATTAATATAAGTATAAAGGTGTTCTTTTGTATTGGTATATTTTGGGTTTGAGCTTTTGTATAAGCAAGGCTTCTTTAATTTTGCATTTGTTTATGTTTGTTTCTTTATTTAGTATTTGGGTGTTTGCTATGGTTATGTTGTGTTTATTTGATATGCAATGTTCAAATTTGTGTGAAGATGACTTTTTGTTCTTTAAATCTGGTTTCCATTTTTCTACTTGTTTCTCCAATATAGAAGTCATGGCAGTTATCACATTGTATTTTATAAGTAATGTTGGTGTTATGTTTGTCAGTGTAGTTTTTACATAGTATAGAGCTTAGTTTTGTGCCTGGTTTTTGAATAAATTAACTGGAATGTTATATTTTGTTACTAGTTTTTGGCAAATGTTGGTTATTTTTCTACTGATATCAGGAATATATGGTATACAGCAGTATATACTTTTGTGATTTTTTTAAATTGTGGGGTATGTTTACTTTTGTGAGTTGATTTTGCAAACAAATGGCCTAAGCATGAGTAATCCAGTATCACTAGTTCTAGCCAATATTTTTATGACATGAGTAGAAACACAAGCAATTAACACAGCATTACATTCACCACTATACTATACAAATATATAGATAACACGATAGTGGGATTCACATCTACAAAACACACACTTACTTTTTTCAATCACATTAACTCTATACATTCCAACATTAACTTCACATGTGAACAGGAAGAAAGCAATCAAATATTATTTCTTAACCTCAAAATTACAAGAACCTATACACAATTTACAACAGGAATCCACTGATAAATCAGCCTTACTGGAGTATACATTCCTTAGAATTAAAGCACATGAAACAAAACTAAAACTCAACATAGTAAGAAACCAAATAAACACAGCCATAAAACTACGCTCACAAGATAAAATTAATGATGAATGAGCCAAAATAAAACAATACTTCATCAGTATCAATAAGTTGCCTCCACAAACCTAGACAAAAAACAAAATAAATTAACAAAAGTAAATATACCCACGATTTAAATAACATGAAACCACATACTACTGCATACCATAAATTCCAGATATCAACAGTAAAATAATCAACATTTGGCAAAAACTAGTAAGAAAATAAGACATTCCAATTAATGCCAAGTTTATTCAAAAACTAGGCACAAAACTAAGCTCTATATTATGTAAAAACTACACTGACGAACACAACACCAACATTATTTATAAAATACAATGTGATAACCTTGTAGGTGCCAAGACTTTATATTGGAGAAACAAGCAGAAAAATGGAAACCAGATTCAAAGAACAAGAAAGGTCACCTTCACATGTTTTTAAACACTGCAAATCAAATAGCCACAACATAACCATAAAAAACACCCACATACTAAATAAAGAAACAAACATAAACAAACACAAAATTAAAGAAACCTTACTTACACAACAATGCAAGCCCAAAATAAACCAAAACAAAGGAACACCTTTGTACCTATATTAATAAATATAATCAAACATCTAAGCATGCCCTCTACATTCCTACACTCAATTACACAACTGCCTTCAAACACATAGTCAGCTATAGGTCAGTTACCCCTTTCTTTCTTTGTGAACCTGATGATGACCTAAGAAGGTCGAAATGTTTTTCGCTACTCTACATAGCACTTTTTTCTAACCATACCAGCTGTTTTTACACACAATTTTCTCTACAAGTGGGTTTTCTCATCATCACAGATTCTATGTTCTTTGTTGTATTACTTTATTAAATTAAAATTATTTAGTGCACTACTACAAAATTTTGTGAGGATACATTTAATACATTAAAAATTCATAGTAGCTAAACTATAACATGATCAAAGTAATCACATGATTATTAAAATTAGCCAAGTCTGCACTGAGAGGAATAAAGTGGTCAATAATTATATTTAACGTACTGAATAAGGTGCAAATGAGAATACACAGCATAGCTGTATATGGACAAATATATTTATACATAAAATGATTTTCTTTATGCATGTCAGTAAGTCATCAATTAAATACTCAAAATTACATTCTATTACATTGCATGATTCATATGATTTGTTGATTATTCTGTGTGATTATGTGGTATAAAAATATAAATGCAGATGATACAGAACATTTGTCAATAATAATTGATTACCCTTAATTTTCCATAAAAGCTGTTTAAAATTATAGAAAATGTACTTAATAGTATAGAAAACAAATATTACACTACTACTCTGTACCTATGTAATTATCATATTTTTTAAAGAAATATATGTTTAAAAAAATCACTTTTGAATTTGAAATTAAAGCTATGTCCACAATTTGTGGTAACAAGAAATGCACTTGAAGTAAAAATATATTCTCAAGATGGTTGGTATGGATTATCTTCAAGTAAAAAGGTTGCAATGTTTTTCTTTTTTTTTTATTTCAATTAAAATTTTATACTTATTCCAGCCACCTTGAGAATACATTAAAAGTTATGTCCGTATAAAGAAATTTTATTAAAATCAAAATAATAAACTAAATTTAGTAATAAACATAGATTTTTTTTAAAAAGAAATATCAGTTCTTGTACATTGTCTTAGATGATATATAATATTAAGTTTGCATCCTAAGGATGCAATCAAGAGAAGCTTTAATACAAATATCTAAGTTACTCAATAAAAAAAAATATTTACAATTTTCTCATAAACTAGATTAGCCAGGCACAAATAAACAGTATCTCCAGCGTGAAATATAATACTTTGTTTAAAATTACCTATGTTAGCACAGAGGTAATTGTTTTACCCTGTTCTTATGAAGACATTTTGGGATTAACCTCTGTTGCCCTTCAAGGTTTAGAAAAAGTTTGGTGGCTATGGGTTGTTCTGATACATATAGTAAAACGAGACAGTTTGTTTGTTAAAGCAATTAATGAGTTTGCATGAAATAAAGGTCAACAATGATAAGTTAGATAATGATAAGCTTTATGTTGTAAACTAACCACTTATTTTTTGACCTAACTAAATTTGAGCATTAGAAGAGGGCAAGATTGGTAAGTTGAATGAAATAAAGTGTACTACGTTATTCTAAATTATGAATACGACAATGTTGCAAATACTTCAGTTGCTGTTCACGATAAGTCAGAAGAAGATGTAATGATTGTAAAACAATTCATCACTTTGAATATCAGCCATATTAATCTACAAATAAATACAGTGGGAACTAAACTGATCAGCAGTTAGGATAGTGATGGCAATTCAATGATTAACATAGCAACAATACATGAATACTAAAAATGAGCCGCTCACCTTATTTTCTGAACAAATGAGTGAAATTTCATAGTAAAATATCTACAGAATATTTTTGTTAGTCACTCAATCGAAATAACCAGATCAGCTGAGGTTGTTAGGCATGAAATCTGGAACATTACCAGATGTATAGCAGAAAGGAGTTCAATTATATATACAAGCTGTAGATATCACAATCCTTGTTTACAAAGAACTTGGCAGAAATGTTATAGTGAATACTGGTTTGAAAAAATTAAGTTTCAGTTATCTGATACTGAAGAACCATACTAGTAATCACACTCCTTCCCTTAGAGAAACAAGAACCATTACTTGGATCAGGGAATATTGAGAGATACTTAGTTGTTTGTGAGCAAGTAGATATACTCTAGTTTGGAAATTCCAATTTCTTGACAATGATATGACAATTAAGTTACTTAAGATACCTAAATAAAGCAGGATACACCCCCTTTTTTTAAACAGGATAATATACATACACTAGAGCCTCAACATTAATCAAAGGTATTGTTCTGACTGCATTAAATGCCCTTAATACCAAAACTGTGCTATAGGAAGCTGGTTTCAATATTTTTGGTGTATGCATTTAAAGCCATTTTTGCCACTTATTGGTAACACAATACTGTCTTCATTTAAGAGCATTTTTCAACTTTTCTTTTTCAAAATTTATTTTACAATTAGTTGTAATATATCATAGAAATTCAAAACTGAAAACATTCAGGCTCTTTTAATTTCAGATCCAACATACCACTTCAGTGTGCAAACAGATTTACCTGAATTACTGTCCACTAAAAAATCTTCAGCCTTCATTAGTCCAATAATGGGAACTAATGAAGCATGACTGAGTTTTGTATGAAACAGTTCATGATCATTGTACTTTCCAGTGCCTGTTCCAATTGGGTTATCCTGTTGGAAGTAAAATAATAATAAAAAATATAAAACTGTAATAAACATTTTGTGTATACATCAGCACTACACACATTAGTTTACAGAAATACACAAGGAAAACAAAAAAGGAATTGTATATTTACTAAACAAAAACAAAACTCGAATGAAAAAAAATATACTCTTCTTTATAAAATAAGACACCAAAATATTCATGCATTAATTTTGATATTTGTAATTAACATGCAGAATTAATAAACTTTTTCAGGTTTATTGCTTTGCTGTTCATGTTTCAAAAGCTTTCAATTCCTACAAATGAAAGTTTTGTTTTTTAATTCATGTTGTGTAAAGTTGTGCTGCAACAAATTTAGTTTTTATTATCATAGAAAAAAAAAGGAAATAATTTAATTATGCTAAATTTAACTAAAGTTTAAATGTGGCAAAATAACTGCTGAACTTGTATGTACTCTGTAGTGCATACATTATTGCTCTTAATTAACACCCTCTTTCTAATTATCTCCTCCCCAGTAGTTTTATAACATTTGTTTTGTGTAACAGAACTAGCAATTGAACACATAATCTACTTCTATTATTGAAATTTTGATTTAAAAAAAAGGGAAAGAAAAACAAACTCACATGCATACATCCAGAGACACTTATTAGCACTGAAATCAACAAATAACATAGGGTAAAGAGAATTTAAAACTGCACAAATACTGTAATTAGTACATACACCCCTATACAGTTTGCAACACCTCAGGATGTTAATTAGCAGCAATATGGTACATATATGTACAAGTTACATACTGGTAATTATTTACAGAAGAATAAAGAAATGTAATAAAATAGAGCTTTCTCACTCCCAGACAACCAAATATTTAACCATGTTGTGCATTTTATTTTTGACTGCATATGTTTCTAAATAAAACAACCATGCTCTTAAATTTAGTATTTCTTTACGTGAATGAGTCAAAACTGTCAAGCCCAAAACAAATATCAATTTTTGTTGTTGTAAAGCTTATAACTTAAGCAAGTGAATGTTTAAATTTTACTTGCAATTTTTGTACACATCATTAAACTTTTTACACAAAAAATGAGAATTAACAAGGCTTTAATTTGAACACAATACAATGCATATTGCAAATTCTTGTCAAATATGGATTTTAAAGCAATTTTGATAAAACGTTATTTTATAAGTAGTAGCTAGGTTGCAATAGATTGTACACAGTAAGACATCTATATCCAGGCACTCAGGAACTGACATTCATATGTGTGTAGAATGAAAATTACATCATCAATAAGTCAACAACAATGGACTTGGTGAGTGGAAAAGAGCATCACACAGTCTTCACCTCAAGTTCATGAGACCAGAGGGAATTTTATGCCCCACACCTAGGAGTGAAACAGGTAATAGCAACATAATAAATTGGCTGATCGATCCGAGAAGAATCCAACACCTGGCATCAAAAAAAGTCTATGTAATGTAAAACTTCTCCAACATAAAAGGAATATGACCGGAACCACCCCAAGCATGTTAACATCCTCAAAATAATAACAACAAGGGATAGCAGAAAGGGAAGAACTTTAAGTAGTCTGCAAGTACCTTAACTGAGACCAATAACATGAATGTGGTACCAAGAGTATATGTAAATGAGTGAAGGAAAAGAGACATCTGTAATACATGCATGAGGACTTATGCTGATTGGTTCAGCTATAAAACCAAAACCCAACCACTGGAAACCAAATTCCATGTGGGATTAGAATTAGGGATCTCAATGAAAAGAGAGAATTGCAATTTTGATTACTCACTCCAATGTTAAATACCAGTGGACATTCTGTTATCTACACCAGCAGAACACCACTGCTCTATTCTTAACTAAATAGTTTATCGTCATTTATGTATATCTAGTATAAGTGTATGCACGTGTGTGAATATAATTTGTTTTTTATTAACACATTCATAATTTATTAAGTGTGGAAGAAAAACAATATAGTTAAACAAATGATTGACAGGTAATCCTAAAATAACAAAAGACCCCTAGTAACAGTTGAACAGGAGAAAGGAAACAACTAACTTATTTTCTTTCATGAACTATGAATATCAACCAATTTGATGAAAATTTTTACAAAAATTAGATAACTACAACAAATAATATTAAAAATAAAATTACTCACAAACCATAACAATAAAACATCTTATTTTTCCAAAGTCAGTGGAATGTATGTTAAAATGTGTAGGCCCTCCAAACTTCAGGCAAGACCCAATAAAGGTCAGTTTATTAGGTAATTAATCTCCAATGAAAGTAAAGCCAAAATTTTTTGTGGGGAGTACCATGGCCTGAAGCCTGTGCAAATATGCTAACAGGTACATATAATCTCAAAAGTGGTAATGCATAATTCACAATGCAAAATGAATATGCAAACAAAACTCTATTGGCAGAAACAAAAACTTTTTATAATGAAGTAACAAGTTCAATAACTTGGTAGAAATATAAAGTAATTCTGCTTTGGAATGACTCATCAAGTTACAAATATCACTTGTATAATAAAGAGTAAACGTTTTGAAAGAAATTAATACAAAGATACAGTAAAAAAAAATTAAAATAAAATACTTGAACAGAGTACAAACTTGAAGTAACAACACAATTACTGCCAAACTCAAAGTGATAGTTCAGTAGGATTGAACACACAGAGACACATGCCTCACAAGTGTATGTTGCACACTCATTGGTGGAGGGTTGCGACATGATGATTTGCATGCAAGATGCACTGTAATCAGTCAATTCCAAATGTGTGGAAGGTTTGTCGTATGTACAATAAATTTCTTTTCACACAGAAAGCAGCAATAAAAGATAATAGCTATTTATATGAGAAGAGGTAATATACCATATCACAAGTAGTAATAATTTGAAACTAATTCTGATTAGTTGATTATTTTCCTCAGTTATGACAATGATCAAGTCAGCTGAATTAACCAAACACTATAATGCAAAACCATTATGGCAAAATTTTGGTTACTGGTTACTTGAAATAAATGAAAGCAATAATAATTGGAAACACTTATTGTAATTAATTTATTATTTTCTGCAACATTGAGTTATTTCTATTTTCAGTTATTAGATAGTTAAATAGTTCAAAAACTGTAATAATTGGAAACATTAATTTTAATTAGTTATATTCTTACCATTAATTTATTTAATTTTAAATTCAATTACTTGATAGTTTGAATAATTGAAAACAATTATAATCAAAAGCACTATTTTATTATATTCATAATATTACTCACCTTAATCATAGTCTTCATTAATCAGTTATTATACATGTCGTTTATCATTGTTGAAGGATAAATGATTATATAAATTAAACAAGATGATCTCAAAGCTCTGATTAATATTTACATTTTTTTTATATAGAAAAACTGTTTCTTTCAATGATAATTATTTTTTTACCAAAGAGAAGTGTAATATTGTTTAAAATACTGCTATTTATGCTTCATTCACAGTTTTCAACTATGTTACATATATCATCCTACACAATATATATATATACATACAAACATAAAGCATTTGATACAAAGTAAAATATGAGAGATATTTTGTAATTACTTTAAAAAAAGATAATCCCTAATTTTGTCCAGAAGTCACAGAAAACATACACTTCAGCACTATTATAAGTGTTGAGTATTACATGTTCATACAAAACTTCAGTTTTCACTAAGCATGGTTTAAATGTAAATTAGTCTTGAATAATCCATTCCCTTCTGTTTAGCAGATTTTCATTGCAAATACTTCAACAATGCTAAGTATTTAATTAAACTTTAAAAATTTACTTATTAAAAACTTGTCTTTAAATGCAGTTTATAATTAAATTAAATAAAGTTCTGATCAATGAATAAGATATTTGAAAGATAAATCTGTTACTTACAAACTCCACTCCCACCATCCAATCTGAGCCAACATCTGGAAGTTTGCCAAGCCAACGCACCCACCCATACTCTGGTCCAGAATCACTAATCCACACTACACGATTATTAAGTTGAAGGGGAGGTGGAGGTGTGCCATCAGCACAAACAGCTTCTAATGGTATAGGATCAGGCTTACTTGTGGATGAGTGCACAGATACTTCAGAAACAGTGGTAGCTAAGTAATCACAGGGGAATATATAAACATATTTTTATATATCAAAAATCTTTTTGATTTAACACAATCAACAACCACAGAACTGAGGTGTTCTTCAAAAGCTCGGATAGGTTTCAAAAGAACTAATGGCAATTTTCTGATTAGATTTTCTGACCAATTGAAAGATGCAATAAGTTTTACAAAGAAGAGAAATATCTTGCTTAATTTTTGGCCAAATAAAATGTCTCATAATTTTGTCACATCTTGTTGACACCTGAGTGGCCTTCTAGATGTTCATGGGCAATTTCCAATATTTCAAAACAATATTCTTTTGGAATAACAATTTGATAAAGTACAGCTCACTCCACTGAAGGTGGTAAATTTTGTGATCTTCATTTTCTCATGAGCACACCAATTTTGAAAAAATAACTTTCTCCAGTTCATCTATGGAGTGCATATTTTTTATAATGAAAAGATCTGTAGATCCTTTTCTTGCTGATTAATCAGTTTGCTTTTAGCAAACAAAATTTCACCAGCTGCACCAAATCCCTCATGTCCATCACAGCCACTCAAAGCTTCATCAGTAGGACAATCATTCCTAATATCCAAAAAATGCCCGTGACAAGTCTATAATGTTGCCCTCTGAATATTTCTTAGCCTGAGCTCGAATCGCATTACACAAGGGAAAGATTTTGGGATTCTCAACCTTATCCTTAGATGAAACAGTTATTGGCTTGTTACACTCATTACCCTTCTCATCAATTGTCAAATAAACAACAACAGGTGATCTGGTGAAACTACATCCATATGTGGACACAAATGCACTGGACATTACCTCCTTTATCCTTTTCAAACTCCAACATGCATTACATGACCAGGCTTTTTACAAAAAATAACAGAAAGGCTTTAAATGATTGCAATAATATTTTATCATGACTTAAAAGTTAAATCTTTATGTCAAACAAAAGTCCACATAATTTCTAAGCATCTAAAACTGAGCTTCCAAACATCTGAATGGAAAATGTATGGTCTGGGTGAATTTGTCTCAACAGACTTCTAATGATGAAGAAGCAGAAACAATGCTTAAGCTGTCAAATAAGGTGAAATCAATTGGAAGTAGAATGAATCATAGTCAGGAGTTGAGGGAATAGCTAAATTGAGAGAATGACAGAGAGATGTAAACCTGTCCAGTCTTATAAGAACAGTTATACTGCTAATGCTTGAGGAAAAGATACTGGAAACCAAAACAAATGTAGTTGAGAATTTCAATACATTACAAAGACACCAATCATCTGAGACCCAAATTGAAAGCAAATCCACTGAAAAACCTTGTAGCATCTATTCTATCAAAAGAATCTGGTTGGGTAAAGACAAGTGACCTACAATTAAATTCATACATCCTAAAAGATAACATATTAAAAGACTCAGACTGATACAACAGGAATGAGCCTAGTAGAGAAAATCAAAGGTCTTATGCATGTGTGCTTCCTTAACAAGAAATCAGTATAGAATTGTGAAAATGCATGATGAAAATTTTTCCCCTCAAGAAAAACAGACCTTGAACCATTACCCAATGTACTGCAAGAAGTATGAGAATACTAATATGGAGGGTAGAATTCATCTCCTATCCAAGGATCCTGGAACTCATGACCATGAAGAGATATACCTGTGAATAGATGCATCTCAGGGCAAAGTGGTGGAATAGGTACCCCAAGATTAGCGTTGCTATGATCCAACCACCATTTGCAATCATTAATGTTGCCCCTGAGTAATGAGACAGAATGATCCAAAGCATACGTGATACTTGTAACTGAAGGGAAAAAAAATCCCATTTTCAGAAGGCCCCTCCAAACCTCCTGTTTAAAATTAAAAAAAAAAAATATTTAAAATAAAAATGTGTACCTACACGATTATTACCTGCTATGTTATTCTAGATTTCCTCATGAATTTTCTATTTCTCCATCATATGTAATGCTAACCAACATCACTGCTATTAGCAATTCCATTACTGCAAAATGTGTCCATGTCAGTCACGAGCACATCTTATGCCAATATCAATTTGCTTTTTAACTAGCAGCATGTCTTTGAAAGTCAATGTGAATTCTAAGATGAAAGGGAAAACACTGAAATTGGTTATTATCAAATAAGCATATTAATTTTATTTTGATAAGTTAGTGAAATAATGAATTTTTATTAACTGGCCATCTTACACCTGAATCCTGAGACTAGAGATAAAGTTATTCCAGAAGATGGTTAAGCTTAAGTGCTTTCTTCTTGTTTTTTTCTACTTAACAAAGAGGATATGAGTCATTAAAATATAGATGTAAAAATGGCTAGTATGGGTACAGAAAGCGCTATGTAGAAGAGCAAATGTTTCAACCTTCTTCGGTCATCCTCAGGTTCACAATGAAAAAAGAGGTAGCTGACTGATAGCTCACGACATGTTTGAAGGCAGTTGCAAAATTGAGTGTATGAATGTAGGAATTCTAGCTATCAGTCAATTACCTCTTTCTTTCTTTGTTAAACTGATGATGACCAAAGAAGGTCGAAACATTGTTCGCTTTTCTACATAGTGCTTTCTCTACCTATACCAGCTGTTTTTACATATATATTTCTCTCTACAAGTGGGTTTTTTTTGTCTTCACAGAATATGAGCTTTATAAAAGTACTATAACACTTGTATTTTTCTTTGAACTCCTTTAATTTTTGCTTTATAGTTGCCAACCTATCTGACAGATTTACACCAGTCTCACCAGATCAAGCAAGTGATTATATACTTATGCCAAAAGCTAACTTCCCTAAATTTGACAAACAGAACACAACCTTGACTGAGATCTGGAATTCTATGGGAAAGTTTAAGCTACTAGGTGAAAAGATGCAGTATGATGCTGACTATACCCCATCCAAATGTTGACACTGAAAGAACATTTTCTATCGTGAGGAAGATCCAAACAAATTCCAGAAACAACCTAAATGAAAAGACCATTCACAGTCTCCTCAGTGTGAAGATTAACAACGCTTCTGAATGTTTTGAGCAAAATCCAGGAACTAACATTGCAAGGGCTGCCAAAAGAGCTTGTACAGCTTACAAAATCCAATATGCAAATACATCTTTATGGACTAGTGCTATACTTATAATTAGTGATGAGTGCTTATGAGATTGATGATATTATAACAAATGTGTTGATTTGATATGTAATAGATGGCAATAAATTTTTTATGAACTCAGTTTTTGTTTATTGAAAAAGAAAAGGAAAAAGGTATTATTTAAGCAATATGGCTAGGATTTGGAGAAATAATAGCAAAGTATACACAAACACCTCAAAATTTTTGCATTTTATGTAAAAACACAATGGTAAAAAACCTACTGATATGAAGTCCAATCTTCTGATTAAAATTTTGAAATGTTCTGTTTTGAGCAATAGCTCTGTCACATTTATGCCAAAGAATCTGAATGAATGATTTATCAGTCACACAGTGACCTCTGAAGGGACCTCACATGTATTCTCAAGATGGCTGGTATGAGTATTAGTACTTTCATTAAAATAAAGTATAGAACAATGCTTTGATCTTTTAAGGTCATCTTTAGGTTTACCTAGGAAGGTTGAAATGTTGTGCTGTACTTTATTTTGATTAAACTGCTAATACCTATTCCAGCCATCTTGAGAATATATTTTTTACTTCAAGTGGATTTCTCATACACCACGTGATTGTTTCAAAGAAATTAAGGCTCAATGGATACCCACATTTCCTGTGCAACAGGAGGAAACAGAAGTAAAAGTCAGATGACTTTTTTATAGCTTGAAGCCTGATAAGGAATGGTTGAGCACAACTTAAATGAGTATTGAATAACAAATCCAAAAGTAAGAGATATTATATCAGTGACAAAATAGATTTCTCCAATCTGACAAAGAAGCCTGCTTTTTCACTTTCTGAAAGAAGCTGAGAGTTTTGTTTTGCTAATTAATGAGATGGGGCTAGAATGATGTTTGCACAAGCCCAAGGAATGCAAATAATTAGAAAAGCTTCAACAGCTCTGCAAAAGACATATGGTGCTGAGGAAAGACCAAGAGGAAGAGCCTGAAACTGTGGTACCTGACCACCATGCACAAATCTGAGAAGCTCCTAGGAAGATTCTGCAATGAGAATATGGAGAAAAGCATCAGTAACATTGAACTTGGTCATTAAGAGTCCTGGTTCAAAGCACCATCATAAGTTGAGAAAAGATTCCATTGTGAAGCAAGGAGAATCTGATAATTGGTTGAATTGAGATAGATGAATGACTGGACACCATACACGTGTCATCCTGGGTTTCACAAACAAATAGAAATAAAATTCCAGAAGAACAGGATTGACCCTCTCTACTGCCTTTTTTTTTCTTCTAACAACTCTCTTACAGATTGGGAACATTGATCTGTTGGAAGTGTAAAAGCAACATGTTGACCAGACAATGTTGGAGGCGATATAAACTGAATGACCAACTCTAAAGACAGAACATGGAGTACCCATGGATCTCTGATGAAAGAATTCCAGATGTACAGGAGTTGATAGAATTGTTCTCCCACTGTTCCCCTGCATAATCATGATGCCATTATCGTAACACATCTGTCCATGCAAAATATCCTCAAGAATACAAGTGGATCCTGTCATGGGAACCTGAGAACCAAAGGAAAGTGCTGGAAAAACATTGCATGCCAATACTCCCAAATTAAAGCCAGAAAGAAGTGAAGCTAATGACAATAAAAAAAGAATGTAAATGAGCAGTATCAATTCAGGATAATAATATCTCTGGAACTCCAGCAAATAACATGGAACAGAAAATGAGCTTGATAACAGAAGTAAATGAATCCTTTCTAACTAAAAAAAAATTACAAGAATAAACCAACCAGAAAACCAAAGAAAGAACAAAAGAAGACAATCTGACTGAGTTAGACATCAGAAGAATTCCAAACTTTTCAAATTGCTGAGGAGAATGTTGATAAATTTCAGACAAAAGTTGGATTGAATATAATTACCTCAGGACAGTCTTGAGAGTAAGATGAATCTGAAAAAAACTGTGATCTTGACCCCCCATAGGTCAAAAAGGGGTCCCATCCATTAAGAATGTAAACAAACCTCCTCTTGGCAGTTATAAGTCAAAGTATGCAGATCTGATAGATGTGGGAGACAGATCACAGCTGTTTCATTGCATAACTAAGTGGCAAATCTTCCAGCATGAACAGCAACATCAGAAGAAAGAAAACTCAAACAGTCACTTGCCATCCTTTCTGCTAACAAGGAAGAAATAGAGTTAAATGCAATAGGAGAGACCCTAAAACCTCACAAACATGAATAACCAACTGAAGAAAAAGGGTTGGAAGTGGCTGATCAAAATAATTCTCTGTTGAGGTTCACCTAGTAAACGAGGGAGCCAAAAAAAAATAAAAAAGTCTAAATTTTCATCAGCCATACCAAAATCATTTGCAAAAGCCACTTCAGAACCCCCAAGAGAGACACCCTCAGTCTGCATGTGTATTTTCATCTTGCAACAGGTCATATCATAGACAGCTTCAACCAATAGTGACCCCTACACTGGTTGTCAATAAACACCAGATAGCAGTCATGGAAGAGATCTTGTTGATTTCTGTGGCAAAATATTATCTCAGGAATTAATACTTGTCGATAAGTTTTTTGGATTAAGTAATGTATAAAAATAAAAAGATAACCATTGAAACACCAACCCTGTTCAAAATCACAATGTCAATAGTAAATAATAGAAACATTCCTGTTGATAGAAACCTGAGTTGATAAAAGGTGACTAAACTGTATAGTACCTAGATAAATGGTGCATTGAAGTTGGGAGAAATTTGCAAATTAGAATTTGCCTAAGGCATTCAAGCAGAGTGTAAAATACTTAAGTGTTCACAATGCTCAGATGGACAAAGAGTGGAAATCAAGAAATAACTAGAGCATCAGTAGACAACATGTTCTGAAGTAACCGTGGTACATACAATACAACATTATTATTAATAATAGAATACAATTTCAAATAAAAGTAATTTTCTCATAATAAGAACATCACTTTCACCATGACTGCATTTGAGGATTTGATTATGTTTTTAAATGTAGCCCTGGAAACCTGAGTCCTTAAAAAACTTATTTTTTCAATAAGTAGAACCAATTTAAATATATAAAAGCTTTACAGTTTATATTATAAAGATTTATGAAAACTGAGTTCTGTATATTGAATCATCGTCATGCAACGAATTGTGTATGACCAAAAAGCACAATCCAAAAACTTTTTAATTCACTACTTACGAAAAGAAAAAATATCCTTTATTTATAAAATATTCACTTTTTCTAAATTTTTCAAAGAGGTATGAAGACTTCAATTACTGGCATTAACAGCCACACAAAAAGTGCTGTATCTGCTAGTACTAATAATACTTATCAAGACTAAAAAAGGGGAGTTTTTTTTTCTACTATATCAAACTTAATGGGATATTTTCTGTTATTTTTCATTTTATAAATTGATTTATGGCAATATGACTATAAATACTTACATGTGGAGTTATGTTGTCGTGAAGTTATGAGTTCTTTCAGTTCCCTTGATCTCGTTTGTTTATGGCTGTGTAAAAATAGATGAAGCCGACTGATGGGAACAAATATACCACTCTGTCCACGGCAGTGAAAATAACATTTTCCTTTTACTGTACCGTCACACAAACCTCTATCAGGATGTTCCTGCATATATACATTAAGTAAGAATATAAAATCAAAACATAGTTTGTTTATATGGAACATTTAATTGTGACAAACTAATACAGATGCTCTTAGAAGACCTTTTATGCATAATGTAAATAAATAGAAAATAATATTGTGTACATATTCGCACCAGCCCCTATACACAAGTTCATGATAGAAAAAATTTTAGAATGATTCTTTGATTGACTTTATCTACTTCGGAATTTATTTTTTGCTCAAAATATTAGGTTTTCTGTTTTGCTTGACTACTGCATATTTTATCAAAGGTTACAATATATATTCCAATACTTTAATTAGCAAAATGTAAAGGATTTTTTAATGTGCTTCACATAATGTTCTTCAAATTTCAATAATTAGTAAAAAGTTTGAAAGCTTTTTTGTTTGGTTGTTTCACATCTTAGGTTGACTTTAACCACCATTTTCTGGATATAAATCAATCTTTAAAAATTTCTAAGTTTAAACAGATACATTTTCTACATGAAATTGTACTTACTGGTACTTATTGAGAATGCAAGTTTGCAAGAGATATAGTAAAACTGTTAATAATTACTATGAACTTCTCCAATATGCCAGTCTAGTTTCAATGAATAATTCTAAGAAAGCATGCAAGTGGCTAACCAAACGCACACAGTATTTGAGATATAATGATATATGGAGCTTTACAAGGGTTATACTAGAAGTAATTATTTGTGAAACTTTTCTCTTGTGCAACATTTGGCACTGTGTGAAAAAGCAGAGTAACTGTTATACTTTAATCAACTGTAACATATGTTTCTTGATTTTTTTTATGATGTGTATTTCCATGGAAAGTATATACTCAAAGTTTATGATTTTTCACAGAATAATATTGAAATTTATTTTCATTCAACTTTCTACTAATTTTTTCACACAATCTTGTTTATTCTTCAATAGATTTAACAATAAATATTTCCATAATTAATAAAGGCTTATGCTGATATTTTAATGAGTTCACTCCATTACAACTTTGAAAATAATGTTTTTGTTATACCTGTAATTCTATTTTTTTTACAATTTAACGACAAAAGTTTTAATTAAGTAGCAATTACAAATGTTAGAATGAAATTAAGCTACTGGAAACTCAGCTTTTATCTGATACTCTTATCCTGTTTGTATAACATTAAAACTTAAAATAAATATTAACATGCATTTACAACAGAAAACGTACAAAAATAAGTAGTAATTACCAAACAATAGTGTATGTGTGTGTGTGTGTGTGTGTATACCTTCTGTGTGTGTGCGTGTGTATGCTTATGCATTATGAATAAACAATTTGATAGACAATTAGCTGTTATGTTTTTTCTTTTTAATGTACAATTTTACCCAGCTGAAAGAAAAAAAAGATAACTATACATACCAGAAGCTCCACACCAAATATGGTTCCTGGTCCTAATTCATTTACACAACCTCGATATTGCACTACTCCTAAAACTGGATCACTACCATCACTGAGTTGTACAGCAACTTTGGAGCCCACTGTGATCAATGAAGCCTCACTTAACCACCGATTGTCAAAATAAACTTTAGTTCTATCTTGAGGAGGAAATATGGGTAGGAGAATGTCAGCTTCCTGTAATGTTAATTCCTCTACTTCAGATGGGATACAGCTAACTGTAATACTATCGTGGTCCATAGACTTCAAAAAAAGTCTATGTCGAGATGTACCATCTTTTACTTCATTTGAGTTCACTTCTTCAAAAATTGTACCTTGAGGCAGAAACACTTCATTTTCTGTCCCTGGTCCTTTATCCCCACTGTTTACATTTCTACGTGTAACCTCTAATGTTGAATTTCTAACACAATAGTCTACGAGCAGCAAGTACTTCCTTTTATTTGGTTTGTGATTCATTCGAGCTTGCTGTAATTCCTCAGCCATTGTTATTCAGCTATTGTGAATTTTGAAAATAAAATGAAAATTTTAACATTTTCATGTGAAAGTAAAATAACTGTTTACTATTATTATTACTTCACTATTTTTCTACTATCTTCAAGTTTTCTCTTTCTCTTCCCATTTAATCATTTAAAACCTTCACAATCTGCAAAATGCTCCCATACAATAACCTGAATATTCATGTTTTATGCTTCCCTTTATTAAGATAACTGCCCCCCAGTGGCTCAGTGGTATGTTTGCGGACTTGTACACTATAATCCGGGTTTCGATACCCGTGGTGGGCAGAGCACAGATAACCATTGTGTAGCTTTGTGCTTAATTCAAAACAACAAAATTAAGATAACCTATTCCAATCAACTATAGTATCATATTTCATGCACATAACTTAGTATCTTGCCTGACAACCTTGACTACACACTTTTCTCAACAATTCCTTCCAGCTAAGGAAGGACATAAGGAATGCTTTGTTAAAGAAAGTAACAACTTGAATTAAAGTTTAAAATGAAAAGAATTTACCAAAACATATTTCATTTCCCCATTCATAGGTGAAAATGAACTGATCCATTGAATCCAAGAGCAAACTCATCTGTTTTATTCTGTAAAGTCTTGAATAGTATCCAAGATGATCAGTCTATAGTAAATCAATCACTTCAAGAAAGTTTCTGATCTAACTTCTTCTAATTGTTAGCAGTTGGTAGGAATGATGGTATCATAGAGGTATGAGATTTAGTCAGATTTCAAGTCTTCAGATCAAACAGTTTTTAAGCAAAAGGGCACTAAATATTAGACCCAGAACAGATTCCAGTTCAGACCAATTATGTAAAACCAAACTACTATTTGAAAGCTCTTTTGTGCTCTAGCCAAGTATATCATTTTTCTAACATTTAGAATTTGATCTTTGACTTTGAAATGTTACAGTTTGGCATCACCTCAAGCATCAGCCCCAATATGAATAAACAAAATCAAGGCTGGATACTAAAGTTCACAGCATCTTCTATGTGTATACCAAAACCCAGCATGGGATATTGATGTAATCAGGAAGAATTCACTAATTACATTATGTCATTGTATTTTCATGGGTGATAAATTTAGAAATAACTGGAAAAACATCTGTAATACAACTAATGTCTACCAACTGTTCAAAGTGATAAAGTTGCATCATGTAATGACTACCAAAATGGAAATTACAATAAAATGCATTTATAATCATATACAGTACAGGACATTCAATGCAACACAGAGTTGTGAATTTACAGCTCTATACTATTGATTGCCTTCTCTTTCCAAATGGCTTGCTCCATAAGATATTTCATTCAGGATACTTGAAACTGAAGTAGCAGTGAAAAGCTGTAGGAAGCTCTATTAAGAAACAACAGCTGGCTTGGGGTTGCCAGAGCCAAAGTCGATGTGTAATGATCACTAAAAAGTTCATTATGTCAGCTTTCAAATAGATATATATTGTGACCCAAGGAAAACTTTCAAAACAAACATGAAAAGCCTGTGCACAATTAGTTTGAACACAATGAAAAATAACCCATGTGAAATTGTCAATATGATTACAAGCTAAAAACTGCTGTTGATGATTGCTATTTAGCACAAAGTTACACAAAGGACTATCTGTACTCTGCTCACCATGAATATTTATACCCAGTTTATAGCAAAACAAGTTCACAGACACACCACTGTGGCACTGGGGGAAGAAAAAATAAGCATTAAATGCAATAATGATTTCAACCAAACTAACATCTCCCTAACAGAATAAAAGTTAGCTTTTTCTTTAAATCAAAAATATCCAATAACACTTATCTCCAGTCAAACTACAGCTATTACTTGACTGTTAGGATTTATTTTCCTTTGTCCATGTAAGCATTAGACTGATGTTTTCTTGCATGCTCCAGTACTTTATTTTCCTCACTTAATTGGCCTTGATGATATCTGTCTCATGACATTCATCATCTACATCATTGCACCCGATACTGTGTACAAGCACCTACTTCATATAATACTGTCACTTATACAATACCAAGCCAATTTGCAAATCTCTAATTCTGACTTTTAGTGCAGAAAAAAAAAAGGGTAGGAGAGTGTGAGTGGAGGAATAACCTTTGGAAACTGGGAATGATAAGCATTCCTTAGTTCCACTAATAGAATACAGAAAGAGATGGTCCTGAGGAACAATGTTCTGGAACAATAAGTGAACTAACCTCCCTAAATTTTAAAAATGCAAACGGACCTCGATTTAAGCAGTCCAATGAATGGCATGGATAAGCAGGATCCCCTTATAATTACTCATAATAGTCCATGAGTGGCTGTCCAGCATATTACAATAATACCATCTAGTCTGCCTCGAGATGGTCTAATGGAACACCTCATTTCTGCATAGCTAATTGCAACCTAGATAAAGTATATTGTGTTAAAGGTTGCTAGTGCAGATTTAATTTGATAGAAAGCACATATGAGTTACACTTGCCAAAAAGTGAGATCCTGCAAAAATGAGGTAAGATACACTAGAAAAGGAAACCAGAGGAAATATTAGTAATGCAAATATTCACCTCTCATTACAATGCAGCAGATGTATCACATCTATTTTCAACAGGTACTTGAAAACCCTCAGAGGAAGATACTGCCAAATCATGCAAATAATGTTTGATAAAAGTACTGCATACCAGTAAGCACAGTGTTCTCCAGAAGGTAATTCAAGCAGGAACATAGAAATGTGATAAATCTGATAAGACATAACTAGAAAAAAATCTCATCACATCCAAAGATGCAAAACCTGAGAGAAGTGCACGGCAATCTTAGAAGTTAAATCCTAATGTCATGTGAAACACCACATAACCTCTACACATAAAGCTTGAGATCTGGTATAGATGGAAGTAAGATGTTGAATCATAACTATTTCAACAGGAATAACCAAAGAGAAAACAGAAAAGGTGGGCATTAATGAAGGTATCACAAAAGCAGAAACCATGATTAGGCTGACCAATTCAGTGTTACCAACAGATTGCAATAAGGAGTTGAATAAATCATTTTCTATTATTCTGGATAACAGATGAATTGGTCGGAAGGCACATAGGTGTAATCCAATCCAGTTTTGACAGAATGCATCTATTTCCATTGCCCAATGGTGAGGTACTGGAGACCAAAATGTTGATAGGTGAGTATTAAAGTGAGTGGCAAATGCATCAATCATCAGTCTTGAACTAAGAGTAAATCCAATGGAAAACTCCTTAATGAAGCATCCATTCTGTTAGGAGAATCTGGCTGGCTGGATCAAGAAAATTGATCGTTGATCAAGTTCATCATCCTGGAACATGGTAAGCTGGTGGGATGATAAGATGAGAATGGACTAAATGTAGTAGATTAAAGGTTCAAAAACAAAGAGACCTGAACAGAGTGCCTCCTTATCAAGAAATGTGAGACACAATTATGGAATTTTCAGAGCAAGGTGTATTGTTTTTACCCATCCAACAATTCCAGAACATGTAAAATAATTCTCTAAACAGCAAGAACTTCTAAAACACTGGTGTAAAGCCTCATTATCTGTCCACAGGTCCTGAAATTCTTAATCGATGTTATATGCATTCCACCCCTGAAACAAACATTTATGAAAAGATGGATATCTAGATGAGGTGATGACAGAGAAACACCTGTCATAGTATTGTTCCAACTTAACCACCATTTGAGATCAAAGATGCTGATCCTGAATAGAAAGACTGGAGAATCCAGTGGACTGCTGTTCATGATACATAGGTCATGTAGATATCACTGAATGGATTATGTGTACTTTTTGCAAAGGAACGAGGAATTTGAATAATGCCCACACCTAAACATTGGAAGAAGGAGATTGCCATGTCAGCCTGTTTGTTGACTTGAATTCAAAATTTTATTGAGCTACTATTTATGAACTTATGTCAATAAGTTTGGAATCAAATTGTATATTATAATTTAAACTTTAATATACGTCAGTTAATTTGTTAAAAGTAAATATTAAAATAATATACCCAAATACAAATTTTAGTTAGTCACACAGTATATTGAATTCAGCACTGTTTAATTATTAGATGTTAATGATGTAAAAATGCAACGTTTATAGTTCTGTACAAATTACCAATATTAACAAGCTAGTATACAAAATAAGAGCCTCATATCTTTTAATTTTGGTAAGATATGGCTTATATACTGAATCAAATACAGTGGCTCCATTCACCTCTTTCCATTTTTGGAAATATTCATTTTGATACACTTACTTCAATATATGATATAAATAACCAATTGACAACACAAAATATCCCTTAATGGTCTTCTCAGTCATTTTAATCTATGAAAATGCTATCATTCTTTCAAACCAAAATTCCAAGAAAGTAGATTGTGTCTTTAGTCTGCTCCAAATTTCATACTTTTTAAGACAAATACACCTTAGTTATTGTATATTTTTAAAACTAAAAAACAATTTTGTTTGATATCCTCCACATGCAAAAAAAATTTTGAAAGGCTTATCAACCAAGTTTGAAGGTCATGGCTAAAAGAGAATTATTTTCTTTACTTGTTTATTGTCCTATTTTTTATGAAAAATAAGTTTAATAATTTATTTATAAATAGTATTAACCCATATATAATATATAATTGAAATGTGACTATATTATAAAATACTAGTCTACTAAATTCCAACTAAGACAGTGGGGACTAAAGGTCACTTTCATACTTTCGGATATGAGTGCACATGCACTGGACCAATGCAAAGTATGTAATGTTAGCTAGGTACAACTAGAAAGTCAATATAATAAAAAATAATAAAATTATACACAGCTAATTAAACTAAACATTTGCATTTTCATGGCATTAAGATAAAAAGGTTTAATCAAATAAACCTGGAACATCTAGAAAATTCTAAATATTTAATGTAAAAGTGCTCTAGAATATTCAAAACTAGAGTATAAACACATGCTAGTTTTGAAGTGTGCAGTTATTTCAAGACAGAGGTTTTGATCAGTCAGTGTATTACTACTAGCATAAAGTACTTGGATTTATGTTTACTATCATACTTGTGTTGTAGTCATTTTTCAATAGTAAGATGGTTTATGTTAGTTAACTATCATCTATAGCACAAGCCTACAATAGCTTATTACAGCGTACAAATAATCAAGTTTGAAAAAATACTAAAAGGAAAAAATAAAGTAATGTGTTCTCATCTTTACTAACTAATCATTGAATTTTGTTTAAACAGATAATTTTTATAAGAACCTATCAATAAAAGAACAATACAACAACAGCTGATAATTTGTCTATGATAAACTTCTATACATATTATACAGGTATGCATACATTAATAAGATTAATGATACTTTACAAGTAACTTAAATTTAAAAATTGAAATGCAACAGTTGAAAGAAAATTTGAACTTAAAGCATATTACTGAAGGTTTTATGGACAACTTGATTCTCTTCTGATGTTAGTTTCAGTGACATCACTTTCATGTCTTTGGTTATAAAATGTATTTCTAAAATTTACCTTACTGCAGCCAAACATTTTTCATTTTTGTTTGCTGAAATAATATGCTAAAAGCAAAATCAGAACTTTCAAGTCAAGTAAACGGCTCCTCAGACAGTGAATTACATTACTACAAATTTTTCAAATTTTGTTTAATGTTTGTTGGCAATAGCTTCATATTATTTATCATAAATGAATAATATTTACACGTGAATAAAATTTATAAATCTATAAATCATTTATCAATTTAACATATAAAACATAATGGAAAAATTACTTAATAAATAGTTAACAGTGCAAGCACAATAACAGCAAAAGTTTCTACTGCCAGCATTATGAAAATGTTGCTAATTATAACTAGCAAAACAGAGAGCCTTACCCTCATGGTATTAATACTATATGGAACAACAAAATCAGACATACCAAAAACAGCATTCATTTGCTCTGTTTCTACTATACTACTTTTCCTGCATGTAATAAAAGTTTAAGTACCTCTTGTTTTCCAAATGTATAACTTTGCCTATTTTATACTTTTCTTTTAATTACAAGTTCTTCACCATCCTTCCTCATTATGCAAACATCACCAAACCAAATCTTATACACAAGTAAATTCTAGAAATAAGCCACTCTGTCTCTAAATTTCAAGTTAAATATCAAGCATGATTTCTTACATTTTTTTTACATTGGCCACCTTCAATGCTCTTAACATACAGTATGAAACATGAAGCACTAAAACATTTAACTTGAAACCAACCTTCTACACATTTTTCTGTGGTAAAACAAAATCACAAACTCTTTTTTTCTCAATTGCTATGCTACTTATTTTTAAAACTTTTACTTCAACACCTCCTTTCATCAAACCAAGTTTCGTTTATCAGATACTACTAGCCTAGGACAATTAAAGCTTTATTTTACTTTTGAGAAATACAATAAAACCCATCATAAATCATAATTATATGTACATCCCATTTTCATAATTAAGCTTTCATGTCCAATGGCATGTCAACTGTAAACATAAAGTATCATTTAGTAGTTTTTAAAAGTTAAATACAAAACACCAAAGTAGATAAATAATGCAGTTAATTATTTATGCTATATCATTTCGTAATTTCATCATTAAGTTGAAACAAAGTTAAACTTAAGATTTTAAATTATACTACCCAAGAGACTCAAATCTAACCTAGTGGTTTTCCACACGTATCATTTCTAAGGTTTTTAAACGATATCAATATTAGAGTTACTCATCCAATGACAATTGACAGCAGCACTATTATCCCTGGAAGTATTTTTCCATGCACTTGCCCCATTATTTACTCTAATATAACAATGCTGTTAAACTCTTAGAGTTTAAAATTTATCCTTGAACAGAAATATTTCAAATAATTAATTATTAAAAAAAATTATCACACACCTTCACGTCAATAAAATAAATACCTGTTTACTTCGTTCCAAATTCTGATGGTTCTTCACCATTGATGATATATTATCACCACAATACCTACGCTATCGTCCTCTATCAGACGTCGTTTATTTAACAACGTACCATATTTACGACGTATTGGTAATAAAGCCCAAATTTACCAAGACCTACGTTGTAAGAACCTAACATGTAGATCTTCTTAGTATATTATTAATGTTTTCAAAATTTGCAAGTTCATATATACGAATCTACGTTTGAAAATTGTTATACATATCAGTTTGTTTACACGTAATTTTGAAAAATAGTTGTTTCAAGTTTTAAACCACAAGTAATGAAATATTCAATTTTGATTCAACATGTTAGAATTGCAAAGGAAAAAAAATGCAAAACAGATCTGATAATTAGCAATAATGAACATAAAAATCATTTAAAATAGGCTACTTTTCACACAAATTTACACAGAGATAACTGTGCTTTGCTCATCCAGGTATCTAAACCCTATTTTTAACGTTGTAAGCCTACTGAATTGCTGCTAAATATTTGAGTACGAAAACTGAAACAGAAGAACAACACTTAAACATTCCATTAGCTAGAAATAAAGCTGAGTATCACGGCAGAATAATTCTGAAAACTGTTTTAAAAATTGAACTACAATTATTAAGTGGTTAATAAATCTAAATCTTTTGGAATATTGTTAGGTAAATGATCTGAGGAAACTGTACATTCCATTCCTTGGCAAAATGGACCTGTCACTCTTTCAGAAAAATCATTTTAGGGAGAGTTGATGGATCGTAATTGACCAGATGTAGTCAACTATTTTGATCGATGTTTCTCTACTTGGCGTAGAAAAGATCTTTTTTTGAAAGTATCGATTCATTATTAATTGTACAAACATTAAGTGGAATCTTTAATACCTGTCCATTCAATTACCTTAAATTTATTTGACAGATGTGTCTTTCGTTTCTTGTGGAAGAGAAATTGAGATCCAGCACGTCATTCATCTTTGTATGCTGATCAAGTGAGAAGTGAATTGAAATGGTGTCACATGAAACCAAACTAAACTAACGTGGCAGGGGTTCAGTTTAGAGAGAGAGAAATCAGAAGAGTTCTCTCTCCAACTGGGGTGTTCAGGAACGTTGTTTTTCCTCTTCGCCCCGTTCGTGAATTGTTATAAGGAATAAGTGGTTTTTTTAATATAAATAAATAAATTATTATAATTATTCTTAACTCTTTGGGTGGAGGATGTCTCTCTAAATATTTTTTTGGGTGGAGGCAAAGACAGCAACGGAAAGAAAGGCCGGGACCTTTTCCGAAAGGAAGAAGTCGAGCAAATGTGAACATGAATCTAATTCAAATCTGATCAAACAGCACGATTCAGGGTCTGGCAAAAGAGTTGTCTGGGCTGAGATCTAGAAATCCAATGCCTAAAGATTTTGTTGTGGGGGAAAACGGGAGTGCCCCGAGAAAACCCACTTTCATAGGACAGGCGCCGAAAGTTTTCCCTGTCGTGTTCCCTGTATCTGAAAAAAAAGGAATACATGTTAATGACATGGATTTATTTATTTAGATTCTTTGTTGAGTGGATTGTGATTCTTGAAATATGTTGTAAGGTGAAATGTATTTTGTTGGTGCACTGGATAATTTGTGTAGTAATGCCGTCAGTTTGTTTCTATTTTCTGCTTTTAGATAATATTTGAGTGAAATTTCCGTTATTCTATCTCTTATTGTTGGTAAGTTGCTAATTTGATGTAGATAATTTGTTGGCGTGAATGATTGCAGGCTGAATGCAGATTTTAATATTCTGTTTTGTTGCACTTGGATTTTCTGGAGTGTGTTGTTTGACATATTGTATGTTACTTGACATCCGTACTCTATTAGTGGACGGATGTAAGCCTTGTATATTTGTATGGTGTTTGGTGCACATTTCGATTGTTTACCGGTTTTAGTCTTAAGATGTGAAATCCTTTTTCTGATTGATGAGTGTATATTGTTTATATGTTTTTTCCATGTTAGTTTTGTGTCGAAAGTGATGCCAAGGAATGTAATGTTTTTGCTCATGTTAATGGTTGTGTTTCCAAGTGACAGTTTTATTTTTTCTAGATTTTTTCTTTGCTTCTTTAGTTTCCTATAAAAGGTGATTGTTTCTGTTTTTGTTGGATTTAACACGACTCTCCACTTGTTGCTCCATGCTTAGACGTTGTTTAGTGATTCTTGTACGCGAGACATGGCCATTACATGGTTTCTTGTTGTTTTGTTGTTTAAAATTAAGCACAAAGCTGCACAATGGGCTATCTGTGCTCTGCCCACCACGGGTATCGAAACCCGGATTTTAGCGTGTAAGTCCGCAGACATACCGCTGAGCCACTGGGGGCCACTGGGTTTCTGGAGGTGCTCCAGATTGCGATGTTGTCTGCGTATTGTGAATTGTGTGTGTATGTTAGATTTGGAAAAGGTATGTCACTGACGAAAATTATGTATAGAAGTGGAGAGAGGACTGATCCTTGGGGCACTCCTGTCGTTATACTAAGTGATTTGGATATAGTTTTATTGACTTTTACTTGTGCTGTTCTATTGGCTAAGAAATTTGAAATCCATTTGACTATCGTGGGATTTATTTACAGGTGATTTAGTTTGTATTTGATGGCGTTGTGCCATACGCTGTCGAATGCTTTTTTGACATCTAGGAATACCCCGATGGTTACTTGATTGTTGTTGAAAGCTTTGTAGATTGATTCGGTGAGTCGTTTGAGGTGATCTGTTGTTTGTCTATTTTTTCTGGAGGCATTTTGAGATTCTGGGAGAATGTTATTCGATTCGCAAAAATGGAGTAGACGGTTGGAAATGATTCTCTCCATCAGTTTGCCAAGGCAGCTTAACAGACTGATGGGGCAGAAATTACCTGGATTTTTTCTATTAGTTTGTTTCTTGGGGATCGTTGTTATGATGGCTTTTTTCCACGTGTCAGGGTAGTATCCGGTCGTTAGTGAAATGTTCATGATGTTTGTGAGGTGTTGTAGTAGGAGAGTGGAGCTTTTTTTCAGAATAATATTTAGTATTTGATCATGTCCGGGGGAAGTGTTCTTCAAGTTTTTAATATTAATTTTTAGTCCGGTTATGGTTATTTTTTCTATTGATTGAACTTGAGTATGCTTCTTGTGTCTCGCCAGGGAATCGTGGTGAGAATGAAGCTTGGTTTTTATTTATGAAGTTGTTGACATGGTGTTGGTGTTGTATGTCGAAATCTACTGAGTTTAAGTCGCTAAAAGAGGATTTGTAATAGTCAGCTTTTTCTACGTCCGTCCTTGCGATTTTATTGTTGTGTGTGATATGCTGTAGCATGTAATTTGTGTTTTTGTCTGAAGCAATACTCTTGAATTTTTTCCAGAATTCTTTTGGATTGTTCTTGGTTTTTTCTAAGTTTTTACAGAAGTTTTGCCAATTGTTTTTTCTTGAAATAGAACATACAAGCTATTTATCTCAAACATTTGGCTGATGTGTGTAATGGATCAACAGATTGATGGTGGTATTTTGTCCACTATTAGGTTGGGCTTTGCCTACGTTACTTTAATGGTGATTTATCTCATAATTTTCTTTCAGAAAATTCTTTTATTCACTAATCTCTACGTTTTGTTTTTTGTTCTTCTTGCTCAAGACTTTCAAAAGTTTAATCGAAAAATGGCTACCATCCATAACATTTTATGATTCGTTGCTAATTTTAATAGACACAAGGCCATTGGTTGTAAATATCATTTTATTGACTTCACTTGGAGATAGGAATATGCCCCCCAGTGGCTCAGCAGTATGTCTGCGGACTAACACGCTAAAGTCCGGGTTTCGATACCCGTGGTGGGCAGAGCACAGATAGCCCATTGTGTAGCTTTGTGCTTAATTCAAAACAACAACAACAAGATAGGAATATGTACTTACTATTACACATAAGAGTATAGATTTAATATCGAAATCGATACATAAAATATTTCAATTAAATTAAAAACAACAGCGTTAGGCCCGATTGGGAGGTTGACTACCTAGGACAATGACATTTTCTTTTTTGTCTCTTAAGTTACTCTTACTTTTAGTATCGAAATCGACAGATCTCGTAAAACTACACTGAATAACTCTCACAACTCTTGATAAAACAGATGACGAAACAAAAGCTCTTGTGTATATCACTATAAATATTCCTCTCTGCGGAAGACATTTTTAGCCCGCGATCGCAGGAACTAATATAATTTTCCTTCCAACAGTTAATGGTGAAAGTTGCGTGCAAGTAATGACAGAAAATAGTTCTTAAGTAAACGTACTTGCAAAACCTATTTTTAATAAGAGGCTGTAGCGGTAAAATGAAATGATAACTGTTATTTACAACTAGAGACCAATTTTGTCGCCTGCTGCAAACTTCAAGAGATCTTTTTCTTTTTACAATCTCTTGTTTAACATTTATCTTAATAAAAAATAAACTAGTTTATTTGTTTTTGAATTTCGCACAAAGCTACTCGAGGGCTACCTGTGCTCGCCGTCCCTAATTTAGCAGTGTAAGACTAGAGGGAAGGCAGCTAGTCATCACCACCCACCGCCAACTCTTTTACCAACGAATAGTGGGATCAACCGTCACATTATAACGTCCCTACGGCTGGGAGGGCGAACATGTTTTGCGCGACTCGGGCGCGAATCCGCGACCCTCAGATTATGAGGCCTTAACGCGCTTGGCCATGCCGGGCCTCAAAAATAAACTATCACACGGGTCATTCTCTGATAATCGTAATGCACAACAGGTGTGAGATCTACAAAACAATCTCCCTTAACAAGTAAGCTCATCCTTGATATCACTAATAAGCAGACGAAAAATGACAGAAATATTTCCGACTCTTTCACATTTTGTCTGAGAAAAGTCAACGAACAAGAAATTGTCTAGGGTCTGCCACTCAGAAAAGGCGACATGCCAAAATTCCTTGCACAATTTTTTATTTCTTTCGCGAAGATTTCGAGTGTAAACTACTTTTTTTGAAATGTTATCAAAAGAAATACTTTAAAAAACTGGCAACTGCAAAAAATATTTAAAAGCTTACCCCGCACACAAAAGCAACGGCGGTATGTCCGCAGACTTACAATGCTAGAAACAGGATTTTCATAATCATTGAGGGAATAACAAAGATAGCCCACTAAGCAGCTTTGTACTTACGTAAAAACACGCTCACAAATCTTCTACAGAATTAAATTTTCAGTGACATCCACAAAAAGTTTCGTAATTGGGATATGATACATAAGAGTGCGTTTTCTTAGAGCAAAGTCACAGCAGGCTATCTGCCAAGCCAACCGGGGAGAATCGAACCCCTTGTTTTAGCCTTGTAAATTCAGAGGCATGCCACTGTACTAGCGGCTGGCGAAAGAAAAGAAGTAAGAAAATTTCAAAACAGTAAGAGCAAAACTTGAAGTAAACATTTTTGACAACCTGCTATGGCTCGCGAAGGACAGCAACCGAGTGTAACAAGTTATGTGGCAGCAGCTGTTTCAATTTCAACCCCCCACACATACATTTCTTAATTAATCTTATTTCTATAGCCATCAGAGTTACTCCTCACAAGTCTTAAAATGTGAGTTAATCAATATTTATATATTTCTAATGTAGAGTATGTATATTTCTTTTAGCAAAGCCACATCGGAACGTGTGTGTGTGTGTATGTATTTTGAATTGAACTCGTTGCCCAAGCTTCAATTTAGGGCATTTTTAAAACAGAGAAGTGATTTCAATGAAAATCACATGACTAATAATTGTGCTCTACTCATTATGTATCATGTAAGTTTTTTAACGGCTCCTGTTTGTTTTTATTATTTAAAAATGAGTGCATTTCAGAACGATCACAATAATTAGATAATTCTCTCTAAGAACTTAAACAGTACATATTTATGAGTATTTATTACGTATTATTTAAGACTTATAACGTAGATAAACGAATATATTAAATATTACTTTAGAATACTTTTATTTGCAAGTTTGTAGCAAACATACCACATATTTCACACTCTATTAGTTAAATCATGACATTTAAAAAAAAATTCTGTTCGAATTTAGCAAATGCTAATGAGATAGAAAGCCAATCAAGAGCGTAAATACATTTCTCTTTTCTTAGTTAGTAAAGAAACCGAGTTATTCAGTTAGTGTTTCATGTTTCTCCTTATGGGCTTGGCATGGCCAAGCGCGTAAGGCGTGCACTCGTAATCCGAGGGTCGCGGGTTCGCGCCCGCGTCGCGCTAAACATGCTCGTCCTCCCAGCCGTAGGGGTGTATAAAGTGACGGTCAATCCCACTATTCGTTGGTAAAAGAGTAGCACAAGAGTTGGCGGTGGGTGGTGATGACTAGCTTCCTTTTCTCTAGTCTTACACTGCAAAATTAGGGACGGCTAGCACAGATAGCCCTCGAGTAGCTTTGCGCGAATTCCCAAAACAAAACAAAAAAAGTTTGTAGCCTCCTTACATTAAGCCCCAAACTCTCAAACCAAATATTTTAACGTAGAGAAAAATTCATGTATATTTTGTAATTTGTACAAATGATACACTACAAATAATGTTTGACGTAGGCTAGATAGTTAATGTTTTATTTATTTGAACGTGTTAAAAATTGTCACTTGTCTGCAAAAAATTGCACAAGTTTAAAATCTGAATTTTGCGAGTAAGTAAAATTGTTTAAGCAGCATGACTAAATAATATGCAAATCACTTTGTCCTCTCTTGTTTAGCTTTTAACAGCTCCTTCTCACTCGTACCCTGCTGGTACAGTCTTAAGTCTACAGATATACAACGCTAAAATCAAGGATTCGATTCCCTTCGGTGGACTCAGCAGATAACCCAATGTAGCTTTGCAATAAGAAAACCCCCCAATGCTCCCCACTCTTTCTCCAAATTGTTGCCGTAAGAGGTAGATAGTGATAAGCAACGTGCAGAGGAAAATCGAAATTACCACACATTGGGGTTTGCAAGATTTGTTTAATTTTGTGAGAGTAAACCCAAGTCGGACGTTTATGAGCTTTCGTCCACGTCAGGAACACAATCGGCACTTTTACATACGCACATATTTGACCCGTTGTTGTTAGAAAGTGCGTTAATCTAATTTTAGTCGAAAATACTTTTCTTTTCGTTACTACAGCGTCAATAACTTCCAGCTGGTCGTACTAATCTACGTGCATTGATTCCGGTTGTCGCTCTTGTTAACAGAATTACGTCTCAGTAGATATACAATGTTATCTGTTTCCTAAGTAGAAATTAATTTTATGATACTTATTTAATATTAATTAGGGTATGTCTCTAAGACCCTAAAATAACTAAACTGGACGAGTAAAAGAGAAGTCACTGAAATTTCACTTTATATCTCTTCCCTTTCTATAAATACTGCCCTCTATTAGCAGAACGGTACGTCCGCAGACGTAAACGCTTGAAACCAGGTGTAGCCCGTTATGCAGCTTTGCTTTATTACAAAGAAACTTTACAAACTTAATTGTCCCTCTTTTGTTTCAGTGGACCTGGCATGGCCGAGCGCGTAAGGCGTGTGACTCGTAATCCGAGGGTCGCGGGTTAGCGCCCGCGTCGCGCTAAAAATGCTCGCCCTCCCAGCCGTGGGGGTGTATAAAGTTACGGTCAATCCCACTATTCGTTGGTAAAAGAGTAGCCCAAGAGTTGGCGGTGGGTGGTGATGACTAGCTGCCTTCCCTCTAGTCTTACACTGCTGAATTAGGGACTGCTAGCACAGATAGCCCTCGAGTAGCTTTGTGCGAAATTCCAAAACAAACAAAAACACTTGTTTTAGTGTAGTTGTATGAGGTTTGTCTTTGAATTTCGCTCAAAGCTACACAGGGGTATCTGCTTTAGCCGTCCCTAATTTAGCAGTGTAAGACTAGAGGAAAGACAGCTCATCATCATCACCAACCGCCAACTCTTGGGCTACCCTTTTACCAAATAAAAGTGGAATTGGCTGTAACATTATAACGGTCCTTAACATATCCTAATAAGGTGAAATTCTTAGCTTTAACATATACCTGTTTGAATTAGAACGTGATCTCATACTAAACACGATTTCAATGATTAATATAATGATAAATTAATATAAGTGGATGTCATGACCTCCTCTACCCACCCTAACAGAACAGGTAATTTTCAAATTCTTCACTTAACAAATATTTTTTCAGTTAATCTTAAATTCGGATTTCATATAGAGAGTTTTCAGTTAATAATAAAATATTGATTTTATATGAGATGTTCGGTTGTAAAGACTGATTAAAATCCAACTGATCCATATTTTAATGATAATAAAAAAAACACCGGAAATGAAGTGTATTTGAAACAAGGGTTGGTACTTCCTTACGACCTCACTGGACTACAAGACCATCGCCAACAAAAAACAAACTAATTGTGAATCATATCTTAATTATACTTATCCTCATATACGGTTGTTAATCATGTAATAATATTTTAAGTTTTGAATCATATGCTTCCGAATTTTTTGACATGCTCTAGTGCCAATGTGTGATGCCAAAGAATTTCGAGCTACTAGTTTTGCCTTTTCACCTCGAAATTTCTTCAAACTTTAAGACAGCTTTTTATAAAATCTTTACACAATCCCATTTTCTCACCACGTACCAAAAGTTATAGGGCATCAAATTGTTCGACTTTTCTGTAATGTTATGAAGCAATCGTACGCCGCCATAGCAATAGGATATCAAGAATTTGAAACATCACAAGATTACAAGAAACGTTCCAGAAAAGTCTACTGGAAGACGCCAAGATAACCATGTTTTTATTAGATTAACAAATAAAGATAGAAAGGTGTTGCAACATCTTTTTACTGGAATGGTACAATTACATTAATCACAGTAAATAAGAAACTACCAAACAAGATTATTTTGCAATAAAGGCTATCTTCAAACTGATATTAATCAAAATTCACCGCCAGCACTAAGTGACTTGGGCAATGAAGCAAGCCAAAATATAGTTAATTCACGGTTGATATGTCCTTTTCTGGCTTTATAAAGTTGATAGTAGGATTCATTTTCATCTTTTTCTTAGAAAACGGATGAGTGAACACTGTTTTTTTCACAGGGAGTGGTGCAGTACATATGTGGGCAACTATTTAAAATCTGTGTTATGTAAATGTGTAAATATTTTGTAAACGACAACATGTCGTGTTGTGTTTGGATTTTCATTTCTATTATCTATGTTTCCATATTTATATTATTGTTTCGAAGTTTAAACTAATAAAATATGTTGTTATTCATTTAGGGTAACATTTAGAATTTTCTTGAATTAAGTAGACCAATCATATGTTTGTAAATGAAATGTGGCGTCCTAGTGTCTAGAAGACAAGTCTCGTGCAAGAACGGACATGCGTGGATTGCTCTGGAGTTGTATGGAAATTGCAAGATTGTTCGAGAAGTAGGCCTACCGGTATAAAAGACGGTGACGAGAAAAGAGATTCAGTCATCAGTTTTTATTCGAAGAAAAAAGAGAGTCAGACATTAGTTTATTCAAAGGAGGAGAGTCAGACATTAGTTTATTCAAAGGAGGAGAGTCAGACATTAGTTTTATTTCAAAAGAAGAGAGTCAGTTATTTGAGAAAGATTAAGTGTTTGCTGTGATTTTATTTCGTCAATCTCTACGATTCATCTGAATTACTGCTTGTGCTGAGAGTCGGCGAATTTATTGAACTGTGAACTGTTTCTGAACTTCTTCATTTAAGCTTCGGAATTTCTTCGTGGGACCAAATTCACACCCTAGACTGGAATTTGAGACTTTCATTTTAGATCATTATATTAGATACAGGCCAGTACCATTTTGTATTGTGATTAATTTTGAAGTTTGAAACTAGTATTATTTTGTTTTGTAATTAATTTCGAATGTTGTAACTTAATATCTGTCACTGTTATTATATAATTTATGTTATATCTGTTATATTTGTTAATAGTTTAGTGTAATAAATTATACAAGCCGTTATCTGCGTTTTTCTGTTGCGTTTAGTCTCCGAAGAACATAAAACATAAAAAATACGTAACAATCTGGTAATGAATTTATGTTCCAATATTACAATTTCACTGCCTACGATGCGCGTATCATACAGTATTATATCGAACGAAAAACTCTTGAGCAGAATTTTGTAGGAAAATTGCAAGCCATGACTTGAATGAAATCACGGTAGATTACATCAGTAACTTAATCGACAGCAGTTTTGTTTAATATGAATTAATATAAGATTAAAGACGCGATTTATAATAATTTGATCTTATTTTTTGTCATTATATATGTTTTGGTGAGGATTTTTGTGGTAAGTGAAATGATAAATAACTTATCTTTCTGTAGTTGTCTGATAAGCTATTATATCCTAACGAATTGTTCATGACGCTCATAGAACAGATCGCATTATACAAATTATATTGTTTAACCTCGCGCATTTTTTCAGTTTGATAGTGCTAGGCGTATTTGTATTTCATCATAATTGTAAAGATCTTACTTGTTACAAAATATTCAAATACTTTTACCAAGACTGTATTTCAGATTTATTTTTAGCATGTAATATAGCACAAATATTTCATTTTGAGCATTTGGCGAAAGTTAACTTGTCCTTCTTGGCATTTTATACAACAATAAATAACTTTGCATGATTAGTTTTTCTATAACAAGTTATAGAAGTTAACACTATGTAACACAAATTTTGTTCCTGGATAGTATGTATTATTTTTTAATTGTTTATGTTTTAAAAGTACAGAAAATAAATCTTATTCTCTTCAAACTTTGCTTTTGTGATCTGGATAATGAAATTTAGAAATTAATCTATTTTCTATGAGCTCTCAATGAAGAGGCGCCACTCGTTCGGGTTACAGGCAATTCCAATTACCTCTCACAGATCGGATACATTGTGGCAGAAGCAGAGCTCATCTTGATGAGTGAAGATGCTTGAAAAATGTCGGAAACGCTTCCTCTGGCTTGCGACTTGAACACTTTTATCTAACAAATTCCACTCCTTGAGCCCAGATGTCAGCTCGGCATTTGACTTTGTTAGACTAACATATCTGAAAAAGTTATTGAGGTCTCTTTGGTTGGGGTAGTATGGGTTTTTCTCACCAGTTGCACCTCTGAAATTGTAATCTGGATTTTCAACTTCTACCACCTCTTCTGAGGATGGCTGGATCCTCTGTACCATCCTGCAAAAGATCAAAATGGAATTGTTATTATGAAGAATAAATTTATTACATCCACAACTAATGTATAAGAAGTTCATGTAAAATATTTTATATGTGATATTTTTCAATACTATTGGAAATTTAAAAAGATAAATTAAAAGATATTTAAATTCTAAAAGGTCTAAAATTTGTATAATATAAAATATTACTATTCAAGCAAACAAATATTTTTTTTGCAGTGCTCGCAGGTAAAATGGGGTGCCAAGGGTTTGTCTTGATCCCTGACAGGCAGGCCAAAATATGCCCCGTAGGCTTCACACATTTTAGCAGATGCTGTCACAGAGTACTTTTTTCACTTTTGTCTTAATAAATTGGCCATATACATAACAGAATGCGTCTGAAGAATGTTTGCAGTTTTTTGATGTCATATCTGATAAAATCAGATAGGTCTAGGTATTCACTTAGACAGCTAGAACTAAAGTGAAGTGGTGAGTGGTTAGCTCCTTATATACATTACTATAGAAAGTTCTAGAAAATTCTGAAAGGTTCTTAACAATTCTCGCAAGTTCTACAACATCCTAGAAAATTATTGTAAGTTTTACAACATTCTAGACAGTTTTTAAAAATTCTTGTAAGTTAGAGAAAATTCTCCATCAGCTACTCAGCACTGAATATACCTGGAATTTCTGGGAAATGGCTAAATTTGAAAATTTCATCACCCAGGTCATAAAAGCAAAGATTGAAGAGAGAAATAGGTCTTTTCCATTTACTTTAGGCATATGTAATTGGGAAATAATATTTTCCGTCCAAGAACAATAGAAAGTAAAAATTTTGTTACATAGTGATAATTTCACTTATCTGTTAATTTTCTCGCGAGTGCTTCTTTTTCCTGAAACTCGACATTCAGACAACTGAACTAACTGCTTGAACGGGACAACAATCAATCTCCCCGTATAACAAACTCGCAAATTATAATTTATTTCAGCTAAACTCGCTATAAGGCTCATATTTCTTCCTACACTTGCAACTGCAAGAATTTTTTAGTCATTAATCCATGCCCTTTATGGTGTGTTAAACCTCCCTCTATACAAGCAATAATAGGAATACAGACGTACAAGTACAATTTTGAAGCCGCTAGTAAATACTTTGATATATTAAGTCATCAAACGACAATAAGAAAATATATGTATGTATATACTCAACTTCCCAACGTTTCAGTAATGACCAGTTTTTATTCTGAATGATCTGTCCATTTACATGAAGTTCATATTTGTAGATACCACCTATATATTGAACCATATTTTACATGATAGAAATAGCTCATATACTTGAAGAAGAGATAATCCTTAGGAACCGTAGTTCATAACCACATGTTTCAATTTGGCAAGCGCAATTATGTTTCCCTATGATTTCTAAAATCATAGGAAAATCTCCCTAGTATGAGAGAGGAACATTTGCAGACTTAAAACGTTAAAAACCGAGTTTTGATATCTGGTGGCCATAGTATAGATAGTCCATTGTGTAGCTTCGTATATAATTACAAACAAGCACATAATTTTAAAAGGAAAAATATATCTTCAAAGAATAATGTGTTTCAAACAGATGCAGAACTGAGAATATAACTTAAATGATTGCTTGTATGGAATGAGGTAAGATCAGATGGTAGAAACAGGTAAGACTGGTTTTCAGAGTATAAAATAACATAAAAACACAATATCGTAGCAACAAAAGTGTTTGACATTACCTAACAATTCAAGGTCTATCAACTCGCAAACACCAAACTATCAGCAAACACACAAAGACAAAATATCTTCTTTACAGACAGTGTGTTTTAAATGTAATAATCTTGAGGGCTTATAACGCTAATTCGGGGCTTAACACCTATAGTGGGCACTGTACAAATAGTCCATTATACAGCTTTATTAGACTTAAAGTTTGTTTGTTTGTTTGTTTTGGAATTTCGCACAAAGCTACTCGAGGGCTATCTGTGCTAGCCGTCCCTAATTTAGCAGTGTAAGACTAGAGGGAAGGCAGATAGTCATCACCACCCACCATCAACTCTTTGGCTACTCTTTTACTAACGAATAGTGGGATTAACCGTAACATTATACACCCCCACGGCTGGGAGGGTGAGCATGTTTAGCGCGACGCGGGCGCGAACCCGCGACCCTCGGATTACGAGTGCACGCCTTAACGCGCTCGGCCATGCCAGGCCTAGACTTAAAGAAATCAAGAAAGAAAATTATTGTGCAAAATTAAACTGATAACACTGCACAACAATTTTTTTTTTAAGTTTTGCTTCCTGAAAAGTTTATTTGCTGATTGTGACAGGTACCTGGTGGGTATGCACAAATATAGTTTTGGTTTTGCTTCATTACGTAGGGACTTTGAAAAATACACTGTTAACTGTTTACCGGCAATAACGTATTTAATTGCGTTTATGTTTCTAATACGCTATTAAGTTCAACATAATTAAAAGTGTTTTGATCCTGATTTTCGTTTGTATTCAATATCTGGTGCATCACGTTGCAGTGTCCAATAGTAGTCAGCAAGCATTGACGGATTCCATTTGCCCTAATATCGCTTTTTTTTATTGTAACAAAACTAAAGATATCGATGAAACGGTACGTGATGGACAAATTTGGATGTGATTTTCGTGACCAGAAGCCAAAAATTAATATGGAACACCCAACAGTGTTCAAGAAGTAAAAACTTTGTTGTTCAGTGAAATCAAAAGTACCACAATCAGCATAGCAAATATGAAGATTTCGTTTGCTTTGATCATGCAGAAAACACTAAAGCCAACACGATTTAACAATGCAAGGGCAAATCAATAAATTTGTCTTAAAGTTTATTGACAGACTGCTCTAACTGGTTAATAGAATGTCCAAATATATAGAGCTAGCCTGTGTTGATCTTACATGAATATTCATCATGAAAGAGTAGATGTAACATCCCACTTGCTTCATCATGAAATGTAACCCCTACATGAGACCAACCAATAAGGAACACCCAACAATGTTCAAGAAGCAAAATATTTGTTGTGAAGTGTATTAAACAAATGAAAAACCAAGTTGAAATTAGACCAAATTTTAAAAGTCTCGTTTATTTCCATAATATCTTTATGGATCCGCTTGAATTAAAGTATCTTGCTAATCACAGCCCATGGACCTTAACATGTTCGCTCCAAAGCCTATTTTACTGGTAGTTTCCAGTATCCCACTAATCATTTTGCAATTACTTTTTAGGAAGTGTGTATATGTAGCCGTTGCCAGCCAATAAGTAGCCCTTTAAAAAGACACAGAGCACCACCCAACGGTAGGTTGTGTGGGAGCAAACATCTTAAATTAGTCAAAACTAGTTCTTAACTGCCTGGAAGAGTCATTTGGTAAAAGCATCAAACTAATAATGAATAATAAACTCTATTGCTTTCGACAAACCTTTTTATATCTGCAGAGCCTATTTCTGAAGTATGAAAAGTCACGATAACATGTTCAATTACTATTCAAGTTTAATTACATTGAAATTGCGTAATGAGATCAACTCTGACGTACACACATCAAAGAAAATTTCAGTTTGGCAAACTTATAACTTCTACTTTTTGTTGTTAAACGTAACCTATAATAATGTTTGCATCGAGGCACTTTAAGTTACGCTGTATCAGGTTAGAATCTAACCTCGCTCCTCCCATGAAACGTTGTATAACTCGATCAAGTATGAAAACAAGTGTCGAATAGCAAACCTGCCACTTGGGATAAAACAAACTTTTAATTTTGCTTTACCACCTGGTATTACTTCATAATGTAACTAAACCGCGCCACATTTGTCAATGTTCCACAGATCATATTGTCTACCTATAACTTTGAAGACTTGAACCTTTTAAAGACCAGTAGATGTATTAATCTTTTTTTCTAGAATCCCTGTGAAAAGTATAGTTTCTAAATCTGATAATTCCGGCAAATTTCCTAACATGTTTGTTGTCAAATTCCGGTATAAAAATAGTTTCTTAAACAGTAAACAGTGTCTTAGACTTTTGGTAGCACATACGGAGTACAAGAAATTATTTACATATTATTTCAAAGTTTGGCCCGCCTCGACATGTGACATTGTCACATAGTTAGCTTCCCAGTGGCACCGCAGTCTTATAGTACTAGAAACCGGGTTTCAATACTCATGGTGGGTACAGTAGAGATAATCCGTTGTGTAGATGGTTGCTTTACAACAAACAAACAAAGTCACGTAATTGTATGGAACTGACAAAGAAAACTGAAATATAAAAATAGCGACGTGATGACACCTGAAATGTTTCTCAGTGGTACAACTGGAACTCTGCTGATTTCTAATGTTAGTATCAGATTTCGATACCTGTAGTAGGCAAAACACAGACAACCAATTATGTATCTTTATGCTTAATTACAAACAAAATTCTGAAAGAAATGAGAATAGTGTCTTTCAAGAAATAAAATAAGAACACATTTTTTTCTGACTGTATTTTTTCTGGGCGTTCCCTCTTCCTCTTTAAGAGGGCTGGCATGACCAGGTGGTTAAGGCTCGACTCGTAATCCGAGGGTCATGGGTTCGAATCCCGTCGCGCCAAACATGCTCGACCCTTCAGCCTTGGGGCGTTATAATGTCAGAACCAATTCTACTATTAATTAGTAAAAGAGTAACCAAAGAGTTGGAGGTTGGTGGTGATGACTAACTGCCTTACTTTTAGTCTTACACTGCTAAATTAAGCAGCAAAGAACTTAACTTTGCGCGAAATTCAAAACAAGCCAATTTAATTCTTTTCAACTTTAGCGCTGTACTACTCGCAAAATGTTCGAACAGTATTATAACAAGAAACCATACACTTTATAAGTGGTGAATTATAATGGTAGTATTTTATGAATAGTACTATAAACTAACTATATATGATAGTTCCAAACAAGCATAGACATAAACTTAGATCTGTCAACTTAGTAAGTTATATATAGCAATTTAAGTAGTAAGGGAGAAACGTATGACAACTCCATTCGAGTCGATATTGATTTTCTCACAGCATGCTTTAAACAAACAAGCAGTGAATTTGAAAATTATTTATGTACCGAAATAGCAATATAAAATATCTGAAGTTTTGGGCTTTTTTTAAATTTATTTATTTGTTTTCTCCAGGAGTTATAAATAATAAGTTGAAGGTATCACTTTTATAAAATAAATTTGAGACCATCTATGTTTGGCAAAATATATATTGAGTTTCTATATATTTGTAACTTGCATTAAGGCCAATTGAAAGAAAATTCACTGAGTCATTTTTTATATTGTGAATAGAAAAATTCAGCACATTGATGCTAAAAATCATTTCGCGTTATCTGTTGTTTCAGATAGTTCAAGTTATTTTACCATAATCTTCAAACTGATGTAAGATTTTTTAAAGTATATGTATTAATTGCATGTTTAAATGATTCAAAAGAAACAAAGATATAACATACATTTAGAAATTAAGACTAGTTATTGATTTCATATCTATGGCGTTTTTGAACAAGCTCGAAACATCATACTCCTAACAGCTTCTAAGTGTTGAAATAGGGAATATTCTGATATTCATATTTTTAAAAGCGATATAGGAAATGTCTTTAGCTTGAATAATTGGCTACTATAAAAGCTGTAATACTTAACCGACAACTTTGAATAGTATAACTAACGTGTGAACACTCATAATAGTGAATCTGAGTGTTTACGATTTGCAGTCCGTTACCACAAAAAACGAACTCTGCATTTTGAGCTCGTTGGTAGGAGTAAAGGTCATATTCATCTTCAATTAGACAAGAGTAGTCTACCCTGTTAAAACTGGGAATATCCATCTGCGAACAGCTCTTTGTATATCTCTGAATTAAAGTTAAAAAAGAAACAGATATAACGTTCATTCAGTGCTGTTAAAACTTTCGAACAATAGAATCAAAATTTAGAATATATTTGATTTAATTTCAGGATCAAAAGTTTCTGAAATATTCAATACTGCCAGACGAAACTTCAACAACTAATTGATTTGTATTATTCTGTAGTAAATGTAAACGTGCATCAAACAACAATATAAACAGAAATATTACACAGTTTTTGTCGTCTAGATTGACCAACCATCTTTTAAAACATACTTAGAACTGTATAAATTTATTAATGTTATTTCGCGCGCAAACAATAAAAGATGGATATATATGCATTTGTAGAAAACAGTTAGTATATACAGCATAGAATCCGACTTAACACAGTCACTTAGTTATAATATATTTATTTCATGGTATCTTTCTCATTTTGAAACTTTAACGAAGTTCCGGCGATATCACAAAAACTTATCACGTTAAAATCCAGGGCTTATTTAGTCAAGGCGGACAGAGTTTATAGGTCCCATTGCACAACTTTTCACAAAAACAATCGAGCAAACACCAAACAGGTTTACCTAACCTTCATCTAAATGTAAATTAACGTGTGTTTATCAGCGAAACGCGAAGTCAGTTTTCTGTTATAACCCTGAGTACATGCAATTGTAATTGCTATTTTCTGAAGAAAAAAAAATGAAACAATGTATAAAATAACATAACGTGGCGAAGCTTAGCTATTTATACTTTGAGATATAAACTTGCCTCAAGGCTGAGAATTTCAAGGTTATTTTACACCTTTCTTAAACTTCCTTCTTTCATTTATTTTCACTAAACAGTTAGCTGGTAGAACTCTCGATTTCCAAGCTGGAAAGTTGGATTCAAACCGGTAGAACACCAGGAATTATTCCCACACTTTAACCTATAAGACTGATAATCATTTTCTTAACGTAAGTGGTGGGAGGTAAGTTACTACTTATTGGTTGCCTTCTCTCTGGTCAGAAAACCACAATCATATCATTATATCGTAACAAATGATAATGGATATTTTTACTAAAAACAAACAAACAAACCCAAAAGATTCTAAGATTGCTGGTTAACATGGATAATGCTTTAACCACTGAACTATTCAGCATAAGAAGCTGCTGTTCTAAGGTAAAATAGGTTCAGAATACACCCACTAACACAGTCATCTAAAAGGTATAAACCTAATAACACCTAATAACCCTTCCGTTAGTAGGTAACGTTTGATCTTAATTATTGAAATTCGATTCATTAAAAGAGGACGGGTTATATATTTCAACAGTTTTTTTTGTTACACATTGAAAACAAACAAACAAACATCGATCAATAGTACAAAGTAGTATTACTTTATACTGTCTTATATTATAATATATAACTTATTTTTTTTGTAAAGCAAAAAAGTTATACGATGGTTTATCTATTCTCTGCCCATTGCTGCTATCGGAGTTAAATTTTTAGTGTTATAATTCTTCATGTTTGACACTGTGCCGCTGGGTGGTAGAGGTAATTTTTTTTTTAAATTGTGATGTGTATTTTTAAGATATGTAAGCATTGAAATTGAAATTATTTTGAAAAATGAAATGTTTACACTTGTGAGTTTCATTCCCTTTATCTGTATATGTCAGCATTGTTTATTTTATTTTGATACTTATCACATATGGTCAACTTACGATACAGAAAAGTGGGTTTAGTATTTTCATACGTTTTACATTTGATTCACCCCCCCCCAGCGTCTGCAAACTCACACATCTAAAAACCAAATTTCAATACTTGTGGTGGGTAGAGGACAAATAGCCTATTGTATAGTTTTTGTGCTTATTTCTAAAACAAAACAAATTTAGTTTTGACTCTGTTTGTTTCTTTTTAATTTCGCGTAAAGCTACACGAGAGCTATCTTCCAGGCCCCAGCTTTGACTCATTCAGTTAATCAAATATAATATAGAAAATAATTAAAATATACTACGACGAAATATGTGAAAAAACATTATTAGTTTCAACTTATGAAGTGTTATAACCAGTATTTAGCCACAAAATATATCCACTTTTATGCGCAAAAAACCCCGACAAAAACAAAGAATAAAATTTGGTAAATTCAAGAACAATGCAACACAAAACATAAATTGATATACTCCAGCAAAAGTAGCTAGTCAACCCTTGGGCTATTTTAATTTAATAATGGGATTTGACAGTCACTCTTATAATATGTCCATGATCATGGCTTGGAGTATGTTCGGAGTATTTTTATGAATAAATTATTTAACAACTTAATCAAGAAAAAGCTAGATGCCTCCCCATTAAGCGAACTGTACTGATATAAGTTAAAAATTAATTTGATCATCGTGAATTCTTGATAACATATACAGTTGCAGCCCAAATAGAAGACTCAGTATTGTTTGTAAATTTGTAAAACCTTTGTATATAAATCATTATTTGTAATAATCGCTATTATAAATTGTATTATTATTTGTATATTAAAATATATTTATATTAACAACGAAAATTGTGTGTATAAATCTTGTTGTCAAATATCATAAATTTGATACATCTCAACATTTAATTAATTTCTAAATTTAAATTACAATTTAACCCAGTTTTAGACTATTAATTGTAATACGTAACATAATAAACTGGATATACATCCGAGATAAATCTTAATACGTAAATAGAACTTATAATATGTTTCAGCTAAATTTTTAGTTGAATCTTTTGAAAACATTTACTACAAATTAATATATTTAGTATTCAATAACAAACGTTATGTGCATTGTGTCATTTTTTTACATTGAATCACCAAATACAAACATTCTATTAGAAGAGACAATACAATTAAATGCTAAGTTGTTGTAACACGACATCGACAAACGATGTGTCTATCCCAAAACCTGTTTTGATTTTAGTTGATGAACTTTGACACAAAATAAATTCATTTTCTGTTAAATACGATACATGATTAACCTAAGATGCTACTATAAGTTCGAGACTGGCGCTAATGTTAGCTAACTTTTTACTTTTCGTCAAAAATAATGCTTGAAACAACTTAAACTTCTTTACTATTGAAGGCAGATTGCTGAGCTTTACTGTTTTAAGAAGTCTGATGGTATTTTCCCATTTCTTCATAGTCTAAACAGTGGACGCAACAGCTTAAAGTGTACTGTAGATCATCATCAGGATCATGAACATCTCTTTTTGTATATCATGATTAGTAACAATAATGGAGGATTTCCAAGTTCATACTTAAATTTTAATGTTTCACTAAGAATGTTTTAAAAGAAAGTTCTTTTGCTGTGCTTATAAAACATGTAGCATATACGAAGCTACGCATAAAGAGTTTACTAGCATCAACAATATTTTATCCAAAAATGATTTTCTGTGTTATGATTAACAAAATGCTTTGTATGTGCTTGAATAATTAAGGTTCTTGTATTGTAAATTAAATTAATATTTATGTGTAAATATTTCTTATTTATAATCAGCTGAAACAGGAAAGTATGTAGACATATCTTGTATTTTATATCTTCTATAATAATATTTTTTTAATTATTGTAAAATATCGTACTGTGGTACTAATATTTATTGGGATGTTTTTCTGTGGTGAGATTAAGAACGTACACTCCCAAACAGATCTTTTGCAAGGTGAGTTTAAACTAAAGTTTCAATGAAAACAACAGCTTTCTCTTTGCGCAGAAGTACTTGTAGGTGCGAGTCCAATTGTAAAAAGTGTTGGTTCAGTGGTAGAGGTGTTGAGTCTAGGATATTTTTTATCCTGCACTTGGGACTTTCACCAATGCTGTGAATAGAAATTTCATTATTCAGCCTATGCCTACTGACTGATATAATGAAACTGAAGGTTGTACCTCTAAGGGTCAGTCTTGGAGACAGGGGAGCAGAGCATTGAAAGTTTTACCATAATGCTGGAATGCCTGGCAAATTCAAAACCATATGAAAATGTATTTAACTTTCAGTTCATTGCCAATTGAATGTATAACAACTCTGACTTTATTCATGATTACCAGAAACAACTGTCCAGACCATTATATGTAATTGAAAGAGGAATTCTGCCTGTTAGAGTTGTCTCCATAGGGGTCCATGTGGATGAAGATTGTGACCATTGGCCTAAAAAAGCAAGATAAATAAAGATACTCCACACTGAGTGAGAGAAGCATCTTGTAAGTGGAATCGGTCAGGACTATCCAATGAGTCATTATGAAGACTTTATTACCCTAATAATATGGATTATAAACCAAGAATAAAACTGTTGATAACGTCTTCTTTTAGTTCTGACCAGAACCTGCACAAGAAGGAATATTTTGGTTTGGTATTCAAGTTTCAGTGAAAAAGCCAAAAAAAAAATCAGTCTCAGGCCTTAAAAGGGACTGCAAAACAGGTTTTGGATTGATTATTTAAATATTTCAGTCAAGCCTTTAGATTAATTTCGAGCAGGTTGTTTAAGTCTGTTCGTGAATTTGAATGTCTGTCACTTGATGCTGTTAATTATTTAGACGGATGACAGCTGAAAGACCTGAAAACATTGTGAATCAACTGTGCTGCTGGTGTGCTTCTTAAAAAGAAAAAGGTGAACGAATAGGCTGCGTTTAACACAGAAAATAGAAAAATCACTAAAGGAATGGGCATTTAGCCACTTATGTAGATATTCTATATTAATCATATAGAAAGCCACACTCGACAATAGCCTAAGAAATAGGTTATCTTGATATATAGTTAAGTCACTCCTAAGACCTGAGAGTAGAAATTTTGTTCAGGTAACTAGCAATAAATTAGAAATAAAAAGGGTTAAATTTTCAGTTCAATCTCAGAGATGTGGATGTCGCAAACAGAATGAAAGGGACTATTTCTGATTATTTTAATCAAACACTCTTAGTATAGATCTAATGGGAAGTTTCCCATAACTTGTGACCTGAAATTCTGAGGGAAAGTCATCTACTACTACTCAGACTGAATCCAGGAGTAGTGTACCGCTTGAGTCACTTTTGGGGGGCTAACCTTACTTCATTGAGCAGTAAGGTAAACCTTGCTCCAATAGATTAACGAGTTGGATCTTCCAACTGTCTTGGAGAAGTTCAAGAAACAGCTTGCATAAAAATATTATAGTCAATTCAACTTTTTCAGGGCTAAGTGAGTCTTTGCTAATGCCCGTCAGAGTACAAGGTTGAAAAATAAAGTTTCTTTATTTACAGGAACATTAAAAATGCCTGTAAATATCGTAATATGTGAGACACTAATTTAAACCACCATTCTGACCTATCAGTAAAAACTTTGTCTTGAAAAACATTGATAAACAATATGTGAACAGTTAGCTCACAAACCTAATATCCCTAATGGGTCATTTATAGAACGAAAGTAGTTGTAGTCAACTTCACGTTGTGGCAGTGTCTTTCTTGGAATTGATGCATTTTAGTATTTAGCAACTGGTTTCATTTATGCAACAAGTGAATTGATTTTTGCAGCATAGTTATCCAGTGTTCAATTTGATGAACCCAAAGAACAAAGGACTGTATGAGTATATATGGGAAAGAAAATCACACTATCCTAGGCAAAAGTGATATTTTTTGGTTTTCTATACTTTATCTAGTTAGCAAGTGTTCTTTAATGTCATTATACAACCTGTACATAAAGTATACTGTATTGTATCGAGAAAACAAACGGGAATAGTTTGAGAAGTTATCTGCCAAAGGAGAATGAAGTATTGATGTTGTAGTGTAATTATATAAATACTTTATTCAGCTACAACGTTGAATGGATATTGATATTGGAAGTAAAAATGTTAGCATTCAAACGTAGATATTTGGTGATTAATACACCTGATATTGATGCTGAGAACTGAGCAGACGTTCTGAACTTATTGTATTTGCAATAATTTGGTGACCTGCCGGTTTTAATGTGTTTATTGTACTTGATAGCTGACTGGGCCAAACCAAAGTCGCACAACATCATAGATGGAGTGGACACCTGTCTAAGTAGATAACTACTCTGCTAATTTTCCTGAAACAGTAGTTGAAACTGAATGAATATTAAAGGATGGAGAAAGGTATTCTTCAAAGAATATAATTTCCGCAAGTAATTTTCAGAGAGAAGGTACAAATGGGTACTTCTGTATTTATGTATCTCAGGACCACTGATATCGGTATTGACACTTTCACCAAAATAAAAATGGTTGAAACGTTGCTATCTTTGGTGAAAGTGTTAATACTCATACCAGCCGTCCTGAGATACATTTTTACTTCAAATGGGTTTCTCGTCATCGCGAGGTTCTGTATTTGTTTTACGTTAAATCACATTGACTCATATCCATTATCACAAACAAATAAATGTCTCGACATGCTGTAAAGGTTCAGTTGATGTAATAGTTTAGATTTATAATGTGGATACTGACAAGCCACAGTGGCTCACTAACAATAAACCCAAAGCTGCTTTTAGCGCAATAGAAGGGTTGTACGAGTCTTGCAATATGGCATTGAATAAATGTAACATGTCTACAACTTTCGAAAAACAAATGAAGCATACAGTGAGAGAAGTGACAAATACGCATTTATCACTCCTGATGAGACACATGGCTCTGTAGCTCTAAATCAGAAAATAATCTATAAAATATGAGAAAGGCATGCGTGATACTAAGTCACAGAATTGTGAATTGATCTACAAGAATTTGGAATTGCTTGGTCATTTTGTTTAGTAGAGAAGGAGTATCTATGGATTATTATGAAATATCAGTGGTGATGAAACATCAAATTTATAGTTTTCTTGGTTTTAGTTTTATTACTGACAGCTTTGGTAAATTTTCTAAGATTACTTCACAGTCATGGGCTTTTACTAAGGCAGAGATACACTTCAGATGGAGTGAATACTGTAAGCATACATTCCAGTCTCTGAAATAATAAAAAAACTGTTATTGTGTCCATGGCAGGATTGCGAATTCCTATTAAACACTGATGTTAGTGATTAGACTTCGAACAGTGTTATTACAGTTGCAAAAGATGTAAAATGCAGATATTGTGAGACAAAAACGATCTTGGAGTTGTTTGTTGCACAACACTTCTTACACTACTTAAAAAACTTTCAGAACTTGATTTTGTAACTCATTTTAATAGTTTAAAGATGTTTTAATGGTATTGTCGTTTTCCCTTGTCCAAAGATTGTGACATCTTTGTGTGTGTGTGTGCATGTGTTAATCAGTAAGATTTTAAACGTTGTTAGTTCTAGGATTACTGTTAATTCTTGGCTTGGCTTGTATAATCCCAGGGTAGAGAAAGAAGGAAAGTGCAGCATGGTAACATACAATGTACTTCTAGTTTGTTGTGGTGTTAGGGTTTCAGGCGATATGTACTAAATTCATGCTTTGTTTTGATTATGTGCAGATGTCACATTACACATGGCCACGAAAACTATAAAGTTGATCCTGTTCCAAGTTACTATAGTTTCTTTGTTATTCTCGCACGGCATGCAGAAAATCAGTGTAAAAGTAGAATGCATAAATTTTGGTATGCATAGTTACATAAAGTTTCCAATATTTACTATGCTCGATCCAAATCAAATTCTTTATTTTTATTGGACTTTAACCGTTTACTTACAGATAAGTTAACGTTTACTTAGCCAATGAAAATAAAGGAGGCTGGTTAGATATCATTAACTTGTTCTTACAAGTGCATATAGTTGTTTGTGTCTTTTAGAATACAAGTTGGTGTTGATCAAAAGATTTCGTTCCACTTCTCAGTACTCATTATTACACCGTAAAGTTTCTGAAGTCGACAATGAGCTCTCAGCTTCGAAGTTTATATCATCCAGGTTATAATTTATATATATATTTAATCAATTCTGTGTCAGAAATTGCCATTAGTGTTTATACGAGAAATAGTTGCTTTGTAACAGTTTATTTACTATTAATACAAAAGAAAAGGAAACTATTTACACTTTTTTGATGGTACTCTGTACCACCCTTAAAGCATTAAAAATAAAAATCCAATCTAGTCAGATAAGCACAATAACTCTTAACTTTGATCCATAAAACATTTAAATTAGTATACTTTGTGTAACGTGCTACAAATATTTGCGTATTTATGTCAGTGATTTAGGTGTAGAATGTTCCGGACTCAGACACCCTCATCTTGCTCTCCTAACGTATTCTTTAATCATTTCTCTTATTTTCTGTTCTGCTTTTCTTTCTTTAACACGGGACGCTAGCTAACAAATGTTAAGACTGGCAGACGGTGTGTCCCACAACTATGCATATCCTACTTCCGGAGTATTTCCAAAACTTTGAACACATCTAGTATCTCATATTTTAGTCTGTTCCATGGTTATGTTTTTGGTATGTTCAGCCTTTTTATTGCAGTTTTTAAAGCTTGTTTAGGTAAATAATATACATATATAATATAGTTTTCTTATTTGGGAGTAAGCCACTTCTAGAAGTTTCTAAATGTCAGATCGGTTCCATTTCCGATCTTATTAGCTTATTGATAGTTTTTTAAGAAGTGTGGTAATACTGAGAACTATTGCCTGGATAGTTTTCTTATGAGGAGTTATTTAAGAATTATTTTTTCCCCTTTCAGTAATAATCTAAAAAAAGCAAGTTAATCTCGGAGAATTAAGTTTGTTTAATGTAACTAGCTAATAAACATAAGTGAAAAGTACCTTTAAAGTGGATTTACACCATCTAGATATCTTACTTCCAGTTTCTTTTTTATTGGGCATAGAGTGAAATTCTATTCGGGGGTCGTAATCAGGCTTAAGGAACAGTTGCATCATTTAAATGATACGATTCATCTTATTCTATAGACATTCTGTTTTTGAATGCATGTTTTGCACTACACTGTTTCTAAACTTATCAACATGTTGTACACCTGTATTTTAGGATTTTTTTTCAAGAAAAAGAAACATTTAAAAATCAACCCCATTGTTCTAGATGCATATGTAGGTGATAAAAAAGGTATCATATATCCTGCATAAATATTTAATAATTACGAGTTTTTGTAAATGTAGATTTATATATTATTCCCACATCTGAAGGCGATTTCATTCACCCATATAATATCAGTTAATTTTTTTTTTCCGACTGAGGTATTAAAAATGTATAGTAAAGACAATCGGCAATTTATTCTCTAAAGCATCTTGCCGGTACTCTTAATAATAACTGTATGTATAAATTAATTACAAAAAACTTGTTAAAACTTGCACAACAAACAAAAGTTTGACTTTGAGACGTACATCTGTTTCATTTACAGTGTTCCCTCGCCACTTCGCGGGCTCGGCCGACCCCCACATATATATAAAATAATAAACATTAAATCTAAAATATAGCAGTAAATATCATTAAAATATTAAAAATAAATATAATTAATAGTGTAAGAAAAAAAACAGGTATATTTTGAGATATAAACATATATTTGAGTTTATAACAGCGTAAAAATGAAAACAGAACCAACTGGAAAGGCTATAGATGTACGCATTGTGCGTCTGCGAAGGCTACGCGAGATCAGCTTCATGGCGTAGCGATGTGCAAGACGGGCTATGATTGGTGCAGAAATGAAAGACGGCCAATGACAGCTACCCATTTTGATTGCCTGTGATTGATGCTGTCAATATTCATGTCTGGCCTGTGATTGGTGATTTCATCCACCTGCTGAAGATATGTAATTTTTAATTTTAAGGCTTAATATCTTAATAATTGTTCTTATTATTTCAGCAATAATGAACAGTATTGTAATGGGAGGGTTAAATAGTTGTACAGGGAGGGTTTTAAAAGTCTAAATGCACATAAATATATACGTAAAAATCGGCGATCCCACTTCACGGAAAATCTCCTTTCGCGGGGGTTTTGGAACGCATCTACCGCGATACACGAGGGAACACTGCACTACAAAAGCATACTATTTATTATATGACATTCTTAAAATAATTTTCTTTTGATAACTGTTTACTAAACCCCGTGGTTAAGTTTTTTCTGTTACGTCATCCATTTTTACAATACGCTAATCTCTAGGGGTTAATGAATGCTGAAGCATTCAAAGGATGTCTTGGTATCACAACTCAATGACGAAGACTAAATGGCTATACTGTTTAAATCTAAAACAAAGTATTAGATGCTTGAATGTATAATTTTATATTATTTATTTTATTGTTATTATTTATTATATTATTTTTAATATAGGTATAAAGGTGTTTCTTTGTATTGGTTTATTTTAGGCTTGAGTTGTATAATTTTGCGTTTGTTTATGTTTGTTTCTTTATTTAGTATTTGAGTGTTTTCTATGGTTATGTTGTATTTGTTTGACCTGCAGTATTCGAAAACGTGTGAAGGTGACTTTTTATGTTCTTTGAATCTGGTTCCCATTTTTCTACTTGTTTCTTCAATATAGAAGTCGTGGCAGTTATCACACTGTATTTTATAAATACTGTTGGTATGGTGTTTGTCAGTGTAGTTTTTACATAGTATAGACCTCAGTTTTGTGCCTGGTTTTTGAATAAATTTAGAATTAACTGGAATGTCACATTTTGTTACTAAGTTTTGCCAAATGTTGGTTATTTTATTTTTTTGCTGATGTCGGAAACATATGGAATGCAGCAGTATATGGTTTCGTGATTTTTTAATTCGTGAGATATATCTACTTTTGTTGGTTGATTTTGCTTTCTGTCTAAGTGTGTACGTATAATGTTTTCTACGATTTGTGGAGGACTCTTATTGATGTTGATGAAGTATTGTTTTATTTTCTCTAATTCATCGTTAATATTATCTGGTGAGCATAGTTTTATGGCTGTGTTTATTTGGTTTCTTGGTATGTTGAGTTAATGTTTTGTTTCATGTGCTGAGTCCCAAGGAATGTATAGTCCAGTATGGGTGATTTTTAGGTGGATTTCTGTTTTAAATTGTGTATCAGTTCTTGTAATTTTGAGGTTAAGAAATGATATTTGATTGTTTTCTTCCTGTTCACATGTGAAGTTAATGATGGAATGTATAGAGTTAATGTGATTATAAATTAACGAAAAATTAAAGAAGCCTTACTTATACAACAACTCAAACCCAAAATAAACCAAAACAAAGCAACACCTTTATACCTATTCTAAAAATAATAAATAATATTAATATAAAATTATATATTCAAACATCTAAGCAAGCCCTCTACATTCCGACACTCAATTATACAACCCCTTTCAAACAAGTGGTCAGCTTCCGGTCAGTTACATCTTCCTTTCTTTGTGAACCTGACGATGACCTAAGAAGGTCGACACGTTGTTCGCTCCTCTACGTAAAAAAATGTTTTCAACCTAAACAAGTTGTTTTTACATATATACCTTTCTCTACAAGTGGGTTTTTCGACATCGCCGATCTCAAATACATTCCAGATACGCTATACAAATCATCTTTTCAAACTACCAAGTCTGATGGTAAATGAAACTCATAACAGTGTAAAAATTATATTCCGATGTAGTGTCTTCCTTCTGTCAAACAAGTGATAATTTTAACTTCACATTTTCATAGCTCAGTTATGTTCAAACCATTAAACTTTATTCTAGGTTACTCAGTTGTTAAAAGACAACTATAATAATAAAACTTTTTATTGTAATCATCTTATTTGTATCAAATCCTGTTATTTCTCACAATCTCTTACATTATTTGTAAGGAGATTATCTGATTTGTCTTTGAGGAGTTTAGGTGTTTTCTTGTAGGAACCAAGACTTACTGAAATAATTATATTTTTGTGTCATTTCTTATCCTTATGATGACGTGTGAGATTCAGTTTTAACTTATCTTCTTAATTTCTCAGAAAATCTACTGCACACTTTCAAGTGGGTTTTTTTTTGTACACAATAACTCATATTTGATTTTTATCTTTTTTCTGGTTCCATATGTCTGGTTTCTTTTAATCCAGCTGTCACGTGTTTTTTGGTTTTTTCTGTTTGATAGATCCACTAGCTTTTGTTTTGCACAGGTTTTAATAATCTGAGTTACTTATTTAATATAGATGGGAGCTCACTCAGTAGCATGAGTGAAGAAAGGAAAATTGACAAAGTGGTTGTAGTTAAGTCATTCAACCCATTGATATGTTGCTGGTGGGTAAATGTAATAAAATTGTAGGTAAATTTATAAAAACAAATTGATAGCAAGTCAAACAAGTAAAAATTTATTTACACGAATTACCATTGTTAAGTTAAAACTCACTTGAAATACCATGTGTTTATTTTATCTCCTTTTGTATTGCTTGTTTTTAGGGCTAACTGCGCTTGCCGTCCATAATTTAGTAGTGTAAGACCAGAGGGAAGTCAGCTAGTCATCACCACCCACCACCAATTCTTGAACTACTCTTTACCAACGAATGGTCTCATTATATAAACCCCCACGGCTGAAAAAGCGAGCATATTTGGTGCGATGGAGATTAGAACCCGCGACGATCAGATTAGGAGTCGAACGCGTTAACACACTTGACCATGCCGGGCTCTCTTTACGTAATGAATGATACAGACTTTTTAGAAATGGTTCAAAGGAGAGCTGGTGGGATTATTCTGGAATCGAAGGATGTCTTTTGAGGATAGGCTAAGATCTCTTATCTTATTTCTTTCAGAGAAAAAAAGATAATATTACTCTTGTGTACAAAATTCTCTGTATAAAGACCTCCGAATTCTATTGTGCTATATTGTGAAGATGACAGAAAAAAAGAACACAAGTTTAGGTTTAATATTGGAAAAAGACAGGCAAGGATTCAGTAGAACTATTTTATTTTCTAAGAAGGTGACTGGTTTATAGAATTAACTACCGTTGGCAGTAGCGGAAGTTGGCACTGTAAAATAGTTTAGCATGTGTAATGAATGCTCAAACACGTGTATCACTTTTAATAGTCCTTCTTAAAACTTTTCTGAAGATGGTTGCTTGTTTTGGAATAAGTTTGTGTATGAGTGTGTAAATACACACGTATACATATGTAGTTACTGATTAATAATTTAGCTGAACTAAATGATTCCACAGGCTACTTACTAACGATGAAAACGACTGAATTTTGATAGTTAGAAGGTTAAGTACTTGTTGAATACATTTTATAGCTTCTTTAATGATTTCCATATTTAAAACGTACCTTACACTGAACTTTTATGTTATTTAACATGGCCCTCTATTAGCACGTTTATTATAGACTATACGAAAGGCGATCTGATCATATGTTTTAATGTTATTTTTAACATTTGGAATCTTATGTTACGAAAATGTGGAAGCAAAATATAAGAAATCTGTTTGGTTTTAAATTTTCTACACGTATTTTGACACTAAATTACAACGAAAAGTTAAACCTAAAAAAGATTTGTACCATGATTAATCATTCTCGAGCTTTTCATTCGTGTACTGTTAATGGTAATTGGTACTTCCAATGTTGGTGCAGTTTTTATGTAAAGTTGTACGTTTTGAAGCTTCTTATTTTGAAATGTTATTAACATTAGTATTAAAGTTAGTAGTTTAACTGTAAAAGATTAATATCAATTAAACAAATAAGTAAATTTTTAACTTATTAACGTAGTTATATCAATACTATTATTACTACTACTGTTGGTATTGTTATCAGTATGAGTACGACTACACTAGTGTTAGTGTTGTGGAATTAGTAGTACATACTAGTACTAGGTTACTGAATGTAAGCTTAATACTGATATCGTGATTTAATTTTGCTAGATTTATAAGATAATGGCACAAGAAGATACTACTATTAGTTTATGATGGATATGAGCTACTATTAGCAATAGTTGAAACTAGAATGAAGAGAAGATTATAGGAGGCAATTTTGTGAAAACTTGTTCAAGAGTTTATGCTTAATATTTAATTTTTCATGGTGGTGTTTTTGCTGTGAATAACAATTATTCCATGTTCTTCCATACATAATTAGCTGTGGTTAAAATAACATAAAAATTCATAATTTATTGATATTGTAGGAGTTTGAAGTTAATAAGTAAAGATACTATTTTACACATCTATTCTGTAAGGCTCACAAGGCTATATTTAAAGTACTTAGTAGAGCTTTTGTTTTCATATTAAAGGAAGGACAAATTACATGTTGCAATTGATACAAAGACCGGATATTATAACAAAACTAGATTTTATAAGAAATATAAGTGAGGAGAGGTTTTTAAAGTTTTGGGCTTCTTTATTTTGTAGCTGAGAATAAAGATTACCTAAGGTTATAAAATGAGATACAGATTGAGTATTATTGAAAATAGGTTGAAGTAATCAGAAGCTTGGATGTCCCGACTCTATCTTTGATGAATTCTGCTATACTACTTTCCACTGCTACAGTGATGTGCAGACAGACCATTCCATGCTTCCAACAGTCTGGTTCTAAAACTGCACAAAGAGTCTTTCACCTTTTATGGATAAGAAAGTTGACAAGCCAACATTTACTCTTCCAGTTATTGCCTACCATCTTTAGCTCCAAGGTGTAGAACAAATATTTGTTCATGCCTTCAATTACTGGAATCTCTCTCTAATGATAGAGAACCTGCCCTCTTAATCCATTGCTGGATCTATGGAGGTCAAAAGACCTCTTTCTCTTGAGGAAAAATGATGTGATCATCTTTATGACTGTAATCACCCCTTTGTACTGATGGAACTCAAACTTGCTTTTCATTGGTTGAGTAGTACATTGGTTGGACTTATGCAGTAGTGCACCATCTCTCTCCTGCTGTTCTGTTGTTTTTAACTGGATCTGGCAGGAGAATATTTCTTCTGATGATTGATGCCAGTCCATTTTCTTCCTGTTATCTAAACCTGGAATGGATCTCAAGATTCCTTCAAATTATCATATAATTACTTTGACTAGCTGTCTCTGTGAGATGTCAGAGAATATGATTAATGCCCATCTTGTTTAGTTTTTTGAATTAAACAACCTGCTCTCACCCATCAAGTGTAGGTTATGTAGACAATACTACACCTTATACCACTTGATCTGACTTGAAATGTTGATCAGGGAAGCCTTCTTGTTTCCATGTTTTTTGGCCTTTAGAAGACTTATGACAATACATGGATGCATGGCATCCAACTATTTGCATTGTGTGGCTTTTTACCTATTTTTATTGGGAACTTTTTATTGGACAGACAATTCTATATTTATTTAGATTTTACACTTTTCTGTTTATCTACAGGAACTTTAAGTCCCTTGAGTCTGTGTCTTGAGTGTCACACTGTCACTATCACTACACAACTTTCTCCTACTGTTGAAAACAGGCTCTGTGTCAATGATTTCCACATTTCATGTCAGTTGTCAAATATGAGGTTTGCTGAAGTGGACCATCGCAAATGGTTTTACCTTTTATTTTTTCCAAAACTGTTTGCATGTTTACCACTAACAGGGTATACATCCTGATCCTGATCTCTGTCTTGGTTATGTTGGCCTTTCTGATGGCTCTAGAGACCCAGTGTTTGCAGCTTATCTTTGATCCTAAGATGAGTTTCAGACCTCACACCAAGTAGCTACATGTGAAGTGTATGAAGACACTTAATATCCTCTTTGGGGAATGGATCAGTATTCTGTATCTAAGATCTATTATCTTATTTGTTGCACAGTTGACAATGAGTCTCTGGTTTTGTCAGGACCTCAGCCTTGAAGATGCTGGATCCCATTCACCATGTGAGCCTTTGGCTCTGGAGTTCTTGAGTCTAGAATTTGGACACTGAGTTCCATGAACCTCCTCTTTACCTCTACCATTTTGCAACATTCTTTGCAGTCTTCCATTAAACTTTGATCCTAACTACAGCATTCTACCTAGAATTGTGCATTCCTTCCTCAGGGACTATGCTTTTTTCAGAATAGGTGATCTGCTATCCTTTCATTTGCCCTTCATATCCAGGTGCAGCTGGTTGGGTTGGGTGGGTAATTGGATGACATTGCTGTCTCCACTGATCAGCTCATCCTGCCATTGGTTATTACCATCCCTATTTGTGATCTTTTTTTGAGTCATCTGAGGAAGGTGAATACTCCCAAATTAAAGTACCCACAGTATGGATTCCTGTACATGGTGAGGGGACCTCCCAGGCAAGGTTCTGTTCAGTTTATTTCCTCTGGGATCTAAACATCCATCCACATGTTTCCTGTGCATTGTAACCTGTGAAGGGGAGGAGAGGATTCTGGTGGTTGAGGGGTCCAATCCCAACACACCAATTTGGCCTTGAATTCCTATAGAAGGGTGGCCTTGGGGTGGCCCCACTTGTGTCAGTCGGCTGGTCCACTTGGGCTAGGGCCAACCAAATACCAGTATTGGATGTTCTCAACAGGTGTTGTGGACATTGTATATGATACTGGTGTTTGGGTATAGTGCTCACAAAACCCTGGCATTGCTGCAGTGTCTTTATTTTGCATTGTAGTGCATCTACTCATAGGGCTCCATGGTGGGTGGGGTCAGTGGGCACTGAAATATTCTTTTTTTTTATTGAGGATCTTCCAAATAAAACTCTAACTAAAATAGTGCAAAAACAATCCATAGGTAAACGACCACGTCTTGAAGATTCTGAGCAGCAATCTTTGACATCTTTAACACCTGTTGTATTTTATTTTCTTATATTACATTCTTTTTCAGACAAACCTTTATGGCAAATGTCTCCCTTCTTCATTCAGAAGGGACTAGAGAGACTCCCTGTCTCTCCAAAGTCAATAAAGAAGCTTTGATCTGGTGACATATTAGTGGAAACATCCATATCTCAACACGGTGAACTCTTGCATTCAAAGGCAATTTGAGATATACCTGTTGAGGTTATACCTCATGCTACTTTTAATTAATCAAGAGGAGTTACTGTTAAGAAGGATTTAAAGAACATCCATGAGTCAGAGATTCTTCCTTGGTTCTCCACCCAAGGAGTTTCTCCAGTGAGGCTTATCTCCACTTGCAAAGATGGAATTATTTTGACATTTACATCACCATCAAGGCAGGTTATATTAATTGCAAGGTATGGTCATAAATACCAAACCCTCTTAGATGTTTACAGTGTTAGCGGTTTGGTCACTCGATGACGTCTTGTCGTAGTTCCTTGATGTGTGATCCTTGTGGTGGCAAGGACCATGATGCCTGTGAGTGTGAAATGGATCCTCAATGCATCAATTGCAATGGCTCTTGCTCATCCTACTTTCGTTCTCACCCTAAATGGTCAGAAGGAAAAGAGGTGCAGCATTTGAAAATGATTCATAACATTATTTACCCTGTGACTTGCTGTCCACCACTTCATCTCAGACGTATACTGCTGCACTTCATTCTGCTACTTCAGTGGGAGAGCAGACATCTTTCTGTGCATCCAAAAGAATGATTCTTAAACCAGATAGTCTTTTGACCTCCATGGTTAAAAAAGTTGATGATTCAACTTCAATAACTATCTCTGTCCCTAACATACTTTGCAGCAAATCTCAAGATCCACTTCCTTTGGTTCTGAGTACAGGCTTTTCTCAAGTACATCTTCTTTTCCCACCCCAAGATACAAAATGATCATTTGTTCATGCCTTCAATTGCTGGAATCCTCTTCCAACAGCAAAGACCTGCCAAATTGACCCAGGGCAGGATCTGTGGAGCTCAGTAGACCTCTCTCGAATAAAGACAGTAAAGAAAAAAAGATATGGTCGTAAATAGAAGGGTTCTCCACCCACTTTGCCTAAATATAAATAAAAATGGCTACCTTGGTATAATGGAATTGTTAAGGTTTACATTCTGAGCTGGCTGGCATAAAAACAGTGATTGCTTCCTACCATCCTGTATGTCTTTCTTTTTAGGAAACATTTCTGAAACCAGCCTGTACAGTCACCTTTCAGCAGTTTTCTTTGTACAGAAATGACAGGCTGTATGACAGATGAATGCATGGAGGGGTGGCACTGTTGGTTGATCAGTATGTGCCTGCCCTGTCTTTGCCACTCAACACACCCTTGGAGGCTATAGATATTTGTGTTTCCTTGGGTCATACCATCACTGTTTTCTCTACTTGTCATCTATAGAGACCTATGATCGATCAGATCTCTATGCTTTCCTTAAACATTTGCAATCTTCCATTTTAATCCTGGGGGACTCTTATGGACATCATCTCATCTCGGGAAATGCTGATATTGATAGGAGGGGTTGCTCTGTGTCTCTGTTCACAACCTTTCTTTTTTCAGTACAGGTTCTTCTAAAATTCTTGCATGTAGTCAGTCCTTTTCTGCTATTGATCTCTCAGTTGGCTCCTCTTCACTATTTTCCCATTTTTCATGGAGGGTTAGCGATAATCCATGTTATCATTTTCCTATAAATTTGAGAGAGACTGGTCATGTTTGATGCCACCCAACCCGTGTGCCATAGTGAAAGCTAGATTAAGCAAACTGGCCCTCTTTCACTGCTCTTGCAAAACTTGATCCTGCCATCAGTAGACACGTGTGTGGCAGTAGTAACTGACTGTATTATACAAGCAGCTGCTCATTGTATTCTTAAAACCTCGATACTTTTTCCATGATATTCTCATGTGTGGTGGAATTCTGCCTGCCACATGGCACAGAAGGCTTATGATACCACATGTAGGTATGGCATTTTATGAAACCTCCATATATATGGGTTACATGGCCATTTGTCCATTTTTATTGAAAAAATTTTCAATGGACAAGAGATTCCAAGTTTGTGTGAGTTTGATACTTTTCCATTTTTTTCTATGGGAACTTGGAGCTCATCAGGGCTGTGTTTTGAATGTCACACTTTTTGGTATAGAGATTAGTGCAGTCATTGAACAATTCTCCCTTATTATTGCAAAGTGGCTCTGTGTCGACAACTTTTACATCTCATGTCAGTTGCCAAACGTGAGGTATATTGAGAGGAAACTACAGACTGCCCTCAGTGGATCAGTGTTTTGTGCTAAAGATATATCATGCTCTTATTTGATTGGAAGTCGACTGTGGACCTCAACCTTAAAGATGTTGGAACCCATTCATAATCAAGAACTTTGGCTCTGCACTGGAACTTCCTGTATTTTCCCAGTTCAGAACTTATACAGAGTCTCATGAACCTTCTTTGCATCTTTGTTCATTGCCAGTCTTCTTTCGTTGGTGGGCATTGTTATTTGAGAATAAACAATCTACCATTGTTTCTTTTGGCCTTTGTATTCAGGCACAGTTGGATGAATTGGGTTTGTTCTTGGATAGCATTGCAGTATCCACTGATCAGCCCATCCCACCATTGCTTATCACAGTCCCCAAATGTGACCTATCTTTAAGTCATCTGAGAAAAGCAGACACTCCTGATTGGAAATACAGATGTTATTTGCTGAACATCTTTTGAACCATCCTTCCATTTCTATTTATACAGATGGTTCGAAATCAGGTGGTTGTGTGGGATCTGTCATGATTTATTGCGGTTTGATGGATAAGTGCAGAATCCCCTCTACAGCTTCTGTGTTCACTGCTGAACTGTACATCATTCCTCTTTTTTTGGATCACATGGAAGCAAGCAGGTCTCAAACTGCACTATTTACACTGACTTACATTGTTCTTTACTGGCCCTGGAATTGCTTTACATTAGTTCACACCCTGTTCTTGCCAATATTCAAAATTGACTGGCCCATTTCTCTCTAACATCTACTTCTATCTAGTTTTTCTGGATATCAGGCCACATTGGTATTCAATGGAATAAGCTTACTGACAATGTAGCCAAATCTATCTGCTATGGCACTATCACTGCTGTGCCTGTTTCATACGTGAACTGTGGTCCTGTATTCAAGGCTTGGCTCTGTGCCAGTTGGCAGTTGAATTGGAGCAAGCAACATGAAAACGAGCTTTTCCAAATAAAATCCTATATTGGACTTTGACCATCTTACTTCTCTAAGGATTGGAAAGAGGAAGTTGTTCTAACTAGACTATGCATTGGTCACAGTTTTTTAACTCATTGTTTTTTTTTTATCTGGGACTGATGCACCAGTGTTTTATCTGTGTAACACTCAGGTCACAATGAGCCCCATTTTACTGTATTGCTATCATTATGACTCTCAATGACAGTAGCATTTTAAACATGTACTGTCCCAAGGTTTATCTGTAACATGAGATAGTGCTATTGGTGATGGTGATACTGTCCACCTTGGAAACATTTTTAGTTTTTTAAAGGTCATTAATCTTTTTAATGCTATTTAAGTTTTTTCAATTTATACATTAGACCTTTTTTAATGTGTTTCCTTTTTAAGAATCAAAGCCCATCTAGTTTGATTTGAAATTAGAAAATGGCTGTTATATCAAATAACTTGAAACCAGGATTGAAAAGGCCAACTTCAGGTGACTAATGCTAATGTTTGAACTACCCATTACTCATCTTGGTGAGTTATAATTAAAATTTTGCTTCCAGTCTTTTATTACTTTCTGAAAATGGCCATAATGTCAAATAACTCAGAATTAAGACTGGAAAGGCCAACTTCAGGTGAATGACAGTGGATTTTAACTCATCTGTTAGTCTTCCTTGTGAGTTTTGATAGTTACAATTATAGTTCAGAAATTTTTTTACAACTTGTATCACTGTAATTTGTTTTTTACTGCTGTAGACCAGATGTAAACATTGGTTTTAATGCTATTTGTTTTTTTAAAACTTTTTGTTTTACCTTAATTTCCTTTTATGAATTTTATTAAATTTACTTTAACTTTTTATCATATATTTGGTACAGATAGCCAAGCATTGTGCCATCAAACACCAAACCAACCAGCCAACCAACCTAATTTAAAGCATTTTCTATTTGCTGAACATCTTTTAAACATTCTTCTATTCACACAAATTGTTTGAAATTAGGTAATTCTGCAAGCTTTGCCTTGGTTTGTTGTGGTTCAGTGACTGCTCACAGGATCCTATCTACAGTTTTTCTGTTCACTGCTGAGTTGTATGTCATTTCTCTTGTTTGTGTTCGCATAAAAGCTAGTACACCAGTTGTGCTATTCACACTGACTCTTAGCTTACTACTGGACCTGAAATCACATTAGGTTTTGCCCTGTTCTCATTGATATTCAAAAGTTACTGGCCCATTTTTCTTTATCTTCTCTTTCTGCCTAGTTTTCTGGTTACCCAGTCACATCAGTTTTCATGGGAATGAGCTCACTGACATCGCAACTAAATCTGTTTGCTCTGGTGCCTGTTTTCTATATGAACTATGGCCCTGATTTGAAGGCTTGGCTTTGTGCCAGTTTGCAGTGGACTTGAAGTGAGCAATGTGATAGCAAGCTTTTCCAGATCATGCCTTTTATTGTTCTTTGCCATCTTGTTTCTATAAGGATTGGAAGGAAGATATTGTCCCAGCTGGGCTATGTATTGGTCAGTTTTTTAATCCATCCTTTTCTTTTATCTGGGACTGATCAACTAACATGTGACATTTGTGACATTGAAGTCACAGTAGTCCACATTTTACTGACGTGTGATTGTTACAACTGTGAGTCATGGCACCATTTTCAACATGTCTTTTGTAAGGGCTTATTCCTGATGCTGGACAGTGTCATTGGTGATGGTGACACTGTCCAACTTATATTTTTAACTTTTTGTGAGCCATTGGCCTTTTTAATTCAGTTTAAATCTTTTAGTTATATTTTGGAACTTTTACATAAATTTATTTTTACAATTTATTACAATTTTACTTTCAGGTTTTTTACTGGTTATTTGGCACAGATAGCTGAGTTAATTTCTGCTAATAAATGTCAAATGACTAACCAACCTATGTTTGAAAGCAGTAAATTAAAATGAGAGTTCACAAGGTGAATGAGAAATCACTGTTGAAAATTACAGACTGGAAGAAGCATTTGAAGCTGAAGTTATTACACAGAAATTGACAATGTAAACCCTTCAGACTAATTACCTAATACTGGAGAGGTGGATGCTACACATAAATTTCACTGTATGAAACATTTCTAATAAGGAAAGTATATACATTATACCACATGTAGATTAACACTCAACACAGGTGAAAATAAAATGCTGATCATTTTGAGAAGACCACTTTCCAAGTGTTTTATGAAAGATGTTGGGTGTTTTTGTTACCCTCATTATACAATACTTAAACTACTGACTTCAGTAGATTGTCTGTTTTGGGATGTTTGAAATGATTTTTCAGCTAATGATATGTTTCTAACAAGAACAGTTCAGGCAATGGGTCTCATTTTGGTTTTACTTTGAATCCATTGGGTTTGGTAATTTTATATTTATATATTAAATTTACATAAATGCAGTTTCCAGGTACTACATTATGTCATAACTTTGTATTCAAGGGTTATCTTAAACTTCTCACACGCTATCAATAACTTCTTGTCCAGTCTTTGTATCTAATTTTTACTTTTGTTAATGACTATAACTGAAACCAGTTTTTGGCTGTTTTACTTACAACACCCAAAGTGTTTCCCATAGTTTTGATTAATGACTATAACAGACACTAGTTTTTGGTTGTTTTACTTACAACACCTGAAGTGTTTCCCATATTTTGCCTAATATTATTATAAAGAAATATCAGAAACATTTTAAGTCTGCTTTTTTTGGCTTATGTATCTGATAACACAGTGAGAATATTTGTATTATGAAATTTATTTGTAGTAGGTGCTTTTGCTACAAAGCAACACTTTTTTTTTAATTTTTGTGATGAAAAATTATAATTATACTGCTGCATGTTGATATTACTAATAGATCTTATAAAAGAGAATTACAGTTAAGTCAAAGTTTCACTGATACATTACTAACCACATTCACTACTGTATTGCCCTTTACTCTTCACATGTTATATTAACTACATTTATGGTTCTCCTAACAGAAGTAGCTGCACAGCCATGGCAAGAAGCATCAAGTTTAATTATTGCATCCAAAACAACTCTGCAACAATTGGTAGGGAATCACATTGGTTCTTCCATAACAGCCACGAAAGCAATAAGTGAACAAGAAGAGAGGTGTGACTACCATATTCTGATGGTTAAACGAAGCAGTTTGAGTTCTTTCATGGCTAATGCTTTTGTATTTCCTGGTGGGATAGTGGAAGAAGCAGATTTTTCCTCGGCTTGGTGGAATGTGTTTGAAAAGGCTGGTGCAAGTAAAGACTCACTGCTGCAGAAGTTTTGTAACATTAAAGGCCCTCGTCCTTTCATGTTAAGAAATCCTTTATTGCTTTCTAGCTTATCAGTTTCACGTGATCAGTGCATTCCAGCAGATTTGGCATTCCGTATAGCTGCAATCAGAGAGACATTTGAAGAAACTGGAGTTCTAATAGGAAGATATAATATGGATGATACAAAACCTACAGCCACCAGTTTTACAAAAGATAAAGTTGATATTGCTCAATGGAAACAAAAATTAAAGAAAAATCCATTCAGTTTTATTGATCTTTGCCTGGAGTGCAAAATATGCCCAGATCTTTGGTCATTGTATGAATGGTCCAGTTGGCTAACACCTACTTCTTTTGGCCACAAACGATTTGACACAATGTTTTATATTTGTTTCATAGAGAAACAGCCAGAGATCATGTTGGATGAAAGTGAAGTTGTCACATTCATAGTAAGTACATATGATTCACTTGTGTGATGTATTTTATAGTTTCATCACTGGCGTGCTTAGCACTTATTTCACCTTTTATATCATTTTAATAAAAATTTATTATTAGGAAATTATTTTTCTTCCCTGAAAGGTATTCTCAAAAAAATTAGAGACAAGAAAATATAGGTCAGCTGCTTTATTGAAACTACCTATTAATAACACTACACCAATCATTTGAATAACCATAATTTATAATATTAGCTATGACAGGTAAAAAAACACTGTTGGAAAATGATGTCAATCATCCTTTCAATTCAGTTTTTTATGTAAATCATTTATATGATATTTAGAAATGCAAACATTTGACCATTTTCTTTTACTTATAAAATTACTTAAAGTGGAAGAGATTTTGTTTATATCTTTTTATTTCATGATATAGGACTTCAAATTTAAATTTTGAGTATAGTCACCTTGAAACACAACAGCTTCCGAGATATTTTTCAACTTCATTGGAAGAGTCATTTTCTAGGGATGAGATTTTTGTTTTTTGACAGAAATGTTTAATGACCCAAAATCATAACTTTTTTAAAACTATATAACTGTAGTAAAACATTTTTAATAAGGAGGGGTTAGGGAATAATGGCAGCAAATATTGCTGCTCATCAGTTCAGTACAGCAAATTTGTGGTTTTGATGCCTATGTATGAGGTAGAAGCTCCATAACACAAATAAAAACTAAGCTTGCATTGGTCAAGAGTGAGGGCATAGAAGACAGTTTTGTCCACTTAGGAAAGGCATTACAAAACTTATAGTTTTTGTGAATAAAGTTGCTACTAAATTATTTTTTCAAACATGCTGGCTCTGAAGTCACATTACTAATTCTGTGTTCATGCTGTAAGAAACAAAGGATCAGTTTTTGAATTATTGCTTTGTTGTTAACCACTTGCACATCTTGATATGCTCATTGCTTTGTCATTTAATATCTTATAACATTATTTTATATGAATTGAATCAGATAATTTAGTGACGCAAAGCCTTCTTATGGCTCTCAAACTTCTCTGCTTTGTTTATAGTTGTACTTTTTCTCTTATTTAGTCAATAACATCTCTCAAATCATGTGATGGAATACAGTATATCTCCTAGAGATCTTACAGTATACTTATGGCATGATTAAGGTATTGTGAATATGCAGTCCACTCCATCTGCTGTTGAACAGCTTATCGTCCTTAGGTTGAGAATTGTAATCCATTAAATGAAATTGTGACCAAATGCATTGTGCCATATAGTATCTTGCATGAGATACTCTATACAAATATCATCTGCATTATGTTTCTGTATGAAAATGTGTTTGAATCTGTTTTCAAGTTCTGTCCAAAAGAATACTAATTGGTTGCATGTTTTTAATTTATTAAATATGTTATTACAACATTGCAGGCATTTGGCATACAGGCTGGTTGTAATCATTTATACACTTAAATGTATCCAGTTGTGGCTTGGAAAATGTCTTGCAATCTCATAACAAATACCATATGTTGTGATAAGTTAAAACGGGTAAATAGTATACATCTGTTATGTTCTAAAATATCCACCTTGCCTTGATAATTTTTCAAATGTAAAATCAGTAAGAAAGCAGTTCCACATTTTATATCAAGTTGACTCTGTAATTCACATCATAATTACAACTATTAAATAGGTTTGTATACGTGATGCATTGACTGAATTACGCTGGTTTACAAAATAGGTGTTTTTTACTGATTTGGGTGTGCTGAAAGATGGATATTTAGGATAATAACTCTACTCCAACAATAATTTTAGACGGTCCTGATTATTGCCTAGTTTGCCCATGCCTGTTCTAGAACATTCTAGAAACTTTACAGAAGTATTTAGAATAATCTAGAATATTTTTGAAGCTTCTAGAATATTCTAGAAGAATCCACAAATCCTATATATATAGGGGCTGAAATCTTCAAACCGTGTCAAAAATGATATCTCTTGATGAAGCTGCACATTTACTGACAAAACCATCCGACGATGAAAGTGAACATGATAATGTCAAAGACTACTCTGAAAGTTGTCATGATGATCCTTCTGAGGCCGAAAATGATGAACAAATCGTGCCGTACCCTTCTGAAAGTGAAGAAAGTAATTAAGAAGATCTTACTACGATGCCAGTGAACAAACATTTGTCCAAAGATAAGAATTTTAGTTATTCAACAACACCTTCAAGGATCAACAGGAGAACCGCAGCTCTCAATATATTCAATGGGAACCCAGGCATTACAAGGCAAGCTGCTCGAAGAGTCTCTACACCATTCGAAACATTCAAAATTTTCATTTTTGATAATATGATAGAACAGATCATTCACTCAACAAACACCATCATAAAAGAACCAATTTTTGAAGAAGATCTCTGGAAATGGATCCCAGCTAATCTTTTCCTTGGAATAAGCAAATCCAAAAATGCATCGATAGACGAAATGTTTTCAACCGAATTCGGTTTGCCATTTTTGCGAAAACTGATTACACAAGACAAATTCAAAAAATGTGCTCAAAAATCAGATTTGACATCCACTCTCAAAGAAATAAAGAAATCAAAGATGCCGCCATCTCTGGAGTCTGGAATTTTTTCATTGAAAATTGTAAAAACAGTTACATCCCATAGTTGCCCATATTCTTGTAACCATTAGTGTATATTTATTGGTTACCTTTTCATCTGAATGTGGCACAAAAAATAAGTTCACTTTTCTTCTGAAAATTTATATTTAATAAAAATGGCTTTAAAAATATGTAAAAATTGATAATCTAGTAGAATTAAGTTTTACTCAAAAGTTTCAGTAAAATTTATTTGCAGCTCCAATATAATTTCAAATGTTTGTGGTCTCTTTTTTTTTTTCTTTCGTAACTAATATTCAACAGTTGGAATTATTGCTTTTGTATCTTCCTACCATGGATTTAAACTTAATTTAAAGTTACATTCTGAGTTTGTTAAGAAACAAATTGGGAAGTTTAATTAAAGAATGATAAATCTCATGCATTAGATGATATTTTCTCAAGAGTTTTTAAGGAGTTTAAGAACCGGATATATGAACTAATTTCTACAGGGTTTTTTTTAGTTCTTGAATAGTAGCCAAGTACTAGAGAGTTGGAAATTATCTATTTACACTCCTCTTTTTCATGGAAAATGATCAAATTGCCCCACTAGTTATAGGCTCATTAGTCTTTCATGAGTTGTGGGTGAATTTTTTGAGAGTCTGACAAAAGATGATTTTGCAAAGCCATTAAGTGAAGTTTAGAATTTTATTGGATAGTTAACATGGTTTCACCGAGGGAAGGTTTTGTCTCATAAAATTTTGACATTCTTTGATAGGGTTGCTGTTTATGTATATGAGGAAAAATATGTAGATTTGTTATTTGTGTTTTCAGAAAGCATTTGTGAAGGTGCTACACAATACGCTTGTGAAAAATTCTCTACAGATGAGAGGGATAAGTTATTAAATTGGACAGAAGAGTGACTGGATGGAAGAAAGAAGAGGATTGTTACAAATAAAACTCAGTTGAAGTGGATTAATCTTACAATGAATGAAATTTGAAGATGATGTTAAGGTCTTGCATATTGCTAGTTGTGAAGAGGATGATATTGATTTACAAAAGGATTTAGATCATTTAATGAATTGGACAAATAAATGGCAAATGGCTTTTAATTATAATAAATGCAAGATAATGCACGTAGGTTATCTTAATTTGAATTATAAATGTAATTTGGATGAGAATACCTGTAAGAGTGTCATGAAAGTGAAGGATCTTGGTTTAATAGTTGATTATTCTCTTAAGCTATTCAAGCAGTGTCTAGTAGCAGGGCAAATGGGATTTTACATTGTATTTACAAAAGTATTGAACACAAGGCAAAAAAGGGTATAATTTCATTATATAGACCATTAGTTAGGCCAAATTTTAAATATTGTGTTCAATCTTGCACTATTTACCAAAAGAAGGACATTGAACTATTTCAAAAGATTCTTAGGAGGATTACTAGAACGTTGCCTGGGATGGGAGGGGGTTGTCATATAAGTAGAGGTTGACATCTCTGAAACTGTTTTATTTTGAAAATAAAAGAAGACTTATTGGAGATTTGATTTAAGTGTGTGAGATTGTGAAGAGAAATGATAATATTCATGCATCACTTAACAATGAGGATGATGGGACTGGGTAACACAAATATAAATTTTGGCAGAGTAAGATCCATCTTTATCTAAGGCAGTTTTGTTTTTTTAACTGAGTGGTTGGCCTTTGGATGTTGTGGAGGCAGTGAGTTTAAGAGAAAGCTTTATGTATAAGAATAATAAGGGCTAGCTTTAAGATTTTCTTAATTTATTCATTACTACTTTTAGTTCAATTCTAAGAGTGAAACAGTTGATGGATCAATAGATTCTGTGTTGTTCCAAAACACTTATGTTAATTGTATGAGGACTGACTGACTGCTACATTAAGCTAAGCTTAAATCCATATTGGTCTACTTTACAGTTCACAATCTCTTAAAATGAAATATTTTGCATATGTATGAAGTACAGTATATTACCAAAGTTCTTGTAGATACAAAAAATATTTGTCTAAAACTTAGTTGATCATGAAAATACATATTTCAGGTACTGTTTTCAAGTTTTTACACTTTATTGGAAAAGTGATACATTATTATTTGACTTGAATAGTAAACTATATTTTAAACAACATAATACATGTTTTTACAGTCTTATAGTCCCGTCAAAATGCTTCAGGAGTTTCATTCAAGCAATATATTTTTTGCTCCACCTCAATTATATGAGTTGTCGAGACTTCTTCGATTGGACAGCTTTGAAGATCTGAAAAATTTTTCCATTGAAAGAGAAGACAAGGGTGTTGAACATTGGCTTCCTTTGATCTGCACTGCCTTAAATGGAGTTGTGAGTTTAATGCCAGGTAAACTAGAGATACTATTAATTTTGGTATTTTGAATAAGTTATATGACATGGATTCCAACATGTGAGTGTATCATACAAAAATAATTGCTGCAAGTATAGTTTAATTTGTAAATACAAATGTGCTAAAAAAATTCAAATATGGTACATTACTTCGTGTTGCAAGTATAGTTATTCCATACAAATTTTTTTTTACATGCCACAAACTTTGAACTCCCATGTACTCTCCAATAAATGTGGTTCAACTGCATCTCGCATGTAAATTATCATTCAATGACCCTTCGCCAGTGATTGTGTGGCATACCTTCCTGATGCATGCAACTTGCTCTATTTGATTCTGCCAGACTATCACTTATGCAGTAATCTAATAGACATTTTTTTTATAATGCTTTCTTCATATGCATTTTCTTTCATGCTTCTGTAAAGTAGAAATATAATTTTAATATTTTATTACAGCTTATATCTGTAGTTTGACATTATAATTTACAATCTTTTTTTTAAAACAATTCACCCTTTATTATGAATTCCAGAGTTTTAGTTTCCATTTTGGATGTTCTTCAGTGTCATCCAACACAACTGCACAAATTTCACACTAGAAGCTTTCAACTGAGGAATTTTCAGCTCTAAATTGTTGGGAAATTGATCATTATATGAATCAGCCTTCTTCTTCTTATGCTTCTAAACTTCCTTGTTAATCTGCCAAACTTGTACATGATGTAGAGGATTTTGTCAGACTCCTTTTTCCACCTAACATTGCCTTGTTTCCTTAAGCCTCTCCCATGGAACCTGCGAGGTGTAAATCATTTTTTTAGATATGATTTCTCATATATGTTTCATTTTATTCATTTCCCTGATTTCTTATGATCCAACTCCTTCTTTATTGCATGACACTCCTTACCCAGAGTATTTTGTTTCTCTCTTTTACCTGGTATTTTGGTACCTGCTGGGCATTTAATTTCTCAATTACGAGTGGGTGCTAACATACTTTGTGTTTAATGGGTCTTGGGTAATTTGGCCTTGGTTTACCATCATGCTAATAAATTTTTTCTGGGTTTTTAGCACTTGGAATTACCACTGATTGTATGGGGGATGACCCTGAAAATCCTCTTCATTTTCCCATGGATAGATATGCTGCCTTTGTTTTACTCTTACTGTTCTATTATGGTTCTTGTGCACTATACTTCTCCTTTTTGAGGCTTTCCACCAACTTTCTGAGGGGTTTGGGAGGATATATTCTCCCTCATTGGTGCAGTCATCCCCTTTGGCTCTCTACCTTCACATGTGGTTTCTTTGTTAGTAGGATATTTTGGGGGAAGGATACTGTTTTATTCCAGGTTTGCTTACCATTCATTTATCTTCAATATTTACAGATGAGGCAATATTAGACCCTTCAATTTTTGGTTGCTTGTTTGTCTCATTTTGAGCTCTTACAATTTCTTATTCCTGTTTCCCACACTGCACCCTTCCATTCTTTATCTATTCCTACCACTATGCATTATATTGTTTTAAATAGGTTTCATTGTCACCAACAGTACCAGTGAGTATACTATGGGTTCTAGTCCAGTTAGGGCTTATTTGGCTGACATTTTTTTCTCTCTCAGGGTGGTGATTTGCTTACTAGTTTTTGGGTTATTCAAGTATTGTCAGAGGGGCTTTCATCCTTTTAATTCTCCTGGTGTCTTTTGTCTGATATCATTTCTATCACTTTGAGATTCTATTAACAGTGAGCATCTATCCTAGGTGGTGCAGACTCAGCCTTTTTTTTCACCTTCCATTTTTCTTGGTACCATATGATGTTTACCTCTTCTACCCTCCTCCTTTTATTGTATTTCTTCCAGATTCACAATCTTCCTCATTAGGCTGTCCTTACAGATTAAAATGTCAGTGTTTTTCTTCACAGCCTCACTCTACCTTTATTTGAACCTTTGTCCTCAATTTTCTTGTTTCACTTATCTCTTAAAATTTATTTTCTACTTCTGTTATCCTGGGAGTGTCAGTCATATATTTGCCATTGATGTTTCACACACTGTACCATTCAACTTTTATTCTCCTTTATTTGTATTGGTCTTTCCTCTTCAAATCTTTTCAATACTTTTACTTCCTTTCATATTCCATCTTTATTCCTTGTGTGTTACATATAGACTTCTATGTCCTACACGTGCTCTTCACTCTTATATTTCCTGCACAACTTTCTTCCATGGTTCCTATTCCTGCATTTCCATCGCCTGGCAACATTCCTCTATTTGGGACTTTTCTCCTTCCATCATTATCAATTAGATTTGGCTTTTGAGTTGATTTACATATTCATCTTTGGTTTCTTCTTCCCAAAACATGTCCAGGTGTCATCACGTCAGATCTTACACTTTACTTTTAGTCTGGCATCATACCTCCATCACCCATTGCAGGAAATTCTCTAGTTGGACAATGGCTTTAACCTCATATTTTCATTGAGTGGCTGTTTCTTTTTCATCAGATTGCAGTCCTCCACCTGCCACCAACCTTAAATCTTTGATAATGCTGGGACTGGGTAAGTTATCTTTTTGTTTTTATGTATATCTTATGTTCTTTCAGTAGCATGTTCCTTTTTTCATTACAAGTCTTGCTCTGTAGTGAGTATTGCTTGTCCAGGTATGCTTTCTATACCTTAAATCTGCAATGTACAGCCAAGGTGATTCATAATAAAACATTACACATATGGTTAGTAACACACATAGTTAAAATGGGATTTTTTATAAGGTCACTAGTATGTTTTTCTTGTGATATATTTGCTTCTCTAACCTTCTCTCAATAGGCATTTTTTACTGCATAGCTCATGAAAGTTTTAGTGACTTACATTCAAAATTTAATTAAACTACTTTCTGTTTTTGTACCAACTGGTATAGTACAAAATAATAGCTAATAATTCATGTTTTAATAATATATGTTTTGGTGTTCTAATCTTGTAAGGTAATATTAAAATAATCTGAATTCCCTTAATGTGAGAAATGTGAGTTTTTCTCTAGGCATCCCCTCTTCTCTAATTTATTCACTACCCCTGTAATAAGTATGAAATTTAATGGAAAATTCTTTAATATCATCATTCTCAGACCAACCATCATTTTTATATACTTTGATCCTGTTTGATTACAGAGACATCAAATATGAAATTAGACCCCTCTTGCCACATCTGTAACATCCTCTTATTCAGTATTTGTTAATTGTTCTCTCTTATATTTAACACCATGTTATGTATAACCAATATAAAGTAAAGCTTTTCATATGTAAAATAATGTTTTAATATTACATTGTTTTCTGAACAGAATATTGTTTCTCTCTCAGTACTACCTCTGTTCCCATGGGAAACATAATGACTAATTTGGAAGAATTTGTAATGGCTCTTGTTGAATATTTGTGATTGTTATGAGACATTATTCTGTGTTCATTGCTGCATTATTTAGTTAAATAGGAATTTAGTGTATTTCTACCATTAGCCTAAAAAAGTAGGGTTAAGTGTTTTCAGCAGTTGACAGCAAGAAAAAATAACACTCAGGCATGTATTTTATTTCTTGTTTTTCATATGCATTCTTTATTATAAAAGTAACTAAAATGTAGAAATAGGAATCTCTTTAGGTTAATTATACTTAGATTAGGTTAAATAAGTAATAATAATATAAATGTTATGTAAATGTGTAAATATTTTGTGAACGACGGCATGTTGTGTTGTGTTTGGATTTTCATTTCTATTATTCATTTTTTCCATATTTATATTATTGTTTCGAAGTTTAAACTAATATGTTGTTATTTATTGATGGTAACATTTAGAATTTTCTTGAATTAAGTAGACCAATCATATGTTTGTAAATGAAGTGCTGGTGACTACATGTCTAGACATGTAGTCTCGTGCAAGAACGGACATGCATGGATTGCTCTGGAGACCTGTAGAATTTTCGCAGTCTTTCGGGGAGTTTAGGCCTACAATATATAAACAGACGAAGATGCGAGAGACAAGAGAGAGATTCAGACATCAGTTATTATTCGAAGAAAAGAAGAGAGTCAGTTATTTGAGAAAGATTAAGTGTTTGCTGTGATTATTCAACTTGGATTTGTGACTAAAGTTAGATCTACAGAAGCTGTGATTTTATTTTGTCAATCTCTACGATTCATCTGAATTACTGCTTGTGCTGAGAGTCGGCGAATTTATTGAACTGTGAACTGTTTCTGAACTTCTTCATTTAAGCTTCGGAATTTCTTTGTGGGACCAAATTCACACCCTAGACTGGAATTTGAGACTTTCATTTTAGATCATTATATTAGATACTGGCCAGTACCATTTTGTATTTTGATTAATTTTGAAGTTTGAAACTAGTATTATTTTGTTTTGTAATTAATTTCGAATGTTGTAACTTAATATCTGTCACTGTTATCATATAATTTATGTTATATTTGTTAATAGTTTAGTGTAATAAATTATACAAGCTGTTATCTGTGTTTTTCTGTTGCATTTAGTCTACGAAGAACTTAAAACATAAAAAATACGTAACAATAAGAAAAATGTTTCACAAGGCATGCACAAGTAGCTCAGAGTAACTCAGTGGTAATGCAATTTTATAGCATAACAAAAGTTCCATGTTTCCCAAATGAGTTATGACTTATAATGGCACAAACAGTAGTCAGACATGGGTCAAATACCATTAAAACAATAAAATTAAAGTACATATAAATGTATACTGTTACAAGTTTAAAGTTGCTCAGAATAAACAAATGTAGTGTCATGCTATAATTTGAAGTATTTCTAGGAAGAAAAAGTAACTTAGATTTATTTCAATTTTCCTTTTTTCTTATTTATTGTGAAGTTGGTCAAACTGACCAACCTTTGTACTTTGCATGCAGACCAGTAAAAAATAAAGATGTTTTCATGGATAAATATTTTTTTTAGTTTATCCAAAATATTTTACTAAAAATCTGATTAGTTTTTTTCTTCTGAAAGACACAATATTTACTGAAAGTTTCCCAAAATTTATGAACATGTATGTATTATATTAAAAGTTAGTAGTATCAAAAGTATAACAACTTTAAACAAATACAAAGTGGTCACAGTATTGGCGAATTCATCCAAACCTGTGTAGGGACTGATACAAGGTAAAGAAAGAAGCATCCTTTGAAAGTGTTTGTAAGAAACTCCCTATGATCATTCTAGACCATACTAAACCATGAACTTACATATGTAAAGCAGAAAAAGATAGTTAACATCTCTCATCTCTTTACTTGAATATCAACAGAGGTGGTCTGCTTTTCAGTGTTGCCATTTTGTGGTCATCTGTTGCATTATCTTTAATGTTGGTGTTCCTCTGAACTCTCCACTGCATTTTACCTCCTTTCCTTGCCACTTTCCAGTTCTGAGCCACTGGAGTGGTGGACCGTGAAGGTATTCTACTGAATGTGAGCACTTTCACTCAGTAGAGAGTAAAGTGGTGATGTTCTGTTAGGGTAGATATGTCATCCTCCAATCTTGTGCACCACCTCAGTATAATGGGTCCTGGAAGTTTGTTTCACCCACGTTCTGTGTAGTTGCTTATGTTTAAAAGATGTAATCCACTTCTGTGTAGAAGAACTCTTAGGCTGTGTTGCTTGTATTATTTCTTTCTCACTCAATTTGCCAGAGGTTGATGTTATGCCCAGTTTTTGTGCAATTCTATCCAGAGAGTGTGATTGCTGTGTATTTCAAGTAGTGGTACTTGGAGTATAGTGTGTGTTCCAGCCTCTCTCGTCTTATCTGGAGGATAACATTGATGGGGTGATGGTTCTCTCTCACACTTCACCACTGGATGTTTTCAACGCTAATGTTGCTGAGTGGGGTACCACTATGATTTAGTTTTATGTGACCTACCACAGTGGCAGATATCTTCCTACCAGTGTTTGGATGTTGGACTCCTGGATATGCAGTTGGTTGTAGATATGCACATGTATCTCTTTCACAGATCAGTTTGCAATGTATATCTTTCTGTTCTACCTAACTTGATGTTAAGAAGGTGTAGACCTTTCTCCTATCATGGGTTGGAAGTTCTATTCCTGATAACACTTGGTTTTGGACTGGAGTTGACCAGCTGCATTTAGTTTATCGTGCTCTAGCCACTCTACACCTAGAAGCATATCCATTTTACCTTTTCCCACATTTCTGTCTTTAGATGGTTCTCATAGGGCCTTTCTTTTACAAGATTGAGCTTCTGATATACTGAGCCTCAGATTATGACCCAACTAGTTTCCTTTTCTTGTTTCGTTGAGCTCATTTCCATCCATGTATGCAATACATATTTCCACACTGGGTACAGGGTATATCTGATACACAAGTGGTGCAATCTCTCTCTCTTATGTGTTCCCCTCTTAATGAGGATAACCCTTCATGGATGTTCTTCAGATGCTTTTAGTGTGGGATTTTACCTATACGTGTGACTAGAAGTAACATAGCATATTGAAAGTTACTATTTTCCAATAAGTGCTTGCTTACTTTTACTCACACTTCTCACTTAAAACTGATGTTTTCTTTTCTGCCCTGCTTGAAGTGACATATTTGTCTTGTCGAATAGGAATCGCATGTCAGGAGAGTGTCACACTCCTGTTGCTGAAGGGCTGTCACGTGATGACTTACATGCGTGATTCAGTTCAGCGACATTGATTGTAGGGTATGATAAGAGTTCAAGTCTTGAATTGAGTTCGTATGTGAAAAGATTGTGCACTGAAATGTAGTTATACACTTGGCCGAGGGTAAGTACTTTTTGAAAATATATATTCAGTATCAGAAAAGAATAACTTTAGGAACTTTTAAAAAAGTTAATATGTGTCTAATATTTTTAGTATGAAAATATTATTACTATAATAATAGTAATATGAACACATTCTATGCACTCCTAGTGAGAATCCTATGAAGAAAGGTGATTTATAAATATGCAAGTTTAGATTTACATACAAGTATAAGTTGTTTTATCAACAAGCACGACTGGATTCACCTTCTAATTAAACAAATAAAAATAATTCTGATAGAATGTGTGCAAACAATTAAGAGTTTTAACAGAAGTCTTTGAAGATGTGTTCTAGACCAAAAGATCTTTTAAAAACAAATTATTCTTAATCAAATATGCAGCATTAGACAAGTTTTTCATCTAATATCATGATAGAGCTGTCAGAAAATTTAACAAAATTACAAATGAAAATCAAAAAGTTAAACCAAAATCAACATTTTATAAAACATAAAAAATGAGATGTTATTTTTATCTTACATCCGATGTTTGTCACATCAGTGTTTTCAAAATTAAAAAAAATATTCTTGTTCTGATTTATTGGTGATTGAATAAAATTAGTCAAATATTAAATGAAATTAGAAGTGCACCTAACCTGATGGAGAAAATAGGTATTTATAAAATTTACTCCCCTCGGAGTGGATTCCTGTACGTGGTGAGGGGACCTCCCAGGGAAGGTTCTGTTCTCTCTGGTTACCTTCTCTGGGATCTAAACATCCACCCACGTGTTTGCCGTGCGTGGCGACCCGTGAAGGGGAGGAGAGGATCCTGGTGGTTGAGGGGTCCAACCCTAACACACCACTTTGGCCTCGAATTCCTGTAGACGGGCGGCCCTTGGGTCAATCGGCTGGTCCACCTGGGCTAGAGCCAACCAAGTACCAGTGTTGGAAGTTCTCAACGGGTGTTGTGGACATTGTGCCTGATGCTGGTGTTTGGGTATAGTGCTCATGAAACCCTGGCGTTGCTGCATTGTCCTTGCGTGACTTTGTAGTGCGTCCCCTTGTAGGGCTCCATGGTGGGTGGGGTCAGTGAGTACCGAAACTTTTCACTTTCCTATGGATCCTTCAAAAAATTTAATTAAAATTGTAAAAAAACAGTCAATGGGTAAGCGACCACGTCTCGAATACTCAGAACAGCAATCTCCAACTTCAGTAACACACGTACCTCATTTTCTGATATTGCATTCTCTTTCAGAAAAATCTTTAGGGCAAATGTCCCCTTTTTTTATTCAAAAGGGGCTCGAGGGACTTGCTGGCTCTCCAAAGTCAGTAAAGAAGCTTCGATCTGGTGACATACTGGTTGAAACATCCACATCCCAACACAGTGAACTCCTCTTGAAATCAAAGGTAATTGGCGATATACCTATCAAGGTTACACCCCATGCTACTTTGAATACTTCACGAGGAGTTATTGTTGAAAGGGATTTGAAGAATGTTCCTGAATCGGAGATTCTCGCCGGTCTTTCCACTCAAGGAGTTTCTGCAGTGAGGCGCATCTCCACTCGCAAAGATGGAGTTACACTGCCAACAAATACCCTTGTTTTAACATTCACTTCACCACGAGCACCCGCCACCATCAAAGCAGGTTATCTCATTTGCAGGGTTCGGCCATACATTCCAAACCCTCTTCGATGTTTTCAATGTCAGAGATTCGGCCACTCAAAGACATCTTGTCGTGATTCCCTGACATGTGCTCGTTGTGGAGGCAAGGACCACGATGCCTATGATTGTGACATAAACCCACATTGCGTCAACTGCAATAGTTCTCACCCCTCTTACTTTCATTCTTGTCCAAAATGGTTGGAGGAAAAAGAGGTGCAGCGTTTGAAAACGACACATAACATTAGTTATCCTGAGGCTCGGAAATTGATGTCCACAATCCCATCTCGGACATATGCTGCTGCACTCCATTCCACAACTACCGTGGAAGTGCAGACAGATCTCTCTGTGCCTCCAAAAGAATCGTTTTCAAACCAAATGAAAAGCCTTTTGCCCTCCGTGGTTAAAACAGTAGATGAATCGACTTCCACACCCATCTCTGTTCCTCCCATAACTTCCAACAAACCTCAAGATCCACGTCCTTCAGTTTCAAATACAGGCATTTCTTCTGATACATCATTTTCTCCCACCACAATAAACAAAACAATTATTCGTCCGCGTCCTCAGTCACTTGATTCCTCTTCCAATAACAAAAACCTGCCCACTCGACCCAGAGCAGGATCCATGGAGGTTGATAGACCTCCTCTGAAGAAAGACAGTAAAGACAAAAGACGAGGTCGTAAACCGAAGGGTTCTCCAACCACTTCACCTGCCCATCCTTAAAAATGGCCACCTTGATACAATGGAACTGTCGAGGTTTACGTTCTAATCTGGATGATATCAAAACGCTGATTGCTTCCTATTATCCTGTTTGTCTTTCTCTACAGGAAACATTTCTCAAATCTTCTGATACAGTCTCCATTCGGCAGTTTTCTCTGTACAGAAATGACAAGTTGTGTGATGGTCGAGTACATGGAGGGGTGGCACTTTTGGTTGATCAACATGTGCCTACCCTGTCTTTGTCACTCAATACACCCTTGGAGGCCGTAGCCATCCGTATTTCCTTGGGTCGTACCATCACTGTTTGTTCTCTGTACCTGTCCCCTGGAGAGACATATGATCAATCAGACCTGGATGCTCTTGTTGCACAGTTACCATCTCCATTTCTAATCCTGGGGGATTTTAATGGACACCATCCCCTCTGGGGAAGTGCTGTTATTGATAGGAGGGGTCGATCTGTAGAGCAAATGCTCTCTGATCACGATCTTTCTCTTTTCAATACTGGTTCTTCCACTTACTTTCATGCACCAAGTCAGTCATTCACTGCCATTGATCTCTCAGTTTGCTCCCCTTCATTATTTTCCCATTTTTCATGGATGGTTGACAGTAATCCACTAGGCAGTGATCATTTTCCGATCATTTTGAGAGAGACTGGCCGTGGTCGATGCCACCCTACCCGCGTGCCCCGGTGGAAGCTGGATCAGGCAGACTGGTCCACTTTCACTGCTCTCTCAGAACTTGATCCTGTCATCATAAATCAGGCATCAATAGACAACTGTGTTGCAGCGGTAACTGATTGTATTATACATGCAGCTGCTCAGTGTATTCCTAAAACCTCGACACGTTTCCCACGATATCCTCGTCCATGGTGGAATTCTGCTTGCAACTTAGCTCGGAAGGCTCAAAACCGGGCCTGGGACACTTTTCGCAGATATCCCACACTTTCAAATCAGGTTGCTTTCCAGCGGGCCCGAGCACATGCTAGGTGGGTAAGACGTCAAAGCCAGAAGGAATCTTGGATTAAGTTCACAACCAGCATATCTTCTACCACCAGTTCCAAGATCGTATGGGACAAGATTCGAAAGGTTAATGGGCACTACACTTCTGTTCCTCTCTCGATCTTACTCTCTGATGGTCAGGAGGTGACTGATGTCCGAAACATCGCTAACACTCTAGGTGAAAGCTTTTGCCGGGTATCTAGCACTTCTGCTTGTTCCTCCACCTTCCTGGCCATCAAGACTCGGGCAGAACGATCACCTCTTTCCTTTTAAACTGACTGTTTCTTTGACTATAATAGTCCCTTTACCCTGGTGGAACTAAAAATGTCCCTTCATCGGTCTGCCAGTACATCTGTTGGACCTGATGATATTCATTATGACATGCTACACCATCTCTCTCCTGATTCTCTTGATGTCCTACTGACTATATTCAACCGGATTTGGCAGGAGAATGTTTTTCCTGATGCCTGGCGCCAGGCTATTATTTTACCTTTCTCTAAGCCAGGGAAAGATCCAAAGACTCCTTCAAACTATCGTCCAATTGCTCTGACGAGCTGTCTCTGTAAGACCTTAGAAAGGATGGTTAATGCTCGTCTCGTTTGGTTCCTTGAATCAAACAACCTCCTCTCACCCACCCAGTGTGGGTTCCGTCGACAGCACTCCACCATAGACCACCTAATTCGTCTTGAAACATCTATCAGAGAGGCCTTTCTCAACCGCCAACACCTTGTATCGATATTCTTTGACATAGAGAAGGCTTACGACACAACATGGAGGTATGGCGTTTTGCGAGACCTCCATACATATGGGTTACGTGGCCATCTACCCATGTTTATTAAAAATTTTTTAATGGACAGGAGATTCCAAGTTCGTGTAGGTTCGGCACTTTCACGTTCTTTTGTACAGGAACTTGGAGTCCCTCAAGGCTGTATATTGAGTGTCACACTTTTCAGTATAAAGATAAATGCCATCACTGAACAACTCCCTCTCACCGTTATGAATGGGCTATATGTTGACGACTTTCACATCTCTTGTCAGTCATCAAACATGAGATATATTGAGCGGCAACTACAAACTGCCCTCAGTCGTGTACAGAAGTGGACTCTTGCGAATGGCTTTAATTTCTCTTTCCAAAACTGTATGCATGCACTTTTGCCGCCAACGAGGTATTCACCCTGATCCTGAACTTCATATCGGTGAAGTTTTGCTGCCAGTGGTCCCAGAGACAAAGTTCTTGGGGCTTATCTTTGATCGTAAATTGACCTTTATACCACACTTAAAGCAGCTTCGGGTCAAATGCACCAGAACACTGAACATCCTTCGTGTCCTCTCTTCTACCAGTTGGGGGGCAGATTGCCGTTCAATGTTAAAGATATATCGTGCTCTTATTAGATCGAAACTTGACTATGGATCAATGGTCTATGGCTCTGCCAGACCCTCGGCCTTAAAGATACTGGACCCCATTCATCACCAAGGTCTTCGACTCTGCACCGGAGCTTTCCGTACCTCTCCAGTTTAAAGCATATACATTGAATCTCATGAACCTCCTCTACACCTTCGTCGTTTGCAACTGTCTTTACAATATACTTCGAAACTTCGTTCCTTACCAAAGCATCCCACCTGGGAATGTGTTTTCCTTCCTCGGTGGGCAGTACTTTTTCAGAACAGACGATCTGTCATTGCTCCGTTTGGCCTTCGCATCCGGGCGCAATTGGATGAATTGGGTCTGTCCTTGGATAACATTGCAGATTCCACATATCGATGCATCCCACCATGGCTTATTACAGCCCCCAAGTGTGACCTTTCTTTCAATCACCTAAAAAAGGCGGATACTCCAGACTGGAAGTACCATCTTTTATTCAATGAATATCTTTCAAACAATCATTCAGTTCCCATTTATACAGATGGTTCCAAATCAGGAAATTCAGTGGGCTCTGCTATGGTTTGCTGTGGGTCAGTAGTTGCACACAGAATCCCCTCTACAGCTTCTGTGTTCACTGCTGAACTGTATGCAATATCTCTTGCCCTTGATCATATTGCAGTTGAGCAGTACTCCAATTGCACTATTTATACTGACTCGCTTAGTTCTATTCTTGCCTTGGAATCACTTCACATTAGTTCACATCCTATTCTAGCAGATATTCGAAACCGACTGGCCCATTTCTCATTAGCAGCTACGTCAATTCAGTTTTTCTGGATACCAGGCCATGTTGGTATTCATGGGAACGAGCTTGCAGACATGGCAGCTAAATATGTATGCCTCAGCTCCATCACCCCTATGCCTATTCCGTACATGGACTGTGGTGTTGTCTTCAAAGCTCGGCTCCGTGCCAGTTGGCAGTCCACTTGGAGTGAACAACGCGACAATAAACTTTTTCAAATCAAACCCAAAATTGGAGTTTGGCCATCTAGCTTCCGTAAAGTTCGGAGGGAAGAAGTTGTTCTCACTAGGCTACGCATTGGTCACAGTTTTTTAACTCATCATTTTCTTTTATCTGGAACTGATGCACCAATGTGTAGTTTGTGTAACACTCAAATCACTATCAGCCATGTTTTACTTTCTTGCCATCGTTACAATCCTCAACGACGGCAATACTTTAAACATATTTTTTCCCAGCGTCAATCTGTAACATTGGACAGAGTTATTGGTGATGGTGACTCTGTTCACCTTGATAATGTTTTTAATTTTTTAATGGCCATTAATCTTTTTAATCTTCTTTAAGTGTGGTATATTTATTCATTATACCTTTTTAATTGTGGCTCCTTTTTAAAGTTTTATTCTCTTTCATTCAATGCGACATTAAACAATAGCCAGAACATTAAATAACTCGACACCAGGACTGGAAAGGCCAACTTCAGGTGACTAACGCTTCTGTTTGAACTACTCGTTAGTCTTCCTGGCGAGTTACTGTTATACTTTCGCTGCATATCATTTTGTGCTTTTACAACCTTTTTGTACTGGCCATATTGACTCATAATCCGGAACCAGGACGGAAAGACCAACTTCAGGTGGCTGACAGTGGTTTATATACTACCTGTTAGTCTTCCTGGCGGGTTATGATCATTCCCATTCTGCTACAGGTTGGCCTTTACTACTTTGTTGACTGGATGTCGTCATTGGTTTTTGCACCATTTCCTGTTTTAATTGCCATTTTGTTTTTATCTTCAATTACCTTTACACATTTTACTCCATTTACTTGACTTTTATCTTTTTACTGGACATTTGGCTTCTCTTTATTACGATTTTGCTGAGTGTCTTTTAAAACTTTTATTCCATTACATTTTGATATTAGCTACTATGACACATAACCCAGAACCAGGACTGGAAAGGCCAACTTCAGGTGACTGACGGTGGTTTTTGAACTTGTTCGTTAGTCTTCCTGGTGGGTTATGATCATTATTATTATGCTAGAGTAAATAGTTTATAACTTTGAAGACTGGGTGTCACCATTGGTTTTTACACCATTTTCTGTTTTAATTGCTGTTTTGTTTTTACCTTCATTTTCCTTTACAAATTTTACTCCATTTACGTGACTTTTCTCTTTTTACTGAACATTTGGTTACTCATTGTTGCGTTTTTGCTGTGTGTTTTTTAATACTTCTATTCTTTTACATTTTGATACTAGTTGATATGACACATAACCCAGAACCAGGACTGGAAAGACCAACTTCAGGTGACTGACGGTGGGTCTTGTACCTGCCTGTTAGTCTTCCTGGCAGGTTATGATTATACCTTTTTGATAGAATACCTACCTTACAACTTTTTACACTTTGCCTTCTATCTTAACCTTGTAGACTAGGTGTCAACACTGGTTTTATATCTTTTTTTGTTTTACGTTCATTTCCATTTATGTCTTTTACTACATTTTTACCGGTTGTTTGGCGCAGATAGCCTCGTTGCTTTGTGCCATAAAACACTAAATCAATCAATCAATCAATCAAAATAAAATTTACTTTGTGAATATGGTTCTGTATAAATTGGTCAACCTTAAAAAAAACCTGTAAATTTAGAATAAATGGATATAAGAGAAATGTAAACAACAAAAGTGGTAATTCTGAACTAGCTGAACGTGCAAGTCATATTTTCATTGAATGGGAAAAAACTTATTTTGGCTCAACTGATGGCATAATGACAAGAAATAGTAGAGAAACTACAGAAATAATAAAACATTAGACTTATTATCATAATTTAAATAACAGATTTTGTTTACATGCTTCTGAGGATGACATTATTTGATGTCATACAGAACGTCTGTTTTCATATCAGTTGTCAGACTTAGAATAAAGAATTTTAATTTTATACTGAATACATATTGAATGTTTGAGTGATTTAATTATATTTACACAAGTACTTTAAAATTCAACCTTTTAAAGAAAAAATTAAGAAAACTGGGGGGAGGAAAAAAACTGAAATTGATCTAAATTATTAATAAAATGGCCATTAAAATAAATCAAACAATGGTATTTGTAGAAGTTTCATTTTTCCTTAGTAAATGATACGTAATTAGTTTATTTTATAAGCTGAAAAATGTGTTGGGTATATGTTTTTCATTGTGGGAGGGGCTTGTCTTTGCCTCTATTTCATAGGGAATATCTTTTTTACACATACCACAAGCTGTCTATATCCCCTCTGTTCAAATAGACTAATTCCAGTGCATCTCTCTTGCAGATCATCATGCATCAACTCTACCAATAAGCTGGTGATGTACTTTTGTTATACATGTGACTGATTCAACTAAGTACCACTTTTTGGGTTGAGATGTTTTTTTACATTTGGTGTTCTTTGTGTGTGAATCATGATTTTAATTGTATAATTTCTGATGTTTTTTTTTACATTAAAGAAAAATTTTATTTTAACTTAATTTTCCAGTCTTTATTTCTTCTTCTCTCACACTCCTATTCTCCATCAAATGTTTTTTTTTATTTATTTATTTCTGCAATGAATTCTGACGTTTGTCTTCCCACTTTGAGTGTTATACCTCTTACACTATTTTCACAGGCTGAAGGTTTGTTGTTGGATTTCTCTGCTATTATCCAGAGATTGTTTTATGGGTCATCCTCTTTTCCTTGAATGTGCCCCACTAATCTGCAGTAAACTGAATATGATTGGATCAATGAAGGAATCATAACCTTTATATGAAAGGTGGAAGACTTTCATCTTTGGGTTTCTCTTCTTATTTTATTCAAGGTTAATGGGCGTGTCCTAACAGCACCACAGAATAACCAGTGGTAGATTGTCTGTATTGTATCGTTATCCTTTGGCAATCTTTCATTACAGTGCCAGTGTCTGTTCAATACAGTACAAGATTTTTTGTCTTTACATGTCATTACACTTGTTCATCTTCTTTCAGGTTTTTATTACAGGCTGTTTGTTGTCCTCATACCAAACCAGAGATTAGAGGCCTATGCCTTTGTCTCACCTCATTCTAATTTTTGATCTTCCCAGTTTTACCTTGGAGTCATTTCTCAACTTTAGTTAGGCTTTTTTATCCAGGTTTATTGATGATAGAGGAATGTTGCTGATGGTTATTTTCATATCCTGATATTTCATCACTTGCAACCCTCTCTTCAGGTTAATCTTCATGCGGTAATTTCTCTATTTCATGAGCTTCCCTGTGGACTTACTTTGGCCCTATATATATATATATTTTGTTAGGCATTCAGAGCATTCGTTCATCATTTATATGTTCTCAGGTTATGCTTACCTCTTTTTTTTGTTAACTGGATACTGTTTGCTCATTCTGAACAAGAGTCTACCTGTTACCCTTATTGACTGCACTTGAAAGTGGCTATAATAGGCTGTTAATCGAGTTGGAAAAGTACTTACTGTGACCTGTTGAATATCTTGTCCATTTGGATGTTTCTAAACACATATCTCAGTTATGTCTGCCCTTCTCCTCTTTGACTTTATTTGATGAGTTTTTATTTCAACTGCAGTTTGCAAAATTCTACTGGTTTGTTCTTCCATGGTAGCTCATATCCCTATAGGTCAGGCTTGAACATGGGATCTTTTGTATTTTTTTCATGACCATGGAATTTTGCCAAGATCCTTTGTTGTCCCTTATCATCCTTCTTCATACTCTTGTTATCGGTCATCAGCATTGGTGGTGAGAAAAAATTCACATATTGGTGGGCAACCTGCTTTCTCCTCCTTGTCTGATCTCCCACATTTCATGGATGCATCCCTTCAAGAATGGTTAATCCATTTGATCAATTGGAAGATTGAGGTTTTGGGTTTGTTGTTCAATAGGTTTTATTTTATCAATGTCCTGGAAATTCTTGTTGTAGTTGGGTTTTGGTTAATTTTCTCCATCTGGTCAGAAATCATCTGGTAATGATCCATTTTGACTTTTCTTCAGTGGTTTCTTATCTTAATTACCAGGGTGGCAACAGTTCTCCATTCCTCTTTTTCATATGCTGGGTTTTAGGGAGTTTCACATGCTTCTATGATGGGCAAGAAGTATACCTGTTTCAGAAGTGGTGTTGGTTCCCCACATCAGACTATTTCATCTTAGGGAGTGTCTTACAAACACTTTCAAAGGATGCTTCTTTCTTTACCTTGTATCAGTCCCTCCATCTATTCAGCATGGGATTCTAGCTCTTTATGTTAGAGGAAGTAATGTATTGCCTTGGAAATAATAAATTTCCTACACTTCTAACAGGTATTTACCTCCTCTCACATTTCCCACCCTTCCTCTCCACTGAAAACCAGTACTTCTATCTTCTGCAAAAACTTCTAAGTAATAATTTAGTAGAATTGAATAGGAGTTGCATGCTTCATAAGAGTATGTTACACTTTTAATTGATAGAGGTTTGGCACTGGACAATTTGCATGATAGATGAATTGGAAATAGTTAGTTTCAGTGGAGAGGAGATATAAGGCTTGTGCCATGTGTAATTGTTTTGTAGTTAGAAGGCAGCACTGAAATATGTATTCAGTTTAAGAAAATTGAAACTTTGCAGCAATTTGCAATTTTAATGTAATTTAGCCTTTATACTGTCTGCAGTATGTGAAACTGTTGAGTATAATTTTAATCAGATTTTCTTACATAAGAATTTTAGTATTTTGAGTTGTAAAGAGTGCTTACATTTTGTAGCAGTATTCCCCTTGCAGGTTTCAAAATTGTGTTTATTGACATAAGAATTGAGCAGATAACAGCAATTATTGTAAAGTGTTAATCACTGATTTATTTGTTTTGTAATAATGTGTGTAAACAATAAATATAATTATTTTTACAGGCTTTAAACAAAATATTTTAGTACATATATTATCAGTAATTTACTAATAATTACATGAAGGTTTTTGGAGATGAAAAAATTCAAAGGATTTTTGTTATTACAGGGTGAGGAATTTGAACAGTCACTAGTATATTTTTCATTTCTTGCTTGAATATGTAACATTTTAAACAATGACAAAAAACCCATAATGATACTGAAATCACTGTCTTTATAGATTCTATGAGGTCAATAAAACAAAATATTTAAAAATTTAAAGAATAATGATGACAATACTTTTACAACTTATAAATAGGAGATTAATATAAATGTAACAAAAAATATTTACATTTAAACTTTTTTTACTCCAGGTGATGATCTTTACCCAGAAAACCCAGATTATTATGGCCAAAATCCTCAAATTGATTTCCAGTATACCTTGGAAGAATTAAAAGCGAAAGCAAACAACTTGCACAGAATGGAAGTAAGAGGACCCATCAGTAATGTAATCTGCAATATATCATCTCCTTGTGGTCACTTAACACCATTAACCTACTGCAGTACCAAAAGAAATACACAATCTTCATTATAATTTTTGCTATCTTCTTGTGTTAGTGTAAAGGGATACTGTATTTAAAGAATTAATGCTGTTTATATCTGATAAATGATTTATTAGCACTGTAACCGCTAATTATCTATGTGAAACTACAGTCAAAATTAAACACACCTAAACTGTGTTGAATGCTATACTAAATTCTTTTACATGGGGAATTGTAAAATATGGAGACTTCTCTTATCATAATTTGTTTTTTAAAGTTAATTTTATTAGAGTAAATAAACAGTTTTTTATATAACATAATTTTTTCACGCATACTATGAAATGTAATAAAACTTTTTAATCTGAATTAAATGCATCTGAAGTCATGCTTTGCACAAGGTATTATTTTTGAGGATCTAGTCCTTAATGTTCACACCCATTAACATTCCAACTTGTAAAATTAAAAATACTGTAGCATACATAATTATTTAATGTAAATAAACACTAATATAGTCAGTTATTGTTTATTTATAAATTCTAGCTTTTTTGGTGTGGACTTTGTCTTCTAGATCTATCAACATTTTAATGAGCTGTTCCTTTTTATCTTTGACCAATCATCTCGTGCCCTTAATATTGATGAACTGTTATTAACTTCTAATCAGAGCAAGCTGCTGACTTTCAGTAAAACTAAAAATCAACCTGGTAATGATTACAGCTAATTATGCATATTTTTTATATGTTCTTATATGTAAAAATTAGAATGGATTATTTCAATGTAGCACATGGTTACTGTTAATGAGGGCATAATCCCAATATATGTATCATCCAGAGTTGCCTTCATCCTCTGTTCATTTGTTTTTTTGATTCAGTTACTCTATAGTTAGTAAACTATAGTTTGAGGATAAACGTTTAGTAACTGTGTGTTGATTAGTTTATTCTAAACTTCATTTGATGAATTAGAAAACTCTTCTTCACTTTTAGCATAGTCTTATTTTAAGCTTTACTAATCACTTAGAACATACCTAATTGAAGATTGAGATCATGTCTCATTCACCTAATATGTGATGAATAATACTTGAACCTACTAGTATTAAGAGTATTATTTTAAATGTTGATTCTACACACCCGTTCACACATGCCGGACAGCAGTATTCGTAAGTTACATAAATTTTGAGGAAACTTGTAATATACAGGTGTGCACAACTTTCATTATATCTTGAAAGCATTGCAAGCCAGATTTTGCACACGCTGTGCAATGATACAGTATGATGTGATGACCTTTTTTTTTTAATAATGTTATAACTCTAGTTTCTGTACCAAACATACTCGGAACATCGTCAGTAGTAACAGAGACTATTTTGGAGGCTTCTTTGCTTTTCGTGATGACGAGAAATCCACCTGAAGTAAATATGTATCTCAGGACGGCTGGTATGAGTATTAACACTTTTACTAACAAAGTTAAGAACAACGTTTGGACTTTGTTCTCTGCTTTATTAGTAAAAGTGTTAATATCCATACAAGCCGTCCTGAGATACATATTTACTTCATCTTTCACTAATCGAATTATAAAAGCTAGACGGACTTACGATGTAACTTCAGTGTTTATACTGAAGCAAACAGAAATGCACTTACAAGTATGCAAATCAGTTTCAGCTGAGCATTAGCGTCTTCGTTAATTTTTATCACTGAGCATGAGCGTCTTTGTTAATTTTTATCACTGAGCATGAGCGTCTTCGTTAATTTTTATCACTGAGCATGAGCGTCTTCGTTAATTTTTATCACTGAGCATGAGCGTCTTCGTTAATTTCTATCACTGCTTCTCAGCTAATATGCAGATATTTTAATACGTTACAAAATAGTCCTCATTTTGAATGTCTTTAAAAAGAAATGTTGTAAATTCCATCAATGTTTGCTTAAATTACTTAAGCGTTTGCAAAACTTTGGTTTTCATTGCATGTGATACAAGATCGTTTTGTTCACCCCTTTTTTGCAGAAAGCTTTTATGATTTATTTCACAATTCTGTTTGGTTTGTGGCGAGATAAATTAAGGCGTTCGACTCGTAATCTGACGGTCGCGAGTTCGAATCCGCGTGGCACCAAACATGCTCGCTCTTTCACCCGTGGGACCGTTATAATGTGACAGTTAATTTCATTATTCGTTGGTTAAAAAAAGTAACCCAAGAATGGGCGGTAGGTGGTGATGGCTAGCTGCCTTCCTTCTATTGTAGTATTACACTACTAAATTATGGACGGCTAGCGCAGGCAGTCCTCGCGTAGCTTTGTGCGAAATTCAAAACCAACCATAATACTTTCTCAATTCTGTCTTCACATACTTTTCACAAGTTTTGAAAATCTGCAACTTTCGCTACATATTTTCCTTTTTTATTTTACAACACTACATTTTTTAAATTCTTTGAAAGAAAATTTTAAAAACAAAACAATAGCAAAAGAGCCACGAGTCCCATTAACAAAGATTAAACAGCGCTCACGAGACATAGACGCAGGCTGTTTTCAATGTCGGTGCGGCATTGCCAACTTTTAGACAAAATCGTGTATTTCAGAAAACATGCGTCCCTGTTCGGGCGACGTATCAGTTTCAAGTTTATGGACATTCACTTGAACATAATTTTGGGCCTGGCATGGCCGAGCGCGTTAAGGCGTGCACTCGTAATCCGAGGGTCGCGGGTTCGTGCCCGCGTCGCGCTAAACATGCTCGCCCTCCCAGCTGTGGGGGTGTATAATGTGACGATCAATCCCACTATTCGTTGGTAAAAGAGTAGCCCAAGAGTTGGCGGTGGGTGGTGATGACTAGCTGCCTTCCCTCTAGTCTTACACTGCTAAATTAGGGACGGCTAGCACAGATAGCCTTCGAGTAGCTTTGTGCGAAATTCCAAAAAAAAACAACAGAAAACATATATATTAATTTTGTATATAGCATTTTAATTATATTTCACTCTTTCTTTTTTAACTGCTTCTTTTTAACTACAAAAAATGGCGTGCCAAACAAGTTCCCTTCACGTACTGTGCTAGTCGTTCAATATCTGTGTTAGCGTCTTCCGCAAGATTATCAGTTTTTGTTTGTTTGTTGGAAAAGCATGAACTAAAATTTAAAACCATTCGATAAAACTAGTTGCTAAACAGCTTTAAATTATGAAAGCTATCCCAAAAATGTTTATGTTTAGTTCAAAGACGAGTTGGAGTGAAGTTACAGAACGCCTCTTATCTCCACTAAGTTGCTCTGAAGGGATCTTCTGTAAACCTCTGCACTTAAAAAATGACGGAAATGAAGTATCCCCAGATACATTAAAAGTGTAAAAGAAAAAAAGGGAGATAAACATTTATTGCATTCAGTGTGACTTTTTCATGGACAGAATAAAGTCACTTAACTTACATTTAAATACATTGTACGTATATAGAAGTAAGGATTTTAAGTTTGTGGGCCACTCAGTGTGTACTTACAAAAATGTATCACTTTTTAAAAAATTTTCTGTGGTCTCATTGCATCTCTCGAACTGAACTTGGAAGGATGTAACACTTGGCCATTATTAACAAACTAATTTGACTTTCTCAGTTTGATGTGGATGGTTTTATGCGAGTTTTCCTAACAAAATAAAATGGTCGAAACTGGAAAAAAGCTTAACACTTACACATGAACTGAGTGCATGTTTATTATTCCTGGATAAAATCGGTGTTTCTTTTGGTACATATCCAATGAAAGGCACATAATTTGAGTTCATGAACATGTATAACACTGAAAGAGCACTGCATCACACTTGTCTTAGTTCGACACATTCGTTCTCATCCATCTGACTGCATGGAATATAGTGTAACTTCCATGATGACGTTGACTTTAGGTTAGAGATGACAATGATGTTAAAACTTGAGATCGAGGGCATTTCTGATAATGTGGAAGATACAAGAGTTTTCTGGGATCCACATTTGGAGAATTCTGTCACGATGAGTTGAAGGTAATCAGCTCTAAGATGTACGTAAACCTTTTTCTAATATTTTTTTTTTTTAGGATTTCACGTATGTTTTTTCTTATTTGCTGAAATACTCATCTACATTTAGTCCTCCAGATTTTTACATTAAATTCTCATAGTAAGTGAAGAAAAGGAAAAAAAACTTGACGTTTACTGACAAAAACATGGTGAGAGAAAATAACCATACTATATATGATGTATATGATGCTAAATATGAAAACAAATTTCCTCCATAAAGTCACAAATGTGGCACAGTTATACATAACATGACACACAATTTCTATGCCAGTGTAGAATTTGTAGCTATTTACTCTGGTTATTTTAAATTTTATTTAGTCTAGCTCTGACAGGGACAATTTTAAAGGGATTATTCCAAGCTATGTCATGCGGAAATACTATTCTGTGCTTTAGTTCAGTCTATGGTAAGATAATATGCATCTACTTTGACGTAACACTGTGTTAATATTAAATTATATATTTCTTTTGTGTCTACTTGGTTTGTCCTCCACTGGGAAAACAGTAAATATACAGACTTACAATGCTAAATCCAACGTTCGATTTCAACCAGTGTACACCAGAGAACCCAATTGTAAAATTTGTTTTCAGGTATTCAGGCTGAAATAGCATGGAAATACATTTTGTTGAATGTTAATCTAAATCTGTCATACCACGTGTTTCTCAATTAGAATTAGGTTAATTACCTCCCATTTAACGAGTTCTTGTTTATTTGACCATAGTATATACACACTTTTTTATTAATTTGTTTTATTTTTGCTGTTTGCGATGGATATAAGGTGTATGTGTCTTACATATACAAGATTAAAAAAGCTTTTGTTTGATAGCTTGAGTTTTTGTGAGAAGAGAAATCTATCTCTTGTTACTTGTATATTGTTTAATTTATTTTTTGGTAAGAATATTCCCTTTATATACTGTTTGATATTGTGTGTTATAAGATACACCGCAAATCTTAAGTGGGCCGTGAATCCGTTTCAGTGTTTCGTGTTTTTCTTATAGCAAATCCACAAAGGGCAATCTGCTCAGCCTATCGAACCCTTGATTTTAGCGTTGTAAATCCGGAGACATACCGCTGTACTAGCGGGGGGGGGGGCGAATCCGTTTTAGACCGAATACATTATTTCGCGAGCTACTAAATATTATTACTAAATCAGAATGCATAGGATTTGTTCCAGTAGTGACAATGTGCACATTTACTATTTCGATATTATATTGAATAACAGACTGAATTGTGCTAGAGTTAAGGTGACATTATCTGCGTGAGCAACAATTTTTGCTCAGGTACTGGGTTTTCTAGGATAGGAATACTCTTAATGTTATGGCATTGATGCGTGGAAGAAAGTATAGTATCAATTACCATGACAAAAAAAAAAAAGTGAACAATCCTGTCTTACTCAGAGCTGTAAGGAATTATCCCGGATAATTGAAGCTCACGTGTCATTGATATTTGTGAAGATAGATTAGACTTAATTTATTATGTTCTCTGTGAAGCTCTTTTTTTTTAACATGAGGAACCCGTGGTTGAGTCGGCGAATTATTATCCTGACTTATGGTTTGTTTTGTATATTGAATTCGAAACACTGCAGCTTTGTTCGTTGATAATTTTACATTTTTATTTTACTATTTGTACAATTTGTGAGAATTTTATAATGTGTATTGGTTTGTAATGTTTAAGGTGTGTCATTGGTTATTTAATGTTGTGTGTCATGATTATTCCAGTCTTAAAATTAGGACAGGAGTTCGTTCTCATTTAAGTTGTGGTTTAACAGCGTAAGTTAGTCTCTTAATGCGTTTCAGTTTTCGTTATATAATTCGGTTGTCTTGGCCTGGGATTTGTTGTTTTTCATTAAACTGATTACTAGTCACCATTCTCGTGTTGTGTTCCTATTAAGATATCACTAAAAGGTGGATCGAGCAGTTTTGTCGTCTTAGAATAGAGATGTTTTTGTTTTTTATAGCAAAGTCAATCAGGCTATCTGCTGAGCCCACCTAGGGGAATAGAATCCTTGATTTTAGCGTCGTAAATCCAGAGACATACCGCTGTACTAGTGAGGGGTAAGAGAGTAGAGATATAAGTGATCTGCTGTTGTTTACGGTTCATTATATTAAGCTATTTACGAGTTTCCTCCCTTAAAGTGTTTGTACAGAACTCCTTAGAAATTTTCTTTCTTCTCTAGTGTTTGAACTGTAGTTCATCGAATTTGTAATATTTGTTAACTTAATTCAAGTGATAGTATTTATACGGACTCAGCCATTTGCTTCTGTCCTACTTCCTGCCATTAATGTTTTGTCAAGGAAATTTATGTCTTTGTTGTTGTGTTTGTTCCTTTCTTGTACATATATATACATTTGCAAAGATTTTTTTATTTCAAGGTTTAGGCATTCCCATTCATTTCTGGTGAGGTTTTCTGTGTTATATGTGTATTCATTCTGCTGTGTTAATGTTTTCCAGAGCAGGTACATTAAGTGTCCGATGTTCATAACCTCTGTCTATTTTATTTGGTGTTGCTGTTTCTAGGCATATTACGTGGTGATCAATAACATCATGATCTTTAGTGTCAATTATACTAATCAGGATTTTACTGCAAACTGCAATATTTCACCCCCACTCAATTACTACCCCAATACAACATTTGGGGCTGGAAACCTGAATGTGGCACCAGATATTACCTAAATAAAGTTTGCAAAATCACTCATTGAAGCCAGTTTACAGTTTCATCTCTAATTTTTTTTTAAATTTTGCCTATTACACTTTAGGGTCTAGTAGTTAATATTTCTGTCTATGATAATATCATAGGTACAGAAAAAGTAGCACCTAGACTCCTGAATATAATTTACTAGTTTTTTCTTTCTGCCGTTTATATATGTCTAACGAACACAGGTCGTCTTTCTGTATTTGAACGATTTGATTTTGCCAGTAAATTTAGGATATATAATGACACCTGTTCTTGCATCTTAGGATAACAGAGATGGGAGGGCTTAAACTTATTTCTAAAATTTAAAATTTCAGTTAAGACTGTCTGTGTGTTTTTTTGAGAAATAAGACCTCTATGTTGTGTCGATTTATATAGCCCATAACGAATTTTTATAACTAATATTTTTAATGTTATATTGGCAGTAAATTAACTAAACAAGCAATATAAAAAGACATTTTCTGAAATAAAAAAATACACTTACTGCTGAAGTATTAAATTATCGTATGAATATTGGATGGTATTGTTCAACTTATTTTCATTATTACAGGTGACTATTTCATCTAACATTTCACTTTCCTCGAGACATAACGTTTTATTGAGTTCCTAATACCTTCTAGTTTTCCTTTCCTTCGTCGATTATAAACTGTTTTCTATCAGGAGTCGTTGATGGAGCTTACACTTTCTTTAGCTACTATAATTTCACTTTCCTTTACTTCTGAATCATTTTATCTTCTATAAGCATTTTCTACTTCTTTTTCACTGTCTATTTCTATACCCTGACCTGGATCATACTATTGCCATAAATATTTTCATCTGTCAAGTGCAGAAGTTATATCCCTCATGCACTATTTGATCATCTTCAGATAATTAACTATACTTCATAAAGTTATGTGCTTGTTTGAAGTTTGAGACAGGTTTCGTCATGTATATTTTGACTCTGCGATTACACGATCCCATTTTTTAAAAATCTTACTATGCCAGCCGTTGGTTTAGAGTGGAGCGGTTTTGTTTAAGTAACATAACGTACTGTTTTCTGCATTTATTTATGTTTCTTTTTTTTAAATTTAAAATGACAGCATTTTATGCAAATATACTCTGCTTCTTTTGAGCTATGATGGTAGTAAATATGGGAATATTTTTATTATTACGTTCGGGTGCATCTGGTTTCTCCTATGTAGATGCTGGACAATTATTGGTTGCCCATTGCTTTATACATGGCGTTGGTTTTCTGTCATTCTTAGGAACTGTTTTGAAGATGCATACTGGAAATTTTGAGTGCCAGTGATTTTTATTTTCATCTGCTAGTAATTTAAATTCAATTAAAATTATTTTTGGAGGAGTAGAACCTCTTATGACAGAGATAGTCTGATGTTCATAGGATTTCTTTATCATGTCAATGAAAGAAATTAAATATATTATCATATCCACTGTGTAATGAATCAATTTCTGATCTACTGTTTTACCTTTGTTATTTGTCCCTGATGCCTGCCCGGGCATGCTGTACTATCTGAGCATTAAATAGAAAATAATACAGAAAAGGAAACAAATTCAATTGATTAGAATTTATATTTTAAATATAATTTAGTAATTAAATAGAGAAGTATAACTTTGTCTTTAGCCTAATTTATTTTTTTATTTCTCATGCACATGATTAAGTATACCAGTTTGAAGCACTTATACTGCAACTAGCACAGAAGTGAAACATATTCTTAATCTATATAGAATATTAAGCAAAAATAAAATAACTAATGGATGCTTTATTTGTACATTGATGAATTAAATTTCTCTAATGCTCTCCAGCAGTTCAAAGTTTACATAAGACTCACTATATCCTTTGCCTGCCCTCCTTGAGCAACTGCATACTTCAGGAGTGAAAGTGCATTGAACTTGTTGTGCTTTGTGAGAGGATTTCTTTTCAGTCAGCATTGGTATCAAGGGTAGTCAGAATTCCTTTGATGTAAAAGCTAAGAGAATTGTACTTGCTTCTCTTCATAATTGACGTCCAGAAATCATCAAATTTTAAACTGTCAGAGTTCACTTTTGTACGATGTTCTTTGGTTGTTCTTTCTCAGCATCAACTCCATTAATTACACCAGGAAAGTGAACTATTTTCCCCTCACAAATGAAACAATATTTCCAGACTTCACTGATGCAATGTTAAGCTTACATGCACCAATCTGTACACAGCAACTAAGGTTGAAGCTATTCTTTATCTCTACACATGCTATCACCAGAAAGTTTCTGTAAACACTAGCAAATTCTCATTTTTCATCAACCGGTTAGTAAGGGTTGTGAGGACTTGGCTTGTATTTTTACATATATAAACGTTTTTCCACTAGTACCATAGATAACTCAGCAGTAGGGGTTATCTTATTTTGGCTTTGATTCAAGCAAGCTGTCAATACGTATATGACAATAGCTCCATATATAAATCTGATACGTTGTGATGAAGTCGATGGATCACTGGTGATGATGACTGGAATATTATATTGAAGCCAAGAATATTTGGCAAGATGAATGAAGGGAACTCAAGTTACAACTTCATGAATGGACTTTTCATCATATATAGTATCTTCAGAGTTTGAAAGTTTTTCTTGGCCATATATTGGTGCTACATAAAAAGTATTAAGGTTCTCAGTGCAGTGGTATCCATGATATGCATTCATTCTGACTGAGCCAGCAAGTCTGACAGGGTTTTGAAATTTTGTGGGCCTACGTTTGTAGACTCCTGAAATCCATAGAACTTTATTATAAAAGTACAGGTGTTGAAATGGACAAAAAATATACCCGATGCATCACTTTTTCACAAGTATAAGGTAATGCTGCATGTGATGATACTAAAACTACACAGTAGCATAGCGATTTCATGATAAACATGTTTAATCTGCTATCTTGATTACAGAATCACACTGTCATATTGACTGTGCATTACGTGTTGGCACTCGGACCAATACAATTCTAAGTCCACTAACCTGAAAAGTGTTTGTTATTGCATCATAAAAGGCCTAGGTATTTCCTTCTGCAGTTGGAATAAAAGTTAATATTATACATATCACTGGTTTGGAAAAGTATTTCACCATAATGATGACAAATGCCTTCTTTGAAACACTTTATTCAACTTCATATAGTTATTCTACAGATCACTCACTATTTGAAGCAAACAAAATTTCATAGAATCTTAGAACTTCAATGGAAAATATGAAATAGTAGGCTTATTGCAAATGAACTGTAACAATTGATAGTACTTTTTCTATACCACAATGTAATACCTTTTTCATTTCTATTTACATAATTTGCTAAACTATAAGTGCCAAATACTTCATAACTGATATTTTGAATTTCAGTTGACTACATTCAAAAACCATCAGTATTTCTAAGATGCAATCACTAAAGTAGCAAGTAATACCGAAATGAAATTTTAACACTGCTTAATAGTATTGGCCCAAATAATAAAAAGCATTTTTGAATATTAAAATTAAATTTTTGGTGCAAATTAAGATTCTGTTTAACTGAAATAGATCAAATAATGTTTTTTCTAGAACATTAAGCAATTTGTTTTGAAATTATGACTTTTTCTTAACTTTTCCAATAGCATCTTTCATAAATAATAATAAAAAACACCCCACATGAAGGTCTGTATAATGATAATGATCATACCTTGTTCGTGAATTAATTTTTCTCTTAAATTAATATTCCATGAATATGTTATTAAAGCTCATTTTGTGTGGAACATTCCAATGACCTTTCTAATCTGTACACTTCTCTTCAGATTAAGAAATCAAATTTATTGGAATTTCATATTATACAAAAATTTGGTAAGAAGTCTCGTATCCAAAATACCATGTTCATGCACAATGCATTTATCTAAATCCAATTAAAAGCAGTTTTATTTTTGCTTTGTGTGTGTATACACACTTTGGAAAGAAATACCTCAATATGGCAGATCTTTCACAGTTTTTATTTATTGAGTATAAATATGTATATGCATGTATGCAAATAAAGATTACTTACTTTCATTTAAGTTATTAAATACTTTAATTCATACTTTTTTTTTGAATTGGTGACCCATTAGCTGAAAAGTTTTCCCATTATGCCTCTCTGAACATACTTTATTGTATAAGAGAAAGTACTTAAAAACATCCAATGAAATTAGTATTAAAAATCAAAAAAATGTATTTACTTGTTTTCATTTTATCTGTTTTACTTTTCTCTGCTCATTTTATTTAATTATACCAGTGGGAAAAACACTAATATACGTAATTCTAATAAGCAACCACACACATTTTGGTCACAGTTGTCACCATAATTTACATTAAATTTAGCTTAATGTTTCATACTGCACAACAAATGGCTGTTCTACATATTATTAACACGTTGCTCAAGTTTATTCAGCTCCTCACCTGCTTCATCAGGTAGATCTTGAGGCAACTGTTCATTGAAATACTTCCGGATCTCTTGAACCTCATTCTGCCAAAACTCTTTTGGTACATGCATCAGCTCATTCATGTCGATTGGAGGAAGTCCATCTAGGTTGAGGGAACCATCTTTAGGGACATACCCAATTGGAGTTACCTGGAAAATATTAACCACCGTAAAATGTTTGTCACCGATGAAAATATATTATTTTATAAACAAAATATCTGATTTGAACTTCCATTCTGGAAAATATTTTTGATCTATAGTTATCTTTGGTTGCAGTTGAGAAGTCAATGATTATGTGTTTCTATACTTTTATCATAAAGGCAACCTTTCTGTATGTTTACTGCAAAAAAATTTGCTTGTTATAACATAATTCTTGGTTGAGTGATTAATTTCTATTTTATACCTAAAACACATCATTATTGGAAATTAAATCATGTTGAGGGCATTTCATAAATATTTTTTCTCTTGATTTCAAGACATTTACAACTCACTGTTGAAAGTCTTCCAGCCAGATTTGGAGTAATTTACATACAACTGCAAATGATAATTGTAAACCATAGAAACTCTGTTTATCAAAAACACTATTGATAGTTTGGAACTTCTTATCCTTAGGTTGAAAAAAGCAAATTAAACCAACTAAAAGCTTTTTATATTTTAACAGACAGTAGTTAATTTGACATTTTAAAATGGTGTAGCTAAACTGAAAAATTACAACGTTTGAACTGAAGTAAATTTCAAAAGACCAAGAAGCTGAGGTGCTTTTAAATAGTTTGTTTCTTATAAATACAAAGAGTTAAATTACAGAATATAGGAGAATATTACAGTTAAATATAGGAGAAAGAATTACATGTGATATGAGCAGAAAGTGCTTTAAGAGGTGGCAATAAAAGCTGCTCAACCCCAAGCTTACAACATAAGAAAGACTGTCCATGGTGCAAAGAATGACATACTATACACAGCAGAACAAAAATTAACACAAAAAAAGACTCTGTTCAAAAAAAAAAGCAAATAAATTTGTAATGAAAGACATACCAATGAAGAAAACTAACCCAAAAAAGCAAAAATAATTTATGCTGTATAAATGAAAAAAACCCCAAGATACAGCCAATAATGTGGAATACAAAACATGCCTTGAATTTTGGAAGTTACTGGATGTAAGACCTACAGTGTGGTGGAGATATATATACCATCTACTAATCTCAACTTCTATTCACCAGTCTTACAAAATTTAAGATAATAAATAACTAAACAAAATGTTAGGATAACCAAATGTGGATGCTCAAGTGTCCAATCTCCCACATTTCTATCACCTTTCACTACCTGCAGACAGATATAGGAAGGTGATTGCTATTCAAAGTAATAAAATAAAACTAAAATAATATTCCACCAATGAAGGTAAAGTAAGATTAACTTATTTTTTAATGCTGGCATTTCCACACCTCATTATAGTAGAAAAGTCCTAAAGCAAATTCCGTTTTTAGATTTAACTTTATTGCATGATTTTATTACAAAATAGAATCAATCTCCAATTACATTTAAATTTCTAGTTCAGTGAAAACAATCATCAATGAATTGCCATTTTATAGAACAAGTGAAGAAAAACTAATAAAAAAAGAACTGCTCATAAGAATGGTTAACACCAGTCCTTTTGAATGTCAACAAGATAGAGGATGGAATTTGCATCATCCCTACAAAATAGCACAAGCATACATTGTTTGTTGAATGTTAAAAAACAAATATAGGATAAATTAAATCCAACTGTGATTGAAAAGTTATTATATATATATTACTAATGTTAATTATTGTCTGTGTAAGAATAATGTTAACTTCTGATACAGTCTTACCCCCACTTACACAAGGCTAAAATCTCATGTTACAAAGGCTAATTTAGATGCACAATATTAAAATCATTGGCAATCAATGGCCCAAAATGAATCGGTGAGATCCAAGATGAAAGCAAAGCACACTTGTGGGGTATTGCACTACATTTGGTACAGGTATGCCTTTTGCTTTTGAAACAGGATGAGTCCGATATGGTTAAAAAAAAAAAAAAAAGGATGTGAACATGTGAAATTTGTTCAAAGAGGTGCAATTCACAGAGAAATAAAAACTGAATTAGCTACGTAAATACACAACCTCAACTGGACAAATTTCACAACTCACCCTTAGCATTAGGAGAAGAGATCACATCACAAAAGATAAAAGGAAATATATTGTAACAAAGATAGTGGCTAAGACTTGCGCACTCATCAATTCCAACTACAGGTAAACAGTGTAATACATCAAGAAAATGGAATTATGAAAAGGAAGTTAGTTTTCAGTTAAAACCAGACCAACTTTCAAAACCACCACAGGAGCAAGAAATTAAAAAAAAAAAATTGAACCTGACATAACAGTCATGGCATTGCATCAACTCAACTGTAAGAACAGGGTAGTGTCTGTAACTGACATTATAAGAAATCATGACAAACTCAATACCTTAACACAATTAAAGTGAGAAAACATTTGTCTAACAACAAGATGAATAACTGAGAATAATGAGAAATGGAAAGTTAGAAAGGAAGAAAGCCATGTCAAAAAGAATACCAGAGGAGGAAGTCAGGCTATTGGTTTTGATAAATGGATGTGGAAGAAGGTTTGATGAATCAGGAAAGGAAAGTCAAAATATGCTAGCCTAATGAGTTGACGAATTTGATCAGTTATGTGCCATTTAACACTTTAAGGAACAAACCAGATGAAGAAAACGATGAGGATCATAATGGGAATACATACAAGTGGAAGATAAAGAAATGAGTGTGAAAGTTAAAACCAATTTTACAAGCAGCACAGGTCTCAGGGAGGAAGGACCATTTGAGATGCAGGATGACACAAAAGGAATGGTAGAGAATGCAAGTAATATTAATGGCATAAATATCTAGTTGATGATGTTTGCAAGCAAGGAGGAGAAGAAAGCAGGTCTTGAGGGAGAAATGGTACATGAAACATGTTGGCAAAAATTTAAAGGATAGAAAAAGGCATAAAAGACCACAACACACTGAGATCCTGGTCAAGTAAACTAAAGAAATGTGGAGAATACGTAACTGAAAAAGAGTGCGTGTTTTCTTATAGCAAAGCTGCATTACAATATCAGCTGTTTCCACTCAGGGAAAAAGAAACCCTGATTTTAGAATTGTAAATCTGTAGACTTACTGCTATACCAGTGGGGTACAAAGAGTTGGATAGGAAGGAAATGGAAAAACTTGTAGAAATGGAAGGTGTTTGACAAAACTTTCCAATAGTTTGACATAGTCAAAGCAGACAAGTGTTTATCAAACAATTAGGTAAAGAACTGAGAAAAAGTAGGAACAGCAGATTTAGAAAAATGGAAACCACACCTAAGAAGTCAAAGGTGTAAGGTAGACCATCACCTTTGATAAATGGAAAATGGACATTGAAGAAAGTCTGATGGATGGGGAAAGGAAAGATGCAACATCTGGAGTCAGTTCCTAAGTTGAGGCAATGGATGTGACAAAAACCATGTTTGAAAACTGAGTGTGGTGACATCTGAATGAACAATGTCTGATCAAGGTTGATGAAGTAAATACCAATTCAGGAGTACAGAAAAAAGAAAAGTGAACTATGGTCATGCCAGCCAATATAAAGTCACAAGAAGGATTAGTGACAGATCTCTGGAAAGGAATCAAATTTGAGTGTAAACATAAATGTTTATGTACTTTCCCATCTTGACTGAATGTGTCCACTCCCAGAGCTTATGGATGTAGAATCAGAGACCAAAAGAAAGGAAGTCTTGTGTCCCAGTGAGTGATGAAAGCATTGATAAGAAGTGTTGCCAGCTGAGAACTCCGCCTACCCAACGGTACGTGTTGAGGGATCACTCTGGGTGTAGAATCTTGTTAGGTTTAGACAAATCATCCACTACTAGATTCAGAGTGCCAATAACATGGCATGATAAAACTACCTTGGTGTTAAATCAGAAAAGGACAGTAAAGGTCAGAAAGCACAGAGCTTGGATGTGACCTTGATTAATAATGTAAGCGATTACTGTGGAGTTGTTGGAGTGTACCATAACAAACCTCCCCTGCAAGAAAAGAAGAAATTTGGATAAACATCGTTAAACTGCCATTTTAAGGATGTTGATCTCAAGAGCAGACTCCTTTACTGGCTAGAAACTAGAAGGCACCCACATCCAAGTGTTAAGGTAAGACCCAACTTTATAAAGTTAAGTCTGAAGATATGTAAATCTAAAGTAGATGGAGAAGGTATGGTTTATTCTCTGTCTAACCATGAAACAAGATCAGCTCTGATTTGGGATGGAAGGACAAAAAAGTTCAAGGGATATGAAGCATTGCACTGATCAAAGAGTGACCACAGAAAGGAATGAATATAAGTTGAACCTATGGAAATGAGTGCTTTGAAGTGACCTTCATCCCTAAAGGATATGGAATCTCTCAAACTGTTAGAGAATGTGAAGTGAGTGCCTCAAAAACTGCCTTCTCCATATCTTTAATATGAAGAGGAAAAGGCTGGGCCTTACTAAGCTTGGAATTAAAGAAAACCCCCAAATGAAGAAGGTACTGAAAGGGGGAAAGAATGGGTTTCTCTACCTTTATCAAGAATAGCCTGGTGTTGCTCATTATAGGAACAAATGTGTGTGGTCTCTGGACTGTGAACATGAAGCAAGCAGGAGTCAGTTATCCATGTAACGATGAGTTTGAAGACTCATGGAGTGAAGGCATATTTTATTTGTACAACCTCTAGAATCTTCTAAATGCACACAAAGTTTATTTTGGTAAAACTTTATATTTCTTGTATTTTTTGTATTCTAATGTTAAATGTAACTAAATCAACATACAGTAAAATGAAAGTTGGAATTTATGAAGTAAAATAAATACCATTTTTCCCTCTACATTGAATCCATTATTGACCAAAAAGAACAAAAATAATTATATTAATTACTTCAACTTCTAGCAATTTTATTGCTAGCCTAATGAGTTGATGAACTCAATCAGTTATGTGCCATTTAACACTTTAAGGAACAACGCAGATGATGTTGTTTTGAATTAAGCACAAAGCTACACAATGGGCTATCTGTGCTCTGCCCACCACAGGTATCAAAACCCGGATTTTAGCGTGTAAGTCCTCAGACATACCATTGAGCCACTTGAGGCACAAACCAGATGAAGAAAATAAGGAGGATCATAATGGGAGTTCAAGTGCAAGATAAAGAAATGAGTGTGAAAGTTAAACTAACTTTACAAGCAGCACATGTATAAACCCATTAGCTATTTTCTGTAAAGCCAATCTAAACAACAGTTTTACATTTTATTTATCTGAACTTTTACTAGGCTAATTTCAGACATCTTTAATTTATACCGTTTTAAAAAATATATAAGAAAAATTATACATCCACTAAAACAAGGATCTGTATTACTTACTGTGTAATCAAACGTATTTGAACTTCAATAAAAATTGAAAAGGTTCTTTGATAAACCTACGAATTTCAGAAGTTTTGAATGTCAAAAACCAAATTAATTAGCTTTAAAGTAAGAATTTTAGAACACTACAAATTACATTAATTACCTGAATCAAAAGTAGTCTAATGTATCTGCCTTTCTAAGTGAACTATAAATAGTTTAAAAATTCCATGAACATTCAGAGCAACAAAACAATCACTACCAAGTAATTTTTTAATAATTAACAGAAAACTAAATGACTCGTATGATTTTTATTGAAAACAATCTGCTCTTTTTACTAGTTATAAATGCATTCTTCAATCATTTAGATGATTAGCACACAATTTCAAAATTCAGAGAGATAGAGAGGGGGCACTTCTCTGGTAGATTTGAAAAATTTTAGATTGTTAGTATGTATACAATTTGTGTTTATAATTAGTTGGAAGCTGTACAAGTCCATAACTGAAGTTAGAAAATTGTTATATTAATAATACAGAGTTCAGATGTGATACATCCATGGAAAAATTAAGATGCTAAATCATTAATTTCTTTTTAAAATTAAAAGATTCACACTTGAATAATATAATATGAATTATAAATTGTTTTTATAACAAACTTATTAGCATGCATTGATAGTAAAAGTTGCTTCATTAAATCTTGAATGTAATACTGTAAAAGACTGTCACATGTACAGAAGAGCCATACTTGGAAAAAAACAGTTAACCAATATTATTGAGACAGAGGCTTTGGTTATTTTATGAGTGTTTTTGATATTGATTTGAAGATCTGAAATTGCAGTCCAGATTTAGCAGGTTACCTATTCAATTTAGAAATTGAAGGTATATTTATATTAATATTTTTACTTAATAAAATTCCATAAAGAAGTGTTTTAAGGAAATCAGCAGTAAATGAGACATCTTGTATAACTACAATGTAGTTATGTTACTTCTAAACTATAAGAGTTCAAAGTAGCATACATACAAATTTTCATATCTTATAAGCTGCACTTAACCAACATCACCAACACCATTTAAAAAATCCTTCTGCGCATGTTACTGTGTTACATTCATAATTTAATTAAACTATTTTAATATGAATAAATTTTAATAAAGTTACTCTTATTAAGTATGTTATAAATTAAAGCTTTATATTAAAGTTTCATTCCTTTATTTAAAAAAAAAACATAAAACAAAAATTAAAACTGCAGGTGTTTGCTGTCACATGATCTACTTGTGCTTACAAGTCTGAACTTCACAAGCTATTTATTATGCATGATACAGCAAAAACATAACAGACTGTTTGCACAGAAGGTGAAATGAAGTACCACCTGTTTTTCATTTGCATCTGGAAAATTTCCAAAAATTTCTTGATGGGGTTTTACATTATATTTCTAAGCTAAAGGTCAGCTACACCCACTTGCAAAGTCAAAGCTGTGCTGCCAGGCAACAGTTTGAGGATGAATGATATGCTTACAAACAATGAAAAGAAATTTTGCATGATTTAGTAACAGCCTGAAACATACTGCACTTAAATTTAACATTAATATTTTATTTAGTTTAGTATTATTTGTTTATAAATGCATATCTGAAAAATTTTAGTGTATATATTTAATGATGTAGTTTGACTAGTGGAAATGTCTAAGCAAGATGAATACCATCTTAACATGTGCAAGTGTTAGTTAAAGAATTTGTGGATGACCTTTGCCTGTAATGACTATAGAACATCGTGGGATTACGTTGGCAGGAACAGGTTAGTATACCTGCATCAAGAATAAAAAAGACAAAATATTGAGGAGGAAAATTAATAAACTAAGTGAAAAGATAAAGACATGAAATTATGCAAATGAGAAAAGATTAAAAAATATCCTAGGAACATTTAAAAGATGTGAACATACTTACATTTCTTAAATATAAACAGTTTATTGCACTGTATGTTGATGATATCTAGAGTTTATGACATAACGGAGAAGATTCTGGAGATTATGCAAATAAGATGTGTAAACCATAATAAACAGTATTTTTTACTCAATGAAAAGCATATTGTATGTAAACTCTTTAAGAATGAGTGCAAATAAATATAGATTAAACAATGACTGATTTATTATAAACAGTAAAAAAGATCAAAATCAAATGTCTTATTTTTCTTAAACTACACAGTCTTTGGATCATTCAAGACAAATTGAAAACTATTTCATCAACTATTTTCATTTTTTTAAAGAATTACTTACAATGTAAATCAATCATATTTATTGTGTTAGTGATTAGTTAGACCCTGAATATAGTGGAATAATGCATGTAATAAATGTGAAAAGTAGTCTCAAACCATAAAAGTTTCTTTTTATTCTCATCTGAAAAGTCAGCCTCTTTGCTTTTAATATTTGTGCAAAGCTATTTAAAGACTATCTATGCTGGTTGTCTCTAATTCTAAACTTAACTATATAAAAGGCTTCTAGTTAATTAAAGTTATCACCAACTTCATTAACACTTCTCTATTCAAATACTGACATATGCACTCCCTAGCTCCAAAGAGTAAAGACAATTCTGTTTCTATAATGATAGGATGTGAACACTGAACACACAGACTGATAGTCAGGTATGGTAACTACTGGGCTTCAACACTCAAGTCCTTGAAAAATACAACCAATCATGTCAAAAATGGATAAAGCAGTTGATGTGCTTAATACTTATGTTAAAATTTATTTAATCATACTTCTAAAGTTTGCAAACTATATACTATTAAGATGAAATTCAAGTACTTTGTATGCTTTCACATGATCTTATGTTTGATGACTTTAGCTGTTATATTTTCCTGATATTATCTGCACATTCATTTTCATACGATTTCTGATATTTCTCTCCTCCAACCTTTTTTGTAATCAAATTACCTGCTCCACATCTTGACCATCCACTCGTCGACAAATCCAATCCAGGACTCTACAGTTCTCACCAAATCCGGGCCAAATTATTTTTCCATCACCATCCTTTCTGAACCAGTTCACGTGAAAAATCTTGGGAAGTTTCAATCCAGGCTTTTTAGCAAAACTCAACCAGTGATCAATGTAGTGCCCAAAGTTGTAACCAAAAAAAGGACGCATTGCAAATGGGTCATGCATGATGACTTTAGCTATTATGAAAAAAAGTTTTTATTATTGTATGTGGTTAATCTATTTATTATTTACAAACTTCATTAAAAATATCAAACTAACAACTTTGACCAAAAGTGGTACAAAAAAATTTTAGCTTTAGGTGCAAGGTCAAATAATAACTGAAAACAAAACCTTAATTATGAAATTATTCCCAATATGTTACAACAATAAAAAAAAAAAATTAAAAAAAAACAAAAAAAAAAACCAGTACCAAAGTTATACACATGAACAGACAGGCACCTACATAAACATATATAAACACACTGGCTATAAAGTTTTTTGTGTTGATGATTCTTGAAAATCAATAATTATGAAATAAAATCATGCTTGATAGGAGATGCACAAAACATTACTATAAAATTTATTTTAAACAGCTTAAGTACTTTGTTAACCTAAAGGTGACCTATGAAGCTCAAAACATGAAGATAAAGTTCTTTACTTTATCTCAATAAAAGTTCTAATACTCATACCAGCTATCTTTAGATACAGCTTAAGTCCTTCCCAAGAGAAAATAAAGGATACCAACATATACTCATTCCAAAAATTTAAGCAATCTTTCGACTTTTGACACACATACACAGGAGATTTGAATAAAATATGTAGTGTGAAGAGTAGATCACTTTTAAAGTCACATATGCAACAAAACACTTCCCTAAATGTCATTTGAATTTATAATCCTACACATTTTTCCCAAATGAAAAATAGTTGCACAATTATTCAAAAAAATTTCCTAAAAATGACTTTTTTCTGAGTTGAATGCAAAGCTATTTAAAGGTTACATGTGAAAGCCTTCCATGTTTTTGAAGTGATAAGACTGATTGGAAGATAGATATTCAACACACCATACTAACAACTCTCAAGTTATTCTTTACCAGTGAACAGTGATTGTCACATATTAACACTCCCATGGCTGGAAGGGTAAGTTTATATAGGAAGGGGTTTCAAGGATATACAATGAGGGAAATAGATCTGAAGAACATAACACAGAAAATACTATTTCTGAGCCAGGTATACTGTTCATCTGTATGTAATCTATAGTATACAAGGGTGGAAAGCTGTGAAGTGTAGAATGGCAAGGGTGGGACAGACCACACTATGTAATTCAAATACATCTAAAATAACCCCTTATGGCATACCAGAATCCACTTGAAAGTAGAATGTGAACCATACTATAAACACCTCAACCCCAAGAATTGGGGATGAAGAAATGCACCGATTTCTGGGAATGCCATGAGAATCATCACTGATTTATTGTGCTGAGAACTGTCATCAGGTGTTACAAAGATGTCCCATCACATGAAATCAACTCCCCCCAATCATAGCACATGACTGCATTATCCAAAGGCAACAATATTCTTGAAAGAAGAGTGTGCAGATTTGTCAAGAATAGAGCCAGAACAATCTCACACCCCACTGCTGTGACCCAAGACAAAGCAATTTGTGAAGAATAATTGACAATCCAAACTCTTGTGAAGACTCTTAGTGATTTCATTAACTTGAATATGAGCCCTCAATACTGATAACTAACATCCACGCAAAGGTAGGATGAGGGCTCTGAAATCAAAGGGGTAAACTACAACTGCAATGGCTCAACTCCAATGCAAGTGTAAATTTTATAAGGAGGTCACATTATATGTAAATGGGATGGCTAAACTCTAATGTTTGTGCAAGTGGTGTTAAAAAATCACATCATCCACATTGTGTGTCCCAGATGCTAGCAATACTGGCTCTAGAAGAACAAAGAACCCTGACTAGACACAATAGCCTATCTGAATCCAGTGAAGGGTAAAGGTGGGAAAGAGAAGGAAGAGCAATTGGACAAAAGGAAGAACAACACTTATATGGAGCTTTAAGATTTGTGGGAGGAGGAATGAACTGGATAAAAAAAGACAGGAAGTGAGAGAAGGGTTTGCAAAATTTCAATGGCAAACAAATCCAGCCATTGATGTGCACAGGTTAAAAGAAGGAATTAAGTAGCATGGAAAAGAGGTAACACTGAACGTCATGAATTGGTTCGATTCAAACAGAGCCAAAGTTAGTGAACAACTGACCACATAAATAATCCAATCTGGAAGAGCAGGATACCAGTGAGCCAGAAGGAATGCATGAGCATGGAAATAACAAGGGAAGTAGAAACACTACAGTATCAGAAAAAACAAAAGGTATAGGATATCAAGTTATTGAGGAGAATGAAAACCAATGGTCTAAGAGCCAGCATAACTTTGTTAGTGTGAAATCCCTGGCAGTATATCAAAAGTGGAAGACCAGCCACTTTTGATGCCTACACCACCCATAAAATAAATGGATGCAAAAAAACAAGGAAAAAAGTTACTTGAATGAATCCATAAAAACTAATATAATAACTGAGTTCAATAAATCAAATTATATTGAAAACTAACTACCTTGGGAGCACAACAAAGTTAAAAATGCAGCAATAAAAAACATAAAAGCATGTTCTAACTCTAACACTGCTAAATGAAAGGTGATAGTTTAACAGGGAACTACATGCATGATATGAGCATATACTCGCATTGTTTAATAAGTGACACATGATTTGAATAAGAGATATGTTGGAATCTAAAACAACAGGGGGAAGAAGAAGGTTTATGGCATGCATAGAAGAAAAAACAAACAAACTTGCATACAGAAGGTAGCAGTGAGTGAGAATAGCAAGTTTTGTGAAGGGAGATAAGTACTGTATGGGAATTTACTTCTACAAACAGTTACAATATACCCTGTATTTCTCTTTTTATATTTATTAATTTCTCACTTTTCTCATTGGTCAGAAATTTTCAAAACCTAAAAGTTCGAACCTAAATAATTTTGAAATAAAGCTGCAAATAAACTATAGGTTTATAAATTAAATGCATGGAAAATACTTCATTCAACTATTAACAGAGATAGAAACAGTATATTTAAACTAATTAATACAAAAAAAAGAATATGTTTGGAAATTAATAAGACTATAAGAGTAAAATATCAAAACTGAATATAATAGATAAAGCACATTGTACAGGTTCAATATTAAAAAATCAAAAAGGGCCAAGACATTACTATTAAAAAAATCTTAAAGACTGAATTCAGCAACATAAGATTTTATTTAAACAACTTGATATGAGAGCAATAATACCAGATTTAAAAGACAAATAAATGACAGTATATTAATTTTAATAGAAATTACACTGCACAACAATTTTTCAAAAAGTTTTTGCTGATTGTGACAAGTACCTGGTAGGTATTCACAAATATAGTTTGGTTTTGCTTCATCACGTAGGAACTCTGAGAAATAGACAGTTAACTGTTTACCAGCAATAACATATTTAATTGCGTTTATGTTTCTAATACGCTATTAAGTTTAACATAATTAAAAGTGTTTTGATCCTGATTTTCGTTTGTATTCAATGTCCAGTACATTATGTTGTAGTGTCCAACAGTATTCAGTAAGCATTGATGGATTCCAGTTGCCCTGATATCATTTCTTTATTGCAGCTACGTCCTGGTAAAACTGAAGATTTCAATGAAACTGTATGTGATGGGCAAACTTGAATGTGATTTTCGTGATCAGCAGCCAAAAGTCTATAAGGAGCACCCAACAGTGTCTAAAAAGCAAAAACTTTGTTGTGCAGTGTCATGCATAGAACTGGAACAGCTCCACATCCCACTGTTGTGACCAAAGACATGGAGCAATTTGGGAAGATAATCGACAACTTTTAAAATAAACAAAAACAACCTAAATAAACAAAGAATAATAATTAAATGCTTTCTATCACAACTTGTTAGCACCTTTTAGGTGGAGGGGGGTACACCTACATATGTATTTCAAAATTAAATAAATACAATTATATTTCAATAACTAACTCAATATTAAATTTTTTTTTTTTTTTACTTTATAGCATTAACTTGATACAGCTTGAAAACAAGTTAAAAACATTTCCAACTTTCTTTTCTTTGCAGCTCCCAGAGTTCTCATCTATAAATAATAATGTAATTAGAATTTTTCATAATATTTCTTTCATCCAAAAGTATAAACTTATATTTAGGAACCTATCATTCCTCGAAAGTACGTCTTGTTTCTCAGATTATTGTCTTTTCGTGTTATTAGTTCAGTTAAAGTTTATCATTCCCACTTTCTTATATCACAGTATGGAGTCTGAACAAATACTAATGAAGTATAGTTTTGAAATAGCTACATGCAATGTTTACAGTTCTAAATATAATTCAATAAAATAGCTTTTCATCTCAAATTATACATGAAATCGACAGAAATTTTCTTCTGATATTAGTAAGCTCAGTTAGGCTTAGTGAGTTAAACTAAGTGATGGTAAAATCCCTATTTAATGAAATTTACTTTTACACTCATCAAGTTAAAATTATGCACACAAATTACATAACTTATTGTTTATTGGAAATGTATTTATTAGATATAAAGTGATCTTAAACAAGAATATTATGAGTAAACATATTGATACTAGCTTGAAAAATGTAATGGCAACACCAATTTTGAAATGCAAAGACTTAGGAGGTCATTAAATTTTTCTAGTTTTGCTGTTTTTTTATGATTTATAGCTGGAACTGGTCACTACTGCAATCAACAAAATAAAGTGTCAAAAGAAGAATGTTAATGAAAATTAATCATATTGAATCTGACTGAATATATTAATGAAGCTTACTGATAAAAACTGAGAAAAATGAAACTAATAGATGAAAGCATTTCTGATGTTCCTTCAAAATTGTATGTTTGAGGAGAATTTTGGAAATTTGACAATTTGAAAATTATAGAAACACTATGTTTGAAAGTCAGTGCATATTTACAGCCAAAAATAATGCTATTTAGCAAATTTATCCTAGGTTTCATACAAGTTGGTTAAATATTTACATTATGAGATGGACCAAAGAAACTAACAACACTCCTTTGTTACAGAACTGGTTAGAGACTAGCATATTGTAACAGAAAATGTACATAACCTGTGAAATAAATTTTAACAAGTGTATCTTTAATAAGTTCAATCCCAATGTAAATCTTACTAAAACTTAGATTACTGCAACTTTATCTTTTAACAGAATATCTAAACAATATATCACCTTTGTGTTCAGCAGCCGCAGTCGCTTCTGACCTCATGGCTGCTCCAATAAACACACCATGTTGCCAGCTTAGAGCCTCGTACACCAGAGGAACACCTGTAAAATGAATATTTAGTGACTATTACCATTTAAAAAAAATTAATGAAATATGTCAAATAAAGATGCAAAATAAAGAAAGAAACAATATGCAAGATAGGAAACAAGCAAGTTGAAGGAAGAGTTTTTGTACACAAGTAAAGAATTCATGTTTCTACAGTTTCTTATGGTAAAACAAATGCAATTAATAAAAATTAAAAATAACTGAAAAGAGCTGTTAGCATTATTCAAAATCTGTTTAAAAATATAGTAATTAGAAGGTAGTATTATTGACTTCATAAAAATGTACATTATATCAAATCCCTTCAACCACACATTATTCATATTTTATCACAAAAAAGTAAAGACTAAAAATACATTTCATAATAAAATAAATTACTACTAAAGTACCTAACTGCATGCAAGATTCATATAAAAATGTATATATAGGAATTTAAAAAAATAAATAAATTTCAGGTATTAATTTGCAATAAAAAAAACAAATCTTGGTAGTTAAAGAGAATGTGAAAGCTTTAATATAAATTTCTATAAAAATCTAGCCTACTGACAGCAATGTTCCTGTATATACAACATGCTGAAAACTAATATTTTAAATGTTACAAAAGCCATCTAATTTAACAAAATGATAAAACCTTGGATCTATGCTACTGTTATTTATGCAAAGTGACACAATAAGCTATCTACGCTCTGTCTGCTGCAAGAAATCAAACATCAAATTCTAGAATTTTAAGTCTAGAAAGTTATTGCTGGACTCAGCTTCAGCTTGTATGCGTGTTCATATTTTAGTCATAGAAAACTTTCTATCAAGTTTAATAAGGCTATGGAACAGTATTTCATGGTTCAACTAAACCCAACTCCCAGATCCCATAACCTATGACAATTTAATGAGATGCACGAGATTTGACCTCCTGGGTACTGAATATGCACAGCACAATGCCCCATATGCAAAGCTAGCATAAGTACTTTGTTTCAAACTTTATAACATATAATAAATAGCATACAGTATGCACACAGCTATCAAAAATAAACTTCTAATACACTTCTTCAATCAAATAAACTGTACGAAAATAAAGCTATGTGATAGTATGATTATCCCTTTAATTTCAGGTATGTTGAAGCATGCATGTCCCAACATTTTATTTTCATTGAAAAGTTAATTAAATGTTTATGAATAAACTAAGCACTAGGATGTATATAATAAAACAAAGTTTAGTATTATTTGTATTCTTAATTTTATAAGGAAATTTAAACAATTATCTATTTTCTTTGGTATGGATACCATAGCATTTGTTATCTATGCATTCTCTCTTCTCAAAATTATTACCATCTCTCCAAGAAGAAACTTTAAAGCAAATTACTCATAACCAATAGAAAATCAAAGTTTTTCTTACCATATGAAGTATTATACCACATTTTTATATGTACAAAGAACTGTATTATTCCAGTTCAAACTTTATTTACAGAGGAAACACAATGACAAGTCTAATTGAATTTTTAACAACTTTTATTACACAGTTAAATTTTCTGAGGTAATATAAAGTAATACAAACAATAGTATTAATAATAATTGTTTCACGAGATATACCACAAATAATTCATGTGTCATTTGATACTGTGTCATTAGCTGTACATTTGACATGTGGTTTGCAATTTATGTGACACAAAGAGTAATTATACATGATTCACAGGGCAATAAAACAATCAACTTCAAGTATAAATAGACATATACTGTTACACATTATTTAGGATAAACAATTGTGATTTTCTGTTGCATTGAGCACTTATTGCAAAATGAAAACAGGAAGTTTCCTAATTTTTTAAAATATTTTACAGTGATTATGAGATCAGTCAAATAAACTAACCTCTTACAAAATTAGGGCAAAAAATATTTATTCAGTTTTTCTGAAAAAAAATTGTTTATTTAAAAAGGTTTTAGGATTTCAAAACTTAAGTTTAAACATTTTCAGATAAAGAAATATATTTTAAATCTTAAAGTGAAAATTACTTTGCACTCATAAAGGGAAACACGTTGTGCAAGTTGTAAATATCTTTCACTGAACATTAACATACTCTTTTTACACTTGCAGAAGGTAAAAATGTAGTGTACATTGTGAAAAGTATTTCATTGACATTAAAATGCTTTTTTCCCCACTTTTTTGAAATTATTAAATTATACATATGAGATCCTTCAGAATTTCTTTGGGAATCTTGAAGAAAATAGAGTGTGGGATCCTTCACTGAGAAACTAGTGATAATCCTGAATATATGTTCCATTTAGGGTGTTATCAATACAGATCCCAGAAAAAAAATTTTTTCTGATATTTCAGGTTGTTTTGCTTAATTTAGAAATTTAAAATTTAATACATAGATTAAAAACAAACTTTCTTAAAAATTAACCATTTAACTACCACTGTTTTAACTTTCAATGCTGAATTAGTTGATTTTACCAACCACATTTTCTTTCTGTACTCATTTAAAGTCTTTATAGATTTGATACTACTAACATTTAGTATAGTGTGTACATCTTCATAAAATTTGGCAGTCTATCAGCAAACATACAAAAGATATTTTTAGTGAAGTATTTTTAAAAAACAAACAAGAAAATTATCCAGAAATATATGGAGTACTTGTTTTGAATACTCTACGTGTGAAGTGATTTTCATGTTAAAATTATTTGTGTAATCTATAAAACATGCAAAATACATTTCAAATGTGTTTTTAATAAAGCTATATATTATGTGTTATATTCTCTACTTTAGCTCGAAGTAAGGTTGGTCAATTTGACCAATCTTGTAACCACCCTAAAAATCAAAATATATCCAAATTTTTATGCAATGATTTCAAGCTGTAATAAACTCCATTTAGCCTAAGTAGCTTTAAAAGTTCAACAGTATACATTTACTTATAATTAAATTTGTTTCACTGTCCTCTGAACCATGTATAACTGCTATTCATGCTACTGTAAGCTGTAAATTACTTGAGGAATATAAGCTTATATTATGCTATGAAATGACATTACCTATAAGCTGATCATTTAAGAGCCTTGTGAACCATTTATATAATATTTATTTTACATAACCTAATCTTAACTAATCATAAAAATTACCATAAAAAACACAAAACAGAGCACCCACATTTTCTTTTTGTTTTTTACTGTTGACTGTCAATGATGCTTAACCTATTTTTCTATAATAATAGTAATAAATACACTAAATTTTTATTTATTTAAATAATGCTAGAAAACTGGTAATGGAACATTGTCTAGTTTTTGCATGTTATTCTTGTAGATTCTTAACTATGTGACAAGAGTTGTTACAAATTCATTCAAACTAATTATCTTTCCTATGACAACAAAGTTTGCACTAAAAGAGAAAGTTACAATTTTATGTTCAGAATAAAACACAATATAATAAACCATTTGGTAGATGAAAACCTTGGCTTTCTGTTGGTTATAGACAATATCAACTTAAACGCAAGAAAGAACTATTAGCAAATCCTGAGAGAAAGGATGCAACATCTTGGTATGCAAGAGGGGTCTGATTTTGTGTTTGATGGCTCTGTAACCAAACATTGAAAACTATAAAAATTATGGTTTGTGTGAGCAATAACAAGTTTATTACATTTACACTACATTTCACACTCAGTGAAGGGGTGATGAATAAAATAGAAGAGGAAATGCCTACAAAAATGTGTCATCTTTTTCATGCTAAGAAAAATTCATAATTTTTTTTTTAATATTGCTTTATAAAATTATTAACTTAAAACTTGTATACTAATAAAAATACAGATTATTAACGATGATTTTAAGTTGATACACATTGGTATAACACAGAGAAAAAGTTTAATAAAATGTTGAATGTAAGATGCTAAAACCTTATGACATGAAGTAAATGATGTCTGGGCACAGAAGACTAGACATGCATGGAATTCTTTTGTGATCCATACACAAGCATACTGCCACATGTGGATCATACAAATCAGCAGTAAGGGTGTTAAATATTTTGATATATGCTTTTAAAACTTTGTTTTCTTAATTTCTCAATGCAATTTAAAATCTCTTGAATAATAATTATATTTGTCAAGCTGGTTAGCCTTGGGAAAAAAGTGTTTAGATGTATTTAACTTTGTTAACTTCCTTCAACCAATAAGGACTTTTCATAAGTATAATAGATTTCTTTCTTCAAGTTTTTTGGGTGACTGAAGGAAAAAAGTAGGAAAATTAATTACTAGTGTTTGATTAGTTTTCGATTGATTGTCAGTTAATATAGTTGACAAAATGAGGACAGTAACTGGAAAATATTTGTTCAGTAGATATTTTGCATGATAGAGCATACAATATATCTAGCTCTTTCATATATATTATTTTGTGTGTCATTAAATTTAACACAAGGTTTGTAATTATTACAGAGACTAAAAGTAAAAACACTTTTAGAAACAATAAACCTTTAGGTCGTCTTCCTCCAAAAATAATGGCTGAAATTGGTACACCAGCTGGATCTTCCCACTGAGAATCCATCATTGGACACTGTTTTGCTGGGGTACAGAACCTTTACATAAAGAAATTCATCTTTGTTGAGCTTATCTGTATGAGGATTCTGCATAATAGTAGTAAATAAAGGATGAAGTGGGGTGCCAGACATGAAATGCATGTTAAATATTATGATGTAAACACATTTGCTGCAGGTTTCATTTTCATGTCTTGTACAAGCTTAATTTTATCACAAGATCTTTTTTTTGTACAGTTGTTGCCTAGTGGCTACATATGCTGTTCAGATAATAACCAATGTATTAGTTAGGTGAGCCACAAGGAGGATGAACCTCTTCATTTGTTAGTGACAAGATGAGCAGCAAATGTTTCAGAATAAACAAACTTCATCATGAGAAGTTAGCAAAAGATACAAGATCAACTGAATATTTAAAATAAAGTATAATGCGAGTAATGACACCTAAAGAATTACTTGAAAATGAGTAAAAAAAGACATCAAAATAGGTACTTGAACCCTCTTCCAAGTTGATCAAAGCAGACATTGCAAAGTTTTAGAAAGCTACTTTCAAAATTTAATCAATACACTATCAATGTATATAAATAAATTTATTTTGAAAATGTAGTTAATACAAGTTTTAACTTTATATGGAAATACTTTAAAAACCCTCAATCTCTAATAGTATTAGAATTTTCACATTTATCCTCAAGATTTTCCTTCTTTAATTTATTTACCACCTGTCTCTCAAATATAGAATTTAACAAATTACTTAATATTTTTCCAAAAGAAAGTTTAATTTTAACAGCTTTAAATATTATTTAACAGAGTGAAACTAAAACATCAGACCCACTTGCCACATCCTCTTTTTCTCAAACTGGCAACAGTGCTCTGATTTTTTACTACATGATTTCCAATACAAAGGCAACATTTTAATCTATCAAATGACATATTATCTTGTTATTAGTGCAAACTATTGTCTATTTGATTTTCAATTCGAAAGTTGTTCTTGCTGTGTTCACATCAGGGCATCTTCTGTCATAGTTATAAAACCATTTAAATTATGATGGTTAAAGGACATTCTTTGCTTTGTGTGTATTGTTAGTGTTTATAGATGCATTATTTCAGTAAACAAAAACTATTTAGCACAATAGTACCATTATTATAGGATTAAAAACAGTTTAAAATATGTTAGATTAGATAAAGAAAAATAAAATAATTATTCAAAAGATGTCTCATGCTTTATCTCAATCGATATGGTAACATGAGCAACAAGTCTGCTTAGTAATTTACAACTTTTATGGCAGGAATGTCAGATAGACAGTTCAAAGGGCAATAAAACAAAACTATAGATAAACAGATGTAAGCTGTTAACAGCTTCAAATTACATAGGGTAAACAATCATAGTGTTCTGTTCGAATATGCAATCATTCAAGAAAGAGAAAGGATAAATTTGGTACTTGTCTATAGAGTTAGGGGTACAGAAAAATCAACAGCTTTACATTAACAACAAACTGATGTTTATTTAGAATGTTTTATAGGTTATGCATATGAAATTTGAAAATTTTCAGGTAAAGAAAAGTATTATTTAATCTTAACATGAAAATCACTTTGCACTTAAAACACTCAATGACAAATCTTTGGTAAAAATCCTTAATTAAAAATCATTTTTATTCAGAAAAAACTTAAAATATTTGGAAAGCTCTCAGTAAATGTTACGAGATAGATAAAAATTATAGTACAGAAAATAATGGTTTAGACATAAGGTTCATCATATCAGCTGTGTCCATACTGAAAGAGTTAATGGTAAAGAATAAGTTTGGAAATTAAATGAGATAGTCAAATGCGAAAACTATACACGTGTGATAAAAAAATAATCTAACTGTAACACAGGTAATAAAACAAAAATTAAAAAAAATTAAAACTAACAGTAATATGATACCTGAAAATAATAAGAATACAGGGTTAAATATTCTATCTAGGCTTTTAAACTATTCTCTCGTGTTTTTAGGTTAGAACTTGCACATTACATAACTTTACCTATATACAGTGCAAATAGCCTGCCAGCTACAATTAAGCAGAAAAATGTGAATACATTCAAAGTTAATTTGCCTTTTAAATGATAAAGTTTACAATATAGAAAACACTATAAATTAACTTAAATGTGGAAATAGAAAAACTGTATGTAATACATTTTGTTTTTTAACAATATTAAAGAAAATAAAATATCAGACAATAAGAATTAGGTGCAGTACTAATAATGGGCTGCTATTTATTTTTTAAAAATTCCTAAGTGAGATTATGCAAATAGGTAAACAGTGATTTCAATAACATTCATCGATAAATTTAATATGTAAATGATAGGGAGTGAGGAAGTTAAAATAACAATGAATGTGCTCTTTGGAACAGCAAAGAACAAATGTTTTGTTTACATAGTACTTGTATCCAACCTAAGTTCAACAATGATCTTGTCCAGTCATGTGAATTCAAAATGATACTACTTAGGATCAGCTCAAAGGATAAATTCATAAAAAATGCCCTCTATTTTTTCAAATACAGTAATGTTAGAGTTTGTATCTCAGGGCAGCTGATATGGGTATTAATACTTTTACTAATAGAGGAGAGAACAATGTTTTGACATTCTTAGATGATCTTCAGGTTAATAAAAGAATGCTAGAGTTTATTTTAAAATGCCTTCAAGTGGGAGTTTAATAATTACTTTGCCAGATTAAGCTACAATGGTGTATAGACTGATATTACAAATCTTGAAGAAGCAATGGCAGTCATCTTATCAATAAAAATTTTGGTGATGTAGAAACTAAACATGTCATACTGAGTGAGTGATGTGTGACTGATAAGATTAAGCACAAACGGCTATCTCTGCTCTGCTCATCACAGGTATTGAAACCCAATTTCTAGCATGTGAATTTGCAGATATAACACTGTGCCAATGGGTGGTTAGTGAAGGATGAAGAAAAGCATTAATTTCTCAAACAAAATTGAATTCATCATGAACAATATATTTGTCAGATATTAGGAGATTTAAAACATTGCAAAAAAATCAAGCAAGTTCTAAAGATCATGGGATGCTTAATAGGTGGTATTTCTTTAATTATTCCATATATTCATCAAAAAATGACTATTTATGATAGTTAATCTAATTAATATTGCAGTATTAATTTTATGTCCCTTAATAGCAATTAAACTGTAAAAAGAGAGTTAAGTGTTCAGAGAAGGTAAAGCCTGTTGTTTTTGTTAAATGAAAAGCTGCTTTAAAACCATTCAATGAGAAATGAAGAAACAGTAATTATGGTGTCACAAGTAAAAGAAAGATTAAATACCATATTTTTAAACATTCATTCAGAAGTAATCTCCACCATTTATTAAAAATCCATTTTAATTTTACACCTAACAGGTTAACCAAATTACTGTACAGTACAAGGATGATATAGATCAGATGAGGAGAACTATAACAGAGTTTATAATCCTTAGGATTCTTCCATATTTTCTATGATTTTCCTTCCAACTAAATATCTTCAAAGTAATTTTTTTTATTGAGTGGTTGATTTATTAATGTCAGGACATTTTTGAAGTGTTTGTTTATGGTTAAATAATATGTTTATGGGAAATACTAAATTTGTAAATTCCAGAATAAATTAGCCTACAGTATCAATGTAACATTTTTATGATACATAAATTATATATGTCCTTCATGTGCAAAAAGTGTTTATCTTGTAAATTGTATCCTGTTTATTCTTCATACCTTTGTTATACTTAGATTTCCTCTCAACAATCATTTGAAAATATATAAACATTCTAAGAATGTAATATGTATCTGATGGGTTGACTTAATTATTTGTCACTTGTACATGTAACATTAGATATTAACAATACTTTGTCTCTCCTAAAATATACAAGAAAGTGATCAATTAATGTTTTATAACATTTAGAAAAGTATACATGTAATAATGTACATATATTCTACACCTGTTTATTAAAAAGTAAAAGCAAGCTACATTTATTACGGGGGAAAAAAAAGCTAATTAAACATAGAAACTGTAGAACAAAAAAAAGATAAGCATTTAAAACTATTAAAAAGATTTAAAACTGAAAAACCCTTTTATCATTTAACTAATGGTTAACAATTTCAATCAACAGTTTAAGAAAAATACCAGCTCTGTACCAGTATTCTCTGTACTGGTTTCACTGTTAATCTTGCTTTAGGAAGTGCTTCTTTTTCTTTTAACTGCTTTTCATCTCATTTCTTTGACAGATTTTAATTGAATATGTACCTCACCTAACTCAAAGCTACCTATCTTCTTTCTACCCTCTAAGCACTGCTAAATAAGTTTCGTGCATGGTGCATAAATCTATATACCCCCCATCAATATCATGTCATTTTGGAATATGTATAAGTGACTACTCTCCACTAACAGAATTGCATCAACTATATTGGCACAGTTAGCTCTCTCTGTGATTCCCATTCAATTCTCACTTTTGAGAATTGTCGGAATCTAAAAGAAGAACACTGGCAGTAGGGAGTAAGGGTGAAAAATGTGTGTATAGGTATGTATCTGTCAAAAATACCTTTTCAGCATAAGATATATTATGCTGCAACATGGTTTTAAGATGACAGAAGGAAGATTTTCAAAATGTCATCCTCTACACTTGCATCTCTGCAACAGGCAACTGCCATCCATTCCAAAGTTTCATCATAAACACTCTGCCTAAACAATCTATCAAAGAATGGTTTTACCTCCTGTCAAACAAAGCTAGAATCCTATATTGCAAAGAAGGAGAAGTCAGTTTAGATGCACAATAATGAAATGAAATACCCAGAATGAATAAGCGAGCTTTGAGGTAAAAAAAAAGCATACTTGTGGGGTACAACATTACCTCTAGAACAGGTATGATCTTTGCTCTGGAAGAAGGAAATGAAACTGATAAAGGTAGAAAAAAAGGATATGTACAAGTGTAATTTGTTCCGAGAGAATCAATCCCTGACAGAAAAAGTTCCTCAACATGTCCTCAAGCATTAGAAGATTGAGGATCAATAAATAGGGTAATATAAACATTGTGGCTAAGGCATGAGAGCCATTTTATACATACTGATCAACACCAACCATAAATAAACAGGGTGTCATTTGTCAAGCAACCAGAATTATGAAGAGGGCTTTCAGCCAAAATGAGAACTCCTAAAAATCATGACAGGAGCAAAAAGTACAACACACCAAACGATAAGAACAGGACAATATACATAACCAGTGCTACAACTAAAAATCATAACTCGAAGTAAAAATGTATATCAGGTGGTTGGTATGAGTATTAACACTTTTCCCAAAATAAATAGACTCTTTGTTAACCTGAAGATGACCTAAGAAACTTGAAAAGTTGTTCTCAGCTATATTTTTGTAAGTTTTAATGTCCATACCAGCTATCCTGAGGAACAGTAGATTGAGAAAGACGGAAGCCACACCTGAAAGACCAAAGGTGGAAGGTAGACCATCACCTTTGGTAAATAGACATTAAAAAATGTCTGATGGATGTGGAAAGGAAAGATGAAACATCTGGAGTCAGTCACTGGGTTCAGGCAATGAGCCTGACAAAAGTCAAAAGTGAAGGTCTATATGGACTGTTGCAACATCTGGATCAACAATATCTGACTGAGGTTGAAGAAGCAGAGACCAAGATAGGGGTAAAGGTAAGGGAGGATCTACAAGTAAAGGTCGGAACAGAAGAATCCATGGTTATACCAGCAAATACAGAGTCAAACTTGGGATCAGACATGGAGTGATTTTGATTGGGAACAAATCACTGGAAAGGAGTCAAATAAGAGGGTGAGTATATATAAGATAATCCGTCCTTTCATAACTGATTGTATCTACTCCCACATCTAGTGCATGTGGAATAGAAGATCAGGGGAAAGAAAATGTTCCAGTTGGTGATGAATTCATTGATAAGAGGTGTTCTCAGCTAAGACTATCATGTGGTGACTGTTAGCCCAAAAAAGGATAACTAGGGTCTGAAAGCACAGAGCCTAAATGTGGTACCCCTTTGTTTGCTGATATAAGTTAACATTGTAGGGTTGTTGGAGCATACCATAACTACCCTCTCCAACAAGATAGGAAGAGATTATTACAAAGCTTGATAAAGTGCCATTTTAAGAATGTTAATTTGGAGAGCAGACTCCTTGACTAACCAGAGATTGGAATGTACCAAACTGTCAGGGTAAGACCACAACCTTATAGAAAAGTGTCTATGAAGAGATGTAGATCTGGATGAAATACAAGAGGTGTGGTGTAGTCTATCTAGCCATGAAATCAAAACAACAATGACTGTGGAAAAGAGTAAAAAGAGTGGTCCAAGTGATCCAGGGAGTGTTCACTAAAGGGAATGTGCATGGACTCAATTCTTGAGAATGAGAGCTTTGAAGGAAGCCTTCATCCTCAAAAGATATAGTTTCTCAAGCTGTGAAAGAATGCAAGGCAAGTGCATTGAAGACTGCCTGCTCCATATCTTGAAGATGAAGAGAATGCTGGGTCTGACTGGGCTTGGAATTGAAGACTCCCAAATGAACATGGTACTGAGTGCAGGAAGGAATATATTTCTCCACCTTTACCAGGAATACCCTGATGCTGCTTCTTATAGAAGTGTGGTCTTTGGATTGTAAACAAGAAAAAGCATGCAGGAGCCAGTTATCTGTGATGACAAATGCAACAAATCATGGAGTGAAGGTTTTGAGCAAAAGTTCTTACAATCCAACACAACTTATAAGGAGCTTAGGATAATCCAAATGGTATGATCCTAAATTGAAACACTCAATATTTAGCTATAAACATCTATGAACAATGGGAAGGAACCCCAAATTGCAGCATACAAGTAGAAAAAATTGGATTTATACAATCAAGAAAATACGGAATGTAGTCAAAACAAAGTTCAGCCTTATGAACAGAAAAGAAACATGTTAACAAAAAAAAAAATTAAGCTCTGCATTAACAAAAATTAGGATTACAAGGCACATATAAAAAATGACAAACAAAAATTATTCAAACATTAGATTACATGTTACTATAGTAGGAGTGATATGTACATACTACTTAAACATACCTAGTTGGTAAAGCACTTATTAATATGAAACTTATAGAAAACATCAAAATGTATCTAGTCTACAAAGAACATAATGTAATGAGTATATAAAGCCAATCACATATACCTAGGAAACAAAGTAAGAACCAATATCTAACTCAACCAAAGTCTGAGCTCTGGAGATGAGAAACAATTTTCCTGTGTATAAAGAACAAAACCAAACAGACAGCACTTCAACTATGCCTACAATTGATATCTCAACCAGATGTAGAGTGTGCAAGTTAAAAAAGCAACAACAAAAAGAACAAATTTACACCTGATCCACAGAGATCTGGAAGCCATAGGAAGAAGGGAGAAGAACAAACAAATTGAGCAGTGGAGCACAGCAGCAGGAAAAATAAAATTTGTAAAATCAACCTCATCACTGAATAACCAGTTGTAGAAAAAAAATAAACATGGGAGGCAAAATATTCCAATGAGGTGTAATGTGTGATACACCAAAATAAGAAGGTGAAAAGAGAAGAAAGTTACTTGTCTTCTTGACTGTATTCTTCCTCAGCAAAATTATCAGGTTGAAAATGAGAAGAAAATCCCTGGCTAAACTTATGAATCTAGCTCTCTGCAAAGTAAAACCTGTACCTCTTCAGTAGACAATGTTAGACCCAATTCTTAGAATGTTGTCTGAGTAGTGCTATTAACTGTAACTACTGCAGTTGATACATTAAATCATGAATTCATACAACATTATTAAAGTGGGGATTCAGTGTAAATCAGAGAGTGCTAGCTACGTTGATGCAGATGGCACAGTATAATTGATGGAGAGTGGCCACAACATGTGCATGTTCAAAACTGGTGTGAAATTGATGGGGTATATATACTGGTGTGCTGAGAGCAAAATTTTTTTTAGTATTGCTTGGACAAAAGAGAGAAAGTCAAAACAGCTCTGTGTGAAGAAAAGACCACATATTACAATGTTTCTTTGCATGTATCTGTAATCCAATTTTAAAAACAATACAATTAAGTACTTATATGAAATAGGATTTACAAAAATTAGATTTCAAACATTTCCTGATTACTATACATGTAATTACAATACCATTAAATTAATGTCTATTTTTACTCTGTTAGTACCAGTATTAATCACGTAAAGAACAATTCACCTTTCGTCCTGAATCATTTTATTCAGTTTTATAACACAATGCAAGACTTGTTTTCTTTCAGTTTACATTGATAATTAATATATCTCTCAGAGAAAGTGACAGTAGATAAATTGAAATTTGTGTTTGAAAGCCTGAATATTTAAGTATTTGCTTTCATCTGCAGAAGTAAGTTCTCTTTCTCACTAGAACATCAGTCTATTTGTACTCTCCTTTATGAATTTTTTCAATTGATTTCCTGACATTAAATTCATGTCTATTTTTACTCTGTTAGTACCAGTATTAATCACGTAAAGAACAATTCACCTTTCGTCCTGAATCATTTTATTTAGTTTTATAACACAATGCAAGACTTATTTTCTTTCAGTTTACATTGATAATTAATATATCTCTCAGAGAAAGTGATAGTAGATAAATTGAAATTTGTGTTTGAAAGCCTGAATATTTAAGTATTTGCTTTCATCTGCAGAAGTAAGTTCTCTTTCTCACTAGAATATCAGTCTATTTGTACTCTCCTTTATGAATTTTTTCATCTGATTTCCTGACTTTAAAAAGTCACTCTTCAAGGTATAATTTTACTGGGAGTTTAACAAAATCATTCAAATACCATTTTTAAACAAAGCATAAATCTAAATTAATTACATATATCTTATGAATTCATGACACATAATGTATGCATAAAGTATATTAATATGCTCAAACATAAAATTTAATTAGTTAAAGTTTATCCAAATAGTTTCATTTTTAAATTTAAATATTATTCTAAGTATACTTTCTCTTATTAGAAAATTACATTTACTTACTAATTTCTTACCTCATGTACCTGATTCTGTTTAAAGAAACTTGTTAAAAAATGAGTGAAACATCTGAATTTAGTTGTGATTGGTTATGACTGCAGTTACAAACTATTTTTAATAATAAAGTTTGTTTGTTTGTTTGGTGTGTATCAGATATTTTATGTAAAGGATCAAATTTCAAAATTTTCATTTTTACAAATATTAATACATCTAAGAACAGACTTTAGTGAATAGAATATCTTAATCACAAAGCAACTTTAGAATATACATTCTTTCATGATACTGATTTTACTATAAACCTTTATGCTACACTCCTGAAATTGACCAAACTATTTGAGACAGCCAATATCTTCCACACAAAGATTTTCGTTTCTTTAGCCTTATTAGAAAATAATTTTGATTAACCTGTGTTTTGAAATTTCACCGAAATTCCAAAGTTTAAGTCTTTCTATGGGTAATTTGGATGAACCCACAAAAGTTTTCAATGCTTTAATATGTTGTTTTGGACACTGACACCTACACCTGAATTTTGTTATATGGCATCCATTCTTCATAAAAAGTCTGATTGCAAGTTTATTTATTGCAACCTTAATACATAACTTGTTACCAATAATACCATTAGATGAAGTTTCTAAACTTTGAAAGAAAATATCTGATAATACCTAAACTACAAAATTTTCTTTGAAATCAGGTTTTTTTTTATTGCATCTGAGCTATAACATATTTCTGTATATCTGCTTAAGAATTTTTAAAAAACTTTTTCTTTGCACTTTGCTTACTCTTAATTCGAAATATGTTGCTCTTTTTTTACTTTTTGCTTTAACAAAAATCTATAATCTGCAGACCTAATTATTGGTGTTAAATGCTTTTGTCCTTATTTCCATCTTAACTTAGATTCTCCTAACTGTAAATTATGCTGTCCCAGTCACATAATCTATTTTCTCTATCAGTATAGTATATTAATTAATCCATGCCAACTGGCATTCACAAACCAATTTTTCTTTCAAACTGTTTTTATTATTGCACCTGCTAATTGCTATCATTTTTATCAAATAGCTTACAAATCTCACTCAGATTTATTTAAATTTCCAAATCATTGTATTTTTTTCCAAATCATTGTATTTTTTCTAAATGAAATGTTGACTGATTCAAGTCTTTCTTGCTTAACTAAAAATTTTTGTTTTTCAAGTATCTGTGTTTTTTGTTATCAACATCAGTTAATTTTACAAATTAATATTGAATGTGCTTATACATATCACAATGTTCTTTGTTAACATGATGAAAAAATTAAAATTCTGTGGAGTTAATTTTTTTTTTTGTATAACTTTCCTTCTCCAAATAAAATGATGAAATTTTACCCTACCTGGAGTTTGGGTGAGCAGCAGGCTTCCCACTGTCAGGTTTCCAATTTTCAGCATTTGTCCAGGACTTTATTTTCACATTTTTGGGAATTTCATCTTCCATGCCCTCCCAAAAGAAACCTCCATCACTTCTCTCAGCTACGTTAGTGAATATTGTATTTTTCTGTACTGTAAGCATTGCATTTAGATTGGTCTTCATAGATGTCCCTAATTAAAGGACATTTGGATAAATGTTACTCTTTTGTATGCATATGAAAATAAATGAGACACTAAAATGTCCCCTTAACTTATTAAAAATTTTGTACCATGAAATCATCCATGTTAATGCATATCAGATAACCAAAACACAATTCTATTTGTTTCTGTTTATGTTACTTGTTGCCACATCTGTTCTGAATGCATGGAAGTCTTCAGAGTTTATATCTCTTAAAATTTATGTTATTCTCAGATATTTGAAAAATATTGTTTCAAACTATTCAACTATGTTTATAAAATATTCTCTATCAAAACACTACTGTATGAAAAAATTCCATAAAACCAGTGTTATACTTTTACCTGGTGCAACACCAAAGAAACCATACTCAGGATTAATAGCACGCAAATGTCCTTGATCATCAAATTTCATCCAAGCAATATCATCACCAACACATTCCACTTTGTAGCCTGGCAATGTTGGTGTCATCATAGCTAGATTGGTCTTTCCACATGCACTTGGAAAAGCTGCTGCAACATACTTCTTCTCACCTTTAGAATTGGTGATTCCTAAAATCTACAATGAAATATTAATTATTTTTACAATAAAGAACAAATTAAAGCCAATAACTTTTTTAAATGTTTCTTTCCTTTTTATGTACTAAATGTTTAATAACATGTTAACTTTTTCTCTACTGTAAGCCAAGAGCATTTTGCATGTGTATGAAATAATCATGCTACAAAAAGAAACACCTGTTTTATCAGAAATAAAATCACAACACAATTATTCCTTAAAATAGCTTCCTTAAACTCACCAGCATATGTTCTGCCAGCCAACCTTCTCTTTTTGCTAGTATTGAGCCCAAACGTAGAGCAAAACACTTCTTGCCCAGAAGAGAATTTCCACCATATCCACTTCCAAAAGAGCATATCTCATTGTTTGCAGGGATATGGGATATGATAGTCTTTGAAGGATTACATGGCCAGTTATTAATTGGGGGTGCTAGATAGAGAAACTAAATACTAAATCAAAAGAATTAATGATGAAATTCATGAACTAAGCATAATACATTTTTCAAGCAATTACTTAAACACATCACTTTCAAAATATACATTACATGCAACAAAGTAACATTACATAAATTAAAATAATTAATAAAAAAGAACAATTACACTGACCAGCTAAGGATGTATTGTTATTGTAATCGTGCTTACACTGACTTCAACAACAACAAAAAAACATGAAAGTTACTGTCATGGAATAAAATTAAAACATGAACTTTAGCATAACATAAATATCAAACAAAACTCATAAGAAATCCCAAATGATTGCAACACAAGAGCATCAACAGTAATATCAAAATTAGTCAAAATGTGCTCAGTAATCAAAATGAATTTAAATGCAACCATATCTGGAAGTCTTTCTTTCTTTCTTTTAAATCAAACTAGTTTTTGCACTTTAATTAACTTTGGTTCTTCTACAGCTATTTTTGAGACTGAACTTACAAGAAGCCATGATGTTTTTCTCCATCTGTTGATAATGACAATCTTGACCTGACAAAACTTTTTGTCTTATTATTTAATTATTTGTGTGCTATTATACTGATGTGTTATTACAGGTTAAATAAATATGCATATAGTACTATTTTTTAAACAACTTTTACTTCCTCTGTGTAACTTTCAATTAACATTTACTATGCAATGACAAAATAAATACTATGCAGCATAAGAGCAAAAAAGCTATCTCAAAACGAAATGTTTATCTGTTAATATAAAAATAAAATCTCATTAAATTTGCTGACAAATCTAACAAAATAGTTTTATTTCAATTTCTTACTTGCCACAGAACACTGATACATTAAATAAATCACTATTGTCAAGTTATGCACAAAACTGAATAAATGTACATCTTCATTCTAATCGCGTGCTTTTTACTTTCTAACAAAAATATATTTGAAGGTCTTATTATGAAACAAATTAAGTGATTATTCATTAAACACACAATATATACAGTAACTCTATAGAAAACAAATACCATTTTACAAATTCTCTGTGGTTAAAAGTTCAGAATATGTCAACGACATGTAATTTATGATTTGAACTTATCATATAACTGGTAGTAGATTGATTGATTGATTTAGTGTTTTATGGCACAAAGGAATGAGGCTATCTGCACCAGACATCTTGTAAAAAAGTAAAAAAATAAAAATAAAAAATAAATGTAGTAGAAGACACAAGTGGAAATGAAGGTCAAATAAAGTAAAAAACCAATGTTGACACCTAGTCTACAACGTTAAGATAGAAGGCAGAGTATAAGAAGTTGTAAGGTATTTACTCTAGCAAAAAGGTAATGATCATAACCCACCAGAAAGACTAACATGTAAGTTCAAGACTCACCGTCAGTCACCTGAAGTTGGTCTTTCCAGTCCTGGTTCTGGGTTATGAGTCAATATGTACAGTACTAAAAAGTAAAGTAGTAAAAGTGTGAAACAATATGCAGCAAAAGTATAATAACAACTCGCCAGGACGACTAGTGAGTAGTTCAAATGGATAGTTCAAACAGTAGCGTTAGTCACCTGAAGTTGGCCTTTCCAGTCCTGGTGTCGAGTTATTTATTGTTCTGGCCATTGTTAAATGTCAAATTGAATGAGAGAGATTAAAATTGTAAAAAAGGAGCCACAATTAAAATGGTGTAATGAATAAATATGCAACCTTTAATGAGACTAAAAAGATTAATGGCCATTAAAAAATTAAAAACGTTATCAAGGTGGACAGAGTTACCATCACCAATAACTCTGTCCAATGTTACAGACTGACCCTGGGAAAAAATATGTTTAAAATATTGCCATCGTTGAGAATTGTAACAATGACAAGAAAGTAAAACGTGGCTGATAGCGATTTGAGTGTTACACAAACTACACATTGGTGCATCAATTCCAGATAAAAGAAAATGATGAATTAAAAAACTGTGACCAATGCGTAGCCTAGTGAGAACAACTTCCTCCTTCCAAACTTTACGGAAGCTGGATGGCCAAACTCCAATTTTGGGTTTGATTTGAAAAAGTTTGTTGTTGCATTGCTCACTCCAAGTGAACTGCCACCTGGCATGGAGCCAAGCCTTGAAGACAACACCAGAGTCCATGTACGGAATAGGCATAGGGGTGATGGTGCTGAAGCAGACATATTTAGCTGCCATGTCTGCAAGCTCATTCCCACAAATACCAACATGGTCTGGTATCCAGAAAAACTGGATTGAAGTAGCTGCTAATGAGAAATGGGCCAGTCGGTTTTGAATATCAGCGAGAATAGGATGTGAGCTAACGTGTAGCGATTCCAAGGCAAGTACAGAACTAATCGAATCAGTATAAATAATGCAGTTGGAGTACTGCTCAGCTGCAATATGATCCAGGGCAAGAGATACGGCATACAGTTCAGCAGTGAACACAGAAGCTGTAGAGGGGATTCTGCATGCAACTACTAACCCATAGCAAACCATAGCATAGCCCACTGAATCACCTGATTTGGAACCATCTGTATAAATGGGAACTGAATGATTGTTTGAAAGATATTCATTGAATAAAAGACGGTATTTCCAATCTGGAATATCTGCCTTTTTTAGGTGATTGAAAGAAAGGTCACATTTGGGGGCTGTAATAAGCCATGGTGGGATGGGCCAACCTGTGGAATCTGCAATATTATCCAAGGATAGACCCAATTCATCCAATTGCACCCAGATGCGAAGGCCAAATGGAGCGATGACAGATCGTCTGTTCTGAAAAAGTATTGCCCACCGAGGAAGAAAAACACATTCCCAGGTGGGATGCTTTGGTAAGGAACGAAGTTTCGAAGTATATTGTAAAGATAGTTGCAAACAGCGAAGGTGTAGAGAAGGTTCATGAGATTTAATGTATATGCTTTGAACTGGAGAGGTACGGAAAGCCCCAGTGCAGAGTCAAAGTCCTTGGTGATGAATGGGATCCAGCATCTTTAAGGCCAAGGGTCTGGCAGAGCCATAGACCATTGATCCATAGTCGAGTTTCAATCTAATAAGAGCACGACATATCTTCAACACTGAACAGCGATCTGCCCCCCAACTGGTAGAAGAGAGGACACTGAGGATGTTCAGTGCTCTTGTGCATTTGACCCAAAGCTGCTTTAAGTGTGGTATAAAGGTCAGTTTACGATGAAAGATAAGCCCCAAGAACTTTGTCTCCGGGACCACTGGCAGCAAAACTTCACCGATATAAAGTTCAGGATCACGATGAATACCTCGTTGACGGCAAAAGTGCATGCATACAGTTTTGGAGAGAGAGAAATTAAAGCCGCTCGCCAGAGTCCACTTCCGTACACTATTGAGGGCAGTTTGTAATTGCCGCTCAATATATCTCATGTTTGACGACTGACATGAGATGTGAAAGTCGTCGACATACAGCGCATTTGCAGCAGTGAGAGGGAGTTGTTCAGTGATGGCATTTATCTTTATTCTGAAGAGTGTGACACTCAATACACAGCCTTGAATGACTCCAAGTTCCTGTACAAAAGAACAAGAAAGTGTCGAACCCACACAAACTTGGAATCTCCTGTCCATTAAAAAATTGTTAATAAACATGGGTAGATGGCCACGTAACCCATATGTATGGAGGTCTTGCAAAACGCCATAACTCCATGTTGTGTCGTAAGCCTTCTCTATGTCAAAGAATATTGATACAAGATGTTGGCAGTTGAGAAAGGCTTCTCTGATAGATGTTTCAAGACGAATTAGGTGGTCTGTGGTAGAGTGCTGTTGACAGAACCCACACTGGGTGGGTGAGAGGAGGTTGTTTGATTCAAGGAACCAAACAAGAAGAGCATTAACCATCCTTTCTAAGGTTTTACAGAGACAGCTCGTCAAAGCAATTGGATGATAGTTTGAAGGAATCTTCGGATCTTTCCTTCGCTTAAAGAAAGGTAAAATAATAGCCTTGTGCCAGGCATCAGGAAAAGCATTCTCCTGCCAAATCCAGTTGAAGACAATCAGAAGGACATCAAGAAAAGCAGGAAATAGATGGTGCAGCATGTCATAATGAATATCATCAGGTCCAACAGACGTACTGGCAGACCGATGAAGGGCCATTTTTAGTTCCACCAAAGTAAAGGGACAATTATAGTCAAAGAAACAGTCAGTTTGAAAGGAAAGAGGTGATCGCTCAGCCCGAGTCTTTGATGGCCAGGAAGGTGGAGGAACAAGCAGAAGTGCTAGATACCTGGCAAAAGCTTTCACCTAGAGTGTTAGCAGTGTTCCAGACATCAGTAACCTCGCCAGAATGACAAATGGATAAGTTCGAACATCAGTGTTAGTTACCTGAAGTTGGCCTTTCCAGTCCTGGTTTCAAGGAATTTGAGGCTACAGCCATTTTCTAATTTCATATTGAACTAGTTGTACTTTTATTCTTAAAAAAAAAGTAATTTATAAATTAAAAACTTATAGTGTTGAAAAGGTTAATGGCCTTTAAAAAACTAACAACATTTGTAAGGTGGACAGTGTCATCATTGCTAATAACACTGTCTAACTTTATGGATAAACCTTGAGACAAAAGATGTTTAAAATGGTGCAATCAATGAGACTCATAACAATGGCAAGACAGTAAATTGTAGCTTATTCTGACCTGAGTGTCACAGAGACAACACATTGGTGCATCAGTCCCAGATAAAAGAAAACCAATTGTGACCAATGTGTAAGTTAGTTAAGGCAACTTTCTCCTTTCAATCTTTATGGAAACAAGACGATCAACATCCAATAGAGGGTTTTATCTGGAAAAGCTTGTTTTCACATTGTTCACTCCAAGTTGACTGCCAGCCAGCATGAGGTCAAGCCTTCAATACAGGACCACAGTCCATGTATGGAACAGGCACAGCAGTGAGAGCACCAGAGCAGACAGATTCAGCTGCAGTGTCAGCAAGCTCATATCTGTGAATACCAACATAGACTGGTATATGGAAAAATTGGATAGAAATTGATGTTACAGAGAAATAGGCCAGTCAGTTTTGAATATCAGCAAGAACAGGGTGAGAATGAATGAAGAAATTTCAGGACCAGTGAATTAGTATAAATAGTGCAGTTTGAGTACTGCTTAGCTTCTGCATGATTCAGGGCAAGAGAGATGGCATACAGTTCAGCAGTGAACACAAAAACCATAGAGGAGATCCTGTACATAACCACCAAACCACAACAGAGTCCACAGAGTCACCTGATTTCAAACCATCTGTATAAATAGGAATGGAAGGATTATTCGAAAATTGTTCAGCAAATAAAAGATGATACTTCCAATTTGGAGCATCTGTTTTTCTCAGATGACTTCAAAAAAGGTCACATTTAGTATTGTAATAAGTCAGTGTGGGAAGGGCTAACCAGTGGATACAGCAATGTTATCCAAGGACAGACTCAATTCAGTAGTGCTTGCATTTAAATTTGAATTTGTTCAGCTTTAAAACTGAGCTGACAATATTAATTATTGTTTGAGATTCTGATGGGTTAGGAAGGTTTGATGCAGACTTGAGTTTCTAGTCCATCATGTGGAATGTTGATGTAAAGGGAAGAAACATCCCTCATGCAAAGAAGACTATAAGAAGTACATCAGTACATATATCTTCTGTGATATTAAGAGAGTGGGTAGTAACCTTTATGCAAGAGGGAATACATTTTCTGCATTGGTCAACAAAAGCAGATGATCTTGAAGATGTTATTAAACTTCCTATACACATATACATCACTCGTTTGATTGCACCATGACTCCAAGTTTGGCCCAGAAGAGGAAAGGTCCACCTTTCAAAATCACCCAAATTATAGGGTTTATTTTTCGTTAAGACTTCTCAAACTTACACGTGTTCCTAATAACATGAATTAAACACCAAGTAAGAGACATACTGATAACAATAAATCATTCTTTGTTGGAAGTTATCCCTATGGAAGAAATATGTATCTGTGGATAACCTTCAACAAACATCTTAAATAAACCAACTACACTAACACTATGATACATAAACCTGTTAAAACCATGATAACCAAAGATAAATGTTAAGTGTGAGGCTGTTTAGCATATATAATTAATTTTATGTTACAACTTAGTCATTTTAGGAATAAAGAGAATAATTTAAATTTATTTAATATTTTTTGTTATGGTTAAAGGGTTGATAAAACTAACCAAGGTTAAAGAAAATAACGTAAGATATAAAGTTCTCCTGTAAAAACTTTTGATGAAGATTGAGGGGAACCTAGAAATTACATAAATGAAATGCAACAAAACTGATGTGAAACAAATCTACATTGTAAACTTACACTTCATTGGTAGAGGCTGACCAACTGAGTGAAGACACTTAATAAAGTTTTGTTCTCCTAATGTCTTCAGTACTGCAGATCCCATTCTTGTCATAATTCTCATACAACACACTACATATGCAGAATCTGTGAGTTGAATTCCTATCTTAGCAATAGGAGACCCTATAGGACCCATGCTAAATGGTATGACATACATTGTTCTGCCTAAAAAAATACATTCACCTGTATTTCTAACACATTTCCATGCAAGTGAATGCACTTTAAAAGTACAAACACATTTCAAATCTTAACAAAAATGCAATTTTAAATTAAGCATTTAAAGTTATGATAATATCTCCATATTACATGTACTGTTTTTTAAATCTTCATCAATTCTAGAAATTGTTCCTTATTCATAAATTTGTCTTGTATTTGCCTTTACTACTCATAGTAACTTCACAAAAGAGGTTCTGAAATTGAATGTATAAGATGTCTCTAATATTTTATCTTAATTCAGTTGTACATTTTAAAAATACAGAAAAACTATAATGAATGTAAAACAATGGAAAATTTACTGAATAGTTATTATGACAAAAATAAATCATGTAAAAATTATTTATAGACATGCAAGTTCAGAAGGATATTTAACACATTTACTTTCAGGAGTGTGCTTTATTAAATATTCATTACAAAAACTGTTACTAGATGCTTCAGGTCATTTAAGGAGGTACAAGAATGTTATTTGTATCTAACTAGATTGGCATAATAACTTAGGATTCAAAAACCATTTTCTGTAAATGAAATACTACCTGCAAAAACATAACATTACATAAAGATATAACCAAGGTTAATTTAAGACAAATGAATACTGTACAGAGATACAAAGAATTTCCATAGACTAGTTTCTTGTCTAAGAGCCAAATGTACTATTAGGTTGTATAGCAATATTTAGGAAGCTATTGCAATTTTATATACAACACTGCATGAAGGTGAAAAATATTTTCAAAGCCTCTATATATGAATAAATGAGCTTAAAAGTGTTTGTTTTTAAACACACTATCTTCAGTGATGAAACACAGAAATAATTTTTTGAAGAAAAAATATGTGAATAAGTATTCCTTACCTTTCATACAGCCTGGATACCTTTCACTGAAAGCTTTTTCCTGATCAGCTGGAGACATCCAATTGCCTAATGTTCCTTTCACTCCTTCTTTTGTTACAGGGACAGTGTCATGCTTATTTGGGGTAGAAATGAAAGTCAAACTTTCGACACGAGCCACATCAGCAGGATCAGTACGTGCTAGCCAGCTAACAAAAAAGTGTGTTACAAGTGTTTATTAACCACTAAAAATTAAATAAACCTTATGCATACCAGAAGGCAAAAATGTGTATGCTAAGACCGTTTCACAAGTTTACGTTCAAAGTTGAATTACATAATTACATATTAATTTATGTCAATAAAGTTAACATCAAAATAAGATTAATAAATTTTAATTTATTACTTTCTAAATAACATTTTTAAACAAGTTCTCAAATTTCACTTTTCTATAGCATATGAGACACATTTCCTCCAAATTACACATTTTTGATAATTGTTCTATCTCTATTTGAGTTTCTGAATTTTAATGCAAACTAAAAACTTAAAGTGCAGATATTGTTAAGATATAATTAACTTTTATAAGAAAATTCATTAATTCTCCATAACATTTAATATTACATTATTTATAATTAACAGAAAGAGGAGATTCAAAACTTGTATATGATGCAAGTTCATTCTCAGAGTGAAAACTATGATCTACTTCAGCAGAAAAAACATTAACACAATCAAAAACAAAACAAGTCAACATCAGTGTCTGAACAAGAAATGCATATCTTAAATATAAAATGTGAAATTTCTAAGCAAATTATTTAATCCATTTTCAAACTTACTATTCATGATATTAAATCTTTCAACACAAGGTATTATAAAATACATTATGAACTTGTGTATAAGGAAGTGACTAGAAGAATTTCCATAAACATAGTTGCTCCCTCTCAATCCTCTGAGAGCCACCACACACACACACTTAAGTTTGTAAACTCATCTGAAAGCAGTTATTGGTTAATAAGAGTCAAAACTAGTACCCTATTAATTCTAAATTCTAAATGTGTATCAAAATATTTGAACATAAAAATGTACAAGAACTTACTTGTTTTCATACTTCTTAAGCTGAATTATCATTCCCTGTTTCTGCATCATATGGAGAAGATAGTCATTCTCTGCTTCACTGCCATCACAAATATGGATGTTGTCTGGCTGGCACAACTTAGCTTTCTCTTCCACAAAGTCACGGACATTGGATTTTAACCTGCTTATGTCTCCATGGACAACGCTAAAGAAACGACTAGTCACTGGAACCCATTTCCCAAGAGTCAGTGGAGTATCTACACTTTTTGCAAGTACCTTTCCATACCTAATAAAACATTATAATATCTTTATTTTATGAATCTATTAATCTACCATACTGTTCATTTCAGAGAAATTCCAATACTTTATTATTTGAAAAAGTAATATATAAAATGTTAAAATAGAAATACATATACAAACACAAACAGAAAATACAAGTAGTCTGAAACAAAAGTAAATGGTTTAATATAAACATATCCGTCACATATGTAAAAAACGGTGTCCCTACAAGATAGGATTAGAGGTTAATAGCTTAGAAACAAATATTTAGTACAGAAATAACTAGTTCTCCCTCAAATAAAACATTATTCAAATGAAAAACTATCCTTCCTTTGCAGCTCTTGTAAAAGTAGCTCTAAGTCTGATACACAAGTAGTCTATTATGTTGTGATGCATTTACAGTACTCCACAGTCTAACAAATTGTTTGAAACTTGCCAAACATCTGCTTACTGTGTGAGAACATGCATCAATAACTCAACATTCATAATATTTATATAATTTACTAACCACTTAAGAATCTGCCATATATTTTAAAAAGTTAAAAAACATTGAACAGTAAATTTCAAGCATTACATTGAAGAGTTCCAAGTATAACTGTTAGACTAATTAATAGTCTCCTCCCATGCACCTGATTATTTGAGAAATATTCTTTCCTGTTACTACAATTTATATTTTATGTGTTTAAACAACTTCATTTGTATTTTCCTATTCTAAAATTTAGAGATATTTAGGTAGCAACCTTAATGACAACTCTCTCAGAATTCTAATCCTCTGAATTGCTTTAGTTGAAAGAAACCATTTTCTGTTTTCATGTTCATTACAAAAATTGTCATATAGGCATATTTGGTTAGAAATTATGGTTTATACATGTAAAAAGAGCATTAAATTTGATGTTCTAATGCAGCACTAACTTTAAACTTACCACCAATACCAAACACATTTACATTTTGAGGTTGGTGCTAGGTACAGATAACTAGCACATATTACAAACTGGCTTGATACAAAAATAGTAGCCCAGCTCATGTTTGCTGTTAATTCAAAGACCTGTCACACAATGACGCAAGTAATGTTGGATTGATTTGTATATTTCTGGATGAGCTATCAAGCAGATGATCTATAAATTGACCAAGTCTGAATAGTCTGGCCTTCATGCCTACACACACTACTATCAAAATAAACATGACTTCAATCAGAATATCAAGCAAATTGTTTTTAAGCCAGTTAAAATAACTGATCATGAATAACATGTTTTGAACTTGGAACACAAATAGTAACTGGTAATCTGCCTGACTGTTAGAATAAAGAATACTTATTTTGATTTGTAATTATTATAAATTTATTGTAATGTGAAAACTGATAACATTTATCAGTATATGTTAAAGTACATTTTAATGTCATAGGATTATTTCTACCCATATCACAAAGTTACAAATATAAAAATACCTACAGGTATATGAATTGAAAAGATCCAAAACTAAAAGGGTTTACAATAACTTTTACAGGAAGCATCAGTTTCATCAACAAATTTATTATTAATAATCTTAGTATTCATCCTCACAATTTGACACCAAGCATATTTCACCCGCAGTTAAGAAACCCTGTGGTAAACTCTTTAGAGACAAGACTGTTCAATTATACTGTATACAACCATATAGACACTAATGCAAGTGAAATTGGAGCAAGCTATCACAGGTGGAGCTGGTAAATTGACTTGATCAATACATTCAATAAACTACCTACAAATATACATTACAATGATTAGTATTACTTAAAACAACACCATGTAACAAAATTTTACTTTTTCATGTTCCTGGGCATAAAATGTTATTTCCAAATTGTTTGTGTATAAAGTAAATGAAAAAGACCTATTTTTCTTTTCAAACTTTGTTTTTGTGACCATGGTAATGAAATTTTCAAATGTACCCATTTTCCAGAACATTCCAGGCAGATTCAGTGCTGAGTAGCTGATAAAGAATTTTAAAGAACTTTCTAGAATGTTGTAGAGCTTGCAAGAACTTAAGAACCTTTAAGAATTTTCTAGAACTTTCCATAGTAATATATATATATACAGAGGCTCACCATTCACCTCTTCACTTGAGTTCTAGTTGCCTAAGTGAACACATAGACCTATCTGATTTTATCAGAGATGGTATCAAGAAGCTGTAAGCATTCTTCAGATGCATTCTGCTATAATGTGGCCAATTTATCAAGAGTGAAAAAGTACTCTATGACAGCATCTGCTAAAATGTGAAGTCTACAAGGCATATTTTGGCAAGTCTGTTAGGGATGAAGACAAACCCAAGGCACCTCAACCTCATTCTACCTGCAAGCACTGCAAGAAATCTCTAGAAGGTAAGATGGACAATTTTTGCTTGCTTGAATAGTAAGATTTTTATATTATACAAATTTTAGACCTTTTACAATTTTTTTTTTTAAATTTCCAATGGTAAAGAAAAAATATCAAAATATTTTGCATGAACGTCTTACACATTAGTTGTGGATGAAATATTTATTCTTCATAATGGCAATTTTATTTTCCTCTTTTGCAGAATGGTACAGAGGGAAAAAGAGCCATGAAGTTTGCAATTCCAATAATTTGATATGAACCCACTTTCAAGGCTCAACTTCAACAACTACCCTTATGAAAAGTAAAAAGTTGCACATACCCTTTTTTAGGGAAATTATTTACTCTCTTTAATTCCTGTAATGTGTTGACCTCCACTAGTACTGCTGACTGGATGTTATTTCATAAGCTATTCATCTTGTTAATCAAACAAATTTGTTTTAATGCAGTATACTTTGATTACTTTCCAGATTTTAAATTTATGTTCTCTTTTCTTATTGACTTCAGAATAAAGTAAAACAAAAGCACACATCTTTGACCTATCTACTGTATAACTTTGTAACTTGTAGCAAAATCACCTGTTACCATTATTAAGAAACAACAGATAGAGATCTTAACCTATCATCAAATGATAACCATTACATATTCAGAATCATTCTTACAGACCTTCTCTGAACTCTTTCTGTTAATATATTTTATTGGATATGGAGACCAACTGTATGCAGTGTTTCAAGAGAGGCCTAACTAGTAGCTTGTATAGAGATAATTACCTGTCATGTAGTTAATGTCAATATTCTTTTAGCTTTAGTTTACCAGTAGCAACAAACAAATTTAATGGTTTGACTGATTTATCCACCATTATTTAAGATCCTTTTCTTTAATCAGACTATTCAGTTGTGATCTGTATTAAAAATGTGATCCAACTTATGATAATCACATGAAATAATTTAAGTTTACTATAGTTAAAGTCACATGACAAGTATTTGTTCAACTTACCAACTGTTTCAAGTCACTCTGTAAATACCATTGCTACAACTTTAATGTCATTAGCAAACTTCCCTAATGTACTTATTATACCTCTGTCAATATCATTAATGTCCAAAAGAAAATACTGAGGCACAAGCTTTGACCTCTTCACTCATCTGACTGCACTTCACTAATAATAACCTTTTCTCACATTCAAACCCCTAAACACCTACTAACTACTCTTCTCCTAAACCATACTAATGCCAATTTGATAGCTAGACATTTTTGAACAATTTCAGTACACCACATCCACAACCTTTTCACCACCTAAACAAGATGTAACATCCTCTATAAAAAAAATTAAAAAGAAAACAGTAAGACAATAATGCTAAAGCTTATTTTATTATACTCTAGCATTTTTCCAACTGCAAAGATACTAATGTAATATACACTTACTTTTAGGTCTAACATGTACATTACTGGCAAAATTCCTTCCTTATAGACCCTTGACCTTTCATGAAGCATGTAATCCAATGATATGGTATGTACTTATCTAATACTTTATCAAAGAGTTGTTTAAAACCACATACTTTTCTGTTTTCTGTAGATGACAGGTGATATTAATGTTTTTCTGTTAAATTACTTTACTCTTTCTTATTTCATTACTTTTGTATCTAGAAACAAACAAGCTTTAAGTATGTTTGCATTGTTGGAAGAAGACAATTTGTTTAAGCAAATTTGGTTTTAATGACAGTAACAACAGTTTTGTAAGATTTATTTAATTTTTTATGCTGGAATACCACATTTCTTTAAATTTCTTTAAGCATCTTCTATGGATTTTGAAAGTGATTTTTATTAACTTATTCACTTTAAAATTGGTCACAATATTTTCTATTTGAAGAATACTGTCATTATGTTTTAGTGCTTAGCCTCTCTATTCATTAATTTAAGATTTCTATGAAAATAGTCAAATGCACTAAAAACTGGATGTTGAACTCTTGAAAAACAGATACTTTCTACAGAGTTAAATATATTTGACAATCATTTTACATAAATTACAAACTGTTACAAATAAAACTATGGATGCTAAGCTTAACCAACTCAAAAACAATGCAGTCATCTTGTTTCCATTTTCCAACTGTTCCAGAAGCAGAATACTGCTCAAATCTTTGTTAATAAAAACTGAAAAAAAAACAACAACAAAATTTAATAATCCGACCATCTTATAACCATCAGACACAAGTTTTCCTTTTTCATTCTTCAAAGATCATTCCTTCATCCTAGCATTCAGTTTACCCGTAATGTATTTAGAAAAATTGTTATTTTTATATTTTCTCATACATTCTTTTTGATGTCACAATTTCCTGTTTCATTAACTTTCTTGACATTTAATTTTTATAAACTCCTGTCATATCAGTTAATTTAAATTTCTTAAATTTATGCTTTTCTTTAATCTTATTTCTTAAACTTTTTGTTAGCCAACCTGATGTTTTTCTTGCAGCTTCCCTTTTCTTTCTGTAACTCTATCTCAAAACTTATAAATATAAGGAATGTCTATCTTAAATATTTAAGAATTTATTTTAAAAAAAATTTTCCACCTTGTCAGTATCTTGAAATAACTTTATTATTATATATTAATATTAACTGTTAATATAAATAAATCATCAATTTGTGACACAAGTCTAATAAGTATCACTTAGGATTAGATACCAAATGTTCTTATTTTTAATTCACCATTAAAATACTATTTATAATAAATTTGAGTCGCATAGTGCATACCTTGACGTAAGAATGCCAGTTAAGAGAAATGGCTAGTAACAGTATTCAAGTGAAATTCTGCATTTTCTCAACTATTCAGCTAACATCTTTATAAAACTGTGTCTATCTCTTTATGAAACCTGAACATCGGCTATTTCTCTGCATTACATCCTTACGCATTAATTCTTTACAGACCTAACCTTAAAAAGTAAAATTAAAGAGCTAAGATTACACACGAGTTACCTCTTCCAAACATGTGCAATAATAACTTCCAGAGCTTTGTTTAACACTCCTACGAAAATTGAGGCCTAATAGGCCCCAGAGCAACTTGAAAGGTTATTAATATTAGGCTAATAATTTTGTATTTAAATGAAATTGCCATTGACTGACCCTATCCCTTTATATTTTATGGAGCTATAATATTGACTTTTCAGACATTTGCGAAATAATATTTAATTTTTTTTTTTAAAACATCCACTAAGGGTATCACTTTAGTGGATGTAAATATTTTTTTCGTAGGAGTGTTAAGCTTCATCACCGGCGAATATAAATAATATTACAATATAAACGTTTTTCTGAAAACTTGACATAACCAAATAATGTAAATCTAAAAGATTAAAAATATCATGTGAATAAGGAACTCACCTGGCAATCCAAAATAAAATAGGTGGCATCGTGAGATTGAAGAATATTTTACTGTATGATGATAACTTAAAATATTATTAAAACAAACAATACTTTATATTAAAATTATTCCATTTGACTTAATAAAATCTTCGGTTTCCACATAGCACCAGTCCTCACATTCCGAGAGCACTGTTCAGATTCGACCTATTCTTTCCAGCCAAGGTTTTCATCGTATTACTACTCTGCGCCATTAAGTCACGTAGGTTATTACCAAGGCAACAGTATTCAATAAAACTATAAACAAAAATAGTTATTTATATATAATAAAAATTCACACTTAAGATTAATTTTTCCTATAAGATTAAATTAAGATCAACTAAAAGTCACTTTCATGTCACATTAAATTTGGGAATAATTTTATACTCGGATGAAACATTGTTAACTGATATTGGAGGTGTGGGTATTAAACGTAGATCTTTTCTTTATTTCTCATTGGATGTTAGCAAGATAAAAAATTCCATTGGGAAAACGCTCCTTCACGGGAAGCAAGAATATAATTGTGTCTGGGTTATACTTTCGAATTTTATTCATTTATTTTTATTTACGAGCGGCCGAGATATTTTAGTGAGATAAATTCATAATAAATTTGGTTTTATAGATTGATAAAATCCACTTAAACTTTCAACTACCAAAAGCAATTGCATTATATGCTCATCAGATTTTGAAACACTGGTATGAAATATTGTAAAATATATTTAATTCTTTCATAGATGTGTTCTTATAAATTATTTAGTGAAAATAATGCAAAATCCAGCCCAAATAACTATTAATGCTTAATTTATTTTATTCTTTAATATCTCTATAAGCTTTAATACTTGTACATTGTCGTAGACCTATGTCATAAATGATGTGCAAACTTCTCTAATAGTGCTCGAATTAATGTAAAATTAGTTTACTTTTATATACAGAGCGACTTAAACAAGCCCTTTAGATAACGCATATCCAAATACTGAATGAAAATACAATGACTTTTTCAACTCTCCATCTTATTTTCTTAACTTTCTTCTCTAAGCTTCTATATTTAATTTTATCTCAAGAATGATTTAGTAAACGTAACATCAAATCTTAGAATTTTATAGGCCTATCTTAAAGTCATTATTATGGCTTGCAGCCCCATCTATGCATATACTCACATGCTCTAATCCTGAAGTGTGAAGTATTTTAAACAATCCTAATACAGGTATACAGACAAGATAGTATCCTGATCCTTGTTTTCACTGGCTGTCTTGTTTTTGGAAGAATTTCTTCTAGGTATATATGTGGTTGAATAAATCCACTGATGACCCCATCCTTGATGATACTTTGTAAACAGTCTCATTAGTGACTCTTAGCTCCTTTGTTTTGCTGGAATGTTTTTCTCTGGAGTTACCCAGTTGTCTGTTCTCTTAGTGACTTATTTCTAAAGATGATCATTGTGGATAACCTTTGACTTACATTGCTTCTAATATGGACATCTATAAAGTTTGAACTTTGTCCTCTCATGTGAAGAAAACTAAGCATTCAAATTATGTCACCTTGCAAGAAATCTGGGTTGTATCAACAGTCACAGCATAGCTACCTTTAGCTTTATCACAAATTATTTTTCCGTTCCTAATAAAACTATGCACAACAACTTTATTCTTTCCACCAAGAATGGCTCTTTAAACCACTGCTTCCTCTCCACATGGTAGAGTGTTTAGACAAAGTATGGTCCAGTCAGAAGAAAAAGAATTACTGCTATTAATTCCTGAATGTCACTCATTTTTTGTAGGACAAGGACTGTCATTTCTATTTCCATTGGGCATTCAACAATTGAGGTAGTAATTCCCATGTAGAACATTGGGATTCCCAAACACTTAATCTAATATAGATCCAAACACTTTGTAAAAATACTACGGCTGATTCATCTCACTATCTTAAAAGAGCTTTATTCGTTTTACCTGTTTTCTCCAAACCTGTATGTATAATATACTAACAAGTGCTCTTATGGGATTCAGGTGAGAGATTTATTTAAAAAATCAAATTTGTCAATGGCAATATAAAGAATGAAAGTGCACGAGAATAAAATAATTCGTGCTCAATAGACTTGATCATTAAAACAATAATCATTTTTTATTTTGATTTTTTAATCACAAGAAACAGAAAGTAACGTGTCTTAAAACATCTCACTTAATATAATCGTGCGTATTTTAAAAGTATGTACAAACAATATTTGAAAAATATATCGTTCAAATGATTGTTGAGATTTGAAAATGAAATGCAACTGCAGAATTGACGTTTTACGAGTTATGAATATAAATAGTGTTTCATTTTGTCCTAAACGCACCATTAATGACAGAAAGTACATAAAATGTATGTGTTCTATGTGATTAGAAATTGGAAACAAAAGAAATTTTAATAGTACCCTTGTGGTTGCCCTCACTAACCAATCTTTATTTAAGCATCACCGGAGCAAAGCAATATGTGCAATTTTAAATTAAAATGTTTTTTTACTGACATACACAGATTATTCCTAGTTAATTAAACCATAGTTGATAGGTCCAAATGCATAAACCTAGTAGGAATTAAGAGAACAAACAAACTGTCTCAAATGACAATAGAATACTAGAATGTACTAGAGAACTTTATGTCAAATCTTAAAATTTCTAAGCTTATCGCAAGGTGATGATTCATAAATCCCTCAAGTTAATAAATTACTTTGTGTAACTTAATAACACTTAATAACTTTCATTTTCTGCACTTGCAGTTTCACTTGTAACTATGAATAAAATATATGATTTAAAAACAAGGCACACAAACAGCTCACGACAATATTGTTTATTTGAGATATTTTAAAACACTCTTTATGTACTTTGGGGGTCACAAGTAACAGAAGATGCTTTAATTTTTTTAAGTTAGCATTACAAATGTTTCCATCAGAGAGTTTTAAAGTAACATAGTGATGACACTAGAAACTTTTTGATTGTCTAAATTGGACCTGATGTGTCGAATTTTTTAAGAGATATGAAAAATGCTATAATATCATTGTTGTAACGTATTCAATAATTAATTGGGTACATTTTTTAAAAAACTATTTCATGGAAACAATACAGACACCACGTAGGTGACATACATAAGTAGGACTAACTTCACAAACTGTTTCGCCACAAATTTATAGAATAATGGTATTTTTAACACACAAGTAAACTTATCTGCAATATTACTTCACTAATTGGTTAATAACGAACATTTTGGCTGATTCATTGACTAACTTCCTAACTGAAAAGACTAACAGATACATTAACTCTCACTATCTAATTTACTAGCAGGTACAGAAATGATTAATCAAATATAACATATTCAGTTTTGGAACTTATTTTTGTATTAATTTTCTACTGTCTACAGGAAGCTTCAAGATTCCATACTAGACCATAATTTAATTACACTTATATTTTTTATTACATCATGCAGTATAAAATTTCTTATACTTCTTATATAATAAAAATACAACCCATAGTTCTACATCTTTTTTGGATTGTGAAGTCCTTAAAAAATCACAATACACAGATAAAACATTAGGTTGTCCAGAAACAAATGTCGGAATTTTCGCGATAAAATTTAGAAGCTGAATACTGAGTAAATCATCATTGGTTGGTTTCATCCAAAATTTGCTTCTTACAATGTGTCTTAATTGTCTACGGTTTCAGCTCTACTCAGAGTAGGTTTTGCAGCCTCCACGGCAGCATGGACAAGAAGGACTTTTGTATGATTTTCCTCTACGACTTTAAACTTGGACAAAAAGCTATCAAAACTACAGCAACCAGAACATCAACCAGGCATTCGGGTATGGATCTGTTATTAAACGTACAGTTCAGCGTTAGTTTCAAAGATTTCAACATGGAGATAAAAGTCTTAAAGACCACAAAGGTCGTGAAATGAAGCTATCCTTAGATGAAAACACATTAAGGGAAGCAGTTGCAACAGACCCTCGCACAACAGCACCTGAGCTTGCAGAAAAGCTAGACACAAGCATTCACAACCACCCGAGTGTGATTGGAAAAAACGAAAAAGTTAGATAAGTGGATTCTACATGAGCTGACTGATGATCAACAAAATCGGCATTATGAGACCTGTCAAAGATGACGTTCCAAAAATTAAATGAATTGGGAATCGAGGTTCTACCTCATCCATCTTATCTCTCAAACCTTTCTCCTACATATTATCATTTTTACAAGCACTTTGACCACTTTTTGAACAATATACGCTTTCAAAATCAAGCAGCTGCAGATGAAGCATTCAGGGAGTACCTTGACCATAGAAACTCTGATTTCTACAGAAGGGGCATAAACAGCATCTTTACACACTGGCAAATGTATGTTGAAGCAAATGATGCTTACTTTAATTAAAGCATGTTTTACAGCATTTGTTTATACTTTTCCAAACTTCGCAGTTTAAAATGACATTTATTTCTGAACAACATAATATAGAGCACACTTTTAAAAAGAAATAAAATTAAGATTCCCAAGTATGCACCACAATCACTACATTATTATATAAACACGTCAAACAAAAATAATAATAATTCTGATAAACAAACTCTTTAATATCTCCTTTTGCTGTTTCTAAACTTTTTTTAACAAGTCATTTTGATATGAAGATTGGATGAATCTTCCTCCCTCATCACGACTTGCTGTACTCATTCTGGGAATGTGGTCAAGTGATCCCACCGAGGGTTTTATTCTTGGTAGTCATGGAAAGTAATGTCGACAGGAACCCTGGAATCGGAAGCAGGTTGACTTTTTACATGCAGGTTCATTTTTGAAATTTCCCAACTGGTATATTTCTAACATATATAATTCAGGGATGACAACAGTGAATGAAATTTGGCTAGACTGCTCGTTTTTCTCGATTTTGTAAAGTAATTATGAATTCATTTCGTTACTAAAAACTACCTTAGTTTGGAGTTAATCATATCTTTCAGTGAGGATTGTACATCCATAACATGTCATATCAATGAAATCCACTCTTGCTAACATTGACTTCATAGTAAATAAAGCCATGTATGACATTAATGTCGTTTTTAATTGCTCTGCATATTTTTGTAACACTTCAGTGATCAGCTATCGTCAGGATTGGAATACAAAAGGTCAAATGGCACTTTAAGTTTCACAACTAACACTGATGGTGGTATGTTGCCTGTAGTTTTATGTACTGTCATTTGGCAAGTCATAAGTAGCAATGGAATAATTTATCCCTCATTTATTTTTGTTCATCCACATAAATGCTAACTGTTTAATACTATATTATTCTATCTCTGCTATTCCATTTAAAATTGATAAAACACTGTTTTTCTTTTCTATTATTCCAAAGAACTGACACATGTCAGCTCACAAGGATGATTCAAAATTCCATCACTGATTAAAATAAAGTCTTATAAGTACATTAAACCTTGAAACTCATTCATTGATAGGTATTTATCCTAGTGTTTTTGTTTCCTAGTTAAAATCATCAAATACATTTGGCATTTTTGTAAAATAATTCGCCACAATCATAATGTATTTATTCCTCCTGTAGATCTTTCCAAGTTATACAATACCTTTTTCTGGTATATTATTCGTTATTTTGCTAAAATCATTGTTTACTGTACATTCTATTTCATGTGATAACATTAGTCTTACTGTAAAATCAAGAGCACGTTTCTCTAGCATTAATAGATCTTCAAGACTTGAATGTATTAATTCTTTCTTTGGTTTGCTGAATACTTGTTCACTATCAGCATTGACAAAAATATTATTCGATTTTTAAAGAATTTTGTATAAATGATAAGATACGTAATTCTACAAAAATAAAAATAAAAGAAATGACAGCAAAAATATGGTCTAAGGAATCCTCTTATCCCATGCAAGTTCATTGATGTTGGCAATTTCTGAACAGATTCCTGCTGACAATATGTCTCTGGAGGTTCATCTATTGATAAACCAATTCGCATTTCTTGAATTTCAGCCTCAGTTTCTCTTTCCATAGCCAATATAAAGCTCTTCTCAGCCCGCAATAAACAATACCAAAGATAATTTAATTTGCAATTATATCATCCAAACAGATGTATATGATGCTTCCGTGGAATTCAAAGATATTATATTTCTTTACTCATTAAAATGTTGCATTGCATAGTCCAAACTGTATCATAACAAATGGTCGTTATAAAAGATTACAGTAAAAAGTTTCACTCTGTTTCCTTCAGTGACTTGCATTTGTTAACTTCCATTCTTGAGTTCCAATGCTGAAAATCCTGTTGACTTCGATAAAGCATCCAAAGTAGAGTCAGTCCTTTACAGTGGGCAAGTAACTATCTTTACCACTTCAGTTAATTTCCATCAGCTCACACATATCCTTTTCAATCCATTTTTCTGCTTCACAAGTACTAAATGTGATGGCTAAGGACTAGCGATAGGTCTATTTTCTTTTGTTTTGTCTACGTCATTAGATCTACTATGGAATAAATTTTGACATATAATAAGAACGCCCTATAATGTATATGGTATTGATCAGTTGTAAGACCAACGGAGCTCTGGTCACCTAATTTTTGTAAGTAAGATGATAAGTTGTTCTTATTAGACTTTCTACATTTTGATCAAAGATAGTTAAATTAAATCTGCTATTTTCTGATGTAAAATTACGTATTCATATCTTGCAATGTTCCGCGTTAACTCGACTCGTATTTTATGGTTATTTGTGTTTATGTTTTCAGCAGTGACATCTTTATTCTTCAGATGTACTAGAATTTTTCGAGCCAGTAATCTCTCAGGACATATTGGAATGTTTGATTTTTCACTTACTAGCAATAAATTTATTCTCAATTTCATTTCTTTATGATACTATAACTGTCTTCGTTGTTTTTATTTTAAGTACCCAGGAGTTTACTGGTCATAGACTGTGCAGCCATTTGAGCACCTACAAGCTTTACAACCATCTCTTCAAATGAAGTCAGTTCCAAATACGTGCTTATTATAAGTTTCCATTACATAGACATTGTTTGTTACAGAGAAGCTTCCCTTAAAAAGGGTAACTTCTAACTTTCCTCGTGTTGGAACGTTCTGTCTACTAATTGTTTATTTCAATATATTTAATTTTACATCACTGAAGGCAATTTTGCAATTTGATTACAAAAATCAGGTCAAAATATTATTACTGTAGAAACATTGTCAATAAAAATTCTAGAAACCATGAAGGATTGAGTTGTAATAGAACCAAATAGTGTTCATTGGATGCTACTTTCCAAAGAAGACGAATGTATTCACAAGGCTCTTCATGATCTACTAGAAAATGAGTGAAGTAATAAAGAAGTGTCTGTTTCCCAGAATTGGTTTTAATATGGTTTTGAGAAATCGAGCTGGTTTTGGCAAGTGCATTCAACAAAGGAAGTGAAAAGAAGACAGCTGTTCCTGAAGGAAATGATTTTGGCAATTTAGACTACCAAATACACCTGCCAAATTCCACCAAGTGTGCTTTCTCTGAACTGTCCTGTCACATTATTCTAATTTTTGAATGAAGAAATTACATGTAGGAAAACTTGGCAATGTTTATGATGGGATAAGGAAAGTTATGGATCAATTTAAAAATGTTATCTTCAGCTTAATCTCAAGAAATATAAATTGTTCCATTAGCAGAAGAGCTCTTGGGAGCACACAAAAAGCAAAGGATAAATGATCCTTCTGAGACTGAATGTGTTCAGAATTGGTCAACACAAAATAACTTACTTGATGTAAAATGTTTTCTTAAACTATATTCTTACTATCATCACTTTGTGAAATTTTTCTCTTATGTAGACTATTCACAATACACATTACTTTAAAAATAAATTAAGCTTCACTGGACTTCTGACTGAGATAAAGCTTTTAACAAACTGAAGAAAGAAGAGACCACTACTGCTGCATATATTCATTTTACATACAGATGGCAGAATTTTACACTAGAAGCATTTATTGCTGTGTTATTATACCCAACTTTTAAAGATATATTCATTTTATATAGAGATGCTAGGATTTTACACTAGGAGCAAACTAACTTACGTAAAAGATCATGCAGTTATTTACCACAGTCAGGCAATTAATGCTACAGACAAAATGTACATTGTTGGCCAAAATGTTAAGGCCAGTGAACATGAATAAAAAATATACATTTTGCACTCAACCATTTAATTGAGTAGACCTTCGAAAGATGAAAATAAGAAAAAAGAAAATACAAATAAAAAACCTTTCTAGCACTTAATAGAGAAAATGTGAACACTGCGAAATTAGCCTAAATACTAGCTGGTCAAAAGTTTAAGACATTACCAAAAAAGAAGTCCTAAACAGGGTAGGAAATGCCCAACAAAGGTCTCAGTGAGTTACACGGCCATTGTTGCGAATAACTTCAAACAGTATATACAGTTAAAAGATAAAGATTTACCAGGTACAGAGGGTTTAATTATGTTTACGAGAAATGGAAAATATCACTAGACTGAAACAGGAATAAAAATTGGTACTTCTTCAGTCTCTAAATTCTAAAGCTCTCCATAATCCCCAATAACCTAATGCTCAGGTTTTAATAAGAAACTGGAGATAAGAAAGAAACGCTTTTATTGGGTTGGGCGCCAAGGATTTCTAGAAAATTGATATAAATCATGAAAGCTATTCTTTGAGTAAAAAGTCAAGAAAGTCTATTGAAGAACAGTCTAGGCAACTCTAGCAATATAATATTGGAACATCATTTAAGAGAGTTGCTGTAAATGCACTTGATTCTCTGCAACACCATAACAATGGGAATAAGTATATCATTTTAGTGATAGACTATTTCACCAATCTGCCAGAAACATAAGTTGTTTATGAACAGGAAGTAGAGACTATAGCAATGAAACTCATCATTGAACTTGTTTTAAGAATTTTGGTGCTTATAAAACTTCATTAAAGTTTGGATTTGAATCAGCCTTACTTACATAAATATATGAAGTAATTTAAACAAAAAGACAAGGATAACAATTAGTCAGTTATGTGATTAGACACCAGAAAATGTGGAATTAAAATCGTCCATTGCTATATATTAGTCATCAAAGAGATAATGCACCATTAACTCTCATATTGATAAAGAAAACTTAATGTACCAATGGACTTTCTAGACTCACATCCATAGCAAAATCACGGCCGCCATTGCGAATAACTTCAAACATTCGCTTTGGCATGGTCGATATAAGCGTTTGCAGAAAGCTGGCTAGAATGTTATTCCAAGTGGTAAAGATGGCTTCACGAAGATTATGCACTGTTTGGAATTGACGTCCATTTCTATAGACTTCCCTTGCCATCCACCCTCAAACATTTTCAATGGGGTTAAGTTCGGGCAAACACGCTGGATGGTTCAAAAGAGTCACGTTATCCACCATGAAAAAGTCCTTTGTCCTGCAGGTATTGTAAATTGCAGCGTTGTCCAGCGGAAAAATCCAGTCATTTCCATACAAGCGAGGACTTTCAGTCAATAAGGATGCTCTCTCCAACATGCCAATCTAACCAGCTGCTGTTTAACGCCCCTGTATAACCTGAAGCTTCATTGTTCCATGGAAGGAGAAAGCACCTCAGATCATGATGTGACCTCCTCCACAGTGTCTTGTATAAAATGCCTCCGATGAGATATTCTTATTGTGCCAGTAACGTTGGAAGCCATCTGGATAATTCAGGATCAATTTCTTCTCATCGGAGAGCAAAACCTTCGCCCACTTCATAGCTCTCATGTTTGGTGCTTCTGAGCAAAATTTAACCGAGCTGTTTCGCGGTGTGGAGGAGGCGTGGCCTTTGAAGACGTTAAAGGTTTTTAAAGTCTTTCTCTCATATATGCCGTCTTAATGTTCTTGAGCTACATTCTACGTACGTAAGGGCCTTAATCTCGTTCAACGATCGTCTATTATAGTGCCGGACAACTCATCAAATCCTCCTGCTCAACGCCAGCGAAATTTTCTTGAGCCGACCACTTGAAATTCTCGTTCCGTATTCTTCAGGGTTTTTTAAGAAATTTGCAACAGCAGTTTTACTACGCTCAATCTCACCAGCGATGACACGTTGAAAGAGATCTTGCTTTTGCAGCTCGACAATTCTGCCACGTTTAAACTCTGTTAAGTTTTTACCAATTGCCAAGTTTTTACTCAATGTAACACAAGAGATGTCAGTGGGAGATGTTGACAACGCTATTGCTTGAACACAGATAACTAAATTTTGTTACGAGTTTACCAATTAACACTTCTTTTTAGGATGGTATTAAAGTTTTGACCAGTTATTATTCAGACTAATTTTATAGTGTTCACATTTTTCCTATTAAGTGTTAAAGAAATGAGTGTTTATTTTTATTTTCCTTTTCTTATTTTCATCTTTCAAAGTTCAACTCAAATAAGTGGTTGAGTCTAATAACGCAAAATGCATATTTATTCTTTATGTTCATTGGCTCTAAGATTTCGGCCAGCAGTGTATATTTATACATCAGCCAGGAATCGCCAGGCATGGCCTTGTGGTTAAGGCGTTTGACTCGTAACCCGAGGGTCGCAGGTTTGAATCCCTGTCGTACCAAACGTGCTCGCATTTTCAGCCGTGAGGGCGTTATAATGTAACGGTCAATCCCACTTTTTGTTGGTTAAAGAGTAGCTCAATAGTTGGTGGTGGGTGGTGATGACTAGCTGTCCACCCTCTAGTCTTACACTGTGAAATTACAGACAGCTAACACACGTAGGTCTTGTGTTGCGTGGCGCGAGCCCCCCAGTGGCTCAGCGTTATGTCTGCGGACTTACACGCTAAAATCCGGGTTTCGATACCCGTGGTGGGCAGAGCACAGATAGCCCATTGTATAGCTTTGTGCTTAATTCAAAACAACAACAACAGCTTTGTGCGAAATTCTAAAACAAACACATCATTTTTTTCAGCTCATGGACATTTTTTTTCTATTTTGAAAAATTACAAAATTGAGACAATGGTTACAAACAACTTTTTCAATTTATTTTTATATGTACTGCAAAAAACCCAGAAAATTCAAACAATAACGCAACTTGAATTTCTTTTATTTCAATGAAAACTATTGTTGTTGTCGTTGTTATTCTGAATTAAGCACAAGCTTCACAATGGGCTATCTGTTCTCTGCCCGCAACGAGTATCGAAACCCGGTTTTTTGGGTTATAAGTCCACAGACATACCGCTGAGCCACTGGGGGGCCGAATAAAAGCTATTAACGAGGACATGTTTTTTGTGTTTTGTATTGAATTTTGTGCAAAGCTACACGAGGGATATCTGCGCTAGCCTTCTCTAATTTAGCAATGTAATACTAGAAAGAAGGCAGCTAGTCATCACCTCTGACCGCAAACTTTTGGACGTGTCTTTTATCAACGAGGAGTGGGATTTATCACCACATTATAACGTCACCTCAGCTGAGAGGTCAAGAATATTTAGTATGAGTAAGATACAAACCCTCGACCCTAAGATTACAAGTCTTAACCACCTGGCCATGCCGGGCCTGGCAGGTGATAAATGAAAGAGTAAAATTAGCCTATGACAAGGTCAAACTAAATGACATGATTTATTGGTTGTAATTGGCAAAACTGCATTTAAGGGACAGCAGAGTCACGATTTATAGCTTGATTTCAGTTAAGTGCAAACCTACGCAGGCCTGGCATGGCCGAGGGCGTTAAGGCGTGCACTCGTAATCCGAGGGTCGCGCTAAATATGCTCGCCCTCCCAGCCGTGTGGGTGTATAATGTTACGGTCAATCCCACTATTCGTTGGTAAAAGAGTAGCCCAAGAGTTGGCGGTGGGTGGTGATGACTAGCTGCCTTCCCTCTAGTCTTACACTGCTAAATTAGGGACGGCTAGCACAGATAGCCCTCGAGTAGCTTTGTGCGAAATTCCAAAACAAAGCAAACCTACGCAACGGAATATACCTACTTACACGTGAATCGGAACCCGATTCTTAGCATTGTAAGCCTGCAGACTTACCGCTGAGCCACTGGGAGTACAAGGATAAGTGAAAACGAAATGTATAAATTTAGAAAACTACATTATGGTGATAATACCGCGTTAGTTTTATGGATGTTTTTCTCCCCACCGATGAATTCATGCAGTGAACAAAAAGTGCCCACGTTCTGGATATTAAAGTCCCTGTTTCAAAACCAAACAGTATAATAAAAATATTACATACATATAAATATAACAGTACTATCTATCGTCATTTATACATTCATGTTATCATTTAACAATACGTGGATGGATTCTCATCAAAATTGAAATGGGGGTTCATTCGGCCTTTGCACATACAAATTTTTAGCTTCGCGTTTTCCTAATTTTTATAGACATTTTTTAGCTTTTTAGCACTACTTTGTCCACGTTATGTGGATCTTCACCAAATATGTTTGGATATTCATTGGGTCCATGGTAAAATACATACAAATATTCAGTTTTGTATTTTGTTTTTTTTAATGGGCGTATTTTATCACGATCTCATACCCTGAAGATGGATCTTCTCCAAATACCGAATGAAGATTCATTGGTTGCATGCAAAGACACACACAGAGTTTAACTTTGCATTTTGCGTTTTATAGTGTTATGGGTGTTTATACTGCTACTTTGTCCTCTGTTGATGAATCTTCACCAAATTTGATAGGAACATACATACAAAATTGCGGTTTCACACTTTATGTTTTCAAGTTTATATGGATTTTTTTTTACAGTTAAGTGTATGGGAAGCAGCTTTTCGAATCCTAAGATAACCTTTCACTGACCACGAACTTATATAACTTCCGTCAAGGAAACGACACAAATTTCACTGATAAAAGCACAAAGCTCCCATCGTTATCAAAATTTATTTTCAGATAGAACGTTGAAATACTTTTTTGTGACATGCAAGAGTTCTTATTGTTGTTTCCTTTTACAACATTAAAGAAAGAATAAGAGTGAGGGAAATAGTTTTGTGCACTTTGTTAATAGAGACAGCAAGAAATGTGAATCACCTTACTGAATCACCGACAGCACGTGTATTCTCGGGTGCATTTATATTACTTTAAAATGTAAACATGGTACCCACAGATAACAAGACAAATGGTAGAAAGTATATCACGAAGTGTAATTTTCGACAGCAAATGGCTTGAAGAAAGAGAATAACTGAGTGAAACAAAGCAAACATTGATATTTTTTATTAATAAAGTCAAAGAAAGAAGTATGCATACATGATTAACAGAGTTATTCTTGAAACGAAAATAACTCTTAGTGTGAAGAAGGTATGGTCAAAATCTGAAATAATTTTTAATAATAATAAGGGTGTCTATACAGAATAAAATACAACAGTAAATAGCAGTTTTAGGACGGATTGACGGGGTAGTGGAGAAACTCCATTATAAACGTTCGATGTTTCCACAATATTTTGTAGTACATTTATAACACAATTTTTCATTTCCCAGTCAAGCCGTCTCAGCACTTTTACTTTCTAAAAATTGGTTTCCTCTTTTATGAAGCTTTAAAATATAATAGCATTATTTCCTTTTATATTGTATCTGCTAACCACGTCCCAAGTTGTTTCTTGAGTAAAATTAAGATAAGCATGTCCTCCAGGTGTTACTTAACTCTGCTTTACACAACCGCTAGTGAAGAGGCAATTATTAGCACTATATAACTATAACACTATGTAACAAATTTATTTTTCTTGCTCCTGGGCAGAAAGTGTTATTTTCCAATTGCTTATGCCTAAAGTAAATGGAAAAGACATATTTTTCTCTTTAAACTTTGCTTTTGTTACCTGGAAGCGTATAACGAAAACATAATGGGAAACTGTTTGGGGCTGATACGTGAGTGTGATTTACATTACATTCGCAAATCTCAAAAAACTACTCACTTCTAAACATTTTTGTTTATTTTTGTATAACTTTAGTATAACTACATGTAAATCTTGATTCATATGTTGTTTTATTCAGACCTTATGTAAATAAAATTGTACAAATTTATCCGTTTTTACATGAAAAATAGGTTAATTTCTAAATTTCATTATCCAGGTCACAAAAGCAAAGTTTGAAGGAAATAATGGCCATTTTCTGTATTTTTACAACATAAGCTATTAAAAAATAACACATATTATTCATAAACAAAATCTTTGTTACACAGTGTAATAAATGAATATAAGAAGCAAAACCAGACTTCCGCCGAATATTCATTGTGCCAAAATCAAAAAAATGAAAAACACACCGTTTGTTGTTGTTTTGAATCAACCACAAAGCTACACAATGGGCTACCGGTGCTCTGCCCACCACGGGTATTGAAACCCGGATTTTAGCGTGTAAATCCGCAGACATACCGCTAAGTCACTGAGGGGGCCACCGTTTATTAAGGAAGTATCAAAGATATTATTTTAAAATAAAAATGTTTGTGGTAATAACCTCCAAAAGCGTTGAGATTTTCTATTCCAAACATTTCGAAAAGAAAAAGGAAACGCCGATTAAATACAATACAATTATTATTCACAATTAACAAAGTTAATATTCCCAATTGAGTACTACAGTCACCATGTATTTAATTAAATTTGTTAAGCAAAGTACAATAAAATTTCGATTAACAAAAAGATTTTTAAATTAATCTCATTTGCATAAATTATCCATTCACCAAGTATATTTTCTTTGATAATTTCATCCAAAGGTTCCATTTGTAGTTTAATTTTTTTCGCCAACGTGACTGACAAAGTTGTTCTGCCAATTTCATGTACTTCCATTCAACAACACATACGTAATAGTGCAGGATCTCGATTTCACGTTTTCTGGTGTTCACCCATATAAGTTGCAAAGCGATTTAAAACTATAAAATTGTATTTCTTTACTGTTCCATCAGAAGATGAACGAAGAGATATTGTTCTGGTCGTCTTGGATCTAAGGATTTAACATATCTGCACAAACAAAGTTGACTCAAAATTCTATAAGCACTCTAAATATTGAAACGAATCCATTGACAAATGTCCTTTTTAAAGTCTCTGTTTTCTGGTTAAAAACAGCATATGTTTCTGGGTGTTTAGTGAAATAGTTCCTCACCACTGTGATGCATTTATTCCCATTGTTTCTTTGTGGCGGAGGATGATGCACGTCTTCAAGTGCAACTCTCTCAAGCAGTGCTCCAAAAGAATAGTGCTACAGCTTCCTGTTACGTTTTTTACGTATGTGGACTGAACGCAACAGAAAAACACAGATAACAGCTTATATAATTTATTACAATAAACTATTATAAATGTAACAGATCTAACATAAATTATATAATAAAAATGACAGATATTCAGACAGACATACCTTCAAAATTAATTACAATACAAAATGGTACTGGCCTGTGTCCAATATAATGATCTAGAATGAAAGTCCAAAAGTCCAGATCAGAAATCCAAAATTCCAGTCTAGGGTGTGAATTTGGTCCCACGAAGAAATTTCGAAGTTTGCTCCGGTCTCCCCTAAACAGTCTTGTACGTGTCGACTTTCAGTATAACCACTAATTCGAATGAATCGTAAAGATTGACGAAATAAAATCAGTTTTTGTAGATCTAGCTCCAGTCACAAATTCAAGTTGAATAAACACACAGCAAACGTTGAAAATTTCTCAAACGGAGACAATATCTCTTGAATCGAAAGTAAAAACGAATGACTGACTGATTTCTTTCTTTTTTTTTATCATCGCGTCACCGTCTGTTTTTATACTACTAGGCTTACTGTGTCCTCGAACAATCGCGTAACTTCCACAGAGTTCCAGAGTAATCTGCGCATGTCTGTTTTTCCACGAGACTCGTCCAGACACCAAACCGCCGTACATTCATTTTATAAACATATGATTGATCTACCTAATTCTAGAAATTTCTAAATGTTATTTTAAATGAATAACAACATATTTTATTGGTTTGAACTTCGAAACCATAATATAAATATGGAAATATAAATAATAGATATGGAAATTCAAACGACGTGACATGGTTGTCGTTTACATAACATTTACATAACACTTCCCATGCTATTTCTTTCATGGAGATTTTTACACACATCATATTTCACATAGTTTACTCTGATGTTTTTACAATATTCGATACAAAACCTAAGAAAAGCCTGATTTTACTCTCTTCAGTATCTTCTTAGCACTTAAGAGTGTTTAGCTGTTGGAAAGTGGTGACGATTATTGGCAAAGTGCTTGTGAATGTAATTATATGTAAGGAACGACCATACCTGTTGTTTCTGTTCATTGGCATATTTTTATTTCTGACATAACAAACTCTCTTGTATGCAAAGTGAATCGCACTGCGCTCATTACATTTTTGACATTGGACTGTACAGAGTGACTGTTTGCTGTAAGACATACTCTTTTTTGTATTTATCTTAGCTCTTTGAATAATAGGTTTGAAACTTATAAATAAAACTTTTGCCTGAACATCTTTTAAATGTTAGATAATACGAGTTATTGATCATTCCTTTGTGTATGTCACATCATGGATTATAGACGTCTGTGTTTTAGGATGCTCAGCTTTACCATGCCATGCTTAACTCTTTTCACAATGTGTACCTTCTTTCTTAACACGTAAGCTTCGACATGATGCGTCAGTATTTTCTCTGTTCCAAATGGTGAATTATTCTAAAAGTGTATATCTGGAGTTTCTGAAGTCATCTTCTCATTTGACCATGTTAATTCTATAATTAACAACTCATTTCATTGCTGGATTACCTGTTAAATGTAAACTTTTGTCCAAATAAGTAACAACTGAAGTGACTTAGAATTTGTACAACACTTAGTTGCTCTTTTTAAGTCGTACATTACCCTCCTTTCTGCCGAATTAATTGCCTTTTTGTACTAGAAAGACTTACATTGTTTTCCATGTTGTACTTGTAAGAATACTGTTTCCAATGCAAAATCATTGGCATGTGTATCTGATAAGAAATAATCTACCAGATTTGGCAAACTAATAAAAAAGTAGTGGTTAATTCTTTCTTCAGTTTGTAGATTGGTTATTCATAATCAACAATCAAACAGAATAAAATTGTTTTCTCAAGTAATTTGTAGGGAACAAGTTGTGTGAGAAAATGATTTTACAAAATGACAGTAATAAAAGCACCATTCGATAAATCTCCTTCCTCTTGCAAGTTTTTTGGTGCTGGCCGGTTCTAAACAAACGGCTCTGTAGGCATTAATTCTCTGTTGACTGTGTGTTCTATAAAAATCGCTTGTTGACAGAACAACTCGAAATACGTGGGATGAGGACACGCTTTCTTTCCACAATCAATTCAGAATTTTTTTAGCCCTTCGTTAGCATTATCAAAAGTCTTTCCATGTGTGAGGTGTCATTCAAGTAGATGTGTGTAACGTTCTAGGGGAGGCCAGATAGAGCACACTCCATCAATCATTTAAATGTAGCAGATGTATTACAAAATCTAAATGATAACACGAAAAACTGCCAAATTTAATTTTCTGCAGTAAAGGCTACATTCTTTCTACCTGCTTTAATAACTCGCTCTTCCAAATATTCACTTTTCATATCTAATCTTCATAACCATTTTGATTCAGATAAAACATTCAAAGTCGTGTAAATTCTTGGCAGTGGATTGGCACCGTTCTTTGTGAGTTCATTTACCTTTTGATAGTTCATGAATTATTTTGTATACCCATCCTTCTTCACAGGTAGAATAGATAAAGAACAATTACTAAAACTCAGTTTTATTACCTCTTTTCCTTTATCGTTTTTTATCTTTCTAAACGACTAAGATTGTTTTGTAAGTAAAAGTCATCTGACTATCTGACTTATTGAGCTTCTACGAGTATTTCACTTTCTGGTGGTATCACAATTATTTTCACTGTTATCACTGGAAATTAAACTAATGGTGCAGAAGCTATCATGTAACGCTTAAGGATTTTATTTTCCAAGAGTGTGAAACTTCCCTGACCTCACATTCATGTCTTCGCATAAAGTAATTTTCTAATATAGACTTTTATCCGATATCAGTACACATTATGTGGTGTAGAAAAGCCTCTCACTTAAAGAGTAATTTTTAACTCTTTTCTTGATGAAACATTATTTCCACTTTATGTTTAGATCAATCATTCTTCAGTCTTCGTCCCTGAAGGCAGTTTCCCATTTTCATTGCTGTTTTCTTCAGTAATGTTTTGCTGTTGAAGCAATTTCAATGAACACACTGCAAGGTTTCCTAACAATAAACAAGTTGACTCATGAACTGTTTTTTTTTTCAAATAACGAACTTATTATATCATTTAGCAGACGTAGTATTATCAGTCAATTTTTGCTTCATAAATCCAATTAATTTCTGTTTTCCATTGCCTTGTTAGTTTTTTTTATTATTTCTTTGATCTGGCTGAATCAATGACTCATCTTTATTAGTCATGTATTAGTTGCCTGTTCGTTATAGTCTTAGCTTTAATGACCATGTTTTTCACAAAGTAGTTGTTTTTTTTTCCAGCAAACTTTTGTGTACAATTTCTGGCAATATACGTTTTTAAAATATTTATTGACTTGTAATGTGTTTTCTCTATTCTGTATAACTAGTTGTCCCTCAAAACAGTAATACTGAACACAATAGCAAAATAAACCACTTAATACATCAAAACACCATAAAATAGAATATTTACAGTAATATATAACAAAAATGGAAAACACTCTTAATATACTAGAATTAAGATACCACAAATTAATATAATCCTTCACTACCTCATAGGTTACTTATGCACTGGTATTTAAACTATCCCAAGAGTAAAGTAATATACACTTATACATACAAATTAGAACTTTCTATATTTAAATAATATTAAAATTAGAAACAACATCTTTAAAACACCAGGTGGTAAAACCTATCCTGTTATACGAAATCAGAAGTAATTAAGTTGCTGCAAGTAATCAGATACTTTCTAAACGGTGCATTTGTACAAATATAGATATTGGTATGATTAGTAGAAAAGATCTTAGGTTAACCCTTATTTCGATTTACGAAGGGCTTATTTTAAGTTTGGTTATGGTTTTAAAAAATGTTTGTTTTTTGTTTCATCATGAACAAGTTCAATATTTTTTTTAACAACTAAAAATTAATATAAACTCAGTTGTGGAACAGATGACACATTTATGTCATAAAAATGATAATGGCATCACTGATCGTGACTCACCATGATGTTTGGTTTACTAAAAACCACTTCAAGAATAAATACCACCATACTTTATCTTCTTCAACTACCTTGGCCAACAACAAAAAAATACTTCAGTGTGACAATATTATAATTATTAGACCATCACACAAATGGAGACATTTCTGGTAACTTGAGAGTCAGTCCAAGACACTTCTGGTGGTCTGTCATGATCTGATGGTTCCTGCTTATAGTTGTTGACATTGTAGTCATTTTTTTTTCATGGCTTACTACATAACCTAAGATGTGCTAACACCAAGAGAATTTATTAAAAAACTGACTAGGTAACAACAACATAGCCCTTAGGGTTAAGAACGTGATTTTAATTATGAAAAGTCAGTATTCCAAATTCAGGGTGAAATGTGCTTCAGTAAGTCAGGAGTAGAGTGTTAAACAACAAAAACCAACAACAGTGGTCAAGCTTAATATATTCAGACATATGAATGTTTGTACGTGTTTAATCATATTGTGGAGCACAGTCTCTTTCACTTATGGACTGCACTTAATGCAGGTATCTTCTGGTTTCGTGTTCGCCCTAGTTTTGGTTGTGTTGTCTGAGATTGTCACTACTGTCGTAGTTGTTGATAGCTTTCTGTATCCTTACCACATTCCTTTCACTAACATGTAGTTGTCATGAAAACAGAGATTGTATTTCGTAGAAAAGAGAGAGAGGAAAACGAGATTTCGAATTTCAGAACCTACATAAGTGACCATCACAGATCAAGCACTATCACAGCATTATCTTATTTTAGATCACACACTACATAAGCACTATCCTGCTTTTTCGAACTATCGTTAACATTTAGACTTTCTCTACTATTTCCTTTAGTCATAAGTTAAGAACAGAAAAAAGTAGTCATATCTTGCATAAAGGTCTTACTTCTAGCCTCTAATATTTCTGCACAGTCCACATTGTTGCCACTACAACTGGCCTCAAGCTTAAAAAAGTTATTCATAAAACTGGAAACTTTGATAATATTTCAATTTACATGATCAGAATGTTTTTCACCCGATCAAAAACTAAATACTTCAAGTTTTTATTTGTTGTGCCAGTTATAATGTTTAGGAATCTTAATTTCCACAGCTAATTTCACTTCATTCATTTCAACCACTGAATTGCTCTTGGTCTATAATTACTATACATAGGTTCAGCTGTATGTCCTGCAAATGTGGCATTGGCCAGTTCATTGCTGTTATTTCTTTCTAGCAAATCTATTATCTGTCAACTTTCACAAATTAATGTTTACATAGATGTATATTTTCAACTTCTACACATTGCTACGTACATCAGTAGCTTCTAAAATATTACTCTTTGCTAGTGCATTGTTACATCAATAACAGTTGCTATTACAAAGTACAAGTCAGTAGCTATGTTTTTGTAATATGCCACTTCCAGCAAGTGATAAAACTCCTAGAACGTTACAGGCATTACTTAAATAATATATGGCATAATTCAACTGAACAAGAGTATTCAACCCAAATCTTTGTCACCACATTTAATATTCACTATTTCACTAACTTTTTATCATGATTTACTCTAACTAATTTCAGTTCAGTACATTGGTTCTCACTGTATCGATTATTTGACCCATCGGAGCATTGTATTTTTTACAAAATTCTATCCATTCATGCTGTTTGAAACATCACAGAGAAGTAAATACTGGTTATCTCATTATAATAAGACTTATCCACAAACCTTACATAATCTTCCTTCCGTAGCAGTGGAGAATAAACCTCCTTCGTTACTTATGAAGGAGCTCCATACAGTTAAGTGTAAACCGTTCGTAATAGTTTCGTAGTAAATATTTAGGCTTAAAATACTATAAAACGAATTTCGATATCGGTGACGGACAGAACCCCGATAGCCCATTGTGTTAACATTATGCTAAAAAACAACCAAACCGAGCACACATGGTGCTGCTTTCCTAGAGAACCGTGCAGCCATTTCAGAAGAACAGCCATAATATAGTCTTTACGAAATGTTGGACTGTCTTGGACCATTATTTTGTCAGGAAATCATTCAATAACTCTGATAGCAAAGTCCTTTTCACGATTTGTTTCTCGACCAATGACTCACCTTGGTGTGATAATCTAGAAGTAATCAGATAGCATAGTGCATATCTCACATTATTATAGAAAGCAAGGAAAGTCACGTCTTTTCAGTTAGCAATCCTTTAACTGTATAACCATCCCAGCTGTATTTATTGAACGGTCGTCGCAAATACTGTTGTCACATTCTGTCAGACTGTCACTCATTATATCATGGTTTACAATCCCATTCAGTTATTGGTTTCTCTACGAAATGACTATTCTTGGTGGCTTATTATGCAATCAGGAGATCGGCACCAACGCCTAGGCTAAACATTGCAATTATGAAGCTGACCTTCTTCACTGACCACTTTATCAAGTGAATGTCATGACTATGTAGGTTAATCAACGAATATAGTAATGTCTGTCTCTGAATCCGCTCACTCCACTCGATGATCTGTTTGAAATATTCTAAAACGTCAGTGTCCCTCCCGTACACTACAGAGCGCTTCATAGTTTCAGGACGTGTTTTCCAAGGTGAAAGGAAAGTTCTTCAAATAGGTGGGTTCCGAACCATCTTTCCTCGGTCGAGCATCAATTCCGACGCTTGAAACTACTAAATAATGAGATGTTGGGTACACCATATTTACTGCTTGTTTGTTTTGAATTTCACGCAAAGTTATTCGAAGGCTATCTGAGCTAGCCGTCCCTAATTTAGCAGTATAAGACTAGAAGGAAAACAGCTAGTTATCACCACCCACCGCTAACTCTTGGGCTACTCTTTTACCAACGAATAGTGGGATTGACCGTCATATTATAAGGCCCACACGGCTGAAAGGGCAAGCATGTTTTGTGCGACCTGGATTCGAACCCGCGACCCTCAAATTATGAGTCGAACACACTTGGCCATGCCGGGACAGTAAAAACCTAAAACTAATTATAGATAATGTCGAATGGGCTGGTAATGAGTTTCATAAGAAATCTATAAAAAGTAACACACGCAAACTAAAAGGCCCGGCATAGTTAGTGGGGTGAGACGTTCGACTCGTAATCTGAGAAACGCGGGTTCAAATCCCGTCACACCAACTATGCTTGCCCTTTCAGTCGTGGGAGTGTTATAGTGTGACTGTCAATCATTTTAGTGATTATTAAAAGAGTAGTCCAAGAGTTAGTGGTGGGTGGTGATAACTAGCTGCCTTTTCTCTTGTCTTAAACAGCTAAATCAGGGACGGCTAGCGTAGAGAGACCCCGTGTAGCTGTGCTCAAAATTTAAAAACAAACTAGAAATTTCAGATAAAGATATTTTTATTCGAATGAAAATTTTCACAATTCTTATGAAAATTCTTTGCATATGTGACTTTCTTGTGATCCTGTATTTTACGAACGAAACGATACACATTTATCACGTATTTACGATACGTAATTCTTTATTAATGATTTTTCTTGTTCATTTAACAACACTGTTAAAGTGAGCAACACTGCTCACTACAACAGAAACTTCTGCATGTGCTATAACGATTTTTGTAATGCATCACCAACTCATAAAAAGTTCATTTGTGAAATCTGTGAAATTGCTTTTTGTATTAGGATCTTATTCAAGGATATTCGGTCCTATTCTTATAAACTCGCCTGTAAGATACACAAAATTTACGCTTTTACAACTTTTAAAGGCCTGAATATGTAAATCTGTGAAGCAGTCTTTGTAGTTCCTTTATTACAGAATAAATTGGAAAAATATTTGTGAGCAAAACCTGAAAAAAAAAGCAAGCTAGCTCTATTTGACAAGTCACATTTTATAAAGAATAAATCGTTAATAATAATCTGACGGGAAATTATGTCATAGTAACATACAACACAATTGTGTGGTATTAAACGTACCACATATTTCATACTCCATTAGTTAAATCATGACATTTTTTAAAAAATTCTGTTCGAATTTAGCAATTGCTACTGAGATAGAAAACCAATGAAGAGCGTAAATACATTTCTCTTTTCTTAGTTAGTAAAGGAACCGAGTTATTCAGTTAGTGTCTCATGTTTCTCCTTGTGGGCTTGGCATGGCCAAGCGCGTAAGGCGCGCGACTCGTAATCCGAGGGTTGCGGGTGCGCGCCCGCGTCGCGCTAAACATGCACGCCCTCCCAGCCGTGGGGGTGTATAATGTGACGGTCAATCCCACTATTCGTTGGTAAAAGAGTAGCCCAAGAGTTGGCGGTGGGTGGTGATGTCTAGCTGCCTTCCCTCTAGTCTTACACTGCTAAATTAGGGACGGCTAGCAAAGATAACCCTCGAGTAGCTTTGTGCGAAATTTCAAAACAAACCAAAACAAACCGTTTCTCCTTATGGAAAAATATTGCATATTACGTCAAGCCTACATCATAGAAGTGAGCATTGATTTTGTCACTGGCACGTCTGGGATACAAAATTCCTTGTTTTGGAATGAGAGTGGCCGTCAGACACATTGGTAGTGATTTCGTAATGAGAAAAATGGCATTGTTTTTAGAACATAATGTTCCACACAAATGTTTTGACAAGCATTTCGTTATTTTGCAGTTCTTACTCAATAACTCGACTAAAAAATTCGATGAACTTAAGATTTTACACAGTGTACAGCTTTAATTTTGGAATATATGCCAATGTGATAGGAAAACAATATTATATTTTATCCATAAAGAAAAATTGAAAGTATTTTCCATATTTTGTTGATTTCTAAAAACTAAAATATAATAAGCCAAATTAATGAAACCCTAGCATTGAATTTCAAGCAAGCTTAAGTAATCAGAAAATAATTATAAATCTTCAGTTAACGCAACAACTATACGTTTAAACGTAGATAAAACAATAGTTTGGAGCATTACTATGTCTATAAATACAAATTATAATATTCTAAGCTGTTGACTCGTTAATTTTGAATGTTAAAAGGTTTTGTAAAATATTCTTTCAATGTGTTCTTACCCCCCTTTTCATCAAAACAGATGGTTACAAGAACTCAAACGTCAGAAAGATCACAGATGTACAATAATAGTTTTCATATTTGAAATTATTCAGGATGTTGTGACAATCATTGACTGCACTTTTAATGAATTGGAAAACAACTAAAGGTTATAAAATTACTAGGTGAAAATTACCATTCTCATAGGAGAGGTTTGGTTTGCTTGGTGTGTGTGTGATTTCTGATAGTAAAGCAACATCGGGGTAGTTGCTGAGTCCACTGAGGTTTATTTAGAATTTCTCGCAAACTTACAAGAGGGCTATCTGTGCTAGCCGTCCCTACTTTAGCAGTATAAAAATAGAGGGAAGGCAACTAGTTATCACCACTCACTGCCAACTCTTGAGCTACTCTTTTACAAGCGAAGAGTGGGATTAATCGTTATTTTATAACGCTTTCACGGCTAAAAGGACAAGCATGTTTGGTGTGACAGTGATTTGACCAGCGACCCTGATATTACTGGTCGAGTGCCTTAACCACCTGGCCATGCCAGGCCGTAGAAGAGGTATAAACAGGATTAAATGTTTTTAACATTTGAGGAAAAAAGTGAAAATGTTTTATGTAAATATAAAAGATTCAAATTATCCGTGATGATGAGAAAACCCACTTGTAGAGAGAATTATATATTTTGAAACGGCTGGTATAGGTAGAGAAAGCACTGATAGAGGAGCGAATAACATCAAGAAGAAGGTTGAAACGTTGTTCGCTCCTCTATTAGTGTTTCTCTACCCATACCAGCCGTTTTTAAATATATAAAAGATTCAATAGTGAGAAAATCTTCATTTTATTGATATTTTTTGTCTTCTTCGTATTTTAAACCTTGTAAAAATGTATTTTTCTTTACACAACGAAAACAATGAATTAAAACAAATAAATAAATATTGCATAACAACTTTTAATCTTATATGTAGGGCTACTTTTTGTGTTTGAGAAGTTTTCTCAAAATTATAATTTCTTAACCATGAAATTACATTTCCCTGCAGGGAACATTCGAAATTCTTACCTCTCATTAGAAATGCACCCTCTGGATGTTGACATTCCTACACAATCACTTGTTTTGTACAATCTTGAAAGTATTCCTCATCATTTTTAAGCTGGTATTTATAATTTAAGTTGTCATTTTCTAAGCTTTGTCTTTCACTTAAGACAGCATTTACATTTGCCTGCTTTTGCGATATAACGTCCATTTAAAAGTATATCTTGTCACAAGTGTATAATCTAACAAAATACTTTGTTATTGCAAGTATTTTTGACAAGCAATAATAAATAAGTGATGACATTTTATTTTCAGTTGACATTTAACTGTTTGTCGTTGCTATTAAGCACAAAACTACACAAAGGACTAACTTAGCTACAAACCACCTCAAAACCTGTACAAGTTTGAGTATGTATTTAGTTTCACTATTTTGTGTATACTTAGAGTTCATTTATTTTAACACCATTGTTTGACTTACACTATCTGGGTTGCGTAGCATAACACACTTCACACTGTTAAATCAATAATACTTTATTAAAGAACATAAATACTGTAAACATGCACAAAATGTACTTGAAAAACTAATATAATTATCGAATATTTGCCCTAGTTTTCAAGTCAACTTAATTATGCTTATCCCTGACCTAATCTTTACTAAATACAGTGTCGGGTAACATCCTGCATTGCTTGCAGCTTATTTTAAAACGTTCACGTAATCTATAACAAAGACATACTGTGGATAATATAAATAATTTTTCAGACATCAGAATATTTCACAAAGATCAACACCAAAAGATGAGCACCTGTGACCATCGCATTTGAGTTCTCCTTTGATAAATAATATACCTATGAAAGCCTGTATATTTTTGTAACATTTTTGAATATATAGATATTTAATCTTAATTTTAACAATACTAAGAAGTTATAGGAGTATAACTAAACAATTAAAACTGAAGAAAAGACTTTTCAAGATCTTCTGTGAATGTAATTCTACAAAAATGCATATTCTAACTAAGGAAAAAGTTAGGACACCCCCACATTTATTCCCACTTAAGGTGGCTCAACTCACACGCAGGTGTATAACACCAGGTGCACATGATTAGAAGATCGTTACTCAGAATTTTGGATAAGGCTTGCCCTATTTAAACCTCAGATATTTAGTTGGGTGTGCTCCTGATTGAAGTGAGAGTGAGCACCATGGTGAGAATAAAAGAGCTGTCAAAGGCCTTCAGAAAGAAATTTGTAGCAGCTTATGAGTCTAGCAAGGGATTTAAAAAGATCCCAAAAGATTTTGAAATTAGTCATTCCACTATCCGGAAAATAGTTAACAAGTGGAGGGCTTTCAAAACAACTGCCAACATGTCCAGGTCTGGTCGTCCAAGCAAGTTGACCCCGAGAGCAGACCGCAAGATGCTAAAAAGATCTCCATACACCCTAATATGTCATCACGGAACCTACAGCAGACTCTGGCTACTGTTGATGTTAAAGTGCATGCCTCTACAATCAGAAAGAGAATCCACAAGTTTAACTTGCATGGGAGATGTTAAAGGAGGAAACCTTTGCCCTCTAAGAGAAACATCAAGGCCAGACTGAAGTTTGCCAGAGAGAACGTAAACAAAGACCAGGACTTCTGGAATAATGCTCTTTGGACAGATGAGTCCAAAATTGAATTATTTGGACACCATAACAGAGAACATGTTTGGTGTAAACCAAATACAGCATTCCAAGAAAAGAACTTCATATCAGCTGTGAGGCATGGAGATGGAAGTGTCATGGTTTGGGGCTGCTTTGCTGCAGCAGGACCTGGACAGCTCACAATTATACAATCCATCATTAATTTTACTGAGTATGAGAGGGTGCTTGAGGAACATGTGAGATCATCTGTACGAAAATTAAAGATGAAGCGGAAATGGACCCAGCAAAAAGACAATGACCCAAAACATACCAGTAAATCTACCAAGGACCGGCTGAAAACTAAGAAATTGAGAGTTTTGGAATGGTCGAGTCAAAGCCCAGATCTTAATCCCATTGAGATGCTGTGGGGTGACTTGAAACGGGCTGTTTATGCAATAAACCCCTCAAACATTTCAGAGCTGACAGAATTCTGCATTGAGGAGTGGGACAAACTTTCTTCAGACCAATGTCAGAGACTGGTAGATGGTTAAAAGAAGCGTATCACTGTAGTTATTTCAGCCAAAGGGGGTAACACTAGCTTTTAGAGGGTAGGGTGTCCTAACCTTTTCCTCAGTTCGAATATGCATTTTTGTAAAATTACATTTACAAAAGATCTTGGAAAGTTTTTCAGTTTTAATTGTTTAGTTATATTCTTATAATGTCTCATGTATTGTTGAAATTGAGATTAAATATCTATATATCCAAAAATGTTACAAAAAGACACAGGCTTTCATAGGGTGTCCTATATTTTTACATGAATGTAGTTTGTTGCTTTCACTTTGGTGAATCAGTTAAAAATTAGTGTTTGTTTGTTTTCGAATTTCGTACAAAGCTACAAGAGGGCTATCTGCTCTAGGCGTTCTACGGTAACAGTGTAAGACAAGAGGGAAGACAGCTAGTCATCACCACCCATTGCCAACTCTTGGGCTACTCTTTTACCAACCAATAGTGGGATTGACCGTCACATTATAACGTCTCCACGGCTGAAAGGGCGATAATGTTTGGTGCGACGGGATCCGAACCCGCGACTCTAAGATTACGAGTCAAGCGCCTTAAACACCTGGCCATGCCGGGCTCAAAATTAGTGAAGAATATGGATGTAGCTTTGTCTACATTTCTGAAGCAAACGAATTATATATATCAGAAGAAAGGTACATGAATTAGATTGCTGCTCCGATTTGATTTAACTTCAGTTTATATCTGTCATTAGTGATTTATATAAATAAACCGAAATCCAAAAATCTCGTCTCTGAGACTACTAACAGTGATGACATACTTATATTCACATATTTAATTCATCATCAGTAATAGAGTAAAAAGTAGACTCAGGTAAAAAGGGAAAAGTATCTTCTGTTTTGTCACGTGTAACTTTACTTGAAATCTAATTGAATGAGGGGAAGCAACTACAAAACAGAGAAAATAGTGGTAACGGCTCATTGTAGCTTCTTTCACAATCTTCAATAGTTATGCCAATAACTCATTCTGACATTAATCAACGAAACTTTTAAGAAGTACTTGAAGCTGTAGGTGTTATTTACACATTTCACTTTATAATATATCCATTTCGGGTAACAAATCTGAGGTGTATGACAGTTATTACAGATACATGTTTTACCTTGCACATGTTGCAGAAAATAACAAGATTTGAAATGATTTATATCTTAGACCTTATGACTCCGAAAGACTTTTTGCAGTTTGCTGTTCAGAAGACATCAAAGGTTTATATCCTATTTTGTTTACTATCATTTCAAAAGACATTAGTGAGTCAGAATTAATAGATTATTATATGCTTTATTAAACAATGGGCGAGCTTAAACGCTTTCGTCATAACAACTGTCATGATTCATAAAAACACGAGGTTATCCTACGATATACAGCCCGGGATGGTCTTGTGGTTATGGTGCTTGCCTCACAACCTGCTGTTCGCGGGATCAAAAGACACCACAGAATGAACATGCCCTTACAATAATTAGGAGCGTTATAATGTTACTGTTATCTTTGTTATTCGTTGGTGTATCATGAATGTTGGTAGTGAGTATTTTCGTCTAGCCCCCCAGTGGCTCAGCGGTATGTCTGCGGACTTACACGCTAAAATCCGGGTTTCGATACTCGTGGTGGGCAGAGCACAGATAGCCCATTGTGTAGCTTTGTGCTTAATTCAAACAACTAAACTAATTTTCGTCTATCTGCCTTCCTTCTAGTCTATCACTTCAAAATGCACAGTTGTAATACTGCGGAAAATTACTGATAAAAATCGGGTTTTGTTACCCGTGGTAGACAGAGCATAGATAGCCCCTTGGGTAACATAATAACACAATTAGCTCTTTAAAAGTAGACAGGGTTAGCGCAAATAGCCCTTGATTAGCTTTGTGCGAAGATCAATAGACAAAGAAGCCAACACTATACAAGATAAAAACATATGTTATGTTACGTTTGAATAAGACGATAGCTTCCACCGTTTTTTATCGCTGTTGTGGCTCAAGTGATACACGCATTTCAGTTCGTCGATAAAATGAGGAAGCTCGTTTGTTTTGAATTTCGCGTAAAGCTACTCGAGGGCTATCTGCGCTATCCGTCCCTAATTTAGCAGTGTAAAACTAAAGGGAAGGCAACTAGTCATCATCACCCACCGCCAACTCTTGGGCTATTCTTTTACCAACGAATAGTGAGATTGACCATCATGTTATAACGCTCCTACGACTGAAATGGCAAGCATGTTTTGTGTGACCAGTATTCGAACCCGCGACCCTCGGATTACGAGTCGAACGCCTTATTACGCATAGCCATGCCGGGCCCTGAGGAGGCTTGTGTTCTTGATTAAATATCTGATTCTAATTGCTTAATCGTCTTTTAAAATGGTGATTGTTATTGTGTACTTGAATTAAGTAACAAGTATGTATTTAAAACCTTATTTAAAATAAAGATCAGAACAACGTTTCAATCTACAATATTAATTCAAGTGGGTTTCTCGTCATCATGAATAAGTAACATTCGATAAGAAATGCTCTAAAACTTTGATCAACTTATTGCATTTCTTATACAATACGAAGTAAGAATACTTATTTAATTAAGTAACAAAATGGCATATATGAACAGTAATTAGTATTTTGAAGTTCATACTGCCATATTTCACAGCCACAACTTAAGCTCACATAATTCTGAAAATTGGCCTGAATTAAAAGTGTTAGCATATTTATATGATAAATCAATTAATATCTTGTTATCTATATATATATAACACTTTAATACACATAGCTAAAAGTTTTGTATATGGACAGTTTATTTGTTTCATGTAATTGTAAAGATATAAAAGAGTTAAAACACTTATTAAAACCAACGAATGTACCTTAAGTATTCCAACGCACATTAACGTATTTTGTATAAACCTTTAATCCTATCTCTCATTGCAGTAATACCTAGTGCCTGCGAGAAATACTCCATGGCTATTCCCTTGCTTTTTAATTTTTTTTCTCATAAAACCGGTTTATTTTTTTCGTGTAACTATATCAAGTACTTATCAATTTTTAAGATTTCAAGAATATTTTACACGGTAGAAACTGAAATTAATACCAGTTACAAAACACCTCGTTGTATAAAGAGTGCTTTTATAAAGAGTTTGGAATTCGTTTGCACGATCTACTGGTTTTTAGAGTGTTTTGTGAAGTAGTGAAATTATGTGTTTAATCTTTAGTTATCAATAACGTTTTACTGAGAGTATCGTAGTCGTGTTTTTTGTGGACTATACATTTTCTGGTTATTACTCTAGATTATAAATCCAGATTATGCAAGTTATTGAAAAACTACCTCTTGCCAATAATTCTGAAATATACATCAACTGTTACACTTTCAGACATTAAAAAAATCACTGTTGACGTATCGTGACTATGGGATTAAAAACTATTACATTTCTTCTTCAGTATTCAACGCTGGTAATAAACTTACGTGTATTGTACTGTTAAAGGTAACAGTAAAATCACAAAATACGAACTCCCAGTGATTTAGCTATATGTTTGAAGGCTTATAATACTAAAATAAAGTGTTCTATCCTTGAACCCTACACAGGTATAATGGCTCATTATGGAGCTTTCAAATAAACAAAAACATAAAAAAATCGCCTTCTAAAGGCCATAAAAATAATATTATTGCGCGTTTATTATAAAACAAAACCGCATTACGTTATCTGATGTGTTCACCACGGTATCAAACCTCTAATTTTAGCGATTTAAGTTAGTAAACTCAATCGCTGTCCTACCTAGAGACAGTGTGGTTCCTACTAATGTCAAGGAATAGTGATATGATATCAGTATTCGTTAAAGAAATCAAATGATTAATTTTTACCATTTTAATTAAGGATTGTTTGTTTAACGTGGTTGAAAGAAATCCTCAACACATCTTTATATACCATGTGATAGGATATTATATAAAATATTAAAGAAGCTGTTATGTACAAAGATGTATCTTAACATAAACAAAACATTATATATAATCTTTTATGGTAATAATTTGTAGACAATTTTAATATTTACAATGAAAAACAGGTAATGTTTTTAATTTTTGCAATTAAAATTCAATTTATATATTTGTGTTTACTGAAACACCTCAAATATAGTTGTGTAGGGAACATGTTACGATTATTTTACCTTGAATGTGCTAAATAACCTATCCACGTTATTATTAACAGTTCATAGTTCACTGACCGACGTTAGACAATATAATATAATATGTATATATTTAGTTTGGTACCGAGTGGAACTAATTTTTCATTTGAATGTCACATCAATCATGCTCGCCATTTGAACCGTGGGTACGTTATAATGTGACGATCAATCTCACTATTCATTGGTAAAAGAGAAGCCCAAGAGTTGGCGGTGGGTGATGATGACTAGTTGTCTTACGTTTAGTCTTACACTGCTAAATTAGGGGCGGCTGGCGTAGATACCCCTCGTGTAGCTTTGCGCGAAATAAAAAAACAAAAAACATTTGTATGTTTGAAAAATGAAGCAACTTTCTTGACTGTAAACCTCCGAACTCCACAGACCATAGTGTTGAAGGAAGTGTAATGAAGAAAGAGAATGAGCTACAACGACAGAAGGCGAAGTGTCGTATGTAATACTAAGGTGATTTCAGCAACTCGCGATTGTTGTTTTGATAATAATTCTTTAAAAATGTCTGTCTCGTTTCCGTAACCAACTTTTATAAGGTTTTCTTTTTGCCCCAGGCATGGCATCCCCAGTTGGTTGAGGCACTCATCTCGTAATTCGAGGCTCGCGTTTCGAATCCTCGTCACACCAAACATGTTCGTTATTTCAATCGTATGGTCGTTATAATGTTACAGTCATTTCCAATGTTCGTTGGTAAAAGTTTGATGGTGATAACCAGTTGCCTTTCCTCTAGCTGCTAAATCAGGGACGACTAGCACAGATAACCCTCGTGGAGCTTTGCGCGAAATTCAAAGCATTTTTTGTTTGTTTTTGAATTTCGCACAAAACTACTCGAGGGCTATTTGTACTAGCCGTCCCTAATTTAGCAGTGTAAGACCAGAGGGAAGGCAGCTAGTCATCATCACCCACGGCCAACATTTACCAACGAAAAGTGGGATTCACTGTCATATTATAAGGCCCCCACACCTGGGAAAGCTTGCTTTTTTGGCGCGAACCCGCGACCCTCAGATTATGAAGCGCACGCCTTAACGCGCTAGGCCATGCCAGGCCCTCGAAATTTAAACCAAACAAAGAAACAAATGAATTCTTTGGCCCATTTCATTTAATTTAAAAAAATTACAACAATTTAATATTTATTGTATACATCTTCCCTTTTAGGATTGAGATCACTGTGAGGTATTTATGTTTGCTAGTGATATGATTGGAAGTGAAATAAAATCACTTCCACTGTAATGTGGAAATAAATAAGGAAAGAGTAAGTCATCTGATACTTAAATGCATTTGGAATAATTTCTTACCTTTTCTTTAAATTTTTATTGTTTTGATGTGTTTCATTTTCACGTGAGAACATATAAATACAGTTAGTAAGTTACGTAATTTATCCCTGAAAAGAGCACACAACTAATTATGGTCGTCGCTGAATGTGCTACATGAAGAAATGAGAAGCGTATTCTACACTAATGAGTCGATTCTTCAAAGTAAATTCTTTTAATGGACCAACTGTTGTTTTAATAGATAAGGTATTTATAATATTAAATAAAAAAGTTCTTAAAACATTATGAAACCTTTCGGATTTATTTAGTGTTATTTTATTTTATAATGAAGATTTGTATGTATTATATATTTTTAACCCTGTACTGAAAACAAAATATTTTACACTAATAAGTTAACTGTGATACTTATGTGGTACTGTTTACTTTAACATCACATTTTAGCCCGTGTTGGCTTGACAATTAACTGTCTGGTTGGAGACCCACGGTGGACATAACTCAGATGACTCATTAAGTGGCTTTAGGCTTAAACAAACAAGCCACCACATTTTATGAGACAAAAATAATTCAGATTTACAGAAATACATTTATTTGTGATATATCAGCTGACTATGACATACACAGCATACACTTACATTCATGTACACATGAACACATATATATGTACACATATATCATAAATAGTGCTCCATTACTCCAATAATAGCAACAACAAATCGGTAACAACAATTATTGTTTTACGTTTTACGTTGTAGTTATTTGTGTTTTCAACAAAAATTTCAATACATGTGACTCTTACATTTACCATGTACTAATAGGCTCTAAATACAAATTTATTTATACAGAACATTTCTAAAATAAACAAACGCAAAAAAGTCTCGATGAAACATATTTTCATTCTTACTCATATACTTATTTTGAGTAATTTTACACATAGTGCTAACTCATGTTATGCCATATACATAGTGCTTACTCACGTTATGCCAAATACATAATGCTTACTCAAGTTATGCCAAAGTTACATCCCATTAAAAATAAACAACATAATCATATGGTTATTTGTTGTCAACTTAAGTGCAATGAAACATAATATTTTTGCGACACTGTGTATATTCACTTGTACTACAGTGTACAGACACTTTGGTTTTCACGTAAATCCAGCATTTTGTAAAATAATTTACGTATACATACTTCATTACTTAAATATACTAAACATTAACGAAAAATTGCTAATACACAGACACCTTCAATACTTAACGTATTTAAACGTTAAATTAGTCATGTACAGACACTTGATTAACATTTTAACATGCAAATATACAATTATGTATTCTTCGACATGAAAGCAAACTAACCATTAAACTGAAATAACTGATGTTATGTCTTTTAACAGATGAGTCTAATTTTTTACTCAAAACATGTCATAAGTATCATTATAATTATCATAACTTCAAATAAATCGCAATGGTTTCATAATAAGGCACAACAATATGCATAAATAAAATTATCACAAGTTTCAGAATATCCAGTTTCACTGATTTTACACAGATATGCTTATGGAAAATCAATAATACTTGTTAACCTAGTTAATTTTAACAACTACGTGGTAATATTTCTTAATTAATCTGTGATAGTGTCACGAAACTGTAAATGCTAACGACGTGCTACAGTTCGCAAGGAGCAAAAATGTTTTGAAAAGTCCGCCATTTCGATTCGAAAGTAAAGAAGTTTTAAGGATATATATATACATATATGCCGATTTTGTTATGTATTATTTATAAAATAGGTGTCACTGCGCACTTGAATTTTGCCACAAAGTAGAACGACAAACACAGACTAAGATACAATCTTATTAACTATGACTATGAGACTAGCTCTTAACTGTGAAGTACTTCTACCTGTTTCCTTGTGCTGGTGAAACTTATGGTGACTTTACCAAAGAAAATTGACTCGATTAGTTTTCTTCATGGCCCGGCATGGCCAAGCGTGCTAAGGCGTGTGATTCGTAATCTGAGGGTCGCGGGTTCGCACTTTCAGCCATGGGGGCGTTATAAGTTACGATCAATCTCACTATTCTTTGGTAAAAGAGTAGCCCAAGAGTTGGCGGTGGGTGATGATGACTAGTTGCCTTCCCTCTAGTCTTACACTGCTAAATTAGGGACGGCTAGCACAGATAGCTCTCGAGTAGCTTTGTACGAAATTTAAAAACAAAAAAAAACAAGTTTTTCCAAACCTTGAGATTTGTATTAGGGACAAATATAAAGTAGATTTATCACAACTTCTTAGGGTTATCTTGTTTTTTTAGAGACTTCTTTGAGTAACAATTCATTGAGGAAATATTTTCACTGAAACTACAAACCCACAAAATGATTCTATTTCATTCTTGATGGAGTTTGAATCAGTTTGTTCCAACTACCTACAGACGTTACACAGAACAGCAAAACACAAGAAACAAGAGTTATTAACTAACTATTTTTAAAAGGGACATAGAAAGTGAAGTTCATAGGGCTAAGTGGTAGGGATATCCAGAGTGTGTGAATTGATACGTACAATGACAGCTTATTACAGAAGAACTTGTGTGTGTATAATAGTATGTAACAACTGTCTAAAGTTTGAAGATCACCTATTTCCTTTATGACCTTGACCTTGTGATCTACCATCACCTAATGAAAAAGCATTGGATAGCTCTAGTAGTCGACTGAGACAATATTGGCGGCTTTCGGTTGCTATAACTGTGATTAATTGTCGAACCAGTTGTTAGAGTGAAAAAGTAATGACGTAAAGGAAGTAGTGTTTGTTGAAAAATGTTGTACACTACATTGTGTGTTTGCTACTTGATTACTTTGTAGCTAGGATAGTCACTAATTGTGAAATAAATGGCTGAAAAGAAGTGCTGTTTCTTTATTTCTTAGCTATTTGGTGGTATTCACAATGAGATGAGTGTACAAACTTTTGTGATTGCCACTTGATTATCATAAAGTTAGGATGGTTTTTTATAGCCAATTACTTTCCATCTGATGATCGTTTTCATATTTTTTTCCATTTCAGAGCTGAGCACTCTCACCGACGACCATCTCTTCTTTCTAACGATGCTAGAGAGTTTTCTTCACATATTTTCCAAACTAACAAACTACAGTTGTCTCGTACAGTGCCACAGCCTAACTTACAACGAAACCATACCGCGAGTAATGGAAAATTCTACTCGGGATGTTGTAGTGGATAGCCGATAACAAAAGACACCGAACATCATCAACAAGCTCGTTCAGAATTTATCAGTGAAAAGCAGTCACTGAACTCGAACGCAGCTCAGATTCATCAACTTCAAGAGATACCCTCCTAGATTCCAGCCAGCAGTCTCAAACACGTATTGCCAAAAAGTACAGAAAACTCCATATCAACAATGAACCATCTAATAACAAAAGCAGATTTCTACGTTAAACCATCACACAGTACAAGACGTCTTTTTGTCTTCTTGTCCTGCCAGTCAAGTCACAATTAGGATCGCCTAACTGACACAGATTCAAACAATACTGATAACGTCTGTGACCGACTTTTCTTAGCCTAACATCGGCAGCTCTTTCGTCAGTTTTGTATTAAAGTTTCTTCTTTAATAATCCACTGTTTATATAATCCATGTTTTTCCCTCTTATTTCTGCTTCTTTCTTGCACAGTTAGGATATTTTACTTGGCGTCCTGGAATTTTGTTTAGGTTCTCCCGTTTTCCACTACTGCAAATTCTTATTTTGATCATTCTCCCTCTAATTCCAGCTCTGAAAAGGGACCATTCCGTGAAGTGGTTAAAATTAGATGTATTGAAGATTCAAGTCTAAATACCATAGTTTCAGTATTGGTAGACTCTAGCCGTTACTTAATAAGGTATTCCTTTCAATAGTACATAAAATGTGGTCCACAAACATTTCACGTCTGATTTAAAAATTCTATTCTGTGTCATTGTTTAACTCATGCTGTACAATGCTTTATGCTAAACAAAAAGCTAGTCAATAACTTGTTTGAATTAAAATCTAAGTCGTTAATTTAGTAACCTAATTCCACCTATATAAGGAATCAGTCACAAATTTGCTTGGGGGGCGAAGAAAAACAGAGATTTCTGAGCGCCCCTGGTTGTCTACTAAGCCAAGAAAGGGATTATTTGAATCTAAAATCACAGTACCCGCAAAGTAAAAACAAACAAGGATAAGTTAGAACATGTTATCTACATTACTTAAGAAGTGGGTGCTGGACCATAAAGTACAATCCGGTAACTATAGTATTTAATAAATGAGTAGTGTTATAGAATAGAATATGGCAATTAAGAAACATATGTTGTTAAATATTATGTAATTATGTTTTATATAATGGGCAAGTGAGTAGATGCATAATTAAAATTACCTACGAAAACACTTAAATACATTGCCCAAAATATTTGTTTTGAGAAATGAAGACATATATATATATATCGCTTGTTAAAGGATCCTGGGTGCTGTATTCGCGCAAACGTGACACCATGATGATAAAGCCACAGTAAAACGTTGGACAGTTAAAATAGGGTGTAACTAAGGCATTAAAAATTAATTAGTGGACTAGAAATGAATAGTTCTATAATCTACAAAATAAACGGGAATTAAAGAACCCAATTTAGAAAGTAAAAAGCTGTAGTTAAAAGAAAATAGAGTGATAACGTTAAAATAGAGTTTTTGACAACTATAGCCACGAAACTTAAGATGTTTATTCCGTAGTTTGTCATGAGAAGACTAGATTTAAGAGAGCGTAGAATTAAATACTGAGAGTAAATTCTACTTCTACGGTTACAGAAAATTAGAATCGTATCGTTAAATAAAACCTTATTAACGAGAGCTGTGGAAAGTTATGAATCAACAGCTATATCATCCCATACGATTTAGTTAAACCATTATAACTAAATCTAATGACCTTCAGGAAGAGTATAATGTATTAGGGGTGCATAATAAAACATTTAACTTCTAGGCATATGAGAACTTAGAATTTTATCATTCAGTAGAACTAAACTAGGACTAATGAAAACTCTGCAATTGGTCTTGAATAACGATTTAATAGTTGTGGTCAATAGGAATTGGAAGTGTAATTTTATTATTTAAACATATAAAACTTTAGTGATGTACAAAATTCGTAGTTAAAAAATAAATATATATACACTAAAATATGTATATACAGAATTGATAAAAAACATAAATAGCAAAATATTCTGTGTACCAATCATCATTATGTAATGCTTAAATAATGTATGAATGATGCACTTTCTTAAACTGAGTAAGCATTACAAATACACCCTTGTGCAAAGTAATTGAAACAGAACGGAAAATTACTATTTTTTCAATTTTTTGCGTTTTATTTCTGAAAATCTAAAAATTACTTACAAATTAATACATAATATGACCACCTTTTTTTTTCAGAAGATCATTAATCCGCTTTCGCATCGAGTCCACGAGTTGACTGCAATTTTCACTAATTTTTGGATCGTGGTACCACACCTCAATTATGGCCTCAGTTAGCTTGTTTTTCGTAGTACAGTCTTTTTCCCGATGTCTTTCTTTACAAATTGCCCAAAGATTTTCAATAGGATGTAAGTCCAAAGAGTTTCTAGGCCAGTCCAGTACCTTTATTCGCGTTGTAGTCATAGAATTCTTCACAAGTTTTGATGTGTGGCACGGAGCCAGATCTTACTGAAAAATTCCAGATCCATCTGGAAATCTCTTTTTCAATTCTGAAACGACTCTTCTCTGCAAAACTTCGATATACTGTGGTCCTCGCATCATACCTTCTACGATATATAAGTTTCCGACGCCATAGTAGCTGAAAAAGCCCCAAAACATCTTCTTCAAGGGATGTTTTACAAACTGATTGATGTAAGATTCTCGAAGTTTCTCACCTGGAGATCTGCGAACATGCAGACTTCTTTGACCCTGTAGAAAGAAATAAGTCTCGTCACTGAATAACACCTTCCTCCACTGTTCTTGCGTACAGTTCTTGTATTTCAGACCATATGAAACCGTTTTTTCTTCATTGAGTTGGTAAGAAGTTGTTTTTTGACTGGTCTCTTTGCCCTTCTAATGCAATTTCGAATGACGTAATATTTCTCAAAATTTCGTCATATATTCCAAGAATAGATCGACCGTACTGCAAAACACAGCTAATGGCGACTTTTGTGTGAAGAAATGACTATTGAAAGAAATCAGCGGGTCCAACGAGCCTACACCGACCACCATGCTGAAAATATTGTAAAATGACCATTTGTTTCAATTAATTTGCACAAGGATGTAATAGACCGTTATACTGTAAAAAGTAAAGTGACAAGCCACTAGGGTGTATAAAATTAAAATGACAAACCACTAGACTGTATAAAATTAAAATGACAAGCTACTAGGCTGTGTATGCGTAAAATGATATAGTAGACAGGTTAATACAACGCCCCCCGCTAGTACAGCGGATTTACAACGCTAAAATCACGGGTTCGATTCCCCTCGGTGAGCTGATGTGGCTTTGCTATAAGAAAAACACACACAAACACAGTTAATACAACGACTAATTTGAAATCTTTACGACAAACCAGAAAAACCATGTTGTTCACATTACCAAGTAACTTATTATATTTAGTTATTTCTCAGTTTATCTAAAGTGAAACAACAATCGAGTCAAAGATTTAATGCTCTTCGGTGAATTTTCTGTTGCACAAATTTGCAGAATACATATAAGTATCTTCTGAATGAAACATTAATTAACTTGCACTAAGTAGAGTCACTTTGTGCATGTTAATTGAAAGCTTAAACAGGCGGAATGCTCTACAATATTTGAGGATTAGAAAAGAAAAACAATTATTTTTCCTGAAGTTATTAAAAGACTAGATTATTATTAATCTTAAAGCAAATATAGGCAGTCACGTCAAAATTGATCACTTATTAAAAGCAGTTTTAGAGAATTTTAGAAACAAATAAACAAGTTTTTAGGTTAAAAAGACGCTCTTAGTTATTTTAAAAATAGTCTTCTGAATGCATATACACCAGTAAGAGATGCGGTGACGTAACCAGGTTTTTCCACTTGGGGAGACAATGAATTAAAAAGCTGAAATTGATCTAAATGTTTAATAAAATGATCATTAAAATAGATGAAATCAAATGTATTAATGTTTATAGAAGTTTTATTTTTCTGTTAAATTTTACAAATTGAGTTGATATATATATATGTAATTAAAAATAATATATGATCAATATGCCTAGCTTTTTCAGGGGGTCAGGCCCCCTTAACTTCCCTAGTTACGCCTTTGAATAGTAGCCTCAGTTTGCTTTACTTTAACATTAGATACCTTTTAATATATACAATGTGTTTTGAATAATGACCACTCTAAACGATTATTGACTGATTTTAATGAATAAACTCCACATTATATACAAATATTAAATATTGTGTGAGATTTTGCCGTCTGGAACTAAACCCTAACATGCTATTTTAAAAATATCAGTCTTATACATATACAACCAGGCTTCGAATGGTTTAACAAATTAAATAACCTTAAAAAAGAGGTTGAGTGAAAAATAACGTTGCCTACCAGGTGGTTCAGCATTAATAGAAACTCTGCAAATGCGTGAGACATATCCAAACCAGTTATTTTAAATCAGTCTGAGTATACTTCGTGGTATAAAACATCATCGTGGTACAATACGTAAAAGTCAAACGTTTCTCGTACATGATGAATACGATAATTAACATAATATTGTACAACCAAACGTTTTGCACACAATTATGTGATTCGACAATGTTCAATGCAAGCGCATATCTGGATGTGAAGATGAACTATAATATATGTTACACCACAAAACTTTGCATACTTTAAATAACATCAAAAATATCAAACAATTGCTATATCTATGTAACTTGAAAAGTACATAGAAACACAGAAAAAGTACAAGTCACAGACAGAGAGACGCTACTTCGTACAACTAAATGTTTCTAAAAGACTCATTTCGTGGGTAAATTAATTTGAGGAATTTTACACGGACTTTTTCTACTTTTATTTGTGAGGATCCATAAGTAATTCTACTCTTTAGGTTTCTATAAAACATTTGTTTGCGAGTTGTTTTTCTGGAACAAGAAATGTGGTCAATAATTACGAAATGCATTGAGTGAAGAGGATTCTTCGTATGCTATGCAGTCGTAATTTTGTTCTATATATGTATATATATATATATATATATACACGTGTATACATCAATAAAGTACTTTGTACTTATTAAACACATATCTCAGTTATTGCAAGAACATCACAATAACTTATTCAGAAGCATGTATGCATATTGTACGGCACATACATACATATTTAGAAAACACGACAATAAACATCATTCATATAACGAAAAGCCCAAATACTGAGTATGTTTTTAAGAAATGTCTCCATAATCTTAAACCTAATTAAAATATAAAATAAGACAGTTCGAAATAAATAAAACCCATTATATACACTATAGAAGATATAACATTTCAACAAGACATACAGCCATTTTCAGCTAAAAATATTAAAATAAAAACAACGAACAATTATTTTAATAGGATAAAAACCTTGTATGTATAGAGTCTCAAAATAAAAATAAAATAATATTAATATTATAATATACATATTTTTGCCTTTAATTCTTTTATTATTAAAGCTTACTCTGTAATTATTTTATTAATATTAATTGTGCTTAACTTTAATTTCAATTTCTTCAAACAAATGTTTTTATGCTTACAATGCCCAAAATCTATGTGTTTGTGTGTAGAATCCTGGTTTATTTCTGAGTTATATTTCGTAACTTTGCGGCCCAAAATCTGATAAAAGGTTGAACAATGAAAGACTATTGAAAAACAATTCATAGTGCTTGACGTTTGCCAATGCAATGGGTATTTACCTTACCAAAGCGTTTATTACTGGAAATGGCGATTTAAAAACTTTTTTTTTTAGTTTTTTGCCCAGATTTTAATTTACGTCCCGTTTCATCTGTACGACGTTTGTTTGTTTGTTTTCAAATTTCGCACAAAGCTATTCGAGGGCTATCTAAGCTAGCCGTCCCTAATTTAGCAGTGTAAGACTAGAGAGAAGGCAGCTAATCATCACCACCCACCGCCAACTCTGGGGCTACTCTTTCACCAATGAGATTGACCGAAACATTATAACGCCCCATGGCTGAAAGGGCTAGCATGTTTGGTGTGACCGGGATTCGAATCCGCGACCCTCAGATTACGAGTCGAACGCCTTAACCCACCTTGTTCGACGTAAAAGAAAAGTAGAGCCCTTGTATGTATTTACAATATAGCCTTTCAATTAGACAGTAAAACTAATTCAAGTACACAAAGTTTTTTGTGCCCTTCACCAAAACCAGAAATTAAGAAAATCAAATAAGAGTAACAATTTCTAAAGCACAAAAATATACATATACTATTGTTGAAACGTTTATAAATCAGCATAATCTAGTCGAAGTCTCTTCTATGCACTTTTAGCATAAACACGTGACCCGGAAACCCGTTAAAGTTTTTCTTGTTCTAGTTACCTCTGTGTCTTTGTTTTTATAGCAGATAGTATCTACTCTGCCTAATGAAATGATGCAGAACACTTCGCTTATGTGTTAGAAGGGTAAAAACTGTAACACCTTTTGCTGTTCGAGTGGATGGTGTCTGCATGTTACAGTCCGACTCAGGTGTTTCTCTATAAAGAAGACATGTATAGTTAAAATCACATAGGTAGGGAAAGTACCAAAATTATATTATATGTGGAACAATCGCCACATATTATCCAATGTATCCTTAGAAAATCCATCCTCGAGAGAAAGAACTGCCAATCGACGTGCTAGATCTGTAGAAACAATTGTGTAAATGTCTTCTGAAATACGGACTTTTTGTTTGTAAATAAATACAGGTTGTGTTTATTTCCCAAAAACTCCGGTCCAGTCTTCGTATTTTCACACAAGCTTCAATTTTAGTCAAATTTCTGAACACAAACTCATCCTCAAATTTCCTGTTAAATCCTGTTGTTAAAGTGAAATTATCTAACACGTATACGGAAATCAGTTTTAATTAAAAATACCACACAAAATACTGGTAACAAAATTAAGCAGTCATTAAATAAAGTTTACACAGATCCCTACAATCAAACAATTATTTATAAATTGGCTTGTAACGAACCAGATAATTTTACCTGAGGAAAATGCAACATAAATAAAGAGTAGAATTACAAAACATACCAGACTGCTTTCCTCGCATATTTATAAGCATTTTACACCAAAAAAAAATACTTCCATTTTGAAGAAATGAATTCTAAGCTTATAAATTATAAAATTAGTCCTTACAAAAAAATAACAGAATTATTAATAATAATTAAATTACGAGCAAAAATAAATCTTAATATTGGTGTTAATGTTCACTTATATAACTCTGTGCATGTTGGATAAAGTTTTATCCTAATTTAGTCAGTTTAATGTTTTCATGTTAGTACTTGAATATGGTTGCATATGAGATCAAAACATATTAATAGTCTTCCCACGTGGCTCAAATACAAAGTACTAAAAATCGAATTTCTTTACCAGCTGTAAGCATTGCATAACAGCATATCGTGTTGTGTTATACTTAACAAAAAACAATCACAGCATTTTTAATAAAAATGTTTTACTCACTTTAAACTGAACTATTATATATTTAATTGATTGTTATGATGGTATTTTTTCGAGTATTATGATACTTAATGTAGTTTAAATGTTTTATGCTGCCGTTATTTTATGCACTTAATTATATATTTTTTATTTAAGTATGCCACAGAAAATATAAATAGCTTTTGTATACTTAATATTTCAAATTTACTACACATACTGATTAGATAACATTTAAACTAATACTCTACGTGCACCTCAGTAACGGCCCCGCATGGCCAAGCTGTTAGGGCGTGCGACTCGTAATTTGAGGGTTGCGTGTTCACATCCCCGTCGCGCCAAACATGCTCGCCCTCCTAACTGTGGGGGCGTATAATGTGACGGTCAATCCCACTATTACTTGGTAAAAGAATAGCCCAAGAGTTTGTGGTGGGTGTTGATGACTAGCTGCCTTCCCTCTAGTCTTACACTGCTAAATTAGGAACGGCTAGCACAGATAGCCCTCGAGTAGCTTTGTGCGAAATTCCAAAAAACAAACGATATGTTTTAGTGAAATTATGCTAAGTAAATGCAGCCCGGTGTATGTACACAAAAAGTATTATCTCACCTAAGCATAATTTATTTATCTATTCATGAACTTTCGATATACATTTAGATGAAATCTGCCATAAGTGATGCAAACTTTAATTATAATAAATGACATATTTTTTTCCTAGCTCATAACATTTAGTTTTTTGCTTTTTGAAAGAAATTTTTAAGTTTAAATTTACAATAGTTTCTGGTTTTTCAATCTCGAAAAAGAGATGTCCAACTATTAAACTTATCATGTAACAGTGATACACAACACTGTCCTAATATTCGTGAATCATGCACCCTACTAGCTTATGGAATTTTATTGTCGAAACTGTTTCAAGTTTTTAAATTACCAACAATATTAAAATATCAGAAAATATAAACTTTAATTAAAAATGTGCAAAATAAAGAACTTAGCAGGCTGTCAGAGAATGTTTAAGCATGGTACTCAACAGTTCGTCAACACATGTACTTAAACTTTAAACGTATAGGTATACAATAAAAACACTTTTATTCCATTTCTTACAACACAGTTAGCTTAAAATTTGTATCCAAAACAGAAATAAATAAGTTAAGATAACTTGACAATTCGACTAGTTAATGAAAGATATATGATTGTTTTCAGCGTTTGAAAAAAAGCCAGAATTTACATGTAAGTATAAATTAAAATATTAGGTTATGGATCTTGTGATAAGAATATAAACCCAATATTTCACGTACAACAAACCTGACAGTTGAAAGATAGAAAGTCCTTTTAAGCAGTTTGTACAGATTCATAATTCGATGTGATCTACCATAATAATTCCTATTATTTTTTATACTGTTTAAACATTTTCATTGTTCTTTTGATTGGTACATTCAGTCATTTCAAACCACTGAACTGACTCATTGGAACGTATTTCAGGTAACTTAGATTCTTGATTTGTCTTATCGAAAGATATTCTTGGTATCCTCAATAACTTCGGTGATTTACAATGAGTTTTGTCATATTCTAACGCCAGTCTGTCTGAGTTGGAAGACAGCTCTGAATACATCAGTTGTTGAATCGTTTCTCCAGATGACATTAAAAGTTTTTGGGAAATCCGCGGTGAGTCAGTGTCAGGATTTGACAGATTTGATATTTCATCAGATTTATTTTGTAATTGGCTTGATTCTTTAGAAAAAACATTGATCTGGCGAGTAAGCGGTGTTGATTTATTTGTAAAAACCTCAGGTATCTTAGCGTCGTGGCAACTCTTGTTTGAACATGTCTTGCAATTTTCTGGCTGTTGGACTGGCATTCCAGTCGTGGCATCCACATTCACAGAAAAGTAAGTTTTGTCTTCTAAAGATATACTGGGAGATTTATTTATTTGAACTGACTCTTTAGAAAGAACATCAATCTGAGACGAATCATCGATGGATAGTTGTGGTATCGTCAAGAGCTGAACTGGCTTACTCAGAGATATGTCAGCTTTTCTTAGAAGCAGAGAAGACTGTAATCTTAACGCATTGCTAAAGTTAAAAAAACAAACAAACACCGACAAATGTATTATTGGAATCCATAAACTTAACGCTTATGAAATGAAGGTATAATACAGCCAATAAAAAATGAATATATGGCATTGCGTACTAGCTTTTAAGATGACAGGCTTTTCAAGAAGAAATTATTAATTTTTGCTGAAACAACTGCTGCAGCAAGATTAAACAATACACTAGTTAAAATTAAATTAATACACATCTCTGTCACCCAAGATTCTAATAATGAAATACTAAAAGATAGTATCGAAAAATTCAATACATTATTTTGGAGAACATTGGGTTAATCTATATTTTTTCTTTTGATAAAATATTGACTAAATTTAAATTTAACAGTTTGATAAATATATTTCTAAGCATTATTTATTTATATAATATTTAGTTTATATTACTGGCGATGTAACTTTCACTAGTTATATCAATGTTAATTTAAACCATGCTATGACTAGATCAAGAAATTTTTTTTATTTTCCCAATTGTAATATAAACAAGCACTTAAAACTTCAGATTACATATGCTATTCAATATTTTACTTTACAAATGGATATTGAGAAGGCTGTAAGGTACATTTACTAAAATATTTTGTTATTTTAAAATATTAATTTTTATTTACATTTGATAAAATTTAATTCTCACAGTTTCTTTGTTTCTTGATTTTAATTTTAGTTGTATCATGATGAAACTTTGGTAGTTTTTATTTTATGGTGTCTGCTACAATTGGGGAAACCTATGAGAGACATTTAAATGAATAAATATTACCAGCCATAAAATATGTGACTAAAGGTGCGTATAACAAGATGTCGAAAACTAATTAAATATTTTTATGACAAAAAATAAACTGTTCCGTAATTTTCATTAGGTTATTGAGTTATGTTAATTTGGAACCGTTTGGTTATCATTGACCTGAATGTTATAGTAGTTGTTTTAATATTTCTAAAGTTTTAGAATTTCTAAAATTTCTTTATAATGTTGTAGTTCGCAACCATACTATAATTAATAGGAATGAATGCGCATTGAATCACAATTTTTCGGAAGTATGAATTTGTTACAGGACGTTGTCAGGTCCAGCAACATCAGAAATACAGATGGGCTGACTGCCTTACTGTAAAGCGAAGACGTTTCCATTCGATAAATTTCGTGAGCACTTAAAACAGGTGATAACACTATGTAATACAATAATACAATTTTTAATTTTTCTTGTTCCTGGGCAGAAAGTATTTTTCAATTACTTAAGCCTAAAGTATATGGAAAAGACCTATTTTTCTCCTCAAACTTTGCTTTTGTGACCTGGAAGCGTATAATAAAAACATAACAGGAGAATATATTTGGGAGCAGATACGCGAAAGATTTACATTAAAGTCGCAAATCTCGAAAAACTACTCACTTCTAAACATTTTTGTTCATTTAATACTTTTAGTATAAATACATATAAATTTTGATTCATATATTGTTTTATTTGGACCTTATGTAAATGAAAATTTATCAGTTTTTACATAACAAATAGGTTAATTTCCAAATGTCATTATCCAGGTCACAAAAGCAAAGTTTCAAGAAAATAATGGCCATTTTCTGTGCTTTTACAACATAAGCAATTAAGAAATAACACATACTATCCAGGAATAACATTTGTGTTACATAGTGTAATTAAAGTTATGTTTGCAAAGCAACGCCAAGAAACACGGTAGGAAATTCTTTTAGTGACTGAATGATATGATTATATTCCAGGGGATCAGACCAAGAACTAGCACTGAGGTTCTTTACCATGCTACTAGGGGAAGCATGGCCACCATAAGTTGAGGAAATGACTCTAATGTACTTAATATATGGCAAGCTGTACCATCTTCATAAACAGTAAGAACATAGTTTGCAAATTATGTTACAGCTGAGGTCCCCAAAATTGTGCTGCAGGAACATTTTTGTGAGTTTGCATAATGTTAAAATTGGAGGCCATAAATGTTCAACACACATACACTTGTGGTAACATTTGATGGTAGTTTTAGTGTTTACAGCACATGAGGTGCTAGTATCAACACTTACAAGGCGTGTGTTGCATGGAAGAAACATTAACTTTGACATGGTAAATACGCTTATAGAATTATTGCTTTTACTTTATGAGGAATAGGCGAAGAAACCATTGGTCTTTATCATCTTTCCTAAGTAGGCTGAGGCATATCTATTGGTAGATTCTTCAGAACAGATGGTTCATTGTTGATTTGTTAGCAGAGTATTAATAAACTAGTTTGGTGCATCTGAATGAGTTCACATGGATAAGAGAACTAATTTCAATAATCATTATTATTTTCTGTGTTGGGTGTGGTGAAGATGCACAGTTTACCTTATTACTCCTGTCTGATGGTTTGTCCAAGGGAAAGATATGGACAGTCAAACAAATGCTTGCAAAGTTTATTATACTTGAATAAAATGACACATTTTTCATACATTATGAAAACATTTCATACTCGAAAACAAAGTTCGACAGTTTTTTGATCAAACATCTTATCTTCAGTAGAGAAATATTTTTCTATGTAAATGTGATGTACAGTTATGATTCTAGAGTAGATTTGTTGAGGTGTAAGCAAGAATATGTGTACTGGCTGACCTAAGTTCTGCTTTAGCTAGTCACTCTGTCTATATATTCATATATATGTTGTAGCAACAGCATTAATATTAAGCTTTACCATAGTAATTTATTTGGAAGGTTTTGGTTTAGTTATACTATGCCAGTATTTATTTATTTTCTAATACCAAGAAAGCAGCTTGTAGTTGCCTTCATGTTACCTCAACATAACTATTGAGGTAAAATTATCAAAGAAGAACCCATTTAAATTACCGTGGTTACGGTTGGAGACAGTTTGTCTATATTTAGCAGTGTGTACTGGTGGTATGTTTGAATCAACTGCAGTGAGAATGCAACTATAAAGTAACATATGAATGAAAATAAATGATTTTATATGGACTATAAGACTTTGGGGTATAAAGTTAAATATTTTGCCTCTAAAGCATTATTTTAAGATATAGTATACCGATATTTTCATTAAAACTGGTGAGAGAATAATTGAGACTTGAAATTATATATTTGGCAAACAATAGGATTTCATAAGAAAAACAGTAGTTTTAGCTAGACGTGCTATACTTGGATGAATACAAAATTTGAGTTGTTATTATCTCTATTCATATCAAATGGCATTTCAAATGTATCGAACTGAAATGTTCATGAGTAGGTGAAGTTATATGTAGAATGTAAAATTCACAAATTTTAGCTTGTATCATACCTATTATATTTAATTGTTATTTAATATTTTAAATCATGCATGTTGAAATGTTTAGAGAAGCACCCAGTTCTTAACCGTATTTCGTTACAAGGTGCAATTGAAATGCAAGAAAGTGTAGACAGCAAACATCTAGCGAGATGCAAGAAATAATATCTGTTCAGAATATATTAATAGTTGTAGCTATGCTAAACTTGTATCTGAAATGAAGTGAAATGCTTAATTAATTTGCATGGTCAGAAGAATCAATGTAAGTATTCTTGTAGTAGCTAATATATTTTGTTAATTATGTAGCAACAAGTTTATAGTCTCAACCCCATTTCTTCTCTAATTCACATAGGCAGACTTTGTTTGTGTAATAAATAGGCTTTAGTTAGAAAATGTGGTTGAATTTCAGGATTGCTGTGATCTATTGTCATGATAGTTGCAATAGTGGATGTACCTAGCTAAAGATCCAAAAAATTGAGAGACTGGGATGTCCACATGTAAAAATGATATATGTTATATTTGTGACATACTTTTGAAATGTCACTTGACTACAGCAGTAGCTGTTGTAATTATGAGGTTACAGCTTTAAAGTACACATTTCTGAATAAATAGAATTTGATTGACCTTATTCAATCCTGAGTTTTCTGATTGAGATCGAGCTCTTAACCTTTATGGTTATCTTACATTAAACTTACATTAATCATGTTGCTAAGCCCGCAAATTTGTGTTACAACTAAAATAAAATGTTTTGAAACTTTCCTAATTTACCTTTATTTCAGCAGAGGCCATAAATGAAAATACATTGCTGGATGACATATCCAATGGATAGGAACCTAACAAAGGCTAACAACAGACTGGCTCTGATGTCCATGTATATTACACAATCAACAAATAATCACCAAGGTACTAGGAATGCATCCATCCTAACCCATGACATCTTTGGCAACAGAGAAGTTTTGAATGCCTATCTAACATGGCACCCGGCTAATGATGGTGATACCAAGCCAGTCCAACAGTAGTGAAATCAGAATCGTATAATTAAGTGTCCTGTGGAAGGCTGTTTTTTTGAGAACCATCATTATTATTCACTTGTTTGCACTTACAATGAACAACTACATACTCTGCCTGAGAAAAATGTTTTTGAAATCTATTGATGCCTACTACTTCAATGACACTTGTTACCTTCACTTCATGGCTGGAGCAAATATTTCTACTTCATTTTTGGCAGAGATGGCCAAAATAACACACATAGCATAAATTTTAGCTCCAGTAACTAAATAAATTAGAGCTGAGCTGCCTTTTATATTCCTAAATAACATAAAACAGCATTATATAGAATTATATTAGATATATATAGTGAATTTATATTACTAAAGCACCAAAGTTATTAAAATTATCTTCTTCCAGTCAGTTTGTTTATTTGTTCTCTATAGAAGATGATGTTGCGATGAAGTTGGTTGTAAAGAAAATTGGTTGAAATTTAGAGAGCTGAAAAAGTTGCTGATTTTTGGCGTGTCTCTAAGGAATTCAGGAATTTTAGTACTCTAAATCATTAGAGAATTATTTGAAAAAGCTACCTTTCCAGCTTCAGTTGGTATGAAAACTTCTATGGTTGTGAAACATTGTAATTCCTCATAAGGGAATCGGGTGCAAGATCAGATGAAAGAAACAGTTTAACGTGGGTAAGACAAATAAACTTCACAGGAGTACAATGAAAAGAAAAAGAAGACCAAGAAATGTGAGAGAATGAATAAATCGAGAGAGAGGCAAAGCAAGGAAGTAATGTGACTCCAGTAAGAAAATGAAAACTGTTTCTAAATCTGTATGTTATTGATTGCAGTTAACAAACGACAATTTAACATGTTTACATTGATATGAGTTAATTCCTGGTGGGAATAAGTACAATCTAAATAACATTAGTGGAAAATAAGAAGGTAAGACTCTCCAAGAGGATAGGGAAGTGAGTAGATACAGTATTTGAATACAAAAATTGGTATTGTAATATTATTGCTACTGAGTATGATATTATCTTAATGTAACAGTTAACCAATGCTATAAGGAAACAAAGGTAACGAGTACTGATGCTTTCAACTGCACAAAGAAAGAGAACGTACCTGCTGATTTATGGTGTACATTTTCAGTTTTATTCCAGTATGAAGTGACAAAGCAAAGATTTACTTTTGGACTACTATGTTAGTTTAATGGAAGTTCATTTCACGAGAGAGAAAGCTGTGGGACTAAACAGCCTGCTAAATACTATCTTTTCATGTGTGTAATTATGTACACTGTATTTTATTTTTCTCTGTTTTAAAATAAAGGTTGTTTTAATTTTTATTAACATTCTACAGTTTTATTGTTTTATCACACACTAGGAATTAGAGCCGCTTTCTGTATGTCTTTGTGAGTAGTTTACATAAAAATTAGGATATCAGTTGCATTTACTCTTTGCCAAATTGAGCCAAACAGGTCATGCCACAAATGTTCAAGAGTACAATAAAAGATAATTTAAGATGGTGCCTGAAATACTTCATTTACGTCACTACTTAGAAAAGATAAATTAGGAACACCTAGTTGAGTAGCAGTATACCGAAATATAGACTACTACGCTTATATTATTTTGCTGATTCAACTCAATAGAGAATCAAGTAATCCATTAGGCTCAGTTTAAAGTTTAGGAAAGGAATGGCACCGACGAAATGTATATCTATCATGACGAACTGGTGTAATTCCAGAGTTAGGCATACTACGAATTGGCTACGCAGATTGGGAGTACACTATGGTAGATAATTTTAATGAGGGATTTCTCAATAAGAATAATGCAGCAGCACTCCCATGGTAGCTATGTCTATCACAACACGTTTTAAGATAGTTAGTTAAAAGTGGCCACCGAAGAAACAGCAGCCTGAATTGACTCAAAGGGTTAAATATAAGCAATTTACACAGAACGTAAATTTGAAGAAACCACATTAATTTTTGGTCAGTGACTGAGTTATTCAGATCTTCACGCAGATTTTATTTTGCAGTAAGGCCATGGTATATGCTACACCAAATATTTGCACAAGAAGTATGTTCTGTCACGATGGTACATGTTACTGCAAGATACATTCATGGAATATATGCTGCATTCACAGTCGATTCCTCCATGGGAACATCAACCAGAATGCAAATACAAAAGCATCTTAAGTGCTTGTGAATATCTGGACCACTGGACCTTGCTTCACAGCAGAGCTATCAGCTCCAGCCAGTAGTTTAACAGACACCAACCTACCCATAATGTCAGAGACCAACTACCTCATTGGGCTAATGCCAATGAAATAATACTAAATGTAAGGGTACAAGCAAAGGTCTAACTCAGTTTAAAAAGTTTTGCCTACAGAATGATGTAGTTGTTTTAAATCTTAGAATAGACGTGCTATAGAGTTTATCAGTCAGTTTTGTATGTGTGGCAGGTGAATTAGTCATCCACTGCGATCAAAACCGAGCGTTAACAGTGTAATTCACGAGCGTATCTAGCACTGTACCTAACTTAATATATTTATTTTAACGTTCATGGTATAATGCAAAGTCTAATACGTTTTTAAAGTGTAAAATTGTAATAGAAGCAAGCATGAGATAAACTGTTTTATGATTAAATGTCAGACAGCATTAGTTTGGGCAGTAACCTGCTTAACACGAGATAAAGTTCCAATATGTTTGTAATGGCCATAAATACAGTAAGTGAGATATGAGAAATAACTACTAGCGGTACAATTAGTATTGTATATGTTGAATCGTGACTGAAATCTACATAAAGTTATTAACACATTTAGAGGAATTGTTTAACAACTCCAATGACAATGTAAACCTAATACATTCAAGCAACTTAGTGAATTGTGAGCAAATAAGCCGATGCGTTTTTAGGTCCAAGTACAGATCAGCTGTGCAGAACTGTTATGACTCAGGATTATATAAATACTGACGAAGCATTTCTTCTAACCAAACACATACTAAAGAAGAAATATTAAATATAATTTCAAATTTACTATATGTAACTAACTACATACTGACGAAGCATTTCTTCTAACCAAACACATACTAAAGAAGAAATATTAAATATAATTTCAAATTTACTATATGTAACTAACTACACAAAATGTAGTTAACAGTTATTTAAGCATACAATTCCGTTTTACAAAAAAATTATCTGTATTATAAAATTATTTATAGTTAAAATATGTATTTGAGTTGATGATGTCAGTTTGACTCAGACTCTGACAAAGTACAGTGCAAGATAATTTCCACGAAAAGAATAAAAATACAGTTTTGACGAAGATGTTTGCGTATTTTGTAATCAGTAAGATAATTATTATTAAGATGCAATACAAATACACTTAGCACTTTCAAACTGAAAAATGAGTGTTATATTAAAGTATCCAACTGTTAATGATACAAATTCTATGGACATCATGAATGATATATCTGAAAAACAATCAATTTTAGATTGGTTTACTTTATGCTCTAATAACCTCTAAAAAGTATCACAACATTCTGTAAATGAGATTATTGATGTAATCCACCGTTATTTCATTCAAACTTGTTACTAGAAGGTACTTAACTCAGTTGAAGTAAGTTGAAGTAAGTAGTTTAGGGCCGTAGTTAGCAATTTTATGGCCCAATTCTGCCCCAAAATTCTCAATGTCATTACAATCTGGAGACTTTAATGGCGATGGCAATATTGTGACATCTTCATGGTGTGGGTAATCTTGTGTCATATACGCATTTTGGGCAGTGACACTGTTATTCTGGAACACAAAGCTATTGTCAGACCTTGTCCTAGTATATGGTATAAATATCATCTCTATGTGATGCCGGTAGGAAGCGCCATTGACTTTTTCCTAAAAGATATGAAAAGCAGTTTTTACACCATGAGAAAGAGCTGCTGAGAGATGTACTGAACTGCCTCTTGCATATTCTCTGTGGGAAAGAGAATCGTTCCTTATCTGTTCTCTAGGCAGGCAACGAACACGAATCCTAATAACATCCTTAACAAGCCTAAAAACAAGACAATTTGGAAAAGTGAAATATTGCCAATGTCAAAACTGTAACTTGGTATGTTATCTTGTCCAACTAACACCGTCACAGCAGTAAATTCTTTTTAATGCTGGTTTGCAATTTCAAGATTTATAGCAGGAATTTAACTTTTAATATCTTTCATATCTCAAAACGGTCTTTAGAGATTGAAATGCAGTCTGGAATGTTTAAAAACTCTGTTTCTCTTCTTCCCACATGAGAAAAAGTCTAAAGACTGTATGAACTTTATTGAGAAGTAACTTATAGGCTTAGTAAGTTAAGTAAGTTACGTTGTTCTGAAGGTAAGAAGGCGTAGCGGGTGTTGTTTCAAGCTGAGAAGAAGCGGTTTGGTTCTTTGAATCATTTGTGGGCAGGCATAATTTTGACATAACTCAGGAGATAAATGTCGAAATGAGTGAACAAGGAGAAGAAAGGTAGAATCAGGTACACAAGTTCTTGTTTGGACTGTTGCTAATACTTACAATCTTTATTGGTTTCCAAATAGTCCTTCTTGCAAAATAACGTTGTTTGCTCAGTTGTTTTTCATTTTTATTCTGAATTTAAGGAGTAAATATATTCATGCTATTCTTGTTGTGTGTTGTTGAAAGACTTCGTTCGGCCTTAACACATTATCTCTGTGGTCATCTCTGGCAGTTGATCTTCGATGTCTATGTTTTCTCTAGTTTGATGATGTTTCAGGATTCTGGATACAGTACATGGGAATACTCTACTGTTCTGGCAATGTGAGTTTGATGCATAACATTTCTGGGTAGAAAAATTTAATGTTCTATAACTTCTGGCACGTGATGAGGTATAACTCTAGACCAAGTATAGAAAAGCTGTGTAAAGAGAGCACTTATGTGTTTCGAAAAAGATTATATCAAAATCACACCATTTTATAGAAAACGTATGTATGTGTGTTTGACTAACAAATGCTCAAAACTCTTGATGACGAAAAACCTCCTTGAAGCAAAAATGTATCTCTTTGTTAACCTGAAGATGACCTAAGAAGGTCAAAAAGTTGTTCTTTGCTTTATTAGTGGAAGTGTTAATACCCATACCAACCGTCCTGAGATACAAATACTCAAAACAACTTATGCAGACCAAAATAACAACTAGTAAATGTACGTTGAATAATACGCTACCTTCTCTGTAACTTCTCAGGAATTAATTCAATAGCTAATCCATGCATGTAAACAATAACATCAATATAGAACACTATGCCAACACTTTTAGCTAAGACTGTACATTTGTTTACCATACAGTTTGCATGTTGAATTTTCATAGAACCTCCAAAACGGATATCCACAGTTTTTCTCGGTATCGCTATGTAAGGTACCTGGTATGAAGTACCCTTAACTTAGCATTATATGGTAAAATTATTAGTTAATAGCTATTGCATGAAATACTTAATATCATGCTAAATGGCGCCTTGTAGAAAGTTGTGACATGTGCATTTTGACCTCATTTGTGAACGTAAGGGTAAATCAAGTGCCATGCCTACTTCATAGGGAAGTTACAAGTGTTGAATGAAGTAGAAGCCGCAATACGGAGTCATACAAACCTCTAAAACCCTGGCAGTGGTCTTCAGAAAGAAGAAAGGTATTCAAATATTCTAAGTGTACTTCCAATGTGTGAACATGTTAATATTGAAATGTTATGCACTTCCAGTAGGTAAATATGTCAATATCGAAATGTTTCGTGTATACTACGCTATTAAATTATTTTACTCAATTATCAAATTGAGATCCATCGCGTGATTAAAAAGGTACAGTGAACACTTGTTTCCTGAGTTGCTAAGTGAATTTTCTGATAAAAGCACAAGAAGAGCTTAGATCGGTGATGAGAATTTTGTTAAGTATATTACTCAGTAGTCATTATATTTATCCTTCGATCATCACGAATCAATACCAGATCGACAATGAAAAAGTTAAACTTTTCTTAAGTGTATATTACAGAAGACATTATGAGTTTAAATACTGACAAACAGACTTTTGTTTCGAAGGTCTTGGTTTGCCTGAATGTCATCAGTGATTTCGTAAATACTGGAATACAAAATAGTTGAGTTTGACAGTCCTTACATGATATTAGTGTCGTTACTGAGCGTAGCTCTGCAGGTAACTTGGATTTTATCAAAGTTATTCATGAGGTAGCCACAAGCAAGCTGTGTAAACTGGTAAAGTACTTAATAAACCAATTTAGATATGTAAATAAACATTACAAAGACTTCCTCATGAATGTTTTAAACAAACTGAAATAAATGAAGCAACGACACACAAAGGATAGCAAAAAATGTGAATAAAATGTGAATCAAATAAGAAAAAAAAGGAATTAAACATGAAGACAAAATATTTGATCCCCAAATTAAAAATTGATGAATATAAGGTTAACTGTGATAAAAAATGTGTATAGTGTGTGAATTTGTTTGTGTCTGGTTAAGTAAAAAGCTACTTAACGAGGTATCGGAACTGTATCCAGTTATTGAAACCCAGAGTTTAGCAATATGGAATGTCAGGCTTAATGCTGTGACGGTTGGAGCAGCCTTCAAGACATTATTAGAAAATATGATTTACTTGTGATCTTAGTTGATGAAGAAAAAAATGTTTCCACAATTATATTGAAACATTTTGGAGATTTGTGGAAGAAATAATAGTAACATCACAGAGTTGATATATAGATAGACAGAGCATGCTATAACGTAATGACATGAACTGTATCAACATGTTTAAAGCTCAAAACTCATTATAATTTAACATACTCAACCTTTGCAATTCCATTTTTTTTATTAATACCAATGTAAAAACTGTATCATGACTTACCAATTATCTACTTCATGGAGAGCAACCTGCCGTTGAAGATTTGGATGATAACGTTGATAAAGTGGTGTAGCTTCTGATTCATATTGAATACCTTGCGCATTGTCAAAATAACCAGCTCGTTCAACTGTCCTGTTAAAGAAGAGCCTTTTTGTAATGACATCTTAAGAATAATTTTTTTAACATCACACAAATACATTTCACTCTTAGAAAGAACTTTAATAAACGCGATATAAAAACAAACCTTTTGTGAAAAAAATATTAAAACCATCTTACGACTTCATATGTATACAACCAAAAGTCTTTACAATAAATTACTAACGAAATTAAAATTTTGTCAGGATAAAAAAAAATTTAAAGTTGTGGAGAAAAAAAGGTTCTGCACACGGTATGAAATTTCGGAACATTTAAAGCATCATAGTTATTTATAAACACAAAATATAAATATTTTTTGTCCTTAAAAAGCACCATAACGCACGGTATTTTCAGATTCAAGTTTAAAATTTACATTACGAAAGGTGCGAGTCTCTTAGGAACAGATATCTTCACGTGTCCAACATAAATAAGTATTAACTCTAGTAATGTAGCGGATTGGTAGCTCATGAAAACTGTCAAACTTAATGAAACTCTCTTAATAGTGCCTTGTGCATTTTGAAACAAAGGCGCTTATTGTATATAAATTACCACGATTTTCTAAAAATTGCATGAATACATTTATTTTAAATTATACTGAATTTATTATCTTTTCAAGATGGTTGTTGTTGTTTTGAATGAAGCAGAAAGTTACACAATGGACTATCTGTACTCTGCCTACCACGGGTATCAAAAGCCGGATTTTAGCGTTGTAAACCCGCAGACATAGTGCTGAGTTACTGGAGGGCCTTCAAGATGGAAGATCATATTCTAGTGCAAACTGCTAAAATGTAGAAACTATCTTGTTTATCAAATTATTAAACTCTTAACGTGTCGTATTCACTGTGTCAATCTTCAAGTACCCACTCATAATGAATACTTGAAGTAGTAAAAAATAACAAATAAACATTGAATGAATACTATTTACTTTTGATCGTAGTAATTTCCTTTTATTGTTTACGTTTCCAGCTCTTTTTCGATTTCATGATCTACTGAATATCATACAGTAGATTTACGTTTTGAGTTAACATCGTGTCAGTTTGAATTATACAATAATATTCATTTTATTACTCTAGTTTTCACAAATCGCGATGAGTGAACCAGTCGTGAAATAACTGAAATGTTTTAATAACAATATTTAAAGAGAAACAAACTACATAAATCATCTGTATAAACGTGCAGTTTCAAAATATTTTTGGAGGAAACTTGTATGTTGGTTTGTATTTGTTGTAGAGTAAAGACAAAATAAGCTATTTTATACGTCCACCGCCAGGAATCGAACCCCAGATTTTAGCGTTGTAAGTCTTATTGCGTGCAAAAAGAAAATTTGCACTATTATATTTGCTTTACTTGAAATTATTGCTTAAAACATCAGCGAATAAAATAAAAACCGTGATACCTTTGATTGGATGGAAACTGCCCTAGTTGCCTTGTTTTTTGTCCATCAGCTATTACTTTATAATTATGGAGAACTGTGGACGTTGGATTTTGTTTCGTATTAATATATCCAGACCCAATATATTCAGTCGGAGTCTTTAATTTGCTTTGTAATTTCAGTGATGTTCTTGGAACGATTACGTTGTTGACAAGACTATTCTGAAACGATTCACGTTTGTCAAGTAGCATATTTTTTGAAACGATCGATTCCAGTGACAAGCAGGTTAGTTGCTCAGTTCTATCAACGTTAAATCTGTTGTTGACGGATAGAGGTAAGTCTGACATACTAGAAGATCTTGGATTTAGATGTGACTTTTCTTTAAGATGGTAGTTTGCAAAATGTTGCTTATTTTGCGTTTTGGAAACATTTTCCTTATCGACTGATTCTCTGAGTTGTTTAAACGTATCAGAACTTGCTAACTTGTTCAACTTTGTGTTAGAAACATTTTCTTTTTTAAGTAATTTAACTTGCTTCTCAAGTTTTTCTTCGGCGTATCTGAGCGTTTTAGTAGTCAATGCGCTATCTAAACTTGTCGCTTTGTTTGGATTTCTTAAGACAAGGGAAATGTTAGTCTGAGGAATGTTATATGTTTTTTCTTCTTTAAAAAAAGGTTCCTGTGTGCTATGTGAAGACATTATTGGCGCAGAAATCTGCTTAATGTTATAAAGGTTTATTTTATCATTAGCATTAGAACTACATGCAGCTACCAATTTGTTAAAAGCTTCTCTGGATTTTCGTTTATCTTCTCCTTTGTCTCTTGGCAGAGCCACAGGACATTTTGAGTTTGAACCAATTTCAAGATTTATAGTTTGCTCCATTTCTTCTCTTGCAAATGTCGTTTTCGATGAAAAGAAGGATTTCTTATTCGAACCGACAATTGCTTGAGAACCTGCAGCAGAACTTCCCACAGACTTTGGTCGCTGGGAAAACAGCAAATTATCCATAGCGTTAGGAACTTGTAGAAATTTAGGTGACGATTTATTCAATTGATTAAGTTTTCCATTCCTAAAATTTTTTTCTTTCCGAACTGCATTATAAGAGTTGGACCTAGAAAGACTAGAATTAGTTTGCGAATTACAGCCAGAAGTACTAAGGTTGATTTCCGAAACTGTGCGACCATCTACAGTCAATGGTTGATACGAATATTCAGGATTAACGTCATCTAGATCGTATGAACGTATACTGGAAGTGATTAATATCTTTGGTGGAGAAAATTCCGCTGAAGATTTTTTATAAAAAAACTGTCCCAATCTTTTCAGCATTGCCCTTCTCTGACTACTAGTGTTAGACGGCAAACGGATATTATTAGGTGAGGAAGGTAAAGATAACTGTTTTGATATTTCACTGGCATCAGAATGACGAACATTTGAAGGACTTTGTTTTTCAATAAAATTGTGAACAATTTCAGATACGTTTTCACTGAAAGGTTGAGAATGCGTTGAGATGTTGAGTTTTTGTTGTAACGGGTCTTCAACAGAATCAAAAGTTGCTTGCTCAGTAATAGTTTTACGCATCAATTCACCAAATTTTTGAATCGCCGAGGAGTTAATGTTTCTATTACCCTCTTCTATAATCACTTTGCATTGCGGGTTTTCTGAAGTTTCTTGTTCAAATGATTGTTCATCCATTGACTGGTTGAACTCGGTAAATGATGGTGCTGAATAACAAGAAAACTGAGGTGCCAACTGATTACTCAAATATTCATCAGCCATTTCTTCACTCGTTGTAGACATACTTTTAGGATTGTCGCTCATCCATGATAATTTTAATTTGCTGCTTGTCTTAATAAAATCATCTAAGCTCATTCTTCTTGGTTTGAAATGTTTGTTTATCAATGATGCTAAAATTTCTGATGCTTCTTTGTTATTTTTATCATCATCGTGACTTAATTTATCTGAATGAACTTTCTTTATTGAGTGACTTCGTTTGAGTAAATCATCAAAATTAAAAGAATGGCCTTGAGATCCATTGCTCGGACTATGAAGCACATTATCGAATGAGGCACAAAAACTATGCGTCCTAAGTCTATTGAAGAACGAATTTGGGTGATTTTCTGTATAAACATAGTTTTGTGAAAGATTTCCTTGGCTTGGATTTAAACCATAACAAGCAGCAGATGTGGATGGGTCTGTAAAAAGAACAACAACAGATAGAAAATATTATTTTTATGCTAGCTTATTTTTTATGACTACTATAATACACGTTTCTTTGTTTCACAAACTATCGTAGATTGTAACGTATGATTCTGAATGGTTTGTGCTATTGAAGCCTAATTTAATTTTCAATAAAAGCTTATAGCAGTAAACTGTACGTATACCATTACAGGATATTAATATATCTTTTATCTTTAATAATGACCAGTTATGACGGTTCACAACAACATATTATATTTAAAATCAAGTCATATGATTTCTATTAAATGTATTTAATCATCGTTTTTTTACGTTTTATTATTTATACTAAGTTTATCATCTTAGTGTCTAGGGCAAACAGAATATTTAATTTTCATTATAAAAGTGTTGATCACTTTTCTCTTTTGATATATCATCACAATAACCATTAATAAGGAAAAGTTATTAGTATCATCAGCTATTCTGACAAAAACGTATATTAAAATTTAGAATATATATATATCAAATTACAACTACAGAAATACATATACACAAAAATACTTGCTGTTTTTACTCTTTTCAATTTCTTCGGCTAAAAACCTTTCGATTTTGTCTGCAAATTTGCGTTTCACGCAGTACACTAAAAGGATGATTAAAAGCACAACTGACATGGTAATTAGGCCTAACCAAAATGGCTCTTCCAGCATTCGTTCACTGAGAGGTTTGTATCGGATCTGGAACAAGTATTGGTCACAATGTCGTCCTATAAAAATATTTTTTTTAGAATGATATATCCTTTTACAACAATGCATATTATTTTTCACTTATATTTCGTATATTCTGAATTTTATTACAAAGGGCGGCATAAAATGGATATAAGTTATACACTGACGCATCTCTCACCACTAGACCATTAGGTTGATATACAATAGGTAGTTTTTATTGTTACTAGTAACAGCCTGTAACTGAGCCAAATTAGGGAAATTCTGAAACGGTTCACTTTAAGAATCTTGGACATATATATATGTAATTGCACAAAATTGTTTCACCTGTTTTAATATAGTTTTATTCGAAATCAGAATAATTACACAACTACGTTATTTAATCCCCTATAATAACCATCCTTACAATCTGTAAACAATTAATAATCAGCATAAACAAAAAATTGTAATGGTTCATAACATGAAGGTAAGTAAAATATTAGAAAACAATACTGCAAAAAAGCTGTTTCCATGAAAATATATAATATATTTGATTATAAACAAATTCTTTACATCTTAATAATGATAAACTTAATATCAACAATTTTATAAACCACCACACATTATTATTTCATATTTATGTTGTTTTTAGTTTTGCAAGTTCTAACAGTTTGTAAAAAATGAGATACTTCTCATCAGTGCATTCTTTACACGTCTGTGTATGACATATGTTCGACATGATACTACCAAAGGTTGAAACTTTATTGTATATATACTAATCTATACTATCTATGTTTATTACTGGGTTAAGCTTCAGTTTTGCTAAATGAAAGTAGCTAGCTTTGGTCAGTAGGTGATGATAATAGACTCCCCATAACTATAACCCTTGTAAAGAGCTTGACTGGTCCTAATAAGTGAAGCATACACTTAACAAATCAATCATTTAATAGGTCAGTTACCATTGCTTTCTTTATATGTTTATGTAAAAAAAATCAAAATATGTCGAATGGTTTACAACAAAATAAATATATTTTAGTTCTGTTTTTAGGTCTTAATTTTCTTTTTCAGAATGATGGGTTTATGGGCGAATTTGAGACACTTTCAAAAACATTCTTGCCTTGTAATATTGAAATAAAAACCTTCATAAACCAAGCGCTTTCGAAAGGTAGACTTTTTTTCTTCAGAGGCAATCTGGAAATCTTGTAATATGTTATGCAGGATTGCGAAATCACGAACTTCTCTTCAAATAAAGTATGTCGTTTTCAAATGAACACTTAAAAATTGTGTGATATCTTTTCAGCAACTTTGAATTTAAGTGTACGAATGATTCTATTTACTTTCTGGTTGTATCTTTTTAAAGTATTTTATACAACTATTTCCTTCTATTTGCACGGATACAATGTACTAGTCCTTGTGACTACGAATCATGTATTCTTAAAGTATGTTATCACAGATCGCTTATGATTACACTGTAAAATTTAAGCCGTTTAAATATTATATATTTGCATATATCTTTTTTGGTCCAGATTTTGATATAGACCTTTTCATAGAATACATCCAAAATGGCATCGGGCATTACGTTTTAATGTTTCAAAATATATTATTTGTTATTTATGTTGATTTTGAATCTCACTTTTTTAATTTACAGACAACATTATCTGTAGTGTTCTAAGTGGTTGAAAGAGCCACTTTTAATATCGTTAACATTTAAGTATGCCGTTTTAATTATTTGTATCAATTAATTTAAGTTTCATCTTTTTATTTAACTGTTTGCTTATCGGGTATGTCGTCTGTGTTATACTTATAATTGTTTACTTGGCTATGTGGTCATCTGTATTATGGTTTTAATTCTTTTGTTGTCGAGAAAGGCATTTCTACCATTTGTAATTATTTTATTGTCGAGAATGTCATCTATATGATGTTTTTAGTTCTTTTATTTTCAAGAATGTCATTTCTATCATGTGTATAATTGTTTACTTCTCGAGAAGTTTCAAGACTTTCATTGCTAGTGTATATACATTTGTAGATAAACCACAAATATTAAGTTCCAACGTTTACGGTAACAAAAAGGACCCACTTTGTGGAAAAGTTTACGTTATTTGGTTTATTGAATGGGGAATGAAATGTTCACTTCATTTGTGCGCAACCATGTAAGTTTGCAGATACGTCTGTTAAATTTCGCGCAAAGCTACACAGATGTTAACATGTACCTGATTTTAAAGTAACAAATTTGAGGAAAGTCATTTTAAACCACCCACTGCTAAGTCTTAGATCGTTCTCATCAGATCTAATAATGAGATTAGTTCACTAGTCTCTCCTATAACGCACTCACGACCGCAGTTTATAGATAAGTATTTTTTATTTACCTTTTTACGCTACAGGGAAGCGAACCACGGAATTTGAGATTCACATTTCGACATATTAATCAGTATATTGCGCTTGTTAAACCTATTCAATTATCTATGATAAATATTTCCCCGGATGATTCTAGGTTTTATGTGGTGATTTTCCATATTCCTGTTTATTTATGATTTTAAGATACTCATCTGATTCGCGAGATATGCATTTGTTTATCTGTCTTTTAAAATTTGTCTGCCAATTTAATTGAGTTGTTATATCAAGAATGGGCACAACAAGTTTGGGGTGGTAAAGGCAGTGATGAAAACAAGCCCTTAAAGTTGCCCGTGCATGACTACGAAAGAGAAGCACTTTGGTGTGGTCCATATGTATATACCTCATGCAATAATCTTCTAGAGTTCGTGGTCAAAGAAGTGGATTGTGTTCTATTATCACAATATCTGTAATTATATCAAATTAAGACATTATAATAAATTACTGAAGCTGATCGTCCTGCGCGTTTCATCTGTCAAACTAAATAATTTATTGAACTATCTACAAATGCGTAATATCTATTGCAACGAATCAGTTTTTGTGTTTCATTTTCTTGGTAGGTCGAGTGTTAATCATTTCTTTGTTTGTTTTGAATTTTGCGCAAAGCTATACGAGGACTATATGCGCTAGCGTTTTCTAATTTAGCAGCGTAAGACTAGAAGAGAGGAAGCTAGTCATCACCATCCAATGACAACTCTTGGGCTATTCCTTTACCAACGAATACTGGGATTGACCGTCACGTTATAACATCCCTACAGCTGAAATGGAAAGCATGTATGGTGTGACGGAGATTCGAACCCGTGATTACATCGCCATGCCGAGCCTGCTTATCATTTCAAGAACAGGCCACACTATGCCACTGAGTATGGAATGCGACATAGTCTACTAAAATAAGCTTTGACTGATTGTAATTCCATGTTAACTGACTTTTTAACTTAACAATTAAATTAAGAAATTTTGATTACAACATGTTAACACATACTTGCGTATACTGCACATCCTTTACTCCAAAATGAACAGTTATACTGTAATAATAAAATTATCCACCTAGGGATCTTTGGCAAATATACAAAAACTTGTAAATACGTATTTTATAGTTCGTAACCGTGACATAATTGCACACACAAAATAATATGTTGTTTTTTATCAAAAATCATAAACATGTATTTAGATAATACCATCAAATAACACATTAACTTACTTGTTTTATTTTTTCAGTTCAAAAGTGATCATATATGTTTCAATTTTTTTCATCCTATTGAATGGTACCTGTACCGGCAATTCTAGGGTTATTACTCTTAACTGTTAACTTTTGGAGAGCCCAAGACGCCAACTACTCATCTCTGGTGTATAAGTATGGGAGAATTTTTCAGTATTTTTGTGTATGGAATTAGAAGAGATAAATGTACATTACCGGTGAAACCTTCAGTACATCGACACTGGTAACCGTCTTCATTTACTACGTGCTCACACGTACCGCTGTTTTCACATCGACATCTGTCGTATGAAGTCATGATTCGGACTTTTATGGCAGAGTCATTCAATAAGGAAGCACCTGTTAACAAGACCGTTACGTTATATCTGCATACATACATTCGTGAAAGTAAAATCAATGCACAAATAACTTCAGATTAGCTAACAAGATTCGTTATTAGCTCGGGTAGGACAAAGGTAAAGGTGGTTATCTAGCAGAGCTTTACATCTATAACCGTTTTCAAGTAGACGGGTACGAGAGTATATTTCGTAAAAATATTTAAAAATTAAAAACTGTTGTTACAGAATAGAATAATGATGAAGTTCAAAGAAAATAATCTCAACTTATTGAGAAAAAAATCTTTATTTCTCAATATTTCAATTTATTATTCAGCATTACTAAGTAGCGTAATGGTTTTGAAAGTGATGCCTCCCACTTGATTAGCCGTATATCTGCGGACTAACAACGTTAGAATCTGGGTTTCGATACTCGCTATGTGCTTAATTACAAACAAACAAACAAATTGGAATTGCTTTTGGAAAACGTTGACTGCATGTTTTTACTTGCAGCGATTTTAATCATTTCTTTGTATTTTTGTTTGTTTGTTTTTGAATTTCGCGCAAAGCTACACCAGGGCAATCTGCGATATTTTGTTTGTTTGTTTTTGAATTTCGCACAAAGCTACACGAGGGCTATCTGCGCTAGCTGTCTCTAATTTAGCAGTGTAAGACTAGAAGGAACGCAGCTGGTCATCACCACCCACAGCCAAAGAATAGTGGGATTTTAATCATTTCTTTGTATTTTATAGTATATTGTTTGTTTGTTTTTGAATTTCGCGCAAAGCTACACCAGGGCAATCTGCGATATTTTGTTTGTTTGTTTTTGAATTTCGCACAAAGCTACACGAGGGCTATCTGCGCTAGCTGTCTCTAATTTAGCAGTGTAAGACTAGAAGGAACGCAGCTAGTCATCACCACCCACAGCCAAAGAATAGTGGGATTGACCGTCATATTATAACGCTCCCAAGGCTGAATTGGCGATCATGTTTGGTGTGACGGAGATTGCAGATGATAAACAATGACGGTTTATGAAATAAAAGCTTTCAATCGAAACATTTGCCCTTTTATTAAAGCATATAATGAGTATTAGTATCAAGAAACAAATAACACCTATCGGTTTTATATCTGCCTGTTTGATAAGCTGCATTTTTATATCAACATTTACGAAACTAGATATTCAGTTCTGAATTTTCATTATTCAGCTACAGTCAAGCGGAAGTTAATAAACAAATCGAAGTTGTTGAGCGCACTTCAGATTACCGATCAGAATTTCAACATATAGAACAATGCAACAACATTGGAATATCTTAGATGATCGGATTGTATAATCGCATCATATTATGATCTATATAAAAGAACCTGAAGATGAGCATCTCACATATTTTTCAGAACGGACTTTCTAAGAAATACAATGACTTTGTACAGTTGATAAGAAAATAACGCCATATATTGTTACATTTTGTAGGATCATTTAAATTTTACTGTGTCTCTACTACATCGGAAAAATATGAATACTTGAAATGTTAAGGCAACAACTATGAAACAACAAGAAAATGTTTTATTTTCTCATTATATAGTCATAAGATAACATGGTTACCAGCCGTTTGTATTTTTGTAATTACATGGTATTAGACGAACAAAACTACGCTTAAAAATGTTGTTAGTACTTAGAAAGGCAGTTATTGCTAGTTTTATTCACATGTTTACCTTTTAACGGTAGCTGTAAAGCACTAACGAACGGGAGCTAATTAATTGTCATGTCATTTAACTTACAACTGAAACTTTACATGTTAGTTACATATTCCATTCAATAAAGATGCTTCACTATTGTGCCAAAATTGAGATATGAGTGCTCCCAATGTATCCTCTGGTTCTGCCGCCTCTGGCTATAAACGTATCATATAAATCTATCTTTATAGAGGGTAACTTGTCTGATCTTCAAAGTAGTTTATACAGTTTAATTTACTTATTACGTCTTTAATGGTACTTGGCTTTAAAAGCTTTTTCTGTATAATACTGCCACCAATACACAAGACCAATTAAGTATATATACATAAATGAGGCTTGTATCAATGTGAATCCGAATATTTACAACGATCCTATAAAAATTTACTTATTTAACGGAAATAGGAATGAAGATCAAACTTGAGCTTTAAAATTGCACACAATTGTTTTTTTTTATTATAAAGACAAGAATGTCACACAAACTTTGAGGACAAATGCTTCATGCCTCTCCCATCCACAAATTGTGGAGCAATAGAAAATTTCTTAAAATGCATCTAAATTACATATTACATTTGGTTTGAACCGAATCGTTTTAGCGTCTTGTATTTTTCCAGCGCTAGGTGATTTTCATTTACCTAATATTATTTTTGGAGAGAAAAGATGGTATCATAGATAAATCACGAATTACAAAATTATTGGTGGATAAAAATGAAAAGTGGAAAGATACCGTATTATAATATACAGTATAGTATATAACTTTATTTTTAAATACTGCAAAAAATTCTCAAACATTGGATCAAGAAATCATTATGTGTTATAATAATTGTTTTATTGTTATAATATACCCATAAAAAGTTATTTATTAGTTTCACTTTTAGGAATTTAGAGTTTATCTGTTAGTGACAATAAATAGAGAAGCATAGATTATGCAAGGTAATGAATATGTACAAGTTTAAGACAGAGAGAGAATGTGTTTGTGTGTGTGTATTTTTATAGCAAAGCCACATCGAACTATCTGCTGTGTCAGTAGGGATTCGAACTCCTGATTTTAGCGCTATAAATCCGGAGACCCAATGCTGTCCCAGCTGGAAACAAGGTAAAGCGAACTGAGTAATTAAACGTATTATGACATTGAAAATACCTGAAACTACTTTATAATCCACAGAAAAAACAAAGGGATCGTCGTCTCGATTTCCTGGATCAAAAATCGTAAACTGAAGTTTGTTTGAGAAAGACAGAAGTTCAAGCATTGTAGTTTCATCTTTTGATTTGTTTATAGAACATAGTTCTTCTATATAATGCCTTCCTCCTTCTATGCCGTCTATAGTCATTACTTTCTTTTCACAGATACCTTCTCTCCACACTGCAATATTGAAAATAGCAAGTATTTTGAAGTGCAAGGGAGCTAATAAACTTTTTGTGTAGTTTACTCCCTCTGGTGGGGTATGTGGAAAATTAATGCTTGTCAGAGTTCCTGAATCTTCCTCGTTCAATATTACGATACTTTCGAGTAGTTCTCCATTCCCTGAGTATAATAAACAAGTAAATAAATACGATTATAAAAACGAAAAATTATGTTTAAAGAATTCTATGAAATGTTAGTAAATAAAACTTAAACATTGTTAAAAAATTGAGATAATGTGTCTGAGATAGATAATTTAACTTGAAAAGACTGATTGGAAAAGAAAGTTCGCTCTAGAAAGTCCTGTTGGAATTTTCTTTTATCCACGTTTAAGAAACAAATCTGTAAAAGGAAGAAAATTGTTGCATAAGTGATAAATATTATAAAGAAAGTGAAATAAAATGGACAAAGAATTATACTGATTATGCACTTTAGTCAGTGTAATGTTATATGTCATAGATCACTGGATTATTTCCGAAAGTATAATTCCCAGACAAAATATTAAACAATGTCAGGTAAATATGAATTTCTCGGACTTTTCTGAACTATTATATTATGTTAATTTATACCTCACATCTCATTATAATTTAAACAGCTACTTTGAGTAAATTGAATAAAAAATTCGGTTGTTCGAACACAAAAGCACTGGAACATTTATAATGCATTATTGTGTGACATGCACTGTTTTGATGAACAAAATCATATTTCCATTAAGTTTCATTATGTGATAAAAACAGCTGTATAGAAATCTATTAACTTACATAGTTCATACGTTACATTAAAACCGTGAGATTTTCCCTTTCGATGCTCGAAAGTTTTGAGGTCCATTGTCACAGTATTTCTATAGCTTAATAGAAGAAATCCTCTATAAATTCTTGTTAAATTCCCACACAATACAACAGATTTTCGGGGCTCCTTTTCGTCCAGAAGAACATGTAAATAATCATTCTCACACAGACCTTTGTTGTTTCTTTCTCCAACATCAAAATCGTTGAAAGTGAGAAGTATTTGACGCTTGAGATTTGTTTCTAAGCGGGTTTGGCAGTGAATATTGGATAACAGTCCTAAAGGGTAATGAGGACTGAATATGTTGTTTTTATTTTCAACGTTTATTTTCTGACGTTTCTGACAAATGCTGACATCAATGGCTTTCCATGCAGCCTCAAATCCAGATCCACTGACAGCGTAATCGGAGTGAAATGTCAGAATAGCAATACTATTTGAAGAGATGAAGTCAAACCTGGAAGGTTTGAAGTGTCAGAGGTCATACATAATTAATATATATAAATAATTAATACACGTTATATGAAAGTTACCTGACAAACTGAATGTCTCAAAACAAGAAAGAAACAGTATTCAACTTAGACTTTTCTAAGTCTATATAATATGAAATAGATTGAATATATTATGCACCATTGAAATCGGTCATGGAGCTCAGTTTGTAAGTGATTATTCAACATTGGTTTGGGCTGAATAGAATCATAATTGTTGGAAAGAGAGGAAACAAAGTATATACTTTATATACGATAGTTTTAATGTGTGTTATTATGTTCTCTATTGTTGAAATCAAACGGATACATTACATAAAGAATGGACTTTATATAGATTGTAAGAAGTTAAACGCAGTAAATATGTTTTCACCGCTTAACAGGCAAGTTCAGAAAAAGCGATATTCCTGTGTACGTTATTTATATTCTACGTTGTACTTCAGAGATGGTGAAACATAATGAGCAGGTTTTCAATATGTAACTAAAAAGAATAGAAGAAAGACATAATTCTTGCTGTGTACTCCATTTATATTCTGCATTGTACGTTTAAAAGGGTTAATTGGAGTGAGCACGTTTTCAGTACGTAACCATTAAATGTAGAAGAAAGACACAGCATCCACTATTTATATTCTATATTATGCGCTGTGGGAAACGGTTCTCAACTCAAGAGTCGTAAGAAAGCGTAAAAAAGTCACAAACAGACTTCTTTAATGTATAATAGTTTGTGCATTTTAATTTTTAAACTCATATTCTTTTATTTAGTAAATATTCAGAATGCCTGATGTTGGTTTTTACTAAAACTTTAACAGATATCAAATAATATCAATTTCCGATCCTACCTTGAGTGAAATGTTTAAAATAGTTAGTAATGGTATGGCTAATTAAACATGTTTTTCTTCCGTACTTATAACTGAAGACTAGAAACCATTGTTTCACCATACGGATATGCTCTCTGTTAATGATATTTTCGGCCTTAATTCCAATCATATCTCACGAGGTTCGGCCATCTTAAAATATTTGAGTTAATCTTAAATACATGTACGAAGCTAAAATATCAAAACAGGCTCCATAATAAAAGTAACAATCAAGAAATAATATAGTATGCCATATTTATAAAACACTCAAATACTAGCTGTTGGTTTCATATGTTTACAAACGGGTCCTGAGCCAAGGAAATATTGAGAACCACTGTTGAAGAGAATCAAACTTGAATATAATATCTGTGGAATTTCCTGTCGATACTATTTCCTGTATTTTAAAGCGATTCATGCATGAACTTAAATTTACCATATTTTATATCCTATACCTCTTCTTTACCATTTTATATCATTTACGAAATCCACACGATATGCACGTCCTCCCAGATTATTTAGTACAGTAAACTGACTATACTTTGTAGTACATGGCCTGGCATGGCCGAGCGCGTTAAGGCGTGCACTCGTAATCCGAGGGTCGCGGGTTCGCGCCCTCGTCGCGCTAAAACATGCTCGCCCTCCCAGTCGTGGGGGTGTATAATGTGACGGTCAATCCCACTATTCGTTGGTAAAAGAGTAGCCCAAGAGTTGGCGGTGGGTGGTGATGACTAGCTGCCTTCCCTCTAGTCTTACACTGCTAAATTAGGGACGGCTAGCACAGATAGCCCTCGAGTAGCTTTATGCGAAATTCCAAAACAAACAAACAAAAAGCTTTGTAGTACAAAAACTAACAAATATGAATTTCACAGAAGAACAAAGATCTAAGATGGTTGCATATATTTAACCAAGAATAAACAGAAGAGGAGGGGGTAGAAGGAAAATAGAAGCTGTTTTAATTTATTTTTGTAAACAGGAAATTCTACTGGTAAGAAAACCGTTTTTCCTTTATTTTGACCAGTTCTTATTTTTAAATGTTTTCTTTTGACTGTTTATTAGAGTTTCCGTTTTTGTTAATAAAATCAGTTGATTGAATAAGAATCTTGAAACTTCATTAGTGTTGTCTGTAGAATGGGAAGACAAGTTTATATTTTTATTGGGATTGTGCCAATCTTTATAACATTGTGGTTCGCACGCGTAACTGAAAGCCAGATCGCGACTCATATACATGTAAGCCACACAGATATTTGACTGTTCTAAAACTGACAGGTGAAAATAGGAAATCATTGTTAAACAAAACCATGTTCTTACTTTTTCTACAAAATGATATAATAGAAAGAACAGGTATTAATCCATATAAAAATTAGTGAGACGCTCAACAGAGTACAAACCACAACTCTCACAAAATATCATAATATATTTGTCTGTCCGTTTTTATCATCAGACCAAAAACAATTTTGATAGAACAGCGAGAAACAGTATTGTACATATTTACACCAAGTTTTATCAATGTCAGATCAATTTTGACAGAGTTACAGAGCAAAAATAGTGTGAACAATCTGTCCCTATGTTAACAGGGAGGGATTTTTGTGACCTTATATGAATTAGCATAACAACTACGAATAATGTATAACTTTCTTTATCCTTCTCTTACATAATCTAACTGAAACCTAAGAATCTAACCTCTCAAAGTTATTAGTTTAATCAACTAAAATATAATTTATGTTGAAACTTGTACTTTTCACTGTGTGGTTGACTTATAACAAATCCCATAATCAATAAAGAATACAACAATTTTCTACATGGTGACTATACGTGCTCCAACTCACGTCCAAGTATTTATATTTTCTGTTTGTTTGTTTTTGAATTTCGCACAAAGCTACACGAGGGCTATCTGCGCTAGCCGTCCCTAACTTAGCATTGTAAGACTAAAGGGAAGGCAGTTAGTCATCACCACTCACTACCAAGTCTTGAGCTACATTTTTATCAACTGATAGTGAGATTGGCAGTAATATTATAACGCCTTCATGGCTGAAAAGGGGAGCATGTTTGATGTGACAGGGTTTCGAACCCGTGCCTTAAGCGCCTGGCCTCCCAAGTATTCATAACACCATAAAGATTAAAAACTATACATCCGCTATCTCCAACTTTCCTCAAATTCTATGCTAATTTTTCTTCAATTATCTTTACACTTTTAAGACTCTTGACCTCTGGTTTGTTCTTTTTACAATACCCTCTCTCACGTATTTACATCTGGTCATCAGACTTTCTGTACTAAGACCATCATTAAAAACTATAGTGGGTTAAAACAAATAGAGCTATTTCACAAACAAATGGTCACATTTTCTTACAGAATGTGTGTGCTATTGTTTAGTAGACAGCTAGCTGGAACTTGTCACTTACTAAATAACAAGTAGAATTCTGTCTCTCTCCGAAATTTAAAGTAATTTACATTATTAAATACAAATAATTGAATATACATTTTAGTTATTTATGGTATTCTCTAGTTAAATATATAACACAACCTTTATAAAATAAAATAGCTACTTTAGACAAAAACAATAGGCAACTTTGCTTGGACGCTTGGAAATACCTAATCAGGCCCAAACCTCATCAAGTGTTCCTGGGTTGAGGTCGAAAATAACCCCTGTCGGCGACAGAACGCAGTTGATGATCTAAGACAGAATGGTGAAACAAGCTCTTCGTACTTCTTTATTTTTACTAATTAACACTATTTATTATTGATTGTAATTATTATTTTATAATTTCTACTAACTGTTTTGGTAGACATTACTACATAATTGGCATCATTATAGGAGCAACTATTAAAAATTATGTTATTTTTCTCTTTGAATAATATCTTCATTAAAAAATCCATAGTGTTTTTTTCGAGAATATTAATTCTCGTGCACCAATAAAATTCAGAAATTGCTAATGTAAGGAACAAAACTTGATGTAATGTATTTATATTTTATCAAACGAGGCATTACTTATGTAACTGCAAAACGAACGAACCTACTTAAGTCTGTTCGGTGACGTCCACAGAATTTTCTTTCAGGACTTTCGATGTCACTACGGAGAGACACGTAATCGTACAAACATTGTTCTTGTAGTTCCAAGTCCAAGTGACGTAATGTGACGTAAATTCGACTAAATGGAGGTCCAACAATAGTGTATATGTAATGAAAATTGTTGAAATACTGGGAAGGAAAGTTAGGACTGGAAATTATTCCTTGGGTGCCTGTAGAAGTGATATTTTGGTGTCGTTGGACTGCTATTGATCCAAAAGAGAAAGAAGTTATCTGAAACATTTAAAAAAAATATATGCAGAAAGACAGATCAATTCTTTAATTAATGAGTTATCTCACTGGTGCATTAGTCTTGAGAATGATAAATATCTTCATTATGTAAAAACCTATGTAAGAAAAGCAACAATTATTTTAGACGTCGATCGATGCATAATGCATAACGTACCTCACGTACGTTCGTTTTGTTTTTAAATACGAAACGTTACTGTTGAGTTAATTTTTAAGTTTTATTTTTGTTACTTTTATATTTATTATTGTTACTAATATTGAGATGGCTTTCAGTAGGTTGAGTTCCCAGGTTTTGGTGTCTCAACTTTATACATGTATTCTGTTGCTTCTTCACTTATCCAAATTTTTTATTTTTAAATTTCTATATATTTCAAACAGTTTCTAACAAGACTAGAAATAAATGTAATGATAATATACTAAACCAAAATATGGTGTTAATTTAACCTTTAAATCCTATGTAGTTAGTATTAATATCTTTATATAAATACTTTATAAATGCTGTTTTATTTGATTAACAAAAAGAAACAAAAGGTAGAAGATTACATTAGTATTTAATAAATCTGCCTATTGTAATACGTAAGCCAGAAACGCGGTTAAACATCGTGATGATAAGATATTAAATTTGGGTCTATGACTTGTACCTGGCGAAGATTTTGATTGTGATTATTCTTAGAAGTTTATTGTTAAGAATGTTTCGCAGCAAAACATCAGAGATGAGCCACACATTCGATAGTGTTTATCCGGCAATTAGTCATCGTTTGTAGTACAGGCTTAGTGAGAAATCGTATTTTGCATGGGAAAATTGTCTGATCTGATTATTAGCGTAAACAAATAAAGGCCTCGTTCAAAAAGTGACATATTAGACAGCAATGGCAGTCCTTTCTCATACCATTAGTTTTGATATTCGATTTCATAAGAAGTAGCACTCCCTATTATAACATAATGCCTCCGTATTGTGTTACGGTTCAACGAGAATTTCTGGGAGGATATTAGCGAAACTTATTTTTAAAAGTTGGCAATATGTGGACTAGTCGGAAAATGTTCGTGCCCTAAAGACGGGAGTGAAGTGAGTCAGTGTACGATATTGCCTGAAATAAGTTGTGGCTTCCGTCTAGCTATTCTGACATTCTTAAAGCAACTTCTGATGGGATTAACCACATTTCTACCTGTTCTCAAAAGGTAGCAGCCATTTTATTTTGATTATTCGGCACCTTTTCAACACAGTATGAAGTGTCTTTTCTGTTGGATTTCATCACGTGTGGCGTGTAGAAACTGTTGTTGTCTGATGTGACTAGAACTGCATTGTTGCTCTGTCTCAACAGCACTACTGTATGTGATCTGGCAATTTCTAGTTTACTCTGCCCGTCCTCCTATCGCCCAACTGTGTGCAAATACAGTTAGTTACTGGTATTATTTTGTTCGAGACATGGCTGTTTGTAGTTTGTGGACTTTACCGTGTTATATCTTTATACTGCATCATGGAGATAGTCGATTTGTGTTCATAGGAATTCCTTTTTACTTATTGATAGGCTGTGTACATGAAAGTAATCTTACTGACAGTATGTACAAAAAACAAAAATATTTAATTTTATAAATAAAATATATAATATACTTTCACTTGTAACTTTGAACAAGTGATTTTTATTAATCAGGGTTGTGGGATGGGTCAGCTTTAAATTTAAAATGTTTAAAGTTTAAAATGTTAAAATCTGGGTTTCGATATCACACAGTAGACAGAGTACAGATGGTCTGTTACAGAGATTTGCCCTAACTCAAACATTAATCGGTACAAAATCACTATCATCATCTTAGGTATTTTTATATAAATGATTTGAATATTTTGAACAAATAGTTGTGATATTTCGATATAATTTTCATATGATATTTTAAGTTGATGTTTGTTTGCTTCAGATAAAGACCAATAAGGGCTGTCTGCGTTAATAGTTCCAAGTTTTATATTAATAGACTACAGGGAAAGCAGCTAGTCAACAATACCTGCCCTTAAACAACTTTGATCGAATACGACGTACCCACGATCGGAAAGTGCGGGATGCAATTTTGCGACAACCGAATACTAACAATGATCCTCTGAATTATAGTCAGATATTCTAAACATCATATGTAATAAAATATTCAGTAAAATATAGCTTTTAATTAAGAGTTTTATATAGATACTCTGATAAAAGAGGTAGCACACAGGATCACACACAAAAGGTGAAATTAATTAAAATAAAAAAAACTAAAACTTTTGACTATTCTTGTTCAGAAAACAGTATTAATAAACTAATTATTTTTATATTAATAAATATGTGTTTTGAATTAAATGTTAAGACACTAGTCAGTATATTTAGGAAAAAATACATTTTATTTATTTTTTTAGAATGAAAAAAAATTCAAACTGAGAAAGTTTAAACGTTAAATTCTTAGGGCAATCACAAAGCTTTTAATATTGTCAATCTGTCTAATGTTTCTAGTAAATATCTGAAATTTAAATATGGATTTTTTAAATGTGAGCCGCCTAAAAGAATGAACAACTCATGATCGATACATATTTTGTGAGGTATAACAGAAGAAAAGAACATCTCTAACTCTACAGTCTTTGATTAAACTTTCAGTATATTCAATTGTTGGAAGCAAAATTAGTTCTAATTCTACGTGGCTAAAATATAAAATTCCTAATATCGTTTAATCTTTTATCTGAGATAACTCACTGTGATCTTAAGGATTACATTTTTTTCTTATTACCTAATGCAAGTACGGTAACAAAATAAGAAGTGTATTACTGAATGTGATTTTTGTATCGAATTGGTAGGTAAAGACGATTTTTTGAAACTAACTATCAAACTTGTGGATATTCTTAAGTTAATTGTATCTAAGGACGGCTGATATGGATATTAACACTTTTACTAATAGAGCAGAGAACAACGTTTCGACCTTCTCTGCTTTATTTGTAAAAGTGTTAATACCCGTATCAGCAGTCCTGAGATACATTTTTACTTCAAGTGGGTATTTCGTCATCATAAGTTATTTCTTAAGTACATTGTTTAACCATGTTTGAGTTATCACTGTCTTAATTGCCACTTTTAACTACATTGCACGTTTTAAAAATATGGAAATAGTTTTGCAAATATATCTTTATTATGCAAACATTTTGAAAAACAAATTTGGAAGTTCTATAATTTGCTTATCCGATAGCTGAGGTCCTGAACATGCCCAATATTTCGCAATGACAATTCTTCATGTTTTCACTTCCTATGACAATACATAACATCGACCATGTTAGCCTTGGAAGCTCGTTTTACTTTTTTTTAATGAATAATACGTGTCACTCTTTGTATCCAACTGCACTGGAAGACACAGAGCAAAGGACAACAAGATAGAAAAAGAAACATTTGGACAGATAATTAGGCGTAAATTACGAGTATTTATTTTGTTTAATTAAAGTAAATATAACTAGTTTAAGAGTAGAAGACAAAAACGCTAAAATTTCTAATAAATATTTTATCTTCTTTTTGCCAAAAAGGTTGTTTTTATTTTTACTCTTAATATTGTTGCATAATGTTTTCAAAAGAAATTATAAATAAAAGTAAACTAAGACTTGAAAAAATATTGATTTTGTTGCTATTTCTGCGAAGTGATCATGTCTTTGACATAAGTGAATGAGCTTAGTTTATAAAAAGTTTATCTAAGTGTTTTTACGTTTCATATAGATGCTCAGATACACCCGAAACCACAATAATCATGAAATTTGTCAAGCAATTGATAATTTAACATTACTTGTAGCGTTCTTCATGCAAATAAACTTTCCTGGTGTGTTACACGTCTCGGATAGCCAATAATGATGGCTACCATTTCCCAGTTTTTCTCTTCGAATACCCAGGCAATTCGATGTTTTTACTTGATAACGACTTTTGTATTTTTTCAGCTGGATTACTATAAAAAAAGAGAAAAAATTATAAACAAAATTATTTTCCCTGAACATATATTGAGTTTCTTGTTAAAATAGGCATGTGGAATACGTCAAACTCAAACCTGATTTAATATATGTTATATGAAATATAAGTAATGAAATACGAAGTAAATTCACACATAAGGAACATGTAATTTCTCAACAGTTTACACATCTCCTTTACAAATTACATTTTAATTCTAAAGTTAAAAATGTCATTACGTTTGAATACGTATTTTCAACACAGCTATATTTTTGTTTAATTAAACACTAATTGTTCAAACGAAATTCTTTTGAACATTTGCTAATAAAAGAATCGATGAACAAGCTCAAATGTGCTAGTTTCTAATATACATGATACAAGGGAAGTTGTAGTAATCTGGAGAAGGGAATGACAGCTGTACATAAAAACCTAGGTCTATGAATGATAGCAATGCGAAATATCTTTCGTCTATTTAAATACATCAGGTAAGTGGTATCACTCAGAAGAGAATTATAACATATCAACACTTTAGTCTATGAAAGATAACCATAGATAATATCTTTAGTCTATGAAATTTGTTAGTATACATGTGTAGAGAAAACAATTAATATGCATGTGCATAGAGAGAAGATATACAAAATTGGTATACAAACTGGTAAGGTTTGAATGATAGAGGTATCAACTAGGAAACATCATATACAGAAGAAATCAAAATTATGTGCACACGCAAGTGCATTAATCAGTCAGAAGAGTATCACACGCAAATACCATTCATTTTCTGCAAGCTGTTATGTGAAGTACAGCGTATCCCCATTTGTTTTGGAGGACTACGTCTGTAGAACCCTCTTTCAGTAAGGATATACATACATATACTTTTAACGTTATTTCACCATTGCTTTCTTTTGAACACCATTTTTCTCGAAAAACAGTAAATATTGTATGCCTATACCGATATAACAGCCCATATTCGATTTAATTTTGTACATTAAAAAAAATGTAGTATAATTCTCAATGCAAATATGCCAAATTATTTCACTATGTTAAGCGAACAATTTACTTAATGCATGTTCATCGTTTTACCAAAATAGTTTTGTGATGTTAATTTTTTTTATTGTTGTTGGTTATGATAAAATGAGGACTTAAAACATTCTAGGGTTTTTGGTTTGTTTTAGTTTGTTTTTACAACGTACTCAGTTAGATTAAGAAAGCCTTGAGAACTAATAGCTGAAATGCCTTTTAAAATGTTCTTTACATACTCCATTAAGTTCTGTAAACTTAGTCTATGCATCTAAATTAGCTTTCCACAAAAAATATTTTCAATTAACTTTTTTTGCCAAATAGCACTAAAAGGAATTAAATATTTTAAATTTTCTTTTCTTTTTCTTTCGCAAAAAAAACAAATAATAAACTGTGAGAAACATATTCGTAAATTATTTTATAGTCTCCATCTCCATTTACATTTTTACTTTTTATTGTCAGTTTTTTAAAAAAAACTGTCAAGAACTCGACGACATTCACGTGTTTATGGAAATTAAATTTTTCGTGGAGGCGTAAAATAAATTAAAATTTTATAGAACGTTATTTATACTTTAATTTCATATTTTGATGTTTTAGACAGGGTGTTTAATCTAGACAGAAATTAAACCGGTGTAGAGTGTCATTAAAGCATAGTTTAAAAATAAAGTTAAAAACTAATTAGATACAACAGCCATACCACAATATTACCAGAAGTGTAGGAATTACAAAGTATAGTTCCGTTATGCTGTATGTCTTTCAAACAGTCAAAAACACAAAACCAATTCCGTCTATGTAAAGACTCTGCATAGCCAGGTGGTTATGGCGTTCGACTCAAAATCGGAGGGTAACAAGTTTGATTCCTCATCACTCTAAACATCGCCCTTTTAGCTGTGGGGGCGTTATAATGTCACAGTTAATCTCACTATTCGTAGGTAAAGAGCAGCCTAAGAGTTGCGGTGAGTGCTGATGGCTAGCTGCTTTCCCTCTAGTCTTACACTACTAAATTAGGGATAGTCCTCGTGTAGCTGTGCGTGAAAATAAAAAAACGAAACAAACCCTCTATATAAACCTTTAAATGGTTCTTTTCTGTTACCAGAAAAATACAACTATATAGAGCTTCTATGAAGAATGATGAAAGTGTCAAAAAGCACAAGTAAATAGTCACATCATTGAAACTGACTACACCATTTGTCATGTTATGTTTGTTTTCAAATGCAGTCGATGGCAAATTTAAAAAGAATGAACAAAATAATATCAAAAATCTGAATATTTCCTACTTCTCATTGTAACTTGAACAAGTATTAATGTTTTTCTTCAAAATCTACCTATAAATATTTTTTTGTGAAGCTTACAACCTAATTTCAAGAATAAGAGTTTTCCAACTGTTATTTTTGTCGTTAGTTTTCATGTTTTACAAACATTACCGTCTGTAAAGCTCAGAATGTCCGTCTCAGGATCATTAAAAGTAGTTGCAAAATGTGAATAACGACAGAACGTAACAGTCTAAATATAAAGAAAGGTATTTCGAAACTGAATAAATCATCTCACCCATTAAGTTATCTACCAATAATACCATAAGTATAAAACAATGACGTAGAATTAAAGCTTAAAGTAATGTTCTCATATCAATAGATTTCAGCGCTTACTCAATTCGTCAATCGGCTGTCCATCAATCCAGTACCAATTCTTTAATCCTGCTTCTTTAACTCCGCCCACCCAATATAAAACATTAGATCGAGCTTCATCTACAGATTCCACAAGAGACTGAAGTATCATCTTCTGCTGGAGAGACGGGGCAATGGCTAATATTGCGCCAGACTCTATGCAAATGTCATTTGCCTTGGACCATTTGACTTCTGGGTACGAGATTAACAGGTAGCAGGTGTTATTTAAAAGTCGAAACATTTGGCTATCGCACTGGCTGGCGACTGCTTCATTTTCTTCTAAGTCAGAACAAATGTACGAATTTATTTTGCAGAGAACGGAAAGCAATATGTTGAAGAATACAAATAAGTAACAAAATATGCAGGTAAAAACAACAAAGGCCGAAGAACAAATGAATTTTTGTTACAAAGAAAAGACTATTAAAAGTCTTAATGAATCAGTATAAGATTAACTGAAGAGTTTCTTTCAACTTATGGAGTTATTACACGGGTAATAATTTCAGCATTAAAATTCGTGAAATAACACTTTCAAAATAAAGTCTATTACAAATTTATTATGAAACATTCATTTTACTGACAAATTTATTTTTATCTTATAAAGACGTTAAATTATATATTCAAAAGTTTTTAACACGCCTTCATCTTAACACAATTATTTGAGCACAGAGTCAAATGTGCAACATAAAATGAGCTCTGAAAGTAACAAAGCACTTTAAAAATTTAATAGCTTTTATTAAAAATCCACAAAAAACACAAAATGACCATTGGTAATATAAAAAAATCAAGCTGTATTGTATACTGATAAGCGGTGTTAAATATAGCAGAGGGTTAATAGAGAAATTACAGTTATAAAAGAGAATTATTGTAGTTTTTATATTTACTTTTAAATTGTTAATTACGCTAATAACCATCAAGCTACTTAACAAGTTTGTAATAAATATTATTTCTATGGTAAAATCAATGAAACATGGTTTATGATCTTTAATACTGTAAACAAGTAAGCACGAATAGCAAATATGATGGGTAATTTCATAAGTATTCTTTCTATCTTATATTAATTTGTATTATGTGCGAATTTGTTTGTTTTTCCCGTTGTATCCCTCTGAAGATTTCAAATTTGGAAGACCAAACTTGGTTTGTGGTCTTTGGTTGTCTCGAAAGTGCCCTTATCTATGTGATGCAGCTTATTTGCTAATGTGAATTAAAACACATCACCAAGGCATGACGAGTGTCTTGAAATAGGTTTTAGGGTTGTTAAACCCTAATCTGGCATCAAATTTTGCGTTTCTCATTTTTATCGGAATCCTTGGTGCCATGTTTGTTTATGCCTCCCTCACGCAAGCTAGCGGGACCAAAATTGACACACTTGATTAAATACCAAAAGCAGGTATCCGAGGGTGTTTTGGGGATTTCGAGTACGAACCTCACTTATTTCTCAAACAAAAAAGATAACAAGTCCCCAATAATTTATTTATACATGATGGGCGTCTAATAATAGGTTTTAAGAATTGCTGAACCTCTATCTCAGTGGTTCCCAAACTTTTTCAGCTTGTTACCCAATTTAACATGCCACATTAAGCATGTTACCCCTCTCACAAAATGTTTTCAACATTGATATATATGACTAAATTAAACTAGAGATATATTGCACTTTATTTATTTACAATTTATTTATATAATTTATTTACACTGAATTACACTTTTAATTATTGTATTTGATCATTGTGCATTTCTAATGAATATTGCCAAAGATGTCAAGAACATCAGTGGAATGGATGGAGTTGCACACTTGAAGCTAGTTTAGGAATTCTTGGCTTTGTGGTTGAAAGTGCCAGCCTGGCATCGTTTGCAACATTCAAACGAGTCTTCTTTTTGTTTTCATCCCCAGCACGGTTGAGAACCCCTTCTCGCACAGATACGTTGTTGAGAATGATACCAACAACTTCAAGGCTCTCTTGGACAGAGTTGGCGAGTCAGCTAGTTGTGAAATTCAAAAGGAATCTGCATTTTGGTTTTGGAATCTGACTTTCAAGGCTTCATTTGCTCGCATTGTTATCCACTTCTCCTTTGCCGGGAAATCATCATCATGAATGGCCTCATCAGGTACAGAAAAGGGATGAATGATCCACTGAAGACTGGCTGTTTTTAGGTCACTCTCTGGAAAGTAGTGCTGCATGCTTGTTTCAAGCCCCTTTAAATGGTCGCTCATCTCTTTGTTGATGGTCTGTAAAAGTGATCCAGTATCTTAACTATTCTCCTCAACAAACTGGTCTAGGGTGGGAAACTGAGCGATCACTCCTTTCTCCAAGCGTCGAATCCAGAGTCTCAGTTTTCCCAGAAATGCAGTCACAGTGTGATAGGCATCAATGACAGTCGTGTTTTGGCCCTGAAGTTGCAGATTATCACTGATTAGCTCCGCAGATATGTCAGCCAAGTAACAAAGTCGAGCAAGCCACTCCTTATCAGTGAACCTGGTAGCAAAATGAGATTCTTCTTGTTTCAGAAATTCCTGAAGAGCCGTTCATAGCTCAATGACTCGACGTACAACCTTGCCTCGTGACAACCAGCGAACATCGGTGTGGTAGAGCAGAACTTGATACTGCTCTCCCATTTCCTTGCACAGCTCCCTGAATATGCGTGAATTCACATCCCTGGACTTGATGAACTTGACGATTTTCAACACATCTTCAAACACTAATTTCAGATTACCAGGCAGGCTTTTTGATCCAAGAGAGTACCGATGAATGATGCAATGACCTACAGAAATTTCTGGACTCACAGCTTGTATGAGGCCCCGTAATCCACGATTACGACCCATCATCGACGGTGCTCCATCGACGGAGACCTAGATTAAAAAAGAAAAAACTATTATAGATTGCGTCAGTTAGTCATTCTTACTTATTTTTTGCGTTATAATTATATGGTTTTAATTTAATTTAATTTATTTTGGTACTTTAGTATTTCAGTACGACAGGCACGATACTTTTTTTGTGAATTATGTATAAAATATTAGCTACACTACAGCTACTTGTACAATAAATAAAACTATATGACTATATGCCATATAATTCATTGTATTTATACTAATCTAGACTTTATATAAACATATCTCCCTACCTGTTGAACGCTGTTCCAATCCAATTCATTCGTGGTAAAGAAACTGTTGATGATATTGAAGATATCTTCTCCCTTCGTTGTTGTCAGCAGATCTCCGCATAATAGGAACTCTTCTTTGATCTTGTCCTGGTGGACGTAACGAACGAACCCAAGGAGAACAGCACAACTGGCTACGTCACACGATTCATCAAATTGCAAGGAGAATTTGCTATATGAGCTTTCCTTGATCTCTGTTGTAACTTGGGACAAAATATCTGATGCCATGTCATCGACTCGTCGGCGGATCGTGTTGTTTGATAGAGATATGACACTCAGTTTCTTCGCTTGATCCTCCCCATACACCTTGCTTACCATCTCGTATGCACAAGGCATAATCAGATTCTCTGCAATGGTGTGGCATTTTTGTTGTTCGGCAACTTTATATGCAACAAAGTAAGATGCTTCAACCACAGCTTGAAGCTTTTGGGCTTGAATTCCAGGTGAACCGAACTGGATATTTTTCAGTGCTACAGCCCGGCGCTAAAAATAAGCCTGATCCTCATTTTGAAGATTTGGATGGCACTTCTGGAGGTAAGCTGAGAGTTTTGATGGCTTGAGGCTTTCATTTGTCAACACTTTGTGACATACTACACATTGTGGCCGATCCTCTCCACCAGAAGGTAAATTTACAAAGCCATAGCGAAGAAAGGCGTCAGAGTAGGTGCGCTTTTTAGACATTTTATTGTTTAATCTGCAGAAAAAGAAAAAGAAAAACTGCATAAAAAGTGTGAACAATGTGAACTTATTATTTTTTCATGGCATTCTAGATAGCATTAAAAGAGCTCATTCAGCATAGGAATGATGTAATAGTAGGTAAATACTAACTATGCTGCACAGGGCAGTACAAATACATACCAGGTTTTGTTTACCTCGGCTGATGCTCACATAGAAACTGACAGTGTGAAATAGAGGCAACCTCAGGCAGTGAGTGACGCGTACTGGACACGTCGATGAGTCATCAGGGTTACTGAGTGACTTGTGTTCTGAAGCATACTTGTCAAAATACTTTTAGGTTACCACACACTTAGATACATATTTTTTTCTTTTCTACTACTGTATATTAGTTTTTGATGTTTATTGTTATTTGGTTTAACTTTATTACATACTTAAAATAGGTTTAATTTACAACTTTACATACTAAGACCAAGTTAACATTAATCCTAATACCAGCTACCTCAATGTTTTCTTGATTTTCAGAATTTTAACTTTTTTTCTGTCACCCCTCCATTACCCCCGAAAAATTGTTAAATTACCCCCAGTTTGGGAACCACTGCTCTATCTGGCTTCTGATTTTGTGCTCCTGGTCTAGAAAGATGAAAGTCTTTGAATCCAGCAGGAGAGCTCCGACATTTTACACCAGTTAAAATAATGTCTTTAATGAAAGAGTTTCATGCGTATAAATAAATTAAGACTAAAGTATCCTAAATTCGGAGAATTATGTACCTGTAGTCAACAAATAGGTTTAATTAACAATTTTAAACACTAACCACCTGTAATTAAACAGATATGGTAGATATTACGTGTACTTTAAAGTTCAATAGAGCTCGGTAACGCAAAAACTACGCGTTTTTTGTATATATATATTTTTTAAAAGTTGTAACACAAACCTAGGAGCGTTTAAACCTATGATATTTTTTGAGGAAAATTGTGCTTAATTGTAACGTAGCAGTAATGCAAAAATAACACAACATTTTGTTTTTGTTTATAAAACTGTAATGTTATACAAAATACGGTAAATTACTGTACACTGTTTCCATGAAATAAAAAAAAACTATTTAGACTAAAAGTTATATTTACGTCTAAATGCAAATGACAAGATTACAGTAAACGCCCGGTTACGGGTTATTTTGCTTCAAATGAAATTGTACTTCGAGTACAATCTTTATTGTTTGGAATTAAGTAAGAAAACCCAAGGTCTGTCATATTACAGTTTTTAAAATTTATATACAATATTTTGTCACGTTTATAGAGTATTCATAAAGTTAATTTAGTGACTTGTTCTGAAACCTCTAAGAAGGGTTGTATATCATCCAAAAAAATTGTTTCTTTTGATATTTAGCTGACAACAAATTAAAAGCATTTAAACTTTTATTCTTTTCACTTAGATCACATTAACAATTCTCAAGCAACATTGTATATTTTCCTTAAACATTATATCGGTATAATCATTTACTCGATGACAATCTGGCGCTATGACGTACTGTCTTTTCTTACCAGGTCCCAAACGAACTTCTGCTTGAAATCCTCTCCCAGAATTTGAAATATCGGAATGAAACTTAAGCCTAATTTGATTAGTTCTGCTCAGGAAGCGAAGAAGCTTTAGTTTATCTGTCCAGTTTCCACAGTGTCGTGTAAGAGAGTTTTGATTTTGTTTTTCTCCCTCTTGAATTTCCACATAGTCATAGGAACACCTTAAAGAAATATCAAATTGATAGCACCTATAAGTATTTTCATACGCCTTAAGATTTTGAAACATAAAAATATTTTTTTGATATTTTCAAGAAATAAAGTCAATTATGTTATTATTAATTTACTTCCAAAAGACTTTTTATCGACATTATGTAGGTATAGTATTAAGGATGTTATTCTATCATGCATGAAATAATTCTGGTGCCTAAAGCCAAATTAAAATGTACAATTCTCAAAAAGAAAAAAGGATGAATCATAATGTCGCTTAACTTCTTGTATTCACTGAACATTTTTCGGTTAAAGAACGAGAACCAGTTGAGAGCAGTTATTTATATTAGATCTAGTTGTTTCAACTTGGCTTTATAAAGGTAAAATTAGACAATGTAGTTTAACGTTAATTGTAATAGTTAAGTCTGTAATGATACTTTTGACATTTGTTTTTATAGTTTAAATATTTCCTTATAGCGTTAACATTGCTCCTCGAAATTAAACATTTATTAAAATTATCTTAAATAAATGTGTTACAACGAGAAGATCCGGTAACTGTATACGTTTTAGTCATTAAATAAAGAAAACACATAAAAGTAAATGTTGATCGTTTAATTAATCTGCTTCGATATATAATGTTTTCCGAGTAACAGTTATGATACAATAACTGTTAAGGAAAAACGTCTTTAATTTCATTAAAATAAAATAACATTTTATTTGTTGTCCTAATGCTGTTTCATGGTATCGATGATCTTGTGAAACAATCATTAAGTAACAAGTTTTAGTGTTTTATCTGAAAACTGAATATTGGTTGTATATTATTAGCACATTATATTTTTTACTTCAGTTCTTTTACTTCATTCTAGAGCTGTAAGTAGGGATTACACCAGCCACATTATAGCAGTGATAGAAAGCTGTTGTGAATGTAAACGAAAGGTTCTGATTCAAAAGAAATCTCGTTTTGGTGTGTTAAATACGCAGTTATCCACAAAACATTTCAAGTTAAATTAATATGTTCAATACAACAGTATTTCTTTAAATACAAAAATTTCTAGAGTAATACAGAATAATTATAATCACAAATTCCGAAATCTAATTAATTTTATTACTCTTAGACCCAACATTAGTAAAGTCTTTATTAGCTATAGCCTGTATAAAGGGATATATTAACATTGTAAGTTGTATACGTATAAGTTTTGGCTTAGTTAGGACTAAATTTTAAGGTACTTCATACTTTCAGTAAATAAACTTATAATGTTATTTTATGACCTGACGTTAGATAGACCTTTTATAAACTTTAATATGTTGTTGTACTAAACGTCTAGTAAAGTATATGTACCTATTCCTCCGACCCTGTATGGCGAGGTGGGTTAAGGCGTTCGACTCAAAATCTGAGGGTCACGCGTTCGAATCCCTGTCGCACCAAACATGCTTGCCCTTTCAACTGTAAGAGCGTTATCATGTTACGGGTAATCTCACTATTTGTTGGTAAAAGAGTAACACAGGAGCTGGCGGTGGGTGGTGACGACTAACTGCTTTCCCTCTAGCCTAACACTGTTAAATTAGTGACGGCAAGAGCAGATAGCCCTCGGGTATCTTTGCGCGAAATTCAAAAATAAAAAACCTCTTCCTTTTATTTATCTTTTGAAAAATCCGCGCGCATACACATTTAGATTGTAAGATTCGTGCGCATTTTCAGGACAGAACACAAGAACAATTGAGTATTATAACAATACGCAACCAACTTCAAGGGTTTACAACAATATTTAATCATTGTTGGTGTACCAACTTTTACTTAAGTACTGTTGAATGAAAGTATCCTTAAAATCCCACAATCTTTATTTTATAATCCTTTTTTTTTAAAAAAAATGGCTTGTTGATATTCATATCCTTTGTTACGAAACATAAAGCTACACAAAGGGTTGTTTCTGCGATCTATCTTCAAGGGGATCGAAACCCAAGTTTTAGCGTTATAAGTTCTTCAAACTTACTACTGAGGGACTTGTTGGAGCACTCATGCAGTTACATTCAAAATTATTTTGACTGAATCTTTTATGTTACATAAATTGCTGATTTATTTGCTCGAAAAATGTTGTTTTCGTTAAATTTTAGAAGAAGGACAAATATTTTATGTGCATACATTATACATAATTTATAATTAATGATTGTTTTAAACAATCATTACCAAACTAATATTGTTAACACCTTTTGATTGTTTAGACAATGGGTTTTTACTTAAAGACTTAATATACGTAAGACTGGAGAAACTACAATAAGAATGAGTTGTATAACATAATAAACATTGAGTTATTTCAAATGGACCACGCCCTGTTGAGGTTAATACATTAGATATAAATCGCTTTTCTTTGTCCGTAACATTTGTACAGAAAACCTTATTCTTTAATTTTTTTAGGGAAGTTTTCGTAATACTAATTAAAGTTCACTTATTTTTTTAGTCTTTATTCAAACTAAACAATAATATAATTTCAAAATTTTATATTTGTGTTTATTTTAGACTGTTTTAAAGTGTAAATGTAAAACTGTCCTCGTTTAAAATATCCTAGAGAAAACCCTTCATGAAAACGAGTAAGCTTACAACACACAAAGAACTATAAGAGAGACGAATTACATGCATTTTATAATCATTAATATCTTCTGCTTACTTGTTATATTTTATTTCTTATCTTGTCTAAATGATGAAGTAGTTTTCTAAATACATATAATATGTTTCAATATATATTGCTCGTTTTAAATTCTGTATTTATACACTGATTTTATTAACATACATGACGTTGATCTACGAAATATTTTTCACGTAACATGTTATTACTAATTTGACTGAGTAAAATTTTCTGTTTAAAACAGAAGACTAAACTTTATATAGTTAATCATGTAACGTAAGTTGTTGTTTTTTTCTTTTTAGTCATAGACATTTCTAAATTGCATTGTTTAATGACTACAGAGAACCTGGATATTTACATAAACTGGTTTATATCCTGTACTAAGAGAAAAAATGGCTATTAAAACCTCCGATCTCGTATTAGAGAAAATAGAGGGCAGCTAACTATAGTATCACAAATGTTCTACGTCTAGCCATTTTCAGTCTGTGGACAACATAAGTAATATATATGTTAAAGATCAGAAAACGTATTAAAGACCCTTAGTTCAGTCACAGGCGATTGAATAGACGAAAGTGCCAGCTGGCTTAACGTAACAGAAAGTTAATCACAATACCGAGTGGTGTACTTAACTAAAAACAATTAGGAGTTTAATAAATTAATAGAACGCGTTGTGATATTTCTAAAGCATCACAGATACATGAAAAGCTAATAAAATCTTCAAGCATAAAATACAGCTACAGAAAATATTAATGATCGTAGTTACTTTCCACAAGACAACGTTCTTGTTTTATATCAGTACGAGGACATAAACTTTTTCTTTTTCAAACAGGTTTCGTATCTCAGTTTACAGATCAATACTTTAATGATTTATGAGTTTCGTTTTCTTTACTTCGTACCCTTGGATTTTAGTAGAATGTAATTAAGCTATCTAGTATTCTAAGTAAATAAATTGCAGTTTCAAATTTGTCTTCGAGGAAAGTGTACCTATCGGATATCACCTACAAAATGGATGACATAACTTTTTTTCCTCCATGTGGCGTATAAGGATCTGCATTATTCTGTTTATTACTATGGAAAATACTGTTTGCAGTAATGCAATTTATTTTTTCTTTAATGACTATCAAGCTACTTCAAGTATATTTATATTCAATATATTACCTTATTTCAAACAATTTGAGATTCAACACTTTGTACACAAGATTTCATTAACAATCAAATTAGATATTTTTAATTAATCATTTAATCATAAAAATAAAATTAAAATAATACCTTATATTACTGTATATACTTATTTTGTTAATTTATAATACCACAATCTAAGTTTTTGCTGGTTTTGATTGATGTTGGTATGAATTTTCATCGTCTCTGTTTTTTGGAAGTTATTATGGCTTAAAAGCTCAGTATTTGAGTAAATCTCGAAGTTATTAACTTTTTTGTCATTATGATTTAAAAGCATGTATGTAAAAACAAATTTACATTATACATTTGAACCTACTATATTTTGTCATAATATATAAGAATAAAATAGGTTGAGAAAATTACGACATGATCTTTACTCTGAGAATAAAATATGTACTGTCAGGTGTGACTTTCTTGTCCATAAGTTAGTATCATGCTATAAAAAGTTGAAGCTGTATGGCGGTTCTCAGTAGACAAGTAGTTGATTAACATCAAGTTCTAATTCTGGTATTTCATTATTTGTTACCTATTAAAAGTTTTTTTAGATGTTTCAACAAGTAAATTCGATCAATAAGCGTATTAAAATTTGATCTACAAAAGTGCCTACAACTTGGTGTTTATGTGTTCCGTGAGAAAGATATAACTTATATTTTTATTTTTCTATCATCAGCAGCATTGGCGAGAATTGTTTATTTGTTTGGATTTCGCATGAAGCTACACGAGAACTATCTGCGATAGTTGTCCCTAATTTAACACTGTAATACTAGAGGGAAAGCATCACCACCCACCGTCAGCTCTTGTGATACTCTTTCACCAACAAATAGTGAGATTCACATTATAACGCCCTTAAGGGTGAGCATGTTTGACGTGATATAGGTTCGAACCTTCGAACCTCAAATTACGAGTCGAGCGGTCTAACCACCTGCGCATACCTCTCTGTTGGCTAGAAAGAGTAATGTATCCAGTTTTATTATTCTTAATTTTTATTATTACAATTTTATTATAACGATTATTTTGCATTACAAGCTTATTTTATGTGTTTAGGACTAACCTAAATCTCCCAAACTGGCCAAACCTCGAGAAAAAATATAATTAAAATTGAGGATACCCAAGTGATGAAACAATATACTGCAAAATTCTAAAAAGCAAGGAAGACATATTTAGTTAGCTATTATCGTCTGCTAGTTGATTTTATTTTTGATCTAAGTAGAATGTTTTCTCTGATAGGAACTCAATAACAGTTTGTAACCACTTAAAAGTTACTCCGATGTAACTTATAGAATAAACATTCAAACACTTAACTCTCTAAGTTAGAAAGAAATGTGATCTTAAAAACTGTTAATATGCACTTTTCTTCCTTATTCAGAATATGCATATTAATCGCGTTTTTTTAGTTTTCCTAGCTTCTTTTAATATATCTTAATTAACAATTCACTTAATGGCGAAGTGCATTAAAACGTATTGAAAAGTGTAATTTTCATCAATATAAATAACACATTCACCTGTTAATGTATTTTGCGAATTGTACAAAATGTAAAATATAATACAATTATTTGTCAATCCATTTATATACTTTAACAATTTATTCAATACACTCAAAGAAAATACTTATTGATATATTTTTGATTTTAAAGCTTTTTTTAAAATACCGAAAAGTTTGTGACATTTACACAAGCTCATAGTTGAAGCATTAATATTTACATCTTTCATGTTCTATTTGAGTAATTACAGTCGTCTATGTTTGATTTCAACGTGATAAAACATTCTGTGAATCATTAATTACAATACTATAAAACTCGCTGTATCCAGAATACCGTCTGCGGCTAGTTTCTTTCAAACTACTTACACGGTAAGTCATATCACATTTACTTATTTTCAGTTTCCTGTGTTTATAAACAACAAAGAAAAAAAACATTTTAGTGAAAATCCATACTTGTTCTGACTGACGTTACGCTATTGAATTAAGCATTTTGACTGCTTTTTTAACTAATCACTTATGCCATTTCAACAGAACATAGTATTTTGAAACCATGTAGTTTTCTAGTTAAAATGTTTCCTTCTTTGGAGCTGACGCATAATATTTTATTTTTTTTTATATACTGAAGTGTTGAGAAGTCGTGTAAAAGTTGTCTGAACAATAAGAAAGAGAGCACATTTCTTTAAACATATTAAGCCAGACATAATCTCACATCTTTACGTAATTATAACACTACGATTTGACAATAATTCTTATTATTAACACTACTTTCTATCTAATGATTAATCCATATCAGAAATGTAAAACAACAACAACAACAAGAATCATTCCGATAATTATAAAATCCATGCACAAATGGTATAATTATTATTATTGGACAGCTACAGTCAATGTGCTGTAGGCCTAGGAAGCTATAAAATTTGTGATTAACGCCTGTTAATCGGAAAACTATAGAATTTGACCAGGAACGTTTATAGATTTCGAACCTTACAAACCATTTAACTTCAATGAATCTGCTTCGAACGTTAGTGTTTCTGGGAGAATATTAACGATCTCCTTAAGTAAAAATAAGCTCATAAGCGGCGTTAGGCCAACTGAATTAGTTAGCTTAAACGAGGTATGTGGCAGTCAGTAGTAACTCAGAATAAATTTGCTCGTGAGGGAATTGGATCATCGATAAGATGCTCAAATCTAGGCAAGACAGAAGGCCCAGCATAGCTTGTAAGTTTATAAAACTTATATATTAATCATTATTGTTTATAAATATTAGTAATAACTGTCATTTAAATTGTATTGTTTTTACATTTGTGTTAAAAAGGAAATTGTGCATATCAATTTTGTTGGCAAATACCATAAATTTGATACGTATTGACATTTAATTAATTCCTAAATTAAAGCCCCCCCCAGTGGCACAGTGGTATGTCTGCGGACTTACACACTAAAAACCGGGTTTCGATACCCGTGGTGGGCAGAGCACAGATAGCTCATTGTGCAGCTTTGTGCTTAATTCTAAAGAAACTAAACAAATCCTAAATTAAAATTTAAATGTTCGGTTATTTGAAATACTAACACGTATTTATGATAAAGTCGAGACTTGTTCCAGATGAACAGCAATACATAATAAGAGCCACAGAGTATATTTAAATTGACCCGGCATAGCCAAGTAGGTTAAGGCGTTCACTCCCCGTCGCAACAAATATGGTCACCCTTTCAGCCGTGGGAGCGTTATAATGGGATGGTCAGTCGTTAGTAAAATAGTAGCCTAAGAGTTGACAGTGGGTGGTGATGACTAGCTGTCTTCCCTCTACTCTTACACTGCTAAATTAGGGACGGCTAACGAAGATAGCCTTCGAGTAGCTTTGCGCAAAATTAAAAAAGCAACAAATATATTTAAACAAAATTATATACAATTAGTATTTTAATTAATACAACTAACTGCCATTGAGATGTTTTATCTATTTCACCCCAAAACACAAAATTACTTAATGTGATCTAACATGCTGACCGCACCGGTAATGGATGGTATAAAAAAAAGTCACTGATTTAACTTTAAGTTCTTCATATGGTCGAAAGTTAAAGTTTGAACAGCCTAAACAGTTGAATAAGCATGTTTTGCAATAAAAGGGGCGTTATAATGTGCCGTAGGAGCGCTATAATGTCACGGTCAATCCCACTATTCGTTGGTTGAAGAGTAGCCCAAGAGTTGGCAGTGGGTGGTGATGACGAGCTGCCTTCCTTCTCGTCTTACACTGATAAATTAGGGACGGCTAGGACAGATAGCCCTCGAGTAGCTTTGTGCAAAATTCCAAAACAAAACTTTCTTCACCATAGTGGTAACTTCTTTTTGAGGCTGAAACCTTTTCTGAGATGGTATGAGAATTTTTACATTTTGCAACTCTGTATACCACCTTGTAAGATGCAAGCAAAAGCTTTACTTGGTGCTCATGCTAGCGTAAAAAATGTACCTTATTGTTCTTTCAGTTCTTTTAACTTTCTGGTAAAATAATCACGGGATTTACTAGCTGTGTTAGGATGATTGGTTTCTCAGTGGTGTTTTAGTTTACTTGGAAGCATGCACTCTGGAGCCAAAACCTGTAGACATAATATACACTATGGATACTGTTCATGATTGATATCTATCGAACTGAAACCAAAATCTAGATAACTATCATCATATTTTCGATATTCCGTTTCTTCACAGCTTTGTCACTGGTCTGTGGTTCGCCATCCGTTTATTCATTCCCACACTTGTCATTGACGTTCAAAAATCGTTCCATTTTTGCCACAAGGACAAAAATTCAAGAAAATAATTCACTGAACTTCGCAAGACCTCTCAGACACTTGATCACGACAACCTTCTGTTATTACGATTACTGACGGACCCGGAGAGAGTCGACAGGTAATTAAATAGAAAGTCTGAGAAACGAGATAGCTCGAGAAGTTACTGGCATAGCTAAAAGCACAAGTAAACAAAAACATTCGAAAACGTCATCAAAAAGAATGTAATGCGATCTGATGTTAAAACTGTGAACAACCTCAAGCTGGTAGTTCGCACGGCGTCCGATAGATGTTTCCTTCTTTGTGGATATTTCGGTATGTTGGATATCAGATACTCAGGAGAGTCAAGAGCACAAGACCTCTTCCTCTATCCCTAACTTTTATGTCGGCTACTACCGTGTTGTAGTTGTAGAACTTAAGTAACCCACAGCACTGCGGCTCTTACGTTACCTTTTTTCGTTTTTTTTATTTTAGTTTTGATATTTTTCGTTATTATTTTTATTTATTTTTAAAATCTATTGATATATATTTAACGAGAAAAAGAGAAAGAAAAAAGGAAGAAAAGCTATGAATATTGTTTGTTTGTTTTTTTGGAATTTTGCACAAGGCTACTCGAGGGCTGTCTGTGCTAGCCGTCCCTAATTTATCAGTGTAAGACGAGAAGGAAGGCAGCTCGTCATCACCACCCACTTCCAACTGTTGGGCTACTCTTTAACCAACGAATAGTGGGATTGACCGTGACATTATAGCGCTCCTACGGCACATTATAACGCCCTCACGGTTGAAAGGGCGAGCATGTTTAGTGCGACCGTGATGCGAACCCGCGACCCTCAGATTACGAGTCGCACGCCTTGACACGCTTGACCATGCCGAGCCTAAATAATGTGTAATATAATCAAATAATAACAAATATAAAGAAATGTATCTTATAACCTGAGAATAACAAAATATATAAACGGGTACTATAATTTTAGTATGACAAAATAAATAAACGTGTATTGTAATCTAAGTATTAGAGAAATAAATAAATATGCACTATAAACTAGGCCAGGTAGTTAGGGCGCTCGACTCGTAACTTAAAGATCGCGGGTTCGAGTCCCCGTCGCACCAAACAAATTTGCCCTTTCAGCCTTGATGGCGTTATTGCGTGCGGTCAATCTCTCTATTCGTGGTAAAAGAGTAGCTCAAGAGCTGGTGGTGGGTACTGATGACTAGCTGCTTTATCTCTGGTCTTACATTGAAAATTAAGGGCTGGCAGTGCAGATAGCTCTGATGTAGCTATGCGTGAAATTAAAAAAACCCAAAGAAAACAAAGTATAACTATAGCAAAATAAATAAAGGTGAACAGTAATTTATGTGTGACAAAATAAAAAAGAGGTAGCGTAATCTAAGTATAACAAAATAAATAAACGTGTACTGTAATCTAAGTATGGTATTATCATTGGCAAAAACGTATCCTATTTTAAGTGTTTGTTTCTTTTTGTTTTTAATTTCGCGCAGAGCTACACAAGAGCTATCTGTGCTAACCGTTCCTAATTCAGAGGGAAGTCATCACCACCCACCGCCAACTCTTCAACAAATAGTGAAATTGACCGTCACGTTATAATGTCTTCAAGTTGAAAGGGCGAGCATGTTTGGTGTGACGAGGATTCAAATTCCCAGCCCTCACTCAGACTGCGAGTCGAGCGCCTGAGTTACTTGATCATTAAACAACTTAAAAGAAAAATATCGTAATCGTAGGAAAAACCATAAACTGCGTGAAAAATCAATAGCTCGTGCCAGAGTTTAGCAACTTTAGTCACTAATGTAATAGATGTGAATTTGTTATAAAAGAAGACGTAATATGAAGGCTGGTGTAGGATGTATGTATTCTGAGTTGCATTTTTCACAGAGCTAATACAATTGAAACGAGTATAGAAACACAATGGCTATTTATAGAGGATTCGCATACTGATTCAAAATCAAACACTTTCATGTACGTATTACACTTTTTATGTGGCAGAAACCAGAGGTACTGTTGGAAAGGAAATATTTATGTGAAAATGTAAGAATGTATATTGATACAGGTATTGTTGATGTATACTTACTTCTAGATAACTTTAACAATAAATAAATGAATTGAAATCCTTGAAGGTTATTAAAATGATTTGTTGCTTTGTGTAAGGAATTACGACACAATTACAGAGCGTGTGATGTCATATTTTACAGAAATGGGAGTCAGGTGTTCTCAAGAACACGCTAATCCAGAGAAATTGTGTTGATGAATAGAACTGAAACATTTCTAAATTATTTGGTTTGTTTGGAATTTCGCACAAAGTTACGCGAGGGCTATCTGTGCTAGCCGTCCCTAATTTAGCAGTGAAAGACTAGAGGGAAGGCAGCTAGTCATCACCACCCACCACCAACTCTTGGGCTACTCTTTTACCGACGAATAGTTGGATTGACCGTCATATTATGCGCCCCCACGGCTGGGAGGGCGAGCATGTTTAGCGCGACGCGAGCGCGAACCCGCGACCCTCAGATTACGAGTCGCACGCTTTAAGCGCTTGGTTATGCCAGGCTCGGCAGCTAGTCACCACCAACAAACTCTTGGACTATTCTTTTAGCCACATATGGTAGTATTGACCATCACACTGTAACGTCCCCACAGTTGAAATGGAGAGCATGATTTGTGCGACGGGGATTTGACCCCGTGACCCTTGGATTACGAGTCGAGTAACTTAACCATCTGGCGATGCCGGGCCTCAATACAAATACCTTAGAAATAGAAATTGAATACTCATATCAACTGTTTCAAAACTGTTTTTCACATGAATTTTTACTATTCCTTTCAATAAAATGTTTTTATTCAATAGTGATTATAAACGTGTTCCTTCCTTTTACATTGACATCCTGGTGTTTCAAGATTCTGTAGCTTCTAAGTTAGCTTTAATTGTGCTTTAGAAATCCATCCACGAAAATATGTAGAAATGACATAAACTAAATAAATAATTTTATTCTAACACTTTTTCCTTTGTTCTAAAACACGTAGGTAAAAAAGTCTGCAGCATGGTCAGTGGTTACTTCACCATCATTAATATATTCCTAAACGTAGGTACATTTTCAAAGATGGCACCGGTTTTGAATTCCCGGCAAAATTTCTTGTAATTGTAAGTAGCTGTAAAATGTGTGGTTTACTAATCATGGTTGTTCTAGGTTCCTGTTGAACCTTTAATCGGTCCAGACGTGGCCAGATGGTTAAGGCACTCTACTCGTAATTTGAGGGTCGCGGGTTCCGATTCCCATCACATTAAACATGCTCGCCCTTTTAGCCGTAGGGTTGTTATAATTTTACGGTCAATTTCTCTATTCGTTGTTAAAAGAGCAGCTCAAGAGTTGGCAGTGGGTGGTGATGACTAGCTGCCTTCCCTCTAGTCTTATACTGCAAAATTTAGGACGGCTAGGACAGATACCCCGCGAGTAGCTTTGTGCGAAATTAAAAAAAAACAAAAACTGCAAGCACAAATAGAAAAAAAAAAATTGTATATTTTTAAAAATTAAATTAATAACAAACACCTTATATATCCAACAAAACTAACTGTTTTATGTTAGTGAGTTGGAACCGACTAAAGTTTGTTTATTTGAATTCTGCGGAAAGCTATTCTAGGGCTATCTGCGCTAACCGTCCCAAATCAAGCAGTGTAAAACTAGAAGGAAGGCAACTGGTCATTGTCACGCACCACCAACACTTGAGCTACTCTTTTACCAACGAATAGTGGGTTAGACCGTACCATAATAACGGCTGATAAGGCGACCATGTTTGGTGTGACAGGAAAACCAAACCTGCAACCCTCAGATTGCGAGTCAAACGCCCCAGCCACCTGGTCATGCCAGGCCCCTTAGTACAGTCAAAACAAAATGGAATTCACTCTGAGTACAGTTTCCAGTATGAAAAATTCACGATGATGCAGTTTTATTGTGAAGATGTACGAGTACTAAGATAAACGTGATCCATTTATGCGTAAGCTATATTAAGTAAAAAGACACTTGGTTTCTTTAAACAATTTTCAGCTTAGTTTTTTCACATTAGAAACAACAACGACAACCATTCATTCTATGTTTCATTTGTAACAACAACAAAAACTCAATAAGAAACATATATAAGGTGGAAAATTATTATCATGATTATTATTTTATTAAAGGTAGACATTTTAAACCTGTGTAGACTCTTTATCTACAGCTGTTTTTTTCTTTTCTTTTTAAATCTTTCTTTTTCTTGTAGTGCTTAGAGGTATTGTGCAGAAGACATAAATTATAGTGGTCTGCAGCAATAATATGCGTCAAATCAAAAATGTACGCTTTTTTTAAAAAAAGACAACAAGGAAGATATATGGTTATACACAAATTTTAATTTAATTCCAAATACAAGATTTAAACTAAAAAGTATTTAATAGCCAGAGCAATAAAATGAGACAAAAAGCCTTCCTATTAATGCTTGGATCAAGGGAAGGAAAATAAGAACTAAACAGTACTTTAAGCTGTAAGTAACAAAGTGTGTATCATTTATCTAAGTAAGGACACCCTGAATTACGTCTAACTGAAACAGAAGTTGATTGATGATGATGGTTCACCTACTTAACTTGATGTATAGCTTAACTTTTATTAAGCTAAAATGTGTAAAAAGTTTTAAGCTATTTAAAGGTTGTTTTTTAATCTAATCTAATTTTATTTCGAGTTGTTTTGAGGAAGAAAAATTGTAAAGTAAATAACCATAGAAAATCCACACGTGTCTGCAAATATATATCGTTCATCAATACTCTTTTTCGTCGAAACAGTGCTAGGTTAAAATGGTTTTCCTGTCTTGAATAACATTAATATATTTTGTGTGGAATACATGATTATGTTTATTGCTGTGTTTAAATAACGTCTTTTTAAAAAAATAACATTTACGTTATTTATTCTACAGGTTAAGTTGAGCACATGTTATACTCTGTTCTGTCAATTAGCAGGCCCGGCACGGCTAGGTAGTTAGGGCGATTGACTCATAAATTAAGGATCGCACGTTCGAAATCCCGTCACATCAAACATGGTCGCCCTTACAGCCGTTGGTCGTTATAATGTGATAATCGATTTCACTATTCGTTTGATAACATAGTATTTCAAACATTAGCGGTGTGCGGCGATGACAAATTGCCTTCCGTCTAGTCTTATATTACTAAATTAGGAATGGCTAGAGCAGATAGCGCTCGTGTAGCTTTGCGCAAAATTCGAAACAAACAAACTATCATTTAATTTATGGGTTAAAATTAGTTCTAAGTGAAATAATTTGAATTTTGTAAGTCTCATTAGCTTCCCTCTAATCACATGAACCGTAGACCAATGAACCGTATTTCCTAATACGGAAAATAAATTATTGAAAAGTAATAACTTGATGATTGGTATTTGTATAAAATGGGCTGTCTGTGCTATGCCTACGACAAGTATCAAAACCAGATTTTTAGCTTATGAATCAAACACAATTACAAAATGTTTCTTTGAGTATGAGCCAGCATCATCACTAGGCACTAACACACGGGGTCCTTGCCCCGATTCCAGTTGACAGTGCCTCAAAACCCAGTTGATGTCTTGAAAAATCACAATAGAAAGCAATGATTGGTACCATATTGAAACGCCGAAAATTCCCATAATTTTAGACTCATAGCTACGCTTCTTAACGAATTAAGGACGACTTGGACCTGGTCGGCAGAAGGAGTAAAACCCCATTCCCATAAAAGACTTCCAGCGAAGTGAGTCAACTTTGCTGTTGAAATCATAACGTTAAGCGATATACATGCGAGAACCTTTTAATTATATACATCATACTATAGCACTGGAAACAATATAGACAAAACCTAAACGTTTCGAAACGTATTTAATTCACTCACGAAAACAACTTCATTAGAACCTGCAGGTACCTATATAAAATCTACATAATGAACTTAAGAATGTGACATACTTAGAGGGCCTGACATGGCCAACCGCGTAAGGCGTGCGACTCATAATCCGAGGGTCGCAGGTTCGCGCCCGCGTCGCGCCAAACATGCTCGCCCTCCCAGCCGTGGGAGCGTTATAATGTGACGGTCAATCCCACTATTAGTTGGTAAAAGAGTAGCTCAAGAGCTGGCGGTGGGTGGTGATGACTAGCTGCCTTCCCTCTAGTCTTACACTGCTAAATTAGGGACGGCTAACACAGATAGCCCTCGAGTAGCTTTGTGCGAAATTCAAAAACAGACATACTTAGAAAGACAGACTATTTAGTCAGCTTTGTCTTGTTTTGTTCCTGAGTTCACTTTTTATTTGTTTCAAATTTCGAAAACATTCGCTGTAGTTTGATACTATCATGGATAATTATATTCTCAACACCAGGAAATATTTGGATAAGGGCGTATATTTAGAGAAAAAGGGACATTCTTAGCTCCACTGCTATTAGATTGTGTGAATGAACGTCGAATCTCTGGAACTGCTAGTGTGGGAAACTAGTTCAGTTCGTTTTCTATCTCAGTTACAACATCGTCTAGAAAAAAAAAAAAACAAGACAATTTACTGACTTGACTGATTTCTTAACACGAAATGTATGATAATTTGGAGAGGAATCCAAATTTGGTGACATCATTTTTATATGCGTCAAGACGATATTTTCAATGCAGTAGTAAGTTAGTTGACCACAACGAAAAATACTTTGGTTATGAATTTATCCTTGGATGATACTATGGTGTCTACTTAATCATTAATTTCAGACGTAACGACCACTACGTGCCCGGACACGCTTCTACAATAAACTATACTCACTATAACTACATAGTTAAGTACAATTATATTAAGAATGTGACATACTTAGAGGGCCTAGCATGGCCAAGTGCGTAAGGCGTGCGACTCGTAATCCGAGAGTCGCGGTATCATCTGTTATTATTTTATAGTGGGACACTACCGGGAACGAAGATAAAGTAATTTTAATCTTAACATAATCCGATATTTATAAATTTCATCTGATATTTTGAATATTTGTGCATGGCTTTTCTTGGACCATAAGCTCTCAGCGATCACCCAAACCGCCCAAGCCTTAATGTGTGTGTTTTCTAAAAGCAAAGCCGCATCAGGCTATCTGCTGAGCCCACTGAAGGGAATCGAACCCCTGATTTTAGCTTTGTAAATCTGGAGACATACCACTGTACTAGCGGGGGGCCAAGCCTTAATCCCTCACTGTTTGTGAGTATAAAATTCATGTTTCGATGCATGAAATATGCATATCTATATAAATGTATATATTTACAAATGATTTGTATTTCTTCAATAGCTAAAACATCACTCAATACATTAATTAAGTTCCATCAAAACAAGTTAAAAATAATATCAATTCATGGCGTTTAGGAATCCTTGTAATTTTCATACCTCAGAAAGTGATGAAACTTAATACAACGGCAATATTTATTAAAGATGCTTCGTGTTATAAATGTTTTAGATAAGAATGCAAGTTGAGGGAAGAGATTTCGATTCTGTTCTTGTGGTTCATTTCATTATTATAATTGTTGTCATTTTACTTTTCCATACAATACATTTTCTAAAGACATTTATAAATTAATTATTCTTTCTTTACTAAATATTTTTAAATTTCAGTGTTAGCTATGGAAGAAAAATCCAAAAATAAGAGTGATATTATTGATTTTATTATTTAACAATAATATTAATTCATTCTGTCAGAAGCCATGTAAATGTTTTACAGAATAGACAGTAAATGATTTAAAATTTAAAACCGCAAATTTTGTTTCAGTCGAAATATTTTCAAGAAAACACTTCGCTGTGAAGTCAAGTTATCTGTAGAAACACTGGAATGAGAAATAATCAGGTACGAACAATAGTTAAAAAGATGATAGATAAACAAATATATCATGAAAGTCGCGTGGTCATGGATCTTTATCATTAACAACATTTACGGAACTATTTATTTAACATTTAATTTTGATAGTTTACAGAAAACTGTCATCAATAGGATTGTCACCTAGAATTGGTTACTGTAGATTAAGATTAAATTGGTTAATTACCTGTCGTCCTCCTCCAGTAAAAAGTCGTTGAAACGAACTTCGACTTTTTTTTCTTGTGGTGCAGTAATATTGAAATAACAAGTTTGGGCTGTAGAATATGAATTTGGGTAGCCTGGGCTTTCAATAAAGTCTTGTGGATGTTCAGACCAAAGAAAAATATATCTGTTGCAGTCAGGAGGGGTGAAGTTCTCAAAGGCAGCTGTTAACAGATGGGACATTTTTTAGTTATTAGTGCTTATTCAATTGAAGTTATTGTTACTTCTAGAGTGAAACGAAGTAAACTACTTGTTTATGATATGTGTGATTCATGAAACAGCAGATCACGAAATGTGGCCTAAATAACTCTTAAAATCACTGTGGTCCATTAACTCGATAAGTACACGTCAATCACTTTCATATATGTATTTCATAATTTCGTTTGATATATTAAAGAAATGTCAACAGTAACCACATCCATCTCTTTGGTCACTCTTGTCTCACCAATACATGATCCGAAACTAAAAAAAATTATTTTTTGGTAGTGGGACACGAAACATTAATATTATTATATTTTAATAAGCCATTTCAAATTTGAATTTGTAAATGTAAGGTTAAAACTCTTTAGCAGTTCAAGAAAATGACAAATAAAAAGGTTTAAACTGGATAATTTTCTTGAGAACACTTGTCACAAACTTAATTTCAAGGTAGCCTAGTTAGCATTGTACTAGAGAGGACAAAATCTTTGAAGCTCTGTTTGAACAACTTGCATAATAGTACTAGACACTATAATGATTCGCTGGCCTCTTCTTTCCCAGCTCAGGAACAAACTGAGGAAAGCTTCATACAGATCCTTAGAAAAAACTTTAGATACCAAAATATCATGTGCATTATAAATGCAGATATATTTCGAAAGTTTAAAACATTACTGACAAATACTATACAGAAACATTTTATAGTAAAATCTGCTCATATTGGATGAGAAATGTTAGCTTAAGTATATTATGGGAGAACATGCCCTGACCTTCAACCAGAGATCGTTGACATATAAAGGGACTGAGTGCTTCACAGTTTCTATCATTCCAGTAATACATTTCTGTCTGACCCTTCCCTTTACTTGGGAACCGATAGATGTCGCGCAGTTCAATGCAGTCTTGATCTTCAAGCCCGTCATCACTAGGTTGAGCACTATAGTGATTGTATTGAGGCCACCCAGGAAACCAATCTGAAACAATTATCATCAAATAAATGTATAGACTTTCATTACATTAGTTTCAATAAAACAATTTGATTGTAATCGAAGAAAGCTTTTGAATTCATAGACTTGGACTGTTGCATGCTTAATGGGAGCATGTAAGTTGACTCTACTAATCGTTTTCACTAACTCATTCTGTCATTGGAAACTAGGTAGAAAACTTAGTAAAGCATCCACTACGGGTTAAAGTTCGAAATGCTAGCGACAAATTTTAAGAAAGATGCTTTGGTTTGAAATGTTATATCAGAGCATATACGACAGATCTTTCACGCATTAAAAATGTTCAGAAAACACCTTAAACGTGGAATACAATACATGCACGCGTTACACTAGCTGCGTCTTTGTTTTAAGCTTTACTCCTAGAAGCAATGCTTTATGAAGTAAAATGCTAGTTAGACCAAATATTACATTGAAGCTGAGTGGAACTTTATGTAAAATTAATGTCGCATATAGTTTTAGAGTTGACACTGTGAAGAAGCATTGCGTTTAATCTAAAGAGAAAACAAGGAAATTACATAAACACATCATAAAATATAGCCACTAAGTTAACTCCTGCGGGTTATTTCAATCACACTAAGTGATCTTTAAAGTAAAAACATGGTCTTTAGTATACATGCACTTGATTTAACGTATTATTTGAACTTTTATAGTATTATTTGAACTTTATAATTATAAGTTGGTAAACAATACCAACTTATAATTAGCAGTATTTCAAAAATAGCATTTCGAATGAGTTACTTGTACATACAGTACATATAAATTACGTATTATAATTTATATCTGACGAGTCTCCGATTTATTATGTTATATACATTGTATATCATGATTTCAAATAACTTTAAATTTGAATTCGGTAGCTAATTAAATGCTAATATATATCAAATTTATATTTGCGAACAAGATCAATACACACAGTTTTCTTTTTTAATACAAATATATTTTAATATACAAATAATAATACAATTATTAATAACAGGTATTACAAATATTGGTTCACACATAAGGATATTACAAACCTACAAACTATTCTGAGTCGTCTTCGTGGTCTAGAACTGAATATTTTATTGACGATCGAGGTTCATGAGGAACAAATTAATTATGAGTTGATATTGTTACACCTCGTTTGAGCTAGCTGACTTGGCCAGTTTTACACTGCTTATAATCTACTTTTTTCTGATGAAGATGTTTAATGTTCTCAGATAAGTACTAACGTCCGAAGTTAATTCGATGAAGTTGAACGGTTTGTAATGTTTGAAATCTGTGAACGTTCCTGGTCAAATTCTATAATTCTCCGATTAATAAGCGTTAATCACAATTATAGTTTCTGAGACTTATAGTTTACTGGCTGCAGCTGGCCAATAATAATAACCGTCTCTTAGCGCGTCAGTTTTACATACCAATCACACGAGATTCTCGAACTTTCAACGATGTTCGAAAACACGCTAACGTTTTCGTAAAACAAATATGGTTGATTCTTCCTCTCAAGACTGTTCTACAAATTTATAGAACAGCTGGGATTTGCGCAATATACATCCAACAATATATGTCATGTGCATCAAATAAAACACGCGTAGATATTAAAATAAACGTATAAAGGTAAATCCGTTACAACTGGAAAACTTAAAAAATGTGGGCTTCAAAAGATGCATTACCGTCTTAATATGTGGAGATGGGCAAGAAAGAAATAGCTATCGCATATTAAGAACTGCTCATTGTAGTCACAAATCTCTCTTATAACAATGTAAGAGACTTTTATAAACACCTAACGTAGATTTCCGCGGTTTTCAAAAGTTGTTAATATCTTCAGTTTAGCTAAAAACATTGCTAAAATAGAAAGGCGGTAAATCGCATAACAACAAAAATTTCTGCTGGTTATTATTGTTCTGACATCATAAGGACTAACCCACCAATACATTAAATTCTTACAATAATTTGTACATCAAACTGTTGATATTAACGTGATGAGTGCATAATTAGCAAAGCATTTTACTTGATGTCCATCAAGACAACTCATCACAACTCAGCTAAAACTGCTGCCTTCATATAGATTACTATTCTTCGTTACTCATTGTTTGAAAAAATGAGAGCAAACATGTTAAAAATATCTAAATATAAAGATGATGTAGAGATGTCAATTCCGAGAATTACATAAACAAGGTAGGAATGAACTTACGTAAATCATTATATATTAATCATATAGGAATTATCTATTGTAATACTTTATAGAATTATTCAGTTTCAGTATATTTACTCCAAGCTGAATTTGTGCAGCTGGAATTAATTTAGTATTTAGGTTAGAGATAAAAGTTCTTGAAAAAATTACTATTTATATAGTAATTTTTGTATCGTTCTGTGTATTCATTCCAATTATGTTTCTGTACTTTTTGTATGGTTCTGTGTATTCATTCCTACCACGTTTCTGTACTTTTTGTATGGTTCTGTGTATTTATTTCTACCATGTTTCTGTACTCTTTGTCATTGACATCACCACATACTTCTTAATATTTCATTTTACTTGTACAGTTTAACATACTCCAGCTTTCACTCAGAGTTATAACAGATTAGACAAAAGAAAAATAAATGATGTTTCCTATATATTATTGCATTGATTTTTTTTTATTTTAAAGAAACGTTTTCGAATGACTTACAAATTAAAATAACCCAACATTGCGAACCTAAACAGAAAATTTTAAAGGTCATCTTTTGAGTTTTTGTTTACTTTCTAAGCACAAACCTACAGAAAGGACTATCTGTGCTCTGCCCACCAGTATCAAAAGCCGGTGTGTAGCAGTGTAAGTCCGCAAACATACTACTACGCCTACGTTGGTCTGCACAGGTGTGAGAAGTAATATGAAAAACAAATACATTCAAAATTTTAAAATATATTTTGTACTTTCAATCTTAACAATAAATCGTTTTCTCTTTTTGATTCCTACACTCTTGTGCAAATTAATTAAAACAAATGGTCATTTTACAATATATTTAGCATGTCGGCCATTGTAGGCTCGCTGGACCCGCTGATTTCCTTTATTAGTCATTTTTTCACACAGACGGCGTCATTACCTGTGTTTTGCAGTAGGTCGATCTATTTTTGAGATATATGACGAAATTTTGAGAAATATTACGTCATTCAAAATTGCGTTAGAAGAGCAAAGACACCAGTCAAAAAACAACTTCTTACCAACTCAATGGAAAAAAAAAACGGTATCACTGGGATCTGAAATATAAGAACTTGAAACAAGAACAATGGAAGAAGGTGTTATTCAGTGACGAGACTCATTTCTTCGTACAGGGTCAAGGAAGTCTGCATGCTCGCAGATATCCAGGTGAGAAACTTCGAGGATCTTACATCAATCAGTTTGTAAAACATCTCTTGAAGAAGACGCTGCTATGGCGTCGGAGGCTTACATATCGTAGAAGGTATGATGTGAGGACTACAGTACATCGAAGTTTTGCAGAGAAGAGTCGTTCCAGAGTTGAAAAAAGAGATTTCCAGATGGAATTTTTCAGCGAGATCTGGCTCCGTGCCACATATCGAAACTTGTTAAGAATTTTATGACTACAAGGCGAATAAAGGTGCTGGACTGGCCTAGAAACTCTCTGGACTTACATCCTATTGAAAATCTTTGGGCGATTTGTAAAGAAAGACATCGGGAAAAAGACTGTACTACGAAAAATAAGCTAACTGAGGCCATAATTGAGGTATGGTACCACGATCCAAAAATTAGTAAAAATTGCAGTCAACTCGTGGACTCGATGCGAAAGCGGATTAATGATTTTCTGAAAAAAAAGTAATTTTTTGATTCTCAGAAATAAAACGCAAAAAATTAAAAAAATCGTAATTTTCCATCTTTTTTCAATTAATTTGCAAAAGGATGTAGATGGTGTGATCGGAAACTTGGAATTGGAATTATGTTGGACTTGGTGGTTCAGAGGTGTCTAAGTTAATTTACTACTTGAATTTAATACAAACGTAAGGAGAGAGTCGTTCTCAACAATATCTTTGTTGTTTAAAAATGGCATTAAGAAAGTCAGTAACGAGATTTATTATACTTCTAGCTATAAACACGGAAAGGCAGCTTGATTTTGCTGTCTCTGGATAAGTCAGCCAGACCTATCCACCAGTTGAATCTAACCAGTAAAGTATAGGGCATCCTTTGTGCATCTTTATATGTCTCTTTCTTTATACATATTAGTTATTGTGGAAAGTTACAGATTTTGTTTCAATACTAAGAAAAACTACTGAAAAATTCTGAACAATGTAAAAAAGATTTCAGTTTTTAATAAAAGTGAGTTATTAAATTTTTTGTCATTTAGATATTATTACTTGAAACGTTTTGTTCCGCAATTTAAGAAAACCTTTTGAAACATGTAATTTGCTTATCTGTTTTAAAGTCTTAAAATCGGCAGTGGTAAGATGGTATAAAACGATAGTAAGATATGCAGTTGGCGAGGGTTAAAAATGTATCTGATTTTGTTGTGTTCTGGACAATCAATAAAACTGTTATGATAATGTTTCTTACTTTTTAGAATTACTTAACGTTTAACATTTTACTTTCAGTTTTCTTTACATGATATATAAATTTATTTATTTATTAGTTTTCTATCTGTAAAATTAACCAACTATGAACAAATTAATTTTTCATTAAGTTGCACTTACATTAATGTAGGCATCTTTTTTCATTACGGTTGGTGATTTAATTTCAAATTTATTTTGTGAAAATAGTATTTATGTTTATAACATCTGGACGTAATCTGATTTACTCTTTGATATATTGTATATGGAGCTTCATATGTCAAAATTATAACTGAGTTACATGTTGTTCGTGGAGATGTAATAAACAAACATGAACAAGAAAGAATAATAAAATGGACTTGTTTATTAAAATTAAAAATTAAAAATAACAACAACATTTCATGTTGTTGTTTTGTAACAAAAAACTATTAATAAAAGATAATTGTTACTTACTAGTGTATTCGAAAGGTTGTCCATTAGTCCACACATAGTAATTTTCGTACTCAATGTCACTGGCACCAATCCACAAAGCATGAATAGTAGTAGACGAACTGAAACGTTTAGAATTCAACATTTATATATGATCATTTATTAATTAAACGCTTTAGCAAAAACTAAGCATTCCTGGAAAAAGCTATCCTTTGTTGAATATATTTCAATTAATTGCCTATATACTGACAGTTTTGTAAGTTTTTACACATTTTTCATTCACATGTAAAACTATATTTACTTCTAGTCTTCTTTCAAATAAACAATGAATTGATAATCTGAAACACTAAGAATTATTCTACTATAACTTTCAAGGAAATTTGAGTAAGACTAAAATATTATGGTAAATAAAAAAGGAAAATGGCAGAAAGTATGAAGTCGATATTAGTTTGTAATCGCTAATTTTAAAACGGAACGAATAAGTTATTTTCTCCTTTAATATTTACTGAAGGATCGGAATCAAAATTTAATAGTTATTTTTCAATTTATTTTGACTAATATTAATTCGTTGAAATATTAATATGATATTATCTATTTCTATATAATAAAATACAAAATGTGTATTGTCTTTCACAATTTTTTTTCTGAATTTTTAATTTCCCCGTGATGTTTTGAGCTTTTGTGTCTATTATTTAACGACCATCATAGTTGTTAGGTTTCGCACAAAGCTGCTAGAGGTCTTTTTAAACAAATTTTAAAATAAAACACAATTCGTCCTACCACTTCAGCTTTTCTTTGCTTAATTAATGGGTTTCTTATTGAACCTATTACACTTTGTTTCTCCACAAGAGGTATGTTCACATTGTTTTACACGCCTTTTTAGTAATTATTCCCATAGTCAAAGAACATTTCCACATTTCATATAATTGTTTCAGGATATAGTTTTTGTCTATTTTCAAATCTAAACATTGCATTTGTTTTACTTCTGTTTCATTCTCATGTTATCTTGCAGCGACTTCCATTTTTAAAAGCTAGATTTCAGTCATTCCATTTTAACTTTACTCTCACGAGTTTAATTAAAACAGATAAACTCCTACTTTCCTCTGATTTTTGTATTTAAACTTCATATAATAAATTCCAATCTTTTTCTTGCTTTTTCCGATTTTATAGTCTCAGCCACAAACTTTTTAAAATCTTTTTTCATCATAATAAATTTTGGTCTTGCTGTTTTGCGTTACTGATATCTGGATCATTTCCTCCATATTTATTTTCCTTTTTCAAATTACAGCATAAACTGGTATTTTTTCGATTTATTTTCTGTCTTTACAATACCGTTTGGTGTACTCTAATAATCTGGTTTCATCAACATATATTTTAATCATTTCATCCCTTATTTATGAACACATCGGGTTCTCAATATTCTAACTTATTTCAGCCCTTAGTAAATTGATCATATAAAGAAATTGCATAATATAATATATCTATTGCTAATTCATCTATCTTTGAAAATTAATCTTGAAACTTTGAAATATATACCAATAATTACAAAAAATGCTTACATTCCAGTTTTATGTCTCAATTTTCTTGTTATATCTGAAAACATTAATAGGAAGACTACTCAAGGGAGGTTTCAGTATAAATTGATGTATCGATGTATTTATTAATATTTTCTTCAAAATTATTTTATTCATACATATGTATGCTACTTTCAAATTATTTTAATTCTATTCTATTTTATTAGCTTACATTTCATCAGACGTCTTAACCGAAGGCATTTTTTTTAGTATACAACACTCGATTTGAAATCACTTATGTCTTATCAATGTAATTTTATTTCCAAAGATAACGGGATTGCTGAAATAGAAAAAAGTAACACAGGATTGAGTAACTATTTCAGTGTTATTTCAGGACAAGACAAATGTAGTCGCCAATAATTTTTACTTCTAGACATAATTGGATTGCTGAAATACATTAATGGAAAAATAACATAAGAGTAAATAGTGTTTTTAGTATTATTTCAGGACGCGTAGAATAAACCAGATTGCTTTTCCAGATTCCTTTACTTATTAAGCAGAATTTATTTTTATAATGCATTTAAAATTCTACCTTGTTTGAGATACGGCAGTTATCTCGTACTTGAGTTTCTATGCGAATACACTTTTGTAATCTGCAAAAATATTTTATTATTAATCTTACAAACCTAACGGTTTCCTCTTGTGAGGACAAATATTTTTGAAAGCTCAAAATGCAAATAAATTTATCAATTTTTCAGTTTTAGTGAACAGACGTTTATCAACAGATCGTCTCTCATTTCTATAGCAAATAAAAAAATATATAGGGCCCGGGATGGCCAAGCGTATTAAGACGTGCGACTCGTAATCTGAGGGTCGCGGGTTGGAATCCCCATTGCACCAAACATGCTCGCCTTTTCAGCCGTGGAGACGTTATAACGTTACGGTCAATCCCACTATTCGTTGGTAAAAGAGTAGCTAAAGAGTTGGCGGTGGGTGGTGATGACTAGTTGCCTCCCCTCTTGTCCTACATTGCTAAATTAGGGACGGATAGCACAGATAGCCCTCGAGTAGCTTTGTGCGAAATTCAAAAACAAACTTTAATGGAGAAAACTTCATAATCTTGTCATTTAAATTATTAAAAGTAAGAATTGTTTCCAAAGTAGTTCCTACGAAAATATTGTTCTTGTAAATAATAAAATATATGATTCCAGTCACAAGCATCAAATTAGAATATAGGTTGCCCGTATTTAATGGTAGGTTTTACTAGAGGTAACAGAATAAGTTGAGTGAAAGACATACATCAACTTTTGCTATATACTCTATACGAATATATATTGAGCATAAGGATTGTAAAATAAACACACAAAGACATATCAAAAGTTTTTGTTTTTAATTAACTGAAATACACAAAATTTCATCATACAACAGGTTTTTATTGCTGAGAGGTTAATGAAGCGAGACTTACGAAGTGTGGAAAGATCCTAAAGAAAATTTGTTGTAAGATTTTACTTATAAGTTAAAAGTTAAGTTCAGGTAATGTATGAGTTCATATTAAGCAACACCCGCCGCCATAAAAGTTTTGTCCTACTTTCTACCTTGTAACTGGACTGACTGTTACTCATATAACGCATCTACAGCTAAAAGTGCCAAGCATCAACAGGAAAGTTCCTGTGAGACCTTTGGACCTTCTTATCCGCACCTCTAAACTATAACTACGATGCCGTTCCGGCCCAAGTTCGTATTTATATATTTATTTATTTGTATATACATATATATTAAGAGATACATGAATAAGGTTCGCTTTGATATATGGATAAAAACAAAGACAATTGAAAAAAGCAGATTCAATCTTAATTTGATAGGTCAAAAGACAAATGATGACTAGTAATTACTTGAGCTGCCACATGGATTGAGGAAGAAATAAAAAGTTAGTGGTAAAAATGAAGATACGTGTCTCTATGAAAATGGCTGAAAGAGCAGAAAGAAGACCAACAACTAGAATAGTTATTGGGCATATGGACAATGTGACCATTAGAAAAAAATAAGGTGTGGGGTATTTTTCTGACAAGGAGATACATTTAAAACATCATTTAACAGAATGTGTTTCACACTATGTAACTCGTACTTAAAGCTCTTTTAAACGCTAATAACGACGTTTCCTCATGCAAGTTGGAAATAGCAGATACACCCTTATTCATTGCCTTGCAAGATATGCCAGTTTCAAACAGCATAAAGTATTTTTTTATGTTTCACATTTAGTAACAAATCAAAGTGTTTGAACCCAGTTTGAATACAGTTATACCTAACTACTTAAGATATTACTTTGTGTGAGAAAATCATATTTAATAATATACGAGAATGAATGAATAGCTGTTATGTATAAAGCGTTTGAAATGCCATGTTGTTGTTTATATTATTGTTTTGAAATTTAAACCAATAAAATATGTTGCTATTCATGTAGAAATTTCTAAAATTAGGTAGATCAATCATATGTTTATAAATAGAAAGTATGGCGGCCTGGTGTCTAGACGACGAGTCTCGTGCAAAAACAGACATGTGCAGATTACTCTGGAATTCTGTGGAAGTTATGCGATTGTTGGAGAACACAGTAGGCATACTAGTATAAAAACAGACGGCGACGCGAGGAAAAAAGAAAAAAAAAGATTCAGTCATTAGTTTTATTCGAATCAAGAGGTTGTCTACGTTTGAGAAATTTTAAACGTTTGTTGTATGTTTATTCAACTTGGATTTGTGACTAGAGTTAGAAGCTGTGATTTTATTTCGTCATTCTTTACGATTCATTTGAATTACTGGTTATACTGAAAGTCAACATCGTGAAAAGAACCTCGTCAAATTTATTGGACTGTGAATTGTTTTTGGACTTCTCCATTCAAACTTCGGAATTTCTTCGTGGGACCGAAATCACACCCTAGACCGGAATTTTGGATTTCTGATCTGGACTTTTGGACTTTCATTCTAGATCATTATATTGGACACAGGCCAGTACCATTTTGTATTGTAATTAATTTTGAAGGTTGAAACTGAATATCTGTCATTGTTATTATATAATTTATGCTATATCTGTTACATATATAATAGTTTATTGTAATAAATTATACAAGCTGTTATCTGTGTCTTTCTGTTGCGTTCAGTCTACATAAAACATAAAAAACGTAACAATAACTGACACCGTTTATTATATCGATATATTTATTCTATAGCTAAGCTGTAAAGACAAATTGTATAACTAATGGAATATTACAGAAAATGATCATTAAATAGCTACGAAGGATTTTTAATCATCATTCATCTGATAAATTTCATATGAGATGATAGTACAATTTTATACAGTAAATTAAGTGAAAAATGCATTGAACAAATAGCAAAAAATGCGGAATTGTCATTGATATCTATATTATATGTTATAAGGCTTATGATTATCCGTGATAAAAGTTTTCCAACGTCTATACTTTCAGATCCGTTCTAGAACCACCTTATTTATTCTCCCATTTTTACGAGTGTGACAGCCATTTCAAAGTTTGACAGCTTAAAATTTGTACAATAAAAAGAACCACAATAAATTCTCTAACCTATTATAACATTAGCAAAACAGCCTTTAGATGGAGGACAAGTTTCGATGAATAGAGATTTTGAGAACTAAAAAGAAACGTATCTGAATATTCATTTACAGCAATAAGAGAAAAGTAATAAACTACTGTATTTTATAATATTTTACTGCAATAACGGGATTCTATTTCAGAGTTTTTGTGCATAACTACACATAACTAATGACCGAAACAGAATAGACTAAAGTCATTATAATTGTTTGTATTACTAAATCATACAGCTATATTAACTTCTAAACAGGTGAAAATAATTATTTCCTATCGGTAGCATATAACAGTGCCTAAGCAGTAAATTTTTGGATTTGCAATGTTAAAATCCGGAGTTCGAAAGCATGTGGTAGAAAGAACAAAAATTGCAATTAGCGTAACACTAAGAAAAAAATAAACAGTAACAACTTATCGGAAGGATGTAATAAGTGAATTTTTCGTAATTGATATTTCTTACAATATATCAGAAATCTAATTGTGTTTTATGCTTTAAAGATATTCATACATTATTTTACCTTTATTGCTCTATGTTTATTAAGATTCTTTGTTTTTCATTTTCAAAAAAATTAGCTTGTTTCTAAGCACCAATCTAGACAATGGGCTTTCTACGCTGTGCACAACACAAGCATCACAGCCTAATTTTTTAACCTTATAAGCTCTCAAATATGAAAATAAATAGTTTGTAGTCGAACTTCATAAAATGAAAATGTAAAACTCACATGAAATTATCATCTAAGCTAACATTAGATTTGTAATATAAATAAAAGCAACAACAGATAAAATAGCAAAACAACATCTTCAGAAAGGTTATTCATTTGAAGCATAAGGATTTTAAACACTATAATAATCAAATCTACCTACTTGAACTTTATAAGTTCTTCGATAGTTATCTGAGTTTCGTAATCAGGTATGGTCACAAGTTGTCCTCCTTTATCCAGACAGAATGACCTTGCATTTTCCCAAGTTTTAGGCTGTTCAAACAACTTGTAACAGTATTGTGCACGTGAAATCCACGGATACTGACACATCTCTGAACTCTCGGGGATAGGTGTTGATTTATACTTAATGCAGAAGCCTTCAGCACGAGTTGCTAACAAAGAATACGTTTTGAAGTACACATTTAGTACTATCCAGTCGTGAACAGAATGAAGTATTAGAGAATTTGTTTCATTTGTGGTATTTATGCAGATTCTCATAAGCGTCTTTTCAGTTAGAACTTCGATAAAATTTTCAATGCAACCAAAAACATTTCTGTCATCACGGAAAAGTTCAACTAGAGGAAAATTAATCTCTATTTGATATCTCGGAAACACGTTAAAGATGAAGAGGCAATTATTCAGTTTGTGAAAAATAGGTAAGATGTTCTTGCCACACAAATATCCGTTTCTATCCAGTATAGTAGAGTGAATACATACGGGAACCGTAGTATAGTTTATTATAAATCCTGCATCGGTAAAACTGTTGTAATTAAGATGTATTAATATTGAGTGATTTTTAGACATCAAGGTTTGATATTTTTCACTTGAACTTAAGGTCTCACAAAACTGGAATATTCTGTTACTAGGAGTACCAAAAATCTTTAAAAACCCTTTAGTACAGTTTTCCGAAACGTCTTCGCTTATCTCACCATATTGCGCCAAAGTGAGGAGGATGCGATAACCATGTGGTGCTGTGATATAATAGAAACAATCTTTTGAAAAAATTGCAGTTTTAATTGTGCCCGATGGCTGGTTCCATGTTTCGTTGCATCCTACACACAAAATGGATAAAATAAAATCGTTTATAAAAACGTAGAACAACCTATATGTTACAGAAATTAAAAATAATAAAAAATTATTTCTTATTAATGTTTTGTAATGGTATATGTTCTTAATACAATAACACTGTAGAGCTCCCGTTGATATTCTGATACTGAATCATCATTTGCACACTAACTTATGTCCGAAGTCAAGGTAGTTTTCTTTCTAGAATATCAATTTTTTTTATATATTTACAGATACTGAAATAAATAAAAAGATGGCGCTTTATTTTGTATTTATGGCAAAAAATACTGACGTGATCTCCTGTTGTTGCTGATTTTGAGCTACTGACCAAAGGAAGATAGTCTTTCAGTTACCTTACACGATAAGGGATTGTAAATAAATTATAAATGATAGCTCCAAATCTACAACGTGAATGCTCTGTAGTGTTTCAATTTACGTTTTGGTGTGAAAAAAACCACACGTTAAACTGTTGAACCTCTGTCACGCTATATGCTGCGTTGTTTGTAAACTGTTTTGAGATTGGCCAGTCTCTGAGAGTGTGTGTTCATAACATCAACATAACTTTTATGTAATGTAATGTCCATTCTTTACTAAAATTAGCTTGCCATATTGGACACATATCTTTTCAACGAATTGCAAATCACAATAATGATAATGCTGAAGCTAGAAGCATTTGATATATTATAGCAATAAATAGAACTCAATATTTTAAATTTTATTTTATGTAATCTGTGAACACCTAACAAAAACATTAAACAATCACTTCTGCTTGTCCGATTATCCATATCCTTATTATACTAAAATATATAGTTTTTTTTTAATTTCTTGCAAAGCTACACAAAGGTTATCTGCGCTAGCCGTCCTTAATTTAGGAGTGTGAGACAAGAGGGAAGGCAGCTAGTCATCACCACCCACCGCCAACTCTTGGGATACTCTTTTACTAACAAATAGTGGGATTTACCCTACAATCATAACCTCTCCATGGCTAAAAGGCCGAGCGTGTTTGGCGTGCCATAACCACCCGGCCGATACTAAAAGAAATCACATCACCTTGCTATATCAAAAGAAAATATGTTTAAATTGCTTATTTACACTATTTCATAAGCACAAGTTCAAACGAATAACATAACTAGTTAATATTGTTTTTTTTAGATCTCTGTTTTTATTGGTTTTTTGTTTAGTGATTTAGAGTAAGAGTATTCATTAACCATGAAGCCACTTGGTGGTTTCATATATGTTTTTAAAAATGAGTACACTTATCCCATAATTAGCTCTATAAAATTACTAAATTATAACAAAATTTGAAGTTATTGTGTATTAAAACAATGTTCTAATTAAAACTTGCTCTATTCTTAAAATAAGTAATTTGAAATCACAACAGAAAATATAATTACTAAACTTTAAAGGTTCATAATGAAATTATCAAACATGTGAATTAAAGTAGCCAAACTGAAAATACAATTCATTATTATAATATTTTACTAAATTAGTCTTAAATAATACGATTTTATTTTCAATCGCAAAGATGTTAGGGGGCGTTATGTTTAAATAACAGGTGATATATAATGGAAACTAAGTAACATATACCTTCAATCTGATCCAGAGAGTAAAAAGCCGCCGAAACGTTGCATTCCAGGCAAGAATTAAACTCCAATAACAGGAAACGGCCTTGAGAAATGAAAACTGGCATTTCGTAACTTGTGGAGTAATTAAACGGAACATATCCTATTAACTGTTTGTGAGACCCCTCGTGGTCAGTTACTACTGCTACACTTCCTTCAGGTCCTGTAGACACTCCTAGAAACTTAAGTAAAAAAATCTTAATGTTGCAAAATTATTTCAATTACGATTTATGGCAACGACTTACTTTGTCAACGCTTTACTATTATCGTGAAATTTTACGGCGCAATCAGTGGTTCTCGGTAGAATAATTTTGTTGTAGAATTGCCGTTTATTCAGGTTTCAAAGGCAGATGATGATCAGTGATATAGAAAGACCAAGCTTTGTAATACCATTTTAAGACTTCCAAATAAAACAGAAATACACAATTTTCAAAGGAACATTTTTAAAACATCGAAAGCTCAAAAATTAATCTTGTGATTATTTAGTATACTTGTGTTTTATGCTTCTATAGCGCACAAAAGTCAAAGTAATATATAACTGGCTGCATTTTCTTTGAATATTTACTGTTTAGTTGGTGTCCAATGTGACTTATGTATTTGTTCGCTTTTCTTCTAGAATAGCTATTCCTTAATGAATCTCAATGATGTTTTTTTTTTTTAAAATTTCGCATAAGAGTGGTAGAGAGCTATCTGCTCTAGCCGTCCGTATTTTAAAAATGATAATTTAGATAGAAGCCAGCTAGTCAACATCCCTATCGCCAACTCTTGAGCTACACTTCTACCAACAAAAAGTGCAACTGACAGTCACGTATTAATTTCCACACAGATGAAATAGCTAGCACGTTCGGTGATGGGAATCGCACACGCAGATTGCGACTGGATTATCTTGATCACCATGAAATGTTAGGTCTCTTAAGAATGACTAACCACCTTGTCTCAGAACTAACAGTATTGATTTGACTTTTATTTTATTATTTATGTCAGAATGAATTGGATTGTGGATGAATGTATACCACGTTAAACTTAACAATCATGTAATATTTTTGTATAACTTGTTCTTGTTACAATTTTAAACACAATCATAAACATTTCGGAACACTGATGATTTTTTCTGCACGTATGTTGGTTTTCTTGAAATTTCCTGTCACATAAATATATAAATATGTAGAAGTCTTTCTATTATATCATGTACGTTAAATGACACCGTAAAAAATGTCCTTTCAGGGTCAAAATATTACATCACTCATTTATTGGTTGCTGTCTGGATTCTTAGAATTGATACTATGACGTATTACTTGTGCCTCTTAGCCATCATAATTGTACTGTTTGGAACAGCCTTTCATCCATCTTGACCATCATTGTTGACAGCTGGAAACCTCTTTCATGAAGTATTTCTGTTCCTCCTATGTTCGATCTTTTCTTAATGCGTATAGCATTCTCGAAAACAGTGGATTTTCTACTTTCACGTTTATCAGTAACATCCCAAAAGGACAACTGTACTATGAAAAGCTTTTACGTACATAAACCTGCTATTCTTTTGACAATGCAATTTAATTATTCATAATGGTAAGTATTGTAACAGATGTTTAAACTTAGCAGTAAAATTACTTTATTCCACAAAGTTATCCAATAATGGGAAAAATAACTTGCAATGTCGTCACCAATTATCATGGACAATATATAACTGTCACACAACATTTTATAAAATACTTCTTAATACACACAAATATCTCTACAGCAACAACTTCGCTACCATTCAATTACAGAAATAAACTGGCATTTTATAGAGAATACAATGTTTAGAAGTCTAATGGGTTTTTAAGATCTTATTGGAGTAATTTATAGCTAACTAGAGTAAGTGGAATACATTTTTAAACAACTCTTGGATCATTTCTTGTGCCAGATAACATACTTCACACATTTTACTACAAAATTTTAATCCTGCCAGGAGATTTTTACAAAGACGTAAACATAATTCATTCAAATGTAAATTATTGTTTGTTTTCAAGAACCATCTCAACAGTTAGTATTTATAGCTAACTCAGTTGTTCATGTACAAATTTAATTTTGTTAATAAAAATTTTGTGAACTACGAAACGTCAGATATGACAAGCTAGATTTTTTTCAATGTGTTATTTTTTATCTATTTTAAGTATTTATATACATATCTAAATACTGGAATTTTTTCAGTGTGCTACTTTTTATTTATTACTAAACTGGTATTGTGTATAGTCTGAATTCGAATAGTTGATCCCCAGATTATTATTATATGTCTATGCTGTGGAGAAACGGTATTATCAAAGAGTTATTGTAATTTATAATTTCGTTCACCTGTAATTTGGTAGAGTGCTAAATATTCCTGCTTGCAATTACGTATACTATATACATTTATATATGTATATAAAATTACTAAGATATAAACATATAACTACATTTTGATGAGCCCAAGAACAGCCTGTGTGATATTAATGACGTTATCAAAGAATGCTAAAACGGAAGAAATATGAAGAATGGATGTTTATCTTCTTACCGAGTTCCTTACCTTAAGGTGTATATTCTGGTTTTCTGAAGCAAAAAGCAATATTTTGAGTTCAAAACAACGAAGTAGATAAGACTTCAGTCGTTTCAAAGAAATTGTTCCAAACTGGGACGACAAGTAGATGAAACATTCTGGAAATGAAAACAAACACTCTCTGTTAAAACAGAATCATTACTAAAATAACAACGACAAATATTTAACGAATAGCCAGTTTAACTATATAGGTTTTAAACATTTATAGTATCACGTCGTAATTATGCGATTTTTATAAAACAAAATATTTCCAATACACTGAGACTTTTGAGTTTTTTTAGTCCTGTAAAATATACACTGTTCGCTTTCGAAAGCCGTGATTATTTTCTGTAAAAATTTGTATCTATGTATGAATAGTATACATATACATATAACTATATATATATATATATATATATATTATTTATGAAGTATTATTTTCATTTTTTTCTGGAGCCTATTTTGGGAATCCAGAAAGAAAACTATAAAGCTTCCATTATCCAAGCTTATGTCGAACTATTCTCATTTGATAGAGAAGTCCTTTGGGTAATCAACTGCTTAGAGTTTCAAAGTTCATGACAGTCTGTCTCGGTACAAAACTAGCGACAACAATACCTTTTCTGAACATAAAATCCCAATGTTGGCACATGTTAATTCCAGAGGTTAGTTCCTATTTCTATCTCTATGTTAGCACACATGACTTCTAAATACTAGTGCTTACTTTTGCTAAGATGGTATATTAAATTCTGTTGTTGCTGGGTTATTTTTTCAAGTTTCTCGTGATAAGAAACTACCATTGCAGTTTCACACAAAATATTTAATTAAACTAACGAGAAAGACCATTACCAATAACTTGGAACAGCATATACTGGTTATTTACGCAATGAATGATACTAGTAAACATTCAGTAACCTAAAATACAAAATAATAAATCTGTACCATTAAGAAACACAAAAGTGTATCTCCAGCTACATTTATATACATTCCATTTATAAAAGTGTAGTACAATTTTCCATGATCATCAACTTATTATTTTGATACATAATTATAAAGTACTATATAAGCTCCCATTACACTATGAAATGTGATAACCAAACAAAAGAAATGACTTTATACATTTGGAACCTTAGGAAATTACTGGATGGAATAATAATCGAAATTGAAGGGTAGCTACGTACTAAAGTAGAGTAATAAGGCTATCCATCAGCAATCATTATCTTCAGGATAAACATATTCGCATCTCTATTTATCAATATGTAACGATTTGTTGTACCTCTTTTTTAACACTTGGATTGTGCAGAAACGAAATCTGAGTTTTAACAGCAAATGTTTAATACCAATGTAAAATTTACAACTTTGTATAAAACGCACAAAAAGAAGTAGAATCTTATATAGTTGCTATAGAATGAAAAGGTATGGAATGCTGTTATCGTATATCACTCCAGAAAAAGTTGATATGATTAAGTTCATGAGTTGGCAAGGCACTGTCTGGATGAAAGTGTTAGTGTCGTGTAACTTTCAAACTGAATCCAAAACTGACGTTTTTATTTATTTATTTACGTTTGAGTAAAACAATAACAAACTTTCAACAAGTGTTGTTCAAGCTGATAAAAAGAGTATTATAAATATATCTAAATCTATTTTATTTTATTTTTTCCACTGTGAATATTTATGTACACTATATAATATAAATATATATATATATATATAAATGCATAAGTAAACATACTTAAATGAACAAATGTACTTTATTTAGTGTACACGCACGTTGTGTTTGACAATTAGTGAAGGCAATGAAAGAAGAAAAGTAGGTGATTCTCTAAGGAGGAATACTGAACAACATCGTGTAAAACATCTAAAGATTGATAATATAAATGTTTTTTGGTTATTCACTCACGCAACCATTAAATACAAATAATAGATTAACACTTCAAGTTTCTAACCGAATGATGTGTCAGATATCAACAAAAACAGAAGTAAAGCAGACAGTTGTGTGAATATTGTAGTTATTTAAACTGGTTTGTAAAAGCTAGTGGTTAAAATACATAATCTGTTCTGTAAAAGCTGATGAACAAGTTTAAAGTTATGAAAGTGTCATATTTTGAGTCGAAGTAAAATTTTAAAGTGGATCTGTTGTCTCTTTATAAAAATATATAGAAATGTGCGATTAACATTCAATCATACACTCATTAACACGCAGGGTAACTCTGGTTAGACCTCATTAAAGTCTGGTGTACAACAGTTTCTTATAGTCGTATCATTACTAAAAAACAAACAACATTCAATTCATTCATCCATATAATAAAACCGCAAGCGTAATTAACTGTTGTCATGCCTCTTTTGTTTCTGAGTGATACCTGTGAAATGAGATCACAAACCCAAGGTTAAAACTCTTTCTAACATAGGCTAGGGGTGAGGACAAATCTCACATTTTTATTATATTACTGCTTACCAGGATATGGGTAACGTGTGTGCAACCTGTTTAGAAAAAATATTAATTCAATTATTTTTACCTTTCCGCTGGGACACAGACGTTAGTGACTCTCTCCAACTACTATCCCTACCTTGGTATACGGCTCTGTAAAAAAATTAATTAATACAACTTTACCAAATCCTAAAAGACTCCATTGCTTTGTACATAATCTAGAACTCTCTAAAACTAATAAAAAGAGACAACTTCTAAACCATAATAATAATGATATAAAACTCTCTGTGTTTTTTTTACGTATACAGAATAGAAATTATATGTGAAATATGTTACACAAAATTAATGTCTTTGACGTTTGTGTCATAGTTATTTTCATAAACAAAACATGTTTGGGTAGTTCTGGGTTTCTATTTTGCACACGTTTGTATTAATTACTTTTGACCTTCATTATTTTGCTACACATGCATTGTAAAACTTCCGATTAAATTATGTACTGCTCATTTAATTATGTCTTCGCAGAAAGACATGTCTATCTATTTATTTATATATAAGCATTGCGTGTTATTTGTTGTATCTCCGTGTAACTACTTCGCAGAATATAGATGGCTCTTTGTTCAAATTAGTATAGAGATTCATACGATCGACGCTACAGTACATAAACATCTTTGCGGTTTGCAGTTTTATGGCGTTTTTTACCATTTTTTTGGATCTTCTCCAAAATTGGCATGGAAGTTTGTTGTGATCACACGAAGATACTTGCAAAGTTGCGCTTTCACATGTTTTATTTTGTAGTTTTATATTTTTTTATTTTTTTGTATGAAATTATGGATTTTTCCTCCTTTGTACAATTTTTATAGAGGAAAACGCAGTTTGGTTTTTTGTAAACTTTTCATGTATATATTAACTAACTTGTTTGTTTGTTTTTAATTTTGTGCAAAGCTACACAGAGCTATCTCCGCTAGCCGTCCCTAATTTAGCAGCGTAAGACAAAAGGGAGGGCAGATAGTCATCACCTCCAGCTCTTGGGCTACTCTTTTACCAACGAATAGTGGGATTGACCGTTACATTATAACGCCCCCACGGTTGAAAGGGCGAGTATGTTTGACGCGACGGGGAATCAACCAGCTTACACAAGATTTGGTACAAGGATATTTTTTGTATATCCAAGTCAGTGATACAGACAGTGTTTGTGTTTTTTTACTATTTTTCTCTTGTGAAAATTTGCCATGCAGGAATTACTTGGCGAAGACATGTTGCATATGCCTGTGAACTTTGGACTCTTTAATATATTATTTAAACTCTTGTAGTTTTGTCGAGAAAAGAAAGTGCTCAGACGGTAAATTTATAATAGTTATAATTTTTACAAAACCTATAACTTATGGAATCTGAACTCATTTTATCTAACACATTACTGGCCAGGTGGTAAAAGCACTCGACTTGTAAGCTAAGGTTCGCGGGTTCGAAAATTATTGGAATACAAACGAGTGTGTGTGTGTGCTTTTTTAAAACAAAGCCACATCGGACTATCTGCTGAGCCCACCGAGGGAAATCAAAGCCCTGATTTTAACGTTGTAAATCCAAAGTCTTATTGCTGTACTTGTGTTGAGCTACTCAAACGCTCAACGTTGTATAACACGGAGTTAAAATTTCACTTCGGAACCGAACTCCGGTCATAATAGACTCTACATGTTTCGAAGTTTTTCACGTCATTCTCTTGAGTGTGGAAAACAAATTTTGTGTAACATATAAATACAAAAAAATGCACGGTTTTACAACTAGTTTAAATATGTAAAATTTTCGAAACTCCTTACAATATCATTAAGATATCCTGCTTGTTTTTTTCGTAATTATTACGTGAAATTATACAAATGGCTATCTGCACGTGGCCGTCCTTTATTTTCAATAGAAGAAGGAAATAATTAACAGCATTCATCACTGACTCTTTTTCTCAGGTGGTAATGAGACTCGATCATTACTCTCACAGCTCATGCTTTGTCTGAAAATATGGATTTTTTTAATTTTTTTTCACAGGCATAGCATTGGAACAACAATCCCTAACAGGCACTGTTTTAGGACGTTAAGTATTAAGCCAATGTTTTTTTAAAAAAATCTTGGTTTAACTACTGTGGAAAATAAAGAATCTGTTTTTGTAATGCTCAACATGATAGCTACATGATATCATCAGTCCAGTTTCATGAACAGCTTTGGTTAAGTTTAAAGCAAATACAGAAAAGCAATTTTTTCGATGCTATAATAAAATGTGATGGGAAATTGGAGTTATTATGATAGAATGGTTATGTAGCATGTTTATATGAAACTTACATAGTTTTCTTATTCATTTTTTTCTTAAAAAGTTTGGTTTCAGAAGAGCATTCGCGGCATCAAGAATTGGTTCTCAACTTAACTGATGAACTTTCAACTGCCCAGTACAGTTGTCAATCTATTATTAGTTGGTAACAAAATAATAGACTGGAAGCTAACGATTTGTAAGTATTTTTGTTTTGTGGTGGTTTCTCAATGTTTATTTTCATTGTACTTAAGACAAAATCATTGTAATTCTGAGTATTCTGGTATTTATTACTGAAATAAAGTAATTTATAAAATACAACTTGAATATTTTTTAATGTTTTCCTTTAACGCGTTTCTGTTTTCGCATTTTTTATATTTTATAAATAGGCCTGGCATGGCTTGGTGGTTAGGGCCCTCGATTCGTTATCTGAAGGTCGCGTGTTCGAACCCCTCTCACACTAAACATGCTCTCCCTTTCAGTTGTGGGGGCGTTGTAATGTCATGGTCAATTCTATTATTCGTTTATAAGAGTAGCTCAAGAGTTGGCAGTGGGTGGTGATGATTAGCTGTAATCTTACACTGCTAAATTAAGGACGGCTAGCGCAGATAGCCTCGTGTATCTTTGCGCGAAATTAAAAAAACAAACAAGAATATTTTATAATCAACAAAATAGCTCTTTTGGTTTTAACTTCTAAATAAAAGGGAGTACAATATAATAAATTATTTATGAATCAGTGAAAATTTAATTCAGATCAACAACGTTCACTAAAGCAATGAAATTAACATATAAATTAATAACCAAGGATAAACGAAAGCTAATGGAATTAGTAATTGTGTTCTCTCTTAGCAGCATTTATGGTTTCATACCAGCTTAGATTATAATTTTTTATAGTTTGGAGCTCTCAAGCACTATTACGTACTTTCCCAGTAGTTTGTATCAATACCGTATTTGCTCGAATATAATACACATTGAATTTTGAAAGGTTTCATTGAGGAAATTTATTTACACATCAATTGTACGAAATATATTGAACAGTTTATAAATACAGTAAAAAAATTATTGGTGTAGTAATTATTTTTGGAAATCGTTTACTGATTTTTTACGAGTTAATTTTACAAAATTTATCGAAAAGTTCATACATGGTAATACACTAAGCCTATCATTAACCTTTACATAGTCTATAATTGTCAGATTTCTTTTTTTTTTAATCTGTGCTTCACCATTTTCTGATTCCAACGGTGTATTAACGTTCGTCTCATCCGTTGCACTAGATATTTAATGATACATTAATTACTTTCTCTGGTAGTTTCTAGTAAAATACCAAACAAAATTGAACGTTCGTGAATATAGTGTGCAATCAAATTTTTGGGAAGAATTTGGAGGAAAAAGTATTCATTATATTCGGGAAAATATGGTAACACATATTTTTCTCTGCTTAGACTTCGTGAGAAACAACTATCATCCTCCATCTTGTTTCACACTGTGAATAATTTAGCTGTGTAGTGATGCAACAGGTGTCTCATAATAAATTCAGCAATATTTTAGATATGTCATAATTTAATGAATGGTAGTTTAGATGTAACATAATACAGTTAATAATAATTTAGATGTATTATGATACAACTGCACTATTTTTAAAAAGCTAATATCATGCTCATTGAATTGTCTCATCTAAACGAAATTTAGTATACAAGAACTGAGTGTCAAAATTTGTACAATAGCCTTGTTCGTCAAATCATTAACAGTTGTTGAAAGATCTCAACAAAACTTTACTTGTTATTTTCATGGTTTCCAAATTATACGTATGTAAACTTTATGAGCATTAGAAAAATGCAGAGAATATTTTAGATCACGTCTTTAATAGTTTATTAGAGTTTAAAAAAACTAATTTTTGGAAGTTTTAGATTTCATTGGCTTTTTCAACAGCATGTTTTATCGTTTGGGCTATTGAAGATTCGAGTCGGTATTTTATGGGAAATATTTTGTTAGACGTAACTTTACACATGAAGTGGAAATCATATATTGCAGAATGTTACACCTTTTACACAAAGATGTTGCGTTTGCACTTATTTGCATTCTGTAGACCAGTATAATAAAAGTTATTTGTTAATATCTTTCTTTATATCCATTTACAGTTTTATGAGTTATAAATTCCAAGTTGAAGAGCACTGTTTTAACACTGTTTAAACGAAAAGATTGATCTTCTAGCTCTTGGATCAATGTTTGTTCCTCGTATTTCTGGTCTTTGGCTTACGATCAAACAACTCTTAAATCACACTCAACCATTACACGTTTATGATCGACTGTGATACGATGAAACCCATCTCATTATTATTCCTAATTACTAGTAACGTTAACATTTTGGGTTTGATATGCGACACGTGATCACCGAGGCCAGCCACAATCTCTTGTATATCTTTAAACGTAATAACTGCTGGAACAGTACTGATAACCTAGGCCTGGCATGGCCGAGCGCGTTAAGGCATGCGCTTGTAATCTGAGAGTCGCGGGTTCGCATGCGAGTCGCGCTGAACATGCTCGCCCTCCCAGCCCTGGGGGTGTTATAATGTTACGGTCACTCCCGCTTTTCGTTGGTAAAAGAGTAGCCCAAGAGTTGGCGGTGGGTGGTGATGACTAGTGAAGTACATTATGAATTTCATTTGTCTATTTTTAAAAATAGAAACAATGATTAGTTTTGGAGTGTAAAGAGATAATTACACTTGAGTAATAGTTAGACAATACTGCAAGCAACATCGTAGTTGACGAAAACGTTTGCTTGTTCATATATCCATCAAGGCTTGCTTATAAACTGGACCATTGGGAAATAAACATAATGCTTTTTGTTTCTTTATTGTATAAAGCTAAGTTGTAGTGTAAATTAAAGCCACCTTATATATAGACACATGCTCGTGTATTCTTTTATTATTAAAACAACGTTTGTGAAAGAACAGAGCGAATGAAATGTTTCGTCTGTGCCATTGGAGGTAATAACCTAATTTGTATTCACAAACTAAAACTCAGAAAACGATATTAATAATATACATACCGACACTAAGTTGTAACTTTGTAAAGCCTAAATAAAATGTTCATATAAATGTCATTGATTTAAATTGCGATTTTTCAAGATCAATCTGATACAGTCACTAATGTCACGATTATGCAGTCAAGCGTATACCACGAAAGTTATATTTTGGTACGTGTAGAAAGCTAGAGGGACGCTTATTATAGTGCATACCTCCATCATGTATCGTTGATCATGTTTTTGAGAGGTTAATAAGAAATAATATTCAACATAAGCTTACCAACGTTAATTAAAATCTGATCACATAATTACAGAGCAAAAATGGTACGAAAAACGGTCCCCATGTTAACAAGTAGGGATTTTTTCTAGTTCGAGTCATATTCCAAATGTATACCAGCTTTAATTCAAATCTTTTCAGCTGTTTTTGAGAAGTATTTCTGGCAAACAAACAAGGGGGTGAAAACTTATCTCCGTCCACACTAGATGACGGAGATAATAAAAGATTTTTTTTTTTTTTTGAGATTAGAGGAAGTAGTCTAAGCCGTCCGCTGCTACTTTTTAAAATTTTTTTTATCTGTGACTAATTTGTCAGAAGCAACAAATTCTACTGAAGAAAAACAGTCTTATAGTGTGATCAAATTTAAAGAAGAATCTATGCTGTTTTATTTTTTTTATAAATAAAAGCCATGTGCTTGAGGCCTTGGCAATTTTACTTCACGGCCTCATTATTTTAATAATTTTCAAAGTAAAATAAAAATATCAGCTAATAAAAAAAACATCTTTTGATATAATTTGCAATAAAAAATCTATAATCTTTATTTATATACATCGTATTAATTTCCTCAAAATAACTGAAAAAATCGTACACTCGCACCGAAAGTACATACACGTACAAATTAAATAGTATTTTCTCTATGGTAATATTTTTTGTTACTAACTTCTGATCAATGCTAGCTACCTACACAGATTATAACTAAATATTAACCCAGAAAATAGCGTAGCTAATTTATGCCACCGGTCTAACTAGGAGTATGCATTGTCAAAAATAAAATTTTGTAATTATGAGAACTCATTGATTTAATGGGATACTCTTCCTGTCGTGGGTAGTTTTGATCGTTATCTTAACAATATCTCATACAGTTTAGACAGATTAGGAAATTTACGTTAATCTTTATTTCATAATACTAGGTGTGAAAACTAATCCTCGTAATATATGTATATAATAAAGATAGGATATAATATATTATACAATAAACATTCTATCCAATGTGTGTTAATGAAACTAACTTCAAATTAATAATAAACTGTAATATCGCCTACAAGACACTGATTCCTCTTCTCTTGAAAAGCATTTCCCTAAGTGGCTCAGCAGTAATTGTGAAGACTTGTGACGCTATAAATTGGGTTTTGACACCCACGACAGGAAGAACAAAGATCGCTCTTTGTCTAAATTTGTTGTGAAGCACAAAGTTAGACAATGGGCTATCTTAGCTCACAACTTTATTCTGTTCTACCTAACAGTGCATAATGGCCAACGAAAACCACTAAATAGTTTTGACAGAATAACTTTAAGAGAGCTCAATGTTCACGATAAATGACTAGAACACATACTATGCTCAACAGACGTCTAGCAGCGGAATAATAGAATTGGCATAGAAAGAACGTGTTCATATAAATAAAAATGGATAAATAGATCGCATAATAAAAAGTAAAAATACTAGTATGAGTACTCTAATTAGAAATACCTAAAGTAAAAACAATAAACCAGAAAGTAACAATACTAGAATGAATACTCTAATTAGAAATACTTAAAGTAAAAACTATAAACCAGAAAGTAACAATACTAGTATGAATACAGTAATAAGAAATACCTAAAGTAAAAATAAAAAACCAAAAAGTTTTTGAACTCTCTAATGAGATCCATCTACACATAAATGATCGGAGTTAAAGGCCACTCCTGTCCTCATACATATACAACCAGTTTGAATATATGGCAGCCGGTAAGTGTAATTAAAATTAAACAATAAAAATGTATAATTAATGAATGTTTTTGTAGAAAATAATTATTTTTGAATTGAAAAATGTTTCTTTACATTTAACCAGATTAATTAGCTTGATCCGTACGCATTTACTTCGGAAAGTGCAATTTATTTACTAAGCGGTGAAATTCTTTACTTACGAGCAAGGTTTTTTTCGAGGGACAGTCCTCACTCTCAAATCTCGATGTGTGCTCCTTTAAATTTGGTAATGAGCAGATTATTCATCACCAAGTTGAATAGATGGAGCAACTCTAAATGTCATCTGAGCTATAAATCAAAATTAACTTCATTTAGGATCAATATTAAGCTGTTATGTAACGTTAATAAAAATATGGCTAATTTTGTATAGTATAAGATATAAGTACTCTAATATCCCATCTTCTTCGTCTTCCTGCATTTCCTTAAAGCGCAATCCTCTAGTCAGATATACGTTTTATATTACTGAAAATTTTGCAGCTATGTCGAAGCCCTTGATCAATAAGTCTATGTAAACCATAGACGATGAGAGCAATGGTATTCGACGAAGAAAGGATTTTTTTGTTTGACGGTTTCTTTTTTAATTTTGCGTAAAGCTACTCTAGAGCTATCTGCCCTAGCCGTTCCTAATATTGCAGTGTAAGACTAAAGGGAAGGCAGCTAGTTATCATCACCCACCACCAACTCTTGGGCCACCCTTTTACCAACGGATAGTGAGGTTGATCGTCAATTATAACTCCCCAACGGCTGAAAGAGAATATTTGGTGTGATGAGGATTCGAACCTGCAACCCTCGGATTACGAGTCAAACGTCTTAACCACCTAGCCATACAGGACCTGAAGGAAGGATTACACCTAATCACCACTTCTATAATAACAAGACCTTCTGCAAAAATTTTGTATTATTGCACTTTGATCTTCCTTTTCTCCCTTTTTTTGGTTAATACACTCAACTCATTATCCGCAGTGTAAGACTAGAGGAAAGGCAGCTAGACATCACCATCTACCGCCAACTCTTGGGCTACTCTTTTGCCAACAAATAGTGGGATTGACCGTATTATTACTACGCTTCAACGGCTGAAAGGGCGAGCATGTTTTGGCGCTATCGGAATGCGAACCTGTGACCCTCAGATTACCAGTCGCACGCCTTAACACGCTTGGCCATCCCGGGCCGGGTCATCTTCAAGTTCACAGTTTTAATACCCCTGACATTCATCTTGAGAATACATTTATAAATGTGTCTTGCTTTATGAATTTAAATAAGACTGGCCAGTCACATTTTATAACTGTGAACTTCAACTGAGGCTGCTGAAACATACTATATCTTGTTCACATAAACCATGTTCTAAATGGTTCTTGTTCATAAATCTATGTGAGATCATCCAAACATTCTAGAAACTTATCTTATATATGAGTCTCAACTAAGTTTGTTCAAACTTATCCTAAATATTAAACATTATTTCTAATTAAGTTACTTCTGTAATTACCGTAATTCAGTCGAAGTTACAACCACATAAAAATTACACGAGTAACAAGCAATACGTACGGTGTTTTGTTTGTCACTCATTTCATTTGTGTCTTGTAGTATTGTAGTTTTGATACAATTACCTTACATATGTATTTTTCAGAAATATTCTCTCTTTAAAGTTTGCAATAAATATGTTTTGTGTCTGAAACCAAATTAAGATTGTCCAAACATGTAATAAGTTTGTTTACCTTATTTACGAAATATTACCACAGTTGTCCAAGCATGTCCTGCAAAAAACTTGTTTATTCAACTCAACTTAGGCAATTCTAAAACAGCTGAAGTATGTTTTGCTTATCGAACCAATATTACACGTTTACGCTGCAAAGAGTTTACTTTTGTGTTATGGTTCTTTAAAACATCTTCCCTAAAGTGTACGAGTGAATATTTAATATTTTTTATCGAATTTCCCTGTTTTAAATATCATATTTGAACATATTTAGACACATGTTATCTCGTCTTCTGTTACACAAAAAATACAACAAAAATACGCGAACAACATAATATGGACAAAAACACTTAGTGTGTGTTTTCTTATAGTAAGCAAACCCACTTCGGGCTATCTGCTGAGCCCACCGAGGGAAATCGAACCGCCTGAGTTTAACGTTGTAAATCTGGAGATTTACTGCTGTATTGGCGGGGGACTGAAAAGCACTTAGAAATACACTATAGTAACGTTCACTATTTAAACAAGAAAACAAAACTATATACATACATACACAACCAAACAAGAACTCACTTGGCTACAAGTTTCTCTACACTAATAATATTAACATTATAATGAAATATATGAACTTCAGAAGCTACGTTTTAAGCCATCACTCCAGAGGCCTATTTTCAGTAACCTGTTTCTACTTTGTTGTTTATTTATTACATTAGAAGCAGCTATCTATCCACACTAGTTGTAGATGATTATTGGTAGATCTTACTGTGGAACACTGTGGGCTTAAGCTCGGAAGCCCACTAGTTTTAGCTTCATGTTACGTAACTTAGAAGACAGTGTAATTCCACCATTTTGTTAATACGTCTTGCACAAATATACTTCCTACTAAAATACATTCTACCAATACTCAATCTATAAAATTTGTACCGTACTTTTTAAAATTGTCATATTATTGACAGTAATACTAATATAACTGTTGTATTTTCTTTCACTGGTCCGTCCTTCAAACCTTGTCTAAACATTCTTTGAAATTCAATTGATAGAAATATCCGGCACATTTTATCTATCAAACCAGATATGTACGATATTTGTACAAACATGCTGTATATAGGTGCACTTCTATATCTTTAGAGAACCGGTAATTAGTTGGCCTGTGGCCTGGCATGACCAGGTGGCTAAGGCACTCGACTCTTAATCTAGAGGTCACGGGTTTGAATCTCGGTCACACCAAACAGGCTCGCCCTTTCAGTCGTGAGGCGTTATAATGTGACGATCAATCCCACTATTCGTTGATAAAAGAGTAACCCAAGTTGATGATGGGTGGTGATGCCTAGGTGCCTTCTCTCTGGTCTTACACTGCTAAATTAGCGACGGCTAGCGTAGATCGCCCTCGTATAGCTTTGTGTGAAATTCAAAAACGAACAAACACACAAAACAAACTTTGATTGTACGCATAATGTGTCACAGGCTGAAAATTTTGGTTCCTACATATCTGTAAAAACAACGAACTAAATCTCAATCTATAGGTCCCTTCCCAATGGTACAGTGGTATGTCTGAGGACTTCTACCACATAAAACCTGGGTTTCAATGCCTGTGATGGGCAGAGCACAGATAGCCCCTTGTGTAGCTTTGTGCTTACTAACAAACAACAACAATCCTATCTATAGAACTCGACTAAACAACAAAAATTTCGAAACTAATTAGCAACAATCATATGCAAAATATTTCCGTAATATTGCAATAAGTAATATTTTTTTCTTATAAGAAATATTTTCCAATAAATATGTTCACGTTTGCTTTAAGGCGAAAAGAATAACGTGGTTTTAGGGTTGAACTTAAAACCTAAACACTGTCAGTTTTTACAGTGACGCATATCTTAAATTAGTTAATGTAATTAATTTGAAGGTTATTTATTTTTGGGATAAACTCTAAGCATATCAGTGAGCATATTAGCGTATAATGATTGACCGAAACAAATTTGAAAACTAAGACCATAGACACGCAAAAAACTTAATCCATAATAAAAAAAAAAGAATGAAGCAAAAGGTAAGTTTAATAAATGGATGAAATTTCCCTCATGAAATTTGTGATAAGCGCTTATAGAAAATAACCAAAGGTACTAAAAGTCACACTAAAACAGCATGTGAATATGATGATGTGATTTTAACATAATATTCAGTTACATTGTAGGCCATTTAATACCAATCTCAACCAATTCTTAATATTATAAAGTTATGTTTGTTTGTTTTGGAATTTCGCACAAAGCTACTCGAGGGCTATCTGTGCTAGCCGTCCCTAATTTACCAGTGTAAGACGAGAGGGAAGGCAGTTAGTCATCACCACCCACCGCCAGCTCTTGGGCTACTCTTTTACCAACGAATAGTGGGATTGACCGTTACATTATACACTCCCACAGCTGGGAGGGCGAGCATGTTAAGCGCGACGCGGGCACGAACCCGCGACCCTCGAATTACAAGTCGCGCGCCTTACGCGCTCGGTCATGCCGGGCCGTAAATTTATGTATTTATATGATGTTATAATGCAATCCAATGTCTCCATTAATATTTTTATGGGATTTAATATTTTATGGTTCCTTTTTTGTTGTTCTTTCAAGTTTACCGTGGCAATATTTTGAGTTGTTTTCTGTCATATTTCTTAGATTATATCGAAAACTCGTTTACGAGGTAGCTTGGTACATAAACAGTATGAGTTACTTGCAAATTAACTAATATTTTTGACATTAAATTTATTTTGTTGTTATTGTTAGTGGCTCATACTAAACTGTAATATTTTACCAAACTGCTGTTATCTCTGCATTAAAGTCCAGCTGTTGTTTTCTACTTTATTTTAATTTTTATGCAAAGCTACTCAAGAGTATTTGTGCTGGCCGAACATAATTCACCAAGGCAGCTGGTCAACCCCACCCACCGTTAACTCTTCGGCTACTATTTTATCAAGTAATAGTGGAATTGGCCGTCAAATTATAGCTCCCCCACGGCTGAAAATTTGAGCATGTTTGGTAACAGAGATTCGAAACAGCAACCCGCAAATTGCGAGGAGAGAGTCCTAACCACCAGGCCATGCTAAGCCTTAAAGCTAGACTGTGTTTGGTTAGCAACACATTCTGCTCGAGCTTATTTTCACTTAGTATATAACATAACACAGTTACTTTTACATTTTATTTCTCTGATTTAAAAATTCCTCTCTAAACTAATTATTTACTATATCACGCATACGTGTAAAAAATGCTGTTACACATTGATTTCTAACTCAAAACCACAAATTTATAAGAACAATTTTGCAAGCTGAAATACTTAATTAGAAACTTTAGCAAAAAATATTGACGATTTATATAATTATAATTTTCAAAATTATTACTTGAAACTTAATTTATTTAATTTTTCCACGTCGTTTGATATGCGATTAAAGCTCCTAATTAACGGCTGTTTTATTAACATTCAAGCCTATTTTGTATAACATAACTTTTCAAGAATGAGAAGAAGTTTATATTAACTATTATTTCATTATGAAAACATTTATGAAAAGATTTTTTTACGTAGGACTTATATAAATTAATATTAGTTTTAAGGTTATTCTTTATGTTACCATTATTTTATTTACAAGGAAACACTGATATATAAACTCAAAATATTAATTGATAACTATCATAACGGTTTATGATAAACGTACATTTCAATTTAGATATTACTTCTAGCATTGTAACGAAGTTAATTACGCAAAAACGATTCTCAGCTTTCATCACTAGAAATGTTGGGTTCAGTTTGTTTTCAATGGCTCTAGATAATGTAGTTAAATTTCTAATACTTGATACTCACGGATGTTTACTTTCAATTTTTCCCTACAGTTCTTTTTTGTATACTTAATAATTGAAACATCAATTAAGGAGATAAAGCAAATGCTTGTGACAAATAATACTCATTTTTTGTCGTATAGAAAAAATGAGTCAAGTTGTATACCACACAATGTGTAATACTGTTTCACTAATACTGTTGTCAACTAGCTTAAACTTGTTTTACTTACTAATAAATTTATTTCCATGTTTACGTGTGACTGACTATAAGTGACACGTAAATACTTTAATAACAACTGTCATGAAATTATATGTTGATCAAACATTCTAACTTGATTTAGTTTATACATTTTTTGCCACTTTATAAATCTTGATGATTGTATATCATTAAACTGAGATCTCGAAATTACTGTTCTGTTCAAGTTAACGTTTAAATACTAATGTCTGAAAAATACTATAACATGTAAGAATCCAAAATTATAACGTTATCAAAAAATATAAAAAGTGTATGTTGAATATAATAATGTTGTGTATATATATATAACTATTAGATATACGACGAAACGATAACAAAATAATACAATTACTCACTGAAATGAAATTTCGATTTCAGACGTAGTAGTCGAAGAGATCCACTGTAGTGTTCTCCCGGGTATGTAATGGAATAATACTGCTGTTGCAGACCCGTTGATGGCATCAGTAACATTAACATCCCCACAAGGTATGGCCCAAGGTGGTATTTCAATAAAAAAACCAGATGGTTTGGATTTCAAAAGAACTAAGGTGGGCCTGTTGCTCATAGCACTATTGTCAGTTTCCTCAAAGTGCACTGTGAGATAAAAAAGCCCTGAATTTCATTAAAATTATAACAAATTATATTACAATTGGACTTAAATCGTAAGGTTGAATCCACTGTGAACTGGCCTGCACAAAATAAAGTTTATATGTACATAAACACACATACGCATTAGTGTGGCGCAGTATTATTGCTTATTGAAAGATAGAAAAAGATATTTTGTGGTAGGTATAACTTAGAAATGAAAACATAACACACATTTCTTTACATTCACTATGTTAACAATTTGTAGCTTTCTAAACGTGCTTATTAATATAAGTTGATAAATTATCTAACGTACACCAAAAATATTAGAAAGTCAATTAAAAATCCCAATCTGCTTGTTTTTCTACGTGTACGTTAAGTAAAATGTAAAGGTAGACAAGTGTTAACTGTAAAAAGTCATGTTGCCTTTCGTTGAGATTGAATAAAGCTACATGTACGTTAGACTGTGATTCCTTTACTTTGTTTTAATTTTAAGCTCGTGTCGGTATGTGTATCAATGTTTAGCTATTAACACAAAAACTCTGTTTATTTATTTGTTTTTGCTAAGCACAGAGCTACACAATAGACTACGTGGGTATCGAAACCCAGTGTTTAGCGTTATGAGTCCTAATACTTATCGTAATGTTACCGTATACTAAATGGCTCATTATGCAGTACGGGTGAGATAAACACTTTTCTTTTGTACGTATCAAAATAATATAATCTGTTTCCATCGTTATACAGAATCTTATTCAGAAAAGAAATAACTTCCTTATACTGGGAAATTTGGGATAATTATTATTTCGGTTAAAAGCTTAAAACCTGACAAACACTATTCAAACGTACTTATTGTAGAAACTGTTTCATAAACGTGAAGTCTATTTTTTACTCTGATATTTATTGCACATCCGATAAAGTCCATTTAGAGCAAAATTAAATGGAAAGATCAAAATGTATTTTCTTATTTTGTTAATAACTACAGGCATGTGCAATATCTGTGTTCGAAAAAAATATGCAATCTCCGTTATCATAAATAAAAAAATTAAACCTTGCCGGTGTTATTCGAAAACTGATTGTGAGACGGGGGTAATGACGTCACGTTTTCTATCACCAAATCAATGTTTCCTTTCCTTGGAACCAAATAGAATACAACAAAAAAAGTCTATTTATCTGGTTAGCCATCGTTTCTTGTACTAGTTGTTATGTTTACGAAACATATTTTTATTTTATTTTTAGAGAGAAAATAGAGTTATTACCATCACTATTGGTTGATGTTTTTCTCATTCTACACTAAATATTTCAAATATTCTCTCAAATATGACGATTTTAATATTATAATTTACAGATATGCACTTCAACGTGTGAGAAAATATTTAGAACAGAGACAGAAGTACTTTTACAAAAGAAATTTACAAGTCTATTGCAACAATACTATTCTTATTTCTTTAGTTATGCACTCGGTCTTCTGTTGATCTTGTTTTACGAGTTATTGTGAGCCACTTCTTACATACTTTGTTGTACATATACATATACATAACAATATGCATAACTTCCTTCTTTCTTTATACCATTAATGTAAGACAATAACAAAATTCCATCATGCATCCAATAATCAACTTTTTGAAACATGAAAATGAAAAATGAGAATACCAGTTTTAATTTGAGAAAAATTCGAAACGTAGAAAACTGTTTTAGTTTTGTTTTGTAACTTCTTCTTACTGGAAACTAAATGGTATTAGATTGTATTAAAAACAACGTATTAAAAGTTTACTTCCCCATACTTGGAAAAAGCAATTCCACAGTTAAGTAATATTTTATTTAAATTACAAACCCCTCAGTGTTATGTTTGAAAACTTCTAAAGTTAGCCCAAGTATAGTAATAATAAACGTATTTTATATAACTTACAAATATAGCTACAAAATGTTTATATACAATTTAGAGTAAGTAATTACTAATAATTATTTTTAATTGTTAGGAGGAAATAATTACTAGATGCTAGTTAAAATATAAGCTAATTATACAAATGAGGACTTAAGAACCAGTTCTGACTGACAAGAAGTACTTAATATCATATGTTCATACACAATAAACCTAGATCATAAAGCGTTTAGTATATATTGAATTATTAGTTGAATCACTGTTAATGATATTTTGAACCTTACTCCAAATATCCTATAGGGTTCGGCCAGCGTTGGTTTAAATTAGCTCTAAGAAATAGAACATTAAATAATATGACAGTTTTCCGCATTACATTTATTTAACGGTTCCTGTAATGACCACTTAATTTACAAGGCTCAACTTAAACTTACGTAACTAGTTGAGAGCACAATAATTTCATTAAATCTCTTTAAACAAACCAACTTATTATAAGATGGAACTTTGAGGTATTTTTACCTGAAGCACAAAACAAGTTTACCGACAGTTCCTAATAGGAAGATATTAAGTTTCATCAAGCTTTACGATATTTGGTTCAGTTTAACTGTAGTGAGTTTGAATTGTTTTATTTATACATAGTTAACTGGAGGTTGGTGGATAATATTCAAATTCGTCAATAATCCATTAATTACAAAAATCTTAAACTTTAACCAAGTGAAGTAATACTTTATTAAGAAAATGAATCACGAAACGAAACTTACGTATCTAACCAGCAAAAGTAAAGTGGTTTCATTTGGCCAGAAGTTTAAACCTGTTGTTTCATCTAACATCATTAAAACGCTGCAGTCCAACTTATTCCTTAGACAAATATTTAACCAAAAGACTGTATTTTCTACAAGACTCACGCAAGTACACTATAGAGAATTCCAATAATTGTGTTTCAAAGTAAAAAAAAACATCAACCTCAAAGACATACATTGTATCATTTGATGTAAAAAGCTTCTTTACAAGAGTTCCATGAAGTGGAACTCTAGATGTTTAATTAGAAAAAACTTGATGAGATAAACATACATCCAGCAGAAAAAGAAATTCTTACTTTTTTAATTATGTCTTAATAATTTCTTTATTCAATCCAACAATAAATATAATCAACAGAATCAAGGGAAGTCCGCTATTACCACTTGTCTGTGACATTTTCATGGATGACTTTATTCAACCAAGTATTACTAAAACCATATTTCTACACACACTATATGGATGATAATTTCACTTTTGTACCCAAATACAACTGCTTGCTAAGGAAATTTCTTGAGTCATCGAGTTTTGTTGACTCTCCCATGCAGTTCATTTACAAAAATCGAAAATGGTAATAAGTTTACCTTTCTTGATATATTAATCACAAGCAATTTCGACCACACAATTTAAATAAAAGTTTATTGAAAACCAAACTGTGTTAGCCTTTTACCATAAAAGATCAAAGCATGCATAGAAGTAAGAGAAATTAAAAAGGTGTTTACGAAACAGTGATTTGGTGTATGGTCAATTCCTGTTCAAACCAAAGAGGAATCGAACATATGTCACGAGAATTTGATGCTAATCTAATCAACAGGATGCTTTACCAAATCAAAAAAAGTTTTATAAACAAAGACAAGGAAATGATGTGAAAAACACAACAACAAAATCTATATATTTAACTTATTACCCCGAAACCTCAAACAAAATAGGTAACTCACTGAACAACAACCAAATCAAAACAACTTCAATCTTATTTGAAAACTTTTAAACAAACTAAATAAATAAAATATATCCCATCAGTATTTTCCAGAAATAAGGAATAAATTTTATCCAATGCTCATAAAACAGTCCCCCAGCGGCACAGCGGTGTGAATGTGTTTGCAGACTTAAAACGCTAGAATCCGGTTTTTGATACCCTTGTGTAGCTTTGTGTTTAATTACAAACAAACAAACTCATGCAACAAAGTAAACTAGGTCAAACTAAACTATCATTGAATATAAAAATAAATGACCGTTGAGGTCATTTCCGCCGTTTGGAAATAATAAACTAAGCCGCTGTCTCTCATGTATATCAAAATCATTCCATAATCAAATTCGCAAAAATGAAATTCATTGCAGAACCTGTGTATTTTCATCAAAGAAATATCAGAAAAGCTATTAAAATACACTGAAATGCAGACATACTCATAAATGATAATATGGGCCTTCAACTGAATCCATTATGGAATATATTTTTCAACGGAATATATATATCAGAAAAATCAGACCAAGAAAACAACACACACAAGATGTCACTGCACTCATCATACCCTTAAAATTGATGAATGGGGTAAGTACAAACTGGTCGGGAAAATCACTTTCACGTTTTTGTAAATTTCTGTTTGTTCTTCATTACTTAATTTGTGGTTATTGACCCAATAACTGTTACAACGTGTTAAACTTTGTTAATTTATTATATCTCAAACACGAGAGCTAAAACTACTAAGGGTTTTCGAAGTGTCGTTTACTACTGTAAGACTGTTTATCCTCACGTGTTTTGCTGCTACACTTCAGTAACGTTTAGACATCAACTTTTGCTTAAACTTATTCAAAGTGTGTAAATTCCAAGCTATAATTTTAAAGCTAGGATTAAGAGCGAATTGCTTGTATTCATTTATAATCATATCTTATATACGTCTTCTTCATAATACCATGGAGATCTGCAGGATAGTACCTTATTTCACCTTCCATTATATCAAAATATTTATCTATTTTAGGATAGTCGCCCTTTTTTTTTCTATATCACAAAATTTTATTCTTTAATCTAGTAGCTTATTTCCCTTTCGTTATTTCGAAATGTTTTTTATTTTTATTTTAGTTTATTATCTCATTTCCTCTTCATTATATCACAGAATTTTATTGAGAATATGGCCCGGCATGGCCAAGCGTGTTAAGGCGTACAACTCGTAATTTGAGTATCGCGGATTCGCATCCTCATCGCGCCAAACATGCTCGACCTTTCAGCCGTGGGGGCGTTATAGTGTGACGGTCAATCCCACTATTCATTGGTAAAAGAGTAGCGTAAGAATTGGCGGTGGGTGGTGATGACTAGCTGCCTTCCTTCTATTCTTACACTGCTAAATTAGGGACGGCTAGCACAGATAGCCCTCGAGTAGCTTTGTGCAAAAAACAAAAACAAGAAACAAAAAAAACTATTGAGATTATATTTCATTTCCCCTTCATTATATTATAAACTTTTATTTTTTAGTTAAATATCTCATTTCTTCTTCATTATATCACACAATTTTATTTTTTTAGTGAGACTTCAGCATTGCCCCAAAAACTCTTGTCTATAACTCAACTAATATCATTAACTTTAAAGGAATGTAATTGGCTTAATAGATAACGTAATGATACTAAAAATTCGAAAGTTCATGGTTCGCTGACCGTTTCCACAAAATTACGCTCTGCATTATAGGGACACGGGTGAGCTATAAAAATGACAGTCAAATCTCACTATTTCTTCACGCAAGAGTAGTCCAAGAGTAAAGAGCACGCATTCTAATGATACTCTATTATTTATTCTAACAGTCTAAGAACTACACACCCTTGAATCCACACGAAACTTACCTCTAGACCACGTCTAGTCAAAGACCAATTTGTAAACAACATGATTGTAACTGAATTTTCTGTGAGGTTTTTCTTATTATAAATCTACATAAATATAGAATAACAATAATTATTTTACACAAATTGTACAAATACTGAAGCACCAGATAGTATTTTAAAATAACTTATGAATATTCAATTAACTTGTATATACGGACGTTTCTGTATTGATGATACCGTGTGGTAGAATCACAAAATTATCTGTATCTGATGTTACCATTCTTTCTTAATGTACTACTTACGATATGTTCCTGCAATACTTTTATTAACAAATCTAAAAAATTATGTTACTTCCTAAGCATAGGTTATACGGTTTGTTCCAACACGCTCTGTTCATAGAACGTAGCTTTTCTTTTTTCAGGTCTAATGGGAAAATCGCTAATAAGCAATAGATACACGTTCTGCTAATGTGGCTACTAAAACTAAAGTTGAAGCTAGATGGTCAGGGTATTTCAATACTCACGTCACATATCTTTCCCTATTGACACGAGACTTTTCAGGAAACCTTTCGTGAAGAATTACATATGCTTATTATAAGAAAACGCTGATTTAACTTATAGATGGCGCCCAGGGAAGGAAGGTTTGTGTCGAATACACGGCATAATATGGTATATGTGTAGTGCGTGTTTGTAACGTTCGCGCAGAACTACACAAAAGGTATGTTATCTAGCAGTCCCAAGTTTTGAAATGATAAGCGAAAAAAAACAGTTAATAAACCCCACTGTTAACTGTTGGGCTACTGTAATAGAATAATGGGATTTGTCTGCTACTTTTATAAAGCTTCGATGTCTATATAATTCCAAAAGTGATTTTGCTTGAAGGAAATGTGAACCATGAACTTTCGGTTCAGTTGCAGCTTAGAAAACTTTTTAATTCACAAATCAGGCTTAAGATGGCGTAAATTGTTCTTTATTCATATAAAAAAATACAAATACTAATAGTAAATTAAAGCGGAACATATGTTTAAATATATATTTTTTGGTTTACATGAATTGTATTATCATAATAAATTTTTTCAAGTTGATTTGGAGAAACATAAAAACAAAACTTAAGGAATAGCTGATTTATATAAAAACAGTTATACACATTTATATCGGATTTCTATATTTCATGTTGCTTACAATGATCTCACACTCACAATTACTTTAGAACATTTTATTATAATGAAGCAGTAGCTTAATCAAATCGTCAGGTAACAATAACGATAAAATAAAGTGTTCAGGATTGACAGAAATAATAAATACTGTTAGTTGACGTTAAAACATTGAGAGAACTGCGAAAGTCTACAGAGGTTTGAATATGATATATTGAAACGATTATGGAGCTCAATCACATCATTAGTTCCATAAGTTCCATTAGTTCCATATTCTACCTGACAACTGTGCTTCTTGACAATAACCTCCAAAGTAGTTTTAATTGAAAAAGGCTCTATCGTAAGGCTGTCATGTCCAAAATAAACCATATTTTCCTGCCTATTGAGTAAAAGAAAGACGATTTCACAACCCTCGTTACAATAGTTTGATCTCAAAGAAATCCACGGGCACTGAGACCGACGATTTGAGAGGCATGTCCATGTATGGAATGGCATTAAAACCCATTTAATTTTCTAACTGTGTGAAGTATGCGATAGAGTGAATATATCATAGGAGCAGCTTGAACACATGTGACTTGTGTGTCATTTTCCAGATAGAAATAATTATTGTTGTTGCATGTATACGGCTTTTGCCACTGATTTTTGAGTTCGTGGATTCTCACCTATTACAAAACGCCGCACTTTGCTTACCGTCACCGGGATAAGACTTGATATTATTGTCACATTACCTACTGAGTTACTTCCTCTAATTCATTTTAATACGACATATAATTTGCAAAATTATTTATGGCTGAGATCAGGTCGCAAATCAATATCATTTACTTTACTCGAACAAATTAACTTTTACATCACGATTTATGATGGGTGTTAACTTACTTTAGCCTAGAAAAAAAATATTGATCCAATGAGGAAAAACTTTGTTTGACTTGGAAAATTTTCAACCAAAAATATTCTTTTTGGAATTTCACAAACAGTTCTTTTTATTTTGAATAAATGCACGATAAACACAAAGAACTAAAAAAAAGATAATTCCATAGGTTTTAAGCTTATTAAATAATTAAATAAATGACGAAATAATTTATGAATCATTTTTAACCTCAGCACATCCATGACAAACATAATGAACACAACGAACTAAGATATTAATACGAAAAGTTTCGAAAATAAAATGTTTGTTTCGAATATTCATTGTGCCAAATGCTAGAAAGGAATATCTAGGCTTATCGTGTGTAAGTTTGAACTGATTCACGATAAAGAGTGTAGCTAACAACACCCGCTCCGACTCTTGAGCTAATCTAATCGAATAGTGGGATTTAACCTTCATTATTATACCACATAAAGACACGGTCTGAAAACGTGAATCACTCTTTTTTTCTTGCGGCAAAGGGAAATAGATCGTGTATTCACAGTTCAGTAGACCAACACAAATCCTTGACAAATACCTGCCGTTGACGAGGAGTAAGAAAAGAGCCGCAGAAATGTGTTGATTTTTTTTCTTATAAGGACTAAGAGTGATTTTGGAAAATCTGAACTTTTCCTCCCTAATGTAGCTATTAGCCTAAAAATCTGGTTGAGACATAATCAAAGGGTTGTTTAAATAGCTTCAGCAAGATGCTGCTAAAAATACGCAGAAACATATGAAAGTTTCTTGCATTTATTACAAATTCTAAGCGAGGATGATACATAATGGATGTAGACATTTTACTTCAGTTGGAAATGGTTTCTGAAAATCAAAAATATATACTTCACTATTTTCAGCTTGAAAACTTTTAAATTGCTACAATTTACTCGATTGTCTGCCATAATGGATGCCTGGTATGGATTATTGATCAAGTTATCTATTAAATACATCACCTGCTTTTACTTGCTAAAGTGATTAAAATCTCGTGACTGCACCTGAATGTGAAACACAATTATAAACTCTACAATACCAGACGAAAATTACATCAAATGTTTAATCAAGCACAATATTAACTACCTGTTGGTTTAGAACTTTAGCCATGGAAACATTGACAAATTAGATAATATCTGATTAAGTTGTTCTAAAGGTTACCGGCGTGTGACGCTTTACGATAAATGATTTCACAGCCTCATGAAAAATGTAATGACTTATAGGGATACCAATAGGGAATTATAAGTCCATGTAGTAATTAATCAATATCAGTATCTTATGTGTGCAAATGTTTATTTGAATTACCCTAATTAGCTTGTTTCACGAACCTTGTATAATACTTGAATGCGACACATCAGTTTACTAGGGAACAATCTTCAGTGTCTATTAGATTTCCAAAGAATCTATTGGATGCAATGTTTAACCTTCTCGTAGGGCTGAGATGTGAGACACACATGAAGAGGCATTTAGCTTGCTGTCACTGAAATATCCAGTACCTGTCGTGATATGGTTAAATACGACTTGAAACAAACTTTAAGCATATTTTTACGTGTAATTTAATAAATATTAATTTATCACTAAAGCAATTCCAGTAACTGAATGGAATGTTCCAAATGTTCCAAAAATTTCATTACGTAATTGACATCAAAACATTTAAAGTTCATGGTTCTAAAGTTAAAGATTAGCTTGCTGACAGAGTTGCTCTTGACAACAAAACAAATATAATTTAAAAGTACGCACAAAGCGAGTTACGTGTGCGATGTCCATTGTTGGCGTCGAAACCCAGTTTGTAGTACTATTAGTCTGTAAACAAGCGGCTACGCTACTTGGAGCAGTGATCATTTAAACGCTACTTAATAACAATAAACGGCTTAATAAGTATTAAAGGCAATAAAAACATGGCGTATTTCAAAATCATACATGAGTTTAACACGAGAAAAACAGTGTATTGCAAAGTCAGTCATATTTTAATGCGAGAAAAAACACATGGTACGTTTCGAGTAAGTAAGGCATTCTAGAATGGGTATCGTTTTGTTTCAACTTTGATCAATATAATAATTTTCATCATAGTGTTTCTTCCTTGCATTAATTGCGGGTTGTTTCTTTTTTATATTTTTATCTTTACCAAAGAGTCCTCTAAGTTTTCATTGCTTGCTATGATTATCTGTATTTCTTACCTTCCTTTTCACTTGCCCCTCCCCAGTGGCTCAGCGGTATGTCTGCTGACTTACAATGCTAAAAACCGGGTTTTGTGATATCAAGAAAACCCACTTGTAGAGAAATATATATGCAAAAACGGCTCGAAATAAGGTCGAAACGTTGTTCGCTCTTCTATGTAAAATATTTTCTCAACCCAAACGAGCCATTTTTGCATATATATAGAGTATAAATAGCTTAGAGTATAATATAAATTGTGTATCTTTCTGCTTAATTCAAAATAACGACAACTCCTTTTATTTTAAAGTTTGAAAACTTCGATTTCAGAAATGTTATTTGCAGGTTTCATAAATAACAGTTTATGATTTTTTTTATCAAGCAATTTAAGTTGGGTTTGTAAAACACCTCTGAAACGAAAGGAGGTCATGCTGCTGTATGTTGTTATTTGAAAATAAAATACTGGCCACAGTGTCATCTCACGAGCCTGTTGTTGTTGTTGTTGTTTTGAATTAAGCACAAAGCTACACAATGGGCTATCTGTGCTCTGCCCACCACGGGTATCGAAATCCGAATTTTAGCGTGTAAGTCCACAGACATACCGCTGAGCTACTGGGGGGCCCCAAGAGCCAATTTGAAATAACTTAAATCATAACCTATCGATATTATAAAAAATACAGAATTTAAAGTTAATGTCGAAACGATCGCATTATATTGATCAAATAATTGTGTGGATAGGATAGTAGTTGTCGGGCTTATTGTCCATCATAACGCACATGTGTCAGCCTCAGAGAATAGAAAAGCAAATCTAATTCGTGATGACTAATTTGTTATGCACATCGAAACGTTGTTCTCTACTTTATTGTAATAAAAGTTTTAATATCCACACCAGACATCTTGTGATACGCAACAGGATATGAGTGAAGATAATGATGTCATAGACATCAGAGACGATAACGTCACGATTCCAAAAAGAGTCATCAGACTATCGTTGCTAGGACATCTTCATAGACATAAGAAAACAGAGCATTACTAGACGTGACGTCATAATCCCACAAAGTGAAAACAGAAGGCATCGGCGCCATGACAAACGAAAGTTGTGGAGAAAGTGTTTTGCTAAAACCACGATATGCCATCAGAGGGCGCGTTGGTATAAAAACACTTAGACATGAAATAATAGTAACAAAGTCTTAAATCTAATAACGCTTATTTTGTTTTATAAGTAAAATATCAATTACGTTTTACAAAAAACAGACAATGTTACCAGAAATAGTATTTCTATAATTCAATAGAAGAAGAATCTCGTTGTCAAAATATCTGATGAGTGTCTGTACTTAATTAAATGTGAAAAAAATTTATTGATTTAACATAATAATAAGTTCTCAACAAAATGTTTCTTTTTAACACTTTGATATCTAACAATATGATCTATCTAAATATATATATATTAAGGATGTATTTACGTGAAAACTTTTCGCAACAAATTCATTATCAAACATATAATTAATATATTTGTAAAATGTAAATTCAGGTAACAGTTTTCGTTTTGACACGTTAATAACAATAATAACCATAGCACATTGTCTACACACAAACGATTATGGACTTTTCAGCACTTTTTGTCGTACGTCCACGTTCGACATGTCTTTTTTTTATGCATTTCCTTTTGTGTAGGTTATTTGGAGGCAGTTCTATAGGATCGATTTTTTTTTCTCTGTCGTCTGGCCTAAAATAAATGCAGACTCAGTGGCTACCCGTTTTATGACTCAAATCCAAATTGACGACGTACAGTTATTTTGTCGCAAGGTTAGATAGTTCATCACTTGTAAACATACCTCTAAGTTTCTTTCGCCAACACAAATCTTGCGAGTGCATCAAATAAATTTATAGTGTCCAAAACATCTTATACATCAGCTCTGACGTTTCTTTTTCTAGGCTGATAAATTTCTAAAATTGAATGAAATTTAGCAGCCAAAAACTTTTATAATGTGGATAAGATAGAAACATAATGCATTTCAGTTCGTAAATTTCTTTGTTTCAAAAAGTAAAGATGTGAAACATCCAATCTATCGGATGTACTTACTAACATTACTGCCGTATTTGGAATAAAAGCTGAAACACTATTTACATTCATTACCGATAAAATATTAATTCTACAACTGAATTTAAAAAATTAAGTAGAAAATAAAATTGTCATTATTTAAACAATCAAGTCCAGAGGACATGAATAATTTTGTTGTTAAGCACTTTAAATTTTTATATTGCTACTAGCATATTTTGGGAAAGCAAACATTTTTATATTCTTAACTATTAAAAAGTCTCATTTGCGAATCTCAGTCACCTGACAAATTAAACATTGAATGGCAAACAACTCATAACAACACCTATCAATATCGTGTGCTTCATTATAAGATGTTCGAAAAAAATGTTTCTTTTATGTATTTTACAAATGAATAATGGTGTGATAATGACAGAGAAAGTGCGTAAGAAAAGATGATCATGAACAGGAAGAAAAACAAAAGGTTGTGGAGCTAATGAAAATGATACTGTCAGGTCATAGAGAAGTGAACGTCAAAGGGACTGACGGTATGAAAGAAGAAAGTCAGTTAGAGTTTTAAAAAACACAAAGACTTGTTGAACAAAAGCATAGGCAAGAGAAATAAAGATCAAATACGACAAAACAAGAAAAAGCCATGAGACTTTGTGATAAGAGAAAAAAAGAGAGAATGAACAAAGGCAAAATGAAATTGAGTAAAAATGATATTCGAGACCTGCTGGGTAAGAGGCAAAATGAGACTTAGCAAGAAAGAGCATTGAAGCTTGCCGTTTGAGAAAAACACAAACAATGTTATCTCGTTAAATCAAAACCAAACTGCACTTGAGGTTACATTATATTACCTCCTAGAATTACAACGTCACAATAAACTTCCAAGCTTATATGATACTGAGAAAATTTGCTATACTTATAGATGAAAAAAAGAGAGGCCAGAATTTTGCTGTGCAAAAGGTACAATATGGCTATGCTAAAGGTACAATATGACTATGCTAAAGGTACAATATGACCAAACACCATTAGTTTGAAATAAAACTCAGGAACAGTACCTTAACAGACGAAGAAATAAAATTCTTGAACAGTATGGAAGCCGAACAAAACAGTATGGAAGCCGAACAAAGTGCACTAACTCTTGTTTTCGTAGGAACCGATGAACAAACCATGTTAAATTTTAATTCTATATTTAAATTACAGAATAAAATATTTCAACGCATTAACTCTATTAGGCCTGAAAAAATTTGTTTGGTTTGATTTGAATTTTGCGCAAAGCTACCCAAGGGATATCTGTGCCTGCAGTCTCTAATTTAGCAGTATAAGACGAGGAGGAAGGCAGCTAGTCATCACCACTCACCGCCAACTCTTGAGATATTTTTTTACCAGCAAATAGTGGGGTTGACCTTGACATAATAAGGCCCTCAGGGCTGAAAGGGCAAGTTTGGTATATGGAAATTTCAATCCGCAACCTTTAAATTGTGAGTCCAGCGCCCCAGCCACCTTGCCATACGGGCTGTTAGTTAGTGAAGCTAGTCTTTAGTGTTACACTCTAGTATAGTCTCTTTCCGAGGCTATTTAGTTAATTATAAATTATTCTCTTACAGGAACCTTGAAGATATTTATTTCTCATGCTATTCAAATAATACGGAGACATTTTAGTCATTACTTTTATTGTAAGAGCCTTCCTTCTCTTCTTTTCAGTTATGCTTAACTATATGGAAACCTACATTATTTCTCCAGTTCCTGACTAAATGGGAGCTGAAGTAATATGAAATGGATCTTCGTAACTGAAGCGATAGAAATGTGGATATGAATGATGAGAACTGGTGCTACAATGATATGTAACTGAAAGTATGGAAGATGAGTATAGATATTTCCAACATAGAAATTGAAATTTTTATTATTATTTATACAGAATAATACTGTATAATACTGAAAGAGAATGAAAGGATCTATTAGTTCCGGTGAGCGCTTCCAGACACACGTTTTCTTCAGTGTGAAGGTTTTTCATGGCCGACCATTCGCAACTTCTCGCTGGTAATGAAAATTCAAAATATAATTATTCAAACACAGTATTATGCTTTTTTTAAATATTAATTACTCAATTTACCTTTGTTTTGAAAACTTTGCTTCCAAATTTTATATTGAATATAAGTTTGTTACTACACAACTTGATATGTGTATGTAATAATGAATGTATGTATGACCATTAACTTAAGTAAAAATGTAGCCTTGAATAAAATGAAACAGCGAGATCCTTCTTTATAGTTTGGTGTGGTTTGTTTTGAATTTCGCGCAAAGCTACACAGGCCTATCTGCGCTGGTAGTCCCTAATTTAGCAGTGTAAGACTAGGGAAAAGGCATCACTACCCACCGCCAATTCTTTGGCTACTTTTTTAACAACGAATAGTGGGATTGACCGTCATATCATAACACTTTACATTTGAAAGGGCAAGCATGTTGGGTGTGACAGGGACTCAAACTCGCGACACTCAAATTACGAATCGAGTGCGTTAACCATTTGGCCATGCTGGGCCGTATGGAGATGATATGGGTATGATCATTGAATGAACATAATTAGAAGAATTGTTGTGAGTGCTGTAACCATGAACGTAAGCTACACGAAATGGAACTTATTTCTATATGAGAAAAAAACAATGGTTACAATAAATCTCTGACTCGGCATGGCCAGGTGGTTAAGGTAGTCGACTCGTAATTCAAGAATCGCGGGCTCGAATCCCCATCACACCAAACATGCTCGCCCTTTCAGACGTGAAGGCGTTATAATGTGACGGTCAATCCAACTATTCGTTGGTAAAAGAATAGTACAAGAGTTGGCAGTGGGTGGTGATGACTAGCTGCATTCCCTCTAGTCTTACACTGCTAAATAAGGGAATATCAAAGCAGATAGCCCTCGTGTAACTTTACGCAAAATTCAAAACAAATCAAAATCAAACCAATCAATCTCCTAAACCAACCGAAACTTGAGAGATACTATTATGATTGCGGCAGAAAATGCTGCTGTCGAATCATTGTCTTCCAATTATTGAAGTATCTGTTTCAGGACCTTACGTACATCTAGTTAGAACTGTGCATTGAAAAAAATATATAAATTAGTATAACATACGGTACGTTTTAGTAACACTAAAAAATGTAATGGTAAAACTTGCTCAATATACAGATCGACACACTATTAACTGACTTTCCAAAGTTAATGTCTCAGGCGAGCCTAGGCGTGGTTGCAAAAAACATCATGACAAACTGAGAACTTGTTACAATGAAAGTGTGATTTCTTGTAAGGCAACGGTTTACCTATTGTCTCCACACACACACACAGTCATTTGTGTGTAAAGTTGATTCTGCTGAACAAATTTTGATAAAATCTGATAGGGCTCAAGCTCTCCATGCCTTAAAAAAAACTACCTCAAATAGGAATAAAATCAGACAAACGTTTCAAAGTTGGAAGATTCTACTTTAGTTATTTACACGAATAGCGTGGAATTTTAAGCTGATACTTTGTAGATTTACATAATAATTGACGAACATTCACGCCATCCTGCCATACACGTGAAACTAACAAAATACGAGGTCTGTTCAAAAAATACGTGGATTGTTTGAATTGCGCGACTCCAGTTTGTTCCAGAGGAATCCGCTTAGTGTCGCTAGGTTTGCACAGATCAGCTGATTGAGACGCTATTTCCCGATTGCAGATATCTTCATTTGTGTATTAGCTACGCGGTTTTAAGTGAAGTGCGATTTTTTCGTTTGGCGGATTTCAGAATGAATGACCTGAAGCAGCAACGACTTGCTGTGAAATTTTATGTTAAACTTGGAAAATTTGCGACTGAAACTTTTGCTATGCTTAACACGGCTTACGGTGATGTTGCTATGAAGCGTACAGCATGTTTCAAGTGGCATGAACGTTTCAAGGATGGTCGACAGTCTATTGAAGATTATGAGCGTCCTGAACGTCCTTCCACTTCAACTGATGATCCACACGTCGATAAAATCAACACCCTGGTGCGGGCAAATCGACGTCTGACTGTCAGGGAGCTTGCTGAAGAATGTGGGATATCAGTTGGATTTTGTTACGAGATTTTGACCGAAAAATTGAAGATGCACCGCGTTGCTGCAAAATTTGTGCCTCAGAACTCGTGAGTTTTGGGCAAACACTCAATTACTGTCCTTGCCCACCCCTATACTCACCTGACCTTGCTCCTTGCGATTTGTTCTTGTTCCTCAAACTCAAAATACCCTTAAAAGAAGATTTGAGACGATTCCCGAGATTAAAGCAAACGCGACGAAGGAGCTGGATGACATTACAAAAGAAGCGTACCAGGACTGTTTCAACAAGTGGAAACACCGTTGGGATAAGTGTGTAGGTTGGGGAGCAGAGTACTTTGAAGGAGTTCCAGATTTGTAACTTCTAAATAAAGTTCATTTTGTTTTATTACGTCAGTCCGCATATTTTTTGAACAGCCCTCGTATATGACTCGATTAGATGTGCTAGCACGAAATGAAAGAAACGTAGGATTATAGTTAAAAAACTTCTAAAAATTAAGAGCATTTACTAAATTTGTTTTATTGTGTCTATAAACCAATATAGAAACGCGACATTATTTCAAATACTGACAAACTCATGAATAGTGTAACCTTACTTTGTGTGCTTGTTATTAAGCACAAAGTTACACAATTAGAATAACTATACTGTGCCGATTGTGAGTACCAAAACACCAATTTTAGTGTTATAAGCCCTCTGACCTCCCTGAACCACAGAGAGATAGTGACGTTAGATATTTCTGTCAAAAGTATTATAATAAAGGCATTCATTTGATAATCTATAGTAAATATGCACCTTAATAGCTCAAGATCTACCAAAACATAATTTTTAAACCAATAAAGAACAACAACATTCATTAAAGTAATTTCTAATGCTTCGTAAAATTAAGTAAAACTCTAAAGAACCAAAAATCGATACCTAATTAGATAAGTTTAAACAGTTTTGTTTTGTTTGAAGCAGGCTTAGTTAAATGTGACCACGAAGTTCTCACATTCTCCCATTGAATTGTAACTAGAAGTTTCAAATTACTTACACAAGAAACTATCAAGGCGGTGATTTATTGCGTCGTATAGCCTTATTTTTCATGTTTGCCCTAATTACTGTCACTAGAACATTTAAAGGAGTTTTGATGAACATTTAGTGCCAAAATTGCTTGCATAAAAAGTAAATAAATTACTTCACATTCATTTGCATTTTATTTACGATAACAACGGATACACCAACAACAGTAAATGTGTTTCGAGATAGGTTTTCCCCTTCTTAGTTAACATGCACTTTCAATTCACTAAGTGTTTTCGACTGTTATTGGTACAGTAATTTAACAACTCTTATATCTGATGTTCACTGATGGTGTAAAGCTATTAACACTAAAAGCACTTGAAGAGGAATAAATTGTTTAGCTTAAAAGAAGGACAAACTGGGTACGTTTCCTGGCGCAGTTCATGAGCATTCATTATCACGTAAACTTAGGACCAGTCATTAACCAAGAGTGAGCATTATTTGACGATGAAGATCTTCCACTGTCGCTTTCTTCAAAAGACCTACTTGGTAATATAAATTACGTTAAAACTCTTGCTGCTTGCAGTGTATCTAAAACATAGACTAATTCGAGCAACTGCCTTTATACTGAAATTATTTTCCTTACAAATATCAGCACTAAAACAATTTCCACGTAATTTTACACACCTTGTAAAAAGTTTTTTTTTTATTTTACTTACTTGATGAAATTTCAACAAAAAGAAATTACTAATTAGTGAAAAGGTAATCGTGGTTTCTATTTCCTCTCTTCCAGGTTAGTTACTCTGAACTAATCTAAACAGTAAGTTGATGAAAGTGATGCATGTGTGTGTGTGAACATGAAATGCATATATAGGATAACTTAAGTTGTGCTACAATTTAGCTTAAAGTTTTAACTCACTTAAATAAATGTGTAGAAGATACGTAAATATATTCTAAGATAATTTGAAGCACTCAATATTTATCGTGCAAAAAACGTCAGATATAATAACATCCATAGCGATGAGTTGTTGAATCGTTTACACCAAGTATAAAATAATATATATCAAGAACCTATATCACGTTTCGTGAAAGGAATGCTTACTAATAAAATACCGTTACTTAGCCCCAGGTGCAATTTAAGACTTAAATTAATTTTATCTTCAAAACAGTATTGTATATCTTCGAATAACCAATACTCGGGACGAAGTGTGAGAACCCTTGACTTAATATATTACTATACATCTAACTCTGTCAGTTTTAAGAGTTAAATAAAATACACACAACTTGCTTATCTACAGGTATATAGCAGTTAAGGGGCTCCAATACATTCTGTATGAGAATGGCACTCATACCGTTTCTAAACGGTAGATCATGACATAAAATATTACTTTTTATGGAAAAATCTCCGTAGTAAAATAGATAGACGAAACGTTTTTCCCGAAGTTTGTTAAATCCTCCCCAAAATAAAAAAAATCACAGTTTGAAAATCATTGGGGTGGGGGATAGTTGAAGCCATAGTAATGTTAGACACATCTCGTATTATGTTAAATATGTTTCTTTTATATTCTTTACAGTTAACTTGGTCGATTTCGCTGAATTATTCATATTTTTATTATGTATCACACAATATTGCTATTCGTTTATTTTATCTTTCATCTCGTGAACATTATATTTTCGCTGTGTTTTCCGTATTATCCTACTTCGCATCCTTCTAATTTAACAGTAACTTGTTGCAGTAATTTATCGTATATCTTAAACTGATCTATTACACTGACAAAATCGGTTAATAAACTTCCATTGATCACTTCACATAGTTAGGAAGGGTGAGATAAAGTTTCAAGTTTTCAAGAAACAGGTAATCGGTGTTGGTACACGAAGCAAATAATCAGTTATTTGTTTACATATATTATCCTTTAATGTTATTTCCATTAAAAGTATTGATTATAACGTTTAATTATAATAATGTATACACATACACACACAGTTTGCCTCTTTGTTACTCAACGGTGAGTATGAGGGCTTTTAACACTAACATTTTGGGATGGATACCAACAACGAGCACATCACACATGGTCCATTGTGTAGTTTTGCGCTTGGAAACAAACAAATTACATATTGTATTCTATGTTCTTCTGATTATCCTGGAATGTTGGTCTTGATTTGGATTTTGGAATAATCAGTCTCCTAAATTAACTGAGTCTTGAGAGATACTATTAGCATTGCGGTCGAAAACGTCGCTGATGAATCACTGCATTCCAGTTATTCAAATATTTGTTTCATGATTTTATACACACCTAATTAGAACGGTATATTAAATAACTATATTAATTAGCGTAACATAACGTAGATAACTACTAAGTAGCATGAATTTATCATTGAATTACATTTTCTGTTAAGACCTTTCAAGGCCAATACTGTTAAAGATTAAACCAGCATACAAAATACTTAAGTTATAATTATTTATACTTCATCAAATTGTTCAGAACGTTACAGTTTTTGTGACTATCAAATAATTTGTTTAAAAGCATTCAGTTGTTATTTATTACCTATACAGCACCACTGTTATTTAGATGCTCACAACGTGCAAGTCATTACTATAAAGTACTTTACCTAATACATGTAAATTAAAAGTATTTTTGTTTGTGTCTATAGAAATGACTTCTTCATCGTCACAGAAAACAAGAACTATCGATAAACAGTTTTCTAGCAATTTACTCTTATCACTCCCTTTATCTGCATCACATACTTTTGTAATTATTCTTCTTGAAAAACTTATGGAACTTGGACTATAAACGAAGAGTTCTACAGTGACACAAAATAACTGGTTTATTTTCTGAATGTTTCGATCATACACATTTATAAAAAGATTATACTGTGATGGGTTTGGTATAACTGTGAAGCATTGTTTCAGATTCTCTTCCTCAGTTACACTTCACACGTGTATGTCGGATTGCGGAACTTGAAATTCTGTTGAAAAAGATGTATATTGACGAGAATATCCTTATAATTTATTTGAATGTATTAAGTGTATGTACAGTGAAACAGATTCATTTTGTTAGTCGAAGAGAAGATATTATATAAAGCTTTCCAGAGTGTAAACGAATATCTGTCAATACCTTACCTATATTTATTTTAGGATTCCTTTCCCTTCAGAAGTAGGACATTTGTGCATTTCTTTTAATTGTTGGATGTTAGACAAAATATAATTACTGTAGAAAAAGATTTGCCGCATTTTCGAGATAGTCAATTTATTAAAAAAAAATTGCTAGTACATTTATGTTTTGTTCAAACTTGCATAATACTTTTGTTTAAAGAGATCCAAATAATTAAGTTAGCTTCACTACAAGAGGACTGTAGAATATACTGGGCTTGCGGTATATTTTGTAGGAGACAAAAAGTGATAGCTGTGGTGTGGTTGGACAATGTAGAGGTTTTATTTGCTTGAAAACACAAGCAAACACAGAAACCGAATTTACAATGGAATAAATAAAAACTTTATTTTCTTGTCAGACAACACAAAAACGTTGTTGAGTTGACTATTAGTGTTTATTTAAACACTAATGCTACCGCAAGACTTACTCTCTTGATAGACCAGTGGTAGGTCTGAGAATACAAAGCTAAAAATTATATGTCGATACTTACAATGTGGAGATGACTGATAGCCCACTGTGTAGCTATTTGCTTAACATTACAGAAAAACAAATGAAAAAAACGTGATTTGATAACAGTGCGATACCTTCCACCATAGGGGAAAATCTTTCTCTGGAACCTAGAAACGGCACAAGAACTGCAACCTGATGAAGACTGATACAAAAAAAATAGCATCATTCACATGGGTTCCACCAGTCGTATTAAAGTTATTCCAAAATCAACATTCTGTAATCCCATGGAGAAGTTAGACCAAGATATACTACTGGCCAAAATCTTAAGGCCAATTAACATAAAGAAAAAATATGCATTTTGCGTTGTTAGACTCAACCACTTATTTGGGTAGAGCTTCAAAAGATGAAAATAAGAAAATGAAAAATAAAAATAAAAAATGTTTTTTTGCATTTAATAGGAAAAATGTGAACACTATAAAATTAGCCTAAATACTGGCTAGTCAAAAGTTTAAGACCATACTAAAAAGAAGTCCTAAATAGGGTAGAAAATGCCCAACAATAGGTCTCAGTAGTAAAATGCATGGCTGTCATTGCGAATAACTTCAAACATTCGTTTAGGCATAATCGATACAAGCGTTTGTAGAAGGCTGGCTGGAATGTTATTCCAAGTGGTGAAGATGGATTCACAAAGATCATGCACTGTTTGGAAATGACGTCCATTTCTATAGACTTCCCTTGCCATCCACCCACAACATTTTTAATGTGGTTCAGTTTGAGCAAACACGCTGGATGATCCAAAAGAATCACGTTATTTGCCATGAAAAAGTCCTTTGTCCTGTTGGCACTGTAAATTGAAGCGTTGTTCTGCTGAAAGATCCAGCCTTTCCACACAAGCAAAGGCCTTCAGGCTCTCTCCAACATGCCAGTGTAGCCATCCGCTGTTTGACGCTCCTGAATAACCTAAAGCTCTATTGTTCCATGGAGGGAGAAAGCACCCCAGATCATGACGGAACCACCTCCACTTTGTCGTGTATAAAATGTCTCCGATGGGATATCCTTATCGTGCCAGAAATGTTGGAAGCCATGTGGATCATCCAGATTAATTTTTTTCTTATCAGAGAGCAAAACCGTCTTCCACTTTTCAACGTCCCATGTTTGGTGCTTCTCAGCAAAGTTTAACCGTGCTGTTTATTAGTGTGAAAGGAGGCGTGGCCTTTGAAGACTTTTATGGTTTTTAAATCTTATTTTTCGTAGATGCCGTCTTATTGTTCTTGTGCTGCATTCTGCATTCGTAAAGACCTAAATCTGGCTCGACGATCGGCTAGTGTCTTGCCAGACAACCCATCAAATCCTCCTGCTCAACGTCAGCGAAATTTTTTTGGGTCGACTACTTAAAATTCTCGTTTCATATCCTTCAGGGTCTTTTAAGAAATTTGCAAAAGCAGTTTTGCTACGTCCAATCTCACCAGCAATGGCACGTTGAGAAAGATCTTGCTATTGCAACTTGACAATTCTGCCACGTTCAAACTCTGTCAAATTTTTAGCCTTTGCCATGTTTTTACCCAATGTAACACAGGAGATGTCACTGGGAGATGTTGACAACGATAATGCTTGAACACAAATGACTAAATGTTGTTACGTGTTTACCGATTAACGCTTCATTTTAATACGGTCTTAAACTTTTGTCCAGCTAGTATTTAGACTAATTTCATAGTGTTCACATTTTCCTATTAAATGCTAAAAGAGTTTTTTATTTTTATTTTTCATTTTCTTATTTTCATCTTTCGAAGCTCTACTCAAATAAGTGGTTAAGTCTAACAGTGCAAAATGCATATTTTTTCTTTATGTTCATTGGCTTTAAGATCTTGGCCAGCAGTGTATGAGAAGATAGATTTTCAAATTGATACGGCCAAACAAAACAATGATATTACAGATACAGTTAATCATTGGTAGTCATAAGGAAGCTACGACATTCTTATGGTGCAGGGTTAAAGAGGTCGAAAAGTGTATCCTTACAAAAAATAAAGTATAGCAATATACCGGATGTAAAGTATTATATAAGAAAGATATATTTCATGTTCAGGATATCAAACCTGTATGGTATATTTGTGTGTTTATGTTGTATGTATATAAATAAATATATTTGTTCTTAATTCACCTTGTCAAATATCTTTTTAATCAAGGAATATTATACTTAGATCTTAGCTACACTTAACAGCTTTCTCACACAGCTAATACTGTACAAATATGGCACTTTTAAGTCTAAATTATTCCGAAATAGAACTTCTTCTCAATATTGTTGGTAAATGTCTTTCTATTGTGAATCATTAAGAAGATGTTTTTTGTAATATCATATGTTATCTTCTCTAATTTCAGGTAAGAACAACAATTGTTTTCAAACAGTCTTTATAAGCGCAAGTTTCTTTACAGGTTGGAACTGAAGATTATTTGCTAGTCACTGAATACTTGTTTCCCAACAAGCTATAATTGTTTCTGTTGCAACACAACCTGTTTCTGATGCTTTATTAATCGGGTTGAACTCCATGGCATTTCTGTGTTTATCTTCAAATATGGATAGTTCTTGGCGACTGAAGATACCTGGTGCACAGACAGCTTGGATTTGGTCATTAACATTAAGTTTGAACAGTTCATTAAAATATTGTTCTCATTGTTTCTTGACATCCTCAGATTCACTCAGATAACTTTACTTTTTCTCATTGATTATGGTCTCAAGAACGAAAGGAATATCTTTCAGTCTCATCTTCTAAGCGCTACTGAAAATTTCTCGAGGAGCGTATGTAATTCTGCCGCCAATAGATATTTGGTTGCTTTGAAATATCTCTTGTCAGAAAACGTAGTATCTGCTTTTCATTTCTTCGTATTAATACGTATTATAATACTATATTTTCTTCGGGTGGGGTTGCAACTTTCAGTCTGTTGAAATACTTTCCATTGTCCTATGTCATTGTTTATGTGCATTTCCAATTCATTTTATGCAGGTAGTCACCCGATTACATCTTCCATTTTGTCTGCAAACAATACGTGATAATACGCTGTAAACTTGCTAGGCCAGTCGCGGCTTCACCAAAGCCTCAGTGGTTGATGCATTCAAGAAGACCTTCATAGATATGGTAATGATCAGAGCTGATATACCCTTTATCCTACCATATTTTACCCTGGTCATCAATCCCTTGTTCTGCCTGCTGTTATCTTCCATGACATGGGCGGAGGTTGCACTTATGATAGTATTAGTTAAGTTTGATCTCAAAGTTTTCATGAGAATTATGCTAATTTTGTGTGTTATTCCAATTGCTATGTTATTTTTAACAACTCTTTTATGGTTTTAGCTGTGACTGTACTGATAATGAATGAAACGGCTGATGTGACTTGGTGTCATAAATAGAGTTTACTGATATTTTACAGCTACAATATAAACGTTTGACGTGGCTATATACGTCTTATATATATACGTCATATGCATCGTTGTTTGTCTTAGTTGAAAGTTACACTTGGGCTATCTACACTCTGCTCGTCGTGGATTTTAGCATAAGTCTGTAAACTTAACTCTGACACATCGGAGAATAATACCGAAAGAGTGTAAGGTTCGCTGTATGTAAAACTGTGTGTCGATAGAATGTTAGTTGTTGTTGAAACGTATAGGATAGGTGATCTTTCTTCTGTCCCTGTTTAGAATTTCATGTGATATAGAGAATAGTGTGCTAGACTGGTAATCAATCTCTGTTCCACGTTCAGTTACCTTAGTTGCGTTATAAGACTGGTGATCAAATTTCTCTATTGGACTATAACAACTCAAAAGTTAGTGGTGGGCGCTGTTGACTAGCTTTTTTTTAATTTCTCAGTTTCTCATTAGGAACAGCTAGCGCAGATGATTCTTAAATTATGAAGTGAAATTGAATGAAAGTTAAATATATTTTGAATATGAAACACTTTGAAAGCATTCAAGTCAGTGTTTGGAAGTAAAAAAAATACTTGATTTACGTTATACATTTTGTTTAACTCTTCGTTTATTATTACTTTTCTATTTAGAGTGTAATTCCTTTTAAAAACAGCAGGCACTTAGATAATTCTACAGAAAAGGATACTAATGAAAAGACATTTCTTACTTCTACGGCCGACTCATTAGTCTCTGCATATAACCCGCTAAAAAGGTACAGGATGCTTTAATTCCCGACTCTATGATAATAATAATAATATTTTTCTATGTCGAATAAAGCATGGTGCATAAACGTTTTGAGTCAGGGGCCACAAACAGACTTATCGTAACCGTTGGGGGCCACAAAATAGTGAAGATTAAAATCGTCCCACAGTTGTTGCACACAAGATAGACATCACATTTAAAAACTCAAATAACGATTACATTAAAGCATTTGCACATTCTTCTAAGAAATGTTATGATACGTCAACTGTCACAAAGTCAGTGCGATGGATGATGATGCATGTCATCTACGAGCTTAGAAATGTCCGGTTTGATGTTTGACGTTGAAAGACGCAAAACTGCTTCCAGATGATCATCAGTCAGCTGATTGCAAGTGTTGTTTTTGTTCAGTTTCATATGCGAGAAAGCCTGTTCGCAGCAGTACGTGCTACCAAACATATTGGTGTGGACAAGTGCGTTCTCTTTCAGATTAGCAAATGTATAAGGCAACGTTTTGTAAAAGTTAAACAAACTGTTTTCTAGGTAAATAGCACGTAGTTCATCAAATGCCTGGAATCAGGAAGTTCGAGTTAATATTCTGCTGACAAGTCATCCACTGACACAATGATCAGATCAGCAAAAAGTTTCATCAACAATCCGTATTGGTCAAAGTCATGAAACCGTGAGTTGAAGGATTGAATTAAGGTATCTAGCTTCCCAACATAAACTTGTGTGTCAATGTCCTGATTCTTCTGTAGCTGTGATTGAAAATGGGAAAGTGCACGAAGTTGACTGATGCTGCTTGCTGCCGGAACAACTGCAACTTTGTCCTGAAAGCTGAGACGTGATTTGCAAGCTGACAGACAAGCTGATTTTTGCCTTGCTACTTCAAATTCAAATCATTCAAGTGTTGAGTCTTGTCGACCAGAAAGATCAAATCAGCTTGCCATGCTGGATCAATCATGGAAATCATTCTTTGTCTTTGTTCTTGCTTGTGAGGAATTTTATCCCCTCATCAGTCAACTCCCAGAATCTTCTGAGCATTTTCTTTCGACTCAGCCACCGTACTTCACAGTGATACACAAAGTCGCCATAGTCTGAATCAATTTCTTCAACAAAACTTCGAAATTGACGGTGATTGAGCCCTCGAGATTTGATGAAATTAATGGTTTTTCGTTACTAATGCCATCAGTGCCTGAAAACCAAGTTTTTTACAACACAGGTTCTGTTGGTGAATAATACAGTGCAACTTCACCTTCTATTTTCCTCGATGCTTCATCAACAGTGCTATCAACACGCTATTTTCTCCGGTCATGGCTGGTGCTCCATCAGTTGTCACACTTACTAGTTTCGTGAAATCCAGTGAAACACTATTAAACAGTCGTACTGTCTCCTCGAATAGAGCAGACCCAGTTGTCTGATCCTTCATGGAACCCATGTCGATTAGTTCCTCTGTGATATCAAACGATGACGACACACCACGAACAAAAACTGGTAGCTGTGCTGTTGAACTGATGTCAGTCGACTCGTCTGTTGCCAAAGAGAAGTAGATAAAGTTGGCTGTTTTATTTATAAGCAGCCTTGTCACGTTTGTTGAGAGGTGTGAAATTCTTCGTTGAACTGTCACACGATTCAAAACCACCGTCTGTAGCTTGCAAACTGCTTCCGGACACAACTTTTCTGATGCAGTAATCATACATTGCTTGACAAAATCACCATCAGTGAATGGTTGGCCAGATTTAGCTATCATCAACAAAATATCGTAATTGACCTCATACGCTGCACTTAAATCTGGTGACTGTTTTGAGAAAGCGTGCTGCTGGTGATTCAGCGACCGGCGCAGAGATTCAATTCAAGCTGTTTGTTCGTCACCGACAACGACGCTTTATATTGGACACCTTTTTACTGCTACTGTCGAATGACAAAGCAGGCAAATCACGTTCTTTTGTTGTTGAACAAAACAGTATTGCGCAGTCCAATCATCATGAAACTGTCGATTTTCGTAGTCAACTTTTCTTTTACGATTAGCTGTCATTTTCTTACGAAATAATATCAAAATAGAACTCGTGAGTAAATCTCGAAGAACAATTGAAACGCGTGAGATTTCGTAATTACGGAAATATTACGTCATTGCGTCAATGATTAAATGTCTATGCATTAACGAGATTTGATTTCTAAATTTTCTTTATTGCTCGACACAAATATGGAGCCATCCAGTATCTAATTTAATGCATATTCTTCTACAGCGCTTAATCTTTGCGCAGGCGCGAACTCTCTACGTTTGACTTTCCCGTTGGACATGACCCGACATGGCCAAGTGTGTTAAGGCGTGTGATTCGAAATTTGAGGGTTGCGGGTTCGCATCCCGGTCGCGCCAAACATGCTCGCCCTTTCAGCCGTGGGGGCGTTATAATGTGATGGTCAATCCCACTATTCGTTGGTAAAAGAGTATCCCAAGAGTTGGCGGTGGGTGGTGATGACTAGGTGCCTTTCTTCTAGTCTTACACTGCTAAATTAGTGACGGCTAGCTCTGATAGCCCTCGAGTAGCTTTGTAAATTCAAAAACAAACAAACAAACAAACCGTTGGACACCACGGGCCGGACTTTGTGCACTGCTGGGATAAAGTTTTTGATGCAGCCGGCAATGATAAAAATTAAAAACTTACGTTAGGAAAGTCAGATTTTATTTTTGTCTTTAAAATCATGACAATCGACGATGATAAGGACAGCGCTTATTTCTTTTCGATTGGGAAGTCATGCAAGGGATAATTATGGTGCTAGAAATGTTTAACAGGAGGAATACAATAGTTATATAATGCAGTGGCGACAAACCTGCCACTTTCTTCCCCAGTGGCACATCGGTATATCTGCAGACTCACACCGCTAGAAACCAGGTTTGGGTACCCGTGATTAACAGAGCACAGATAGCTCATTGTTTAGCTTTGTGCATAATTCTGTACAAACAAACAATCCTTGTTCTATTCAACTCGTTTTGTTTAATACCTTTTATATTTAAATTCACAACAAACGTTGAGGTAATGGAGTTCTGCTTAACGTTAGTTGGGTTAGTTTTCAGTCTCTAAGGAGCTATTAGGCCTGGCATGGCCAGATGGGTGAAGGTGTTCGACTCGTGATCCGAGCGTCGCGACTTCGAATCCTCATAGCACCAAACATGTTCGCCCTTTCAGCAGTGGGGGCGTTTAATGTGTCGGTCAATCCCACTATTCGTTGATAAAAGAGTAGCCCAAGAATTGGTGGTGTGTGATGAAGACTAGCTGACTTTATTCTAGACTTACACTGCTAAATTAGGGACGGCTAGCACAGATAGCCTTCGTGTAGCTTTGCGCGAATTTCAAAAACAAACTAACTAACTAAGGAGCTACAATTAGAGTTTTTGTTTTTACATTTTTTTCCATAGGAATGTTTCAATTCACTTACTACGCTAAAAATTGGGTTTTGATCACTGTGACGAGTAAAGAACAGATAGACCACTGGGAGCTTCGTGCTTAATTGCAGTAAAGCTAACACCTATTGAAATTGATGAGCAAAGAACGACGACATGAAAACTGAATAATCTCGAACGTTTTATTACATAAACCTTTATATGATAAAGTTTCTCGACCAGATCAAAAAGTTTATTTAACGTAGACGGCATATGGTCATAACAATTGATCAACTAATTAAAGTAATAATTCTGTTACAGAGTCTCAGAGGCGAATTTAGTGTTTTGTCTTTAGGTACGGCTGCGAGCTTCAGTAATGTTTCTGAAAAAAAATTTTCTTCAGCTATGTTTTGGTTTCTGTTTGAATTGTTGGGATATTCACGGACACAGCTATGTTTTGGAAACATTTTTGTGTTTTGGTTTGTAATTATGATTATGTAATTTAAGGATTACAAAATATTTTCCTTTCGTTTCAATAGATCATTAAATTGGAAGAAAGGGTTTTTGTTAGATTTCTGTAGCTGTTTTTCTCCTATTTGGTGTTGTATGGACTGTATGTTTTGTTATATAATGGCTGACACTTTTGGTGGTAGTTATTGGATCAAAATAGTAGTTTCTGTATGATATTGCGCCCCGCTAGTACAGCGGTTTGTCTACGGATTTACAACGCTAAAACCGGGGATTCAATTCCCCTTAGTGGGCTCGGCAGATAGCCCAATTTAATTTTGCTCTAAGAAAACACACAAACACTCACTGTATGATATTAAGATATATATTTTGTTGTAGTTAGCTGTATTTTATGACGTTGTGGTGTAGAGTTGGGAAACCGGTAGAAACTGTTTCTTTTCAGATTTTCTGTTACTCTTTGAATTTTACGAGTCGCTTTTGGATTGTCTATATTACATTATCTGTATGTTTAGTCTCGTAGAGTTTCTTTCACCGAAAATTAAGGACTATTTTTCTATAGTGATGAACGAGTCTCGGGGCGTTTCATAATTTTTTTTTTTACGTTGCACTACTGATTCTTACGATTTTAACTCCTTATTCCGATGTTGCTTTTTGTTTTGTCTTATGGGTGTCACTTATATCACTGTAAGTTACAAAGATATCTGTCGTATTTCTACGTGTTACTAATGGCTTTGCAAATATATTTTATTTCCTAGATGTTTCTATCAATTTGAGAGACAGTAAAGGACTGATAATGATTTTTTTATTATGTGTAACCACTTGCTCGGTAACCTTAATAAATATCATAATTTCCTGAAGAATGTTGTAAGATTCAATTAAGCTTGCTCATTCAAAAACAAAGAACAGAAGCCTACTTTCTCTTAATACTTCATTAAATATAAACGATCGACAAATCCACATATTTATGTTCAGCATAATTCGTAAGAAATGTAACTTCCTTCACAAAATATCTCACATCATCCAGGGCAAAAACTATAATAAGCAGACCAGAGGTAGTTCATCAAAACTTCTTCTCGCAAAACTGCATTACAAGGATTTCAACTAGCTTCAAAATAATAGTTTTAGAAAATGAACACCCGGAGCAAATAAAAATCCACAACCGTATTAATCATTTCATTCACGGGTAATATGATTGCAACTAACATCACGAAACGGTTTGAAATTCCCACGTATCAATCAAAATAATTTAAATCCAGTGAGTAGGGTAAAGGAAGTTTTATTTCATACTCACTAATTCACACTAACATTAATAACGAAAACACGTGCTTTGCAGATATTAATTCTGCATGTCATAGATGTTTAAATAACAATCCAGCTGATCAACTTTAGTGGTGGTGTTTTTAGAGATGTATATACATATGCCAAAGTACAAAAACGTTCACATGTACGAGACTCAAATTATTTCAGTGTGTCATACAAAACCAACACAACATTGTCTGGAAAGACCACTCACAATGTTCTAATGACTCATTTTCTCTGTTAAGTATTATCTCTGAGAAAAAGTATTCGAAAAAAAGAAATACGCGAAAGTAATTGTTATAAAGGGGAACATTAAAATAAATAAACATGAGTAATAGTATCGTTAATTATTACGTTCACAGTTATACTCATAAAATGTTTACACAATAATTTCTTTTTAACTTGCAGACAGATTGCATTAGTTTTATTCTGGGATTAAAATACTTTGTGACATATCAATGTTCCCAATATTTTTAATCAGTAATTTAAGCCTTATCAGTAGTTTTTATGACTGATTTCTTTAGATTTGCTTTGGTAGGCTTCGAGCTTTATTCTGTAAGAGTTTTCTTTATTGCTTTACTTCAGAACACACATCAGTTGTACATCATTCATTTGTAAATTGTTTGACGTCATCACAACCCATACATAAAGAACAAACTTTGAAGAGATACATTAACTTGAACTATTAAAGTCGTCTACAATATATCAATAAAGGTGTATACTACAAATGTTCGTATCCTTTTTGCCTCTTTCTATAGAAATAAAGATTTGTTATATATCAAAATTCTAGTCCGTACTGTGTTTCTTATAAAAAAAATCGTTTAATAGTTATTTTTTTCCAAATCCGTATAATGTACTAATAATTTCTGAATTAAAAAAGCGAGTATTGAATTTAATGCGTGTATACGCGTGTAAGCTTAAAATTTTAAGTTGTAATTAATTATATAATTATAAAACAATTTTTTTGGTTAGGTGAGATTATCTGCGAGTATTATCTATTTATAAATGAAAATATACTTCTGGCATGTAGTATAAATAACCAATGACATTGCCGGAAAATATACTGACAAGGGTTATAAAGTGTAAAACAGATTTACCGTTGTACGTTTATTTTAATGCCTACGCTTGTTTCTGTATAGTTTTCTTTTTTGAATGTGATATATATTATCGACTGTGTATTGCACAAGTTCCGCCTGTTCACGAAACTTGTAGAAAATTCTGGAAAGTTAAAACCATTAATACTCGTTTACGAAAACAATCATTGTTGAAAATTTCAGAAACTCGCGTGATTCGTATATAAAGACCGACATGTTGAGAGACAAATATCATTATTATTATTTGTCAGCTACAGTCAGTATTCTACAGGCCTAGGATGCAATAATTGTGATTATTGGAAAGAGTCGGCTTATAGACGATGTGAGGCCAGCCAAGAAAAAGACTGTGTTAGCTCAGGCAAGGCGTAACAATATTCAATCAGAAATAATTTGCTCGTCCTGGACTTGGTTCATGAAACAGTATTCAGTTTTAGACCGATATAAGATTCAATATAGTTTGTAAGCTCGTAAAACTCTTGTATGTAAGCCATCATATGTAATAATTATTTGTTATAACCGTTATTATAACTTGTATTGTTTTTGTTATTTTTTACAATATATTGTGTTAAAAAGGAAAATTGTGTACATGAATTTTGTTAGTAAATAACGTAAATAAAACATATTAATATTCAATAACTACTAAATTTAAGTTCAAATCTCTGATTATTTAAAATAGTGAAACGTAACGTACACTACATAATAAATCGGAGCCTCGTACGAAATAAATTATAATATGTAACACAAATCTTTCACAACAAAATAAAGATCATTCAAGTGTTGTGTCATGTCGACCAGAAAGGTCAAATCAGCTTGTTAGCTATCTATATATGAAAATGAACTTCTTACGTGTATTATAAACAATCTATGACATTAATGAAATACATGTCAATAGAGGTTACAATTCGTTCACAAGGCAGTAGGCTGTTTTGGACTAATGATTACAAAAAAAACAAAATAGCATATTTTAAATTCAACAGACTGTTCAATATTCAGTTTTGTTACGAAAAATTTAACAAAAGAATAATAAACTCATTATCTGATATTTATTCTTTGTATTTATAAATAATTACACTAGTTTTGGTTTGTTAGATTTGAATTTCGCGCAAACCTACAAGAGGGTTATCTGCGCTAGCGGTCCCTAATTTTCCAACACTAGAGAAACGGTAGCTACTCATAACAACCTACCGCCAACTCTTTTACCAAAGAATAGTGGGATTGACCATAACATTATAACGCCCTCACAGCTGAAAGAGGCGAGCATGGTGGGTGTGTCGTGGATTCGAAGGAGCGACCCTCAGATTATGAGTCGAGTGCTTTTACCATCTGGCCACTGCGGGCTCGTTGCAATCTTATTTAAAAAAATAACAGCTTTGTGCTAACATGACTTTAAGGTACTTGATAATACACACGAGTAGTCAAGAATACTGCATGCCAACTGAGGTGTAAATAAATAAACACATAAAACATCTTAAGGATATGAACGTACCAAAACATCTTAAGGGTATGAACACACCAAAACATATTAAGGATATGAACATATTAGCACAACTTCAAGATTTGAACATATAAGAAAACATCAAACCAAGTTAAGAATATTTAGTTTAAAACTGTTTACAGGTATCTTACCCTGGGAAATGATATTATGACAACGAAAAGACAATTCAAACAAAACCGACTGTTAGAATACATCTTTTTTTTTTCATGTAAATATTGACATGTTTCAAATATGATCAAACACTTAACTTTTAATTCAGTACCAGAGAACCAAATAGTAAGATAAGTAACTATAAATATGCCCCCCAGTGGCTCAGCGGTATGTCTGCGGACTTACACGCTAAAATCCGGGTTTCGATACCCGTGGTGGGCAGAGCAGAGATAGCCCATTGTGTAGCTTTGTGCTTAATTCCAAACAACAACAACTATAAATATATTTTATATTTGATTCTGATGTTATTAACATATGATGAAGGGAATTATGAACTAAAGTTATTTCTGTGCGTTCAAATAATTTAAACTCAAGTGAAAATGTTACATTACAGGATTATCAAAGAACTGCACATGTTTTTCTTTAGTTTAGGTATTTATCATAATATTCGTATTGTCCAAGTAGTACACATTTCTCAGAACGTGTAGGCTTTTTGTCTACCTTGTGTCGTGAAATTGATCACAGCACAGAGAAAAGACAGCGTTGAGTTTCAATAATAAACTTGCTGCTTCTATAAAATCAGTGGATCAGTATGGTCACCTTGTATGAAACATTAATCAATCACTTATTGCAAATGATAGAAAAAGTTTCATGTTGAACTGGTTGTGTCGCAGCTTAACACTTTCAGTATAAAATGTTAGTTTTCACCCTAGCGCGTCTTGCGTCGTTTTCTTTTGCATAATTAATATTTAGGAAACGATGTACGGAGCTTCTCAACAAACAACAAAATCATTATACATTGAGGCATTACCAACACAGAAGACTTCAACATATGGAGCTGTTTAAATAATTAAATATTGTATATAAATAATAGCACATTTCAAAACCAGTTTCAAGCAAAAATCTCTGCCATAAAATACTATATAATAACTGTCATTCAAGTAATATTCAAGATTAAAATGTTAAAATACATAAAACTGGTAGTAAACATGAATTAGGCAGGAGCATAAGCATGAACTGAATTCAGTTATTTGCTTTAATTTAATTACATAATTCGCCTGTTCAAAATTTTCACGTAAGGTTATAAAAGTATTAACTGCGCATAGCCTTTTCTCATGTTGACCGACAGAAGGAAAAGAAAGCAGCTGACCAACAGCAGCAACTCTCAAGAACTGGGTCACTCTTTCTGACCATGTAGTATGATTTGACCTTCACTCTTGTAATGCATTCACGGCCTCACTTTATGGAGTGCGCTTTGATCCAACTGAAATATGTTTGTTGAACTCCTATGTCATTCCTAGGCCTAATTTAAAGACTGCGGAAACAAAACCTCACACCGTCTTATGCGTTGGAAATTTTGCCGTTGATTGGAAAATCGTTAGAACTATGTTTTTTATACGTAGTTGCTATTCCAGCTTTTCCCTATATATTCTTGTGTTTGTAGTTGAGCAGAAAGTTAAAAAATGAGCTGTCAGTATTCTGTCCACTACGATTATCGAAACCCAGTTTCAAGCATTATAAGTCCGTAGAGATATCACTGTGTCACTAATGGCTACATTTTGGTTAGTTTTATTATTTCGTAAGTTTTTTTATTTGTTTTTAAACATTACACTTGTACAGAGTCTGTATGAGACAACAGTTCATTATGTCGTTTAGTTTCTTATTTGAAACTGAAAGTAATTTTAGTTTCTCCATGATATTCTGATTTTTGGATTTTTCCTTTGTTTATTTATTTGCATCATAATAGAAACTTTCTGCTGTAATTAAAAAAGTTCCACTGCAGTGAATAGCCAGCCACGTGCCTTTTCACGTCGCATGAAAAGTTTGCCCAAGAGACTGAACTAACTCTCATAATAAATAGGCGTATGTATATATACCGCATTACTCTATTTAACCCTCATGAAAATAGATGGAATGTTTTGTTTTTTGCCAAGCGCCAAGCTGTGCAATGTACTAACTGTGCAAAAATAATATAAGCATTCAGTTTTGTTGTTGACTAATGTGTTTGATTGATTGAAACCAAAGCTACAGTGAACTATCGCTGTCTGCTGTGTCCACCGTGGAGAATCGAATCTAGGATTTTAGTATTGTAACCTATGAATTCATACTAAAGAGCATCGATCAATATATAGATTCTAAATATTATATTTTATATCAATAGTGTTTCATACAAATATTAAATCCCTGAAACTACAGTTAATAATTCAAACTGTACTGTACTCTGTTGACGTGATCTGACTTATTGTTCTCATATCATATTTCATGTTAATAAATATAAATGTTTACGTGACAGTAAATTCCTTGTGTCATCGTTAATAATTCAAACTGTCATTATGGTGTGGGTTTTCATTTCTTTTTAAGCTGTTTCATATGTTAGGTACTCATCTAATAAACATAACCTAAAATACGTCCATTTGATGTATGTCTTATTCTTATTTTTTATTTATGTGACATCAAACAGTCTCCCTCAAAAGCTCATTGAAAAGCTACAGAAGCTTGTTACTTTTGACGTAACCGGTCAAAAGTCTGTAACCCTAAAAACGAGCTTAGCAACAACAACAAAAAACACAACAAACAAACATCATATGATATATACTCTTCAAAAAAGAAACGCAAAAGGCAAAATATGAGATAAATTGTTAAAAAGTTTATTCCGGGTTGTTTTGTATGACATGTGTAAAACTTTGCACATTCACTGCTGAACATCCAAAGTCTGCAAAGTCCACGCTCACTAGGTGAAGTTTAACGTCACTCAACGTCAATAGCGAGTATGCCCCCCGTGAGCATCAATAACTGCTTGGCATCTCCTGCCTACGGAAGCGAGGAGATGACGAATCACATCCTGTGGAATGGCTGTCCACTCAGCCTGCAAAGCTGCTGCAAGATGGGGTAGAGTCTGCGGTTGAGGTTGTCGCCGTCGCAGACGTCGATCCAACTCGTCCCAAAGATATTCGATGGGGTTTAAATCTGGTGATCTGGAGGGCCAGGGAAGAACGTTGATGTTGTGGGTCTCAAGAAGACAGTGGTGAGTCGGGCTGTGTGAGGACGGACGTTGCCATGTTGAAAAACGTCGTTGACGTTCACCATGATGGGTTGCACATGGGGCCTAAGAATCTCGTCGACGTAACGTTGAGCCGTAAGATTCCCTCGCATGTGCAAAAGGTCTGTTCTGGCATTGCAGGCGATGGCAGCCCACATCATGACGCTGCCAGCACCAAATTTGTCAACATCCTGCACACAGTTTGCTGCAAAACGTTCACCTCGGCGACGGTAAACACGGGTCCTTCCATCCTGCCTACAAAGCATAAAACGTGATTCATCGCTGAACCAAACATGCCTCCATCGTCGATGAGGCTATACTCGATGTGCCCGAGTCTACTGCAGCCGTACTTGACGATGTTGCTGGGTGATAATGACGCCTCTGACTGAACATCGAGGTCGGATTCCTGCATCTCGTAGACAGTTGCGTACGGTCTGATCGAAAATTCTACGCAGCCCTTGTATGGTTAAAACAGTAAACGTCGCAGTGGTGGTCCTATTCCGAAGGTGACGTAACCGGATGTAACGATTTTGTGCGGGCGTGGTTACACAAGGTCTACCAGATCGTGAACGGTCACGAGTTGATCCATGTTTTTGGTGACGATTCCATAGCCTTGCAATGGTGCTTGAGTGGACACTCACAGCTCTGGCAACATCTGATCGAGATTTGCCTGCCTCCAAGCGATCAATGGCGTTGTTGCGTTGTGCTTCAGTCAGTCTTGGCGTCTATATTGCATGTCGATGGCTTAACACTCAGCTATGGAAACCAAGAACCCGTCACATTTATAGGGATTTTGCACATGTTGCATTTGCAGAGCATGCAGATCTCTCAAACAAGTTTGTTGGGCACGCATGCGTTTTGGCGAAAATTCCGATGTTTTTTTCCGTTCTCAAAGTGCACAACTTTTATAGTCATTGTGGTCTGACAATCAGTGCCTTAACACGCGTACCATCATATACTCTAAGCTTGTAACATTATTCCATATATTTCTCTTTAAAATAAAACAAATATCCCTTTTGCGTTTCTTGTTTTGAAGAGTATGTATATATATAATTACCATAAAACTTTCAAACCATAAACCAAAGCACAATAACATGAAACTTTTTTACAATTTTGTTTTAAAATGCGCAGTGTATTTAAAACAAAATTTTAAAGAAAATTTATGTTAATGTGTTACGGTTTATGGCTTAAAATATTCATGGTTATAATATAATTAATCAGAGGTTGTGATTCACTGTTTCTAACGAAGTCTTTCCACATGATTTTGTTTGTTCATTTAACTTCATTTCGATATAATTATTTACTTTTACTAAAATTATATGCATATACATACATACTGTTTTGAAATTGTAAGAAACAATATAATATTTTTAAAAGTTGTATATTAGTTATGTCTGTTGTGTCACGCTACATCAAGAGAAGGTTTCCATTTAAAGAGAATAAATAAAACAAACAAATCTAAGATTAACGTTCATTTCAACTGTTTGTTCAGTAATAAAGCTTTTCTATTTGACAGGCAAGTTCCAGAAAGATCGGTAATTAGTTACAAAAGCTCTCAAGGTAAAATTATAGAAGATATATCGAAAGCGTGGTCTGACATGGCCTAGAGGTTAAGGTGTTCAGCTAGCAATCTGTGTTTTACAGAATCAATTTCCGCTTTTAGCAATGAGGGCGTTATGTGTGACGGTAAATCCTAATATTTATTGGTAGAGAGTAATCTAAGAGTGGGCGGTTAGTGATGTTAACTAGCTGCCTTCCTTCTAGATTGTCACTCCAAACTATAGAACAGTTAGCACAGGTAGTTCTGGAGTAGTTTTTCATGAGGCCCTGTACAACCAGGTGACTAGGGAGCTCGATTCGTAATCTGAGGGTTCGAATCCGGGTCACAACAAACATGCTCGCTACTTTCAGACGTAAGGGCGTTATAATGAGCAGTCAATCCCATTATTCGTTAGCAAAAAAGTGGCCCAACATATGACTCTGGGTAGTGATGACTAACTGCTTTCTCTCCAGTCTTACACTGCTAAATTAAGGACGACTAGCACAAATAATCCTCGTGAAATTCAAACCAAACCAAACAAAGTTTTTTTTCTTTACAAAATTCAAACAAACACGCAAGATATAAAAATCATATGCAGATTTTTAAACTAAGGATTTATTTATTCACAATGCATATGACAGTCTGTCTGTTTTCAAATTATTTCTTTGCACTATTTTCATTATTATCTTTAACACAAACTGTTTAGAAAGTTTATTCACAAAAACTAAGGAAATACACCTTTAGATTAATACGTTAACTCCAAACACCAGAAAATAAATTACTTACCGCTGTAGGAAATCCCAGGAACAATTCCTTCAGCGAGATCTAAAAAAGGATGTTCCAGTCTTGCAGACAACCCTCCTTCTTTAAAAATGTTTTCTTGAATATCAATAGATTGGAATACATATTCACAGTGTTGCTTTGTTAGATTTTCTGGTCCGCTCTTTTCATCTGTCATTTCTGGCTGCACCATCGTGTTTATGCGATTGATTATGTTTCTCTGGTTTGGAGGGTAGGTGTTAAAGGTTTTCGTTACTGAACCGAATGCCAGTAGCAACAACAAAAAAAACACCCGAATCATGACTTATACCGTGCTTCGAACATTGCCTGTCAAAATTCACTTATTCAAGCTCGAACAGTAGTCGAAACGTTCCACACAAAGACGGACCTTGCATCGATGTTTGTATTAGTTTTTCTATACAAACACTGAACATGAATGGTACTTTCCCTTTGTAAAGAAAATCATATAACCGACAACACTTTCAGTTTGTGTGCAAACTCAATAATTTACCAAATCAATGAGTGAGAAAAATTCAAATGGAACACGAATTTTTTCTTTCAGAGGTGAATAATAAATTGAAGTGCAATTTCTTGGTTAACCTAGAATTGGAAATAATATTTTAGAGCTTTAAATATTAGGAAACTTGAGATGATAATTTGAACCAAAGCAATTTTCATTTAAATAAAGATAAATAGACTTAATACATTCGTTAATATTTAAAATTATCTGTTACTTTTTCTAGTCATCCAGTGAATCAGTAATGAGTTTACGGATGGACAACGCTAAATTTCGAGGCTCGATTCTGTAGACGTGAGCAAATATAACTTACTGTGTAGCATTATACTAAAAACATGTCCGACAAGACTAGGTGGTTAAGGGACTTGAATTGTAATCTCAGGAGTGCCGGTTCGAATTCCCGTGACACCAAACATTCTGTTATTATTTGACGGTCAATACCATTTTTCATTGGTAAAAGAGTAGCCCAAGAGTTGGCCGTGGGTGAGGATGACTAGCTGCATTACCTCTAATCTTACAGTGCTAAATTAGTGATGGCTAGCGCAAAATTCTTAAAACAAACAATCATCATCATTGTTTTTCTAGTTTAAAGTGAGAAACGTATCGTATTTGGTTGCTGTCTTCTATATCACAAGTTTTACTTTCTTGATTGCTATCTTAATAATTACTTCAAAAATAGTCTGTAAAATTCGTATGAAGCTAACAAGTTTTGATCTACAACTTGCTAAAAACTATTTTTGATAAACACACGCTCCCTCATATACACACAGAGTAGCACAGCAGAATATCTGCGGGCTAACAACACTAGAAACCGGGTTTAGATTTCATTGGGGCAAAGCACAAACAGTCCATTGTGTTGCTTTCAAACAAACAAATGATAAATACTTTCTTTCGCAGTTTGATTGCGATAATCCATATTACATAGCTATCAGTTAGCTCGCTCTCACTTCAAGCAATTGTTTTCAACATGTCCACCGAGACACATTTACTCCGGTATTTTTGGAATTCTACTTTTTTTCTTTTTTCATTATTTCAGTCTTCCTTTAACAATTTCAGTAGATTGTAGCAAATTTGTTCTTAGACTGAAACATAGTAGAAAAAACAGTAATCTGTGGGACAAACGAAAAAATACCGAAATTATTAGAGGTAAATTACAGTTATTTGTTGCTAAGCACTTTCAGTTGCGAAAGAGAAATATTATCTATTTTTAAACTTTGGTGTTGATGTATATATATGACTCTAGTAGAGTAAGAGCCCAGTATCATAATCTTATAGCTACGATAAACCCCTGATAGTTTATTTAAATTAATAATAAAAAAGAGAAAATCGCATATTATATTTACATGCAGAAGGGTTCCTGTACATCATACAGCCTTTAAATGAAACAAAAGGAAAGTGTTTAGATGAACAATACAAAACGATTAAATCACGACAATTATATTGAATATTTCATAACTTAGTACAATGACTTTAAACATATATTAATCACACTTCAATTACTTGTATTCTAATTCAAAACACACTTTTCCGATCTTAGAGGAAGTTCGGATATATTTCTGCATAACTTATGCACTCACATGTTTATTTGTAGCTAAGGTAGTTCTTTTTTTGACTCTTGATCTGGTAATAGAGCAAAAACGGTATTGAAATACACTGATTTTAATATTGATGTCTGAAGCCAGAGAATTTGTAAAATCATACTATGTTTTTTTGAATTTCGCGCAAAGCTACACGAGGGCTACCTGTTTTAGCCGTCGCTAATTTAGCAGTGTAAGGCTAGATGGAAGGCAGCTAGTCATCACCACCCACCACCAACTCTTGGGCTACTTTTTTACCAACGAAAAATGGGATTGACCGTCACATTATAACGGCCCCACGGCTGAAAGGTCGACCATGTTTGGTGTGACAGGAATTCGAACTTGCGACTCTCGTGCCTAAACCACCTCGCTATGACGAGCCTAAATCATTATATAGTACTCACAGCTAAAAAATATCTAATAAAGTTCTTCTGGAGGTATCACTAGGATTACACCGAGAGAACCTAAGTTAAAAACGGTTTGATGATTAAACGTTCTTTATGTTTTAGTACAATCATAAAGATAGTGCATTAGTGAATCAACTGACGTAATGCGTGTGTTACATAAAGGATAATACCTGGAGCATAAACAGCCAGAAAACATTTTAGAATATTGCCTGTGCTCATTGTATGTTCGGATGTCGTTTGGCATACAACGTGATTCGAATTCAAAAAACCGAATTGAATGTTAACAATCGGAGTACACATTAGCTCACTGGAACAGGTTTTATCTTTTATATATCATAGTTTTAAAGAAAACGCATTATACTAATAAATAAAAATGTGTAACATATTACAGTTTCAGAAGTTAATTCACCAAAAAGCATATATTTTCATGGAAAAGCTAGATAAATCATCCCTACAAACCATAACGGTAATCTATACAGATGTATTGTAATTACTTGAAATCTGTATCATCAGTGTCATAATGTGCCCATATTTTTCCTGAGTTGTGGAGGTAACATAAATGTTTTATAATATTTTCTGACAAACAGAATGTACAATCGTGCTTTTGACGCAATAACTTTATCGTCTTAAGCTTAATGTGTGGTAATATTTGTATAGCACGTAATTCAATTTATCATTCAGAACAAGTTGCTAGGTCTGGTTCAAAGCTATACATTATTATATTGCACGGAATTTATTTTTGTTTTTAGAACATAAATTACTGATTTATATTACGTACACAATACAGCGGCAGTTTTAAGGTTGTATTGGCCCAGGTGCTAATAATTTTAATAAGCTCTACATCCCATGTAATTTTACATATAATAAAATTACCGATGGGCCCCCATTAAGACCATGGGCCCCAGGGTTTAATTTCTCTTAGTAATTATATTATGGTTCTTTCATACAACGCTCCCCGCTAGTACAGCGGTAAGTATACGGGTTTACAACGCTAAAATGAGGATTCGATTCCCCTCGGTGGGCTCAGCAGATAGCCCGATATGGCTTTGCTATACGAAAACACACACACACAAACACATTCTTTAAGACAAATAACATTGCGATAATGAAATGGTCTATAATCAGCATCGACATCATTGATTGTTATTTCATCACGGCGATTGTTCGAGAAGTGTAAGTTTTTGTGTTTTTTTCAGTGTATTTGTACTTACCTGTTTCCATTATGTCTGAACAAGCATACAGTACACGCTCACACGATCGTTAAGAAACTAAGAAATTTAAACCAACGAATCATTAATAGAAAAAATGACATCAACTTTATTCAACAATGTAGAAAGGAACAACTAACCCCTAATTTTGTAAAGGTAAAACTTTCAAAAGATTTTAATAAATACACAAACATTATCCAAAATTTACAGAAAAAACTACTTAAAGCCATGTTGAACACAAAATACAAAGAACTACATGACTTACAAAAACAAAAAATGAACTTAGACCATCAACTAGCATGCTGCATTAAACCAGAGATTTACGGAATTATACAACGAAACATGAACCAAATCAATACCAAGAACGACAGAGACAAAAAGATCTGCCACAACAAAAAACTTGAAAAACTAAGATGTAAGCAACAGAAAAGACATCAACATGACAAACCGTTGACCAACCTCATAATTAACAGATCTGACCGACAATTAAACACAGACGAGATACAGCTACTTAACAAAGGACTAAACTTCACAATAGCACCAAAGTACATCCCAACCATAGAAATCAAAACATGTTTAGAAGACCTAGCCAGGAGACTTGTGATACTTTCTACAGAAAACAAAAACAACAAACAGAAAGAAGACAACTTAGATAATTTTATTGACATCCAACAGCCAAACCTCCCAGGTAAAATTACAAATTTATATTTTCCAGAAACACCTAAAAACAACATCTTAAACGATTTTTTCAAAGAATTTTCTTACAAAACTATCAACATAATTTCACAAAACAGAAAACTAAAAAACAACCTTACAAAAAGAGACATTAATTCCATTAAAAACCTAAAACAAGACAGAAACATAAAAATTCTAAAAGCAGATAAAGGTAACGCTATAGTAATAATGAACACGAAAGTATACATACAAAAAATGAATAACATCCTATCAGACACGAACAAATTTAAACCAATACACACAAATCCAACAAAGACACATGAGACGCAACTAAACAAATTACTACTACAAATGAAAAACGCCAACACAATTTCACAAACACTTTATTCCTACCTACGTAAAACCGACTCACGCACACCGCAAATATACGGCATCCCCAAACCTCATAAACCAGATTGTCCATTACGACCAATAATGTCAACATATGAATCGTTTAATTACAATCTTGGTAAATACATAGCATGGGCATTCTCCAAATATGCAACATCAGCCAGCTCATTCATCAAAGACTCTTTTAATTTCAAGTCTAATCTAAATCAACTTATTCATAAAGCCTTAATGGCCAGTTTCGATGTTATATCCCTCTTCACAGAAGTTCCAACAACAGAAGCCTGCAAGATAGCCTTAGAACTCTATATCCGAGACCCTAACCCAATTATAGACATTCCCAGTAACCAGTTAGCAACCCTCATAGAATTCACCACAATAAAGACAAACTTCATGTTCAACAACCAAAACTATATACAAACAAATGGCCTAAGCATGGGCAACCCAGTATCACCAGTTCTAGCCAATATTTTTATGACACAAATTGAAACACAAGCAATTAATACAGCATTACATCCACCACTATACTGGTACAGATATGTAGATGACACGGTTGCGGGATTCAAATCTACAGACACATACTTAATTTTTTCAATCACATTAACTCTATACATCCCAACATTAACTTCACATGTGAACAGGAAGAAAGCAATCAAATATCATTTCTTAACCTCAAAATTATAAGAACCGACACACAATTCAAAACAGAAATCCACCGAAAAATCACCCATACTGGACTATACATTCCTTGGGACTCAGCACATCAAACAAAACAAAAACTCAACATACTAAGAAACCAGATAAACACAGCCATAAAGCTATGCTCACCAGATAAAATTAACGATGAATTAGACAAAATAAAACAATACTTCATCAACATCAATAAGTTTCCTCCACAAACCGTAGAAAACATTATACGCACACACCTAGACAGAAAGTAAAATCAACCAACAAAAGTAAATATATCTCACGAATCAAAAAATCACGAAACCATATACTGCTGTATACCATGTATTCCTGACATCAGCAAACAAATAACCAACATTTGGCAAAAACTAGTAACAAAATATAACATTCCAATTAATACTAAATTTATTCAAAAACCAGGCACAAAACTAAGGTCTATACTATGTAAGAACTACACTGACAAACACCACACCAACATTATTTATAAAATACAATGTGATAACTGCCACGACTTCTATATTGGAGAAACAAGTAGAAAAATGGAAACCAGATTCAAAGAACATAAAAAGTCACCTTCACACGTTTTCGAACACTGCAAGTCAAATGGACACAACATAACCATAGAAAACACTAAAATACTAAATAAAGAAACAAACATAAACAAACGCAAAATTAAAGAAGCCTTACTTATACAACAACTTAAACCCAAAATAAACCAATATAAAGGAACGCCATTATACCTATATTAATATTATAGATAAAATTATATATTCAAACATCTAACCCCGCCCTCTACATTGCGACACTCAGTTACACAACCCCTTCCAAACATGTGGTCAGCTTCCGGTCAGTTACCTCTTTCTTTGTGAACCTGACGATGACCGAAAATATTTTCTGAACCCAAACGAGCCGTTTTTGCATATAAAATTCTCAACAAGTGGGTTTCTCGACATCACTGATTATAATCAACATCATCTTTTCACGGTACAAGTAAATATTTAAAAAATAACTCAAATCACTATGTGATAAAGAATTTTGAGTTATTTTCTATAATTAATTGAAATGAGAATAGCATTTCGTTATGTTAATATCACAAAATTTGGCCGGCTGCCAAAAAAATGTTTCTTTGGATTACAATACGCATATATCTACAAGCTGGAATACCCGATTAATCATTAGTAATGAAAAGTTATCTTAGGACATGAGAAGTTGCTTCCCTTATATGTGCCACCCAGTGGCACAACGGTATGTCTGCAAACTCAAAACGCTAGAATTCGAGTTTTAATACCTGTGATGGATAACGCACAAATAGCCCATTATTTTGTTTTGTGTTTAACCTCAAACAACCAAACCATTATAGGTAATTGTAAAAAAAACAAACTAAAAAACACGGCAAAACGGCAATAAAAACTGCAAAATACGAATTGAGAAAGCGCAAGTTTTCATGTATTTCTGCATGGATGCAACAAACATTCATGCCAAATTTGGTGAAAATCCATCAAAAATGGGTAAAGTAGAGGTAAAAACGCAAAAATGTCCATAAACACCGCAAAATATGAAATTAAAAATATTTTACGAATCTATCGAAGGGTCCAACGAATGTCCATACTAAATATGATAAACATACATCTTTAAGGGGAAAATAGTAGTTGTAAAAAAATGTAAACACACTTCTAAAACTGCAAAATGAAAAACTGAAGTATTTTATGTATCCCCGCATTGACCTAATGGACTTCCATACTAATTTTGATGAAGATCCATCTTTAAGGGGAGAAGTAATGGGAAAAAAATACAAACACTTTTCTGAAGTACAAAATGAAAACCTGAAGTTTTTGTGTATCCACGCATTGACCTAATGAACTATCATACTAATTTCAGTGAAATTCCATTTATATCGTGCGAAGTAGTTACATGAAGATGCAAGACAGTAATGTATGTAAAGTACGAAAAACATGAAATCAGAGTTTTAATCCTACTATCATATTTTGTGTAAAAAGCACTCTTTATTTGGTGAACACTATTTATTTATCTATTTGTTGTTGTTGTTACTGGATATCGTGATGGAAATAAATAACTGGCTATATATCATTACTTATCACAAAACAAGAAACTGTATTTCGTTGCCTCTTATATGTAGTTCGCGTTATACTAAGAGACAGTACCATGTCATATATGCTCTATTTCATTTTATTTTTCGCTCAAAAAGTCACTCAGACACAATTTAGTAGATAGTTTTGAAACTATTCTATTAAAACTATTCAAACTGGTTCACAAAGATGACGTCACCGTTTTAAAGAGGTATCTAAAAAAATTATGTTTACTAATGACCAGATATCTTTGAAATTGGATTTTACTTAAAAGTAAAAATATTATCAAAGTAAATTAGTCACTATTTTCAGCTTGGTACATTGATAACAAAGATGTGTTAATTGTGGAGTAAATTGAGAGAGGTACATATATTTGTACTCAGATACTTTTTACTCTGATATACCTCCTTCTATCGTGCAACATATATAAATAGAACTAAAGCAAAATTAGTATACAAATTTACATCAATTCTTTATTGTATTAATATTATAAGTGACTGTTTTAAATTAAAAGCGTGGGTCTAATGTAATGCGATTAACCATTACCTATTTGTTTTTCATCATCACTCATGCTCTTCCTTTCAGGCATGGGGACATTATAATGTAACAGTCAATCCAATTTCTCTTTCATAAAATGTAGCCTAAGACTTGATGACTAGTAGTGTTGGCTTGTTTGTTTTGAATTAAGCACAAAGCTACACAATGGGCTATCTGTGCTCTGCCCACCACGGGTATCGAAACCCGGATTTTAGCGTGCAAGTCCGCAGACATACCGCTGAGCCACTGGGGGGCTGTAGTGTTGGCTAGCTACCTTCTTTCTAGTCTTTAACTTCTAAATTAGGAATGGCTATCAGCGAAACAGCTGGAGTAGCTTCGAGCAAAATTAACCATCGAATTAAATGTGTAAAATGGCATATTCTTTTGAAATACTTTTATCCATTGACGTGTTAAACTAAATATGTTATCTGTCTTTTACTTTGTCGAACGTTTTAAAGAGATTTATTGAAATAAACATTGCAAAGTTTATGTCTTTTCTACAAGTTAAACAGCACTAACTTAAAATAAAGGGCCTATACCTTTATTCATTTCAGTAAAACTTTTCGATAATTAAACGGTAATAAGTTCCTTATCTAAATACTATTTATTATAGATTTTAATACGATATGTTTTAAACAAAATTATTTACAATTATTAATTATTTGTTCTGTTTTGTGAAATCGAAATATTTTAAAGTTTGTACTCAAATGGCATATCAACCGTATAGTTGCATACAAAATAGGCCCGGCATGGCCAAGCGTGTTAAGGCGTGCGACTCGTAATTTGAAGGTCGCGGGTTCGCATCCAAGTCGCGCCAAACACGCACAACCTTTCAGCCGTGGAAGCGTTATAATGTGACGGTTAATCCCACTATTCGTTGGTAAAAGAGTAGCCCAAGAGTTGGCGGTGGGTAGTGATGACTAGTTGCCTTCCCTCTTGTCTTACACTGCTAAATTAGGGACGGGTAGTACAGATAGCCCTCGAGTAGCTTTGTGCAAAGTTCAAAAACAAACAAACAAGCATACAAAATAAAAGGTCCAAACAAATGCAAAAAAGAAATCACACACTAGTCCAGCACATAAAAATGAAATAAAATACGTTCTGACTTATCATCAGAAAGTAACACAAGATTGTATATATAAAATTAGGAAACTCACAATGATTTAATTAACATGAAGTTTCACGAGTATATTGAGGCAATAAATATATACGTTTCTTATTTTCAGTTTTCTTTTATTCGTTAATAAACAAAACTAAGTAATAATTATATTTGAAATACAATTCCACAGGAATAAATAATTAAGGTACTTTATTCCTCTTAAAATAAAAGAGGAGAAATTTGGTAAAAAAATAATAACATAAATGTATATGGTCACTAGTTCGAGGAAAGTATGTATTCTTCTTTGCCACACCAAGATATTTTCGGGTACTCCGGCTCGGATTGGCCAGGTTGTTAAGGCACTCGACTCGTAACCTGAGGTTCTAGGGTTCGAATTCTCGTCACACCAAAGGTGCTCGATTTTTCAGCCGTAAGGGCGTTATAATGTGATCTATCAATCCCATTATTCGTTAGTAAAAGAGGAGCACAAGAGATGGTGGTGGGTGGTGATGACTAGCTGCTTTCTCTCGTCTTACACTGCTAAAGTAGGAACGGTTAGTGCAGATTGCCCTCGTGTACTTCTGCACGAAATTCAAAACAAACTAATCCGATGCCTCAGCGGTTGTCTTGATGACTTATAGCGTTAAAATTCGGAGTTTGTTCCCGCTCCGACTGACAAAGCGCAGAAAGCTTTTGTATACATTTGAGCTTAGCCAAGCAAAACTATCAGATAAAAATATTTCGAGATTTCTGTCTATAACTATGTATTTAAAGCTTGTGTTATCAGCTACAAACTATGCACCATGCTGCCCTATATACATATGTAAAAAAGTGAAAATATGACCAAAATATTTCTATATCTTATACAGGTAGCCTGAGAGAACAACTTAGATAATTTTCTTGAGAATAGGTATAGGGTTGTTTATGCACTAAATAAGAGCGAAATATATAATTCTAAATTCGTCACTATTAATAATAATGAGTTTCACTTATTATCCGTGTACAATTTGAAGGCTTGATGATGTAGCCCCTTACGTAAAGACATTTTACATGTAACTATATATATATATAACTAAAGGGGAGCACGATCACAGATGCCACTTTACTAGCACTAAGTAAAATAGACTGCGTAATAAATAACGGAAACCAGCAGTCATGGCCCAGTATGGCTAGGTGGTTAGAGCATTCGACTCGTAATCTGAGGGTCGCGGGTCAAGACGGCGTCACACCCAGCATTCTCTATCCTTCAGACGTAGGGGGCGTTAATATGTCACAGTCAATCTCACTATTAGTAAAAGAGTGGTCCAACAGTTGGCGGTGGGTGGTGATGATTAGCTGCCTTCCATCTAGTCTTACATTGCTAAATTAGGGACGACTAGCGCAGATGGCCTTCTAGTAGTTTTGCGCAAAAATTCAAATCAAACAAACAACCCACTGCTAGTCTATTTCTTATTGGATAATATATTGTAACTAAAACGACAATGTTTCTTAACTGTCACGTTCGCAGTAATATTTTTTGATTTTTAGACATAACTGGAAAGATGTGCACAAACATCCAAACATTTTATAATTAGTTATATTGTCAAGTAAGAAAGAAGATAAGCCTAGTAAAATAATAATAATCAATATGTAAAAATTACTCGCGTGTAACGTAATTTAGACACATTTTTTTAGAAATGAATGGAAAATGTTTCAAGTGTTGTCTTCTAGCCTGAGAAAGCTAAATACAATGGTTGCTAAAAATATGGTGTGAATTTCAATGAACATTATATATCATTATAGTTTTTAAAGTTAAACATTTAGTTATTAGTGTTTTCAACTTTTTTTGTAATGGCTCTATCTTTAGTAATTTCAGAAGCACAACATTAAAGACATTGCATACACTCACTCTCGAAAGGCTTATTTCAAGTAAAAAGAAAAGCCTGCTAACAGTTGTTAAAAAAAGAGAGTAAACAACTACGTAACAGAGTTATACAAATTTGTTTTGAGAGGAGACAGTCGTAAATGAATAAAAACTGTTTTACAATCAATTAAACAGCCTTAAAATATTACTCAACCATTTCACACAACAATTACTGTATGGTACAAACGCCAAATTGTTGGCTGCATGCTATAAAATCGTAAGTCACACAAATAATAAAAATGTTTCAGTTATTAACTAATATAGAGACACACAAAAGTTACAAACAGCACTACGCTTAGAAGTTGCCAAAGAACTAAAATATTCCTTGGTTTCGACTGGCAATGTCAGCCGATTACACAGAGAAAAAAAAAAAGACTATACAAAAACAGTTGTCAGCGAAATATTTGGGGGTACAACGATAATAGGCCCCCAGTTCAATTATTACGGACGCTGTTTCCTTTCCCCGCTTCCGACATCAATGTATACATTTTAATAGATTTAAATCCTTAGAATCAGATTATGTTTTAGTAAGGATAAAATGTGATTCATTAGAGCTAGGATCACATCTTGATATAGCCCTCGAGTAGCTTTGTGCGAAATTCCAAAACAAACAAACACATCTTGATAACTGTAAAAAAAGACTTCTTAGTGTTCTGTTTGTCGGCGTCTTTTAGTAGTAACAGGATTTATTTTCTGTTTCTCCGACATAATCATTATACATTAAGAACCAGAACAGCCTACTGAGAAGGACTATACTGACTTTTGTAATTCTAGATATAGTAATTACAAGTATTTTCTCAGAAAAACAGACATATATTATATATATATGTATATAGATTGTTGTTGCTTTTTTATTAACAAAAAGCTACACCATAGTTCAACCAAGGGAAACCGAATTCTTGTTTTAGCGCTTTAAATCCATAAATGTTCTGCCGATCCACCGTGGAACATACTTACATAACTTTTGTCACCTTATCGACTTTCTGTTTGAATGCTTTGCATTACATGACTAAGGTGAAAGCATTATAAAGAACTATACTGGGTGAAGGATAAATGTGTAAACAAACTAATCTATTAAAACCCTCCCTTAATTTTGTTATCTTGAATGAATTGGAAGCTATTTTAAATTATTTTACAGCTATGTCTCTATGTGTGAATGAGCGATAGCTGGGAAGGTGTATAACAACTAAGGTTCACAACAGAACTATTTCTGTCCACCTGCTAATATTGGCGAATGTTAATGCTTATTAGCTAATGCGAGCACCATACAAACTACACGTAATAATTGACATTCACCAGTTAGTTTTTTCATCGTCGTCTAATGACAGTTATAATTGGTACGATAAAATTTGTGTAGTTTTATTTTGGGAGAACTATGTTTTTATATTATCTAAATCAGATGGTTAAGTCGTTCTACTCGTTATTCGAGGGTCGTAGTCTGAATTCGTGTTATACCAAACATGCTCGTCCTTTCAGCCGAGAAGGCGTTGTAAAGTGACGGTAAATCCCACTATTCGTTAGTAAAAAAAGTAGACCAGGAGTTGGCGGTTAGTGTTGATAACTAGCTGCCTTCCCTCTAGTCTTACACTACTAAATTAGGGACGGCTAGCGCAGATAACCCTCGTGTAGCTTTACATGAAATTTAAAAAAAAAGTTGGAGAGTATGTATGATTCATAAGCAGTATCGAGGCGTTGTTTAAGTTTCAGACAGTGTGAAGTGAACGTAACGAGTCGGCCAAATGTAACAGAGAATAAATATTTTTTTTTTCTCAAAATACTTGTTTCGTATAAAAATTATGTTTACGGAGAACGCCTTCGTTACAGCAACGACAAATATGCTTGTGTGCGCATGCATGTGTGTTTTGTTTTACAGCAAATCCACTTCTAATATCTACTGTGTCTACCGAGGAGAATCGAATCCCTGCTATTAGCGTTGCAAATCTGAAGATTTGCCACTGCCCCACCTGTGGTCACAAAGATAATTAAATATCACTTTTAATAACATATCTTTAGAACTATTTGCTTTCTGCATTTTATAACAATGACGACTTTTTTTGCTTCAGAGCGATTACTAGTTCTATGTTCTAGCACTAAATAAAAAAGATACGTCAGGCTAGCTACTGAACTTAAATAAGAATCCAAACAAAATAAGAATGGAAGAGAACCTATCACTTGATTGACTAAAAGCATATTCAGTCGTCTCAACTTTACATGGAAAATAAAAATCCCTACATTACTGGCTTCAACACTTTGTTCATAGAAAGCTTGATGTTTGAAGAGAATCTCAGCTTTCATCATTATATTTTATTTTACTTAATTTAACCTGACCAAGTGATATGTTCACTTCCTGTCCTGTCTTGTTTGGTTCCTTTTCTTCAAGTTCAATGACCTGCTTTACATTGTTTTTTTGTGTGTGTTTTTTGCGATAATAGCTGAAAAGCAGGATGTATAGAGAGTCTATACAAGGTAACTCTTCAATATCTAGCTTCTGATGACCTGTAGAGAAGGGAATACAGATGACTTTTGTATTGCTTTAATACGAGCGTTCGCCCAAAAAGGTCAGTTGGCTAGGGGCGCTCAACTCGTAATCTTGAGAGTTCCGAGTTCGAATCCCTGTCACAACAAACATGTCCACTCTTTCAGCCGTAAGGGTGTTATAATATTACAATTAATATAACTATTTGTCGGTAAAAGAGTAGCCTACAAGTTATCTGCGGGTTGTAATGCTCTAGTCTTACGTTGCTAAATTAGGGACGGATAGCACAGGTAACTTCGTGTAACTTTGTGCGAAACAAAAAAACAAACCAAACCAATGCGAGCGTTAGTGTCATTCCTAGGAAGATAGAGATAGCACACTCTCTGATATTACGCTACAGTGTATATTTTTCAAGACTTCTCTGCTAGAATTCCTCCTCCCCGCTCACAGGATCAGCCGTAAGTTTATGGACTGACAACACCAGTGGAAGGAGCACAAATACTTTGTTATTCAGTTAGAACAAACAAAACAGTGTTAGCAGTGTTTACATAATTGTTTGTTAGTTTGTTTGTTTTTTTTAATTTCGCCCAAAACTACTCGAGGGCTATCTGCGCTACCCGTCCCTAATTTAGCAGTGTAAGACTAGAGAGAAGGCAGCTAGTCATCACCACCCACCTCCAATTCTTGGGCTACTTTTTTATCAACGAATAAAAGGATTGACCGTCATAGGCGAGCATGTTTGGTGCGACAGGGATGCGAACACGCGACTCTTAAAATACGTGTCGCACACCTTAACCCACCTGGCCATGCCGGGCCGTCTGTTAGTTAAAACACTGTATGTATATTGAAGCTCAAACTCTAGCCAATCAATTTAGTGTAGTTCGTAATATGTACTTCAAATACCTGATATCATATGATGATTAGAGTACTTTCACAGTTATCTTCTGATGACAGGGCGTTACAACGTGACGGTTAAACCAATAAACCAATAATTTAATTATAACAGCCCAGACATTAACGCTGGATAGTACTAATTAACTAGTCACCTTTCCTTTACTATTACTTTAATTTAGAGACGGTTAAAACAATGGCCCTTGAATATCTTTTTCAAAGTTTCGATAAGTATGAAAAATAACCAAACACTGTATGTAATAAAACGTGTTTACAAAAACCATTGAAAACATAGCACAAGGTTCATAATAGTCTTTTTAAAAGATTCTACGGTAGTTAAATTGTAGTGAGTGGATTTGGTTTGTTTTGAATTTTGCTATCTGCGCTGGCCGTCCCTAATTGTCGTCCAGTGTAAGACTAGAGGGAAAGCAGCTGGTCATCAACACCCATTGCCAACTCTTGGGCTACTTATTAACCAACAAACAGTGGGGATGTGCCCTCACTTTATAACGCTCCCATGTTTGGTGCGACGAGGATTCCAACCCGCGACACTCGTATTATGAGCCGAATGCCTTAACAACCTGCTCATGCAGGGCCCTAGTTAGTGGAGTATTAAAATTTGCGCCTGGCATTGCCGAGCGCGTTAAGGCGTGCACTCGTAATCCGAGGATCGCGTGTTCGCGCCCGCGTCGCGCTAAACATGCTCGCCCTCCCAGCCGTGGGGGTGTATAATGTGACGGTCAATCCCACTTTTCGTTGGTAAAAGAGTAGCCCAAGAGTTGGCGGTGGGTGGTGATGACTAGCTGCCTTCCCTCTAGTCTTACACTGCAAAATTAGGGACGGCTATATTACGAAATTAACTTATTTATGTGTTTAAATGAACTAAGGAAAGATCTAACAAAACCACTACATTTTGATAGCAAACAGAAAACTAAAGTGTATGATTTTTTTCCTTATTTGATTGTAATTAAAACTACATTAATAAAAACGTAGTCCATTAAGTTCATCACTAAACTCATTCGCTTTGCTTTATAAATTTATTTCATATCATTTAGACATATGTCTTAGAGTTCAAATTTTTATACGTAAAGTAACAGGTAGACAGATAGATATGTTTTACTACCTTGAATGACGAGGAAGTTTGTCCTATATTTCATTCAATGAATGTCTCGAAACTTAGCATCTCTCTCTTTTGTTTCTTCTACCATATACAGCACGCAGTTTTCTTTGCCGAACTTTGTCCTAGGTCACCTTTGTTTTAGCGTTAGCTTCTCTGCTGAAGCAACACGCGTTTAAATACGATACAATAACCGTCAGATGGCAGTGCTGTTGCTCCTTTGTTACGGGGTAGTGGGTGTATTAGAAAATTCAGTAGCTGGAATGATACGGTATGCCGTTTTGTGAGTCTTACCATAGTAAGACGTACCACCTCACACCTGAAACTTTCCTTGAGACGCTGGCTATTGATCTTGGAAAACTGGAGACGCTTCCCAGCACTGGTGTTCAGGCAATCAATCAGGATTCAAATCTACGGTGACAGAAAACGGATTTGATGCTTCTCGTTTACGAAAGCGTAGATTAATTTCATAAGGAAAATACTACTGAATCGATCTTAACAAATTCATCAAACAATGTGGGCCAGGAAACTGTATAAACTCCAGTTTTCTATGTTATTTCTCTATACTAAAACCAATATGTTCGTTATATTAAGTTACAGTTACCGTGTGATTGTCTGTGGTCCTTGTTTTTTGTTGTTTTTTTAAGTGTAAAATCTTGGAAGTCTGAAATCCAAAACCTTAGTAGAAACTAAATATCTTTAACTATTTCTAAGTGTGAATTTGATTTGATTAGTATAATTATATTTAACTTCTCAGGTGTAACAGCTATTATAGAACATAAAGCATGCAGTCTATGTATATAATTAGAAAATCGTATTTCTAAAGATAACAAACAGTCGTAATAAAATATCTTGCACATTGGCACCATAAATTATCAAATCCTTCATATTTTCAATTCAATTAGAATATTATCACTAAACTGGTAGACATACGTCCAATTAACCTTCATTATGCAAATAGAATTGTTAAAAAACAAGATCGTATTAAATTTAATAAAATGTCAATAAAAATAACGAAATGGAAAAAAAAGGCAAACTATTAGTCAAAATGTTTAGGTTTCACAGGTTTATTTGCTGTTAAGCGAAAAACTAAGTAATGGGCTAGCTGTAAGTACGCCTCCAAGTGAGAGAAATGAAACCGGGTTTTGAGCTTAAATGTGGTTTCACTTACGTTTTGTCTTACCTATGAAAGATGTACGTAAGTTCTCTTGTCTGAAAAGAATAATCAGAAACAATATTTTTGCTCTTCTTTCTACGAAGAAGAATCAAAATAAAAGCCTGGAATAAACCTTCATCAATATAAATATAATGGCACTATCTGTTGTCAGTGCTTCGTAGGATTTAATCGCATTTTCATCAAAATTCGTTTGGGAGTTTATTAGGTCCATGCAGAGGTACAAGTAATGTTTTGTTTTTACATTTTATTTTCTTCTTTTTTTTAGTTTCGTGACTTTTATGGGCATGTTTGCATTTTTATCGCCATTTTGTCCCCTGTTGATGTACTTTAATCGAATTTTGAATGAAGGTCTGTGGGATCCATATGATGACGCAAACAAATTTTTAATTTTGCGTTTTGTGATTTTATGGTAATTTTTGTGGTTTTCCAATACTTTGTCTCTGTTGCCTGCAGATGAATCTTTACTAAATTAGTTATGCAGGTTTCTTCAGACATGTGGTGATATATGCAAATTTACGGTTTTACATTTTGTGTTTTGTGCTTTTTATGGCCGTTTTTTTTCACAATTACATATAAGGAAAGCAACTTTTCATGTCCTAATATAATCTATTATTAATCATGAATTTATATAATTTTCGGTCTGCTCTTTTCCCAATGAGCAATGGGCTTGATTATTAAATTTTAATGCCTCACTGTTGAAATATTTTTTTATGACTAGATTCGAACAATTCAAAAGCAGACTGTGAAAAATTATACAGATTTTAACTGCATTTAGATTTTCTGTTAAATCATTTATTCAATGTGATGAAGTGTATTTTTAAAATTGACAGTTATTTTAAATATTCAACAATATTTACAAAAATACGTGTATTAAAATAATGAAGTACACAACGTTTATTGAAAGATTTACGCAAAAACTAATAACAACGTGTACATGTGGTCATTTAAGGTTTCAATAACTATATATTAACTTGTCTTTTAACATTATCTCTGTCTATTTGCGCTTTTGAATAGTAGATATGTCACTTGTCCTCTAACACATTATTCGTATATTTAAAATTTTAATAAGTGTGTATTCACTTGTCTTCTAATATTTTCTTTGCATTTGTTTGTTTGATAATTGTACCAACCAGCTGTTTGCTAATACTTTCTCTTCCTATTTGTGTTTCCTTAGAAAATTGGATATGCTTCCTGTTCTCCCGCATATTCTCTATCTATTTGTATTTTTAGTATCCGGATTGTCACTATTGCCATGCTATTTTCTTTGTATTTTTTGATGACCAGTTATGTCACTTGTCTTTTTATATTTTCATACCCTAGTGAGACAGTAGTATGTCTACCGACTTCCACTGACACGAACCGTGTTTAGATATCCGTGGGGGTCAGAGCATAAAGAGCCATTTGTTTAGCTTTGTGCTTAATAATAAACAAAAATAATCATATTTTCTCTCTTCACCTTTTAATAACAGGTAATATCAATTCCCCTATGACGTATTACATCATCTGTGATTTTTAAATAACTGGTCCTTTCACATTTTTCTTCTGTATTTTAGAAGATTGGATGTGCCAGTTGAACAATAACATATTCTGTTTTGAATTACTAGAGAGTCAATCACATTTTCTTTCTCTATTTAAGCTCTTGAATAGATGAATATGTCACTTTTCCTTTCGTATTTTCTCTGCTTTTGTTTTTAATAAATGGATAGCTATATTTCCTCTAATATTTTTATCTGTGTACTTGTTTTTAATAAATAAATAGTCATTTTTTCTAAAATATTTTTGCTATATATTTGTTTTTTTAATAATTGGAAGTTTCATGTTCTGTGCATTATCATTATTTCAAATATTTTTTTATAAATAAATATAAAAGCATTTGAGGAAGGTTTTAGTGCCAAATCATGTACCGAAAAATATAATAAAACTGGTGATAAAACTAGTTTCTGACAATCAACATTTTTGCCCTTTCAGAAATTGAATTGACCAATGCCTTTTTCTAACATGTGGCATAAAAATTACAAGATTTAAAAATATTTCGCACGTGCTTTAAATTTAAATATTATACTTAAATCTAAGCTTCAGCTCAATTTTTATCCTGAAATTTGTGCTTAATGTTATTTTTGTCATTGCTGTATATCTTGTTTGTACGTTTTTTCAATTTTTTCAGAGCATCTCCTTATACTTAATGTGACGGACTGTAAAAGGAGGGGGGTAATATTTCGTGTTTCGTTGCCATAGCGACAACGCGCTCCGTACTTTGGGGTCGCTTGTGCATTTCAAAATTTGTCGATAAAATTTCACTATTCGTTCAGCTTTAGGATGGCCTAAAGGCAGGCGATAATTGCTGTTGCTATCTCGACCTTCCCTCAAGTCTGTCAATGCAGAATTAAAGTTGGCTATGCGCAAATAACCCTTTTTACATATTTGCGCAATGATTCTGAAACAAAAACAAATAAGCCAGACATGGCTAGGTGGGTTAAGGCATTCGACTCGTAATCCGAGGGACGCTGGTTCGAATCCTGGTCCACCAAACATACTCGCCCTTCCAGCCGTGGGTGCGTTATAATGTGACGGTCAATCCCACTATTCTTTGGTAAAAGAGTAGCCCAAGAGTTGGCGGTGAATGGCGATGACTAGCTGCCTTCCCTCTAGTCTTACACTGCTAAATTAGGAACGGCTAGCGCAGATAGTCCTTGAATAGATCTGCGCAAAATTAAAAAAACACAAATCGCTCAGTTGTTCATATCTCCGAATAACATTAAAATTGTATTTATTTTGAATTTACTTACTGATAAACTGTATTTTATTACAACCATTATAGCTTTGACACCAAGTTTATGTGTTTGTTTTCTTACAGCAAAGCTACATCGGGCTATGTGCTTAGTTCACCGAAGGAAATCGAGCCTTTAAGTTTAGCCTTATAAATCCGTAGACTTACTGCTTTACCAAAGGAAATCGAACCTTTAAGTTCAGCCTTATAAATCCGTAGACTTACTGCTTTACCAAAGGAAATCGAACCTGTAAGTTCAGCCTTATAAATCCGTAGACTTACTGCTTTACCAGCGGGGGGCTTTCACATTCAGTAAGATTAGTTTTATAATAGGTGCTACGTTTCGATCACTTGTGTACTCGATAATGATCGCAAAAGTAATCGAAACGTCGTGCATATTCTAAAAACTAATCTTACTATTAAAGCTGTAAATTGTAATACGATATTACAAATGCATATTCAGAAGCAGAGTACGTTTAAAGAAAAATAAAAAATCAAAGAACATTTGTTATTTTCTCAATTCTGTGACGTCTTGAAGAAGAACAAAATTATGAATAATTATTTCAGTCAAGGGTTATTTGATGTTAAGGTTAAGGAAAAATAACTTTTATCGTGTAGTTCCATAACAGCTAATCTTCCTTTCATCATTGTTTTCAGTAACCGAAATGTTAGGCCTAGAATTTTGTTCGTCGTTAAGCGCAAAGCCACACAACGTTTTGTATGTTCTGAACTCATTGAGGATATCAAAGCCCTGTTTTTAGCGTTATAAAACCGCTGATTTAGTACGAAGCCATTGGAGTGCACAGCCTAGTAACTGTTGCAAAAGACAAATCATGTAACACGTAGGCAACAGATGTTTCATGGTAATTCGAACTCACTGACTCTGAAAATTGTTGTTGCGAAACTGAATGTTTGGCATAAAAACAGAATTCACGATTGTCACCAAATCAATAAAGTGTAATTTTACCAGTACTAGATCAGCTAGACTTAAAGTTTAAAACTCCTTAAGGGGTTATTTATCTACAAATGTTTAATGGTGCATGTTTGAAAAGTGTTATGTCCATAAATCAGTTTTACAAAATAGAGAAAACTAGATGTGCATTTTTAATCATTATAGATATTTTGTGAAAGACGAGACGACCGGGTCTCTAATATCAACAATGATTTATAGCTTGTTCTTATCTCTGAGGGTCTGACATTCAGCAGAATACCCTCAGTAAATTCTAGTCTTGAGCTTTCCTTTGAGGTTCATACTGAACTATCAACCAGACATCGCATGTGAGTTTAGTTGCTGGTGGGATTACCTGCGTCATCCATCCGAAGTGATAAATTATAGGATTTGATTTGGCTTGTTTTGAATTTCGCGCAAAGCTGCACGAGGGCTATCTGCGCTAGCCGTCCCTAATTTACCAATGTAAGACTAGAGGGAAAGCAACTAGTCGTCACACCCACCGCAAACTCTGCGGTTACTCTTAAATTTCAAAAAATAGTGAGATTGATTGTCACTGTCTTTATAACGAGAAACCCACTTGAAATAAACATGTATCTTTGAACGACTCTTCGTTAACCTGAAGATGACCTAGAAAGGTCGAAACGTTGTTCTCTGCTTGTCAGTAAAAGTGTTAATACCCATACCAGCCGTCCTAAGATACATTTTGACTGTCACCTTATAATGCCTTCACGGCTGGGACCGAGAATGTTTGGTGTAATAGGAATTCAAACCCGCGATCCTAAGATTACGAATAGAGTGTCTTAACCACATATCCATAGCGGGCCGCAAATTATAGGAAAAAATAGCTACTTTACTACTCTCATCATCAGCTATTGAGCTATTCTAATCGTAAAATAATAATGTTCCCACGGCTGAAAGGACAAACATGTTCAGTGAAACGATTGCAACCAGCGTTCTACACACAATACCCCGACCCGCTATCATCACTGATATTTTATGGAAACTTTTTTCGGTATATCACCAATGTTCAGCGTGTTCTCATAGCTTGTAAGCCCTGGTACTCTATAGAAACTTGCAACCAAAGACCTGTTTATTGAAAAAAATTAAATACAGAAATACTACATCTTAACGACAGAAAACTTAAACAAGAATGGACCATAAAGTCTTGTGCCGAATAAAGACGGAAAGTATGCAGTAAGACATCACCAACTATCGAATGAACACAGTACCATCATTTTCAGTGGCCTGTATAGTGTGAAGACGTTGAAGAATTCATCAGAGAAGACAATCATGGTTGAAAGAAGAACATTATAGAGATTCATATAGCTTATAAAGCTAAGAGGCTAATTGCTCTGTATTTGTTCTTGAAGCATGAACTCATCTAGTGCTTTGTTTGCGCTGGCTGAAATGAATGGTGAACTCAGAGATGTACGATAAAGCAGCAATGACTAATCTTCTAATATTACATAATGAATTTCCCGAGTAAAATGAGCACTCAAAAACATCATTTGAGCCAGTCATACTCAACCACAAGATGAGCTTCGGATGGAATAGTGTTTTAGTCAATAACACTAAAGTGGTTTATAGGAGTAAATATTAGTGTAGAAAGCATACAAATCTTTAAAGCAAAGTCTGCATCTGTGTCGTATCTTTGTTTGAGGTTGGTTTCACTAATTTAACAATAAATACACTGATAGAAATGAAAAACAAAGCACCCAAGATTAACTACTCTTGAAAATTCAGTGTTAATTGTAATTACTATTAAAAGTTCTAAATCTGTTTGTATAGACATGGAATTTAAGACTGGTACTAACTTCTAAGAAGTCTAATATATTTATGCTCATTTTTATTCGGCAGTGATGCCTAAATTAAAGGGACGATACAAAATTGTTCAATAATATTTGGAACATTCCATAAGAGTCCAAATTATCACAATTTGCTAGAAATTGTAGGTTATTTCTTGTATAGAATATCAATATTCGATCATTTGTCGCACCATAGTCAAACAATGGTCATACAAAACATAAACTTTTACGGTACATCAAAACGATACTGGATACTGTGAGATAATATAAAGTGGTGAATTACGTGTAGTATTTGAATCAATTTGTATGCTGTGTATTACATTCTTAACTTCAATACCAGCGACATCACCAGAATGGCTGTACTCACGACACGTGCGGCTTACGTTATCACCAATTGTTATGACACTAGCTTTGTATTTTTTAAACTGCCCATATGTTCAAACAAACTTTTTATTTAACTTATTTAACTTCAGCAACTAAATATCCTTTCAACGTAGGTCAGCCTTTCTCGTTATAGTACTCGCACAATGCACTGTGCACAATAACTGTGTTTGAAACTGCCTTCAATCGAACTTCTCTGGATGCTTCAAAATATCTGGCCCGGCATGGCCAAGCATGTTAAGGCGTGCGACTCGTAATCCGAGGGTCGCGAGTTCGCATTCCCTTCGCGCCAAACATGCTCGCCCTTTCAGCCATGGGGTTGTTGTATATTGACAGTCAATCCCACTATTCGTTGTTAAAAGAGTTGCCCAAGAGTTGGCGGTAGATGGTGATAACTAGCTGCTTTTCCTCTAGTCTTACACTGCTAAATTAGGGACGGCTAGCACAGATAGCCCTCGAGCAGCTTTGTGCGAAATTAAAAAAAAAAAAACAAGCTTCAAAATATCCAATAGTCCTCATCAGTAATGGCAGATATTAAAACACCAAAACAATTTTCCTTTCTAATTATAACAAAACTGAGCCCTGATCAGGGATATTTTAAATTCTGCATTTTGAGAGACGCATAAGTGTCACAAGTGCCATTTTATGATCGATACATCAAAGAACACCGCCAACAGATAATTTTATTAACTGCTCAGCTGTCATGTTAGGTAGGGATAATTGATATTAGAGGGTTTTATCGCTTGACCTGCATTGTGATATTGGTTTCATGTTTCTGCTCTTATTCAAATGGAAATGAAACAAACATTATAGAATCAGTTTGGTTTCTGAACTTTTGTAGGGATAGTTATGTAATGAACACAGAATGCTTGTGAATGAGCGTGAAGAATTGTTATTGTGAAAAACTGTTTTCGAAGGACATACCGCATATGCCGATCAACGCATAGAGATGACATAATTTTCTTGGGTTGATCTAGGGAAGGTAAATCCCCCAACTAGTTACTTCTCTTGGGGTCATAATGATACATGCTAGATTTTGAGACAACGGAAACAACACACTAGGAAAACATAGAAGCACCAACGGGCGAGAGAGGAGTTGAGATATTCGAATGCCTGCACCCCCTAAGTCACTCCTAAGATTTGAAGAAAACTGATGCAGTTGTTCACCAGTTACAAGCAGACATAAAGGGGTTTTCGTCAAGTAATGATTATCATGAAGTAAATTGTAAGGAACAATGGCTGGAGTTTAGAAAGGTGAGAAAACAGTCAAATTTTGATCAGTAAGAGATTGCAACACTCTAGGTCAATATAAAATTGTTGGGGTAAGTAACCAACTTTTTTATTTACCATGTATAAAAATTGCAAGATTCCATATGATTATGAAACGTTGTAATATGAACATAAGTGAGAAGGATTGTTTGTTTGTTTGTTTTTTTAATTTTGCGCAAAACTACTCGAGGGCTATCTGCGCTAGTTGACTCTAATTTAGTTTTTGAGTTTAACATGAATTATTTAATAACGTTACCGATTTGATATACTTGAAAACACAAATGTCATTTTACAGTGCTTTCAAACATCATATTTTTTCCTTATAAAGTTTATAGTGCACAAAATAAAGCAGAATATCATTAATAATTTATCGTGGATATAAAACCTTTCCTCGTATTTATTTATTTATTTTTAATCAAAAAGTTTTATTGCTGTTTGTTAAATTGTTCATAAATATATTGAAATATTTCCATACCAAACATTATCTCGGCTTCGAAGCTAGTGACTTGAGAATACATTTTCATTGTTTTATGTTTGTTAAGTATTATAGTCTCTTTGTTATTTGTTTGTTAAGTACAAGGCTATACATTTAACTACTACATGAACTTTTGTAGCCACAAGTACAGTATCGAAACCCGATTTTGAGCGTTATAAACCCTCAGACTTGCCATTAAACCACCTGCGAACGATTAATTTATCTGCTTAGGCAGCATTAAACACAGACAATTAACTGTAGTCTCAAAGCACTGTATATTTACATTCTGAAACTAAAATGTCAAAAATTATATTTCAGAAACGATATTTGAACTGATTAAAGACATCGTCAGTACATCGATCAGATTATATCTAGTTAGTCTCTAAATATTAAATAAATGTAATAATCTCATATCTTCTATTTCAGTGGACCGCTGTTAATGTCTACACTGAGCCACTTTGTGCAATCACTATACAGTGAAAGGTCTGACCTGATCTCATTTCGGAATATACCTCTCCACAAATACAGCTGCGTTAACTTTTGCAATATCTTATCAGAGTGTGAGCCACAATTCAGGTTTTTGAGGAACCGACACAACCCGCGTTAGCTACCGGGGATCACTTTTATATGTTTTTAATATTTCACATTACTGATTTACTCGTAAATGATTCTTGTCAGACTTGCATATCTGTTGTTTAACGTGTTTAGTATGTACGATAAGAATACGTTGTACGTATGGGTGTTTGGTTTCTAATTTCAACATTATTTGCAGTTTCTGAAGACGTAACTTAACAAACTGATATTTTTAGACTCCCTTTACTGACGTAAAAATTTAATATTAGCCCAGGATAGAAATTTCAACCAAAAATAACAAGACTTTTTTCTATCTGATGAGTTTGTAGTGATAGAATTCAGAATACATTCTTATTGTTGCAAAGAAAACGATGTTCATATATAGTAAAGATATTTAATGTAAGGTGGAATAACAGAAGAGTTTTCTTTCCTTTACGACTCAGTCGATGTAATTTGTTCTTTGACTAAGAAGCATTTATCAATGACGTAAATAACTTTAACTAAATTGGATTTTTAAAATGTGTTTAAAATTTTCCAGCGGATAATCATTCACATTATAAAATTCTACGATATTTTCAGTTGCATGCTGTTTTAAATTATGTTTAGGAAATCCATAATTTATTAATGATGGTTAACTTTTATATAAAACTATTTTAATTACAGTATTAAAAAGACAACAACAGCAAAAGTTCATAGAGTTTTGAATGAGAAAACCTTCCAGTTATCAGGAGTTAAAGTTAGACATTGTGATGTTATATTTAATATATTAAACCCATATATCGAAATTAATACATGAATACATTAATATATGAATGCCTGTTGTTGTTGTTTTTTTCAGAAAATGAGGTAGTTAAAAAATAAACTTTGACCTGCTATTCAAAAACTATATAATAACTTTTTAAAGAATTATAAAATATCTGAGCTATTATTTTATTAGATTGAGGTCAGTAACCTCCAGTAGCAGGATTAAAACAATATCGTAAAGAAATCAGAGATCCTGAGCCAAAGTTATATTCAAGATACGATATCAAACTTAAAAAAATACATAAAGGATATAATGTTTATGAAACTTAAGTCACAGATCCTACCAGGTAATATAACCTTATTCCAGAACATTACATGCCCTCACATTGATCTGAGTCATTAAATGAGATTAATCCCAAAGTCATACGATAACAAACTAAATAATAAAATTATTTTTACAAGCAAAGTATCAAAGATTGGTTCGCATGAATTTGAAACTTTTGAAAATTTATCTTGAAAGCAGTACATGAAAACAACCTCGTCTTTAACTATTTAGAGACATACAGTTAATATATTTATATATTTACATAAACAGTTCAACACAACGTAATTAAAATATAAAAAACTAGATAAGTATTGGTTTAAGATAGTTCCCTTTTAATCAGACTATAGCCTAGTAATGTTATTATTAATATACTGAAGAAGGGCTACATGGCAATATTTTGATGGAAAAAAATTGTTTAAAAAGAAAACTTGGACGGTCGTACATCAAAGAAAGAGTTTATTTGGAAATTTGAGTGACTCAAATCACTAAATATGTAAAATGACATTTTTCAAACATTATCTTAAAACTTGGTAATTTGAGAAAGGTAATTAATTATTAAGATATTCAGAGCACATATTCTTGATATACTGACACAGATATATCTAGTGATTCCTTTTCAGGTTCACAGTGGGAAGAAGTAACAACACTACATAATTCCACACTGTTGCGTATGAAATGTCAGGTTTCATATACAAACTTGATACTCGATTTTTAATGGCTGAAAAAGAAGCATTATCTTAAATTTGTCAGAATCATATAGTGTCTTGTGTGTTTCATTTCGAGGTCACTTTAGTTTTATTATTTCAAAAACTAATTCATATTTATTATGATTTTTTTCACCGTGAATAAAACTGATGTTCGTGTGATTTTCTTGAATGAGTTCAAGCTTGGTCACAATGCGGCGAGTTTGTTTTGTTTGTTTTGGAACTTCGCATAAAGCCACTCGAGGGCTATCTGCGTTAGCCGTCCCTAATTTAGCAGTGTAAGACTAGAGGGAAAGCAGCCTCATCATCACCCACTGCCAACTCTTGGGCTTCTCTATACCAACGAATAGTGGGATTGATTGTCACATTACAACGCCCCCACGCCCGAAAGGGACAGCATGTTTGGTGCGACGGGGATTAGAACCCGCGACCCCCAGATTACGAGTCGCACGCCTTAACACGCTTGGCCATGCCGTGCCCTAGCCCGTAATATTAATCGTGCATTTATTGATGGCGCAATCCTCGCATAAATGTTAATTGGGCTTTGTAAATTTATTTTCCTTAACTGTATTTACGATTCTGGTTGATTAATATTTTAAAATTAACAGAATACTGCAACCATCTTTTAGTTCAAAAATTGATTTGAATGTCTTTCCTATTTTCAGCAATTTTTAGGTTTGTCTGGTTTTTCAGTCCCCCTTTCGGCTTCCCTCAGAAATTGCAGGAACTGTGGGAGCATACGTACATCACTGTTTGTTTGTTTTGGAATTTCGCACAAAGTTACTCGAGGGCTATCTGTGCTAGCCGTCCCTAATTTAGCAGTATAAGACTAGAGGGAAGGCAGCTAGTCATCACAACCCACGGCCAACTCTTGGGCTACTCTTTTACCAACGAATAGTGGGATTGACCGTCACATTATACACCCCCACGGCTGGGAGGGCAAGCATGTTTGGCGTGACTCGGGCGCGAACCCGCGACCCTCAGATTACGAAGCGCACGCCTTAACGCGCTTGGCCATGCCGGGCCATAGTACATCACTGACTCTGGACCTTATACAATGTTGACGTTTCGTTTTAATGGTTATCTTTTAGCTAAGAAAAAGTGTGCACGAGTTTATGACTAAGTTATTGCACAAACCAAGTTGACTATTTTGACTATACTTTAATCAGAATTAGATTAATCGTAATTATAGTCTAAATTATGGAAATAACTCTTATCTTTTTGTAGCTTATATTAATATATTTTGAAGTTTTATAGCTGTCCAATTAGATTTAAAATATATTTTGAAGTAAACCATGCGAAATTTCTTGTGCGACACATTGTTTTCTTGTCTTTCGTAACTTTTCTGGTATGTATATATTTGTTTGCTTCAGCTGCACAATCTTCTGTTAGATCAGTGAAGTTTCTGTAAGATAAAAACACTGTATTAAAAATATAATGTTATACCGCACAGATAGAGTAGAGGAGAACTGATAACTAGCCCAGGAACGTTTAGCTGTCCAAGTTTATAACATTAATCCTAAACTTAATATTTTAAAATTAACAGAATACTGAAACCAGTATTTGGCAACTGCCAAATTTAAATATATTATTTCCAATTTTCATGATTCAAAGTTAAATTATTAAATATTTTTGTTGCTAAGTAACAAGCTCTTTGTGCACACACTTCTTTTCAACTTATGAGATAAACTTTTTTGTTTGAAAGTATTTTATTATATTCATTAGAATGAATAGTATTCTATACATAAATAAATACCTTTAAGGAATTAATTTTAATAACATTATAGATTATTTCGTTTTTATTATTATATATTATTATATTCTTATAATGCTACTTAACATTCTATAATAAAATAATTAGTTATATTGTACTTGGATATGTTTTTCCTTGTATCAAAATTCTGTAATAATGAAATACAGAATTCATTACAACTGAACGCTTTTTTATATAATGATTTTAAAAAATACAAATCTGAATATTTTTACCATATCCTTAACTTGCTATTTCCATCGTAAAGTTTCAGCAATATGTAAGCCTAAATGTTTTATAATATCCATTATTTCCATTTACAAACATTCACAGCTTTTATTATTTATAAACCCATTATTACGAAGAAAGAGTTTAAAATCAATTTTATTTGACCCCGGTGGCTCAGCGGTATGTCTGCGGACTTCCACGTTAAAATCCGGGTTTCGATACCCGTGGTGGGCAGAGCAGTAATAGCCCATTGTGTAGCTTTGTGCTTAATTCAAAACAACAACATTTTTATTTAAAATCGATTTGTTTTCTTATTCAAAAAGGGATGTATACATCCTGTTAATAAGTAATTTACTTAGACAACCAGATTTACTACTCAATACGAGATGATACAATATCATCAACAAACATTATACTTTTATAATTTAAATTAAAACCTCATAAATCATTTGTGTATATTTTTGAAAATGTGTCCAAATATAGATGTTTGTAAAATACCATATTTTGTGGCATTTTATGAGGACGGACTCATAAATATATTTTTTTGAGTGTTTTAGTCTCTCTTTTTTTTAGCGCAAATCTACACATTGGAATATCCGTATCCTGTCGATCACGGAGAATCGATCGCTGGATTTTAGAGTTGCAAATTCATACACTTTCAGCTGATCCGCTGATGGGCGTAAAGTTTAAGAGCATCACTTCAATACGTAATTGTTCAGTAGTTTAACAATACCCCTTCAATACGTAATCGTTCTGTAAACTCGTTGAATTTAGATAAATAATTGTCTTTATTTGTGCATGTGTTTTTTATTGCAAAGCCACATGGGCTATCTGCGGAGTTTACCAACGGAAATCGAACCCCTGATTTTAGCGTTGTAAGTGCGTAAACTTTCCGTTGTACAAGCGGAGGACTGTATTTATTTAAAAACCTTTTTAAGCTGATTTTCAATATTATTTCTAATATTTTGAATTTCAGAATCATTGCAACTTTTTTTTTCTCTGGATAAGTTATAAATATACATTAATGGTTCTGTGATATAATTAACACATATTTTAATAATCTTATGGAAATTCCATCATTCTTCGATCTTCTTTTATTTATGGTCATGATTTTATATTTCTTTCCTCATTACACGTCGAAAATAAACACACACAATTAATTTTTATCTTTCTCCCAGTGGCACAGCGGTGTACCTGCAGACTCACACTAATAAAAACCTGGTTCGTAGCGAGCAGAGTACAATAGCCCATTGTATATATTTGTGCTTGATTCTAAACAAACAAACAATTCTTTGTCTTTATATCATATCTTTTGGTTTAGTCATTGTCAATTTGCTTTATATTTTTGTGCTAAGTTTATTAAATAATTATTAATTTCCGAATTTCTACTTAGTTATTTTGATGTCCCTAGTCACCATATGACTAGTTAATGCTATATCTTTACTTTCTTATCAATCAACCAATTAACAAAATTCCACTGATTTTTTTTATCGTTACTCGTTTTTATACAGTTAATCTTTTCTTATCCTCATATTTTGATTAATTATATTTCTATAACTAGGATATTTGTTTGTTTTGTTTTTTTGAATTTCGCGCAAAGCGACTCGAAGACTATCTGCGCTAGCCGTCTCTTATTTAGCAGTGTAAGACTAAAGGGAAGAACAGCTAGTCATCACCACCCACCGCAGCTCTTGGGCTACTCTTTTACAAACGAATAGTGGGCTTGATCGTAACATTATAACGCCCCCACGGCTGAAATGGCAAGCATGTTTGGTGCGACTGAGATGCGAACCCGAGACTCTCGGATTGCGAGTCGAATGCCTTGACACGTTTGGTCATGCCGGGCCCAACTAGGACATAAACTCTTGCTCCATGTACGACGAATCTATTAAAGGTATTTGACTATCGAAATACCTTTAGCAAAACATAAATAAAAGATGGCAATGGAATTTCCTGCATATGAAGCGTGTGCTATGCAATATGAGTCAAAACCAAAAATCTGTTTTACATATGCAGCGTTATTAAGTACATTGTTTGTTTGTTTTGGAAATTCGCACAAAGCAACTCGAGGGCTATCTGTGCTTATTAAGTAGAACAACATATATATGTATGTGAGATGGATAGATTTTAAGCAGAGAAATTCTTTACATAATACTGTAGTTATGTTATGTAGTGGAACATAAATAAAACAAAAAGTGTGAAAACATAGAAATAATATAAATTATTTTTTGTATAACCACCTTGTCTTTCTAATTAACCACGATCTTTGAATAAGACCTTAACTGTTTTTCTTTTGATAAAGCGACGATGTAAAGAATAGCACGTTTGAAATTATGGTATTAAAAAATGTAAAAACCAGCTGTCGTCCTTCGGTTTTAGTAAATTTCTTATGGTGTATATTTGTTTAAATCGTATTTGTGTATCATCTGAAACTTGTAATTATTTCTTTCGCGCAAGATGTTAATTGAAGAGCATTAAAAATGAAAGAAATTTGAGCAGAAACTGTTAAAGCAAATTGCAGAACATTATAACCACTCGTGTTTCGCACACGAAACGTATTTAAACTTTAGGCCTAATTGTCAATTTTTAGGATCTGTTGGATTTTCCATTGAGATATAATGGTATGGCAATAATTGTCCACGAAAAGATCAAAAATTAAATTAATGTATTTCCGTCAGTGTTTAAATTATTAAAGTAACTGCCTTTAGAATTAATGTTGATAGACATCGTAGTTTTGAATTCGTACAGAAAAATGCTCGTTAAACATATGCCACAGTTGCACTCGTACAAACTTAAATGTAGTACTGTATAATTAGCCAATAAGAATGTTAGATTTCCATGTGAGTTAGCACACATCGATGCACATAGTGACTGGCACACATTGTTCTTTTAATCTCACAGATATTTAAAACTATATTCATGACATTTATCAACGAGATATTTCTTATACGTTTTATATATCATATCTCTAAGTTTGATCAGGTGTTATTTCATTGGTGATTCGTGATTCCTTAAAATTATTTGTTTTATATCTTTTCTACATAACAAATTAATTAGTTTATTACTTTGATTTAGATTTAATATTTGATATGCGTTATTAACATCTGTTTATTTGTTTGTTTGTAATTTCGCGCAAAGCTACACGACGGTTATGTGGTCTCGCCGTCCCAAATTTGTAAAACTAAAGTGAAGGCAGCTAGTCATCACCGACTGCCGCTACTTTTTTACTAACAAATAGTAAGATTGACCATCGCATAATATAACGTTCTCACGTCTGAAAGGGCGAGCATGTTTTGTGTGACAGGGATTCGAGCCTGTGACTCTCACATTACAAGTGAAAAGCCCTAACCATCTGGCCATTCATATCTTTTACTTAAAAATGCCGATTTGTTACTTCTCAAAACTTGTTTTACTTAAATCTCATTTTAAAATTTGATTATCTAATTTTGAAAATCTATTTGTATTCCTACATTATATAGTTTCAGTTAATATTTATTTTTAACACTGAAGGGCTAGGATATCTTAAAGGCATTATTGTTATATATAAATTTTGTTCTGTTACCTGTGTTACAAATAAATATGATACAAACAAGAAACTGATCGTTTTCCTCTCTATTAATTTTTTTTTTTGAGAAATGTGTTAACTTGTTCTTTCCTTTACTGGTAAACAGTCGGATTAAGGAAGACATGAACTATATAAATAAATAATGGACCATTTGGTGAAATATTATTCCCAGCTACTAGAAATAAATATAAAGCCCAATTTATCATTCAATTCTTCACTTGACAGTGAGTTATACAGTTTTTGTTGAATTTCATCTTTTTTTCAGTAACTATGGACAAGAGTAAATTGATAAAAACAAGACTAGGTTTCTAATAGCAAACAGAATGTTTCATATAAGGTGTTTTTGCTGTCTTTTACTCACTATAGTAAACCTATATTTACAAAGGATTTAAAATGTAATTGTCTTTGATGCTACTAACGTATTCTAATAAATTATTCAAGAGATAAGCTGTTTAAGATACTAAAAATGAATAGATAAGTAACATCAATGCTACATATTTAGTGCAAATATAAGTTCATTTTGGTAAAAACAAACAAGTAAAACGCCATCCATAAAATTAATGTTAAGCTATTTACAAAACTGAAAAATAACATTTTTAATCTAACTACTTCGATCTCCACAAAAATTATTTTTTCTCAACACTTCATGTATAATTATCCTGTGTAGTTAGTACTATAAGTACCTCAAGCTCCACGCAACTTATTATTTTTTCTCAACACTTCGTCTACAATTATCCTGTGTGCTTTTGTACTAAAACTACTTTAAGCTGCACTAAAGTTTTGTACTACATTTTGACACGTCCCGTAACTCAATGGTAAGCCTATGGTCATATAACATTAATTATTATATTTCGAAAGCCCTACTAATGGAGTTCAACAGTGGGACAACGGGAAGTTTTCGAATTTACAACGCACAAATTAGGGATTCGATTCTGTTCGGTTGCCAGAGCAAATAGTCTAATATTGCTTTGCTATAAGAAAACACACGCCTCTGGTGGGCACACAGATAGCCCATTGTGTAGCTTATTACCTCGTACGTACGAGATGAGGCGTTTAATTGTTTTATTTATTTTTTTCACTTTGCGGTTCAAAACTTATACTGTCACTGCATTGTGAGGACTACAACTACGTCAAGCTCCACCTACGATTTTTCTCGACACTATGTAAAGTAATCCTGCGCACTGGTAATCTTATACTATCCTTCTGTTTCTCAAATTGTCCAAATTACGTTCTTATCGATCTATCAGTCTAACTAACGTTTTTAGTAAAACATACAAGCGAATTTCAATCTCAAGACTTTTCTACTTTATAGATAGCAATTCCCTGTTGCACCAAACATATTCGCCCTTTCAGCTGTGGGGGCGTTATAATGTGACGGTCAATTTCACTCTTCGATGGCAAAAGAGTTGCCCGAAATCTGGCGGTGGATGGTGATGACTCGTTGCCTTCTCTCTAGTTTTACACTGCTGAATTAGGGATAGTTAGCGCAAATAGCCCTTGTGTAGCTTTACGCAAAATTCAAATGACAAAGAAAAAATTCCCTTCTCCCCAGTGCTCGAAAATGTACTTTTCATGATTTTCTACACCGTGTCAATTTCTTAAACTCTCGAGATTCATCACCAACCGTTTTAGTAGCGATAGTCTTTCATACTTTCCTCATGTGACTTTAAGCTGGCTACTGTTTGGTGTCACGGTCTGTTTTTTTTTTGTTTTTATTTTAGATCAATGCATCTTCCTTTACATATGTTTGACTAATGTCAAATTCTTTCTCACCGATCGGCTAGCAGTCATGTGTACAGCGAATATCAATTCCAGACACCTTTCTAGAAAAGTTTCATGATAAATTACTCTGTCTCATACTCTGTTTATTTTGTATACTGCATGTAATCGTAATCCTTCTCATCGGCTCGTTTTTTTCAGTATGCTGATGACATTGGTTTATTCGCATACCGTCCAAATATTTCGCCTGTTATCAAAGAGTTCACTCAGCAGTTGTTCGACATTTTCTTGTTCTCTCCTTGTTATCGGTTATGGTATCTTTCACTAAATGTTAACAAAATATATGTCATTCTTTTAACAGGAAAATATTTAAATCTTGCCGTAATCTAGAATTAACCAACATCAGAACTGATAAGTTTCCTATTTGGCTTTTCAGTATAGTTGAATATTTATGGGCTATGTTTAATAAGCATCTCACATGAAAACTAACTGCATTACAACTAAAAGTTAAACAGCGAATTAATTGCCAGCGGTCATGAATTGAAACACGTTAGGAGTCTCTTTCCTCCTGTATTCTTACAAAACATTCGTCCGGCCCTATCATTCTGGCAATGATAAAACATAAATATCTGCTAAGCCTAAATTTCATGACAGACTTATGATCATTGAACAACGTGCTTTCAAGTAACTTTTCGAATCCGTCTTCCTAAAGGGATACAGGCCAGATTCAGTTTTATGTCATTTATCGACAAAGAAATTTTCGAACTAAATATATTATTTTCGGTTTAAAAATTCAAACATTTTTATTAAGAATACAATGGCAATCAAAATAAACAAGTTTTTGATAATCATTCCACTAGCAGAGCATTTCCTAATTATTTATATCAAGACCATTTTTTTTTCTGCTGATAATTCCACCAATATTTCACCTACCACTACGTTTAGTCTTCAAAGATGTTATGTTTGTCTCTTTGTTTTTGAATTTCGCACAAAGCTAGCCTTCTGCTATCTATGCTAGCCGTCCCTAATATAGCAGTGTAAGACGAGAGGGAAGGCAGCTAGTCATCACCACCCACCGCCAACTCTTGGGCTACTCTTTTACCAACGAATAATGGGATTGACCGTCACATTAAAACGCCCCCACGGCTGAAAGAGCGAGTATGTTTGGCGCGACCCTCGGATTACGAGTCGCACTATTTAACGCGCTTGGCCATGCCGGGCCCTAAGATGTTATGGCACACAGTTATTGTATTTCAAGACTTCTACCGTTTTGTCAAAATAAATAAGTAAATAACGCTATGTGTGCAGACACTCCCTGCAACGTAAATACCAAATATTTTCTTTCACTTTGCCGAAGTGAAGGTGTTATCCTTTGATAGCCTACCATGCCCCTTAGTAGGCTGAAATGGAATTATGTAAAAAATGTATATAATATGAACAAATATTTTGATTCTCTAGACGTACAGTTCATGAAGGACGCAGGTAATTAAAACTGAAACATCAGTGTCAATTTTTAATTAGGGTTATCAGTCGCCCTTTTAGTACGGAATCAACTCATTACTCTGATATCAATTGTCTCCTTATTGCTTTAATGAGATTTTTTTCCTAGATAGCAGTTAATTACAATTATATATTTGTTTAAGTTTTTACCAGAAATAACGCATGAAACGATACAGATAATTACAAAGTGTCTTTTAAATGCGTTGTGTTAACTTACACTGTGCAGTATAAATGATTCTTATGTTTCCACAAAAGAAAGAATTATTCGAACTGCTATTAAGTGGCTGATGCTTTTAATCAAAGCATTTTTTAGATTTTTTTAATAAAAAATACATAATTGAAAACTCTGCATAGGTTTTTGTCTGCCTGTTGTCGTACTGAACGATACTGTAAAAAATAAGTCGAAATAGCCATAAATGCCATCTAAGTGTCCTGATTTAATTTCAAAACAAGAAGCCTTATAATAAGTGCTGTCAGAATATTTAAGAAGCAACACCATCATTATTCATTTTCTTGTACATCATGGCTTTGGTAGGTGTTTACTCACTAATATATTATATACTACTTTCCACATTTTCAAACTAAGCCTAGTGTTTAACATTTCATCACTACTAGATGTAATATTACAACCGTTTTCGAACTTAACCAATCATAATTCACTTTAGAAAGGAATTTGACTGAGATAATAGTAGTTATTTTCTATAAATAACTAAGAGTTTTATAGTTTCAAATGACGAACAACATTTAATATAAGGAATTGATGAAGTATTGTGGCAAAAAAGGATATCCTAAACTTATTAATTTGCTATGAATAGCAGAATCATTTATGTTTTTCATTCATTTTAATTCTTGCACATCAATAGTTCTTTCTTTCTCCTATAGATTAATTATATTTAACGATGTATAGCAGAAACGACACGGTTTACTACTTTGGAACTCCTAAGTACATAAACATTGTATCATTGCACTTTCAGTAAGTAGGTATAATTTCTAATTTTTAAACTAGCGTACTTATCACCATACGCTCCCAAGATACGATGTAATTCTTTCGAAACGTATGTTTACGAAAGCCAAGGGAACATTAGACACCATTTAGTATGGAAGGGAAAACACATATTCCAGCATCTGTATTTTATCTTTTTTATGGTAGTATTATATACACTGATAGAAAGAATACACATATAGACAACGATAGATATATAGATAAAGATACACATATAGAAAGAATGTAAAGTTTTTCATAATTTTGTTGTTTTTATTCATACTTGTTTTCCAAAGATCATTCGTATATTTATTTGTCATTCCATGTTTAACCACAAGCATTATTTTTGTTTGATCATAAGTCACGCTATCTTCCTTTAAGTAATGGCCCGGCATACCCAAACGCGTCAAGGCGTGCGACTCGTAATCTGAGGTTCGCGGGTTTGAGTCCCCATCTCACCAAACATGCTCGCCCTTTCAGCCGTGGGGGCGTTATAAACTGACGGTCAATCCCACTATTCGGTAGTAAAAGAGTAGCCCAAAGAGTCGGCAGTGGGTGGTGATGACTAGCTGCCTTCCCTCTCGTCTTACACTACTAAATTAGGGACGGCTAGCACAGATAGCCCTCGAGTAGCTTTGTGCGAAATTCAAAACAAACAAACGTTAAAGTAATACCATACAATTTTACGTTTACAGTAGTCATTTTTCTTTCCTAAGTTATTTTTTGAGAAAAAAAATTAAGAAACAACAGAATAGTTAAACTACGTGTATTCTACAACTTTTGTTGAGTAAATCATGTATTTTTTTGTTTTTATACGAGGCCTAAACTTTTGATGAAGTAGACAGCGTTAACTTTTAAATATGGTATTTGTTCTTGAATATTTTGCCTTGCGGCTTCGTTGGAAACGTTATGCTTACCAACTTCAATATCAAAAGAAAGCACAAAAAATCATTATTTCCTGGTTCGTTTTCAGTCAGAATTATGAAACCTGCTATCATTTTCGAAGGCAGTTTTTTTACTTTCATGTAAGCCACATTTTTATAGTTTATTTCTTATGTGAATGATTCGGTCTACAGACTTACAAAACGAGAAATCAGGTTTCGATACCCGTAGTAGAGAGAGCACATATAACCATTGTGTAACATTTTGTGACGGTTAATTCTACTATTCGTTGGTAAAAGAGCAGCCCCAGAGGTGATAGTTGGTGGTGATGACCAGCTGTTTTCCCTCTAGTTTTACACTGCTTAATTAGGAACGGCTAGCTCGTAGATTTGCTCAAAATTCAAAAACCAAACCAATACAAATCAAACAAGTATAAAAAGTACTTCTTAACAACCCCAATAGAAAAACGCTTCATTTCTCACATTTTTTTTGCAAAAATTTAAAGACTGGTTTTATCAGATAAAATGGTATTTAATGAGCTGCTTATTATAATACAACAACAAAAAGTTTATGTTTTATACAAAAATTAGCTTACCAATGATCGTAGTGCAACAAAATATAATATTACCAGTTAAGGAGTGATATCACATTTAATAAAGACTATAATAACGAGGCAAACAATCATTAACCTAGTTGATTATTAACAAGTTAAAGTAAATACAAATCTATTCAATTTCTTTAATATAAGTTTTTTGTTTGTTTTTTCAGATACAAATTTTTTAGCTCCTACCTCTGTCATCTCTTGTTTAATTTGAGATGTACAGTTTTGGACTCAGGAGATCAAACTCGTTCGACTGATGTATTTGACCATCTTCAAGGTCTACTACATTAATTTACTTTACACTCGACTAAAAGAATTTCAATTTGAGGGCAGGCTAGTATTTTTGGACAACTTTAAGATGGTTCTATGTAAACTCATTCTTATAAAACTGTACACTCATTATATTATTCCAGTATTATAATCTGTGCTGTTCTTATTTCCTTAATTTGTTAAAATTTTTGTCATGCCAAAATTTACTTAACTATGTCCTGTTATTGTTCATACTCGATTTCTTTTACGTAAAACAATTAGTACATCTATTACGTAATCTTTATAAACAACTAAATATGCATGTTTTATGCATGGTCTTGAAATACACAATAATCCACAAACAACTGTTTGTTATATCTATAAAGCATTTATTCCTTTAAGTTATTTAAGGATATTTGTTATGGCAATGAACCATAATGCACAAAGAGTTACGAGATTATGTTATCAGTACCACACGAAACATCAAGTGGAATCCTATTTTACCCATTAGATTTTAGGTTACACTTTTTCTTATTAAAGTTGAAGCTTATGCAACACAAATTTTAAATAAAATTTTAACAACGATTTTCAATAAACGGAAAGGTGAATAATTAATAACGTGAAATAAAAAAGTTAAAACTTTCTTTTGAAGTTTAACTGTGCATAAACTTTCGAATTGGCAGTCCAATTCTCATCTGAATGGTGTATAAAAAAGATAACGAGTTTCTGTCCAGAGTTTCAGACCTGACGATGAATGTAGCACTTGAGATTTGACCATCAGATTCATAATTTAAAATTTCTACTTATAAAGATAAAATGGAAATATTTTAAGCTTCTTATACAATGTCTTTTTGAAATTAGATTATCATATGTAAAAACAGAAAATGGAAACAAATTAATAATCATATTTCTAGTTATGTATTCTATAAGAAGTTCACGTGCAGAATGTTGTAGTTATATACAGAACTTATTTATTAGTTAGACACCATTTTTGTTCTTTACATATGAAAATCAAAAGGTTACTTTATCTTGAATCAGACATACTATAGGACCATTTACCTTTACAATAACTGTCTCTTATAAGCAACTATATTATCATTCCACTGGTGGTATCCTGCATAGAAGGACATTACATATAACACACTTGAAATGTAAGAAATTATATAAAAACGAAAATATTTATTTTTAAATCAAGTGTTTCTCTGGAGAAGTAATAACTATTTAAGGTTAAAAAGGTGTTTGTGTTTTCTTACAGTAAAGCCACATCTGGCTACCTGCTGAGCCCATCGAGGGGAATCGATCCCTGATTTTAGCGTTGAAAATCCGTAGACATACCGCTGTACTAACGGGGGCGATTTAAAACAAGTAGAAATTAAGTGTTCTACAGCAATGTCTTAAATGACACGTAGATTAACTGTGTAAATAAACATATATCTAATAAAATACTGGAAGTTGAATAAGCCTATATGTACAACATACGGAGAAAGGCTCAACAAACACCGTTTACAATCAGTGATGTCGAGAAACCCACTTGTTGAGAATTTTATATGCAAAAACGGCTCGTTTGGGTTCAGAAAATATTTTAAATAGAAGAGCGAACAACGTTTCGACCTTCTTCGGTCACCGTCAGGTTCACAAAGAAAGAGGTAACTGACCGGAAGCTGACCACATGTTTGGAAGGGGTTGTGTAACTGAGTGTCGCAATGTAGAGGGCGCGGTTTGATGTTTGAATATATAATTTTATCTATAATATTAATATAGGTATAATGGCGTTCCTTTATATTGGTTTATTTTGGGTTTAAGTTGTTGTATAAGTAAGGCTTCTTTAATTTTGCGTTTGTTTATGTTTGTTTCTTTATTTAGTATTTTAGTGTTTTCTATGGTTATGTTGTGTCCATTTGACTTGCAGTGTTCGAAAACGTGTGAAGGTGACTTTTTATGTTCTTTGAATCTGGTTTCCATTTTTCTACTTGTTTCTCCAATATAGAAGTCGTGGCAGTTATCACATTGTATTTTATAAATAATGTTGGTGTGGTGTTTGTCAGTGTAGTTCTTACATAGTATAGACCTTAGTTTTGTGCCTGGTTTTTGAATAAATTTAGTGTTAACTGGAATGTTATATTTTGTTACTAGTTTTTGCCAAATGTTGGTTATTTGTTTGCTGATGTCAGGAATATATGGTATACAGCAGTATATCGTTTCGTGATTTTTTGATTCGTGAGATATATTTACTTTTGTTGGTTGATTTTGCTTTCTGTCTAGGTGTGTGCGTATAATGTTTTCTACGGTTTGTGGGGGAAACTTATTGATGTTGATGAAGTATTGTTTTATTTTGTCTAATTCATCGTTAATTTTATCTGGTGAGCATAGTTTTATGGCTGTGTTTATCTGGTTTCTTAGTATGTTGAGTTTTTGTTTTGTTTCATGTGCTGAGTCCCAAGGAATGTATAGTCCAGTATGGGTGATTTTTCAGTGGATTTCTGTTTTGGATTACAGTCAATCCTACTAATCGTTAAGAGTAACCCAAGAGTTGGCGGTGGGTTGTGATGACTAGCTGCCTTCCCTCTAGTCTTACACTGCTAAATTAGGGACGGCTAGCACAGATAGCCCTCGAGTAGCTTTGTGCGAAATTCCAAAACAACAAACAAACATTATATTTTAAAGCAAATATCTGTGTCACGCACCTTTACAAACACACCCAGTATCTGAACTCCAAACCACAATTATAGCCCACGTAAAACATATAAGTGTAATCACCCATGTTGTGCTACATGTTCGCGCCCTAATAAAAGAACTTCCAACAGATGAGCACACCTTACCTTCCACACCAAGCAAACACTCACCAGGTTAGCGTATTGTACTATTTGTTTATGGTGATATCGAGGAAATACCTTGCTTAAAGTGCACGTGAGCTCATGCACAGCACGCTATCTAATGATTCCGACAAACCAGTTGACCTGCAACACGCTCACCAGAATATTTCACTAGTAATTTATAAAAATCGATCTATCTTCCTGAAAGTGTTAAGCCATAACACATGTATAAATGATTTTTTTCTTTTCTCCAAGTCGTGAGCTAATATACTATTTTATTTATTTTGTATGTGTTCTGTTTATTTGTTTTTCGTGTTATCTCATAAAAAGAGTTTCAAAATTTTATAATTTAGCTTTACCTTTTCTTTTTCAGTTCGCTGCTGATTTACTTGTAACTTTATAGGCAACGAGTTTATTTTCCACACTGAATGGTTGATTCTTGCAAACGTCTTTCAGTTTAATTTGCTGGTTGGATTGCTATCGGTCTGGCCTGGCATGGCCAAGCGCGTATGGTGTGCGACTTGTAATCCGAGGGTCGTGGGTTCACGCCCGCGTCGCGCCAAACATGCTCGCCCTCCCAGCCCTAAGGGCGTTATAATGTTACGGTCAATCCCACTATTCGTTTAGCTTCAGGATTGCCTAAAGGCAGGTGATAATTGCTGTTGCTATCTCTACCTTCCCTCAAGTCCGTCAGTGCATAATTAAAGTTGGCTATGCGCAAATAGCCCTTTTTACATATTTCCGCAATGATTCTGAAACAAAAACAAATAAGCCAGACATGGCTAGGTGGGTTAAGGCATTCGACTCGTAATCCGAGGGTCGCTGGTTCAAATTCTGGTCCACCAAACATACTCGCCCTTCCAGCCGTGGGTGCGTTATAATGTGACGGTCAATCCCACTATTCGTTGATAAAAGAATTGCCCAAGAGTTGGTGGTAGGTGGTGATGACTAGCTGCCTTCCCTCTAGTCATACACTGCTAAATTAGGGACGGCTAGCACGGATAGCCCTCGAGTAGCTTTGTGCGAAATTCAAAAAACAAAAGCAAGCTATTGTTCTAAAATAACAAACTTCTGATGTAATAATATATAATTTTTGCCTTGTAATTAAATAAATTATATTTAGTAAATAACAATGAACATTGAAGATAACGTTGTAGAATTCAGGTTAGAAAACATTTCTCAAATATTTAGGTTGGACAAAATAGACTTTAAATGTGTAGTTAATGCAGCCAAAAACAAAAGTGACCTTTGACATTTAACCTTAGCTTTGGGTTCAACAGTGAGAGATGACTCTTACGTTGGGCTAATGTTTTCATTTATCAATTGCAATAGCTCACACGGTTTGTCCCAGTCGACGTATCGTTCATCAAGCATCACAAATTATTCAAACCATTATGTAAGATAATGTTCAAGCTTCAGTCTTAGGTGTTAAAAGCAGCCTTCTTCTACTCATATTCGCTGTCAAGTTAACTAGTGGCTTTGTGTACCCGGATTACGAATCCAAACGTTTTGGTTCACAACTTCCTGCCGCAAAAACGCTATCTTTTCTGTGGAGTCTTGCGTACATTTCAAGAGTGACAGAAAACTTCCATAGCAAGGCTAACAAGAGAAGTCCATACAATTGGTGATGTGCTATCAAGCTCATTTGGTAAAAAACTATGAACGGTTATGAGCGGGTTTTTTTCGGGTAGCTTTAGGTGAAATTCTGAAACAAACCAAAGTCGTTAGAGAAGTCAACAGTTCTCCTAAAAAAACAAAAAACATGACACAATGTCGGATAGAAACAGATCTTTATTGTCTCGAACGCTTTATACCCCTGAACTCGCCATTATAGTGAAAAAACACACAGTGAACGAAACAAGCTGTCAGAAGCCTGATATCAGAGAACCTATTTTCGATACATTCGTGCGTTCTCTTAAGTCTTACATTGTCTTCTGACAGGAAAAACTGCACGGTAGCACAGCGGCATGTCTGCGGGTTCACACTGCTAGAAACCAGGTTTCGATACCCATGGTTGGAAGAGCACACATAGCCCATTGTGTAGTTTTGTGCTCAGTTTTAAACGAACCAATAAATTGGCAGGAAATACTGGTCAACCAACGCCTACTTGACTCCTGATCTTGGAAGTCCCTTAAGGACACACGAGTCAAGGAAGTTCTCAAGTTTAAAGTAACTTTGGAGAGTGTTGAAAATAGGCAGACTTTTAATTAAAAAACTTTCGACGATTCCTCTTTTTATGTAATTATCAGTTTTACATAAATTTCTTATTGATTTCTTATCAGTTCGATGTCCATAATCTCTCATATGAATTAAGATGACATGGTTTTGGTTTCTATATTATCAGAAGTCACAATGGCATTTGTTGACCAGTTTCGTTTTGTTTTTTTACTGCCAGAAGATAGCACGACGCTAAAGAGGACGCACAAATGTGTAGAAACTAGTTTCTCTCTTATCAGACTTCTGACAGTTTGTTCTTTTTAGTGTAGTTTTTCATTAATTGGTTCCACTATATTGTGTTTTTTTATAATTACTTGTCATTCAACCTCACGACATAGTATGTGTTTAAGTACATCTTAAAAAAATCGATATATTATGGAAATACATAAATAAATCTAATATTCATCCAGGTAATCACTGGTAGCCATAAATGTATAAATTATGGAGTTTTTTTATTTTTATATTTTGGTATTTAATGTAGTTTACAAAAATTCCTGATTTTTCGCACATGAACAGAACCATTTTAAACACAAAATACCGATACTATTGAAGCGTTGGTTCATTTATTTCATTTTTAACGTTAGAACATTCAGTTAAGGACTTGGATGTGATGTAGCTCATGCAGTCAAGTTCTTTCATGTATTGGAAATCCCAAAACGCCTTATGTACTATTCGACACGTCGCTTTTTAACTTTATGAGTTCAATTGACAGAAGAAACCGACAACAACACATAAAGCTGCATATAACCGTTTAAATAATCTTTTGTACTTTCTTCTAATATCATGATTTTATATGTATATATATATAATATACTCTTTTGTGTTGCAATTTCTTCTTATTACAAAAAAAACCGGCATGGCCAGGCGGCTAAGGTACTAGAGTCGCAATTTGAAGGTCACGGGTTCGAATCTTCCTCACAACAAGCGTGTTCGCTGTTTCAATCGCGAGGTGTTATAACATTTCGATCAATCCCACTATTCGTTGGTCAAAGAGTAACCCAAGTGTTGGCAGTTGGTGGTGATGACTAGCTGCTTTCCCTCTAGTCTTACACTGCTAAGGCCCGGCATGGCCAAGCGTGTTAAGGCATGCGACTCGTAATCCGAGGGTCACGGGTTCGCATCCCCATCGCACCAAACATGCTTGCCCTTTCAGCCGTGGGGGCGTTATAATGTTACGGTTAATCCCACTATTCGTTGGTAAAAAGTAGCCCAAGAGTTGGCGGTGGGTGGTGATGACTAGCTGTCTTCCCTCTAGTCTAACACTGCTAAATTAGAGATGGCTAGCGCAGATTGTCCTCAGGTAGCTTTGCGCAAAATTCAAAACCAAACAAATAAACCTTTAAAACATTACGTAAACAGCACCGTCTTTGCAATGATGCCTAAATAAAATTTCTAGATCACTCTGTTTAGTCGCTTTTTAAGATAAGGTGAGATTTTGATGCCACACACAACATATTGAAAATTATTGACATGTCGGATAAAAATAATCTGAATAGTACACGAGTACCAACGTCATTTATGGCACTCTTTACATTAGGAAACAAATGTATACGTTACAGGTGTACGTGGAAAATCCATCTGTAGAATATTATTTAGTAAGTTACACAACTAAAAATAACGTTAAATGTTTCTTTTATCGTAAATTACCTTATTACGTCAAATTCCAATGACGTTTTTTTATGTCCTCCACGTATCTACACATGTACACTATTTATCCGAATAATAAGAATCTGTATTACATATTTGCCTGTTTTTTATTGTCTTTCTAGTTCATGAGTAAACAGGCACTAAAATGTCTCACACTTGCTTATTGCATGACCAAAATAACAAATAGGTTTTTTTGCATCCCGAAGGTTAAGAAGTTTGAAAAGGGCAATATGTTTGATTTCATAAATATTTGAAGTATGACGAATCTGGAAGAAAGAATAAATACGATATTTTTATGGATGTATATATAGCATTTTAGAAACTTGAACAAAAATTTGAATACTGGAGAAACTGGGGATAGAGGAAACTGCTCTGCAATAGGAATAAAAGGCAGATAGGAATGGTTGTAAATACCAACAAGAATTCAATATACAACAATTGACAAATGAAATCAACCACGAACCACAGTAATCTATTTCAGTCATAAAAATGCTGAAAGTAAAAAATATCAGAATAATGCTTATGTCCATAGGACAGTGTGTCATGTGGTCAGATCAAACTCGATGCATGATATTCTGTACGTGACGCACTAAAATCTTTGTGTGATATTTCCAATGTGAAAGCTTCTTAAGTGCATTGGTAATGTGAAGTGTATTTTCATGGTACAAGTTAGGTCCTTCAGGCTTTTTTCAGTGGTAACATTATATTCCACAAATATCTGTGGATTATCAGTGATGAAGTGTGTTCTCTTATATTCAATGTTATAATTTGAAGATGGTCGATGTTTTCAAGAATACAGTGAAATTCTTTACTATAATGGTTTGAAGAGCAGAAAGAAAAGTTCCGCCATTTTCCTTTGTTACAACAATTCTCAGATCTTAATCTGTTAAGAATCTGAGACGTATTGAAGTGCGCTGTTAAAGCATAGATGATTTAGCATGTGATGGTTGAAAACGTTATTGACATAAGATTTCTAATTTACTGGCCAGGCAGTGTATGTGTAACTATAAACCATATATTTTTATATACAGGTGTGTCGAGAGCCAGCACGAAACCCTGGTCAAACATCTTCGACGGGACCTCCTTTTTCTCTCTTAACATTTTACAAAACGTATCAAAATGAAGAACCTGAATTAGTACAACAACAAGTTCATAAACAAAGCGAAATAATAACATCAGCCGTTATTAACATCACAGTGTAAGTATAAAGACGTTAATAAAGTAACAACAAATATGTATTAAATCTATAAAGTAACAACAAATATGTATTAAATTTATAAAGTAGCAACAAATATGTATTAAATCTATAAGGTAACAATAAATATGTATTAAATCTATAAAGGAAAAACAAATATGTATTAACTCTATAAAGTAAACAAATTTGTATTAAATTTATAACGTAACAACAAATATGTATTAAATCTATAAAGTAACAAATATACACATTAATTATTGCTTAAATTATTATTTCATTCATTTGAAGCTTTTATATGCAAATAAAAAATACAAAATATGCTCTTTACGATAATATGAAGACATAGACTAGAGGTTCATTACGAGCTTTATTGTATAATCAGATTTCATTTGTCTGGACCTCAGAACAGTTGCCCTCTTTGCCCCACCCCTTCCCTTCGATTTGACCAACTTACCATTAGCAAAGTTTCATTCTATGGCAATAAAACAAGGTTATACGTTTAAAAATAAAACCATGGAGCGTAGGAGTCGTTTTATCAATATTATGTTATTATTTTAATGTTCTACATTCACTTCTAAAGAAATAAGACCATTTCTAGCAATGGTGTTTTATTATACGTACAAGTGAAGCACAGCGCCGTAAAGTAATTAATATGCAATATCTGTTTTACAGAATAACATGAATCATATTGTTGTAAACTGCACTTCTACTGGTTGAAAATCCCACAACAATATGAATATTGTTATTATGTTAAAAGAAAGAGTTTTAACACATTTAAATCTGTATTGAAAACTTATAATTTTTAATACCATCTTTATTGGATTACAATCATTATCGTCCGACATAATTTGTATATGTTTTTTCCCAATGTAAACTATCAGAAGTTCCTTGGAATAAAATATCTACGAAAAAATGTGTTTCGTGATTATTTTAATCTTTTTTTTTTCAAATAAGATTATATCTATTTGAATTTTTTATGCCATCAGAACGGCTCTTTATTTTCATCATTACTCAACAACGAAATTATAGTCTACGGATTTATAATGCTAAAATGAAGGGCTCGATACCCCTCGGTGGGCTTAGCAGATAGCCTTATGTGGTTTTGTTATAAGAAAAACACACATACGACATTTTAGTATAGTTGTTAACACTGTGTGTGTTTTCTTATAGCAAAGTCACATCGGGCTATCTGCTTAGCCCACCGAGGGGAATCGAACCCCTCATTGAAGGGTTGCAAATCCGAAGACATACCGCTGTACTGGTTGGGGTAGTTGTTAATACACATTAATTAAACCCTTCTTAATTCCCTATATTTTGTTTTATTTTAATTATTTAATATGGCAGACTAACATGTTTTCAAAAACTTAAAACTTCCTAAAAGTATAAAACATAAAATAGAGAGGTTAAAGCTAACATTGGAATTATGTTTTAAAAGTAATTTCATGTACTTTATATACAAAGTGTTTTATAAATCAAGCCTTAATTGTTCAAATGACTGTTTCGCATGCCCTATCCTATTGGTACAGTGATATGTCTTCGGACTTACAATACTAGAAACCGGATTTTGATACCCGTGATGGATAGAGCACAAATTGTAGCTTGATGCTCAGTTACAAACAACAAAAACGATTGTGTTCACAAAACAGTATAACACTGTGTAGCTCAATTTGACCACACGGAAGACAACGTATGCATTACATTGACATGTTTAAAAATGTTTGTATATGCTTTTGGAAAATGGATTTTAAATCCATAGGTTCGTCATAATGTGACCATGATTTATCATAACACTTAAAACGAGTTAGTTTCCTGTTTCTTGGATGACCAACAAATTTGTCCACATCGAATTTCAGAGCCTTTCATGCGTCGGTTTATAAGAGTGGTTATTTAAACAGTGGAAATAACTTTGATTGTTTATTTTGAGTTTTTCACAAAACTACACGAGAGCTATCTGTGCTAGCTACTCCTAATTTAGCAGTGTAAATCTTTAAATACTCTTTTACGAATGAATAATGGGATTGGCTGTCACATTATAACACACCCACAACTGAAAAGGCAAGCATGTTTGACGTCACGGGGATTTAAATCCGCGACCATCAGATAACCTAACCACCTGGCCATGCCGGGCGTTGATTCTTTGTTTTGTTGAATTTATTGCAAGGCATCTTGCTCTAGCCGCCCGTATATTTGAAGTGTTATAGTAAAGGAGATATACTTAATTAATACCATGCACCACTAACACTGTATCACAGCCAAAAGGGGGAGCATATTCAGTAGCAGGTTTCGATCCCGCAACACCACAGTTGTTAGTAAAACTTCTTAGTCATCAAGCCACACCAGGTTTATTTTTATTTGAAACAATCGTTATCTTAATTGTTTAACCAATTACTTTCTCATAATTCAGTTTATGAGTTATTTCCGCCAATTTAAGTACTGGTTCTGTTTTATCGTTTGATATGTTGAATAACTTACTTATTTTGGCCACAAAACAGACAATTTTGTAAATTTATTTATATATATACTGGTACCATTGTTATATTTACATGAATAAAATATACTCATTAATGAAATTTTTGCTTTTTTGTTTGAGTTTCTTCTGGCAGTTAGGGCGTGATTTCGAATTATAAAACCGAATATATTCACCCTTTTAGGTCGGGGGGCATTGTAATATAACTGTCAATCCCACTTTTCATTAGTAAATAATATTTCAAGATATATTAATTGGTGTTTTTGACTAGCCGCCGTCTCTTTAGTCAATGACTTTAAAATTTGGATTGACTGGTACTGATTGCCTTGTTGTTGTTTTGTGCAAAATGCAACAACAAAGCGTGAAATTAAAAACACAACAACAAATAATTAGTTATTTGGTATTAGTGATGATTTTATCAGTGGTATTTTTAATTGTGATTTCTTATTTTCATTAACGACTTTATTATCTTTAATATGAACTTTCAAACTTTATCTGCTTAATACATTAACAACACATAATTCACCCTTAAAATAAACTGTTGACAAGTCGTTTAATATCAGACTTGTCAATGTATATAAGTATATAACTTTTCAAACTTATTCTGATGCATTTTATATTTGATGAACACTTTACTGAAACATTTCACTTCATTTTATTTGAGTTTTCTTGTTAATGCGCAGAATTAAGAAATTATCCAGTTTATCTTTTTAATACTAATTAAATACTATGGTTAATACGTTTAACATTATGCAAAAATGAAAAAAGTTAAGCATAATCATTTGCTTCTTTCTGCTAAAATTTGTTGTTATAGCAATAATACCCATTTATTAGCAAAGTTACATTTCTCTTGACTACTGGAGCAGGTGTGGTCTAAACTTTCGCGTGTCGATCTACAAGTCGAAAATTCCAGGTTCACACCATGATACCGCTGAGCTTTAGCATTATGAAAACAAATGTTGGACTTGTTATTCAGTTCAAAGAGCCATGATGACCTTTTTTTGTGGTCAACAGTTCCAAATTAATGACAGATATTCCAGAACTCTACGGTCGTTCATGTTGAAAGTTCTCACTTTCTGGCAACTGTAACTCAATCTTTTCTTGTTGTTTTCTTCGCTACATGTATTTACATCTTGTCTACCACAGGAAGTCGATCCCAGTGTGTCCTTAAACTTATGGCTACCATACCGATAAGAGCGGCTAACATTAATCCATTTGATCTTTATAATTTAATGAGATCAATAGAAGTTCACTGTTTTAAGCTAGTTGAAACTAAGACTGAGTTTGTTACATGAATATTAGCTACAAATAAACGATTTCACACATTTTCATTATTTTCATGACAAGAAAACCAAGTCCAAAATAAGTATCACATAATTGAGCACAATCCTTTCAAAAATACATTTTGTGAGTTACTCAACAATTAATGGTTTCCATCGCCAATTTTTTGGGGTTTTTTATAAAGTTTGTTTTTGTTTTGTTTTTTTAATTTTGAGCAAAGCTACTCGAGGGCTATATGCGCTAGCCATTAATAATTGAGCAGTGTAAGACTAGAGGGAAGACAGCTAGTCATCACCACTCACCGCCAACTCTTGGGCTACTCTTTTGCCACGAATAGTGGGATTTACCGTCACATTATAACGCTACAACGGCTGAAAAGGCGAGCATGTTTGGTGCAACAGGGATGCAAACCTGCAACCCTCAGATTATGAGTCGCACGTTTTAACCCACCTGGCCATGCCGGAATTTTTTATAAAAACTCTACTCTTTTGTTCAAGTTTTATCTGTCAAATAAAAATTCAGAAACGTTTACATAGCCAAAACTTTTCTTAGTGCAAGCTTCTCTCCTACAGAAGAGTTATTTAAGTAAAATTAAATTTATTTTATCAAACAAAAGTATAATTCGTTTGAGCAGTTCAAATACTGTTGGATATTTTCTTATTTTATTGCTGATAAAATATTTTTATATAATGTCTGTTTAATGTCGAGTCTGAACAGTAAGTTAGTTCACAATGTAGTTTGACAAGCAAAACTACCCGTCCCCAGTGACGAGAAAAGTTTAATTTAATTTCTAGATTTAAATTATTTCAACGACTCTGCAAAGGTTAATTGTGTTGCTCTCACAACCAAAGCTCTGAGCTGCATATTCCGCTCACCATAAAAAGTAATTATTGAACAATTCAGTCATGCTACGAGCTGTTTAATAATAGTATACATTAAACTTTTACATTTATTCTTTATGACATTTTGACATTTTAATAATTCCCAACAAGTTATTGACGTTAACATTATTCATACCTGTTATTATGTCATTTCAAAATTGAATGTTGAGTTTTGCCTGCGTGCATAGCTTTTCAAACAGGAGACAGTCGAGCGATCGGACAAACACTGAGGTTCGCAATATGTATATATATATATATATAAGATATTAAAAATATTGTGTCTAAGATAATTCTTAAAGTGATACGAATATTTTTCACCATTTTATGGGTTTGTGAATATTCGTTCATTTCAGATACGGCCTTTAATCAAAACAATACAACTAAATAAACTGTTACTTTGTGAGAAAAATGTTTTTTTGTTTTGTTCACTGAAGTAATGTAAAGTCCGTTATGTAAGGACTGCTTGCGAAAATCTCTTCACAATAAATTAAACGCTTTCATTTTCGTGACAGCTGAAACAGTAGTGAAATTTCTGATATAGTTGTCATGATTGTTACTAACAGATCGGGTTTCATCTTATCTGTTGCCACCAGCTTTTTAATTTCATTAATATCACAAATGGTATTTTTATTCTGTTACTGAAATATTGCAAGTCGTTGTTTTTATGAAATTTATAATGAATTTTATGAATAACTAAAATTTATACAATGCAACACAGTTTGTTTTTATGTACACATGAAAAATGAAAGCACCAGTTTAATTTAAATAGGTTTGGCACACATTTTAAAAAATCTATCTTATTTTAATAAGTGTATTATCTACATATACAAGGCAGAAAAGATTTTATGGTTTTAAGAAACTGGTCTTATTAAAGATATCCATTCCACCCACCGGTGTCTCATCAAAAGGACTGGAATCTTATAATTCTAAAATTCAGGGTTTATTGCCGCAGACGAGCAAAAGGCAAATAGCATAACGCGCAGCTTTGCGTTTAATATGTAAACATTTGATATGACTTTTATATGCAAAAAACGGCTCTTTTGGGCTCAGAAAACACTTCAAATAGAAGAGCAAACAACGTTTCGACCTTCTTCGGTCATCGTCAGGTTCACAAAGAAATAGGTTCACATAGAAATCAAAACATGTTTAGAAGACCTAGCCAGGAGACTTGTGATACTTTCTACAGAAAACAAAAACAACAAACAGAAAGAAGACAACTTAGATAATTTTATTGACATCCAACAGCCAAACTTCCCAGGTAAAATTACAAATTTATATTTTCCAGAAACACCTAAAAACATTATCTTAAACAATTTTTTCAAAGAATTTTCTTACAAAACTATCAACATAATTTCACAAAACAGAAAACTAAAAAACAACCTTACAAAAAGAGACATTAATTCCATTAAAAACCTAAAACAAGACAGAAACATAAAAATTCTAAAAGCAGATAAAGGTAACGCTATAGTAATAATGAACACGAATGAATACATACAAAAAATGAATAACATCCTATCAGACACGAACAAATTTAAACCAATACACACAAATCCAACAAAGACACATGAGACGCAACTAAACAAATTACTACTACAAATGAAAAAAGCCAACACAATTTCACAAACACTTTATTCCTACCTACGTAAAACCGACTCACGCACACCGCAAATATACGGCATCCCCAAACCTCATAAACCAGATTGTCCATTACGACCAATAATGTCAACATATGAATCGTTTAACTACAATCTTGGTAAATACATAGCATGGGCATTCTCCAAATATGCAACATCAGCCAGCTCATTCATCAAAGACTCTTTTAATTTCAAGTCCAATCTAAATCAACTTAATCATAAAGCCTTAATGGCCAGTTTCGATGTTATATCCCTCTTCACAGAAGTTCCAACAACAGAAGCCTGCAAGATAGCCTTAGAACTCTATATTCGAGACCCTAACCCGATTATAGACATTCCCAGTAACCAGTTAGCAACCCTCATAGAATTCACCACAATAAAGACAAACTTCATGTTCAACAACCAAAACTATATACAAACAAATGGCCTAAGCATGGGCAACCCAGTATCGCCAGTTCTAGCCAATATTTTTATGACACAAATTGAAACACAAGCAATTAATACAGCATTACATCCACCACTATACTGGTACAGATATGTAGATGACACGGTTGCGGGATTCGAATCTACAGAACACATACTTAATTTTTTCAATCACATTAACTCTATACATCCCAACATTAACTTCACATGTGAACAGGAAGAAAGCAATCAAATATCATTTCTTAACCTCAAAATTATAAGAACCGACACACAATTCAAAACAGAAATCCACCGAAAAATCACCCATACTGGACTATACATTCCTTGGGACTCAGCACATGAAACAAAACAAAAACTCAACATACTAAGAAACCAGATAAACACAGCCATAAAACTATGCTCACCAGATAAAATTAACGATGAATTAGACAAAATAAAACAATACTTCATCAACATCAATAAGTTTCCTCCACAAACCGTAGAAAACATTATACGCACACACCTAGACAGAAAGCAAAATCAACCAACAAAAGTAAATATATCTCACGAATCAAAAAATCACGAAACCATATACTGCTGTATACCATATATTCCTGACATCAGCAAACAAATAACCAACATTTGGCAAAAACTAGTAACAAAATATAACATTCCAGTTAACACTAAATTTATTCAAAAACCAGGCACAAAACTAAGGTCTATACTATGTAAGAACTACACTGACAAACACCACACCAACATTATTTATAAAATACAATGTGATAACTGCCACGACTTCTATATAGGAGAAACAAGTAGAAAAATGGAAACCAGATTCAAAGAACATAAAAAGTCACCTTCACACGTTTTCGAACACTGCAAGTCAAATGGACACAACATAACCATAGAAAACACTAAAATACTAAATAAAGAAACAAACATAAACAAACGCAAAATTAAAGAAGCCTTACTTATACAACAACTTAAACCCAAAATAAACCAATATAAAGGAACGCCATTATACCTATATTAATATTATAGATAAAATTATATATTCAAACATCAAACCGCGCCCTCTACATTGCGACACTCAGTTATACAACCCCTTCCAAACATGTGGTCAGCTTCCGGCCAGTTACCTCTTTCTTTGTGAACCTGACGATGACCGAAGAAGGTCGAAACGTTGTTCGCTCTTCTATTTGAAGTGTTTTCTGAGCCCAAAAGAGCTGTTTTTTGCATATAAAATTCTCAACAAGTGGGTTTCTCGACATCACTGATTTGATATGACTGAATGTAAAAAATTTCTTTGGAAGTATGAATTTGCAACTCGACCAAATGTCTTGACACAATGATATCACCAGTAGCGCGTGGTTGTTTGTACGTGTTTATGCGTTATTTATTTACTTTTATGAGTTGAGAAACTACACTTAACACACCTGAGATAACACTTCTTATAGAAGCTGTATAATGAATGAACGAAAAATATCAAATGTCAAAAAGAAAAACTCGATAACAAGTTCACGCCACAAGCAGCAACGACCATCTAGAACACAAAAGCTGTTGGACAATAGAAGAGTAACAAAAACACGTACACACAAATATGACTTATATAATGTTAACGTCATATGAACTAAAAAGTGCCCACCGAATACGAACACCAGTTTCTTTATTCTGTAATGTTCAAAGCAAATTCTGCGACTGACGTACGAGATGAGTACTTAAAAGCCACGGTATAAAACTTTTCCACCGTTTCATGATACTCTAAATGTGACTTCAATGAAAAACAAACTTTAGAGGAAAACAAGTTCTAAGAGCATAAGTAATTTGTTTGTTTGTTTGTTTTGGAATTTCGCACAAAGCTATCTGTGCTAGCCGTCCCTAATTTTGCAGTGTAAGACTAGAGGGAAGGCACCTAGTCATCACCATCCACCGCCAACTCTTGGGCTACTCTTTTACCAACGAATAGTGGGATTGACCGTCACATTATACACCCCCACGGCTGGGAGGGCGAGCATGTTTAACGCGACGCGGGCGCGAACCCGCGACCCTCGGATTACGAGTGCACGCCTTAACGCGCTCGGCCATGCCAGGCCTTGCATAAGTAAAATATATAAAGTTAGTGAAGGCGCCATCTATCGAAATGTGTCAGTACAAAGACATGCAATCAAATTGTCAGACCGCAAAAGCCTTAATATTTGAAGTTAATATTTTGTCCGTTCCCCTTTAGCTTTAATAACTGCAGACAGTATTTTATGCTTTGTTGCAACATATTTAATGAAAGTGTCCAGAATGTCTCTAATACGCTCTCATAATTTTTTTGGAAGTAACATTTTATTTTTCAAGTTTTTTCGATCTATCAAATTCTCATTTAGGTTGAGATCGGGGCTTTGTTGGGGTCTATGCATATCGTGAATGAATCCAGTGACTTCTTTTCTACCAGAAGTAATTTCTGAATATGCTTGAAAAGTGTTTGGGGTTGTTATTTTTTTTATAGTAGATTCCTTTACAAATAATATGCAAGCCATGACGGATCTGTATCTGATGGTACTTACGCTGGTCCATTATTAAATCTATTTTGGTAACTCCTTCTGTTGCCTCCACAGACAAATATCCCCAAACCACCACACCGCTTTTCTTATGCTTTATGCTAAGCGCTATGCGTTTAAATAAGTATATTTCACCTTTTTCCTGCTGGTCATGCAACCAATGCTTTTAATCAAATATTTCAAACTTCGACTCGTCTGTCCATAACATCCTTTTCCAATCATCCAGTTTTGTACTTTTTAACAAATTTTAGTCTTTTGACAACATTTCGAGATCAAAGTAAAAGTTTTATAGCTACTACACGACCAGATAGTCCATTCTCGATAAGTTTTCTTGATACTGTAGATATGGACACTTTTTGTCATTTGGAACACAGTAGTTTTACTCGTGCTGCATAAACGAAGGTATTTCACATTAATACCATGAAATTTAAGTGTTCTACCTCTTTCTATACTTATTTTGATATTTATCTGTCTCAGTATCATAATCTAGGGTTTACGTGAGAGTGTTTGGGGATAATTTAAAGACTGCAGCAGTTTATCAGGGAATCCAACCAGCACCACGTAAAGCTTTCATCCGAACCCTGCTCTAGTGAGAATTTTCTACGCTTTTTTGGACAGTAGCATAAAATTAAAACTCAATATATAATGTTAAACACTGTTTTTATCAAAGTTTTTTTGTAAAGTGCTATTAAACTGATTTCTTCCAGCACATACCGGTACCATATACTAGCTTTTTGTTAACTTCTTTCTATATAATTAACATACTGCATGGGGTATCATGACAGTTATTTAAAATTCTAAATTTGATCAGTATGTTACTTCAATCAGAACTTCTATGACATGTTTTTGGTATAAGCATATTGAAATTCTAAAGAATGATAAGTATTCTCACCCTGACTCATTTAGTTATCAACAGGGATAAGTGAAGCATTACCATAGTGATGAAGTTTAAATTTTTTGTAATAGTTTGGAAGAATTAGTCTCAGAAAATATAAAGAATGACAAAATATTCTCTTGTTTTAACCCGTTTTCACAGTACTGTACACGTTTACCACTGAAAACAACACTATCACACTTTATAGAAATGATAGCAAACACGTGATGCTATCAGTTAATTTAACAAATACTTGTTAATCAGATAATGATTGTATGATAGTTACATACTCAAACAAGTGCACTTTTAAATAACATCAGTAAATGTTTATTTATTTATTTTTCACAAAGCATAAAAATGATGTAGCTCATTTGGCTAGCTTCCATTCCCCCCCCTACCTGTGGCACAAAGGTATGACTTCGGATGTACAATGCTAAAAACTTGGTTCCTACACCTGTGGTGGGCAGAGCACAAATAATTTATTGTGTGGCTTTGTGCTTAATTACAAACAAACAAGCTAACTTTCATGTGGTATTATACTTTTAAATGAATAAAGGTACCTAGTTCTGCCTTATTTGTTGTAGTTTTATTTTTCATTTTGGAGATACATCTTCTGTACTTACATACACAGAATATTGATCTTGGCTTGTCTTTTCAGTGTTTTGAATCTAGTTGCAGATTGGTTATAACATCCACACATGGTTATTTTCCTGGAATTGTCCTCAATCCTTTAATTGTCCAGTGTTTTAGCTCTCAACTGGATAATGAGCACATAGGTGTACTTGTCACCTATCTTGATAATAATTTGCCATCTTTCTGGTCTCTAGGTTCTTTGTTTCTGACTTTGAGTTCGTCTGCCTTTTTTTCTAGAATAGAGTTTATGCTACCCCTACCTCTACATCTCCATCCCTACCTCTTCATGTTAAGTTCTCTGGTTGGCTCAGCCTTGGTTCGCTCTGAAGTGACCTCCACTGCCCACAAGGGAGACTTTCTCTTCACATCCTTTTCCATCCCTTCCAATTCTCATATTTATTCTTAATCAGTTATGGATGAGCTTCAGTGTTCTAAGTGAGCTCTGTGACGTTGTTTTACTGATATGTTTCCCATTTTTAACTCATGTTCCCGTTTGTTTCTTTCCTGGATCCGTTTGCTTCTCGTCACCTTTCCCATCACCATTTAATGGGTTGGGTTTGCCAGCTTATTCAGTTGGCTAACTCTACTTTTTCATCAATGGTCCCTTTCTCTGTAGTGTCTCATCTAATTAGTTTTGATATGCCACCTTGTCTCCAATGGCTTATTTTAGTTTTCTTCTGAAGGAAACTGTTCAGATCAGAATGTAGACTGCTTCTCGTACTTTTGTCTCCCATTACCTATTTTATATGGCTTTACCCTTCTCTAGTGGATATCGTTAGTGCCCAGTGGTGATTTTTCTATGTTCTAATTTCACTCTGAATAAAGTAAATATTATATAATACTTACTTTATACTTTAAAAGTATAATAGTCTATTTTTATATGTTTTAATTTCACTCTGAATAAAGTAAGTATTTTTTTTTTCTTTTAGGGTTCTCTCCATGTGTCTTTGTTGCATATTCAGATCCCGTTCAGTAGCAAGTATTGTCAGATCAGATATACCTTACTTTAATCCACACTTGCATTATTTAAGTTTGTAATACACATTTGATGAGATGGAGTGTTTTGCAAGACCGAGTGGCATACATATTTATGCATGTATAATTTTTCCGTACTGTCACTCGTGAATTAGCGTGAGTAAAGCAGAAGGGGATTACTGCCCCTCTCTCCCACTACTCAAATTAAATAAAATGGAAAGATTCTGTTTTCACAATATGGTTTTTCAATTACCTTTTGCACATTCCTTGAATGTAGTTTGGAAATCTTCCCCACTTAACACTTTCTAGTTGCTGGAGTGATGGACAGTAGATACTTTTTCAAGAGTGTATCATATAGTGAGTAACATTATTTATATCTACTCTCTATTGAGAAGAAGGTGAAGCTGGAAACCCCCTAGGTTACTGTTTTCAGATATCTTGGCGGGCAGAAGCTTAAAATATCGGGTTTCGGCTGATAACACACTGTTTCTACGGCTGAGACTGGTAGATGCCCCCATATCAATAATTCTGGTTGCAGTAAGTTTACTTCCCTTTGCCCTGCAGGTGAGCTTGAGGGACTTCATATACGTCATAATGCCAGTCGTGTTCCTAAGATTGAGCGGACATTCCAAAACCTTCTCATACTACCAGGATAATGTAGTTTCTTCCTTACTCTTATAATTAAGTCATCTTGTTTTAACCTGCTTCTTATATCGGCTACAGAATGATTCGCTGTTCTTTCGGTTAAGTTGAGGCTCGTACACTTCCCCATCATTTCAGGTTCAGTTTGGTATATTTTCTGATTCTTATGGTTGACGTGGAAGTTTGTCCAGTAGTTACACTTTGCTTGTTTTCTCATTACAATTTCAGCTGTTTTTAGTGTAGCATTCTGTTTCCTTGTGGTTGAGATTTGTGTAAAAATATTGTTAATAGTCCACTATCTCTAGCCACATTACATTATGTATACTCATTTGATCATAGAATCGTCTATCATCATACATCTGTTACAGTACTAATATATATATATATGTACATGTTTCATAGCTTTAAATCGTGAAATCTGTGTTATCACTTCTAGTAAATTATTTAACACTATTGAGAAGCAGGTTATTATGTTTTTCTTTTTATACTGGTAACTAGAAGTAATCCGTGATGTGTATTCAAAAATACTATTTCTATAAATAATAAACAATTATTATAATCTAAGTGGTTAATAATTAATAGCCCCCCAGTGGCTCAGCGGTATGTCTGCGGACTTGCACGCTAAAATCCGGGTTTCGATACCCGTGGTGGGCAGAGCACAGATAGCCCATTGTGTAGCTTTGTGCTTGATTTAAAACAACAACAACAACAATAATAATTAATATATATCTAAATCAAAGCAGATGAACATCAAGCGACAAGATTGACCTAAAAAAAATACCATACCCTTGAAACAAAAAGTAACCCAACTTTCAGAGTGGTACAACGTACTGGCATTAAATATCACTAAAATAAATGAACTATGAGATTGAAAATTCTATCATTGAACTCATAGCTAAACAAAATAAGAAATTTAAATTGATTCTGGTAACTCTATAATAAGACAGTAATGAAACTTTAATGAAATTAGAAGATAGAATAAACAGTTGTGTTGGATTCATCGTTGAACAATTTCCATGAAAGTTAGATCATCTAAAGTAGAATTAACAAAGACGTTTGAGAAATACATGTTGCTACTCCAAGAACTAGATAAGAAAATAAACAAAGGATGAGAAACATTTCAACAACAGCTACTGTTGAGAAAGAATTATTGTATCTACGAAAAGTAATTAATATTGAACAATAATAATTATCCTGAAACAAATGAGTTCTTCAAAAATTAATAGATATGTCCATTGAAACCTTAATAATGACGGATATACAAATATATTGACGAAACTGAACAAAGTGGACTGAAAGATTCAGCTTGTAGTTATAAAACAAAATTCATTAGAAACTAAAATGTTTATTATAAAATTGAGAAAAATAGATAAAAATGGACAAAATTACACTAAGTGATGATTTAATTAAAACTAATTTAGCAAAGTTAGATTAAGAAAGACAAAGAAGTGAGGTTTGTTTGTTTTGGAATTTCTAACAAAGCTACTAGAGGGAAGGCAGCTAGTCATCACCACCCACCGCCAACTCTTAGGCTACTCTTTTACCAACGAACAGTGGGATTGACCGTCACATTATACACCCTCACGGCTGGGAGGGCGAGCATGTTTAGCGCGACTTGGGCACGAACCCGCGACCATCGGATTTCGAGTGCACGCCTTAACGCGCTCGGCCATGCCAGGCCTCAAGTACTGAATAATTAAGTCTAATTAATACAACATGGGTTTTGTAGAAACTAAGTGGGTGTAATATAGGGTCTAAACCAATTTAGTCATTTCATTGTAGCTACCCTTGTGAGTTTGCTGTTTTCTACAGCAGTTACTTTTTACTCTATCTGAAGGGATGCTAATTTTGCGTCAAAAATGTCAATGTTTACAACTAGTTTGCTGGTTGAGGGTATGCTGCATGTATGTTACAGCCGACAGCCGTGAGAGAATAACCAATCACAAGGTGAGACTATCGTAAAGAAAGGATATAAAGTGCTGGATATAAAACACTGTTTAATGTGAGTTATTTTTAATTAATTTAGTAGGATTCGGTTTTTAACTGTTAGTTATAATTTTGAAAACGTGGATCTACGTTATATCACTAGTCACCTTCCTAATGTGAACTCATTATATAAGATTTTAGATATTGGAAGTTCTGTCTTTATTGATCTCTACATGGAATATATCTCTCTCTGATACAGTACTTTAATAATAATAAGGAAGGTATAGACCTAGTAACAGTTCTTCACAGCAAAATTAGCGAGTTTTATTACTATACTTGACATGAAAAATGTCCTTCAATGGTAAAAAGTTCAGTAGAGTCATTGAGATAGTGATGAAAATAAGAAATCAATGGCTGCTGAAAGTGAATGATACACTACAAAAAGAAACACTTGGGTGTAAGAGCTTCATATCATTTTATACTTCACAAGCACACTCTGCAAACAGCTGTATTGACTACTGTTTTGGAACCATTTCCAGATACTGCCTGTTCACTTGCAATGATTTGCTATCCAACTGATGTTGCCAAGGAAGCAGTTCTGTATCTCAACATTGGTCATACTGCTGGTATTGCATTTGACCAGGCACTGTCTGCATTAGTCAAGCTGATTCAATGGACTTGGCTGATAACTGTGGTGAGAATAAGGTTGTTGTAACATGTTTTGAGCTACATATTGAAATTGGAACAATGAACGCACTCAGCCACTTTTTGAAAGAAAGTGGATGAATTGTCATAATTGTGAATGCAAATATAGCAACAAATAGGGCTGTGCACTGATTGCTCTAGGCATTATATTATTTGCACAAGAGATGTTCATTAGGTCACCACAGTCAGACTCTACGTACATCAACACACACCTCAAGGAATCTCCTTGCAGTTATCAAAATCTAAATCTGATAATCAGTGCAATCAGTACTCTGTAATTCTTAGTAGCAACAAGATTATTTTTTAGCTACCTGCAAAGCAAATTATGCAGTGTTTGCGGCCTCAACACAGCAGTGGACCTTGCTGTACTCTCATGTAAATATCTCAATCAAACTTCCTTTTGATGTAAGATTGGAGGCAAAAAAATGATACTGCTAAAGCTGTATGGCACCAGAATGAGATGTGGGCTGCTTTATGGGAAGTTGCAGCTACAACTAAACATTCAGTTGCATGTTAAGAAGCAATGTCTCTTACAAAAGTAATGGATTTCTTCCATTTTCATGTTAGTTATATAACACAGTATTTAATATGAAGTGAGCAAAATCAGTAAACTCCTGAAAGATAGCAGTATGCAAACCATTGCTGCCATTCTGCAACTAGTTTCTGTGTAAACAATAATAATAATGCATGGACAAAGTGATTTTGAACATACAATATCAAATGCAGATGAATTTACTGATAATCTCAAAATAAGGTATACCATCACAGTCATTTCAGACCCTAAATTTGATCAATATGTTTATTCAAGCAGAACTCTTTTGACATGGCCCAAGAATTCTAAAGAATAATAAATATTCTCACCCTGTCTTATCCTATTGTCAACAGGGGCCAATGAAGCATTAGCATAGTGTTAAAATTTGCACTCTGTAACAACATGGAAGAATCAGCCCCATAAAATGAGAGAATGAAAAATATTATCTTGTCCTAACACTGTATATGTACAGTTTGATGCTACTATAGAAGAGAGAAAGCCATGAGAAATGTTTACATTAAATAAGACACAATTTCTAAAAGGGAATTATTTGGAACTTTGATGTAGAATCCATATAAAAAATGTGAGTAGAGATACATACAAGTAGGCTGCTGATTTACTGTCTTCAGCTATAATTAATCATCAAGGTAGTTTTGTTTTTGTTATGAAGATTGCAATGAGCAGGCAAAAACCAACCAATTATGTATCGGACCAACTGACATGTATCTACTGTACAGTATTTTAAAATTCTTAAAGATGCCAAAATGATTTAGTATAAAAAACCCTGTTTTGGGTCCAAAGAGTTCTATCCATCTTAGGTCTTACCTTGGTGCTGAATAAGTCTTTGGTTGTTTAACATGTCTCTCTAAGCTGATCATGCCTACAGTCATGCTACAAGTATCAAACATTTTCTACTTAAATGTTATGTTTGTAAATGATTACAATCTTTTTCGCTAAATCAAATAACATAGTTAAAATTGAATATATTATATTTAATGTAAGGATATGACTGAACTGATTTCAATCTATTTATTAACTTTATAATGTATTGATGATGTTAAGTGAGTTAATAGATGTTATAAAAAATTTATTCAAAAGTAGTTATGGGCTCAAATTGATAAATTTAATAGTTTTGATAATAATGTATACCAAGGTGATTTTGTTAATTTTGATGTAGCAAAGTATCTAGATATGATGCATTAAAATGTTGTTGTATTTGAATCTCAGTCTGAGTCATTTCTTTATTCTAATTGTAAACTTTCTTTAGTTTGTGTTCTCTGTATTCCACTCACAGCTGTATACCTGGATTTAATATAAATCTAATGATAAACTTGAGTTCCAATGACTAACTTGCATGGCCATCTTGAGCTCTAATGGTGGCTGTAGATGCCTTACAAACATCTATTGCCTGGTATATTCTGAGTCACCAAGTTGTATATGTGCATCTCCATATACGTGGCCTTGTGGTCTCTCATGTAATATGGAGTATTCACTTTTATCCTTGCCATGAAAATCTTTTTCATCAACCCATCAATCAACACACACAGGTGTACCTTGTTCATCATCTATTTGTGAGATAGAAGACTAGTTCTCACTGCTGCAGTATCTTGTATCTTGAAGGATGTTCATTTTCTTGTCTCTGACATAACCTGCATATACTGGTATGTTGTGACTTGTTGGCAATTTTCAATGTTTGCCACATGCTCTAATCATCACTGGCACTGTTAACCAATTCACTAACTTGAGCTGACCATCAGTCATGCACTATTGTTTTTGTTCTGCCAGAAGCACCTATGGTGAGATTCACTCTTTTTTTTCTTTTTTTTACCAGTACCATCTTTGTGGATAGCTCCAGCTGCTTTATGTTGAAAGATCTACTGATACTTGTTAGTGAGCGATTTACACTCACTTGCAAAGTGCCCCTTTTTATGAGAAGCATAGCATTTCTTCTTTTTATTTGTTGACTTGTCACCTTTATGGCATCCTGCTGCTTCTCAGTCATCCCTGATTTAAACTTGGACTATTTATTCTAGTTTTTATCAAGTATACTCTGTCCATGATCTTTCATATACTATTCTGATAACTTGGTCTTTTGGTGCTCTCTCCTTTAAGAACAGTGAAATGAGTAATTATTAAGTGTTCAAATACTGTTATATCTGATGGTCCTTCAACACTATATATACAATTACTTATGTCAGTCCTTCTTGGGAAGTATCACATGGATGTCCACAAACTTAAATACAGTGTTGGGTTTAACTTCTCTAAACTTCCAGTGAAAGCCTTCTTTGGAAGGTCATAGAACTTCAGTAAAATCACAATTAACTTGATATATTCTGTGGCTTTTCCTGACAATAATGGCTATGTACAATTGTTAGCTTTTTCCTGTGAGAAGGAGCTGAGGTAGACTGCCCAGTTCTGACTTTACGTGAATCTTTCTGGTCTTGAAATTTGGGCAGCTTTAATTAGCTAGTTCTGACCCCATTTTCATGTATGTATCCTCTGTCTTTCTGTTGGGTGAGCTTGGCAATCTCACCTTTTTCTTTTATTCTCTTTATTTCCAATCTCTTATTTTACAATTGTGTTTCATGCTCATTTTCTTCTTTCAATCTTTCTTGTCCTCTCACTTCTTTTGATGCCTCTTTCTCTCTCTAGCTCATGTTGTTATTTAACAAACTCTCACAGATTGTCATATTTAAGCCAAATTAATTCATCCCTTTGTATCCAATAATCAAAGTCAGTCAGTATGATTATATAGTGTTGATGTGATATCTACGATATTTTTGCCACAACTACAGCTATGTGTATATAAGCCTATTTGTCATTCTTGTTTACATCTTCTTGTACTACCATTTACCACTGTAGATCTTAATTGGTTCACCACTATCAGATTTTGTAGGGCTGTATTTTTTGGAGTAGGTGTCTATGACTTTTTGGTGATAAATTTAAAGCATGAAAAAACAGCAAAAAAGCCCACGTTTTAAAAAATGATATATAAAAACAACCAAACCTATCTACAAATGTTTGTTACATTGCTGGTTTTCACAGTTTTATCTATAACCGTAAGTAATTCTCTTTTTCATCAAAGTTCATACAGGCTGATTCAGTTATTTTAAAACACAATTTATAAGACAAATTATTCCTCTACATTTTGTTATTACAATACTTTCACTTTAACAGTTGCCACTGTACACATTGTATCTGTAAACTTATGATCACACGATGTTAAACAAGGACTTAATGATTTTTTGATGACAGAAGTCTAGAACATTCCATGTAATACTAGATATTTTGATGTAATAATACTCAGTTAAACCAACAAGAAACTCAGAAAGTTGAAACAATATGAAGTCATAATCTCACTACTGTAAACAACTGCTAATTCCTGACAACTGAACTACACACATGATATGTAAACAGTTATGTTTTGAGAAATGACTAAGACACCTGTGCTATATAAACTATCTAAATCTTTATTCTTACAATAAACTGAAACAGTCATGTATATCTAACAAGGACATAATTCCAGGAACTGTAGACATAAGCTTGTAGAGAATAAAACTCCTCCCATAGGATAGATGTGAAAAACCTGGCTATTACAGCTAATACTATGTTAATATATTCTAAGAACGAGTTCAGCCTAACTGATAAAAACAACAAACAGCTAATCAAACAGGAATTAGCTTGACTTGTGGAATAATGTTCAGTTGAAAATAACCTATCTATCCCAAATCAGATAAGAAGCTCATTATTTACAGACACCAATCAATGAGTCCATAGTTTTACTGATAGAAAATCTTGCAGGATGTTGATTGAATCTAGTTTTACAGCTACAGTAGGTTGACCTATTTTGCTAATAACAGGTAAAAATTTCCTTTCAGGGATTAAGGAAGAAGGGAATAATATGAATAGCAAGTTGACATAAAGCTTCAATAAGAGGCAAGTTAGAAGTTACCCTTATTGTACACCTCATTATGTAAAAGAATTGACATGAAAACTGGCTTTATGCAGAATCTTGAATGCAAGGTTAGGCCAGCTTTATGTAGCTTCTTAGCCTGCGATTAAGAAATTCTTATGCACTGTCTGAAAATTAATACATCAGAGGATGAACACCCTGTAACAACAAAAATGAGCAGCCATTGTACCACCCAGAAGTAAAATATTCATACTAGAATTTATTTAAAAATTTAATTTAGTGATTGATCCATAATAGAATAAAATACATCCAAGAATAAAGGTGCCATCATCACTGGGATCTTGAACACAAGAAACCATAAAATTTGAATCTAATTTTGATGTGGCTTTGAGCAGGTAGTTCTTCCACATCAAAGATAATCAGAAGTAGTCACCTTTAATGGTAGATGTAAGAAGTCCAATATTAAATACTTACATAAGAACAGCTTACCACCTCACAAGACCTGTGTGACCAGAGCTATTTAGGCCTTAAAGTTCATCAGTACCAGCAGTTACGTAACTTGCTCGTGGAATATCAAGGCACTTTTTCCAGTCAATCACATGATTTAACACAAACAAATGAAATCAAGACTGATGACATATAGGAGATGCAACCATGACAAATCAATTACCCAGATGACTCACACTTGTAAAACAAGCTGATACTTTCAAAGAGTACTTATTCTTGGGTATTATCTACTGTACACAAAGTAAATAAAGTCACAAAAAGGGATACCTACCCACTGTTAAGGATACTATATCAGGATCAAAATGGTTTTCATGTTGGATCTTAAGAGTGGGTTTTGAAAAAGTGCACGTCAACAAGCAATTAAAGAGGAAACAGTCTTTTATTACAGTAAATGGATTGTACATTTCTCCTATCATATTTCAAGAATTGATGGTGTGTGCCTTGTCTAAACAACATTGAAACATTGTACTCACCTACTTGGAGAGGTTGTTGATAATGTGTGCAATGGGCTAAAGAGAGATTTGGATTGGTTAAGGAAGGAGAACCTTAAACTGAATCTCAAAAAGTGTAAATTATTCAATCAACTGGTGAGCTTTCCTAAAGACATACAGTCAGCAAATAACAAGTATCTAAAAATATGTATCAAATATTGACTCTGATTTTGTTCACTATAATAAACTGCACAAACTATCATGTTTACAAAGTATTCTGTTTGAAAAAGCCCTTTTATTTAAAAGATCAACATCATCCATTTTGTTTTATTGAATATGGTAAAATGTTTACAATGACACAGTCAAAATGTTACTTTCTTTATTGACTACCACAATGAATTCAAACTTATAAAATTATATTATTCATAATTAGATATATATTGTTGGATTGTTATTCACTGTCATTGTACAAGTGTGCTTTATTATCAGTGTTGTGCATTCTGCATTAATAAAAGGGAATAGTGTGAAAATGAAAATATAATCATTCTTAATCTTACTTGAAACTAACACTAAAAAGGGGTGGTACAAAATGCATTAGATTTGGTTAATTTAGTTATATTACATTTTAGTTTTATCTTTCTTTTTAAAATGTTTTCAGAAAATTCCACCATACAAAAAATTAAACAAGTTTGTTTTATCAATATCTGGATATAATTTTATTTGCTTTCAGACTACCACAAAATCTAAATTGCGAGAGAACAGCTATTTTACCATATTTTGTAAGCATCATAGTGTAGCACAAAACATTAAGCCATGTGTAGTAAATCACAATGTTTGAGAATGAACATTTATATTTAGATAAATAAAAACACAAACAAATATTTCAGCAAAAAAAAGACAATATATTTCACATAAGTCAACAAATTCGACTTGGATTTAACCTAAATAACAAAAACAAAGTTTATTATTTACAACGTAAGAAAATACAGCAACACGGGAAAGCATTTCTCACCTAATGTAATCAGATCACTCATGTAATCACAGTATGACATATAAAGCTACCATCCAGTTTTCAAGGATTGAGCTACCGCACACAAAATGTAAGCAACAGTGAAAAACAAATAAAACAACTTATTAGCTATTGCTAAGGTAATTCTAATTTGTAATTTCACCTGAAAAGCACTTTTCCACATGGATTATCTATGTTCCTTATTTCTATGTACAGATAATAACATAATTATTGGTGAACTGGACTGCCAATTTGAATTTGACATGTACCCACTTCGTGTTAGCCTTACTGTTTCAATTATAGAAACATTGTCCCTATCAAAAGTATTTTCTGTGTAAAGTGACTACAATAAATCTTTTAGCTTGAAAGAGTAGAAGACATATTTAAAAAAAACAGTAAGTCTTTATTCCACTTGACTGTTAAGAGATAAATATTTTACATGTCAGATATGCTGCCCTATTAAGATAAAATTTTCTTAAGTGAGAAAAAATGCATATGCTGTATATTATAAAAAATACACATATATGGCATAAAATAAAACGTTCCAGCATATTTTAGTATGTCCTCTCACTCAAACTAAACAATCAATAAAATGGGGGTATAATTATATTCTTAATTATATTATATTCCTGATATAATTAATTACATCAGGAAGAAGTGGAAATGTACCATAAATATCATGAAAAATAATTCCAAACCAAGAGTGCAAAATAAATTTCATTTAAATCATCAGTAGATGCCCTAACTACATGCTTCGAGATAACTGTACATGGATAACACACATTAAGATATATAAAATAAAAAGTGCAAACACTGCATCAGTCAACAGAGCCGAAATATTGGGTATAATGGTGATGTAGGAGACAAGATGAAAAATGAATTGCAATTTCTAATGTAAATTTCTAGTAAATTGATTATGATTAGTTTTGAAGAAATGTCTTTATATTTTGAATTCAGAGAACAGAAATTAACTCTAATTTTATGGATGTTTTAAATTTTAAGCTATGTGTGATCACAGAACCTTCCAATGATTCTGATAAAAATGAAAGTAGTAATGTGTGAAATTCAACATCATTCCCTCGATACTGTATAGCAGCAAATCTACTGTTTTAATGCAATTTAGAAAATTAAGTTTAATTGTTCATTTTACAACTCTCACTACATGTAGCAGTTTGATTCTTTTGCTGAGTTAAAAGAAAGCATGAATTTTTCTAATTCCTGTTCTTCACAACTCAATTGTGAAATAAATTTGACAATTTGTGTTTTAAAACTCTGATAAAAATACACGGATTGACAAGGGGAGAATATTTCAGCATTAGTTTTGTAACTATAAGTTAGTAGCAAATAAAACACATAATTTAATACAAAGATAAAAATCCCAAAAATAGTATTAAAGTGTGGAACCATTTATTAGAAGATGGCATTTGCAGTGGAAAATTGAAAAATACTTTGATAATTTATTTAACATATTTCACTGATCCCACACAGCATAACTCTTGAATGGCTTCATGCCATATTTCATATTTTTATTTGTGACATGGTTTTTGAAAGTGTGTTTCATCTTTCTTAAATTTTTAAACATTTTTGAGAAAACAAACTGACAAGAAATTACAAAAGTGTGGTATTTCAGGTCTCTACTTCTACAGTCTTCTCAAAGATTTTTTTCATGTGTTGAAATTAGTGACTTTTATTTCTAAATTTCAGGACCAGCTGAATGTTTTATTTTTTTTTAAATAGCAGCAAAAACAGGTACAAATCTCACTTTAATCACATTGTGTAAAAACAGAAAAAAATGAATTCATCATTGTGAAGAGCACTTGATGCTGTCTTCTTGCCAATGTGCCTCCATATAAATGTACAGTTTATAAAGATTGTCACAATCTTATCCACTTTGGCAGCAGCTACATCTTGTAAAGAGATGTAATTTTTTATTTTTATGTAGCAACTAACATCCTTCTGTCTTCCTCTGATAAATCTAGTCCACTCTTTAAGGTTCTTCTTACTGCAATTAAAATAAACCAATGTTTTATTGTGATCTTTAAACAGATATTATGGTATTTTGTTTAACTGGACAAAAAAAAAGTTAGTTTAACACTATACTTCAAGGATTATCTTGTAGTAGAAAAATGGAGTCTATTATCATCCATATTTGCTTTATTGTAAATTATTTTGTAAGTTACATAAATAAATATGTATAATAGCGTAAAACACTTCTGACATTCTGATGTATTCTTACAACAGTACAAAGTATACTTGAGATTTGTGTTAGGACAATTACTAAATAAAAAAAGCATATAGAGGAAAAATATTTTGCAAAGCTTTTACTTACATCTGTTGTAAATAAAACTATTTTTCACTTGCTACATTGGACAATAAAAGATTTACTAGTGGAGACACTCAAGTGATGTTGGGTAATTTGATGGTGCTGATTTCAAAAATGTAACGTTAATTTGTCCATCACTTCTATATTTTGAGTTATTATATTATCTCTATTTTATCAGCACTACTTGAAATACTACTTCATTATAATAGATTTATGCTGTGAAATTAACTTTAGTTGGGGAGATTAATGAGTAAAAGGTATACATTTTCAATAAGTTCAACAATTCTACTGTGTTAATGTAAAATTCCAAGTATATTGTTCATATATGCTATTGTCTTCGGTATACTTGCAGAATATTGCACCGTTGTTGCTTCATTCCAACCCTTATCTACACCTCCTGAGATTCGCAAAACCCTTAGGTGCTCTGTTTACCAGAACATTCAATAAGTTCTCTCAACTGAACATAAAAGAGGCATAATCACATCCCTCAAGCATTCAATGATTATTTCACCTCATTCTGAATACCATGTACATTAAATCCAGTCTTCTTGCATTATATTCATGATATAATCAATTTCTGCAAAACGTTGTATTTTAAAATTATAGTTATAGAAATATTAGTTCTTTTATATTTTTTTTAGAAAATCATTTGAAATGATGGCTGCCTCCAGTTCAAGTAAAATAATAAAGTGTAAAAAATCACCATAAAAGTTTCTGCTACTTTTGGGGAAAATACAGTTTTGAGAAGGAAGAACATCACAAACAAGATAAAGGTAGCATACTACCACTGTTTTGAGTGTAAAAAATTTATATTACATGTGTGTGTTGTACAGTTTGCACATCAGACATGACACAGTGGCTGAAGAAGAGAGCAGATATATCATATGTAGTTCCAATGATATGGCATGAGTCCTAAGTTCATCTAACTGACTGTTATTTTAGCATGACTAATATTTCTGGACAGTACTGCAAAAACTAAACAATATATTAAATATCCATACATCACATCTGCACTTAAACCAGTACCTTATGGGAATGGTCTTCCAGTGCTACATCAACCAGTGAATTGGGAAAAAGAAGAATTACCCTACAAAAAAAACAGTGAATCATCTTCATTGTCCTCATCTCATAATTCCATTCCTGTGATGCTTCAACATAAACTCCCTCATCTGGTCACACAAGAGAAGCTAAATGATCTGATTCATAAACTGTCTTTATCAAAGCAGTATGGGGAACTTCTTGGCACTAATTTACTTCAATGTAATTTATGAGCTCTAGAAGCAAGTGTTTCAATTTACCAAAGTTGCCATCAAAGTCTTGCTTCTCATCACAATATGCAAGATACTTTGTGTTTCTGTATACTGATGAACTCATAATCAGAGAATTAGGTACTGAACATCATCCTCAAGTATGGATACTTTTTATTTACTAGTTAGTCTGAAGGTTATATTTTTACACACTATGAACATTAAGTCATCTGTCCCTGTTGCTTATGATGTGAACATGAATAAAATTTATCAAAGCATACAGATTATGCATTGTGAGATGCAGTTTTCAATGAATATTAACTGAAGTACGTGGTCCTTTAAATAATGCTCAATTATAAAATCTTCTTCTATGCTGTGCTAAGCGATGATCACAGGCTAAATTAATAATCAATTGCTGAATAGAAACGCAATTTTTTATATACAGATCATAATATACAAGCTTGCCATGATTTGATATCACACTAGTGTAATTTTCTTCCTCTTCTATCATTAAGTAAAAAATCTGTGAAAAAAAAAATGTATTTTTAAAATTTCAGTTACCATGCACACATTCAACCTAGAAAATATCAATGGAGTAATTTTGGATTGGGAAAGGATAGGTTGTGAGACAACAAATTCTACTTTTATCTTGTTATGGTTTTATCTATCATTCATTCATTTAGTTTGATTACAAATGTTTAGTTATATTAAACTGATAACCAGCATTCTATCTAGAAAACATTGATTTTGTGTGTGTATCACTGTATGTATGTATCATTAAACTGACACAAACTCCACCTTGTGTGATGCACAAATATTAATATTCTAAATGACTATTTAGATTTACAGTAATAGCTAGTCACATGAGGTGTAAACTTGTATTCTAACCACTAAATATAAAACTTTTCTTGAACTTGAAAATGAGTTAATTCATGACATACAGTTGGAATTATTGTAAATTACTGCTCAATATTTTTGTCGATCGTAAAATGTGGTTTAATTTTTGAAAATTTTCTTATTTTTCTTGGAAGTTCATTTTTCCTTGTTCTAGATATTTTTCCTAATTCCTTTATTTGCTGAAATTATAACATCGATATTTATGTTGAGTTGTTTATGAATGTTTGTACCTGGTTGATATTTATGTTGAGTTGTTTATGAATGTTTGTACCTGGTTGATATTTATGTTGAGTTGTTTATGAATGTTTGTACCTCGTTGATATTTATGTTGAGTTGTTTATGAATGTTTGTACCTGGTCCTTGCAAGGAATGGATCTACTAACTATTCTTTGTAAGTGATGAAATTTATACCATTTGAAAGTTTTATTTTGGGTTTCTGTTATAAATGTTTAACAAATTGGTTTTGTTTGAACCTCATTGTAGCAGTGTCTTGTTTTAGTCTATTACAAGGTATATATTATCAGTGTCACTATGGCAATCAAGTCAAATATATGTGGCATGATAACATATGTAAGCAAATTTATTTAGGCATAACAGCAAGTTAAATATGCTAGAAAATAAAACAGATAGATGCAAGTAAAGCTTGCAGAAGATGGAAAAACAAAACTATAAATAATATTATTATTATGTAATTCATTTCACTTTGGGCAATAATAACTCTTGTTCACATGTAAGTTCACGCTTGAAGAAAACACACAAAACTTACAAGACTTCCTGTCCCCATATCTTGCCTTCTTCCTAGCTCGTGGTTCATTACGGGCAGGCTGGGTGGTGGCAGTTTTGACCAGACTTTCAATAATCTCATCATTGGTATCAGTCAGATTTTCATCACATGAAGGAGTGTTATGTCGCCCCAAGCTTCCACCTGTTCCTGAAAAGACATTTTAGAAATTAAATAGTAGCGATGAAAAATATTAGTATTTCATCAATTTATAGCTTCAGCTTGTACAGCATACAGAGAATATCCCAACTGGTAACTCTTGTAAATGAATAAGTTTAATATAGACACACTTCATACTTATTTAAAATTCCTGATACCATACTGGCCAAATGGTTAAAGTAACTGAATCACAATCTGATAGTTGTAGGTTTGAATCCCTGTCCCACCAAACATGCTTACCCTTTCAGCCATGTGGCTTTACAATGTAACAATCCCATTATTTTTTGGTAAAAGAGTAACCCAGGAGTTAGTGGTGGGTGGTAGCTGTTTTCCCTCTAGCCTTTCACTGCTAAATTAGGGATGGCTAGCATTTTGTGCAAAATTCAAGAAAAAATTTAAAACACCTGAACAAAAGTTTCAAAAGATACTGAAAACAATACAAATAATTACTGAAATGTCTTGCTTCTAATTTTTACTTGTTAGTGACTTTGCTATTATTATCAGAGAGTTAACAACGATTAAGAACAATTATGTTTCCTAGCCCCAAAATTATTAATGGGATTCAAAATGTCCTATCAGTTTTTGAGCTCATTTTATTAAACTATATATGCACCAACAATTTATGATCCATTACTTTATTGCTTTAATGGTTTGTAATAATACACAAGCCAATTATGTAAATTTGTAGCAATACTGCATTTAGTCCCTCCCATTAACTGCTGATAGGAACCCCTTTGTATTTCAGACAGAAAAATGATTGATTTTGGACAATTTTCTGGTTAATTTCTTGACACTGAATGCTTCTACTGGCAGGAATACAAAATTTTGGACCCTAACAGTAGTGTTTTTGGTTGTTTGCTTTTAAGCACAAAGTTACACATTGGGTTATTTGTGCTGTGTCAATAGAATGTATCAAAATGATATTTTACCACTGTAAGGCCTCAGTCTTATTATTGAGGTACCAAATGGCCCCACCAGAAGTAAGAACAATAAAAAAAGTTAGTAAACTGATGGATAATACAAATAATAATTATACAGTGTATATTTTTAGAATAATTATTTGAACATGCTTATTAAAGTTGAAAAAGTTTTTTTATTGTTGTTCAGCATAAATATTAAAGGTTCCTCATTAACAACTACTGTAAAATCATAAATTTAATTACTAAAAGTAGAGAAAACTAAAACTATTTATTTTTAAAAAGAAAATCCTGCAAATATGCAAGATATAACAAATCTAATAAAAATTCTGATTAAGAGAAATAGTTCATTCTCAAATTTACCATTCTACTGAGTAAAATTGTCATTTTTCACAAAAGCGTAACTTAAGGTAAACATACAGATATTGTTAAAATTGGTAAATTCTAATCATTCTTGATAGGATTATTATTTCCTCAGAAATATTAATCTTATTCCAAAACAATTGCCTGAACAGAGATAGATAGAGATTCTTGATTTTACTTATTAAACTTTTATTTACTAATTCAAGTTATATTTTAACATATAATGTTAAAATGTGAAATTATTAAAAAAACTTAATTAAAACTCAGAATAACTTCTTGTTGCTTATTAAGTTCCTAATTTGGAGCTTACTCACTCTCTCTTTAAAAAAAAAAAATGGAATTGTGACAGGTTAGATACTATTTTCTCTACAGACTTAAGAAAATATTTCAAAACCAACCTTAAAACTATGTGCAAATATTACAAATAGTATGAACAAAATAAATCAGAAAATTGAACAACATTATCCCGATTAAAAGAAGAATGTTAAAAAGCATTGGTTCACAGATTAACTGATAATTATTGGATAGTATAATTTTTGTCCTCAACCAAAACCTCCTAGCCCTATATGTAATAACGTCTACAGCTCCAGTCTACAAAGCAGTCACTATTAGACTGTATCTCATACAAAAGCTCTAGTGCAGTATCAGTATCTCTCGTGAATTATTTACATCAGAAATGAATTTCATCCTCCAAATTCACAGTGAAATTAATTTTCAGTTGACATGAAAACAGACAAATGTTTTGTCAAAACACGTAGCACATTCCTCCAAAAAAAAACCACTTCATCACGCTTATAAATCATTGGTTATTAACTTATCATATTAACAAAATCATGCTTCCCTACTGATGTATTTGTTAATACAGGAATCTCAACAAGTACATTTTCAATTTTTATAGAAGTGGAAATTGTTTGTTTTTTTATTTTATCCCATAAGAATATAGTAGACTTACCAGGATTACCTTTTGGTCGTCCCCTAACTCCAGGTATTGTTCCCCATTTCTGGAGCTTCTGATCTTCATTGTTATTGCCATTGCCGAGCAACTGACGAAGTTCTTGATCAGCCTGCTGTTCTTTTGTTTTAAATTTTCCCATCTTTAAATATACAACGAATTGTATATAAAATTGTTTTATAGGAGTATGAAGATGTTCATATACATTTGTAGTACAGTTGATAAATAACTCAAATTTAAAATAGCAGTAGTTAATGTAAAGAACAAAGACAAAGAAATTTTAACAAAACTATCTTCAGATATGATAAAGTTTTCTGGAGATAATTTTTCTGTATAGAGTGATTAATGTTTACAGCAGTGCCCCCTGCTAATACAGCAGTAAGTCTACAGATTCACAATGCTACAATCAGGGATTTGATTCCCCTTGGTGGGCTCAGCAGATAGCCCGATGTGGCTTTGCTATAAGAAAAACACACAAACGTTTACAACAAAGCTATTTCAATCTTGTGAACAAATTAACCTTTTGCTCTGGGCTCAATACAATATACACGAATTCATCTATACATTTGCGCACATTAAGTATTTGCACTATAACTTTTGATACAGTGTGTGTATCTTCAAAAATTTGGTTGACTTTTAGTAAAGATTACAAGTTCTTTTTACACGAAAATCAGATTTTTTTAATAAAACATTTTTACTAAAGATTTGATTGTAACAATAGTGTTTTGTTACTAGTCTGAGTGCAAAGTGATTTTATGTTGTGATTAAGAAAACTATTCTAAGTCCCAAAATTCTCAAACATTATTTTTGTAATCTCTAAAACTTCCTAAATAGGTTTCAAATATTTGTTTTGAGTAAGACTGTATGTTTGGGTATTTTCTATAACTTAACTAACCTTGTAAACATCATAAAGAATTAGGAAATAAATATAAATTATGCTTTCTTCATGTTAGAATGACCACATATTATAACAAGAAAATACAAATGTTTAGTCTAAGTAGCTTCAGTCTTGTGATGCTATATATTTATTTTTATTTTTTATCATATTAACCTTCCAGTTATGCCTAACTAACATCACATAACTTCCACTGACACGGTGCACATACAATCATGTTACGTGTCCAATAATATAACTGACCTTTACTCTTCCCTTGGCTGTGTTTTAGTAGACTAGTATTTTGTAACATAGTCACATTTCAATTATTACACATTATACATGTGTATATGTTATTACTATTTAAAAATAAATTGTTAAACTTATTTTTCTTAAAATATGTAACAATGAATCTAGAAATAAAGCAAACAATTATCTCTTCCTGCTGCAACCTTTGAACTTGGTTACTGCTAGACATGGATTGTTTAGTGTTTTAAGTTTCACATATGGAAGATATCAAACAATTTTTTTTAGGTTTAATATACACAGTTGAATAACCAAAAAACCATAAATGACTATAATGATACCATAGAATTCCACTATAATTTATTAATTTTAGTAACTAAGATGCATTTAGATTTTAAAAAATATGAAACTTTGAGCACACTACAGACACAACCTACTTTCATTAAATCTTGATTCAAAAGAATCTTGTATGCTTTTCACTAATTAAAATAGCTAAGAAAACCACAAAGGGGACATTCTAAGTTGTTCGTTGGTTATTTACATTTCATATACTGTAGTAAGAGTATATTAGGAACTGTTTCAAAACATGAAAAGAGTTAAACAGGGCCACCATGTTTGATTCAATACATAAGCCATATCTCAACAAAATAGAAAGATAAAGAGGTATTTATTTTATATTCTAGATTACCAATATTAGTAATTTGAGTTACTAATTTTTATGAAACTGTAGGTTTTTTTAGACTCATTTTAAACAGTGCTGCATTCAACATATCATGTAACATTCCAAAAGCTATATTTAACTTTTAAATTAATATATTAACTCATATATGACATTAAAGTTTGAATTATATTTGACATACATTTTTTAGGACATACATACATTAATTAGGACACCATTTTGTATCTAGTTACAGGAAACAATTAAATTTCCATTAAGATAAATATTTCAACATAAAACAGTATGAGCTACTAGTAGATGTTAAGTAGTGGTTAGTTAAAAAAAATTTATTTCATTAAAACACTTGGGATGTGAGACATCATCATCCTGGAACATGATTTATAGTTATTATGAATGACGGCTCTCAATGAACTACAAATATCAATAAAAACAAAACAAATACTATTTCCTCGTTATTGAATGTCCTTTTTCTGTTGATATTTTCATGCTTAGTAATTAAAAGTTCTACTTAGGTCATCTAAATATGAATAAATTTGCCTGGTCATGACAAAGGTGTGAATAATATGAAATTCTAGTGATTATGTAACAAATCAATAACAGATCAACAATATCGACCATAAATCATATAATACAAAAAAAAATTCTGAATAATAAAGGTTAATTATAATAAGTACAAGAATAAAAGAACACATACATCTGTGATCATCTTTCCACGTGTCTTGTTTCTCTCTCTGTGATTGACTTTCTTTTCAATCTGCTGTAAGACTCTTTCTCTTGTTGTTCTGTACTCTAAGGCAAACTCACTGATAATTTTACACACGTCTTGAACTTTAGTATCATGTATGACATGCAAAGGGCATCCTAGATATATCAACAAGCGATGAAACCTGAAATGTCAAATAATTACAATTTCTGTAGATATAATAGTTTCCACTTTTTCAAAATAAAAATAAAAAAATCTTAACTCACTCAATATGGGCTTGGTCTATTTGACTGACCATATAACCTTTTTGTACTTATTTAGTCTTTATAGATATAATATTTCTAGCTTCCATATTAGTGTATATACCTTCACAAAATTTGTCAGTCTTTCAGTTAATATTGTAAGTCTTGCACATAGACAAAATCATATTTTTAGTAAAGATTTGTCCATGAATATATCTAGTTTGTTTTGAGTAGTCTGTGTCAAAAATAATTTTCATGTTAAAATTAAAAAATACATTTCCTTATCTCAAGAATTTTAAATTTTCTTTGTGTTATCTCTGAAACCACCTAAATTCACTTAAAATGGATTCACTACAACTTTATGGGTTATCTGTTATTTTCTCTACTCTTTCTTAAATCAGTCAATTTGACCAGTCTTGTAACCACCAAAAAAATATAAATGGATCTAAATTATTATTTTTTATTTCTAGAATGACTTAAAATTGTAACATGAAACTACATTCATTTATCTTAAGTACCTTTAAGTTCATAACAGAATACGTCAAATTATAATTAAATTTTATTTTTTTATTTTTCTCTGAACTGTGTCTAACTACTACCCTCATCATTATAAGTAGCTCATTTGAGGCATGTACAGCTCACATTACACTAAAGAATTACATTACCCACAAGCTACTACAAGCTGTTCACATGTGTGCCTCATGAAACATTTTTATTATATATAAAACATATATGATACTATTATTATCTTAACAAACCTAAGAGAATCCTTATATTTACATTGTAGTTAATTTTACAATTATGCATAAAGAATAAACATGAAAAACAAGAAATAAAATACTTAACTAACTTTATTTTTTTCTTGCTGTCAATTGCCAAAAGAGTTAACTTTAATGTTTTATACAAAGATAAATGCACTTACTGTTTACAGAATTAAATGATGCACCAAACAATACAGACAAATAAAATTAAAAAGCAGACAAAATTCCCTTCTCTCTCAAAATTCTAATGACTTTCTAACTATGTGACAAATCATTACAAATTCATCAAAGCTAGTTATTAACTTTCTCTAAGTAACGATGTTAGTGTTCTAAATGAAACTGATTTTAACAATTCAGAACATAAAATTTTACAATACATCATTTGATAGATGAAACCCTTGACTTTCTCATGGTTATAGGTAATACATTATTAAATGTAAAAGAAAACTATGAACAAATTATGAAATAGAGAATATGACAGGTAGATGTGATAGAAGGGGCTGGTTTTCTATTTGATAGCTTTTTAACCTAACAAAATTGAAGATGATAAAAAAATATGTTTTTTATGAGCAATTACAATTTCATAGGGAGTAATTTATGTTTAATTTTGTACTTTTTTGAGGGGTAGTGGGAAGATGGCATGCTAAGAAAAAATGTATTATGTGACCATTTGGGAAAATTTAGAAATTCTTTTAATATTGCCTTTTAGAATTAAGAACTTAAAACGTATATACTATTGAAATATGGATTATTAGCTAAGATTTTGTGCTATTCCACTTGATTGATATAGCATAACCAAAAAGCAGTTTAATAAAAGTTTTAATGTAATACACTAGAACATTGTGCCACGTGCAGTAAAAGATATCCATGGTAATATGGTTAAGACAAACATCTAGCATGAAAATCAATATAGCTTCCTTCTTTGTAGATGTGATAACAATCAACAGTTAACTGACGAGTAGTGACTCGGACATGAATTCAATTTAAAAGATTTATTATGTACCTGCTGTTAAGTACAAGTTAATTCTTAAAATAAAAATAATAGTAATTACCTATTCATAACTCTCCTTTGAATGATACCAAGAATAGTAATTCTTTCTGCACAGTCGGTCAGAAATTCTGACATTCTATAAAAAAAGAAAAAATAATAATTGTAGGCATTAAAAATAATTTAAGATTTTGAAAAGGAAATATTTTGAGGTATTAATACACTGTATTTAAAACATATATTTTATAATAGTTCTCATAATAGCTCTTGAGGTATTTTCAGGTAAAACTGGGCCAAGTACTATTGTAAATGAAACACATACGACAAATTAAAGAATAACAAATTTGAATAAAACAACAAATAAAATATTTATTATAACACCAGTTTACTACTCTTATAACCAATCAATTTCAATATTATCTATAACTACCAGGCTGCTGGGGCTACAAGAAAAAGAACATCTTCACATTATCAAACAAACAAACAAAAAATGTATGTCTCTACCACATTTTTACCATGCACAAAATTCTTATTAATGTAGCAGTATCCCACAGTCATTAGTTATTTACATCAGTGATCAGTTTCATTATCCTAATTCACAGAGGATTAATTTCTAGCTGATGCAAACTTGTACAAACTTCTATACAACCCCACAACTTGACCAAAAAGGTATACAATTGAATAACTAACAATTGTATTATGTGATGTCGAGAAACCCACTTGTTGAGAAGAGCGAACAACGTTTTGACCTTCTATTTGAAATATTTTCTCAACCCAAACGAGCCGTTTTTGCATATAAAATTGTATCATGTAACATAAGTCCAAGACAAGGATTAATTCCAGTGTGTAACTGATGTCATAATATTTATAAAAATGTTTGTTAACTAAACATAAAATACATTTAGGAGAAAATTAAAAAACATAATTTTGATTATTCCTGGTATAAAGATGTGTTTTTTGTTTATTTATGTGAATGTAAAAATCTGTTCATTTTCATTGGCTACAAACTGTTCATGCCTTCCTGTGTTATATGATTGTGTGACATTGTTTTCACTCATTGTCTATCTCAGGTATAATGAGTTTATCATAGTTTCAGATGCTGTATTTTTGTTAGCTAGTTGTTCAGCTTTGGTTTTAATATTCAAATCAGGAAAACTATCATTTTTCCTTACTGCTCATTTGTTTGTTGCTTAGTTTATCCCAGTTTCAGATGCTGTATTTTTGTTAGCTAGTTGTTTAGCTTTGGTTTTAATATTCAAATCAGGAGAACTATCATTTTTCCTTACTGCTCATTTGTTTGTTGCTTAGTCTATTATTTTGGAGTGTTCAATGTTAGGCCTAAATTTTAATGGTCAAATATAACATTTTCCTTACCTGAAAATGTATTTTAAATATGTACTCATCTCTGTGCAGAACAGAGAGCTTATAATAACTTGTGCTTCCACCCAATACATAATAACTTGTACTGCAACAGTCTATAATGCCATCAGTATTACACTTTTGCTCTTTATTAATAAGAGAGTAATACTTTCTGTAAGTGCAGCACTCTTCAGATTGTTTGGTGAATATATTCATTTTAGTATTTGTCATTCACCTGACAAGGCCACTGTTTGTGGGAAGGAAGGAAAAGTGGTTTTGTAAATACATTTTCAGGTAAGGAAAATGTTCACTTCAGAAATTCTATAAAACTCTCCACAGAAGAGACAGCTAAAATCTTACACCAGTGTAGGTAAAAAAATTAAAGAGAATAAGCTTCTTTCTAAGAATAAAATAACAAAAATGAAAAATTCAAGGAGCATGTCATCATATAATGGTAGGTAGGACCTAGTGGGAGTATTTATTACTCAGTGGGATGCAGCATTTACCTCTAGCAGAAACACTCTTTGCTCAGTACAAGTAACAGAACAGAAAACTACTGTTTAACTGAAACTGAATATTTCAGAGAAATAGAAAAACTCTAATGGTCTACCAGAATCCATTGAAGGTCACATATACTAAAAAAAAAAAAAAAAAAAAAAAAAGTTCACACAGGATAAAAATTAAAGGTAGTTCCAATAATAAATTATCACTGAACCAATGGCTGGCTTCTTGGAGAGTGAGGGACACCAAGAAGAGGCCACAGGATGAAGACCTCTCTCAAATTTATTGTATAAAGGAAGAGTGCAAAACAAAGTTCCTTGACATAAAAGTGGGGAAGTCCAACTCCAGAAAACAAGGCATCCCAATACATCAAAGCTGAGAAACCAAAATTAAATAAACTGGGCAACAGCTGAAAAAGGAAACATGGCATCCTGGAGAAAAGATTAGAGTGACCATCAGTAAATATGTGAATATCAGTGGTAAGCATTAAAGGGATAAAGAGAAGAGCAAGCTAGGTAAAAACAAGTATTACTTTAACACTTTACATATTGGGTTGATCAATACGACAGGAGGCAGGCATGGCCAGGTAGATTAAGGCATTCGATTCATAATCTGTAACTACAAGTATTTCTATATTATAACCTTAAATATGTTTTGTGCATCTTCACAAAATTTGGTAAACTTTCAGTAAACATTACAAATCTTTTGTACACAGAAAAAGTCTAATTTTTTAATTTGAAATTTTTATGAAAGTTTGCAAATATAATAGATTTAGAATGTCGGCAGCTTCAAGTGAGAAATTATTTTCATTTAAGATTAAAAATATTTTCTTCGTATGAAAATTTCCAAATTTCATTTACATAACTTTTAAAACATCCTAAATATCAAGCTTTTTTTTGCATTAAAACTTTATATTTTTTGTTACTTTCTTTACCATAGCTCTACACATATTCATTTGCTTTGACTGACTTCTAAATCACCATAAAAATAATTAAAAAATCTAAATTACCTAAGTTTGTTTTTCTAGAATGACTGCAGATACATTGTAACAGAAATCTGAATTTATTTATCCTAAACAATTGAAAGCTAATTTTTATTGTTATCACCTTTCAACTGTATTTGATACTTAATTTCATTGTTCTTTGAACTGTCTAACTATTAATCCCACTACACAAGTTGTAAATCACTCAGTGAGCATGACATAACATGTGAGTTGCTCATAAATGTACCTTTTGAAAAATCTATATTCTTATTATGTTTCATTATTTTATTTAATTGAACCTAATACATTTTAGCCACTCTTATAACAATAAAGAAAATAAAGCACTCATGTTTGACCTCTTGCTTTCAGTCAAGAGATGGCAGTGAAATTTAAGCATTTTTCTAATAGATATTACGAGTACACAAAATAATGTTTATTTGCTTAAATAATGCACCTAAAAGCAGAATAATTGAACACATAAAGCAAACAATGTCCTGTAACTCATAGAAGAGGGGCTTGAATTAATTATCTTAGCTGCTTAATGTGAACACCATGAGTTAAATTTTGTACATCATTTCATAGATTAAAATTTGTCTTTCTGTTAGTGATAAATGATATACTATATAACATCAGAGAATTACTGGCAATTTGTGAAAGAGATGTGACAGGTAGTGGTAGCAAGTAGGTCTGATTTTCCAGATATATTAAATACACTGTATATACACAATAACTGCTTCATTAGTCACAGACTGTCACACAATTAAAGATTTCTTTACATTAAAAATTGTAGGTAATAACTCTTGGTCTAACAGCTGATGGTAAGTAATGTGTGAAAAATACATTCTGTCTGCAAGACATGTTTAGTGATACCAGTAATTTGGTTTTGGTACACCCTAGGAGTAAACATTAGGTGACAGTAGATTATAGGAACGGTGTTTTTTTTTGCAGCAAGCTAAAGTTGTTAAACAACATGTTAATGTATAAGTACATAAGTTTTTGTATAGTAAGAAATGATAAGATACATTTTGTTATACACACATTATTCCAGGTGAAAGATAATAATTCTATTTGATTATTTTGCCCTTGCATGTCATCTGTATTATTCAACAGATTTTTAAACACATTAAAAATCTGTACCATACTGAAGTATCAAAATGTTAAACAAACAGTGAAATATAATATTTAATCTTACATGCAGGAAATTATAACAATGATAATACAAATTTTAGATCAGGGTTTCAGTAAATATTACCTATGTTTGAAACAATGCATGGTTCTTAATGTACTGAAACCAAATACCAAAATGCTGTTATCACTGACATTGTTCGCTCTTCTACGTAAAATATTTTCTCAACCCAAACAAGCCGTTTTTGCATATAAAAAAGTATAAATACATATACAAGTTTCTGTTATTACTTCAGGCTTTTGCAACTGAGGGCAAAGTAACTAATCTGACACAAACAAGATCTATAATTAAGGCATCTGTCCAGCATAGGACTCAGGAAAATACTTTTGCATGTGTGTGTGAACAGTTTTAAGAAAAATTAATATTTATTTTAATAGATGGAGTCAAGCTCTTTGAAGTTGGAATTTTAATCAGAAATGTAAAAGACAGAGTATTACCAGTCAAAAAACTGGATTTGCTAATAATACAGAACCAAAAAGTCTTTAATACATTATATAAGTGACCTTTCCATGATTTGAAAATTAGAAAAGAAACAGTTAAATGTTCTCAGTATGAAGGCTTAGAATATGTTATCAAAACAAATAAAGATGGATAAATTATTTCGAAAGACATATCCCAATCCCTAAACTGATGGTAAAAAAGTTGCTATTTATTATTTGACAGCACTAAAAATTTAAGTGATTCTTGCTGAATCAGAAGAGATTCCAACATCCTCACAAACAAAAAAGATATTTGAATTAACAAAAGTTTGCTTGTTCTGCAGTAAAAAATCCCACTCCTCCACAAGAACAGACTCTTATTAGGGGTACAATGGAATGTAAAAGTTTTTAATACACTCAATAAACTGTTTGCAAGCATGTACTTCTGAAGGTGAAACACTTCTTAAGATGTTTATTCTGGTAAAGTATATAGATGTACACTTATTTTTTATGTTAACTAATTGTACGCAGGTTATTTAAAGTTGCAAAAAAGGACACTTTATTTGAGCAACATGTCTACAAATAAGACTAAATCAGTACACCAATGCAAACCTCCAGTAAGGTACAATGCACACAGACTAATTCAGATTGTTCTTCTCACCCTCTTTACAATAGATCTTTTGTGTCTCAATTTCTTGTTTTGTTTTTCGTTTTTTTGAATTAAACACAAAGCTACACAATGGGCTAGCTGTGATCTGCCCAACACGGGTATCGAAACCCGGGTTTTAGCGTTGTAAGTCTGCAGACTTACTGCTGAGCCACTGGGGGGCATCTCAATTTCTATATTTATTTTTCTGTTACAAATTACAGATTGTTATGTATTATGTTGTTCAGTTTTCTGTGATTTGAAACACTATCACTTTATTTCTGTGTTTATTATTATGTTAAAGAACAGATGACATTGATGTTTATAATTAGTGTCTGCAGTGGGGGCATATGATAGCAATACAGCAATTCTGCTTATCCATAGTAGAATTAGTCGTTTTGACAATATTACCAATTAACTGTTTATCTTTTTTTTTATTATAACTGTTTATCCATTTTTTTAAAAAATAAAAAAGTACATATTTTTAATCATTAAAGTTTAGAAATGTGTAATATTACAAACAGGCTTCCTTTTACTGGTATTTAGTTTCATTTTTCACACAGTAAACAGAACATTTTGATACTTATAAGGAATCTGTATAAAATTCTATGTCTCTGTTTTTACACATTAATATGCATATAAGTAACAGAGATGAATATGATAACTAGTGTTGTAAAGTCTACTGTGATACACACACAATAATGAATATAAAATCATGGTATGAAATACTGTTATGTTAAATTATTCTAAATATTTATAAGTTTTTAAGTGTTTCACAAAATCGTTGTAACTATGACAAATATATCTAAGTGTACTCTTAAATTCAAGCGTCTGGCATCTTCAAATAAAATGTGAAGCCATATGACCTGTAACACTCTTAAACATTTACATTTATCCTAATTAGTGGACACTGCTCAAGGTGTCCCTGAGCCATGATACAATTGAAGTGTTTTCTTGCAAATGCATTACACAAACTCCTTAAATACAGCTCTTTATTAAAATGACTACAAAATTAAATGTAAAAGTAGAATAGATGTAACATTTTTCTCTGTTAAATTTGTAGTTGTTTTTTACACTTGATATTAAAAGAGTATTTCATATTGTTGTCTCTCCTGAAAGTTTAAACAATTAATTGTTCTGTATTAACATCAATTTTCAATAGTCAAACTGATTTTGTTACAAAATTACCTAATTTTTTTATATGGGAAAAAGAATAAAACTCACTTGTCTCTCATTGGTGTTGACCCATCATGTTTGGCAACAGCCTTTAAATGATCCCAAGACGCTTTGCCTTCTGACTCTAATTTTTTAAGATTTCTTGCAACATCACTATAATCAACCTAAAATATACATAAATAAATGTTTAGAAAATACTTTTTTACCAATAATTAATTTGATGAAACAAAATGATAAACGACTGCGAGACCAGTGCCAGATGCTTCAAAAATCACATAAAAGGCACATAAAAATTTTAAAATAATGTGTTTGATCGATATGAAAATATTATTACAATTGTCTTACTAGACAAAATAACACCATCATTTCTAGCCTCCATAAGAGGGAGTATGTTGTAAAAGGAATTCAAGATTTCATATTTTCGTACCAAAAATTATGATTTTGTGGTCTAAAGTCATTGAAAGTAGAAGAGTTTTTTTGCTTACAATTCTATTAACTTTTCTCACATCTATCACTTAGCTAAATTGTTAAAACAGAATTTTGTCTGTCCATGATTTAAAAATGTGCTGAGCATATTCAGAAATTTAATATATAATAATTATTACTTATATCTCACACTTAACTCATACCAACATAAGTAGCAATAAAACAATGCAAATGTTCTAATACCAGTTAAAAGGTCTAAATACAAATCTTTGTCTATTGTAGGACATCTAAGCTGTATAATACTTTATGTTTTGACAACATATCAATAATGAACTAAAAATGACTTGATACTAAGAATACACGTGTTAGAAGTATGAAAAATAATAGCATAGACAATTTTACACTACACAGGTTATCATTAAATGTTGTGTGGTTACATCTAATGGGAAAGCTAGCTTTAGTAAGACTTATTACAAAATGCTAATTAAATGCTAATATTTCAAAACAATAAAGTTTAATTTGTAAAGTGATCATATAAACACACATGGATATTATCACATCATCAATGAGTAACAAAAATATCACAATTTAGTGAGAAGTAAACAAAATATTGTTTGTTGAAATTTTTTCTTCATCATACTAGCCCTTTACCTGTACAGAAACTTCATAACAGAATATAATCCACATATTTTACGATGTACACTCAGAAATGTAGTGTCTGGAAGCTATGCAATGTTAAAAAGGTCTATCCTAATTGTGAAGTGATAAACTAGAGAGTAGGCAATTTGTCGACACCACTAACTCTTGGCAGACCCAAAAATAGGATTTGACCATCACTCTTCTTATTCATCCATGACTCCAAAGTGCAAAACTCAGTGTTTGCTCTTGCTTTAATTGAAATAACAGGGCAAAAACCACAGAAATTTGGTTCCAAAGTGTGGTATGCCACACACTAGGCCATACCTAGACTGTAATTGGAAATATCTAATCAGTGCATCAAGGTGTTGAGTTGACATGAAAGCAACTTTATCTTCTTTTTTGCTTTGATCTAAGAAAATCCCAAGAAATTCTATCACCTACACTTAACTTTTCTGTCAGTTTTTTTAATTATTATTTCTCTTTTTTGGAAACTTATCATAATTACATAATAACATTATAATTTGGGGCAAATTAAAAATACAATGAAAAATAGTTTACCAAATTACTTTGGGCAGATGCGATTTCAAATATAGTTATTTTGGGGCAAATCATGGAAAGGATTAAATACCTTGAGAAACAAGATAAATTGTTAATGTTTAAAAACAGAAAATGATAATGTAAGTCTATATCCTTTGTTTGTTTCAAGGTTACACACAAAGCTATACAATGCCTATCTATACTCTGCCCACTGCAAGTATTGAAACCTGGTTTCTAGCGCTGTAAATCTGCAGATGTATTTCTGTGCCAATGGAAGGTCTAAGTTTATATAAAAAAAACAACACAAGAGATGAAGAAGTGTAATACTCTTAGAGCAGTGCTTGAAGTGGAGTGAGATGAGGCGGGATGCCATCTCACTTCTTTTCAGATGGGTTTAAAGCCATCCTAAAACCTTTTAGGAAACTCTAAGCTTCTCAGAAGGAAAAGGTTCAATAGATGATGCAAAAAATATTTATGGCAAAAAGGAATTGGAGAGAGAAACTACATTTTCTTTCATAATATGTGGTGTATGAACAAGGCAGGAATGAAAGAAAGTTGTACATGGATGAATAAGTGTGACTGATTTTACAACTGCAAAGAAACCCTCATTTTCCATAGAAACAGTAACAGTTTCCACTTCTCTATAGTTAATTTTATTGTTTTATTGCCCTTTCAGTTATGTCTAACTGATAATGGCACCACAGAAATTGCCAACTACTTGATGAATACCTAGTTCAAGTATCAAGTAACCCTACTGAATTACATAATGCACAAGCTGTTCAAGAGTATAACTCATAAAGGATTTCAGTGATGTCGAGAAACCCACTTGTTGAGAACTTTTATATGCAAAAACGGCTGTTCTGGGCCCAGAAAACACTTCAAATAGAAGAGCGAACAACGTTCGCAAAGCAAAATCAACCAACAAAAGTAAATATATCTCACGAATCAAAAAATCACGAAACCATATACTGCTGTATACCATATATTCCTGACATCAGCAAACAAATAACCAACATTTGGCAAAAACTAGCAACAAAATATAACATTCCAGTTAACACTAAATTTATTCAAAAACCAGGCACAAAACTAAGGTCTATACTATGTAAGAACTACACTGACAAACACCACACCAACATTATTTATAAAATACAATGTGATAACTGCCACGACTTCTATATAGGAGAAACAAGTAGAAAAATGGAAACCAGATTCAAAGAACATAAAAAGTCACCTTCACACGTTTTCGAACACTGCAAGTCAAATGGACACAACATAACCATAGAAAACACTAAAATACTAAATAAAGAAACAAACATAAACAAACGAAAAATTAAAGAAGCCTTACTTATACAACAACTCAAACCCAAAATAAACCAATATAAAGGAACACCATTATACCTATATTAATATTATAGACAAAATTATATATTCAAACCGCGCCCTCTACATTGCAACACTCAATTATACAACCCCTCCCAAACATGTGGTCAGCTTCCGACCAGTAACCCTTTCTTTGTGAACCTGACGATGACCGAAGAAGGTCGAAACGTTGTTCGCTCTTCTATTTGAAGTGTTTTCTGGGCCCAGAACAGCCGTTTTTGCATATAAAAGTTCATAAAGGATTTGTTTTTCATTACCTTATTCTGTTTGAATAGATTAATGTAAATTAACTCTTCTTCATATTTCTTCACCAATAATCATATACAAAATTGTAAATAGCAGGCAACTATTATAAAGTACTTTTTTTTTTGACAATCTCATTGTAACTACATAAAATATTTGGAAGGTTTCTGTCATTCATTACTTGCCCATAGAGCAATATTTCTGCTTTGGTTTCATTTTCTCTTCCTTGTCACAATACATTTTAACAGTAATTAAATTTATATCATGCATTGTAGAAAAAGCTGAAAATTGCTAATGTTCAAAAACAAAATATGTTAGCTCTCATTGTGTCATTTAAAAGTAGAAAAGCCCTTACAAGGTATATAAAGGTTTACAGGATTTACTTAGTAGGGTAAGCAAATTTAATTTACATCTACAGTGCAGACCTAAAACTAAACTACCTAAATGATCAACATTGAGGGTAACAAATTAACAGTTTGAATTACGGTTAAATATAAAAAAGTTTCATATGTACTTAGTAGCTACTTTAGTAGGTACACCTATCTACTACTGATTAGGACCCCCTTTTGCTTAAGAACTGCCTGAATTCTTCTCCTCAGGGATTTTGGTCCATGCTGACTTGATAGTATCATGCAATTCCTGCAGATTCTTGGCTACATATTATTACATCACCATCATCAGTTGGTACTGTTGACACAAGGCAAGATGAATCCATGTATTCATGCTCTTTATGCCAAATACTGACTATATCATCTGCATGTTACAGCAGAAATAAAGAGTCATCAGACTAGGTGATCTCTTTCCAATCTTCAATCATCCACTTTGGTGATCATGTGCTCACTGCACCCTCATCCTTCTGTTCTTAGCTAACATAAAAAGAACCTGGCATGGTCTTCTGCTGCTGTAGCCCATCCACTTCAAGGTTCAGTACACTGAGTGTTGATAGATGTTCTTCTGCACATCACTTTTGTAAAGAGTGGTTATTTGACTATTTGTAAGCTTCATATCAGCTTGAACAAGTCTGGCTATTATCCTCTGACCTCTCTCATTAACAAGGTATTTTTGCCCAGAGAAATTTTGCTGATCATTGGATATTTTTGCACCATTCTTTGTAAACTCTAGAGATGTAGTGTGTGAAAATCCCAGTAGATCAGCAGTTTCTGAGATGCTGGAATCACCACATCTGGCACCAACAATCATTCCACATTCTAGGTCACTTAGATCACACATTTTCCCCATTATAATGTTTAACCATATCTGCATGTTTTGTATACTAAGTTGCAGCCACATAATTTGCAATTTGACTATTTACACTAAAGAGCAGATGTACCTAATTAAGCTGCCATTAAGCACATACATTTTTTCAAGTAATGAAATATTCTAGTTGTTAGATCTATAGATATAACAATGAAATTCACCATAAGGTTCTCATTACTAAATGCCAAAGTAAATTACAGCTTGATTTCAATTTACACTGATCAAGGAATTAATTATAAGCATGACCCTGTGGCTTAGCAAAATGTATGTCTTTAAAAACACATGCTTAATATTTGTCTTACTATACATAAACCTTTTTTTTCTGAACTTTAAGGAAAATGAGAAATTAACAATATTCAATGAAAATAAAATTTCAAAGTTACCTTTGATGTCCTAGAAACTGAACCCATTTCAGAATATAGATCAGTTGACTTAGGATACTTTTCCATAACCATGTGACACAGATGATGTAATAGAGATTGTTTGTGCACAGTGTCTTTGACTTCTGGAATTTTAGCTAAATAATCAACCTGGAAACCTTTTACCTTGAAAATGATAGAGAGTTTATTGAACCTCAGAATTTGTTTTTTTTTAATACTTGATTATTCAAAAGTAAATATTCTATTAAAGAAATTGATTTATGTTGTGAAAGATAAAAATATAGTTATTAAAAAAATCATTGTAAAGAAATATCTAAATAAATATAATTAATTAAAAGTCAACAGTTTTTGTTTTTCTAAGGTTTTTATTGTTACTTCTTAGCCCATAAATTAAAGGAATTCATTTGAATTAAAAAACAACAAATTTGTGGTACAAAGCAAACATGTAGTAAGTATTTATGCTAAAAACAATAATTGATTGCAAATACACATACATGTACATAAGGGGGTTTAGTTAAACCCCTTATTTTTGTGACATAAAAATAAGTATCCTTGTATAGTTACAACACAGCTGATTATGCTATTTAACATTTTCTACATGGTCAACATTCTTCTGATAAAGCATTAGCATTTTGTAGCTTGAAATAATCACATGCCCCCCAGACCTTTGTAGCAATAGCACGCTTTGCACATTGATTGTGCTTCACACAATATGTGTTGGCTTTTGATCTCACAAGTTACAGCCCCCTTTCAGACATTCTCAATATAAGACCATTACCTTTCTTTAATTTTCAAGAAAGATAAAATAGTTACTAAATTAAATAATTTATCTTATAAATATAAAAATAACTAAATTTTGAAATAAAGATTCCACAAAAGATAAATTAATAGTAAGTACAACCACTTCCACAATGTTTTTACAACAAAAAATAATCAACAGAAGTTATTCTTACTTCAACACCATTAAGAAAGTTTCCAATGGAAAGGAGTGTTGATAGTATTATTCTAAATGTTTGGTTAGTTTCTATCTCCACTATTGCCTGTTTCAAGTCCATTAGTGGTTCTGCAATTTCCTGTTGAAAATAATAGTTTCAAAATGTAAGTACTTGGATTTTTCTGTGCAATAAATGCTGTAATACAGAAGAATAGTGTAATATGAAATATTTCTTCTTGTTATTTTTCTTTCTTAAGTTCATCTGAAAATAAGTTTATCTTTAAATTTAAATTATTTGTTACTGAAATACTGAGTGAAATATACTGTTATGCAAACAGTTTTAAAGTATGAAATCTACAAAGTGAACAATCCTATAGTTGGTCTACATATTATTGTCTATTAAAGTATGTAATTTAATATAATTATATAATTTATTTCTATTTTCTATTTTTTTTTAAATAAATTTGACAGTATCTTGACCTGAGGTCTAGACTTGACCTTTAAGTGAATAAAGATGTATCACATTAGTTTAGTTGTCTATAATCCTCAAAATTAAAAGTAGACCAATAATAGTGTTTAACCTTCTCATTTTACTGAATGTGATACATTAGTTTAGTTGTCTATAATCCTCAATATTAAGAGTAGACCAATAATAATGTTTATCCTTCTCAGTTTACTGAACTTAGAGTAAAAAGTTGAAAGGCTAGAAACTTGGACACTGTGAACCAATATTGAATCCAATAGTTAGCATTTTTGTTCTTCTAAGCAGGAAGTTATGTAATGGTTAAGTATGCATGTAACATATTGAAATTTAAGTTTTTTTGTGTTAGGTAGTTCATATGTGAACATGAAATCACAAGCCTTATTTTTAACCTGATACTGACTAAGAGCACTCTGTTTATTTTTTCAGCTTGTTGAATTTTCTTATGATACTACAAAGACTGAAAGATAGTATATAAAAAGAGGGTGAAATAAATATTTCATTTGCCACTAATGTATATAGGGTTTAACACCTGCTTAAAGTTAAGTAAACCAGTAACATTTTCATAGGAAGAAAAATTATATTTTATTCATATTAAATTATAATTAGAGCAAGTTACCTGTTTAGAGTGAAACTTTAAACCAATATGGTTATGAGATAATTAATGAAATAAATTGTTTTGTTCATATTTATAAAGATTAGAATGCACTGCTTTATCAGTTGAGTTCCCTCCCTGTTAACATTTTTGGCTGTAAGATGTATTTAATCTTACATGGTTTGGCCAGCCTTAAATCTGTATACTTAGTTAACAAAGATAAAACAATCTCTTTAATAAAAGTGAAATGACAAAACTAAATATATTATAAATTCTAACCAATAGTGTTAATGAAAATAACATTAAATAAATAAATGAGCATATGTTATTTATATGGAGCACAGAGAAATTACTTCCAACCAAAGACAATTCATTAAATAGCTGAGACAGCACAATTTAAACAGATACATCAAAATTAGCAGAAACATAAATTTAATATTTGTGAAATACAACACAACAAATTAATTTAATACCTGATTTGTATGACAAACAGCTAGAATATTGGTACTCTTAACAAAATATAGAAATGTTAAATTTAACAAAAGTAAAAACAATATAAACATATAACACAGTCTCTAACACAAATAATCTAGCATTAATTAATCCCTACCACTTAATAAGACATTTGAAAAGAGCAACAAGAAGGAATATAATGAAATTAAATATACTGTAAAAGACAAAAGTATGAATGATATTTGTGAAATGTCAATAATAATATTTAAATATGGAAGTTACAAAATTATATAAAGCAAAAAGAATTGCAAGACTAGTACAACTTCACTAATGACATGTCATACTATACATTTATAATTATTACAAAGTTAGTTTGAACTGTATATCGTAAGAGCTTAAATTAACACGAAATGAAACTAATGGTGATCAATATACTAAAGCAATTTAACATTACCTTAAACAATTTTCAAAGAAAGTGTAAACATGAAAGTTTTGATAAAGCTTTGATGTTTAGTAAAATGTTTAAACATGTAATTTCCAACATAATTTAATAATTTTTTTATTTAACATGAGATACCAAAATATCTAGCTTGTGAAAACACAACCATGTTATGAGATCTATCTTAGAAGTTCTACAGGAAAGAATACATTTTACTGTATCTAATTAGAAGTAAGTAGTACACATAACACACGTGATATAGAAAATTTGTATCTGGAAATGGAAATTTTATAGTTTCAAAGCTGAATATAAAAAAACAACAACTGATGTTTTATTAATGATACTGATATCTGAACCTGGGTATAGAGCTTTTTTTTAATCAAAGATCTTTTTGTCTAAAGTGAGATCTATGGATAAATTTGTTGGTCTGAGTAAAAAAACACAATATTATCTACAATAATATTAAGAATATACCAATTAACATGATTTATGTGCAAAGTTTTATGATAGTCTTTCAAAGACTTGTTATAAGAAAATACAAATTTGAATAAATATCATTTTGCAGGTTTTTAGTTAATGTTACTTTCAATTTGAATGAAACATTTGGCAAGCTGCACAAATGTGTTGTGAAGTACAAAAACTCTGACACCTTGCAAACATTTGTTTTTTAATTTTTGTGAGTAATATTGTCACAGAAACATCTGTGGTTATGACAAAAATTAAATGAACAATATTGAATAAATTACTGTTAATGAAAAACTGAATCTCCTTCTAGCTGTTAACAAAAAAGTTATTGCCAAAACCATTCAAATTTGCTCGACAATAAAGTAAGCTTTTATAAACGTTTCTGTTTAAAGAACTTTCCTCAGGATAGGGAAATAAAATGTTATTCACCCTTTCTGCAGTATCATAATCAAGCCTAAAAGCCCATAACCTAAGTCTTGCTTCTAATTCGCTAATAGAAGAAAGAGTAAGAAGGAACTGTTCAGCACTTCCTAGTGGAACATCTGGGTTATTCATTTGTGCTTCTACTATTTTATTTTTCTCATCTTCTGTTGGCATCATTGTTGAAAGGATTTTCTGCAAAATAAATAAATTATCTGTCCACAATCAAACTACAAACAATATAAAAAAATAATAATATGCTAATTGCTAAATAAAGTTCAAAGTATCACATGACACATAACTATGTACTCTACTTAACATGTCTGAAATAAAAATACATATCTTCTATAAATATGTATTTGACAGCTTTTATAGTTTCATAAAAATTAAACATCGTTACTACAAAACTAATTCCATTTCTTTAAAACTGATCATGAAAGATAGTAAAATGTTTCCATCACTGTAGATAAATGAAATAAAATTATCATCTATCATTATAATGTCAAAAACTACAATTTTTTTTAACTAACCAGTAAAGTTTTAAAACATAGGTGAAATAACACTGAATACATAAGTTGTACACAATTTAAAATAGCATTACTTACATTGAAATTTACAAATTTCCAGGTTTTCTCATATATTAATCCTACATAGTCCTGCACAATGCTAACAGAAAACCTTTCTAAAATAATGTTGAGAATTTCTTTTGTAATTTTTATTATTTAATTATACATACAGTTAGCAAGGATTAGCAAGGATTCAAAATTTTGCTATAAACTCTACTGTTCTAACAAATATAAAGATAAAAAGCAAACAAATATTTTACTATTAAAGATTTCTGTTAATTACACTTTAACTCCTACCTCTATTCCTTCCCTGTTCATAATAGTACTATCCATCTTTAAAATAGCTGTCTTGATTGTTCTTGGTGGAGGTAACTTGGTCATTCCAATATTGATAGCGTTTGACCTTTTGGGATCTAGTATCACAATCTCATTTTTCTTACCCTCTTGGTTTTTCTGTGTAAAATAGCTAATTATTAGCTAGTATAAGTGTAAAATATTTATACTTTCTTTAAAAGCAATGACTGAAATGTTTTAATAGTATCTTAGCTGTTCAAAAGTTTCACTTGATTATTTTTTATCATAGCATATTAATAAAATACTGAAGAAACTACCAGCAAATGTGATTTGTTTCACACTGTTTACAAATATCTGAATTTAAAGTTGATTATACACTGAAAAAAGTGCTCATAAAATCTTTATACAAAATTTTTAATGTTTCATGCAGTAGCATTTGGCATCTGGTGCTTAAGGGTTATAATATTTAAAAAATGTATAGCAAAACTTAATGAAAATTACTGAAGACAACACTAACAAATATGAAACATATTATAAGTGTTCTCAGCAAGTCCTTGTAAGTACAGATTAACTAATATTTATCTGTTAAGTTGTCATCACATACTTTTATATGAACTCCAAGAAATGCTTATAGTCTACCATTTGATTCCAGTTTGGTAATTTACATTTATTAAATGTAAAATAAATGTCAAAGAAATGTAATTCACTTTCCCAACAAGAAATCTTGCTGTAATTCTGAGGGTTAGCCAATTAATGATTTCTTACTTGACTAAATTTAATATTTTTTAATTTAAGTATCCTGAAAAAGGTTGTTTTTTTTTTCAATCCTTGTATGAAAATGATTGGCTAAGACAAGGATGGGGGTATCAAATTACAATTATTCCTCAATGATTACTACTATTGTTGTTGTTTTTAATTAAGCACAAAGCTAAACAATTGGCTATCTGTGCTCTGCCCACCACAGTTATCGAAATCCAATTTTTAACATAGTAAGTCCACAAACATACCGCTGAGCCACTGGGGGACAGGTTACTATTAATAACACTCATTTTAATGCTTTCAGTTGATTGTAACTGGTTTTGGAATCACTATTAAATAAAATGTTTTCCTACAATTTTAGTGCATTAGAAGGATAATAGTATAGTAGTAAATACCTTTACCTTGAAAGGAGTTAATTATTCATTTAAAACATTTTTATTTAAAATGTCCTTTAAATAATTATAAATAACTACTAAAAAATAAATATAAATTAAATAGTAAATTTGTTTTCTTTCCAGCATTAATGAATCATTGTAATTACTTATGTATATTAGTAACAGTATTTGAACAAAATAAACATTTCTTAAAAAATACTAGATTAAGTTAGAACTACTGTTTTTGCTGTGACATATATACTTACTTACCTCCTGAATATACAAGATGTAGGTCACACCATAAATCAACCACATAGAAGGGCAGCAACAAGGAGCAAAAGAAGAAAATCAGTTGTATTAATTGTGCATAACTCTTAATCAGCTTTAAGTCATAACTGTTGCAATGCATTTATTTTAGTAAAATTAAATAAGTTCAATCTGTGTTTGTTTATCTGTTCAGAATTAAGCACAAAGCTACATAAAGTGGCTATCTGTGTTCTACCCACCACGGGTATCAAAACCCGGTTTTTAGCTATTTGAGTCCACAGACATACCGCTGGGCCACTTGGGGGCAAAGCCAATTCTTACATGCAGTTCAATCACTTAGTAGTATCAGCAAAAGTACTAATTAATACTTTAATAACAATTCCAAAGCCATGCATGCTTCAGTTAAAGTATACATTCAGTTAAATTTACCATAATATTAATCTTTAAGATTTAGTTTATATTATAGAATTAACTCATCTTTTGTGAAAAAGGCAGCTTAAAGCTGAAACTTTAAAAATATTTTAATGATGTTATTCACACAACAGCACATAAGCAGATAAAAACACTTTATATTGCTGAAAGAATTATTTAGTACTACTTGTAAAAAAAAGTTAAAATTACTTGAAACTTTACAAATAGACAGCACTGTGATTCAATGTATAATTAATTTAGTATTTGAGAGTATTTAAAAAGTGAAAACTTTTCAGCACCACTATCAAATAAAGTTCAGGAAGTAGTTTCTTACCCAATTCACTATTTCTTTAGCTCTGCTTTCAAATAAGTGTTCCAGTTTCTGTGTATCTACTATTGTAGGCTTTATTTCATCCCATATTGTCTTTTTATTTGAGAGTTTGCTCACTAGAATTGGATCAGATTTTACTTCTTTCCAGAAAAGCTTTACAGTTTTTTTATTCTTTGGAATTGTTTTTTGTTGTTCCTGTTTCTGATGTTGTTGCCTTTGTTGTTGTGCCTGTCTAGACCACAGAGGAGGTGCAGGAGCCTGAGAACCTCCTCTAGAGTTTCCCATAAAAGGTGGTGGTTGTGAAAGACCAGGAGGAGGTGGAGGTGGTATTCCAAGTGGTGGAGGTGGTGGTGGAGGACCACAGCCAGGTGGTAAAGAAGGAGCCATACCTATTGGTGGTGGAGGAGGAGGTTCAGAACCACTTCCAGGAAGAGGAAGTAGAAGAGGTCCACTGTTAATTGGTAGCGTAGTCTTTAAAATGTCAATTTCATCTTCATCTTTTAGATCTGTAAAGTCTAAGTCATTGATTAAAAGTGCTCTACTAATTGTCTTAATTAACTGATCCCACTGTAATCCACTTTCAGATTTTCTAAGCTCAGGAATTGAAGAGTTGCTTTTCTGAGGAGTCAAAGGAGTAAGTCGATTTTCTAAGCGTGTACTAGCAGCAAGTCCTTCTTTTGCTCTACTTATGATACCACTTGTATCACCAAGTCTAGAGCGATTCTCAGATGCAGGATGTCGAAGATTTGTTTCTTGCCTTTCTTTAAATTTTTCTTGCATATCATGCACACTCCCTTCCTTAATGATCTGAGACCTTGAAGGCCCTTCTTCTTGTTTCCCAAAAGTTGGAGGACGAACCACCTGATTGGTAGGACTAGTGGGAGAAGTTTCGGGAGTTATTGGTTTGTTGTCTTCCTCTTGGCTCTTCCCATACATCATTGAAAGCATCCATGACTTCTTATTGGTATCACTCCTTGTATAGGGAGTAGACCCATGCTTTTCTGGAGAAATATCAGTGTGGCTGTTTTGTTTTATTAGCTGATTGGGAGTTTTCACTTCTTCTTGTTTCGTCTTGGGCTCTTCTCTAGAGTGCATCCGTGACAGTTGATGATTTTTCCGATTTTCATCTTCTATTCGATTTTCAAAACGAAACCTTTGCCTTTCAACTAGAGAAGCTAGAAATAAGACTCATAAAACATTTTCTGTTTAACTTTGTTTATAAATTTCATTAATTAACAGTCCATCATACGTGTACGTATAATTATACTGAGTATACTTTATAATGGTGGTAAATATGAAACAAAATATTCCGAATTTTTAAAAATCTCTATCTGAGCTTCTCATAAAATTGCTTATGAAATACCTTTATGTACATCATAATTTTTCACATTCTTTAAGGATTTAAAGATATTATAAAACAAAGAGTTTCTGCAATGCATATAATATGTCAGTCATTCCCAGGCAGCCTGAAGAGGATACAGTATGATTCATATACAATATACTCTTCTTTATTTTTACTCAAAGTTCTTACTAATAATATTAAACAAAATTTAGATTTTTGCCCCATGCCTGCAAACATATTAATTTGATGAAAACAAAACACAGTTATTAGTCTAATAAATTTCTCTGTTTTTTTCTGAATATACTTACATTTTTCAGGTTTTTCTGTGGGAATAACAGTAGGTTTATCAATGCTTCCAACAGAATCTATGCTTCCGGTTGAAGACATGCTATCTGTTCGTTGATATACAATTCCCTTTCCATTTTCTTCCTGTTCTTTGATAAGTGACCGATTACGAGCATCTCGTTCTCTACGTCTTCTTAGAGCAGGAGTTATCCCATTTACATCTGTTAGCATGATAAACTATCATGTGAATCAAAGATCTGGTTTTCTATATCTCAAACAAAAAAGCATTCACAACATCTGTAAACTTAAGTTTATAGCTATAATTCATATTTTTGAATAAAGAAATCTAAAAGCAGTGTTAAAACATGGCTACTTACTTCGTTAAAAAAAACATACATTTAACTTTTATTTATTTTTGATGTTATACTTAAAGTAAATGTTAAACATTTTACAAATGTTTAAGGATGTTAATTTGTTTTGTAATAGTATATCATCTTACACTGTCATTGTAAAAAAACTAAAACAACTAGACTAGAAAATCACAACTTTTATTAACACTATTTATCTTTATGCTGCTATAAAAATCAAACTGATTCAATAAAAGAATTTTAACATTCTATTAAAAGTTAAAGCTTTGTACTTAGTTGTTCTGTTAAGTTTGTGATATATAAATATGGCATGCAATAAGGCTACAAATATTTTTCTGTACTGTCACAATTTATTTAGTAGGCAGTGTTGTGTATGAAAATTTTCATGTGCATACAAACACCTAAATTTGTTTCACAATTTATTTCCTATTCCAGCAAAATGTTTAAGGGATTTATACAATCTCCAACAGGTTCTTCAAAACTTTTCTTCATACATATAACAAGTAATGTATTTTCTATCACACTTAGCATTTACAACTATGTCTCTTCTTCTGATTAAATAAGTGGAACAGTTAGTGAAGTACAACTGTAGGTAGTCTTGCATGCAATGAAAGTATATCAAATTATATATTTAAAAATGGCTGGTATGGGTAGTGAATGCACTAGTAGAGGAGCAAACAATGTTTCGACCTTCTTTGGTCATCATTAGGTTCATTTGTACCTTCATAATCTTTAAAATATATTGTACAATAACTCTTTATAATACATTTATAATGTATTTCTTTAGATCTTTCAGGTTTTCTATTATGTTGTCAAGAACTAAATATTGTTTTTGAAATGCTAAGTTTGAAAAGTATAAACCAGTGTTGTAAAGCATGCTTTAATCAAAGTAAGCACTATTTGCTACTACACACTTTTGTCAACATGTAATGATGCTGTTTATGCTCCTGCTGTAGAAATCAGTTTCTATGATCAATGAACTCCCTAAAAACTCCTTCTGCAGCTGCCTGGTTTTGAAAGCATTTATTGTTCAAAAAGTTGTCAAAGTGCTTGAAAAAATGAATATCTGTAGGGAAAAAGTCTAGGGAATAAGATGGATGAGGCAGAACTTTGATTCCCAATTCGTTCAATTTCTAGAGCATTGACAGGTCTCATAATGTTGATCTTCAGTTAGCTCATGCAGAACCCACTTAACCAAATTTTTCATCTTTCCAATCGTACTCAGGTGGTTAAAAATGTTTGATTTGCTTGTCCCTAACTTTTCTGCAAGCTCATGTACTGTTGTGCGAGGGTTTGTCTCAGCTGTTTCCCTTAATGTGTTTTCATCTTAAGATGGCTTTCTTCCAAATGCCTGGTTGATGTTCTGTGTAGTTTTGGTAGCTTTTTGTCCAAGTTTGAAGTCGTACAGGAAAATCAAATGAGAGTCCTTCTTGTCCATCTTGGTTGGGATTTGGAAACTTACTCTAAGTACAGTTGAAACAGCAGACAATTAAGATACCTTGTAAGTGAAAAACATTGGATGAAACCAAACAACTAATGATAAGTTACTCAATATTCAGCTTCTAAATGTTATTGTGAGAATTTCATCATTTATCTCAGGACAACCTAATAAGTAACCAAAAATTCTGAAATTTTAATACATAAAAAAATAACACACCTGGTTTATTAGGATAACATGTACCATTTAACTGCAATGCCCCTTGATTTGTGTCTGATTTTTTCACTGACTCTGCATTTTCATTTTGATCCCTGCAGTCAACAAATAAACAAAGAAAATGATAACTGTATCTTGATACCAATATTCTACATAATACTACGAATTAGAAAACAAAACACAAATATGAAAACGTGTGTGTTTGATAACTAGCTAAATTATGCATACAAGATATGATAAACAAAAATATACTGAGAAACAGTTAAGGACAGAAAGTAACTGCCTAGTTTTTATCTTTCACTAACCTTACATAAGTGGATGTAATATACACAAAATAAAAATACCTTCTCCTCCACTGGCTGAATGGCTCTTCTGTAGTTTTAGGGATAGAAGGACTTTGGGATTTATTCTGAGGAGCGGATGTGTAGTTGCTTACTGAGTGTCTCCGACTTTTCCTTCTATCATTTTCATCAGGGTAAGATTTTCTGCTGCGTGGAACCTGTCTGTGGACAGAAAAGAAAAGTTTAAATGCTGAAGAAAAACTCTTGCTTTAAAGTAATTTCAGTAATTAAAATATCAAGTAAACTGTCAGAGAAGTATACTAAATAAATTATTCCAAATGTGTATTAGAATATATAAACACATTTAGATTTCTTCATTTCTTCCACATGTATAAGAATGAGTCAACAGAAAATAAAAAACACTCAACATAAATGTTTATTATATATCAACTATGCAGTATAAGTACTTATTTATATTTTCAAATAACCATTCATGAAGTTCTTACATGGCTCGCATACAACTGCCATTTTGTAAACTTTCTAAGAATATCTTAATATCAAAAACTCAGCAAAAGACACCAAGAAGGATTTAATTAAAAAAAAAAAAAAAAAATTTTCTTATTTTTGTCAAGAATAAAAATGAATAAGGAAAACACTGTAATGATGTATATGCATACAACGTAGTCACATAAGCATTAACTGGATTGTTTTTGGAATTAAGCACAAAGCTACACAAAGGGCTATCTGTGCTCTGCCAACCATGGGCATCAAAACCCAGTTTATAGTGGTGTAAGTTTGTACACATATAGCTGTGCCACTGGGGTTAAGTACTGATAATAAGAGCAGTTTAACAAGTTATTTCCTAATTACAAGATGTTAATACTTACCTAATCAGTCGATGATCAACTGGTAACATTTTGCCATCATACTCTCCATCTTCATGTCTTAGAACAGCCTGAAAAAAAATATATATACATTTATATATATACTTAGGATTTTATCTCAAATAATACAATGAATACTGATTAGTACCCCAAAAACACATAATCTGTGTCTTAAATATTAAAGCAAAATAAAATGTGAAGGTTTATTTTTAATATAAAAGCATTTTTGGTGCATTACAACAAATTGACTTTTGCACATATCATAATTTAAAGCTCCATTGATCAATTCATCCAGTTAAGCAAGGAAGAATTGAAAACTTCTTTTTAACATAATGCATTAATATTGAATTATAAACTTATATTAAAAATCTTTAATCCTAAGAATTTTAAATTTTAAAATCTGACATTCCCTGTTTTATATCATTACATACCCAATATTCAGCATACAAGTGTATGATAATTATTGTAAAGCTATTAATAAAAACTAGAAAATTTGTCTAAATAGTTTCATTCTAATAAACTTTCAGTAAATAGTTAACACATCATACTAATACTTTTTGTGCCAAAGCAAAAGTATTAGATACAATATTTATTGTATATTTGTAAATTAAACCAGTGGAACATATTTCTGAGGTTTCTTTGTAGAAATTAATTTAATTGAGATGCACATGGTCATATCAAAGGTAAAATTGTCATTAACAGTGAGAATCACAGGTATGTTATCTACTTTATAGTTTAAAGATTTATATTGCTCTCTGGTTATGTCCTATTTGAACCAGTGTTTTCAATAAATAAACTTTCAGTTACACAATAAATGCTTAAACTACTGTGAAACAGGTTTGTTCTTGAGCAAAGTCATGGTATGCAATCTACTGTGTCTATTGTAAAGAATCAAACCCCTTGATTTTACTGTTTTATGTCTGTAAATTTACAGCTGTCTAACCATGGAACTTGTACAACAGGATAGCAGTGTCACTCCAATAAATCATATTTTCATACAGAAATACTGCCATTGAAGTTCATATTTAAAATGAAACTTAAGTTTAAAGATTGCATATTTGAAGGGATTATTTTCAATTACTTGTATTATAATTAATGAAATACATAATTATTTTAAACAAAATCAAAATTTATATGATTAGCAACATTTATGTACCAATTTTTTTCATAATAGAGTTAAGGTGTTTTCCTACTAATGAATGAAATCTTTACCAATACATACAACTTCATTTACAATATTTAAGAACCAATTGAATGACTACTGCTTAGCAAAACTGGCTAGAGTAATGTGGCATAATTATTGTACAGACTGAAAAAAAACTGTATTAAATTACAGTTATTGTAATTGAATGTATTGTAAGACTTTATAATATACATAAGAGTTATAGAGTAGAATAAATTCTACTCACACAAATATTACACAAGTATTGAGTGATAAATGGCCTGGTGATCTATTTTTCTTATCTTAAAAATGTATAATTATCTTTTATATTCTGATTTAAGTTGCTTGTTGTGAAACATATTGAATGAGGGAACATAAGTATTCCAAATCTCTATTGAGACATTTCACTTCTTTAGCAATATTTTCTCATCTGGATCTTTTATCAATTAAAAAGCTGAAGAGTTTTCACAGGTGTCTGCTGTGACACTTAGATAAACATAATTTTTTTTAAAGTGCAACCAGACATGTAAAATTACAAGTAATAAATATGTATTTATCTGAATTCTGTTGAAACTACCTCATATATTTGAAACTGCTGCAGCAAGTCAAGGTCCGTGCCTTGTTTAGACATGTAATACTGTATGATTCTCTCCATCCCTTGTTCTTCTAGAGAATCCACAACATCATAATATGTGTCTTGATCAGGAATTCCATTGATTGTCTGTATAAAGGAACCACAGATCTCTTTAAAACTGTTAATGCATAATACTTCAAAGATATATCAAACGTGCAAATAAAATAAATTATACCGTTTTGAAAAATTGTTGTTCATGTCTAATACATATATTGCAATGCTAACTTAGTAGTTAGGTTGGTATACAAATTTAAGAAATACACAAGAGGAAACTTTAATTGCTTCATATCATGGATTTATCTAAATATCATTCATAGTTATTGTTATATACCTCATAAGACAAGAGTATTAGGTTTATTGTATTTTTAACAATACATCCTTTATTCCGTTCTTTACATATTTTCTAATAAGATGAATTTACAATACTGTTTCAACCAAACTATGTCTATTACAACCATTTCATTAAATACCAAAGCTCATTTTAACAAAGAATATAGCATTAACAAATAAGATAAGCCTAAAGTAACAACAACTAACAACTAGCTAACAGGTGAACATAATATTTATTTTGTGTGTTTCAGTTCAGCTAGTGTTAAAACCTTTGACAATTAATGCAAATGACTTAACTGTTTAGCTATCTAAAAAAAGATATCTTATATCTAAAGAAAAAAACACAAAACAAGTCTTAAATGTATATCTAAGTTAGAACGATTATGCAACCTTTTCTAAATTTTCTGTGAACTCTACAATATTGAAAGTGCAATATTCCTTCTTCAACCAATTTTGGTATGATTAATTCAAAATTCATGTGTTAAAAGAAGTTCCTGTCACAAAACAAGGACATAAGTCTTTAAAGTTATAGATATAAATACTTAAAGGAGGTTCACAAAACAAACAAAGAGGCAATATAAATTATAATGAATATTATTACTAAAAATTAATAATTTCCAAGTTGTTAAAAAAGCATCCTATAAATCCACATTGTTCTTATTTTCCCTTAAAGCAAATTTAAACATATCTTCATATTTTTATATTGCAAAATACTATATCTTAACACCAAATCACCAGTATCATAAAAATAAGAAATGTCTCTGAACTAATACTTAAGATGCTTTTACTTAAATTTCATAGCCATTTCATCAGCTTATAAAAGCACTCACATAATACTTTCTTCAATGTGTCTCTCGTTCATTTCATTAACTTAACCTAGCCACAGATTTTTGTAACCATTCACTTATCACCTATTTCTTCTCTCTCTATGTGATACAAATATTTATGGAATGCCTCCATAAATATGTGTCAGCATGTCTTTCATATGAGACATATTTGTTATATAACTAGTGTCTGATAGATGTTCATACAAGAATTTTGTGATCTGAACATGTAAAATGATAAATGTATTTTCAATTGACATTCATATAGTCCATAACAAATTCTTTGTTTACTGAAAATCCTTGTTCTACAGAAGCTTTAGAAGACCATGAAGTAATATCATGATTAACTGCAACATCCCACAATTCATCATAATCTTTCTTTTTATCCATGTACTCTATGAAGAAAGAGTCTAATTTTGTTTTCAGTGGTTTGAAACTGCAGAACTTTCATCACTATTAACTGTGTCTTGTAAAAGCAGTTTTTAATGATACCAAGGTATGCCTCTATCAAGTTCTTTAAATGTTTGAATAATCATTAAAACAGGATCAAAATGTGAAATGTCAGAGAAAACGTAGAACATGTCAGACAAGTAGCATACTTGAATCATGTTCTGAGAACTACCTCTGCTACAGATTCATCTTTGCTATAGTTAGAGCAAAAGATTATCCATAAGAATTGATCCAAATTTACATGCTCTCTGATATGTGAAAAACTAAAAGAATAACTAGCATATTTCCATACAAACTTTCACTTTCTTAACTCACAACTGTCCAAAAAATTAACCTTTAATTAAAGAAACTTAAACAATTAAAAGTTTTTCTTCACTGGGGAAAAAAATCTGTAGGTTCTGAAAATCCAAAAGAGAACCAATTAAAATGTTTGCTGATATAGCTGTGGTATTATTACCAAATTTTGCTATAGTTTTACTTTTCATATCAGTCTGAACGTGAATTAATTTTTAACATTACAAGCAATTATTTCAGTTTGTTAGTTACACTTAGATTTCTGATATTTTTTGCAAGATTTCTGTGAACTTTCAATAGTGGCATAAATATTCAGCAGTTGCAATTTTTCTTTATTTGTCATGAGATGCAATGCTTTATTATTCTACACTTCAATTTCTCTAAACTGGTGCACAAAAAGGGCACAATACTTATAAACTTCAGTATCGAAAAGCATGTATTAGAGATCTGTGCAAAGAAAAAGATGCTGACTGATGAAACTCAGAAAACCATTATTAAACTGGAAACTGATTTTTCAATGTCAGATTTAGTTTTCACAGAAATTTCACTTTAGAAACACCATTAAAATGTTGAAATTACTATACAATTTTTAAACTTTCCAAAACTTAGATTTGGATTATCAACATATAATAAAATTAGTAATCCTCATTCACATCAACTGAAGTTTTCCTTACCTTATTTATTAGTGTCATAGCAAAAACTAGAAGCTCCATGTCAGCTGAATCTCTGTCATTCAATAGATTTATGATGTTGGACCATGCTTTGGTGTCTATAGTATAAAAATGTAAATTTCTTAGTTTGGAGAACCAAAAGAATTAAATTTAACTCCTTATGTAAACAAGTTTTTAAATGAATTTTTTTTCCCACAGTAATAAATAAAAAAATTATGAATCTTCCATGATTAGGATCAACACTCTTGACTCAAACTAGTGTTATAATAATTAAGTTTTAAGTGCTTAGTTCAATGAAACAACTCGTTACTCTGAAAACAGAATGATGTTTGTTTACAAGTAATAAAAATTATTATACACCATAAATTTTTCAAGCTGCACATTAGGTGAATAATGTAATTTTGACAAGTACTTTAGTATCTTAAATAGCATCATCATTTACAAATACGGTTAAAACACATGCTATATAAAAAAAAGAGTAAGTACTGCTATTTCTGAAATTTTGTACAATAATTTAGTTACAACTGGAATTTGTTTGTTTTTAGAATTTCTTGCAAAGCTACACAAGGGCTATGTGCAGCAACCATCCCTAATTTAGCAGTGTAAAAGTAGAGGGAAAGCAGCTAGTTATCCCCACCCACCACCAATTCTTGGGCTACTCTTTCACCAATGAATAGTGGGATTGACTATCACATTATAATGCCCTCAAGGCTGAAAGGATGAGCATGTTTGGTGTGATGGGGACTTGAACTCACAACCTTCAGTTTACAAGTCAAGTGCCCTAACCACCTGGCCAATACATCTAGAAATTTGATAAGTAAGAGTAATAAGTGTTACACAGCAGGGAAGAGATAAAGATCTGATGGTAAAGCTGTGTCTTAGAGCCTATTTTAAATGTCACTTATCAAATACATTTTGTTAACATTATTGTTCTCATTTGTAACAGTTAGTTGTTCTTCATGACTAATATCTGTTGATACATCAATATTACTGACTTACTCTTATCTACGTCCACTGTAGAAACAGCATTTAAAAGAAGTTGACTATTCATCTCAGTGTATTCAACAAAAACTAACAGCAGTTTCAAAGCTGTCTTGACAACAAGACGATACTAAAAGAACAATGTTAAGAACACACACACATATAAATAAGTATATATATATATACACAGACACTTACACAACATATTATGAACATTTCACACAAACATAATTATTTTTAAAAACAATTAACATAATGGAAACAAAATAATTTATATTTACATTTAAAAAGTTTTACTTAAATTAGTTTTATTGAATTGTTAACATTTTAATACATTAATGCCTAATTTTCAAACATGCCATAAAATGATATCCCTGATTATGTAACCTAATAAATGCACTAAAAGATTTCAACAAAATCAAAGTTGTTGGAATATAACAGTATTCACGTTCAAAGATCTGTATGAAATAAGATATAAAAATATGCACACAGTAATATAAAATACAATAGTCCATTTAGCAGTGCTACTGACAATAAGTTCATATTAATGGAATAACTTTTCTTCGTGATATTTTCTCTTAAATGTTAACTTTTGACTAATAATCCTGTTTTATATTTTTAGATATTGCATTTCAATAATGGTAAACAAATACATAAAATATAAAAGTTCTGCATATCTAAACAACTTATAAAATGTGCAATGTTCATCATTGCTAATAACATGACTGGATTCATAAATAAACATTTTTTTTCTGAGAATCTAATAGCTAATAAGTTAGCTACAAAGATTCAAGATACATGTGTGTGTATGTATTTTTATAAAAATATATAATGTGTATTTATGTATGTGTGTGTGTGTGTATGTATATATATATAAAAAACATGTTTTAAAAGAAATACACACACACACGAGTACATTAGAATAAAGTACAGTTTACTAGAGTATGGAAATCCTAAAAATTATGCAAATTGAAAAGAAACCAGCTTTTATTAAGAAATCTACACCCCTTCAAAAAAAATGAAAATATGAATAGTTAAAAGTGGCAGTATGGTCACCTGAAATCATGGGTGAAATTCTGCTGGTACTTAGTGCAAATGACATTTTGCTTTAACTGGGCATACATATTTCAGACTCATATTTATTATGGCAGTACTAATATTTGGACTTATTTAAGGTACTTGTTTTGTTTTTTTACATTTACATGTAGATTTCTTCTTTGTCAAGAATAAGTCCATTTTACCCACCTGGGTACCTCTACTTTTGTTTTGAGGATTTCACTTCTGCTTATGATTAAATTATTTAAAAAACATGAGGTCAAATTCAGTGCCACTTATAAATAATGTAAAACTATAACTGTGAAAGTAATCACTCATTTAATTAGTGTTTTTATTAATGAGAATTAAGAATGATTAAAGTGTAAGTGTTGAAGCTATTATGCATAGTTTATATACGGAGAGAATTCACACACATATAAACACAAAACAAATAGATATTTATTAACTTTTTCAACATAAGCTTTCAGAGATGTTTTATCTTTTTTTCCTTTTTACTTACAAAATTATTTTGAAGAATGATTTACTCGGTCAAAATCAATAAACAACTCTAATAATAAACTACACTGCAAAACATGCCAAAAAATGCTGATTTTAAAAGCTTTGCAAAGTATTTCTTAAAAGCTTTTTTTAGTTATCCTAAGAGGAATTATTTAGATTGATAAACATATCAAAATATACTAAAACTTTTTAATGGGTTTGTACATAAGAATTAGGTATGAGTATATTTAACTTAACTAATTAGCACATTACAAATGAGTCACAAGTTTACTCACATGTTGTGCAGAATTTCTTTGTATGCCATTCATTGAAGCAAAATACCGAATTTGAAAGGAGTCAGATGCATTTAATTTTGTTCATAACTCAACTATATACTTTATTACTCATTTGAAACTTACAGAGTTTGTAAATGAAGACACCTAGTAAATTTTTAAAGTGTGAAATTCAGTAAAATACTTTCCTATATGGAGTGAAACAGTACAAAATGTGCACGTGTATTGTGTTTCATGTCTTTTCCCATGGACAATACGAATTCTGCAGGATCTTGTGGGAAATTTCTTTTTCCTGTAAACAACATAAACTCAGGAATATGCTGCTTCATGTCACCAGACAGTCTTCCTGGGGGTTCCTTATGTAGAGATTTCCTTGAACCTTCAGACTATGGACTGGGTTTGTTTCTTTCTATAGTCAGTGAGCCTTCTTTCTCTTTGTCAGTAACTCATTTTCATACTACATCCATTCTCAAAAATTTATTTGTTTTTTCTGTTAACTCAAGATTCCGTAGATTATATATGAATTGAAAATGTTGCAACTTATTGGATAAAGTACTACCTTTTTTGTCCATTTCACTGTTTTTCTGACAATCATATAGTTTGAGAGGTACTGATTTACATTATAAATACCTTTCATGTGGGCATTGTATTGGAGAATACACAGTTTTTTTATTATTTCTTCCTCAGTTATTCTATTTTTCCTTCCTGTGGTAGAAACAGATACATCATGGATGGCTGAAACTATTTTCACTTCTCTTGTTTTTCTGTATCAAAGCAAAAACAGTACCTCATCTAAAGAAAGCTGTTTCACCTTTTTTATTGTTAAAAGTTTGGGCTTCAAGGTTAACAACAACCCTCTATTCACTATATTCTAGGAACAAGTTTGCAGTTCAAGTACTATTGTAATAACTGTCATGGCAGCAATATTTTTGGGTTCAGATGGAGTTACAGTGATTCCTGGATTTTATTCAAACATTTCCAATTTTGGTGGAATATCTATTTCTGACCAATTATCACAATGAGAAAACAAATAACTAACATAAACAACTGTAGAATCCTCATCACTGTCTGACTCAAAATCCACTGAGAACAGAACAACCTTCCATCTTTTTATAGGTCTAATGTTGCTGTAGCAAAAATCACTGTCAGAATGACTCATTAACACATTCATATCAGAATATTCAGTTTAACGTGCAAGATTTGACAAATTATCAGCAAACAGTTTATTAGTTATTTCATCTTAATTCAACATTTCACATTTTCTGCAAGAAGCCATTTATAAAAATATAGGAATTAAAAGTAATAATCAGAAAAACAATAAATTTCCATAACAAAATAAAATGTCCAACCCCTTTCAAACTCGACATTTTAACACTGCATGAAACACAAGTAAACTCATGACTCATCAGCAATGTGTTAGACACAAAATGTTTGTTTTATGTTATTTTATAAATTTCACTGAAAAGAATATTTTATATTAAACAATACTTAAAACACACAATTTTCTCAGAATAATTCATCCATGCAGACAGCAATTATTTCTATGAATGGTTTAAGTTATTCTGGTAGAAAACTACAAAATGGCTATCTAGCATTTTATAGGTAACACAGCAAAAAATAATTTAAAGAGAACATTAAAATTGTTGAACTTTTATACTAATATACTACTGCAGTAGAAATTATACAAAGTTTAACATTATTCTTTTATCTTTAAAGCTTTATTATACTCCTCACAGATCATGGTACTCTTTTTCTACTTGTTATGTTTTTTTTTCAAATTTTGTTACTTTTCAAGTTTTCAATTTCAATTTGGTTCACACATGTCTTCATAAGTATGATATAGAAGTAAGAATAGCTTTCTGGAAATTAAAGTAATAGAATGTAAAGGAACTCTGATAGTTCTTAAATCTGAATTCAATAGTCTAAGATATTTACAGAAACATAGTCTTATTAATTTATATCAAACCAAAGATCTAGTTTGAAAATGATTAAGACCAATTAATATACAATAAAAACATTTGATGTCTGAATATACTTACTCAAATGTATGTGCATTTAACTTTAATAGAGAAACAAATATAATTATCTTAATATACATTCAATGAAAATTTGCTTAACATGTTTATGGATATATTTCTGGCAATTCAAAAACACTAACGTTATCTTTATGTTATTACAGCAATTTCAAAAAAATGAAATAAGAAATAATTGAATGAATATTTATAATAATTAGTCACTGGAGAAAAGCAATTTATTGTAACTGGGACTTGAACCCAAGAACCCCATTTGACATTGTATTGTATCAAGAACTTCAAGCTCAAGTAAATAATGATCCACTTAGTTCATACAAATTCTCTCCCACCAATTTTGGATACTTACATAAGGATCAACACCACCACCTGTGTTATTCAACTCAATGTTTGATCTGCCATCTTACAGTTACTGATGTAATTACATATAATTAGTAAAAGCACTTGGTACTTTAATCAATGTTATCTAGGCATCAAGCCCATGAAAATGTTTTTTAATCTATATAATTCATTATAAAATCAACATACAAAGCTGAACCATCTTTCATCTCAATACTTCACTTTCTTACAAACATACAGAAAAATAAGATCAAAATACTAAGTAAATGATCCATAAAAATCTTATTGATACAAAAAATGTGTAATTATACTAGTACACAATAAATCACAGAATTTGTTATATTCTTTACAGTCAACTTGTTCTTACCTTAGAACTGATGAGTGAATATAGCCATTGAATTGTTTCATTGTGTTCAATGACTCCATTCATACCATCTACATACAGCATCACCTGGCCCAATGCTGTCAAAAATAATTTTAAAAAATGAAATTCAAAATTTTATCCATAACAACTAAAATCTCAAAGTGATACCTCTAATGGGGTTAATATTAAAGATATATGAGAATAATACCTTAGATATTGTTTTTATTAATAAATTATATGAGTAGGTGCAGCAAATTCCATATTGAATAAATATAATATTGACTTGAAATGGTAACTTTATAAGTATTGTCAAGTCTACACCTTGGACATTTTGAAAATATAAATTCTAATTAACAGTGGCAATGTTTTTATTTATATATTTTTGGAATACCATATTTTCATTTCATGAAAAATTTGAATTATATGTCATTGTAAACTTAACAAAGTAAGGTTTTTCTGCAATCTGAAGTGAAAATTACTTAAATGGCAAAATGAACTCGCCTTCTTAGATACCTCAAACACACCAAGTTAACACACAATGGACTAAGGTAAAACCTATGGCTATAATTATTCATTTTTAGTCAAGAAGGTTTTATGAACTGAACACAACTCTCTAGAATTTGCATACATAATGGCTAAGTGCTACAAGAATGCTAATTTAACAGAAAATGCTATTAAATTACTATCAGCAATTGCCTATAGCTATAAGATATAAATACATAAAAAACAAAGGAAAAGCTCTTATCTCCTGAAACAAAAAAATTGAAAAAGAACAGGAAAAATATGATGCTTAAATATGCAATGAAGATCTTCTCTGAATAAAATTAAATTTGTCACTTAGAGATAAGTCAAATAATTTTCTTTCACAAAATCTTCAGAATCACTATTTAGATGGATACAAATTCATCATTTACTTGAATGCTCAAAAGTTATTTTATTATGATTAAATCTAAATGTTCTTGTCCAACAGTAATGACAGTATTATCTTCAGAACTAAAGGAAAAGTTAGAATTTTATCTCCTCTAAAAAATTGCTGAATAAGAATACAGTATAAGATTATAAATTACTCAAATTTTGGATATAAGAAAATGTTTCAGGACATTCTATACTTAGGAACAAGGCACAAAATCTTGGGCAAACAAATCTCAAATTCGACTGTCTCACAATTTTTGTTTCATATAATTTTATATATTAAAGTTGAAATTCTGTTATGAATGTTTTGTTACAAAATCATAAAATGCTGCTAATTTTGTAATGCTTCCCTAATTTGTTACATCTTTTCATCTCCAGGAAATATATTTTGCCATAAAATTGAAAATTACAATATTTATACATTACAGTTCAAGCATCTAACCTACTTAATACTCCAAAAAGTTAATTTAAAGCTCATTCCAATACAATACTTAATTTTCAAATTCTAGGCTCTCACCTCGTAGAATATAGTTTTGATAATTTTGGTCTGCTTCAGACCCCACCTTGATAAGACATGCCAAACCATCATTCTGAACAAATTCATGTACCAAATCTTTATCATCCTAAGTTGAAAGAAATATTAAAAAATGTATGAATCTTTAAAGAAAACAAAATAATATGAATACTGTTTATCACACAAAGTTAAATGACATCTAATACACAATAACAGGTTTCTGGAGGGTTTTCATTTTTGGAATTCTAGTGAATACATTTTTTTATAGTAATACTTCACTAAATTACCAAGTATAAATTTCAAACAAGTTCCTTTGTATATTCATACACTTAACACTTTATTTTACAAATACCTTATTTAAATATTTTTCAGTTAATAGACAGCAGCTGAAAACATTACTAGTAGTCATTAATATTAGCTTGTTCAATTTTAAAATAATTAAAAATACTGTGGTATGCAAGGATAATATTGTTCAATTATACTAAATTGTAATTCTCTTTATGAAGTTGAAAAGTTAATATATTTTATGATTTTAAATTGGATTTTAATTCACATTTAACAGAATTTCTCACAAACCCAAATTACATAAAACAGTATGAAGTCATCTACAATACCCCTCAGAGGCAAAAGAAAGGCCTCCTTATTGGTTTTACGATAAACTTTCAGGAAAGACTTTTTAGTTATGCAATTTATATAACATTATAACTTTAATTTATAAAACCTCAACAATCTTATAGTGGATCAGTACATAGAAAACAAGCATTTATTTTGAGAAGAGCAAATTCTGCACTTAAAATATGGCAACCTGGAAATGACACTCTTCATACATGAAAGTAAGTGTAACATGGGTCATTCCATGTCAAATCAACCAGAGGGCTGCAGGTGACCCCACAGAATGCCTTGAAAAAAATTCACATATGCTCATCAACCCATAAATGATCAATATCTCTAATAGTTTCTGATTTACAGCCCTTTAAAATTTAGTTCTTTTTTGTTTCAAGCAAATTCATTTTCAGGCAGCTTTGGCTGCTTAAAGCTACAAGAGTAATGGTGGTAGAAGGCTGAAATTTGCTACAATGACTGTATTAATCTCACGGAATTCAAAAATGGTCTTAAATCATGTTTATCTCTCTTAGGATTTTCATAGTGAGGCTGTAAAATCACCTGAAAACCCAAAATTGTATAAAACATTGGTTTATGTAATAAGTCATAGCTTATGGTCAGAGGAAACTTTAATAAATTATAACTCAAAAAGTAGGTTGAACACCATCCTGATTTTTTTTGTAGATCATATTCAGAAATGTAAGAATATATGGTAAATATCTGATAGGCTGAATAACTGGTGACATGGTCAAACAGTGGCCTGGCTACTTTTAGCTAAATCATAAAAAGTTGAATGCAGCTACATTTTTTTACAGGAGATCTATCAAACTTTTAATTACAACAATTATTAATTTATCAACTGATATGTTATGGGATATTAAAAAAAAATCAGCTTTGTATCATATTAAGTCTTAGAGCTATGGCTTATTACATAAACCAATGTTTCATACAATTTTGGGTTTTCAGGTGATTTTACAGCCTCACTATAAAAATCCTAAGAGATAAACTTGGTTTGAGACAATTTTTGAATTCTGTGAGATTAATTCAGTCAGTGTAGCAAATTTCAGCCTTCTACCACCATTACTCTTGCAGCTTTAAGCAGCCAAAGTTGCCCAGAAATTAATTTGCCAGAAATAAAAAAATGAACTAAATTTTACAGGGCTGTAAATCAGAAACTATTAGAGATATTGAAAGTTTAAGTAGCTGTGCTAATCATATATAGTATAATTCAACTGTCATAAATTGACCATTGTTATATTATTGCATCACATTACCAGAACCTTCTAAATATTTCTTTATTATTATACTATAATACCTCATAGTGCATAGAAAGTTCTAGTTCTCAGTTGTTTATAAATATATGTAAAAATAGTTCAATTTATAAAGTTAATTGGAAAGACAGCTAGACATAAACAGTGTGGTTGTGAGTTTAGCCATAAAGAATGTATTGTAGCTATTTTAAAAGTGAATTATCACAGATTGTACTGAAATAACAAGTAAAGAAGAAATATTTGTCTTGTCATTTGTGTTCAAACTAAGTGCTTATCAATCTTTTCCAATATTATTCACACCTATATATTTTTCACAACAGTTCATTCACCCCAGTTTAAAAAAAAAGACAAAAGTAGTAAATTAAAATGCAAAATTCTTTATCATGGCTAACAGACACATCAAACACCAACTCTAATATGAAATAATTAATTACTTTTTTGCTCTTGAATTTCTTGTAGAATTGATAATACTCATTCACCCTAATTCTGATGTCATTAACCCCTGGGTAAACCATTTTCCCAATTAAGAAGCACTTTTCTAAGGTAATTCAATCAACCTGTACATACTTTGTTGAAAAGAGACAATTATCTAAAGTTCTTGATGTGACTGCAGTAATTAACTGTGTAAGAAACATTTGTATATATGTTTGATTTGATTTAATATGTTATCTCAAACCAAGTGGACTATTTGCTATTTGTTTATTGTTGGAATATGTCACCAACAAGTCACAGACACTTCCTGTAAAGAATCCAGCCCACACACACACACATGTAAAAGCCTGACAACACCAATAGAAATATTCCTTAGACAACTCTCTTCCAGAAGTCTTGGGAACAGGCAGATAGATTTTTAATGAATGTTATGTTTCCTCTTGTATATTTAGGGTTTTTTGTTTTGTTTTTTAATCAAAATTAAATAAAAATGGGATAGTAACTTTTAAGTTATGTTATGTAAAAGTTGTGTAAATGTTTTGTATTTAAATGAAATGCTGGTGACCTCGTGTCTAAACGTTTAGTCTCATGCAAGAACGGACATGCGTGGATTGTTCTGGAGTTCTGTAGAAATTTCGCGGTGGTTCGAGGAGTCTAGGCCTACAATATATAAACAGACAAAGATGCGAGGAAGAAAGGAGAAAAGAGTCAGACATTAGTTTCATTCAAAAGAGAAGAGAGTCAGTCATTCGTTTGAGAAGGTTTAAGTGTTTGCTTTGATTTGTGACTGAAGTTAAATCTACGGAAGCTGTGAGTTTACTTTGTCAATCTCTACGATTCGTTCGAATTAGTGGTTATACTGAAAGTCAACACGTGTGGAACTATTTACGGGAGATTGAAAAATATAGGCAACAAATTTGTGACGTTCATCGGAGGTGTCGTGAAAAGAACTTCGTCAAATTTATTGAACTGTGAATTGTTTCTGAACTTCTTCATTTAAACTTCGGAATTTCTTCGTGGGACCAAATTCACACCCTACACTGGAATTTGAGACTTTCATTTTAGATCATTATATTAGATACAGGCCAGTACCATTTTGTATTGTGATTAATTTTGAAGGTTGAAACTAATACCATTTTGTTTTGTAATTAACTTTGAAGGTTTAAACTTAATATCTGTCATTGTTATTATATAATTCATGTTATATCTATTAATAGTTTAGTGTAATAAATTATACAAACATAAAACATAAAAAATACGTAACATTTAAACCTCTGCTTTCCATTAAATTCAACCTTAGCCTTCACTCAGAATTTCATGAACTACAGCTTTTCCAATTTTTTTAGGTTTATTAGTATGAAGAACCAATTCAGCATTACTTCTTATTTCAAACACAAATATCTTTTGGCACGCAATAATCTATATACCACTCATTATTACTATCAAATATAAATCACATAACTACTTACTACTCACATTACAAGAAGTCTTATTTTCAATGGCCTAAGCCAGTATTACAAGTTAAAATATGATGCCATAACTTAACAGTCAATCATATAATAATGACTGCCACTGATCTCAATTCTGTACTCTGCATTATTGTTGATTTGTACTTTACACGTGTAATCGTCACTTCCCTAAAATTTTTGCACGTGACAGCCACATCGAACGTTAACAAAAACTTTAAAGGCTTTCAACAACAACGAAAATTCAACCAAACAAAAAGGCAAGCAGTTTGTAAAATCACAATAGGCAAACATACCAATGTCAAGGTCAAATAATGGAATATTTACATGCAAATGTTGATAATCGTATTGTTTTCCCTCATTTATTTTTCTCAGAAAAAATCTTAGATTAACTGGTTAGGAAATCCATAACCGGTTAAGAGCAGTAACTGAGCCATAACCGGTTAATTGTGTAATCATCACAGCCCTACAACAAACACATCATCAGGCAAACCAATCCAGAAATTTATAAACTGAACCAAATTATTATTTTATTGATACCTAAGTTCACATCTGAAATTCTATAGTTTGAATGTTATCATTTTTCAATACTGAAATTGTATTTCTGATATATCTACCTACTCTCTCAGATATAACTTGTTCAATGCTTCCCTTTATATACAATATTTTTTTACATGCCACAAGCCTTGAGCTCCCATGTACCCAACAATCAAAGTGGTTCAACTGTGTCTGGTATTTAAATGAACAAACAACAGGCCTCCACCAACAGGTGTGCAACACACCCTACTGACATGTATAGCTACCCCTGTTTGTTTATTTTCAATTACCACTTTGAGTTTTGATAGAAAACAAAAGTTTCAGATTTCAATGAAGAGGAGAAGTGTGAAAGGAGTTAAGTAACTATAAGAAATACATTTTTAATATAGAAAAATTTTAACTTCCCATGTAGTACATTACCTCTTCTCACAGATGTGACTAAAATCCCATACTGAATTGGTGAAGGAAGAGATACAAAGGAAAAATTATCATACTGTCTTTACCTAAAGTTCAGCAGTCCAGAATGAGGTATCATACCCAATGAGCTGTGAACAGGAAACATGATAGCAAAGTGATAAATTGTTGTACTGATTCGGGAACTCAACATCCAGTTGATCAAAATAATAAAGATGCCCCTATATTGTAAGATATCCCACTCAAAACTAATCAGACAGGAACCATCCTCAGTGCAGGCACATCTTTGGAATATGAAACTCTTTGAGGGATAATGCAACAGGAATAATCATAGGAAACAGCATGTTCATCCATTGTGATCTATAGCATAGTAGCAATGAACATCAGTCCAATTTAACAAGGGAACAGAGACATCTGTAATACACGTGTGAAAACTTATGAAGACTGATCAACTCCAAATCCAAAACTCAGCCACTGGGAACCAACATCTATAAGAAGAAGCTGAAGAATTTCAATCAAAGGGGTGAATTGTAATTCAGATGACTCACACCAAAACTACAACACTCCCTTGGGTAAACCTGCTCAGGTATAGAGCCTCAGACTGTAAAGCAACTCATCATCTAAACCAGCAGACCACCATTACACTACTCTCAACTGAATGAATTTCTCACAAGTTGCATCATACATACCAATTACTTTCCAAAGGATACTTCATAATTCATTATCCCAGTAGCTTAGAATTGGAAAGTAAAAATAACTCCAACATTCCAATAGAACAAAAAATGGGGGAAAACATGGTGAAGACAGACACTATTCTGAAAAGCCAACATCTCCTGATTTATTCAATCTAAGGAATGGGCAGCTGCCCTCTTCTACTTTACCAACAAAGTTCTTGGGTTAGCATGATCTAGAATAGGCATATTAATAAAGCAAATATATTTTAAGGAAAAAACCTACTTGCAGTCTTGTGGAACACTTCATTTCAACAGTGTGCAAGAAGTGTATGTGGAAATTACAACTATTCAATCAACATGGACAGGCACCACTCACCACACAGTCGGATCTTTAAAAAACAAAAAGAAATATATACATAAAAAATATATTCAGTCATTGTCTCACTGAAGTCTGAAAAATAGCAACAGGTGAAAGAAAATAATCTGATGAGGAAGAAACTGTTATCCAATGCAGATAATGAAAGATAGATATATGCAGTGTAATCCACAAGCCAAACTGAAAAAGTTCCTCCAACAGCCTATCAAGATGAAATGCCAGGAAAAATGTAAAATGCTTAATCTAGTGAGAAGACACCTGCAACAAATTATAGGAAAAAGGAGACAAGGAAAAATATGCCAAACCCAGTTGGAAAGGGTGGAATGAAAAAAGTTGAACAGGGGGTACTTGCCAAAGATGAAAACCATGTAGGTAATATAACAATGAAGAGTATATATGTGACATAGTGTCTATCTGGATCAAACTAGATGAGACATCAGTGACAAGAAGAAATTATCTCCACAAGCCACAGAATGATTGGAAGGATGTCTTAAGGGGTACGTGAAAAATCAAACACAAAGACACAGATTAAAATGGAGGTAAATTAAGACACTGAAGAACCACAACAACATCCAAACCTGTAAGGAATATGCCCAGAAGGTCAACTAATCTGGAATGAATGAAACAATAGCGAGAGAGAGAAGGAGAGGTAAAATCTGGAAAAATGAAAAGTGCAGTATGAGATAGCCTGATAACCCACAACCGAGGAGAATGAAGTCTTCTAATCAGACAGCTAAGTGAAAAAATCTGTAATAAGAGGAACAGTGGGTTGAGCAGGTAAAAACTCCTGATCAAAAGACCAGTAATAAAAGGAGCAGTAAGAGCACAGAGAACCAAACGATCCATCAAATAAAATCAAAGAAGAGAAAGTTGGGACTGAATGAGTTGGGTATTGAAAAAAAGATACTCAAGTTGACAAGATATTTGCTAGATATAAAAAAAAAAGAACTTCTACAATTTGATTACCAAACCCAGTCAAGCTGCCTCCAAAAGCAGCAGATGACTGTGATGGGCAGACTCCCATTCTAAATGAGCTAATAGAAACTAGTCATCCATGTAATTATATAATCATAACCTCCAAGTATGCATATATTGGTCAAAAGTCATAACCACTTGACAAAAGACACACGAGGCTGAAGTGAGCCTTAAGAGTAGGGTGTAAAATTGATAAACTACCCTGTGATGAATAAACCAATGACAGCACCTCAGCTAATGAAATATGCAGATAAGTATTCAAGACATCTACATTTGTCATCCACAGAGCTGGAAAAAAAGCTCATCTAAAGATGAGATAAGACATCATGGTAAAGTGAGACAAAATTAAAAATTTATTGATGCATGAGAGATCAATCACAAGCAACCAGTACCTGAGATAATGAAGGAGGATATAGAAAGTGTATAACTAGTCCCTTAGATAATACACAAGTAACCCAAAGATCTATGGTAAAATCTAACAACTGGAAAAAAAATCAGTCATGTAGAGCCCCTTTTGGATGGTAGCTAGTACTGTTGGCAGCATGTCGACCTGTATTAAATATGTCAAGTGAAGGAATTATAAGACGTAGAAACTGGGAAGGAGTGGGATGTGAAATAGTACTGGGGAATTGTTAAGGTTCTGAATAAGAGAAATAACACAATGTAACAAAATTTTTACTTTTTTTGTTCCTGTACAGAAAGTGTTATTTCCCAATTGCTTATGCCTAAAGTAAATGGAAAAGACCTATTTTTCTCTTCAAACTTTGCTTTTGTGACCTGGGTAATGAAACTTTCAAATGTACCCATTTTCCAAAACATTTCAAGTAGATTAAGTGCTGAGTAGCTGATAGAGAATTTTCTTGAATGTTGTAAAACTTATGAGAATTTTCAAGAACCTTTAAAAATTTTTTAGAACTTTCCATAGTAACATATATACAGGGGCTCACCACTTCAGTTTAGTTCTAGCTGTCTAAGTGAACACACAGACCTATCTGATTTTACAGAGATGGCATCAAGAAACTGCAAGCATTCTCCAGATGCATTCTGCTTTGTATGTGGCCAATTTATCAAGACAAGAGCAAAAAAGTACTCTGTGAGAGCATCTGCTAAAATGTGTGAAGCCTACAAGGCATATTTCGGCATGTGTGTTGGAGATCAAGGCAAACCCCGGGCATTTCGTTTCACTTGAGAGTACTGCAAAAAACTTAAAAAGGTAAGACAGATAATTTTTGCTTGCTTGAATAATAAGATTTTATGTTATACAAATTTTAGAGATTTTAAAATTTAAATAACTTTTAATTTTTTTAAATTTCCAATAGTATAGAAAAAATATCACACATTAAACATTCTGTATGAACCTCTTACACATTAGTTTTCAATGAAATAAATTTATTCTCATAATGACTTTATTTTGCTCTTTTGCAGGGTGGTACAGAGGGGAAAAGAGAGCCATGAAGTTTGTTATTCCAAGAATTCGGCAAGAGCCCACTGACCACTCAAGCAATTGCTAATTCTGCATGGTGGACCCTTCCAAATGTCAGGTTGGCAAGAATGCATCTGTTTTCATGTATCAGGACCTTTCATCATCCATCGCCCCAGTGCCACGCTGCCCTGTACCCACTCTACCAGAGAAAAAGCAGCCATCCTCAGAAGAGAGCAGCAAAGCAGAAGAGGAGGTAGATGCTGAAGATCCAGATTACAATTTCAGAGTTGCAACTGGTGAGAGAAACCCAAACTATCCCAACCAAAGATACCTCAATGATTTGATCAGAGATCTTGGTCTGACAAAGTCAAAAACCACGTTTTTGATATCTAGGCTCATCTTGATAAATTCAAGGAAAACATGGGAGCATACTCAGAGGAGCAAGGTGAGCGCTACCACCAAGATATACTTGACCTTGAACACTGCTACCAAAAATTGTATAACAAAAACATGATGGGAGACTATTTAGGGACTGAAAGTGGTTGGTTTACAATACAGTCGCAAATTTTGAAAAACTACTCACTTCTAAACATTTTTGGATAACTTTAATGTAAATACATGTGAATCTTGATTCATATGTTGTTTTATTCAGACCTTATGTGAATGAAAATGTGTAAATTTGCCAATTTTTACATAGAAAATAGATTAATTTCTAAACCAAAGTTAGAAGGGAATAATGGCTATTTTCTGTACTTTAACAACATAAACAATTAAAAAATAACATATACTATCCAGGAACAAAATCTGTGTTACATAGTTTAACCAATGAAAGATGAGAGGGTCAATTGCTTTCTCACCGATTTCACATTGAATTTCAAAGTCTCAGTGGAAAAAGGGGCCATAACTAAGTCCTGAAAATAAGTATGTGGTGAACAAACTTGAGACAATACAATGTTTCTCCCCATAATTCAAAAACACAGAAACAATGTGTGTTAAAAAAAATGTGCTTATATGAAGTTAATCAGGAAGAGAATATTTGTCAAATATTCCTCAGGCTCTCAGTGGAGCACTCAGAAAGGGGGTTGATAGTGAACAAGTACTATTAGAGAGTCAACAGGGTAAGTTAAAGGTAGGGAAACTGAGTATGGCATAAATGTATAGGATGGTCAGCTCCTCCCTCCACCACACAAACAAAATTGATTCCAACTGTTGAAAGTTTAGAAATAGGCACTCAGACATATAGTAAACCAATACAAAGCCCACAAAGAGGCATGATAGTATCATCAATCATCAGAGAAAGAAAATGAATGTTCTGCATGAACTCTTAATATCCAGGAAAGAGGTTGGATATGTTCAGGAGGAAAATGTGCAATATCAGGAGAATAAGGCTGACTCGTGCAATGATCAATTTCACAAAGAATGAGAGCTGATAAATACAGTGGAGTTGCACCCACATGAAGCATGTGTAAGTGTGCCAGTAAATGGTAATACTTCTGAAGTGGTAACTTGGATTCAGAATTCATGGTTAAGTAAGAATGAATAAACACAACAGTGTAAGAATCAAGGTATGAAAAACTGGAAAAAAAAAAGTTATCTTTATATTCATGAACTTTTGAAAAAATGGTAATAAATTACAAAATAATTCAATAAGAATTTCAAAAATAATTCACTATGTTTCAAAACGAAAACAAAATTGAAGAGAAAAATAAAAAAACATTTTGACTTGAGCATTGCCAAGCAAGAAGTGAAAGTTCAATGGAATCGAAGAGAAGTCATGGATGTTAGGAGAAAATATCACACTCCTACTGGTGAAGGGTTATGGAAAGAAGAGTTATATGCAAGATGCAGTTGAATAATTTTGATTGTGGGACATGTGGGAGATCAAGGCTTGCGGCATGCAAAAACGTTTTGCATACAGAGGGCAGCACTGAAAAATAGCTATATCTGAGAGAGGAGGTGATTACTATATGGAATTATGTATCACCTGAAACTAAGCATGTCAAGGTTTGTACTTTGTACTTAAACTGATTCATAACTTATTAACTGGTTGACCTGAGTGCACAAAGTTTATAAACTGTTGATGTAACATGGTATAGTTGACACATATCACAGAATTACTTAAACCTACGTTTTCCTTTAAGTTATAAATCAAACCTATATTTCCATTATGTTAGAATTTGATTATTAGCTTGTGAATTAAATTTAAATAGTAAACGGATTATTGACTTAGTACTCTATTTCAATTGACTGATTGATTGATTTAGTGTTTTATGGCACAAAGCTACGAAGCTATCTGCGCCAAACATCCGGGAAAAATGTAAAAATGCAATAAAAGACATAAATGGATATGAAGGTAAAACAAAAAAGTATAAAACCAATGTTGACACCTAGTCTACAACGTTAAGATAGAAGGCAGAGTGTAAAAAGTTGTAAGGTATTTACTCTAGCAAAAAGGTATAATCATAACCCTCCAGGAAGACTAACAGGCAGGTTCAAGACCCACCGTCAGTCACCTGAAGTTGGTCTTTCCAGTCCTGGTTCTGGGTTATGTATCATAGCAACCAGTACCAAAATGTAAAAGAATAGAACTATTAAAAGACCCACAGCAAAATCGCAACAATGAGTAGCCAAATGTCCAGTAAAAAGAGAAAAGTCATGTAAATGGAGTAAAATTTGTAAAAGTAAATGAAGGTAAAAACAAAACAGCAATTAAAACAGAAAATGGTGTAAAAACCAATGCTGACATCTAGTCTTCAAATTTATAAACTATTTACTCTAGCATAATAATAATGATCATAACCCGCCAGGAAGACTAACGAGTAAGTTCAAGAACCACCGTCAGTCACCTGAAGTTGGCCTTTCCAGTCCTGGTTCCGGGTTATGTGTCATAGTAGCTATTATCAAAATGTAATGGAATAAAAGTTTTAAAAGACACTCAGCAAAATCGTAATAAAGAGAAGCCAAATGTCCAGTAAAAAGATAAAAGTCAAGTAAATGGAGTAAAATGTGTAAAGGTAATTGAAGATAAAAGCAAAATGGCAATTAAAACAGGAAATGGTGCAAAAACCAATGTCGACATCCAGTCAACAAAGTTGTAAAGGACAACCCGTAGCAGAATGGGAATGATCATAACCCGCCAGGAAGACTAACAGGTAGTATATAAACCACTGTCAGTCACCCGAAGTTGGTCTTTCCGTCCTGGTTCCGGGTTATGAGTCAATATGGCCAGTACAAAAAGGTTGTAAAAGTGTGAATGATATGCAGCAAAAGTATAATAGTAACTCACCAGGAAGACTAACGAGTAGTTCAAACAGAAGCGTTAGTCACCTGAAGTTGGCCTTTCCAGTCCTGGTGTCGAGTTATTTAATGTTCTGGCTATTGTTTAATGTCACATTGAATGAAATTAAAACTGTAAAAAAGGAGCCACAATTAAAAAGGTGTAATGAATAAATATACCACACTTAAATGAGATTAAAAAGATTAATGGCCATTAAAAAATTAAAAACGTTATCAAGGTGGACAGAGTCACCATCACCAATAACTCTGTCCAATGTTACAGACTGACCCTGGGAAAAAATATGTTTAAAGTATTGCCGTCGTTGAGAATTGTAATGATGGCCAGAAAGTAAAACGTGGCTGATAGTGATTTGAATGTTATACAAACTACACATTGGTGCATCAGTTCCAGATAACAGAAAATGATGAGTTAAAAAACTGTGACCAATGCATAGCCTAGTGAGAACAACTTCCTCCTTCTGAACTTTACAGAAGCTAGATGGCCAAACTCCAATTTTGGGTTTGATTTGAAAAAGTTTATTGTCACATTGTTCACTCCAAGTGGACTGCCAACTGGCACGGAGCCGAGCCTTGAAGACAACATCATAGTCCATGTATGGAATAGGCATAGGGGTGAGGGTGCTGAAGCAGACATATTTAGCTGCCATGTCTGCAAGCTCGTTCCCACGAATACCAACATGGCCTGGTATCCAGAAAAACTAGATTGAAGTAGCTGCTAATGAGAAATGGGCCAGTTGGTTTTGAATATCTGCAAGAATAGGATGTGAGCTAATGTGAAGCGATTCCAAGGCAAGTATAGAACTAAACGAGTCAGTATAAATAGTGTAGTTGGAGTACTGCTCAGCTGCAATATGATCCAGGGCAAGAGATATGGCACACACTTCAGCAGTGAACACAGAAGCTGTAGAGGGGATTCTGCGTGCAACTACTGACCCATAGCAGAGCCCACTGAATTACCTGATTTGGAACCATCTGTATAAATGGGAACTGAATGATTGTTTGAAAGATATTCATTGAATAAAAGACGGTACTTCCAGTCTGGAGTATCCGCCTTTTTTAGGTGACCGAAAGAAAGGTCACACTTGGGGGCTGTAATAAGCCATGGTGGGATGCGTCGACCTGTGGAATCTGCAATGTTATCCAAGGACAGACCCAATTCATCCAATTGCGCCCGGATGTGAAGGCCAAATGGAGCAATGACAGATCATCTGTTCTGAAAAAGTTCTGCCCACCGAGGAAGGAAAACACATTCCCAGGTGGGATGCTTTGGTAAGGAACAAAGTTTTGAAGTATATTGTAAAGATAGTTGCAAACGGTGAAGGTGTAGAGGAGGTTCATGAGATTCAATGTATATGCTTTAAACTGGAGAGGTACGGAAAGCCCCAGTGCAGAGTCGAAGTCCTTGGTGATGAATGGGGTCCAGCATCTTTAAGGCTGAGGGTCTGGCAGAGCCATAGACCATTGATCCATAGTCAAGTTTCGATCTAATAAGAGCACGATATATCTTTAACATTGAACAGTGATCTGCCCCCCAACTGGTAAAAGAGAGGACATGGAGGATGTTCAGTGCTCTTGTGCATTTGACCCGAAGCTGGTTTAAGTGTGGTATAAAGGTCAGTTTATGATCAAAGATAAGCCCCAAGAACTTTGTCTCCAGGACCACTGGCAGCAAAACTTCACCAATATGAAGTTCAGGATCAGGGTGAATACCTCGTCGACGGCAAAAGTGCATGCACACAGTTTTGGAAAGAGAGAAATTAAAGCCATTCGCCAGAGTCCACTTCCGTACACGATTGAGGGCAGTTTGTAGTTGCCGCTCAATATATCTCATGTTTGACGACTGACATGAGATGTGAAACTCGTCAACATACAGCCCATTCATAACAGTGAGAGGGAGTTGTTCAGTGATGGCATTTATCTTTATACTGAAGAGTGTGACACTCAATATACAGCCTTGAGGGACTCCAAGTTCCTGTACAAAAGAATGTGAAAGTACCAAACCCACACAAACTTGGAATCTCCTGTCCATTAAAAAATTTTTAATAAACATGGGTAGATGGCCACGTAACCCATATGTATGGAGGTCTCGAAAAACGCCATACCTCCATGTTGTGTCGTAAGCCTTCTCTATGTCAAAGAATATCGATACAAGATGTTGGCGGTTGAGAAAGGCCTCTCTGATAGATGTTTCAAGACAGAGTGGTGGAGTGCTGTGGACGGAACCCATACTAGGTGGGTGAGAGGAGGTTGTTTGATTAAAGGAACCAAACAAGAAGAGCATTAACCATCCTTTCTAAGGTCTCACAGAGACAGCTCGTCAGAGCAATTGGACGATAGTTTGAAGGAATCTTTGGATCTTTCCCTGGCTTAGAGAAAGGTAAAATAATAGCCTGGCACCAAGCATCAGGAAAAACATTCTCCTGCCAAATCCGGTTGAAGATAATCAGAAGGACATCAAGAGAAGCAGGAGATAGATGGTGCAGCATGTCATAATGAATATCATCAGGTCCAACAGACATACTGGCAGACCGATGAAGGGCCATTTTTAGTTCCACCAGGGTAAAAGGACAATTATAGTCAAAGAAACAGTCAGTTCGAAAGGAAAGAGGTGATTGCTCTGCCCGAGTCTTGGTGGCCAGGAAGGTGGAGGAACAAGCAGAAGTGCTAGATACCTGGCAAAAGCTTTCACCTAGAGTGTTAGCAATGTTCCAGATATCAGTCACCTCCTGACCATCAGAGAGTAAGATCGAGAGGGGGACAGAATTGTAGTGCCCATTAACCTTTCGAATCTTGTCCCATATGATCTTGGAACTGGTGGTAGAAGATATGCTGGTTGTGAACTTAATCCAAGATTCCTTCTGGCTTTGACATCTTACCCACCTAGCATATGCTCGGGCCCGTTGGAAAGCAACCCGATTTGAAAGTTTGGGATATCTACGAAAAGTATCCCAGGCCCGTTTTTGAGCCTTCCATGCTAAGTGCCAAGCAAAATTCCACCATGGACGAGGATATCGTGGAAAACGTGTCGAGGTTTTATGTACAATACAATCAATTACCGCTGCAACACAGTTGTCTATTGATGGCTGATCTACAATGGCAGGATCAAGTTCTGTGAGATCAGTGAAAGTGAACCAGTCTGCCTGATCCAGCTTCCACCGGGGCACGTGGGTAGGATGGCATCGACCACGGCCAGTCTCTCTCAAAAGGACTGGAAAATGATCACTGCCTCGTGGATTACTGTCAACCCTCCATGAAAAATGGGAGAATAATGAAGGGGAGCAAACTGAGAGATCAATACCGGTAAAGGACTGACTTGGTGCATGAAAGTAAGTGGAAGAACTAGTACTGAAAAGAGAAAGATTGTGATCAGAGAGCATCTGCTCTACAGATCAACCCCTCCCATCAATAACAGCACTTCCCCATAGGGGATGGTGTCCATTAAAATTCCCCAGATTAGAAATGGAGATGGTAACTGTTCAACAAGAGCATCAAGGTCTGATTGATCATATGTCTCTCCAGGGGACAGGTACAGAGAAAAACAGTGATGGTATGACCCAAGGAAACACGGATGGCCACGGCCTCCAAGGGTGTGTTGAGTGACAAAGACAGGGTGGGCATATGTTGATCAACCAACAGTGCCACACCTCCATGTACTTGACCATCACACAACTTGTCATTTCTGTACAGAGAAAACTGCCAAATGGAGACTGTATCGGCAGATTTGAGAAATGTTTCTTGTAAAGAAAGACAAACAGGCTGGTAGGAAGCAATCAGCGTTTTGATATCATCCAGATTAGAACGTAAACCTCGACAATTCCATTTTATCAAGGTGGCCATTTTTAAGAACGGGTAGGTGAAGTGGCTGGAGAACCCTTCGGTTTATGACCACATTTTTTTCTTTACTGTCTTTCTTCGGAGGAGGTCTATCAACCTCCATGGATCCTGCTCTGGGTCGAGTGGGCAGGTTTTTGTTATTGGAAGAGGAATCCAGTGACTGAGGATGCAGACGAATAATTGTTTTGTTTATTGTGGTGGGAGAAAACGATGTATCAGAAGAAATGCCTGTATTTGAGACTGAAGGACATGGATCTTGAGGTTTGTTGGAAGGTATGGGAGGAACAGAGATGGGTGTGGAAGTCGATTCATCTACTTTTTTAACCACAGACGTCAAAAGGCTTTTCATTTGTTTTGAAAACGATTCTCTTGGAGGCACAGAGAGATCTGTCTGCACTTCCACTGTAGTTGTGGAATGGAGTGCAGCAGCATATGTCCGAGATGGGATTGTGGACAGCAATTTCCGAGCCTCAGGATAACTAATGTTATGTGTCGTTTTCAAACGCTGCACCTCTTTTTCCTCCAACCATTTTGGGCAAGAATGAAAGTAAGAGGGGTAAGAACCATTGCATTTGACGCAATGTGGGTTCATGTCACAGTCACAGGCATCGTGGTCCTTGCCTCCACAACGAGCACATGTCAGGGAACCACGACAAGATGTCTTTGAGTGACCAAATCTCTGACATTGGAAACATCGAAGAGAGTTTGGAAAGTATGGCCAAACCCTGCAAATGAGATAACCTGCTTTGATGGTGGCGGGTGCACGTGGTGAAGTAAATGTTAAAACGAGGGTATTTGTTGGTAGTGTAACTCCATCTTTGTGAGTGGAGATGCACCTCACTGCAGAAACTCCTTGAGTGGAGAGACCAGCGAGAATCTCTGATTTGGGAACATTCTTCAAATCCCTTTCAATAATAACTCCTCGTGAAGAATTCAAAGTAGCATGGGGTGTAACCTCAATAGGTATATCCCCAATTGCCTTTGATTTCAAGAGGAGTTCACTGTGTTGGGATGTGGATGTTTCAACCAATATGTCAACAGATCGAAGCTTCTTTACTGACTTTGGAGAGCCAGCAAGTCCCTCTAGTCCCTTTTGAATAAAAAAAAGGGGACATTTGCCCTAAAGGTTTTTCAGAAAGAGAATGCAATATCAGAAAATGAGGTACGTGTGTTACTGATGTTGAAGATTGCTGTTCTGAGTATTCAAGACGTGGTCGCTTACCCATTGACTGTTTTTTTACAATTTTATTTAAATTTTTTGTAGGATCCATAGGAAAGAGAAAAAGTTTCGGTACTCACTGACCCAACCCACCATGGAGCCCTAGAGGGGGATGCAGTACAAAGTCATGCAAGGACAATGCAGCAACGCCAGGGTTTCATGAGCACTATACCCAATCACCAGCATCAGGCACAATGTCCACAACACCCGTTGAGAACTTCCAACACTGGTACTTGGTTGGCTCTAGCCCAGGTGGACCAGCCGATTGACCCAAGGGCCGCCCGTCTACAGGAATTCGAGGCCAAAGTGGTGTGTTAGGGTTGGACCCCTCAACCACCAGGATCCTCTCCTCCCCTTCATGGGTCGCCATGCACGGCAAACATGTGGGTGGATGTTTAGATCCCAGAGAAGGTAACCAGACAGAACCTTCCCTGGGAGGTCCCCTCACCACGTACAGGAATCCACTCCGAGGGGCTCTATTTCAAAACAAAATACAAAAAATTCAGTTGAGGTGACATATTAAGATCACTCCTCAGCCCATATATTCAAGATCACACATGAAGTACAGCCTCATGCATACTACACCTATATCCTTGTATGCTGTAAAGCATCTAAAGTTTTAAATATCCATATCCTATAGCTGCCACACTTAATATTATCAAGCAAGTAACCACATAATATAATCAAACATCAATGCTTATTACATGTGAAAGTATAAAATTAAATAAGATGTAATGGTTTAGAGTATTAGTTTGGCAAATTTTGGATCAGATAGGTTCTCAAATCAAACTGTAACTCATTATCTGAATAAATGTAACATCTCTCGCTGAATCATTACAATTTTGAAACTTTAAATTTCACCATTCAACAGACTACCCACTATCAACTTAAATGTAAATCACATTTTTTATTCTCAACTTTAAAAAAAAACGAGGAAAAACTTAAGTATCTTTCTTTGTAGCTGGTAAGATATCATTTAACAATAATGTTTTAACAATCTTTCAAACGTGTTAATAAATTTCTCCATCAAGATCGGTAGGAGCAACACAATAAATTATGCAGTGCCTAAAGTATTAATGAATGCAAATACAACTACTATTATAGTTTATTAACCTATGATAGATATCCATTTATAAATTTACATAAGTGTTTTCAGAAAATCATGCATTATCTCATGAATTACCTGAAAAATTTGCTTCAGGGAAAATAATGCTCGCCTAAGTTCTCGTCCTGTACTATTCAACAGTTTCTCTGCAAAAAGTGCACAGATAAACAATGAAAGCTTTACAATAAATAAACAAAATTTTTTGAACAGTAACTCTCAACTATTTATTCACTTTTTATAATGATAAAAAATACAGGCAAACACTGTTCTTCATCTACATTATAGTCAATAAACAATTATAAACACCAGTACATAAAAGGTTTACACAGACTTTAATGAATAATTATGAATGAGGAAATAGGTTTTAGACTCAACATTTGAGAAAAGAACTGACTGGGTATCTCAGAAAGAAATTAGAAAACAATTAGCTTATTATTTATGATTTTCATTATAAGTTTGCAAGAATATATGACAGTCACAGTTTCAAGAAATGAATTTTTCACTTTTTACATCAAAATCTGCTTCTTTGTCAACCACATAATATTGTTTCGTTAATTATTTCTTGTTACAAATTATAAAACTGTAGCATTTCTGCTTTAAAAATAAATTTCAGTTTATTTCATAATCCTGCATTACCATAGTACTATTTCAATAGGATAAAGCAGTGGTTCTCAATCTTGATGGCACACCAAACATGGCAGGTGACAAGCTTCCAGTGAAATTAGACAATTGCAATTAATGCTGTTAAAAATATAATGCCCGATATTTCATAGCCTTTGAAACATTTTCAACCCATGGATTCTCACTAAAAGGTAAATTTCCATGGAACAAGTATGTTCACTTCTATGTTGTGATTTGTTTTTTATAAAAAATTTATTTTTATAACACCTTCTAAATTTTATTTAATTCATCATTATTATTCTGTTGATACAAATGGCTAAGACTATGGTTGTTGGGTTCAAGCTGACCTGATGACTTCTGGTATTCAGCAAAACGCTTTGTCACTAGTGTTTATGACATACATTGTGTGGTTGAAATACTATTATACATTTACCTTCTCAGAAAACTCTACCAGGTCAAATAAAAATATTACTAAAAATTGCAATAAGCCTAATACTACTGCCATATTACAATTATAACTTTCATACAAACTTAATATATATAACTTATCCAAAACAAGATCAAGAAAAATATAAAACAACATATGCTGCAGTTTGTAAGCCATCCTTCTCCACAGAAAAACTCATTAAATACAAAAATATGTATTTCATTAGACACTACAGAGAGAAAAAAAGGCATTAATGACATGTGGTTTTAATTAGATCTTTGCTTATAAAATCAAAACTTTGCTTAAATTTCTATTTGTTTACAACCCAATTATTATTCAATATTCATAGTTTATATTAAATATTAAATTATGCATAATAATATCTTTGAGATTCTTTAAAGAGGTAAGTGCTTATACAGATAAAGGTATTCTTTGAAAGATTGTTTAGACACAGTATTCATGATGAAACTATGTAAAATGGATGGCAACTGTCTGTTGTGGAGGCACAAGTGTAGAGAAATAATTACTCACTGCTCACTCACTACTCACCTCTCATAAACCAGTTGTCTACTCATACCTGCAATCTTTGTTTCTAAACACTTCTCAAAATCTCTCAAATACAATGTTCTAGATATTCCAGGAATTAATATCACATACCCTGTAGCTAAAATCAAAATTTAAGTTAATGTAGTCTTAACATTGGCTCTTCCTGAACTGTGAAGCCCATTAAACAATCCTAATACAAAAATAAAACCTGTATTAAACTCTCCATTCACCAAGTTTTCTAGGCCTATAGGATGCCATTTTGTCCCAAACCATCATTGGTTGTCCTGTTGGTTGGGGGAGTTCCTCCTATGTAGGTGATCAAGTGAATCAACTGGCAGCTCCATCCTTGATGACTTCCAAAAAGTGGTCTCAGCAGGTTGAGTTTCTGCTGGCAAACTCTTCTCTTGAGTTACCTGTTGGCAGTTCTCTCCCAGATATATTTCCAAAAACTATCAGAGTTGATGACCTTCACTTAGATCACTTATTTTTCTGGAGTTTGTAGACTGCATCACTGATTCTTTTCAATATAATGTATGGCTCTTCTGAACATCTATTTAACTTTGAAGTCTGCCCTCTCTTATGTTGAAAATGATACATCATGTTACCTTGAAGAGATCAAGTTTTATCACAATCAATATCATATCAACCTTTCATTTTATTATATTATTAGATGGTTCAAGTCTTTCCAGGGTAAAGTAATGTCCAACATCTCTCCCTACCACAAATTCCTCAGGACACATTGATGTATGTTTCAGTAATTAAAGATAAGATTTATTACTGATAACCCCTGATATGAGTATTTCACTTCTTAGTGATAAAATAACTACCTTTGTTTTCTTTAGCATTTCAATATTTTGTGTGGTAATCACCATCCAATACACAGGAATTTACTGGTCATATACTATTTGAAGTAATCTAGTCTATTAGTTCCAAATATGCACTTCTCCTAAATATCAATTATCTACATACCATTAGGTATACAGGAGCCTCCTACAGTAATGATAACTTCTCTTTTGATGGACTTTAAATCTACCAGCTCTTCACATCAAGCTCTCTTCATTCTTTATCTCTGGAAGCAATTTCCCACCTTTTATAAACAAATTATCTTGAATAGTTATAACTGTATTTTAACCAGTATCAATCAACACACTGCATAAGCCCATGAACTTGTGGACAATAATATTCCTTCATTAATGATCTTTTCACATTTGGGGTAAATTCAGTAATTTCTACTGAACTTCTCACTATAAATCCAGTTAGTTCTTGTTTTGTTTTTGTTTTGAATGGTTCTTTGTTGTTTCCTTGATCTGACTGCATTGTGAAACATATCATCAGAGTATCATCTCTTTATTTTATAACAGCTGTTGGTCCCTTAGTCTTAACTATAATGATTATGTTTCCCACAATTAAAATAGTTCCCTTATAGTATCCTCTGAGAGGATTTCTTACTTTATAAACTTTAATCTACAGCTCCTCAAAGTATGTTTTTTTTGTTTTTTTTTCAAATTACACTTAAAACACCTATTTTATTGTGGTTTATTTCCTCCATTCTGTGTAACTAGTTCTCTGATTGATTATTTCAGTTTATTCTAAACTACTGTCTGGGAGAGTTTAAGTTTCAATTCCAAAGAATCTGATGTTCCTATAACTTCTAAAGTTTATTTAGTTGTTAACCTGTAACTTTAATGGATCCAAGTTCCACCAACTAGAAAGCTTAATTTAAAGAGGTACACTTTCTTTCCTTCAAGCTAATTCTCATATCATTCACTGTTATGGCATCTATTAATCACAAGCAATCAATCAACCATTTCATGAGCAAAAGAGGTGGTTTGTTGTTCACTATTACATTTGTTCACTCAGGAAGTGATTTTGTACTAAGTCTGGTAAGGTACCTTTTTATCACTGCAGAGTCTCAATTAGCTGAAGGTCAAATTCACCACTTAAATTCTGAAACTTTGATTTGACAATGTCATAAATGAAATATTCCAGGAAGGTCTTTCTGTAACAGATGACACACTGTAATGGTAATAGGTATAAATCATATATATATATATTCTCCTATTTCACATTTTGTAGTAGATGATGTTCTAGTTGGAACTCTTAAGCCAATGCTGAAAGAGACACGAATGGTTTAACCTTTGCTTTTAATAATTCTTTTCCAGATTTTTTTATGTTCCTAATGTTTTTTCCACCTCAATGATGTCTTTCTTAACATCTTTCACATCATCCTGTGGTTTTATAATCTTGTTGTTATAATTTCTGTTCATAACTCCAATTTTTTTCTGTTTGTAATTCTTCTTTAAATTGTCATCTCTTTCTATAACTCCTATTTTAAAATCCTGCACTTTACCTTTGGGTGTTTTTATTTCTCTATCTCTTTCTTGCAATATCTTGTCTTAGTTTTTCTGACTTGCTTTTAACTGTTTCGTTAACTCCAATATATCTCTAATATTGTCATGAGATCATCTTCAAAGTTAGAGTTTATTCAATGTTCTATTTTATTTTCATCAGAATAATACTACTTCTGACATAAATGTTGTAATGTCATTCTTTCTTTAAACAGATTTTTTTAAATTATCTGTTGAAAACAATTTGTAGTTTAGTCCATGTAACAATAGAAAATTATTTTTTTTTACGAATTCTACAAGCTACCACACTTTTATACTGATGTACCTTGTTGTAGGCATAGGTTTACACATGAATTTCAAACGATATTCAAAACGTCCTCCAGAGGGACAACGCTAAGTCTACAAACTCTCAGAAAATCGGGAAATCGAACTCCTGTAGTGCACACAGCAACAAGCTCAATGCAGCTTTGCGAACACAAAATCACTCAAACGAAAATAATTCCCTAATGGCCCACACTAACGCGAAAATGAACTTATCTGTTGTACAATTTCAAGACAAAATAATAAAATACACGGTAGCTAACACTTACTTAAATACTTCACTACAATTGCTTAAATAACAGCTGATTATTTCGTATTTATTCACTATTCGCAACTCCTATACTAGTTGTCTACTTATATTAAAATCTGTAATCTTGTTACAAGACATAAATGCCGAACATCCTTGATGTTCTAACACTTACGTTCCGCACCTTCCACTAATTTTTTAAATATAAACATTTAAAATATAATTAGAAACACTATAATAGAGAGCTTTGTGGATAACTTGCATTAACTTATGCTGTAAGCAATTAAATCTCTGAAAGATGCAAAAATTTCAATATCGTTAAAAGCCAAAAACTACAAATCTTGGGTTAATTTTCCACGATTATCCTATCTAATATATTGTTAAGCAATCTTATTTTTATGTTTGCGGAGCGGCTGCCTTTCATTTGATTTCTAATCTGAAGAAGGTTGATTAAGATATAATTGACCTGATTTGAACTCGGATACAAACAGAATATGTAACACTAATACTAATAGGCCTAAGCGTAGAAGCTAGGTCTAGGTAAATACGTGCAAGCCTATCAGAATTCCCTTGCTGTAACTTTATTACCTCTAAGTTTTAACTGCCTAGGTCTGTATCACTGATGAATTAGCACTATAGTCGAATCGTATTTCTATTATTATAAATAAAAGTCCACTTTCTAAAGTATGGATAACACTAGCTACAAAAAGTTAACTTCATACAACAGACCTAACACAAAAGGCCAAATTGATATTTGAATTCAATTTAGGCCTAGATCTAGGCCTGTTCAACCGTTATTCTTATTATTTGCTTGATTACCAACAAGTATAAAACATTCAACTATCTTCCTAAAAAATAGCTTTCAAAAATATGCAAAACACATACCTACAAGCAGTTTACTTTTACTTCCAGAAATTGATACCTCTACATCTGTTTTAAAATAAATCTTCATCCATTCATCTAGAAAGCTCATTTTAAGTCATACGAGAGAAGAATTGACGTTAAGTCTAAAACGTTTATTTACATTTTGTATACACACACACACACATATATACACGTATAATATTGTGTGCTTACGGTAAAATATATTACTATAATTGTATATAAATTAAGAAAATGCCATACCGTTTAATACTTTGCTATATTAATTGAACTTTACGGTACGGTCAAATCAAAAGTAAAATGCCGGTTTTGAACTACAAAACTATTTGCATATTAAAATATACTTATGTTAGTTAGTTAATTAGTTTTGGAATTTCGCACAAAGCTATTCGAGGGCTATCTGTGCTAGCCGTCCCTAATTTTGCAGTGTAAGACTAGAGGGAAGGCAGCTAGTCATCACCATCCACCGCCAACTCTTGGGATACTCTTTTACCAACGAATAGTGGGATTGACCGTCACATTATACCCCCACGGCTAGGAGGACGAGCATCTTTAGCGCGACGCGGGCTCGAACTCGCGACCCTTGTATTACGAGTCGCACGCCTTACGCGCTTGGCCATGCCAGGCCATTAAAATATACAAAAATTACAATTTTCTGCCGCCCTCTTGTACACATATAAATGACGTAGTGTCCAAAATAACTTTATTTGAAAGCCATTCTACTCTTGCTATTCGGTTGTTATGTTTTGTAATTGTTGTGAATATTTAATTTAGCAATATGACTAAATACGCTTAATTTTGTCAACAATAGTTATTTTTATATTCAAAATGGCTATTTATTGTCTAAAGAACACTAAAGATGTTAGTTTTGTACTATCGTGATAAGTTGACCATAATGCTGATTTTTAACAAAAAAAAAGATTTGTTACTTTTGAGGATTTATTTGGATGTTTTTAAACTGAGTATATGTACATAATTTTTATACCATACACAAATTGTTGTTGTTTTATTTTTGAGTTTTTTTTCTGCAGTTCATAAATTTAAGCCCATCGTAGTCACAAAATTGCTATATTTCACTTTACCATTAATAATATCCTAACATTTAAACCAAAATGCATTTTTATTCAGTTATAGTAGCGTAGCTAAAAGTATTGTTTGTTTTTGAATTTCATACAAAGCTACACAAGGGCTATCTGCTCTAGTTGTGTTTAATTTAGCAATGTAAGACTAGAGGAAAGACAGCTAGTCATCACCACTCATCGCTAACTCTTGGGCTAGTCTTTTACCAACGAATAGTTGGACTGACCGTCACATAATAACGCCCCCATGGTTGAAAGGGCGAGCATGTTTGATAAGATGGGGACTCAAATCTGCGAACCTCAGATTACGAGTTGAATGCCTTAACACACCCAGCCATGCCGGGCCATCGTAGCTAAGAAGAGCCGGGTGTGATTCTTGTCCCAGACAGAAATCAAAGGGGACGCGGATTTTCAGGTATTTCTATACATATTTCAGAAGTACATTTCATAATATGATTTAGGGAACTTTCATATATACTTTTATAATTAGCTTAACCAAGAACAAAGTTGTTGCTTGCAAATTTGCAAGTTGTATCCCAAAATGCAAGTACCACCTAAAATAAAAGATATATACAATGTTATATTACAACACTGATTTTGCTTTATGATTATACGAAATGTTAGAAAGGAGTTCGTTAGGCTTCCCAGGGTGAAAAAATACCTGTTTTTTATGTCACTCTTCAGATATATAATCAAATAAACCTTTCAAACATTTTTCAAGGTGTTTTCTGTTTAATTAATTGTTTTTTTCTCGTTAACAAGACGTGAACTAATTTAAAACTGCGTTAACTCCGTAAGTTAGATAAATATTAGATACCGGGATGGTCGCTTACTGCCTGGAGGCTTATGCTTGATCGATCTAATTTTCGTATCAACACTCCTCTGGGGGGATTCTGGCATGGCCTAGCGCGTTAAGGCGTGCGCTTCGTAATCTGAGGGTCGCGTCAAACATGTTCGTCCTCTCAGCCGTGGAGGCGTTATAAAGTTACGGCAAATCCCACTTTTCGTTGGTAAAAGAGTAGCCCAAGAGTTGGCGGTGGGTGGTGATGACTAGCTGCCTTCCCTCTAGTCTTACACTGCAAAATTAGGGACGGCTAGCACAGATAACCCTCGAGTAGCTTTGTGCGAAATTCCAAAACAAACAAACAATCCTCTGGGATACAGATCGTACTTAAAAAAAACTTGTATAGGATAGTATGTACTGGGTGTTATATTTTTTTGACTATGTAAATTACAAATGATCATTAAAGTAAACAATTAAATATTGCACTAGAACGATTTCTCTGATTTAACAGTATCACTGTGATTCTGCTCCAGTCGTGGTTTTATGTAAATGTTTCTCTTCCTGGGTTCAACAAATGGAAAACTTTTATCATGTGCACTTAGAGGCTGGTCAACAGCTAAAGAAAATCCCTCAACGTAATTTTCTTTGTATTATTAAGTGTTATCAATAAGTATTCTTGCTCTCATTGTACACATTTCAATTTAAGATTTACTTTGTTGTCACTCTCAAATTTCTCTTTGTAAAACAGTTCCTGAATCTGCTGTGTAATCTGGCTACTTATAGCTAATCCGTATGACATTAATAACCTGAATTTCATAGAAATATTTATACAATGTATATTTTTAATGTCTAATGTTAGGCTAATACTTGCATACCTTAATTAATTTGATTTTTACTCTTCTCAATGATTTTAATCAACATTGGAAATGTGAATTTCCATTACACAGATAAAACACTAATTTAATTTAATACAGTATTGTGAAAACAAATTGAACTAAAATTTAATGTTTAAAATTTTTTTTAAAAAATTATAAAATCTGTTCATCTTCACTGAATAAACAAATAAGCTGCCATTCAAATCAAGATGAACTAAATATTCTACAATACTGGACAAAAATATAAGTACATTACAAATTTCTACCAATAAAAGTTCAAAGTGTATGAGTAATTGTTACAGACCAAATGCTGGTGTTAATGATTTGTCACTTTATAGTAACTAATCAGAGTTATGTTTAAGTTTATAAATCACTATTATTTCAAGTCATGCATCATAGTCTAAAGTGCTATTAAGAAAGCAGAAATTAACATAGTTGTATTATCATTATTAGTATATATACCCGTTCAAAATCTGTTAATATAGGTAGTAACGAATTTACCATTACATATTTATTTTAATATCGGTGTTTGTTTCAGTTAAATGCATTTAAAAATGTTAAATCTGTATTGCGAAGTTCTCGCCTATTCACGAAAGTTCTAGAAGATTCTCAAGTGTAAGAATCAACAATATATGTGTGTATGTAAATTCTGATTATTGTCGGTATTGTTACTGAATGAACTTTCGAAAACCTCGACTAACGTATGTAAATCAAAGCGATGCTCCAAGAGACAGTACATATCGTTGGTCTTCTACAGTTAGTATACAGTAAACCTTGAAAGCTATAACTGCGATTAACATTTATTGATCAAGAAACTACAGAAATTTGACCAGAAACACTTATAGATTTCGAACATTACAAATCATTTAACTTCAGCGGAATAACTTCGGACGTTAATATTTTTACAAAGACATTTTATAATATCAGCAGTGAAAAACACACGTGGGATCACTGAAGAGCTAACTAGCTTTCCGTTAAGTGAATTGTACGTATATCCATTCAGAATTAATTCACTCGTCGTGAACTTTCGATAAGATATCAACAAAGTTCCCTATCGGATAGAAGATTCAATACTCTTTGTAAGTTTGTAAAACTTTTGTATATAAATCATTATTTGTAATAATCGTTATTATAAATTATATTATTTTTTGTATATTTGCATTGAGAAAGAATATTTTGTGTATCAATTTTGTTGGTAAACATCATAAATTTAATACATTTAATTAGCTTTTAAATTTATATTACAATCTAACTCACTTTAAGGCTATCTGAAATTGTAATACGTAACATAATAAATTGGAGGTTGGTCCGAGATAAATTATGCTTGGAAATAAGGGGAAGTGTGAAGAGCAAATACAACGAAAATGAGAAAAATTAATTTCTTAATGTGTACTTTCTTATTTAATATCTCATCTTAAATGTGTATAATAATAATTCATGCTTTTATCAATTAGGAATTTATTGTTTGTCTACTCACTGAGAGGTAATTTAAAACTTTCAGACCGTCAGGAAATTCCCTAGGTTAGACTTTGTTACAGATTTTAGTTACGTTATAACCAATACTGTTAAACCCTGAGAAAGGGGATTGATTAACCCCATGAGTTAATCCAAAAATCTAAACCCATTACGATGCTCTCTGGGTCGGTTGCTGTTATAGTCGATTTTGATAACACTCAGTCCAAAACTTGGAAGAAGATAGTGAGCGGACAAAGAAACAAAACCTCGTGAATTATAATAAAAATATTCATCTTAAAATCAAGGAGGACGACTTAAAAAACATTACAGCTCAATCAAAACTACGAATTCTAATGTTTTTAAACCTTTTGTTCTGAAACTTGTGAGTGTAAGTTACATGTATCACAAAAATGGACGTGAAAACGTTGTCATAAGCTTTTGAAATTATCTAAATCTATATGCATACTATGTGGCATTTTTGTAAGTTCCACCCATCACAAGTATATAACGTAACTGGTCTATATACGTTAATTCAGTATTTATATATTATCAAAATACAACTTGTGGTTCTTAAACGTAACTGTGAATTCTAAAGAAGTCTGATACTATTAATTATTTTTTAGAGAAAACAGATAATTGTTATTTGCATCATCCATGAATAAATTTTCAACCGTAGAAGACGTGACGAATAAACGATGGCTGAGTGTTTAACTCTTTAGTAACTAAGATTGACGTCACCACTTCTTTAGGAACTATTCTAAACTGTTGAATTGGCTGGACCTTGCAGAATCAACGGGATATTGTTTTTTGTTTGTTTCTCTGAACAACTTCTATCTCCAGTTGAGGCTGCAGCTTATCTGTTGCTAGGGTGACTCGACCTGACAGCACTCAGCGGCGTGTACTGAATCCGTAATAAGATACACCTGTGCGCGAAAGTGAGGGTGGGGTTTTCTTTGAATTTTGTATCTTGACCAGTTTTTGTGTTTTTCGGCTGCTACCAGGATAAATTGATTGCTTCACGTTGTTATAAACTATGTCGTTCAAACTGATATATAATATGTACTTATATTTCTTTTATAGTGACAAAAAGAACAAATGTACTTGTTTGTTGCATTTAAAAACATTCAGAACGCGTCTACTTTAATTATATTTTCCCGAGAGAGATTCTACAAATCGTGTGAGTTACAACTACCCAATTCATTGAAATATTTCTTTAAAGTGTTCCTGACTTTGAACAAGGTAGCATTCGAAGTTAGCACAGTGTGCGATGAGTTTCTGTGACAAAGATAATTTAAGATTTTTATTAATAATCATAAGGATAATCCTTAATACCACATTTGGATAAGCAGTGACTCATTTAGTCGAGAAGTAATACAAGACCGACGGTGAAAACAGTTTAAATTGAATGCACATAATTGTTACTAAAATTGAGAAGATTTGCTTTCATACAAAGACGAGTTTCGTGAGATTTTTTGTAACATTTAAGTGTTTATTGTACGTTTATTGTATGTGTGTGATGGCAGTTCTCGATATGTATATAACGTTTGGAATTTCCTTAAAAGATTAGAATTTGCATTTGAGCAATGAAACAGAAGTAAGAACAAGTGGGGTAACAAGGGTATGGGCCCCTTTCAATAACAACACATACGGTATCATTCAATTTGATGAACGTAATACTGTTTATTTCAACGCATATAGTGCATGTGTGTGTGTTTATATATGTACGTTTAATGTGCATTCCATCACAGCCATGTAGCAGTCAACTTTAAATTCATGCACGCAAACCTACAATTAATTTGTGATGACGAGAAACCCATTTGAAATAAAAATGTATTCTTCTTAAGTCATCTTCAGGTTACTCTTTGTTAGCCTGAAGATGATCAAGGTCGAAACGTTGTTTTGTATTTTATTTTAATTAAAGCTTTAATACTCATACCAGCCATCAGGAGAATACATTTAGAACTCCAATTAGATAATACGTTTAAATTGTTCTTTTTTTTTTAATATATTGAATCGCAGCAATTTCGTTATTCTGTCTCCATGAAAACATTGTTTGATCAGATTTACAATTTTGAAAGTTAAATATTATATGTATGTTTCTTATGGTTTATGCGTAATAGCTCCTCTTTGTTTTTGTTAATATGTATCCAATGTAATTGTAGTATTTTATATAAACCCGTTTATGTTTCTTATGTTGGAATAATTAAATAAGGTAAAACAGATTATTATGTTTTAGGGAATACCATGTATTCATTAAATTACTCAAAATACAATTTCACGTCATTCGAGTTCAGTACTCTAAAAGATTATTAAGGTTTAATATGAAGATGATTACTAAAACCATAACTGCATGTGTTTTACTCGGCTTTTGCCTGCTGTTATTTGCTTATCTGTTAATATTATGTTTCGATCAGAACAAATTATGAACTTATAACGAAACTAAAAATCTCTTTTACCGGAAAAGCAATCTAAACAAGGAAAATGCATATCTCAATGACTTGCTACGAAATAAGCATATTATAAAAGTAATTCAGGTAAGCAATATCAACAAGTAAATATTATCATTCTGAAAAGATTTATGTTACACCATAAAAAATTAAATTTGTTAGTGTTTACTCTGATATTTAAATTTTTTATATTGCTCATTTTACCAATTATATTTGAAAATGGTTATCGTTAGATATTTTTCACATTACATTACAATCAGTTTTTGAAATAGATAAAATTTAGGGCTGGCATTTTCAATCAGTATTAAAAACTCAGACCGTATCGAACAAAAAAATATAAAATAACTTCAAGAGGGAGCTGTGTTCGAATATTTGTTACGATAATTAAACGACAGCCTCGGTGATTTTTTTATTTTATATAATTCTAAAGAAAATATAAAAGGAGAAAGAGTAGTTGTTTTCCGTCACTAGAATACACTTAATGGTTTGGTACTGCTATTTTTATTGTGACGTATATTGAAATCAAAAGTATTAAGAAATGTTTATAGTTATTTAACGCGTTATTTTCTCACTAACAAACAGTTTTATCTATTTTACTCTAACTTGAGTCAAAGATTAATCGCTCTTTACTTAAAACTTTGTAGGTATCCACGATAATTATATATTATTAAATTTTTGCGTAATAATGACTCTGTGAAGTAGTAAGTAGATGGCCACTACAATTAAAAAATAATAGTATTTGAAAATGTTAAATCAAATACAGAAGCTTTGTCGAAAATAATATTCTTGACTTACCTATTATAGCGTGAACACGAACCGACAACTGAGTTCGCAGAAGGATAGCATTCTTTCGACTGAAAAAAAAAGAGAGATCGGTATTTATGCATATTAAACTTTTTACGTTTTAAACAAATAAACAGCAATAGAAAGTTGTAAACCTATGAAAGATAAGATGTTTGTATATTTAAAGCCGTTAATTCTTTTGTTTAATACTTTTGTTTAGTTATTTTCAAGTAAAATACTTAAAGATATAAAGAATATCAATTATATACTGTAACATGTGATATTTAAACCATATATTATAATTATAAAACAAGATATACAAAGATTAATCATTTCTTCAACAAATAATTTCCAAAGAGCAAGTGGCGAATAATGAATTAAAGAAACGTTGGATTTTGTTTAAAATCAAGCACAAAGCTTCTAAGTAGGCTATTTGTGCTCTGCTCATCACGAGTATCGAAAGGGGGTTTCTAGTGTTGTAAGTCCACATACCTGCCGCTGTGACACTGGGGAGGAGGTGGTTGATATATTATAAAGTACATTATTGGTGTTAGATCAACGAGGTTAATAAAAGTTTTGAGACAGCTTGAGTAAGTAAAGAAAATATTTTTATAAATTTAGATAATATAGGTGGGCAATGTGAATCCCGCCCAATACGTTTAGTTTTTTTAAAGTGGGTTTCTTGTTATCAAGTTTCAGTGAGGTTAATGTTCGGTTTGTAAATATTCCAAGCGTTTTGAAAGGTTTGGTTGTTTCAGAGTAAGACCACATGGAGCTATCTACTTTATCCATAGCCAGGAATCGAACTCTTATTTTCTGTGTCGTAGATCCGTAGACATACAGTTGCTTCGTTGGGGTATAACGTTTTGAAAACAATCACAATGATACCAAACACACATACACACATATACTGGTCTCTACAAGTGAAGTAAAGTCTATCAAGTGTTAAAAAAATAATAATAACAACTGAGTCTAAAGTCCAAACAAAGAGTTTTGTGAGTAGATTTCTCAGACAACGCAGGATGACCAATAATTTCGGAAACATTTTTGAAATATCATAACGGAAAAAAAAGTTTAAAATAGAAATACATGATTTGTTGCACCTGCAAGAAAAATGTTTAAAAATTTATTATATGCTGTATATTATATTTCGACAAGTGTGTGTTTTTTTCTTATAGCAAGGCCACATCGGGCTGTCTGCTGAGCCCACCGAGGGGAACCGGACCCCTGATTTTAACGTTGTAAATCAGTAGACTTACCGTTGTACTAGCGAGGGGCCATTTCGACAACTACAGTACAAGTTATTTGCAAAATGTCTACGATTAACCTTTGTGAAGACCTTTTAAATTGGTTTATGCAGCTCATCCCTACTCGCCTCATTACCCAAAAATGTAATGTTCAGAGAACGCGAGGACTAGCTAAACAGGTCTTCCTGTTAAATTCACCGATCAACTGGAAAATGTTTCATCAAGTATCTTGTGGACACTAAGGCCACATACAGTCTGAAGGGACACCGCTGTGCTGAAAACGCATTAATAACATCTATTTGAATGCCCAACAAATTGTGTGCATCCATGTTAAATGATTTTCCCAATAAGAACAAGTCTTAAAATTCTTAGAAACCTCTATATTTTGATACCCTTACCAGTTGTCTTGAGATACACCCTATATTTTACCTTGTTTAAATCGGAAGCTAAAATGCTTCACAGCGAAAGAGAGTCATAAAACGAGGGCGATTAATGATATACTCCATTATTACATTCGATATATTCACCATAAGAGCATGTATATATACAACCTGTGATATATCGGAAATTATTTTGAGAAGAGGAATAGTTGGACTTTTATGTCACAGGTATGTTTATTTTTATTTTCCATCCGACCATCTAACTGAAAGCAAGGTATAAAAGGAGCTTTACACATAGGTGTTAGCACTCGTGATATACTCCAAGTGTTCACTGGTGATTAAATATCTTTTGATGCTCCAAATATAGTTTAATGTTTTTTGTGGGTTTTTTCAGGACACACTGCAGCTTGTCAAGATGCTTACCAAGCTAATTTATTTGCCGCCCACTCAGTTACTAGGAGCCAGTTCTACCGGAAGTGACACGTGGTGTATTTGCATGTATGTAAATAGAAGCAAATGCAACTATACTTAGCATGTAGATTTTGAAAACAAATAGTAATATCTGAAGTAACTGACAACGTAACTATAGAATGAACTTATTCAAAATATTCCAGTTCGTGATTGGGACCGGGATTAAAGAGAGCTATTGCTAGTATGGGAGCAAAAGCTAAGAAGTTTCAGACGTAATTATTCTAACAAGTAGAATGTTTCTACGTCAATTCATGAAAAGTTGAAGATAATTGATGTAGAAATTAGGAAGTGAATATTTTACCGCACCTTTGGAAGACTGAGAGTGGTCCACGTGCTCTTGTAAAGTATAATTTATAAATGCCTTTATTTTGTTATTTTACACAAGACAACTTTCCATGACATCGTTGGAGCGAGAGTTAAGGCTAAGAAATAACAATAAACAGAAACCAACTGCTAATACATTAACCACACCAGCTTTGTGTGACCGTGAAATGAGTAACTGAGCTAATCTTTAATAATGTGTACTCAGAATCATATATGTAAACAAACACGCAAAGCACGTGAGGTCATATTTTAATCTTCCGTCCCCATTTTATTTGTTTTCGTCAATAGATGTTTTCTGGAAACCGATTCCCATATGTATATTTGAAAGCTACAGTTAGCATTTTGAATACATTCATGCAATTTTATTATAATTACGCTACATTTAGTTTGAAAACATGTTTATGCGAAAACAGATTACATAATATGTCAGCATCATCGATATATAAACATACATAAAGAGGTGGTCACTCAGGTTATTTTCTAAAAATTAACCATTTTTTCATGCACATCAAGGAAATGCCTAACAGGTGTTCTGATTATAATGAAAATTTAAAAATCGATGCCAAATGTTGTCAATCTCTAAGTTTGGCTTTTGAATTTCGCGCAAAGTTACACGAGGGCTATCTGTGCCAGCCCTCCCTAATTTAGCAGTGTAAGACTGTAGGGAAGACAGACAGTCATCACCACTTACCGTCAACTCTTGAGCTACTCTTTTACCAACGAACAGTGGAACTAACCGTCGTATTTTAACGCCTCCACGCCTGAAAGGACGAGCATGTTTGGTGTGACGAGGATTCGAACCCAGGACCCTCTAATTAACCACCTGGTCATGCCGGGTCGGTTTTTATAGCTCAATAAGTAAATATTTTGTGCCATTCACAAAATTCTCCGAAAATAACATACTGTGTTTTGCCATATGCTTAGAATTTTAATACTAATATATTTCTTCGAATACAAGTATTAAAATTACATTTTAAGATAAAACTATTAAGTCTTTTTCACGGTCTATATTCGAGCATTTACCATTAATGCGGCACCAGTAAATTGTAAGTATGTTGTAATTCAGCACAGAAGCAAGAGTGATTTTTCTTTCTTAAGTATTCATACATTTTGAACTCCATACTATTAAAATCAAACTATTTACACTAGTACTGACACATATATTTGTTAACTGAGCTCTTTTTCTCTCGGCTCTGTATGGCCAGATGGTTAGAGTGTTTGACTTGCAATCTCAGAGGATCGAATTCGAGTACCTGTCCTACCAAACATCCTCGCTCTTTCAGCCATGAGAGCGTTATAATTGCACGGGTAATCCCATTATTTATTGGTAAAAAAGTAGACGAAAAATTGGTGGTGGATGGCGTTGACTATTTGCTTTCTCTTCAATCTATCACTTCTAAACTACGGACAGCTAGCGCAGATAGCCCTCTTGTAACTTTGCGCGATATTAAAAAGAATCACTTCTGTTTATTTTGTACTTGATCTTTTCAAATTCAAAAGATTCATTCTCTCTATGATTTTGGAGCAAGTGCGACCCTTGTTCAAATGTGCTTCGTAATGATAAAAAATGTTCACACACTATTTACTCTCATTAAGATTTGTTAGGCCTCTGACGTGATGGACGAAGCGAATTAATCATCGTCAGTCTAAATTCGACTGTCATTAATCAAACTTTTTTCTGCAAATGCTATGGAACTAATAGTTGTATTACTTCATTAAAATTACTTGTAGTTTTTAATTAGATATTTTAAGCGTGTTATTTAAGAACAAGAACTAGATAGTACTAAACAGTTAAAGTAAAAACAAGAAAACATTTGATACCTATCGTTTAACTTTTCTGAATCTGTAAGTGACCCTAAAAATCTTACCAGGTCCTAGCCCCTGTATCAGGACTTGTCAGCAGACGGTGAGAGCCATAAAATTGTCTTTCAATGATGAGCTAGAATAAAAGATTCCGAATAATACAACTTTTGGGTTCATTGGTTCACTTCTTTTAGAGGAATCGTTATTTGAAATGGAGTCTTTTTCTGTTTTTATCAAAATTATGGTAGAAGTACATTGCCTCTTACAAAGTGATTTGCCTATCAAAGATATGCTTTCATTACTCAACTAGATAATATAAATTGACAGAATCTTTGAAAGTCACGGTTACTTTATTGTCATTTGCAAATACAAATTTGGAAGATGTGATGTTTGCAGGAGATGCGAATGTCTTGGATGCAGTGACAATGAGGTTACTATTGAAGTTAAAGCAATCGAAAAAAAAGGTTGTAAAAAACTTATAGTAACTAATAAATGGAAGACGAGAACTCTATAAAGTAGACAATAGTTATTGCCTTAAATCGTTCATGGATTGATTGACTTATATATGGGTTAACAGTCCTCAACCAACAAAATTCTTACAAAACAAATCAGAAATATTTATTGTTCTTTCTGCAATGTGCATAATGTTCCAGATGTAATGGATATGTTGAAAATCATTATTATAATGCAAATTTATGTAAAAGTAGAATAATCTTGCTTAAAAGCAGTATTAATTTTGGAAGGCTTTTCATAAAAACCAAAACAGCCTTTTGGGAGTTGCATTGCTTTTTTTTTTTGAAGCGAGAGAAAGAACCTCATATTTATGTAGAAATTCGTATGAAAAACTGGTTTGGAGAATATCTTCTTTTTCAGCGTTGTTACCAAAACGTGGCTAATTCTATACGATCGGGTCCTAGCCGTAGAGTTAATACATCGTGTATGAAATCTGAATGCCTGTTATCATAAAGATGGAAAAGCATACGTTTAGAGAGAAGGCTATACGGTGTCAATAATATATATATATATATATATGGTCATATTATTATAAACGAAGTAACCATGCATATTTTAGGAATTACTTCATACGAAGTCTATGAATCCTACATTTTATCTGATGTTCGTGTCCATTTAACCACATAGGATGCCCAGTTGACTCTCAGTCTACGGATTGAAGCTCAGTACCCGAACGTGCTCGCAATTTCAGCTGTAGGGAGTTATAATGTGGCAGTTTATATCCCTCTGTACATTCGTGAAAAGTAGCAATGATTGTTCTAAGCTAGCTGTCTCCCCTTTAGTCGGTAATTTAAAATTAGGCAACAAGTAGCCATAATAGTTTTGTTATAAGCAAAAACATTCAGTCCACCCAAGTTAGTCTTGCTTTTCCACCTGTGCATACAATACACACAGTACAATAAAACTCAATATTTTTGAAAAAGAAATCTAATTCCAGTTTCATATCAGGTTGTCGTAACTTGTTTTATTTGAATTTTATTTTTACAACTATCTTTTGTCAGAAGTAACTGCCTTCCCACAACTGTTTGCAGAAAGTAAAGAGTAACTTAGACGTGGGAAGTTGTGGGTTGAAACACTCGCATAAACTGTTAATTATATTTTATGTCCTCCCCCCTATTTACGTAAGACTTGTGAATAAAAGTTAAATCTGACAGATGATCAATCCTAACCATAAGGTGGTTCCACTTATTTTGTTAAGACACATTTCTACCTTTCTAATACTGCAATTTGAATTGTTGTTTTATTCGTTCCTATTTTTTCTGTGGCGTTTTTTAATCGTTTCTCTGTTTGTTTTTGGCTTTATTGTCTGAACGTTATTTTGAAACTTAAATAGTATGCAGACGTGTTTACTCTTTCTTGCTTTCAGTTACTACAATAGAGCACCCATGGGTGAATCTCTTCTATATTTCTCATATTTTGTGAATGTTTATTTTATACATATATAAATATACTTTGTTTTGAAAAAAAAACAAAAAACGACACCACACGCTGAAGTTCCTTGGCAAAGACAAATGTTATGTTTAACGTTGAATGATAGTTCTTAGTGGGAAGACAGACTTGTGCTACCTCGATATTGATTACTGACGAAACAACGTGGGACGTATCATTTGTTTCACACATACTTCTAATTATAATCTAATTTTTTTCAGTCAAGGTCAAAAACAACAAAGCATCTAAAAGTATAGAGGCTACTGTTTAGTGTACAAACCACACGAATAAGATAAACTAGGGATGTAGATTACAGTATTTACAGAATAAAGGTAGATTAAACTTTTCCCAGTTTGACGTTACTGCCTGAGGTGTATGTTATATGCTGGTACCCTGGTTCAATAACCTACCGTTACAAATCGCCTGTAGGTGGGTCACAAGTGATAAAGCTTTGTTTTTGTTTACGTTTTCTGTAATTTTAAGCTTCCTTGATTATATTTTGCATGCTAAAACCAATAAAATGTAAAAAAAATTATTTTTTTTTCAAACGCTTAGTAATACTTTCTATTGTTGCAAAACTACTTTATGCTCTGTCGTATGAGTGGCTCATATACCATGAATTCTCCCAGTGGTATATTTGTAAACTAATACTCCTTGAATTTGTGTTTCGGCACCCTTGGTGGGCAAAGCACAGATTATCCTTTATGTAAGAATATGTTAAATAATAATATATATATCATGAAGGTTAATGTAACGGTAGGAATTAAACTCATAGACCAATCGAAATATTATTGAACATTTTATCAACGTGGGTTTAAGAAACAAAAATCTCTCATACTCTGCTCAAAAGACGGCTTAAAGTTCATGTTTCAAATTTATTCATTTATATCTAAAAGATATTTGAGGAATGGTACAAGATATTTTGAGTGGAAAATATTGGATGGTTTAAATGTGTACCAAAAGTATGAATAATGCTTGAAATATTTCTGCTAGTTTTGAGCTAACTTGAATTGTACAAAATACTATTGTTCCACAAAAGCTTTTATTTAAATTTATAAATGCAGTAATTAACCTTCTAATAAATTCAAAAACAAAAAGTGAAATTTAGTTGTAAAATATTAAACAAACTTACAGGAATAAGTAAACTTTTTTGATAAAAGCTGTTAATAAAACTAAGAAAAATCGTGGAAGTTTTATGGCTCAGAGTATTCAATTTGTATGCTAAATTATAAACACTTTAAAATTTCTAGGCTTAGAAAGGGTAATTGTATTTACAGTCCTAATTGCGGAAATCGTCTTAGCCACTATGTCGTTTTGTTGGTCAGTGTTTTTGTGCTTATTACACGACTGCTTCTGATAAAGAAAAGTTGACCATTTAAAATTACATGAGGCAAGCGTGTTTAACAATATAAGCACGTGCTTATATTAAATATAATTACGAACATTTCAACTGACGTGTTATTGTGATAACTTTAGGACAACAATCGCTGTAGAAATGCATTTCGAAGTAGTTTAATGTTGAGTAATTTCATACCATTGAAACATATAGATATTTGCCGAACATTCAATTTGCTAATGACAAACCCATACACACAATCATACTTACTATAGATCATAACTAGGTTTATAACGTGCTGGAATTTTTTATTAATAATTTCTCTAATATAATACACAATAAAATAGCAAATTCTGTAACTGACGAGATAACAAAACATTCGTTTTTATACTGAACTGAACAGTCCTTGTTATGGTAATATACTGTATGTTATTTTACATACATTTCAAATTTAGATGGAGCTTTCAAAGCATCTTTTATTTTGCCTCAATTATATGTGTCAAACGGTTTCTTGACTAACTTTGGTACTGGAAATGCCACTTTCTCAATTAGCTGTTGAATATAATAAACAGTAAAAGGCGGTACATATCACATGCGCGTGCCACATCCTTTCCAAGACAGTCATATATTTCTAGACTAATTATTCACACTGGTCGCAATCTCACACCAATACGATGAAGAGCCTTCCACTGCTGATTAGATAATATGATATTCATATGATTATGACATATTCTATACAGTTTGATAAATGTCTCTCTTCAGTTAAATACCTTATGTGAACTACTAAAATTTACACTGTATAAACAAAGTTGATGCCAGCTTGTTCATATCTAGTTATCAGTGTTAATATTCTCCATTTTAAATTATACTACGTAATTTCTTCGAAGTATAGTGGCAACAGAGAATCGCATGATTTATATTCTGTTACTTTTGTCCATGCCTGAGTAATATATATATATATATATATAAATTTAATCCTACATATCTAACAAATTTTTAATATGATCAAAAGCCCACGTTTTATTTAATCTAAATCATTTAACAGTAACGAAACGATACCTACCATTAAGCATCATTTACAACTCTTTCAATTTAATGATCATTTGTTTCTAAATTAGTTTATATCAAGGGTTATATAAGTTGTTTGTTGTTGTTCTCGTACAGGATATGTATACATATATATGTGTATGTTTACGTGTGTGATAGAGTGAGAGCTATAAAATTGCACTCTTATGATGTATACGAAGTAGGAAGCTTTTGGTTCTTCAGTTCTTGTGAACGACAGTAAAAATAATAATAAAAGTAAAAATACAAAAACAATTTGTGTTAAAATCAAACACAAAATAACGTTGTATTATTAATTCTTCCTTTATAAATCTGGCCTCTAAACGTTGATAATATTTACATTTCACTCGCTTCATTCTGTTCAAACCACTACAGTCGTTGTTCATGGTATGTATATGTACAGAGCTAAGGCCATTTTTGTACCTGTTGTATCTCATCCGGCCTAGTATTAAGCAAAATGCTTCGTTGACATAGAATATGGTGAATATGGTTTTTTTGACATACTATAGCATATTCTCATTTAACTTCCTTTGTGATGTTTTATAATTAAAAGTGCTTAACATTTTATTCTTCGCCTATTTAAAATAATCCTTTGGAGTAACGCACTCAAGAAAACAAACTTTAAATTTTTATCAGTGTGAACAGTTCAGTACAGACTTATTACTGATTGTCCTTATGTTGACATTAAGATGAAGTGATCCTTATATCAGATATGAAAGCAGCTATTAGATAAATTAAAGTTAGACTGTGTGTGATAAGAAACAGCGTGCAAAAGGAAAAAAATGTGTACCATTAATAACCTATTAATTATTCAAAATTCATTTTATTTGAACATAAACAGAACTTAAAGACACAACTATAAGACATAAGACAGACGACCATGACTTTCACTAAGTTATCACACTAAGAATGTGGGATTATTAAATATAATTAGTAAATCGAGTGTTATTATGCACATGTGGTTGAGAGTACAGGCTGAGCGTTTAGAAAGCCTTCATCCTATTGAAGAATGAAGAACACTATACATATAAATAACAAGTTATTCTATCACCACGTGATCTTATTTTTTGTTGTTGTTCACATTTTAAGTCAGTCATATTATTTCTTTGTGTTTGACCCACACTATTTTATTTACTGTTTTTATGAATGTATGGGGATATATGAGTTTTAATCATTCAGGTTAATGTAATGAACATCGAAATTTTTACAAACAGGTTTTTGTTCGGTATTATTTTCACTGTAATAATAAATTCTGTAGCCTCATCTTTGAGTCCGAAACTAAATCTGTATAAGATAGTTCCTGCGTGACTTATATATAAATATGAATTTTGTTACTGAGTATTCGTCGGTCTTCTTTTCAATAAACACCGTACTAACTGTACATCACGGTATTTTCACCACACATTAAACATTGTTTATCAGTCACATATCTGAGTTGAACTTCTTTTACTTTCTTTACAGACAAATCACAGAAATTCAAAGGTAATATGAGCTTACAAGTTTTCTGTAACGATGTCCCTAAAGGGTGTTTTCTTAAAATGTCTAACACAGTGCCCGTCCTTTCTTCTATTTTAAAAATAAACTGTGTAGTGCCTGCTGTAACATAGGACACGAGATGGAAGCAAGGTAGCGGAACCGTTTGCTCTATAAGATGTGACGGAAATGGGGTTTCCTTCCTTGGCCTATCCTTCTGTTCTGTTGCTATCAAAGCTTTTGTAGTAACAAGAGTTAAAGTGAAAACCTACACGGGTTTTCAGATAGGATGTAACCTCGTTGCTTCTCGCTAATAGCTCAAATATCATGTGTATTTACATTTCAGGTTGTAGTTTTGTTTTGTTTCTACATCACTTAATACCTTACTATATTAGAAAACAACTTACAAATTTATAGTCTTAGAAGTACAAAGGCGAGATATGAAAATTGCGTTTTTTAGATAATTGTATGAGACTGAAGTTTCTTTTAGAATTTTTTATCTTTGAATATTTATAGTGGAAACATTTTTGGACTTTATACTGAATTCTTTTTTAATCTAAAAATACTTGGTAAAAAATGAAATAGTCTGAGACATCAAACACAATATGGACCAGAACAGACTAATACAGCTTCAAATGCTGTTCAGAAGAATGTATCTTAAACACAGTTCAAAGAGATTCGATGAATTAAATATAATTCTTTTTTGTTTGTTTTTCTTGGACATGAATGATGTCATATAATGAATTCTTAAAGGTTTACAATGGTATGGTATGGGTGTCTTGTACAAATTCAACTAACGCTGTGTAATAGTAAATAGTATCTTAACAGTTTCTGTCATTGAGTAAATGAAATACTTTGAAAAACTTAGTAATAGCCGTCTTACGGGTAGGCCCGGCATGGCCAGGTGGGTTAAGGCTTTCAACTAATAATTTGAGGGTCGCAAGTTCGAATCCCCGTCACACCAAACATGCTAGCCATTTCAGCCGTGAGGGCGTTATAAGTAACGGTCAATCCCACTATTCATTGGTAAAAGAGTAGCCTAAGAGTTGGCGGTGGGTGGTGATGACTAGCTGCCTTCCCTCTAAGTTTTACACTACTAAATTATGGATGGCTAGCGCAGATAGTTCTCATGTAGCTTTGCGCGAAATTAAAAAACAAACAAATCCTCCGGGCAGGTGTAACTGTTGGTTCCTGCGGAAGGCTACTGGGCCCGCAGCTTTTCTGACAGTTCATGAACACTGTCTCATGCTTCACATTTAATAATGTTCATAATCCATGAAAAAATAATTTTATTAAAGTTTTATTATAAAAATGAGCTATTGTCACAGCATTACGTGTCAGAGTAGATTTTATTAAAGTGTTTTTTGTAGACGCAGTTATCAATGAAAGTACTTTGCTTTTCTGTTGAAACGCTCTTGAGGTTTTCATTAAAAATGAAATATTTGTTTACTTTTTATTCGTAAAATTCGAAACTTAAACTTTTTTGTTTGTAATTTCTATTGGTTGCGTCTGAAACAATTTTTTTTGGAAATTTCAGCTGTTTTTATTTGTTGCTCAGCTGTGACAATACTGTTTAGTTATAAAAAAAATATTACGCAGTTATGACTGATGTGTTGGTTTCCGAAATTCAAATTTCGACGTGTACATCAGAAACTCCATTGTAATTATATTTAACACTAAGCTTAACTTGGAATAAATCCTTTATTTACTCCAGGTGATATTACAAAATTATTCTTTCGACTATTAACGATTTAAAGACAATTTTATTTATATTATTTTCGAATAAAAAGGAAGCAGCAGAGATGTTTCACATGAACGTGCATAGAATGAAAGGTTTTATGCTTTATATTACTATTAATGCATGTAAATATTAAAATTTAATTTCTACTGGTTATACTTGTACACAACAGCGCCGTGATACTGACGTGTTACTGCTTACTTTAGAAACTGATAACTAATGGAAAAGTTAAGAGGACGCATTAACCAGGTAATATAGGATAGTTACTGAAATGTTAAAGTCTACATCAAAATATATTTCCGGTAGAGATAACTGGCACTAAATTTTAAGGGTAGATTAAATTATTTGCCTTGTAATTGAAGGACAATAATTTTTCTTGAGTTTGAATAGCAGTTCAAACTTCCTTCTTAATTATGTTGCGCATTGTTTGTTGCTTGGAGCATGTGAACAGCATTTGCTACTAACTTTTAACGTCGAGGATTCTCACCTGTTACAAGACGCTGCATTTTGTTACATGTTTATTTATGATTGGTTCTAGTTACACAATTTGACCCATATTCCTTAACTTTCCAATGTCATTAAGTACAAGGGACATCGTTGTCTTTGAAATTCTAATTCCCTAATGTGAACACACCTTTATGGTCTGAGTGTATGAGTATTATGCGTTAGATAGAGTTATTACATTCCCTTTCAAAATGCTATAACATTTTGGGGGCATCATACTGGCTAACAATGTAAAAATTCAGCTCTGATACATGACGTTCCACTGCAACTTTTTATCGGCTGTGGTTGTCGCGTGACTTTCTGATCGGTATATTTAAAATATTTTCAATACACACATTCTACCGTATGTGTATGTGCGTGTGTTTATGTATGTATATATAGGTTCGTATCATCTGGTTCTCTCTCTTTCGGTTCAAGTTATTTGTGTTTTAATACGCACTAGTTTCTATCGATTAGTACATAAACAGAGCAAAACGTAATTATAAAGTAGTAACAATATGCATTTTATTTATGCGAAATAGACACGGTACGAGTTGTTCCAATAAAAGACAGCTTTGTGCACATGCGCTACTTACGTTCTTTAATAAACCAGATAAGCATCATTAGAATATTTAGAACATTGTGAAATACTGCTATTACTGCTTTTCGCTACATTTTTTCGCAAATAATTGAAAGAAAATGTATACATATGATTGTTCACATGTTTGTAAACGATGAAAAATGTATTTGCTCCTGACTTTTCATCGGCTAATTAGACAAAAATGTCTAATTCCATATCGAAATAGCCGGTTGTTCAAAATCTAAAATCACATATTAGATCTCTGTTAAAAAGTTTACAATTTTCGTGAGTTTTACAATTACTACATGTTTCTGATATAACGGAAAATTTAAACTTTACAATCTTTATAATGAGGTAATGGAGAATAATTTGATATTAATTATGCAAAATGAAATGCCTGCGCTATATGGTCATAACGTTAAGGTGTGGCTACATCAGAATAAAGCGTAAAGTTACAGTCAAGCCCAAAATAGTGTTTCGGTGAACCTTCAGTAAAGAAATGTTCAAGCTATGTATTCTTCATTACATAGGTAAAGTTACTTCACTAGTCACCAACGAATTACTATGAATTTGGTTTACTGAAAGGCGAATTTGGAAGTTGACGTCTAAGGTACCGTGGATGGTTTGTATTAGACTGTACTGTGGATGATCGATATGAGACTATACTGTGAATGGTCTGTATGAGACTGTTAAAATGTATGGTTTAAGATTAATCTTGCAAACCTCTACGTAAGTTTACTGGAATGAACAATCAAAATGTATTTGTTTGTTTGTTTTTTGAATTTCGCGTAAAGCTACTCGAGGACTATCTGCGCTAGCCGTCTCTAATTTAGCAGGGTAAGACTAGAGGGAAGGCAGCTTTTCATCATCACTTACCTCCAACTCTTGGGCTACTCTTTTACCAAAGAATAGTGGGATTGATCGTCAAATTATGAGAACTACATGGCTGAAAGTACGAGCATGATTGGTGCTATGGGGATTCGAACCCGAAACCCTCAAATTACGAGTCGAGCGCCTTAACCACCTGGCCATGCTCAGTCAACACAGAGGTAAGTTTACGAGCTTACAACACTAAAATCCAGGGCTCGACGTAGCAGATAGCACAATGTGGCTTTGTTTTAAAAGATGCAAACTTATCACTTCATAGCTACAGACAACTAGCAGAGATGGACCTCGTACAACTTTATGTGAAATTCTACAACTGAACAAATGAGTCACCATATACAGTTCGTAAAACCTAGTTCTTTCTTTTGGGTCAACGTTGTATTTTGATACGAACCAGTTTTTATCAGTTTATACATAATCAGAGTAATTACAAATATAATCAGTGAAAATATTTATGTCAAAGAAGTTGTGGTAATAAAAGTCATCATACAGCTAGTTGTCTTTAAACTCAACAGATGGCCGAGTGGGAAGGGGTAAGATAATCAACATGGCACTGCTGTAGCAAACATTCAGTTCCGGAACTTCTCGCAGATGGGGAATTACCCGTAATATCAACTATGCACTTTAACCTCAGATTAAATTCGATATGGAAAACCACCAGTGAAACATGAATTATATCAGTGTGAATCATTCATTGAAAATTTAATAGTTCAATACCAGATGCTTTGTGATTGACGTCCGTGTATTGTATAGTTACTGGTTATTATATTCCTTTATCATGACAACGAATGTGTATGATAGCGAAAAGATACAAAATTATTTTACTAATGACTTCAATGATTTGGCTGGTTATTACGAACAATTTCAGAAACATATTCACAAACTATCTCAAGACAATTATACATTATCGATAGTAAAAGAATTAAGATAAATTATAGTGTTCTCGAGCAACTTTCATTTGTAAAAGGTAATGGTTATTGCAGAAACGTTAAAACACACCCGAAAGAATATCTATTGAAAAACTTGAAGTATGCAATAACATGGAAATATTTCAGTTTTTAGCATGTTAAAATATCACCGCTAAGAAATATGTGAGTGTTCCAAGTATTCTTTGTTTTTAAATTTCGCGCAAAGCTACACGAGAGCTATCTGCGCTAGCTGTCACTAATTTAGCAGTGTAAGACTAAAGGGAAGGCAGCTAGTCATCATCGTCCACCGCCAACTCTTGGGCTACTCTTTTACCAACGAATAGTGAGATTGCCCGTAATATTATACGCCCTCACAGCTGAAAGGGCAAGCTTGTTTAGTGTGACGGGGATTCCAACCCGTGATCCTCTGGTTACCAATCGAGTGCCTTAACCACTCGGCCATGCCAGGCCACTTTTAAGTAGTTTAAGCATGTATATATATATAGTTACAACGTTACTTTTGTTTGTTTTAGAACAAAGCCATATTGGGTTATCTGTTATGTCCAGTACAGGGAACCGAACGTCAGATTTTTGAGTTTTAGATCTGTAAATACGTTTGCTGGATTTACTATTGTTTAAATAACATTTATGTAATTTTGTTTAACTTGTACGTTGCTTAGTTTTGATCAATATTTGATATGGTTAACAAAACTTCCTCTTTTTACAGTTTTTTTTTAAACGCGTTACTTTCAACTATATTTCTGGGTAAGGACAGTTGAATGTTACCGGTAGGTCGTATATTCTTTGCGATTACACTATCCACATGACTCTGTTCGTTTTCATACGCTGTGGCCCAGTAGTGGTGGAATGACAACAAAGACGCCGCCGACAGTTTGGAAAATATAGCTGTTCAAATAGGCTTAATCAGAAATAGTCCCATGACGATTCTCACTACTAGTCTCTGTACATTACTTTAGACCCCCACGTTTATAGTCGGTTCTTGTGTACGAAAGTTGCCAGTTAAGTAACTGCAAACGTCGACGTCGATTATCTGATGTGTCCCACTGAAGAGAAAACGAATTAAGATCCTATGATTCTCTTTATAAATCAGGTGGTTAGCCATGTTGAAGGTCATAAAACATTTTGTCAATCAGGTGGTCAGCCATCCTAATAATTACACAGCTCGGATCTTTGTTGAAAGGATAAAGAGCTTGAATGTTTTTTTTTTTATATAAATATTATTTTACGGTTTAAAACTTCTTTGATAATAAAACTTATTCGCTGGCAGCTGTATCACATTATGTAATAAACTAATTCCAAATACTTTAAACGGTTAACTAGAACATTCTTAGAATTTATCAACCAGACATTCGTCTGTCGTAAACCTTTAAAGTGCTGCACGTGCTCAGTAACAATTAACTAGGCTTCTTTACTTCATGTATTCCTCACGAGATACAGGCATGTGGTAGTAAAATGACTTTGCTCGTATTGTTACCCTAACTATAACATATAAAACCAATAACTAATCAAGAAGCAATGTGTTCGAAAGGATTCAGACACTAACAAAATCAAATGTTTAAATGTTCTTTAGTTGCTGTACTCTTCTTAAGACATCCAATCTTTATGTAAAGGTGCATAATACACACTTGTAAGACTTCTTTTTTGTATTCCATTATTTTCAGAAAGTTTTGAAACCCTTTGTGACTGTTTTAGTTGCTACTATACCCAAAATTTGTTGTAAGTAACGATCAATTAGAATGTTTTACCTTTTCAAGTGACTGAAAGTAGTAAAATGTAACTAATTTTGTGCGCGTCCGCTACTCGAGGTCTTTAAAATAGGAGGTAAAACACGGTTAAAATATTAACAAGTAACATAAAGTACTGTATGACCGTCCATTAAAATTGTAAGAAATGTTTGAAAGAAAAATTATGCATAAAATTATTGATATCTCTTTTACGAATAACTATACCGCCAAAGCTACCAAATAAAGAATTTGTAAAAACAAAGAACGCTAATACTGAGGACACATCATAAAATATCAAGACAAACAATAGTTTGTCGTGCGGTCTAAGCAATCTGCTGTAAGACATACTGTTTCATTAACGAGTGATAAATAGCTCAGCGATTTCCCACCGTCTGCATATTGGACGGTCCTAACCCACATATTTTCAGTAGATATGCCTTACTGAACTCTTACTTCACATATCGGATTTCAAGGCAATGCATTAAGAAATTCTTGAGATGTAACATCACTTATTATGACTGAGTTTCTCCCTTTTTTTATTCTTCGCACCAAAAGTACAGTAACTTCATTTGATAGACACTTAAATTTTATGGAGGTTTTGAAATTTGGTACACTGATAGATCTTCACAAAATACACCCAGGATTCACATTTTGTCTAAAAACAAGTCACATGTGTAAATATATTCAACAAAAATCGTTTAGATTTGACTAAACGATTTCCTCACGCCGCCCCGGTATGGCCAAGCGCGTAAAGGCGTGCGACTCGTAATCTGAGAGTCGCGGGTTCGCATCCCCGTCGCGCCAAACATGCTCGCCCTTTCAGTTGTGGGAGCGTTATAGTGTTACGGTCAATCCCACTTTTCGTTGGTAAAAGAGTAGCCCGAGAGTTTGCGGTGGGTGGTGATGACTAGCTGCCTTCCCTCTGGTCTTACACTGCTAAATTAGGGACGGCTAGCACAGATAGCCCTCGAGTAGCTTTGTGCGAAATTCAGAAACAAACAAACCTGCTTAAGCAAAAAGTCACGCAAACTATCAGTCTAACATTTTTTTCAGCTTCTCCCATGAGTAAAAGTTGACAGTTTTTAATTTTTGACTACCAAACTGACAGGTATAATTATAGCTTTGAGAAGAATTTTACAGCAAATATTCATTCATTAGTTAGCTAGGCCGCGTATTTTGTTTCACCTTGCATTATGACCCAAGTTGAATAGAAAACGCGGGCTGGCTTACTTATGAATGAATATTTATTGCAAAATTATTATCATTGAAGAATATATAGCTATCAGTTTAGCCGTCAATTTTGATTTCATTTCTTTAAGTGGCACACTGAAACTTTTCTTGGCCGCACCTTTTTGTTTTACACCTAAGGTCTTTTTGATTAGATATGTATAAGTTACGAGGTACTTTTATTGGAAGCAAAAATTAGCTTTTTAACGTAAACAAATATGCAGAATACAAATCGGTTGTCTCCCAGTGACCCAGCGGTATGTTTGCGGACTTACAACGCTAGAAACCGTATTTTGATACCCTTGGTGGGCAGAGCACAGATAGCCCATTGTGCAGCTTTGTGCTCAACAACAAACAAACAAATCGGTTATAGGATTTATGCTCCCTATTACAGTTTCTTTGGTCCAAAACGATTTTAATGACGTTACGTTACGAACAACGCGATGAAAGACGAATATAATCGAAATACAAAGTTTAAGAGTAAAAGTTACAGACGGATATTTAATTTTTATAACATAAATGCAATTTTCCTTATAGAGAAAAAAAACAAACTAAGCTACATGAATATGGTATTCATTGAAAATCACACAGGCTACTTGATCTCTTCTTGTGATTTTTCGTTAAAATTGTAAATTATGATTTCACAAGTGTCTCTTGCAAAATGAGAAGCTCATAATCGTTCTTGTAAAAAGGTTTAATAACGAACCGCATTGTTGATTACAGTAATATGAACAATGAAAACATAAACAAGTAACAGATTGTAATTACAAAATAAGATCCAGTTATCCACAAAAACTGGTATTTCTTTATGCAAAAAGTCACGACGTACGTCATGTGTGGCGTATATAAATGTTACAGGTTTTTCTTGCTCATTTCCACACGAGCAGAGTGCGTAGGAGTTGAGGATTCTAAGTTGTTAGCAGGCATAAAACCAGAACGAATCTTTGACTGTTAAAACCCATCATCAGATGCAAATAAAAGCTGTTGTATACATTGTTAAACAAGATATGACTAACAGGGGAGCATCTAAGAACTAGAACTACAGATAAGAGAACAAATTAGGTCTCAAATTACTTCGAATGGAAGAGTGTTTTTTTTTTCTTTTATGGCCAGAAAGTCCAATGAGTACTTCTTAACCCTGGAAAATTTCCGTAATGAGAAATCAAATGCACAAAATATAGATCTATCAGTTTGTTCTAATAAATATTTCTATAATTTTATAATATAATTGTAGAAATATGCTTCAAAGTTGAGCTATATGATGCGCACATATTCCATCTTTAGATACTTATTTCTAATAGTAGATAATAACAAGTGCAGGATTAGTTTCTCGTTTATATTGCTAGAAAATTAGATGTCAGTAGGACTGGGGTGGGATCAATCCTAGATTTTATTAGAAACATTAAGATAAGTATTTTTTATCTCATGGCGAAAAATCGGTATACTCAAAAGTATGTCTTATTAAGTATCTAATGTTTAAATTAATCTACAAACTATTTTAAACCTAGCGATAATTCTAATGAATCAGATTAACTTTATGACAGTAATATTTTGCCAGTTTTATCCTGATCGCTGCATATAATACATTCTTAGTAGATGTTTGCGCATTACTGTTCTTGAATATTAAACTGATGACAAGAAGAAATGCAGAGAGTCAACAACATTCATTGCTCAGTTTCTCTTTTCTCATCGAATAGCAGATTTGACTTTTATTCTTACAACGTGCCGACTGACAAAGGTGCGGATGCGTTTCTGAGGCAAACAGGCGCGAGCCATGAATCCTTTGACTCGGATACCGACCACGCTAACACTAGGTCACACGTAGTTCTAAGTCCTTAGAATTTTAATACATCGTAGTCTGCTGTTTTGCAGTGTTAAGTTATATTTTACATCAAGTGGCGTATATAAATATCCCAATTATTAATACGAAATCTTCTAAGTAAAATGAAACCCTATATCTACTCTTTACGGATTACAGAAGCAAGTTATACAACACCTACTAATCGTATATGGTCGGTAACTAGAACTATTCCCCTTTCACAGTCATAAAGACCTTATCACTAAAGGGATCTGATTTTAAAAAAGACAAGGTGGTAAGTTTTAAGTATGCTAAGTGTTTCAACACAAATCACCGAAGTTCATCTGTTTGCTTTCAGTCATCTTGAGAAGTATATGCGTTTTCCTAGAGCAAAGCCACATTGAGCTAGCTATTGTGTCGACTGAGAGAATCGAACCGCTGATTTTAGCGTTGTACATTCAAAGACCTACCGTTGTCCCACCGGGGACATCATGAGAAGTACCGGATGAAATATAACATTTCGTTTACATAAAGGAAAGTAAGTGGATATTATACCGAATCTTAGAGAAGTCAGCTGTGACTATTGTATTGGTCGAGAAAATTAATCTACGTGATATTAAAAAGAATATTGAAGTATTGTTTAGAATTATGGTTACTAACAGTCTTGATAATACTTTAACTATCAATAACCGACATTTGATTATTTTTAAAACATTTAAACGTTTGGGCCCGGCATGGCCAGATGGTTTCAAATTCCGGTCACACTAAACATGTTCGTCCGTAGGGACATTATACTGTTGCAGTGAATCCCACTATTTCTTGGTAAAAGAGTAGACAAAGAGTTAGTGGTGAGTGGTGACGACTAGCTACCTTCCCTCTAGCCTTACACTACTAAATTAGGGACGGTTAACGCAGATAACCCTCGTGCAGCTTTGTGCGAAATTCAAACCAGACGTGAACGTTTGACTATTTAGAAATATTGTATTTTTCATTGTTTTTATCCAAAGTACAATTGAAAACATATTCAAGTTGTAAGTAATTCTTGATACGCTAACTGCAATTACTGCATAACGTTTACTTATTTTAACAATGACTTTTTCATGCATCAATGTTTTCTTACCCAGGAAAGATAAATACTTTTGAATCTTAAGTAAAGTTGAAGATTTGTAATTATAAAGTACGGATTACAGAGATGAGTTTCTACAGTGTTCACATATGAGCTCCAAAAGTCCCGTATTGTGTACAACAGCACGTGATAAAATCTTCTCAATGTCACTTATCAGGAAGTTAAGACTGGAGTCTCGCGAGACTATCAAAAGGTAGGAATAAAAATAGATTAAAAAATTGTGAGTAAATTTTATGTACATTGTTTAATGTTGCTTTTTACTAAAACTAGTTGGATGCAGTAACGAATATGTATAAATGCAATTTATTACGTGAAATGTGAGAGTGATGACTGATTTGTACCGTTTCTTTTAGTGTGTACGGTGATAAACATGGTTTGCATGTTATGGAGCTAGTTGTTACACATTATAGCTATCAATAATAGATTAATAAAGTCTCCAGAAACAGCAAGGTATTTCAGAAAAGTTGGTCCAAGAAAACAAAAATATCCCGAGGTAACCGACACACCACTGTATTAGCCGGAGAATCTGAGAAACAACAATTAATGGCAAAAAAAAACTGCTCAGAAGAAAATGATAAAGAAACAAATTATTTCCTCTGAAGTAGACGGCACGAGAAAAATGAACAAGCATAAACAAGATATTGAAAGCAGCAATATGTTTGCGATTTTTTAGTTTGTGAGGACAGTTAAACCAGCTGTGTTCCTGAAATTTGAATTGTAAGGTTCCACCTTACTTTTTAGGAAACATGAGTGCAGTGTATGAATTGTGAATAGTATTTTCATCTTGCCCCTAAAGAAACATCGGTTGGGTGTAATAATTGTAAAGAGTAGTTTGATCTATAGGAAACTTGTCTTATGTTCACCTTACAAACTAAAGTCCAATTGTGACTACGGTTTTTTTTTTCGTTTGTTGTTTTTGCTATAATAGTCATGTTTATCCAAAGTGGCCAAGTGGTTAAGATGCCCGACTTCTTATGCAAAGGTCGCGGGTTCGAATCCCTATCACATCAAACATTATGCATTGGTAAAACACTAGCCAAAGCTAGTGATGACTAGGTACCTTCTCTTTAGTTCTATACTGTTGAATATGGGACGACTAGCGCAGATAGCCCTCGTGTAGCTTTGTGCGAAATTCAACAACAAACAAATGAGTTCAGTACTCACATCTACATGTGTTAGTATTTAGTTGCTTATTTTAGTTAGTTTATTTGAATGTAAAAATTTATCTCACAGATTTAACAGATCTATATGATGAGGAACGAAAAGCTATGTTTTATTTGTACTACGATCCACCTTTACTGAGGATATGGAATCAGCAATTTATCTTTATTAACAGTGTAATATACAAGTGTAAGACAAACCTTATACAGTACTCAGAAGGAAGATTAAGATCCACGACTTATCTAAATTATTGCATGTCATTTATCAATACGTTGTATAGGATTATTTACCTTTCTCGCTCTTTAATTCAATTCCTGTTAAAACAATGTAACCGTTTATAGAGTAGTAGAATAAATTAGGCCTTTTTGTATAACACTAAGGGTTTACAGAACTGTTCAAAACATTAAAAAATATAAAGCTAATAGAAATGTAAAGACTTTCATAACTGGTTATTTTGTACTGTTTCAATTACATATACTAAGTAATTAGGGCACTTTAGAAATACAAAAATTTAACCAATGGTCTTGTCTGTTAGTATATAAAGGAAGAACCACAACAATGAACATTTATTTATTAATTGCACACTTACTTCTCTAGAAATTACAAAATTAATTGAATTTATATGTAAATGTATATATATATATATAGACACAGGATCGCTATACATACAGTTCGTACAGCATAACCTAGAAAAAGTTGATGACTAAAACTTACACACTTGGGTTAGCGTATTTTGTTTTCTTTCCTAATAGACTGGTCAACTTTAAGTAGAGGTACATACCGGTTTCAGTCTTTAAATACTGTTGTGCAAGAGGAACGTACTTTTTAAAAGATAATTTACTTGTTGTTTTTTTTCCTGTTCTAACACCGAGCTTGAGACGAAAGATGCATTCTTGTATGTTCTAACTATTAAGGTACACTCTGAGAATTTAACGTTCTATTACATTGGTTTTTATTATCTCAGAACAAAATGCTTTTAGAAAAGAGAATTACTGCTAAAGAGGATTGACATAGTTAACAAGCTTTAACAAAAATTATGTGTTATTAGTGTGACCTCATACATATGAAGCCGTGGTAAAGAAAATAACTTTGTTTAATAAAAGCTTCTCAAGTAGGTATAATTATCACGGTGATTAGTATCTCCGTAACAAGCTTTCATGGTGTTTTTTTCTAAATCTCAAATTAAGATAACAGTTTTCCAGAAACGTTTGCACAATATAGAGACACTAAAACAGGTTTGGTTTATATTTTTAGTGAGTTACAACTTTTTAAAAATTAAAAAAAATATTTTTAGTACAAGAACTGAACTTTCTTACAGACGTTTTGTGCATGTTAACCATTATTTTACGTTGTAAACATGTAAGATTTAGAAACATACTGTTTGCTTATGATATTTTATTTTATTGTAATTAGATTAATAACAAAGAAACTAAAATAATAACTTGTTTTTAAATAAATATAATTTACATATTAAGTTTAAAAGTTTTTTATTGGTCTATAGACTGTAGAAACCCAAACTTTTATGTAAAGTTTATGAATATTAACATTGCAATAGGCTATCTATTTCATGATCAACAGCACCTCACTTTATACCTTTAAACTACCATATTCAACAGAAGACTGTAAGGACCATATACAACTCCGTCGTAAAAGTTATTCCTTTTAAAGTTGTTAAATAAATTACCAGACCATCAGGTTTCACTTGATGCATCTTTAATAAGGTAATTAAATATTATAAATGTTCAAGGCCAAAATTAGCCTGAAGAATATTGTTTTGAAACGACTGAAAAAGAACCGACGTATATTTAACTAGAGAGTTTTTTTCGCACTTCGATGTGTTTCGTGTCTGTGATAAAACTTGGCATGCGCACATCAAAACATAGCCAGAGTCGAAGCCATATTTGGCTTTGTGGCCTTCAGAGTGAATTTTAACCGCATCTTCCTTCAATCTAACTTTCTCATGTCACTGTTTAGATTCGTCAAAAAGTATAGTGCTAATAACAACATAAATGATGAGCTATGAAAACACGATTTAATTGTATGAATCATCTCCTCTGGGATGTTAGAATTTATTACTTGACGCATCAAAACATTCTCAAGGTATTAAAACGTCATATGCATCTTCTATATAGATATTTATACGTATGTAAGAGCAAGTATGTTCGAAATAAAGAGAGGATGGGTTGAATTTAAATTTACACGAATTACGCTTATAAAGTAGTTTTCTTTTTACTGTCCAATTAATTGTAATTAAAAAGATGTACCACTAGAAACGTTTTTAAGATTGTTCTCGTAATATTTATTTTTTTTGTGGTTTTCTTACAGCAAGGTCACATCGGAATATCTATTGTGTTCACCGAGGGGAATTTAACCCCTGACTTTAGCAGTGTAAATCCTAAAACTTACGACCCGGCATGGCCAAGTGGGATAAGGCGATCGACTCGTAATCTGTGGGTCGCGGGTTCGAATCCCCGCCACGCTAAACATGCTCGTCCTTTCAACCGTGGGGAGGTTATAACGTTACAGTCAATCCCACCATTCGTTGGTGAAAGAGTAGCCCAAACTTTGGCGGTGGGTGGTGGTGACTAGCTGCCTTCCCTTTAACCTTACATTGCTAGATTATGGATGGCTAGCGCAGATAGCTCTTGTGTAGTTCTACACGAAATTCAGAAACAAACAAACCTAACGATTACCGCTGTTTCAGCGCGTGACTTACGCAGTGTCAATTAACAGGTGTGTTTTTTTTCTTTTGCTATTTGACGCCTGCGGTTTAGTTGTCAATCGTAATAAAAAAAACATTAATTTGCAATTAAGCACAGTAGGCTGTCTGTTTTCTTCTCAGCACGGGTATCGAAACCTGGTTTCTCGTGCTGTAAGTCCGCAGACATATCGCTGTGCCACAGGGGGCAATAACAGAAGAACAAGAGTAAATGGCTAAACAATAAATATCCCAACACTTTTTGCATCACTTTGTAAAATGTTTTTAATTCAAAGAATATTAAGTGCCTCTGGAATGATTAGACAAACACTGACTTTCTTTTATTTTTTTACATCTCTCGTCATTAACGTTGTCATAAGTAATATAACAAAAAATACTAGTTACTACATGCAAAAGGCTAGGATGCAGTTCTCTGTTTATTTCTTCGCTAACGCTTATCTTTATATTAATGCTTATCGTGAAAATATTTCTACAAACGCGAAGGTTAAAAGGACGAAATGATTTCAGACACTCTAACTTACACAACGATCCTTATTGACGTCACAATAAACGGTACCAAAGTGAGGATGGTAAACTTGATTGTGAAGTAATTTTCACGTTCACAATATCTCGTAGATGACTTAAATTAATCGGTACGTGACCACGCTCAGGGAATTTTTATTGATGAAAAAGTGAATTAAGTTTTTTCTTTGTAAAATCTCATCATGTGCGTTTTCCTTTACTTTATAAATTAATACTTATTAATTTGTATTTACTTATCAGTTAAATATCGACATCCTAGAAAATTGGCCCAGCATAGTCAGGTGGCTAAGGCACTCGACGCGTAATCTGCGTGAGGATCGAGGGTTCGAGTCCTCCTCACACCAAACATGTTGGTCCTTTCAGACGTGTGAGCGTTACATAAGACGATCAGTCCCATTATTCGTTGATAAAAGGGCAACCAAAGAGTTGCTGGTGGATGGTGGTGATGACTAGCTGCCTTCCCTGTAATCTTACACTCGACATTTAGCGCAGATAGCCCTCGTATAGCTTTGCGCGAAATTTGAAACCAAGAAAATTATTTATATAATATGGAACTTAATTATATCTAAGATATTACACAGATTTCCGATGGTTTTACAGTCACGAAATTTTTGCATGTTGTATAGTAATTCCTATACACTAAACCCAAGAATGACTCTCACAATTGTGCATACAAATTTTTCATAACATATAACATACACTTTTACATAAATTAATTAACAATCTGAAATAAATATGTGTTCTTGAATTGTGGAAAATCAATTATTAAAACCAAAATAAATTTTACATTCGCAGGCCTGTGTTGTTATATACTGCTAAATTATGGACGGCTAGCAAAGATAGCTCTCGTGTAACTTTGCGCGAAATTCAAAACAAATCAAACCCATACCATTAACGGCGAAACGGATGTGGCACTGAAAATAATCGTCCCCAATTTTGACCAGGTAAAAAAGTGTCCTAGTGAATATACTTTTATGTAAAATTTTTGTTTAAGTTTCTAATTCTATGGCTAAAAGTTAGCCACAAAAAATAATATGCCCCAATAATCTGTTCATCCCTAAATTTAAACATGTTCCGCGGCCCATGTTCTCTATAACGAACATTCCGACGTAACACGAAAGCTAAAGCATTGAATGAGATATCCTTGGAATGATATGAATCAAGTGCAGGAAAACAAAAACAACTATGGTCAGTTTAGCTGCAGCACCGATTTAAACAGTCATGTTCTAGTTCGTTTGATTGTTTTTAAATTTCGCACAAAGCTACTCGAGGGCCCTCTGTGCTAGCCGTCCCTAATTTTGCAGTGTAAGACTAGAGGGAAGGCAGCTAGTCATCACCACCTATCGCCAACTCTTGGGCTTTTCTTTTACCAACGAATAGTGGGATTGACCGTCACATAATAACGCCCCCACGGCTGAAAGGGCAAGCATGTTTGGTGCGATGGGGATGCGAACCCACGACCCTCAGATTACGAGTCGCACGCCTTAACACGCTTGGCCATGCCGGACCTCGTGTTATAATCCGAACACTTTCGTTTGTATAGCCTGTTAAATTTTTCTAGATGTATATTTTTGTTGGTTTTTTTTATTAGAATTCCTCTATATAAATAGGTGGTACAGCGACAAGACTAGTTATTAAAGGAGACGATCTTTTTTTTACGACTATTTTAAGAAACTTTTGAGAAGAAAACATGATCCTAATAATACTTGCCAAGCCTTACTAACTGCGGAAGAAGGTCGCAAGTAATTTGAGAAAAACTGAACCTCGAACAGGACCTACGTCATTTAACGTGGAAACGTCTACGCAAGCCAGATTCGTACTGAAGATTAGAATTTAGTTGAAATATTACAAGAAATTTATGACGTGTTTACTTAGAGTTACGTGTATGTTGAGCATCCCACGTTGGGAATATTTATTATACAACAACAAATCTCGGGTTGGTAACGAAATGTATCTTAACGCGTGTCAATCTTAAAATGAAAACACTATTATTTGAACAATACCACAGCACGTAAATAAAACATTTGGACGCAAAGGGGGCACGAAAACAGAAGGTTAATGTGGTGAACATTTCCTCCTGCAGTACTTCGATGTTGCATTAAATCACGTGTTTTAACTTGTCGAACTGAATTCTACAAATTCGCACCGTTTATCATTCAGAAATACTACACGTGCAATAAGTTATTAAACCTTTTTTTAAAGTTTTGAAGAAAAAATAGAATAGTCATAAACGTTCCTATTAATTTATTTAATTTGTCCCATTTTCAAACTTGTTGTCTCTGATGTACATTTTAATGCATTTCCCCATAAATGGTTTCAATATTTACTGTGATTCTTGAAATGTATTTTTGCATTAAAAATAGTAAAAATGAGAAGAAATTGAACTTATATATAATGACTTACTTAATAGTGATAGTATATTGGTTAGGAAAGCACCGTTATGGAAGGTGTATTTATATCTGGATTTACGTTGTGAGAATATACGTTCTACTAAATTATCAAATATTCAGTGAGGAATAAATAGGAAATGTCATATATACATCTGAGCAAGACATTGAATGTTACGAGGCAGGTGATATACAAAAAGAATAAAGACAAGGAAATTTAAGTAATTGGAGTGGGTTGAACAATCCTGGTAGGTAACGTTACACTGTTAAAATCTGGGAAATACCAACCATCTATCACTAAATAAACTTAATATATTATCATGTCAAATGGTCTACTTAGTATTGCCCTTAGATTTATCCATGGGCAGCATTTTTATATATGGAACTAATTACGCGTACATGACTGTTGATTACACGGTCTTAAATAACATATGAGTCATTAGTAGTAACTTTTACAGCCATACAAATACCAGCAATTATACAATTTCTTCCACTAATTACTTTTATGTTTTATATGTCTCTTATGTGGAAAATCAATTATTTCACCAAATTTCTTTCACTAGGCCTTTTTGCTAAGTACTATAACACTATACAAAAAACAGAAAATTGTTCACTACGTAGATCCACTGGTAGTTAACTGTGTAAAAACAAGTCGGTGATTTGAGGGTTAAGGACTTTCAGAACTATAAACTTCTAAGTACGTCGAGATATTAAGATACTTTTATCTATAACAGTCTCTTAACAAACTTAAGAAGCATTACTGTCATCTGTGTTACCAGGGCCGAGGTTAATAGCTCGATTTTACAAGGAGAATAAAATGCAATATAAGAAGTCTCAAGTGAACAAAATATAAACAAGAGAAAAAAAGGGAGCTGATGTAGTTACATGATTTATGTATTAGAGACTTGAATTACATGTAGATAAAGAAAGCTCTAGCTGTCTACAGAAATAAAACTAAAAGATGTTGATGAGATTTTGAGTTGTCTCCAGGGTTACATGTGTTGATAGATGTGTTTGTTTACTGTGTTCATTTCTGTACGTTACATGTGTTGATAGATGTGTTTATTTTCATGTTCATTTCTGTAAGAAAGCTGGTACTTTATGCAGGTTACGAACAACAGACAAATAAACAATTTTCAAATCAGTATAAGGACATTTAAATTGAACTTTGGTAACAACTATGAGTTTTTAACAGAATCACGAAATCTGGCAAGTACTGCTGGTTTATTTCTTTATTATCATCGGAATTAGGTCATCCAAATAATGATTTATGTTCAGCATTAAGGAATTAAGCTGTTAACTAAAATGTTAATTACATCTTTATATTTTATTGGTTTGAGTGTGTGTGTCTGTGTATTTTTCGTATAGTAAAGCCACAAAGGGCTATCTGCTCAGCCCACCGAGGGGAATCGAACCCCTGATTTTAGCGTTGTAAGTCCGGAGACATACTGCTGTACTAGCGGGGGGCTTATTGGTTTAAAATTGATGTTTTCAGTTTTCCTTATATATGTGTGTTAGTGAGGATAAAATTACTTCTTTAGCTGAAATGCTGTAATTTTTTTACGAGCACACCTAGGTTTAGTTTTAGTTGTTTTGAATTAAGCACAAAGCAACACAAAGGGCTATCTGTGCTCTGCCCACCACGGGTATCGAAACCCGGATTCTAGCGTGTAAGTCCGCAGACATACCGCTGAGCCACTGGGGGGCCCTAGGTTTAGACGTAAACAGTTATGCCTATTTGAAATTATAGTATATACGTAATACAATTATAATAATATTGATTAATAATCGAGTTGAAAGTCTTCTGTAACTCTATGATAACAAATACTATATCAATCTTAATTAACACAGTTATTTAACTTTTTTTAATGCAAAACTACACAATGGAATATCCTTCCTGTCCCCCGCTAGTGCAGCAGGAAGTCTCCGGATTTACATTGCTAAAATCAGGGGCTCGATTTCCCTTGGTGGACTCAGCAGATAGCCCGATGTAGCTTTACTATAAGAAAACGCACAAACACACACACACATATCCTTCCTCTGTCCTCTGTAGGGAATCATTGATCTACCAGAAACAAGTTTTTACTTCATCCATTCGAATATCAATTTTAATTTTTTTTTAATAAAAGCTAATCAGATCTTTATTATATGAAATTAATGATTAGTGTAGCACTGACTGTTATTATTGGTTCAATAAAGAGTATTTAATCTTTATATGAAGCTGTGATATGCGTCTCCAAATTTAGTTTTCTATGATGATATAGTTGATATATATATGTATGTGTGTATTAGATAAGAGACACATCCGATTCGCTCCTTCTTTAGAAAACTTATATATAAACGATGTAACACGACATTTAAGACTCTATTTTTGAATTCAGTTTCACAAATTACAGTCATTTACACAGCAATAAAACTTGTGTCCTCCAGTAAATCAATAGCAAGTTTAAGGACCTATAGCCCTAAAGATCGGGGCTGACTTTGAAGGAGTTATACTGAGTTTTATAGCGCTATTGGTATTGTGGTGATTCAAGTGCACGTAACCCATTGCGTAGCTTTGTGTTAAAATACCGAAAAGACAGAAATAAACTTTAAGTAGTGCCATCTAAAAACAGATTGTATGTAATACCCTAAAGCTTGCGATAACGAACAGGTAATAATATCATTGAATGTTCGGTATTCTTGTGACTTTACGATTTTGTATTATACAAACACGATCAGAATATTTAGTCAAATTGTATTTGTTTAAAATAAAAAATAAAACTCGGTTTATTTTAAACAAACAATATTCAATGTTAAATGTCCCTAAAATAGACAAGTATATTCTGTCTTTAATGAAATAGTTTGTACTGTTTCCTGAACATTGGGCATAGAGAAAAAAAACTGACCCAGTGGCGTGTTTTATATGAATGTGGACATCCATTATTTTTTGTTTATCTAAATACTTAGAAAGATGGTGTTTTCTTATGTTGATATTAAAACTTTGTTTCTTGAATCTCAGTGTTCTATGTGTGATTCATACGAGAAGACAATACTATCTTATTCTAATAATAAACTCTTGTCAAATATTTACGTTTCATTCTCTAGCCTTTGTGTAAAATGATATAATAAATTATTTTACCTCAATCAGACCACATTCCAGTTGATTCATGCTTCAGCGCCTCTCTTCACTCTGATACAAAACTTTATTATATACTGCTACATGCTTTGTACCACTTCAACATATAAATCCAAAATAACATCTTTTGTGTTTAAGCTGAAAGGTACGATAGATTTGTTAGTTCAGAAACTAGAATAGACACACATAATCAGCTATATTAGAGGACGATAAACGTTTTGGTTATAAATTAATGGAAATATTAGGTTTTGAATAATAATGTGTCACTTAGAAATGATTATTCCAGCAATAGATTTAACATCTCACAGAACATTGTTCAGGATTTAAATTTCGATTGGTTAAGTTTGGTATCGAATTGTCAAAAATTGTAATTACATTAACAACTTGCATTATTGACATTTTAATGAAACATATAATGTGGTATGAGTTTTAATCAAGATAAGACAATACGATCCACGAGATTTATTTTTTTGTCAATTCGGTGGAGTTGGGATATATTACGCATGCGTTCTTGATATATGTTTATGTTGTTTGTTTTTTATATGGTGCGGTTTTAAATAAAGTAATTGCTAGACAAGACCACTTGAAAGCATTCATTCGTTTCTTTTTTTTCTTTTGAGAGTAAAATAATAAAAAAAGACAATGAGAGAAGGAAATACACAAGACGTTTACATGATGTAAGACTGTTAAATATGTAAGACTGCTGAAAATTCTGTTCTGATCTCCTGGGTTAAATCCCTTGCCCTCGGGAGTACACTCTTCGCTCGACATTTCCCACTATTCTAATACATGAAAGCTATCCACCCGTGTTAGGTTTCTACAATCACCATAGACCTACAACGATGACAAACAAATCATATAAAGTAGTCTTCCTTTCGAACTGATAAAACAATTCCGCGAAGGCACCAACTTCTGGAATATATTATTTGATTCCCACGTGTCTGTTTCATTTCGGTTCGTGACATTCCCAATCAGTGATTTTTAGTCCCTTCGCAACATAAAGTACGCCGCGTATATTAGGCCTGTGGTTATAATGACACATGCTTTATCACGCTACACTATTTGAATAACTATTTTACTGCAAACTCTATAGTTAAAGGCGTTTTTGTTTTGTTTACTTATAAAAGCTTATCTTTATTATAGACACCAGGTCGTTATAACTTTCAAAGCTTAAACATACTATTTATGTTCAAATGATGTTATTTCAAAGCCGAACACAAAATGTAAAAAAATTAGGGAGTAAATTCATAATAAGTTTGATTTAGTTATAACGATCGAAAGTGGCTAAACCTTACACAACTTAAAGTCACAAAACATGGTTCTTTTCTAATTTTATGTTTGTAGGTATGCTGCTTACAGAACAGGGTGTTGAGTTTATTTTGTTTTTTTAATTGGGTGAAAAAGAAAGATCTTCTATTAGCTTCTTTGGTATCTGTGGACGAAATCAATGTCTTAAGTATGCCCCGCAGGGCCTGACAAACTTAAGAATTGCCGACGTGAGGAACATATGTAGGAGGCCATATTATTTTTATCGGGGTGAGCGGTCAGTCTTTGGTAGTTTCGCTCAAAATATGTAGGTTTATTCCCAAGAATAATTTAAAACAATGAGATAGAATTAATAACTTGCCTATAATATTTATAGAATCCTACGACAAATTATAAATTGAAACTTTTGTAGTTAAACATACTTAACTGTAAACTTACACAAAATCTACATAAACCATCTTTTAAAATAATTATATGTGTGTGTCAGGGAAGGTAAGTCCAATAAGAGACTACATTTTAGGCCCTGCATGGCAAGATGGTTAGGACGCTCAACTCGTAATCTGAGGATCGCGGATTCGAATCCTTATCACATCAAACGTGCTTGCCCTTTAAGCCATAGGTGTGTTATATGTGACGGTCAATCCCACTGTTCGTAGGTTAAAGAATAGCCCAAGAGTTAGCGGTGGGTGATGATGACTAGCTGCCTAACCTCTAGTCCTACGTTGCTAAATGAGGGACCGCTAACGCAAATAGCCATCGTGTAGCTTTGCGCAAAATTAAAAAGCAAACAAACAGAATACAATTTGTAGCGGAATGTAATGTTATTTTACTAATTATATGTATGTCTATTCACATACATACATAAGTAAGTAAACAGTTTTAATACTGTAAATTACATCAACTGTTTATAAGCAATTAAATCAGCACTATGTAACAATAGTGAAAGTTAGTAAAATGTTAGTCTGGTTGGAAGATACATAAATATAGAAATTTAGGGTAGTTTATTTCTACTATAAGGTTATTTCAACAACCGCTTTTCATGTAAAAATATTAGGGATGACTGCCTTTCCACGACTGACTGCAGACGACGAAATGCAGTAGGAGTTGAGACGTTGTGGGTCAATGCATTCAACTGCTAACCCCTAATTTGATCTGCCGTAGCAGCTATCTAGTTTAACATTTGCGTTTATATGATATTTGATAGGTGGAATATCTTTAACGCTGCTAGGTAATATATGCGCAGACACTTTCTTTATGATTTAATAAATAATAGCATAAACTGACAAAGGACAACTTTTATTTTCTTATATTATAATTTCAGTTTTGTTTTATATATATGTAAATATATACAAGAAACAAATTGCACATTGTGTGTATTTTAGTATAAAAAGGAGTCTTTCTTACGAATCTTCCCTTCTGGTACATATAATCCAGAAAAGTTCCTTCGACTCCTTCATGATTCGAGTACCAATCACCAATATTTCATACAAATTTATTCCGAGATTAAATCTTTTTTATAACTTGAAAAAAAATATATGTAACAACGTTAACAGAATGTGTTATAAATGTTGTCACTTGTGACATGTGTTCTCTACTGAATACTCACTATCCTTGTTGTTAAATAATAGTTATAATATTCATCAAGTCAACCGAGGAGAATCGAACCCATGATTTTATCGTTATAAATCCGTAGACTTACCACTGTCCTAACCCGATGTGACTTTGCTCTAAGAAAACACACAAGATTCAACACAAGGCCACGTAAATATGCTGCTGTTTAGTATTAAAAACTCAGTTCCCATAAATATTCCATGAACATATTATGAATGTAGTGGTTTAATCGAGGAGCACACACCAGCACGAAAGAATCATTGCCTTTGATCTTTTACTATAGCAAAGCTACGAATCTCTGAAGCCTGATTAAAGGCACACACTATGGAAAAATCACAGATTCATCTAAAATTAACATTAAATAATTTGTAGATCTGCTAAATTTTACAATAAAGTGCAAGGGCAAGTCTGAATTGATCATTTTTTACTTTTACTAATACTTTTTACTTCCCTTAAAAAATTACTATTTAACACCTGGAGGAACTAAGATCATAAGATCTACCCCTCCCACCTCTTTCTGTTTCACATATATAAACAACTAAAGTTGATTCTTCATTTTAAAATTTAAACTTATTCCTCAAAAGACTGATATGAAAGCCGAGTTTCCATTTTTGTCAAAATGTTTTTATTTGGGGACGTTCACAATAAAACTTTTCATTACTATTTCACATGGAAAATATGAATTTGTTTTAAAGCCGTTTCGAAATAGCACTCGTGCAGTTCTTCAAAACAAGTCAAGTTTTTAAAAATATCGCATATAATTCATTTATCATGATTCCACTTGCCACAATCACAACCATGAAATATTCCATCATTCTAAGGCACTGTTTATCAACATTATTTGACTATTTAATTTTCACGGAACCTTTTATTAGTGAATGTTGAAGGTGGTTGCTTTACAGCCGTCATAAAAAAATAACCTTATGAATAATTCAAAACAATGAAATGAACCTAATTATAAAGAGGGCGTTGTCTTAGAAATTATGCATACATCGATTTTTTTTTCTTTATTACGAAATTTATAAGAACAATGTGCTAAAATCACGGCAAAAATAATGTAATCGGAGAAGAATATATTGAGTTATTTCATTCGTATTACAGAATAAACTCCCACTGGCAAAACGACATGTCTTTGGACTTTCAACGTTAAAAACCAGGTTTTTATACCCTTGGTGGGCCCAAACTAGGTAGCCCTTTGTGTAGATTTGTGCTTAATTACAAACAAACAAAAGTAACAGGATAAAAAGAATTGCAATATTCTCTGAGATGCTTATAACATACTGATGAAAAACTAATGTATAACGTTAAGTTAGTTACAGGTTGTCTGAAAAGATAGGTGATCTGCAGCTTTTCTTAATTTCAGATACTTGAAGGATTATGGTGCTGTCAAAGCACGGGCAGTTCAAATTAACCCTACTGTTACTTCAAACTTGTTTGAAATTGCAAGGACAGCATGTGGGACACCTTTTAAAAAATTCGTTGACGTGCCTTTGGCTTTAGACTTTTCGGACACTCTGTGTATTAATTATTAGGCTAATTTTTAGTTCTGTGTTATGCAGGTGTGTTGTTTATATCAGAAGTTAATGATGATAACTATATAACATAAACGAATTTCCAAATATAACGGAATATTCAGCCGTTTTAACTGTGTAAACGTATTGTTCATCTGATGATTTTGTACAGTAATGGTTTTCAATATCTGCTAACTAAAATACTGCTGCGTTAGTTGTGAAAGGAAAGTAATAGGGGTAAGTCTACGGACTCACAACGCTAAAATCTGGGGTTCGATTTCCCGCTGTGGACACTCAAGATAGCCCCATACTTTGATATAAAACAAATTGAGAAAGAAAAATTATAGGTTTTTCATGCATTATGTAAGCCAGTAAAAAATGCACGAAGCAGTTCAGTGAAAATTTGCACTGTTAACTGTAAGCTTTTCTTCAGATAACATATTGCACGAGTTACAACTAATTCAATTTCTACAGATATTCTGCAATTTCGCCCAATACATTTTATTATTTGAAACAGATGTTGTATTCTTTCAAGTTACGTAAAAATAGCCTATTAAAAGACTGGCAGAAAACTGTAGGTAATTGGTGTTTGTTTAAAATTTGCTCGATGTCATGAAGCAGGCTGTACAGAAAACAGAACAGTATGAAAATGGGAGCTGCTCTTTTGATTCTGTATCTAAAGATTACTGATTTTAAATGAAAATGGAATATTAATACAAAGATAAACCGTTATTACTTTCACTTACAGAAATGTCATTTGATTTGGGGGGGGGATAACGGTCCTTCAAATACCTCAGGTTTCGTGTAATAAAAATGCAGTAGATTAAAGTTCATTAAACTGTATGTTTAAAATTCATGTAGAAAATGACTTGAAAGTGGTATTTTATTGACAGGCTCATCTAATCTTGTGATCAAATCACATATATTTTTTCCTTTCAGTCGTGGCTGTGTTATAAAGTTACAGTAAATCCCACTATTTGTTATAAAAAAAGTATCCCAAGAGGTGACAGTAGGTGGTGATGAATAGCTTTCTTTTCTCCCGTCTTATACAACTAAATCAGATAACCCTTGCGTAGCTCTGCGCGAAATTCAAAAGAAACAAATACTTTAATCATCTTTGAGGATGAAATTGCTCGTCCTGTTCTCCACAACCGGTGTCGTAGTTCATTTGTACACGATTGTTAGTTAATAACGTTGAGCTGGGACGTGATCTCACTCATGTAATAGTAATAACAAGAAGCAATATTTCGTCAGTCAATAGCATAACCAGCATATTTGCTAGTTATGGTTATTACTTAATAAAGTGTTATAGATTGGACTACAAAAGTTTATGAATAGCCACCTTCAGGAATGAAACTCGTGAAAATGAGAGCGTGACGTTGCCTATTGGTTAGTGTGCATACAAGCGATCCAATAATCAATGTTTCGAATTCGGTTGCAGAAAAAACAACAAACGCGTTTCTTACTTTGAAGTTGTGGTGCTTTTTAGGAAAACCATCAAATTCCACTATTTGACTCGCGAAACCCGATAATGTTAGTGGAAGCTAAGAGTATATTTTTTTCATATGTCAATTCAAATTTACGTCAGCTGGCGCAGGTAGCCCTTGCATAAATGTCCGAAAAAATCGAATGAATCGTTCAAGCGGTTCATTTAACGCTTGAATTCGGGACTGCAGCCGCATTTGAAGATGCATTTGCAAATAGAAATAAAAAAATATTCACTCTTAAAATAAATGCTTGACAGTAAATGTAGTAGGTTTCACTTAGCTATCGAGGCCCGGCATGGCCAAGCATGTTAAGGCGTGCGACTCGTAATCTGAGGGTCGTGGGTTCGCATCCCCATCGCGCCAAACATGCTCGCCCTTTCAGCCGTGAGAATGTTATAATGTGACGGTCAATCCAACTATTCGTTGGTAAAAGAGTAGCCCTTGAGTTGGCGGTGGGTGGTGATGACTAGATGCCTTCCCTCTAGTCTTACACTGCTAAATTAGGGACGGCTAGCACAGATGGCCCTCGAGTAGCTTTGTGCGAGATTCCAAAACAAACAAACAAACAAACACTTAGCTATCTTGGAAAAATAAAGTCGTCAAATATAGACATCTTAACATTTATATTTTCATTCTAGCTTAAGTAGTAAACTTGACTCTGGAGTCATCTTAACAATTTTGCAACAACCAATATGTCTGAACTGTAGATTTAGTATTTGGTACTATTTAGATAGCATCACCAGGTCCAGGTGTTTATCACAGTTATATTTGTATTGGAAGAGCTCACTACGCGAACAAATATAACATAAGGATGTCAGCTGTGTATTTGAACAGCCAGTACTACACCAGAAGAGAAATATGCAAGGCGTTTTGGTTGTTCAAGGACAAAGGTGTGTTTGCGTTCTACAAAACTGGCAAATCATGTTACGTTCGACATAGTGTTGACAGTAACATCTAATAGATTATAAACAAAAGTCAAGTGAAATAAAATAAAGTCGTAATCCAGTCATAACGTAACTAAAGCTAAAATAACCTAGCATTAACTGTGTACGAGCAGTTTTAAGGCTTTCAGAGCTATAAGTTTTTGTATCCTCCGAAACGGTTAATTATGTGCCTTGAGGTAGTAATAAGTTGTAAAAAAGAGTTTAACTGGAGGAAAGAAAGAAACACGTGAAACATTGAGTCACTATTTTGTCTAAAATGTACACAGGAGATGAAACGTCCTGCATCAAATCAAATTAGTGTGAAACACATTCACAAGCAATGGTACAAAGAAAGTCGTTAGAAAATGTTTAATTAAACAAGATTCGTTATTTTCTGCTTAAAGGAATTTGTTCACGAGGGCTAATACTATATTGGAAGCAAGAGTTGTTGTTGCCAAAAAATAGCTGTGTTGTAATGGATCCAAACACTCACTAAACCCTGTCTCAAATTATAGTCTTGAAAGATTAGTCTTGATTCATTAAATCTGGTAAACTGATCACAAAAATGTTAAGTGATTTCAGAATTCGACCGGACTAGTCACAAAAATTACATCTTTTTTGTCATTATATCGAGATGTATCTGGACATTTGCCAATTTTAAGGACGCATTAAAATTAGTGTAGCTTTATTTTAAAACGACGCAATGAGAACGACGTTTGAATGAGATCTCACATGTAAGTCACAGTTTACAGCCACACAGTTCTTAGAACGTTTAAAACGTTCCATAAGATTCATATAAAGGCATACACGATATTGTGTCGTATTTCAAACAATATCTGTAACTGAAATGAACCTCTTATTGTGAAGTAATATATTTTGAATAAAACACATATAGGGACAGAAATTCATCTTACTCTGCCGATGAAGGGTATGCAAAAATGTTTTACATTTAGAATTATAATCTTTCAAGAAAAATTTAAAACGAACTTTAAACTTAAAACAATACTGGTTTCTAATATAGATGTGTACTAAATTCTAAGGGGGAAGGAAACTTGATTGACATCATCTTGAGATACGTAAATGTATTTTATATCTTGAATGTTGTGTTTACATTGAAACACTTATCAAACGACTATTGAACTTTCATGATAAACTATAGCTTAGAACCTTTAAAAAAACAAACTTTCTTTTTCTGAAATGTAAACAGACGTTTATATCTGGTAATACTATGACCGGCTAGCAAGTGAGATTTCGAACAATACCAAGTCTCACCAGCTGGGAGCCCAGCAAGATCGATGACAGAAATTGTCATTCAGTGAATTGTTAGGATTTTAAACAGGCACATACACCTATACGTTTTTTCACTCAACTTTTGTATAGTGTTCTTTATTTCAAAAGCCTTCAGGGAGGTTCATAGTTTTCTTTAGTTTGAAACTACGATTTTAATTAAAAACCTACACACACACATATATATATATCAAAACGTAACCTCTTTATGAAGTTTTAATATTTTAAATCTTTAAACGTGCTCAGAGAAGTGTGTTGAATGCGTCTCATTGTGTGCACATATTATAAATAATCAAGAATATATTATGTGACATTTTAGTTATTTATCCCTTTTGTACTAACTTTCAGTAATGAAGTGTCAAGCGGGTGTGAGATTTTTTCGTAATACAATTACATTATTCTCTATTCAAGTGTTCGTTATGTGGACAACAGAAGCAAATGAAAAATGTTAGTTGTCAAGAATGAAATAATAGTAAAAAGGAAATGTCTGAAAACAAAATAAGATTTGAAATGATTGTTTGACTGAACATTAATTCTAATTAACGGACGTTTATGATATCGCTTTGTCTGTTTTCTCACAGGAAGAATTTAACAAAATTACTATAAAACTGAAACTATCAGAAGTAGAGTTGCTTTTCTAGCATGTGTCACTTACTTGTCTGAAAATCCTTCAAATTCTTCGGACTGTTCGTCTATCGTTGATTCTAAATCTAAGTAGTTCCCATAATCCCCTTCGGTATTGTTATATTTGTAAATCTGCAAGGTACAGTCGTCCAACTGTAAAAAAATGAGCAGTTAATCCAAGTTTGTGAAAATATAAATAAAAAATTTCAAACAAAATTAATTTCGTTTTGTTTACATATTGGTACAGTTGGAAATTGAATAACAACCTTGATTAATCTAATCTGTCATCTGAATGTTTCCTAATTAAGACGTCTTTATTATATTCTGAAATATTTAAGTTTATTACGCTAGCCATCCCCTACACAGCAGTGCAAGATTAAAAAAACATGCAAACTAGTCGTCACTATCCACCGCCAACTCGTCCGTTTCTCTTTTACCAACGAATAGTGAGATTGAATGTAATTTTGTAACATTTCTACGGCTGAAAGGGCGAGTATGCGACGGAGATTCGAAGTTGTGACCCTCAGGTTACGAGTCAAGTGCTTTAACCAAGTGGCCATGCCGGACAGTCTAATAGAGTACTCACAAATTATACTAACCATACATTTGTTCAAGTTAAAGTGCTAACCAACTTGTTTATAAATATAAATAATTATCAAACTAATATTACGCCAGGTTGGCGCACACTGGTAATTTATAAAGGAAAATTCCTTAATTTAAAATCATGTGTTCAGGTTAACGTCCCACAATCACACTTTCTTACCTAATTCTGGAGAAAGGGAACTTCCAGTACATAATTACTTTTAGTCCTTCTGCCTCAAAATTGTACTTTTAGCCCTGTGTTTCACTTAATACGGACGAGAGTTTTTATAGTATTATTTTTATTTGCAGTATTTACTTTAATTATTCACAAAAAACAGTTTGTTGGGAAAAATATAGCAGTGTAAAAAAACATTTACATGTGGTTAACCTCCTTCAATTTAGGTTTCTATATTAGAAGTAAGCTTGTTTATTACAGGTAGAAAATAGGTCGTCAATGAGTTCACGTACCCAACAAGTTTTAGCAACACATTTTTTTTGTTAAGAAATTCAAATCAAAGTATGATATTTACTCCAATACTTCGCATAATATTTTTCATACCAAGTCCCGATGAACCTCGCGCACTAACTGCTAAACGAGACTGCTGTCAACAGAAAGATTGCTTTGCTTTTTTTTTGCTTTTTGGAATTTCGCACAAAGCTACTCGAGGGCTATCTGTGCTAGCCGTCCCTAATTTAGCAGTGTAAGACTAGAGGAAAGGCAGCTAGTCGTCACCAATCACCGCCAACTCTTGGGATACTCTTTTACTAACGAATAGTGGGATTGACCGTCACATTATACGCCCCCACGGCTGGGAGGGCAAGCATGTTTAGCGCGACGCGAGCGCGAACCCGCCACCCTCAGATTACGAGTCGCACACCTCACGCGCTTGGCCATGCCAGGCCTACAACAGGAAGCAAAAATAAACATGTTACAGCCAACCAGATGAAATAATTAATTAACCAAGTGTCAGTTAAGTTTGTTCGGTTGTTTTTGAATTTCGCACAAAGCTACACGAGGGCTATCTGCGCTAGCCGTTCCTTATTTAGCAGTGTAAGACTAAAGAGAATGCAGCTAATCATCACCACCCACCGCCAACTCTTGGGCTACTCTTTTATCAACTAATAGTGGGATTGACCGTAATATTTTAATACCTCCATGGCTGAAAGGTCGAGCATATTTGGGTGTGCTGGGGATTCGAACCCGCGACCCTCGGATTACGAGTCGAATGCCTTAACACACTTGGCCATGCCGGGCGTATCAGTTAAGACACTACATTACAGTGTGCACTCTTGAAACTTAAGCTTAATATAATTGTATGACGTTATATATTTAAAAACGGCTGGTATGGATAGAGAAAGCACTAGCAGAGGAGCCAACAACAATTGTATAATGTATTTACCCATAACGCAACAGGCTAAGTAATAAATTTCGTATGACTATACAAAACACTTTTATTGTAACAAATCATGCAGTCCCTTTTATCGTTGATATATCTCTTCATGTATGGATGTTACCTTTAGCCCCCCGCTAGTACAGCAGTATGTCTCAGGATTTACAACACTAAAATCAGGGGTTCCATTCCTTTCGGTGGGGTGAGCAGAGAGCCCAATGTGGCTTTGCTATAAGAAAAACACACAAAACACAGTATGTTATCTTTATTTTATTTTTGTGATACGACCTATTATCTATTTTACTGACATCATAAAGTTAAATGTTCGGGAAAGCTCCATAATTTCAGGTATTAGGACGGATTTGTTTTTGCAGTGAGGAAAAATTATTATATTCTGGCAGGCAAATGGCTCTTATAATAATTAGCATATTGTAAGTTGCAAATATATTACCAAAATTAATGTGTAAAATATACACATCAAAGTGGACAACGTAACTCTCACAAACTATGTGGAGGAAATTCATAAAACTAGACAATATAGAGAAAATAAATTAATAATACACGTGTATATACTTAGTGTGTCCGAGTGAAAGATATTGTAATGAAATGAAAGCTGTAAATTGTATAATACAATACTAAAAGTTTTAAATGCACGTGCACAAATAAGCAGACACTGCCTGAGGGATCGCGAAATTTTAATACACAAACAGGTGGCCAACCGGAAGTAAATAGGTGCAAGAAGACGAGAAAATCGATTGGCCACAACTGGGTCAACTTGAGGAGTTGACTTATTCTTGAAAGATCCTTGCTGTGAGTACAGTTGTTTTAACTAATCAAATTTAGTTTAACTTGACCCGAATTTATCTGGAAAATTACATTTATATGTCATTATTTTAAATAGGAAGCGCTAATTAAACTTACAATAAACTATACTGGTGTTCAATGATCAATGGGACATATTTTCCTATAAGCTAACGTTCAGATTTACGTATTTTCCTTGTATGAAAACAATGATTAGATAATTCAAGACCAATCAGTGTAATTTTATTTAATGCTTGCAACTAAAGTCAAACCACGAGAAGCTGAGTTAACAAATCTTGTACTTGGAAATCAAAGTTAAAAAAACACGGAAATATTGATGAGGAGTGAAGTAAAATTGGCTTAACTTGAACGTTTCAGTTCGTAGACGCAAATGAAAGTTAAAATAGGTCTCGCATTAAAATTAGACTATAGTCACGTTTAATTTCTTTCTTTTAAATATGTAATTAAAATTTATGTTGATTCAGCTGGTTAATAGCACCGACTGAATGCTCTCGATCTTTTCTAATTGAATAGTATAATTTGAATGTCACTCTTATAACGCATTTAACGTAAAGAGCTGAGGTTACTAGATAAGAAAAATGGAGTTTTGGGCTCCACAATCTAGGCCAAACTTGACTTTTATAATTAAAGAAAAACTTATCGCTATTAAAATACTTAGTCAAGCTTTTAATTTCTCATCATAACTCACGATAGTATTTCATGATAGATATTACAAGTAACGGCACAAATCATCGACAGCACGTTCAAACAGAGAGCACCTTAAACAGTAAAGACTAAGTTCAAACAGAGAGCACCTTAAACAGTAAAGACTAAGTTCAAACAGAGGGCATTTTAAACAGTAAAGACTAAGTTCAAACAGAGAGCACCTTAAACAGTAAAGACTAAGTTCAAACAGAGGGCACTTTAAACAGTAAAGACTAAGTTCAAACAGAGAGCACCTTAAACAGTAAAGACTAAGTTCAAACAGAGGGCACTTTAAACAGTAAAGACTAAGTTCAAACAGAGGGCACTTTAAACAGTAAAGACTAAGTTCAAACAGAGCTAAAACTTCAATATTGACTATAAACATGGAACATTGGTTCCTTACTGCTCTTGCTGTTCATGGTGTTCAGACTGGAGTAAAATAACACTAACTTTAAAGATGTAGTCGTCTCTACCAAATGCTTATTTATCAACTCAAGTTGCAGAGGCGGTTATTTGCATTTCAAATCACAATAATAGATAATGTCTGGTAATAGGAGTGATTCACACAATTTTATAACAGTTGTTTTTCTTTGTCATAGCTAAAGTATTATAAATTTCAATAATTATGTTGATGATCAGCTTAAAGGAGAACTCATTTATTCATATAATATTTTCAACCTTCACTAGATGGATGGGTTTAAATAATATATATTTGTTTAAAAATTCATACTTTTTTTTTTACAAAAGTTCTCTATAAGAGTTTAACTTTCTAACTTTTGAGCATTCTAAGCAGTAATACAGAAATGTATCATTGCGTTTAAAGTGTGTCTGACTCTATTACCAAGAAGAAAATGTCCAGGCACAAATTTAATTAGGCACTGAAAGTATTTGTGGAGGTCTTGAAAAGTGGATGTTATTACAGATAATTACACATAAAAAATCGCTAATGGTAATCAAAAATGAATGTAAATAAAATTATCTATATAGACGAATAAACCATCACTGATGCATACTTTCAGATATCTGTTGTCAAATTAAATAGTTCTTAACACACAGCAATTGTTTGTGCTTTAATTCTTTTGTTATATCCATATTTAAAATGCGTGACAGTCGGTTGAATCTGTTAAGCAAGGGACATCACTTTTTCTTCATCGGTTATCTTGATTTTGTTCTACGTAAAATTATCGGCTACACTTACTTTAGATGAGCTGCATGTTGTCTGGGTTACTGACTTCTTGCACGGGAATGTTCCAAGTCACAACCTTGACGAACTTCGTGCAACTAACTGTCAAAATCTACCAACACACCCCCATGTGAACGTGTTGCTCTTTCATTTAATAATGGATTTGAACATAAAATGAGCGTCACATATTATAACTTTTTTTTAATATGTGGAGATGCTAGATTACCTAACTGTAACAAATGGAAACAAAAACTAGTATTATTACAAAAAAGTCTGATCAGTTTGTCTGAATGTCTGAGATTTTAAGTAACTTTTTGAAATGAATATACTTAATTTAGATTTTAGGTCATTCAAGATAAAAAAATACTTCTGGTATTATATCAAATAATTTAATTATTATTAGCTTACTTCTGATATTTTAAAGCCAATAATAAATTGCTTATATAACTAAAGCAAGTATTAATTGTTTGACAAAATGTTTCAAAAAGAAATAAAAATGTTTAAATTTAAAACATTATCAGGCGGTTTAAATACTAGGTGTTATGAGTTGTGAATTAGAGAGTAAATGACATCAGAGCAGTTACATGACGTGAGCTGAAGCCTTGAAGTTTGTCTGTAATTAAACACAAAGCTAAACAATGGGCTATCTGTGCCCTGCCCATCACTGATATCGAAACCCAGTTCGAAGACATAGTTCTATGCTAAAAGGGAAAGGGGCGCCTTGAAGAAATGCTAAAAACAGAAATATTTAAGGTACGTTTGTTATTTCTTGTCTGTTTACTTTTGTACATATACCTGTAGTCCTTTATAATCCAGAGTGTTGCTGTTAAACATGTTTTTACACACTCACATACATATTACTAAAGAAATCAAATAATTTTTGTTCTACTGTGAGATGTTTTTATCTCTCAGATTGTGGATAAATTCAGTGTGTTGTTGATAAACACGTTTTTACACACACATACACACGCATATGTTACTAAATAAAACATATAATTTATGTTCTACTGCGGGGTGTATTTATATCTCAGGCTGTAGATACTTCCAGTGTGTTGTTGATAAACATGTGTTTACACACACACACACACATATTGCTAAATAAATAAGATAATTTATATTCTACTGTGGGGTGAATTTATCTCTTAGATTGTGTATACTTCCAGAATGTTGTTGATAAACATGTGTTTACACACACACACACACATATATTACTAAAGAAACCAAATAACTTATGTTCTACTGCGGGGAGTATTTATATTTCAGGCTGTAGATACTTCCAGTGTGTTGTTGATAAACATGTGTTTACACAAACACACACACACATATTGCTAAATAAATAAGATAATTTATGTTCTACTGTGGGGCGAATTTATCTCTCAGATTGTGGATACTTCCAGAGTGTTGTTGATAAACATGTGTTTACACACACACGCACACATATATTACTAAAGAAACCAAATAACTTATGTTCTACTGCGGGGAGTATTTATATTTCAGGCTGTAGATACTTCCAGTGTGTTGTTGATAAACATGTGTTTACACAAACACACACACACATATTGCTAAATAAATAAGATAATTTATGTTCTACTGTGGGGCGAATTTATCTCTCAGATTGTGGATACTTCCAGAGTGTTGTTGATAAACATGTGTTTACACACACACGCACACATATATTACTAAAGAAACCAAATAACTTATGTTCTACTGTGGGGTATATTTATCTGTCAGGTTACAAATAAATAAAACTTTATAAACTAATTTATATTAGTTTGGTTTAAAAATGTAGCTATACATGAAGATGCATCTATTTTCTAGAAGCTAAACAGTTTGTTACTATTTAGATACTAAGTAATCATTCAAGTTCAAGGATAGATCTGATATCGTGTGAGAAATAGAAACGCCTCCATACGCCAATCAGTATTCCGATATGTCCAGGATTGTGTTATTCTATTCCTTTTAAATATTAAAAATTAACTCATATTTTAATAGCTTAAAGCCTTTCTCACAATTATAAACAGTTTTACAAACTCCTTAAATATCTATGAAACATTGTTGGAAAGCAGGAAAATATTTGAATATTTTTTGTTGCTTTCTTGTGCCAGACACCATTATTACTGGTTACAACACCACTGACAGATTTACTTTTTTAATCGCTGATTGCTTTTATACAATTACAGTACACTTTGATATTTTTTCTGCATTGTTCAGTTCTGTTTAATTGTATAATGTAATGATTAAGGTGCTAAACGTGGTTGTTAACACATTCGAGGAGATTGTCAAGCAAGAAATTAGCATGAATACAAATCTGCAGTCTTGAAATAGTTATCATTTAGAACTAGAAGTGCCTTAAATGGAACGGTCTCATTTCTAAGATTTAAAGCACAGGAATAACATATGATCTTAATATTTTGTTTACTGATCTCAAAATATCTCGACATTTAAGTATCTATGCTTAATCTTTATCAGTTCTTTAAGTCGTGATGTAGAATAAATTCTATTACTGTCCATTAATATACTCGATTTTCATGAATTTTAAGAGTCACTTATTGTGTGATAATTTATTATTTCGTTGTTATAAACTGCGCATAAAAAGAAGAGACGACATTGAATAGCCAACTCAATACGTATTTGTTCATCTACTTTGAATTTTGATAAAAAGGTTAACAGTTTGGTTTGTTTTAAATTTCGCGCAAAGCTACTCGAGGGCTACCTACGCTAGCCGTCCATAATTTAGCAGCGTAAGATTAAGAGAGAAGGCAGCTAGTCATCACCGCCCTCTGCCAACTTTTGGAGTACTCTTTTACCAACGAATAGTAGAATTGATCGTAACTTTACAACACCCCAACGGTTGAAAGGGCGAGCATGTTTGATGTGAAGGGGATTCGAACCTTCGACCCTCAAATTACGAGTAGAGTGCCGTATCCACCTGGCTATGACAGGCCCAGGGCAATAGTACAATTGAAACAAAGTTAACCTCATCAAAATAATATTCAAGAAAAGTACTTTAAATGTGAAAAAGTTTCATTTGTTTCTATCTAAACGAAGACGTGTGACAACTATTGGATGATAATGCAATATTTTAGTATACTAAGCACAGACACTTACCAGAGAACGTCACAGAACACTAAACGGATACTGTACATAACGCTCATCTTAATAGGGAACATCATATTTTTTGCGAACGAGTTTCGTGAAATGTGTGCAACCGATATGTATTGATCTACTAGTGCACTCTTGTACGTTTGTAATCGTTGTATAACGCAAAAACAGTACGTCAACTTTCTCCGCTAGAGTGTTTTGACTTTGGTGAGGTTATCGAAATGCACTCGAATGAAAACCTGGAGGGGATTTCAAATACGAATAAGTGAAAACGTTAATAACATTTAATGTATTTACATTCCTGTGATAGTTATGAAATATATAACGGCGAATACATAAATTTACCTGGACATTTGGTCTTCTGAAATTAAAAATTCAAGGTGAAAGTCGCACATTACTTGAAGATGATAATCTTAGACACTCTGAGAAGTGATATAAGATTACTATTAGAAAAAGAAGTACAATAAATCACATCATTGCACTCAAGCTTTCTCACGTACTTTTACAGATGCATGAACAGAATGTCATAGGATGTAGGACATTTTAGCTATTAGTGAAAGTTTACGTAAAATAAAGTAGCATAACTGTCATGAAAATTTAATCATAAAGTGTACAAGTGAGGGTATAGATTAGAAGTAACTTTAATAATTTTAACGGCAGGTTGTTTTTACCATTTATGGAGTATTCTCAAAGAAAAACAACGCTAAAATCAGGGGTTCGATTCCCTGCGGTGGACTCCGCAGATAACCCGATGTGGCTTTGTAATAAAGAAAACACACACACTCAAAGAAAAAATAAAACTTACCAATGATATTCACAAGAAAGAATTTTTACAATTGTTGAGACTGCATTCTATAACACTGATGTATTTACATAACTTAGAGGTCGGCACGGGTATTCGAAAACCCGCGTATCCGGTAGATTAATTTTAAACATTACTCTATCCTACCTGGGTATCAATTATTAATTCCAGAATGTGAAAAGTATGAAAACAATGCAATTGTAACAGTGAGTCTTTGACAGGTGTAGTACAGACTCAACGGTAAAACTCGGGATTAGATTCCTCACGATGGGCACGATGCAGATAGCCGATTGTGTTAGTGCACGCTATATTATTCAAAGAAAATCAATAAAGACGAGTTTCAAAATTTAATAAGCTAACTTATTTTGAGTTTTTTTTCGTTATTATTTTGTTTTTCACAGTAACCGTGGCTACATGTGCCTTCAGATCTGAAAAGAAAATATTGGTACTTCATAGAGAATTTTATCATGTATTATGTACTTGAAAGATTAATATCCCTTATCAGATTAATCCAAGGTATATTCATTTGTTATAATTACATGAACGGGACCTGGATCTCTGGATATCTTTGACAGTATGTATGTCGCTCTAGAATTTCTACCCGTGTCAATGTATAGTATACAGATATACTTTTAAAAAATATTTTAATAATATGATATTGTTACTAATTTTGAGAATAATACTGAATACAGAACCAAGAATTATTGTTTCTTTGTAAGTTAAAAATAAAATCAGTAAAACAACTTAGTAGACCAGCGGTTTGCAAAATGTGGGTTTCAAGCGGTATCGAATTGAATCACAGAACATTTGAGGCCCAGCATGGCCAGGTGGTTAGGCCACTGACCAACAATCTAAGTATAACGGGGATTTGAACCCACCCCCACGGTTGAAAAGGCGTTATAATGTTAAGATCAATCCTACTATTCGTTGGTAAAAGAGTAGGCCAAGAGTTGGCGGTGGGTGGTGATTACTAGTTGCTTTCACTTTAGTCTTACGTTGCTAAATTAGGAAGGACTAATGCAGATAGCCGTCGTGTAGCTGTGTGCAAAATTCAAATCAAACACAACAATTCATAGTGAACCTTGAGCAAATTTTATTTTAAAATTACCATTTCAAATAATGATACAGGAAAAGATTGAAAAACAAAGGCTCTTCTTGATTTTACTGAAGAACAATAACTCTCAATACATCAACTCAGCTTGGGTCCAAAAAAACTGCCTGATTTGTCAGGTGGGTCGTGGATTGGGAAAGTTTGAAATTTTCTCCTTCAGACCACACGCACAGTTATTGAGCAAATCAACGTATATTTTTATAGCTTCTAGAGAAATAAGCACGAAATTCTAAAACACTAACAACAACAAAACTACTATATCTAGAAATAACTCAAATGTATTTCTGCTACTGTTTGTTGAAAAGCTTCAAGAGGTACGTGTAATAATGATGACATAGTTTGAGTGTAATATGATGAATCAGTTTGCGAAAATCAATGTCAAAATAAACAAGTTTTGATAGCAAATATCGAATGTCACTCTAGCAAAGTAGTTAAGATACTTAATGAAATTCTCACCTTGCCTGTGTTCTTCTTATCATACGAAAGTGGTAAATGTTTCATAAGTTTCTCTGTGGGTTCATAGGCCCGGCATGGCCAAGAGAGTTAAGGCGTGCTAGTTGTAATTTGAGGGTCGTGGGTTCGCATCCCCGTCGCACCAAACATGCTCGCCTTTTTAGCCGTGGGGGCGTTATAAGGGGACGGTCAATCCTACTATTCGGTCGTAAAAGAGTAGCCCAAGTGTTTGCGGTGGGTAGTGATGACTAGCTGTCTTCCCTCCAGTCTTACATCGCAAAATTAGGGGCGACTTGCACAGATAGCCCTTGTGTAGCAATGCGCGAAATTAAAAAAACAAACAAACCTGTTGGTTCGTTGAATTTTATACAGAGCTGTTTGAAGACTATTTGAGCTTTGCTGCCCTGAATTTTGAAGTGATAAGACTAGAGAGAAGATACGCCCAGATCTTGAGTTACTGTAATAGAATAGTAATATTCGACAGTTATTTTATAACGCATCCATGACTCCAAAGTGTGGAGAGAAAATTAATTAATTAATTTTTGGCGGTAGGGGCTTGTGAACTTTAGAATCTCAAATTCAAATCCCAGAATTAACCATTGAGCAGCACTCGGCTCTGCCAAATTTGAAATAAGTAGTTAGAATGGTTCATTGTGTGTTCCAGAATTTCTTACGGAAATAGGTGATACATAGATATGAAAAATTAAACACGAATATGTCACAGTGTTATTAAAAGTGACAATGATTTAGTAAAAAGTTACTGATTTATGAAGTGATTCTGGCAAGTAGTGGAGTAATACAGATAGATGGACAATGATAATGTGCTTCTTATAAAAATCTCTCATGCCCTAGTAGCGGCTTTGCAATCATTCATGTTTTATATTTTTAGTGTGTTGACACAAAGCTTAGATATGCAATCAGAACCCGTAATTAAAATTCATGTATTCAAGCTGTTAGATGAAATTTGACACCGTATCCGATTACACCAAATTGTGTCAGTTTACCATTTATGGTACTGTAAGACTTTAAAAAGTGCTGCATTTTAAGCATGTTAACAATGGTGTTTTCCTTCACTTGCACTCAGCTTTTAACTTCAATTAAGTGAGAAAAGGAGCCAGCTGTGGAATCACTATCCATTAACAGAGCAAACTACATTGAGTGTTATGATGCATGAGAAGTTAACACTGTGTAGAGTTCAGTACTAAAACTACTAATTCCTCTACGAATATGTGAATTTTCACAAAATTTATTGCGTTCCACGATGCAGAAGTCTGATTCACAGAGACGGAGATTTAAATAAATGTATAGCAGGTATATATTTACAAGTAATTCACAAGGCAACAGCGCGTGTCGTAATCTCCACTACATACCAGCAGCCATATACAAGTATGGATGAAAACATGTTGGCCTAATACCGATAACTGAAACTAAACCGGTTTAGAACGTTCTGCTTTGGCCACAACTTTCCTTCTAGGAGATTAACCTACCTAGATAAGTACGCACAGCAAAATTTATGATAGTTTTTACTGGATGTCCAAGTAAACTAACTTGTTTAGGTGTAGAAAATTCCCTGTAAGATGATGGATATTCATATTCCCTAGCAGCCTAAAGTAAAACTTAAATTATAGTCTTTATATGTGCACTTTCATTACTCGAACTTCCTATCAGTAACTATTAAATAAGTAAAAACATTTACAACTGAAAACGATAAACACTCGATTTTTTATATTTGTTTCCTTTTGAATTTTCAAATATATATTTTAAAATTAGTATTCATCTCTACCGGCACGGAAAATTCCGAAATACCGTAAGATTTAGTTAGGATATGAGGCATAAGTGCGGGATGACGTTAAGTTCTACGTCATCGTTTGGAAATACCTTACTTACAGGCTGAGAAATTGGGTTAGCAGTTGTTTCAAGTGAATATCTGGAAATTCTTGACATTTCACGTATCTTATATATTTGTAATAAATATTGTATTTACAATTTAGAAATAAATATAATTGTTAAAACTGGGTTTCTGCATTGGTTGAGTTTTTTAAATATATGATAAATATGTTTTTAAAATTTAAAATTAAACAAGAGTAATTCGCGAAGAAACATAAATGCAATATTTTGTTTAGATATAAATATTATAGGTTTCAAAAATCAACATAAATCACACAATAGGATTAAGTCCGCTTGCCAGAATTCACGGTTTCCTTCCTGGTAACATAAAAATGTGTTCTATATGTTGAGTCTTGTGTGTTCTATAAGAGTGAGGGTCAAACTCCACTATTTAGTCAGACAACAGTTGTCGAGGGTGCTGTTGTTGCTGGTGATTAACTTTTCCTTCTAGCCCATCAGCTTACAATTACAGACGGATATAAGTAAATAGCATTTTTAATAGTTTGCAAAAAAAACAAACCAAAACAAACTATTGAACAAAAACGAATTTTCATAACAACATTTGTGAGACTCTAACTTCATAACAATTAAATAACGCACAATAAAAATAAATTTGTGAAAGTTCAGATGACAGACACTCTGTGTCAATGTCCGGGTATTATCAAATTATTTATATAATCCTCTCACGAACTGATGACGAACCTCTTGGCCTTCTACTGAGTAGGTTTGGATGAGTGACAAGAGCTGACAGAGAATGTGCCACTGAACCGAAGAGAAATATGAGAATTATACATGTCCTAATGCTTAATAAAAGGCAGTGGAATATAAAGATCTGTCAACGGAGATAAACTTGACTTTTCCTATTGACTTCGCAGTAAGGTCACGCTCAAGTTAAAGCCAAGGAAAAGTAGTTTTTTTTAACTTCACACATCCAGGCAACCAAAGATTTACCAGGATAGGTAGGTAATTGACCACCATCCAGAACACTTAGGTCCTTGTCATTCCAAAAACTTTTTCTGCGCAATATTATCTATCGTACGTAAACAAGAAATTACATAACCGATGCATTTCTGTGAGAAATGCTGCGCACAAAACCAAAAGTTAACTGAACTCTTTTAATTCATTGTGTTTCTATCGCTCATGTATTAATAGTCCCCCAGAATTATTTTGCACACATATCTTAATCTGAATCTGCATAAACAGCTCCGTAAAAGGAAGTTAAGCAACATTTATAAAAAATATATAAAAAAATGGATAAACACGTTTACACAGATGATGCAAGTTATGAGGGCGTGAACATTATAATTACACTTTCAGTACGGATAAAATAATTTCATATAATATCATTATTTACACATAAAGTTCACGAGAATCCTTAAAGCCACAAAAATATTTGGGGTTTTTCATAATTTCGAATGCAAAACTGTTTTCTTACTCTGTTCTACTAGGCATTTTCACATGAATAAGTACCGCAAAAGCATTAAAATACATTATTTTAACAATGATACACTTTTTTAAATGTTTGACTCCTGGAGGCCAAATAAGGCTTAACCTTAACATTAGGTACTAGACTACAGCCTTGTGTAATATAACTATTGTTACAAAAATAGTAATTTTTCTTTTCAGCACGCGACGAAAAATAAATCATTCAGTTATAAGTTGTTGAAAGAGTTACATTGTGTAATAATATAAGTTGTAAATTATTAACCCTAAGTGCTGGCTATCGGCTGGTCAATCAACACTTTGGGAAAGGCTCAAAATAACCATTACTTAAAATATAGGAAATAAATAAATTCAACTGCGTATTTTCACATTAAGCTTTGTGAGAAGCCACGTATTTCATATAGTACTAATAATTACATAGCCACAAGTCCGTGTAATAATAGCACAAGTAGTTAGAATATCACAATCCCTTTGGATGTTTTATTATGTAGTTCCGACCACTGTTTCATAAACTGGTGAATAAATTCCGTTTCATTTTTGGCATCAACTAAATGCAAATCTCATTATATATACCACCAAACCTAGTTCGGCGCCATGAACAGAATAACCACCCATTTAGTCACAGCCGTAACTGTTCAGAAATTGGTTTCGCCCTCAGGCGACACCATACCTGTTCGCCATGGCTTCAGGGGAGTTTGAAGATCAAGGCCAACATTACCTGAGTTGGAATAACATTAGAAGTAAAAACTAAAAATTACCTTGTTAATAGGCTCACTATACTAACTAGCTAGGCCAAACACCAGAGGGGTGACATATCCACAATAACAACTTTTGAGATTCACCCTAAAACTAAGTATCGGTGCTCAACAGTTCCGAGTGTATCTACTTGTTTCTCCTTCAGACAGGGTAAAAAACAAATATTGCGAAATAATGAAATTCGATTAAGAAAATTAAAATCAATCACATTTGCAAACTACGATAACTGATTTTTTTGCCCCCAGTTTCTCAAGTAGCAATATTTTCCTTTAAAACATTTAAAACTACAGACGTGAAACAAAGATGATTCACGGTTAAAGTTTTCTTTTGTATGCATTGTTGAAGGCTGTTTATCTGAAATATTGTAAAGCTTTATTGCTTTTATGATTTGTTTTTGAAAATAAATATGCTAAAGGTGCATTTTTTCTCCTATTTTTAATGTGATATACAAATAACGGTCTCTTTGTGGCCCCCTTTTGGTAGTTCAACGGTAAAGTTTGAGGTGCGATTCCTGCAGCGGACAAACGCAAATATCTTACTGTAGTTTTACGCACAAAAAAAATATGTTAGGTATATATTTTTATTGCAACTGAAAATATCAACAATAACCTTTTAATTAAGTAAAAAAGAAAACAGGCTTTTCAAATCAATACATAGATTATTTCGTAAAGGTAACGGCCCGGCATGGCCAGGTATTTAAGGCACTTGACTCGTGATCTGAAGATCGCGGGATCCGAACCCGCGTTTTCCAAACATGCTATTCTTTTCAGTTGCAGCAGCTTTATAATGTGACGGTTAATCCCACTATTCGTTGGTGAGAGAGTAGCCCAAGAATTGGCGGTAGGTGGTGACGACCAGCTGTCTTCCGTAAAGGTGTGTGTAAAGCAAATATTGTTTCCATTTTCGTTAGTTATAAGACTAGAAGAACATGTAGCTAGTTACTCTGCAGATTTATGTTAATTTGGCTATTTCAACTAATTATTAGAAAAGTGTGTATTTTTGTTGTAGCAAAACCACACCGCGCTATCCACTGAGCCCACCTAGAGGAATCGAGCCCCTGATTTTAGCGTTGTAAATCCGTAGACTTACCGCTGTATTAACGGGAGGCTATTAGAAAAGTGTACTTAATCACAAAAATAACGAAAGTGAGTTTAAATCTACTAGGTACTGACGTTTACAATTTTACAAAAAAAACACGCATAAACACATATAACAACAGTTCGAAAGATACACACGTAATTGTAATAGATACAATAAATAGTCAAACAAACAACACTGGTGTATACTTAAGAAATTCGTTTAACTGGTTATACAGTACGTAATGCTGGAAACGACATGTCACAGTATCATGAGGGTCCTTCTCAATTATATATTTTGTACTCTGAAAAAAGCGTCACAGTAATCATGTTGTGACCATCGCAAAAATAGTCGTAATCTGTTGGAAACAAGGCTCGTGGAACACCATACATCATTACATAAGCGATAATAATATTTATACGAAAACGTACAACAGTTTACGTTGTAAATCTTGGTATTCACATTCTTGAGAGGTATAATGAAAAAGAAACACTGGATCTACGAAATTAACTTGAAAAGATGCTGACACTTATGTAATAACTCAGCCAGTGTTCTTTCAGAATCACGTTTTTGTGAAACAGATGATTCAAAACAGCCCGTTTGTTGCACGCCCACAAAGGAGGAATATGAAAAGGTCATGAAGCAGTATATGTTTGACCAAGGTTTTTAGAACAAGAAACTAGAACAGAGGAAATAATACTATCTTATCCTCATACGTCTCAAGGATTTGAGGTACCCATGTAGGAGGAAATTTTTAAGAATCCGCCTAGAATGTCAGTGTATCAACATCGTGTGTTGAGATACCATCCTAACTTATCGAACGACACCCACATCTATACCCCATGGCCTGTGAGTCACATCTTTTAAAGTTTCGTGAATACACTTGGCACTAACTATAGAAAATATTTGGAATGTCTTAGTTTTTCGATTTACGCTTATGAAATGGTTTCGGAAAATATTCAAGGTTTCTGAGAGAAAATTGAACTACATACATTCTCTTGATGTAAAAAAAAAATCTAATAATTTCAGGATAAGTCAGAGAGTTATCCACTCTTTCAATATTTGTAACAGGGCTCTATTCCAAATACTGTTTTGTTTTTAACTTTTCAATCGAAAATTGCTTTCCAATCTGAAAATCAACATAGCTCTTCTAGCTTTTATTTTTATTTGAATGCACATAGTATTTAATGTCAACTTGTTTCGTATTGTTTTAAGTTTCAGGCTTGGTCATTTTAATATGATAAACTATATTTTAAATTATTTAATTTATGTTAGCTAGAGGCCGCATTGAGGAACTTCAACTAACATCTAGACATGGATAAATTAGTTATAAATTTGAGAAAACAGTTAGTTAATTATTTCATTTAAGTATTTAAGAGAGACTTTAGTGAGGTATTCAGTAAGTGTTTCAGTTGTATTCAGCTACTCAGCGAGATGCATGTTTGTTTTTTTAATAAACGTTGAGTAATTTGGGCATAGGTACCATTTGTGAGGAGTAGCTATTGCAACGTTGTTTGTGAACTTGAGACTATAACTATGTCGAAGTGAATATTGCTTGGAAGAAACGTTAAACAATAAATAAATAAATTCATTATCGTTACCTGGATTGGGCTTTGCATTATTTTTATCAAATTTCTAGTAAAAAGAGAACAAAGCCATCGAACGAGTAAAAATTGTTTGTTTTCTTACAGCAAAGCCACATCCGGCTATCTGCTGAGTCCACCAAAGGGAATCGAACCTCTGATTTTAGCATTATAAATCCGTAGATTTACCGTTGTACTAGTAGGGGACGACGAATAAAGAAAGTCGCAGTAATAGTAGGGCAGTCTGACGAGAAATACAATTTTTTAACACAAATATGACGGCAATACTGATTTATATACATCAGCATAAAAAACACCAGATACCCATTAGAAATGCTGTCAATGTACTAAAACTGAATCATATAAAATTTAATTGCACGATAAGTCACGTATTTTACTTGTGAAATATTTTCTTAATCTAGCTTACTGGCAATATCTTTTATGGAAATCATCGTATTTCACAGCATCAAATACGTTTGACAATACTAAAATATATCACCTCAACTTGCATGTAGGCAAAAAGCATCTAAAAACATAACTAGTTGCCCATCGTCTCAAGGCTACACATGAGGTTTCATCCAAAAACGTGATTTAATCACTTAATGTTATTTCCGGTCTCATGCTCATGCGATTGAAACAAAGAATTGTCCCGCCACATTTCAATCTTGTTGACCATGTCTTATTTATTTATTTTTAGACTTGGTCATCAGAGAATCTGAAATACGAATTTTTAATAAAATGTTTTGCAACTTAACAACCACCCAAATAACAATATATTTTGCATCGAACAAACTTTAATTTTTTATGTACCGAACTTATGCTGAAATATGCAGTGGTGCAAGTCCTGTGTAAAAATATATATATGCACTCATTCAGGTTACAAGACCTAAGTGGTATGCAGTAACAAAATATTGTGGTATTAAAATTCGAATAAAACATCATAAGTCCGTTATAATTCTTTAGATTCCAGCAAGTGGACTTCCTTTATTGACTTATTTAAAATATAAGAATTAATGTGTGACCTTCCGTATGTGCATTTCACCAAAATCTCCTTACTAACATGGTTCACAGTTTATACGCACCCTTGTATTTAGTTTTACACAAATAAGTTTTACCCACTCTCGGTAAGTGGTAGTGACAGTATCGCTAAGCCTAGTGAAAGTCATCCAAACGTTAAATATTTACTTACTAATTCACAACCGTTAATAAGCTTTGATGTAACGTGATTCCCATTTTAAGGAAACTTATTTAACAATCAGTTTAAATCCTTTTAAGATCTAGTCAACAATACAAATGATAAGTTTGAAATTCGATAAAATTACATTCTGTAAAAAATACAATTGAGGAGTAATTGTTGAGAAGCTGTTTGTTTATTGTATATTTTTCGATACACTTCTTTAAGTAAGATGCAATATGCGCCCCAATTTCTCGGCGGTACATCTGCGGACTTACCACGCCAAAAACCGACTTTCGATACCCGTGGTGGGCAGAGCACAGATAACCCATTATGTAGCTTTGTGTTTAATTCAAAACAACAACAAAACGCAATAAATAAAAATCAATGTCTAACAGTAGTGATTGTTGTTCCAAATAATAGCAGGCTATGATGTTTATAAATCCTTAGAATATTTCTAAATAATGATAACATTGTATTTAATATATAAATAATACTAATTTGTATGTACATTGTTGGCTTCATAATGTTTTGAAGCTCTTTTTAACACATGATACAAGTAAGTGCTTGCCACATATTCGCAACATAGATGTGTTTTTCATCGTATTTTAGATCTTATTCAATGTGAATGAATTATTGTATTTTTCTATTGAATTTCTCTTTGTTTCACAAATAAGCCATTCAACGAAACTCTCGGTGTTTCCTCACGGAACTTGCGTTCAACCTCATATTATACAAGATTCTACATGAAGTGTCTAAGCCTGATCTAGGGGACTGCATACAATAAACAACTTGCACGTATTACAGGTATTCGTAAGACTGCTCAGAATATATTCAGACTTGTCTGGACAACGACCTCTACTTCGATGCTCGCAGACTACACATTATTTCAGCTTCATTAACGTCAGGTAAGGTACGAGACAGATAATATAAACCTCTCTCAACTTAAGCCTGATCCCATGCAGCATTGCCCTTCACACAAAAGGTGAAAAACGTGACCGTACTATGACGAAAGATTGTACAGACACAGTTTCTCACTGAGAAATGTTTGAAGAGGGTATTTTGAAGAGTTTAAAAACGAGAGAAAGATTGTGAAACCAATAGCTGAGTTTTCACAGATTTTAAGTGAAATATGTAATCAAGAAAACAGAAGAAAAAACTTAATCAGTATTGCCTGAAAAAAAAAATCTCGTTTGCATTCACACACATTAATGAATGTAGAATGCTTTGAATCTCTGGAACATCCATGACACGATATGAACTTCCTCAACTTAATATATCGGCTGGAACATCGTTATGTAATGTAGAGTGTTTAGTCACAACAGGATGAGCTGTAATTATTCTATTATTCCAATTTGAGGTGTATGACGTAGAAATATAGAGACGGCAATTAAACGAAACCTTTCTAAATACTCTTTTCACTTGAATGAGCTACATACGTCTATATTTTCATGCGTTTGACACCCATATTCTAGTTTAAAAGCATTATAAATTATGAGTTCACAAATCCATAACATATATACTCTAACCAGTTGCATTACCAAGAACACAAAACTTCTGCTCATTTCTGTTGGGTGAAAGAAAAACCTGCTTTTGCAAGACTTAAGAAACCTTTAAAATACGACTATGGAGTTTTCTTATTTATATCCCCCCCTGATAACCAAGTATTTAATGCAAACTTTATGTATAATTAGCGAAGAAAAACAAAGAGAACCTTGGCAGAAAAGACAGTTCAAAGTGTTAAATATAGTAGAGGTATATTGAAGCGGTTTTTATTTGACTAGTATTGTGTTGTTTTCATGTACAGTAGTCTGACTCACAGAAATCTTTATCAACTGGGAATCTTGAAATACTACTGGTTTCAGTTTTATTCTGAGAAGTGATGATGTGTGACGTATTGAAAACAATCAAATGCAAAATGTGAGAAGGCATTTACTTCGGCTTTGTACTTCACATATACATAAACCATAAATATTAATCTTAACAACAACTTTGGTCTCGTCATTTTAATATTTTTACATGTTCAGAAAAACAAGAATGAGAGTAGAATTAATTATTGCTAATGTAGACTTATAATGGTATTTTATTTGTATTCAAGCTGCGCTGAGATCTAAGTTGTAGATTTATTAAATATCTCAAATACAAACATCAGATATGTATACGTTTCAATTAATTTAAGCTACCCAGGTTTAAAAGTTGACGCTACTTATAAACTAATTCACATATCGAGTTCATATATAAATGTGTATATAAAAAGTACAGTTAGTACCTCAGATGGAATAAAATATGAGAAATGTAGTAATTTTCGAATATATTTTCAGATTCTCGTTTTATTTCGTAAACACACTGAGCCATAGGAATACAAATAATCATACAAATATTAACTCATTCATTCAGTTCTATTTCAAGAGCACGAGAATAATCAGCCTTCTCACTATACACTTATAGACCTATAGATGAATTACACCTAATGTTTTTGACATTAACATTCAACCTAACAAATTGTGGGACATGTCACAAGTATCCACCCACTTACGTTTGGCAGAATAATTACTAACTCTTGAAGAGTTATCGTAACAGACGTATGGCACTGAATACTCTATGAAAAACGTAACGACTCAACTGATTTGTATGAAAATGATACAATATTGTGCATAAAGTTTTTTTCACAATTTTACCTCAGAAGTCTAAAAAAACGTGTAAGAAACATCAAATCAAGATAATTATATACATAAATAAGGTTTGTTTTGAATTTTGCGCGAAGCTACTCGAGGGCTTTCTGCGCTAGCCGTCCCTAATTTAGCGGTGTAAGACTAGAAGAAAGACAGCTAGTCATCACCACCCACCGCCAACTTTTGGGCTGCTCTTTTACCAGCAAATAGTGGGATTGACCGTCACATTATAACGTTCCCACGACTGAAAGGGCGAGCATGTTTATTGCCACCGGGATTCGAATCTGCGACCCGTGGATTACGAGTCTAACAACTTAACCCACCTGACCATGCTGGGCCGTAACTATATATATAATGTATCATTCGCGAATATGTGAATCGTTTCTGTTATATCCGCCCCCCCAGTGGCTCAGCGGTATGTCTGCGGACTTACTCGCTAAAATCCAGGTTTCGATACCCGTGGTGGGCAGAGCACAGATAGCCCATTGTGTAGCTTTGTGCTTAATTCAAAACAACAACTGTTACATCCAGGCCTTATCATATTAGCATTACCAAACTCTGGCTAAAGTACCAAAGTGTTTCATTTGTCTAACATAAAGAAAAGAAAATCATGGACTGCGTTTTTTTTTTAAATTGTTTTGCACGTGTGTGTGTGAATTTTCTGAGTAATTTACTCTAATTTAATAAATAATTCAATACGGTATAACACGCTTTACTTGGTTTAGAGAGAAAATAAGGCATGAAATCGTTCCACAATATTTATCTTTTTTTTTCCTAATTGCTAAAGTTACTATTTAATGCTAGATACTTTGCAACGAATTCCTATGCATGCATGTAAGTTGATTTCACATACAGCTCGTTTGTCTTGTCTTTATGTCTTCTTCCCAGGACGAAAGAATCACGACAATGTAATTGTCTGTGTGATCCTTTCTCTACACAGTAAAATACCCGAGGAATAATTCTTGTTCAGCTTTATAGCAAGTTTGCCTAGCCTGTCTCATGCTACCCAATCGTTCTTAACTGAGTCATGAACTGCTACAATGGATGTCTTTAAATAATTCACGTTTGTCCAAATGTTCTGATATGTAAAAAAGTTTAAGATATTTTCATAAGTTTCTTACGAGTTCATAACTGTGAAGTAAATCCTTGACGATTCGTCACGAATGGTACATGTATCAGAATTACACAGAAACATTCTGCCAGACCTAAATGTTGACAGAGAAATGTTTCTATTTTGTCATTATATATTTTTTGTATCATTTGTAGGTTTTGGGCCAAAGAAACAAAATAGCTAACAGTTGCCAAAGAACTACTGCATTCTATGGCTAAAACACGCACTCCAGTATATGTATAAATTACTTTCTGAAATTTCCTTTAACTGCTTTTGTTACTTTCATTAAAATTCAGAAAATAATCAACTCCAATTCTTTGTCTGTAAGAAACGAAGAGTTTCGCTAAAGTACAGAACTTTGGTTTACTGAAACAACTATTTTTTTAAATGACGTATCCTACTGTTGTAATATATATAAACATTAATCGCATAGCTTTTCCAAAACGCATACTAAGCTCTAAGAAACTTGATTTAAATTTAGTAAGGCTTTTGATAAGTAAATTGATGTATATGTAAACAATATTGCGATTTGATGATAACTCAATAAATTTGTTTATTGAAGATGGTTTTAAAAAAACGATGAAAAAAAGAGTATTTATCTTTAATGTGTATTTAATATTGATAAATTACGGACTACATTATGTTAACACAAGTGAGACATCGTACCGACGCTGTAGATACGTGATCAGTTTGTATTGTTGTCATAGTGCAAAGCTACATAGTGGGCTATCTCCACACATTCCGACACCGGAATCGAACCCCAGATAATAATGTTCTTTGCAGGATAACTTTCTACTGATCCACCGAGAAAGACAAGTGAATTGAAAGAAACAAACCCCACGTGAAACAGGCAAAAGCAAATACAAATTTTTTTTAAGATGAAAGTAACATATGGAATTATTAAATATCATAATTTCATAATCAAATCACTCTAACGAGTAGCAATGACATTGTTCACATTTATAAAATGCGACATGAACAACTAAATGACACGTGTGATAGGGTTATCTGCAAGTGATGTTGTTTGCCAGTTCGTTGTATTTGTATATAGAGAAAGGTTTAAGTATATCACAATTTAATGGGCTTACAGTATAATAACATAACTTGTTAGCAACAATGTAAAATCGCTTTTCTTCGTCTATATAGACTACGCGTAACAAAGTTTGTATTCGGTATATTTAGGCGTCTGTTTTTACAAGAGAGCATCCTTAATACGGATATTTTCATTTCAACATATCATAATTTGCTATTGATTTGAAAAGTCAGCTTTATATGAACTCACAAAAAGTTATTTGCGAAAGCTATGCACAAGGGGAGTTACAATGTGTTGTCTAACCACTGTTGGATCCCCTCCGGACAAACACACGTACTCACACATGTGAAAAAAAGAAAAATGTACAGCTTGCTTACCTTATGTGGGGCTTGTAATATCCGATGGACTGCAGTAATTTGGTTTATCAGAGGGATGTTTACATTAAATGAATAATGAGGTGGTCTCGCGGGCTCAGGAAAGTTTGTTGTCGCTGTGAAAGGGTCGATATCATTCAAATACTGCACTCTGCACGTCAGACATGCCATATCGAATGCACAGTTTGTGAAACTGACTCACGACGCGTTCCACATGCGAACAGCTAGCGACAGATCAAGGGAGCATGCGCAGTAAGTGTTTAGTCCGGTATCTGATGCCCACCTTGGCGTTTAGCTACCTCCCGTTTCACTTGCCACTTTTTCATCTCGAAGAAAAAGAGACGACGGGGAAGGGGGGGGAAGTGGGATAAGTACTACAAGCTTGAAGAACGAAGGAACACTTAGGGGAGAGTCATAAATGAGTCAGACTGTACTATTTGGCAATATTAGCACCTTTTAAATATAAAGTTACCATTTTGATCTTTCCTTTTTTGAAAAAAAAGTACTCTAAGTAACCATAAAATTAAAACAAGAGTGTTATTTACACATGTTGTATCAGCTAGAAACATATTACTTAGCATATGGGCAAAAATACCACCTGAACCATGTCTCCCAGAAAACTATTTCAGAAATTTAATGTTCCACCTACAAAATATTCAGCCCCCAAAACTCACAACGTAATTTCTTAATGGAAGAAAAGTGACACAACAACAAATAAAGAAGACATTTTTTATTACTGTTTGGCCATAATAGCATTAAAAATAATATAATTTAATAAAGTTATCGTTTCTTTTCGAAATTTAGTGGAACTGACTCTGCTCAGTCCACGAATGAGGTCGAAAATAGAACAACGCAATGATCACCTTACCAACATTCTTGAGTTGAGAGCTCCCTCTATAATTGGTGGATGAAAAAGTTTCGAAAGTATGACTAAGTTTCTGTTGTTATAAAAACAACAGAGTTTAGTATATACAGTAAAAAAATGGAAACAGTGTGTTTATTTAGAACTAGTACATGTCTGCTTTTCTACTAACTATTTTAGAATACTACATGGCTCAGAACTAAGTACGTACATTAGGAACGAGGTTAAGTTTTAGTATCTTACGAAGGACTTGCCAAAATATTAGGTATAAAAACGTCGTTATTTGTTTCTTGAACTCAAATGCTGCACGTTTCACTTATTTTGGATATATTTCAAAATAATTATTTGCAATTTGAGTTTATGAAAAATGGTTTTATTTTTTTAATGCCGTGAAGTCGTTGTGCACCAAATAAATTTGACAGTTTTGTTGCATTTGCAGGATATTCAATTTTAAGAAACATTTTCGTAGTTGTGGTATAGAAACACAAATGCAACTTATTCTGCAAACATGGGTCACAATGAAATAAAATAAATGATGCAAATTATTAAGGTTTAATGTACACATTTCGAAACACTTTGAGCTTTACGTGCATTTGGTATAACTTTCATGCTTTAATCGTTTACGACACATATTATAAAGTACACCAAACATTCAAAAGAGACAACTCAAGCTTTACCAAATTTGGTAAAGGTATAGTTATTGAATATATATGTGTTTTATGCTTCATTTTGTTTTGTAATTGTGTTATCTCCCAATATTTTTGATTTTTTTTTCTTATTTGGATGTGTAGGTGTGTTTTAGTAAATACGGTACAAAACTACAGTAAGTTTTTTTTTTGTAATGGTCACTTGGTAATGAAATTACATACGCTGAGAATATCATTTCCCAAAATCATTACCTGTCGACCTGAGAGTCCACGGTTCGCGCCCCATTACCGCCAAAAAAACCAACAAAATGTTCTACGTACTTGGGAACATTATAAAAGCGGTTTGTTTTGAATTTCGCGCAAAGCTACTCTATCAGCGCTAGCCGTCCCTAATTTAACAGTGTAAAAGTGACGGTCAAATCCCCCTGTTCAATTGGAGTTGCTTTTGGTCAATCATTTCCAAATTAAGAACGACAGACAGACCTCGAGTAACAAAATTACGACTCGTACAAAGACTCAAGAACACAGTATATTGTTATTGTTTGTTTTGTATTAAGCACAAAGCTACACAATAGGCTATCTGTGCTCTGCCCACCACGGGTATCGAAACCCGGTTTTAAGCGTTGTAAGTCCTCAGACATACCGCTGAGCCACTGGGAGGCTAACACAGTATATTAACTATATCTATGAAGATTAGCTACACGTGTCTACGTATTGAAACTTTATACCAATTCTATTAGTTAAAGTCGAAATATCGCTGAGGTTATTATTCGCTCCTTAAAATATTATTTCATAAGTGTTTGAGATTTGGTTGTGAGTGTTTTTCTAATGAAACAACAAAACATACTCTAAGTTCTATCCTGATTAACTGAAGTTTGTGGAAAATGTTGTAAGACCAGTTGTAACAGTCACAAAATCCGGGCGATTGATCACTTCCTTGACATCGTGACGTCGAATATTTCCGATATCTGTACACGTTTAAATAATATTGTTTGGGCTATACTAGAAAAGTTTATGAAACATTATCCCTTATTATTAAATTATATTATTTTTTTTTACAATAAATGACAGGGGATATTTTATATGAGTGGGTGTATGATGTTCATTCTAGTGATTTATCAATACAACTGCCAGCAGGAAAATAAGTCAATGGAATTAAAATCGCACGCCCTATTCAGGGTGGTCTTTGTATTATCACTCCGTGTACAAGTCTGAATCATGAAATTACTAAGACTGCTGAAAGACACATTTTCCTGGTTTTTGTAACAACATTAAAATTGATCCAGTTAAGAACAACAAATCTCCACGATTTTGTGCTACGTAATTTATTTATTGTTGGAAATGTACAAGTATCACAAATATATGGAATAGGATGTTACTAATGTATATTGCATCATGTGATTTGTATTTTGTCTCGAAATACAGATATATTGTGACTTAATTAATGTAAAGTAGGTAAATTAACAGAAATAATAAAAATAATTATTTTTAAAACGTGTTGTATCAAGAACCTATTGTTGAGTTCCAACGTGAGTTTAAAAAGTTTCTGTACAAAAATTTATTTTTGTATTGATCTCTGATCTTTTGGTTTTGTACATAAAAAAATAACAACACAGATTGCATGTAACATAACTTTTACAAAAATGTGTTATTAAGTTGTCTTGGGCATTTTTTATTGTTTCAGGTTTATATTAGATGCTACAAAAGTTGATAACTACTAAGTAATTCACACTTAATTAGAAGAAGACATAATACAATAGTTTAAGCCCCTCAATGGCTCAGCGGTTTGTCTGCGGACTGATAACGCTAAAATTCGGGTTTCGATGCACGTGGTAGGCAGAGCTCAGATGGCCCATTGTGTAGCTTTGTGCTCAATTTAAAACAATAACAAAAACAACAATAATTTAACTACGTGTCGATTGAGTTGTTAACCTAGAAAGGTTTGTTAGAACTTTGTTCAGAATATCTTTGCACAACACAATGATTAAGGGAAGAGTAGAAATAATCTAAGTTATTTGGAAATTCTGCCTTATGTTTACTCCCTATTATTCATTGATCCAAGCGTGGCCTATTTGTTAGCGTGCTAGATTGCTAATCCCAGGATTCACAGTTTTGTTTCTCTTTACTTCAAAAAGTGCGTTTACCAGTTAAAAATTATGTGCTGTTATGCGTCGTAGCCTATATGTGGCTATGCACCGAAATAATAAAATAAAAAAACAAAAACCTATTATTCATAAGATAAAGAAGGTTTAAAGTCGAATCAGGATTTTTTTTTTCACGTACACAGATTATAGAACAGATTTGTGAATCAATTTCAGTTAGGAAAGAGGATGAGATATACTCAGTTATGTATTATCTGTTTCTAAATGTGTCAACAAAGAAATGTACACAAACAGACAGAAGGATGGGTATATAGAAAGAATAACTTTTGCTGTAGAAGAGTACATTAGAAACCTTATGTAATAACAATTAGCAGCTATGCTTCTCACACGTGAATGTGAAAACAGGATGTTATCAATTGAGGCCTATTTCTAACGCTTATGAACCAAGTGTTAAGAAACATAAGTCATTTGTTAGAAACAGGTCGAACTTTAATCTTAACCTTTTGTTTTGACTCACCAGGTTTAGTTTTACAAACAGTAGTAATACAGCAAGTTTTAACATAGCGTACTAGAAAAGAGGAACCAGTTTGTTTGTACAGAAAAATTCGAAGTTTACAGCAGCAAAGGGTAGAGAATCAGAGTTTTGAGCTTTTCATAAATTTCTAATTTACAGTATGGTTAAAAATAACATAATTTGTTTAAAACGTTTACTATACCTTTCGGAAAGTCAATGGAAATGCTCATATGGCTACTTTATAAGTAATATTTAAATGTAGTAGAGTCAATATATATAAATTTATAACTTAGAAGATTTTGAAGTATATCTAATTATCACCATAATATTAAATAATATGCGTTATCACGTTACTTAAATAATAATTTAGGGTATAACACTAGTATTCAACCATAGTAAGATAATTTACAATGATTTAAAAAAACAGCAACTGTTTTATACTGTGTTACTGTTTAATATTCTGGTAATCCTGTACCAGCACTGTAAAAATGAGCTACTGAGTACAACTGTTTTATACTGTGTTACTGTTCAGTACCAGCACTGTAAAAATGAACTACTGAGTACAATGCGAAGGTGAAGACGTGTTGGGTGAGAATGGGTGGATAATGTATGATCTTGAAGCTAGCCCTGTAATGCTTGAACGTAGGTCAGTTGTAAAGGTTTTGTTTTTGTTTTTAGTTAAGCACAAAGCTATTCAATAAGCTACCTGTGCTCTGCTCATCGCGGGTATCGAAACCTGATAAGAAGACTTATAACTGAGCCACTGGGGGACGCTCATAAACATGTTACCCGAGTTTCAAAGCAAAATGAATCATAATACGTAGAAAATAAACGAGTTAATGAATTTAGATTCATGCAAGATGTTTTCAAGCTGTCATTAACATAACCTGTGAACTGCCTAGAGTGTTTACACAAGTTGGTACTTTTACTTCGCTCCAGACGAACCGTGTATCTTCAGAATTTCCTATTACACTTACTGTTTTGTGTTTGCATATGGAATAAACTGAATGGATAGTTTTATTTTTAGTCTGAAAGTACAAATTATTTATAAGCTACTACATTGTATTTTTTTTCCTTTCACTTTTATTGTAATTTTCTTCTGAGTAAAACTTAATGACACGTCACGTATATATGTAGAGTTATGTTGAAAAATAAAATAAAATGCCACAGGCTAAAACTTATCTCCAAACCAAAACAAACAGAATAACAAAAAGCGTCATTACGTTAAATATTTATATTTCTGCTATATAAATTCCTCATCACAGGATGTTATAAAGGCTTATGAACCTATAATGCACATTATTGTTTAAGGTTTCAATTACGTCCTCTTGACCTTGTCACGTGACATTTTATTCTATGCTGTGTTCAATTGCTTCTATTGTTTACTGCTAAATAAACCGAAAACAACTAAAAATATCGTGTCATGGCTTGTATGAGGACAAACACATTGCTGGTTTTAATTATATGTACGCCTAAATGTACACATTTCTTTCTTTTTGGTATATAATATTTAAGATCTTTAAACAACGTATGTTATTTCCTTGACATGCTATGTTTTTTACACAAGTGCTTATATTTATATGGAATAAAACCTTCATTTACTTTATAAATCGTCATCAAATTTTCATTGTTTAGAATAGTTTAACCCAGAAACTAACTCGTTCAAGGTTTGGTACGTTGTAGTGCGCCTTAAAGTTAAATAGTATAATTTTCTCTCAGTAGAGGGCTAGCTACATTCCTTAGTCTCGGTATAGCGGAACGACTACAATTTTTGACGGAACTTCTCATCCCTTCTTTGAAGATTATACAGAACCGGAAATACGCACGTTGTCCCGGAGCTAAAATGGTATTTTCACACATGAATGATCAGCAGAAGAATCAAAGTTCTTCATCATAATATTAATATATAAATGATGCTACAACTGAGAGATCTGTGAGTCACACTAGCCTATTTTGTTTGAACAAGAAAAGAGAGCTTCGACATAGAAAGTTAGTGAGTCAGCACTTTCATTAAGAAGGTTCTTAAATATAGCCTGTGTTACTTCTGGAAAAACAAACCATCCAAGACCATTACAAAGCCTAGGTAAAAGGAATAACGTATAATACTACTAAACAATTTGTTAGCCTGCAGGAAAATACCATTTCAAGATCTGAAGCTATAAAAGATCAAGCATCATTACCATCGTTATTTAAAGTGGATAAGTTGACTTTTTATAAGGTATCTTCCTATTACATTATATTAAAATATAAAAACAAATGGCGCAGATTTTGATAAAAAACATATTGTTACTTAGCGTGCTTATCTACAAAAACTAAGTAAGATATAGTTAAACAGATATATTAGTTTCAGCGGCATGGCTAGATGGTTAGAATGCCCTACTCCTAAGATCACGGGTGTGAGCACTCGTTGCACCAAACATGCTCGCCTCTTTCAACCGCGGGGCGTTATAAGTTACATTCAATCTCGCTATTCGTTAATAGTGATTTAAGAGTTGGCGGTGAGTGGTGATGACTATCTACCTTCTTTTTAATCTTATACTGCTAGATTAGGGACGGCTAGCACACATAACTCATGTGTAACTTTGTGCAAAATAAAACAAAACAATCATCTTAAACAATTTAGTTCTACAATAAACGTTTTTTTATTTATTTTGCATTTCGCGCAAAGCTACACGAGGGCTATTTGCACTAGCCGTCCCTAATTTTACAGTGTAAGGCTAGAGGGAAGACAATTAGTCATCACCACCCACCGCCAATTCTTGGGCTACTCTTTTACGAACGTCCCGACGGCTGAAAGGGTGAGCATTTTGGGTGCGATTGGGATTAGAACCTGCAACCCTCAGATGACAAGTCAAACGCCTTAACCTACCTAGCCATTCCGGGCTCTACAATAAACGTAATAACAGCATCGACAACTGAAACTATAAGATAAAACAAGACTAAAGTTTCCAAAAATATAACTATTACTTATAATATCGCCTGAGTGGTAGGCTTGAGGGGTTACAACGCTGAAATTGGGGAGTCGATATCTATGGTGGGCAAAGCACAAATAGTCTATTGTGCAACTATGCGCTTAACCACAAAATAAATAACTTTTGATAGTAGTATTTAAGAGCATTTGTTTATTCAGACACACTTAGTTTTAAATATTTTGTACCTTGATGATGAAGCATGTAGCCACAAAACGACACGGCTAGGAATAAGTTTCATAAGTACTCTAAGGTGCTATAACTGTTGCACTGAATAACTTAGATCTGGCAATCTTATGTTCTCATATAAAGTTTTAAATAAAATTTAGTAAGGTAAAAAGAAGCAATACTATTGTTTAGCCCAAATAAGAGACGTACAATCTCCCCGCTGGTATGTTGGTAAGTTTACAGATTTACAAGGTTAAAATGATGGGTTCGATTCTCCTCAATGGACAGCTCAATGTTGTTTTGCTATAAGAAAATACAAAAACAGACGTACGTAACTACAGAGTTATGAAATTCGAAAACAAGTTATAGGGAATGAACGTCAATGTTTTGAACAAACTACTTTATTAATGGAAAGATGCTTTGTCAAAACGTTAACAACTAACTCTGTCTTTACAGTGGTTTTTATTTTGTTTCAATTTCTCGCAAAGCTAATCGAGGGCTATCTGCACCAGCCGCCCCTAATTTAACAGTGTAAGATTAGAGGGAAGGCAGCTAGTCATCACCATCCACTGTCAACTCTTGTGCTACTCTTTTATCAACGAATAGTGCGATTGACCGTAACTTATAGCGAGCATGTTTGATGCCACGGGGACTCAAACTTGCGATTCTCAGATTACGAGTTGAACGCCTTAACCCACCTAGCCATGCCAGGCCTTTCCCTTATAGTGATTACATATATATATATATGTATTTGTATAGCTCATATAATTTATCGTTAGAAAAGCAATTACCTTTAGTTTATAACTATTTTTTGAAACACTGTGTTTGTGAATTATATGTAATTAATCAAGTGAATTGAAATAATCTGTCACGTTGAGCAATTTTGACAACCGACTTTTACTCAAAACTTAATTTAAAATACATTCTGAATATCCCGCCATCTATTGCCAAATATATTCACTGGAGTTCCAAGTCTGTCCAAGGTATATAATGAAGTTTTCACTTTTTCACATTTTCAGTTCTTCTTTGTATAAAAGCTTTGTTGTTATCAGGTAAATATATAAATATAACCAAAATCCCTTTATAAAAATATCTATATTACTTGTTTTTGTAACCACTATTTCCCATCTTAGAATGAATGCTTTTTGAAACTTGCATGTGACAACAGAACACGAAACTTCATCTTTTTTGCGCTTTAATAATAATAACAATGATCAATTATTCATTTGAAAGTTCATGTGACCTTGATTTGAGCAGTTTCTGTAAAATATCATTTTTAAAATAAAAATAAGCAGCTCAAGGAATATGTTTAGCTAACTCAACAGTGCTGAAAGTACATTCCAATTTATATTATTAACAAAACCAATACCTCAAGTTTTGAAGATTCATATTGTAAGGCTTCAAATTATCTCGTGAAAAATAGTAATTTTCAGCATTTTTTAGCGAAGAACATACAAAACGATATGAAATTTTGAACAAGCATATCTGAATGCTAACATTGTAAGGAAAATTTGTTTATATATAAAAATAATGTAATGAATCAAAGTCATTGCTGAATAGCTAATTGCTCGATAAATTTTTCTTACATTTTTGTGATTGTTTCTTTTAAATTTTCTCAGTGAAGGTAAAGGTGGATCGTAGTACATATAAAACACAAGTTTTCGTTTCTCATCATATAGATCTGTTAAATGTGTAACTGTAGTATCTAGTGGGATACATTTTACATTCAAATAAACTAATTGAAATAAGCAACTAAATACCAAGACTATGGCTGTGGGTACTGAACTTTTTCTTTGTTTTCACGCAAATCTACACGACGGCTATCTGCGCTAGTCGTCCCTAATTCCACAGTATTAAAATAGATGAAAACAGATGTCATCACTACCTACCACCAACTCTTGGGCTACTCTTTTACCATTGAATAGTTGGTTTGATCATAACATTGTAACGCCTCCAAGGCTGAAAGGACGGACATGTTTGATGTGACGTAAATTCGGACCCACAACCGTCAGATTACGAGAAGAGTGCATTCACCACTTGGCCATGCCGGGCCACATTTTTACGACCAGTTTATTTTGTAACCAAATCTAATACTTTCAGGTACTCGAATTGAAACATAAACTTTTAAAACAAAACGTATAAAAGTAAGGTTATTTTGAATTTTTTGGTATTTGATACACATAGTACAATAAAGTAAACCACAAGGGATTCCTTTAGTAAAAACAAGACATTAAAAACTAAATGTTTAGCCAATAACTTTGTTTTGCTTTTTGTATAGTTTTACTGTTTCTATTGTAAATTATTATTTTTATCATATAACTTAAGGATAACATAACAGTTACGCTAATTTTTATATCTAAAGAGTAATATCTCAGACATCAAGGCTTAATTACCTGAAAAGTCTTGTATGCACAGCCATTTGTTGTCTCTTATGATAGACAAATAAACATTTTTCACTTACCCAATATTTTGCATTTTTGGAAATGTCTCCCTGTAGAGCTTGTGGTTGGCAAACTCCAAAGTCTATTTCTTCTATTAATTCTGTAATCTCCGTATTTATAGCTTTATTTTCCCAAATATTACCAGCACTATAATCTATTTCTTCCGTGTATGAATCTAATCGAGGCTGTTGTGCTTCTGATTTATGAGCCCTCACTGAAGAAGGTTCAACTTCTTCTAAAGAATCGCAACTTTCCTTTCCTTTCTTCTTCTGGAATAAGGGACTAGGCGTTGCCGACCAAGCTTCTGTTTGATCATGCCACTTGGCACTAAATACTTCTGTAGGGTTAGCTAATCCACAAGGAACAAAAGGACAAGGTGGGCCAAGTATTTCGTCAATATCCTGGCACTGTCCAATAAACAGAGTCAGCTTTTGTCGTACTTCAGGGTTAATGTCCCTTTCTTTTGAGCGTACATAGTTGTATTCACCTTTTTCATGTTCTTTTTCTGATATTATCAAGCTATCACCAATCATGTTTTCGTGTTGAAACTTATTTTCAAATTCTTCAAATGTTTCCGAATCTTCTCCCTTGAAATCATTCAGTAAATAATCAATATCCTTGCATTCACTAATGAATTTTGAAAAATAAACATCCTTGGTACATTTCAATGACGTTGAATTACCCTTTTTGCCATATTCGGTTATTAACTCAGATTTTTGGTTTTTAAAATTACTTTGCTTTGGAGCTTGGAATATTTGTCGCTTATCCGCTTTCTCGGGCATTTCAGTGGGCAAAGAAGTAAATAAAAGTGATGAATCTGTGCAAATATTGTCGTTAGACGAGTCACTATATTGCGCAATTTCTGAAAATCCAGAGTCTCTTTTAGAAGTTTCTTTAAAGTTATGAAAAGTAGGCTTAACACAAAAGGCCTCGACATTGTCGTAAGGAGATGTAGGTTCTTCATTTTCACTGTTCTCTTCCGAACTGTCCAATTTGTCTCTTGTTTGTACTTTTTCAGTCTCACTGTTCTCATTTGCAAACGCCTCCTTGGAACATTTTCCAATTTTGTGACGTGATTGTGCTCGATTTACTGTATTTATCTCTTTGCATTTTGTATAAGTGACAGTAGAAGGTTTTCGAACACTAAGCAAATCACTAATAGAAACTTGTGGCCGAAACTTTGACACGTTTTTTACAGGACAACCACACTTTTTAGTATTTTTGTTAGGTACTTCTATATTTTTATTAGTTTCATTTATATTTTGTTTAGAATTCACAACAGGTACTCTTGATTTTTGAATTAATTTTTTTGCACTGCTGTCTGCAGTAATTATAGATATTTGCTCAGTTTCACCTTTCTTTCCTCGTTGTCCTGTTTCGCTCGTAATGTTTTTGGTTTCACGAGACCGAGATTCTAATTCATGAGACACATTCTCATTAGAATCATTAAATGGTGACTGATGTTTGAGCTCTGCAAAATTCTTGTATTGACAACAACAAAATGTATCTCCCGATAATTCTTTGTCCAAGAAATATTTACTTACCGGCACATTTTCATTAGGTTCTTTTCGCGTTGGTATTGGAGGAAGTTCTCTAAATGTTTTTGAATTAGTCTTTTCAACTTCGTTCAAAATGTTATTTGTAGAACTCTTTCGTTTTTTGCTTTTTGAACCAGTTGTATTTGAAATCGTGTTTCTACTTCTCAGTTCATCAGTGTCATTCTCACTAGATAAGTTAGTCAATAGATGGCTCTCCAGGATTTCAATGGAAGTACATCTCGAATTTCCGTATTTTCTAAGCTCTATCAAATTCTCTGGGCCCTCGTTTTTTCTGGGAATTATGCTTTCGGAATCCAATCTTGCAGTCAGTTCTTTGCTACTTGTCAGTTTACTATTTCTTATATCGTTTTTTGAACTGGAGTGAGAACTGTTTTTATTATCCATTTCATCAAATGAACAGTTGTTTTTTTCCTCCTCTTGGTGAGTATTGTCTTGAGTTTCATAATTTCCGTCATCACTGACGTTTGTGTCCGAATCTATAAAGTTTTCGTTCCTGTTATGTTCCTTTGAATCTTGTCTCTTTATAAGATTTTTGTCATCCGCTGATATCGCATATGGGAACGTGGTCTCCTTTTTAACATTTGATAAGTTTCTTGGTGTTAGGCTTGGAATTACTTCTAGTTTGTTAGACGACGAGTAAGAAGCACCAGCTTTTTCTTGTTTTGAATTTTGTCTTGAATGATCTAACGACGTGTTGATACTTGAAGGGCTATAGCAACGGTAAGAAGGCGTGGCATACCTGCTGTAGTATTTATCAAAGTACACAGGTGTGGCTTTGGTGGCAGAGGGTGTGTAGCGACAGTTAGTGCTATTAAAATGGGCTTGTGAATCGGATAAGTCTTCTACCTTAACTTGCTGCCCAACAGATGTCATTTTTGCGGAAGAATGTCTTCCATCTACCGTTTTTTTCATTTTCATTGACGCAGATATAGTGTTCGAATGGTTTCCATTGGATTTCACTTCAGCTGATGGCGATGTAGCTCGGCATTGCACAAATTCTTCTTCTTCAAATGAAGATTCCTCTTTTGGTTTAGAATCTGCCAGAATGTTTGCATTTTTAATTGATTTAGCTAAAGGAAGTTTTTCAATTTTTTTAGAAGCTCGTGGTATGTCTTCGTTTATCTTTGAAAGATTGGGATTCAGGTCTCTCGTACTCTGCTTTGAGTCAGAAGTATTCTCGTTAACAGCACTTCTACAATAATTTGTTGTTAAGTTAGTCTTACTGTTTCTCCTAGAATAGTTTGGCTGTGATTCAGCCTTGTTGTTTGATCTGCTATGTGTAGACATTGGATATTCATGACTATAAGCCCGTGTGCAGGGATTATACGACTTAATACCTCCCGTATCATTTCTGATAGTGCTTTTAGAGTTTGTTTCTTCCCTGCTTATGTTTCGACAATGAGAGCCATAAGTAAGCCTTGGTGATGCCGTAGAAAGATATCTATCACTTGCTTTTCCACATGGGATATATGACTCGCTGGAGCTAAAATAACCTGTTTTACCTGGGTCAGGGGGATATCTTGTTTTACCATAGTTCAAGCGTCCATGATCTGAAGTGTAAACAGGCTTATTGTAGTCCAAAGTGTAACCGGATTTGTAATTTGATACAAAACCAGAACCATAGTCCAGTAGTGACTGGTTATAAATAGTTGTGTTGTCTGATTTCCCGTAATCAGAAACGTAAGTGTATCCATAACTGCGACCACTGTAGCTTCTTTTTTCACGTGACGAATGTGAATTCTTTGATTGTCCGCAGTGGGAATAAACTGCTGCAGGAGTGGAAATTCTCGATCCGCTGAGCTTACTGTACGTTGGAATCTGAAAAGAAAACACACAATATATTTAACTCTATCACTTTGATACAGTTATATTAAAAAACAATCATCACATGCTATGTTTATTATGTCACGTCAAAGGTCTAAAGTTGAAACCACTGTTGTTTTTTCCATAGAATGGATCGTTCTAACCAAATTAGAAGTTAAGTAAAAAAATCTTATAACATATATAGGTATTATGAATTTTTCAAACACTGCAGTTTTATTAAAATATCTCTATTTTAGGTTTCCTTCAAATTTATTTACTTGAAAACTTTTTAAACGAATTTTGCAGGTCTAATTTTATTTAACTCGTTTTAAGATTTGTTTGTTGTTTTTAAAATTCGCACAAAGCTACTCGAGGGCTATCTGTGCTAGCCGTCCCTAATTTAGCAGTGTAAAACAAGAGGGAAGGCAGCTAGTCATCACCACTCACCGCCAACTCTTGGGGTACTCTTTTACTAACAAATAGTGGGATTGGCCGTGACATTAAAAACGCCGACCGCTGGGAGGGCGAGCATGTTTGGCGCGACCCTCAGATTACAGTCTCACGCCTTAAGACGCCTGGCCATGCCGGGCCCGTTTTAAGAAATCGCAATATTCAAATATTAAAAAAAAATTAAAATAAAATTAGCACATGTCCAAATAAAAGTGCTACAATACATCGTTTGCTGATGGGAATGTTATGTATCTCTTAAAATATATTAGGAACTGAAAAAGATTGTCGTTCACGGATTTATTTGTTTTTATAAAATACATTATAGTTATAAGTGTAGATGACTTTTTAATTTAATTAATTTCTGGATTAACCTTTATTCCCAACCTACCTTACTTTTTCCAACACGATTACTGCTATAGCTGTCATAAGCAGAGTTAGAAGGTCTCTGAAAGGAAAGAAAGAAAGAACATTTTAAAGTTCAACTACCATAAATCGTAAATGCGCTAAAGTATTACTGCATTTTTATTTTAGTGTTGTCTTTAACAGTGTAATATAAGTAGACCAGGCGTGTCCTAGTATAGCAGTTCTTTAAGTGGGGACACAGTATAAATTCTAGAAAAAGCGGTTTTTTTTTTTAAATTTCGCGCAAGGCTATCTGAGGCTAGCCGTCCCTAATTTAGCAGTGTAAGACTAGGGGGAAGGCAGCTAGTCATTATCACCCACCGTCAACTCTTGGGCTACTCTTTTACCAACGAATAGTGAAATTGACCGTAACTTTATAACGCCCCAACGGTTGAAAGGTCTAGCATATTTAGTGTGATGGGGATTCAAACCCGTGACTCTCAGATTACGAGTTGAGTGCCTTAACCACCTAGCCATGCCAGGCTAAGGGAAATCGAAGGGAGAGCTCTCGAAAAACAAACTACTAAATATTTACATGCATGTCTCTTTCAACCTGTAGTGAATTATAATTCTTTATAATTAGCGATAGTATCAAATTGGAGTTTATTTTGAATTTTTTTAAACCATTATATGACGCAGATATGAATACGGATGAGAAGCGTCAATTATCACAGACAAGAGGAAGACGGGACAAATAATAAGCGACGATAATGTTGAAGAGGGTTTGTGTTTCAAGATGTGACAATTACTTTCGCCACTTCATTAAATATCTGCGTAACAAATATAAATCAGCCTTAGGGTACTTTAGTGCCCCACTAGTAAGTTTACTGATTTACAATGCTAAAGGCAGGGATTCGATTCCTCTCGGCGGACTCAGCAGATAGCCTGATGTGATATTGATATAAGAAAACACACATACACACATAGGGCTCTTTAGAGTTGACCTTTTTGCTCATTTGTCACATTTTTATATTTATAATAAAATAATAACAATAGAAAAACAACAAAAACATGAAATAACAAAATAAACTATGATAGTAATGAAAGAGAATACAACTGTAGGCCTTTTGCAGCGTACCAAAGCATGTTTTATTTTATTTATTTATATTTAAGCTGTTTGATTTGTTCTTAACATACATTACCTTATCTTCTGTTTGAAGTAGAGTTTGTGAAGTATCTGAGCATCTTTTAATATATAAACAGAAAACAGATTTGTCTGTTTCTTTAATACAATATCATGTTGTGAGGAAGAGAAAACCAAGTTTAATGAAATTTAGTAGAGGAACTCAGATCCTTCAAATATCGAATTCAAATGAATAAGCGAACATAAAAACTGCTGTGTGTTTGGTAGCAACCTCAATTTTGCTATTTTAATGCCCTGAAGATGTGGCAGCAGAGGTAAACAAACATGACCTTCTCCTAATTTCAACACGTGTTAAAGACATTGACCAGTTATTATGAGATGCTCTTCGAAGGCAGAAATAAGCAGATATGACCTTCAACCAACTTAAAAAGCTTTTATAACGTGCAGATGGTATTGACTTAATGTGTACTTCTTTCATACTGATACATCAGGGGAGATGTGGTTAGTTTAATATAACTGGATTGTGACAGGAGATGTGTTGCCGTATGCACCATGCTAGGTAGATAACAGAATTCCGTAATCTACTTTAGGAGGTGTAGAAATGTATAAGCCTAAGTAACTGTATTTTATATCAATATGATAAATAAAATATTAAAAAAAATCACTGATATTAGTATTATATTCATGTATGAACAGCATGTAAATCTCTAGCTTCCCACTCTGGAAGTATAATTATGTGTAATAACTAATTCTAAGTTAATCCATTTATCACAGGGTGAAAGATTTGATTAATTGCAAACTTAATTCTTAGTAACATATATATTTATATGGTGACATAAAACGTGATCCTTCATATGTGATATTAGCAGCAATCACGTTTCTTTGTGAATAGTGATTCATAAAGAAAGCAAGAGTTTCAATCAAATTCACTGAATGATTTCAGAATTATAGACATTAGTATTAATACGCCAATACACTTCCATAAAACAGCTTTCCATTTTCATTTTTAAATGTAGTAGCCTCTCTAGCATTTATTTGGAATTCCTTTAACCACAGTGTTTCAAAAATTTCATTTTCAGCTAATACTTCCAATAAATTTGGGCTTGCAGTCTAATTTCTACAATATTCGAAATTTAGAATACATAAATGTTACCTAAGTAAACGAAGATTCCAACTTTTCACAAAAGTAACGTAAAACATCCCTGTGATACTAAAACAAACAGAATTGAACTAAAACAAGATGGAGGGTGACCAACCAGCTTACTTCACGTTACCTGTATGGTCTTAGAGGCATAACCCAACTTTATAAGTTACACTCTTGTGCAAATTAATTGAAACAAGACGGAAAATTACGATTGTTTCAATTTTTTTGCGTTTTATTTCTGAGAATCAAAAAATTACTCACAAATTAATACATGATAAAACCGCCTTTATTTTTCACAAGATTATTAATCCGCTTTGGCATCGAGTCCACGAGTTGACTGCAATATTTAATAATTTTTGGATCGCGGTACCACACCTCAATTATAGCCTGAATTAGCTTATCTTTCATAGTGTAGTCTTTTCCCCGAAATCTTTCTTTACAAATCGCCCAAAAATTTTCAATAGGATTTAAGTCCGGAGCGTTTCCAGTCCAGTCCAGCACCTTTATTCACCTTGTAGTCATAAAATTCTTGACAAGTTTTTATGTGTGGTACGGAGTCAGATCTTGTTGAAAAATGCCACATCCATTTGGAAATCTCCTTTTCAATTCTGGAACGACTCTTTTCTGCAAAATTTGATGTAATGTGGTCCTCGCATCATACCTTCTACAATATGTAAGCCTCTGACACCATGGTAGCTGAAAAAGCCCCAAAACATCTTGTTCAAGGGATGTTTTACAAACTGATTGATGTGAGATACTCAAAGTTTTTTACTTGGAGGTCTGCGAACATGCAGACTTTTTTTACCCTGTACGAAAAAATGAGTTTCGTTACTGAATAACACCTTCCTTCATTGTTTTTGCGTCCAGTTCTTGTATTTCAGACCCCATTGATACTGTTTTTTTTCACTGAGTTGGTAAGAAGTTGTTTATGACTTGTCTCCTAGCCCTTCTAACGCAATTTCGAATGACGTAATATTCCTCAAAATTTCGTCATATATCTCAAAAATAGATCGACCGTACTGCAAAACACAACTAGTGACGCCGTCCGTGTGAAAAAAATGACTAATAAAAAATCAGCGGGTCCAGCAAGCCTACACTGGCCGCCTTGCCGAAAATATTGTAAAATGACCATTTGTTTCAAGTAATTTGCACAAGGGTGTAGTATGTAGTTATAGACGTGGTTTTAAAATAGAACAGTTGTGTAGGTATGACCTGAAAAAGAAAAAGAAAACAAAACACGAAATATATTTTATAAAAGCTTTAAAATCTCACTATGGTATATTGGCCATTATTTTCTGCTTCTAGATTATTACTTTCTGTTTTCGGTCTGGAACTCACAGATTTGTTATTTGAGTATAACTTTATAAAAAAAGTTTACCAAAATCTATATTAGCGCCTATTTTTTTTAATGTAATGGTTTAGACACATAAATAAATAATAGTATTGTCCATTGTCTTGTAAGTTTGACTGTGATATTGAAATTTATCTGAGAGGTAAATTTATTTTGACAAATCGACAATCCAATAACATTTGATATTTAGAAATAACAGAAACTGAAACAAATATCTCGATTATCAAGGCTAAATTAACTGTCACACAAAACATTTTTTTTGACAAGTCCTTGCCTTGGTACAGGAATAGTGTGAAAATCTTTAACTCTTCCCTCTGTAATTCCTCTATCATCATAAGAGATGTTGTAACCTTACTGTATCAACTGAGTGAGATGCATACTTGATCAATACTCTTTTCTTGACATGTTATTTAAGGTTTGCACATAACGTCACGAGCTGGGAAATCCCGAAGTCTCGGCCATTGTGGACATAAAGCTATACCATGTTTACTCCAAGCCTGCTTAGCAGTGTGAACCTAACCTTACTTGTCTTAAATGGCAGAGTTATCTGGCTTCATCATGTATTATCATATTATATTGCTTTTGTGCTATTGGATACAAGAATAGACGTGGACAAAACCTCGTTTTTATTTCTATCATTTTATGAAAGACAAAGAGTGACAGAATCAATGGATTTCAGTCGTCAATCGAAGGCTGGAAACCACAAAAGTCTGTCTGTGTAGTGAAAATTTTATGTATAAATGCTAATTTTTCAATAGTACATAAATAAATGTCAGTGTATCCTTTTATATTAAGGAATAAACATTTAAATGATCGTTCACCCCCAATACCAGGTAAAAGTTTTGATAACATAACAGCATCAGGCTGCAGCATCACCCAAAATGAGATACAAAGCATAAAAAGAACATGCCAGAGGTTTAGAAGTCCTCTGGTCATTTTGTATGATATATGAGTAGTATACTGATATATTTTCTTACATACTTAGATTTTTGAATGCAATACATTTTATCACTTCATCACATTACAGTTTTTGCAACACTACCTTAATAACATTTAAATGTTAGAATTTTCCTGAAAATATAAAAATTTTACCACGTGAATCAAACAGATCAGAAATAGTTTCATTTTAATTCAGTTCTTCACGATTATTTTTTGCAGATAAGAATATAGGTAAATTTTCTACATTTCAGGCAATGGAAAAAAAGGAATTCATGAGGGTTTAGTTTTGGTAGTTATTTGGTTGTGTCTCTCACGATGTCAGAAAATAATCCTTTTGACAAAGCGCAATATCGCTAACTTCAGCTTCTGAAGATATCTCTGTCGATACTCTCCCTGCAGATGCTTAACGTCTTTGGATAATTTCAGTGACAAATTATCTGACATAATTTATCGCACTTTCAACTGTGATGAGAGTATCTCACATGTGGTGTAACAGGGTACTATAGGCTCTAGCTAAAATGGCGGACAGGCATGCATTATGTGATTTTTGATCACTTGTCTGCAAAACTTCATTAGGAACTTGTTGAAGTTGGGTGAAGTGCATGTTTATTTACAACTGTCACTATACCAGCGTTTCATATTTCTGCAGTGAATGAATGCTTAACATTTGAACGAGGAAGTTAATATTTAGATATATGTTGTCGATACCAAAGAGAAGTGACAGAAATGTGATACAGTGGTATGTCCGCGGACTAAAACTACTAGAAAGCCGTTTTCAATACCCAAGATGAGCAGAGCACAAATAGCCTTTTGTGTAGCTTGTGCATGATAACAAATCAGAAATGCTTTTGCATGGGACGTATGATTCGTGTCTGACAGATCAAAGTAGTGGAAATGTGGGGATACGCACCATTTATGGCTTTATTTGATTCATCACCAGATGGTTGATAAGTGTGAAGCAGCTACATTTACTTACTATCATCGCACGTTAATTTATTAAATATGTTTCTTTGTTTTTGCCTTATATAATCTTTAAGTGTGTTCGGAAACTGTTATGAAACACAGGTTGAATATAAAGTTAACATATGTTCACATGATGAAAAGGTGTTTAACAATTTTGAAACACACGAAAAACAATCAGGCCAGTCACTTCTTTATTTAGATATTTTTATTACTAATTACATGTATTGCTACTTGAAGCTTTTTCTGAGTGAAGATTAGATGTAAAAGCAACATTTTTATTTCGACTTCATAGGAAGTTTACTGAATTACAAAGCTAAAATTCGATTAGCTCATTATGGGGCTGAAATAAACCATATAAAATTTAATAATATGTATTAAATATCTTCCGATGAGTTAATTTTTCTATAATATTTTATGTAACAGTATTAACACTTTTAGTTTTGTCATCAAATATTAAATAAGTAAGAGAAGCTCAATCCCAGTTAAGTCCTAGAACAGTCTCCTGCACTGGTTTCGACTGCCATGTCATCTAGTTTCTTTATTGTAAACTAAGTAGTTACTTTCATTTTATTCACTTTACTTTGTAGGCCCGGCATGGCCAAGTGTGTTAAGGCGTGCGGCTCGTTATCTGAGGGTCGCGAATTCGCATCCCCTTTGCGCCAAACATGTTCGCCCTCCTATCCGTGGGGGCGTTTGGTCAGTTCCACTATGTGTTGGTAAAAGAGTAGTCCAAGAGTTGGCGGTGGGTGTTGATGACTAGCTGCCTACCCTCTAGTCTTACACTGCTAAATTAGAGACGGCTAGCACAGATAGCCCTCGTGTAGCTTAGTGCGAAATTAAAAAAACAAACTATTTATTTTGGGCACTGCAGATTACAGGAAGACAAGAAAAATTATATCAAGTGAGTTGGAATTTTTTCAACAATCTCCAAACGAGTTAAATGGAGCGGGAAAAGGCTGTACAGTAAATAAACCATGTATCTTGTAAGCATATATTTGTAACAGAGCATACTTATTATGTAAGTACGTATATAGCATACGTTAATATAAAACAACAACAATAAAAAGAGACAATTTTTGTTTGTTTGTTTGTTTTGGAATTTCGCACAAAGATACTCGAGGGCTATCTGTGCTAGCCGTCCCTAATTTGTGTAAGACTAGAAGGAAGGCAGCTAGTCATCACCACCCACCGCCAACTCTTAGGCTACTCTTTTACCAACGAATAGTAGGATTGACCGTCACATTATACACCCCCACGGCTGGGAGGGCGAGCATGTTTAGCGCGAACCTCGGATTAGGAGTCACACGCCTTACGCGTTCGTCCATGCCAGGCCTAAAAGAGACAATACTATGTTGCATTATTCAAAACATTAAAATATATTAACAGTTTAACGTGTTTTATTTCGGTAACTCTAGTTGCTATCATCACTATCATTATCTGATAAACATTTAATTCAGGACGCATAACATTCAGGACTGGTATTGTGTATCTACAAAACTTTTTTAGTGCGTAGCATTTCTTTGCAATCTGTATTTTCCAAGATGTTGAAGTGTCACTTCTAAACACTACCAATGTTATGTATCTTCGTTTACATAACCTTTGAGACAGAAGCAAGACAATCACTGATTTCAAGCATAAGATAAACAACCGTGTACCAAATGACAGAAAAAGTGTCCAAATATACAGTGTCAAGAAGACTCAAAGATAATAGAACACTTGGTGATGTAACAGCTAAAAGAACTTTTTTTGAACTCCAAAGTTTGAAATTTACTGAGAAGTACAAAAGCTGAACTGTTGATGATTTAAAAATGATGTTATGGACGGATGAGACCAAGTTTGAAATATTTGATTGAAATTATTGATTTTATATCCAGCAGGAAAAAGATGAAAGACAATTAGCTTAACGCATAGCATATACCATAAAGTATGGGGAAGGCAGTGTGGTAGGTTTGGGCGTGTTTTTTTGATGAGGCGACAGGAGATATTTACAAAATAGAAAAAGTAATGGACCATCAAAAGTCTCATCAGATACTGATCCGTCGTGGTATATCCAGTGGTTTGAGTATTATTGATAAAAAATTCTAATACCAATAAGATAATGTTCCAAAACAATCATCAATCTGTGCAGAAATTAGAGCTAAGAAAGAAGATGCTGGAGTCTTTCAGTTGATATAATGGCCCCCAAAGAGCCCTGATTTCAACCCAGTTGAGCAGATCTGGAATTTGATAGATCTGAAACTTGACAAATCAAAAGTTACTTCCATAAAACCTTTATGGGGCTGTATTAGAGACGTTTAGAGCAAAATCCCAGAGGACACTTTGATTAAATATATTGGAACACGTTCAAAAGTGTTTAGAAAAAAAAACTATATTTTATGCTACTTTCAAAGAACAATGGAAGGTAAATCACAGATGGAAGGTGAAATATCAACATTTTATTAAACTTTATTTAGTATAACACAAACTCGGCGAAAGTATTTGAGTTAAGCAAAAGGTTAACATTTGTATGCCTTCCTTTTGCTTTGATTACCGCAGCCAGTTTTTTAAGCATTATTGCAACAAATTTAATCAAATTGTCCTCTGGGATTTTATATATGTAATCAGAATACTAACGCATGCAAGAAATCCCCAAAACATATAATTATTTGGGTGTTAATAAAGATATTTTGAAAGCTATATTTTCAGAGTCAAAACTATAATAACTTTGATAAATATCAAGAGCGAGAATTTAGATATAAATACCAGTGGGATAGTCAACTGACTTAGCAATTATTTCATTATTTCCAGTTTATCGAATGTCATTCATTTAATGAAGTATTTCGTTTCAGAAAAGCACGAACTTTTTGTGAGATTTTTCTTTGTGGTAACATTGCGTAAATGGTGTCACGTTGTATTTATTATTTTGGTCACACACACGTATATATACACACGCTATGTCCAATATATTAACAGTAAGATGTTAAGATTAAACTTGTATGTGTGCATATATTTAGTTATTCGAAAGATTAGCCATGAATGCATAGACATAAGTTTAATCTTAAAATATTGGTAATAATACATTGAACATAGCGTGCGTATATATGTGTGTGACCAAAATAATAAATACGATATGGCGCCATTTACACAACGGCACCACAAAGAAAAATCTCATAAAAAATTCATACTTTGGTTACTCAAGATTCAGACTAGTAGAAAAATAACTACGGCATATGCAACAACCATTTCTTTATAACAAAACATAAATTTAAATAATATTACTCTTTTAACAACAACGGCACGACATTCACTGCTATTATGCATGAAGGTCTGATTATATTTTTATTAATGCAATTTGTAAATACAGTTCTAAAAAAGGAGTTTTTAAAGACTGTTATTTTTTCCAATAAAGGGTACCATTTTTAATATATAAAAACATTACAGTTTTTATTAGCACCGTGCAAACATTATTCTTATGCAGTACTCCTCAGAAAAAAACTTTCTTTTTTTTTTAGAAAAATGAATATTTTTCTAATTATTTTCGTTGAGGTATGTGCTACGATTAGTAATTACTAGCAGAAACAACCACCCTACAGGTGGCGTTTCTGCCATTTTGTAATTTTGTGAGGGACGTTCATTTGAACGACTTTTAAAAACTTAAACATAAAAACTATAATAGTGTACAAGTTTGTAGAGATAAATAATTTATAAGAACCTCATAACAAAAGAAACGCATTGCAACAACTTATGTCAGACATGACACTATTTTGCACATTACTTTGTTTAAGATGACGACCACGCGGTCAAGAAGTATGATCCAAGAGTCAGTTCAGTACATATGATTAAATTATTAAAAGAAGATAAAGAAGAAAGAGACAGAAAATTTTAAAAAGCTAGTAGAAAGAGAAGAAAATTAGAAAAATGTGATAGACAATTGAAAGAAGACCAATAGGTAGAAGGCAGAAAGTTAAAAGAGAAGTTTAAAGAATAATTAAAATACAGAATAGATGTAATAGAAGATATTATTGATGAAGCTATAGGAACGTACAAAGAAATTACAACATGAAGTTTGAAGAAAACAGAAAGATGCAGAAACGTTGTAGTTATAAAATTAAAAATTTACGGGAAAACTTCAAAGAATTAGTTACAGAATAAAATATTTGGTAGACGAATCATTAAATGCTAAGACTAAACCAGCAACACCTCTTTTTGCATTGGTTCAAGAGTTCCAAATCAAGACACTTTCTACTAAAAATATGAAATAGAAGAACTTATTTAGTCTATATCTCTTATCGCTACTGCCATGCTATCTGTTACTGAGACACCTTTCCGAACTACTCCAGCCCTGACTTTATCAGTTCATGTCCCAGAATGTAGCTGCCCAGTTCAGCATTGGTCATTCAAAAACAAAAAACAAATAGAATATTTGATGGAGAATTATCATAGGAGCTATTCCAGACTCGGTCCAAAATAATTTCTAAAATGAATGGGTAAAATAGTGAAGAAGAAGTTACTCATTTTGTTGTTTATTTAAAAAAGACCAACTTTTACAACATTTACTAACCTTCCAACCGTAATAATTATCAAGCAATAGTAGGTTTCTTATCTACAAAGGTTGAAGAGACACGCGAGAAGAGAGCATTTAACAGAAAGAACTGACCGAGAGAAAAAAAAGAGACTTTATGTTAATTTGCAAATTTTGAAAATCTTGCTAAGTTGTCTTTACCAAGACTTTTCTCGTAAAATGATAGATCCGTGAATATAAAACAAATTTACAGATAGGAATATGTACGTTTGTTTGTTTGTTTTGGAATTTCGCACAAAGCTACTCGAGGGCTATCTGTGCTAGCCGTCCCTAATTTAGCAGCGTAAGACTAGAGGGAAGGCAGCTAGTCATCACCACCCACCGCCAACTCTTGGGCTACTCTTTTACCAACGAATAGTGGGATTGACCGTCACATTATACGCCCCCACGGCTGGGAGGGCGAGCATGTTTAGCGCGACGTGGGCGCGAACCCGCGACCCTCGGATTGCGAGTCGCACGCCTTACGCGCTTGGCCATACGAAATTACTTAGAGTAAGCCTAAAATACCTAAAAAGTTCTGAATTTGGCACCAAGAATCTAGTACTTTCGACAAACATCGAGAAGTGAGGCATCAGATATAAATACAGAGAGTCAGAGCACAGATAGCCCTCGAGTAGCTTTGTGCGAAATTACAAAACAAAACACACAGAGAGTCAGCCAGTTGAAGTTAGCAGTGAAGCAAGTATTTCTAGTCAGTATAGTGCCACTCATTCACTGAAGTGTTCAGTTTCATAGAAGCATCAATAGATTTTCTTTGAGATTCATAGTATTTCTGCAGTAATTCTTTAGGCTTATAATGCTAAATATCGGTATTTGATAGATTTGGCTGGCACAGAAGAAAGATCTCACTGTGTAACTTTGCTTTTAACAACAAACAAATGACTTGCTATGAAATCATATAAGTAAGTTTTCTTTTTATGTCAGTAATGAGTTAAATGTATCTCAGGACAGCTGTTAGAGGTATTAACACTTACTAATAAAGCACATAACAACATTTCGGCCTTCTTAGATCATCTTCAGGTTAACAAAGAGAAAGTTTGCAACTGATCGTTGCCGGGCACATGTCTTATGGACGAGAGTGTAAGCATGTACGGGATTATAGGGGGCGTTTCAGTTAGATGTTAGGCTATTAATTAGTATAGGCCTATAAGTTATAACAGTGTACAAGGTTGTAAAAACGTTGAAAAACAAATAAATTAAAACATTATTGTAGCGTGGAACAAACTTACAATCATTCTCATCAAATAATTCAAGGAAACCCATTCAAAAAATGTATGACATCACAACAAATCCTAAAGTTCTCAACTTTTGTGGGAAAATTTGATCTCTCAGAACTCTTTGTAGCGATTACTCTAACAGTGTTTTCCAGAATATTATCCATATTTGATGTTGATGAAAAACGTCCCATGTGTCCAATGAAGGAACTGTTGCTCACCTTTTATTTTATAAATTGTGTGAGTTCAGATATTTATTATATTTTTATTGTATTAGGATCAGTATGGACTTAATCATGAATCAGAGTAAATAAAAATTCATTGTCAAAAAATAGAAAAGTTTTTAAATTAAAGTATTCATTTTTTCCGTAAAAAGATGTTTCCTCACTCCTCCCAAATAAGATGAGAAACATGTTTACGAAGAAATGGGGAATATTTTCAAAGAATATATCTGTAGATCCATGCAGTGGCTTTACAAAATTCAAAGGTATATTATTAAATTAGAAATTTAAATTATAAAACTAATTTATATGTATCACTAAGCTTTGTTTGTTTTTAGAATTTCGCACAAAGCTACTCGAGGGCTATCTGTGCTAGCCGTCCCTAATTTAGTAGTGTAAGACTAGAGGGAAGGCAGCTAGTCATCACCACCCACCGCCAACTCTTAGGCTACTCTTTTACCAACGAAAAGTGGGATTGACCATTACATTATACCTCCACGGCTGGGAGGGCGAGCATGTTTGGCGCAACTCGGGCGCGAACCCACGACCCTCAGATCACAAAGCGTACGCCTTAACGCGCTAGGCCATGCCAGGCCATATCACTGAGCATTGCTGTGGAATTTTCTATACTAGGCCTTCTGATATTTCATAATAGTGCTATGTTCATTGTTTGATATGTTACTAATAGATTTGTATGTTTATCTTATGGCAAAGCCACAGCATGCTATCTGCTGTGTTTACCGAGGTAATCAAACCCTAATATTAACGTTGTGAATCCAAAGACTTACCGTTATCCCAGTGAGGGACTTAATTTAGCTACCGCAAAACGTGGGCTATTGATTCTCTGATTCTTGACATAAATGTACAGTCATGTTTAAAAGTTAGGACACCCTATGAAAGCCTTTGTATTTTGTAACATTTTTGGATATATAGATATTTAATCTCAATGTTAACAATACTGTGAGATTATAGAAATATAGCTAAACAATTAGAACTGAAGAAAAGACTTTTCAAGATCTTCTGTAAATGTAATTCTACAAAAATACATATTCTAACTGAAGAAAAAGTTAGGACACCCCCACATTTATTCCTACTTAAAATAGCTCAACCCACACACAGGTGTATCACACCAAGTGCACATGATTAGAAGATCGTTACTAAGCATTTTGAATGAGGCTTGCTCTATTTAAACCTCAGACATTTAGTTTGATGTGCTCTTGACTGTTGAAGTGAGAGTGAGCACCATGGTGAGAGCAAAAGAGCTGTCAAAATAGTTTGAAATCAGCCATTCAACTGTCCGAAATATACTCAACAAGTGGAGGACTTTCAAAACAACTGCTAACATGTCCATATCTGGTCGTCTAAAGAAGTTGACCCCGAGAGCAGACCGCAAGATGCTAAAAGAAGTCTTCAAACACCCTAACATGTCATCACGGTACCTACAGTAAGCTCTGGCTAGAGTTGATGTGAAAGTGCATGCTTCTACAATCTAAAAGAGACTGCACAAGTCTAGCTTGCATTGGAGGTGTGCAAGGAGGAAACTTTTGCTTTTTAAGAGAACTGCTGTTATTTCAGCCAAAGAGGGTAACAATAGCTATTAACAATAGCTCCTAATTTTTCTTCAGTTAGAATATGCATTTTTGTAGAATTACATTTACAGAAGATCTTAAAAAGTCATTTATTCGGTTTTAATTGTTTAGTTATACTTCTATAATTTCTTAGTATTGTTAAAATTGAGATTAAATATCTATATATTCCAAAATGTTACACAAATACACAGGCTTTCATAGGGTGTCCTAATTTTTTCACATGATTGTAGAGCACCTGTGTCAATCTTCAAGATTGGCATCTCACATTAATCTGTTAAATAAATTATTATTCGAGGTTTTTAATATGTCATAAACTACACGTAAAGGGTTTCACTTTTTGGCTCTGTTTTTAGAAGAGATATTAGTGTCGATTAACTGAAATATATAAGTATATGCAGAGTATAAAAATAATGTTTTAAATTAGAACAAACACTTGTGAAATTCTGTCTCTCTGTTGTTGTTTTTAAGACAAGCTGGTGTCCCACAAACAATGATTCTTTTATTTTTTGATGAAGTTGAAGCATTAGTGTATGTCCTGTTGTCTTTATTGTTTGACAGATTGCTTTTGTTTAAGGAAGAAAAATTGTCGGTCAACTTAGGATCGTTGACATCGCAATATGTGGATGAGACGCCAACATTTTCTTTACAGCTACAGATAGTGGCAAAGTGCCTAATAATTGAGAAATGAGCCATGCAGTACTCGTTTCTAGTATTATATCTCCTTAAGTTGATTATGTTCGTAAAACATTTACACTTAAAAAGTAAAATAATCATATAATAATGTTATATCCAATAATCATAATAATAAGACAATAAAAATCTGCATATTTTTAATCTCCATCAATCTAATTACCCTTTTGCTTATAATTTACAGTTAATTAAATTTCAAGTTAATTGAATAGCATTTCGCTATTAATAACGAGTTTGATAATATAGCTAAGATAAGTAACAACAATTTTAAAAATTTTAATAATTTTAAGTCTACATTTAAAAAAGTGTAAACAATTTGAAATTCCTCGTTTGTTCTAACTTTAAATTAAAGCAAAAAAAAGATTCGTAAAGTTTATTATTCATGTTTATTATTGTTGCCAAAGTTTTACTAACACCTTATTTTATTATATGTTAAACCTAGGCACTAAGTATTGTTATCGTAACTCAGGTTAAAAACATCCTCAGAGATCATTATACAGATTATATGTAAATATATTAATAATTTGAATTAAGGTCATGTTTCAAATGAAAATTAATTCAACATTTAAAAATTTAGTAATTTCTCTTATCAAAGAGAAAATAAAAAAACATCTTTAAAATTAAAAATTATAAACAATTTCTGGATACATTATTTACAACTGTCTTTGCGCCATTATCTACAGTTAATCTTTAGAATTATTTTTTAATAATATGATACTGGAACATAATTTTATAAATACTTGAAACGAGAACTGCATGTCAATTTTTCAAACAATCAAACTTTGAATACGTTTCCATTTTATAAGCAGATTATTATCTCTAAAATTATCAACTGTTTTTATATACCGCTCACCACTAGTGGTCACAACGTATTGTATCATATTTAATTGTTTTTGTAACACAATTCAGGGTATAGATTAACAAAACACACTGTATTATACTCTTATGTTTTGTCTGCCTTAGATGATATTAATAGTCCCTTTTACTTAGCATTTATTATTATAGGAAATTTTGAATTAAGTAGTCTTTCTATTATCTTTCAAACAAAAACAAGCGATATCTAATACACTTATGTTCTTTTGTCTACGGTTTACTTGTTACTGAAGGAATTTTTGATCACATTTAAACTATTCTACATTATCGTAATTGTTAATCCTTTAGAATTATCTAAATAGTTTAATGTGGTAAAATTGAGAGAAATAAATATATAAATAAGGAATTATGGCTCAAGATAACCTTATTGTTTTTGGTAATTATATACATTAAACAAGTTCCTGAATAGGACTTATTTCAATTAAACGTACATAAGAAAACAACGAAAGTGACTGATGTATCATAATGCTACAGAATGATGAAAGTAAAAAACTTACATAAGGACTGAGATGGGCCATCTCTATTACGAGAGTTTTGGGTCGTAGTTACAAACATTTCACACAGAAACGATTATACTGACAGCTTACGAAGAACAATCGAAAGAAAATATTGTATTGTCTAGTTCTAGCCAATCAGTGACAAGTAAACTTTGGTAGTGGACACTTCTAAAGGGAAATATTTTTTGAAGGAATCTTAACAAGTGATAAATATTCATCCGATAGGTCCAATAATTATTATGTAAATGGTAAGACGTAAGGAAGTCCATCTATGCTAACTATAAGCCTGCAACTCGATGTGGGCAGAGAGAGGTGACTTGGCAAGTGTTGGCTTGCTGAGGTTGCAAATCTTTGCCTTTGGACTTGTTCTCTAATTTTAGAATATGCTCTGCTCAGCCACATTCACGCGGAATTTCTTAACAAGCTATGTAAACATAAAATTCACTGCTCAGTTTCAGTTTCTCAAAATAATTATGTTAAGTAATCATATTTTTGTCTCTTGTTCGAATTTTAAACAGCAGTATCAATACTTTTGTTTGGCTGGGACAGTGATAAGTTTGTGGATTTACAACGTTAAAATCAGGGATTCCATTCCCCTTGGTGGACACAGCAGATAGCCCGAGGTGACTTTACTATAAGAAAAACATACATCAATACTTTTAATTTCTAAAATTGTTTTGTGTGTAGCTTGGTTAAAGTATGGTTTTACAGTTGGGTCACAGGACGACGTTGGAAAGTAAGATTTAAATGAAAGTGTTATGAAGATTAATGAATAAAACAACATGTTTTCTTACTGAGAAAAACAACGATGATTCTAAAGATCCAATTCCTACCGATTGCATCATCCTCTCTATTTTCTGTTTCTAAAAGCACAAACCGCGATAATATTAGTTCTTTGGTTTTCACAGCTGGACAAATCTTCAAAAAACTAACAACCTCCAAACACATCAGACGAACGTACACAGGATGGTAGATCGCCTCTTGCTGACATTGGACAAAAAGTCGCTAGTAAGTGAAACCAGTAAGGGTTATGTAGTAACATTTCCTATTTTAATATTACAAAAAAACAACAAGAAGCAAATTTTGACCTTTTTTTTGTTTGTAAATATTCTTTTAAAATAATTGCTTCTCTTAACATAACAAGGTTTTTATGTTCCAAATAACTAGAGAGGATCAGATATTTCATGCAAATATCATCGTTTCTCAGTTTTGTATTCCAAATACAATAAACAGCATGCACTCTTGTCACTGATAAAAGTTCTCGGAGGTCTTTTCTTCTTGCTTCCTTTACAGCATGTGTGCTCCATGTTATTATACCAGACTCAGCCCGGATTACTTATTCCAGTCACATAGAATTTGGTGAAGTGATGCTGAAAATAACTACAAGAAGCAATCGAAGGGAAGTCTGTAAGTCTAGGTATGGTTGTTACACGTACATTGTTCGTTTTGAAAATAACTGCAAGAAGCTATCGAAGGGAAGTCTGTAAGTCTAGGTATGGTTGTTACACGTACATTGTTTGTTTTGTGATTTTGTAAATAAACGTTCTGTGTAAATATTCTCTGATTTTCAAAACACGAAATATTTTGTATTGCAATAGAGAAATTTTGGACGTGGCTTAATTGCTTTATCATTCCGGAATATTTTGAATAATTTGATTACCAAAGTTGATTGATTTAATATAAAATTTATCGATTCTTGTTTGTTATTAAGCACAAAGCTACACAAAATGCTATATTTGCTCTACTTACCGTAGAAATCAAAATCCGATTTTTATTTGGTATGAGTGTGCAGACATACCACGTAGTCGCGAGGGGCAAATTTAAAAGAATTTTTATAATTTTGAGCCACTCTTCAAATAATTTAGATTTTATTACTCATTGGGACCTCTTTCAGTCTACCCTTAAATCAAAATTATTTTAGGCAGAAATAAAGTAAATCAATGTATGAAACCTTGGATGTCGTCAAATACATTAGGTGAAAGGGTTTGACTTTGCTTAGCCCGCGGCTGTAAATGTATCTCAATTTGTTCAAGAGATGACAGAGCTATGAACTAAAAGTTTGTACTTGGAAATAAAATAAAATCAAAACCATTCTATGCTTTTCTGTGTTGCTACTAAAAATACTAGAAATAAAAAAACTATGACAAGCTGCAAGAAGTCAGGAATCTTTAAAGTAGAATTGTATACAATCTATTTTTTTTATTTAATACCCAGCCTAAAATCAACTGAAGATTGTTGTTGTTGTTTTGAATTAAGCACAAAGCTACACAATGGGCTATCTATGCTCTGCCCACCACGGGTATCGAAACCCGGATTTTAGCGTGTAAGTCCCCAGACATACCGCTGGCCATTGGGGGCTAAGATTTGATTTTTTGGAATTTCGCACAAAGCTACTCAAGGGCTATCTGTGCTAGCCGTCCCTAATTTAGCAGTGTAAGACTAGAGGGAAGGCAGCTAGCCATCACCACCCACCGCCAACTCTTGGGCTACTCTTTTACCAACGAAAAGCGGGAGTGACCGTAACATTATAACGCCCCCACGGCTTGGAGGGTGAGCATGTTTGGCGCGACTCGGGGGCGAACCCGCGACCCTCGGATTGCGAAGCGCACGCCTTAACGCGCTAGGCCATGCCAGGCCCACATCAACAGAAGAAACAAAGTGAATCTGAGAAATACAAACAATGTTGTTGTTGTTGTTGTTGTTTTGAATTAAGCACAAAGCTGCACAATGGGCTATCTCTGCTCTGCCCGCCACGGGTATCGAAACCCGGATTTTAGCGTGTAAGCCCGCAGACATACCGCTGAGCCACTGGGGGGCAAAATACAAACAAAACCAAGTAATGTGTGTGTGTCTTTCTTGTAACAAAGCCATATCAGGCTTTATGCTGAGGGAAAACCAAGTAAGGAACAGTGTTTTGTTTTTAATATAAACGTCATATGAAAAGTAATCTGAAGGTCGCGAGTTCGTATCCCGGTTGCGTCAAACATGCTTGCCCTTTCAGCCGTGGGGGCGTATAATGTGACGGTTAGTTACACTATTCGTTGGTAAAGAGTAGCCCAAGAATTGGCGGTAGGTGGTGATGATTAGCTGCCTTCCCTCTAATCTTACACTGCTTAATTAGGGACAGCTAGCACAGATAGCTCTCGAGTAGCTTTGTGCGAAATTAAAAATAAACAAAAAAAAGCAGTATTAGAAAATTTTAAAATTAAAAAATTAGAACTGAAATAATTATAAATTATTAAAATTGCAATTTTAAACACTGACAGTATAATGTGATAAAATGTTTACCTTTTATAAATTGTAAAATAAAATAATATGGGATTAAAAATAATTTGTCCTCCAATGGATATGTCTGTGGACTTACAACACAAGAAACCGAGTTTTAATATCCGTGATAGGCAGAGCACAGATAACCCATGTGTAGCTTTATGCTTAACTATAAACAAAAAACGGAATTAAATGCTAAAATATTGGACTGTATTCCTCGCGATAGCCAATTGTTTAGCTTTGTGATTATACAACTCCAGAATGAAAATTGATTAATGAATGTTTAAAAGCTAGCTGCGTCAGGGCCCGGCATGGCCAAGTGTGTTAAGGAGTTCTACTTATAATCCGGGGATCGCGGGTTCGAATCCCGGTCACACTAAAATATGCTCGCCATTTCAGCCGTGAGGGCGTTATAATGTGATCGCCAATTCCACTATTCGTTGGTAAAAAAGCAGCCCAAGTGTTGGCAATAAACATTTTGTATTGCAATGGAGAAATTTTGGACAAGGCTTAATTGCTTTATCATTCCGGAATATTTTGACCCTGTGACGGTCAAAAAGCGTCACTGATTGATAAAGAATATCGCTGTTGGATATTGCTATCGAATATTGTAAGTCACACTATTAGGCTTTTTGTTGCTTGTTCTTACAAAAAACAATTTTTGTAACTAATCATGCAGTTACTAAAAAGCATGGAAAGAATTCACAATCACTGAGACTTATTTGATGCTTCCTATGGCTGAGACCTCAGATGAAGATGAATTATTTGCTGAAACATTAAATAAAAGCAATATACTTATGAAATTTATAAGATGTTGTCAATTCGTGGATTATACTGATACTTAACAGTAGATACAGTGTGAGAGTAGAAATCACAGACATTTTTACTGTAGAAAAGGCAAACCAAGAAGTAGAAGATTTCACTCGTGAGTGGATGCGAAAATTAAAACTTCAGGAACTGGAAGACCTTTACAACAGTATAAACTAAAGAATGTTTAGACGTACGTTACTTACTGCACTTATATACAGTTACAAATGCAGGAAAGTGTACTGTTCTGCTGATATAAATTGCTAAGCCATGGTTATCTAACTGTGCTGAAGCTAGTGATCCCAAAGCTCCATGGCAAGAAATTCTTCAGAGTTTGCATAATATAAAACACACTTTGGTTTTCCTTTTTGCATTTAAGTCAAGTAATTTGGCTATAACATGAATATTGTATGGTGTATATCATCCAGGAAAAGAAGTGCCATGATAAGATGGCAAAATAATAGATGTTTCATTGTGGAGACTGGGTCTGCTTTTGGTAAATTCAAGAAGCATGGAAAAAAGTCATATCCAGATGGACTGGTTCATACCTGATACCCTGGCGAATTTTTCTGTTATAATACAAATTATAACAGATACAGGATGTGCAAAGGTACATCAAGAACACTGATAAACTGCATCCATGCATCACAGACAAATATTTGGAACACAGATTTAACAAGGGGTCTGAAGATGTGATCAATAAGTCATTTAAGTATGTTGTTTTGAACCATAATGATTTATAAATTAAGCTGAAGATTCTTATTTGGCTGTCTATAATGAATTAGATGACGAATTCATGAAGACAGAAATGAAAAACAGTTCTGACTGTTGGCTGGGCTTCTTATATTAATCTATTGACCAGTATGGATATAAATGATGACCATCAGCAGCTGGGATGGTCAGGTAATTGAAATACTTGAAGAAACAAAATAGAACAGCATGGCTACAGATAATCGATTAATTGGACAATCACATAAACCTGGGGATTGGAAATTTTTCAGGCTATGGGGATACATTTTCTACAGGCAATATAGTGTGTGAGTATATGCCAAACCCATGAAAATATTTTTGATCAATATTTGAAGTAAAGTTTATGGTGATAACATTATTTTTGATCCTAAAAGCCTACATATTCATGAACGTTTATCCAATAAAATTCCTTGAACCTTAGATTTGAATTTGAAGTTTAAGTATTAAAGGCAAAGCTTGAGCTATATCTATTCTTTCTATATTGACTACCACTGGTTCTCTTGCTCTTATGTTATTAATGTAGATAAATAAAACTCATCCAGACTTAATTATTGGTTCCAACCACAAGGCTACCAACTTTCTTCAAAATGCCCTCAACTTTCTTTTTTGGCAAGGGTACTGTTGATGTTGCTAGATCTACAACCTGTGGGACTTAATTGATGCTTCCTATGGCTGAGACCTCAGATGAAGATGAATTATTTGCTGAAACATTAAACAATGAAAAAATTGTCATGTGTGTTTTTGAAATATTCCTGAGGTTACCAGTGGCTATAAAGTCGCAACTGACAGCAGAGGACAATACTGAAACTAAATCTGAAGATGTTCCAGTAATGGAGGGCACTACATTAGAAATAACAGCAGTTACAATAACATTATGGAAACAGAAGTAGAAAGGGGGTGACATCACATGTAATTAGTATGCAGACATGAAAGCTATGCAATTTAACATATATTTAATACGTTATTAATTGAAATTAAATTAATTAACTGGATGATTAATATGAAAACAATATGCAGATTTAATGAATCAATATACATATATAAACAATTAATTAGATAATTAGTATGTAAATGATACTTAAATTGAACTAATCAACATGCATATCTTATGAATTAAATAAATGATTAATATCTAAATTGAAACTAATTCGTGAGTAGCTATTAGTATTCACATTGATAATATTAATTAAATTTACTAATTAAAAGTTGATTATTTAAATGATCAACATGCAGGAAGTAATCATATTTAATACGAAATTATTTTTTCAATTAATATGCAAATCCTTGACGTTAGTATATGTCCTGTCAAGAAATTGGTATGTGTGTGCTTGAAATCAGCACCATAGATGTCTAGATATTAATGCCATGATATGTTACATATCTAGCTATAGACGTTTAACCAATGGTTTGTTACAACATTTAACAGTGTTGAGTACAATTTATTCTCTATATTGTTAACACTGTCTTATTTAAGTACTTCATGCTTTACAGTACTTTTATTCAAAATTTCAGATATAATCAACTAAATTACTACTGTCAAGAGAAGTGAAATAAAAGAGTGTTTGTGTGTTCTTTCAGCAAAACCACATCAGGCTATCTGCTGAATCCACCGAGGAAAAAAGTTAATATCTGTCTATCTATTATGATATTGTAAATTTGTTATGTTACTTTACATGTGATGTTTTGATAAAAGAAATTAAGACAACATGTAGTACTCAACACTCGTCTTCCTTTATTGAATAAAGTTTACTGAAAGCTGTCAGATTTCGTGAAGATACATAAATCTTACCGTATCTGATGATGTATCGGTACAATCGTATCACGGCTTCATGATACGATAGGAGTATCATATCGCCACGCCAAGTTCAGTATATCTATCTATCTAAAACGCATCCATACAATTACAGCATGGTGCTGATTCCATCTATTGATATCTATCAAAGATATTTTTTTATATTAATTCAATTGATTTTTTTTCTGTCATTCGTCACGGTTTATTTGTTAATTTTTTAACAAATTGTGACTTTATATTATTTTATATCAATTCATTATTAACTCACATGCAAGTCTTCGATGTCATATTTTTCCAAGAAACAATATTTTTTCTTTGTTAAGACGCTTGTTTGTTGTTGTTGTTTAAGCACAAAGCTACACAATGGGCTTTCTATGCTCTGCCCACCACGGGTATCGAAATCCAGTTTTTAATGTTGTTCGTCCGCAGACATATCGTTGTGCCATGGGTGGGGCTAGACCGTTGTGCCATGGGTGGGGCTAGACCGTTATGCCATGGGTGGGGCTAGACCGTTGTGCCATGGGTGGGGCTAGACCGTTGTGCCATGGGTGGGGCTAGACCGTTATGCCATGGGTGGGGCTAGACCGTTGTGCCATGGGTGGGGCTAGACCGTTATGCCATGGGTGGGGCTAGATGTTTAGTTCAAGACGAGGCATCATTGAACACATGATATTTTAATTTCATAATGTGAATTTTACTACAGTCTGAAGAAACAATACGCACATAACAAATAATAAAAATATTTCAATGAATGTTAATTATGTAAAAAACAATTATACAAGTATTGTAATTTACCTTTTACAGAGTTTTATTTCAATAATTAATGTTTAGTATTGCAACTTTTTACTAACAACGTGCAATTTTCTACTCACTAAGTTTTTGTTTTTGTTTGTTAATCACGGAATGCTATTCTTTAAAATCTTTAAAGGACATTTACTTGGGATAAAGTAATTTTTAGCAACGGCAGTTATTTCTTTAATCCGTTTACGTGTAGCTTTAGGTAGTGCACAGTGCAATACTTGATGTTGTTTAATTCTAAGTGTCATGATGAATGAAAAGGGCTATGAATACAACATATAAGAAATATTTATTTGTACATACAATTAGATGTAGCATTAAATTTCTTCACCCTACAGTGATAATAACCGTTAACATAAATGGAACATAAAAAAATAGATTTTGAAAGTTGATTTACTTTGAAGCATCCAAACAATTCCATACTGTAAGAAGGAATTTTCAATAGATTTGTCAGTACCTCAGCTTTCTTTCTCTCCATTTGGTATAAATGATAGTAAATCTCTCCCTTAACAATCTAGCTACACTCACAGGTAAATATAACCGATACTGCCAGATTTCCATAGAATGTTATGATCGTGTCGTATCACCCAATAACATTAACGATGATCAGCATTTGATAAATATTTACTTTAAAATGGTTGTTTAAAGGAAATAACATTTAAATGCAAGTTTCTTTAGTTACTTATGACTTATTCTTCATATAAAAAACTTCTATTTCTACCATAATTACTGTCATGTTAATAAATGAGTATATGTTTAGCTAAACAATGGTTTTAAGTTACTTTAGTATGTAAGTTATAAATTTATATCCACAAAGAATTCCAGTCCTTAAATGGACCTGTTCAGGTATTTGCATTTTCGAATAAGTATTCATATGGTTATCTCATTTCATCTTAATAAGTTCCTTGAAAATATTTGATTCGTGTTGGAAACATTTGTCTTGCTAAAACGTGCAACTGTGATTTGTCTATGATATTTTTAACAAGGTAATATATTAATCATTTGAACTAATATTATGCATTTATTTACTCTAATGAAATGGATTATGTGAGATGTACGATATAAAGTACTGGTAAATTTAAATGGTGACTTCCATGTGTAAAGCTTTGAGACACTCGTTTATTTTCTCCACTTTCACTCATAAGATAGTCAATTATAAAAAAGACTTGACGTATTAAACTGTAAATAATTACGAAAAAATTCAGGTAACTGCCTGACAAGTTGAATTCTGGAAAGATCTTGGATTTTTTTGTATACGTGGCTGATATTCATTTTATAAGACATAAATATAAAATATAAAAAGATAGAGACATAAATATAAAATTGTACCTGCTAATTAACCTTATTTTGAGACCCTTCATGGCTACAGCAATACATTTTACGTTGTTTGCAACAATCTCGGGATTTATCGCTTAATGTATAAGATAGTTCAAAATAAAATGACTGTCAAATCCTTTCATATTATGCACTATAGCTGATAATTTTTATGTTTTTTTGAAAATAAACATTTACAGAATTTGACATTTGAATTATAATATTTTAAAACTGCTAAAATTGTGGACCACACAGTAGTTTACTTCGTGAATTCCGGATTTTTTATCCATCTCAAAGACAAAAAAAATAAATGTTTATTTGACGGATCTTTGTCCTAGAGAAAAGACAAATGGTTGTTTAAAACATACGATTTACATCCTATACATTTCAGTTATTCACAACGGTGAAATTAAGGATTACGTTTTTTTTCCGTCAGTAATGATGAAATTCTTGTACCAGTAAAATTTATCATATGAAGATTTTCGTGAGTACCATTCTTTAATTTATGTCGATTGTAACGTTCTACAGATTTAGAAATTTTGTTATAATGAAAACAGACAACAGATTGACAACTTTCAGACATTCATTACTATAACAAATAATATAGTACTCTGAACAATAATGTTCATTTAATTGCACAGTGATTTATCACATTTTAAACAATAATAATTTATCATGAGGAAATATTTCTTTGATGCTATAACGTTGAAATGGTGATCGTGATTCCAGAGATAGATTTTCTCTACACGTGAACTACCTTTATGTATCACACGATGAAAATGTTCAGACGAAACTACATCTACTTGAACACTTAGATGATGAAATTTGCTAATATATTCTATACGACAAGGATACATACAGTGGGGCAGTGACATGCATCATGAAGGTCATCTGAGTTTACAAAGTCTATTTCGCAATACATAGTCGAATTGGGTGACTCAACCATATATAAACAGCTGAAAATCAATCTATAGTAACAATGAATTCATGCAAATACTGTATCATATAGTTCTGCTAGTGACAATCATGGACAGCTCAACTGATGTAAGCAAAATTTTAAATATATTTCTAAATAAAACTATGTACAAAATAAGTACTGCCACAGATAACATATATTTATGCGAAAGCGGCCCCACTATTGATCACCAGTGAAATTTTGGACGAATTGAGAAGAAATTTATGCCAAAAAGAAGGCAGAATTTGCTTCCTTTCGTGGTTTCCATTTATTCAAGAGACTAAAGACCTGACAACTGTAAGTTGTCTTCACATCATTTACATTGCTTAACATGAATTTCCATAATTCTTTTTTTTTGACAGCACATACCAATGAAGTTAAACTTTTTACGGTGTCAAGAGATCTCCTAATAATTAGTGTCACACATTTAAGTAGAATTTAAATTTCGTTTTATTGTGAGCGAATTGACTTTATTATGTATTGTTTGTTTTTGGAATTTCGCACGAAGGCTATCTGCGTTAGCGGTCCGTAATTTAGCAGTGTAAGACTAGACGAAAGAGCTACTCTTTTACCAATGAATAGTGGGAATAACCGTCACATTATAACGCCTCCACGGCTGGAAGGACGAGCACGTTTAGTGCGACGGGGGTTCGAACTCGCGACTCTCAGATTACGAGTCGAACGCTTTAACCCTCCTGGCTATGCCGGGCCAATTAAGTAATAATAGAAGTTTAACAAATATCTTACACAAACTTGTATGAAAACTAATTTAAACCATACGTATTTTTAGGTATTATACTGTAAGATAAAAATTGTTAAAAAGTGTAAGATAAAAGATATTTGTTTACAAGCTTAAATGATTATACCTTCAATACGTTAAGAAAAAATACGAACACTGAATTGCTGTCAAAACTTGAATAGCTAGGACTAACTTTGTTTTCCCCTCAAGTTCTTCATTGATGCTTCACTTTATGAACATAACAGCACATTTAAATACAGCACAAATCACATGGTCAAACCAAATTTGTTCTTTTATCATTTTTAATCAGGTGATATTGAAAAAGTTACGTGTTTACTATATTTAGTGTGTTAATGCTTGATGACATCATGTAGTGTTGTCATAATCCTTTCTTATATGTTAATAAAGATTTTGTTCAACAGATTTTACATGTGCGTGAAGTAATGTTAAACTTGCTCATGGTTTAATTACACTGTCGATTTGGATTCATCAGTCTTGTGTATTTATTATAGAAAGAAGATATGTAAATACTTGTATGCGTGTTTCGTGTCAGACAAACTGAACTTTCTGGTATTTTAAATAGTAACATACGACAGTTATTGGTTATGTATGGTTTGTGAAATATTGTTTTAAAGAACATTGTTGAAAACTGTAAACAGTTTATAAATCTATTCCATACTTTCACAAATTTTGTGTATACGATCAATAATTACAAAGAAAATGGACAGATATGTCACAAGTCACTAATTTATTACTTGCATTAGAAATAATGAATTTTAACATAATTAAATCTAGATGCGTATGGCTTATCTATGGATAGTTATTAAAATAATGGTTTTGACTATGGAAATCTTATGTTACATGTGTAAATATTTTATAACAAACTAATGAACGCTTTATTAACGATTTTGGTGTTTAAGTTTTAATTAATATATAATTTTTTTAAGGCAAATTAATTATAAAGGTATTAATTATTTAGTGCAGAAAATCTTTAAACAATAAGTGTTAATTTTTGTATATCATCCTTTTTAGAATGAATTAATAAAAGCTGCATTAGAACTAAGAGTCTATTTTGAAACGTACATTAACTATAAACGCTTCCATATCGACAAGCCCTCTGGTGACAAAAATGACCTTGACATCTTTGATGACATCATCCATACCCATAAATCCTGCTGTGGCGGCATTCTTTGGAAACTAAAGTACTAGACTTGCTACTTATAATTCTACAGACACTAAGCAGAATCGATAATTTGTTTTTTTGAAGAAGTAAACATGGAAACGATGTAGTGTTTTTTATCATGCAAATGATAAGTGAAAGAATGAATCGAACTAATAAGTAACAGTTTATATTTTCGAGTGATAAAGTAAACACATAAGCTATTTTTTTGGCATGTTACACCTACAAAGCTTAAAGTGACACCATGGTAAGTCTACAGACTTACAATACTAAAAACTGGTTTTCGATACCTAGGGAGAACAAAGCACAGATAACTGAGTTTGTAGTTTTGTGCTTAACTATAATCAAACAAAAAATAAAGTGTCACATAAATACTAAATATATAATAAAAATAGAAACTTGTCTCGAAGCTTAGCAAGAAATATAATCAAAATTAACAAGGTGTATCTTGAATATTCAGAAAATGGATTAAACCAGGATCACCAGTTCAGTAATTTAGTAGCATATGAAAGTGGACGTTATTAAAAGGAGGAGTTATCTTTGGCACCTTTTACTAAATAACTCAAATGAGCATCATGCTTTTCAGAAAAAGATATTCTAAGTAAAATGTAGTTTGAAGCCATTGAAATATAACTCGAAGTTTGAAAAGCAAATGCAAAACTTAAATAAACTGGAAGAAATAGAGTTCAAAAGTTTTAGAAATGAAAAACCAAGTGATGTATAAACATCAAGGATTTACTGTGGAATGCATGCTAGTAAGGGTCTAAATGCTTTCTAGAGCACAATAAAATACAAATTTGCTTTACGTCTTCAGGGCTGATGAATCATGCAACTAAAAGCAAAATAATAGTTGAAAATAAAAAAACATCCTATTTTACTCTACTTATTAGAAACAAATCTCTTCGCAACTTTACTATCTTCTTAACTATCGTATCGGCGTTTTATTGAGCTGGGCAGTAACTCAGAACTCCTACATTAAATATTTTAAGAATTTCTAGGTGTTCTTACTCTAAACAGTAGGCCTTTCTGTTTTAACGTCATTATTACAACCCATAGATTCTTTTAACAAACAAACAGACTATAACTTTAAAAATATAGTTTACAGTACGGACCTTTCCTGGTTATGAAGTCTTTTGAATAATCTTGATACAAAAATAAAACAATACATTAACTGTCCATTCATCAATACTTTAGGTGGTTTTTCTTTTCTGATATACAAAGAAGATGATATGTTGTTTCTTGTTGTTATAAGTCATGAAGCTGCTGCTTAATAATCTTCATGTTCAATGACCAACATGAAATGTGGAAGTCATCCACATAGAAGCTATTTGCAACAATAGGTGGAAGTTTGTTTTGTGATAGCGTTGATCTTGATACTGAGAAGAATGAACTTCCATGTATTATCATAAGGTTTCTCAAGATCAAATAAAATAGAAACAAGATCTACTTTTTTGGTATTTTGAAAAGAATTGTGGTGAGCGTCAAGTAGAGTGTTGTCGATGAAAGTCACTTTGGGGGCGAGAGGAAATTGTTTGATTCAAGAAATTAATCAGATTTGTGCATAAAACAATTCTCTTCAAAATCGTACAGAGACATTCAGTCAAAGCAATAAGACGATAATGATCTGTACATCAGCAACCTCTAAGTCATTGTAAAGAAGAAAAAAAGGGGATGTAAAACATACTTCTTATCTGAATGTTGTCCCAGATGACTCTAAAACTGGCACTAGGCTTAATCTAAGATTCTTTTTGGCTTTGACGTTTGACCTGCCAAATATGGGCACAGGCTTACTTGAAAGCAATAAAGTTTTAAAGAGTGGAATGCCTTTGGTGAAGTGTACCTCAGGACTAGTTCTCTATGCCTGTTGACAGGGAGGAGACCTCTGCGACAAAGATATCGAGGAAAACGTTTCAAAGTTTTGGAGATAGAATAAAACACTTGAAATATACAATGAGTTACTGTCTTCACACAGTCGTTAAGAGATGCAAGACCAATAAAAGCATGCCTAATTCCAAGACAACAGTGTAAAAGAGCCAATCAGTTTGCTCCTATTTTTAAAATAGCACTGGGGTTGGGTGGTATTAACCATGGTCAATCTTCATTAAAACGATGAGAAAATGATTACTGCACTGTAGGCCATTATCAACCTTCTAAAAGATGAGGAAAAGAGGAGGTGAAAGATAAATAGATCAATAGCAGTAAATGACGGACTAGGTACATTAAAATAGGTAAACTAACTAGTACTGAAGAAAAAAAGGTTGTGATAAGAGAACATATGCTCCATAAAACGAACTTTCACATCAATACTAGTACAACCCCAGGTGGAGTGTGTCCATTAAGGTCCTCCATGGTGAAAAATGGAGAGAACAATTATTCCATGAGTGTATCGATATCTGATTGATTATAAGTTTTCTTGGATACCTGTACAAATAAAAACTATAATGGTATGATCCACTAATATATGTATGTCTTCTGCTTCCAAGGATGTATCAAATAGCGCAGAAAAACTGGAAATATATTGTTCAACCAGCAGTGCCTTTCAGCAGTTTTCCTTGTATAGGAACGGCAGGTGATTGTATCAGCACGACAAAGGAAAGTTTCTTACAAAGTAAGACTGGATTATAGGAATCAGTCAGGGTCTTAATGGCACTCAACTTAAAACGAAAAACTCGAACGTTTTTCTGTAACAAAGTAACCATTTTTATTTAGAGGGAATAGAACTAGACAGAGAACCTCTCTCTATTCGCTATTTCAACGATTGTTTTTTTTTAAAAAAAGAGGTCTATCAACCGATATGGAATCTGTTCATAATCATTTGGGCAGACCTTTGTTGGAAGAAGGAGACTTCAGTGATTGAGAACATGATTGAATAATGGTTTTGCAGCTTGGGGCTAAAGGAAATGGTCAAGAGCAGTAATAAGCAATAATAGGACAAATAAAGGAGTAAGTATAGATGTATCAACTCTTATTTCCACAAAAATCGAAGTATTTCTTACATTATAAGAGAAAGACTCAGTTGAAGGCACAGAACTATATCTGGACTTCAACTGTAGGAGTGGAACTAAGTACATCTACATATTTCTAAGATGTAATGGGAAAAACAACTGACAATCGTCCGGATACGAAATGCTGTTTAAAGTACGAAAACATTGTACCTCTTTCTTCTCCACTCACTATCTGCACAAGGCAACTGGTAAAAATGCTGCTTGTAAAAGGCAATAAAATATATAAATGAAATAATAAAAAATCTAAGCAATGCTCAAAAGTTGGAAGACTGAATGAAAATAAAAAAATAAATGAACCACAAAAAATTAAAATCACACTCATTTTTAATGTTGTTGCCATCACCAGTGGTACTGTGCAACGTTAGCTGTAAACTCTTAGAACATACTTCTATAAAATGGTGCTACTACTCATATTGGTAACTATCATATGAAATGTAGACAATTGTGACCTAAATGTCGTAAAGGTCACACGTTAGTGAACCAGTTCCACATAAAAGAAAATGATGATTTAAAAATTTGTGATTAATACGTAGCCTATCCAAGACAACTTCCGTCTATCAATCTTTATGGACACTTGATGGCTACATTTGATTTGGAAAAGCTTGTGAAATTTCTCATCCCTATTTGATTTCCAATTGGTACACATTCAGAACAGGCACAAGAGTGCCATAACCCGAGCAGATGAATTTAGCAGTTTAACAAACTTATACTTCCTAAAAACTGAGCACTGATGTACCTCATGTGTGGTATTAACCAAGTTAGACTGAACTCCATTTTTCTGCTGTCTTATATCTAGTGGATCTTCTATAAAATGTTCTAACTTATCCCCCACATCTATAGAGATAATGTTTTACAAACCTTTTATGTGGCACCTTGACAAATGCTTTCTAAAAATTCAAATACACCAAGTTTGCATTTTTACCTTCACCCACGCAAGAAGTAAAATTTTCAAAGAATCTCAAATGATTTGTAGGGCAAACATTTTTCTTAAGAAAACTATGTGAACTGTCCAATAATATTCTAAATTTTGGTAAATGCTTTTGCAAAGCATATTTTATCAGACTTTCCAAAACTCTTCCTACAACTTATATAAGACTAATAGACCTATAATTACTGGGACAGCTCTTACCTTCTTTGAAGATAGCAGTGACATAAGTAAATTTCTAATCTGTTACTTGCCCACTATTCAACTGGCACAGATATGCAATCTCGGATCTCCTTCAAAATCCATGGTGAAATATTATCTGCCCCAGTAGCCTTATTGTTCTTAATACTTCCTATATTTCTCAACTTCTGAGAATTAATGCAGTGACCTCATTTGATGACTGTTGCCATCTATTGAATTTTCATCAACAACTTCCTGGTCATTGGAGAGTAACACAGAAAGGAGATTGGAAGAATATTTCCTATTGACCTTTCAAAAATTGTCTCAAACAAGTGATACAAGAGATGCTGGTAGTAAACTTAATCCAAGATTTCTTTTTGCCTTGACGCCTGACTTTCTGAGAATTACATGGGCCCACTGAAAATTAATGTGGTTAGAAAGAGTAGAGTATGTAAAAAAAAATATTGCATGTCCATTTCTGAGCCTTTTATACCTGCTAAAGATATGGAATACCGTTTAAGCCTTCGTTAGTTAAAACCAAACAGAAAAGCTAAACTTAAGAACAGCCCTCTCATGATCATTACCTTCGAGCTTTCCATTATCAGTACTGATGAATCTTATTCCCATTCTAACATTCTGTTTACCCTTAATATATTTTTTAAAATTTCTTAAAGATAGTGTTTTATATTTTAGCCAAACTTTTCGTATAAGATTGTTATGTATAAAGCGTTTAGAAAGCCATGTTGTTGTTTATATTATTGTTTCAAAGCTCAAACCAATAAAATATGTTGTTATTCATTTAAAATAACATTAAAAATTTCTAGAATTAGGTAAATCAATCATATGCTTATAAATAATTTGTATGGCGGCCTGGTGTCTGGACGACGAGTCTCGTGCAAAAACAGACATGCGCGGATTGCTCTGAAATTCTGTGAAAGTTACGCGATTGTTCAAGAAAACAGTAGGCCTACTGGTATATAAACAGACGGCGATGAAAGAAGAGTCAGTTAGTCGTTCGTTTTTACTTTCGATTCAAGAGATATTGTTTCCGTTCGAGAAATTTTCAACGTTTGCTGTGTGTTTATTCAACTTGGATTTGTGACTAGAGTTAAATCTACAGAAGCTGTGATTTTATTTCGTCAATCTTTACGATTCATTACGAATTAGTGGTTATACGGAAGATCAACACGTACAGGACTGTTTAGGGAGACCGGAAAAGTTGGTAAACGACAAATTTGAGACATTCATTAAAAACCTCGTAAAAAGAAATTCGTCAAATTTATTGAACTGTGAATTGTTTCTGGACTTCTCCATTCCAATTTCGGAATTTCTTCGTGGGACCAAATTCATACCCTAGACTGGAATTTTGGATTTCTGATCTAGACTTTTGGACTTTCATTCTGAATCATTATATTGGACACAGGCCAGTACCATTTTGTATTGTAATTAATTTTAAACTGAATATCTGTCATTGTTGTTATGTAATTTATGTTATATCTGTTACATATATAATAGTTTATTGTAATAAATTATACAAGCTGTTATCTGTGTCTTTCTGTTGCGTTCAGTCTACAGTCAACATAAAAAAACGTAACAAAGATCATATGTTCTAATTTCCTATTTTACCAACTTTCTTAATCCTTTAAATCTCCTGCTATACCAGTCAATTTAAATTTCTTAAATTCATGATGTTTTTCTTTAATTTTACCTTTCACGTACTTTGTGAACTAACCTGGTTTTTACTTGCAGTTACCCATTTCTTTCTAAAATAAAATGTTTACATTGAATATTTGAATTTTTTTTTAATCAAGCACAAAGCTACACATCTCTTTTATTTTAGTATTACAATAGTAACAATTAAGCCTGAACTTACAACTACTACAATATTCATTTTCCAGACTAAGCTCCTCTCTGCTTCTTCTTCTTTTTGTATTAATTTACCCTGACTCTCAGTGATATCTAGTCCTACTTTAAAACTTCCCTTGTTGCTGAGTTAATAGCTATTAGCAAACAAGCTAGCTTTTATCTTATTCAAATATAAACCAACAATTTCAGAAAAGTATCTTCTTCCACTGAACTGATTCCAGAAGTCGAACAAGTCAATCTTCTCATCCTTAAGCCTACTATTTAGTCCTTGTGACTTGTTTATAATTTCATCCCCACAGATAATTTTGGGCAGCATCCCTGACAAAATTAAGTTATGTCTGTTTTCTATAAATACCTTTACCAACCCTTTATACTGATAAATTAGTTCCTCTGACCTATTTTTCCCTACTTTATTAGCCCCTACATGCATCTCAAAAACCATATCTTTGCCAGCCTTCTTTATTATATTTCCTTCTCTGTCAGTTATATCCTCCATTTGTGCCCTTGGGTATCATAATCTGTTTTTTTTTCCTATTTACCTCGTAGACCATCCTCTTTATATGCCTTGTCAAGGAACCAACTTTAACTATAACCCCATTATCATCCACATCCTCCTCTAACACTTGTGTTTTCCTTTCATCCACTAGGTCCTAGTCTGCAGAAACAAGAGACTGAAAACTTTTACTCAAAAGAATAGGTGTTTTACAATTAAATTATTTACTATTAATCCTAATATTACTCTTTCTTAGTTCCTGAAAGTCATTCATGATGTATATTTACATACAATAGCTTAAGTTGCTACTCACATCTTGGTGTTATTTCCCACAGACCTCATTTTTCTTTATCTATTGCTTATATTTTAATTATGATAGCTTCTCTTCCAGTGTATAAATTCTAAATACAAATTACATATCTTCATTACAAGCTTCCTTAACAGTACTTGTCAGTCCCGAGTTCTCAAATAAAACACACTTATTGCGCTTATGCAACTAGCAAACTGTGACCACTTAATACCTATACTAGTCTTAAATATTTTATTCATACTTATAACTTGGAAATAAATACTCAATAACAAATATCAGTTGCTTATTTCCAACTTTTATGTCTAAAATTTAAAAACCTATTATATTCGTTTTTGTCACACTAAAGTAATAAAGTTTATCTTTAATGACATAAAACTTAAAAATATAACTTTATTAAAGGTGATAATCATTAATCTTGAATGTAGACGTAATATTTTTGTTGTTTAGAATTAAGCACAAAGCTGCACAATGGGCTATCTGTGCTCTGCCCACCACGGGTATCGAAACCCGGATGTGAGTGTGTAAGTCCGCAGACATACCGCTGAGCCACTGAGGGGCAGACGTAATATTAATAATAAAATCTATTTAGCCTGGTTTATTTTATAACATACTTATAACTACGTATAAACTGAATTTAAACTATCTAGTAGAGCCCGGCATGGCCAAGTGTGTTAATCTCGTAATCTGATATTGGCGCATAAACATGCTTGCTTTTTCAGCCGTGGGGCGTTATAATGTGACGGTCAATCCTACTATTCGTTGATAAAAGAGTAGCCCAAGAGTTGGCGGTGGGTGGTGATGACTAGCTGCCTTCCCTCTAGTCTTACACTGCTAAATTAGGGACGGCTAACGCAGATAGCCCTCGAGTAGCTTTGCGCGAAATTAAAAAAAACAAACAAACAAAAAATCTATCTAGTAAAAAGTAAATTCTTAAAACACGAAGAAGTAGAAACCGTTTTTTAAATTAAATCTATGTAATAAAAACAATGACTCTAACCTGTTATACGATTCACCAGTAAGCTGAAATATACCGAAGCTTAAAGTATCATTGCACGCACTAAACCTATTTTAACACTGCAGTAAAATTTACTCTATTAAACTATAAGTTAAAACTTAGCAAGCATACAATATCTAGTTATTTTTGTTATTTAACCAAAATTACTAAAAATTATAATATTAATATCAAATAGTTTTCAGAAATGTACAAGAACTTAACTCTTCAATACAGAAAGATAAAAAGTTGATGTAAATAGTACAGCTAGCTCCGAGGCAAGAGACGTGGCATACAACTTAACAATGAACAGAAAAATAGTAGAGGGAATCTTGTGATCAACCACAATAAATCACAGCAGAGTCAACAGAGTTACATAATTTGGAATCATCTGCAAAACTGAAAATAGAAGAATGGTTCAAAAGATAACAGTTAAGACAATATGATACTTGGAATAGAAAGTTTCCACCTTCCTCAAATGACTCAAAGAAAGATCATAAGTGGAGATGATAATGAGCCATGGTGTGATGGGCTGATCATTGAGCTCAGTAACGTAATCCAAATAACAGATTGAACTGTGCATGGATATGAAGACCAAAATAGGAATGACAGTTTATCTATTTTGAAGGAGGACAGCCTACTGAGAAAGAAACACACCGTTCCAGGTGGTGGGATGTTGTACCAATTACTGAAGCTTGGTAGTATACTGAAAATAAAGTTCCAAATGGCAGAGGTAAAGAAGAGTTTTACAGATCTCAGTGTACAGACTCTGGTCTTAAGAAGTGCAGAAAGACCCAGTGCAGATCCCACGTCCAAGGTATGTACAGGTTAAAAAATATTCAAGGAAGATGGCCTGGCAGAAATATAAACAAGAAATCTGTCGTTAGCTTAGAATGTATGAGATTACAAGAGATTTTCAGCACAGAAATTTGATCTGCTTCCTAAGAGATGGAAGGTAGAACATAGAGGATGTTCGATGCTTTTGTACACTTGACACAAAACTACTTAATGTGAAAAATGAAAGTCAACTTACAGCCAAAAATAAGCTTCAAGAACGTTATCTCAGAAACCATGGGAAAAGCAACACTAGCAAGATGTGGATGAGAATTGAGGTGTAAATCTCCTTGGTGGCAAAAAATAAATGCAAACGGTTTTAGAGAAAGAGAAGGTGAAACTGCTTGTAGTGGTTCATCCCAGCAAGCAAATGAGAGGAGTTTGAAGCTCCTCGTTAATAAATTTTATATTTAATGACTGATAAGAAATGTAGAAGTCATTGAAATAAAGGCCGTTTGCAACTGTAAGAAAAAGTTGTTCAGTGATAGAATTTATCTTTATATTGAAATGTGTGGCACTCAAGACACATATTTGGGGAAATCCAAGTTCTTGTGTGAAGGATTGGGAAAAGAGTTGAAACCACATAGACTTGGAATTTCCTGTCAAGTAAAATCTTACAAATAAAAATAGGCAAATGGCCATACAACCTATGTGAGTCGAGGTCTTTTAAAATGTCAAACCTCATGTAATGTCATAAGCCTTCTCAAGATTAAACAAAACAGGAGCAAGATGCTTTCTTTTTCTTGAGGAAGGCTTTCCTGTTCAAGAATTCGAGATCAATCAGGTGATCCATGCTGAAACACTATTGATAAAGTTCCCTACTGCAAAAGCAGTAAGTTTACAGATTTACAATGTTAAATCAGGGATTCAACTTCTCTTGGTGTACACAACAGATAACTCGATATAGCTTTTCTATAGTAACACACACACAAAAACTGTTAATGGAAACCATATTGAGTGGTTGAGAGGAGGCTGTCTGATACAAGAGATCAAACAAGATGAACAGTAGCCATCTTTTCCAAAATCTTCTTGCTTTGACACCAGATTTTCTGAGATTTGGCATGAGCCCGTTGAAAATGAACGTTGTTAGAAAAAGCTTTCTGTGCCTATTAACAGGCAGGAGACCACTAATGACGATCATACTGCGAGAAGCGTGTCGAGGCTTTGGGGATAGAATGAACAGCTGCTTGAATGATACAATCAGTAACTGCTTCCATGCTGTCAATTAAAGATGGAAAACTAATGACAGCAGGGGCAAGTTCTGAGGGTGTAAAGAAGTAGAACTAAACAGCCTACTTCAACTTCCACCATGGCACTTAACGTAGTATTGACTTTGGCCAGTTTCCAGCAAAATGAAGAGAAAATGATCAGTGCTCATTTGGTCACTCTTAACTCTCTAAAGAAAAAGAAGAAAAAGAAGAATGGTACATATATATAAATCAATAGCAGTAAAAGACTGACGAGGTACATGAAAATAGGTAAAAGAACCAGTATTTATTAGAGAAGGTTGACCTGAGATAATACACTCGACAGTTTCTGCACCATCCCAGGCGGACTATATCTATTAAAATCCCCAAGACGAAGAATGGAGATGGCAGCGGATCAGTAAGATCATCAAGATCAAATTTATCATAAATCTCTTCTGGAGACAGGTAAGATGAAAATACAATTATGGTATGACCTGCAGAGATATGGACGACTACAGCCTTCAAGGATATAACAAATGACGTGGAGATGGTAGGTATACACTGGTCATCAAGCAGTGCCACCTCTCAATGCAATTGCTTATCAAGTAATCTGCTATTCAAATATACAAACAATAGTCAAAAGATTACAGTATTAGCAGATATCAGGAATGTTTTCTGTAAGGAGAGACATACAGGATGTTTGGAATATTTCAAGATCTTAATATCATCCAAATTAGAATAAAAACCTTGAAAGTTCCATTATATCAAAGTGGCAATTTTTATTTAGGTGTAAAACTGGGCAGAGAACGTTCTGTTTGTGACCACGATGTTTGTATGTAGTAGAAAGAGGTCGTTTGTTGACCTCCATATAACCTGCTTAGATTCGATATCTGTAGGAAAGAGAAACCGCCAGTTACTGAAGGCATGGCTGAATAATGGTCACCAGAAGCAATGGTAAGAACAAAGACAGGAGTAAACATAGAATTGTTTACTGTGCATTCACAGTGAATAAAATATTCCTTATATGATGACAGGAAGCACAGGAAGATCTGTTTCACTCCCACTGTAACTGTGAAATGGAGTGTAGTAGTATATGCCCAAGATGGAATAGGAGACAACAATATCTTTGAATACTGTTGTTTACGGTACGTAAATAATGTTCCTCTTTTTCCTCCACCCACTTTGGGCAAGATCTAAAGTAATACGTTAAGGAAACACACAACTGACACAGTGAGGGTAAAGTTGACACCCGTAGACATTATGATCTTTGCAACCACAATTAACACATATCAAAGAAATACGACAACATGCCTTAGAATGTTCAAACCACAGGCACAATATAGACCTGAGAGGGTTAAAAATATAATGACATAACTTACACTTCAGATAACCTGCCTTGGCAATGGCATGCAGGTGTAGTGACATAAATGTCAGTATAAGAGTTCTGGTAGGTATCATAACTCCTTATTTATGAATGGAGATATTTTGTACAGCAGTAACTCTTTGGGTGAAGCAACCAGCATATATCTCTAAATTGGGAATGTTTCTTGAATCAATCTCAATGATAACTGCTAGAGAGGAATTCAAAGTAGCCCGGGGAGTAACCTCAATAGTTATACCCCAATAGCCTTTGATTTCAGGAAGAGTTTGTTGTATTTTAATGTAGAGGTTTCCGCCAAGATGTCCCCAGAATGTAACTTATTCGCTAACTTTGGAGAGAAAGCAAGCCCCTCTAATTCATTGTCAGTAAAAAGGAAGACAATTACCAAAAAGTGAAGGTACATATTGGGGTTAAGGTTGCTGTTCACAGTCTCTCAAACGTGGTTTCTTCTTTATCAACGTGTTTTTGATCACTTGGTGCAGAATCCATACAAAATAAAGAAACTGCATTGCCCACTGACCACGCCGAACATGAAGTCCTACAAGGTAGTGCATTACAGTGCTAAAGCGGAGTATTGTAGTGATAGCATGGTTTCGTGGGCACTACATCGAAACAGTAGCATCGACACAATGTCTACAATATCTATTTAGAATGTCCAACACTGGTACTTAATTGAATCTATCCCAATTGACCCTGGGGGACAGTCCAATGCCAATTGTCTACAAGAATTCAAGATCAAAGTGATGTATGTGGTCAAGTTTCACTGATATAAACTAGCCCATCAATGACACCTTTCAATCACCTGAATCCTCTCCTCTTTTTTATGAGATACCATTCATAGCAAACATATGGGTGGATATTCTGATGCCAGAGGAGGTAGGCTGAATATACAGAACTTTCATTGACCATATAAAAAATCTATCTCTAGGGATTTCTGCATATAGTTGTTGAACAAACCTTCTAGTTCTTCTATACTGTTGTCAATGTAAGTTGATGATTCAGTTTTACTCGATCTGACAATCGTATGACTTGTCGGGGTTGATTTATTTTGTAACTCAATTCGATACTCCTTGCAACCCCTGGTCTGAAGTATGTTTTTTCTACAAAGATGCTTCACTGATTTGATTTTAAACTTACAAAGAAACAATAATTCTTGATTCTGTATTCAGTATCGTCGTCAATAGTAGAAACAATATAAAATCACTAAAATAATTTTGAAAATTATATCTATATACTATATATTGACATGGGTATAATTTCTGGAACCACATACCTGCTGTCATAAATATCCAGTGATCCAGGTCCCGTTGATGTAATTATAATAAATGATTACAACTTACCTTAAACTGATAAGAGACATGAATCTTTTTAAGTAAATAGTACATGATAAAATGCTCTACGTAGTACCAATATTTCCTTTTCAGATCTGAAAGCACATTTAGCCACGTTTGGTGTAGAAAACAACAAAATAATAATAATAATAATAAAAATAACTCACATTGAATTAACTTATTACTTAAGCGTATGAATCATTTGACCATGTCAGGTCTAATATAATATAACTCTCTTTCTATTTTCCCATTATAGTCCATAGTTTACTTTTACGGGTACAATATTAGTAGCGATATGTTAAAACCTGTTAAGATCTCCTATATCATATTCTGTAGTTGATGGTGTTTTTAATTAGGACTCTTAAACGCAATGGAAAAGAAGGTTTGACTAATTTAAACGTTTTATTTAATAATCAATTTTTGAGGTGTGTAATTCTTTTCTACCTTATATATTTCTTTATTTCATCATTTGTGTCATTGAAGCTTAAGTATACTTTTCAATTTGGTTTCTACGCTCTTTCATACATCTTCAATACTTTTGCTAAAATCTTTATATCTATCTCAAATAGCTTCATAGATCTTGTCTTCAAAGTTATTTTAATTTTAATCATTTTTATGTTGTATGTCTATTTCGTTTAACGTTTCTCTTAACCTCTTGTTGCATTCTTATGATTTCATTTCACATTATCTTTGATTGTATTTGAGTTTTCTTTCCCCTTGATTTTGTTTTAATTTTCTATCTTTTTCTTCTAGCGCTTTTTAAAATTTTGTATGTTTTGCTTCTTGGCCTTTTTTTTTAGAATTTTATTATTCATAAAATAATGCTCGAATCTCACTACTTACCCATTCGACCATCATTTTAAACAGTCGATCTTTAACTTCAAGCAAAGTTAAAGTTCTGTTACATTACCATCCAATTAATGAGTTAGTTGTTACATATTTGTTACTTTTTTGGTGGGTTACTTTAAATTATTTGGTGAAAATAAGTCAAAACCCAATTAATGTAACGATAACAAATTATTTTAATTCTTTAATGTTTTCACAAGGATGAACAAAACTGTAGCTTGTGTGCCATACTTACAACCATGTTATCTTTGCTAGACTAAAATAAAGCTACCCATACTAGTACAAATTCAAGGCTGATTAATCAAGTAGCTGAAACTGAAAATAAACGATATCAGAATAATAACACACTAAATTTAAGATAAAGGTGTATGATGTTAAAACCAAATAAGTTCAGAAGTGTATACCTAGAATATCTAGAACGTTTACGATAAACGCAAAAATCTTGTAATTTCACAGAGTATCTTAAAGCGTATAAATACGAACAATCATTAAATGAAAAGCGAAAGAGGCATTCAGTGTGTTAACGATCAATTATCTAAACCAAACGTGTATATCTTAAAAATGTGAATTATTTATCTTCTTTAGTTATATACTATGAAATGGTTTAATTAACTATCAATTTCAGACTCCTTTAGTATTCTACATGTACATGTCTACATATAAACGAAGTTATCAGGCCTAGATACGACTCTGAATATGTATCGATGATTTTTATTTTTCATACATAATATTGAAGTACAAGTTCTAAGAGAACAAAAACGAACTCTAGGTTTAGATCAGTTGGTGGAATACATTTTATAACAACTTTTAGGTGTAGGAAAGTAACATATAAATTAGGAAACAATAAAATATGGTGTTTGAAATAATCTTATTTGAGCTAATTAGATGTTCTGTAGCCTTGTGGATTATTAGATTGCCATCGCCAGGTGTCTCTGCCTGCAAGGAAAGGTACTTATTAGAGCTGGAAAAAGTTGAAATAAACATATCAAACTAGAAAATTATAGCAGTGTTAATGTATACAAGACAGATACCACATTACCATTTTGACAAACACAATAGCATGAAAAACTTAAAACAGAAGGAAAAGGCTCTTTGAGCTGAGGTGGCTCTATTGAATTATATTATATAAAAATAAGGGGGCCCAGCTTGGCTAGGTAGTTAGGGCTTTCGACTCATAATTTGAGGGTAATAGGGTCGAATTCCCGTAACGCCAAACATGATCACCCTTTCAGCCGTGGGGCATTATAATGTTATAGTCAATTCTGTTATTCATTGGTAAAATAGTAGCCCAAGAGTTGGTTGTGGATGATGATGACAAGTTGCTTTCCCTCAAATCTGTCACTGCCAAATAATTATAATAGACAGCTAGCACAGATAGCCCTCATGTAGCTTTGCGCAAAATTCAAAATAAACAAACAAAAATAATGAAATTTTATGTTTAAACTGAAATATGGTGCTGTTCATTTTTTAAGTCTGTATTAAATTTTTTTTTTAGTTGAGCTATTTTAGTAGCATTATTATTTTTCGTAATATTTAGCTTATGACAGAGAAAACTTAAACTTACATTTAACAGAAAGGTTTACAACAGTGTAGCTTGTTTGTGGTATATTTTTTGATATATTAACTAACTTATATCATATACACAATACTTAGGAGTCTTTTTTGTTCCCTTGTTGATAATTAAACACATTTATGTATTCAGGGAGTATGTCTAGCATCTAGTGAGATTTTGTTTCCCAGAAGCTGCTAGTCGCAATAAATGAAAATATACACAGAGTAGAAGGCAAATATAAACATATCGAACTTTATCAAACATGAATAATATTTTATAAGAAGTTTTCACTATTGACTATTTATATTGATTCACTGTTTACCATGAAACTTATAGTAAATATGTATGTATATGTACAAATAAACTGGCAAAGCTTTAACTGTTTACAGAAAGGAGGTGTAATAATGGATACAAAAAGAAAGGTAAACAGTGTTATTAGTCTTATAGTGATGTCAACTACTTTTCTAGATCACCCACACAGTTAATAATAGTGTGTATCACACTCACACATATCCTCCAATGTTTGTTCTGGTTTCCACCCGAGATCTTTTTCAGCTAAACGAATATCTGCAAAAAGTTGAGCAGCGTCTATTCCTCGTCTTTCTCCAATGTTGTAGGGAATTTTTTTACCCGACTCTTTACAGAAGCTCTTGATCAGTTGAAGAACTGAATAGCCTTTTCCCATCCCTAGGTTATAAGCCTTAAAAATAAACACACAAAAAGCACAATTAAGTCAACAATTAAATTTCTTTTGACATTCCAAAGTAGATGATAATTTTACTAGGAATCATGCAAAATATAAACATTAATTAGTTTATTATTCAGCGGAAGACACTCCAAAATGCAACTTATGGTTTTCGTGGAGCCTCAACTAATTTTAAAAATTGTTTATTTTTTTCGAAATATCTACACGAAATTATTAACAACAAAAAGTAATACTGGATATTCAACAACTAGAAAACTAATACATTTTCGTTGTTTTTACATTACAAATAAACCAAGAAGAAAATGGCAAAAATGTTATTCAGTAACTTATACCTTAAATCCTTTATAGTTTGGATCTTCAATCATTTTCTTCAGTGGTGCGATGCTTCCCTTTGCCAGATCCATTACGTGAATATAATCTCGCTCGACTGAAAAAGTTGATAAGTTTAAGTCATAATTTTATGATAAAACTTTGTTGTAGAGCAAATGCTATTTATTTGTGATATACCATAAGAATATGTTTATAAAGCCGTGGGTAAAAACAATACCATTACATAAGTATATTTATTTAGTGAAACCACTTTTTTATGCTCATAAGCTTTTCGAAGTGTTAATCGTTTCAATAGACGTTTGATGAAGAAAAATATTCAGTAGGAGATAAACAGGAAGTATATTATGTGTTTATCAATTGATAATTGGTTACATTAACAACTTCACATGGCGTGTTGTGTTTAGTTGTGGTTGGTCTGACAGAATGAAAACTGAGGCATAACATACCTGTTCCATCAGCAGTGTCAAAATCGTTACCAAATATTGTCAGCTGCGGTCGTCGTCCAACAGCAACTTGACAAATGAATGCCATCAGTTGACTTGGTGGACCAAGAGGATCTTCTCCTATTCGTCCAGATTCGTGAGCTCCCACAGGTGAAAAATATCTGAGAGCCACTGCTGTTAAATTCTATACAAACCATATAGATAAAATAACATTGAACGACACTTACAATGTCCTGTCTAGGCACACTCGAAAGAATTAATACAATTACAGTGCACCAAAATTGTTTGGAGTTTTGACTCAGTGGATTGTTGTTTACAATTTGATAAAATACTTTTTTGTAACATGTATGTTGTTTTTCTCTCTTTACTTGAATGTTTCAGTTGATAAAGTTTATGAAACAGCTGTAAGAAAATATTGAACAAAAAAGCAAAAACATTATATTGTCACTGCGAAAGTTAGCATATATTCCACTGAATCCTGTTTGAAGTACAAATAATAAAGAGTTATCTTAATTAACTCATTACACATTTGAGTATTGTTAGAAATTATTACGATACAAATCTGTGAACCAGTACTGTTGTTAGGTGTTGGCACACAGTGCCCTTGCCTCGACTCTATTTAACAGTGCCTCGAATCACCAGTTGTTGTCATAAAAAATCAAAACCGAAAGCCATGGTCGATATCATAATGAAACGATGAACATTCTCCCACCTTCAGGCTTGAGTTCTGAATCCTTTAAGTAACTAGCGACCTCTCTGCTGTGAACTATGAAATAAAAACCTAAAGCTTTTTAAATGTGTTTGACCCCTTTCAATGATAGAGTTAGAAATGCACTAATATAGGTTGCTAAGTTAATCATCGTATATTTAGAGCACTCTAATTCTAATTAAAAATAATAAAAAAAGCAGAAAATAAACGTACTTTGTCTGCTGCACAAACATCTTTCAAAATTTCTTCACAGAAATATTTTGTCTTAGCATAAGGATTCGTGCAAGATTTTCCCACCGGATGGCGCTCGTCAATAGGATTGTACTCTGGGATACCATATACAAGGGCTGAACTTGAAAATACAATCTTTTTGACGTTAAATTCTTTCATGATCTGAAAAAAGTAAAGAATATGCCCTAGTCGCATTTATATAACTACAAGATAATATTTTGATACCGTTGTAAATGAAGCCAAGTAATTGAAAAAAATATTCTAAATGATGTTTGACGAGAATATAAATAACAGACGATCTACTTTTGCTGCATGACATACTTTAAAATTTGAATAATACGAAACTTAAGAAAAACTGTGTATCACTTTTTCAAAATAAAATAATTGGTAAATAATTAAATATTCACAATATGAGATAAATTTGCAATTTTTGATTTGAGAGAGTAAATAAAAAGAAATTAATGAAACAAATTTAGTAAATGAAACGACAACAAGAAAGAAACTAACCTCAACTTGAAACTGATAAATAAAAAAAGCTGTTAAAGTTAAAATATATATATTTATTGAAGTGTACGAAAAACAAATACTGATTGAATAAATATGTATGTTAAACACAGTAAATTATAACTAAGGGCTTACTTAACACTTACCACTAATAAAGTCATTAAAGATCCGATGTTATTGCGGTAGTAAGGAAGAGGATTTTTCACTGATTCAGCCATATTTTTTAGAGCAGCTGTGTGTATAACACACTCAGGATTGTACTAAATATGCACCAGAAAAAAGTACGAGATTAAATTTATTTGAATAACTTCCTTACATTTAATTTAATATCTGTGTCGGATATTATTTTGTGTTAATATTTAAAAGTGCTGTTTTTTATTACATTATTCGTGTACGATTTACACTACAGTATAAATACGTAATTGGATATAATTCAGTTTTTTATAATTACAATAAAGGCAGTCAAAGTAAGCAGTTTATCAAATTAAATATTACCAATTTATAAAGGGAGGTGGGAGAGTTTTGTAAGTTCACAGAAACACAAAAAATACGATTACCTTGCTGAAAACTGTTCTAACGCTCTCTTTATCTAGTAGATCAATCTTATAAAAGCTAAGTTTCTTTCCAGTTATCTCTTGAACTCGATAAAGACTAGGAGGTAATGTTTCATCTCCTGAAAAAGATAGTTGCCGATATTACTGGAATATGTGGAGAAATAGAGATATTTTTGTTTCTTTATTTGAAAACATTCAAATAATTTAATGAGATTAGATAAAACAAATATTTTAGTTCCTTTAAAATACGTCATTTTAAGTTATAATTTATTGAAAATACTTTAGTGTATAATCTAATATTTCTTGAAGAAACTTAATATATTCGGAATGATTTAAAAACGGACTTTAACATCGTGTAAAAATGTAACAAAACTTAATTTAACTTTAATACAATAACTTTGAACGTATAACTAGCAGATTGTTCTTAGCCTAATAATATAGTTTTAATACAATAGTTTTCAAGGTATAAGCTGCAGATTGTTTTTGTATACCCACTATGATAATGAATTAAAATGACCACCAATGTTGTAACCTAATCAAACATTAACTGAAACACAGTCACGCTACATTTAAAGAAGGTACCGGCTGACTGCTTCATTTATTAATAAAATAAAGATGTTTTATTGAATATGTTAACCATTAAATCTAGAGTAAATTGCATTTCGATTTTGATCAGCGTAGCCACTAATGTGTTTTCCTTTTTCTGTTGTAATTAAAAGTTTCTAGATTTGTTGACAAAAAAGGTATTTTACTATGAGAGTTAAAACCCAGTTCAGCAGTAAAGTGTAAGTTTTAGACAATTTTATTCACAACTTTTTGTTAAGTCATTAATTGGCTTTGAAACCGAAAATGTACTTAAACATATACAAAATTACTACTTCTGATAACAGTATTGAAGTTATTACAATGTTATCAACTTTGACTAAATTAATGTGAGATTATTCCAAAACATTCTTTCTAGGACGGTCAGAAATAAAGTAATAAATAAATAACAAGCGTCTCTTTAAAATCTCACTTTAATTTATTTCGAATAATTTCGTTTGTTGTTGTTGTTTTTGTATTAATTACTAAATTACCTGGTGAGGCGTTCACACAGTTGTCTATAGCTACAACTCTGTAGCCTGCATCTAGTGCAGCAACAGTGATGTGGCTGCCAATGTAGCCTGCGGCTCCTGTTATGAGTACAGTAGTCATGGTGAAAACAAAGTCAGGCAGAATACACTTGTTATATATAGAAGGCTGTACTCTGACATATGGTATACGTGTCGTGTACCACCTGTTACTGACGTAGACTACTAAAGTATACTACATATATATTTATAAACATACATACACACCTATTTATAAGAGAGGATATTTATAGTTATTTATACACTGGTTGAAATCTGGTTTTCTGTTTGTAAATGTTTGTGAAGAAAGAGTAGCGTATTGTTTCATATCTTCTCTACTTAACTAGTTTTAAATGTCATTGGTATCACAGTTAGTGACAAATATGTTAATGAAAATAGAGACAACAGTTAGTTCTGCTGGTTTTATTTTTTAAGGTTTATATCTATATATTAACTCAGAGTAATATGACGTCCAAACTTTATATAAGTTTCTTGTAAATAACAGCAAGGTCGATTGTATTAATCGATTGTTTTTAAATTGACTTTAAGTATCCAAATTAAAACTAAAGTCAAAATTTCTTTGTTTTAAAATCGTTTCTTTCCCCGATATCAAATTGTACCTACGAGCAAAAAGTTTTACATCGTGAATACGAAAAGTAATTCGATAAAGTGTTAAGTGTAAAAACTTTCTAACAAAATTTACATTTTGCCAAAATCAACTATATATGCTTTGTTTTACAGTGTCTCCCATTAGCCAAAAAATCCTTAATTTTTAATTCACTTTGAAATTTGTATACGAAATGTTATTTTTATCGCAAATGATTCTTCAGATTAGAAGTTTTAAACTTTTATGCGCTATATATTTTACATTTTACAAATAAGTTCGTTGCAGTTCGTCAGAATGAATTATGTAAGAGAGACGCCCTGTTGCGAACACACGTTTTTACTAAATACTAACTCAGCATCCAAACAACAAAATCTGATAAACGAAGTAATATCTACCATTTTGAAACACATGGAGTAACTCAATACCGTCTATAAGGTTTCTTATCTATTGACTTAAGATTTAACACAACCAAGTTCGAATGATAATTCTGTAATATTTCAATAGCTGTGCTTTTTGTCTTTGTACTCCTTGTAGCTTGGAAATCATTCTAAAAACTCGTGTCAAACGAATTCTATAATGAATGAGCTTTCATTTATTAAATTAATTACTAGACTATTTAATATTATGAGTTGCTTTGTGTATTCTTCTTCCCGATATTGAAGATACGTTTTGATTTAATTATATAAGTTCCACAACAACATATTTCATTATTAGCTCTATTTCTGCAGAAACAGGTTAGTACGCAGTTTTGTCTTTTTTTTACAGATATTTAAGCTTGATGTATGTAATAAGTCGATACTGGTTTTCTTACTGCTTATGTTATTTAATATTATCTTACTACGTAATATGAATAAATATGCGATAATGCTGATGAAAAGCAAATGGTTTAAAATAAGTTATGTAAGCTTAACCCCATAGATGGAGATAGTAGCCCTTTATGGTTCCACGAATCAAAATTTATGTTACATTTAATAATATAAATTATTCTTTTTCGTTTTACGCTTCAGACTTTTAAATATCACATCATGTTTTTAGTTTATCAACTAGTGATTAAAATAAAGATTTTTTTTTATTAATCAAACCTTTTGTCTTTTTACATTTACCTACAATTTGAAGTTGAAACTAATAGGTCGACTAAAAATGTATTTAACCGACTTGACGAAATATTATTTTTCGATTCCTTATCGTAACAAATTTCACGCGAAACTGAATGTGAATTTATTTCAGCTGTTATAAACACTGTAAACAGACAAGCGTGTAAAATATTTGGTTAACATATAAGTTAAAGCTGGGAGAAGAGACTGCGAATAAGTAAACAGAAACGTAATGCGACAATAAGCGATGTCGTTGGATCACTAAACAATGTCGTTAGATCACCAAACGATGTCGTTGGATCACTAAACAATGTCGTTAGATCCTGCTCTTCTGTTCACTTAATTCATTGCCCTCCAGTAGCACAGCGGTATATCTGCGGACTCATACCACTAGAAACCGGGTTTTGATACCTATGGTCAGCAGAGCACAGATTGACCAGTGTGTAGCTTTGTGTTTAATTCCAAACAAACAGAACTTAGGTCATTCACTGTTCTTCTTAAGTATTATTAATTAAAGCTAACAAGTATTATTAATTAACGCTAACTGTGTATATCCGCTACACATTTAGTCACCTTGTCTAACTAGTGCATATATTATACGTACATTTCAACATATTTGTGAAAGAAGAAAAATTAACAGAATATTTCAAGCAAAATTTTACATAAATAATAATATAATTAAGTTTTGATAACATTTTATATGTGGCTGCAAACCTAATTATCAGCAGGTGTATTCAACTTGGTACGCATTACAGTTTATTTCGGACGAGTCTCCAATTTATTATATTACGTACATTACGTATTGCAATTTCAGCTAACCTGGAATTTGAATTTGTGTGTTTTCTTATAGTAAAGCGACATCAGGCTATTTGCTGTGTCCACACAAAGAGAATCGAAGCCCATGACATTATCATTGTAAATCCGAAGACTTATGTTCCCCGTTGGGATAGCGTTAAGCCCTCGGATTAACAACGATAAAATCAGCGGTTCGATTCATCTTGGTAGACATAGCAGATAGCCCGATGTAGCATTGATATAAAAAACACACACTCGTAGACTTATTGCTGTCTCAGTTGGGAACAATTTAAATTCAACAGTCAATTAAAGGTTAAGGTGTATTAAATTTATTATATTTTCCAACAGGATTGATACACACAATTATCTTTTTTTTTAACATAAATATATTTTAATATACAAACAACAATACAATTTATAATAACAGTTATTAAAAATAGTTATTATAAATGATGGTTCATATACAAGAGTTTTGTAAACTTACAAAGAATACTGAGTCTCATATCGGGCTTAGAAAGGAATATTTTAATGGCGATCCAGGTCCACAACTAGCAATTGTTGTTGTTTTGAATTAAGCACAAAGCTACACAATGGGCTATCTGTGCTCTGCCCACCACGGGTATCGAAACCCGAATTTTAGCGTGTAAGTCCGCAGACATACCGCTGAGCCACTGGGGTGCGCACAACTAGCAAATTAATTCTGATTTGATATTGTCATACACCACGCCTAGGCTAGCTAAATGTCGTTTCTTGATTGACTGCATTTTATAACAAGTTTGCTTCTTACCGATGAAGATATTTAATATCCTTGTAAAAATAATAACGTTCGAAGTAATTCACTGAAGTTGAACTCTTTGTGACATTCGAAATCTAAAAACGGTTCTGGTCAACTTTTTTAGTTTTTCAATTATTAGGCGTTAACCACAATTATATCTTTCTAGGCTTATAGCACCCTGACTGCAGCTGACCAACAAAAATAATCTTTTTTCTTGATGCTTGGCGCGTCGATTTATATATAAATCACACAAGACTCTAGAATATTCACATTGCTGATTCTTACACAGAATCTTCAACAAATTTCGTAAACAGACAGGACTTGCACACTATATAGTCAAGAATATGCGCCACATGGAAAAAAGAAAACTATAGAGAAACAAACGTAAGCACTAAAATAAATGTAAAACAGCAAACCTGTTACAAATCTGTTACTAAGTAATGTGCATCTAATGAGCTTTCATACTTAAATATAAAATTATTAATTTCTTTTAAAATCAATTCGGCTGTACCAAGAAAGTGTTTTAGTTGTTGTGCATTATAATTAAACTTTCAATATAATTTGCACAAAGACTTAATTGTAGGTTTTATATTAAGAAACATAATCTTATTTGACTATTGTCACTTGGTTTGAGATTGTTTGTAAACCAGAAAACGTATTAACATCTTGAGCGATATTTATTTCGTTGGCTTCACGGAGATGGAGGCTGTACCATTTGCTATGCAGTTCCACTGAATACGGTCGCTCAGTAAAGTTTTGTTTGTTTGGCTGGTTGAATTTTGCCCAAAGCTACTTGAGAGCTACCTGATAGCTATTCGTAACTTAGCAGTAACAGACTAGTGGTTTTTTTTATGTTGTGGGCTATATGTGTTCTGCCCATTACATATACTGAAACCCGGTTTATAGCGTTAAACATTCTCAGGCACACTGGTGTGTCACTGGGAGACAGACAGAAAGTCATTTCATTTATCACAAACTCTTGGGATAATCTAACCGAATGATAGGAATAATCGTCACAACTAAAAGTGTGAACATCTTTGGTAATGATTAACTTGTTGTTAACCTCAAGATGACCTAAGAAGAACGAAACGTTGTCCTTACTTTATTTTAATTATAGTTTGAATACTCATACCAGTAGTTTTCAGAATACATTTTTACTTCAAGTGGGTTTCTTGTCATCATGAAAAGAGAAATACATTTCACTTGCAATTTGGCTAGTACTGATTTATCATATTATTATTACGAATTCAAATCTTGTGTAAAGAGAAATCATTGTGTTTCTATAACAATTAATTAACTGATTATTTGTAGCAACGTGAACTGAACACAGTGAGCGGGTACTAGTTTGTACGTGATTTGTATTACATTGAAGGCTTAGCTACGGAGGCATGATCAGAAAGGTTAAATTTATAAATATCCAGGTGAGCCAAGGACAGTTTGCCATATGTTATTCTCTAAAATTATGAATTCTGAAATTTAACCGTTTTCCATCCACGCGGAATGTTTGTTTTCGAATTTAGCGCAAAGCTACACGAGGGCTATCTGCGCTAGCAGTCCCTAATTTAGCAGTGTAAGACTAGGGGGAAGGCAACTAGTCATCACCACCCACCGCCAACTCTGTAGCTATTCTTTTATTAACGAATAGCTGGACTGATCGCACATTATAACGCCCCAATGGCTGAAAGAGCTAGCATGTTTGGTGCGACGGGGATTCGAACCTCTATACAGAATGACATTATTACAGCTACTAAATGTTGCGAAAATTTATAGTAGCTTTGTGCTTCATTCAAAGCAACAACTGAAAGTAATCGAATGTGGGGTGAAAGAAGCCCATGAGTTAGACCTCTGCTCCGAACCTCCAATAAGCAAATTTTGGCCCTGGAAAAGCCCTAAATAAAGTGACATAAAAATAATTTAAGTGTTTTATAATTCAAAGCTTACACGAAAAAAACAAAAACAAAAACAACGTCAAACAGAATTTGAAATTTTCATATTAATATAGCTTTTCCAGCTATGTATCATTCTGGATTTCACACAATTACCTCATAAATATACGTCGATAACTGTCATACCCATTCTTCCTTGAGTTTATATTTCATCGATGTGTTTTTAAGCCATGAGTTCAGATCTGAAAACATTCTCAACATGTATATTTTGCGGAATTTTCACCATCAAGCATACATAGAAATATCCTTTTACAAATAAATAAGCACGGACCGGCATGTTTCATTGTGTAAATTGGAGGTTCGAGCCGATCTTTTATTAGTTATTCATTCTTTTACAGATATTTTATATATTGAAACTTTTTTACAGAACATATTTATTTTCTATGTAAATAATACGCTTGTTTTTCTCGGTCCGAAACTTTTTTTCGCACATTTATGAACCAAACGTTGCAAATTTTATATTGTCACAAAGGCCTTTGTTCGAGGAGTACAGATTACACATTAAATTCTCTAATCAGAATTATCTTACGATTTTTTAATTAACCAAACTTTTTAATGCAACGATTATGACATATGATGGAACAATGTTGTTGTTATCATGTGACGATTGGATTCAATGGGTTTCGATTTCAACTTTAGTATTTTATTTCCAAAGCAGTCCACAAAAAACACCCCAAAAAGCAAAACTACGTGTAGTTTCATAAACAATAAAAATTCACTAAATACAATTTCTATAGACCTTCTCAACATATTTAGGTCTGATATACGCATGCACAATTCGTTCATAACCATATGCTTTGTGAACATGAATTTAGACGTTTCTACGTATTCAGCTAAATTTGCCTTTATTGTAACTTTACGTTTACTTTACCTTGTAACAATTTAGCTTCAGTTCGTTTAATAGACTGCTACAAACATATTTAGCTACGTTTTTCTTTAGTATGAGTATTATTTTCCATTTTGGGGAGTTTCTTTATTTCAAGTCGTAAAATTGTGTCACATTCTAAATACTCATAAGTATTTCACACATTATGCACTTTTATAAATACCATTTCTTTACTTTGTTATTTACTTTACATAGAGTAATTATTAAATAAAAATACGTCTCCATGAGTTTGTTTGTTTCTCTTTTTTCGGAATATTTTTTCTTAAATAGACCAGGATTTATCAACATATCACACAGAATATAGAGAAATGTTTTGAAAACCTTTTCTTGTAAATAGATTGAGTAGAATAGTAGAATACAAATGAATATAAAGCTTTTCTACTTATATATTTGTTTGCTTAGAATTAAACACAAAGCTCCACAATGGGCTTTCTATGTACTGCCCGCCACGGGTATCGAAACCCGGTTTTTAGCAGTGCAAGTCCGCAGACACACTGCTGTGCCACTGTGGAGCATGTACTTATATGCTATCGGACATGAAACTACAACCCAATGAAATTATTAAAGCAGAAATAAAAATAAATGTTTTATTTTCAGGAGGAATATAACTTATGATAAACGTATCAGTTATTATGGAAGATAAAATGTCGTTTTTCACCGCGAGATTGATGGAAAGATTGCACTATTCTCATCCAAACTTTAATTTGCAACTTGTTTATTTCAGAACTCTACCAAATTTAAGTATATTAAATCCACTCATTTCTAGCAGGAAACTGAACGTACAAATTGCTGGCATGAAACTGACATAAAACTTTAGAACTACTCAGTATCAAAGAAATTATTTTGAAACTTGATGTGTTATTGTTATCATTCTGTGTTCTTCAATATACACACAGGATCTATGTTTTATTCGTAGTAAACTCCGTTCTAAACTTAGAATAACATATGAATGAACACGGAGGTAGGAAAGGAAGTGATACTAAACGTGAAATAATGTATGTGAACACAGATATAGAAATACTAGTGACATTAAAGGCGGAATAACATTTATCTAAACACAGGGGCACTGCAATTGGAATAATATATATCGCAATTAAGAAGATTTGCGAAGAATTTTACGTTTTTTGTAAGAACTTATGTAACTCAGAACAGCATAAACTGTGTATCTGGACATCATAAATCCTGAATATTCATTAATTGTCATAAAATTATATTTAAAAGATGTTTCATACATGATATTGATTACTTTCTCTGAAACTACAATTCTGAATAAATTTACTGAAAGGTATGTTTGAAAACTTTTATCACACAAAGTAGGTAAGACGCTTCGAGGCGTTGTGTTAAAATGTGTTATAAGAAGTCTATATTGGTTTTAATGTTTTGTTTGTTTGTTTTTTGAAATTCGCACAAAGCTACTCGAGAGCGATCTGTGCTAGCCGTCCCTAATTTAGTAGTGTAAGACTAGAGGGAAGGCCCACAACCCACCACCAACTCTTTTACCAACGAATAATGGGATTGACCGTCACACTATAACGCCCCCACGGCTGGGAGGGCGAGCATGTTTGTTAGACCGAGATTCGAACCAGCGACCCTCGGATTACGAGTGCATGCCTTAACGCGCTCGGCCATGCCAGGCCTTTATCGGTTTTAAATGAAGTTATCTTTCATTATAAATTCTCTAGCTAGTTAAACATTTTCTGCTGCCGACAGTAGAAATATTTAGGATATTTCACTACAGCCGAAACACATACAGGTTTAGAAAAATCTATAAAGATTACATTTCTTTAGTTTTAAGAAAAATAAATCAGGTTTATATGCATTTAATGAGTGATAAAATTAGTGGACAAATAATTTTACTAGTTAAATTTATACTGTTAAAACATAAAGTCCAGAAGAGCCAAATTGTCTTGTTCTGTTACATGATCTCCTGTATTCATAATTATGCATTCCATTAATCATATAATGTGGCTTAAACTGTATAAAAACTATTAGTGGCTACATCTAAGAAAAACAAGGCATTTTAGGCATACTCATAAAAAAAGGCATTTTATTGTTCAGAAATTAAAGATCTCATAAATCATCCAACAGTTATCCTTGTTATGGAATGTTAAATGTACAATTTATTCTGTCACCCATTCGTGATGACAAGAAACTCATATGCAGCTGGGTTAACCTAATGACGACCGAAGAAGGTCGAAACATTTTTCTCTGATTTATTGGTAAAGGTATTAATACCCATATTAGTCGTTATGAGATACATCTGTCATCCATTGTTTCTTTTCTTGCTGAACATTGCACATAGAAAGAAGAGACTTTACGACTTTCCCTATTCACATTTAAATAGATCATTTTAAAATGAAAGAATCCTTATGAATTTTATATACGTTTTTTTTAAATTTATACTAAACTAAATCACTATGTGCATGTTTTTAAATATAATTTTTTATAAATATGCGTATGATGATTGTGTAGTTTTGTCTTTAAATCCTAGAAAAAAATAAATTTTAAAATGGTAAATTATAAAATAGCTCTCATACATTTATAGCTTTAGTTAAAACTAGTAAATATGAATTTATAAAAGAAGTTTCGACTCTCATTCGATTCCAGATTGTGAGTTTTGTTAAAATCAGAGAACTCAAGTTATCTCGCAATTGGACATAATGTATGTCGTGCATATGTATGCATTTCTAAACTCTAAGTATACATAAATTTGATTAACAAAGTGCCGTCCAGGTGTAAACAAATCATAGTGCGTAGGGGTAATTACATAATTTTGTTTTCGATGTCTACTCATATTGAAATTTCCTATTCATTTGACGAAGAATAAAACAAAACAAATGTAGATGTCTCACGAAACGGCGAAAGTATTCTGCAATGCAATGAGTTTTAGCAAACAATGTATGTCTAAGGATGTAAACTGTCGTTTTAGATCTTGCACACGATATCTAAGTAACTGCCGAAAACTCTCATCAGTATTGTTATATCAGTAAATACACATTGCCACTGTAATACCATGTTTCATTTTTGATGATATTCATGAAATAGCTCAAGCAAGGATCTTGTCACAAATGTAAGGTAGCAATCAAGGTAAAGTTATGCTGCAAAAGCATGAAATATTCCAATATTTTATTCTCAGTAAATAAGTAAATTTTAATTACTTTTCATAAAAATGTCTAAGTAAAAATCTGAAAATAAACAGTAAAAGTAATTCAACCAATGAAACCTAATCACTTTGTATGTGTGTATAAGTACATATATATATAAACAACTACTACGAAAATAGCGGGATGAAACAGCAAAAAAAAAAAGTTAAACCGTTTGATATAATTTAGAAAGTTATGTCGTCTGATATTGCTACGGTGAAGAAAGAGAATTATTTAATGACATCAAAAGTTGAATCAAAAAGAAAAAGACACTTAAAACATGTTAAATAGCTAAAAAAGTGACACACTAAATCCTTCAGTTAAGAAAGCCAAAATAAACTAATTCTATAATGAAACAACAAACAATTTTATCAGACACCTGTAGAAAAATGTATAATTCAGCGTTTTCACTGTCGTTTCACTTCAGTTTCACTGTAAGGTGCTGTAAGTCAGCGACAAAGGCAGGATTATGGTGACGATTAGCGACTTTCTGGCTCAATTATGCCTAACAGTTCTAAATGGGATTACAATACAGATGCTTTACTGGTCATGAAAATCTTGTATTTTTCTTCAAGTCGAGATAATCCTGTACAATATGCACACTGTAAGCAGTAGCATTGTCATAGTGGAAGACAAATTATTGCCAAACCTTGTCGTAGCACATGGCAAACATATCGTTTCCAGGTGTTGTTTGTAAGAAGAGTCATTAACTTTTCCCAGGATGATACAAAAAGCAGTGTTTTTTCACCATGATGGATAATTGAACAACCATATATTGCACCGTATAATGTGTGTTCTTCGAGAGAAAGACAATCTTCCCTCACCTGTACTGAAGAGAAGCACAGCAGTATGTCTGCAGGCTTACACACTAAAAAACGGGTTCTGATACCCTTGGTAGGTAGAACACAGATAGCTCATTGTATAGCTTTATGCTTAATTTCAAACAAACAAACCCCCACTTTTTCTTTAAACAAAGAACAAACACGAATACTACCATCAGCTTTAACAAACTGGTAAGATGTCGCTAGTGTCGTAACTGTAAGTTGGCATACCGTCTTGGCTCGCGAGCACGGTGGTGGCGATGAATTGTGGTTATTGACGTGGCCCGGCCAAGCGTGCGACTCGTAATCTGAGGGTCACTGGTTCGCATCCCCGTCGTGCTAAACATGCTCGCCCTTTCAGTCGTGAGGATGTTATATTGTGATGGTCAATCTCACTATTCTCTTTGGTAAAAGAAACTGGCGGTGGGTGTTGATGACTAGCTGCCTTCCCTCTAGTCTTACATTGCTAAATTAGAGACAGCTAGCACAGATAGCTCTCGAGTAGCTTTGTGCGAAATTCAAAAAACAACAAAAACAAACATGTTTATCGATGTGCAGATAACCTTCTTGCGAAATAAATTTGTTTGATCAGCATTCTTTTATTATGACATGAATATTTTGAGATGAATGTGACAATTCCATTCTTGTCGAAAAGTATTGTAAAACTTCTTTCGACCTTGACTTGATCAAAATAGAAATTGTGACATTTTTTCTGATGAAGGTATATTGTGTAACACAGAGACTACCAAAGCTTTATGCAAAATCACCCATGATTTACAACTGCTCACGAGAAGGAGGGTAATCAGTGGACATAACCCATCGTCTATCCGGCTATTCTTAACCGCAAAGCAGATTGACTGTTCCACTAATAGCTTACCCAATTGAAGAAATTAACAAAACCATTAACCAAACTCGTATAAAGGGCTTGAATCTTGTATCTTTATATCTGTAACTTATCATATTAATCAATAGGTCTAGAATAAAGAAGAACCTAATTTATATAGTGAAGAAATATTGAAGGAACGCAGAGTCGTTAATGTAACCAGAATAAGGAAGACTAAACTTTTGTGACCCATGTGGCAAAGTTTTACTGCATTTTTATTTACCGTTTGTTTACTTGGCATTAATAAATTAAAGTAAATGCTTATTGTAGGAAAAGATAACTTGAAAATCTTATGTAAATGTGATAATTTTTATAAGAAAAATTTAAATGAATGCTTGAAAGAAATTCGTTAGGTAGATCCCACATCAACATAAACACACACAAAATAAAAATGTTGAAAATTAATTTGAAAACGTAGGGTTGACTCATATAGTTTGCGTGCATGCGCTACACACACACAAAAATAAGTAATGATGCATTCAAGTAGGGCTCTTACAATGATTTATGCCACGCAATGAACATGCAGCCTTGTGTAAATCATGAAAATTAAAAAAAAATATTATAAATCAACAAAAAAAGAAAGATAAATGAATAAGTTTTGGACGAAGAGAAAGTAGATTTGAAAAACTACCGAGATCTGTAATCAGTTCTCCATGAAATATTTGTTTGTACATGATGCGTAAGTTAAGAATGTTATTTTTCATAAAACAAGAGCTGTCTGCTTAAATATTGTCCGAAGTTTAAAAATAAATATGGATATATATTCACTGTATAACTTAAGTAGGTTGTTGCTGAAAACATTCCCTTCTATTTTAGGGGATTATCATGGCTTATATTTATTAAAGAAATAATATTTTATTTAAACAATGAAGCAAACATATTTTTAACTTTAAATAAAGAGTTGTTGCTTTGTTTCAAAAATAAACTACAAGAAATTCACCAGATTTTTACGTAATGTCAAAGGTAATGAAATATTCGCACAATAATAAAATTTTTATACGAAATAAACAGTGTGTTTATGCGTTTTTCTTTTTACAAAGTAGCCCCCAGTGGCTCAGCGGTATGTCTGCGGACTTACACGCTAAAATCCGGGTTTCGATACCCGTGGTGGGCAGAGCACAGATAGCCCATTGTGTAGCTTTGTGCTTAATTCAAAACAACAACAGCTTTTAGCCCCCCCAGTGGCTCAGCGGTATGTCTGCGGACTTACACGCTAAAATCCGGGTTTCGATACCCGTGGGGGCAGAACATAGATAGCCCATGGTGTAGCTTTGTGCTTAATTCAAAACAACAACAACAACAACTTTTTACAAAGCTACATCGGGCTATATGCTAATCCCACCGAACGGAATCGAAGTCCTGATTTTGTGTTGTAAATTCGTAGATATAACGCTGTACAAACGGGATGCGCGAGATAAACAAGAAAAACTTACGATATTGATAAAAATGGCCTGGCATGGCCAGTTGGTTGAGTAGCGGGTTCGAATCTCCCGTTTCACTGTATATTCTCACTTTTTAAGCTGTAGAGTGTTATTACGTATAATATTCATGTAACTAACAACTGGCAGGTGTAATATAATTATATAATATAATATAATATAACTCTAATTATCACCATCTTCTTTTTTCATAATGTTTCCAGTATTTCAACAGTAAACTTGAGTACTTATACTCTGAAAATAGGAATTGGATACCTGCTAATGTATGATACAGTGCAGATGGCCCATTGTATAGCTTTGCACTTAAAACACAAACAAACAAACAAACTTTCTCGCCATTAATTTCATCATTATCTTAAACGTTTGAACCACGTGGCCATCAATAGTGTAGCGGTAAGTCTACGGACTTAAAACGCTAAAATTAGGGGTTCAGTTCCCCTCGGTGGGCTCAGCAGATAGCCCGATGTGGCTTTGCTATATGAAAAACACACACACACTCAACTTGTGATATTTCGTTTTGGGGCCGCTAGGAGTGCGTTAAAAGAGCGATGGATAAAGTTCACTAATGTTTGTGCAATAACAACATTCAGAAGTTGGCTTTTTCTCTAGTTTATTACCTCAAAATTAAAAGAAGTTAGCGCAGATAGCCTGTTTGTAGCTTTGCACAAAATTCAATAAAATAAAGGGATAAATTAATTTAAGAAATTATTAGTTATTGATTTATTTCCACTAATAGTTTCAAATGTTAAAAAAGGTTATGTAATAATAATAAAAGGAACACAAAGAGAAATGGTAAACTATTGAAAATGCAATAACAAAACAAAAAAATAGAAAGAAGACGAACTATTATTCTAAAGGACTGAAAAATGATATTTTATAATTATTATGAAAATAGAATACTTTATTTCAATATCGATATTGAGTGTTAATTTACTTAAGATAAATAAAAATGAACTTCAACAACAAATCGACTTTATTTATCAAGTAACATTAGCAGATTTTTCTTTTTTACTGGAATATTTGAAACTTCAACGATACTTAAAGTCAACCTATCAGTTTTTAATGCGATCTGGCATAGCCTGGTGGTTAGTAAAATTAACTCGTGACCTAAGGGTCGCGGGTTTGAATTACTAAATACAATCATCGTTATAATGTGAAAGTTACTTCCATTATTCGTTTCTGAAAGAGTAACCAAAGATTTGGCGAAGATTAAGGATGACTTTTTGACCTCTTTCTAGTATTTCTCTGTTAAAATACAGACAGATAGCTTTTAATTAACTTTGCCAAAACTGTAAACAAACCAAATGTATTAATGCAGAAGAAAACAAACTTTTTATCACAGGAATAACAATATAACCTCAATGACAACTTCTTACAATAAATCGAACTTTAACCAATTTCAGTAGAAACAACATTTCATTCATAGTATTACACAACTGTTTACAGTTTTAAATTGTTTTTCTTTGAGTGTGTTTTTGGATCAGCCTTACGTACGGTTAGAAACAATGTTTTTATTGTGTACGTGATGAAGAGGAGTGGATATTAAGATAGGATGTTGAGATGTGCTTTTGTTTAAGATAATCGATGCAGTTCTTTCTATAATCAAGAATGATAACTCAGTAGTGCCTCAGCAACGGTTATGTGTATAAACAACGCACAAATTATATTTATTATTAAGATTTATGTTTTATCTGTGCTTATTATAAAGTAATAAAAACTTATCAACACCTTGCACCCAATGTTACAGCTGCAAGTCTTGGTGCATATAATAGTAAAATAAGGGTTTAGTTACCCGCATCGTACAGACCACAACTGCTTATTGTGTGTCTTTGTGTTCATCAACAAACAAACATATATATTAACAGCTGTATTAATATTGTTGCAGAAGAAATAATGTATTTCCTGAAATTCAAATGCAGTTGTCGATTTAATTGTTCGGGATGGCTGAAGCAATTATAAAACAAATAAGTATTTCTACGGGATTCACACCGTTAGAAAATAGTCTCCGATACCCGTGATGGGCAGAGCACAGATAGCTCATTGTGTAGATTTGTGCTTAATTCCAAATAAATAATCAATTAAAATTAATTAAAAAAGTACTAATACTACAGATTTGAGGAAAAAACAAAAGCAGTTGTACGTTACATAACTATTATACCTATTTGCCACTATGATACAGATACCATCAGGTACAGACTGAAATTGTTTCTAAAATGGGTTCATATACACAGTTTAATCAAGGAACTGGGAATAATACTAACCTGGAGATAAGTGTGAAGGAGCTTAAGTTGATTTGATTGTTTAGAACTTTCCCTGGATTGATTTATTAATAATTTCTAAGAAAGTAGGTTTCTTTTTCACCTTTCTCCACAGGTATGCAAAATTTTTCGCTTAAGCTGACGAATTTTAGTACTTAGTAAAAGGTCTCATTGACAGTGTCGTCCTATCTGTCTGTCAATCCCTGCATGACTTTCTTACAATTTATGCATTACTTTACCTTTACAAAAATCTTTGGTAGTGTGAAATCTTTCTTAATATTCTTTTACGGCCCAGCATGGCCACGTGGTTGCGGTTCTCGACTGGTAATTTGAGGGTCGCGGGATCGAACCTCGTCACATCATACATTTTTGACTTTTCAACTGTCAATTCCACTATTCGTTGGTAAAAGAGTAGCTCAATAGTTGGCAGTTGGTGGTGATGACTATATGCCTTCCCTCTAGTCTTACGCTGTTAAATTAGGGACGGCTAGCGCAGATAATCCTTCAGTAGCTTTGCGCGAAATTGAAACCAAACTAATGTTAATTATATGTTACATCTTTATCACAAATAAAAAGAAAGGCTATTTATACTGCAGAAACAAGTAAAAATATTTTCATGCATTGATATGTACAAAATTCCAACCACTATTATTTTAAATCTTAAGATAATGCAAAATACAAGCGCAACAAAAAAAAAAACTTTTTTCACAACACTAAATTTACACAGCAAGAAAGCAAGAATTAGAAACTCTTAAAATTGAAACTAAACAGTTTTCTTTTTAGCACGTACGTTAGTAGCTCAGAAATTGTGATTACTTTATACGAGTAGGTGTTTTATATTTACATGTGAACGAACAGATTTGTACGAGTTTGGAAACTATAAAGTAGGATATATTACTTATTGTAAAGAGAAATAGTCGTCTACCTTTCTTCCCAGGATACTAACAAACTAACATGGTTCTTCCAGAAGCTGGACATGAAATTGTCCAATTCTTAAACAGTGGGAATTTTGTACGTAATATTATTAATTGTTGATGGCCGCCGTTTATGGGTTAACAGATAGTTGAAATGACCCATGTAAATATCATTTTGTAACTAGGAGAAATTTACTGAAAATCACTACCTACTAAAATCATAGCAAATACAGTTAACGCACGTAATTATTTTTACCTTCAACTGGACAACAGGATGCTTCTTATCCTACTTCAGATAGGATTAACATGTATATTACCTGAAATGATTTTCTAAGAGCACCTTCAATGGATATTTTTAATGTCATCATGTATAAAGTTACTACTGAAGAGATGTTTACATACTGCTTTGCTATTGAAACACAAAGCTTCACAAGAGGCCCTCTGTGTTTTCCTCACCGATGGTATCAAAACTCGATTTTTAGCATTATAAGTAGGAGTGTGCTGACGTCTGGGTTTCGACACTTCAAAAATTAAGGATATGTTTAAGACGCTAAATTATTCGATTTACACCGAAAAAAGTGTTTTTCATAACTAAATATTCAAAGTGTTAGAAAACACTCTAGTGATTTGTGATCACTGGTAGTTCCATTTTGGACCTCACAGCACACATTCTATCACTTTTTCTCATTAGCTGGCATCAAGCACCGTATGATTACTCCAAATCGAAAGCAATTGCTGGAGAGCTAAAATGAGGTTTTTTTTTGTCATACGTCATGTGATTAACACACAATTATGGTATTAAAACACTTAATGAAATGCGTTATATTGTGTTGATTAAATGCACATTTTTGAAAACCTGTCACTTGTTATCCAGAAGATGACCTGTAAAGGTCGAAACGTTGTTCTGTACTGTATTTTAATTGAAGTTTTAATTCTCATAGAATCCTCCTTTAGAATAACTTTTTACTTCATGTGGGTTCTTAAGTCATCATGAATTTTTTATATCGTCGTTTTTGCTGCCGTTTAATTTAAAGGAAGTTGAATTACGTTTTAATCTCTCGATAATATACCTGTATTCAAGTTATTACTAATCTGCCTAAGTAGTCTCAAATAATATGTTCCTCACATATTTTCTTCACTTAAAAAAGATTCACAAAAATGGAAATTAAATTTCCGCTGTGAAATATTTACCCTAATAGTGACCTTACACGTTTGACAAATGTGACATAGCACTACACCACCTGTTATAATGTGACATAGCACTACACCACCTGTTATAATGTGACATAGCACTACACCACCTGTTATAATGTGACATAGCACTACACCACCGGTTATAATGTGACATAGCACTACACCACCGGTTATAAACCTTTATACCTGCCACTGAATCATAAGGTTGACTCTTCAGAAAAACTACTTCTAGGGAACATTAACCTTGTATAATACATCACAGAAGCCTCGTTTATTTGTTTGCAGTTAATCAAAAAACTGCACATGGGCTATTAAAACTTGGTTTCTCGAGTTATAAGTCCGCAGACACTGGGAGGGGCGGGCTAGAGGCCTCATAAGGCTATAGTAATAGTTTGTTGTTGTTGTTTTTTTGTAAATTTACGTTATCATTTTCCAGCTTAAGTTTTATATTTCTAGATACCTGAATAAGAATAATATAACTGTGTTTCAATGTTAAGTCTAAAGGCTTCTAACGCTAAAAACAGATATTCAACGGAGGTGCAAGCACAGATTGCCAATGATACGTTATTGCTAATATCTTATCCCGTATGTCTCCACTAGAGTTACAAATGTATATATTTGTCATCAGACCACCAAATGTAATTTTATTCCCATATTTCATTTGTTGAAAATTTCGATATTTATAGTTGTGAAATAATAATTAACATCAAACCTAACATTGTTGTATTTTCATCCTATTTCATTTAGATAAATTTAACCTCTTTTTTAAAGCTCATTTATTTTTTCTCTACGCTTAAACAAATTTAAGGAAAGAACAATATTGGCATTAAATATGAATTCTAGTCAGTTGAATAATGTTCAAGGATTAGTACTCAAAGTGAGTTGAAAAATATTATGTGCGTAGCCTTTCTTTGAGATGAACTGTAAGGAGGAAGACAATATATTACATTTTCAGCTCCAGTTTATTCAGGCTATAAAAGTCACCATGACAACACTAACAACATTCAGTTTGTATCCTAGAAAGAGCGGTAAAACTTTAAAATAAACGAAGATAACGTTTATATCTTTAATATTTTAAAATTAAAGAATTCCAATTTGCGCTAAAAATACTTTAGAAAAACTAAAAATAAATCAGGTGTAGAAATTACATCTGTAATTGGATTCAACAACTTGGATGAAAGGATCTTGAATAATTAATCTAAATTGTAGTACCGGTAGTAGTTAGGGAAGGAGTATTGCGGCCAAGGGACGCCACCTCACGCTGCTAAGACATCTAGGAGACGGGAGGGTCTGTGCCATCAAAGATGACGAGGTCATAGTTTCAAAAGTTGTGTCGTCATTGACGCGTTTTTAGGCCACTATAATAGGAGGCCACTAGAGAAAGAAACTAAATTTATGGAGCTGAAATTACAAGACAGGCGGCCATAATCGATAATAACGTAATATTATCACAAAGCAGAGAACGTGTTTCAAAGCTATCATGACACATTTAATACATGTTGTTAAATAATCATTATATAATTATTTCGTTCCTAGAAGAAATGCCTAACTCTAATTTAGTTACTATTAATTACCCTAAACAGGACGCTTAATACTAATTAATTAGTTAATCCTGGAAGGGACAGAAGATGCTAATGAAGGAGAAAATATGTTTCTAGGCAGCCATGAATCATATATTACATGCCTCAATATCAATATAATTTATCATTAATTTGATAGTTAAGTAAAACATGGCCCGCCATGCGACTTATAATCTGAAGGTCACGGGTTTGCATCCCCGTCGCGCCAAACATGCTCGCCCTTTCAGCCGTGGGGGCATTATATTGTGACGGTCAATCCCACTATTCGTTGGTAAAAAAATAGCCCAAGAGTTGGCGGTGGGTAGTGATGACTAGCTGCCTTCCCTCTAGTCTTACACTGCTAAATTAGGGACGGCTAGCACAGATAGCCCTCGAGTAGCTTTGTGTGAAATTCTAAAAACAAATAAGTAAAACATTGATAATTAATTCATCAGTAAAAAAGACACTTGATACGAACTCATTAGTTAATTAATTTGTCTTAAAAAGATGCAAATTATTAACTAATTAAAATACTTATAATTAATTCATTGATGAATTTATAATTAAGCTTTCATAAATAAGGACGATTAACAGAGTTTCATTATAATTAAGTAATTAAATTAAGTAAAATTAGTTCGTTATAGAAAAAGGGCACTAAATAGTTAATTGGAGCATCGTAAAAAATGTTTAACATTGATTCATCGGTTAATTAAATTTCCTGTCATGGCCAAGCGCGTTAAGGCGTGCGACTCGTAATCCGAGGGTTGCGAGTTCGCATCCCCGTCGCGCCAAACCTGCTCGCCCTTTCAGCCGTGGGGGCATTATAATGTGACGGTCAATCCCATTTTTCGTTGGTAAAAGAGTAGCTCAAGAGTTGGCGGTGGGTGGTAATGACTAGCTGCCTTCCCTCTAGTCTTATACTGCAAAATTAGGGACGGCTAGCACAGATAGCCCTCGAGTAGCATTGTGCGAAACTCAAAAACAAAACAAACAAAAATTTCCCGTCTTAAAAGGACAATATATCATTTGAAACTTATTCATTTCATTATCAAACAAGTGTTTAAATTTTTTTAGTGACATAATAAACTGTTAAAAACATTATTTAACATAGCATGTTTGAATGAGATTACAATATGTGGAGAAAATCATATATCTGGAATGAACAAATATATTTCGCAGCAGTACACAGCTAGTCTAAGGACCAAGTAATTAAAGTTTTGATTACAATTCAAAGTTTGCAACAAAAACATTGTTTACTATTACAATATTATAATAATAAATTTTAAGTAACATTCACTTTAACATTCAGTTTTCTTTATTATAAAAGTTATAAAAAAAACATTAGGAAACTAAATCAGCCATGCTCTTTATTTATAATTTAAAACTAACCTTCATTATACAAATAAAGACTTGAAAAGTATCGCACATTCTCAAATGTTAGGGAATATTTAAATATTTATTCATATAACAATGTAAAAGAAAACTTATCTACCAGACACATATAGAAAGGGTTTGTGTCAAAAACAATAAGTGTTTCGAACCTTTATATAAAGTGGACAAACAACTTAGAAGTTGTATTTCAGTATCCTTCAAGTTTCGTATGATAAAAGATAAAAGATACCTTTTCTTTCACGTTTTATAAATCCATTATACTAAGTTCCGATCTAGAACTCGAACATTTCTTATTTAAATATGACACGTAAAGTTAGACACATAGTCTTACCTTCTGAAGGTTTAATCATTTTAGCATGTAAAGAAATATTGATATATTTCATCTTACAATTTCTACAATTTTTATCTGACATTGAAAGTGTACTATACATAAATTCTTTCACAGTTTCACAATTCACATTTATTATTTTGAATAAAACAGTTATTATGGTATGACGAGCATTTGTCCTGCCACTAAATATAATAAATGAACGACTTACTGATTACTATTACTTAGAAAAAAAACAGAACTCTCAGACTGTCTAAAGTTAAGACATTATTAGTAAATCGCACACACAATATCTTGAAACAGAAGTTTGAGAATTACAAAGATCATACACAACCATTGTAGACACTGACGTAGTTTATAAATAACTGTCAAAATAGTTTTTATAGTTCAATTGCACATCATGAATATTAGTTTCTAATAAACTCCTATTTGATATTGAAAACTATCGTTTCATCATAATCCAGTGTCAAAGCGTTAATATATGTTTGTAAAAAACACATAATTAACACGCATACTGAAACATTTGTGAACAAAACTTCAAGATGTATTAACGTACTACAGGGTGGCCCATAAGTCCCTACCCATCCATATATCTTATGTATCCAGTGTATCTGTGTGCTATCCCTCATTCTCGCTGCATAATCTTATGCGACGCCATGTTCTGAGAGACTTTTTCCTCAACATAGCAGGGATTACTGTTTCAAATGCTGAGGTAACAGCTACCTTCAACTCATCATCATCATAATTGAATATATCATAATAACATATGGATGGGTAAAGACTTACGGGCCACCCTGTATTTAAGAAAACTCCTTAGTTTATAAAGTACTGACATACACTTCATGTAATAATAGCTGTAGTATGTACTTGGTCGAGCAGCTTACCATAAACGAAACATAACAGAAAATTTATTAAAGTTTATTTATTTTAGAAACCATTAAAAACATTATTAAACTGAACTTCACATACTGTTTCTGAAGAACTTAAAATTAATGTAAGTAAAGTTTTGTAAAGTAGCACACATACATAAGTTTATTGACTAACATTACAGCATACATATTGCAGCTAAATCAAATTGCATTTCTATTACACAACATGTTTCTAGTGGCAACTTTCGGAAGTATAGCATCACCAGCTATTATTACATCAGCCTATCTCTGAGGCATCCAATCAACACAAGTCGGCATCCTTTGGCTTTGATACTCTCTTCCTAAATATTACCGATAACTATGTGTAATAACAAAAAGAGTTTCCAAATGTACTTCGTGTTTTATTGCTAAAAACTGTGAGACAGAATAATTGCATTTATAACATAAGTAGCGTGATATGCACGTGAATATACACAAACCATATGTATAGGACATTCTTTTATTGCAAAAAAAGACGTGAATGCTTGAAGAGTTTTCTTTAAAAGCTCATTTAAAATGATCACAGAATTTCTCTCCAGTGGCCTTTGAGATATACCTTTGAATCTACTCTAATTAACCAAATATTTATTTTATCACAATGAAGATTTTACTGATTTCAGAAAACTTAGTTTAAGTTCATTTTCTATATGACATTCATTACACTGGAATTAAATAGAAATAAAAATTAGACGTTAGTTAGTAAGTAAAAAGACATTGAATTTTTACCCATAACATTTGTAACTACTCTACATCCTTAACAAAGAACAGGCACTTCTGTGCTTGTGGATCAGAAGTAGTTGGATTGACTGTGCTTATATACAACTTGGTGTATAAAGGCATATAAAGTAAGAATAAATATACGCGAGATAGTCTATATGTAGAGCATTACACGATTGCATACGGAAGATTGCTGGGTGCTCTTTTCAAAAAAATTATTCTTTTCGTGTTTTCCTTTTGATTAATGCATTTAAAATGAGGTTTTCCGTGAAAAACCAGTGGAAAAGTGAAAAAAAATCTTATTCCGTTGGTATCCTTAATTTGTATACACATCACGGTAACTTAGAGTATTAGAAATTATATTTTGTGCTTCAAAATGAAGAAAGAAAATTTCAAACAACTCAATGACTCTGATAGATAAAAGTATATTTTAAATTACCGCACGAGCGTGAACGTAATATGTTTTAATCATGACTTTGATTTTGTTAAACTAGTGATAGTTTTGCAACTATAAAGGAAAAGAAAGCACGTAGGCAAAATATAATGGTCTTATCAGGCCGTAGAAGTATGAAGTGATTCAATTTATTAAAAGTATTATTGTAGTATTAAACAAAACTTTCATCATTACTGACTGTCTCTCCAAGTAGAATGTTTTACGAACTTCCTAAAAGCGTGTTGAGCATTGGATCACAAAATGACAGCACTTGAGCTTCGGTATGTGTATAAGGAAAGGACAAACGGTTGATTCTGCAATGCATATACTGAGTGGTGTTTCAGAATGATTATCTTATTCCTGGACTCATTTCTTTATGTGTAAGTGAAAAAACACTCTTTATTCAGGATTTTCATATGCCATCAATACATTGAAACACGTTCCAGCATAATAATTAACACTTATTTGACAATTTTTAAGAGCCACAGGTATGCGAGATTTTATTTTTATTGATATGTTTTCTCTTTCTATTATAATTCCTGTGTGCTGAATCCGAAAAATGTTATACATTTTTATACATCGTCAATAGAATTTTTACTAAACGTCATGCGTACTTGTAAAAAAATGAATTCCTTTCATTTAAATCGGGTCACACTTCGTTATGCTTAAATGTTGACAACCGTTGGCTATAGATTGATCTTTTTTAGAACCCAAACATAATAATAAAAATTTTCATTGTGGTTAACAAAATAATAAGAGGAAGAGTTTTTTTTCTCGATTTTTAAATCTATCCTTACGTGATAGAACAAAAACAGAATATTATTTTCGAAATCTATGTGGACAAATTATGAAAAATTCGTTACAAAATAATTTTTATGAGGTATAAGTTCGCAGACTTTTGGAATTAGAAGTTCCACTACTGAAGTGGAGCCACAAAACTTTTTAGTTTTTTTTTTAATTTTGTGTAAAGCTACACGAGGGCTATCTGCGCTAGCCGTTCATAATTTAGCTGTGTAAGACTAGAGGGAAGGCAGCTAGTCATCACCACCAACCGCCAACTCTTGGGTTACTCTTTTAACAACAAATAGTGGGATTGATCATAACATTATAATAACTGGAAACCACGGCTGGAAATTCGAGCATGTTTGGTGCGAGCGGGATTCGAACCCACGACCCTCGGAGTACGAGTCGAACGCCTTAACACGCTTGGCCATACCGTGCTCCTATATCTTTTAAATTAAGGAACAAAATGTTACAGTTTAGCATTATACAATAGTTATTCAAAGTGTGATAAGTATTAAACATGAGATGTATAGCATCATTGTATAATTTAGTAAAATACAATACTGTGGGTGGAAGTTTTTCCGAAATTTGGTTCAACTTTAATAAATTTTATTTTTAAAATGTATTTCAAAGAGGTGATTTGATACACTTTCTACTTCGAAACAATTTTTAAAGAAAGTGTTTCTTTATGAGACAATCCCCGTTTCTTTCAACAAACCGATTTTTAATTAATAAGTGAACAAGAATATATAAACAATTCAGTTGATATCTTTTAACTTATTGGTTAATAAAAGCTCACGAGTTATACTTAGTCTAGTCTTATAACATGAAAAACAATTAATTCGAGCCAGCTATAAAGATGGATAACAAATATTTGTTTAACTGGAAACCAAATTTTAATTTAAAATAGTTTTTAACACTTACACATGAAATGTTAACATATCAAATAACTTTAGAATTGATACCAGTAAGCTTATATTTCTTGTTAAATTTACACTAAATACCTCACTTATTATTATTATATTTTCATAAAGCATTGGAAATTTTAAGCTTGAACTCACAATATACCTTACTTAACTTTATTACAATTGAGCACAACAGATCAAATAAGTTTAGTTTTTCTAGGCGGATCAAACCATCATTGAATACGTCAACTTATTATTTTATAGGCAAGATATAAAAATATAATTATGAGTTTTGCTTCAATTCGTATATGTGAACGTTTATGACCTAAGTTATCAGCACAAAGGAAATCATTATAGTTGTACATGTCTTGAAAAAGGTCTATATCTATTCATAAAGATATAACCGAAAATTTAAAATATTCCTTCTTCTCACTATTCAATCTTGTCAGTTATCATTTAAAGTTTGCTTATCTCCAGTAAGATATTACTTCCTGAAGAGAATTTTAAGGAACTGCGAAAGCGAGAAACATAAAAGTTTAGAACAAGGCTTGATAAGAATAATATTTGGCCTTCAAGATCGAAGACGAGATATAAGCTCATTTTATAAAAGCTATTTTGAGAAGTTGACGGTCTGCCCTTCCTTTATCTCTTGGTTGCCAAATAGCCAAATATCACATATTCCTAAAAAATAACCATGCACACATAAAAATGTAAAATAATCTGTTTTCAGGGAATTGATCCCGAATATCTCGTGAGCGGTTTGACGACGAGTTTAGCATACTTTCAAAGTTTACTTATTTTACGCCAAAGTTCCACATAACTCTTTATACAAGCCTTAACCACGTGCACTTTAAAAAGATTAACATACGAGTAAGAATTTAGTCTTTTCCTAACTTATTTTACTTATAAATAGTTTATCTTGAAAGTGCTTCTTCTATATGGAAAACGCCAAACTACGTAAAGTGAATTTCTGAAACTCGGAAGTTGCTTTGAACAATATGCAAAGTTTAAACTGTATGTTAGCTGTTATCAAATGATTTTATACAGAGCTAAATAAAACACCAACACTTTACTCACACGCACGAATAACTTGATTTGAATAAACACAGTAACACAATATTTCTAGTTTGAAAGTTAATCCTCTTTTCGCCTCATTCATCTGAGGGTGTAACTGAGGGTAAGAGTGACTACAGCTAGAGAGGTCAACGGTTCGATCCCGGCCATTACTTTATGCGTCATAACTTTGACTCACACCCAGTGGTACAGTTGCAGTGGTATTTCTGTGGACTAACAACGCTAGAAACCGGGTTTCGATACCCGTGGTGAACACGTAGTCCATTTTATAGCTTTGTGCTTAATTGCAAGCGAAACAAAACAAATCGACTCGTTCTACCCGTCTATTTATTGCCATATGTGTGTTTCTCATAGGTTCACAAATATGAAAAATTGTGAAATTCTACACTATAATTAACATTACTGAGTGTCAACTAAACTTTGTAGATATATAATAACACAAAAATTAGTGAGTAACAATAATATATTCCTCATTCAAGTCAGTAATTCTAGACTTAATATTACAGTTTGTGCAAACGACATTGGATTCATATAAATAAAATAGAATAAAGCAAGATAATCGAGGTTTCAGTGTTGTCGATTTGTTTCAATTTTTTAGAGATTAAATAAAACTTTGCTGCACTTATCCTTAATACCAGTATTAAAGATAGCTCGAATAGTATTAATAGGTGATTAAAATGAGCATTATAAAACAATGAACTTAACATAAAACAATCTTTAAAAATATCTTATAAGAATTCATAGTGTTATTGGCAGTTGTCATTTTAAAGTCATAACAGATATTGTCTCCCAAATGCATCGGAAATATTCAATCTACTAGAGGAAATTTAAACTCTGATGTTATACTAGCCAGCAAACATATAAAATCAATTAAGGGTATGGAACTATGTGCTAAGACTCACAACATCTCATCTCATATTGCCCTTCACTGTTTGCAATAGGAAGACAGTTATTGTTAAAATTTCTTGTAGTTCCTAAAGTAGAAACACATGTTAAATTATTCATTGATAAAATGAAAGTTAATGGTTGCAAGAAATGGCATATAAAAGTGTTTGTATATTTTTCATAATAAATAGAAATTATTTTATAAAGTAAATTCTTAATTTTGGAAATTACCTAATAAAGAACTGAGAGATCGCTAGGTTATTCTTGGTGTCGCTGGACTTGTTCAAATTCGCTTGGGTCATACTTAAATCTTCAAAAGAAACATTTGGAATTTAAGAACTATTAAGAAGAGTTTTTTGGTTATGTTTTAATTTTTTTTTAAAGAGTATTGTTTGGAAGCTTTAAGGTTGTATCTGGTGTTAAGGGCAACTGTCTTCTAATAAATGGCTGCAGACAGCGAAAGACAGTTGGAGTTGAGACGTTATAAGCGTAAGCACTCAGTTATTAACCTTCAACTGATTTTGAATTACTGCCGCATCGTTTAACGTCACCACTACATTTTGTATAACAGACAGACTATCCCCAACGATTTGGTAACCATGAGTGCAGACATTATCTGTTATGGCTTAATGTCGACAACTAGAATTTATCAAGGAAAATATTTATGTAGTTTCATTATAATGTTTGTTTCTGTATATAGATAAATTTGTTGTTATTGTTTATTATTAAGCACAAAACTGCACAATGGGCTGTCTGTGCTCTGTCCACTACGGTTTCTATTAATGTATGTCCGTAAACATATCGCTGTGCTACTGGGGGACATATACATATATATAAGAAAATACTAGAGTATCAGATTTCCCTCTTTCTTTATTAATTCTTTACCGAACCTCGTGATTTCAAAGGTCAATCTTCCTCTAAGTAACCCCGACGTTCAAGCAAAATGTTTTCGTAATTATTGAAACTATACTTTTATGTAGACATAACTTTATGTAAATGTATGATATTTTATAATGAATGTGGTAATAATCACAGCAAGACAGTCGAAACATCACTATAATGAAGAGTTTTGAAGAGTAACTAATGTGAAAAATAATAAGTAAAATTTAAAGCTGTTTTCACTCCACATATAATTTTTCAGTATGTAAAGGACCAATCTGTTAACAAACAGGGAAATTAATGAATTAAGACAGCGTTTATCTATACATAAACAACTTCACTTGTAACACTGATTTTAGGAAAACGGAGTACGGACGGTTTGTTTAAGGGCTCAAGTTTATTTAATAACGAAAGCAAATTAAAGTTTTGACATATTCTGGAAGATGCATGAGTATTATCGAATTTTTGTTTTTATTCAGAGTAAATTTTTATATATATTTTACGACAAACGCATAGAATAAATGACTACACTCTGTTACTTCAGAAAGTTAATGAACGCTGATATTACTTGACAGTGAACGACGTAATAAACCCTCTTAATATTTCGGTTTGTGTAATTGTAAAACTAACGCAGGTTTAGAATTAGTGTTTTCTCATAATATTATTGTGGATTATATTTATATATTAATTTGATTTTATATAACTACAAAGCGATAGTTTGTTTTTCTTTCTCAGTGGGACAGAGGTTTGTTTGTTTGTTTTTGAATTTCGCGCAAAGCTACACGAATGCCATCTGCGCTAGCCGTCCCTACTTTTGCAGTGTAAGACTAGAGGGAAGACATATAGTCATCACCAACCACCGCCAACTCTTGGGCTACTCTTTTATCAAGGAATAATGGGATTGATTGTCACATTATGACGCCCCCACGGCTGAAAGGGCGAGTATGTTTGGTGCGACGGGGATTCGAACCCAAAACTCTCAAATTACGAATCGAGCGCCTCAACCACTTGACCATGCTGGGACAACACAGAGGTAAGTTTAACGACTTACAACACTAAATTCCAACGTTCGATTCTCCATTTGGACACAGTAGATACCTCAATCTGCCTTTGCTCTCAAACAAATAAACAACTATGTTTTGTTAAATAACGAAGTTAACTTTTGAAGAAAAAGTGTAATCTGAAAATAAAATGATAGGACAACTATTACACAACCAATTTTCAAAATATTTTACTGTAATTTGTGACAACGTATCAAATCACAATTCGTTATGATCTTTGAAACTCAAGTAATAAATACGTTGTATTGGAAGCTTTCTTTTGTAAAGCATAAAAATATTGTAACACATTATTCACCGGCAATTTAACCAACAACGAATACTCTTGTAAAATATTATATTAGAATCATAAAGTCATCCAAGTGTAAGTTTTGGTCCGTCTAGATAGTTTAACAGCAAATGTACAAAAAATAGGAAGCTAAAGTATCTGAAGTCAAACAGAAATTGCATTTTTCAGCACATAGTTCTACGTTATTAAAGTAAGAGACTTTTTTTTTTAATATCTTGCCAAGATATACGAAGGATAGCCATCATAATTTAGCAGTGAAAGACTAGAATGAAGGAATCTAATTATCAGCACCCACCAACGATATTTGGGATACCATTTTTACAAACACATTGACCGTCACATCATAACGCTCCCACGACTGAAAGGTAGAACATGTCTGATAAGATGGAGATTCGAACTCGTGACTCTCATGCTGAGAGTTGAGCGCCCTAACCATCCAGCCATCCTGGGCCTCTTGGTTAAAGTTTTTCCTTCAACATGTATTGTGAACTGTGTTTTAGTATGATGTCCTAATTTACTGATATTACTCTTCGAAGAGTAAACTATATATTGCCATATATTTCTTTTGCAAGTTGTCTCTGTTATTATTTAGTAAGCTTGATCAGACGATGGTCAATGTAAGGCTGTGGTATAAACTTTTGGACTATCGTAAAGATCTTTATAGGACCATTTCAAGATAACAATATCATTACTATGTACCAGGTATTGGTCGTATGGACCTATGATACAAAATATTATCTTGGCGGAGTGGCATATTGATTTTTTGAACAACAAAATGAAACGTAGCCATAAACCTTGGAACATGTTCCTATCTAGCTTTATCAGTATCAATAAGTGTGTAAGTGAATGGCCATGACTTGTCGATTGCAGATTGCAAATCCAACTATTGTCTCTGTATACCCTTGCCTTTTTATCCTCTGGGTTCTGTAATGTGATCGTCTAACTCACTATTTGTTGGTTTGTATTGAAGTTAAGAGATTCACATCACTATGCAAAACTTACAACCAATCACCACAACAACCACTATTGTGAGTAAATTGTTATCCCAGGTCTTCCAAAGTAACGACGTTTGCACATAAAATACAGCAGATAATAATTTCTTTTATGTGAAAGCTAGGGAATTGGACGATATTATTCAGAGAAGAATAAAAGTGCAAAACTGGCACGTGCTAGATTACTTTCTAGGCGGAACTCAGGGAAGGTAGTTTAGCCTGAGAGTAAAAACCTATCATAATTTCAATTACGATATACTACTACTGTGAGAAGTCTATCATGTCTCAAGAGAGTATAAAGTATTCTTATTTGTACGTATTATAATACGTATTTCTTTAAATATTTCAGAAAAATAACGTTGTTGGCTTTATAATTAAAATCAGAGCAACTGCTGCGTGCTGTTTATCAGTGTTTTTTTTTTTAACAAAATTTATAATGGACAGGGTTGTAAAATTCGCTTATTTTAGAACAGTTAATAGCTTAAAAATAATGAAGTATTTTCTCTAGAGTTTTGAAAGAAGAAACTTAATTGAAACTAAAGGAAGATTTGTATGAGTAATAATATGTTGTATGAGCCTTTTGTATGTGTGTGTGTGTGTGTGTGTGTGTATTACAACAAGTTTAAACATATTATTGTTGAGTTCTTTATTATTTCCCAAAGACTGCTTACTAACAGTTTTTATTTTGTGTAGAGCGAATCTTTAAATTAACCTGAACTATAATTAGAGGTCATCTGAGCTCATCTCACGGAGCTAATTACATACTTACTGTCCTCTAGTATTTAGTGTGACCTTCTGTCACATACTGCCCTAAGAATGTAGTGTTAACTTCTGTAACGGAGCTCATAACATACTTACTACTCTCTTGTACTTGATGCTAACTTCTTTCATAGTGCTAGCTACATATTTACTACCCTCTAATTCTCAGGAAAGTTATGTAAATTATGAGCGTACTTTATGTGTGAAATCGTTTAACGTTGAGGATATAATTTTAAGTTCTAAAAGAAACTAAAAAATAATAATTACAGATTCAGTATTGCTGGAATATGTTTCATTATTATACGCGATTATCACAAAAAACTAATAACAGTAACTATAATAATGTAGATTTACCTTTAGACTTAGGTTTATTATCAAACAACATGTAAGTTTCAAAAATTTTTTGAAAGTTAACAAAACGTAAAATTTTTTAGCTCAATGTAAATGTTTGAGCTTTTCCATTCTAGTTGTTCAAATGTAATTAAAATGAGTTAGATATTCCTAAAGGTCAGGCCTGGTTTGCTGGTTTGCGAGTAAGGATGCTGTTCAGAAGGCCTAAGGCTGCATGAGTGATGACTTTGAACACACTTGTTAATGTGTTATAAGAGTGAAAATTAATATCGTTATAAAGCTGAAAACTATACAAATCTTTTGTGGCAGTGGATATTTCTTCAAATTTAAGGGCAGCCACACCTGAACCATAGGGTTTCTGATATGATGTTCTGCTAATATTCAAGTTGAAAAATACCAAATTATTAAGAAAGTTTTAATTTTATTTTGTTTTTTACACTATCGAAAAGCACAAACTAACGTTTAAATTTGTTTGTTTTTCTGTAAAAACTACGTAAAGAGCTCTTTATGACACATGTCGAACACACAATTTTAACATTATAAGCCCAGAGGATTTTCTGTTAAGCCATCATGCGACAACACTAACAAAATAAGCTTTTTAATAACTTGAGACGAAACAAAACAAACACAAACTAAGTATATTTTGTTCAGATGCAATATTAAAATTGTTATGGGACAGAAACCTTGAACTAACTGGTTAATCAGCTTAGAACTTAACAAAGCATATGAGTTTGTACTTCATAACTGTGGTGGTGTAGGCACCCCTCAGGTTCGATAATGTATTATAACAATGCGAATTTTCCATAGATAATGTATTCTAATAATTTCATGACTATTTAAATTACAGTAAAATTATCTCCCAACTCCACTGATAAAAATAATCATAACTTGCTTTAGTGTTATTTGATTATAAATAAGCTAACACCTCTGAGATCCTCAAAAGATAATGTATATTTCTTTAGATTTTTGAAAAACAAACAAACACATTCAACCTAATTGCTGGACTTGGTTCCCACAAATTGCCATAACATTTCTGCAGCCGTTGAGTCAGATAATACTTGTTAACAATCCGGATATATTCTTCCTTAATTTTAAGCCAATAGACTATAATTACTATCTTTTGCCAGAGTAATGAACTGTGACTCTTATTACATACTCACGGCTTCAAAGTGCTAAACGAAACTTTTTGATAGCAGGCTGCGAACCATAAATTTCGGGTTCACAGCTCGAGTACAGTAATGCCAGGTTACCCGAATGACCTATTAAGGATGACATAAACGACATCACAACTTTGGGAAGTGAGTGAATAGCAAATTGTTTATCCACTTACCAGATGTGGAGCTTGTGCTGTCATGACAGCATTTGTCATGTTTTATTATGTAACGTTTACCAATATTTCTATGCCAAAAATAGTCTTTGGATAATTATAACTGCCTTAAATAAACCTGCTTAATACTATGTGACCTACTTGGTCGGAAAATCTAAAAAAAAAAATCTGCCTGTTTTCTTTAAATATTTTTATTATCACCATTAAAGTGAATAAAAAATTATGTTCTTTTTATATTCTTTCATTAAGCACAAAAAGCTTGGTTGTTCCTTTATTATGCTGAATTTTACACAAAGCTACACGAGGGCTACACTGTAGCTATACTTAATTTTGAAGATAAGGCAATTTGTAAAAAAACATCAACCATCAACTCTTAAGTTACTCTGTACTAACGATTAGTATAGTTAACCGTAACATTGTAACGTTCAACTGCTGAAAAGGTTAGCATTTTCAGAGACAAGTTTAATCTTGCAGCACACCCTTACCCAAGTGGTACAGGGGTAAGTGTGCGGAATTATAACGCTAGAAACCTGGTTTTGATACTCGTGGTAGGCATAACACGGATAACCCATCGTGTAACTTTGTGATTAACTACTAACAAACAAATAAATTGATCTCCCAAACCATAGATTGTTAGCCTAGTTACTTCGTTCCAGGTCTCGTATTGACAGTTGGTGTGACAGTGGACATCTGCAGATACTACATTGCGTGTTTTGTTCAACATCTGGAAGATGGGTGTCTTTTCTGAAGAAAGCATGTACAATGTATTATATTTCAGTCTTTACCCTACATTGTTTTGTCTAATGCTAATTGTGTATCATGAACAAATATATTTTATGTAACAAATATGGTCTTTATAACGATAAATTTCTGAATTTAATGTAAACAAGGTATTAGTTTCAATAACTCTTAATATCATCATTTCACTTATTCCACAATAAACTAATCAATTTTATATCAGTGTCATTTCAACAAATTATTTATATAAATATATGATTATTTGAGATTTTACTTAGTTAAAGCAGGATTTTCATAACTATGTTACATTTACTTATCTATTATTCCATTCAGTTAAAAACAAGTCATTCAAACCTATGATCATAAATCGTTATGAAATCTTTCATATTATTTTTTCATATTCATTTTCTAGATGAATGAGTATCTTATAGAATAGCACAGTTTTGAAGTAACTAAATGTTATTTAGATTGGTTACTTTAAACTAAAGATATCAGAACGATAAGTTTCTCTATGACCAAATTTTATTTTAAACTTCCCTTACAGGTGAGTTACTAATCCTTGCAAATATGCGGGACCCGTTCTTATTAAAGTATAAACTATTCATTTCAGAAAATGATTCTCCTCCCATTTAACTGATCCCAAAAACCAACCAGCTAAGATGCTTATCCTAATATATCCAGCTTAGCATTTAACCGTAGTGACCCACTCAAAATTTCATCTCTACAATTAATTCTTGGCAATATCACTCACGAAATTAATTTATGAGCTTTATATCTTTAAATGATTTTATTAACATTTCCTACTTATTAATTGACTCCTCTGACTTGCTTTTCCTTACATCGTTTGCCTCTACGTATACAACAAAGACTGCATCATTGCCAGTCCTCTTCAATACCCCTCTTTCTCTGTCTTTCACCTGTGCCCTAAATTAGCATAATCTAACTCTTTCTCTCCCTATTTATCTCACAGTTGTTGTTGATGTTTTTATCAGGCTCAAAGCTATACAAAAGGCTTTAATTGCTCTGCTCACTATGGGTATCGAAATCCAGTTTCTAGAAGTATAAGTCTACGGGCATGTAACTATGCCACTGGGGATGAATACCCCACAGACTACTGTATTTACATGTTGTGTTAAGGAATCATATATAAATTCGTAATCCGTATCCTTCTCTATTTAATTACTTTTTTCTCTCAACAGTTTCTCATATACTTAAACCAAGGGCTGAAATATGTTGTTGAATATAATAGGATTTTTACAGGTTTACTGTTTTAAACTCTAATAATACCCTTTCTAACTTTCTGAATGTTATTGCTAACATTGACAGGCGACTGCGTTAGTGTAAGAACGTAAGTTATGACAGTGAAACCAAGAAAAAGTTAGTGAGAGATAAGATCTAGACTGTATATAGCCATGAAGAGTGCAAAGTGGAGAGTTTTAAAATGCTATTATCGTAGTTTGTATTATACTAACAAAGTAACGAAGAACACTTCGCCCTGTCAGTTGTGTTATAAAGTAACTGAACCAGCCTTTGTAGACTTCTGACGTAAAAGAGCTAATATCTAAAGCTCTAGATATAACCGTATTAAATGAAGGGGTAATGTAAGGGAACTTATCACTAACTGTACTGTAATAACAGATTAGAGGAGAATAATTTGTCTCATCAGAGAGTGTTCTAAAGTAAATGAACTAGCCCGTGTCAACATCTGATGTAAAAGAGAAATATTTAAAGCTCTAGATATAACTATCATAACGTATAGGGTAAAAAAAATGTTTTGTGTGTACGTATGACTTGTTTTGAATATATTACTTTAAAACTAGTGGCTTATGTGCTATCTGTTTATTGTTTGAATTTATTGCAGACAAGTCATTGGAACCTAATGTAAATAATCCGTTGTCTCAATACAAACTTGGCAACGATTTAAAATAGCAATTATTACAGTTAATTTTGATAAACGAGATTTAACTTTAACTCTCACTTTATATGACGTCTTGTACGCCCGGCCCCTTAGTGACACAGCGGTAAGTATGACTCACACTGCTAAAAAACGGGTTTTGATACACGTGGTAGGCATAGCACAGACAGGCCATAACGTAGTTTTGTGGTTAATTTCAAACAAACCAAATCAAACTTGTATATCCGGAAAAAAAAGCATCATATTCTGAGAAGTATTATTTTTCTGTTAGTTACTATTTCACTTTCAGTTACAAATTGTAACATTTTACCCTCTTTTTCAATAAAGGTTAACACTGCTACTACTGATCATTTTCTTTCTGGATAGAAAAACAGATGATTTCTAAAAACGGAGTTATCACTGAAGAGCTAGCTTTATGTATATTATTTATGTAAAAATTTATTTGAATTTTTGGGATAGCTTGTTGAGGTAAAGCACATTTAGCCTTCTTGTTTTTAACGCACAATATTTTGTAACAGTTAAATATAATTTTTTTTAGTATTAATATTTGCTTTATATCTTATTTGAAATATCTACTGAGACGACAGAACTTATCATTAGTTAGCATTTGAAATTCTGAGAAAAGCCTATCGGCTGTACCTTAAAGAAGTGTCATCAAACTTTGACAAATGAACGCTGAGAGAAATACGATGATTGCAATTCTGATCCAGTTGAACAGCTGCCAAGGCAAAAATGAGTTTGTAACAGTCAGCAGTTTCTAGTACCACTTTGGCACATTCAATCCCGTCTAAAATCACCGTGAAAGTATGATAAAAAAGGAAAACTTTGCATCTAAATTGTTTTTTTTCCTCAAATGTTTTGTAACTGTATTTTGAAGAAAATCGGAAAAGAATCAGACCGTGAATTTCAAACAGATTCCATTAATAAAAATAAAACTGTGAAATAGTGCAACAAATACTTTCAAATATAAAGTACGTACTATGTTTAATGTGCATCTTTTAAAATACTCTCCAAACCGTAACGGCTCAAGTTATAAATTAAACTTAATGACGTCGTTACATGAAATTACTTTGGTAATAAAGACATGTTTCAAGGTTTAATGTTCTATCAATTTAACAAAAAAAATGTTTAGATTGGTATAGGAATATTCTGAGATACATTTTTAGTTCTTAGATAAACATGTATAGTTTAGAATTTTTATTTATAAATCTTTGTTCTTTGCATGAATGATAACAAAATATTGATCACGATTTGATGAGTAAGTAAGAATTCTAAATAATTGTATTTGTTTCTGTGAAACTTTTTTATTCCTTGACTGACACCTTGTGAACAAACGGGCTAAACAGCTGGATCAGAGATCCTTTGTGTTATCCAGGTCAGAGCACTCTATAGTTTGCTTCTTCTTTATGGGTATTTGGGTATGTTGGAAATTTTGATACCCAGAAGGGTCAAGTGCAAAAGACCTCTTTCTCCATTTCTTACTTTCATTTCCTGCTACTACTATGTTGTAGTTGTAGTGCTTGAAGGCCAGAGTAATAAATAATCTTCATTACTGTCCATATATTGTCTTGAATTGCTTTTCTTCATTAAAATAATTTAGTGCATTATGCAAGAGTCTATCGGATAAGTTTGCACACTTGTGCAGAAATATGGATGAAGTACTGCGCGGTACTTTATAAGTTGAGGTTATGATTAAATTTCGTATTTTTGGTAGTTTGTGTAGTTGTTTTTTGTGATATGTTTAACCATGCTGAACACGTGTATTCTATAATAGGTCTAATGTATGTTTTGTAGATATTTACGACATTATCAGGAGAAGTACCTTGATTTTCACCCGATAAGCTTCTTTCATAAGTTGCTTTTTTTCAGATTCTAGTCAGGATATTGTTAGTTTGCTGTATCCGCGTTAATTTTGAATCGTAAGTTAGTCCTAAAAATTTGGCCGAGGTAGCAGTCTGTAAAAGTGATCCGTTCATGTATAACTTCGGTGGATTTTTTTTCAGTTTATTTAATCTGTGAAAAGTATTATTTGGTTTTTCAAAATATTTATTTTTATTTTATATTTCTGACAATATTCTTCTAAGTTATTCACGACTGGTTGGAGGCTCGTTGCTGCTACTAAAGAAGCGGGATCTACTTTTCCAGGCCGCTACATCGTCAGCAAATTCTGATGCAAAACCTATGTTTTGGTCCGACAGTGGCATATTACTTCCATACCTGATAAATAAGATAGGGCTAACTACCCTTTCCTGTGGGACTCCTGCATCAGATGGAAAAGACTTTGAATAGGCCCCATTTACATCGATGTTACACGCTCTCTTTTCCAGAAAGTTAGATAGCCAGGAAATAGTTCTCTGAGGTAAAACCCATTTTCGTAAAGCGGCATCGTAATCCGTGATGTCAGACCGTATCGAATGGTTTCTTAATGTCGAGAAAACAAGCTACAGTGCATTCGTTCTCTTTAAAACTGTCTATAATTGTTACTGTTAATATGATTAGGTGGTCTGTAGTTTGTCTATATTTACTAAATCCGTTTTTAATTTCGGGTAATTTTGAGTTTGCTTCCAAGTATACTGATGGTCGGTTACTAATTATTCTTTCTAATATTTTACCCATGCAGCTGGTTAGACTAATCGGAAGGTGATTGTTTGGTTTATTTGCTGGCCTTCTTTCTTTCTGGAAAATTAAAATTACGGTTTGCTTCCAAAAAAGAGGGATATATCCAGCTGTAAATTATAAGTTAAATAGAGCTGTTAGATGTTCACATAATCCTGAGTACCATCTTTTAGGAGGATGGCTTGTATTCCATCTTCTCCTGGTGCTTTGTTTTTTTTTTGTATTTTTGATGGATACCGTTATTTCTAAGTTGATGAGTGCTCCAGTCTATTGTTTTATCTGGTTTTATCGATGTTTACTGGGAATCTTGGCATGTACATGATTTTGTTCTATTCAACGAAGTTATTGACTTTATTATAAAAATATCTGTTCATGTCACGTTCATGGTGTGTTTTGAACGTGTTTTTCAGGTGATTTTTAAATATCTTTTTATTTTTCTTTGTTAATGTAAGCTCTTTTGCCATGTGATTCTAGTGGTGGGTGCTCTTAATTTTTCCTGTGTTGATATATCATTTCACGTGTGTCCAGAATTATTTTGGATCTGTTTTATGATTTAATTGTCAGCAGAAGGTGTCCTAACTGTCTTGTTTTTGTTGTCAGATTTGATTTATTATTTTATTTCTTATTGTATTTATTTTTACTTTTAGTGCCAGATTTCGATTTTGTATTACTTTCTGCGAATATTTCTTCTTTCTTTCATTAGGTGTACTGTTTCCTGATGTGGTTGCCATATGTGTGTTGATGTGGAGTGTTTTTGTTTTGGTATTGTACTGTTGGCTGCATGTATTAGGCACTCGGAGATTATATGATTATATGCACCTATATTTGATGCGTCAGAGGCAAAGTTAATTACTTCTGGTGGTAAAGTTTGGTCTATTATTAGTTGAAATTCTGGCCAATTAGCTTTTTCATAATTTAATATATCTTTTACTTTAATTTTTTTTAAGTGGGGGGGAGATTGAAGATACACCAGACTGGAAGGTGGTCACTATACATATCGTGTCCAACTGAGAAGTTTATGAATTTGCGACACATATTATTCGAGCACAGTCATAAGTTCAGTACTTCACTGGTGCTATGTGCTTACGAGATATGTGTCGGTGTTGCATCATTCAACAGATTTAACAGATATTAGTTTCTGTTAGAAATTTATAAAGTATTTTACCATCAGAGTGTACATCTACAGTTAAAGATGATATGTTACTAGTTAGGTCTTCTATAATTAACGATATTGGGGTTGTGGTTATATATCAAGGGAAATAGATTGACTAGGTGAGCAGTAAATGCCCGCCACTGTAACTTCAGTGTTATTTTGACTTCTTTACATCTATTGCTACAGATTCATTTGCGGATACTTCATAGTTCTATTTCTCTCTCATGGGTATTTGGGTATTGATGTTTATATACCCGTGAGGGTCGGGTTTCTTCTTTCTTTTCATATGTTTTAGCAACTGTCAAGTGTATTTATACATTGTACATGGGGACTGGAGTAACCCGCACTTACTCAGGCTTCTGTCAGGGCAATGTCCATACACTATCTACAATACACTTGGTGCAAATAAATCATTTATCCTCAATCTCGTAATAACAATGTGAACACAATTTTTATTTGTTTATTTAAAATTGTAGCAGAACTTCAAATAAATTCATTTTTATAATAACAAACTTTAATATTTATTCAAAGTTAGGAGTCCAAAGGACAGAGAGAACTATTTGTTTTGTTCTCAATTGTACAAAAAGAAATGAAAAAATATAAGATTTATCCTCCATCTCACAATAATGAATGCTATTTTATTAATTAAATCATGTTATTTCGGAATTGCTTTATAATATATGTGTATATTTCCCCAAAATTTCGTGTTGCACAAGATAATTGGCGATATTTTGTTTGTTACACAATGGAAGATTTGTGCTCTCCCCATCACGGCTATCGAAACACGATTTTTAGTTTTCTAAGTTCACAGGCATACCAAAGTGTCAGTAGAATGGGCCAAATGGTAATAAGTATTCATATGATCGTGTTCAGTGAAGTGTCTGCAGTAACTGAGTGTTTACAAATGGAGTACAACTGTTGTCTTGTATATTATTCTTTCATATCAATTTTCTGGTTGAATTTACATTATTACTTTTAAATAAAAATTATTAGGATATGTTTTTGTTTAAGTATATTCAGTTCAAGAACGACTGGACCATTTTAAAGTACACAAAACATGTTTTACTAGTGGTTTTATTTTATGCAATGAAGTTATTGAATTTAATTTGTGCTTTGGCAGTTATAGATTGAAATGTATCTTGGAAAGAGCGAATATGTGTTGCTACATTATCTTTGGAAATATTTTTTCTAATTTAATTTTGTTAAAGTAACATGTTTAAGACCCATGATCTAGTAAATGGGCGAGTTTGTTTTCTGGTTTTCTTCAAAATTGAGGCTTAATACTTGACTGTTTTTCCTGTCAGTTAACAAAAAACATTTAGCTTGATTTGGAGATATTTTGACACGAATTTCTAGTGGATAAATAAACTCGTATCGTTTAGTTTTTTCTGTATAAACATTTGTATTTTGTATGGATGATAATAAAATACTTATAACGATTAGATTATTAAGAAGGAATGTTAAATAATAGTGCTAGTTTTGCCATATTTTTTGTTTTCTTGATTGATATTCAATGCATACATTGAGCTGAACAGCTAGGTCAGAAACCGTATAATTACTCATATTAAAGACCCATATGTTTCCTAGGTTGAAGACTCCTGTAGCTAGCTGGATCTGAGAAGTTTGTCGCTTGAATATATTATAAAATAAATTCATCAATGAGCGTTAACTAACAGAGTAAAACTACCGTATATGTGATCTGTTTCTTAAGACGTAACTCTGAATCAGTTACAGAGTGAAACTATCATATATGTAATCTGTTTCTTTAGACGTAACTCTGAATCAGTTCTCTACATATTTGATCAATGGACGTTAATTCACTGATCATTTGTTCTTTTAGACCAAACACTGTAGTAGCTCACTATGTAATTCACCAATCACTTCAAAACTCATGCTACAGCAAATAAATGATTATTTGTGATTATTCGTACAAGAAGGTCTATGATTAGCACAGTGCAATCTCCTGTTCCTTAATGTATCTGTTTTTCCATACAAATAACTAGGCTTAATATGTTATTTAAAACCAGAAATACATATTATTCCCAATCTACGTATTAAAATCTATTTTACGTTCACATGTTTTAGAAGTAGAATATCTAATAGTTAATGGTCTTAGTTGGTAATTACATTCATTAAATACCACTCATGTTTTATCGTAGCCCAATATGTTATCATTAATATATGTAAGTGAAATCACACATACTGAAACATATGTTAACAAAACTTCAAAGTATACTAATATGCTACTTATGAAAACAACTGAGTTTATAAAATGCTGAACTGCAGCCCACTTTAGTAATACTTGAATACACTAATGATAACGAATTGGGCAATGATAAAACACGAGTTGTGCATAAAAATTAAAAATGGAAAATTTTATTATATGTTCAAACATAATTGTTGGGAACTGATATTCGTGGGGTGTAATTTATCAAAAACGACTAAGCTGGATATACAGTTATCTGATATTTGATATTTATCTGAACACTTGTTGTTGTTTTGAATTAAGTACAAAGCCACTGGGGGCTTATCTGAACAGCGTGAAGTATCACCATAAGATTGTACAAGTTATATTTTCTGACTAACACTGAACTTTTGATTACTCTATATCAGCCATTGTTTAAGTTGTCCCCCAGTGGCTCAGAGGTATGTCTGCGGACTTACAACGCTATAAATCGGGTTTCGATACCCGTGGTGGGCAGAGCACAGATAGCCCATTCTGTAGCTTTGTGCTTAATTCAAAAACCAACAAACAAACAACTGTTTAATTTACTGAGTAGTAAACATAAAATATTTTTGTTGTAAAATATGAAGAACTCAGCAAAATACAAGAATACTTCACTCATTTTTTTCGTTCAGTAAACTATATTAAAATCTCACATACTGAACTGATGTGAACAAAGAGTAATATGGACATAATGTACAAATCTGTATGAAAACTAATTTAAATGAGGCAACCCGATATTTCATAAACCAAGATATTTATGTAACTACTATATTAGTGCGTTTTGGAGATTTGTTATTAAATGTTTCAGCATGCTTTTTAAGCCTGAGATTTTACTTAGCTGTGTAAATGTTCGTTTTTTGAATTTCGCGTAAATGCCTATATGCGCTAACCGTACCTAATTTAGCAGTATAAGACAAGAGGGAAGGCAACTAGTCATCACCACCCACCGCCAGTTTCTGAGCTACTCTTTTACCAACGAATAGTGGAACTGACCGTAACATTATAACGCCTACACGGCTGAAAGGGCGAGCATGTTTGGTGCGACCGGGATTCGAACCCGCGATTCTCGAATTACGAGTCGAACTCCTTAACCCACCTGGACACGCTAGGCCTTAAATATAACTATGAGACATATCTTACTTATGAATGTATAATTATAAATAGTGACACGTACAATATATTACAACTGAGGTGTTTAACCTTCGTTTTTGCCTTATATAACTTTTTATTAACATTTTCTCTTAGGTAAAAAGTGGACACACCGTCAGCTACGATGATTTAACTTGGTTTGTTTTGAATTTCGCGCAAAGCTACATGAGGGCTGCTCTAGCCTTCCCTAATTTAGCCGTGTAAGACAAGAGGGAAAGCTGGTAATCACCACACTCCGCCAACTCTTTGGCTACTCTTTTACCAACAAATGGTGGGATTGATCGAATATTATAACGCCCCCACGGCTGAAAGGGCAAGCATATTTAGTGTGACGCGGATTCGAACCCACGACCTTCAGATTACGACTCGAGTGCCTTAATCACCTGGCCATGTCGGGCCACGAGGAATTATAGCATATATTCATTACGGCTAAAATGTCCATGCAACTTTGTGATTTTATGTATCGAACTTTCAGCTATCTGTATTCAGTGTTAGCTACCACAGACTGAAGTTAAAAGAACATGTACACGTAGTAGTTAATTTAATATTCAAAATAAAAATATCTACAGGTAATCATACAATTTAATACAATAGTGTAATACAGCTAAACATAGTTATTTAGCTAGATCCTTGAAACTAATTTATAGTGAAACAAACAAACTTAAAAACGTAAATGTGAAAATTATTGTATATTATTTAGATATTTAATAAGCATTATCTTCAAGCCACGATCCACAAAACATTTTTTGTACTTTTCATACCCTTTGCTTGAATTTCTTTACTTTCTTGCACACCATTTAACTCTTTGACTGTGACTGCCTTTAAGACGTGCAGAATTTTTGGGATCCGTATACTGTATAGAGTACATTCGTATTCAAATTTTGGAGGCGGACTGTACGCTGATGGCGAGCCAGAATTCAATGGATTAAGCTATGCTTTCTTACATCCATTAGGTGTTAGATTGATTAATCCTATTCTATATAAAATATACATACATATATATATGATCAGAAAAACTCATGTGGATGTAACATTTTTTAATTTAGCCACATATATGTAACTTTATATAAATACAGTTAGAGTGTATACGTTTTCTCAAGGATAAATCAAATCGGGCCATCAACTGCGTCGCAAACTAACGTGACAGAGGTTTAGAATTTTTTCTCCAACTGGGGTGTTCAGGAACGTTGTGGTTCCTCTTCGTCCCCTTTCGTGGAAGGTTATTGAAATTGGCTGTTGTTTTTTGGGGTGAAGGAGTGAAGTTGGCCATAATTAATATTATTCATGAACAAGGCAAAGGCAGCACCGGAGAAAAACAGCCAGATCCCGTCCAGAAAGGCAGTTGTCAAAGCAAATGTGAACACAAATTGAAGATAATCGAATCTAGGATTTTAGCGTTGTGCAACCGAAGACTTATCGCTGTTCCACAGGGAAATACGAGTAAAATAATCAACAAATTAAATTAATAGTATTTATATTAAAGTACAGAGTATGAAACACTTATGAGTGTTCAGGTTCAGTGTATAACAAAGTTTTATGAATTGAAAAAAAAAGAAACTACAAAGGCAAAGAATAAGTCATGTAGTAAATAAAAAAATTACTGAAAAGTTTGTATAGAAGTCTATGAAATTAACCGAAGCTAAAGTAATATGAATGTAAAGTTGCAGTGAAATCAAACATAGCTGAATATGCAAAGAGTGTGAGTGAATCTTCAGAAAGTGATAAACGCATGAATTGCGCTTGTGTATTTTAGGCCTAAACAAGTCAAGAAACCACATAAAAATTCTGTTTAGTGTGGTGTTATTTTTATGTATATAAAATTGCACGTGGGTAAGTTTTGTCTGTGTGAAATACTTTACAAATAAAAACTAAATTTGAAATCGAAGCCAGTTGTTACGTGATAACTATCCCATTATGCTATCGTGTACCAAACTCTTTGCATTAAAAAAATTTGAGAAAGTTAAAAAAACCTCCCTTGTTCCCTTCAGTCCAACGTTAGCACGGGAGAAACACATACACTAGCTATTTTATGTAATAATCCGAAGTTCAAACTGCTTCAACGGCGTATGACGTCACAATTGGGTTCAATTTGAAAATGACCTTTAGATTTATCCAAGTTTTACAACCTTTAGATTAATAAATGTTCTATAATATTTCTTTTGACATAATTTGTAGTTTTGTGTATTAGCTTGACTGATTTCCAGTTTATATTATCATCGAATGCTCTTATCTGTGGAAAAATAATATTAATTGTTTGAGTATTTTCATCAGTGTTTCTGTATTGAGCAAGGTTGGTATCTAGAAACTGCAATATGAGATTGCTCGTTTTTAACATGTTTCTAGGAAATAAATCAACCCCTGATAGAAGTTATTTCAAAGTGGTGAGAAACAATAAGTGACTTGCTTTTGCTTTGCTTTTTGGAATTTCGCACAAAGCTACTTGAGGGCTATCTGTACTAGCCGTCCCTAATTTAGCAGTGTAAGACTAAAGGGAAGGCAGCTAGTCATCACCACCTACCACCAACTCTTGGGCTACTCTTTTACCAATGAATAGTGGGATTAACCGTCACATTATACGCCCATACGGCTGGGAGGGCGAGCATGTTTGGCGCGAAGTGGGTGCGAACCCGCGACCTTCGGATTACGAGTCACACGCCTTACGCGATTGGCCATGCCAGGCCTACAATAAGTGAGAAACACAACAACATAATAATAATAAGCAGAAAGTGACTTTTTGTGTCTCACATTAACTTAACCTATTTCAACTCGTGGTGGTATATAAAAACAATAAATGGACGTAAATAATTTATCAAATTGATTAAAAGATCATGATTCGCTTTATTCACCACTGTCAGAATGGACTAGTGATTAGCTTGGAAGGTTGTAGAATTTAAGGCTCAAGATTCGTAACTCGAAATGTCACGATAAAAATACTCTTCACTTTTAGCAGCATGAGTAATATAACCTTTACATCCAATCCTGTTTTTAGGTTAAAATTAACCGTGTAGGCAGTGGTGGCTGCTAATTGTTTGCCTTGTCTATCTTCGCTATACAGTTTTATGTTAGGTGTAGCAGTGCTTGAACCATAATGATCGCTTATGTGGCATAGTATAAGGTGTCGTTCATATTAAAATTATCAATGCTGTAATAGTGTGGGTTTTAGTCACATGTTCCAGTAAATCTTATCGATATGAATTCTTTTTAAGCTGTGATCAGATATGCATTACTTGAATATTTAAAGATTTTATAGTTTGGATATAATATGACTATTTATTATTATTTTTACTTCCTAAACATATTTTCGATAATAACATCATATCTCATAACCTTCTATTAAGAATAAAAAAACAAAACAACGTTGTTTATTTTTGCACAATAAAAGATAAAATATTTATTAAGAATTCAACCAACTACTTTCTATAAAATAACACAGTTACCACCATCAGGACTAATCTTGCGTAAACTAGATGGATGAAATGTTAAAGCTTTTATCTTTCACCTACACTGTGTCAAAAAAAAGCAAAAACAAACACACACACACACACAAAACCCTTGGATTTTGCTTTTAACTTTTAATTTAGTTCCACAATGCATCTGTTGTTTTGTTGTTGTTTTGAATTAAGCACAAAGCTACACAATGAGCTATCTGTGCTCTGCCCACCACGGGTATCGAAACCCGTATTTTAGCGTGTAAGTCCGCAGACATACCGCTGAGCTACTGGGGGGCCAATGCATCTGAAAAAAATGTGTTAATAATTCCTGTATTTTCTCTGAGTGAAAATCTAGTAAGATGTAATATCGTAAACGCTATTATATAATATGTTTTATTTGTGTATCTTCTAACAGTAATTTGATATTTACATAATAATTTACCATTCTTTATATTTTTAGATGTAATTATTTGTGTAACTTTTGACAGTGACATGATAATGTATAATTTTATTTATATTAAACGAAGATCTTCAGTTAATTACAAGACACTACTATTAACAAAGCTTATCGATTTCTCTTTGTTTCACACCGCACTTTGTAAAACATGTTATTAACTTTAATGTGTATCATATTGAGATTGCGTAATTTAAAATAGTTTTCCTTTGTGTGAATTACAAAGCTAATCAGACCAAACGTAGTTTTATGTGATAACTTTATTATACGGACGATGTGACAGTTTAAACATTATCTACGTATTTCTCTTTTCTTTATAAATACACTCGCTTGCTTCTCTCTTCATCATAGTCATATAAATGTAAGTTAGTTTTTACTTGTATTAAACTAAGGAGAAAGAAATAACAAAATGTACACATTCTATATTTATCTAATTATAAAGAATTTTCTGCAGTGAAAGTTTATGTGTTTTCTCTTAAATACGTATTTTAACAAAATTAATGCAATGTTATCCGAAAGGCGTTGATTTGATGGAAAGTACTTTGTTTACAAAGTATTTATTATAATACATGTCAGCAAAAATCTGAGTTGTAAGTTTGAAAGATTAACATTTTAATACGACTTCAAAAACTGCTTTATTTTAAGTCTTTCACTGTCATGTTCATTGATAAACAACCCCCATAGGATCGCAGTAAGTCTGCTGTCTGGTAACGTTACAATCCGGGGTTCGGTTTCGCAGCATGGACAAAGAGATGGTTTTGAAACAAATTGTTGCAGTACTGTATTTGTTTCTAGATACATAATAATAGACATAAAACACACATTTTATGATGTTATTACATATCTAAAATTTGAAATAGTAAAATATGGAAAGTTTGAATGGGTCGAAGAAGAACAGTTTTTCCTTACGATGGTAAGTAACTTCAAATACACTTCACGGCAGTCCAAAATTAAAACATTAGTTTAAATTTTTCCAAAGCTACATACATTATGAATGATAAATAAAACGCTATTTTTGTTGGATACTACGTCATTAAATCCAAGGGGGCAAAAACATTTTCTTTTCATACCGTTGTATCAAGTTAAATCTAAATTGGTTTCCTCTTTGCTATTAGGTTTTCGGTTATAAGTTTTTTTACATAAATCTATTATTTTCTCTTTTTTCATTACATGAATTACTTGAGAATCGTGTTGCGTAATCAACAAAAATGATCATTGTTTTAGTTCTATTTTGTTTTCTATACGTTTAGATCTTAATCACTTTGACAATTTCAACATTTTTTTACTCAAAATATTATACGAATGGTTCATCTTTAGAAATATATAACATACAAACAATTGCATTAGTAATTAGGCTAAACAAGTTCATTTATTGATCCACATTCATACGTTGAGCGATATTTATTTTTACATTTTTAACATTTAGAAGTTTACTCAGTTATTATTAAACTGATTTTTTAAAGATCTGAATCAAGTATCTCTCACATTTCAATTTTTTGTTCACTTTTAAAGTTGAGAAACATGCTGCTATTCTTACAGTGTGTACAAGAAAAATTCAGCTTAAAACTTAAAAATTATGCATACGAACTTTGAATTTCCACAAATCATTAATGTGGAGAATTCCAACATTCTTATGTGACATTAATATGTAACCAAAGAATGCTTGTAATGAGAAACCTTATCGAACGATTACTCTTAACTAAGAACACAGGACTTTTGTTTAGTTTCAGTGGGAGAAGGCGGATTCAATAAGATAAATTGATACGCGTTGTGACTGACAGAATCAATATAGCGAAGTTGTACTGTTTAGTGAATGAGACGACCTTATAGCTTGGCTGTTTAGGATATCTAATGTCAGTGAATCTGACACAAGGCTTGTTCTAGAATCATCGAAGGAAATTTCCTCCGAAGATATTGCTTTCCTGATGTATCAGTATTGCACACTGTAAACCTCAGAATCAGTTCCAACTAATACTTTCAAGAGCAAACTGTAGCTGAAAACCTTGGAGTCGTTTCATGTATTCAGTCATGAAATACAGTTAAGAATGTTTGAAGTTCTCCCAAATGTTAAGAGCACAGAAAGATAACATAATATCTCTGTTATATAATAATAAACGTATAATATCGCATTCAACAAATGGCTGGAAACCCTGCAATGTTCTAATAATACTTATAGTGTTTATAAATGGCTGGAAACTCTGCAATATTCTAATAATACGTAAAGTGTTAACAAATGGCTGGGAACGCTGCAATATTTTAGTAATATGTACAGTGTTAACAAATAGATGGAAACTCTATAATATTCTAATAATACTTATAGTGTTTACAAATGGCTGTAAACTGTAATATTCTAATAATACGTGAAGTATTAAAAATGGCTGGGAACTCTGCAATATTCTAGTAATACGTACAATATTTACAAATAACTAGAAACTTCGCAGTATGCTAATAATATGTACAGTGTTTACAAATGGCTGGAAACTCTGCAATATTATAATAATACGTGAAGTGTAAACAAAGTTGAGAAAAATGTGTTAAAAAGTGAGTTTGCTGTGTAACAGACTGTAATGTTTCATTACACTTTGCAATATAGCATTATTCTATAGCTTTGAATTCCTTACCAGTCGCGGCCTGGCATGGCCAAACGCGTAAGACGTGCGACTCGTAATCCGAGGGTCGCGGGTTCGCGCCCGCGTCGCGATAAACATGCTCCCCCTCTCAGCCGTAGGGGCGTATAATGTGACGGTCAATCCCACTATTCGTTGGTAAAAGAGTAGCCCAAGAGTTGGCGGTGGGTGGTGATGACTAGCTGCCTTCCCTCTAGTCTTACACTGCTAAATTAGGGACGGCTAGCACAGATAGCTCTGGAGAAGCTTTGTGCGAAATTAAAAAAACAACAACAACAAAAAACAAATCTTTACGAGTCACATTTAGCTATTTAAAAGTGGTTTGATCAAATTAATTTTTGATTGTTTAAAAATATAAATACAACTTTGCTAATTTCAATGTGCTGTAATTATCAAAAAAAAATATTTTTGTTGAACATAGGTTATTCTAGAAATTTGATTGCATGGATACTACATGTTAGAAAGACAATTATCAATTTGATATATATTTTTTTCGACTTTGTATTTCCAGTTCATCGTTTCGATAGATTTGTATTTTTGCTGAAACTAAACTTAGAACTAGACACCATAATTATTTTAAACACTAAAAAAATATACTAAAGTCTTCTGAAAGCCTGGTAACTTGTCTAATATGATGTCTTTATATTCTTGTAACTGATATAAGTTATACGTTAAGTCTGGGAATGACCAATACATTGCCAAAGTAATATGAACAAAACCCCAAATAGTAGCTAAAATAATTTGATATTTGGTATTTTTAGTCTGAGATAAATGACTGCTAAAGTTAAGACGTAGCTATTCCTAATCTACAACTTCTGAACACAGAAAGCGCAACTAGTCAGCAGTACCCGATACTCATGCGTATTGCTATTAATAAATTTAGTGCCCTTATAACTGGAGGTGTGAAGTGTCTTTAGCAGCACGCTTAAGCTCGAACCTTGCATTTTTGTCTATAGTGCGGCTGACTACTATACCACGCCTGAGTAACCAAGAATATTTTGACATCTCATATCCACGTAATATTGAAACTGTTTCAACTAAATTTTTTATACTAATTATATGGCCTGTAACAACCAAAAATCAATTTAAGCCAAATTGTTACGGAAAATGAAGTTTTGGAGCATTAATTAAGAAGAAATAGTAGTTAAATGTAGCCTTAGTGTTATAAATGCTCAAGATATTTGTTTACTCAAACTTAAATCTGTTGTGGAATAACATCGGACGCTGAAAATTAACTCTTCATTGGTTTAAACAAATTCTGAAACTGTTTTGTTTAAAGACTCCAAAAATCCAAACTCAAAACTCTACTGGGAGTTCAAGACTTTAGGTCAGTTACTATAAGCTACGAACAAAGTCACAAGTTTCTGGATTTTGTGAAAAAACTTGCACTCTATAAGGTGGTCATCAAATCCCTGAATAAAAGAAAATCGGTTTTCATGGTACCTTTCGCGTTAAAACTGGGAACGAAGATCATTGAAAACTCATCATGCGTAACGCTTGATTCTGCTTCTCATGTTTGATTTTCCCGTTACGGATGGACAGGTTTGAGTTCAACAGCCTTATATATGACTAATCCATTTGAATGTTAAAAACAACAAAGTTATGTTATTGTCGAAAGTTAAGAAAGCATTAAGTTCTCAAATGTATTGTATTCGTCGTGTACAAAGTTGTATTGCCAGAATTCTAAAATGAAGACTTGTACTGATTTCAGAAATAGATTGTGGCATACCGCACATCGTTCTAAACAGTAGTTTGGGATAAAACGACAGATAATGCTCAGAATGTACGATGGCCAGTCCTGAGCTTAGACATGAATTCAAAGGAACCTATTATGGTCATTTTGGAACGATGTCCGAGAAAAACAGAAAGGGACCCAAAATGCCCTTTATACTTGCAGCTGCTTTACAAGGGAAATACAGTATATTCTACCAAATGAGCATCAACAGTTAGTTGCAAGAGCTAGTAAAAGATTACACTATTTAAGTTGACCATCTTCTGTCAAAATACGATCACAACAAAGAAGTATGGCATCCTCACTTTTAATGTTTACCATTTTTCTACATGTGATATATATAAGTATATCATAAATATAAACAAAATGTTGATGTCCAGATTTACTGGTCTGAATGATTGAATTAATGTAATTGCAGAACATACACGTTAAGATATTGCATCCGACAAAGAAAGTAAAATACAACTGAAAAAATGTATTTTCCAATAACCCTCCAGCACAAAGATAACAGTAAGTTTATATTATTGCTAACGAAAGTAGTGTCTTATGTAGTCACGCTATGTACAAATAACTGGACAAAAAGAGCAACTTCTGAGCATGAGACACACGCATTTATAAATGTTTACGTATATTTACATTTTTTCTAGATGAAACGTACATACACTTTTGTAAGTTGTGCTTCGATCAGTTTATGTCATAACTTGAAACTGCAATGAATGTAAATTTCTGTTAGTAGGTAAACTGGTTTTAAAATGGAGAGTTATATTGAGCTGACTTTTATTCTGTTTTTAATATAAAAATAAACTCAGAAAAGTGCATACACTAGTACCTTATTAGAGAAAAGTACGTGATAAAACATAAAAACATCTAATTTACTAAAGTGAACTAGTAATTTGTAACACATACACCATTAGATCAAGAATTTTATTGATTTAATATAAAGTAAAAATAAAGTTTCATTGGCAAACTAAAACTTTGTTTTGTGTTTTTTTGCACGTACTACACCGTTATTAGTTATACGGGTTCCAAATGAAGCCATTTTTCATGTCATCAGTTGAAGCCATACGAGATAAAATGTTTCAAGTCATCAGTTGAAGTTGTACTCTATTGAAATTCCGTGAGCAGATGGAATGAAGTTAATCTGTTAGAGACATTACATTCAAGAGTGAAACGAGCAAAACAAAAAGAAGAAAGGAAATAAACAACGAAGTGATTTTACAACAAAAATATTTCTACTAAGTGCCAGAAACTCTCCCCATATCACTTAAAGACAAACATCATCATTAAATAATGTTCTACATTTTAAAAACAAACAGCAAAAATAACATTTTGCGATTTATTATATACTTCGAGATTCTGTGCAAAATTTATTCTTAAGCAACAACTTTCATTTTATTTAAATACAACTTGATAATGGCTGCGAGACCAATCGATATTTTTTTAGAAAATATTAAATTTCAATTAATACTCACTTTACATGTCTTTCGATAGTTTTGAAAAGTTATATCCAACAATACTAATTAGCATTTTAAACAATGTCTTATACTGATAAGTCTAACCAAACCATTTCCTTTAACCATAATGGTCACATTTTTATTATTATTCAACTCCAAGTTACCGGCTTGATTACGTGCCTCCCACTGGCACTATGACTCACATATCGCATCAGTCAGGTACTTTCATGTTGTTACAATATTCACTTTAAAGAAATGATCAAAACGATTTGATGGAGTCGTTCGTTTTATATATAAAAACAAAACCAAGGAGAAGTTAGTGTCACTATTGGATACAGTATTTGTTTTGTCTGAGACTTGAGTTTTTACGAACTTGTAACCAACGAAGTCATGAATTCATAAACGATTCGATGAATAAGTAGTTCATAAAAATATATATCAAAAACGAAATAGTATATTGTTTTACAAATGTTTACAATATTACTAAACAAAAGAACAAAATGGATTTTGCTAGTTATATGAGATGTTGTTTACGATAATACCATGAGAAGTACTTAATCAATGCGCCGTTCCAGCTTTACGTGTTACAAACCATACGATCTAAGCGATTTAGATACAATTTCCGAATAAGGCCTATTCCAAACATAACGTCCTTGACATTATCGAGAGTTGTGTTAGCTGGACGTACATGACAGGTGCGACAGGTATATATGACGATGAGAAATAAAATGTTAAATGATGAATATATTTTGCTTAACATTATGTTCTGATCTGATAACCTTTAACCTTAATTTTTCCAGACAGTTTGGTGTGGAAGAAATGTTAGCGCATCGGGATGTTGATCAAATGTATTCTTAAAACCGCTGGTTTGCAAACTCTCTTTGTTAATCTGAAAGCGACCTTAGAATGTCGAAACGTGTGTTCTGTACTTTATCTTTATTAGTTTTAATACTCACACCAGCCATCTTGATAACACATTTGTACTTCAAAAGGGTTTCTCGTCATCATGGGATATGGATCAGCTGGACCTTTCGAGTTTTATTTATTGGACCTATGATAAAAGTGAAAGTTATTTTTTTTGCATGTTTACTGCAACATAATAGCTTATCTGCACTACGCCCACCATGAGTATCGATACGTGGTTTTAAACGTTGTGAGAAAGCTAAATAAGACAGATAACTTCCTTGGGACGACGGTGGTGGATAGGTATTTTCTCTATTTGGTCAGCAGCTTAGGGTTAGCGACATCTTCATGCGACTGCTAGGAATGGCTGACATCGCCGTTCAGGTAGAAAATTTCAAACCTGTGTGTTAAACAAACAAACATGGTCTAATAGAGAGGTTTAAGCGACATAAAAAAGAATGGTTAGAAATTATTTATTTTATATTTCTTTATAGTATGTGATATTGAAAGAAAACAAAATTACTGAAGGTTTGCAAAAAATATTTCTAAATTTGAGTGCGAACTAATTCAATTTAAATGCCAGTGCTGCTTTCTTAGAATATAGATTGTTTTATTGATTAAAAATGAAACATCAAAACTGATAAGGTGCGAACGATTTGAAATGCTTGCGTAATTTCTACTTTTTTTAAAAGAAGGTCCCGCCACGGACAAGTGGTTAGGACGCTCTACTGGTAATCTTAGGGTTGTAGGTTAATCCATACCATACCAAACATGGTCATCTTTTCAGCCGTGCGAGTGTTATAATATCACGGTCAATCCCCCTATTCCTGACATTTATCAGTTGTCATAGAACACATAAAAGTGAGAAACATACAAACTTTCTTGTACTCTATTGATAAAAATGACAGTCCTTGTTTAAGAGTTAGGAACTGTATTTTTGAAATAACGGAATCGGATTATAGTTTTACTTCTTTATCTTTCTTTCTCAACTAGATTTTCTCCCGAAATGATTAAACAGTTTTTGTTATAATAAAAGCACAAACATTTAACTGTTCCATTTAGTTAACAACAATTTGCTGTTTGTCGTATTCGTTTCCCTTATTATGGTAATAATACAGTATCGTTTCCCTTATTATGGTAATAATACAGTATCGTTTCCCTTATTGTGGTAATAATACAGTATCGTTTTACTGTTATGGTAGTAATACAGTATCGTTTTACTGTTCATGGAATATATTTTTAAATGATGTTAGAGATAATTACTAATTCAAATGTAATGAAAGGATTTACGTTCCTTCCAAAGGTATTTACGCTGTTATGAGAACTTTTTCAATAATTTATTAGAAAGAAAAACAACTTAATAATATTTAATAGATACACTTCTCTTAAAGTACAATTTCTCATGCTTTCAAAATTATAAATAATATTTTTTCTGCGTTTTCATTACTTACAGTTTAGAAACTTATGTTTGAACAAAACAATACAAAATAAAGATGCACATTATGTATAACACAATTTTTATTTGATTAATTGGTATCTAGGGGAAAAAAAACGTCACTTTAAAGAATGCTCGGTTTCATTTTATTACAATAAGGAACAAAAGTTGTATGATATATTCTAAACGAAGAGTTTATGTGTATAGTGAGTGAACTGCACTTTAAGTAGGTTATTTTCTAATGAGTTAAAATTGGTATTCTTTCATCGTAAGAGAAAGTTGGTCCAATTTGGACTTGTGGATTGGCTATACTAAATACCAGTGACTAAGGGTGATTATCTACCTTCCCTATAGTCTACTAGTTCGAAATTAGGGACTACTATGGGCAAATAACCCTCGTATAACTATTCCTAGATATTTAAAACAAAGAACTTTAGCTCAGAATTGTTCTATTGTTGTCTGCATAATTTTGTCGGTGATCGGGAATGTAACTTACTCTAATATAGGAAAAAATTAACAAGAAAGTTATTGTTTTATATTAATCATAAAGTTATACAAAGGGTTATCTGTGCTTTGCTCACCTGGGGCACCGAAACCCGGTTTTTAGTGTTGTAAGTCCATGGACGAACCGCTAAGCCACTAGAAAGCTCAGAAGAAAGTTCTGATCTTAATAGAAATTAACTTAGTATAATAATAATAATAATAAAATACCAGAAATCGAATCGTCAGAAACAACACCTTATGTTTTGCTTGTTTTTGTTTTTTTGGAATTTCGTACAAAGCTACTCGAGGGCTATCTGGTCTAGTCGTCCATAATTTTGCAGTGTAAGACTAGAGAGAAGGCAGCTAGTCATCACCACCCACCGCCAACTCTTGGGCTACTCTTTTACCAATGAACAGCGGGATTAACAGGCACATTATAACGCCCCCACGGCTGAAAGGGCAAGCATATTTGGCTCGACCGGGATTCGAACCCGCGACTCTCAGATTACGAGTCGCACGCCTTTACACGCTTGGCCATGTTGGGCCAACACCTTATAAAAGCCAGTAATAAATAATATGGTGAGATCTATTGTTTGTACTGATGAGGTGTAATTGAATATTGTCTTATATTACGCCAATTTGATCAGATAAATCAGTGAAATCGGTCTCACCGTAAAAAACAAACAAACAAAAAGACAGAAAGCTCTTGGAATCAACATAAATATTAATTTGATCAAATAACAAATTATTAGGTTTAATTAAGTTATAGATCACTTCAATATACGTTGCAAGATTAATCAGGATTTCTGAATATGTTTAAGAAACTGAGATTCAGTCATTGCTTATGATACTAAATAACATTTATATAGATATTTCAAAGTAAACGTGTGAATAACATATTCAGTTCATCACAATTCTCGCGTGAAAAATCTTTTATATGTACTGTCTAACTTGGACGTACGGAATAGTCTGAATCTAATAAAGTTCGTACTTATGTCATTTTAAAATAAGTACACAAAACTCGAAAGAAAAGTGTTAAAGTGTTTGAATATACCCCAGTACTAAAGCTTAACTATACTAGTTAATTAAGATTAATATACAGAAAGGACATCGTGTCATAGCTACCTAACTAATCAATTATGAGTGCCATGTACGTATGCATACACGTATGTATCTTTGTACCCTTATGCATTTGTGTGCGAGTGTGTAGGTGCTGATAAATTACGTACTTTACAGGACCGTTTGGACTTTTTATTACATATATATGTGTGTGTGTGTGTTTTCTTTTGAGGACAGACGCTTCAAAGTTTCTTCTTTTCATAAACTCATGTTTATATTACGAGTTTCCTTCCAAGTTTCTCCTCCACTACATTGTCTTTGTTATTCGGGGAACTTTTATCATGTACACATAACGTGAAAACAGAGTTAAGAGCTTTTTTGAATTACATTCATTTGTAAACTGTCACTTCACAGAACCACCGCCGAGAAGTTCATTCTATGATAAGTATTGTATTTCAATATTTTTATTTTTTCTAGCTTCTATTTAATTTAAAGATTCTTGTATAATAACTTGTTTCAATGCTTTTTGTAGCAATGCTCACAAAGTTTCACTCTTAGGTTAAATTAAATTTTACTGAGTTTTGTATCTAAGATATAACTTTATTTTTTAAACATATATTTTGAATATGGTTTGAAAATAGTTATTATTTGTTTCGTAATGAAAATCAAAACGATTACGAATTATGCTATCGTATACACAAAAGAATTAATGTAAATGATTTTAATTTAGGAACACTGCCAGATTTTTCAAACGATAACGTGAATGTTGGATTATTATTATTTACTTCCCGTAGTCGCTCAGCGGTAACTTTGAGTATAGATAACCCACAGAGTAACGTTACGCTCAATGCCAAATAAACAAATACTTATCGCGAACAAACAGGTTAAAAAGCAAAACTACTTCGTCAAAACAGAACTTAATTTTAAGATTTATTTTACCTGAGATAAATAGGAGTTTTTAGGTTATATGTTTGGGAACAGTTGTTTTATCGATATCTTTGAGTGTTTATCGTAAATGCTCGCTAACGATTTTTTTAATGACTTTGGAAAGTCATTTCAAAAATTTTGGAAAGAAAGTATACACTTATAAACATGGTAAGCGTATAATGGTTACACTTGCAGCTGAAGTATATGTAAGGTTACTAAAGTACAAAAGTGCATATTTTATTAAATATTTAATTGAAAACATATTTACTATTTATTTTAATTATGTTTTCGTCAGAAAATAGTGCAGAAATAATATTCAATCATTATACATTGGTTGTCTGCTTAATATCATGTAGGTTTCCCAGTGGCAAAGCGGAATGTCTGCAGATTCACACCACTAAAAACAGGGGTTCGATATCCGTGGTGAGCAGAGCACAGACAGTCAATTGTGTAGCTTTGTGCTTAATTCTAAAGAAACAAACAATAATATAATATAGAGAAATAGAAGTAAAAATATTTGTAAACTGTTTGCTTTCATTATTCTTCGATTTTATTCGTTTTGATTATGCAATAACAAACTCTAGAAATTTAACTCTAAAACCCAAGAAACACACGCTATTGACTTATATACGCACGATTGATGTAGCTTATAACATCCAAACACTATGAACTAACAGCAGTCAGCCGAAAATTGGAAATGGAGTTTTTCTTTTCCCAGAAAATTCTCAGTTGCACTTCTTCCCAAGCTTGTATTTCATATCTTTGGAAAAACGTTAGTCTACTTTAAAACTGATCAAGTTAAAACGGATCTTCTTTCTGAACCATAAGAAAAAAACCAATAAAATCTCAAGCAAACTGCTTCACTCTTAGTAATATTACAGGAATTTTAACCTTAGTTTGGAGCAACTGGATGAAAGACATACCATTGTGAGTTTTGTATGTTTTTATCTACAATAGACCTGCTTCACAAGATCTAAAAGGTTTTTTGACAATTTTTTTTTCTTGCTGTTAAAGTTATATTAGATTTACACAGTTGAAACATTGGCTATGTATTAAGAATGTTATTTTTCAAAATAACACGTCGAGTGGTTTGTTTACAATTAAACACGAAGCTGCACATTGGACTACATGTGTTCTGTTTATGATAGGTATCGAAACCCGTTTTCTAATAGTGTGAATTTACAGACATACTGCTGTGTTACTGGGGGGGGGGTGTTTCACTAGTTACTCTTATGTTTATACAAACAGTATGTAGGTATGTTTATTTATATATCTTTATAATTATTTTCTTCAGAAACAATAATTTATATTTTGAAAATAAAATACTTATGATAATGTGTTAAAAACACTTTTTTTTCACAAATCGTATTTTCGTGTGAGGATTATGTGACCCGTACTTTTTCTACAATAAGTGATAGTTTTTAAAGTGTTTTCTGCACTTAGACGTTATTTAGTATATTTAAGTTTCTTTAAGCCTAATTTGAATTATGCATCATTTCACAATTAACACGTTTTATACTATGATGAAATATAGTCTTTTGGACACTATCATATCGGATTTAGTTATCTTCACATTCAAAATCTCTTCCTCGTCACTTTCACGTGACAACGTTCGATCGGTAAGTTAACAGAGCGAGCATGTTGATGGGATTTGAATCCGCAGCCTGCCTGTTGTGAGTGAGGTGTTTCTAATCATCAATCCATGCCAGGCGTACACTCATCAGAGATTAGTAGTTTATGGCTATCACTGACTAGCGCACGAAGACTTGCTTACGAATGTCAATCAAAGCCAGAAAGCTCGTTTAATCAACTAACGAAGTTCCAACACCACCAACCAGTTATACTTGTGCCACTCATTTGTGAAGTATCACCAAATTCCTTATACTTTAAGTGTAACCAATAATCTGACTAAAAAACTAAAATATTTCTGCAACGTAGTAATTTTTCAAACGTTTCGATAAAAATCTATTATTTATGAAAGACAGTTCCATTGTGAATACGCTGTTTATGTTAATTTAATTAACGGTCATCTTAATTCACAAGTAATCAACAAAATTTTGATGAAAAAAATGAGGATGATGCTTGGATGGCAATGCCAAAAAATACGGAAACGTTGTAGGGATGAATACACAAAATTATACATAAATTCCTGCATAAGTACCCGAGAAACACGTTTATTCATAAATAAATATTGAATTTCTTTAATTTGTACGAATTCAGGTTTGAATAAGAGCATTTAACCTGAATAATGCTACAAAGTCTTACAATGGCTAATTTACATAATTTTGTAGTAGTGACTACTTATGCAGGGATTTTGATACGATTTTGTACAATCACTCCATCCTTGTTTTGCACTGTTTTTACATTTCCACCCTTATTTTCTTTTACTTCTTTTCCATTTTTTAAAAAAAATCAATATTGACGAATGGCAGTTGTTATGAAGGCAGCAGTTTTAGCTTGACGTGATGAGTTGTCTTAATAGACATTATGTGTTGAAGTCAGTAAAAATATATACCGCTTCTGCACTCCCCAAATTGGAATCAATATTTCATATATAAATCATCACAACAGCTTCAAAGATTGGTGAGCTAACTATTCTAATTTCAGAATCAGACTAATCAGTACACAAATTTGTTTGTTTCTTCACTCGTCGGTTTTATACATTAAAGACGTTTTTTGGTGGAACAGAAGGTCTTAATAGCTTTTGAAAAACCTAAGCCTTGTTGGCTGTAATAAGAGAAAATCGAGGCTATGGTGAGCAATGAATAATATGCAGCGGCCATGTTTTATCGACCCATCCCTTCATACAAAGCATTACCAATCTCAGTTATACAAGATCATATTAAAATTTGTATCTCAGATAGTAAAAAACTTGAAGTGCAAATGTATCTTAGAACAACAGGTATGGGTATTCAAACTTTTACTAATCAAGCAAAAACCACAACGTTTCGACCTTCCCAGGTCATCTTCAGGTTAACAAAGACGGACGAGAGTGTAAACGGGTGCTGGATTATAGAGGACGTTGCAATTATATGTTAGGTTATTAATTAGTATAATTATAAAGGTGTTCCTTTATATTGGTTTAATTTTGGTTTATGTTCAGTAACCAAAACTACCAACAAATAAATGACCTAAGTATGGGGAATTCCAGGCTACCAGTTCAAGCCAACATTTTTAGGACACAGATTGAATCTCAGTCGATAAATTCAGCCTGACACCCACCACTATACTGGTACAGGTATGCTGATGATACAATTGCTGAATTCAAATCTACAGAACAAACACTAAGTTTTTTCAATCACGTCAACTCAATACACCCCAACGTTAAGTTCACCTGCAAACAAAAACAAACTAACCAAATAGTATTTCTTAACTTCAAGATCACTAGAACTGATACACAGCTAAAAACAAAAATCACCCATACTGTATTATACATTCCATGGGAATCATTCCATGAAACAGAACAAATACTCAACAGATTAAGAAACTAAATAAACACAGCCACAAAACTAGGTTCACCTGATAAAATTAACAATGAAATCAACAAAATAAAACAACACTTCATCAACATAAATTTCCTCCAAAAACCGTTGAAATAATTATACATACACGCTTTGATCAATAGTACAGTCAACAACAAACAAACGATAATAAATCCTAAGAAACAACAAACTACAAAACCTTAAACTTCTGCACATCTTATATTCCCAATATCACCAAAAAAGCTAACATTTATAAAAAAAACTTATGACAAAACAGAACATCCCACTAAACACTAAATTTATAAAAACCATGTAAAAAACTAACATCTATACCTTGTAAAAACTACACTGAGAATCACAACACCAACATTATTTATTTATAAAATACAATGCAACAACATCGACGACTTCTATATTGGAGAAACAGGTAAAATAATGGAAACTAGATTCAAAGAACAACAAAAAGAAAAAAAACAAACCTTTGTGCGTTATAGAACACTGCAAATCAAATAAACACAACATAACCTAGTAAACACCCATATACTAAGTAGGGAAACAAATATATACAGTAATTAAAACAACAACAAAAAGGAATACCTTTGTACCTATAATAATTAATAACCTAACATGTGACCTTGCATGACCAGGTGGGTTAAGGACTGGACTCATAATCTGAGGGTCGCGGGTTTGAATCCCTGTCGCACTAAACATGCTTGCCCTTTCGGCTGAGAGGTCGTTATAACGTTACTGTCAATTCCACATTTTGTAGGTAAAAGAGTATCCTTAGAGTTAGCGATAAGTGGTGATGACTAGCTACGTTTCTTCTAGTCTTACACTGCCAAATTAGAGACCGCTAGCGCAGATAGCCCTCGAGTAGCTTTGCTTGAAATTCAAAAATAAACAAACCTGGCCCGACATGGCCAAGCGTGTTAAGGCGCGCGACTCGTAATCTATGGGTCGCGGGTTTGCATTCCCGTCGCGTCAAACATGCTCGCCCTTTCAGCCGTGGGGGCGTTATAATGTGACGGTCAATCCCACTATTCGTTGGTAAAAGAGTAGTACAAGAGTTGGCGGTGAATGGTCTTACACTGCTAAATTAGGGACGGCTAGCACAGATAGCCTCGAGTAACTTTGTGCGAAATTCAAAAACAAACAAATCTAACATCTAACTGCAACGCCCCCCTCAATTTCGCACCCGTTTATATTCTTGTCTCTAAGACATGCATGCGACTGGCAACGGCTATTTGCAAACTCTCTCTTTATTAACCACCTATTAACCTTAAGATCACCTAGGGAGGTCGAAACGTTGTTCTCTGCTTGATTGATAAAAGTTTTAACACCTATACCTGTCGTTCTAAGATACATTTGCACTTCAAGTGGGTTTCTTGTCATCAAGCATATTGAAATTTGTTAACCTACCAAGAGATGGCGCTTTTATTCCAGAATTTATACTTTATAGCTTTTTTTTACCCAAAGCGAAACTGGAGTATATAGTTCCCCCTCCCCATCAGAGATAAGATATATTTACTATGCAAGTCAGAAGCTATCCACAAAAGATATGTGATGATTTAATCTTTCATACATTGATAAAAGCCCTGATAATCCATACGTGCAGCGTGGCAGAACTAGAGATTGCATTTTAACATAAGATAATAAGCGCTAGAGACTTAAGGTCACGTTTATAAATAATCGAACTCTTAAGCTGTCATAATTTGTGGGATAAATTAATGGTAGTACACTTAATCTGTATTTTTATATTTTTTGAGAATGCAAGTATAATATAAGTTAATTCTGCAAATATAGAATTTCATAAAGAAGATATATGTTCATGGTTTTATAAACGTTACACTCCTCTAACTCACGTGTAAAGACGATATATCTACTAAGAATCTTAGAAGAAGTTTGTTACGTAGAATACCGGATAAGTAACGTAGTTTATCAAACTGTTCAACATTTACCAATTTTTTAGCCTGTTTTGTAACGCATCGTCTGAGAATATGTGAAACGTTAGCCTTGAGGATCTGTGTTCTCTGGAAGGAGATGTTTCGAACCTGTATTGAGGGAGAGGAAAATTTTTCAAATCTTATTAATTGTTTGAGTGAACTGAATAAAATCATTTAATATGCTTACAATTTAAGAGGTACATTATACTTTAATTAGGGTGACGTGATTACTCTAATCCGTAGTCTCTAACCGCCTCAAAACTTTACTACCTGCTACTTAAAGCCACTGAACTTTTTTGTTTTATTTTATACCGTAACACGTGTCATGCGTTAAAATTCAATTGTTATTGTCTTTTTGCTGGCTTGACTTTATCACATGCAGCAAATATGGATATGAAACTTTAGAACTTTAAATTGTTTACAGCAAACAAGGATATATATAAATAAGGCATGCATGCCTGATTCGAAACATATAAACCGTGCTAGGAATTTTAATGCATCCGCTTGTCTGAACCATTTTGTTTATTTTATTCTGAAATAGTGATATGGTTAAATAATTTATTTGTCTTTTAATGAATAAGTGAGTAATTAAAACTCGATTCAGAAGAAAATATGGGTTGAATTAATTCTGTGATCTGTGTCAGCTCCATAACGTGACATTGACACGGCCCGGCATGGCCAGGTTTTTTATTCTGAGAATTACGGGCTCGAATCCCGTCGCACCACACATGTTCGCCCTATAAGCCGTGATGGCATTATAATGATACTGTCAATCCTACGATCTGTTGGTGAAAGAGTAGCCCAAGAGTTGGTGGTGGGTGGTGATTTCTAGCTGCCTTCACTGTAGTCTCATACTACTAAATTCAGGACGGCTAGCACAGATAGCCCTCGAGTAGATTTGCGCGAAATTAAAAAACAAACAAACAAACAATCTTAAACTTCACACACTCTTATGTAAAACCAGGTATTAAAAAAACAAATTAGTTCAATCACAACAAGTAACTGTTTAAAGAAATTTTAAACTATATTTTAACTCATTTAGGCACTAATACATGAGAAACTGGTATACTGAAATACTCCCGAAAAATTGACAGATAAATGTAATTTTTGGAAATTTGGCTTTATGGTCCACAACGTTAATTTTTTTGTGTATTTTATGACAAAAACGAAACACATGACGCATTAACATGTTAAACAGTGAACTTTTTGTACGAAAACTTTGATAGACTGACGTCACCCTGGTCAGTTAATGCGATATTTCTTTTTTTAAGTTTTTCAAAAAGTATATTTTGCATCTATATTTTAGGAAATTTAATGTGATTAGATGAAAATGTATTTTTTTTGTATATATCAACAGTTATTACTCATTCAAAAGCAGTCAGATGTTGTATTAGTATCGGTATTTTCAACCCGAACAGTATCTAATGAAATAAATGATAAAACTGATTAGGTCACAGTCTTCGACGTAAAATCACAGCCATTCTTAGTTTGGAGATGCTGATCAGAGGAAGGTAAACCAGTCAGCAGGATTTAGTGTCGTCCACGGGGATACTCTTAAGCAAGATTTACTGTTCACCACCTGAAAGTGTGGAGCACATTCAGCGGATTTTTTTCGAGTCAAGCCTTGTACCTTCTACTATGCTATATCTAATTACAATAAGTGAGGAATACAGTATCATTCAGTCACGTACCTAATCACGTAGTGATAAACCATGGAAATATTTTTACATGATCCATGATGCACCGTAACATTACTGATATAACTCCATAATAATCTTTTTGTAAGTAACTAGACATATTGAGAGAGCTTTAAACCCATTTTAAATAATGTTTAATGTACTAATAAACGGAACGCGACAAAATGACTGCATTTTTTCACGTTATTAACTTCAAGTATATTGTCTTAGTTTTACTACCCAGCAAGAAGAAAAATCCAGCGCATCTAAAAAAAACTTCAGAAAAACGTTCTTTGTCTTACACTGCTTTCTAATAATTCTTTCCGTATTTCCTTTGACCTGGAAATCCCCATTTCCTTTCTAAGTGATGTAAAACTATCATTCTCTTTAAACTTACTGAAGCAGACTGAGACAATCACGGCCAGTGAATTTGTTGTTTATTCTTATCGTAGTTGCCATTTTACATATAAGGGCAAAATAGCGCGATGTTTGTATGCTGGAATTTATGATAATAAGGGAATTACTTTCAGACCCCCCAAAAAATAGTCTGACATACATGATTCTGTAATCCTCTCATATTGTAAAATAACAAATTCAAAACACATTTTCTTAGATAAATGCTTTCCAGTAGCTCAGCGATAAGTACGAGGGCTTAGAACTCTGAAATTCGGGTTTCGGACACACTATACACAGCCAGTTGTGTAGCTTTGTGCTTAACTTCAAACAAACGAACTCAAATAATAGCTTTAAAATCTTGTTAACAGACCATTCAGTCTTACAGAGCAACTGATAAAAAAATATTCCTTGTTAAGGGAAATATTACAGAAATAAATAACACAACAAACTTGTTTTAACTGAAAATTCTTAATATCTACTGTATTCTACATCTATGTTTTATATTTGTCATGAAATTTTGTGAATGAATTTACTCTTCATATTTTTCTTTTAGTTTTGTCTTGAAGATGAATCTGTCTATTCACTGACGTGTACAAATAAATGAGTTCGTAATTGATCTGTAAATAAATACATAGTCTTTCCATTTCTTAACATCCTAACTCATTAACAAGCACAAATTTGACAATTCTGGTTTTTAACTTAATATTTTATTTTCATACAATTCGCCTCATTTGATAACGCATAAATCTTTTGTTTCCCACTTACAACATTTTTTTGTTTTCTTTTAAAGATTTATTGGACAGAATCTGTTTGTAAAGACATATTTCTGTGAGAAAATAATTAAAACTATTCTGTAAGTTATAATTAGGGGCCCAGCATGCCCAGGTGGTTACTTCGCTCGACTCTTAATCCGAGGGTCGCGGATTTGAATCTCCGTCACACCAAACATGCTCGTGCTTTCAAACGTATGAGCGTTATAATTTTACGGTCAATCCCACTATTTGTTGGTAAAAGAATAACCCAAGAGGGGTTCGATGGATGGCAATAACTAGCTGCCTTCCCTCTAGTCTTAAACTGCTCAATTAGATACGGCTAGCGCAGATAGCCTTCGTGTAGGTTTGCACGAAATTCAAAACAAACAAAGAAGTTATCATCAAAATATTATCTAACGCATACACCGTACAGTTACTTATCCAATATAAAATGCATTTGTACAATAAGGAAAAGTTTTGACGTGCTATAAGTTTATATTCGAGTTTCGAAGGATGTGAGAAAGGGTTTCCATGTATGCTTAAAGCGAAACTTATGATTTCAACATTTATTCTATTCTTGGTTTGTCGCTATACGCTCTTCTAAAAAAAGCGTGTGAAATATAAATATTTTTTTTGAGAAACTAAAAACTCACATAGTTGATTAACTCGTCCAATCCTCTATTTATAAATTGTTCTTAAAACTATATACGCAATTGACGATAATATAATAACGTAAAAATAAATCTTGTTTGTTTATATCCACACCAAACCAAAAGAAAGTCACCAATTACTTAGACGTACGTAAAACTATTTTCTTAAGTGATTGATTTTTTTTATGCTACGTTAAATATTTTGTGCAACATATCAAAGACGACAGAGAGAAACATCATACAATCAAAATATCTACTTTTATTTAGTCCGTTGAAACATAAGACTAGAGTTTCAGAAAAAAACAACGATTTTTTTAGTTTCGAATGTTTACTCCAAAATGCAATAATAATTTTATTTCCATCCTACATATTAAGCTCAATTCTGTTAAAATTGCAATATAAACTGTATCTATCACTTATGTTCTCTCTTTTCCACGAAATAAAACTTGCAGTACACCAAGCTAAATACATCTATGCCACTATACAGAGCGGAATGGTATATCTTATTTTAATTTAAGGATACACGTAAAGTTATTTTATAATTGACTAATTATTTTAATAATTATTATGTTACTTAATAAGAACACGAAATGTTCAGTAATTATGGACAGCTAAAACATTTGCAGTTATTGTAGTTTGTTTTTTTAGATTCTATTTTACCATAAACCGTTGTTTCAAAGTATTACAGTATTGCTGGGATTTATTTTTATAACTACGTTTCTCACTGACCATATATGTGGTTTTATAAGGAAACAACAAAATCGAGTAGGAATGTCAGTTGTGTAATCAGTTCTGTTTTGAAACCTTTTCTCTTGAACTGCTTCGATTTATAACCCCTATTAGTTCTAAAACGAGTTTTAATTAGCGTTTTGATTATTTTATAACATGTTATCAGATAAAGTATAAAATTTATTTTGAATCATGAACCAATTCTTGGTGATAAACACATTGATTTTCCTGAAATATCTCGATCCTAGGGAAAAAAAAATCCGTCAAAAACAGCGTTCATGTGAAGAGAACACATTGCTTTATTTAAATAACAAATATATTTCTGAAAAATAATACTCTTTCCTGTTTCAGTTTCTGAATTTGATGCTGCCTCTCAAAAGAATAAATGAAACGTAAAATAACATTACACATGGGGTTTCTTGAGAAGTTACTGTGGCATTTTACTTGTTTCATGCAAATACAGTTTTGCCCTCAATAGCTCTGTAGAACTTTGAAGAGTCGTAATACCAGAAGTCAATCTCTGTTCCTCATCAAAAGATAGATCATTGTGCAGTAGTGCACTGGAAATAAAGATCAAATTAAATATAAATTATTTCACGCGCTTTAAAGACTAAATAAATTATACTTAGTATAAATAGTTTTACTTTCAACATACTGCAAGACTTTAAATTCAATCTCTGTAGTTTGAATAATAATAATTTTCTCACGAAAAAACTTTAAAACAAACTAGATTTCTCTTGTTGTTTCACAGGGGTCCATAAGGTTAATCGAAAGATACATAGATTCCTTCTCTTACATCTGTATTCAAGCAATTCGAAGTAATTAACAATTTATATTGGAATTCGCAACGAGTTATTATTTGGATTTGTACTTGGCTTTCTGGATATTTAAGAAATATTTATATCCTAAACAGATTCATTAATTGGTTTCCCTCATCAGGAGTCTTGGCGGCTTATAGCATTAAAATTTGACATTAAATATCTGCCGTGTGTACATAACAAACAGAAAATTGCAGCACATTTCCACTTAACAACAAACAAGTTAAAGGTGCTCTATAAAGATTTAAAAATACTTAGGAACTACGTCTGGAAATTCAATTTATTTTTAGCAAAAATTTTAAATTTTGATTAAACATACTAATTTTGTTTGGCTAGAATTATAAAGTTTTTTAGTTTTAGAATTATGATTCACAAAGGTGAATTTTCTTCTTACCGACAGTATAATTAGATGTTATTTGAACAAGAATGTGCCCCCCGATGGATCAGCGGTATGTCTGTGGACTTACACGATAAAATCGGGTTTCGATACCCGTGGTGGGCAGAGCACAGATAGCCCATTGTGTAGCTTTGTGCTTAATTCAAAAACAAAAAACAAACGAATAGGAATGCTAACTTACATCTTTATGTCTCCCATCAGTACAGCGGTAAGTCTACGGATTTAGAAATTTACAACGACAAAAACAAGGGTTCAGTTCCCCTCGGTGGACTCAGCAGATAGCTCGATGTGGCTTTACTGTATGAAAACACACATATACAACTATATGGTAAAGTACGATAAGCAGACAGCCCAAGTAGTGACAGGTGACGTTTATTAACAGCTATTAACACTATATAAAAGCAAAAACATACCTTTAGGAGAATGAATCTAATTAACGTATTAATACAGTCTTTTTAATACGCCTTTATATTTTGTTTGATTGAATAAGTCTTTGTTATTTTTAATTGGATATAAAATTAAGTATTAATCCGGTTTGGCTGTTTGGAGTACTATGAAATTATTAGAAATAAAATAACCAAGTTCAAGAAACTTAGTACTTTTGTTAGACTATGTATATTTTCAGTGTAATTTCACATTTAGAATCTAGAACTCTCCATAATGCATTGGAATAATTATTAAGTTGAATTGTGAAACAGGCGAATCCCAAGATGTCACTGGTTTATATCAATGTATAACTAAAACAACAAAAAACAGCATATTATCTGAAAAAAAACCCTTAACACAGTGTTTCTCAATGCATAAAAAAGGCACATAGATTTGCAGAGCTGAAAATGAGTAAATCACTTTAATCGGTTTCTATTGACTGGAATAACTATTTATACTTTGACGTCATACGTTGTTGTTTCAGCAGAAGGTAACTTCGTAGCTGCCGGATCTATTTTTCTGTAATCTTAGAGTGAGCTCACCAAGTATCAAAACAATCACAATGTGAGTGATGGAAATACGAGTGTAGGAAGCCATAGCCAACTCAGTTTTGATGATATATCTGTGCTTACAAAAGGAAAGTTTTACGGGCACGAGGTGTTTGAAGTAGTATTTCTCTTCTTCGAAACTAAACACCACATTTTCTAAGATTTAACTATTTTCCACTTCTCAATACGTTTCCTACCATGAAAACTCGTAAAAAGTGATAACCTTTCCACATGAAATAGTATCGTAATTGAGTAACAAACAAGAGTTGTTCCATAACGTGGGTTCCTGATCTACAGCCTGAGTTACTCAAAGATGTTACTAGTGCTTCAACTGTAACAATAACCTCGGTTAAAATTTACCCGTGATTTTGGTTTAACTCAGCATTACTAAATTGCTGCGATGTGAGTTAATTTAGAACAGTGGCTTGTTTGTTTATTGGAATTTCACACAAAGCTCGAGTAGCTGTGCTACCCGTCTTTAATTTAGCAGCGTAAGACTAGAGGGAAGGCAGCTAGTCATCACCACCCACCGCCAACTCTTGAGCTACTCTTTTACCAACGAAAAGTGGGATTGAAGGTCACATTATAACGCCCCCACGGCTGGTCGGGCGAGCATGTTTGGCGTAACTCGGGCACGAACCGCGACCCTCAGATTACGAAACGCACGCCTTAACGCGCTAGGCCATGCCGGGCCCCAGAATATTGGCAGTATTTCTTTGTTGTATTTTATGCATCCATCAATGAAGGCATTTCTATAATAAAGTTAACACAAGTTTTTGTTAAAGAATCTGATAAGAGAAAAAACCAACTTTTCATTTTTTATAACTTTTATATTACTATTTAGAAAATATATGAGCATTGTAATGTCTACATCATACAGGGATATGTATCAGATTTCTTCAAACTTAGTATGAAAATATAAGATTATGGACATAACTTTCACAGATCAAGCTGTTATTTCACTTATTTGTTAATATGTGTAAAGATATTTTTATATCAAGCTTGGCTGTTTCCTTTAGGTAATTCGTGTGTATGAATGGAAATGTGTGCGCGTGTGTAACAGTGAATAGATATTTTACATTGCATTGGAAAAAACTGAATCGGTAATAAAAACAGTAATTATCTTTATATTTCATGTAATCATGACTGATGTAATTAATTATACATTTCTGTTTCAATTCTTGAGCTTTACGAGCGTACAGTCAATAAGAGTTGTCTTCGTACTGCACAAGCCATGAAATGTATTTGTGGTCGTCGAAGACGATGATGTTTTAATTGCCTCACAAATAAAGACGATGACGTTTGTATTACTATACAAATGAAGACGATGACGTTTGTATTACTATACAAATGAAGACGATGACGTTTGTATTACCATACAAATGAAAACGATGACGTTTGTATTACTATACAAATGAAGACGATGACGTTTGTATTACCATACAAATGAAGACGATGATGTTTGCATTACCATAAAAGTGAATTGTGTCTGCTTAAAATTTTGGGTTTGAAAATGAGGCCAGCTAAGCTTTATACCCAATATAATTTTAATTTACTATAAATATTTATAAAATAACGGACTGAAAGATATTTGTGTGTCAGTTCTTCACAAAGATATTTTTAAGTAAAATATACAGCCTCATGATATTTTGAAATTAGTAAAAAGAATAAAGTTACGATTTTGATTCTTTGATTAACATCGTTATAGAAATTTTGTTTGTTAGTTCATTTTCTCTCTATAAATAACTAGTACCAAACTTTGTCATGCGCAGTAATTGGCCAATGTAATAATTATATATAATTAACAATGAGATAATATTTTATGCAATTTGGAAAACTAAGTAAATATTAAACTTTTCCTAATTACATTTATTTGGAGATTGAGTGTTTTTTGTTGTTTTTTAATTTTGCGTAGAGCTACTGGAGGGTTCTCATGGCCACGGGCCATGGCTTATATCTACTACTTATTTAATATCTTAAAGCATTCATTAACTATTGATTGTAGAAGTAAATGAAGATAGTAATACAAGATTTATCAAGTTTATCCCTGTACGTGTTAAATTTCTTTCTTCATGCCCACGTTTTCGTTACAACCTTTAAAGTATTTATTTTTTATAATGTTTACAAACGTTTTATCATTTTATTTTAGGAAACCATATTTAATATTTAAAATAAGGAATCTTCTAATTTCTTACAGAAATAAAAACAAAAGTATCGAGAATGTTTTTGTTTATTAATAAACATTTAATATTGGTAAGATGTTTTGTTAATATAAATCTCTCAAAGCTTTATGAAACAAACTTGATTAAAAGGGTACTTTTTTTTCGTGGTTTATTGTATGGAACATAATCATAATATTAACTTCTTATCACTGCACCTAAGTGAAAAGAAACCTGCTATTCTTTCCTTTGTATGCTACTATTACAAGTTTATCAATCAAAAGAAATGAAACTTTCCAGACAGAAGAAGAAGCCTCATTAAAACAAAGACGACAAAAGAATAATGAAGACAGCCAATGTTATGGTTAAAAAAAACTACTGAGCGAAAGAGAAGAAAATATACTGTCGTATAGAAATATAAAAATTCTTTAAATATTTCATCCAGTACAAATAGTTCGTGTGTTCATACCATTTTTATGTTTTTTCCACAGAAATCAAATTTAAAAAATCTCAAATAATTATTTTAAGAAATTTATCTTATTCACCTTTTCACGCGGTTTATTATGTCACATTAATGACGTCAAAACAAAAAGCAATCAATTATTACGTACGGGCGTGAATAACGTTAACTCTTATCTTTGTACCTCGACTGACGTAGAATAGCTCTTTGTTTTCTTAAGACTCTGAGAGCGCATTCTTTTGCCATTGATAAGTAAATACATACATTCAACAAAGCTGGGAGATACAGACTTCAGGGACATCAAACTTATGGCTTATTCAGTGGCTCTCATGGCTTCCGATCTCACTCGGTCAACCGAAATTGGCGCCTATAAAGTATTGGTCACTAAAAATAAAAGCTGTGTATGCTAGCATATGAGGAACTCCGTACATTGATTCAATTTATGCTACCATTAATCCAGAAAACAACTTTATAGAAAATACCAGTACAAAATAAATTGTCATTACAAACTGTAAGATCAAAAGTTTCCGCACCCGAATGCCCCAGGCTATGGGTTTGATTACTGAGCGTTTTTTATTCACACTGACATCTATTGTGTAATTTCGTCGAAATATTTTTAAGTTAATTAATTGAAACATAGTTTCGTTCTTTTTTAAATCATGTTCCCCGCTGGTACAGCGGCAAGCCTACGGATTTACAACGCTAAAATCAAGGGTTTGTTTCCCCTCGGTGGACTCAGCAGTCAGCCCGATGTGGCTTTGCTATAAGAAAAACACACAAGCATACACACACGTTATAAGAAAAACACACAAACATTCTTCAAATCCTACGTTAACTTTATTTCAGTCTTTACTTTCTTGAAATGTTTGTACATATGCGTATATTACTAGTTCCAAATATGTGTGCCTTAAATCGTAGTTAGTAATGTTTAAGGTTTAATTTATTTGTTTTTAATTTTGCGCAAAGTTACGCGTGGGCTACCTGCGCTATCCCTCTCTAATTTACGGTGTAAGACAACAGGGAAGGCAGCTAATCATCAGAACCCACCGCCAACTCTTGGGCTGCTTTTTTTACCAACGAAGAGTTGGATTGACCGTCAAATAATAATTTTAGAAAAATGCTTGGTATTAAGTGACCTACACTCGAGAAGTGTAGACGAACCGGAAGCAATTCTTATGGAAGATTCATCGCTCTAAAATGTGCAATAGTACCCGAAGCGACTAATACATCTTAATATAATTTCCCAGTGATAATTTACCGGAATTTAAAATCTGTAGTGCCAACGATTATTTGTGGACATAGACTCCGATACTGTAGTTTGATATAATATAATAGGTAACGTGATACTCGAGTTTCATAAATAGTAACACAGTAAGAGTTAAACTACTTAAGTATAGCTGTGCCTTGTATTAGCAAGACACAGAAAGCTCTGATTCTTCTGTAATTATTTTGATCATTGTATGTTATAGATTTACTTAATGAACAACTGTACAAGACTTTAACGAAATCTCATTTTAACTTAACATTGGACTGAATATGTTGTCATTTGATTAAACTCAAAGTTTCCTTATACTTTCACGTTTAAGCAGAGTGTTAATTACCCTAACTGAAAAAAGTGAACTTCAGAACCCGAAAGAGAGCTTACTGTAAAGTAGGTAATAGAAATTTCAAAAACTTGTTTATCTTTTTATAAATTAATGTGTTTAAACAGACTGTAGGATACCTAGAAATACTTCATAAAAGAGGAGGAATAAATAATGCGTTAATTTTTTTACTCTGTTATAAAACTACTTCTGCACCACAAGATGGGTTAGGTGGATTACTAAACCTGTTTATGTTAGAATATTTTAGTTACTTTCAAAAATAAAACAACCTAAAATAAGCTATGAATTGAACTACAAAATATTTCAATAAAATAAATGTATTTCGTGTTTACTAGAGGGTCCACTGTAGAATTTGAGGGAATATAATGCCAGTTTACGCGCTTGTTTTTGCGTTATTTAGAATTTTCGTGTGAAGGTACACAAGTGTTACGTGCACAATCACCCTCTAGTTTTGAAGTTATAAACTAGATAAGGGTGTGAAACATGATTTTCATCTAGTATAGTTTGGGATTTAAGAAATACACCACCATGGTCCAAACCGTGCAATACTGTAAGCTATTTTGTAGTTGGAGTACAAGAGTGAAGGGAATCCTTTTACGTTAAAGATCAGTGATATAGCATGCAATTAACTGGTTGTATCTTTCTACGATCAGAAGCTCAAAATGAAGGAAGCAGCAGAGAGTTTTCAGTTCATGTAATTTGCACCAGTTTCTTGTTTAAATACAAATATACAGGTACCTCGGTAAGTCAGCGGTAAACGTAAAAACTCATAAAGCTAAACTTTGGGGCTCGATATTCTGTGGTGGACAGGTGTGTTTTATTGTGTAGCTTTGCATTAAAAGAAATGAAAACTAAATCACATAAATACGAAAGTTTATATAAAATCATAATTAAAATTACTTGTTTAGCAATAGGAATCCTCGCAGTTAAATTGCATTATTTGAGATATATCTCTGAACTCTATGAATGACGACGGTATTGGCATAGGTAAAAAAATGGACAATAAATTATACGTATATAGTCTTGACAAGACCAAAAACTAAATATTCATGCCTGTTATGAATTAGCTTAAATATCTAGCATGTAGAAGCTTCTAACATCATAGGAAATTTAAATTCATTAACACTTTACAACCTTATACACTGTTCGATATTTTCATACGACATTCAATGGTATCTTGAATTTGCAACTTTAACATTACGTTACATCAATGAGAGGTTTCTTTAATCTCAATGAAAATATTTTACTTAGGTTTCCAATAATAATTTTCGAGATTCTTTCAGCGCTGATGTTTATGATAGCGTTTCAATCAAAGCGTTTTCTGAGCCTTATTGAGTAAGAAATGCATATTTTTTTGAGCATGCGCACTAAATTACGCGATGAAAACAAGTAATATTACCCTTCAGTTACTTGTTTTAGTGATGAAAAAACACGAGATAAATCCACTTCCACGATCACTATAATACATCTAATACTAAGACTAGAATATCTGTTGCGTTTACAAACTAAAACACGGTCAACAGGTCTCGATAATAGTCAGGTTTTAACTTGTAACTTAAGGCAAGTTCCCCTTCAAACTTCCTTGTATTTTACTTACCATTAGAACCTACAGAATATTTTTTAGAAGTCATGTATTAAACATTCACTATAATACGCGTCGTGTAATGAGCATTACTCCCAGAACATTGTACAAGAAGAAAATTAACCAGAAAAAAGGAACAGCACCAGATTTGTTATCAAGAGTAAAATCATTTTCTAAACAGTAAGATAAAGAAAGATAATAAGGCGTATTATTTTTCTGATTAAGCTGAATATACCCTTTGGGTAAATACCATGAAAAATAAAATAATATTTACAATACAAATAAAATTATATAGAAGTTAGTACAATATTTCTCTTGTATAACGTGTAATAGATATTTGAATTGTAACTTTTACTTTGTTTTCTTTATTCTTAGACGTCGCTGGCAGATGAAATCTTGAAAGATTAACAGAATTCGAAACGTGACACGTAAAAGCGCTTATCACATTATATTTGCTTAGAGTATTACACAGTATCAGATACAACCGTGATTGTTTGTTTGTTTGTGTTTGAATTTCGCACAAAGCTACTCGAGGGCTATCTGTACTCGCCGCCCCTAATTTATCAGTGTAAGACTAGAGGGAAGGCAGCTAGACATCACCACCCACCGCTAACTCTTGGGCTAGTCTTTTACCAACGAATAGTGGGATTGACTGTAACATTATAACGCCCCCACGGCTGAAAGGTCGAGCATGTTTGGCGCGACCGGGATGCGAACCCGCGACCTTCAGATTACGAGTCGCACGCCTTAACACGCTTGGCCATGCAGGGCCACAACCTTGATTGATATACATTTTCTTGTAAGAAAAATAAATTTAAGTGAAGCTTTATTTTTATAGAGCAAATGTGAAAACTGTCTTTTAATTTTAAAATTAACAAAAAAAACATGTTTTTTTAGAAAGGTCAAATTTTTATTTAACGTTGACGTCTCGTTTCTCTTGATGTTCTGCAACAATAAATAATATCCTAATTGAATGTGACTCATTTACATTTGTTTTGTTGACATTCAAGCAAACTTCTATGAAAGCAAGACGCGCTCGCGGTTCCTAATGTTTAAGCGATAGACTAAAGAGAATGCGTCTAGCTAACAGCTTTCACTAATATCTATTGAGCCACTCTAGTTATACCAAATAGTGGAATTTTACTGTTATTCTTATAAAGCACTTCTGGCGGTAATGGGATTTTAAACCTCAGATCAACAATCCAGAACTCTGATCAAAAATGTTTTAATGAACGAAAACAACTAAGAAAGTGGAATTGAAAAAAATGTTGATAAAAATCTGCTAAGCAGTTAAAGAATATAGCTTTCACAGTTAGTGTGGTAATTCTAGAGAATGGTTGAAATAAATAATTGATGGTGATAATAAATTGTGTTAAAGATAAATTAGAAAACAAAAGTGAAGCAGCTCAAGGTATCTGTTAACAGTAAACATGTAGTAAAAAAAGTAAACTTAAAGCTTCAGACAAAGAGTACATCAAACAAACAACCTTTCGCTTCCAATGTCCGAGTCAACATTATAACACTAAACTGAGCAAAATATCAAACCTGTTTTTCTACCACACACATTAGTTTGATTGAATAAACATCATATCAAGTATTCTCGAAATGGAAGTTTTAATATTATACCCTTCCATATGAAAACATTGGTTTGCTTTCTATATAAGATTTGAATCCAATTGTTTGTTTGTTTTAGAACTTCACATAAAGATACTTGAGGGCTATCTGTGCTAGCCGTCGCTAATCTAGCAGTGTAAGACTAGAGAGAAGGCAGCTAGTTATCACCACCCATCGCCAACTCTTGGGCTACTCTTTCACCAACGAATAGGGGATTGACCGTCACATTATACGCCCTCACGGCTGGGAGTGCGAGCATGTTTAGCGCGACCCTCGGATTACGAGTCGCACTCCTTACGCGCTTGGCCACGCCAGGCACATTGAATCAAATAAAAATAGGCAAAGAATATTTAAACTAAGGTTCTGATTCAAAACGCTAAGAGTGCTTGGCATGGCCAGATAGTTAAAGCGCTCGACTCGTAATCTGATGGTCGTAGGTTCGAACTCTCGTCGAACTAAATATGTTCGCTCTTCAGTTGTGGGGACGTTGTAATGTGACTGTCAACCTATTTCTTGGTAAAAGAGTAGCCCAAAAGTTGGCGGGGGTGGTGGTGGTGATGACTAGCTACCTTCCGTTTATTCTTTTCCTGCTAAATTAGGGATGGCTAGTGCAATTAGACCTGGTGTAACTTTGGGCAAAATTAGAAAAAAAATCAGATCGCTAAAAAGAAGAATTCAGTAATGCAACTTAATCACTTATTAACCACAAGCATCACGAACAAACTTTAGATTTATGATGTCAACAAAGAATAAAATAATATCATGGAATTGTTCAAATTTAAACACAGCTCATGCAACATATCCTTGAAGTTTCATACAAAAACGAAATGTAATCGTTTGAGGAAGAAGCAAAATGGAGCCACGATATTAAATCCCACCGAATAACATTCAGTAACATTGACAGCCTATTCTATTAAATACAGACTAAGCTAACTTATCAGCTCTCAATCTGTATGAAGCAGATAAAGACAATTCTATTCAAAAATAATTGAAAACGTGCCATTATCTTTATATCTTGGCATAAACTGATACCATTCAGTATTATAACAGCAAGTCTATGGACTTTTAACGATAGAAACTAAGTTTCAATATCCATGGTGAGTACAGCACAGATGGCCCATAATGTAGCTTTGTGATTAACTACAAAATAAACAAGAGGAAAACTGGCATTAACAATATACCCAACCCTTTGCTAAACACATATAAATAAATTAATAATCTAATCTACGATATCAAATAACAATGCAAGAAAACGTAAATAAAAATACAAATAACTATTACAAAAATCTCTGGTTTAATATATTTTTATAAAAAGTAATATTCACTGAATAATATTATTCAATCAGTAAAGAAAATAAAAACAAAACATCTATTAAATGGTAAATATAAACGATACAGCTTTTCACAACTGAATTAAAAATGTTTTATTCAAAAATAATTTTAAAATACCTTAAAGATTATACGGCAGAGATAATTACATTTTATTTACAACATGAAAACAGGACTCTGTACAGTGCAATATGTAAATTCTTAGAATATCTTTAAAGCTATAGGTAAAAAAAAAGTCTCTCAACATTAAATATTACATTTCATGAACTCCAGATTAACTTAAGCCTAGTTTAAATATGCTGACATCACTTTTGAAAATGAAATAGTATTATTAAACACTATATAGAACAATACAACTGTACACACGTGTACAAGTAACACTATAAATGCTGTATGCTACGTATCGTAATTTATAGAGGAGTTTCGGATTCATTATATTACGTGTTGCGATTTAAAGTACCCAGAAATTTTAATTTTAACTTTAAAGTTATTTAAATGTCGATATGTAACAAAATTATGATATTTTCCAACAGGATTGACACACAAAAGTTTCGTTCTTAACACATATATATTTTAATATACAGATGACACTACAATTTGTATTAATGGATATTACAAAAAAATGATTTATATTAAAAAGTTTCACAGGCTTACAAACAATATTGAGTCGTCTACCTAGTCTTGAAATGAATATTTTATCGACTTAAGGCTGCTTTCTCAAATTACTACACTATTAATTAATTTACACTATTTCAGTCATTAAGTATTATTGTTATTGGGGCAGCATTAAGGTTTACAGCTACATTTGGTTTCATTCTTTGGCGAAACACTCACGACCTGTCTATGTTTTTATGCTGTTGGCCAAACATTCATTATTTAACAAAGCTGAGTTTGTGTAACACTTTATTTTCCATGCACGATTATCTTTTCTTTTCATTGAAGTCTGTTAGCTACTTTAGGGTTGCATGGTATACTTTCTTATAGAACTGTAGTTCGTATAAATAATGTTGGATGTACTTAAAATACTGCAGCTTATTCGTCAAGGACTTTAATTACATGGTATTACTGATCTAGGTATTGCTGGCAGAAGTGATTTAACAACAGTGCATTTATATGAGCTTTCATTAATAAAATTAATGATTTCTTACAGTCTTTATTTCAGTTAACGCATCAGTTAGTTTTAGTCAGCACATTTTCTCACAAAGTGCGCTAGTATACATTTACCAGCTTAGGTTTCGGACCTGCTTAATCTATTTAGTGAAATACTGTCTTTAGGTTTCAACCACAGTTGAGAACGTGCAGACAAACACAAGTACTTCACTAGCATAGATCAGACATGATTTTTATTCCAAACCTTGTATTACCGTTTCATAAAGCCCTTTTAAAGCTATTTACACATTCAAATATTAAAAGGGCATTACTTATAAACCATGTGATCCATTTCAAGTATTGAAAGAAGTTTTAAGTCGGCGGCTTTTATCGTCAAGTTCGAGCCATGAATAGTGAAATTCTGAATAAGAGACTTCATAAGAATCTTAATATCTACTTGAAAGAGAACAGAAATATTGGAATGTACGGTTGTGTGTTCATCCAAAAAAATGGACTTAACTGCTGATGTTTTGTCTTTGTTTTTAACAATAATGATTGGTAAAAAACAACACACTGTAAAAAATAAATAAGGTAATATTTCAGCACTAATTTTGCATTTGTCCTGGCTATATTCCTAGCACTTTAGGAAAACCTACTTGGTGATTATATTATTGGTTGCCTATATGATGCGAAGTTATGTTTTTAGCTATTTGGGCAAAAAAAAGCAATATTATATTTGTTAAATAATTCAGTGGTATATTCCAGTAGAATTCCATTGATATTCAATAGGCCTGGCATGGCCGAGCGCGTTAAGGCGTGCGCTCGTAATCCGAGGGTCGCAGGTTCGCGCCCGCGTCGCGCTAAACATGCTCGCCCTCCCAGCCGTAGGGGTGTATAATGTGACGGTCAATCCCACTATTCGTTGGTAAAAGAGTAGCCCAAGAGTTGGCGGTGGGTGGTGATGACTAGCTGCCTTCCCTCTAGTCTTACACTCCTAAATTAGGGACGGCTAGCATAGGTAGCCCTCGAGTAGCTTTCTGCGAAATTCCAAAACAAACAAACAAACAATATTCAGCAACTGACTATTGGCACCTAGAAGTGCTCTTATGTATTAATAATATCATAATGCATTATAGCAAAAATAATACTTGTGACACTTTTATTCGCATTCACTTTTTCTTCATACATTTGCCTACAACTAAATTAAACTGGCTATTTTATAGATGTTGACCATTAGTAACATTTAAGTTTGAACAAGTGTAGCTTAATGTTTGAACATTAAACAATGGATTTTTCAAGTGGTATTCCTTGATGTATCCATAGATGGTATTGTGTTTTCTTATAGCAAAGTCACATCGGGCTATCTTCTGAGTCCACCAAGGGGAATCGAATCCCTGACTTTAGGGTTGCAAGTCAGTAGACTTACCGCTGTATCAGCTGACGGCCCACAGGTGGTGACACGAATTTATAATTTTACACTATTTGCGCATTAAAAGGAATTACGACCTCTTCCTTTAACTAAACTATTATTGCACTTTAGATGGCTGACATACGATTGTTTATACGCAGGATCCTTTGTATTACATTCCGTGTTTATGGATATTTCATGCAGCAAATTTATCTTTAAGATGTTTAAATTGAAGTATATATCAGCACCACATATTGCTTCTCTATAGCAACCATGAGGCGGAGTCAACTTCTGAGGTCACTTCCAGTAAAACTGTATTGGTAAGACAAACTGATAGCGTAAACAGAGATGCTTAATACTATGTTCCTGATCCATCATGTACGCAATTTTGCTTCTCCTTATCTTCAGTTTGTTTTCGTTATCATTCTATTAATTATAATTAATGCTACCTTTGTTATTGTACCAGTGGAATGTATTTGAATTTATGTTTGATGCATAATAAACACTTGTGATTTTCATTTCACACCAAGTTTCACCTCTACATATAAAATTATATACCATTATAATTCAAGTTACTTACATTCATACAATCAAATATTGTACTCAAAAAATAAAATAAAATAACGAAATCCCCGTTCAACAGAAAATAAGCAATATCATATTTAAAAGAATTTGCCAATGATAAAGATATTGTTTGAAACTGAGCACAGAGTTACACAATGGGCTATCTGTGCTCTGCCCACTTATAGTATCGAAACACAAAATATAACGTTGTAAGTCCGGAGATATACCAATGTACTACAAGGTCACCTCATGGTAAAAGTATAACTCAAGAAAGTTTTAATAATAAATGGTATTTGATATAAGTCATGGCAAGTCCTTTCTTGCACAAAGCACTTTATTTTATCAAAAAACCTTTTGGCTTCTTTTTATTGCTCAAATAATTTACTTCTAGGTCTAGAAAAAACACTATTTCAACTCTGAGTTTAATAAGATAAGCTACAACAATAGCTAAGTAATTAGATTATTATTTTCATTAAAACTTTAAAGTCCGTGGTGCGTTTTGATTTCTCATCTAGACAGATGTGATATATAAATTAATAATTTGAGGGTTAGTTTATGCCACGATCAAATAAAGGGAAACACATCGTCAAGCCAATCATTGATTGTTAGTCAGTCACATCACAATGCAGTGACGTCAGTTAACATGTCAATTCCAATGTCGTTTTTTTTTCCTACTTAGCTATACGTGTTAAAAGGACGTTCATTTTTTTGAGTCAGGTTAAACGAAATAAGGACTGTCTACAGTTAATATGTATAACCTATTTGCATAAGAGCAGAGCCCAAACTTAGCTAAATAAATCTGAAGGGGGTGCTATATTACACAAGTGATAGTGAACTTCCCACTGGTTGTATTGCCTCTAATTCTTAGTTTAGAAATTAAACAAGATTATGCCTAAGCTCCAGGGTTTCTGTTTTGGCCAGTTAGTCTATTCAAATCACAATCACAATAAGCAACGGTAAGAGGAAGTTATAATTTTGTAATTTACTTATAAACAAAAAATACCATAAATTACTTTTACAAAAATGAATATTATCTTTGATTAAGACATGCATTTTATAAAAATGTCTTTACTGTGAAGAGCATGAAAATAACTAAGGAGTAGCCACGAACCTTTACGTAAATGTAGCAATAGTTTTATGTAACTTCTGGCATCTATACTTCTATCTAATGTTCAAACAAAAAGTCTTACTCTTTCGTTTCTTCGCGGTTTTTGCTTACTCAATACTTTTGTCTTCCATTTTTTTTGTAGTTGACCGTTTCTAATTATATCTAAACTTCTAACTTAACATTTTAAGTTGGAAAACATATTGTTTCAGTGTAACCCAGAAAAACTGAACAAACAAAAAAATAAGAATATCTAACAGTAAATGAACACGAATTAGCGACTTGGCATCAAATCTATCGTCCATTTTGTTTTCTGTACTTTTATCGTCTGATTCAAAATCGAAATTCTGCCACTAATAACTTATTGTATTTTAACTTTTATTCCGAAGTTATAAGAAATGGCGTTCCTTACTTATGGTTTAGTAAACAGAAACTTACGTAAAATATAAAGTAACTTTCGACTAAAAGTTTACATTACATCAGGAAACTACAGAAAACACTGTTGATAAATTCAGTAATGCAATATATTTATTACACGTTGAATATACAATGTACAATATATACAATACTATGTGCAAAATTATTTTAAATTTGATTCTCGACGTTTGCTGTAAAAGGTTTGACATCAATAATACTTATATCACTGACATTAAACGGCCATGACAGATTGGTGCACAACAACAGAATATTGAAGCGGAGAATCTATGAGATCAAGCTACTCAAACAGCTAGATGTCCGATATTACATTTTATTAAAATTTCTCACATTTCACAGTGTTAACCATAGTAGGATGCACTGTTAATCAAAAACTCAATGTAAAAAAGACATATGTATGAGACTACGTATTTCTATCTTATCAATTATCGTCATGTACATTAAAATTATATTCGTGGTGACCAAATTAAAAGGTAAAAAGTTTCCGTTCAGGTTTTATTAAAATAAATGTAGCACTAATTTATTTGTTGATGTTTTATCATAATTTCGGTCAAAACTTTATATGGACATTCATTTTAAATTTTGAACAGGTAGACCAAATTTAAGACAACTAGTTGACAGAACCTACTACTATCTCTTATTTGACCGTAATTGTTATAGAGCATCTATGAGAACAAAGTGCCAAGCGCGTTTTTGTGGAGACAAAATAGCCAATGATCTAAGGGTGAACGAATGTTTATCATTAACATCAAAAGTTAGTAATAGCAGTTGTCAGAAATACACATTTTCAATGCAACATCTCATCTCTAGATTCATAAGTGTATTGTATATAACGAAGAGGATTAGTGGTACTTGTACAAAAGAATTATTTGTTATTGTTACCTTGTTACGAAAATAAGTGTCTTTAAATTAAGGTTCGCTGTTTATTAAATACAAATTTACAGCAAAAAATGCAACTTTTCAAACCTTTGTAATCGAGATTAGCAGTGATATATCATGTATAATTCAAGCTATTACCTTTATAACAACGCTAGTAACTCAGAGGTTTTATACGCTGAAAATGTAGGTAAATACAGCGCAGATAGCCTATTGTGTAGCTTCACTCAAAATAAGAACTAGTCAAGGCGACGACTTTTGAATAGTAAATCAAGTAGTCAAGCGGTACCAAAAAAGACTCTCCAAGTAGTCACTAAAATCGATGACTACCTAATATGACTATTAAATATTAGTCATCGTTACTATTGTGTAGTCGGAAAATAGTGGCAGGGATACCTGGCAGGTGATAAATTTGACTGCTCTAGATAATCGTTATGACTTTTGTTAGGTAGTCATTCTGACCAATGCAAACTATCTTGACAATAGTCTCATTGCCTACCTGCAAACCACTACAGAGTAGTCATGTCATAGTCAGTGTGACCATATTCGTCCAAGGAGCGGTTGTCTTCATGACCATCCATTGACAACGAACTCTTTTCATTATGACTATGCAAAGACCATGGAAGATAAGCCATGTTGACCGGGTCAGAACCACCTCTCCAATGTTACTGTTAGGCAAAGAGACCATCTTCAGTCAGTTGTGATCAGCAGAATTGTCACTGAGCAGTCAACCCCGCAGCCATCTGATGATTTAACCTACGTTCCAGTAACCTGCCACCATCCTGAAAAATATAAAATGCATTTTAACAGCACCATTTTTATTCTAAACTGAACAAGTGTACATCAATATACATGTATCAAAATAAAATTCAAAATGCAGCAACAAATTGAAAATAAACAATTGAACTTTACAATTTTTGAAAATTCACTCTGAATCAAATAAACACGACAAGTTATTATTACCAGATCTAATATAACCTTACCGTTCTGAACACTTTTTTCTTTCTTTACCTTTGGACGTTTTGACAGGTTTTCCGTTGTTATGTTTTTGACATTCAAGAGATCAAGCAACTGAAGGACACATCTGTCTGCATTTTTATCAGATTTCGTAATTTTCCTGGACTCATCATAGAGCTGCAGAACAACTCTTTCAACAAAGTTGAAAGTTTTCTTGAGTTTCGTTGGAAATGCAAAGTTTATAGATATAAAAACTCCCTATATACATAGTGAATGCTTCCACAAAATCTTCGGTGGCAAAAATATCAAAGCCATCAACATACAGTTTAAATTCCTGATCACAAAACTGAGAAATTGAACCACATTGAATATATATACCACTCTCAGCAGGTTCCATAACTTCAGTACCCGCTATGATACTTTCACTTCCTTTTAGAAGAAAAGGGATACTAGCAATGGTAATACTAGATGTAACACCAGGCATGTGTGAGGACTGTTTTATAAGAAATGCTAGCAATGAATTATTTTCTAATGATATGTTTCTATCCTGCATATTGAGAAAGTTGGACACTCCTTTTTCTGCATCATTTACTAGCAGCTTTAATTCATTCAATAGCTGTGCTGGTGATTCCACAAGAAAAGGATAATGTTCTATAAGTTTATTGACAGGAGTGTTGTCAATGACCAGTTTCTTACGATCATGCAGAGTTTTTTTCCATAAGCAAGTCCACTTTACAAATATCATCCTTTTTTCTGCAATGTAGACGAGTTTTCATCCATTTCTTGTGTTTTTCGTGGAAATTTTACCCTCTCCAACTGACTTTTCACACAAGTATTGCTTTAATCCATATAACCTCTGTTCTGAGATGCGATTTTGAGATAAGGTTTTATCTGTTGCAGTTTTCGTCTTTCTCTTTCTTTCTTGGACTATAGGCAATGATGAATCCTTTCGTTTTCTATTATTCTGGAATTTCTGATGAAGTCTCATCCTCCACAGCTCCTACAATTAGAATTGTCAGAATAAGTTCTATTGAGAATGAATAACAAAACTGCCCTGGAATAACTATAATTATTTTAAACAGTATTTTAAACCATCTTTGGCATTTTCAGGTTTAATCAGAGAAACTGAAAGTCAAACACATACTGGTTAATAAATTAGTTGTATGAGTTCATCTTGACAATGTATTCTCTTTAGCGTCAAATTAGTTGAGTTTCATTAGCTGAGTCATGTTACATCGTATACAAACAAAACAAATATTTCAAAGTATCAAAATAGTATTTTCCACAACCTCTCCTTGATAGATACATGTACTTGTGTGTATTTTAAAAATACAACTTCCCACAAAATTTTAACTTGTTTCTTTACTAATATTATGCAACACAAAAATGTTATTTAATTTATTTTGCAACTAATGAACATATTTCTTGCAGAATACATTTACACCCTTACAAGTGGTGATGTGGTCATTCCTGTTATGCACTTTAGGACGAATTTTATTGGGCTTATTGGCTTTTGGGCTCATAAAGGCAAATGTTAAGATAAAAGAATATATTTGTGATGAAAATACATTTCACAACAAACATAACATAATGCACATGTGGATAGTACTTACACGAACCCCTTGGGGGTTTTAGATTTGTAGCATCTGACAGCTGAGGATAGCTCTTAAATATTTTATCCACTACTGCCTTGAAGTGGGATATCTGGAAAACAAAGGTTGAGCAGGCTATCAAGTGCAGATGAAGACATCTGAAGAGATATAATTACACGCTTGTAATCAGAAATGATACACATGGTATTCACTGCACAGCACTTACAAGGTATAGTTGGAAACCTTAGTATAGACTGCATTCAGTGAATGGAAGTGACCTTCTTTCTCAACAAGCTTCCCTTGCGACAACAGCAAAACAGTAGATCTAGGCAGACTTGACAAATTTTTTAGCTTAAAGGGTACTGGCCAAGGTTTGAACACTAAAATACTGACCAAAGAAAATATCAAATAGTTCAAAACATTTAAAAATTGGGGTTGACTGATTGTAGTAAAATACTAACTAAGGCGTAATTATCTCAAGTAAAAGATAAAACTGTTTTTCCAACAGATTGAAAAATCTGTTTGACATTCATTAAGACATATTCTACCATGATGATATGGACTGAATTTGATCAGTACTGGGAACGGGTGAAGACGCACTTTGCTTTCTTGAAAGCACCTCAGGGTTCGGTGGATTCTGGTCAAGAATACATTTTTAACGGGTCTAAATTTGTAATAAAAATTAACAACCGTAATTGTGCTATGTTGAATAATGTATATTGAAAAAATTTATTTCTTTTCTTCTTCGGAATAGCCCCCAGTGGCTCAGCGGTATGTCTGCGGACTTACACGCTACAATCCGGGTTTCGATACCCGTGGTGGCCATTGTGTAGCTTTGTGCTTAATTAAAAAACAAAACAAAAACTTCTTCGGAATAAATTTGACGCAGAGTGATTTCCAACGACTACATAAATGAATATAATCACTCAAATTTAAATGGGTTGCTCATTCTTACAAACGACTTACCACAGCATTTTTCTCTCCATCAGAGGCCCCAGCTTTAGAAACTAGAGAAACGCTCAGCTTTGCTCGTTGTTTTGAAATGACAGACCATTGAACATCCACCCAGTCTTCCGTGTACACTTGAGCTGACAAGTTGGTAGCATCTACGTCCAGATTTAGGTTGTCAGAAATCTTACTGGGCAACAATCCCAGATCACCCACTAAGACCACAATTTTTTTTCATTGTAGGCAATGAGGTAGAATAAAACCGTCTCTTTGGAATCTAAAAGTATGGAACTGATCAAAAATGATTCATACGTATACACATGCAGAAAATTTGTCATTGAAGAACAACTACAAAATAACAAAAAGATATATTAAATTTCCATAAATTTAACACCAGTCCTACTGGTATAAATCAGCTAGATAAGTAATTTGTTTTTTTTTCCTGACAAAAAAGTTGTCTTTAAAAGAGGTGAAAGCAAATATAAGTAGTCTGACCTCAACAGATGGTGTTGATAGTGGTGATTTTGGTGCAAATATGTATGATATATATTAATATGATACAAGTTATCTCTGAAAATTTTGATGAAATTTATCACAAGAAGGCAGAAACAAATTTGCATAAAATGTCAAATCTTTTGATGAAATTTGTCACTGGAAGGTACACAGCAAGTTACATAAAATTGGTTAAAATTTACCACTGATTACCGAGTTCTGTTAAAAATTGTCATTTTTTCTGTCGCTACGAATGTCGTTATGTAGGATGATCATATTTTCACCTTTGTTCACATAACAAGGCAATGGATAATGATCATAAAAATCTGGAATACTCAGAAATTTATAACTTCTCATTGGCTCTACAATGTAAGCATGAAGATGCCTGTGATAATCAACAGTTTAGTATCTTTGACAATACAAAAAAAGGTTTTCACAAAACCAAGCAACAGATCACTGAAGAAAATTGAAGACTGTCGAATTCGTAGCTCCTGACAACCATTGTCCCTGTGTTGCATGAGAGGCAGTTGACTGTACAACCTGATGTTTAAGTGACAAAATCGCCATCCCCAACAAATGTACTGACAAGGTTTTGCTCTTCTCCTAGTAAATTCACAGGCAATCTGACAGAATTAGTCAAGTCAAAGCCATCTATTCCAAGAAATCCATTGCTTTCCAAATGTGAACAGTGTTTATACTGGTGTCTCATTGCTATTGTTTTGGCTAGTTTCCTCCTGATTTTGGAGCGTCTTGCAACATTAACAAAAAACATGTTTGGCCTCATGGTCCACACATTCCTCAGTGGACCAAATCTTCGGTGTCATTTCTGGGTAATGCGAAATAAAATGTCCCTTTGGGTTGAGAGTTCTATTTAAAAATTCTTTTTCATAAAGAGAATAAAACTGTTGTATCACATCATTTAAGAATTCAATGCTTCTATATGACATTGATGGATAGATTACGAATTCTACCATATCCAGCAGAGCCTACAGAACTTCCCATTTGTTGTTGTCTTTTGGCATTGCATAACCCACAAGTTATGGAAATAACCTTAAAAGACACCAAACTTGCCCAGCTTTTTGCTTAATGTGCACAGACCCTCTCAAAATAACAAGCTTAGGCCTATTGATTTTATCAGTTCCTTTGTAGTAAAACTCCTTCACTTTGCCTGCAAGGTACTCAATGCTGATGTATCCAGACGAAACATACTGATCTATGAGTAAAACTAAAATTTCTGACAACAATCCAGATTTAAAAAGATCATGCAATATATCAGGTGGTAGAGCATTTGCCACATGAAATTGCTGCAGAACGTTCAGGGGCGATCAGTTTTTAACCCCATATGTACTTGACAAAGTCGGTTCAGTTTCGACCATTGCAACTTGGTAATTATAGGATGCAATAGATCTCTCTAGACATTTTGAAATATCAGTCAACTTTCTTAAATTATCCCGAGTTACCACGCAGAATCTACATGACCTGAGAGCAGAAAATGATTTAAGAAATCCTCCAACAGCATGGCTTCCAAAAATATCTGCAACAATAACAAGAGGGGCACCTCTGAATTTGAATATTCCCTCTGGTTTGGCAATGTCAATACCAATGTTTTCAATCAAAGGTCTCATCACTGTATTTAGCCCATGTTTTTCTTACATTTTGGCTCTTCACCAAGATTGCTAAGAATATACAATGAAGCTGAGATCTCAAAGCAGGTTCAATATTGCCTGACTGATAATAGAAAGCAGCATATTTGTAAGCAGGAGCTCTTATTCCAGCTTGGCTCACAACTGTAAACTCATTAAAATAGGTGAGGATTTGAAGGGCAAGGGAGTGTTTTACCAGAATGGATGGGTTTTGAAATGTTCACCATCAACGACATCTCTAAGACAATCATCAGCTGACTGGCGAGGATAAACAACCTGGCTAAAAATATCATGTTTAAGCAAACACTTCAGAGTATCTAATAAAGTAACATACTGCATTGTGTAATGTTTCCCATAACTAGCAATTCCCAGGTCATACTCGACAGGTTCTACAAATGACAAATTATCTTCAATGTAAGGCTGGAAATTATTATGGTCAGTGAAATTTTCAATCATAGAATGGAAGTCAAGACTTTCTTGGAAGCTTCCATCACTGCAACTACACTATTTCCAGGAACCTTCTCATTAATCAATGTTTTTTTTATGGTTTGGAATAAATGTTCATCTTTGCCAGCCATAATAGAATAGGACAAATTAAAAAAATTACTTGTAGTTTTGTAAGTATTTTTTTTCATCTTCACGCAGCTGCAGAATTGTTTTAGCTAAAGTTCTTCACTTGTCTGTGACAACTACCTCCTTATTAACACCAAATGCCTCATTACTGTCAGAGGTTTTATACTTCTGTTCCATAAAGTACTCGACACATTCACCACCAGCTTCATTATTATGCATACTGGTGGTATCAGACCATCCATGATTTTTATTTATATGTTTTTTCAAACACCTGATGATTTTGAATGGTCTTTCACGTCCATTAACCCCACATGGGACAACAAATCCAGGTTCATGCTCATAAACCAAATAAAAATGTGAAAGAAGCTTGCTAAAATGCCTAACCTTATAATTACATTTAATGCAAGGAAAAATAATGAAAACGTCTGACTGTTCTGCCAGTGTGACGAGTTTTTATTTTGGAACGTAAAATGTATCATTTATTTAACTAACTTTAATGATAAATTTAAAAAATAACAGCTGAGAAATGTCGGTCGCCCGCGAACCCATGGAGTATCCTCGGACTTGCCCTCAATCTAGGGAATAAAAACGCATTTCAAAATGCAAATTCTTGTAACAATGCCTTCCTGGAAATGGTCAGAAATATTCATTGACCATACTTAAACCTAACTCACATATTTACCAAGTTGGTCAGAAATTCAAAAGGAATTGTGAACTGTAGGGTGAACAAAAGGAAATCTCTGCAGACGCATACACATGCTGATGCGTGATCCATAGTATTCCCTAATTTTCGTAAGGGTATACAATTTTTATCATTTTAACTACACAACTCGATTGCTCATGACTCGATGCAATATCCTCCGGATCCTACATTTTTCTCACCGGTATGAATGTGGTATGGATTATAGGAGGGCACCAAAGTCTGAGAAAGTTCCCTGGGAGCAAAGAAGGGAGAGAGGCTGAGGGAATATTTTTGCAGGATCACAGACCTTCTATTCATAGTGTACGGCCTGGCGCTGGTTCCTATCTCACACCATTCGATTTCAAAGTAGAGAGTTTAAACATTTAAATACATTTTGTACCTAAAGAGATTCCTAGATAGTTTGGAATATTAAATTAAAGAAACGCACATTAAACACAATACATATTTCACTTTTTCACTGTTTTCAAATGATTTGTCTTGCCACCTCCATTTCTAACTCCATTGTTGACTGTGTCAGTGGATCCCACCATAATACACACGTCGCATAAAGTGTGTACGCTTTAGCATTTGTAGCTGTGCTGATCTATTAAAAATAAGGATTTATTATTTACGTATTATCGTATGTGATCTTTCATTATCAAATGTCTATAAAATAATAACAGGCGAGGTCCCTTTTAATTAGTACACAACTTTCATCTGTGTAACGGTGGCCATAACAAATCTTTCGAGCAGTGTTGTAGTTGGCGCTAAATTTAACAGAGCAGCAACATGGATCATTGCGGGCTTTTGATTCTACCCCAGGATATGCATTCAAGATACCAAATATGTGCATTTGCTGTGTCAAGATTGGGGAATGTTTGCGATTTCATACTTGCTTGAAATCATTACCTAAATATAAATATTCCTACACTACTACTACTAAACTATAGTAATACAGACCTACACAATGTAACGGGCAGTCATCATTGTTTACACATAACGAGTTGTACAAACAAATACGGATGGATTCACTTCAGTTAATCTAGAAAGTAAAACATTCGTATTCATATATTGTTTTATTGAAACATAGTATAGGAAAATAAGACATAAACGATTAATCTTTATCTGAATTTCTTCTTTCAGTCATCTGTACGGTTGCATGGCAGTTGTGTAATGTCAGTACAAGTTTCGGTCATTATAAATTCTATAAACGTCATATGTAATTCTCCAATGTGCGACAAAATATTGCTCTGTGTGATTTCTCTCATCCGCCCCTTTGGGTTTATAATGTCATCTCTACCTCCGGCTGCCGCTAAGGAGTGGACCGTACGGTCTTTACTCCCCCCTGTGTATGTATTGTTTTATGTGAGCTTCTAAATCTCTACTATACCACTTTGTGGAATGATCAACCCCTCTCCATAAATAACACATATAGCTCTCCTTCCACAAGGAACTCCCGCCTTCAGATAAACTCGACCTGGTACATCTCTCTGGAAAAGAGATAGTCTCGCTCGCACCTAATGTAACTGCTTTCCACTTGTACTCGATTTGCGCTGCAGACCACTAAACAAATCGGATGGATTTCCCGGACGTGTAGTGTCAGCGCGAATGTTAACCACGCGGGGATCTTTTGTTCAGTTTATTTAGAATTAAGCACAAAGCTACACAATGGGCTATCTGTGCTCTGCCCACCACGTGTATCGAAACCCGGTTTTTAACGTGTAAGTCCGCAGACATACCACTATGCCACTGAGAGCCACGCGGGGAAAGCTTATTTCAGTCATAACTTAGATCGTTGTGGATTGTAATAATAAATGTATTGATTATTGGATTTCATATTTGAATATTCCAACATACGCACACAACAATATAAAAACACAATTGTCAAATAAAACAGTAAAGAAATAATAGTGGTCGATAAATAAGATTTATTTAGGTAGGATTTATTTTGTGTAAAGAAATTCATCCCCCCCAAAGTAAATAAATAAATAAATTCTTGCAAAGTTCGACCCTGGTCACGTTTCAATTGTTGCATTTATGGAACAAAATGCATGTATACAGTCATTTGTTTGAACTGCGCCTTAATGATATAAGAAATATGAAGGATGTCAATTCGTCAGTCAATGCTGACTATGGTGTTGGTCTTCCTGATCACAAAGTAGTTCTTAAGACTAGCATAGCAGTGCTGCTATGAAGTAGTCAAGGTGACTTGGAAGTGGTCAGACTGAAACATGGTCATTCTGACTGGGAAGTCGTCAAACTGACTAATTCCTTAAATTGATGAAGAGTCAGTCAAACTGACTAGTAATAGATCATCGTTACTACTTAATAGTCAATATCCACGATTACAAAATGATAGTCATCTTGCTTATTGATACATTTTAGATAGTCAATTTAACAGCGACCACGATATCTCTAGAGCAGAAAATTGACGTGACTGTCCCCTGGTTGTCAAAATGAACAACTTTTATTTGAAGTGATTGCGTATAACTACAAACGCACACAATCTTTGCGGCTTGTTTTCTTTTCGGAATTTACGAAAAGCGTGACACCAAAAGTATCAAACACACCGCTTAATACGTTAAGATGTATCATTTAAAATATTAAAAAGTCAAAATGTATTACCAGATCGGGTTTTACTTAAGCTAATCATGACTTTCCAAAAATACCACTATTTATTTTATCCGTAAGCTTACATGTTTTGAAAATCAATGACTAGTATAAGTTTAAAATCTATAACTAAAGAAATGTGAATATTTAAAGTTAGTAAAACATTCTGTTAAAAACTGCAATACTTGAATTTCCGAATGTAGAGAAGAAAGTTCGCAGTTTAGGGCACTCAAGACGAGATCTACAATGCACTTTAAAGTTTGTTGACGCTGATGCAACTCATTAAACATTAAAAACTGCTTGACTCAAAATTAAATAATATTTTCTAGAGTAGAACTGTGGTAAACTTACATTATAAACCACGCTCACTAACACTGAAAAAAAATGTTCATATGCGTGCGGTGAAAGATAAATAATGTCTTTGATAAAACACTACTAACAATGTTTACAAGCTAATGGTATTATAGTATCTGAATAGCATCATATCCCCTAACATTGCAGATACAAAAGTAATTATGTGAAAAATGAAATATTTTAATAGATTCTGGGAAGGTTTTTATGCGCAACCCATATCATAGTTGTCGAAAAAGCAAATTTTGATAAATCTTCTGTATGATATAGACCTTTAAAGCCAGAATCCGTAGGTGTACAATTATGGTCTTAAGTAGAGTGCCAATAAACGAGTGAAGAAATCATTACACTGAACTTGAGAGAAGCAGGAAACCGTCAATCTGAAGGAACAACGAATGCTTACTTCAAAATCCTTTGGTATACGAATGACTGCTGAATTCTATGTGTTAGAAAACTCAACTCTTCAACGTCTAAAACAAGAAGTCAACGTTAATCAAACTTTTTGCAATATCTGAGATATTAGAATTTGATATGTTTTTGATAAAATCCCTTCAAAAGTATTCGCAATGTCTCAAGTATTAAACTTTTATGCACTGCTGCAACATGAACCTTGGATCCTGTGGGTGTATTTTAAATTTTGTTTCACACGTAATTGTCAAGATTAGTGATTTCTTTATCTGAACTTGGTAGATTGCTATCCTGATAAGCATGTGTGGAGGTCTAAAATCCATAAGGTCAAACCAGCATTCATACTATTGGTTGTTAACAGAAGTTGATGGCGCCATCTAGCGATGAAAATAATCCAGTGTTAATTCAAGGTTGTTTTTTTTTTCCCAGGAACAAATTTTAATGATTATGAAATGGAAGAATATATTTGTGTACATTTATATGATTTATCCAATTAGTAATTTGTATTTGGTGTTTCTTGTTAATTTGTTTAACGAGGTAATTTTGTCCCAGTGAATACTATATTCAGGCTTGTTGTTATAGGTTTAGTTATTTTTTAAACATTTTTTTTAAAAATCAAATCCTCTCAAATCTCCTGTAATTTCAGATACATATTCACCATTTTTTTGTGCATTATGTGAACAAAAATATCATAAAATTGATATCAGCGTACAAATTGAAATCTTATTTTTATGACTTTACAAAATTAAAGGTCGTAAGGTAGTTCTACAATCTTACTAACTATAGTAATATTTGTCATCATTCCATAACGCATTTCTATGAAGATGTGGAAACAGAGTGGATACCTCATACATAAATTAAGAGATTTTATTGAATTAAGTAACGTAACCTAATCCCTGGAATCGTACAAAAGAACAAAGATAGTATCGTGTGCTACAACAGGAAATGTTTTTATGATAACAATTAAGAAAAACGTAAAGTAGTTTCTGAATATTTGAATAATATTAGACAGGACATACGAGATTTATATTTACCCAGACTACATATCAACCAAGATACACAGATTATTTTTTAAAAATGAATAGGTTGTAACGTATTTCAGCATGAGTTATTTAATATTGTCAAGTAGAACTTAAAATTTTAAATTAAGTAAATGTTACAAGATAAGTAAAAATCTAATAATTTATTCCTTGATAAAAGTATTAGGCCTGTTTCATTGTAATGATTGGTTAGCTGTTGGCTGGTTGTTGTTGTTGTTGTTTTGAATCAAGCACAAAGCTACACAATGGGCTATCTGTGCTCTGCCCACCACGGGTATCGAAACCCGGATTTTAGCATGTAAGTCCGCAGACATACTGCTGAGCCACTGGGGGGCCTGTTGGCTGGAAAATGCGTACTTGTATGCAGCAATAATAAAGAAGAATAGACAAACAGCAAAATAAACTAAAATGTATCTTTATGTGAAAGAACAATGTGGAGTGGTTTTCTAATAAACTTTAAAAAAAATGTACTTCCAATCTTCGCCAATTACATCACGAGAAAAAAAAAAACAATAGTACCTAAAACGTCGTGTGTTATATGCATGATGAATAAGATTTCGATTAAAGTATGATTCATCTACAGGGGCGGTCATGTAAATGAAATAAGACACCCTACACTGTTTTTGTGGAAAATACTGATGTGACAACGAGTGGTTTATAAAAGCATGATTGATGTCTTAGAACCTGCTGTTACATGAAACGTTAAGAAATATTACACAAAATGAATAACAACATTTTTTTTCAGATCGTTTTTTTCTTCTATTTGACAATAGGCTTCACACGAACAATTTTTATTCTTGTCTTTCTGAATCTTAATGTCTACATTTTCAAGTATATTTTTTCTTTTATCTCGAACCGATGTTTTCGAACAAAAGTTTGACTTCAGGGGTTTCTTGAAAATAAATTTTGTAAGAGCAGTTGGGGGCTGCCCAATCTCCTCTGAAAGCACCCCAAAATCCATTAGACCTACGTTTCGCCTACATCAAAAGCATATTTTACACTTAAAAAAAACACTATGTTACTTTGGTTATGAATCGGATGATTTCAAATAAGTTTATTGCTGAAAGTTGGAGAGTTTTGTCTTCAATGTGTAATTTTTTAATATAAAAATCGTGAAGGTTACGTTTTTTGTATATCTTGTGTTCCAGCTGAAGCTTATAAAAATAGTTGAGCTTATTTATCTGGAAGCAACCTTATTCATTTGCAGGTTGTTTCTGTGAATCAGAGATTTCCTTACGTTTTCAGGATACGAATGTAATGCTGCGTTACATTTTTCAAAGAAGAATCAAACCAAATGCACATCCATTACAATTGCTTTTAACACTAGACCAGTTAAAAATTGCTCTATCTTTTTTTCAGTGTTTTACACAAAACTTAGCTTTTCCTCAAAGTAACTGATTTTATTTTTATCTGTTCTCAGATGCTAATAATAGTTTTCTCCAATTCAAATATTTTACGAAAAATAAATCCAAGTATTGTGCTTTTTTATTGTAATCCTTAAATAACATTTAGTAGAGAATTTCTTCTTGATAAGCAGTTTTTCTTTAAGAATGGCCCTTCAGTGGCACAGTGGTATGTCTGCAGACTTACACACTAAAAACCGGGTTTCGATACCCGTGGTGGGCAGAGCACAGATAGCCCATTGAGTAGCTTTGTGCTTAATTCTAAACAAACAAACTTTAAGAATGAATAATGTTTTGACGATATGGGTCTCAGCCACTATAGGGCTTTTCTAGCAATTTTAGAAATGTATTTAGATATTAATAATTCTTCTAGCTTTTATCTTTATGAATGATGAATATGTTTAACAAGTATTTGAAAAGGCAATATGGTGAAAAATGTGTAATTTGACGAAGGTAGTGAACATTTTGTTCTGAAAGCTACTGAAACAATAAGAAAATTATCTTTTAAGCATTGTTATCCGTTTTATTTATCACGATTCGAAAGTAAATATGTTCTTGATAGCTTGAGGCACCAAATATAAATACTTGTAAGTATTGTTCTTAATTTATATGAAATGCGAAAGAAAAACAAAGGCGTGTGTGTGTTTTTATAACAAAGCAACATTTTTTATCTGCTGAGTCCACCGAGGGGAATTGAACCCCTTATTTTAGCGTTACAAATCCGTAAAATTATCGTTGTACCTGTTATGTATAAAGCGTTATGTATATACGTTGTTATTATACATGTAGAAATTTTTAAAACTAGGTAGATCGATCATTTGTATTGGCCTGGTGTCTGTACGAGACGAATCTAGATTACTCTGGAATGCTGGGAAGTTACACGATTGTTCGAGAAGAGTAGGCCTACTAATACATAAACAGACGGCGATGCGAGAGAAGTCAGTCATTCGTATTCATTCGATTCAAGAGATGTTATTCGTTTGAGAAATTTTCAACGTTTACTGTGTGTTTATTCAACTTGGATTTGTGACTGGAGTTAGATCTACAAAAGCTGTGATTTTATTTCGTCAATCTTTACGATTCATTCGAATTACTGGTTATAATGAAGGTCAACACGTACAGGGCTGTTTAGGGGAAACAGAAAAAGTAGGAAAACGACAAATCTGAGACATTCAACAAAAACATCGTAAAAAGAACTTCGTCAAATTTATTGAACTGTGAATTGTTTCTGGACTTCTCCATTCAAACTTCGGAATTTCTTCGTGGGACCAAATTCACTTCCTAGACTGGAATTTTGGATTTCTGATCTGGACTTTTGGACTTTCATTCTGGATTATATTATTAGACACAGGCCAGTACCATTTTGTATTGTAATTAACTTTGAAGGTTGAAACTGAATATCTGTCATTGTTATTATATAATTTATTTTATATTTGTCACATATATAATAGTTTATTGTAATAAATTATATAAGCTGTTATCTGTGTTTTTCTGTTGCGTTCAGTCTACATACATAAAAAAAAACGTAACATACCAGTAGGGGATAAAACGAAGGAAGTCACATGCACCTATAAAATGTAATTTAACGTGTACCTAATCAAAGTCCATTGGTATAAATTGAACATAGACACATTAAGAGATATCTGTTGTATATCTTTTTTTTTAATGGACGAATTATTGGACAGTCATACAGGCAGATAAGTAGAGTTCGTTAAAAAATGTCGGAAGCTCACAGTATTGAAAGTTTTACAGTCTTACCAACTGGGCTACAATTGAAATAACAGTGAAGTTATTGTTTGTTATTAAGCACAAAGCTACACAAAGTGTAATATGTGCTATGCTCACCACGGGTATAGGAACACGGTTTCTAGCACATACACCACTGTGCCACTTTAGAGGTAGGGGCAGTAAAGTTATAAAATCTAATCTACAAAATGCTTTATCGTGAATTTACGGCACGTGTTATGGCGTTAGTCATGCCGTAAACTTTCATTCAGTAGATTTATTTCTCAGACTGTTTAGGCTTCCACGGTGACGTGAATAATAAGTGTTCAACTCATGCTTGAAGAATGTCTGTTTCTGAAAAAGAACACATATTGGTACCGGTCTAATCTCAGCTTGTGAAGCTCAGATGGAGTTTTCAGTTATTTTATTCAATCCGCGAGTTAAAATGCAATAATTAAATATCTCAAATTATACAAATCTACGTAGTACAAGTACATATAGAGATTGATTTGTTTTGTTTTGAATTTCGCACAAAACTACACGAGGGCTAACTGCGCTAGCCGTCTCTAATTGAGTAGTGAAAACTAGAGGAAAAGCAGGTTGTCACCACCACCCACTGCCAATTCTTAGTTTTCTCTTTTATCAAACGAAAAATATGATGTATCGTCATATTACAACTCCTTCATTGCAGTAAAGGCGAGCATTTTTGGTAAGACGGGGATTCGAACCTACGACCCTCAGATTGTGAATTGAGAGTAGCGCAGTCTATTATACTGATAATAAAAAATAGACCGACTGTTATATCCATAATCCGAACATACGTATCTATTAATACACCCTCTGAGTGAAAGTAAAAAAATGCAGTATATGTAACATGTGAAGTACTCTATATCCAGTGTAATACAACCTGTGTAAAACAGTTATATTTTCTTAGATTCATATCACACTAATTTATTTTCTTCTGTGACTGTATACTGAATTTGTTACGTAATGTAGCTGTAGATGTGTAAGAACCCCACCTGAGTATTTAGTAATTATATCCATAGACTGGAATCTATAGCAATGTGTCTATGACAAAAACGTGTTTGAAGACTACCTGATTATTTAATGAGTATATACACAGAAAGGAGTCAAAACTATGCGCATTATGACGTGTGTACTAAACCGATCATTGTGACTGTAGAGCATTCCCTGTATATTTTACACATAAGCACGCTTTTTAATATTTCTTAACATCTCCAGAGGAAAACACGAAGTAATTAAATGTATTTTTCTCCATGATATACAAAAAAATAATAAATAAATATGCGGTGGGTAAACATAGTCCCAGCCACCATAAAAAAGAACACACAGGGCATAAGTGGATATCAGAATCTCCAGTTACTACTCAAACACGAACATACGAAATAATTGTGGAAATATACGAACTCAATAATAATTTAAACAAAGGCACATCACTGATATGTAGTTATGAAACTCAATCCCAACTATCACTGAAATACACACATAAACACAGAGTGATATAATTTGGTAGAACGTTACATAAATGTATTGCACTAGTCATAAAACATCACAATAATCTTCATCACAACAACTATTCACACGCATAAAATACAATATCTTACTTTTCGTGCATTGCAATTCCAAAGTCTCAATCATTCACGCAGTTATTACTTGCTTTGTTTTATGAACATGTTAACGCCTCTTTAAAATCCACAAAACATGTTATAAAGTAAATTTATGTATCTCACGTTACAACTGTCTCTCTCTTTTTTTATCAACGATAAATCTTCTTAAAATAAATCTTATTTTACGTTCCGGACGTGAACAGCAAGAAGTAAACGGATGAAATAAACTGTTAAGTTCCATCACAATTTCTCCTCAGTTTTCCGTTCCTTTTCCACAACTATTAGCTAAAACTCTTTAGACTTTTTGTACAAAGACAATCTTCACATCACACTTCCATTAAACTCAAACTGATTTACGGGTGAGTTTGGAGTACCCTTGAATGACGAAAACAAAGTGAATGATTTTATAGTATTATTTGCTCACGAGCTTCGTGTATGCATTGGACTTAAGCTTCGAAACTTTCGCATTATTTTCAAGAATAAAATTTTATTTACATTTTTGGCTATTGAAAATTCCGCGTGGTGTTGCCATTCGTGACATTTATTATCTGGTCTTAGAGTTGTCAAACGAATATGAAACTGGTGAAATATTATATAACATGAAAGAAAACAAGCAGTGATGGTTCTTTTGTATACAAGAAAACACAAGTTTTTGTACCTTAACAGTTTGCGAAGTCGTAAAGTATTTTTCTTTCAGTTTTTTGTTCGAATTCTTTTGATGTAAGCTATATAAAACTTTTATTCGAAAGGATCGAAGTTTATTGTTTGGGATACTCACATTCGAAGTTTCAGCAGTTTTTTGCAACAACGTTTTTACCATTTGTACAGACAAGACTTCTGAAAGTTACTTTTCAAACGTTTACATGAAATCTACCAATGATTATTAAATAATATATATAAATTAAGTGTTAATGGAGTTATTTCATAACAATGAAGGTGATTTTTATATCAAGTCAAATTTTATCGTAACAATTTTGACTTATTAACACATACATTGTTTTAACACAAAGAAACAATGTCCAGAATATCTAATTCCATATAACTACTTTATACACTCACCTACTTTATACTGTGCACAACACATTTGTCTTGAGAAGGTAATCAAAACGTTTCTATTTAATGATCTGAATTTCACAATACGAAATGAAAATTATGAGTCCTTACTTCTAGAAAAACATGCAAGAACAATTACAACAGAAACCAATTGACACAAAAGATACTTTACGACACCAGGGTAAAGAAGTTCAGTGTGAGGGAAGAGTAAAAAGCACCAAATGAAATTGAAAAAGCAAAACACATGTACTAGAACTGTAGAAAAATTGCACTTTTTGAAATTAGCAATTATTGTATTTATAATTAAGCGAGACAGAATGTTTAATTTAGAAAGGCTATTATGTTTTCCTGCATATCTGAAAAATTCTAGAACTTTGGTTTCCTTCCCTCTGATTTCTCTAATTCGACTTTCTGATGTATGTCTTAAATATTTTGATCAATTAACTCCAAATTAAATCACACCCTATCAATAAAAGCATCTTGCACACAAAAAGGTCCGTATTATCAGGCTGTTGCATGTGAAATGATGGATTTTTAAAGGAAATGTGAAAGAACTACATCCTTTTGTTCTTTAATTTATTTAATGAAAATAAGCTATTTCAGACTCAAACACTTTTGTAAAGAGCTGTAAATTTATAAATTTTATCTTTAAAGAATTGAACTTCCTTTGATACAATGAAATCTTCGAAGAAAAACGTTTTTCTTTCTATTAAAGTTGTCCAGTTGTTTTATTCTGAAGTTCGCTTAGTTTTTGGACAGTAATGATACACGAGGTCGAACACTGTCGTGAGGCACTATGAATCCACTGTGATTGACTACTGCCGAATGTTTTCGTGGAAACATTTGATGCACAATTTCAAGTTCACAACAATGTTTCTCTGCTTTACTTCTTTCTATTGGGTTTAAGAATGAATAATAAACAATACCTGCTGACAACCATCAAACACTGACAATAAGTTTCTTAGGGTGAAGAACTGGTTTTGACATATATTTTGGTGCATTTTTATAGTCAAGTCACTGTCTGAATCGTCGTAAAGAATCCATTTTTCATCAGAGGTGATAATTCTTTTGAGAAACTGGCTGTATTTGTTGCGAATGAGGAGTGAGAAACAAATTTCACCTCGTTTTGTTTGATGGTTTTCAGTCAGTTCATGAGATATCCATATATTAAGCTATTACACCTTATCAATAGCTTCAGTATGTCTGAAAACTGTGGAATAATAAACATTAAGTTTGACGGAAAATTCTCTTACGTATCTTGGGACGGCTGATGTGGGTATTAACACTTTTATTAATAAAGCAGAGGACAACATTTCGACCTGAAGATGATCTAGGAAGGTCGAAACTTTTTTTTCCGCTTTACTAGTAAAAGTGTCAAAACCCATATCAGCTGTTCTGAGATACATTTTTATTTCATGTGGGTATTTCGTCGTCAAAAAATTCTCTTACGGTTTGGCGGGTATTTTATTCAACTAAAACCTTCAATTCTTCCTCACTAATGGCTTATTTTGAAGGCCTGTGTCACCAGAGCAAAATGTTCAAACCAACGCCTTGCTATGCGCTCATTAGCTCTACCATCCAGAAATGTATGATTGATATTACGAACTATTGTTGTTACATTGTAACCCAGCTTTAACTCGTACAAGAACATCACACAAATATAAATTTTATCTATAGTGGCAAAAATCAATAAAAATATGATTTAGTTTCTGAAATAATAAAACTAAAGTGAGCTTGAAATGAACCAAACAGTAAACAATGTCATTATGACAAATTTATAGTAGTGCTTCCATTTCGGCTACTAAAAATCGGGTTTCAGATTTGCAAATGAAAATCCAACATTTCATATGCAACAGCCTGATATATTATATTATCAGTACGTACATTTAAAAAGAGTAATAAATTACTACTTGCAGTATGCTTTATAATTTTCGACATATTTTGAAGAAAGCTAGGATATACATATATATAACATGCTGCAAACAATAATATAAAACTACATTCTGCTATCGTAGTTTGAAATGTGTTTGCTTGTTATAAAGCAACTTTCAAAAGTTTAACTGAACAATAATTTTACAAAATTGCAATAGAAACACTTAGAGTCAAACATAGTAATGTGTAATTTGTTAAAAGGGCAGTTATATATGCTAAAACTTTTATCGTAAACGATTTCAAGTTCATTGGCTCTTTACATAGAAGGAAATTTCTATGCAAAAGGTTTTGTGAACCTGAAGATGAAGGTCGAAACGTTGTTTGCTCTTCTACGTAAAATATTTTCTCAACCCAAACGAGCCGTTTTTGCATATAAATTTCTCTACAAGTGGGTTTTCTCGACAACTCTGAAAGTAAGAAATTTTCAAAGAGTAACAAATCAGTAAGGCTGACTTGTATTCAACTTATAAGAGTTAAGATGTATTAGAATATTAGATTCTATTTATAAACATGGGGCAGTTTTATGAAATAAAACCCTAAGAGGTAACAGTTTGTTCTTTCTTTTTTAACGGCCCAGCACAGACAGGTTTTTAGGGCGCTCTACTCGTAACACCAAACATGCTCACCCTTGCATCCGTAAAGGCGTTATAACTCATGGTCAATCCCATTATTCTGTGTTAAAAGAGTAGCCCAAGAGTTGGCGGTGGACATTGATGATTGTCTTCCTGGTCTCTAGTCTTATACTACTAAATTAGTGACGAATAACGCAGATAGTCCTTGTGCAGCTTTGCGCTAAATTCAGAAAACCAAAAAATATTTTTTAAAGAATTACATATTCTGATTGTTTTTCTTCTACAAAAGCCTTTTTGCTTTCAAATCAAGCATAATGATTTCTTTTACTAATTTTTCTCACCTTTAACCAGAAGAGCATATATTTTTTTGTAAGTTAAATTGCTGATCATCTTGAAAATTGATAGACTATTGTTGTTTTTATTCATGACGCATAGAACTAAATAGAAAATTTTAATTATATTTTGTATTAAATCCTGGTATCGAAATTTCCAATTTTTTCACAAAAGAAAATTTAAACAGAGAACTATTGGAAAATTCTAATTTGAAAAAAAATTAAAAAGAGCTATTTTAGTCAAAAAATCATTGCACATTTCTTATTTGTCACAAGAAAGTACATTATAATGATTTTATTTTGTAAAACAGATTTGTATCTGCAACTTACATATGTATGAATCAAGAGTGACATATGGATTATAAATAAAGTTTCGAATACTTTTTCTTCTAAATTACACAGTTTCGATTTTAAATAAATACATCCATAATAACAAGCAATGTGTGAGTACATTATTAAACTTGGATGCTACTGAAGATATGCGAAAATATCGATATTTTAATTTATAGAAATGATTGAATATTACTTAAAACTTATTTTTTTCAACTTATATTTTACTTCTTCTAACTGAGTTTTATTTGATTATAATTTCCTAATAATATATTCATCAGTTAATTGACCTGCCAGGTGATGATTTTGGTTTTTAGAAATATAAAAGCTTTATTCTTCTATTTCTGGTTATATCTGCCCATATTGTTAATTATATTTGCTTATCCAATCTATAGACATATATTACTGAATTTAGATTTATACGAACAAATTAATTACAATGTTTCGTGTATATTTTGCCATAAGCATTCCCAGACGGTAACGTGCGTGTGAGAAGATGATTTATCGATGCGTGATTCCCATGTGTTTAAAACTTTCTATGTAACTGGCTATGATTATTTTGAAATCACAAAATGTTTTAAAAGTAGCTCTTGTTAAAAACATATCCTTGGTTCAACAAATCCAGTCAATAATTTTAATGAACGTACAGATTAATTAACGTACTCTTCTAAATGCTTTAAGATTAATTATATTAATTAATTTCTTTGTGTTAAATTTTTTCTCGAAGTCTGTACAGTAGAAAAACGTCTAAAATCTATTTGTTTCAGAATTTTTACAAACAAGTGCTACAAGATAAAATTTACGGATGAGAAAAAAGAAGAGTATTCACACATCCGTTAATTATTAACAAAATACACTTATTTCCTGAATAAAAGTTTGTTTGAAATTTTCGCACAAAGCTACTCGAGGGCTACCTGTGCTAGCCGTCCCTAATTTAGCAGTGTAAGACTAGAGGGAAGGCAGCTAGTCATCACCACCCACCGCCAACTCTTGGGCTACTCTTTTACCAAAGAATAGTGGGATTGACCGTCACATTATAACGCCCCTACGGCTGAAAGGGCGAGCATGTTTGGCGCTACGGGAATACGAACCTGCGACCCTCAGATTACGAATCGCACGCCTTAACGCGCTGGGCCATGCCGGGCCACCTGAATAAAAGAGGTATTATACATCAGATTTGATATTGGATAAACATGAGAATTTAGAAAAGAGATGGTAAGAACGAGTATGTTGAATCAATGACTTTCTCCGTCTCTGTATAACGGTAAACAGAACTACACAAGAATAGCAAACGAATTTCTAAAGCAAACAAATAGAAAAAGTAAATGTTTCTGTGTGTGTGACTGAAAAGCTCCGCAAAATCAGAATCACATGAGCCACTTGAAGAAAAGCTTGACTGTTTTTATGACACTTCTCTCGTTGTTGAAATATCTCACAAGAACGTGCAATAATTTTATATTTCCATTTTTATAAATTTCGAAAACTAAAGTTAATATTGTTTCATACTCAAATATTTTCGAAGACGAATAGTAGTTAAAAATAATTTCCAGTCATGATCATGGTATAAAACGTAACGTAAAGCTCTTTCTAATAAAAAATATTAATTTATTGTGTATAAAATAATACAGAACAAATTAAAATCTTAGCCTACAGCATGAGCATTTATGTTTTGATAAAAGCAGAGAAAAAGTGTTGTTCTGATTTTCATGTTATTTTGTATTCTATATTAAAACGTTAGATACAAGGAATTTACTTTCGAATTCCCAGATCCTGTATTCCCGGATTTATTTGTGAGAAGTCTTGAATCGATTTCGTATCATAATTTTTGATGATTTTCACATTTATTTTTGTTGTTGTTGTTTTTGAATTAAGCACAAAGCTACACAATGGGCTATCTGTGCTCTGCCCACCACGGGTATCTAAAGTTTTTAAGAACATGACTTTCAATACATCACGTTATGAGAAATACGTTTTTTATGTTTATTTTTGTTATGTAGTGTAATTATTTGTGTTTGTCTTTCACTTTTGAACTCGAAATATCCTTTTTCTCACTTTTGTCATTACGAAGCTTTTATTTCATGCATGATGACACGTTACTGGTCACTGACATCAATTAATTCAGCTGAAACAAAAATGTTCGTGATTTGAAATGTGTAATTATTTTTAAATACAGTCTACTGATTGCACATTTAATTACGTGTTTCAGTTAAGTGGATCATTAATTGTATCGTGATAACACTTAAGAAATGAATAACCATTTGTACTGTAGTTACAGAACTCGTGCATAAAACAGACAAGCATGGTAGGTAAAGATAATATTAATTTGTTGTCATTTGCTGAGTAAAAAGTGAACCCTGGATTTTAGCACTGTAATTTTGTAAGTTTACCCTTAACCCAACAACGAACTTATGTTCTTGTACTTGGATTTATGACTATTATTGAATCTGTACAAAAACAATTTTGCTGTTATATCAAATTAGAATAATTAGACCTTACTTGTATGAACTTGGTCAAGGGAAACCCATTTATTTTAGAAAATGAAGTCTTTTTCATTATCCAGTCAAACCGTCTCCAAATTTTCTTCTTTAGTTGTATAAAGTTTTAGAAGAGTTAAGAATGTAGTACTGTCATCTTTAAGATTATATCTAAAATAGAAGCTAAATTTTAAAAATGTAAAATAAAAGTACTAGAATAGATAATACTTCTTTTGTTTCTTTTGGAATTTCGCACAAAGTTACTCGAGGGCTATCTGTGCTAGCCGTCCCTAATTTAGCGGTGTAAGACTAGAAAGAAAGCAGCTAGTCATCACCACCCACCGCCAACTCTTGGGCTACTCTTTTACCAACGAATAGTGGGATTGACCGTCACATTATACACCCTCACGGCTGGGAGGGCGAGCATGTTTAGCGCGATGCGGGCGCAAACCCGCGACCCTCAGATTATGAGTGCACTCTTTAACGCGCTCGGCCATGCCAGGCCATAGATAATACTACATCAACCTAATTATTTATCTTATATAATTATCAAATGATTGGTTTGTTTTGAATTTCGCGTAAGACTAGAAGAGGTCTATTTGCACTAGCCGTCCGTAATTTAGCAGTGTGAGACTAGAGAGAAGGCAACCCAGTCATCATCATCCACCGCCAACTCTTGGGCTATTCTTTAATAGTGGAATTGATCATCACTTTATAACGCCCTCGTGGCTGAAAAGGGGAGCATATTTGAAGGAAAAGAAATTCAAACCCGTGACCATCAGATTACGAGTCGAATACGTTAACCACCTAGCCATGCATGGCCCGTTATTAAATGATATTCTTACGAATCGATTTTTTATTATAAAGTTTAATCTGTATTAGTGATCACTTATAAGACTAAGTTGGTAATTTACCACATGGTAGTTTTTCATACAGACACAATACAACATGCGTGGCATGGAATCATATTTTGTCTAAATTAGTCAAACTCTGTTTTAATCACTTTTGAAAGTAATCGATATATAACATTCCCGAAATTAGTAATAATACTGTTAATCGAATGAAACTATTGATTTCACATACATTCTACAATCTGAGAAAACAAAGTTTTAACGACCTTCTCAACCACTTATGTGAGTGCATTGTGCTAATGTGTTTGTAAAAAAACGTTCGATATCAGAATATTTTTATTTAATTAGATGAAGCTCATTTCTTTCCAATTTAACTTTTATTTGAGATCGCTTATCTTGCTTTTTTAAAAAATAATAACAGGATAAAATGAGCTTTTGATTTTTTATCAAGTAAAATGTTTTTTGTTTAATGTATAGCCTTCTATTTTGTGTATTTTGAATTTAGTTTCTATACTTACGTAACAACATAAAATATCTTTTTGAGGGCCTTGCAGGGCGAGGTGGTTAGGGCGCTATAAAATTCAAGTGTTGATTTGTATTGTGCCGTGTGAGGTTAAACAGAAAGTTACACAATGGTGTCTCTGTGTTCCGTCCATCACGAGTATCGAAACCCAGTTTCTAGTATTGTAATTCCACAGTCACTGTGACACTGGAAGACATTTTAAAAGTAACTGCTGAAACAATCAAGGTCTAACTTTGTAGTTGTGAATTTGCATTAAGAAGGTATGTAAATACAACTTTACTTGCTTTTGCTATTCTTAAAGAATCTTAAAGATTTGAGAAAATGTTTTATAATTGTACAAAAACAACTTTGTTAATTTCATAACATTACAATTGGTAAAAATTTATAAGACTTATTTCTAAACGTTGTCTGAAGAGTTAGCAAGTTACGTAACACGTATCTTTGCTTAGTTGTGATTCATGACAAATAAGGAAGTATTCATAATCTGTTACGCTGACTGACAACTTTATGATTTTCAGATCTTGAAGAACCTACTGTTTATGTGCATATAAAAATAAACTGATTATTTGACGTATCAGTAATCGTTCGAGCTTTATAATAACGGAGAGATAGTCACATCATAGATAGTCTGCCAAACGACGAATAAGAGTTGTGGTCTTTCCGGCTTTAAAAGACACATGATGTTGGGAATTTTTGTAGCGGGAGCAACTTTATCAAATATTTTAGATTTTAAGTATATATTAAACAATGTTAATCTGAAAAGGAAAGCAAATGCTTCTAGAAAAATCAAATATGTTATTCAGTGACTGGTAAATGATTGCACTTAATGTCCCAGTTGATCATTTCCTTCAGCAGTGACCAGGATTCCACTATTCCCAAACGTCTTCTTCTTTGCGATTATTCCAATCACTTGGAGCCTGTTTTAGTGGTTCTTGTTCAACACTTTTTACTATTTTGTGTCAGAGTTGTACTCAAACCGCGTTTTCGCATGTCTTCTCTCATTGTATTCTTCCCCAAAGTATGTCTGCGAACTTATAATACCAGAAACTGAGTTTCGATACCCCTGGTGGTCAAAGCACAGATATTTTACTGTGTAATATTGTGCTTAATTACAAACAACTAATGACTAACCAACTCACTATATCCTCCCACCTTTTCTTCAGTGTTCCTTTTATTGGCGAATAACATCTTTGATGTATCTGTTCCATTTTTTTTCAAGTACATTTGAGTGGTAAAGTGTTTTATCACCCTCCTTCCTGTACCTTTAATTTCATAATTCATCACCGTAACACTACGTTGTGGCATCAGATTTTTTTCAAGCATAACTTTACATATTCAACCCTTTTTCACTTCCTTTCTCTTAACCGACCTCGCATGGCCAGGTGATTAGAATGCTAGACTCGCATTCTGAGGATCTTGGGTTTAAATCTCTGTCACACCAAATATGCTCGCCCTTTCACTCGTAAGGGCGTTATTATGTGGCTATCTTTCATAGCCAACTCTCTAATGTTCATGTGTATTCATGTAAGTGAACTCCAACTCCAACTAACTCTTCTCTCTGTAGCGCTTTGTCCAGATTCTTTCTAAAATCCCATTTAAGCACATCCCATCCACATCAACATCACTCGTTTACTGAAACGTTTCACTGTTTTTTCCTTTATTTCTCTTCCGTTACAGCTGCTAATTTCTTTCTTTCGTTTGTTGTACCTGTAAAGATGAATCTCTAACTTTCTCCTAATTCTCGTGCTATGTATGCTCTTCCTCTCTTTAGGATGCCCGCAGGTTTTGCATGCTTTCCTCTCAATGTTTCTACATTCCAGTAGTTATTCTGATCATTAAAAGCCTCACCTGACGACGAATCTGCATTAGTTCACTTTTCACACTACTTAAGCGACGACATTGTTGTTTCTAGAGGTGCTTTAGTGCTGTAATCTTTGTTTTTTGTATTTAAACCAAATTTCAAAGTTTGTGAAAGTTTAAGTTTTACGACTGGCTGCCTGCATGACGTCAACCCTCGTTTTTGGTAGCGGTGCTTGGGACCGGCTTTGGTGGAGTTTGACTATTTTTACTTTTACGACACACACTCAAAAAGAAACTGTTTAGAGTATCACCCAGTCCAGCGATCCGGCATAGTCAGGTGGGTTAAGGTGTTCGACTTATAATCTGAGAGTCACGGGTTCGAATCCTCATAGCACCAAACATGCTCGCCGTAGGGTCGTTATAAAGTCACGATTAATCCCACTGTTCTTTGATTTAATATATTTGATTTAATTATTTAATATAACGGCAGGAGTACCCCAAGGATCAGTCCTCTCTCCACTTCTGTACATAATTTTCGTCAGCGACATATCTTTTCCAAATCTAACATACACACACTATTCACAATACGCAGACGACATCGCAATCTGGAGCACCTCCAGAAACCCAGCAATGGCCATGTCCCGCGTACAAGAATCATTGAACAACGTCTCAACATGGAGCAACAAGTGGAGAGTCGTGTTAAACCCAACAAAAACAAAAGCAATTACTTTCTATAGGAAACTTAAGAAGCAAAGAAAAAATCTAGATAAAATAAAATTATCACTTGGAAACACAACCATTAACATGAGGAAAAACATCACATTCCTTGGCGTCACTTTCGACACAAAACTAACATGGAAAAAACATATAAACAATATACACTCATCCATCAGAAAAAGGATTTCATATCTAAAGACCATAACCGGCAAACAATCGAAATGCGCACCGAACACCATTATACAAATATACAAGGCTTACATCCGTCCACTAATAGAGTACGGATGTCAAATAACATACAACATGTCAAATAACACTCCAGAAAATCCAAGTACAGCAAAACAGAATATTAAAATCCGCATTTGGCCAACCGTCATTTACGCCAACAAACTATCTACACCAAATTAGTAATTTACCAACGATAAGAGATAGAATAACAGAACTTTCTCACAAATATTATCTAAAAGCAGAAAAAAGAAACAAACTAACGGCATCACTACACAAATTATCAAGTGCACCAACAAAATACATTTCACCGTACAACATATTTCAAGAATCACATTCTACTTAACAAAGAACCTAAACAAATATAATCCACGTCACTAACACGAATTCTTTTTTTTTTTTCAAATACAGGGCACACGACAGACAAAACTTTCGGCGCCTGTCCTGTGAAAGTGGGTTTTCTCGGGGCACTTCCGTTTCCCCCACATCAAAATCTTCAGGCATTGGATTTACAGATCCCAGCCCAGGCATCTCTTTTGCCAGACCCTGAATCGTGCCGTTTGAATTGTTCTATTTTTGATCTGGATTTGAACAATATTCATGTTCACATCTACTCAACCTCTTCCTCTCGGGACAGGTCCCGGGCTTCCTTTCCGCTGCTGCCTTTGCCTCCATCCAAGACAACATTTAGAAGAGACACTTTCGACCCAAATAGTCAAGAATAATAATTATAATATATATATATATATATATATGAAACAAAAAACCACCATTTAATCTTAATAACAATCCACGAAAGGGGACGAAGAGGAACCACAATGTTCCTGAACACCCTGGTTGGGGAGAGAACTTTTCTTATTTCTCTCTCTCTAAACTGAACCCCTGCCACGTTAGTTTAGTTAGTTTTAGTTCTGTTCTTTGAAAAAAAAGTGGCTCAGGCGTTGGAAGTTGATGGTGATGACTGTCGACCTTCTCTTTAGTCTCATACTGCTAAATTTTACATTGTAAAAGTACCGTGGCTGCGCAAAACACATCATACGTTTTTTTTAATAATGTCAAGATGTCTATTTATTGAAAATAATTTTTTTGGGGAAATTTCCAGATTGAATACATACAAATAAACAACAAGTTATTTCGTTCTTTCAGTGACAAACAAAAGCCAAAAAATCAGCTCATTAATATAACTTAATACAAGGTATTGAGATGAAATTGTATACTTAAAAGACAAAACATATTGTAAGGAATCTATTCTAAAATGTATTAAATTAAACTCATACACTTTATTTCCCATAATAATTAATATACATTTCAATATTATAATAACTTGTAATCCAATTTACACAGTTACATGTGCATTAAATCCCGAGGCGCTGCGAGTTAGTTGTATACTTAATTGTTAAGTTCAGTTAATCAGCTTTAAAACTGGAGCGTCTTATTGAACGGGTGATATAGCACACACCTGTTCATTTTACATTGTATTAAGGATTTATATTAACTTGAAGTCGTAAAGTTTACGAACTCACAATACTAAATTAAGATGGACAAGGGGCAGATAATCTATTACGTAAATTTGCATTAATCGTACTTGTTCACATATCTTGGATGTATTCTGTGAGATTTTTATCAGTTTTTAATAAACTGTTATGACCGTTAAAATAATTAGTTTACCTGCAGTAACAAACATCAAGACTCTGTTATAACTATTTTATGCGTCCACATGTTTTTACTTTCTTTTTTAAATACAGAAACTATTTATTTGTTTGTTGTGTTTCGCCCAAAGCTACTCAAAGGATATCTGCGCCATCTCTTCTTATCTTGTAAGTGCTAGACTAGAGGAAAGGCACCTAGTTAAAACCTACCACCATCAGCTCTATAAAACCAGAACGAATAGCAAGTGTTCACAAAGTTAAAGTGTTAAAATCCTTCAATATAAATGTAAATTTCTGGTGAATTTTTTACTTAATATGCATTGAAAGATGTTTACCACATCTACGGAAAAATACATAAGGTTTCTGTACACTGTATGAAAATGGAAAGCCAAATATGTAAATCATTTGCGCGTGTTTGTATTTCCATACGAATGGGAACGTACAATTATGTTTTTATCTTTTCAGAATTCAAATCTTTGTTTTATCGCTTGTTCTTCTGTTATTCAGCATATTTGAAAACTGATAAGTATCAAAGCTGACAATATTCTTATTCTATGCGGCAGCCCTCTAATAATAGTATTGCAGATTAAATTTTACTGTAAACTGATTCTATATACAGCATTAAATATATCTTATATTTCTTTATATTTAAAGTAAAATCTTTTTTGAGATAGGAAGTACATTGACTATCATGCTTCTAATAAAATAATTCATTTCTAGATTCACATACTACAGTAATTTAAGAGTTTCGCTTCACTGTATTAAAATATAACAACTAATTGGTTAATCCGAGTATCCCCAGCTCATACTATTTCTTTTACTTACCAGCTCTATTTCATCAACACCAAGCATAAAACTGAAAACTTTTAACAGTATTGCTGTTTCATTGATAATTTGTTTAGATTAAATAACATAGTTTATTATTTCATTTACGAAGTGTAAAAATAGTATTAGTTTTCCAGCGGCACAGCGGTATTTCTGCAAACTTAGGACATTAGAAACCGGGTTTTGATGTTGGTGGTTGACAGAGCACAGATAGCTTATTGTCTTATTTTATGTTTAATTACAAGCAAACAGAAACTCAATGACTATCTTAGACAACAGCTCTTTAGACTTGTGTAATGGTTGAATTACTAACTGGTTCTACAAATATATTTTCTCTCACACATACACACACACAGGAGACCTAAAGAAGCTTTCAAAATGATCGCATACTATGAAGCTTAATTGATTCGCATCGTCCACACGTGCGTTCTCTCACCAGTTCTTCCATTTCTTGGCGACAACATCATGGCCGAAAGCGTGAGGTCCAGTGGTAAAAACTGTCTAACGATTCCGTTGAAAAATTTGAGAGTACTAAAAGCACCAATTAATAGTGTTAATGGACGTTGCAAAGGATAAACTTAAAATCTGATTAATTTTATTTTTACGTTATAAATCAAATGCTTTGTAGATACAAGTTGTTATTTGAGTTATTTTGGAGATAACCCTTGTGTAGTTGTGAGAGAAATTCAAAACAAACCTAACGAAACCTAACAAAATTATATTTTAAGTACAAAGAACAAAACAATTTAAATAACGGTTGCTACAAATAATTACTTATATCCAAAATTTTACAAACTTATAAACAATATTGAGTCTTTTATGTGCTCTGAAACTATTTGTTTTTTTTATTTTCGCGCAAAGCTATGCGAGGGCTATCTGCGCTAGCCGTCCCTAATTTAGCAGTAATATTAGAGGAAAGGAAAATACTCATTATCACCCACCGCCAACTCTTAGGTTACTCTTTTATAAAAGAATAGTGGGATTTACCGTTACATAATAATGCCCCTACGGCTGAAACGGCGAGCATGTTTGGTGTGATGTGGTCTCGAATCCGCGACCCTCAAATTACGAATCAAGAGTCTTAGCCACCAGGCCGTACCGGGCCGTCTGGAACTGAATACTTTATCAGCAATTCATGATGAGCGAATTAATTCTATGTTGATATAAGGGTACACTTTGCTTGACAAAAAGCTAGTTCTCTCTAATCTTGGCTAGCCTTACGCAGTTTATAAGTTTACTTTTCCCCAACAAAGATATCTAATGTCCATTAATAGCCAATAATACGTAGCCCTATAATATAATAATAATTATGCAACTTGTTTAAGTTGTAAGAAAATGGCCTGTCATAATATAGTGGTGTAGGCATGAATTATTATAGTGTCATAGAGTTTGGAAATGGACTGCTATTTAATGCAATTTTTTGCAATTGTTTCTGTACAATAGAGAAATCTCAGAACATGGCCTGCTGTACAGTTTAGGATTCTTAGGAAGTGATCTCATCTATAGTGTAAGACCATAAGAATAATGAACAGCTATATTGTAAATGAGTGTCAGAAAATGAAGTGTTTTACAGTATAAAAGTGTCAGGAAGTGAACTGATATACAGCAGAAGAGTGTTAGAGTGTGAATTACTTCTACGTGTAAGAGTGTTGAAAAACGAACTACTTTACAGTAGAAAAGTATCAGGAAGTGAGCTATTTTACAGCATAAGAGTCTTAAAAAGTGAATTGTCATAACGTGTAAGAACATCAGGAATTTAATTGCTATATTGTAGAAAAGTGTGAAGAAGTGAAATGTTTTACAGTATGAGCCTCGACTTGTAAAATGAGATCTCAAGTGAGGATTAAATAAATAACAAAAATACTTTTAAACAACTTATTCCAATTTCAAGGCACTTGTGATAAAGAACGAATAACACGAACATTTTGAAAATTCAAATCCATATTACATAATTGCTTTTAATTGTTTGTAAAGAGGACGCACTGCTATTGTATGCTAGTTTCTTACTATCTTCTACATTTAGTTCAACACTATTATCAAATGTTTCTTACAGAAATGCTGGGCATAATTTTATATGGCTTTTATTGATTAGAATCTTAATTTCTATCATGAAGACGAGAAGATATTCTTACAATGCCAACAGAAGAACCCTCATCTGCAATGTCTGATTATGAATGATAATTTGAAAAAAGAATTATTGTTTAAGAAAAAAAAGGAGTACAGAGAGCAGAAAATAATAGCAGGTGCTCGTAGAATTAATATATCACAACGACATCAAACTTTCTTCATCTGTAAATCTACTAAACAAAAATCTTTAAGTTGTAAATATTAAACATAACACTTCGTAAGTATAATGAAAAACCAAATACATATTACATGTTTGGACAAAGCATTTGTCAGTCTTCTACGCTTTTGTTATAATGTCTACTAATTATTGTGTCATTTTTATACAAGTTGTCATCCATAACATGCCTTCCTACACAAATAAGAAATAAGTACTTGATTGGTAAATAGGGGCGAAACTGTCGCGTTATTGACGTACAGGTTTCAAGTGTAGTTGTTCCTTCTTTTAATCATTAGCACCCACCCTCAGAAATAGAAGAGAATTGAGTAAAGACCTGACCCTTTATATTAATTAGGTTTTGGCTTGTAATGTTATATAAGAATTCTCACAGTTTTTTTGTCCAGGAAATTATAGACTTCTGAGAGATAACTTGTAAACTTACAAATCGATCCTAAATCCCCACACTATTAGAAATCAATTCTAACTCTCTATGTCATTACAGATCAATCTTAGCTTCCTACACCATTATAATTAATCCCAACTTCCTACAGTATTACAAATCAATCTTAAGTCTCTATACCATCACAGATCATTCCTAACTCTCTATACCTTTAGAGATTAATAATAACTTCCTATACCACGCTGTGATATGCTGTTTTACGCAGCTTCATTTCATTTCATATCAGTTTCTCGGATTGTGTTTTGAATCTGTTCATATTTCAGTGGCGTTAGTGAAACTTGCAACCAGTTTTGCCCATTTTCTCTACCATTCTGATACGTAGCTTATGTTTCTTTTACAAATCTGGATAATTATGTAATTAATTCTTTATTAATTTGATAACTAACCAATATTAAAGGATTTGAGATACATTTTAACTCATCCTTGACTCTTTGTATACAAGTAAATTATAATTAGTATTTTAATTGGGGGCATTTGCACAAAGCTACACAGGTGTTATCTGTGTTAACCGTCCCTTAATTAACAATGTAAAACTTCAGGGAAAACAGCTAGTCCTCACCAACCACCAGCACTTTTGGGTTATTATTTTTTGTTAACCAATGAATTGTGGAATTAACGTTCACTTCATGTTTGGTGTGAGGAGATTACAACCTGCTACTCTCAGAATGCAAGTCGAGCACCCTAACCACCTGGCCATGTGGGGCCAAAGGAACCAGTCCTTTATTAAAGAAGCTGAGTGAGGATCATCATACGATTTACAATATTGAAATTTATTAGAGTAAAATTATGCAATGTTTCAATAATTTTTTAGAAACAACGTCATGATAATAAATAATCGCAAATATTAATGTTATATCTTTAAGAATATTAACACGCACACTGTTACAAAGCATCATGAAATATCAAAATCAGATACAGATAAGCTTGACTTATAAGGTTCGCGTTACAATACTGTATAACGATTATATTTTCTGGCTTACAAAAGGAAAAGCAGAAGTTAAACCATGAAATCAGGATGTTTAACTGACTTGTAAATAATATTGAAGAGTAGTACATTAATAAATACACAACATTGGAAGTTAGTACAGAGAAAATCCTTAATCGTTATTTCTCCAATTGTTCTTTATTTAACATATTCTATCTATTTTTTTATTGAAAGTTAAGATACATTGGCATAGATTATCTTGGTTTAGTTACTAAGATGAAACCTCTCGAAAATGAGCATAGAAGTGGTTGCTTAAATTTATTCATGCTACTTCTTTAACAGCGTGTTCAGAATACAAAATATTTACCGATATAACATTACTAATTTCATACAAATATTCAAATCAAATGTACACGAACTACTATTGCATATTTTTCAGTTTACCAAAAAGTAAATATATCTTTAAAATGTTTTGCTCCGAATGTAACCAAATAATCTTTACTTAACTTTAATGTCTCGTAGAAAACGTTATATCTATTTCTTTTTCATCATTGCTCGATGCACTTCTTTATAAATTAAATAAAACTGTTTAGACATAATAAATTGTGAGGAAAAGAGCTTCTGTTCCATTAAATAATTTCAAAAACATTAATTTTCTAGGTTTAGATAATCCAATAATTATATTTAAGAAATTTAAAATTGAAAGGACTGGGGATTTTCATTTAAATTCCCTATGCCAAAGAATGCAATGAAACCCCGCAGGTTAGTGTAATTATACAATGGCTAATTTTCTAAGAACTTTATGTTATGGTATTTATCTTGTTTAAAGGTTAAAAATGAGGAATCCACTTTCTTGAAAAATAGTTTTAGTGTACATTTAATATTGCACTTTTATATTTAAAATTTTCTTTGTTTACTGACGAAATATAGTTACAAAAGTATGCCCAACCAGTTAAGTAATATTTCACGATACCAACATTTAGGTTTTCTACTGAAACAAAATTACTAGTGATTGAGAAAAAAACGTAATCTATCTAATAGTGGATGTAAAAAATTGGATCTCGCTTATTTTATATAATTTGATTTCTTTTTGTGGCTAGATTAATTTGATTTTTTGGGTGTGTGTTTTCTTATTGCAGAACCACATGAGGCTACCTGATGAGCCCACCGAGAGGAATCAAACCCCAAATTTTAGCGTTGTAAGACTGTAGATATACTGCTGTACTAACGGGGGCGATTTTTTTGGGAATAATAAAGAAAAACGCAATTTGTTTTATAACTTAGAAACAGAATTACTGTAGTAAATGAAGAATTTAATGACAAATTTTGAGAATTATGTCATTAAAAATACTTTTAAGCTAACAGGACAAATTGAAAATGTATCTGTTGTTGGGCCAAATTTGCTGTACACACCATATGACTTACAACCAAAATGTAGCATTATAAGCCCTAAGATAGGTAAAAAATAAGGTTTCATGAAAAATATTAAGTATAGATAACGTTCAAGATACAAGGAATTTTATGTATTCGCGTTTCGCGTTTCTTATAGCAAAGCCACACAGGGCTATCTGCTCAGCCCACCGAAGGAAATCGAACTCCTGATTTTAGCATTGCAAATCCGTAAACATACCGCTGTACTAGCGAGGTGCATTTTATGTATTATAATTTATCTCGGATGAATCTCCCATTTCCTATGCTGCGTATTACGATTCCAAATAGCTGGTAATTTTGAATTTAATTTATATGTTAATTAAATGTTGATATATATCCAATTTATAATATTTACCAACAAATTTTGTATTAACACAAATGCATTTTAATTTTACAAACAACAAAACAATTTATAATAACAGTTATTACAAATAGTTATGACAAAAACCGATTTATATGCAAAAGTTATACAAATTAAAAACAGTAATGAGTCTTTTAAATGGTCTAGAACTAAATATTTTATCAACGGTTCACGATGAGAGAATTAATTCCTTATTTATATACAGGTACACTTCAATCAATTGACAAAAGTTAGCTAGCTTCTTAACTTGCGTTTTTTCCACTAATATCTTCATCTCTCTTTCACTACTCTCTCAGAACTTGATCCTTCTGCTGTTAGTATTCTATCTACAACAACTGTTTGGAAGCAGTAACTGATTGTACTATTCAAGCAGCTGCTCATTTTATCCTCAAAACCTCGAGACGTTTCTCAAGGTAACTTCGTCCATGGTGTTTCCTGCCTGTCAGCGAGCATGGAATGCTTATAAACTGGTCTGGGATACCTTTTGCAGGTATTTCACTTTTTAAAAGCATGTTACATTCCAGTGTACCCCAGCTCAGCAGGTAAGACATCAAACTCATGAGGAATCTTTGGTGAAGTTCACCACCAGTTCGAAAGTCACCTATAATAAAATTTAGAAGGTCGATGGGAAGTATTCTTCCCACCCCTTCCTTTTCTGCTCTTCAATGGCCAGGTAGTTGTTGATATTCAGAGCAAACTGATACTCTTAGAGATTGCTTTTCCCATCTTGCAGCACCTTTGTTTTTTCTCCCACTATTTGACCATCAAGTCTCTGACTGAGAGATTTACCCTTTTTGGGGGGGGGACAAATTGTTTTTATAATTATAACTGCTCACTTACACCAGTGGAACTTAAGCTTGCTCTTCATTAGTCTGTCAGTCCATCAGTCAAACTATGACATTCTGCAATATCGCTCTCCTCACTTGCTCTTCTCGTTATTTTACCCAGATCTGGCAGAATAAGGTTTTCCAAATGCTTGGAACAGGGCTATTGTTCTTACTTTTCAAAGCATGGGATCCCAAGACTTTTGTAATTATTGTCAAATTGCTTTGAAAAGCTGTGTGTTTAAAGTATTCGAGAAGATTGTTAATACAGGTTTATTTATTTCCCAGTTTAAACACCAGTCCTGAAATCCGTCTTAGTGGTGTTATTATTCTTGTGGTTCCTGAAGCAAAGTTTTTGATGCTTATCGGTGGCTGTAAGCTTACTATCTTTTCTCACATCAAGTAGCTTTGTGTCAAGAATGCAAGTGCATGAACATCTTTCATGTTATCTCTTGGGGAGTAGATCGATGTTCTATGTTGAGAATTTACTATGCCCTCATGCGTTCCAAGCTGGATTATGGATGTTTAGATTACTTTTTGTCAAACACTCTGCCTTGAAGATGTTGGACTCTGTTTACCTTCTGGAAAAAAACTATTTCATCCGTGAATTGTAAGAACTGTAGGTTATATAGTATAAGGGAAGATATTTGACAGAGAGATTGATTCACAGAATTTTCTTTACTAACACAAATATATTTTAATATACAAACACAATACAATTTATAATAACGGTTATTACAAATAGTTATGACAAATAACGATTTACACACAAAAGTTTTACAAACTTACAAACAATAACGAGTCTTTTAAATGGTCTAGAACTAAATATTTTATAGACAGTTCGCGATGAGCGAATTAATTCATCATGTATATACAGGTATATTTTGGTTGACGAAAAGCTAGCTAGCGTTTTTAAAGGTGCACTTTTTCCACTGAAGTTATATGATGACTTATTAGAAATTTTAATGTCTGTATTTAATTCACTGAAGTTAAACAGTTTGTAGTGTTAAAAATTTACAAACATTCCTGATCAAATATCCGTAGTTTTTCAACTAATAAGCGTTAATTATAGCTATAGCTTCCAAGACTTAATGTATACTAACTGTATCAACCAGCAATATAAAGCTATCTCTCGGCGTGTCGGTTTATAAATGGAAAGGTGAGCTTCGAAAAATTTTAAATGTAAAACACATACCATTGATTCTTCCACTCGAAAATCCTCTACAAATTTTGAGAATAGACAGGAATTTCGCAACACATTTAACACAATAAGTTACATGCATTTCTAAATGTATATTTAACTAAAACAAAAAGCGATATTAAAATAAATACTTAATATTACCTAATAGTTACCTAATAGTAACTCAGTTACAGGGATATGTAAGTAAAATATCAAAGAAATATCCAATGATAACCATTAGAATTTTAGGTAACAAAAACGATTTATTATAACACACTTGAGATCTTAATAATTATTATTAAAGACAAATAACGACTTAGTTTACGACAATTATTTCAGCCCTGTGTGAATGAACTTTCTATTTTTTTTCCTGACCTACTAATGGCACAGCGGCATGTCTACAAACTCACGTCGTTAGAAAGCGGGTTTTGATACCAGGGGTAGTCAGAGCACAGATAGCTCATTGTTTAGCTTTATGCTTATTTCTAAACAAACATACTTTTTTTCTTAACAGCTTTTTCAGAAAGCATTTGACACAGCACCACACGAAAGGCTTGCAAAGAAACTTATTTTAATAGGTGTGGGGGACTAGTTAACTAAATGGATAGAAAAGTGGCTTGATTAAAAAAAAGTAGAGGGTTGTTATAAATGTAAATCATTCAAACTGGATTAATGTTGCAAGTTTTGTGTTTACTTAACGGCGTAGTCATATAACTATTGCTATTTTTGACATGCATGAATGATATAAATGAAGGAATAGTCAAAATATTACTTAAATTTGCTAATGATATCAAAGTCTTCGGTGATGCTGGCTGTGAAGAGATGCTGCTGCTTTACAAAATGATTTAAATCATTTAACAAGTTAAGCAAATAAATTTTAATTGTGATAACTGCAAGATACTGCATGAGGTTATAATTTAAATTGTAAGTTTAGATAGGAATGCTTTTAAGAGTGGTATAAAGGAAAGGGATCCTGGTATAATAATCGATCAGTCTCTAAAGCCATCCATACAATAAATTGTTGAGGCAAATAGTATTTTAGGTTGTATCTAAAAAAAAACTGAATAGACGTCTAAAAATGTAATAGTTTTATTATGAAGGTCACTGGTTAGGCCATATTTCGACTGAAGTATTGTAGGCATTTTTGGCATTTACAAATGCTTCAGATATTGAGCAGTTATTATTAAGCAGTATTAAGGAGAAGTGTGGTGGATATACACAGAAGTTAAAAATGGTGATATAACGACGATTTCCTAAGAAGACAGATGTAATGAGAAACTTCCTGTTTGTCTCTTTATTCTAACTACAAGTGATGCTGTCAAGGTGGTAAAAAAAGATTTATGAAAGCCTCATTAAAACACAAAACTGAGATTATTCCCAAAAACTTGGCATCAACACAGCATGAAAAAAGCTACAGAGAATATTTACTTTATAATGCACAAAACAAAGGAAGCGAGTCGGAGCTTTGAAGAAGTATCTGTGACAAAGAAGTGTGTGTAGTTACAAAATAGAAGGTTCACAATTTACCGACTTTATCTGCAACTAATGAACAAGCAGTTTTGTTTTTGTTGTTGAATACTGCAAAAAGATCTCGGAAGAATGATCAGATAAGTGTCCGAACTACTCGTGGGTAGTTGTGTGTACGTTTTGGAAGATAGTAATAATAATAGAAGGAGTGTGATTAAAAACTCGTGTTTGAAGCTGTAAAATCAGTTCTCATGAACTCAAAGGAGTTCTTCCGAACTGAGAAAGAAGTTTTCTGAACCCTGAGCTAATTCTCTTGAAAATTCTGCCTGAGCTGAAGTGAGTTACATCCTAAGCCAGCTGAATCTTGAAGACAGTCATGACCACTACCATGATGAGTTTACCAAAAGTTTCTCGTCTAAACACTCTGTAAGTAAATTACTGCTGTTTTTCGTGACATTGAATAACATAGTAAAATACAGCTGAGTTGATGTTATGGAAAGAGTGTTAAAGAATGCTCTGTTGATTTATAATGAAAAAGGTTGTTAATCTAATGAAAGTATTCAACGTTGGTTATAAACATATGATATGATATGAAGTGTTTATTTCTGAATATTTGTCTAAGAGCTGGATTTTTTACTTTAACTGTAAGTGCCTCGAGTTAGTGCTCATGTGCTCCACTCGCCCACTGCATTGCTTGATTAATAGAAGTAAAGCTGTAAATGGAATAATTAGTGAAACTCCAACGGGTACGCCTACCAAATATTCCATTAAATATGAGGCAGAAGACAATAGCTTCAAATTTTCTGGATACGAATTGTTATTCACAATTTTTAAGTGTTGTACATCTTTTTCCACTTATAATACTAACAAAAATCTGAACCACATGATTCATACAGTGAAAGCCCATTTCACACTCGAAGACATTGCGATCTTTGGCAGCCCAATGAGCAGATGTAAAAAAAACTTGACAAGATGATTCTAAGTCCAATTCGCTTTCATTGGGAATATTTGAGAGAGTTAAGAATACATGGCTATACCTTAGAGCTAAGATAACCTACCTTGACAGAAGCATATGGACGTGATGATGTAAGCATTAAATTCAGAACATTTGTAGGAAGCATAATTCCATGTTTATGAGAGAAGATACATCTCACCACAAAAACTTCTAGGATATAAAAAACAGAGAGGTTTTCTCAATGGTGATAAATATACGGTTTTGAATAAACTGCACATGTGTATTTTCTATCTTAGTAAGTCAAGAAGTTTCATAGAAATTAAATTTAGTGTAATTTTTGAAGAAATTACATTCGGGTTAAATGTCATATATCTGAAATACTTTGCAAATAAATAAAACTAAGGTTGAAATCGACGCTACTCGTTATTGTACCGTTGTGTATCATACTCGTTATATTGAAACTTGTAATAAGATATACTTAATCAGTAAGTAAACTTTTCAAACTTTTCAAAAGTAATGTTTTCAAATTTAAACTGAATTAATATGTAATTATTTTCTAACCAGTTTTTATGTGATTCAACATATAAATTAATCATGACTGACTAAAGGTGCAAGCAGAAATATAAAGCTGTCTTATTATGCAAATAATTATTTTGATATGCTTGGTTAATTTTGTTAAAAGCTCGTTATTCTATATTTTCGGTATTAAAAGAGTTTTATGCCTTATAATCTAAGTTGATAGCACTGTTACGTTTTTCGGGTGTGAGGATACGTAAGATCTCTAATAACATACAATAAACCTAGTTCGCAAATAATATTTATCAAGGTTAACTGTAAGCCTGGAAAATGCATATAAAAATTTAAATTAAAGAGAAAAGTTACTTTTATTCAAAAAATGAGTATTAAAATTAAAGATTTTCTACTGAAGATTTATTCTGGTAATTTTAACAAGTAACAATGCCAACGATGTGACAGCACTTCATAGGTGAAATTAAACACAACATAAACATTAGGATCAAAGAACAAAACAATCCCGAACACACAGTTGCGAACACAGCACAACTTATTAACATAAAATCAATATTATAACTTTAAAATGTTACGCAATGAGAACAACATTAATAAAAATATAGAAGAAACATTAATTATTCGAGAAATAAAATAAAATCGTAAAACAATCCTTGCTCAGTATTTTCCATAATAAATGACAGTTCCCTAATAATGACGGCACGAGTGATAGAAACGACATAATAAAGTTCAACAAAGAATAATAATTAACAATCTATCGAAAAACTGTGTCCTTGGACTTTAACTATGTGATATAATGATAACTTCTGGAAATATTAAACTCAGTATACCATTGGTTGCATATAATTATTCTTACAAAACTTTTTCTTCTTTCAATATCATTATAAATTATCTTATGTGCTCGTGAGGAACCTTTGTTTACCAAACTTCTCATTTCTCCATAAGAAAATAATAAAGACACTGTTAGAAAAAACAGTATTTATTTAAATTGGTTAAAAAGGAAATCCTGTTATTTTTCAGAAATTTTATACGAGCAAAAGAAACAAGAATTGGTTACTAAATATTTCGGTGTGAACTATAGTCTTTGAACATTTTGAAGTGGAGAGTAGTTACTATATCTTTAAGAGCAAACTGTTTCTGGCCGAATTACGCACACTAAAATTCTCGGAGTGGACATTCGCTTCTAAATGTTTGTGGGTGAACATTGTTTATTAAAAGTTTAAGGATGGACGCTGATTATTAAATGTTTAGGAAGGAGCATTAGTCAATAGACATTTCAATTGGACATTGACTACCAAATATTTCAGAGTGGACACTGAGCACTAATGTTTCAAGGTGGAATTTGGCCAATAAACGTTTCAGAGTAGACATTAGTCACAATATATATTTGGGTCGCCTGTAGTCATTAAAAAATTTCGAAAAAAGTACTGGTTATTAAACGTTTTATGGTAAACATTGATCACTAAGGAATATTAGTCATAAAGATAAACATTGGCCTTTAAGGGATATTAGTCATAAAGTTTTCAGAACGGACTTTGAGCACCAAAGGTTTCAGAGCCTACTTTGATCATTAAATGTTTTAACAAAGTCTTTAATACATAAACTAACATCAATATCAGGTGATACTTTGTTACTAAGCAACATAACATAAAAGCTATAATAAATATATTATCCCATCATAGTTAAAGGAAAATAACTTTACAATATCCCATAATAATTTTAGTAACTCTTTATACTAGTCCACAATAGTAGAAAATAATTCTATTAGAGAATGTAATACTTGAAAAAAAAACACTTTATAAAATCGTCTAATAGTTAAACAAACCATTTCTATAACATCTGCTCTTTAGTGGCTCAGCTGTAAGTCTGCGAGCTCACACCACAAAAAGAAAACAAAACAGGTTTCAATATTCCTGGTCGGCACAACGCAGACAGGGTATTGTATATCTTAGTGCTTAACAACAATAAGAACAAAAAACAAACAAATTATAATACCTAAGGAACCTATTCTTTGTCTTTTTGTAATACTTTGAACAAACCACTCCGCTAGATCGCATAAAAGCTTTTAAAACTATAACATCTATACTTGTTAAACAAATCATTTTTCACAAGTACTAAGAAAAAAGTTATCGCCAAATAAAAAAAAGCTACGTAGTGCTGGATACTGAACGTGAAAAAAACGGATTAGACACGACAAGGATGGAAATTGACATATCACTTGATCCGGCTAATAGTCACTTAGCAGACTAAGCTGTCTTGACTTTACACGGAGAATAAAATTTCTACAGTACTGAAGAATGAATCATCTGACTGAATATATCGTAAAATATGACATTCTTATTGATACAACATATGTGAACGTAATTGGCGTGACGTTCTCATAGATGTAAAAAAATAGGAGAAAATTATTCTACTAAACAGTCCCTTTGCAAGACTAAGATATTTAATGTTAAAAGATATCCATAGAGCATATCGTTCTAAAGCTAGAAGACAAGTATAAAAGGCATAAAAAGTATAAATTCAGTTAATATTATTATACGTGATGCATGGTCACGTGATGCCTTATATGTGTATATAAAAACAGATAGTTTTAAGTTGCAGGAGGTTCCTATTAGGTGTCATAAAAAGTTGAGACGTTGATTGATTTTAGTGATTCAGAGTTGTTGTCTGGATTTTCCAAATTAGGTATTTATGAAAGATGACAACTAGATACTTACCATTGTCAAAAAAAATTAAATTGTTGATGTCAAGACATTGCGAAATAGGCAACAATTTCTCTTTTTTCAGGACAAAAAGCATCCTTTTCGTTTTTGTGGAATTTAGAGTAAGACACAGGGGAGGACTTTAAGGTTTTTACCACAGCTTGAATAACTATTCTGTTAAGTTAATGATATTAATCGTGACTCCAGTTACAAGGATATAACTGTAAGAATCCAAATACTTTTTATGAGTGAGGGTTCTTTTTTTTTTTAGTTACGCCATTGATTTCAATTTCCGGGTCTATAAAGTTATTTTTGTGGAAAGAGATAAAAACATTATTCTTTTCTAACAAGAAAGTACATAACACCATCGGAAGATGATCCAGGAAAATCGATACGTTGTTTTCTCCTTATCAATAAAAGTTTTAATATCCATACCAGCCGTTCTGAAATACATATTTCTTTCACGTCAGGCCCGGCATGGCCAAGCGTCTTAAGGCGTGCGATTCGTAATCTGAAGGTCGCGGGTTCGCATCCCCATCGCACCAAACATGCTCGCCTTTTCAGCCGAAGGGGCATTATAATGTTACAGTCAATCCCACTATTCATTGGAAGAAGAAAAACCCAAAAGTTTGAGGTGGGTGGTGATAACTTGTAACTCGAGTAGCTTTGTGCGAAATTAAAAAAAAACAAACAATCTTACGTCATAATCGTTTTCAATACCTCAAATAGTCGCAAATGAAGATTCAGTTTCTTTAGTTCCCCATACTGCTTCTTGAAGCTTATAAAGTTATCAGTTATAGGGTTAACATTCTGGGAAAAGAAAGAAAAAAGTCCATTTATGTCTTTAGAATGAATCAATTTCGATACGATGTTTACAGTTGTTTTCGAGTGAACCAATTTTCTTTCAAGTATCAGACAGTTAAACCTGCCAATAACAGCAGGCTTCATGAGGAAGCAGGAAGAGTTATCTTTGTTTCATAGCTCGATTGAGTTCTGGGTTGCATGAAAAAATAAACATATCGAACACATTTACTGAACAATGAAAACACTATATTTACAAAGATGCAGCGTACAAAAATTAGAACATCATTTCTACACGTCCGTCGTGTGAATCACTTTTCAGTGACTAGTTTGAAGAAGACGTGACTCTTGTAGAAAAAACTCAGTGTTTCATGCTTTATAAAAACATTATCATAGTCACTGCAAAATGTCATAAAATTCAAAAAGTGTCATTCATCACTGATTTTAAATTGTAAATAGCGCGGTACAAGTAGACAACTTTGAATTATTTTTTGATTGGCCCGGCATGGCCAAGCATATCAAGGCGTGCAACTCGTAATTTGAGGGTCGCGGGTTCGCATCCCAGTCGCGCCAAACATGCTCGCCCTTTCAGCCGTGAGTGCATTATAATGTGACGGCCATTCCCACTATTCGTCGGTAACAGAGTAGCCCAAGAGTTGGTGGTGGGTGGTGATGACTCGCTGCCTTCCCTCTAGTCCTACCCTACTAAATTAGGGACGAAGTTCTAAAAACAAACGAACAAAATTTTTCGAATATTCTTTTCTCGATATCATTGTACTTGCTTTGTCTTATCTTTAACGTTCGTATTTCTCAACTGGCAAAGACAATATCTGCTATCATGTTTGTTTTTTTTACTTTTTGACATGTAATGATTTCAATAATCATTTCATTTTGTACGTTTTGACAGCAACTCAATTAGCTCGTTCCGTATTTGGGGGCTAATATTTTGTACTTGGTATCTTCTTCAATTAATTTTGTAAGTTTTATATTAATATTCGTAAGAGCTCTATGAATGATAAAAAGTTTCTTATGTTCTCAGAAAGACAGACAAGGTAACAGTTACGTCACTTTTTTATTCTTATGTCCCCTGCTATTGATATTCAGTTTTTATTATGTGATAGATATTCTTATTTATATATTCTTATATTGTTATTTCTGCAAGTCGTAAATATATGTAGGTTGCTGTATGTGATCACGTCATTTTACGATTTTTAGTTTTTTCATGAAAAGCCTTGCTATAATTTTATTCCAACTTCTCAGGTTTATAAGGGGGAAGCGTGTTTTCGATCTTCAAACAACCAATGCAGTTCACAATACGAAATGTTAACTTTCAAAGCATAAGACAATCACTTCATGGGAATCGTATCTCCATTTATCAGTTAGTTTCTAATGACATTTACTCAGAAAGTTTGTTTTTTCATATCTAGCTGGAATTTTTGTAAGAATTGAAAGAGCCGCTTTTAATAATGAATTTATGTGCATTATAACATATTTACTGTTATATATTTATTTTAACACCTACGTTTGTTTCAATATGATGCATGTGAAGTATATTTTTGGATGTGCATTGTGCAGTTCTCGCATGTTCTATAAGATTTTCAATAATAAGAATCAACAATACATGTTTTGCGAAAACCCTAATATGTCTTCAAATATTGTCGAACTTTCAAGAATTTCACCCATTGAGTATATAAACCGACGCACAAAGAGACTGTAAGAGAATATATTATTCGTCAGTTACAGTCAGTATACCATAAGCCTCGAAAGATAATACTGTAATAAACGTTTATTAATCGTAACTCTACAGAATTTGACCAGGAACGTTTATAGATTTCGAACATTACAAACCATTAGCATTTCTAAGAGAACATTAAATATCTTCGTCGGTAAAAAAAAATCAGCTTGTAAGCGGCGTGAAGTCAATCAAAAAAAGACAGTGAGATAGCTTAAGCTTGGTGTAACAATATCAGCTGAGAATTAATTTCATTGTCGTAGACTTGTTCGTCCGTAAACTATGCAATTCCAGACCACATTGAAGACTCAGTGGAGTTTATAAGTTTGTACAACTCTTGTATATAAAAGTTTACTGTAAATTGTATTGTTGTTTGTATATTAAAATACATTTGTGTTAAAAAAGAAAATTGTATCAATTTTGTTGGCAACTATAATATTTTTGATAAATATTCACATTCAATTAACTTCTGTTCCCCAGCGGTATGTCTTCGGACTTACAATGCTAGAATCCAAGTTTCGATACCCGTAATGAACAGAGCATGACAGTTCATTTTGTTGCTTTGTGCTTAACTAAACTAAACTAATTTAAAGAACTTCTAAGTTAAAATTCCCGGTTATTCGAAATCTTAACACCAAATGTACGTAACTTAATAAATCGGAGACATAAATTATAATACGTAACAATATTGTTTGGCCAAGCATGAACAGGTGGTTGAGGAACTCGACTCGTAATTCAAGGGTCACAGGAACGAATCTCCGTCACATCAAACATGTTCGCCCTTTCATCCGTGGGGGTATTATAATGTTACAGTCAATCCCACTATTCGTTGGTAGAAGAGAAACTCAAGAGTTGGCGGTGGGTGGTGATGACTAGTTGCCTTCCCTCTAGTCTTACACTGCAAAATTACGGATGGCTAGCGCAGATAGCCCCATGTAACTTTGAGGTAAATAAACAAACAAATAAACAATATCATTACCATGATCGATGTCTACTTGACAGGTTTCTTTACAATAGTTTCAAAAGGCCCGTGTGAATGACAATGAGTAGTTTCAGTTCAGGTTTATCTTGCTTTTTCTTGATCAAATTTTGTTTATTTGCTATACTTGTATTAGCGTCAGCTGTTAATGCTGACGATATAGTAGTGAGGCCAAACGAGCAAGATAACAATTGTTAGTGTAAGAGAAATTTGGTTGGCTGTGATGATAACGTTTGAGGATCATTAACAGTAGAGATGTTATTTTATGCTTGCTTTTACCTATTTCCTTTCTATTTATCTCATGGAACTTCAAACCCCATACAAGTGTTTTCTCACACCACCAGAACAACATTCATGAAATTAAAGATACAAACGGGCTGCCAAATTCTCCAACTAAGTAATCAAGCCATCATTTCAACAGACTATTTTCAAATAAAGCTATCTCACATTTTACATCGTTAAAATAATTCTAAACACTTTTAAATACGTTCCAGCTATTATTTTCTATATGTTTATTTACGATGTGGCATTCAAAACGTTTTGCAAAAAAAAAGAAAAAAGTCTAAATTATAAACAAATGCATATCGTAAAATAGGATTTTAGTTGGGCAATTATAATGTGATAATCAATTACATATTACATTCATATAATCAAGTGTGGTTCAAATAGTCTAAGTTTCGTATTGTCACTTAAACTGTCAAACCCTGATAAGAGGCAAAATGTCTCGTCGGTTCTGGTGAAAGTAAATGAGGTGTGGTTGACATACATGTTATACAATCTTGTTTCGTTGCACTTATAAAGTACTAGAATTAAAAGTCACCCAGTGAAAGAGCAGTAACTCTACAGATGTAAGAAACACTTAGAAAGAAATATTTCGTTATAACATTCTCTGAGATGCTATAAAGAATCATATTAAGTAAATATAACATTTTTGCTGATATCTGTAGGAATTTCCATATTATTTATTGAGTCTTCTTTTTTCGATTAGTAACACGGACGTTACACGAAGATTAATAAACGTTGGGTTTCTTATCTAAACTTCTTTAGTATTCTAAACTATACTTAACGCAAACAGGAGTTTATTGTGAGGAATTTCTATAAACGTAAATAAAATCACGAACTACATTTCCAGAATTTAACTTTATAACCTTAATATTTTGCTCTTACAGCTTCTTCAGGTGCTATAAATATCTTAACTATCCAACTTAGAGCACAATATGGAAAATAGTCTTATGACCTTGTGCAACTAAAATTCATGACCATTTGTAGCACACTTGTAGTTTAAGAATACTATTTTTCTAAAACATGGTTGATACCAGATGTTCGAAGTAACCTACAAAATCTGTAGTGGAATGAACCATCGTTTTTTTTCATAGTGACGTCATGAGACGGGACTGCATTTTAAACTTCATAAAAGCTATTTAGGCTTTCATAACAGATTTTCCATTATTAAGCAACGAAGATTTTGAAAATAATGCTCATTTTTCTATCTTAATTAGATTAAATTATTATTTTCTTTACCAAATCGAAAATATAACTATGTTTGTTGGCAAAAATACAAAAAAGCTGAATAAAGAAGAACATTGATTTCAATCGAATATGCATCTTCATTTATCCTGATTTTTTAATTTCAAAACTATGTTTAATATTCTTTTTTTATGTATTGCGTCTGAAGCATATTGTTTCAATGACCAGTAGTAACTGTCAGACGTTAAAGATTGTGTTCGCTAGTTGTCAATTAAAGGCTTTTACTTATATTTCTTTATGGTATAACTATATAATGTGCTGTTGTTGGGTTTAAATGTTTTCTAGAGTAAGTGTCTGTAATTTGATGGCGATAAATTCAACGTTAAAGAATTGAACACACTCTACTCCAACATACTTGAAGTTAGACGTATGTACAACAAATTCTCTACACTAAAGAGATAATAGGGATTTTATAAATGGTTATATGTGGTTTTATTATTGTTAAAAATTCACTTACACCTACTGAATTACTTTAGAATTTCAGTTGAAAAATCGAACTACATTTCTATATTTCTACCGCACTAGTGTTCTGTTTATAATTTAGTAACAGTGTGGTCTTTCTCTTCAAAACATTCTCTTCTCCCTAGTCAAGTACGCTCAGACCAATTCAGCTATTTTATATGCAAAAACGGCTCGTTTGGGTTCAGAAACTATTTCAAATAGAAGAGCGAACAACGTTTCGACCTTCTTCGGTCATCGTCAGGTTCACAAAGAAAGAGGTAACTGACCGGAAGCTGACCACATGTTTGGAAGGGGTTGTGTAACAACTGAGTGTCGTAATGTAGAGGGCGGGATTAGATGTTTAAATATATAATTTTATCTATAATATTAATATAGGTATAATGGCATTCCTTTATATTGGTTTATTTTGGGTTTAAGCTGTTGTATAAGTAAGGCTTCTTTAATTTTGCGTTTGTTTATGTTTGTTTTTTTATTTAGTATTTGAGTGTTTTCTATGGTTATGTTGTGTTTATTTGACTTACAGTGTTCAAAAACGTGTGAAGATGACTTTTTATGTTCTTTGAATCTGGTTTTCATTTTTCTACTTGTTTCTGTCGTATTTTATAAATAATGTTGGTGTGGTGTTCGACATAATGTCAAAGTATACGCACAAATAAATACTATTCAGAAATTACACATCATATAGCGTGAAGGGCCCGGCATGGCCTAGCGCGTTAAGGCGTGCGCTTCGTAATCTGAGGGCGGCGGTTCGCGCCCGAGTCGCGCCAAACATGCTCGCCATCCCAGCCGTGGGGGCGTCATAATGTTACGGTCAATCCCACTTTTCGTTGGTAAAAGAGTAGCCCAAGAGTTGGCGGTGGGTGGTGATGACTAGCTGCCTTCCCTCTAGTCTTACACTGCTAAATTGGGGACGGCTAGCACAGATAGCCCTCGAGTAGCTTTGTGCGAAATTCCTAAAACCAAACCAAACCATATGGCGTGTTGAGCTTTCATATAGGAGCCGGTTGTATATTCTGGTGGAACAGCGCTAAGTCTATGGATTTACAACCCCAGAAACAGGGGTTCGATTCCACTTGGTGAACTCAACAGAAAGCTTGATGCAGTTTTGCTATAAGGAAACACACACTAGCGTTGTGTTTTTTCATGGATTCCAGAACGATAGATAAGGCGCTCAAGTCGCGAACGATTTAGAGAAATATATAGCTAGTGGATTAAGAATAGTAAAATGTGACGTGTTTCAATGAAAATGATTCACTTATGTAAAAGTAGATATGATGTTTTGTGAAAAATCTGTGTGTGATAGAGAAAAATAAATTTTCAGATTCAGCGTACAGGAATTATGGTACAACATATACAACATATACAAACTTCAAGACAATAAAACCATCGCAGGCCTGTGCAATTCATCTGTCTATATATGTTCTAAAATTGAAATTAAATTAAGTTTAGAACCACATTTGTCACTCGACGAAACATGTCAGTAGATGGGTCTTGGTAGCGTCTTTTGTCAACAAAGAACTTAAGCATTTTTAATACTTTAGTGGGCTGGATCACACTTCGTAGATTGATGATGTCGAAAGTAAATAAAATATCGGGACTTGTTGAAAATCGAAAATTGTCAATTTTGTTTAAGTCATTAGAGTGGTTTTAATAATGTTAAAGTGTGTTTAAACAGGGTGAAATATGTTATCTAAAAATGTTTATATCATTTCAATAAGGAAGTTACAAATAAACAAAAACAACAAGATAGGAACATAAAATGTGGGGAGTGCCTACAGATTAGTCAACGGAAATTAAAATAGAACAAAAGTACACGTTTCATAGGGAATATTAATGTTATTAATTAAGTTATTGACTATATTTTGTGTACTAGAAACTTCAAGGTTTTAAAGATATCATCTCAAGAGATAAGTTTGAAAAGGAGTATCGCATGAATGTCTATCAGCTTCATCCATGTGTAAGTCTTTACACCAGCTTGAATAGAATGTCTTTGCACCTTTTGGAAACGTTGTTTATTGAAGCTGCACGAACTAGTCTAATCAATAGATTTCATTTCGTCACAACAAATTCGATATCCGTGGTGAACACAGCACAGATAGTGAGTTGTGTGTCTTTGTGTTTAACAATAAATACCAGAACACATTTTTTAAATTTGTTTCTTAAAATTTTATTTTTTCGCATCGTTGATTTTATATCTGGAATGGAAAAAACAAGCGAAATATGGGAAGAACATTTAAAGTTAATTTGATTTTTATTGTACATTGTAAGTTTAATTTTGTTTTACGTTCAATGCCTTCTTTCAACACATTTCAAATAGTAATTTAGAAACTAGTGATAAAACTCTGTGAAAAATTTATCTTTAACCCAGTCTGTTATACGAAAGAAAAACCGTTGGAAATAATATTTATAATGTAAAATACATTTCCATCTGAAGAAACTACATGAAGTTATCGGTTTATGATGAGAACTATTCTATAATTTCTGGAAAATATATTTCATAAACGCTTTGCGTCATTAATCTTTACAAACATAACTCTGCAAAATGATCAGCTTGATATATGTAAGTAAATAAGAAAAACAAACTGCTTAATTCTACTCTCTGAAACTGGAACTATTTGGTCGGATCTTTATTTTATGTGAATATCAGGCTTTTAAGCTCTTCTTACCATATAGTCTGACGTATATTAACAAGTAGTAAACTGTTAAGCCATATTTATATGTGTGTTGGTTGTGTTCTCTCTGTTGTTGCTTCTGTTCCGAAAGCTACCAGAAAGCCATTATCCAATACGTTTACTAAATATTTCCTGAATCATCGCTTACGATTTTCATTTGAGATGTACTTCTGTAAAAACATGTCATCTAATTTCAGCATTATTTTGTAGGAAATTGAGTACCTTTCTGATCTTTTAACTGTGAAACATTACATCAGCTCTAAATAAGATATCATTGTCGAAAGATGTCAATCCGCCATTTCTGATGTCTTAATATCATATTCAGTATCTTGAATGGCACTTTTGCTTTAGTCTAATGATTATATTGAATATTACAATACATTTCGTGTCAGTGTGCTCAGCTGATAAATCCAGTTTATTTCTCTAGGTGGAATTTTCAGACGTTATATTTTGTTGCTTCAATCTAATTGTGTTTGTGTGTGTATAAAAGCAGGAAATCTGGCTAAACGAAATAAATATTTTAATTTTAATGAGTATTTCTTTTTTTAGCAAGTAAATAATGCAGTTATTTCTTCTATTTTTTCATGGATATATTTTTAAGTAGGGTTTTTATACGCTTTCTTCAAAAAATATCTAACAAGCGTTTATAATATTTTTCACAGTTTTTCAGAGATATTTATTTAAAGATTTACAACAAGAATGTTGCCAAAATTAAATTTACATTTGGAAGCGAAATTATTTATTGTGATATTTTTTAACATTACAAACGTTTGGAACCATTTTTAGCAAATTATGAGTCACTTACTTCACATTCTGTTCAAAGTATAGTTCAAACAAATACTAAAATAATATTTTGAAAATGCTAGTTTACTGTCACTATTTCCCGATTTCTACACTATCTAATAGGTCTGGCATGGCCGAGCGCGTTAAGGCGTGCACTCGTAATTTGAGGGTCGCGGGTTCGCGCCCGCATCGCGCTAAACATGCCCACCCTCCCAGCCGTGGGGGTGTATAATGTGACGGTCAATCCCACTATTCGTTGGTAAAAGAGTAGCCCAAGAGTTGGCGGTGGGTGGTGATGACTAGCTGCCTTCCCTCTAGTCTTACACTGCTAAATTAGGGACGGCTAGCACAGATAGCCCTCGAGTAGCTTTGTGCGAAATTCCAAAACAAACAAACTACACTCTCTAATATTTGTATGATCTGATATTTATATCTTATGGTAAATTTAACTGCAAAGTTATGGATATTTTTATAACATACTTTAATGTATCATTTAAATTGAAAACAAAAGCTAAATAGTAATTGAATATCAATTAGAAATTAATTCGCAAAGGAGAAATTTATTAATCTGTAATAAATACAAAAAATGGACAAAATCTGAAAGATAGCCCTTTTATTATCCTCAATAACTTTGTGTGTGTGGAGTGCAAATAAGGAAAGTTGTCTGAATAGAGAGAAATAAAATTAAAAACATTCATTTTACCTTCTTAATCCTTAATAACTTCAGCACACGAGCTGAACATTAAAAAAAATAAATCTTGGGTTGAGTTTTAAAACTTACTCACCTAAATGTCAACTGCATTAGTTTAGCACTTAAAACTGAAAGGCATCTTCCCTTGTGCTGTGAAAACGAGCATTGAATCTGTAATAAAGAAAAATAATTAATTGTTTTGAATATGCTATAAACAGCTGCTGCTTTAATTGTTTTAATTATTACAACAAGTTGCTGTTTCACTTGTTTTTAAATATGCTACAACCAACTGCTGTTTTAATTGCTTTGTTTGAATATGTTACTTTCCTTAATAATAATAATTAACGAAACCTGCAGAATAAATTGAAATTATGCACTTGTGCATTTCATTTTAACTGTAGAGCTTTTCCCAATAGGTATACCTGCCGAATCCGTTTTATAACGTAATCTGTTATCAGTACAGATTATCTCAAATCAATGGTTTTGAAATACCATAAATGCTAAGTTATATTTCATTCACCAAGACAAAAAACAAAACAAATGTCACTCATTCTTTTTCTACATGATCAAATTTTTTGTTATGTTATGTAAAGTATGTCACCTAAATACTTAAAAATTATGTTATTCGTACATTATTGTGAAAATATTATATTAGAGTAACATAAAAGCGGACTCACAAATAAATAATGAAAAGTTATTAGTGAATGGTAGAATTTGAGCAGGTAAAATTTGTCAGGTTGGTTCTGCATGAATTTCATTTTCAACTAACTATATAGTTTGTGACTGAATAAAGCAAATTTGTTTGTTTGTTTGTTTTGGAATTTCGCACAAAGCTACTCGAGGGCTATCTGTGCTAGCCGCCCCTAATTTTGCAGTGTAAGACTAGAGGGAAGGCAGCTAGTCATCACCACCCACCGCCAACTCTTGGGCTACTCTTTTACCAACGAAAAGTGGGATTGACCGTCACATTATAACGCCCCCACGGCTGGGAGGGCGAGCATGTTTAGCGCGACGCGGGCGCGAACCCGCGACCCTCGGATTACGAGTGCACGCCTTAACGCGCTCGGCCATGCCAGGCCTTTAATAAAGCAAATAAAACTAACAAATTAACTATAACGTAAATGTTCACCCAACATAAAAGGATGTAAGATTTATTTACAAACCAAAATATTAGCTATAAAACATGGTTTAATAACACTAAGAGAGACTAATATGTTTATATTATCTGGGGTTCATGTGTCATTAATGTTATCGCGAGATTTGATATGGTATAAGAGTAACCGTAGAACCCAACTATTCAGCCACATAAGATTATCCAAGAACTGTGGATACGCTGTTGACTAACTGCCTATCAGATGTTTTTGTTCCAAATTAGGGACGATTAAACGTAGATAACCCATATTTACTATTACGTGAACAAACTATATCCGTACAGAATATTTTCCATATTATGTGAAATCAAAAATGAAAACATTTAAGATACACTGAAGAATGACTACATAAAAATTAAATATAAGATACTTAATTAGTAGCCTAATTTACATGCCATTAAATTTAATATACTTCTTTCTTAATGTAATATTACCAGCTGGTATGAATTACACAATGTAATAAAATGTTTCTTTTTTTTTGTTCCTGGGTAGAAAGTGTTATTTCCCCATTGCGTATGCCTAAAGTAAATAAAAAAGGCCTATTTTACTCTTTAAACTTTGCTTTTGCTTTTCTCTTTAAACGTTGACCTGGTAACGTATAACGAAAACATGATAAGAGACTATTTTTGGGGGCGGATACGTGAAAATGATTTACATTACAATGGCAAATCTCGTAAAAAACTACTCACTTCAAGATTTTTGTATAACTTTAGTATAAATACATGTAAATCGTGATTCATATGTCGCTTTATTCAGACCTTATGTGAATGAAAATTTTCAAATTTGCACGTTTTTACCGAGAAAATAGATTAATTTCTAAATTTCATTATTCAGGTCACGAAAGCAAAGTTTGAAGGAAATAGTGGTAATTTTTCTGTACTTTTACAATATAAGCAATAACACTCACTATCCGGGAACAAACTTTGTATTACATAGGGTTATGAGCTTCATTATTTTATAATCATATTAAATGTACTTTAAGAAATGGCAGCTTTCTATGGAAAAAAATGAACCAGCCATTTACTGGAACAAGGAAGTTTGTCGTGTGGTAAGCTGTTCTTTTACTCTAACCTAATTCTTATTGAGCATAATACAGCACCAATTCTTATGGTTTACTTGCTAATGAATGAACTAAGCCATTTAAATATTTTCAAGTTGTTTTAAACATGAACTTTAAGTTGAATTAAATTAAAGTTCTAGATAAATGCCTGAACTACGTATTTGTAAGTTCACTTTTGATATGTAAGAGGAACGAAGTTATATTGATAAAATTTAAAGAAATACTTTGGGGAAAATGTAAGTGGAATAAATAGTTTTATGAAATATATGATTGATAATAAATAATTTTAATAAAATATATTTCAAAATGACATGAAAAATATGAAAACGATTAATGATGTGGTTCTAAAATGAAAGTGTAAGGTGTTCAAAAACATACTCTCTAGACACCATCCGGCGCATACATATGTATATGTATATATTATAAATGAAGACATCTATTTAAAAAGTTCATGCAATATCCGTCATGCAGCAATATCAAATAGATTTGATGCTTAACTTAGGATACTTTATACAAACATTTTTAAAGAGAGTGAAGAAATTAAAGGTATATTGTTAACTTCAGGAAAACAATACACATTGTGGTTTTAACAAACAGAATCTAATTTTTAACGAAAGCAACAGCTACCAGAAAAATATGAACAATTACAGTACAAGGTTTGGACCAGTTCCCCCCTTAAGAAGCTTTAACAATATCAAATCATCTGCAAAGAACATAGAGGGAAACGATTTTATTTGATGTTTATATCTTGTGGTAGTGTAGTTGTGAAGTTATGGAAATTTCGAGAAAGATTTTGAATATTTTTATTATTTTCTTTATTCAAAAATAATTTAAAATTATTCGTGTGATGTGTAAAGGAGAAGCTACAATGTTTTTGTTTCGTGTTACATTTAACCATTCTTATATAAGTTGTCCTTAATTACCGCCAACATGGAAATGGTAGCAGTGAAAATAAACGCCATAAAAGATAGTTGATATAATTATGTGTTATATCGTAACCAGATGGCGCGAAAGAGAGTTAGACTTTGCAAAAGGAACATGCAATCAATATCATGCATTCAAAACTTAACCATGACTTACATATTAATTAGCAAACTATTCCAAATCAAATATATTTCAAAAGATAAAAAGGGACCTTTTAAGCTTGTCACATTTATGATATAAATTTTGTAGTCAATAGAAATGAATTAAATTCACATTTAATTAAAGCTAGGTAAAGAAACATAAATTTATATTCAAAGAAAAGTTGAAATCATTAAACATTAAAAGCATTCTGTAAACACGTTTTGTGATTTTAAACAAGTAATAAATATTTTTAATGGTATTTGAACGCTTAAATTTAATAACTAATTTAATAATTGTATTAAGCTTTAATTGATGTACTTATCTACGATATGGTATTCTAATTAGCTCTTCACAATTAGATAACTCTGGAGTCAAACTAGCTCTTCACAATTATTTAACTCCACAGTAAAATAAGCTATTCACGATTAAATAACTCAATCAGTTTTATTCTAATATTAACAAGAAGTCAGTCTCAAAGGCAGAAAATGGCTAGTTTAGTTGGTTGTAGTGTATCCCCTCAAATCTCAAAATCCGGAAACCTGAGAGTAAATGACATGGCAGTGTAGGACACGATCCAGAAGTAATTTTGTGGTGACTTTTTATTTAATCCATGTAGTCGTTAAAGTGTTTCTATTTTACCAAACAGGAATATCCACACGCTATGTAATGCTATATCTTTATTACTATAGTCCTTTTCTTATCTTTGTAATGCTTTTTGTAATTCACTGAGAAGAACTCTTCGTATTGTTCATTCCTTACATTACACCTAACTGTCTTCGTCCTCTACTTGTTTGAGAGTAAGCCGTCGAATGCATCTCTTCGTCCACAGTTCTTGAACGCAAACGTACTTCTTCTTGAGCGCTTGCCAGCACCAACTATGGCGAGGCTTGTCTGACCTCTCTACTAGTTTTTGTGAGTCACTTGTGTGCCACCAGTATCGTAATTACACCTGCTACACTTGTAACAATTCAGACATTTATTTACTTAACATTTGTAGGTTAGTTTTGAATCCGATATTTTTTTTCATCTCCATAAGAGCAAACACTCAGAAATTCTGGCTCGTTGTCTCAGCACTTCCTCAGATGTTTTACAAAAGGCTTTGGGATGGTTAGTTACAACAATGTTATCATTGTCTAACTGAAGGTAATAATTACTCAACTCAAAAGGCAAAAAAAAATCGAATACAATTTCTCTGATTATTATGTTACCCGATTATTAGATGAATGTTCTTCTCTCGATCCCTCTTAAAATAATGCATATTCCTGTAAATCTTTTGAAAAAAACAAGGCTAAATGCCTGATATGGTTCCTACAAAATTTCCCATCATTTTTGCAACCCTTGAGTCAGAGATGACTTTTTATTAACTGGTTTAGCTTTAAGATAACTAACAATAACACGTGGAAGTGGCATCTATTTTTCAAGTTATCACAAAATAAAGAGTCAATGGATCACCATAGACAACTGCAGTTAAGTTTAACTGCCAATCAGTTTGTTTGAAATTAAGTACGAAGCTACACAATGGGCTATCTGTACACTGACTACCACGGATCTCAAAACCTGGTTTCTAGTGACGGAAGTCCGCAGACATGCTGCTGTGCTTCTGGAGAACAAAGTTCCAATCAGAACTAGCTATCTACATAGAACAAAATTTATTAAAATCAACACGATAATGAGAACAACTAAATAAATATACTTTTGTTATTTATGAAGATTATAACGCTTTATCTCACCAATTGGGTAGCCTCCCTTTTAACAATATTTTTGGTTAAATGTCTGAAGTAGACTTGGAGGAACACGCAATATAACGCTATGGTTTTTTCGGGTTGACGGAAAGATTGGGTTGTCAAACATGCATTTTCTCTTGCTTTACACAACTCATTGTGCCTCAAGTCTCGCTCAGAGAACTTGCTGTGAGTCAACACGTAACATTTACTTCTTAAACACTCTTGACATGCTTTTCTCGCTTGTCATATTACCTAATTTTTTCTTTACTAATAAACACCAATGACCTTCCAGTTAATTCATTGCTAATTAATCTTACCACCTTTTAATTAATCATTCTGTTTAAGTTTCCCATTGACAAAATTAATGTTATATTGAATTATGTCATCGAAAACTTTCTTACTGTATTTATAGTTTCGGAAATTCTATTTAAAATGTATCTCATAACTAATTTTTTATCGTTTAATTGCAGATATTTAATTAGATAGAGGTCTTATAATACTGGAGTATAGAAAGTCGAACTCTCAAAATGTGAACATTGAAGGAAACGTTCGAGATAGGCTTGATAATGTCACGTAATTAGATTAGAGCAGAAGAACACGTTTGCTACTCAAAGGTAAAAGTTACATTCCATAGATAAGTGAAAATTTCTTTTTGTACAATTAATTCACTTTCACGGAATTCAAACCTTGGACTACACAACTCATTATATACGCTGTATATACCGCGGACAATCGAAACCATAATTTTTAGCGTTACGACCCCTCAAGTTGACTGCTGAGCCAGCTGTAGGCTGGAGCAAGATTGCACAAAGTATTTCTCATTTAAGACATTGAAAATGTCGGAGGAGGCTTCCTTGGAGTTCATACGTCTTAAGTGCATTTGTGTGTGTTTTCTTATAGCAAAGCCACATCGGGCTATCTGCTAAGCCCATTGAAGGGAATCGAACCCCTGATTGTAGCGTTGTAAATCCTTAGACTTACCACTGTACTAGCGGGAGGCGTGTCGTTTTGAAATGGTAATCTTATGTAAGTAAGCTTCAAGTGCCAGGGAATAGGGGACGATAAAACATCTCTTAACTGTCCAATCGCTTTTAGTAGGCTTGCACACGCCTCTTTAACTGAATAGTTTAATATTAACTGTATTTTTATCTGATGAAACTATCCAGATATTTAAAGTTTATTTTTATTTTCGGCAGTCGCTGTACTTTTTGTATCAATACCGTACGACAATTAGGAAACTACAATTATTTCTAAGTGACAAAAAGTATTTTACTTGATTCAAAAAAATCTGATAAACAGAGATTTAAAGCACAACAACAACAGAATATGTGTTTTCCCATAAACAAAACATATAGGAAAAGTAAAGGATTACCAAAATATGACTTATTCAACACAACTGAAGCCCACGTACTTTTTAAAACTTTCTTTCTTGCATTGTTTACCACTCTTAAACTATACGAATAAATATGACCTATATAGAGTAAGTGTTGTTTTTCTCAGCGATCCGGAAGTGTGTAGAAAAATATCGTGAATCTATTTTTTTTAAACATGTAATTTTAAAATATTGCGCTAATAAATATCATTAGCAACCTCATCGCAGATAGTAGTTGTAATTAGATAGCAGGTTGTATATTAGTTTTCATGTGGTTTCGTAGCTTAGGAAACATAAAAATAAAAATAAACTTGACAAAAATAATAAATTTCCTCATTATGCGTGTAATAAAAATATCTTTATAGCTGAAGTAACAAGTAAACAATGTTATCGTGATAAAAACTGCGATTTATACCAATTATTTGCAATGCAAAAGCGTGTGTGTGTATGTTTTTCGTATAGCAAAGCCACAAAGGGCTATCTCACCGAGGGGAATTAAACCCCTGATTTTAGCGTTGTAACTCCGAAGACATACAACTCTACTAGCGGAGGGCGATGTAAGAGCAATATATGTTTTGATTAAAAGGCAACAAGAATGGGGATCCTATGTCCGTTGACAAACTGCTCTCTTGAGTTTTTTTTCATCTTAGATGATCCTTATAATGTTTTAAATATAAATTATGTAACATTTTTAGTGCCTTACTTATGGAAAAGTAAGCCATACTGAGCCAAACTATTGATACAGTAGTGAAACTTTTATAAAACTAAAGATTAGCTTAACCTTCGTGACGCTTTTATAATGTGTATGAGCTTCTCGAATATGTTTTGCTTTACATAATAACTTCTTCAGATGCAAAGAACAGAGTTATTACCAACTACATAGGGTAAATATGTGTAACAGGATGGTTGAAGTAGTTTTTCATTAATGTGATACAAACAGAACTGCGTCTAAAGTGGTCACTCTGAAGCAGTACAACGACCGCATGTATTTGAATTACATTAACGGCAAATATGCGCTTGGAGGCTTAATCATCCAAGTTTACATCAGTTAGTTTCTAAAAGAGTTCCATAAAACAGGTTTAACTTAAGAACAAACCTTTCCTAGTGAACAGCTACAAATATTAGATTCGATTACTAACATAGCCCAGGCACATTTAAAAGTCATTTATATCAAACAATCTGTAAAAAGCTTTTGCTTCTTTTTAAGTACGAAGCGCTTTACGATTTCGGTCAATAAACACGAGTTTTCCACATCTTAAACACAAAATATTTTAGCTCTTACGTTTCTAACAGTTTTAGAAAATAAGTAAAGAGTCAGGTTTGTCAATACAGGTGGTAAAAAAGTCTGAAGAGTCCGTTTGTACAGAAAAGAGGTAGAGAAACATAAAGAGTCTTTCCAGAGTCAATTAAAGCTATAAATCGCTGAATGGTATGCAAGATAAAGAAAAAGAAATCTATATTATTATTTAATATGTATGCAATGAAAGCTACACTGGAAAAGAATGGTTGACCGTCTAAAGTTATACTATATGGAACACTTAAAGTAACTGTTCCATTTTTTGTTTAAACTTTAGGCCCCCTAAGTATAACCATTTTGCTTCACATTCCATCTTATCCACAAATCTAAATGTTAGTTTTCACAAAATTTTTAACAATTCTCCAAACCCATGGTTTTGTATCTGTAGCAATATGAAACTAAAAAGTATTTTTAATCGCCTTATAAAACCCTCATTAGTATAATACATTTGAACATATATTTCTTACCTCGTTCTTTTGTATAGGAATATATAAATTTAGAAAGTATAATTTTAGGCTCAGTTCTTGTATCTTTCTCTAGTAGCTTTATGACAGTGCTTTTAATTTTACTGTTTGTCCGAGTTAGAACCTTATTAATATTATCTTTAAGATGTTAACCTACTTAATAAATTTAAGAAAAAATCGTCAAGGTAATAAGATTGATTAGAAATTAATGTCTGTTTTTAGTAATTATTTTTGTAACATAAAAAATCAATGAAATAAACTGTTTCTGGTTAATAACACAAGAATTTATAAATTATATGTTATCAAACAAAGTAAATGTTACAAGTTATTAAGGAAACTTTCAGAATAAACATAATTGATTGAAGTGAGATATAAATATTTTAAGCAGCCACGTTACTATATAAAATAACGAGGACAAAAGGGCCAAGCTAACCCTAACTGAAGAAAGACATCAGGATCTCACATTTTGTCAACCATTATAATAAAAACTTGGAAATCTTAATTAATCAAATTAGAATAAATAAATGTAAGACTAAAAGCCTTTAAATTACGAAGCGTAATTCTGTTTTATTTTTTAGAATCTACTCAAACTATATATCGCTGTTGTAAAATGAACACCTGGGGTGTTTTTGATTACGTTTAGTTTATGTAACAAATAATTAGATGTTTAAATAGATTTCGTTTGGTTTGTTTAAAATTTCGCACAAATCTACACAAAAACTTTTTTTGCGTTAGCCGTCCCTAATTTAGCAGATTAATATTAGATGGATGTCAGCTAGCCCTCATCACCCACCGCTAACGCTTGTGCTCCTCTTTTACCGACGAATAGCGGGATTGACCGTTACATTATAACGCCCCTACGACTGAAAAATAGAGCAAGTTTAGTGTAACGGGGATTCGAACCCGCCACTCCTAGATTAAGAGTCGAGTGCCTTAATCATCTGTGTTTAAATAGAAACTCTTCGTACGTTTGGTTAAGATATTTCAATTTAAGTGTTCATACTTTATATGTATTCGTTTAATGGTTATTAATTTCGCACAACGCATCTCAAGTGTTGTCTGTGTTAGCTGTACCTAATTTTCATATGCTTAGTTCGTTTCAGCCCATGCGATTGCGTTTGATCTTTGTTTTAAAATTTAAAAAAATCACTAAGAACTAAACACTAGCGATCTACACTAGCCATTTATAATTTTGAACTAGGAAACGAGAGCTGTAATCGAATAGTGTGCCTACTCCCCTAAAGTACACAGCGAGTCTTTGTTCTAGCAAGATGCAAAACATGAAACTGTAGGTTCACAATCCAAGCACGATAACCATTATGCCACGTCAAACCATAGTTATGACGATCTAAGCGAAACAAGCTATTGTAGACCTTTTATTTTAAGCACATCTCATCAGGTATATTAAATTATATCTTATATCCTCCTTTTGTATAACGTTAGTGCGTGATCTATTTGAAAATTATCTCATTTAAACATTAGGTATATACAAGCTGTTTTTTCTCCTAGTAAGAAGGAAATTCCAGTTAACATGCAACAAAAAGTAAAGTTATGAGAAAAATGATACCTCAGCAAATCTTATAAATTATCACTAAATCTTTGTTATTACGACTTTCGTTTGAAAACTGTATTTTTATTTAAACACGTCTGTAAAGTGACCCCTTCACACGTAAATAATTGTGTACGAAATTTAAAATCGTTAAGTAAAAAGATAACAAGATGTATGTTGGTTAAAAAATAACACCGATAAAAAGCTGTTCGAGACTCTACTTAATAAATGTATTTTTTCACTTACAACCTAAAATAATAGCCTAACAAATTAATAATGCACGTTTATAAAGTACATTTATGTAAACATTTTATTTCTTCTTGTTTGTTTGGTTGTTTAGGAATTTCGCACAAAGCTACTTGAGGGCTATCTGTGCTAGCCGTCCCTAATTTAGCAGTGTAAGACTAGAGGGAAAACAGCTAGTCATCACCACCCACCGCCAAGTCTTGGGCTACTCTTTTATCAACGAAAAGTGGGATTAACCGTCACTTTATAACGCCTCCACGGCTGGGAGGGCGAGCATGTTTGGCGCGACTGGGGCGCGAACCCGCGACCCGCAGATTACGAAGCGCACGCCTTAACGCGCTAGGCCATGCCAGTCCTTTTATTTTTTCTCGTATCCCCTTCACTTTCATTCTCTTTTTTTGTGGTGTGTGTGTGTTTTGTTATAGCTTGTTTATTTTTGTTTATTTGTTTTTGAATTTTGTGCAAAGTTATTGAGGGCTATCTGCGCTAGTCATCCATAATTTAGCAGTGTAAAACTAAAAGGAAGGCAGCTAGTCACCACCACCCACCGCCAACTCTTGGGCTACTCTTTTACCAACGAATAGTGGGATTGATCCTGACATTATAACGCCCCCACGGCTGTAAGAGCGAGCATGTTTGGTGCGACGGGATGCAAACCCGCGACCCTCAGATTACTAGTAGAACGCCTTAATACCTGGCCATGTCAGGACTTTTGTTATAGTAAAGTCACATTAGGCTATCTGCTGAGTCCATCGTTTTTATAGTTATTCAAATATATTTCGTTAAAAAAAATTACTATGTTCTCTACGCTTCATATTATTTTATTAAAATGTATTAAATAACATGCATTCAGCCTTCATGCAGATAACTATGAAATAAAAAATCATAAAACATTTTCATGAAAACCTTAACTACAATTTAAAACTAAAAAGTAAATATTTAAGTTTGAAATTTCTTATTAGTTTTGTAATTATCATTTTTTACCCTAATTCTATGTAATATTTGTAGAGTAGTGGTTAAGTTTGTACTATATTTATGTATTTGAGGCGTAATGGTAGTGGCTAAGTAGATGTAATATGTCCATTTGGCTAGCTAAAGGTGGAAAATGTTTTTAAGTATTATAATTTGTGTATTAATAAATCTATATTCCTTGCAGGTTGTTAGAATAGAAATATTAAATAGTTAGATACTTTGAATTCAAGTGCCATATGATTAGAAAAATAAATGCTCAATTCCCAACACATTTTAACTCATAATGTATCGGTTTCACCAACAAAATCAAAGTTTTATAAAACATACAAAAATAGCTTTCCAACTAACCTATGAAACAAAATAACCGAATGTTCTTAACAGTAAATAAGAACAACATTCAAGTTTACATAGTGTTTCATGTCGTACCTAACTTTTCCAAGCGAGAACTAAAAGTCAGGGGTTTAATTCCCCTCGGTGGACGTAGCAGATAGCCCGATCTGGCTTTGCTAAAAAAAAACGTACACACACTCCAAGTGTGAAAAATTATTAAAAAAATTAAACAAATATTAAAACTTGTTAAATAAGTCTATATCCAAATTAAAGTTTAAAAACCCATTGAACTCATCCCTTCGACTTTGTCATTAATGACCGCACGTCGACCCTATAATTAACCTGCAACGTTTACAATATTCGTCTCGTAGCTGTATTTACTGAATGTAATAGTAGTTTACATGAAAGTAAACATAAATAAAGGAATTTTTCTTGGAAATGAAAAACAAATTAACCACAGTGACTTTATAACACGCAAACACTGAAAAACCAAAAACGTTTTCTCAGAAAATAGCTATAAAATTCTGATAACTGGCCGTTCTGACGTGGAAATGTTGATTAAGGAGCTTGTCGTTCCCAGAAAAAATGTCGTGTAATTCTATAATACAGGTGATTTCAAATAATAGTTGTTACTATTATTTATTCTCTTCCTTTTCTACGTTGCATGTACGTGTTTATAGATATATGTACACTTCTTTTTCCAACTAACACATTTAATATTATGTCCAAATAATATCGTTAACAGTAAAAGTAAGTAACTGTTGAAACAATGCATTTTAATTTTTATGGACCAAAAATATAAGAAAATTGTATCAAAATACAGTAGAGTCTCATACGCTCAAAACAACCCGCAGAACACACTGCATGTTATTAACAAGAAAGTTTGACAACATTCCACTTTGTATATCTCAAACTCCGACAGTACAAACAATTATATATTTTCAGTAGAAGTGCTTTAATGTACTCATACTCCACATAGAAAATTTAAAAGCAACCGACTCAGAAATGCACGAGATATAACATCTCCAAATTTAAATTGAACCAAAATGTTTGCGCACGCCTACTCAAAAAGTACAGTAAGCTGTCGGTCTAACGCTTTTACAAAGCTTCATATAAGAATAAAATTGGATAGTTTTAGTCATTTTTTTTTCCATTTGGATAAAAGACGATTCATCTAGAGCAGCAAAACTACAAGGTAAAATTCTTGATTAGGCCAAATAAACTAGATTAGCAGTTTATAGAGTTTAAGCTTTCAAAAGAATTATGTGGAAGGACAGTTATTGTTGATTATTAATTGCCATATTTACTACATTTTATAAAACTCTCCTATTTAAAAAAGCGTTTAGCGTCACGTGATATCAACTTTAACAATTGGAATATATTTTGTTTTTTAAGTAATGATGCTTGACATGCTGTGCCGACTGGATGATTACAAGAAACTGTTAATCAAATTCCATGGCGTTACTGTAAAAAAAGATAATGTTTTAGGGATAATGTATTACCACCACTATATTTTAAGGAATCTGTTTGGTTCTGTAAAGTGCAGCCTGTTTTGAATATTAGGCTTACGATCTTAAAACTAATATTGGTTACTACTGACTGTCACGTTTTTACTTTCTATGGTTTGTTGGTGTGTCGATAAAAAGTCATTATATGTAATCAAAAACACTTTAGGTGAAAAATGTGCGACCAAAAAGGATTGAGTGTACGAATTAAAATAATTAAATCAAAGTTAGTGGTCAAAGTGGTAGCTACACTTATAGCATTCATAGAGTCTACAGTAAGTATTCATCCAATAGTTAGCTAACCATGTATTCTGTTTTACCTATCATCACATTCTAAGTTGAAAAAAAAATGCATTTTGGCATTTTGATTTCAATATTTTAAGTCGTACAATCAGTGATTTTTTTGGCCGAACATTTTTTCCCTTAAAGCGTTTTTGATTGGAAATAATTATCTGTAATCATTGGTAGATTGATTTTCTAGTTTCGCTCTAAGCAAGTATGTTGCTGTGATCGGAAATTAATTTAGATGGAAATTTAGCTCCCAAATCTTCTTGTTTTTATTATTATTTTAGTTTTACACTAAAGACAGAATATATTTATTTCATTTGTTATAATGCCCGTATGAAGTGTATTTTAAAGTTGTAAATATACTTTCTGTGCTATTAGAATTTATTCATCATAAACATATAAATCGTGTTTTAGGCTTTTAATAAATGTGAAACGAGTAGTATAGTGGGACCCTGATTTAATAAAGTTAACGACGAAGGTTTCACTACTAACTGTCTTTTCTCCAACTTACTTATTCTTTCTCTAAAACACACGTGTAAGGATTTTTGTTTACAAGCAGCATGAAAAAAGGACAGTATTGATTTTTAGTAATTAATATTTGTAGATATTCGGTAGAACTATATTGATTCTTATGATACATATTACGATCATTTAAACTGAGATCACCAATTGGTTTAATAAGACTCATGGAAAACCTGCTCTCGAAAAGAAATTTCTAAGCACAAGGTTATAAAAATAACATTTAATGCGCAATTTATCTCTTATTTACGCAATGAGTAACATTAATAATTCTCTCAGTGTTTACATAATTTAGTGGGCTCATTAAGTCCATTGCTATAATTGTTTCCAGCATGCGGAGTGGTTTTCAAAACCTATAGAACCTAACTGAGTCCATCAAAATCTTCTCTCGGGCTCTTGAGACCCTACGATCTTCTAATCTCGTTATATTGAAGATAATGTCAGAGTTCTTTACAAAACTAATTACTTAAAGAAATCTTTGTGTCCACCAGTGTGACGCCCTTAAACCTTTGAAAAAATAGAATGTTACTGTATGGTCTCTATGATTTATCCACACGACGCAGTTTCGTTACTTTTGAGTTTCTAGATATAACTGATAACAACTTGGAAGGACAAAATAAATTTTTGTTGTGTTGTAGTTTTCGTATTTGTTTTTAAGACGTATTAATCTGATGCACCCCGTTAGTACAACGATAACTCAACGAATTTGAAACGCTGAAATGAGGTGGTTCGATTCCCCTCGGTGGACTCAGCAAATAGCCCGATGTGGTTTGTTGTAAAAAAACACACACACATTGTACTGACGTGTTCCTGTGATTTTCACAGAAACTCAGATCCATTAATAATTAAGTAAAATTAAATATATTTTTTTTTATAGATGATTTCTTGAATACACTTAAGACGAATAAAAGAAAATTGACCTATAATGTCGACGAGAGCCGCTTACGCACATTATCAAATTAGCTGCTTTTATTTCACAATTTAATTATTATTTTACGTAAACTAAATTACTAAAACTAGGTGGAATTATTCCAAACCATTTTCCTGAAATTATAAAAATCAATGGCGTACTTAAACACGTGATCACCCGTGTGCAATTATCTTCGAGTCTTTCAGAACGTTAGTCAGCACAAAGACTCTTTTTGTCGAAATTATTATTCGTATTTTACAAAACTAAATAGAAGCTCTTTATTGAGATTCAACAGAAAGGCAAGATATAATTGCGCAGTTATTCATCGTAGATTTGTTTGTTCATTAGAAATCAGAATGTTCTTCTCCAAAAAGAAGAGGGAATTATGCATCAGCTGTTATGTGCCATGAAGCTAATCTTTGATAATAATCTCAGTATTAGGGTTTTGGTTTGGTTTCTTAATTTCGCGTAAAGTACATGACGGTTATCTACGCAAGCCGTCCCTAAATTACAAGTGTAAGATTAGACGGAAGGCAACTAATCTTCATCATCCACAGCGAACTCTTGAGCTATTATTTTACCAAAGAATAGTGGGATTGACCATAAATTTATAATACTCCGACGGCTGAAAGGTCGAGCATACTTGGCGTGATAGGGATTCAGTATTAGTGCAATTACTGTAACAATTTTATCTTTTATACAATTTATTCAAAACTCTTAAAAAAACTATTGGTTTTGGAGTTCATGGTTATTAAGGTCGTGGAAGCAAGATTTGAAATAACTCTCAAGACGTGGGTATGTGTGTTTCAAATAGCAAAGTTACTAAGGGCTATCTACTCAGCCCACCGAGGGGAATCAAACCCCTGATTGTAGCGCTGTAAATCCGCTGTACTAGCGGGGGGCAACTGTCACGACCTGAGCATAAGAATCCTATATTCTTAAAAGTCTGACGAATTATCAAAGAAATAACTCGTTTATGATATTATAAGTGTCAATAAATCAAATAAATCTTAAATATTCTATACAATAAATTTAATTTTATTAAAGATGACCTACAAATTTGAAAATACATAATAAATTTAAACCATGAAAATAACTATTAGCTCATAAAATAAAATATTTTTAAACAATCTATGTTATTAAAAATTATCATTTCAAATAATAACTCATCAGGCTGAGTTTTTATGTTTCAGCCCTTTACGTTTCGAATTCGAAGCGACATAGTTGATTCTTAGGGTAGTTTGTTTGTTGTTAAGTCTACAGCTACACAAAGAGCTATGTGTGCTATATTCGACACTAGTATCACAAAAAGCACTCAAATTTATTGAGTAACTAGAGGCTGAGAGTTACCCTAAATTTTAAGACATTTTCTGATAGATCGATTTATGAGATATTATTGAATATGACTTATTACTTTTGAATAATCCGTCTCAGACTTAAAGAAAAGTGAACACTCATTTCATTCATACAAAAACTATATAAATAAAATAAAAGAAGAAAAAGGATTTATAATGAGTTTGGCTTTTGTTTTCTTTTGAATTTCACGCAAAGCTACACGAGGGCTATTTGTACTAACCGACCATAATTTAGTTGTGTGAGACTAGAGGAAAGGCACATAGTCATCATCATTTCCCGCCATCTCTTGGGCTACTCTTTTACCAACGAAGTGTGGGATTAATCGTCACATTATAACGCCCCCACGCCTAAAAGGGCGAGCATGTTTGGCGTGACAGGGATTCAAACCCCCGACTCTCGTATTACGAGTCGAGTGCCTTAACCACCAGGCCATACCAGGCCGTTTTTATAGTGAATACTGAGCTTGCATCAACTTACTTACAAAGAATACAAAATATACTTTAATAATTTTTAGTGTCCTGGGTTCGAATCCTCGTCCCATCAAATATGCTTACCCTTTTAGCTGTAGAGACGTTACACTGTGATGGCTTTTACACTATTTTATAAAAAGAAATATTTTTTCTTTCTTATCTGTGAAATTAAAGCATTTGGAAAACGTTTTATTTGTTTGTTAGTTTTCAATTTCGCACAAAGCTACACGAGAGCTATCTGCGTTAGCCGTCATTAATTTAGCAGTAGGAAGGAATCAGGTAATTATCACCACCAACCGCCAACTCATTGGTTACTCTTTTACCACTCACATTACGAATCAAGTTCCTTAACCACGTCGAGCCGATCGTTATTTTAAGGGCACAATTAAAAAAACATTTTAATGTAATACCTCTTATCCTAATATATGTAATCTCTGACAAGATATAGTGTCAAATGCCTTTTAAAGTGAAGGAAACGCTGTTTTTTATCATTACTTAAATTATAATTATTAGTTTGTAAAATGTTTTGTTTGTTTGTTTTGGAATTTCGCATAAAGCTGCTCGAGGGCTATCTGTGCTAGCCGTTCCTAATTTAGCAGTGTAAAACTAAAGGGAAGGCAGCTAGTCATCACCACCCACAGCCAACTCTTGGGCTACTCTTTTACCAACGAATAGTGGGATTGACCGTCAAATTATACGCCCCTACGGCTGGGAAGGCGAGCATGTTTAGCATGACGTGGGCGCGAACCTGCGACCGTCAGATTACGAGTCGCACGCCTTACGCACTTAGCCATGCCAGGCCTTTTAAGTTATTAAACAAAAACCGCTAAAACTGAATCAAAATTTTTGCGCATGTCTATTTAAAAAGTACAGTGAGCTATCGGTCTAACACTTTTACAAAACTTTACCTAAGAATAAAAGTGGATAGATTTGAGTCGTTTTTCTTTTTCATTTGGATTAAAGATGACTAACTTGGAGCAGCAAAACTATAAAGTGAAACTGTTTGTTAAAGCAAGCAAACCAGATTAGCAGTTTCTAGCTCAAGTTTTCAAAAGAATCGTACGTGCAGACTGCTATTATTGATTATTCATTACCAGTTTTTCAGCGTATATTTACTGAATTTTATTAAATTCCTCTAAATAAAGATTGTTTAGAGTTTCGCGATGTTAGCTTAAGCAATCAGCATAAATCATGATGCTCGAAACAATTGTACTGATTGCGTAGAAAAGATGAGACAGAACTGCTTATAAACTATAATATAACAAATCATAAGCACCTAAATGTTCTAAAAAAAGGATTGAGTGTGTGACTTAAAATAATCAAGTGAAAATTGGTGTCAAAACTGCTTTAAGTTCAGTATTTATAATAATTTTACAGCATGTATTTATTATTTAGTTAGCTTGGCCTCGTTTCTTGTTTTACAAACCACCGACCATAAAACGGTTGCACATAACGGTTGTGATGTATCTGACTACGCCGAAGATTTCAGATTAATTTACTTGAATCCTGCATAAAATAATTTTAATTTGAGGGTAGTGTAAAGGAGATATTGACGAATATTTGTTTCTTTCTTTCTTTTCAAGTTTTGATTTATATAAATAGCTATCTTTGATAAGAATTCAAATATATATAATTGTACAAAAATATCTGGAATCTGAACAAAGCATGTTAGGATACTTGTAAGACATCTAATGCATTAGGTAAGATGGAATGTTTACCAGAAACTTAACATAGAACATGGACTGCTATTGCATTAAAAAAAAGTTAATTCTCAAATCTTTCAAAACCTCAAAACAAACGTTATACAATATTTAGGTTTAGAAATTGATAAATATTTAGTTGGAAACTAGATATTAAAGATTAATCTAACACATTAAGGTCCATATTAATAAAAATATATAAACAATTGGTAAAATTTCAGATGTTAGCAGCTCTTTATTTGTTTTGAAGATAATCATTTATTAAATGTAGAGTTTGGATTTTAGTGGTAAACTTATTGTTTCAATACAGAACATTATTAAAAAAATGTAATATTTTATTATGTAATTTTCTGAGAGTTGTTTGTTTGTATTTAAATTTCGCGTAAAGCTACAAGTTTCGTCCCTAATTTAGCAGTGTAATACTAGATGGAAGGCAGCTAGTTGTCATCACCCACCGTCAACTCTTGTTCTACTCTTTTACCAACGAATAGTGGAATGACCGTAACGTTATAACGTCTTCGCGGCTGAAAAGACGATCATGTTTGGTGTGACAGGAGTTCGAACCCGCAACTTTCCAATAACGAATTGAGTGCCTTAACCAGCTGGCTATGTTGGGCCTTTTCAGAGTTATTTATCAAAATATATATTTATTATTATCATTAAAAACTGAGTTATTATGTATAAATTAAAAGTTGTTTGCCTCAGAAACTTCATGGTCCAATATCTATACTCTTCGAAAAAAGAAATGCAAAAGGCAAAATTAGAGATAAATTGATAACAAGTTTATTTCGTGTGGTTCTGTATGACATGTGTGAAACTTTGCACATTCACTGCTGAACATTCAAAGTCTGCAAAGGCGAAGTCCACGCTAACTAGTTGAAGTTTAACGTCACTCAATGTCAATCCCCGTGAGCATCAATAACTGCTTGGCATCTCCTGCCCATGGAAGCGATAAGATGACGAATCACATCCTGTGGAATGGCTGTCCACTGAGCCTGCAAAGCTGCTGCAAGCTGAGGTATAGTCTGTGATTGAGGTTGTCGCCGCCGCAGACGTCGGTCCAACTCGTCCCAAAGATGTTCGATAGGGTAAAAATCTGGTGATCTGTAGGGCCGGGGAAGAACGTTGATGTTGTGGTGTCTCCAGAAAACAGCGGTGAGTCGGACTGTGTGAAGACGGGGGTTGTCATGTTGACAAACATCGTTGACGTTCATCATGATGGGTTGCACATGGGGCCTAAGAATCTCGTTGACGTATCCTTGAGCCGTAAAATTCCCGCTAATGTGCTAACGGTCTGTTCTGGCATTGTAGGCAATGGCAGCCTACATCATGACGCTGCCACTACCAAATCTGTCAACTTCCTGCACACAGTTTGCTGCAAAACGTTCACTTCGGTGACGGTAAACACGGGTCCTTCCATCCTGCCTACAAAGAATAAAAACGTATTTCATCGCTGAAGCAAACATGCCTCCATCGTCGATGAGGCCACTGTAGCCGTGCTTGACGATGTTGCTGGGTGAGGATGACGTCTCTGACTGGACGTCGAGGTCGGATTCCTGCATTTCGTAGACGGTTGCGTACGATCTGATCGTAAATCCTACGCAGCCCTGGTATGGTTGAGGCAGTAGACATTTAAGTGGTGGTCCTATCCCGAAGGTGACGTAACCGGATGTAACAATCTTGTGCGGGCGTGGTCACACGAGGTCTGCCAGATCGTGGACGGTCACGAGTTGATCCATGTTGTTGGTGACGATTCCATAGCCTTGTGATGGTGCTTAGGTGGACATTTACAGCTCTGGCAACATCTGATCGAGATTCGCCTGCTTCCAAACTACCAATGGCGTTGTTGCGTTGTGCTTCAGTCAGTCTGGGCGTAACTGTATTGCGTGTCGGTGGCTTAACACTGAGCTATGGAAACCGAGAACCAATCACTTTTATTGGGATTTTGCATATGTTGCACTTTTAGAACATGCAGATCTCTCAAACAAATTTATTGAAAACGAATACGTGCAAAAGATCCGATGTTTTCCTCCGTTTTCAAAGTGCACAACTTTTATTGTCGTTTTGGTCTGACAATCAGTTCCTTAACACGTGTAACATCACATACTCTGAGCTTGTAACGTTATTACATATAGTTCTCTTTAAAATAAAAAATTATCTCCTTTGCGTTTCTTTTTTTGAAGAGTATTTTAATCAAAAAAGAGTGAATGCACATACACTTTTGTTAATAACTACCAAATATGTTTAATGCTTTATTATTAATTTTAAGAATTGAAAATAATATTATTCAATTTCAGGTACTAATAAGGGAATATTTTGTCAACTGTAAAAATATATGAAGTTTAGTTTATGTAATGAATTATTTTTATGGACTAAGTTAATTTTGCAACAAAATAAATTAGTAATTTTTTATGACTAGTTAATGTCATTAGACTGGACAAAAATTTTGAGCTTAATAATAATTTAACTTTCACTTTTGTTAGAAATAATTATAAAATGATCACTTCAAAAAATAATAAAAATGAAAAACTTGTTGTCTAACGTAACTATTACGATTTTAAGTGTTCTCTCAATATGTAGTTAATTTACATATTGGGTAAACAGAAGTAATAAAGCTAAATTTAGTTAAGAATTTGCTGAAACGTATAAGTGATAATGAAATAGTGAAAAAATAATGCTAACTGAAAATATTAAAAACTAAAAAATACAGTGTAATGTAACTAATTAATTGATGCTATATTATTAAAAAACTTTGTACAAATTCCGTCAAATGCAGTGATATGTGAAACTCACAAGAGAAGAAAACTAACAGCGCTCTTTGCACTAAAGTTGTGAACTACTATCTTAAAGCTCCAGTTGTAAGTGTAAAAATCTATTTTTTGATACAAATTGCAGTCATGTCATATCTACACACAAATAAATTGATTTAGAAATAGTTAAGAATTTAAAATGTACATCTTACAGTATTAACTAGGTTTCAAGGAAATTGTTGAACTTGCTATAAAAAGTGAATAAAACTGTTCTTCAGAATGTGGGATGAGAACCTCAATTTTTGAAATAAATAACAAAAAATAGAACAAGTTTTTGAGCTTTGTCCACAAATTTTTTATATAGTTCAAAACTCTTATTCCATAGGTTTGTTCTCTATTTAGGTGTTGCTTACTTTTTGTTATAATTCTTGTAGCTCAGAACACATCACATATGTATGTACAAAACTGCAGTGCAACATGGGATATGGGATCAAAATACCTAAATTCTAACCCAGAGTAGTGGAACCTTGACTAGCTTGTTGGAGCTTTGAAAAGTTGCGAGTAACAAAATTTTGAAGCTTAAATTATATAAAGTTTCTGCATACAAAAATCAACTCAGCATTAGTCGCAAACAAACTGCAAATCCGAGGGCTCATTATTAGTGTTCAATTAAGAAAAGAACAAGCTTTGAATTTTGAGAAGTAGTTATCAGGGTACTTGACAGGCAGAAGTTGACATGCTGTCATGGTAATTCATGTTGGAAGTTGTTTGCTACTAAAGAGTGCAATGCTGGAAAATGTCACGTAAACACATAGTTCGAATGTTACTCAGCAGAAGGCATGTTGTTTGGAGAGCATTGGTAGGGATAACATCATAATTAGAGTATCACCAAATATTGGCTATGTTTGTATAGGTGTACGACTTCATGAAAGATAGTGTTTGTATAGGTGGGTTAGCTTACTAAAGATAATGTTTGTATGAATGGGATACCTTACCTGGCATTGTATGTGTTACAAATTTTATAATTCCAGATCTTTGCTTTCAATGCTGTTAACCATTTATTTTGTCAGTTGTTTGACCACATAATTAACCTCCTTAGTCATACGTTCAATGACCCTTTGTGTATCCTAAAATTGTTCCCCAGTGATACAACAATGTTCACAGATTTTCAATGCTAGAAACCGGTTTTCGAAACCTGTGGTAAGCACAGCACAGATAGCCCATTGTGTTGCTTTGTTCTTAACTTCAAATAACATCAACATTTCCTGAAATCAAAATTTTCAAACTTCAAGACTAGCTAATAACTCGATGAACTTTAATGTTCAGAATATACATATAGTACTTTACAGGAGGCGACATGTGGCCAAATAAATAGCAGTCCTTTAAAAGTGTTAGAATAAAATGTTAATAGCATTGAAAGTAACGGTATGAAGTTGAACTTTTGTAACACACAAGCATATGCCATTTTAAAAAAATATGTTATTTCTAGTTTGTAATACGTATGAAAATAAAGTCACATCAATTTATGATGATTTAAATGTATATAATAGATATTTGTTGAAAAATTAGAAAATATATAACACTAGAACATTTAATATTATTATTCCAACAAAGCATCAATACATTTTTCACAAAATTAGCATAGTTTGTAACCGGAAAAGTGTTAATAATCGAAATATCAAAAGAAGTTTCGATTGTATATCAAATGGTTGTTGTTTCACATTTTATAAATTCAACATATTCATTGCTTATCGCCAAAAAATATACTTTAATGGATATTCGAAAGATCAGCCGTAGTTTCTGCTCATTACAACAATATATCGAATTTAAAGATGAAAATTAATGATCAGGATGTGGTCAATTTCATCAGGGACCCCAGAGTTGTTTCCTGCCAGGATGTATATGATGCTTTCAATGGGTGTAAAGTCAACATAATAAAACTTATGTATGAAGCAATGAATAGAGAAGAGATTGAAAATAGAGACTTCACAATCATATTTCTATGGACGAACAAATGTGATGAGTGTATGGCTATAGAACCTTCCACCATAATAGGATTTTCACAGATTTAAAAAAGTTGGTGTTATAAACTGTAAAATCCTAGCTCTGAAAAAAATTTGTCATTTCATTCTATCTATTAGAAGTGATGGCGAATTAATTTTAATGTAGGGGATTATTTTGGTAAATTTACAGATGAGCTTGGTAGTTATTACTTCACACCGTGTGTCAGTTGTGGTCCTAAAATCTATGGATACTTACGTGATAATGGAAAGTCCTAGTGTAAAATTACTGGTTTTACCCTAAATTGAATCAACAAGGAGAAATTGAACGTTTCAGAAATGAATACTAATAAAATAGATATACAGTCATGTGAAAAAGTAAAGACATCCTATGAAAGCTTGTGTATTTTTGTAACATGTTTGCATAGATATATATCAAATCTCAATTTCAACAATACTGACAGATTATAGGAATATGACTGAACAATTAAAACTGAAGAAAAGACCTTTCAAGATCTTCTGTAAATGTAATTCTACACAAATGTATATTCTAACTGAGGAAAAAGTTTGTAAACCCTACCCCTTAATAGTTAGTGTTACTCACTTTGACTGAAATAACTGCAGTAAGACGCTTCTTGTAGCCATCTGCCAGTCTCTGACATCGGTCCAAATAAAGTTTGCCTTACTCCTCAATGCAGAATTATTTCAGATGTGAGATGTTTGAGGGGTTACTTGTATGTACAGCCCGTTTCAAGTCACCCCACAGCATCTAAATGGGATTAAGATCTGAGCTTTGACTCTGCCATTCCAGGACTCTCCATTTCTTAGTTGTCACCCAGTCCTTGGTGGATCTTGGGTCATTGTCGAGTTGCAGGGTAGGGTTCCGCTTCAGCTTTAATTTTAATACAGATAGGTTTACATAATCCTCAAGCACCCTCTGATACACAGTAGAATTCATGGTAGATTCTATAATTGTGAGCTATTCCGGTCTTCTTGCAGCAAAGCAGCCCCAAACGATTACACTTCCACGTCCATGCTTTACAGTTGTTATGAGGTTCTTTTCCTGGAATGCTGTATTTGATTTACGCCAAACATGTTCCATGTTATGATGTCCAAATAATTAAATTTTGGACTAATTTGCTCAAAGAACATTATTCCAAAAGTTCTGGTTTTTGTCTACATTCTCTCTGGCAAACTTCAGTCTGGCTTTGATGTTTCTCTTAGAGAAGAAAGATTTCCTCCTTACACACCTCCCATGTAAGTTAAACTTGTACAGGCCCCTTCTGATTGTAGAGGCATGCATTTTCACATCAACAGCAGCCAGAGACTGCAGTAGGTCCCGTGATGACACGTTAGGGTGTTTGGAGAGCTCTTTTAGCATCTTGCGGTCTGCTCTCGGGTTGAACTTGCTTGGACGACCAGACCTGGGCATGTTGGCAGTTGTTTTGAAAGTCCTTCATTTGTGGACTATTTCCTGGACAGTAGAATGGCTTATTTCAAAATCTTTTGGAATCTTTTTAAATCCCTTACCAGACTCATAATCTGCTACAATTTTCTTTCTGAAGGCCTCATACAGCTCTTTTGCTCTCACTATGGTGCTCAATCTCACCTCAACAGTCAGGAGCACACCAAACTAAATGTCTGAGGTTTAAATAGAGCAAGCCTCATTCAAAATGCTGAGTAACGATCTTCTAATCATGTGCACCTGGTGTGACACACCTTTGTGTGAGTTGAGCCATTTTAAGTGGGAATAAATGTGGGGTGTCCTAACTTTTTTCACAGGTAGTATATGCATTTTTGTAAAATTATATTTACAGAAGATCTTGAAAAGTCTTTTCTTCAGGTTTAATTGTTTAGTTATATTCCTATAATATCTTAATATTGTTAAAATTAAGATGAATATCTATATATCCAAAAATGCTACAAAAATACACAGGTTTTCATAGGGTGTCCTAACTTTTCACATGGCTGTAATTAATTCTATTACTTTACCATGATTCAATTTTTTCAGCTAATTGAACTTACTCTTTATGTGGTCTATGATCCGAAAAAAGGGTATCTGCAGGGTCTTAGGGGTTTGTGCTGATTGTTCTGAAATGTGATTCTCAGATCAGTATAAAGTGAGTTCTGTTTCATTTCTTTTTCAGTTGAGTTCTTATGAAATAACCATTTTAAAACCCTTTTATGCGTTTAATGTCAAACCGTACATAAAGTGGTAAATCACAGTTTGTTAACAAAGTATCAACTTATCAGTGTGAAGTTATTTATTCTATTTCTGAAAATAGCACGTCTTTTTATGGTAAATTTTAATCAAACTTAATTTAAAATATTCTTAAGATTCAATTTCTCAAGAATTGCCAGCAAAAATGTTATAAATATTTACAGTTTAATGGACCAAACATTTTCATCATTCATGATCTCATGAGTGAAAGTGGAAAAAACATAAACGAGTGTCACAACTTTTTTCACGTGAGAGTCACCATTTTACTTTGTCATTCAATGTTTTGTATTGTACAAAATCTATTTCATTAGAGAAAAGAAGTGTGTAATATATCCATTTAAATTTTCAGTACATTATCGTATTCAAGACGCCAGAAACAAATCCTGATTAAATGTTTTAATAGTACAAATGTTTCTGGTATGTGTCGAGTACTTTAAAAAAGCTTATGAAGGTGTAACGAAATAACCATATCGTTACTTGCCCATTGACTGGAAGCTACAAAGGTGAGAGCAGTTGAGCCCAAGGACAAGACCTTATCTTGAAGATAAAGTTACAGTGTACATACCAAAGATCCCCCTGATAGTATAGTGGCAAGTCTACGGATAAACAATGCTAAAATCAGGGGTTTGATTCTCCTTGGTTGGCTCAGCAGATAGTCCAATGTGGTTTTGCTGTAAGAAAACACACACATATATATATATCGAAGTTAAGACTGATTTTTCATTTGTTATATACGCATTTATCAACATGACTATGGCTGTGAAAAAAACTAGAAGAACAACTAGCATTCATATGTTTAGTCACTAGATATATAGTTGTGTTGTTGCTTAAATAACTGTTTTCGAATGAATATTATTAAGATGCAGATCATTATCAGTGTGAATGATTCACATGCAACATTCATCATGTTCTTTAGAAATATCTGGAGTGTTACAAGAAAGAACTTTACCACCGTTTACAAAAAAAGAATAGTAGAAAAAGTAGGGTTACTGAGAACTCTATTGAGAATTCCTGTTTATGATACAAAATTGTTTGGATGCTCCAGGGTTAATAAATTTCCGAAATCTACTCAGTCTTGTTCATTTTATATTAAAAGTAATTGTAGTATACAAAACGCAGACAATTGTTTATCAAAACAGATGTTTTTATCTGTTGCACTTATATTTTATTTACCATGACATTGAGAGTCAAACTTCATCAAGAGTGGTTTTGTGCATTATCTAAAGCAACATATAAACAGACAAAAATTATAATTCCCGGGGCTAAATTTTTTTATCATGTTTTTGTATACATTTCAATTGTTTTAACAAATAACAATCACATGACCAACAAACAAAAGAAAAATTTAAATGAAGCAAGTCATTATTGAGAGAATTAGCTGTAAAGAAACTTAATAATACAGAAACAAGGGTTATTACCATTACTCAGAGCTCCAATGCTTTTATTATTTGTTAAAACTCTTGGAATTCGAAACTTATGAGATACATAAAATGAATGATTCTCATTCCTGAAAAATTGGTAAACTCGCTTCTGTAGCCTGAAGTTTATGGAAGACATAAAGCATTAAGCTCTATAGATAATTATATGAATTCTGTCACACAAACTGGTATACTAAATAAATAAATATTAAAAGAAGCATGATAAATCAGCCTAAAAACATAAACATACCTTTAATTTGTAATCTATGTTAAAACAATGAACAATGAAACAATGTTAAAATAAAAATGGATTTGCTGATTCATGAACATTTAAATATCATTGACAGCATTCTTTAAAAATATAAATAGAAAAAATAAATCCGATTAAACCTCATTAGATTCCCACGTTTAAGTGGGGATCTAATCTGAGATTTTTGAGGAGAATTAGTGATTAGTGTATAAAGTCAAATGATTACTATTGTTGATGGTAAAATACAATGTAAATTATGTAGGCGTAGTAAATAATGTTTAAAAATGTCATAAGCTATTTATTATAATCCTAAAGGTACTGGCGTGGCATAGCCAAGTGTGGTAAGGCGTTCTACTCCTAATCCAAAGCTCGCGGGTTCGAATCCAGGTCGCACCAATCATGCTCACCCTTTCAGCCGTTGATACGTTATAATGTGATGGTCAATCTCACCATTCGTTAGTAAAAGAGTTGGCGGTGGGTAGTGATGACTCGGTGCTTTCCCTCTAGTCTTACACTGCTAAATTAGGGACGGCTAGCGCAGATAGTTCTCGAGTAGCTTTGTGCGAAATTCCATATTCCAAAACAAGTATCGGTATCAGAACGTAACACCTTGTAAGTGTCATGTTTTTCAAAAACAAACAAACTAAACGTCCTTTATTCAGATTTGTAAAAGCGTTAGGTAAATCTATCATTCTAAAGCAGCTCAAAGACTGGTTAAGACATTGGAATCCATGCACTTTACACAGATTAGTAAGATATTCAGAGGTGAAAGAAAAAGTGACCCTTTGAAAATGTTATTAATTTGTTTTATAATTTATTAGACAACAAAAATATATGTAAAACTTTATGTCTTAAAATTTACTCGACGAGATCTGTTCAAATACAAACCGAAATCTTAATTTTAACGCTGAATTTCGTAAATACCTGAACTTTTCATATTTTTAGTTACATATTCCCATAAAACGTGTTGTATGGAGCTGTAGTTTGTTAGATATTTTTTTTCAATGAGCCTACTGAACGACCAAACAAGTTTCTCTCCAATAATCATACGTAATAATGAAACTCAAAATAACACAAACCTATTTAAAAAGTTAATATTTAGTCAATATTCCCTTGGATTTCAGTAATTCTTCACATCGACGTGTCCAGAGTTTGTACTGATACCCTGAGTGAATGACTGCCATCCTTCTTTGAGTGCTTCAAAAAGTTTATCTTCCGTATTTGTCTTGAATTTATCTATAAATGTTGTTATCGTGAACAAATTGTTTGTTGTTGTTGTTGAGACTTGATTGTGGCCACGTGTTAATTTTAGACCATTACAGAAAGAAAACTAAAATGTCGTGTTATTTCACTAAACAAGGATCATACAATCACGAAGCTCCCGGTGAACAGTTCTTGTGCTGACGTTAATTAGAAAAGCAGTTCGGAAGTCGATAGTGAGTGTTGCAAGTGTAAACCGATAATTTTTATGCGCTTCAACACTCGGCGGTCCCGTTCTGTGAGCTTGTGTGGTCTACTGCTTCGTGGCTAAGCTGTTGTTGCTCCTAGACGTTTCCACTTCACAATAAAAGCACCTAGAGTTGACCAGGGCAGCTCTAGTAGGGCATAAATTTGACGAACTGACTAGTTAGAAAGGTGGCATCATATGACAGTGCCACGTTGAAATTTACTGAGCTCTTCAGTGAAAAACATTCTACTTCCAACGTTTGTCTATGAAGATTGCATGGCTGTATGCTTGATTTTAAGCATCTGTTAGCAATGGATGTGGCTGAGATAGCCGAACCTTTGGCCATGTAGTGTATGTCTTATGAAAAGCAAGTGTGAATGTAAATTATGGGCTATGTACAGTATTCGATCCTTTGCTAGCAGTGCTACTGGAATATGATAATAATTGTCTAATAACTGAGCTTATGATGGCCCCGTATACTGTTAGCATGAATGACAGATATTGTGGATCCTATTACTGTTGGAGATGCATATACGTTGATAATACGGATTGTTCAAGTTAAATGTCAGATAGAAAAATGGTTACTAAACCATTAACAATTCCTCATTACAGACCTGCGAATGATATGGGTCGACCTGTCTTATTTGTACAAATGAATGAGATCATAGCATTTTATTTTATCATGTGTGATATCATTAAAGAATCTTACTATCACAAGTCAGCCGTCTGTGACATTTGTTACGATTACCAAATGAAAAATGATTTACCGTATTATACTGACAGTCAAGGGTAATGGTTTCACGGATTGTAAGGAGTATCAGTAACTCTATTTCATTCAGCCATATTACTTTGGACCAGAAGAGGAGTTTGTTGTAACGACCTTACTATTATATATTTATTTGGATATCTATGTTTGTTTCTGTTTGATATATTTTTATAAGTGCATGTAATTTTTATCGTTAAATGTATATTACGAAAGTCTCGCCTCTTCATTAAATCTGTACGAGATTTTCGATTGTAAGAATAAACAATATATGTTTTGCTAAAGCATTAACGCATCTTCGAATATTGGCGCCAACTGAACATTTAAAAACCTCGCCATAAAAGACGGCATATTGTTGTTAGTTTGGTAGTTAGTATATCATAAACAAAGGAAGCTATACTGGTGATTAAATCTCATTAATCGGAAAACTACAGATATTTGGCAAGGAACGTTTCCAAGTTTCGAATATTACAAACTGCTTAGCTTCAGTGAATTAATTTCAGACATCAGTATTTATACGAGGACATTAGATATTTTCTTTCAGAAAAAAGTTCACATGTAAAGAAGCTAGCTACCTTCACGCTAACTGAAGTGTACCTGCATATAAAAACTGAATAAATTCCCTCATCGTGAACCGTAGATAAAATATTCAGTTATAGATAAGATAGAAGACTGAGTAGTGTTTGTAAGCTTTAAAACTTTTGTGTGTAAATTATTATCTGTATTGAATATTTGCAATAACTATTATCAGTTGTTGTTTAGAATTAAGCACAAAGCTGCACAATGGGCTATCGGTGCTCTGCCCAACACGGGTATCGAAACCCGAATTTTAGCGTGTAAGTCCGCAGACATACCGCTGAGCCACTGGGGGGCAATTGTTATCAGAAATTGTATTTTGTTTGTATATTAAAATATATTTGTGTTTAGAAAAAAAAAATGTGTTTTTGAATCTTGTTGGCAAATATCGTAAATTTGATACAGCCCCACATTTAATTAACTTGAAATTAAAATTTAACTCAGTTCATATTGTTTTAAATTGTAATATGTGTCATAATAGATCGGACACTCGTCCAATAGAAATTATAATACGTAACACCACTTTCAAAAAAAGTCTGTTCAGTCAGGCACAAATTTAGCATCAGATATCATACAAAGAAAGTCGTTTGTTGATGTTGGGAAATAAAGAACAATACAAGCAGCTCAGAACCTGACACGAGGAGTCAAACTAATTGCCCGACCTAATTAAGAGAAGTCGATGATACGTTCCATGTTCAGAATTGCTAAAACCGAGAGCTGAAGAAAATTGTCTCCAGACCGTTTTTGATAAGTAATCGCAGCTCTCCTACCGGACAAAAAAAACACTAATTTTCTCTCCTGTCCATGTAAACCGTAATTGAAGAAGATCAGTAGACTGAATATAATCCTCTGTTTTCAGTGACTGTTAGATGACCCATCAATTTTTTTCTGTCGCATTCAGTAAATTAATACTTATATTTGGCACAATCGTATGATCACGTAAAGATAAAGATGGTCGAAAGTGATGAGAAAGACATAACTAAGGTATGAAGCTTATTTATCACTATTTTTCTTCAATGTCTATTTTCTCAAGCTCATTTCTTAGTCTTCTAATATTTCCGTGTACAAGGCCTGCATTGAAGGTTTCTGAGTTATAATGATTAAAAACTAAGAGATATCATCTGACTTTATATAGATAAAGGGCATGGCAGGTTGCTTTAAAAATCTCGAAGTTAATGGTGTTATAGAATAATGAAATCTAAAATCGGCACAGACGTTCAGGTGGTAGTCAAGCAGTAAACATAATCAGTCATCTACGCGCAAGCATCTTTTTGTAGAACTAGTTTACACCCAATGTTGTAAATTTAAAACTTCACCTCGTACAGTTTGTTTGTTTGATTGAAAATAGGCAAAAAGCTTTCAGTACTCCGCCCACCACGGACATTGAAACCCGATTTCTAACGTTGTGAGTCCGCATAAATACTACTGTGCTACTCCAGACGTTTGTGGAAATTAGAAATGTTATCAAATTTAGATTCCACATATATAGTTTGTTTGTTTTTGGAATTTCGCATAAAGCTACTCGAGGGCTATTTGCGCTAGCCGTCCCTAATTTAGCAGTGTAAGACTAGATGGAAGGCAGCTAGACATCACCACTCACCGCCAACTCTTGGGCTACTCTTTTACCAACGAAAAGTGGGATTGACCATAAATATATCAATGATATGTTTGTTCAAGAATTTGTTGTTAAACATTTTCACGTAAATACGTCCTTGACAGATACGTATTTTTATGTAGATCAAATTGTAAAATCTTTATTGTGAAAAAATAATAAAGTGTATCGTGAACTTATTTGTTAAGAACAAATGATACTTTTACTCTTTAAGACAGATAATTAAATACAGACGTTGATGACATGTTGGAACATACTGAACTTCGTCATCCTCTGAAGATTTCCTCTTGACATATCTGCACATCGTCATAACTATACGTGGAACTATGATATCACTTTTCCCCAAGATTGTGTGTCTCTTTGGTGCAATTTAAAAAAATATGCCTTTCTCCAGGTTGTTGACACATGGATTAATTTTAAAATATTTTATTTTATTTCTCACATATTTAAAATTTATGAAATTGAAAATTATTATGAACATTAACTTCTTTCGGATTTAACATTAAACGTCTATATCCTGAAATTTTATACATCAGTATATATATATATATATATTATATATTGTTGGTCTTTCCAAATGAAAACAAAGTTGTTGGTAGCTTAAAAATCGGGAGTTATGACGCACGTACCTAGAATATAAACATTTGTTAAATTTTTATCATAACTTGTTCATTGTTCTTACTAACAACAAATTTCTCTAACTTTGCTACGCGTTTATGGGATGGCCTGGCATGGCCGAGCGCGTTAAGGTGTGCACTCGTAATCCGAGGGTGGCGGGTTCGCGCCCGCGTCGCGCTAAACATGCTCACTCTCCCAGCCGTGGGGGTGTATAATGTGACAGTCAATCCCACTATTCGTTGGTAAAAGAGTAGCCCAAGAGTTGGCGGTGGGTGGTGATGACTAACTGCCTTCCCTCTAGTCTTACACTGCAAAATTAGGGACGGCTAGCACAGATAGCCCTCGAGTAGCTTTGTGCGAAATTACAAAAAAAAAGCGTTTATGGGTTATATCTTTGAGGTGTTTCATTATCTTTCATGTTTTGTATGTGTTGGGAGAGGTTCACGATTGTTCCTAGCGATTATCTGTAGTGTCATACTATAAACTATAACTATGCATTCACGATTTATTCCGTCATGATTTGAAACTGTTTCTGAATGTAAAAATTATATTTCATGTCTAAGACACTTTCCGTGATACATTAGTACTGAGAGTACCCTATTAATAAATCAAAGATAAAGTTGTAACTGTCAAAATGATGAATAGAAAAATATTTGGGGTTTAAAAGTGTTTTCAGATGTAAATAAAAAAAAATGTTGTACTTATAATTTTATTATTATTGTTGATACAATTTCATACAATAAAGATAAAAAGCACTTATTGTAATCACTCACAAAAATGTAAGAATTAATTATACTTGTTGTTACGTTTTTTATGTTTTATGTTTTTCGTAGACTAACGCAACAGAAAAACACAGATAACAGCTTGTATAATTTATTACAATAAGTTATTATATATATGACAGATATAACATAAATTATATAATAACAATGACAGATATTAAGTTTAAACCTTCAAAATTAATTACAACACAAAATGGTACTGGCATGTATCTAATATATTGATCTAGAATGAAAGTCCAAAAGTTCAGATCAGAAATACAAAATTTCGGTCTAGGGTGTGAATTTGGTCCCACGAAGAAATACCGAAGTTTGAATGGAGAATGACGAAGTTCTTTTTACGGTGCTTCTTGATGAACGTCTCAAACTTGCCGCCTTCCAATTTTCCCAGTCTCCCCTAAATAGTCCGTACGTGACGACTCTCAGCACAACCAGTAATTCGAAATGAATCGCAAAGATTGACGCGACAAAATTACAGTTTTTGTAGATCTAGCTTCAGTCACAAATTCAAGTTGAATAAACTCACATCAAACACTTAAACTTTCTCAAACGAATGACTGACTCTTTTTATTCTTTTTTTCGAATAAAAACTAATGACACTTCCCTTTCTCACATTTTCGTCTGTTTATATATTAGTAGGCCTCTTTTCTCGAACAATCGCGTAACTACTACAGAACTCCAGAGCAATCCGCGCATGTCCGTTCTTGCACGAGACTCAACGTATAGACACTTGGCCGCCATACATTTCCGTTTATAGTCATATATTTGATCTACCTAATTCTAGAAATTTCTAAATGTTATTTTAAATGAATAACAACAATTGGTTTAAACTTTGAAACAATAATATAAATAATAGAAATGAAAATTTAAACACAACACGACATGTTGTCGTTTACAAAACATTTACATAACACTTGTACATTTCTGTTGTGATAGAATAAGCTATTTAAATCACATTGACCTAATATCCAGATTAGATTGATTGTATATGATATAGAAAGTCTTTTAAACAGATGATTATATGTAACGCTTATAAATATGTAATATTGGTATTACATTTCTTAAGTACATGGTTTATCATAAGTTTAAAGTTAAAAAAACACTTTGAAACATTTTAATATATCTGCCTGAAAGTCTAGTTAATTTACTTTTCTTGAGAATGGAAACGCGTTATTACTGAATGTAAGATTAATGCTATGACATTCTTATAAATATAAAATGTCGCAATAGATGTTTTTAAATATTTAATTTTGGTACAAGTTATTCTCTTCTGTGTGGTAGAAAATTTAGTAGTTAAGGTAATCACAGCTAGTTTTTGCTGTTGTTGAAATACGAAAAATGTGGTTAGAGTGATGAGTACGAACAACAGACATGGCAGATTAATTATTAATATGTTTAATAATGTGTGACATCCACTGGAATAGAACGCTGGTTCTCGGATTCTTAATCATAGTATTAAAACCGTATATAATTTTTTTATTCGTGAAAACGGGTTACTTCAACACTTCGTTTGGGTTTATATTTCCATTTCTCACAGTTTTTGTTTGTTGTCCATAGAAAATTTTTCAGCTCATATAGTTTGATTTAGCACTAGGATTTTGTGAAACGATGTAATTGATCTAGCTATGGGATACGATATATCAAGCTAAAGGGCAAATTTTTTCTCACTAGAAATGTTTGAAGAAAACATTTTCACTTTCTATATTTTGCATGTCTTCTGTAGCCTTCTATTAGTTACAGATGAATAAATCAGAATATCATGCGGATAAAATTTGAGTGGAAAATGTAGGAAAATAGCTCAAAAACCAAGATCTTAGAATTATGTTATTTAACTTTTTATAACCAGGTGCTATTCAATTTTATTGAACATATTCAAGAAGGTTTAACAAATACGTAATTATTATATTCGGACTTTAAATATTTCTTTTAATGACTCACTTGGAAAATTTTGTCATAGAGTAACGGTTGAGAAATGAAGAATTAGCTCTGGTTCTGCATTTAATTCATTTAGAATATTCATCCAATAATTAGAGAGAACATGTATTTAGTTCAGATTTCCTTATCATAATCATAAAAGAGATAAAGGACATAATTTTTTGATTACCTCCAGTATCATATTCATTTCTTATGTATATGTTATTTTGTTGTGCGTTTATCGGTAATGAACCATTTGTAGCAGTACATACATCACATGAACCACTAAAATACAAATGAACAAATGAGGTATAGCTTTTCCTTTATCTTATCTCAGAATAACCAGTAGTTTCCTGTTTTCCAAAATGATTTCACTAACTCCGGTGCAAAATATCAAACAATTTTGTTCGTAAAAAGTCATCTATCTTTCCTACAATCTCTATTATTTTACAAGAGGTAATGGCCCACTCGCATGTGTAGAATTAAAACTAAATAAATGTAACAATGTATTGAGAAAATACGATTTTCATCAAAAATAGTATTTAAAGCAAGGAAATCAAGGTCTCGTATTTCTTTGACAAATATTGCCTGACTACAGTTATGATTAGTTTTATTATAAAATACGTAGTGACTTTCGTAAGATGTCCTTGTCATAGACGAAAATTGTAAGTGTGAAAATACTTACAAACCACCAATAATACAAATATTTGTGGAAATTTCGGACTGACGTGATTTTAAAGCTAACGTTTCACCAATAGAGTAGCAATTCTTTGTTTTTCTTGCAGTTTTGTTTCAAAACATCTTAGTATATTCTCTTCAATTAACATCAGGAAATCACATAAGAATGATTAAATATCTTACCAAACTCAAAATATAGACTGGTTAATTGTTTGTTTGATTTGTTTTTGAATTTCGCGCAAAGCTACTCGGGGGCTATCTGCGCTAGCCTAATTTAGCAGTGTAAGATTAGAGGAAAGGCAGCTAGTCATCACCACCCACCGCCAACTCTTGGGCTACTCTTTCACCAATGAATAGTGGGATTGACCGTCACATTATAACATCCCACGGCTGAAAGGGCGAGCATGTTTGGTGCAACCGGAACTCGAATCCGCGCCCCTCGGATTACGAGTCGAACGTCTTTACACGCTTGGCAATGCCGGGCCAGATTAATTAATGAAACTGTAAAGCCTCCCAGTGGCTCAGCGGTATGTCTGCGGACTTACACGCTAAAATCCGGGTGTCGATACCCGTGGTGGGCAGAGCACAGATAGCCCATTGTGTAGCTTTGTGCTTAATTCAAAAGCAAACAAACAAACAGACACTGAAAACAAATCATAAAATATTCGGTTAATTCTTGAAGAATAAATAATACAACACGATCTTAGCCGCAATTCTTGTTATAATGCGTATCAAAGTTTTCTGCTCTTTTCATCGTCAAATCCATTTTTTCCCAAGTCCAAGGAAAGACAGTCATTACTGAGTACTTCTCATGTCTTAAGTTTCTTATACTAAAAGACTGAATAAATATCTATTTTTATGGATTCAGTGTGCTGAAGAACTGTGTCTTATAACGTTGAGTCTGAACATAGAACTTGTTGTTTGGTTTTGTACTAAGAAACAATGCAACAAGTAAATCATAATCTCAATCTTTATATATGCTGTAAATAGAAAAAAAAAAGTCCTGAAAATTACTTCTGACAACTATGATAACTGAACTTTATTTTCCATTTCGAAGAAACTCCCATAAACAACTAGGTTCTGTTGTAAGGATTTCGCAGAAGAATTTGCGGAAAAGAACGGATACGCATTCAAAATTTATCGTGATTATTTAAAATCATTTGATACATACGTTTGTCATGTACACCAGTTTCTGGATTCGGATAGATCCCACCAAATGTAAAATTAAAATGATCAAAGTTGACGTCAGTGTGAATTGCTAAATTTATGTTTGTATGCGCAACAATGGCGAATGTTATGTTATGTCTCCTATAGAATCTTTCTGACACCAAACAGAAATTCCGATCTATTTTCGTACTTGTAGCCAAGACAGCTCATTAGGTAACATATAAACAAGAATAGCTGTTCTCCTGTTCGTAGGAAGGAAGAAGAAAAAGCGTTCAACACTATGAAAGATTTTAAAGATCAATGTGTTTCGATAAGGCAAGATATGTCTTTATCTTGTTTCAAAATTGTTTTATTTTGCATTTATTTTTTTCTGGAAGCTCATAATGAGACAAAAATTTAGCTCTAAATATCGAAGCTCTGCATGTGTACTTCTTCCTTCAGAAGTCACTAAATATATTTTTCTATATGTATGTCTCTAAGTTTCCATGCTTGTGAAAAGAGGTTCTGTTTGTGTAAAATACCTTATTCTTCGTTCTGTCCTCGGTATTGATATGAAATTTAATATAGTTGCATATTTCATTCACTTAATTATATATTCAACCTCAATTGTTGAAAACAACTTTGATTATACTTACTGATGCCGTCAAGTCAACCTTTTATTTTTTTAAGTTATCGAATCGAATGAGCCTAATAATTCACAATGTCTTACGTAATAGCAATCTGCTTTCATTTTGCTAGCCGCATATTGCATAATCGTTGGTAATCATATATTTATATATAAAGTCATACAAATGTATTATAAACATAATAAATCAACCAATGATTTACGGTTAAATGAAAGTTAGCTCATGAAAGAAAAGTATTGTTAAAATAGAACGTTATATCAATTTAAAACTCCTAAAAGTTGGACTTTAATAAAACTAACTTCCAAAAACCTCATTGAAGCAACCGAGTGCTGCTATTAATTTAGTTAAACGCTTTACATTATAGTGAAAATAGCTGTATTAATATAATTATTCCTGATGTGTTTAACACTCCTACGAAAATTGGGGCCTAATAGGCCCCAGAGCAACTTGAAAGGTTATTAATATTAGGCTAATAATTTTGTATTTAAATGAAATTGCCATTAACTGACTCTATCCCTTTATATTTTAAGGAGCAATAATATTTTGACTTTTCAGACATTTTCGAAATAATATTTAATTTTTTTTTAAACATCCACTAAGGGTATTTTGGGGCCTATTAGGCCCTAGATGAAAAAACATAAAAATGACTTTCTTTATTTCTTGAATAATTCTAGAACAGGCCTGGACAACCGAAAAAAGCAAATTATAGTAAAAATATATTAATTTTACAACTTCTTTTCAGAAGATGGATATTTAGGATAATAAATCTACTCCAAAAATAATTTTAGACGATCCTGATTATTGTCTAGTTTGACTACGCCCGTTCTAGAACATTCTAGAAACTTTACAGAAGTATTTAGAATAATCTAGAATATCCTTGAAGCTTCTAGAATATTCTAAAAGAATCCACAAATTCTATATATATAGGAGCTGAAATCTTCAAACGGTGTCAAAAATGATATTTCTTGATGAAGCTGTACATTTACTGACAAAACCATCCGACGATGAAAGTGAACATGATAATGTCGAAGACTACTCTGAAAGTTGTGATGATGATTCTTCTGAAGCCGAAAATGATGAACAAATCGCGCCATACTCTTCTGAAAGTGAAGAAAGTAATCAAGAAGATCTTACTACGATGCCAGTAAACGAACTTTTGTCCAAAGATAAGAATTTTAGTTATTCAACAACACCTTCAAGGATCAACAGGAGCACCGCAGCTCTCAATATATTCAATGGGAACCCAGGCCTTACAAGGCAAGCTGCTCCAAGAGTCTCTACACCATTCGAAACATTCAAATTTTTCATTTCTGATAATATGGTGGAACAGATCATTCACTCAACAAACACCGTCATAAAAGAACCAATTTTTGAAGAAGACCTCTGGAAATGGATTGCAGCTAATCTTTTTCTTGGAATAAGCAAATCCAAAAATGCATCGATAGACGAAATGTTTTCAACCGAATTCGGTTTGCCATTTTTGCGAAAACTGATTACAGAAGACAAATTCAAAAAAATGTGCTCAAAAATCAGATTTGACATCTACTCTCAAAGAAATAGAGAAATTAAAGATGCAGCCATCTATGAAGTCTGGAATTTTTTCATTAAAAATTGCAAAAACAGTTACAATCCAAGCGAATGCCTGACAGTGGATGAACAACTATGTAACTTAAAAGAAAGAGTTGGCTTCAGAACATACATTCCGACAAAGCCAGGCAAATACGGAATAAAGATTTAGTGCCTAACAGATGCAAACACAAGTTATCTCCTCAACGCTCAAATTTATACTGGAAAGGTTGGAAATATGACAGAAACAAATCAAGGAGAAAGAATAGTCAGAGAACTGAGTCAGCCATTTCTTGGAAAAGGAAGGACAATAATGACAGATAATTTCTTCACAACAATGACACTTGCCAAGTACTTACGAACAAAAAGAACAGGACTTGTTGGAACCATACGGAAATCAAAAACCTTCCTGCCTCCTGAAATAAATGCAAAATCTAGAGAGTTTTCACCAAAGTTTTTCTACCATGACGACATCGCTCTTTTCAGGCACTCAGACAAACCAGGAAAATATATGCTACTAAGAAGTTCTCAGCATCAGTCTGGTGAAGTAGAAGAGAATGGAAAGCTCGAAATCGTCAATTTTTACAATACAACGAAGGCAGGTGTGGAAACTCTCGATCAACTGGTGAGATATTATATAACAAAGAGGCGATCAAAGCGCTGGTCAGTCTGCATATTCTGTAACATTCTAAATCTTGCTGCGTACAATACTTTTGTTATATATTCGACAAAACATCCAGAATTTCTTCGTCAACATAAATCAAGAGCCAGAAGAGAATTTATACGGCAATTGGTGCTTGAAATAAAAGAAATTTACTGCAAAGATAATGACAAAACAACCTCATGTGAACCGCCTGCAAAGAGGGCAAAAATAGGACGATGCCATTTCTGCGTCGATCAAAAGATAGACAGTCGAAAATTGTTTGCTCAAATTGTAAAAAAAAATGTTTGTCAGAGCCATTCTAAAGTTATTTGTAAGGAATGTTGCTAAATCACTGTGTTTCTATTGGAAAAATATATGGGGCCTGATAGGCCCCAAAATCACTTTAGTGGATGTGAATATTTATTTCATAGGAGTGTTAAGGGACGCTTTAAAATTTCAACAACTCTTACAAGCTTTACTTCCTTCGTTTCTGTGGCCCAGTTAACATTATGTAACAAATTTTTAGGTTTAATATGTTTATAATCTAAATAAAAAATATCGATTTATTATATATATATTATTTAAAGGTGCCTTTGTACATACAACACATAAAATATCCAAATGGAATTATGTGTGCTTTACGTAAATTCATTACTGCTATCAAACTATGAATTGTGCATTCAGCTTTAAATAACTATAACAATTTTAAATCATCAACATTCAAATGAAAATTAAATGGAAAACTAGATTTAAAATAGGCCATTTAACTATTTGTAATTTCATATTTGTTATGATTTATTTATTTGTTTTTACATTAGCTTCATACGTTTTTGCTCTGTTAAGGAATAGAAGGAACTTCGGTAGGTTAACTTCATAGTTTTCATTACCACGTCTTTGATCAGCTTCTAGATCCAGCAAAGAGTAAGAAAATGTTAATTTCACCTAAAAACAATCACGTTGAGAAGCAAGGAACATATGGCTGTTTGCGTGAACAGTTTTCTGTCATATCCACTTTTGCTGTTGTCGAAGTTTCCCTAGTTATAAAGCTTTTCACTCACTCACCACCATATTCTTTCTTATTTAATTATTGACTCAAATTGGGTCGCATTAAAGTGCTTTACGATATCAGTTAAGCAGTTATCTTTCCAGAATTCACTTTAGGAAAGTTTACTTAGTGGCTGACTGATCGATAAACTCCTAAGACTTGTGTAGTGTGTTTGTACAATAAATGTTAGTATTGTAAAAAGTATATCCTGAATAGCTTCAAGACTTGACGCACCAATGTTAATATTTGTTTATTCACACCATTTGATTTACAGTGTGTGTTCACAGTCTGTTATTTTCATGAATATCTGTAACTGACTTTGTTACTTTTTGCAGAAGTTATATTGTTTGCAATCCAGTTTACTCTTTAATTACGTATTGGCAGCATATTTTATACGTTACATTTTTAAACCTCTTGTGATAGTTCAGTTTAATATTGAAACTAGAAAATGAAACACGGAAAATATGAACGTTTAAACAATTTTTATAATGTTCTTGTTTATGAACACAACTCCCTACTGTACGACTAAAACAAAATAATATGTTTTTATAACCATAGTGATGTAAACAGTTATTTTAAATTTACATGCTCCTGACATTAAAAACGTCCACATTTATAATCTGTTTATGTTGATAAAGAAATTTATCAATACTCTGATATATCAATATGCTATCAAATTGTTCATTTCTCAAACAAATTAGCTTATTTGTTCTTGGCCTAGCACAAAACTACAGAATGAGGTGTCTGTGTTCCATCACCGCGGGTATCGGAAACTGACAGAGGGTTATATGTTTATCTTTTACATAGGGTTTAACGCCTAGAAATAAGTCAAATTTTGTTTTGGTCATTGTTATGGATAAAAATTCTTGTTTGCGTTTTCACCAGTGATGAGCTGTTTCTTTTTTCATCACATTGTTATAGTACTTCAATAAACCAACAAATATCCTAGTAACAGTTTTCAGTGAAATAACTTTGATAAATAAAATCTCGTCAGAAAATCTTTCAAAAAATATAGTTTTCTTCATTTTTTGAACGTTAGCAATTTATTTACTACTCAAATGTCCTTCAAAGTAGATTCCTGTACGTGGTGAGGGGACCTTCCAGAGGAGGTAAACTTAAATTACAAAACCTTCTCTGGGAGGTCCCCTCACCACGTACAGGAATCTACCTTGAAGGACATTTGACTAGAATCCTGGTGGTTGAGGGATCCTACCCTAAGACATCAATCACTTTGGTAAATAATTTTTGTAACGGGCAATTTTGGAATGTCTCCCCAAATGTCAGTCAGCTGGCTCACTTTGATGGTGGTGATTAGGTATAATGCTCACAAAACCCTGATGTTGCTGTAATATTCTGACTTGGCATCGTAGTACGTCCCCTCTAAGAGCTTTATGGTGGGTGGGGAGAGCGGACACTGAAATGTTCTTTCTTTATTATGAATCCACGAAATCCAAATAAAAATAAAATAATAAAAAAACAGACCATATGTAAACTATTACATCTTGACGGATCTGAACAGCAGACTTTAACTTCTTCAGTACCTGTAACTAATTTTCTGAAATTACATTCTTTATCAGACAAATCTTTGGAGCAAATGTCTCTATTTTTTATTGAGAAGGGACTAGAGTGGCTTTCTGGCTCTCCTAAGTCAGTCAAAATGCTACGTTCTGGGGACATCTTGATAGAAACATCCACTTCAAAAGACAGTAACTTCTCTTGCATCCGAAGATCATTGAGGATATACCCATAAAGGTTACTCCCCATATTACTTTAAATTCGTTACGAGAAGTTGTTATTGAGATGAAGTTAAAAACATTACCGAGTCACAAAAACCTTGCAGATTTCTCCATCCAAGGCATGTGGTGCACCGTATCTCCTCTAGAAATGATGGAATAATTCTACTAGCAAATGTATTAATTTTAACGTTTACATCATTCATCCACCTGCTACCATCAAGGCAAGTTATCTGAATTATAAGGTATAGCAAAATAATTCAACCCTCTCCAATGTTTTCAATATCAGCAGTTCATGACTCAAAGAAATCATGTCATGGCTCCTTTACGTATATTCATTGTGGTGGCAAGGACCATGATGTCTCCGAGTACATATTGTAGTGGCTCTAACCCTTCTTTCTTTTATTCTTAACTTAGGTGGATGGAGGAAAAAGAGGTACAGCGATCGTAAACGTTTTGCGACATTTATTACCCAAAGACTTAAAAGGTACTGTCCACCACTACATCTTGGATATATGCTGCTGCACTTTGTTCAGCCTCTGCAGTAGGAGTGTAGACAGATCTCTCCATGTCTCCAACAGAGTCGTTTTCAGACTACTTGAAGAGTATTTTATCCTCTAAAGTTAAAAGAGCTGACAAGACATTGTCAACATCTATTTCTGTCCCAACCATTCCTTTTAGTGGCTCCCCAGATGCGCATCCTCTGGCACAGGCTTCTGATAGTTTTTGGGTCCATTTTCTTCTTCGACCCCAAGATGTCGAACAATTATTTATTCTCGACCTCAGTCGCCGGGATCTACATGTACTAATAGAGACCGAATCATTCGATCATACCAGGGCAGAATCTATTGAAGTCGAAAGCCCTTCTTTTGATAAAAAACAACGAGATAGAACCCAGTTCTTTATCTAACTAAAAATGGCCACATTAATACAGTAGAACTGTCGAGATTTCTGCTCGAATATAGATAACATCGAGGATTTGATTTATTCTTATCAGTTTGTTTCTCTTTCCTTACACGAAACGTTTCCAAAATCTGTCAATGCAGACACCTTTCAGAAGTTTTCTTTGTACAGGTTGTGTAATGGGCAACTGCAAGAAAGCATAGCACTGCTGGTCGATCAGGATGTGTTCACCCACTCTATCTTTATCACTCATTACATCATTGGAGGCTACAGCCATCTGTGTTTCCTTGAGTCATATCATCACTATTAATTCTTTCTCCCTTCTCCTAGAAAGACCAATAATAAATCATAACTTGGTGCTCTCGTTGCACAGTTGACATCTCCCTTTTTAATCTTCGGGATTTTAATGGACTTAATCCTCTCTAGGATGATGCTGATATTGATGAGAGGGGTCGTTCCATAGAGTGTATGGTCTCAGATCCCAATCTTTCTCTCTTTCTGATGCTGGTTCTTATACTTATTTTAATGCATCTAGTCAGTCTTTTAGTGCTATAGATCTCTTTATCTCCTCTCCTTTACTTCCTATCATTTGACAATGATCCACAAGGCAGTAATCATTTTCCAATTATTCTGAAAAAGACTGGTTTTGATCGATGCCACTTGATCCGCGTGTCTCGGTGGAAGCTGGACCAGGCCAATTGGCTAGCTTTTACTGCTCTCTCATAACTTGATCCTGGCATCCCCTGTAAGCCATCGATAGACGACTGCGTGACAACAGTGACTGACTGTATTATCTAGGCTCAATGTATTCCTAAAATCTCGACACATTTTCCATGGTATCCTCAACCATGATGGAATCCTGCCTGTCCATGACACAGAAGGCTCAAGAACGGGCCTGGAATACCTTTTTTAGGTATCCTACACTGTTAAAATACATTGCTTTTCAGAAGGCTTGTGCACATGCTTGGCAAGCAACATATCAAAACCAGAAAGAATATTGGATTAAGTTTACAACTAGCATCCCTACTACCGCCAATTCCAAAGTAATATGAAACAATATTCAGGTCAATGGGCAGTATACTTCTGCTCATTTAGATCTTGCTCTCTGAAAGCTATAAAGTTGCTGATGCTGAGGATATCACTGATTGATACTCTTTATGAAAGCTTTTCTTGCGCATCTAACACTTCTGCTTCATCCTTTACCTTCTTAAACATCAAAACTTGAGCAGAGCGATCTCCTTTTTCGTTTAGAACTAAGCATCTCTATGATTATAACTGCCTTTTACGCTGGTGGAGTTTAAGTTTACACTTCATTGATCTGGCAGTATCTTGGCTGGACCTGATGATATTCACTACGTGATGCTGCATCATCTCTCTCCTGCCGTTCTTGTTATTCTTCTGGTTGTTTTTAACTGAATATTTCAGGAGAATGCTTCTTATGATGCTTAACGCTGGGCTAATGTCCTCTCTTTTTTTCCAAGCCAGGGTAGGATCCAAGATTTTTTCAAAATACTGTCCAGTTGCATTGATGAGCAGTCCTTGTAAGATCTTAAAGAGGACGGTTAATGCTCGTCTTATTTGGTTCCTTGAATCAAACAACCTCCTCTCGCCCACTCTGTCCAGGCTCCGTCAAAAGCACTCTAATGTCATCATCTGATTCGACTTTAAACCTCAATTAGGGAAGACTTTCTCAAGAAACAATATCTTGTTTCTATATACTTTTTACTTATGATACTACATGGAAGTATGGCATTCTCTGAGACCTTCACACATATAGGTTGTGTGGTCATTTTTTCTATTTTATTTAACATTTTTAATGTACTGGCGATTCCAAGTCAATGTGTGTTCAACACGTTTCCATTATTTCCCACAAGAACTTGGAGTCACTCAGAGCTATATCTTGTGTGTCATACTTTTCATTATAAAAATTCATGTCATCACTGAATAACTCCTTCCTATAGCTGCAAACGAACTCTATGCCAATGATTTTCACATCGTGTGTCAGTTGTCGAGCATGAGGTTTACTGAGTGGCAACTACAGACTGACCTCAATGATTTACTGAAGTGCATCACAGCAAACGGTTTTACGTTTTCTTCTAAACTGTTTAAATACACTTTTGTCACCAATGGAGTAATGACTCTCATTCCAAGGTCCTTTTTGGTGAATTTGTGCTTCCTGTGATCCCTGAGATAAAGTTTTTGGGGCTTATATTTGTCCATAAGCTGACTTTAATTTTACACATAAAGCAGTTACACGTTAAGTGTATTAAGGCACTTAACATTCTTTGTGTCCTCTCTTCCATTTTTTGGGAAACGGATCGATGTTCTATGCTACATATCTATCGTGCTATCATTCAATTAAAACTTAATTATGAAGATTTTGGACCAAGTTCGCCATTTAGGACTTTCGCTTTGCACAAGGCTTTCTGCACTTCTCCAGTTCCGAGTTTGTACACCGAGTCCCACGAACCTCCTCCATATCTCTGTCATTTGCAAATGTCTTTACTGTATACTTGAAAATGTTCATCCTTACCACAACATTTATTTTGTGGTTGTGTTTTCCTTCCTCATTGGGTAATGTTATATCAGAGTTGATGGTCTGCAATTGTTCCTTTTGATCTTTGTATCCAGGTGCAGTTTGCTGAATTTGGTCTGTCCTTGGACGACGTTTTTGCTTCTATTGGTCAACTTATCCGTCTATGGCTCATTATTATCCCCACATGTGATCCTTCCTTGATTCGTCTGAGAAAGGCAGACATTTTCGATTGGAAGTTGCATTATCTATTTGCTGAACACCTTTTGAACCATCATTCCATTCCCATTTAGCCCGATGGTTTGAAACAAGGTGACTGTGTGGGCTCTGCCCTGATTTTCTGTGATTCGAATGCTCCACACAGAATACCATTTACAATTTCTATGTTCACTGCAGAATGGCACGTCATTTCTCTTGCTCTCTATCAAGTAAAAGCTATGTAGTACACCAGTTGTAGTATTTATACCAACTCGCTTAGCTCTCTACTGGCTCTAAAATAACTTCACGATTGTCCTCACCCTATTCTCTCTGATATTCAAAACCCGACTGGCCCATTTCTTTTTATCATCCATTTCTATCTAGCACTTTTGGATACGATGCTACGTCGATATTTGCGAGAACGAGCTCGCTGACACTGAAGCTAAGTTCGTCTATTCTGGTGTTATTACAGCCGTATCTATCACACACATAAATTATGGTCTTATATTAAGGGCTCCGCTCTGCGCCAGTTGGAAGTCGACTCGGAGTAAGCAACGTAATAACAAGCTTTTCCATATCAAACCTTCTGTTGCTCTTTGGCCGTCTTGCTTCTGTAAGGATCGGAAGGAGGAAGTTGTCCTGGTTAAGCTACGCATTCCTCACAGCTTTAAATTAATCGTTTTCTTTGATCAAGGACTCATGCACCAACATGCAATTAGTGTGACACCCAAATCACAATAGTATTGTGTCGCCGTTACGACCGCGAGCGACGGCATCATTTTAAAAGTGTTTTACTATGGATTTACGTTGAACAGTGTCGTTGACGAGAGTGACACTGTTAGCCTCAGTTGTATGTTTAAATTTTAATGGCTACTGGCCTTTTTAATTCTACTTATGTCTTTAATTCCGAAATTGGCCTTTTTTGTTCCAAGCGTGTTAAGGCGTGCGACTCGAAATCTGAGGGTCGCGGGTTCGCATCCCCGTCACGCCAAACATGCTTGCCCTTTCAGCCGTGGAACGTTATAAGGTGACGGTCAATCCCACTATTCGTTGGTAAAAGAGTAGCCCAAGAGTTGACGATGGGTGGTGATGACTAGCTGCCTTCTCTCTTGTCTTACACTGCAAAATTAGGGACGGCTAGCACAGATAGCCCTCGAGTAGCTTTGTGCGAAATTTAAAAACAAACAAACAAAAAACAAGCCTTTTTTGTTATAACATGATCCCTTTTACATATTTTATTAATTTTATTGCCCCCCAGTGGCTCAGCGGTATGTCTGCGGACTTACACGCTAAAATCCGGGTTTCGATACCCGTGGTGGGCAGAGCACAGATAGCCCATTGTGTAGCTTTGTGCTTAATTCAAAAAACAAACAAATTAATTTTATTTTTAATTCTTTATCAGTTGTTTTGCGCATATAGCGAATTTGCTTTTCTCCATTATACGCCAAACAGCCAACTATTCATTGGACATTAGCAATCTATTAACTAGTCAAATAAGTTCGTGAAGAAACGTTTGTTTTTTCTTCAAAACATGAATGTGAATGCAGTAGAAGGTTCACCACGAAAGGAATGTTAATGAAAACATACCGTTTTTATTATACTTAATTAGCCTAATCGGTAGTAATTGCACTTGAGACCTTCGCCTTTAAATATCATTGTCTGAGTTAATTAACGTGATTCCATTACTTTCCAGGTCATCTTAAATTTTGTTCGAACAGAGAAAATACTTTTTACTCTAGCGGAATTTTGTTTTCTGAAATGAAATAGTGTCTACTACATCGTGTTACGTTTTTGTTTATGTTTTATGTTTTTCGTAGACTAAACGCAACAAAAAAACACAGATAACAGCTTGTATAATTTATTACACTAAAATATTAACAGATATAACAGATATAACATAAATTATATAATAACAATGACAGATATTAAGTTTCAACATTCCAAATTAATTACAAAACAAAATAATATTAGTTTCAAACTTCAAAATTAATCACAATACAAAATGGTACTGGCCTGTATCTAATCTAATGATCTAAAATGAAAGTCTCAAATTCCAGTCTAGGGTGTGAATTTGGTCCCACGAAGAAATTCCGAAGTTTAAATGAAGAAGTTCAGAAACAGTTCACAGTTCAATAAATTCGACGAAGTTTTTTTCACGATGTCTCCGATGAACGTCACAAATTTGTCGCCTATATTTTTGGATCTACCGTAAATAGTTCCACACGTGTTGACTTTCAGTATAACCACTAATTCGGATGAATCGTAGAGATTGACGAAGTAAAATCACAGTTTCCGTAGATCTAACTTCAGTCACAAATCACAGCAAGCACTTAAACCTTCTCAAACGAAATGACTGACTCTCTTCTTTTGAAATAAAACGAATGTCTAACTCTATATTTTTCTCTCTCGCATCTTCTTCTGTTTATATATTGTAGGCCTAGACTCCTAGAAATACCGCGAAATTTCTACAGATCTCCTGAGCAATCCGCGCATGTCCGTTCTTGCACGAGACTAAAGTCTAGACACGAAGTCGCCAGCATTTCATTTACAAACATATGATTGGTCTACTTAATTCAAGAAAATTCTAAATGTTACCCTAAATGAATAACAACATATTTTATTAGTTTAAACTACAAAACAATAATATAAATATGGAAATGAAAATTTAAACACAACACGACATGTTGTCGTTTACAAAATATTTACACGACATTTACATAACAATCGGTATCAAAACGTAACACCTTGTGTCATGTTTTAAATAATGAAAGACTTCTAATTGATATTCTTATACTAGTGAATCCAAATCTTTTGTTGAAATATAATTTATTACTAGATAAATTACAAGAACTCTCATGAACAATATTACTTTATAAATCGGTATATTAGTATTATTTTACTCGAGCAATAATTTTGTTATATTTTTTATGTTAGATTTATAGTCCATAGAGATACAAAATCAGTTTTGGTTCGTAAATTTCAGTAATGTTTTATTTTATTTTCACTTTTTTTGTAGAGTTAGCAGAGAGAAAGAAATACAAAGAATTTGAATATATGAGCAGATGAGCCACGAGGCGTGAACATCTCATTTATTTTTTTACATAAGATTTACATAAAAATACATTATTTTTTCGCAAATATCTTTCGGGGTTCCAGAATACATATTTCGGTATGTATGTGTGTGTGTGTATCAGTTTATAGTAGAATAAGTTTATATATATGCTTCTTTTCCGTCCCATTGTGTAAGCATGTGCAGGGCTCGTGCTATTTGCTTTTCCTTACAGCAGGTTCATTTGTATGCTTTCACACTTGTATTTATCTTCTTTTAAAGAAATGTCAACATAGCATCCTACTCAAACTTATACATTTATTAATTCTGATGATGTAGTGTAACATAGCCAGCAAGATTACCGTCATTTTATCAATAAATTACATAAGTGAAAGCATGTCAAAAGTTTTAATTTTACTGTTAAATTTATTTTAAAAATAAATAAATAATGTTTTCATGACATGTCATTTTTAATAAAATGATGTTTAAATACATCAGAAGAAAAAAGTATTTCAAGAAGGATAAACAAAAGGCAGTGAAAGACGAAGAAGTGTAAATTCCGTGGACGCTAATGTTACTAGAAGATATAAATGTATTTATTAAATTTATTGAACAATGAGGGTTTGTATTTTCCAAAAGATGGGTCAACAGTTGGTGATGTCGAGAAACCCACTTGTTGAGAATTTTATATGCAAAAACGGCTCGTTTGGGTTCAGAAAATATTTTAAATAGAAGAACGAACAACAGAACACATACTTAATTTTTTCACTCACATTAACTCTATAATCCCAACATTAACTTCACATGTGAACAGGAAGAAAGCAATCAAATATCATTTCTTAACCTCAAAATTATAAGAACCGACACACAATTCAAAACAGAAATCCACCGAAAAATCACCCATACTGGACTATACATTCCTTGGGACTCAGCACATGAAACAAAACAAAAACTCAACATACTAAGAAACCAGATAAACACAGCCGTAAAACTATGCTCACCAGATAAAATTAACGATGAATTAGACAAAATAAAACAATACTTCATCAACATCAATAAGTTTCCTCCACAAACCGTAGAAAACATTATACGCACACACCTAGACAGAAAGCAAAATCAACCAACAAAAGTAAATATATCTCACGAATCAAAAAATCACGAAACCATATACTGATGTATACCATATATTCCTGACATCAGCAAACAAATAACCAACATTTGGCAAAAACTAGTAACAAAATATAACATTCCAGTTAATACTAAATTTATTCAAAAACCAGGCACAAAACTGAGATCTATACTATGTAAGAACTATATTGACAAACACCACACCAACATTATTTATATAATACAATGTGATAACTGCCACGACTTCTATATTGGAGAAACAAGTAGAAAAATGGAAACCAAATTCAAAGAACATAAAAAGTCACCTTCACACGTTTTCGAACACTGCAAGTCATATGGACACAACATAACCATAGAAAACACTAAAATACTAAATAAAGAAACAAACATAAACAAACGCAAAATTAAAGAAGCCTTACTTATACAACAACTTAAACCCAAAATAAACCAATATAAAGAAACGCCATTATACCTATATTAATATTATAGATAAAATTACATATTGAAACATCTAACCACGCCCTCTACATTGCGACACTCAGTTACACAACCCCTTCCAAACATGTGGTCAGCTTCCGGTCAGTTACCTCTTTCTTTGTGAACCTGACGATGACCGAAGAAGGTCGAAACGTTGTTCGCTCTTCTATTTAAAATATTTTCTGAACCCAAACGAGCCGTTTTTGCATATAAAAAAAGGGTCAACAGTTGCTTGGTGTTTGATAGTACGTTTAAACGTTGAGTTAGTCTGTGCTCGAAACGCTCAGCACTTTCACTTGTGAAAGCAATTTTTCTATTCTGATCAACTGATTAAAATTATGGATGATTACGTATTGGACTTTGAAGTATTTGATCAAACCACAAAATTAGCAAAAGCTAAATACCCTCGTGTAGCTTTGCGTAAAATTCACAAAACAAAAAATATCAATCAATTCATTAGTCATTAGAGCCTCGAGTACTCTAATGTATTGTCCATCACACTTGCTAGCTACTCTATGCCCTTCAAGGTGTTTTTGTACAATGTAGTTCATCGCTATCCTGACGGTCGTTATCTTGAATCAAGAAAAATTTGGTGTGATTGAACTCTAGAAAGGTCTTATAACTGGATCTAATACGACATCACTAAATCTCATTTAATCCTTCTAAACAAACAAAATGTCTACTTGTTAATTCAATCCGATGCTCCCCCCACACACACTATAACTAAATTGATATCAAAATGGTCAAATTCAATGATGTGTTCTGAAAGTATCAAAAATATGTCAATCTGTGGCTCAAACATAAATCATCGTTCATCTAAGAAGGGTACACGCACCCACTGATGTTATTTTCAATTCTAGTGATCTCGAAGTAAGACTAAGAAAAACAGATTATTTTTGCCTCAAACTGCCTCTTTTTCACAATTTGTTTTTTTCTGATCATTTCAGGCAATGTACTGAACTCCATGAGCTATTGATATTGATAAAAACATGTTTTTCAGAGAACAGTAAATAATTTTTCCACTATCTACTGCTATGAATGTCAATACTTCAAACCCATAGGCGACTTACCCCTGTTTTTGACAGTCTGTGCTTTTTGTATCTCTACTATACCACTCGCAGATAAAATAGTTTGTGATTTATGTACCTTTCTCAAACTACCGGCAGTTAAGACAATCTGTTTCAAAATTAGATTCTTTTAGTGGCACAGAAGTATGTCTGAGGGCTTAGAACGCTAGAAACTCGTTTATTATATTAGAGTTTATTATATTATACTGGAGTATATTAGATACTCTTTGTGGACAAAGCATAGGTAGCCCATTGTGTAGCTTTGCGCTTAACTCGAAACAAAAAAACTCAAATTTATAATAATATAATATTCAACACCCATACGATCACACAAACAAAATTAACATGTGATCATTTCTGAAGTCGAAACAGAGACATTGTACTTCTAGGTCAATTGGCGTTTGCAGTATGCGCCAAAATAAAACATTTATTCTCAGTGTAAGACACGTGGAATGAGCTCATATTTAACAAATTAACAGTTTTGTAATTGCATCAAATATACATTTACAAGTTGTATTAAACAGCTGCCTCTTCAAATTTTTAATTTTGAGTATGTCACGTGTTTGTAAATTTTATCATTCCAATGTTTTTCTCAAACGATGATCATTTTCTAGCTTAGCGATTTTCAGAGAAAATAATTTGAATCAATTCAACGCAAAACGTAAATTGCGCTAATGTGTCACAATATCGTGGGCGATAAGGGTTTCTGAATGTATTGCATTTTGGTCTTAATCTGCACTGAACTATACCACAAAAAGGAACACAATGATAATCATTTTAAATTTACTCCATCAGATGGAGTCTTTGTTATACTGTAAAGCTAATTCTGAGACAAGGATTTGAAATATCAAATATTTAAAAACGAGAGTATAGTTATAAAAAAACCCAATAAAACGAATGCTTGCTTGTATATCATTTGTCGTTCGCAAACACAATACTTTTACTGCCAACATAGACTGAGATCTGATCAAATATTTAGGTGTATTTGTTTCCCCGCCTGCATTTTGATAATAGGAACCAAACACTGAAAACACTTTGAGAGAAATTCAAAAATAAACGAAGGGTGTCGAAATTAGGTTATTTGGCAGTATAAGTATCAGACAAGTCAATGTACCACAGGGAGGTAATATGTATAGATCAAGATGTAAGTTCCATGAGTAAAATACTGTTGACTTGTCTTTTAGTATTTTTACTTTTCTACTGAATGGGCATAAAACATTCAGAAACATTCTTCTCAAGTGAACGTTTACACAAAGTAACATCCGTTAAAGTATACACTGATTATTTTACTGCAGTCCTGGCAATCAGTCTAGCTTTCTGGACGTACGACTGAAATTTGTTCTAAAATATATAACGCATATTACATCTACCTTCTCTGTTTTAAAGCAAGATAGCTAACTTACAATGATTCATTTCTACGGCCCCATAATTTTGAAGCATTATCGTGAAATGACGACTTCCATGGCATTTCTACAATGAGGTTTTTTGTCATAATTTATTAAACTACGAAATTTATATTCTTTTATCATTTCGGTTACTTTTCAAAGTTCACTTTAGATAAGAATGATACGAACAGTTATAGAACCTTAAAGAATAGCAAGAAAAATATTATCCACATCAGTCTTGGCAATCGTAAAAAAGAAAAGAAAATATTAGGCTGGAAACTGAGAACATCGTATTTTTTCTTAAGTAACTTTTACTTTCTGTCATGAAAGAGTATACAATTTCTTTTATTTAATGCCACTAAATTGAAACTTTGTTTTTATCACGTTAGTAACCTGAACGTGTCTTTAGGGAATGTGTAATTAGGGATATTCTATCCTTTAGACACAAGTGCATGAAAGTTAAGTAAGTTATTAAGTGTTATTTCCTTTTGCCAATTATAAAGTACACTTTATTTTTAAAAAATCAAACGTTAAAACATTTTAACGAGTTGAAAAATATATAAGTGAATTTGATTAAAGGGTAACTAAAAATAGTTCAAATTTTTAGTAAATTTCCTCGAGGTTTATAAAAACACTTTAAATTACTTTCAAGATAATTCAAGTTGTTATATTTGTGTTGTTTTTATTTCCATAATAACAAGCATATTTTACATGTGACAACTAAATTTTAAAGTAAGAAAATTATTTTTTATCATTTACAATAAGTTAACATTTCATATCAAAGTTTATTATTTCTCCATTTATGGATACTTAATCACTCTAACAAGGCTTTAAATCAGTATACATTTATACTCAATTTACATGGTGATAAATAATAAAAATTCCTCAGTTACATTGTAATAATAGAGTGTGAATGGTATTTTATTGTAGAAGAAGATAAGTGCTGGTTTGGCGTAAACATAATGGAATAGTCAAGAAAAATCACAAGTAAAATGTTGTAATATATATATGTATAATATGTTTTTAAACTCATAAGCAAGCCGAAACAAATTAAACAAAAAGTGTTGAAACAACTGAAAAGATCCCAAAGTACAACCTACAAAACGCAGGTTGCCTTTTATAATATCACATTGTACTAACAACATACAAAACTACGGTCCATTTTATAATCCCACATTGCAGATTGTATCCTGGGATATTTTCATTGATGCAGTGTTCTTTTCTTTAATTTGTTTTTGTTTCAGCTTGTTTCTGACTTAAAATAACAAATTATCTAATTAGTCAGTGGTTTGAATTTGCTGTTTTTAACTCATTCCTTCCTTAAGTTTTTTCTTATTTTGTTATTTAACCTCATTACAGTGTAATTATTTTCACTGAAATGTATATATATATATATATATATAATTACATAGTAGACTAGAAGTTTATTGTACGGAAAACCAAAAACTGTGACAAATATTAACCACTAAGATAAACTTTTCGAAGATAAAAAAGATCGAATAGTTTGGATCGGAGTTATAAAATCAAAGATGTTTTGGAAAATAAACCAGAAGCATCTGACTAGGGCAAATATTAATTGACCAAGTAAGTTTAATGTACATGAAACAACTTCAAAGAAGAAACGAAAGCAATACAAGGTAAAATATGTTTATTGTACAAAATTCAACAACACAACGATGATTGTTAATATTATTAGTGAGGTACTTTAATTGTAAGGTAGTAACAAGAACTGAAGATGTGTGTTTGTTCAACAGTGGAATAATTGTGTAATATTAAATAAAAAATATTTGAATAAAAATACATTATGCTGTTATAATAATACATTGAGAAACAACAAAATTTTGTTATGCTAATAAGGCATGTTCAGTGTAGCACAGAATATGATTATTATGCAAATCAAAAAGCAAGAGAATAATTATCATTAAGTTCTATCCAGAACAAAGCTAAGTAGAAAAATCGTAAGTAAATGTAATTTGTGAATTAACTTGTGTGTTTTTGTAATTTTCATATAGAAAAACCACATCGGGCTATCTGCTGTGTCTAAAGAAAGGAATCGAACGCCTGATTTTAGCGGGGAACATGAATTAAGAAAATCAGTCCAATGTGACAAAGTACTTCGTTATACAAAATGTCGCAAGTCCGATACTCAAAATAGAACTCAAACCTACAAAAGACATTGACCCATCAGTTGCTAAATTCGTCCAATTTCAGAGATTGAAATTAACCTTAAACTCGTGTATTGAGCTAGTAGTAATAAACAGTATTTATAAGCTAAAAATTTAAAATAATATCAAATTTCAATATCAAATATCAAAGCTACTTGAGGGCTATCTGTGCTAGCCATATGGCTGAAAGGACAAGCATGTTTTGTGCGACGGGGATTGGAACCCGCGACCTTCGAATTACGAGGTAAATGCCTTAACCACCTGGTCATGTCAGGCCGCAACTGTTTCTATCCCAAACACTCTACAAACTCCGTGGCATTTTATAATTTTCCTGACAATCTGTAAACTTCTAAGCATATCATAACTTGCTTAATATTCTGTGTAGTTTAAAATACGTTCTTTTGTTGTAGAAACTTGTGTTATTCAATAACTTCTCTAAAATTGCAATAATTCTTTAATATTATTATCTTTCACGTGGAGTTTTTTACAGTATTATAATATACCTCTTGCTTCATTCATTCCACTGTGTGTTACGTTCAGTAGTAAAATAATATTAAAGTTAATAAGTTAAGTAGCTTATATAATTTAATCTATACTTTAACGTTAATAATTAATATATAAGTTTGTAAATGAGACAAGGATTAAATCTATTACCATCAAAGTAAACTTTCTGCATAGCATAGAACATAAATTGACAAAACAATGAATAATCAAAGTTAATATAGCATTCTTAATTCATATTCCTCGCCCCTTTTTAAAGAACCTAAGAACTCCAGTAAAGGATCAAACCTTTCATTTTGATTTATTAGAACAAGTTTGAAAAATTCCTTATTCATTAGGATATTATGAACACAGAACACATACTTTTGACACATCCATTCATTACATTTGAGAAACAAACGCATTCTCTATAACGGTGCCTTTTTTTGAGGCACGCAAAATTCCTTTTCTCCAAATAATGTTGTTTACCAAAGGAAATTCTCTCAAAAAGTAATAACATTAGCCACAAATATATACAGGATGATGAATCGTCTTTTGTATAACAAAAAGAAATTAATTTGTAATCAGATATAAGCTTTGATAATGGATGATGAGTTAATTAAAGATCTTTTGTTTCAGAAAATACGATTAATCAAGTTTTAATTCAAAAGCTCAAAAACACTTGCTGTTTTCTAGATTTACAAGATTTAATTAATTCACTATGTGTCTAAATTAACACGTTGCATATACAATCATTTTAGTATTTATTACTGAATGAAGAACAAGACACAATGTCTTAAGGTCCTCTTTTATTCACGTAGTTGAGAGAAAGAGCGCATGTTCACACTTATTAGTATTCACACGTAGAACAAGTATCTATCAATATGCAAACAAATACACATTTATTTTCAACTCTTTTGTTGAAAAGAATAGACATGTGATTAAATTGTGATAATTTAGTCTATCACCTACTTATTAATCTACTTTGTAATGTCTATTTCATCAATAAACATCTTTCTTTCTGATTTCAATTCATATTAATGACAACTAACAACGCCTTATTTGGAATACTCCCCAAGCGCTGAAACTATTCTCAATGCATTCTTCTAGGATTATCATAAATCACGACAGTGTTTTATAATATGGATCACAACGAATTGCACAAAACTCTAATAGAATATTCGGCATAAAATCCCCTTAAACACTAAAGATTCAATCAAATCACACTTTAAAACTTTACTACATAAAAATTGCATAAAAATAACACTTATGTTAGAGTTACAAGTAGAAGAAAATCCACTAAAAATGGATCGTTTGAAATTCTTATTATTATTATTTTCTTTCCAGTCAACATAAAAAAACGCTTTGGTATATTTAAGTTAAACTTTTTGTATATGATACAAAATAAGGTACTGCAAATGTTGCATGGGCATTGAAAATTCGGTTTCATATTTTACCTAAGATAAAAAAGAATCATAGGCGCGGTATGTCCAAGTGGCTAAGGCATGCGAAGCGTAATCTTAGGGCCGCTGGTTCGAATCCACATCACACCAAACTTGCTCGCCCTTTCAACCGTTTAGGCGTTATAAAGTAACGATCAATCTCACTATTCGTTGGTAAAAGAGTAGCTTAAAAGTTGCGAGTGGGTGACGATGACTATTTGCCTTTTATCTAGTCTTACGCTGCTAAATTAGAGACAGCTAGTGCAGATAGCTCTCGTGTAGCTTTGCGCGAAATTCAAATTAAACCAAACAAACAAGAAACAGTTGCTCAGAAGATGTGCAGAAATAAATAAATAAAGAAACCTAAGGTAATGAATAGGACTAACGGCTGCATTGTGAACAGTGTTGCTCTATGATATTCAACGAATTTTCAATACAAAACCCACATTACCGATTGGTCTTGAATAGCTAAAATTTCATACCGGGATTACAGCTAGAGCATGTGAAGAAACACTAAAACATATCTCTAAAATTCTGTGCACTTGATTATTAACAGATCTAGTACGGATTTAAAGTTAAATCCTATCCAAGAAGCTTTTGGTAACAAAATTCTTTAAGCACTTTGAATACCAACACTTCATTCGGCTGATAAACTCAAGTTGATTAAACTCTTGTGCAATAAATAGTGCTTAAGAATTTCGAACAAGCGAGTTACCCAGAAAACAAAGGAACGAAAATGCGGAAAGTTTGAAACAAAATGTTTTATAGTTTCGCTTTAGTGTATCGCGCGAAATGGCAAAAATAATTTTCCAAATCCAAATTTGATGATAATTATTTGGCACGTTTTTAAATTTTTAGTTTTTCGTTTATTTTTTTGTTAAAATAAGAATTTCATAAATAGAGACGAGTATTTTACGGTGTGAGTATTTTACAAAAGCCGTGATCGTCTAGTGGTCAGGACATTGCGTTGTGGCCGCAATAACCCAGGTTCGAATCCTGGTCACGGTAGTTTCATTTTTTAAATCATTCTCACGTTTTTCTGAATTTTATTTTGGTGAGACATTCCCCACCCAAAAAGTCAAGAATAATAACGATAATTAATTTATTAAAATAATAATAATAATAATAAAAAACACCACTTAATCTTAATAACAATCCACGAAAGGGGACGAAGAGGAATTACAATGTTCCTGAACACCCCGGTTGGAGAGAGAACTCTTCTGATTCCTCTCTCTCTAAACTGAACCCCTGACACGTTAGTTTAGTTAGTTTAGTTTACGGTGTGAGTTTTCTATAGAACTTTGTGAAACAAATCAACTACGTAAACGACATTTATTGGTACAAGTGTAGGATATTTAGACAGTATTATGTGTTTTTTTTCGATGCTGTATCATTTAATTAATTTGTTGTTTACGCAGGACACTAATTATGAATTCAGCCCTGAACTTTATTCTAACTGTAAACGTGTTAATACTCATACTAGCCATTCTGAGATACATTTTTATTTCAAGTGGGTTTCTCGTCATCAAGAACAACTGTAGTATTTTTTTTTCGTGTTACCTTTATTCACTTAATTCAGACTATTTTGTATTCAAATGTCGTATTTTATCTTCTGACTAAAGTACTAATATTGTTTGTACCGTCTTATCTGTCTCTCGTAACTTTAATCTTGCATCACAAATATATGGTTTTTCAAATTTATCAGTTATTATTCTCCAAACAATTAATATCCTGGAATGTAACAATTTAAAACCAATTTTTCATAGCATACTTATCCAATATAGTACGTGATATTTCTTTTATAAATTAACGAAATAATTTTAAATAAAAACGTGATACACAATATAACTCATCTTAACCACTTTCTTGCCCCTTGTACAGTTGATTTTGCAACAACAAGCATATCTCAACTCTTTAACATTTTTTTTTGTTTTTTCTGTGAAAAATAACATCTCATGTTTTTTTAAAGCTACTTTCGTTAATATTATTTGTAATCTCGTTTGAAAAAAATTAATATTATTTTTAAATTTTTAACTAATAAATACTGTTTATTACTACTAGTTCAATACATGAGTTTAAGATTAATTTCAATCTCTGAAATTGGACACATTTAGCAACTGATGGGTCAATGTCTTCTGTCGGTTTGAGTTCTATTTTGAGTATCGGACTTGTGACATTTTGTATCACGAAGCACTTTGTCACATTGGATTGATTTCCTTAATTCATGTTTTCCGCTAAAATGAGGCGTTCGATTTCTTTCTTTAGTCACAGCAGATAGCTCGATGTGGTTTTCCAATATGAAAATTACAAAAACACACGAGTCAATTGAAAAGTTACATTTACTTACGATTTTTCTACTTAGCTTAGTTCTGGATAGAACTTAGTGATAATTATTCTCTTGTTTTTTTGATTTAAATAATAATTATATCCTGTGATGTATTGAACATGACTTATTAGCACAACGAATTTGTGTTGTTTCTCAACGTATTATTATGAGAGCATAATGTGTTTTTTATTCAAGTATTTTTTCATTAATATTACACCATTGTTCTACTGTTGAATAAACCCACATCATCAATTCTTGTTACTACTTTAAAATTGAAATATCTCATTAATAATAATATTGTCAATATATTTCTTGAGAGTAATATTATAAAATCATATTTGGGATTACTTACTCCTTGAATAAATTTATGTTTTTTAAATGTTAATAGTTCCTTTTGTTATTTTTAACAAAATTTATATTTTGGTTTTACTTGGGAAAATAATAATAATCTTCCTGTCTAAAAGCATTTATCGACAGTGACTAATTATTGATAAATGAAATAAAATAAAATTTGAAACTTTCATATCGAAGTCCAGCCTTAACACGAAGTATAAACCAGATTATAACTGATTTATTACCAATTTTAATGATTAATGGGTTCATGTTAAACCTAAAGAATGTATTGAATATTCTGCAAATTTGTTCTTTTAACAATATATGACATTCTGTTATTTTATAAAAAGACGTACATCATCTAATTTTAAAAAAGTGTTTCGGTTGAAATTGGTTTCTGTCATTTTTGAGTAAACTCATCCGTTCACAAAGAAATCTTTCTTATTCATTATGACTAAATCTTTTCCTTTCTTGAAATGCTGTTTATCAGACGTATTAAAACATATTATATTTCTTTAAATGTCTCTGCGCCTTAAATGTTTTTATTTATTTAATTTATATAATTCTGCATCGCATTTAGCATAACGTTAATGCACGTGTTCAAAAACCAATAGTGATATTTTTTGCACATTTGGCAAAATATGTAGCACGTATTGAAATCATATTTGCCAAATACAACAGATGTATGCACTTGATTTTTATTTTATCATCGTCTTCCAAAAGAGTAGACTTTTAATACTGGAAGTTGTCAAGTTCAAACTATAAAGGGTTTCTTATAAGGTCTTATAAGGATTTTGGCTCGGTTTATTTCGAGCACTGAACAGTTGAGGCGCTCATCATATTGTTTTATACTGTGCATCTTATATGAAGAAGTGTTTTAGAAAAGTTTTTGTGGCGTTTTATTTTGTAGCTTTTAAAAATTTACTGTCTAATAACGTTTCAATTAACTTCTAAACATATTTCTCAAACCCTGAATGACATAACATTGGCATGGGTTGTGTGATCGCTTTAATTCAACACTAACTACTAATAATAATATTTCCTAAGCTGCTATATTGTTGTCCTAAATGAAAAATGATATAACGGGCTAGTTTTCTTCAGCCCATCTCGATAAATGTAACTCAGGATTTCAGCTTTGTAATTCCACAAAGTTACCGCTGACACATGGGTAGACTAATTCATAGGTGTTGAATGTTTTATCGCTCAATAAATAAAATGTAATCATGCATTACATTATAACAGGTTTCACATGCATCAAAACATGTTAATGTTTCATGTAGTCATAAAATAACCCGGTAACACACTCTGTGTTATAAACAGGAGTAAGAATTAAGTATATTTAACCGTCTTTAGATACAACTATTATAGGTCAAACTTTTTCGTATTTTCCTCGGATATGCTATAATGAACTCTTATTTCACATACCAAATTTCAAGGTAATTTATTAAAAAATACCCGAGATATTAAACCTCCAATTTTGATTGAGTTTCTTCCTTTTTAATTTGTATCAAAATTAAAGAAATTTTATTTGCTAGAAACACCTACATAGCTGTTGAGGATTTTTTTAACTTGGTACACACTGACAAATCTTTCCAGCCTACAATTATAAAAACCTCTAAAATTAAACGAAAATAAAGCTGTTAAATAAAATTCTCTTAAATTAAACAAAAAATTTTCTGCTCGCCTACGTAAAAAGTCACGTGAGCTATCAATCTGACATTTTTATTACAGTTTCACCAAAAAGTAGATCATTTTTAGTTCTTCATGATTCGGATTAAAGATACTGCTTTAGAGGATTAAAACTATAAGGTGAAAGGAAGTGTAGACAAATAAGTTTTGGTTAGGCTAAGCAAACTATATTAACAGTTTCAAGCTCAACTTTTCAAAAACATCATACGAGTGACGGTTATTATTTACTATTACTTACCAATAATTCTGCACAAAGCTATCAAATTTTACGAAATTCTCTTAATTAAAGAGTGTTTAACATCACGTGACATTAGCTTAAGCAATTAGCTAGACTACGTATTTTGTTTTGCCCACCATCATATCCAAAGATGAAGAAAAAAATAACGCGGTCTGACTAATAATGATTTTGTCTCTTTGTGCGCTGGCCGTTCCTAATTTAGCAATGTAAAACTAAAGAGAAAGTAGCTAATCATCACCACTCATCGCCAACTCTTTTACCAATAGGGTGATTGACGAAACGTTATAACTTCTCACGTCTACAAGGTTGAACACGTTTGGTGTGACGTGGATTCGAAACCGAGACCCTCACATTGCAAGTCACGCTCTCTAGTTACGTGACTATGCCTCTATCTATCTGACTTCATAATAATGGACATTGCGATTCTATTTCAAAATACAATTCCAATATTACATATTTCAAACATAATAAATTTAATTTTCTAATGCATAAAAATAATGTCGAGAGTTAGCAAACTATATTTGGTTGTTATGATATAAATGGTTCACATTATTTTTTTCATAATAATATGACCCTTAAATGATTGGGCTATTTTCATCACTTTGAATAGTAATTTGACGTCTTATCAAGGAGGTCTTCTACTTCCTTGTATCCTCTGGCTTAGCGTGACCTAGCTATCACTGTTTTCGAATTGTGAATCTAAGAGTTCATAGTTGAACTTCTGTTGATGCGAAAACACTTTTTACAACTGGAATCGTGGTTGTGTTACAAGATTAAATGTCAAACCCTGTATTTGGTCAGAGAAGTCTAAGAGATAGCGATGGATATTTTCATCAACTGCCTTTCCCTAAGCTTTACAACTCAAAATTTCCAACAGATGTTATGTCATTAATATCTTCCACACACTTATTATTTTCCATTAAGTCCATAAAACGTATCTCGCACTCCAAAAGTCTATAAATTTGATTTTCTATTAGGTCCAGGGTGTCGACATTTGGAGCTAATAATATCGAGATTAATAATACCCAGCCTGAGATTTTGCACACTGTGTTAGTCGAGCATATATTTTCCCATTGGAAAATGATCAAGTTGTATTTAATGTGAAAATACATTTACCCAGTTCCAGCTTCCGATAAGGTTGTTATACGATGGTTTCGAGGTAATTATAGACACTTACTACACCATAATGCGGGTTTGATTCTCCTCGATGGCAAAAAAGGATAACTTATTGTGTAATTTTGCGCTACAATAACATAAAGCATTGTTTTCAATTCACTATTTAAGACATAACTCAACCTTATAGAAATGGTAAGAAACAGACGCAACAACTTCGTAAGATACAGCAATATGATTCGATGTATCCATCGTATTTACTAATAAAAGCATTCTCAGTAGCTTGAAAATAAGAGAATTCCTAAAGAATGTAATCGACTGACAGTTTCTTTGTTAACGTTGTTTTCAGTGTGCATCATCACTACAATTTACTCCCAACATGTAGTAAGTTACTGTTAACAAGAAGAGGATCTAACTTAAAGACAAGCATAACGAACAACAAATCCTCCAGCATCTACGAGGTTTATATTACAAAGATACTAAAAATAACGAGAAAAACATATCCATGCAGTACTTCTTCACACTGAACACTTGATAAAGATAAAAAAATAAAGAATACAAACGTCAAGGATAAGATAGAACAAAGTGACAGACATGCAGCTTTAATCCACAACTCAGGATTTGTCAGGAAAAGCAAATGATATGTAAACAACCTAGAGTTAGAAAACTCTTTAGAACTCACAACGAAATACGAGCTCACTTTGTTCACATCAAACTTCTTAAAGGACTAATAGAACAAATAATCATACATAATATTTCAAGTGAATGAGGACTTCAATATGTTAGAATAATTAAAAGAAGAAAGAGGCTGAAATTCAGCAGTGGAATTGAAACACAAGACTTTGTAAAATTGATCTATATGCAATAGCACATCTTATCAGAAATAAGTATGTACTTGTATGTAATAATGTTGAAATATCGAGACATAAATCACTCTAAAACTTTAAACGACAAAGGAAGCCCATTTCATCTCAGTAACTGATAACACATTCGTTCAACTTGATATAGAAGTCAAGAAAATCTGGATATCTCTTGAAGATAATCACATGGTCAAACCAAGTCCTAATAAAGCTGAAAGTTTACGAGTGAATAGATCTTTTACCTTTTTGAAAAGCAAACGGTGGTTGGAATACTGGGTCCTTAGAGCAAATCTATTTCATGATTCTTGTTTTGATAAATAATGTTAGTAAATTAATAATTAGAATTAATTTATAATATATAAGTATTAATCATAAAAGCATTTGGGGTCCGATCACTACTACTTGGCCTGGCATGGCCTAGCGCGTTAAGGCGTGCGCTTCGTAATCTGAGGGTCGAGGGTTCGCGCCTGAGTCGTGCCATCCATGCTCGCCCTCCCAGCCGTTAGGACGTTATAATGTGACGGTCAATCCAACTATTCGTTGGTAAAAGAGTAGCCCAAGAGTTGGCAGTGGATGGTGATGACAAGTTGCCTTCCCTCTAGTCTTACACTGCTAAATTAGGGATGGCTAGCACAGATAGACCTCGAGTAGCTTTGTGCGAATTTCACAAACAAACAAACACTATTGCTTTATTGTAAGTACTCAGCTGTTTTGGTTTAGATGCGACAATGCTGAGTTCGCTGGTTTTCAATACATTTTTTTTATGTTAACTTTCTTTATTCTGGACTCAAGTTTACTGAAGAATATGAAGATTATCTTAAACTTCCGTATTTTAATTATTAACACGCGACATGACGTGATGATTAATTTTCATTTGATAAAGTAAAAATTGTTCATAAAGAAAAACATATTAACAGTCAAAAGTCGAAAGAAACTTTGCTAGTAAAACATTGTTGTTGTTGTTGTTTCTGAATTAAGCACAAAGCTACACAATGGGCTATCTGTGCTCTGCCAACCACGGGTATCGAAACCCGGATTTTAGCGTGTAAGTCCACAGACATACCGTTGAGCCACTGGGGGGCGCTAGTAAAACAACATTACAAAAATGGATAGACATTTAAAAATATTTTTTTCTTTTAAGTTTATTTTACATCCAATCAAACGTTAATGTGTTTCAAATGCCACATGTTAATCATATGGAATATAACAGTAGTTTTAAAAATTGTAGTCGTGTGTAATAATGTAATGTTAATCTGCTAAAAAATGAGCGTACTTTAAAATTTTTATTCAGTTTTATCTAAAATGAATTGTGATAATCGCTATCTTGGAAAAGAGAGATAATGAGCTAATCATGATATCTATATTTTATTTCAATGAGTACAACTGTTTATGCATTACAGTTCTCAAGTATATGTATGTGTGTATTGTAATTAAGCAATATAAACTTATTATTATGGTTTTAAATATTGAATAACATATGAAATTATATTAATATAATTTAGTAGTGAATATTTTCTTTTAAAATGTTATTGTTATTTTCAATTAAGCACAAAGCTACACAATGGGCTAGCTGTGCTCTGCCCACCACGGGTATCGAAACCCGGATTTTAGCGTGTAAGTCCGCAGACATACCGCTGCACCACTGGAGGGCTTCTTTTTTTAAAAAAAATCAAATTCAAGGATGTTATGTTACTTCTAAAAGTTAGTAATAAAATGATCAGATTTCTCTTGGTGCTAACCCTTTATCAAAAACAAAACAAAAACTATTTTCACAGCTCTAAGACCACGGCTCACAACGCTAAAAACGAAATATTGATAGTCGTTCTGGGTACAGTACAAACGTCCCATTGTTTAGCTATATGTTTAACTAAAAGGAAAATCATTGAAGGGCCATAAATTATCTTAAAGTTTCATCGATGACATATAAAATCAGTAATTTATTCCAGCTTACAAAATGTGAACATTTCCTTTTAACTTGCGTTTATTTTTTTTTATCTATTTCTTCAAGACGGTTCTACAGATTATTTCAGTTATAGTTTTGAATTTTCTCCGAGGAATTCACTTTCACCTTGCTATTTCTTTCATTATGTGAGTTTTCCAGAAACTACTAAAGCAAAATATCAACGCTATTATGTTATTTTTAGCAAAAAGCTGAATCGTTTCTCTGAAGATATGCGATTAGATTTATCTATGAAACGAAATAAATTACTTTATATTTTGGAGCGCAGTATGCTTGTTCAACCTGAAATAAAATATTAACTCTGATAAAGCACAGAGCCTTCTATGATCACATTGTGTTTTATTCAACTCATATTATTAAAGGCCTTTAATTTATTGACGTCTTTACATGGATATATATGTTTATATTGCAAAGTTGATTTTAATGAGAAAATGTTGTTGTTTAGAACCAACACGAATCGGCCGTATCTAAAATTGCTACACAACAAACACCAAGTCTGTGCTGATTTGCACGTAAAGGTTTATTGAGAACCTTGATAAAGAGCCCTAATTCCTTTCACGTGTATTATCACCATGACATGTAAAGCCTGTGACTGTTACGTGTCCCAGAGTCATGCAATGGTTTTAAGTTAATATATTTTATCAATTTAACCCTGGATTCCAAATTAGTAGGCCACAACAAAGCAGATACTTTCAAAAACTTAATATCCAAAGTTACGTTTATTTACTCTTTCGTTTAAATGTTCCATTACTATTAAGAAATGAGATGTACAAAACATCGGTTGCAGTTGTGAGACGTGAGAAAGTGGATGGCCTAAGGAATTATCACACTATAAGTCGTTAGAAAATTATCGGAATGAGTGAGAATAGCGGCCGACTCTTTAGATTCAGCACGTGTGGGGACTATAAGACTTTTTGGTTATGATATTTATAGTCCGATGTACGGAAGACAGGGGCAAGGCAAGAAAAAAAAAGAGACCTGCTGGTGTAGGAAGGAAAATGGAATATAACAAAAAGGAGTTAACTAAAGAAGAAACTATATGTGAGAGAGACCGAATAAACCGAGAGAAGCAAGGAAATATGCTGTTGATAAAAACTATTTTAAATCTGTGGACTTCACATTAGTGATTAAGGCACTAGACTCGTAATCCGAGGGTAGCGAGTTCGAATCCATTCACACCATAATATGCCTGCCCTTTTAACTGTAAGGGAGTTACAATGTAACACTCAATCGCACTATTCGTTGGTAAAAAAGTAGCTCAAGAGTTGGCGGTGGGTGGTGATGACTAGCTGCCTTTCCTCTACTCTTACACTGCTAAATTAGGGACGGCTAGCGCAGATAGCCCTCGTGTCGCTTTGCACGAAATTTAAATCAAACCAAACAAATCTAAATCGGTGTGTTATTGATTACCAGTAATAAACAGCAATTTGTTATGTTTTCAGTTTGATGGAGGTAAGAAAGGAAAGCGAAGTATGGGAGAAAAAACAATAACAATAAAAGTTAGAAACTGAAACTGCTTTAATGAGAAAAGTCAAACGGATGCAACAGTGAAGTCAAGAAGAAAAATTTCCTTTCTCTTCTTGTTTTGGTTGTGATGGTGGTTCAGTTAATTCTTACCAGTTAAAATTGTTTGTTTCTTTGTTTAAGAGTATAGAATTATGCTTGTATAAATAATAATTAAAAATAACTGACAAAACGACAGTGGGTGCCCCCTTCTGGTACAGCTGTAAGTCTATGGATTTACAACGCTAAAATCAGAGGTTCGATTCGTCTTGGTGGCCTCAGCAGGTGGCCCGAGGTGGCTTTGCTATAAAAAAACAATAAACGACAGTGGGTAAATATAGATAACTGAATATAATACGTAGTATAAATTGGAAAAAGATACCCGAAGTTTTAATTGAGGCGAAAAACCAAGTCGGATACATTATTAACCTCGAGCACAGTGAAATCATCGGTGTTCGCGAGAGTTACCATGGTATAAAGTTAGAGCCTGCTAAGTTAAAGTTAGGAAACTCTTGGAAACTGAAAAAATAACACATTTAGAGCTGGAATTAGAAGACAGGCATTACCAGAGAAAGTTTTCGTTTGTGCTAAACGGAAAGCAGAGCAATTTTGGTGAAAGGGCTGGCGTGCACCAAATAACTGCTTCTTTGCAGTTGTACAAATTTTACGAAAGTGATATAGATATATTTTTCTGTGCTTTGATAAACTAGCGATAGCAAAAAAAATGGCAGCCAGAGGATATTTTATGGAAACTACTTTCTGCATTACCTGGAAAATTATTTGCAGCATACAATAAATCATGATGTAGTGTACATGAGTTAAATACAGAGACGTGTAGCAGGAAGCTCGGAGAGTTAGAAAAAAATGTAAATGAAACATCTAGAGTACGAAACAAGGATGTATGAAACGCGAGTTAAACTGAAGGAAAGCTGCCCCTCACCAGCGACAGAGCAGTATGTCAGCGGACTCACAGTGCTAGGAATCGGATTACAATACCAGTGGTGGGCAGAGCACAGACAACCCATTGTTTAGCTTTGTGCTTGGGCCTGGTATGGCCTAGTGCGTTAAGGCGTGCGCTTCGTAATCTGAGGGTCGCAGGTTCGCCCCCGAGTTGCGCCAAACATGCTTACCCTCCCAGCAGTGGGGGCGTTATAATGTGACGGTCAATCCCACTATTCGTTAATAAAAGAGTAACCCAAGAGTTGGCGGTGGGTGGTGATGACTAGCTGCCTTCCCTCTAGTCTTACACTGCTAAATTAGGGACAGCTAGCACAGATAGCTCTTGAGTAGCTTTGTGCGAAATTCCAAACAAACAAACAAACAAAAAGCTGTGTTCTTAATTCCAAATAATCAGTCAATAAAAGAAAAGTTTTAACTGTTCTGAATACGCTTTAAAGATTATCTATTTTCTACTGCAAGAATACATGTTTCCAAATTACCAACGTAGTAGGTAATATTGTTAAAATACAGGAAGCTGAAAGCGCATGTCACACAGCCGGTGAACATGTAGTAACAAGGAACAGTAGTGGGTTGTATATGAGCGTAAATTGAGCTAGTAGTAGAGCTTATAACAAACAAATAATACTGGGTCAGCGCCCCCTACAATAACTTTAAAATAAACTTTTCAGTAAAGTGATTTTGTAAATAAGGAAAGAAATTATACATGTTCACCTAAATGTTTTTTTTTACGTGTGTGACAAAGTTAGACGTTAGTTGAATTATATAGTTAGAACAAAAAACTGTTGAAAGAAGAGAGAATATAACGGGTTGTAGCGAAGGCAGAGAGAAAATTTCAAATAATTATTCAGATGATAAATGGACTATCCGTAAATGCGCTATGGGACACTGGTAATTGGAGAAAGAGTTAGCAAAAGGCAATCAATTAAGAAATGGTACATTAGATCTTATTGAGTTTAGCTACACTCCAAAAGAAGCTCTGTATATTATATCACTTGCTAAAATCAAGTTGAAACGTCGAGCTTCTGAAAGTCTAATAATCGATTTTGCTTTTTGATAAGGTAAGAGCTTTGAGGTGTAAAATACACCCGTATCAGTGATAATGCGTAGGCAAAATAGTTAGATAACGAAGCAGATTACAGACATGTTTAAATTTGTGGTGGAAGTTAGCGAAGAAAGTAAATCATCAACGCGATTCTAAATAATGACAAATTGATACCTGCTTTAAGAACAGGTTATATAGATCGAGAATAGATAAGGAAATGTCAGTTATAAAACAAGAATTTGACTAAATGCTGCAGTAAGACCGTGATAGAGGATGAAATGTAACTTGATTTGGGCAAAATTACTAACACTGCGGGAACAATGTTGAGGCATGCAGTTAACGGAAATGATGCATAGTTGCTAGGAATAAAATAATGCTCTCCAAGGAATGAGGAAGATGGTATTAAAGTTAGGGCTTGATGCAAAGTTAGATGAATATTTAGTCGCAGCTAAAACGTAAGACATGCTCAGTGTAAACTACAACAAGCCGAATATATTCACAGATAAAACAGCTTATGTAAATAGTTGCCCAGCATATAAATCAGTTGTTAAGAAAGGAGTAAAAGTAAAAAAAAAAACACCCAATGGTTAATTTACCAGTTATTAGTGAATCCTTTAGTTCCATCAGTGTCATATTATCGGATCACTTCCAGTAACAAATCAATGAAATAAATATATTCTAAGTTTTATCTAAGCAAGAGATGACTGGATCAGGTTTTCACGGATCAGGTTTTCGGATTTAGTTTAGCAATTTTAAATCGAAGCTGGTGCAAAACTTACTAAAAGTGTCAAAAGAAAAAAAGTAAGAATTAGTATTGATCTGAGGAAGTTCAATAAAGTAAGGTTAAGTATTGATCTGAGGAAATTCAATGATGTTACCAGTATCATTTCCTCACAAGAATGATATGATAAGTGAAGTTGGTCAAGTGTAAAATATTATTTAAAATTCAAAGCACATTTATCATATTTTAACTGCGTTTGAATTTTAAATTCTGTAGACCGTACAATACCTCCAACACTATATACAACACGTTATTAAAATTAACATGTAGAAAGGCTATTTTGTAGTTGAATTTACAGAAAGAGAATAAGGAGAAAATGGCATTTTTCATCACTTATGGATTAGTTGAGATTAATGTAATGCTTCTAAACAAATGGCCCAATAATCTTTCAGAGGTTAATAAATAACGATTCAAGAAGCTTAAAGCAACCAATCACAGCTGAGCTAGATGATATAGGCATAAACACTAATGATTAGGATGAGCACCTATGAGTGTTAAGGGGAGTGCTAGAAGTAGTAGAGAAACTGACTAAACTAGAATTAAATAAAGCCAGATAAATCTAAGCTTGAGGGCAAAATTCCTATAGTATCTAGATCATATAATGGGTAAAGGACTGATCGTTTCTGTAGACACAAAGGTAAAAGCTATTAAAGATTAGGAGAAATCTAGACAAAGAAAGAAATTAGACATCATCTTGGGGTGGTAGAATGCAACATGAAGTCAGTTCTCTCATTTGTAAAAATAGGGACCTCATTAACATCATTAACCGTTGTTTAAACCGATGCATCCACTGCAGCCATAAATGGAATGCTGATTCAAATAGTCGAGTATGGCATGAGACATTCAGTAGCATATCTAAATTGAACATTATTTCAGAAAAAGTTTTAACCACCACTGAAGATGTGTTCGGTAATTTGTAGGACTTAACAAATTAAGACCCTTTCTGTCAATTAAATAATTTGTCATAAAACTACACGATAATTTAGTTGTACAGAATGAAGAGTAAAAAAAGAGAAAACTGCTTAGATGTAATCTGTTTCTACAGAAATTTAATTTTAGAGTAAATTACAGACCATCGAATGGCCAGAGAAATGCGTTTAATGTGTAGTGATATATATATGTGTACCTAAGAGTGCATAGTTTATATAACAGCTAGACAAAGACTGTCAACTGTAAAGTGATATATGTGTGTAAAGATAGTGATATTATTAATATTCAACAGAAGACTGTGAGAGGTGAAACTGGAATAACATCAATATGACATAAACACAGCTGAAATTGAATATTGTTGAATGTTTTCGGGCAAAACGAGAGATCTCCTATAACGTTAAGTGGACAAAATATCGTTTAATATGAACAAGGTAAGAAAGCGGGGAGTCTTAGAGAATTGCTCTACATCATTATAAAATTATGGTAGTGAGCTACTATAACGGCCGTCTAAAGATGGTGTGGATATTACAAAACATTTTATGTTTATAATTGCCTGCTTGTTTGGAACTAAGCACAAAGCTACTAAATAAGCTATCTCTTAACTCTACCAACCACAGACATTGAAACTCGAATTCTAAAGGTGAGTCCGCAGACATGCTGCTGTACACCTGGGGGTCTCATACCGTTGTGAAATCCGTTATATGGAAAACAGGTACAAGGTCACAAAGAAAGAAATTTTTCACCATGGATTTGAGAAAAGAATATAAAAAACAGGAGCTCAACAAAAAGGGAAAATAGACCGAAAGATATCAGGGCTTACGAATAAAGCTAGAGATATGAATGAAAAAATTAATATGGTACCAATAAGAAACAAAACAGCTTTTTCAGTCTATGTGTTCTTGACCACCAGGAACTTCTTATAATCATACTGATACGAGTCAAATTCTATCAGGAATATTTACAAGCTAAATAAACTTGATGGAATAAGAAAGGTAAAGGAAGTACGAGAACAGGACGATCGGCAATCCAAATTTATTCGTTCATTTCAAAACGAATAATTCTTTGTTTTGTTTTGAATTTCTCGCAAAGCTACACGAAGGCTATCTGCGCTAGGCGTCCCTAATTTAGCAGTGTAAGACTAGATGGAAAGTAGCTAGTCATCAACATCCACCGCCAACTCTTGGGCTACTCTTTCACAAAGGAATAGTGAGATTGACTGTGACATTGTAAAGCCCCACGGCTGAAAGGGCGAGCATGTTTGGTATGACAGGGATTCGACCCCGCGACCCTCAGACTACGAGTCGAGTGCCTTAACTGCCTGGCCATACCAGGCCAAAACGAATAAGGGTATACATTAGAACTTTAAATTATTAGAGTAATTTTGCTTTTATATGACACATTAAAATGAAAATGAAAAATGAGAAAACTGGTTACTTAATGATATATTTGTTTGTACTTTCACTCAAAGCTATACGAGGGCTATCTGCGATAGCTGTTTTTAATTTAGCAGTGTAAGACAAGAGGGAAGGCAGTATGTTATCACCACCCACCACCAACTATTGGGCTACTCTTTCACTAATAACTAGTAGGATTAATAGTCACATTATAACGCCGGCACAACGTAAAGGAAGAGTATGTTTGGTGTAACGTGGATTCGAACCCGCGACCCTTTGAATACAAATCGAGTGCCTTATCCATCTGGTCATGTTGGACCTACTTAATGATATCTAAACTGTTGGCTTCTTGAAAATATTTTCCTTCTGTTTCTCGACAGCCTAATGTGGCTAAGAAATGATTAATATTCTGAGAACTTTCAGCAACAATCATATAGCATACAGTCATGTGAAAAAGTTAGGACACTCTATGAAAGCCTGTGCATTTTTGTAAGATGTTTGGATAGATAGATATTTAATCTCAATTTTAACAATACTGAGAGACTATTGAAATATAACTAAACAATTGAAACTGAAGAAAAGACTTTTCAAGATCTTCTGTAAATGTAATTTTACACAAATGCATACACCCTACCTCCTAATAGCTAGTGTTACCCTTTTTGGTTGAAATAACTGCAGTGAGACGCTTCTTGTCAATTTGTCTCTGACATCGGTCTGAAGAAAGTTTGTCCCACTCATTAATGCAGAATTCTTTCAACTGTGAGATGTTTGAGGGGTTTCTTGCATGGACAGCCCGTTTCAAGTCACCAACAGCATCTAAATGGGATTAAAATCTGGGCTTTGACTCGGCCATTCCGGGACTCTCCATTTCTTAGTGTTTAGCCAGTCCTTGGTGGATTTACTGACGTGTTTTGGGTCATTGTCGTGTTGCAGGGTCCGGTTTCGCTTCAGCTTTAATTTTCTTACAGATGGTCTCCCACGATCCTCAAGCACCCTCTGATACACAATAGAATTTATGGTGGATTCTGTGACTGTTAGCTATCCAGGTTCTGCTGCAGCAAAGAAACCCCAAACCATGACACTTTTACCTCCATGCTTCACAGTTGGTATGAGGTTCTTTTCCTGGAATGCTGTATTTGATTTACGCCAAACATGTTCCCTGTTATGATGTCCAAATAATTCAATTATTGGACTCATTTGTCCAAATAACATTATTCCAGAAGTCCTGATCTTTGTCTACATCCTTTCTGGCAAACTCAGTCTGGCTTTGATGTTTCTCTTAGAGAGCAAATGTTTCCTCCTTGCACGCCTCCCATGCAAATTAAACTTGTGCAGTTTCTTTCTGATTGTAGAGGCATGCACTTTCACATCAACAGTAGACAGAGCCTGCTGTAGGTCCCGTGATGACATATTAGAATGTTTATAAATCTCTTTTAGCATCTTGTGGTCTGCTTTTGAGTTGAATTTGCTTGGACAACCAGACCTGGACATGTTGGCAGTTGTTTTTAAAGTCCAAAACTTGTTGACTATTTTCCAGACAGTGGAATCGCTGATTTCAAAATCTTTTGGGATTTTTTTTAAATCCCTTACCAGTCTCATAAGCTGCTACAACTTTCTTTCTGAAGGTATCAGAAAGCTCTTTTACTCTCATCATGGTTCTCACTCTCACTTCAACAGTCAGAAGCACACCGAACTAAATGTCTGAAGTTTAAATACGGCAAGCCTCATTCAAAATGCTAAGTAACGATCTTTTAATTATGTGCACCTGGTGCAATACATTTGTGTGTGAGTTGACCCATTTTAAGTGAGAATAAATGTGGAGGTGTCCTAACTTTTTCCTCAGTTAGAATATAAATTTTTGTAGAATTTAATTTACAGAAGATCTTGAAAAGTCTTTTCTTCAGCTTTAATTGTTTAGTTATACTCCTATAACCTCTCAGTATTGTTAAAAATTGAGATTAAATATCTATATATCCAAAAATGTCACAAAATACACAGGCTTTCATTGGGTGTCCTAACTTTTTGACATGACTGTATATATATATATATACATACAATGTACAATTTAATCATCTTATTTGTTCGTGTTTTTTTAACATTCTTAAACTACTGGAAAAAGCGCCTGGCTTTTTTGAGAGGAGTGCAGTCTTTAACACTAATTTGTTAGTTGGTTTGTATTATTTTCTTTCTGGGGCACAAATAAACGTTGAGAAATGCGGTGTATATTTCTTACGACTCATTACTCGGCATTATTTCCACGAGATTTTACTTGTCAAACAATTCAGTCGAAATGTTAAAACTCTCATGTCGTGGATCCTTAACAGGAGCATTAGCTAAGCCTGCTGTCAGTGACGGCGGCCTCTCCAAATGATCTCTATTCTCAAACGAAATGAGAGGTAATAGTTGGGGATTATAGATGCATCCATGATTCAGGGTAGTTGACCTTCTGAGATGAAACAGATTTAGTGGAACTTCCTTGTCTTTGTTAATAACATTTACTTTATGAAATATCATAAGTAAGTCCTCAATATCTCGAATTTGAAAGCAGGGAATTTTTATACGGTGTTATAAGTTAACATATTGCGGATGATAAAAATAATGAAAACAATTGGATTTATCATTTTATTCTTTGTTGAAAACCGTTTAATGTTAAGGTAAAAGTTGAAACAATTTTTCACAAATAATTAAGCTGTTGTCAATTTCATTAGATATTTGTAATAAATTTGTCTTTACCAAATAGAGGAAAATATGGAAACAGAATTTTTACTATATAATCATGTGATTCTGTAAATAAGCACTGTAAATTATACAAGGTTGTTAACGTTATCTTTCAACAGAATAAACTGAATATTGCATTATGAAGTTTGCAAACTCTTTTTGTTAACCTAAGATGACCAAAGAAGAACGAAACGTTGATCTGTACTTTGTACAGAAACTTTGTTTCTATTATCATAAATAGGCTTTCTACACTCTTGTCTACTGTGGTGAATCACATCCCAGATTTTAATGTTGTAAGTCTGTAAACGTACCTTTGACACACTGTGGGACTTTGTTTAAAAAAATTATGTTCTGGAAAGCTTTTTATTTTAAAACGTCACTATAAGCATTGTTATTCATTGGGTTCCTTTCGTTTATATTTATAATTACCAGACTACCTCATGTTATTCTCTATCAACTGATCAAGAGTAGTCATAGAGGCACCTCATGTTATTCTCTATCAACTGATCAAGAGTAGTCATAGAGGCACCTCATGTTATTCTCTATCAACTGATCAAGAGTAGTCATAGAGGCACCTCATGTTATTCTCTATCAACTGATCAAGAGTAGTCATAGAGGCGGCGGGATGTTGCTGGCTAGTCTTTCTTCCTCCAGGTTAACAATCCTAAATTAAGAGCAAAAAATATTATTATTTTGATCCAACCATTTAACCAATGCAGCACACAAACTGTCATTTATTTGAAAATAACAAATTTTGATCAGCAGAGGAACCTGAAGTAAATTATATATAATTTTCATAAAACTTAGAAGTTTTTAAAAAAGAACAAGAAAAATCTTCTCGAAGTTGTTATCATGTTTAGCATGGCAATTGTTGAAGTCACTAATTTTAAGATATATACGCTGCTAAATGTGTTACATGCATGATATTGGTGTATTTTTCTCTCTCACTATTTTATAGATGTTCTTCGTGAATGAAAGTTTAATTAAAACCCTCTTGATATACAATATATTAATTAACATCGGCGTTACGATGTTCCTCCTTCGTCAGGGAATTTTAATCAATTTCTAAATTGATTAGGTTAGTAAACATTTAGAGAAAAACAAAAACGTAGTGAAATTCGTACGTGTTTTGTCATCAATAACCTTTAAGAAAATTACAAATTTGGCCCTTGGTAACAACGTTAAAAAATTATTCGAACGCTTATCATTGTGTTTACCACGACTACTAATACAAGGTTCCGTTTAAATAAAATATTCAACAATTACATTAACAAACCAACGTGAAAAGTTAAACGTTATCATATGTAATAAATAAGAATCATATGATTCTCAATTGTTTGTTATTTGTTTTAATTTTTATTTTGAACTTAATTTCTGTGTTACGGTTACAGCTCATTTTTACCAGTATTTTTGAAAGGTACTTTGCTCTTTATTTCCATTTTCCTTTGCTCTTATGTGATCAGAGATACATGAATAAAATGTCTTGTCCGTTTCTTTAATACAGACCCCTTCTTTCAAAATGAATTTTTAAGTTGCTTTTATACATCCGCGCATTGCATGTCTTTGAACAGAAGCGTTTTATTCATAACGACTTCATGTATGACGTTTTGCAATGTTGTTTCTTATGTAAGTCTATGTTATACGTTCTTTATTTATTTGTAAGGACGGCCATTTTGTGTCAAATTGTTTTTGTTTGTAATTAAGTACAAAGGTAAACAGTGAACTATTTGTGTCCACCACGGGATTGTAACTATATTTTCAATATCATAAGCCTAAATACTTACCACTAAGTCACTGGGGAACATCAAAAATGGTTAAAAACTCAATTTGATATTTGAATAATGATAAACGACAGAATTTGATTGAGGAGTTTGAGTGCTTAGAAAAAGATGTTTCATTTTTTTGGGTCTGACATAGTCTGGTGGTTAAGATACTCAACTTTCAATCTGTGGGTAGCAGATTCGAATCATTTTCATCACATGTGCTCGCCCTTTCACCCGCGAGAAGACTATGTAGTGGTCAATCCCACTATTCGATGGTAAATGAGTAAAATTAGAAACGACTAACGTAAATAGCTGCCATATGGCACAGTTAGTATTGACATAACAATAATTAAGTTTAACTATCTTTCTGACATCATATTTTTTGGGATTAATTAAGTGACTGGTATTAATGCTGTTATTCATGTGTATGTTGGTGAGATTAATGATATAATATAAGCATGTGAAAAAAGTAAATTGTTACAATTATCATTTACTTTCTCATGTTGCATTTAGTTCCATTTTGATATTTATTTATGTTGTTCACCCACTTTTGAATTGGTTAGTTGTTACTCCTACTGCCACGAGCCCGGCAAACATGTTAAGGCGTGCGACTCGTAATCTGAGGGTCATGGATTCGCATCCCGGTCGCGCCAAACATGCTTGCCTTTTCAGCCGTGGGGGCGTTATAATGTGACGGTCAATCCCACTATTCGTTGGTAAAAGAGTAGCCCAAGAGTTGGCGGTGGGTGGTAATGACTAGCTGCTTTCCCTCTATTCTTACACTGCTAAATTAGGGACGGCTAGCACAGATAGCCCTCGAGTAGCTTTGGGCGAAATTAAAAACAAACAAAGAAACGTACTGCCAGGAGGCGTTGTTTGGTTTGAGCTTTATTCTCCAGACAGTGTTCTGTAAAGATCAATATGATTTTTTCACACAGAATTACTGACTGTTTAACATTATACCGTTTGACCTCTAAAAATTTCAAAAGAATAAGTTAGTTAGATTAGTGCTACATTTAAATATAGGTTGCTAGAGGTAAATAAAAAAAACAAACCAAGCATGATACACATCTGTAATATTTATGATTATCACATGTTGTAGTTGAGATTACCATGTGCAGAAAGTTTTGTCTACTGTAGCAGTTGAAGATAAAAGTAATATAACTTCAAACGTTTAAAACTGAGCAGAAAAGAGATTCGAAACTTTTAATTTACTAACACAAAGAAACTTGATTTGTTAATATGATTGTCAAAGTTTGATTTTTGTATCAACTTATCTTCAACTGAAACTTACAGGAAGCTCAACTGATGTAGGAGTACAAATCTGACCAAAGCAACTTCGAGACTGTAAATGAGCTACAATTATTTTTGCTAGCAAAGACAGAATTAACCCTTACATACAACTTGACCACGGCCTAAAAGCATAAAATAGTTGCATACATACGGTACACAAATTTGAAAATTATCTTCTGTCCAGCCTTTATAAAACCTAGAATTATATTATTGAGTGCTTTGTAATTAATTCGACCAACAGCCAGTAAAAGTCAGTTATTTCGAGTCCTAAACTCAATGAACCAATAAAATCACAAAATTAATCTAAAGGTGGAGAGAAAATAGGTGCACCAACCTTCAAATGCTGATTTTGTGAATGATTAGACAACTTTCTTAAGCACAAATCATCAATATGGACTATCTTTTCTGAGTCTAGCTCAGAAAATCGAAATCTAGAATGTTGCGTTACACTTGCGCCAACCAACCCACCAAAGAAAGGCTGAAAAAATTATTAGAACAAATGACTGTCATTGACGTAACATTATGACACAATTAGATGACTACTCTTAGTTTCTTCTTTTTACATGTTATTGCACTTTAGAAAGAGATCGTACATTATTCTCGTAGAAGGAAACCCAGACAACTTAAAAGTTACACAAAAGTCCTTGACCTATAGAAAATTGATTCAACTTAAAGAGGGAAAATTAATGTAATCATACCTAACGTACTGAAAGTTCTTACAACTTTCAGAAATAAATAAAGTAAGGTGCAGTTAATATTGGGATATTAAAAAAAAATAAACAGACATTGCAGTTTTGACACATGTAACCCAGCATCGTCAGAAAGAGAGTTATTTGAACAAGTGTATGTGTGTCTTTATACATACAAGAAGGTTCATGTATTTCTGCTTATGTAATAAATTAAATAACATTTGTTTTGGGTTTAAAAACTTCACATTCCTTGTCACGGCGAATTTTAACTAATCGTAGTGATTTCTAGATTTATCTATTTAGTCTAAACATTTTTTTAAAGATCAGTTCTACTATTTCGTTAGTAAAAAGATTATTTTTAATTACCCGTAGCACCACTGCATTACAACCGCATGTAACGTATTTGTGAAGTCATAGGTACACCCTGAGAACGGATAAAATAAAGTTTTGCATGATAAGAAACAAAGGCGAAATTGGAAAATCATGACCTCTATCGCTAATCTACACGCATAAAGAATAAAAATTTCGCGAAGTTGGAAGTTGCATATCTCGTAATAAAAAGGTTTTTCCAGTATCATATAAATAAGAGTTCCGTTATAGTATAATATACATAAATATATAGAAAGAGCTGAGTGGTTATGATAGAGAGCTAAAAATTATATGCTTTAAAATAAAAATTGAACCAAGGGATATTTGTCAAAAGAGGGGTTAAAATTGTTTGATTCATATTATTCTCATTTAGTGTGTTTGTGTGTTTTATCATAGCAAAGTCACATCAAGCTATCTGCTGAGTCCACCTTTCTTATTTAGTTTTATATCTATTATTCATGAGTAACTCTATAAAGATACTTGCTACAGAAAAAGATCGAAATTGTTTTACCAAGTCTTGAATTGGAAGCTGACAGGTTTAAATGCTAAACCGTTAAGCTAATCCCTTTTAATAGTCGAAGAAATCTGAAGTGTGCATGACAAGGTAAAATAAACAGTTTTATTGAGGTCATTTTTACATGCTAATTTAGGATGAAAAATGTGTGTGAAATTTAGTGCACTAAAAAGTGGTCATAAAAATAAATATGTCATGCGAGTCTTCACTCATTATATCAGTTTGATGGTGTGCATTATCAATGTTACATTAAAATGCTGATTTTACTGTTTTAAAAAGCGGAATCTGTATGTACAAAGAAACAATGTCATAACTAATAAATTAGGACTGGGATTAAGCAATATGATATTACTAAACAAAATATCTTGATTTTTTAACACATAAACAAAATAATGACGTTGTGTATCAACTAACGTAACGATGGCTACTTAAATGCAATTCCATTTCAATGATTCGAAGCTAGCAAGATCAATCTTGACATGCAGATCCGGGTTAACCCAAGGGTAGGTGATGTTTATGCTAATGAAGTGTTCAACGCGCCCGGCAGGTTACTCGGAATGAAGATGGTCAAGAAATGGATTTTCAGTGTCTCCGAACCTGCATCTGGAATCTCATATACCATGTTTAAAATGTTCATTCTTCAACTTATAAACTCGCTAGGCCGGGCCTGGCCAGGTGGTTAGGGCGCTTGGCTTGTAATCTAAGCGTTGCAAGTTCGAATCCCCTTCACATCAAAAGTGCTTGTTCTTTCAGCCCTGTGGATATTATAACGCTTTTGGTCAATCCCACTATTTGTTTGTAAAAGAGTAACCTAAACTTTGGCGGTGGATGGTAATGACTAGATTTCTTTCCTCTAGTCTTATTACACTGCCAAAGCAGAGATGGCTAGCACAGATAGCCTTTGTTTAGCTTTGCTCGAAATTCGGATCAAACCAATTGGACCTAATGTGTCACAATTGCTCAAACACTGCGGGTAAATCGAGGGCTTTTTTGTTTGAGTACAGATCCTAGTTGTGATAGTTATAGAAGTAATTAGGATAATGGAAGAGCCAGGGCGATACATTACGACCTTTTTAATCCCGTTATAAAAGTCGATTATTTTTACACTAAGTATATCTGATATAGTCATGTAATTTAATTACAGTTTTAAAGTGTGTGGGCTGTTTGAAAAACAACTGCTAAAAATACAGGATAAAATGAAAATAATTTGATATATATTGTAGTCCTAAGTACTGCTGTAGTGCAACACATTGAATATCTTAACGATCTCTTATAATCTAAAGAGTTAGTTATCAAACTACAAGCATGACCACACAACGACAACAAGAAACAAACTTATATAACATAATTATTGTTCAAGATAATTACCAGATTTACAAAGCATACATAGCATTTGTGTTTTTCTGGCTTTAAACATGCTTTTAGTCTCCTTTGCTTGGCTGTTATAAATAATAAGTATTTATTCAAATACCACAACTAATAATGTTTAGTTGTTGATGGAGACAATGAAATACGAACTTTTCAATAACAGAGGAAGTGGTGTATCAACAAATCATGACAATATTGACCATCTTCGAACTTCCTAGTAAATATTCACAGTGTCGTATGTAATTGTCAGGAATTTCATATTGGAAATCCTAAAGAACTTTAGAAACAGAGACGGTGAATAAAAGTTCTTAAAGGAGAAATCCCCTATAACTAACAGTGTTAGATACAGGACTAATTTGACAAATACAAATTACCAATTACAAACTACATAATTATCCGTCAAATAAAAATTAAAATTATACATAAGACATAAAATACTTTTATGACTCATTTGTACTCACATTTAATGCGAGGAAAACTGATTATCTCTATAGTTTTACTTCGCTTATCAAAGGAAAGATAAGCTTCTCAAAGAAATTACATTGTTTCTTTAGTCGTAGAATATTAATTCCTCTTATCTGTCTGCGTATTCCATTAGTTTTATTATTTCATAAAATATATTTTCTTTCTCTCAGAATGATGCACTTTAATTTAAGCTAATCCCATTTAGTTTTCTTTTTGTTTTTCTTATCTTTTAGTATTTTTATCATGGCTGTTTTCTATATTTTATAGTTTTTTCTATTATTATTTTTTTCTGTACATAGAAATTCACAACTACAGGAAGAAAGAGATAAAAATCTTTAGTCACCAAACTATGATGACGATGCATTTTTTCGACGGTATGTTTAACACCATCTAGGTAATGAGGTTACGTTTTTCTCTCAAAGTTCTATTTGGTACGTGACAGATTTTAAAATATAGTCCACTAACATTGCTGACAATACGTCCCTAGGGAATTTTTATTCTTGAGTAGATAAATTTTCTCCGTGAAAGTTAATAGAGTCCTATAGATGTGTAGATTTGGTCGATCTTCATTAACGCCAAGTACGATTTCGAATTTGTTTTTAGTTTATTCTACACAGTTAGGAACGAATGACTGAGGACTGTTTTAGAAATAACACTGTAGTTTTTCTTTCACATATATATATATATCTTATGAGTTCCAACCAGCAAAAAAAGAGGTAAATCTTCAAATGAAAGTAGTTTCTGGTTATTCGGTTATATTCTGTATGATATCATTTAGGTTCAGATACTGTACACATTAACAATAAGAAAACACAGCATATCGTACATATTTAATTACTACATATATAAAGTATGTGTAAAATAAAAACCTTCATACTTTGTTTATTTTATTTTTTAGAATTATCGTCGCTACGTGCTGACGATCCATACATGAAGAGACTATGATGCCTCATGTCTGACCAGTGTTATGTAATATCTGATAAGTTCTTATACCTAATTCACTTTTTCAGAATCTTTTCAAGTGTTTGATATTTAAAATTACGTCAGTATTTTCTTCTGTATAACTAGTTGATATTAGTATATATATATTTTCAGTTTGGTGTAGACAACTTTTCTTATTAAAAATAAACATAATTATTCACATAAACCTTATTTTTCTCTTGCCACCAATAGAAAATTCAACTAGCTTTATTGTATGAAAAAAAAAAGAGTAAGATAAAATAAGATATGACGTTTGTCTCATTCAACTCAAACGTTTAATATTCTGATTAGTAGCTGTTTATACTGCATAACAACAGAATAAAACAATCGTATATAAAATGGAATTTTGCCTGGTAAGCAGTTCCGTGGTCTAAACTTTACTAATTTTCAGTTTTCACTCGTTTTGAGATCTTACAGCATTATCACTGCATCGATTTTCTCTTCTAAGATATTCTGTAGTTTATTAAAGTATGAAACATTGCTTGAACGGCAAAACTAATTTTTTACTCGTTCGTTGACTTTTTATTTAGTGTAATTGAATCTTGATAACAAAAGGTGCCGCTCTACAGTTAGCTGAAACATAGTTTGAAAAAAAATGAAATGGAATAAAAGAATTAGTTAGCCAGTTATTCCTACATATTTGGAAATATAATATGTACAAAATACAGCAAAACAAATTACGCTGAATGTAATTCAACTTTAACGAAAGCAGTTTTCCTTTATTTGTCTGTAATTGTGTTGACTTGGAACAATATCTTAAAGAAAACGCTGGATTCTGATATAGTTATGAGATGTTCAAAGAAGTTATTACTTTAAGATTTGTTTGAAAAACTTTATGAAAAATATCTGATTTGATTTACTATAAGATATAACTTTTCTAAATATTTTATTATTGTTTTCTGTAACTTTTTAATTTAAGATACCCAACAATCCTAGTCAAGACGTGTCGACGCATTGCCACTCATTTATAAACTACAAATTAATAACTAGACAGCAGTAAAGTATTTCGTGTCCAAAGAGCACTGTCGTACGTAATTACGATCTACGTGTCAGCATGGTTAGAAGTCATCGTGTTAACATAGAACTAATCTGTTTATAAACATACAAGTGCAAATTGCTAGAAGAAAAATTCATTATTAATAAAGTGTTATACATGTTTTAGACCATGAATCATTTAAAGTTAACCAAAATATACACATTTATTTCATCAAGTTTATGATCAGCATCGTGTAGTGCATTTACACAATGTAGTTCAGTGTACTTTGAGAGAAGAGACTTTCCAAATTTTTTTACAGTTAATTAAAGTACAATAACCTTTGCTAAATATTTTACACTTAATGAAGGTAATATTTAAAAGCAGCATATACAGAATTTTTGACATTTCCAAGCAAAATAATTTTGTTCCAGTTTGCTTTCAATAATTCACATTGTGTTTCTGCAACAACTGTTTAAACTAGGTATACGCGAATCATGCACACAAAGTCATGGTATTGCCCAGTTTTGTGGATTTTTGTGTTCTACATTGGCGTGTTAAACTTGTCAATTTTAGTAAAAGATATTTTCAAACGAAAAACAAATATAATTTCCCACTTTTTTAAGCAGTTTATAAATGTTTGCTGTCATTTTGCGACCACGCTTACTTTACCATTTTCCCCTATAAAATTATACATAGGACATTTAAATTAATTTATAATTTAGCTTACAAGTTATGGATTGATGAACTCACTTTAAAAACATTATTTACTAATCTTTAAATGCTCATTCTAAAAAATGCCGAGACAGAACGAATGTCGTAAAAAATTAAGAAAGATACAATGGAATTTTACAAAACATATCATGAGAAAAGGAGAGAATGAAAACATCATTATGACAGGCAAGATCCTAAGAAAGGAAAGAAAAGGAAAACAATGACAGATGACGTTAATAACAATTGCCGAAAAACTAACAATTATCATTATGGAACTGATAAGAACAATTGGAGATGGGATCAGCTTAAGACCATGCTTATCAATGTTATAGATGGGTATGATATACTGGTTAAACTTAAGAGCTATAAACCTTTATCATAACACAAAGCGTCCTTGGTTGCTCGTCTATATATATTTGTATTCACTAACAGTTGTCGGTGGAAGCACGACATGGTCAGGTGGCTAGGGCGCTCGACTCGTAATTTGAAGGTCGTGGGTTTCTAACTGCATTATGACATTGTAATTCAGATTCTAAGATTAAATCCAAAATGCGTATTTAAAAATGTGTTTCGACATGGCCACGTGGTTAGGACGCTCGATCGTAATTTGAGGTCCGCGAGATCGAATTACTATCACACCAAACATGTTCGTCCTTTTAACCATAGGGTCGTTATAATTTGACGAAAAATCCCATTATTTGTTGGTAAAAAAATAGCTCAAGAGTTGGTTGTAAGTGGTAATGACTAGCTGCTTTCTCTCTACTCTTATAATACTAAATTATGGACGGCTAGCGCAGATAACCTTCATGTAGCTTTGCGCGAAATTCAAAAACAAACAAAAAGCAAAATAAACCAAAATGCAATTACATGAGGCTACGTATTCAGAACTATGTTATCCTATTTTAACGATACATCTTTGAAATTACAGCCTCCTACTGGTATAGTTGTAAACCTTCGGATTTACAACGCTAAAATTAGGGGTTCGATTCTCCTCGGTGGACACAGCAGATAGCCTGATGTGACATTACTATAAGAAAATATACACTCAAAATTGCAAAATTGTGTTCAATAGTATTTGATTAAAGCAATCTGTTAGTCCTCGTGTAGCTTTACGCAAAATTAAAGAAAAAAACTTAAAATGTTTAGTGGTTATATCTTCCCGAAAATAATATCAAGTCTCTACCCTGACGCTTTGAGATCTGAGTGTTTTGATTGAAGGTACCTTTCGTATGGTTAGATTTATTGCAGGCAAAAATCAACTACTGTATCAAACAGTTTTAAACTTCAGTACTTTCTATAGAGCATGTAGAACAATCTTTTTGCTTATAGCTCTTGACCGATTTAAGGTATAATTATGTCTGCAGTTATTGGGCATTCCCTTTTCTATGTACATATAATATTTGTATGAAAAGTCTTAAAACTTTAAGTACTTCAGTCAGCTCCATACACATATTACAATTACTCGTTATTATCCACGCAACTACTCGTTGAGCAATGTCATTACATATCTTTTTAATTTTTCTATTTTGTAAATATTCCCTTTCCAGAGTCCTAGTCATTTTACAGCGTTACAGAAGTACTTAATGAGCAGTACATAATTATATTGTGACGCTTATGAAAATCAAGTGGCACTAAATTGTGAGTTATATTTTTCCACTCAAAAAGGTGCTCCAACGACATCCCTAGAGAAAGTCAATCTCAATTCAACACTTCACAAGTCAAACCTTAAAATTCATCATCAATACCTTCTAGGTTTTGATACCTCAGACATGTTTTTAGATTTTCCAATATTTCAATTTCCGAACTTACTGGTAATTTTAACCATACCAAGAAGAAAATTTTTATGGATGCTCCAATCATTTAAGTTGATATCTATATGGCTCAACAAAATAAAAGTAATACTGCACCACTGGGTATGAATGAAATATCTTACAATTTCATCGTGGTCAGAGGAAGTTATTTTTGTTTCTCATAATGCTCTTTAAAGTTTCTATTCACATTTAGTTTTACTCATAATTTTGAAAGTTTCCGGGTTATCCTATTTTTTTGCAATTCAATAAACTTACTTCATGTATAAATTCTTACTGTCCAACCACTCTCCGACGTGTACTTATCGTCTAAATATTTCTTAGACGATAACGTATTTTGCAAAGTGCAAAGGTTAATTTTGCCCTCTGCTGTCTATACAGGATCAACTTCTCCAATTTTAGATACCATTACCAATCGTTTTAATACACTTTATTCTTCGATTTTGAAAAATGTTTTGACTTTATATCGCTTGATAGATTTTCAAAATACATTCTATGTCCATACCACTTAAGTATCTTTGAAACATGAATTCATTCTTTATGGAAAGTCAGGCAGACACCTATATATAAAAGCACCTTTACACGACTCTATGATCTTCATGAAAGTGGTTCACCATGTTTGATTTTCTCGTCTCTTTTCTGTGTTTTGTACATTTCAAAATGGTGACAGCCTCCATTTCCTACTGATTTTTCATCAACCTGATCACATTGTAACAGTGGCTATCTGCTCGTCTATGGTTACTCTAAACACGGTTCTACAAACAATAGTGAATCACTTTTTGTATAACGCAAGTAATGATGTCTTGCACTCAATACACATAAAACCATCTATTATGTTTGATCCAAGGTGAAAAAAAAATCTTCAATGTCTAAAGAGACCATGTTCAAATACAATTATCTAACACAGTAAGTAATTGGATGCACCTTCGATAAGCTTCAAGAATGGAAGGCTCACCTCTCAACACACAATGTTAAGGTCACATAGCAACTCAATATTCTACGATGCCTGACAGCAATCGCTTCAAGATGAAGGTTGGAAACCACATTTTCTTCTTTATTCTCACACAGGTTTTATTAAATCTTGCATTTTCCCATGATCTACTTGTTTTTGTTTTTTAATAAAAAAAAATTATGTTCTAACTCAACATGCTTTCTATTTGAGTTTTAAATCAAATTATCCAGTCCATCCTAGCAGTTGTATGATCACACCATATTTTCAAACGTTCTTCATTATCTTTTGAAGCTTCGAATTAAATATATTAATACACTTTCCATATTATCAATGACTTACTTAACTACATATTAAACTCTCTAAAGAATGAGAGAATTGGCCTTTAGAACACAACGCCCTTGGAATAACTATTACGTTTGGCAACAGTTTTCGATCCCATAATTCTCAGATTATGAGTCGAATGTTCTAACCACCTAGAATCCCGGACGCACCAAACATGCTCGCCCTTTCAGTCGTGGGGACGATTATAATGGGATGGTCAATCCCATTATCATTGGTAAAAGAGTAGCCCAAGAGTTGGCGGTGGGTGGTGATGACTAGCTGCCTTTCCTCTAGTCTTACACTGCTAAATTAGGGACGGCTAGCGCAGATAGCCCTTGTGTAGCTTTGCATGAAATTCAACAACAAACAATTGTAACTTCAAGTGCACGTTTTTTATAGCAGAGCTACAGTGTTTACTCAGGGTAATCGAACCCTTGATTTTAGTGTTGTAAATTCGTAGGTTTTCCATTGTAACAGAAGGGGTCGGAAATTCCACCGATGTAGCATTAAAATATAATAACATAATTCCAAATACGTAGTCTTACACAGGGGAAAATTTACGGATTTACAGTGTTAATATCGGGGGTTCGATTCTCCTCGGTTGACTCAGCATATAACTCGATGTAGCTTTGCCATAAGACAAAACACACAAGTAGCCTTACTTAATTGAAGCTAGAAGGGATAAGAAGTAATATTTAAACGTTTTTTTCCATAATTTTATTGGGTATTTGAAAAGACTAAAGAAAAATAAATTCCAACAAAAGAGAAAATAGAATTTACTACAAAATTTCATTATGTTCTGAGTACAAGAACAAAGTCAATATGTAAGTCATAAAAATTTCAAAAGACATACAAGACAGAATTTAAAAATTAACCAAGTAATTATAAAAAATACTTGATTGTTTGTTTTTAAATTTTTGAAGGCAGCTAGTCATCACCACCCACCACCAACTGTGGGGCTACTCTTTAACCAACGAAAAGTGGGATTGACCGTCACATTACAACCCCCCACAGATGAAAGGACGAGCATGTTTGGCAAGACGGGGATGCAAACGCGCGATTCTCAGATTACGCTTGGCCATGCCGGGCCAAAATATTTGATTAAGTGGAATTTTTTTATTTTTTATTAAAACAAACGTCATGTCTTTAGAGAGCATATATTTTTATAAAGATAGTTTTTTCTGCTAAAGAAAAGTTACTGAACTTATTTTATAATAGAAGTCTCAATAATTTTTACATAGAGTAATTTTAAGAAGGATTTTGTTGCTTTTATAAATTACAAAAAAATAAGTAAAATTAAGTGCATTAACAAGGAAAGTAGTAAATAAAAACTATTAAGAATAAAAATTTTACGTGAAGTGATGATTTTATTTGCATTTTCTACTTTAATTTATCAAAATTAACTGAAATTATTTAATCAAAGGTTGCACAGAAAATTTAACTGCGGCGTCATCAAAACAAAAAGAAAAATTAATATTAATATTTAAATATATATTTTTACATTATACAATGAAATATACAAATTTCTATACCTGATATCACAGTCAAACGGACGTATTATGTGTGGCCTGGCATGGCCAAGCGCGTAAGGCGTGCGACTCATAATCCTAGGGTCACGGGTTCGCGCCTGCGTTGCGCCAAACACGCTCGCTTTCCCAGCTGTGGGGACGTATAACGTGACGGTCAATCCCACTTTTCGTTAATAACAGAGTAGCCCAAGAGTTGGCGGTTGGGTGGTGATGACTAGCTGCCTTCCCTCTAGTCTTACAATGCCAAATTAGGGACGGCTAGCATAGATAGCCCTCGAGTAGCTTGGTGCGAAATTCTAAAACAAACAAACGTATTATATGTATGAAAATATGCCATTAGAACCAAAACTTCAAATAGTTACTGCATGAAAAGCAAAATCAATTTCTAAATCATATTGACAATAGTCGCTAGCATGAATACTGTTAACGATTTTGGAGTTTTTTTAGTCGATATATAAATACATATATTTGAAAAATAATTACTGATGCTAGAGCACTTAAATTTGTTGAAGGGTATGGTATAAATAATTACATCCAAAAAACGGCAGATATTTTTGTACAGAGTTATACATTTTACCACTTTAATACTTCAGTTCGCCATTAACCAAAATGTTGACACAAAATATCTTTCCGCTATGTTTGCTTTAAACTTTTCAACAGCATTAAGCTGCCCAACTCGATATCATAATCTTACGATATTATACATATAAAATGAATCTTATCTGTGCTTTGGTAAATGGGTTAACTATTATTCCATGACGACTTTCGGTTGCAATATGCTCCAAGAAATTGTGTTAAAACAGAATGTATAGGAAAAACTGCATGAACCACATTGAGATTGAGACTGGTACACCTTTAATGTAGATCTGCAGTGAGGGAATTATTTTATTTAATTAAGTGTTGAATGAACAATTTTGCAAGATTTTGTTATATATTTATAAATGTGCTATCTATTTGTACAGATGAAATAAGTGATTACACAAATTCGATTACAAATTTTTATTTTATTTTTTTATTAAAATAAGTTAAATCGCTCGCAAGAAAGTCTTATGTTGAAATACAATGTGTCGGTTAATCCCCATTTCTTCAAGCAATCATTTACAATTCCACAATGAAAGAGCCACAGCTCAACAAAAGGAATAAATGATTGTGTTTATGGCCACGCGCTAGACATTTACATGAACCAAGTAATGTAATGTCAACCTTGTAGAAAAAGAGTTTGTGTTATGGTTATAGTTCAAGGTATCGCCTATTTAAGAAAACTGCTTTCAATTCTGTATATCTAGAAAAATTTATTCATGGAAAAGTATTAAAATATGATATTTATGTAAAAGATGACATTTGACATTTTGGAACTTTCAAATGGTAAAGTATATTATAAACTGCAAATGTATATATGTGTGTGTGTGTGTAAATGATCATTATAAACAGCTAGTAAACTAAATAAATTTGCACTTCACTGGGAATCTTTGAAAAATAAAACTGTTATGTTACATGTTAAAACTGAACCAAATAGTGAGAATGGATCGAAACACCCTTTACCTTTTCGCAGTATTCGGTTTAGGCCCGGCATGGCCGAGCTCGTTAAGGCATGCGCTCGTAATCTGAGGGTCGCGGGTTCGCATTCCCGTCGCGCTAAACATGCTCGCTCTTTAAGCCATGGGGGCATTATAATGTGACGGTCAATCCCACTATTCGTTGGTAAAAGAGTAGTCCAATAGTTGGCGGTGAGTGGTGATGACTAGCTGCCTTCCCTTTAGTCTTACACTGCAAAATTAGGGACGGCTAGCACAGATAGCCATCGAGTAGCTTTGTGCGAAATTTCAAAACAAGCAAACAAACAGTATTTGGTTCGCTTTCGTAGTTAATTTTTACGGTTATTAACACATTTTCCCTCAAAAATGCACAATTACATAACAAATATAATATTGAAAGTATCTGCAGAAAAAAATAATACACTTTTCTGCAATTGTAATGGTTAAACATATTTATTTACATAGATCCCTTAAACTTCAGCAATCAACTTATGAAGTTAAACTTAATATTGTTGTATATTATTTAGAGAATCAATTAACTGTTCTTTTCAGGAAACTTACATGATATACAATATATAAAATATATAAAAGGAATTGCTCTTAATGTTTTACCAATACAATTTTAGAAATTGCAAAACACATGTCACACAAATTAGATATAGAAGCAAAATTAATCACCATGTTAAATATACACTAAATCAATACTTTAAAATTACAATCATTTGTACTAGCTGTTCTGTTCAATGTTTATGAAAATAATATAATAAATGTGTTAAAGCATTTAAGCATTATTTAAATGTGTGAGTATTCTCTTACAGAAACACATGCGACAGATTTAAATATTTAAATGAAAAACGTAAAAATAGGCTGAGACAAATCGAAATTTGTATACCACCCTATGGATGTATGATACCACTGTCTATCTATTGAAATACCATCCACTTTTGCAAAATACACAAATTACTTTTTTGTATTGCCACTCATTCATAAAATTTTAGTTAAACAATCCACCTTGTATAGCTATCCACTTATAGAATCCTTGTAAGACAATCCGCCCAGTAACACCATCTACCTAAAATACATTAGTAACACAAGTCACTTAGTAACTCTAGCTACCTTTGAATGTAATGTTTAATTACGCGCTCTTTTTAGGATAAAGAGATGATGTATATTAATTATACCAATGATTTATCAATGAGTGTTTTACGTATAAAACACCAGAAAATGCAAGATGTATGTCATTTGACTAAAGGATGAAAGTTATAGATAAGGAGTGGTCAGAGCACAGTCGTTAATGTGGCAGAATTCTTGATGTTTAAACGTAATGCTGCTTCCCAAATAAGGCACTATGATGGGGAAGGTAACTCACGATATTACTGTTTTAAGAGAGAATTCGTATAAGTGAAGGAAAGAAAAAAAAGTTCGTTAATTGTGCAAAGGCCTAGTCTATTCTCTGACTTGTACTCCATCGACAGTACACTATAGTTTCGTCAAACTCACGATCCTCGGTTCTGCTTTGGAGAATGAACCAAAGAAATGTCTCTTTATTCACAATAATGCATTGTTACAAAACGTTTCATTCCACTAGGCAGTTTTAATGTGTATCCGTCTCTGGAAGTCTCTGGTTATACTATGAGGGTTGGACATGACCTATTGTTATTGTGCCTGGACTGTGAATTTCAGATTTATGAGTTGTATTCATCTGCCATAAAAACGTGTACACAACTGTAAATCAGTGGCTTCATTATAAAAGTGACTGTTAAATCCTACCGTCTAGTAGACAAGGGTAGCTTAAGAATTAATGTGAATGCTGCTGTTTTCATTATAGTCTGTAGACATCCACATATAGCCCTTGTGTAGATATGCGCAACTATCTGAAACAAAGTAAGCCATTTTCAAATAAATGTAAAAATATTACATTCAAATTTTTATTATCTTCCTTTTTATCTTATTTATGTTACTTTAGTTTTTTCCAGCATAAGTGTTTTTAGAAGCGCTAATCAGATGTTACGGTAACAGCATTCTTATCATAAAAATCAGTTAAGGCCCTAATATTTAAATAATGCAGACTTTCAAATCTCATTACTTTCGTTCGATACTATGACAGTTAGTACATTAATAGCATTACATAAATTCCAACCCGAAGCAAGGACTCAATTTCATTACATATGGATGCATTTTATTAGACTAATTTGATGTTTTTTTCTACTAGCTATAATTCATATGTAATCCAGAGAATGAATTGGTTAAAATATTAGTCTCGAGACTCTGGAAGATTATAAAAAAAAATAATGTTTTACATTTACACAGCGTTAACGACAAACTCTAGAATATGATTAGGTAATCAGATAATTTAGAAAAAGTATATAAAATGCAGCTGAAAATAGTGTACATCATGAAATAGATAAAGCATTTTCTCTTAGGAAATAAACTTAGGAACTATATGCGATCTTAATTATGTGTCTAATTATATAAGTAACAAGAACTTTGTCAAACACTCTTCAATAAACAAGCATAAATTACTATATTAAAATAACATCGAAAAGTGGTTATTTAATTTATGATGCTCAAAGTGTTTCCAGTTAAGAAATTACCTAAATACCAAACTACACACACAATCAAGAACTGTTGAAAAGAACATCAATCAAGAGTAAAACTAAAATATTTGAAAATGGAACACTCAATCTTTCAGTTCACCTTTGTTGTTACTGTGTAATTCATTAACATGAAGATACAAAAATATAATTAAGATAATTAAACGGAAGATTATACAAATTATGTCCATAGTTCTGATTATGCTCATTTAATATTTTATCTTAACTTTTCCCGAGTCAAAAGATTTGCCCCTAAACGTTATAACAAACCAATAATCAGATGCGAAATCTTCCTCTTTTCTGTAACATTCAACTAGTAATCAGCATCATTTATAACCAGAGACCACATAGTTAAAATAGTAGTTTCAATAGTTTGCTCCCTGTGGTTCAGCGGTATGTCTGCGGACTTACAACTCTAAAAACCGGATTTCAATACCCCTGGTGGGCAGAGCACAAATAGCCCGTTGTGTAGCTTTGTGCTTAATTCAAAACAACAACGATTTTCTTATGACCGAGTTCAAATTTTATTTCAAAAGTAAGGTTTATAGAACGTAAAATTATCATACGGTATCATTAAAAATACATCAACGCTGCCCCCCAGTGGCTCAGCGGTATGTCTGCGGACTTACACGCTAAAATCCGGGTTTCGATACCCGTTGTGGGCAGAGCACAGATAGCCCATTGTGTAGCTTTGTGCTTAATTCAGAACAACAACAACAACATCAATGCTGTAGTTTATTAAGCACGAAGCTACAAAAAGAAGGATATCTGTCCACCATCTCAAATTCACAAGTTTACCAAAGCAAAATAAAACGCATAAATTACACATATAATTATATTAATTAAATGAAATATAGTTGCATAAGCTCATATTTTATGTCTTGAAATGTGTTGGTATCTTACTAAGTAATGCATATCCAATATTTATATAATTTTAGTAGAATATTTCGTTTCACTTACCAGTAGAAACAGAACAGTTACCTATTTGTTTTACAAACATTACCCAACAATATTAAAGTGTCTAGTCAATCTACTGATCACTGAAATAGACAGAAATTTTTGTCACTGGAATAAACATTCAAATATCCAGTGGGAGAAACTTTTAATTTTTTGACAGTACTAAGTATAATTTTTTGTTTACCCTGTTTCAGTTTTAATTACACAGCAACGTTATAATTCGTATAAAAACAAAAACAAAATCTTTAAACTTAACTGATGTTAAAGATAGAACACTATTTAATTGATTACTTTTATTGATTTTTTAACACCTAACGCAGGTAGTGCGCTTATAGGTCCCTAACTTAAACCCTGAAAAAATATTTCACTGGATTTGCTTAAACTACTTGTCCTAGCCCTGACAGAACCATCAAAAACACTTAACCCCTAAATTCTCGCTGAATTCTCACAAAGTGTGTAATCTTATCATGAATGGACGAATGGAGTAATGTATACCCCATCTTTAAACAAAAAAAAATCATTGAATCTTCACAAGTTGCATGACAAAAAATTTCATAAATATTATGGCAAACTCTAAAAAGGTAACTGTGTTAACAGCCTCACTTATCCACAGTGTATGAGACCGAATCAAGAACTTCAATAAAATAGTGACACATTACAGGAATTTATAGGTATAGTTTTGTATTATTGTCTTAAGAGTTTAATTTGAATTAACCTATAATAATAATTTAAACTCAAAACGTTTGAGAAATTAGGTCGTGTTTATTCTACAAAGTTTTGGTATTTATACTTTACATCCGTTTCATGTCAGCGTTTGACACTATAACTTAAAGTTTCATTAAAATCTTGAAGATGGTTGTAATTTTTAAACAATATAAATATATAATTTGGTATTTTAATATATTATATTTATTATTCGGAATGATAAAATACATACAATGTTAGATATAGTTCACTTGAATGTTTTTGATTATTATGATTTATTTGTTTCAGAAATGTAATTTAAGAAAAATGAAAATTCAGTTATCATTATTCGTTACCATTGAGAATATCTGTATGACCCATATAGAGTTTAGCATTGTATGTACAAAATCAGTCTTGATATAACTGAGCAATAAAAATTGTCTTTTCAAGACTACATATGCAAAATGTGAAACGTAACTTTAACGTGAAAATTGTTTCCTTACAATATTAACTGTTTCGTTTGTGCATTGCGAGTAGCGAATTCGAATATTATCACCGAACATGCTTGTCCTTTCAGCTGTGGTGGTGTTATAATGTAACAGTCAATCTCACTTATGTTGGTAAGAGTACCACAAGAGTTGGCGTGGGTAATGTTGAAAAGTGTTGTAAAATTGCTTTCTCTCACTTCTTAATTAGGGACAGGTATCGTAGATAGTCCTTGAGTAGCTTTGTGCAAAATTCCAAAAGTGAACTAACTAATACATCACAAAGTTTGTTTGTTTTGTTTGTTTTGAATTTCGTGCAAAGCTACTCGAGAGCTATCTGCGCTAGCAGTCCCTAATTTAGCAGTGTAAGACTAGAGAGAAGGCAGCTAGTCATCACCACCCATCGCCAACTCTGGGGCAACCTTTTACCAACGAATAGTGAGATTGACCGTCACATTATAACGCCCCTATGGCTGAAAAGGCTAGCATGTGCGCTCGGGATTCGAACCCGCGACCCTCAGATTAAGAGTCGAACGACTTAAAACTCTTGGCCGTGCCGGGGCCCATCACAAGGTAAAATTAAAATTAGAAGAGAGGAAGTAGATGAAGCTCGTATAGAGTCAATTAAGTTACAGTCGAGTTCAAAATAATCATACCCTGCATTTCTTCTGTCAGCATATTATTCTTGAATTCAACTATTAATGTTTTACTCACCACCTGATAATATAGCCATCTTACATCTAATTTGTTTTTTAAAAGACTATGATATTCCTGAATTTTAATGATAAAATAATAAAAAGTCAAATATAGAACAAGTATGAGACAAATGTCAAAATTATATTTATTTATTTCCCAATCATATATTAACTGTTAAATAACATAACCAGTTTCTTATGGTGTCATCCGGTGCTCCCATATATCTATCACGCTCTTTGGTGGCTTCTTATGAAAGTACCACTTACTCTCCACCCCCTTTAATACTCCTAAATATTTATGAGTCACATGACCCAAACAGCCAGGGAGAAATTAGAGGAGCGTAAATATTTAAATATTGTACAAAATGTTTTAGTATTTAAACTTCCTTTTTCTACAATTTTGTTAAGTAGTATTATCGATCGAAAAACACTTTTCTTCAATATTGGTTTTAAACAAAACATTACTTACGCTCACAATTACACTAGTCTTCTAAAGTTTTTTTTATATTTAAACAAAACGTCGACAGGGTGTTCCTCATCCATAAAACTTTATTATTGTGCAAATAATAAATAAATAAAGAAATAAAAACTTCCTCCCACATGGAAAAGTTAATTTGTTAAAAATAAACTACTTAAAACGGCATCACTAGATTATTTATTTATAACCATACCAATAATATTGTTTTTACTGAGTCGTAAAAATTTAAAGTTAATTAAAAATAATAATATTTCAAGATTATTTTGAAATTTTGAACAATTACTTCAGTCATAATCTAAATAATTAAAATTTACTTTATTTATTATTATTTAATTGTAACTCCACAGATAATCAATTAAATGTTTGTAAAGGACTTGAGTCATTAAAATCAGCTTCAGTAAAAATGAAATACAGCAACAAAAAAGCTAATTTAGTTGAGATAAGTCGATATTATTCTCAGGAATAAAACTAATCGTGTAAAATTGAATCATTAAAGCACTTAGCTCAGTAGTAAGTCTAACAGCTTATAACTACATCAACTGGATTCCGATATACGCAGTTGTCAAAACACGGCCTCTTATATAGGTTTTCTTTACCAACAGTTCCTCATTGAAACAGTGGTATATCTGCGGACTCACACTGCTAAAAACTGGGTATTGATACCTGTGATTGGCAGAGCAAAAGTAGCCCATGATGTAGCTTTGTGCTTAATTCCAAACAAACAAACAAAGTTTACTAGCAAGCAAACAAACAAAATAATCCCTTAAAATAAAAAACATAATAAAAATACATATCTTCTGCAAACCAAAATGAAGATATATTAATATACACTGAATATCAATTCATAGGGTAGGTTGATGTAAATTTTTACAGTTTTGTACATACAGTGTGATATTTCATCAATTGCATTTCAAAACATCATTCTTTATCTTTTATCTTTTAATTAATAATTTTGAAAACTTGAATATTTATTTACACACATATACATACATCCATACACATGTATATGAGTTTTATCTTTGTGTGTTTCCATAAGTTCTCTATACCAATCATAAACTTCATTAACAAATAATCATCAATAAATTCATTATTTGTTAATTAGTACTGCTTTTATTAAATTTGCCATATCTTAGTTAGTTAGGAAAATACTATCACTTTTACTTTAGCCCTATTTAAAAAAAACACACACTTGCGTATGGCAATATATATTTATATAAATATATAAAATGAAATAATTGAAAAGTAATGAAAACTTTCCAAGAGATGGTGTTTAAACTGGAGCTTTGGTGGCTTTGCCACGTTAATTAGTCACGCAGAGCTACATCGGGGAAACGGACTTAAAAGATTTAACAGTTAATCCAATAATAATAGAAACTTTGGAGCATCTTAATTTCAGTCGAAATTATTACTTCTTATATTTATTGTTGCTATATTGGCAATATAGCAACAAGATTAATAAACTTATGAATAAAGGAGTGCAACAAATAAAGAATCATTAAGATTTAAGGTGTTATTAAAATATTATTTAATTAATGAACTGGGTTCATATGAACAGTGGATTTCTCAAGGGGTTCCAGAGACGAAACTCAAACGTACTAGTAGCCAACTAAACCCACGTGTATTTAAAGTTCCTTGCAGAGCTAATGGCAGGCGTCAGTTCACCATAGCTCTCGCGATACTCACTCCTAGGTTGCTAAGGAAACCAAGATGTAACCGAGAGCTTATTAATTTATTTTAATGAATAATTGAGATACAGATTAGCGCCCTCTCGAGCTAAAACTAAATATCCTTGTTGATTTTCGTTTTAAGACCATAAAATTGTATCGATTATGTTAAATCTAGGACTTGACGATATCTTGGGTACGTTTTACAAATACGTTAAAACAATACTTATTCAGTTTTGACCAGATATATAAGACCGATGTTGTTGATAAAATGTTAAAAGTTAATATTATTAACAATACTCTGTTAAAAATTTACAAAGATACATAGGTGTGAATATTTTCCTCAGATTATGTATTATTTGATACTAAACCAAGCCATGGATTAAATATCCAAGTATCTAAAAGTAAAAATTTGAATATTTCTCATCCCTTGTTGTTTGTGTAAAATACTCATCTCTACATGGCTGTATGACAAGTTTTTGCTTCATCTAACCAGTAATGTACTCCCGAAGAACACACAAGAGTGTTGTTTTGAAACAAGCACAAAGCTACACAATGGGCTATCTGTGCTCTGCCCACCTCGGGTATCGAAACCCGGATTTTAGCGTGTAAGTCCGCAGACATACCACTGAGCCACTGAAGGGTCGCACAAGAGTAATGCGCTCTTAGTTATTTCCAATTTATGACGCTATGCTAGTTTTAATATACGTTTTGAAGTAGTTTTATAATATGATGACAGTATATACGCTTCTACCTCTAAGCATTTGTTCTAATTCTCTATAAAGGCCATCTGTATTAAGCTGCGCTCAGTGTTTTAATTAGTTTTTTTTATTAAACTAGTTTTTAATTACATAGACTTTAGTATATTACTAGACTCACAGGTGTTTTTACCAAACACATTTCTGTTTGATTGCATGAATGAATATTTTCGCAAAAGTTTGTAAAAACTAGCCTAGAGACTTCATTAGTTCCATACATTATCGAAATCAGCTACATGATTGTAACCGCAGCAGCTCGAACCAATATCGAATGTCCATTGTGTTCTAATTCCTGGTCTAGATCCAGATGTAAACAGTAATGTTGAAAGACCACTAAAAATTATATCCATTGCACCGTTATTAACATATAGAAGATTAGATAAAGTACTTAAAACCCAGCGAAACATTTATTTGATTTGTTATTTGCATACTTAACAATCAATTTGTTATTTTTGGCACAAATATTTTAATTAGAGTTACAATGTTGATAAAGTTGGAAAGAAACTTGGTTATGAACCATAACGAAATGATAATTTTACACATGTTTATAGAAATACGAAAAAATGGGGGAACTCTCCTATATGTAAATGTATTTTTACATTTTTCAATTGTATTTGTTGCTATAGAATATAGAGGATAATGTATTTTGCACGTAATCTCATCATATCGCAACTCGTGAACAAATGTTTATTTTCAGAAATGAATTACCTATTAACGTTAATATAAAACTAACGCCCAGCATGGCTATGAGGGCTAAGGCGTTCGACTCGTTGCACCAAATACGCTCATTCTTTCAGTCGTGGGTACGTTATAAAGTGGCAGTTAACCCCACTTTTCGTTGACAAAAGAGTAGCTCAAAATATGGCGGTGGGTGGTGATGACTAGCTGCTTTCCCTCTAGTCTTGCACTGCTAAATTAGATACAGCTAGCGCAGATAGGCCTCGTGATGTTTTGCGTGAAATTCAAAACAAACAAAGTTATACAACTGAATATGGTTATATATTATGATTGCAGTTTTTACACCACTTTCTCCGTTTCTTCATGTTTGCATGTATAGGATTTTCATTGTTGTAGAGTCCTGTTTGGATCACCAATGTTAAGTTTTTATGTAAGGCGATTTTTTTATAATAGGTATCTGTATCTTGTTGGTGATAAACTTCAACAATAAACGCACAGCACAGAAACCACTTCTTTGAAACTGATGTATTAAAAACAAATCAAACACATGTAAAAAACTTTGTTTTAATATTGGTTATCATTGTTGTATTCAAAGAGTTTGCGAGTCCCATTAATTCCGAGAGCGATGCCGTCGGGAACTCTCACTTTTGGCAGGTTCACTCTAGATGGTAATGTAGAGAATGAGGAATAAGACAAAGAATTACACAGAAGACCTGAAAGTGGATCAGGCAGGGGGAACGTGCAAAAATCTATACGGCTGTGATGGCGTATGAAAGCTACAAAAGGGAGTACACTGTAGTGTCGATCGTCTTGGTTGTCCACTTCGAAACTAATCGATGGAAAAACGAGAAGCAAAAGTGACAAAAGAGGAAAGAGAAAGAAGTCATACTTTTTCTTTATGACAACTCTTCTTCAGAGCTCTACCTGTTAAAGCTGTTTCAGACGATGTAAATCTCGAATTAGGCTGTTCAAACGCATGAGGAAACTTTCATCCAAGAAGACATCGTCTTCTCTAACAAATGTCTGCTGCCAATAGACGTATTCAGAGCTTTAAATGATTATTATTTTATGTCAAATTCCTCACATGCGGGTTCAGTTACTTTAAAACAATCTTTGAGGGGTAAATTATTCTTCTGTTGTTATAATACGCGGCTCTGACACTCACATCAAAATCACCACTATACAATTTTTATGGCTAAAATCATGCAGTCTAACTTCACGTTTTTAACATTTACTTTTACTAGATTACTAGAACTTTCTGCAAACTGCGAAAAGTTATGATGTAATACTTTTTAACTAAAATTATTTGAGATAAATTCCTGAATGTTTGAGCAACTAACGTCAATTCACAACAACTGAACTACACAACAAATGACGAGTAAAAAACTATATTATCAAACCTGCGATAAGTTATCGCCTCTAAACTTACTGAATTTAACACTAATGCTCTATAACTATCCAAATTACATCAAATCTAAGTTAAACAGTTGTATATATCTAACACAAGATTTTAAAAACTTTCCAGTGTGTAACGATTTATGACTAATTATTCCAAATAATGAAAGTAAATAGTTTAATAACTTAAGGATGTTAACATTCACTCATGCATTGTATTTCCAATGAAAAAAAAACTTAATTACAATTCTGTCCGCGAGCCGTAATTCATTTACAGTTGTTTTTATGCTGATAGCTTCAAATTTTCTTTTTCTTTCATTCACACGCACAGTATTCAAGCTACCATTTTTTGTACGCTTTATGTATTATATCAATAAATCCAGGTTTATTAAAAAATATCGATCACACAAACAAACTCGCATACAGTAAAAAATAAAGCAATAATTTTTATAACGGCGTTGTAAGCGTGTTAAGGCATGGCATGGCATGGCGAGGTAACTCATAATTCGAAGGTCACGGGTTCGAATCCCGGTCTCGCCAAACATGCTCGCCTTTTTAGCCGTGGGGGCGTATAATTTGACGGTCGATCCCATTATTCATTGGTAAAAGAGTAACCTAAGAGTTGGCGGTGGGTGGTGATGACTAGCTGCCTTCCCTCTAGTCTTACACTGCTAAATTAAGGGTGGCTAGCGCAGATAGCCCTCGAGTAGGTTTGCGCGATATTCAAAACAAACTTAGCAAAACAACTGATTTTTATAGTGTGCAAAGTATGAAACACTAACGAAATTTCAGTGAATGTCATGGTTTTCTTGAGTTGAAACAAACTCACAAAACAAATAATAAAACCTGCATTATAGAAAAAACGTAGCTTAAAAGTATTTATAGCAGTCTATGAAACGAACCAGAGCTAAATAACTGCAAAGGAAAATAGTTTAAAGTTGTAATGAAAGTAAATGTAACTGCATATGCAAATATTAAAAATCATGCATCAGAAAAACATCGCTCTTCTAAATTTATTTTAACCTCAAAGTATTGGCTGTATCAGGTTAGACGATTAATAATTAACTCTGATCAACTTTGATTGAAATTCTGTGATTCCAATGACAAACGGCCCAGCATGACAAAGTGTTTAAGGCGCTTGACTCGTAATCCGAGGTCGTGAGTTAGAATCCCGGTCATACCAAACATGCTCGCCCGTTCAGCCATGGGTACGTTATAATGTGAATGTCAATCTCACTTTTCGTAAGAGTAGCCCAAAGTGAGTGGTGATGATTAGCTGCCTTCCCTCCAGTCTTACACTGTTAAATTATGGATGGCTATCACAGATATCTTTGAGCTTTTCGAGAAATTAAAAAAGAAATAAATAAAATAAACAAACCTGTCATAAATTAACCATTAAACAGTGGCTATCATTAATTTATGCTGCTACCTACAACACTCCCGCTGTTTAATTGCATGAAAACAATGACAGGTATTTTTAAATTATGAGCGTATCTATTCATATTCGTGAAAGACGTTCTTTTCTGATGTTATGGATTCCAAATATGTGTTGCTTTAATAGGGAGTAACTACTGATCACAAATTGCTTCACATACCATTGTTTATATTTAAAATGTATTCCAACGATATTTAGCATACTTAACTATAAAATATCTCAAGAGACATGGTAATATTATTTTGTTGCTTTGTATATTTTTAATAAAAAAAGTGTTATTTTTTGTTTATATATATATACATTCTTCGATACGTCGAAGATGATAATTTCACCTCACATAGTTCGCATCCCCTTCACGCCAAACATGCTCGCCATTTGGGGGCATTATAATGTGACGGTCAATCCCACTATTTGTTGGTTAAAGAGTAGCCCAAGAGTTGGCAGTGGGTGGTGATGACTAGCTGTCTTCCCTCTGGTCTTACACTGCAAAATTTGGGATGGCTAGCACAGATAGCTCTTGAGTAGCTTTGTGCGAAATTGAAATACAAAAAAAAAACATTTACCATACATAATGTAGGAATTTAATAAGAGAAATCCACTGCATTATTCATGCACACAAAATACTAGGAAATGTGATGGCATGTTAGGTACTAAGCAAAACAAAATAATTTAATGTAAGATCTCTTATCAATCATTCTTATTTTTACATCTCACAGTCATACCACCAATAGTAGTATTTAGGAGATTTTACATACCTTTGTAAGTGATCACACAATCTTTTCTTAAATTTATTACACGTATTACATTTAACGGTCAAATAGTTTATTCTCTTCTGGAAATGAAAGAACAGAAAAAAACGACATCTCAGAAGAGCTTCAGGCTACGTTTCTCGTGCCTTTTTGAAAAAAATAATTCCTGTTAAAAAGGATGGTCTTTTTCTGATGACATCTACTCCAAGAGAAAGAAGTGTATTGCAACATGCAGCTGACAGCTTACCGGTAGTAAAAATATACCACTTGAGAATAAGTGACTAAAATATTTATCTCACTTTTTTATTCCACAAAGTTTGATATTCTAACAATACTGTATTCCTACAAGACGTGAAAAACAGTTTTTCTCAACAAAAAACTTCTCATAACTTTATTCCAACTGTTCATAGAAAACTGTGGGAAGAGAATAACAGAAAAATGACATTACAAATTTTTTCGCACCACTAGACTGTGCTCCAAAATAGTAAAACATAAAATCAAATAAAAATTATAAAGATCTTTTTGTTCAAGTATAAAGATATTGTATACTTTGACATTAAAACTCGTTAACTGTTTTCTGCTGTAAATTAAAAACAAATACAAAATCATTGGTTCATAGAATTAAAAAGTTGACATAGAAGTTACATCGAAGTTTGGTGAAGATGAGGTGTTTGCAAATGACATCTACTGCATACAAAATTTTCCGTAAGTCACAAAATTCATATCAATAAAATAATATGATTGGTTAACAACTTATTTTTAATTATCTTATTTTATCAAAATATATCCAAGATTCTTTATTAATACATTATGATATTATTGGCTTTTAATATTATTATGTAGTAATGCTACAAATATATATTGTTTCAAAGGCCTTTGTTAGAGGAGTCCGGATTGCATGTTAGCTATTCCTTTAAGAATCACTTTAGTTGTACTTTTGCTTTTTAAAATTTTATAAAGCAACGATTATGGCACACGATAGCACAATGTCATTTTCGTCGTGCGACAACTGGCTTTGATCGGCTTAGAATTCAATGTTAGTTGTTTTCTCTTTTATTTTCAAAACATTCTATACCTAAAACAAATAAGCCATCTGTATTTTTTCAAGAACATTACACTAAAGCTAATATCTATGGGCTTTTTTAACAAATTTAGATATAAAATATGCATGCGCAGTTCACTCAAAACCATATGCTTATGAACGAATTTGGACGTTTCAGTATAACAGCTAGGTTTGTCTTAATTACAATTTTAAGTTTACTTTTCTTTGTAATAATTTAGCTTCGGTTCATCTTACACGTTAAGCGCCTTTGAACTACTTTTGTCTTTAATTTGTTTGTTTTTGAATTTCGCAGAATACTACACGAGTGGTATCTGGACAAGCCGTCCATAATTTAACAGCGTAAGACTAGAGGGAAGGCAGTTAGTCATCACCACTCACCGCCAACCAACGAAGAGTGAAATCGACCGTAATTTATCACACTCCCTTGACTGAAAGGGCGAGCATGTTTACTGTGACAGGGATTCAAACTCGCTGCCCACAGATTGTGAGTCCAAAGCCCTAACCACTTGGTCATGCCGGGTCCTTCTGAATCTACCTTGTTGTCTGAGGAGTTTCTTACGAGCTTTTAAACATTTTAACCAGCATTGCTTATTCAGTAATGTAACAATATAATGAATAATTTTGAAACGAAGCAATTTATAGACTGTATTAAAATTAGAAGGACTGATTCCAACATACCACTTGTTGTCTGTTAAATAGAACTTTGGGAAGAAATAAAAGGACAGGGGAATCTGAGTCTAAATCGAAACAATTATTTTTCGTTCCTGAATAATTGTTAAGTAAAAGTATAACACAAGTAGTTTCAACCATATCTTATTTATAGATACACGTATGTACATAATAATATTTGATTATATCTTGGCATATATTCAGATTGTTTCATTTTGCCACTCTTGATTCTTATCGTACAAATACTATTTTCATGCAGAAGCTTGTTTTCCGTTTGTTTTTGAATTTCACGCAAAGCTACACGAGGCCTATCTGCGTTAGCTGTCTCTAGTTTAGTAGTGTAAGACTAGAGGAAGGGCAGCTAGTCATCATCACCCACCCCCATATTTTGGGCTACTCTTTTATCAACGAAAAGTGGGATTGACTGCCACTTTATAACGTAATCACGGTTGAAAGAACGAGCATATTTGGTGCAACGAGTCGAACGCCTTAACCCTCTTGGCCATGCTGGGCGTTAGTTTTATATTAACGTTAAAAGGTAATTCATTTCTGAAAATAAACATTTGTTCACGAGTTGCGATATGATGAGATTACGTGCAAAATACATTATCCTCTATATTCTATAGCAACAAATACAATTGAAAAATGTAAAAATACATTTACATATAGGAGAGTTCCCCCTTTTCTTCGTATTTCTATAAACATGTGTAAAATTATCATTTCGTTATAGTTCATAATCAAGTTTCTTTCCAACTTTATCAACATTGTAGCTCAAATTAAAATATTTGTGCCAAAAATAACAAATTGATTGTTAAGTATGCAAATAACAAATCAAATAAATGTTTCGCTGGGTTTTAAGTACTTTATCTAATCTTCTATATGTTGATAACGGTGCAATGGATATAATTTTTAGTGGTCTTTCAACATTACTGTTTACATCTGGATCTAGACCAGGAATTAGAACACAATGGATATTCGATATTGGTTCGAGCTGCTGCGGTTACAATGATGTAGCTGATTTCGATAATGCATGGAACTAATGAAGTCTCTAGGCTAGTTTTTACAACCCTTTACCAAAGTATTCATTGGAAGCAATCAAACAGAAATGTATTCGGTAAAAACACACCTAAGTCTAGTAATATACTGAAGTATATATAATTAAAAACTAGTTTAATGAAAAAACTAATTAAAACATTAAGTGCAGCTTAATTCGGGTGCCCTCTGTAGATAATTAGGACTACTACTTTAGAGCAGAACACATTAAGGTATTTTTACTTGTTTTTTCTCAACTATGAACGTGAATTACTCTATTTAAAAACACTAAGAGTTTAATATAATTGTAGTTAATTTTGTTGGTTGTCGAGTTAACTGTCAAATTCCATTGAATTTATTTTAAGCTCTACTAAACTGGTTACGTCGGGATTTGAGACGGCATCCAATCCAATTGGACTTATGCATTAAGTGATACGTGGTTTATAAGGTTTACACATTTTAACGTATTTTCGACTTCATTACCTCTCCTGATGCCACCTGGTCTTCATCAATAGCTAATTCTCTTTTAAACAAAGTCGCTAGTTTCTTCAAAGTGAATTTTGAGTCATAACAAGTAGTAGCAGTTTAAATTATTAGCATGATTTATTTCTTAGTCACCAAATTAAGCATTAAAATTACGTTAAAAATTACATTTTTTTTACTTTTATAAATACAGATATTTACAGTCTTCAAAACCATTGAAACAGTATAAAACAGGGGTTTTAAAGGGTGGTCTGAGTATTGTTATTATTTTTATTATTAACTTGAGAATGGTGGATGCTGTGTAAAATATAAACCAGCGCTAAAATTATTATTCCTTGTACGCATTATTTTGCAAAATGTGTAGAATAATTAGTGAGATTTTGATTCGTGATAAATAGTGGGGTGATATAGTACAGCGGAAAATTAGGTAAAAACTACTTTGCACTGGGCTGCTTCTTTGTGACAAGTTGCTATTATCACTATTTCTGAATTATTCATAATTAAATCACCCATTTAATACTCCATAGTGCAACGATTCTGTGTGTGAATAAAATAATTAATTAAATCACCTAAAGTTGTTTTTTCTTGCTGGAAAAATTCCTGATTGTGAAAGAATTAAATTAAACAGTAGGACAAAACAATTAATCAATAATTCCAAAATAATCAGGCGGACAAACAAAAAAAACAGAAACAAACATAAACACAGTTTAAACACATGCATTTACTTTTATGGTTAAAATAATAAACTGAAACAAACAGTTTTAAAACTTCACATAATTAGTTACAACTAAAAAAAGTAAGTTATACCTTTTCATATATCTTTGATAATATCATTCTTTGGCACAAGCCAAAACACCTATGGATAAAAAGTAAGCCAAAAATGAGATTGCTTTTATACAAGAGAGTAAACAGTTCTAGCATATCATATAGATAGAAAAGGAGAAAAGAAATTTTAACCAGTTAACTGTTGTCAAAATATGTCACTAGGTGACGTCTCTCTAATTTTTCAATAATGTACTCAGTAGAAGGAATTTTTTACTTTGCTAATTTTGGTCTTTTTTTTAATCTAGAATGTTCACATTTTAGGTGAAAATTATTGTCTTTGATTTATTATAATATTTTTTTTCTATTTCGAGTAATTTTACTTAGTTCAGTTGACCTAAAAAATTTCAAAAGTTATTCTAAAACTACATGTATAATGTCTTACAAAGGTATTCAAAACCTGTAAAGTTTCCACATTTTGTTACCATCTAAACTTGGAACCATGAAACTTTCAACGTGAGTTTATATTTAAAACCTATTTAATCTACACTAAACTAAACTAATAAATGTAGAAAACGTTGACATTATGTAAGAAAGTTAGATTTCTAAAGAAAATTCAAATATTCTCAATTTCATAAGTATTTAACTCTTTTGCTCTGACAACCCCAAATAAGTTCCAGTACAGATTAGTTTGAAAGGCCACAAAATTAGCGTAATGACTTCTGGGTGTGTGTGTGTAATAGAAGCGGCGTAACTTGACTGCAAAGTAAATATTTGCTGCCAAAAGTGTTAATAGTGTTAACTTTTATTTTAAGAGTTTTGAATGAAAACAAGTTCATTAACAAATGTTTACATTATTTGTATTTCATCAAAATGTTACATTATTGGTAAGGGTGAATATTTTTGCATGGAATTGTAGATAAGAAATGTTGTATGATTGTAAAACGTTTCAATATTTTGAAGTTTACATTATTATGAATTCTAAAACGGACCAAACTTTGTATTGTTTTAGTTTGAGGAAGGTTCGCAAGTCGGAAAATTCTAAACTCGTGGTGTGATAAAATGTTATTAAAACTTGTAATTCGGTCGGAAATTCAAAATTAGAAAGAGTTGAGGCTCGTGGGCCTCTAATCTAGCCCTTAGTACATTTGCACATCGAGTACCCCTTCAAAAATTATAATACTGTTGGTTTTCTGACATACCAAAATGCGTAGTTTGCGTGATTATCCAATTTGATATCCAGAATATTACATTTTATACCAAAATACACATTAATAAAACATTTTATAATTATTACAAACAAGCTGCTGATGGGTGTTTATTTCAACTGAAATATTTTTATTTGATATCAAAATACACATGAATAAAACATTTAATAATTGTTACAAACAAGGTGCTGATAAGTGTTTTTTAAACTAAAATATGTTTGTTTGCGTCTTCTGCTGTTTTTGAATGAAGAGGTCTGATCTTCTCACACTACCTCATTCCTAACGTCTCAGTTATTGATCTATTCCAGTCTGCCGATCTGCAAACATAATTTATCTTTCCTAATCCAAGAAAGAGTCATGTGGCGCGTAAATTGCTATTTTCAAGTGCTAATACACATTTGTATAGTAAATGTATTGTTAAATCCTTTTCAAAGACATTCAGACATACAAATCTCACGATAAGATTGAATGTATCTATTTTTAAACATCATGAGAACGGCCAGTGTGAAATTCGCTGTTGACATATTTAATTTAATATTTGAAATCCGTGGAACGAATATATCTCTGAACACCAGTATATCGAGTCTAGCTGTAATGTGGGTATTTAAGGTCAAAGTTTTTACTCTTTTTTTGTGTGTTCTTGCTTATTAGCAGTTGTTACACACAGTTATTGATATTCACCCTCAGTGAAGTCGATTCTCCTATTTTAAAAAAGCATAGTTTTTATCGGATATAAAGTAATAGTACGTAAAACGCTGTACCTCTTGGTGTATGGTATTTATTTTTAAAAGGTATCTGAGGTACTCCATCAAAGTAAGATAGAAATGAATGGTATGATAGAAACACCATCAACTTAGTGTGACATATGATTTTTATTAAAAATTCTGTAAGATTCGATTGTTTGTTTGTTTTGGAATTTCGCACAAAGCTACTCGAGGGCTATCTGTGCTAGCCGTCCCTAATTTAGCAGTGTAAGGCAGCTAGTCATCACTACCCACCGCCAACTCTTGGGCTACTCTTTTACCAACGAATAGTGGGATTGACCGTCACATTATGCACCCCCACAGCTGGGAGGGCGAGCATGTTTAGCGCGACGCGGGCGCGAACCCGCGACCCTCGGATTACGAGCACACGTCTAAACGCGCTTGGCCATGCCAGGCTGTGGGATTCGAATCAATCTTTTAAAGAAATTGATTTTCTTGCAGTGTTTTCAAAATTCACATATTAAAATTAATTGTCGGAGTATCTTGTTGTAAGCCATAAAATTACTGATTTAACCCAGACGTATGCTAGACGATTAGGGCTAATCACATTCTCATGAAGGGCAGGAGAATCATTTGGCTTCCTGAATCTGAAGCTCAAAGAGGACGTCACATTCAGACGCTTGTTTTCGGTGCTTTCTTTGTGTTCATTAAGTTTCGCGACTTATTTTTACGTGCCATCTTATCAGACCCAAATGTAACACAAACTCTCACCTCTGGGCTGCAAATTATATGTAGAAATTATGTTTCACTTTACTTCTAGGCTAAAGATTGTCTTATTTTGTTTTCATTTGTTTTTATTTATTTATTATAGTGTAGTGTAGATAAGACAGAAGTAGTCTTATCTTCTCTGCACCTCTGAGAGTGTCTATACAAGACACATAGTGCTAAAATGATATTATCTTATAAAAGTAGCTCTAAAATGTGTAAAATATTTGTGAACATTAATTACAGAGATATTTTGCGAAATATCTAAAAACAAGGATATATTATAAGTACAACAATAAATGAAGCATTGAATTAATTTCATAAACACCAGTAATTCAGCGAATTATGCAGATACAAGATTTATTCGCCGTGAAATTGTACAAGTATGTTTATTTGTATGTTAATGCTACTACATTGGCGATTAAATTTCTCTTGAAAGTGACGTTACTTGTAAAGTTAAATCTAAAACTGTGATTGTAGCTCTTAGCAAACGCAAATAAATAAATAAAGTGATTTATTAACGTTACTTACAATGAATTTCGCATCATATTCACCAAATACGTTAAGGAAATTGACAAACGTAGAACACGTCAAAGCCAGTTTACAGAAATTAGGTTACTTTGGTGACCATAAAATATAACTTGTCTAAAGTACAAAGCTTTCATAGAAACAGTTTTTAAGGAAATACAAAAGAAAATTAAAAGAATAAAAATGAGACCGATAATTAAAAACAAAAGAAAGACAGAACATTAACAGAATCAAAACAAGAGAGACAGAATATTAACAGAACCAAAAAAAGAAATACAAAATATTAACAGAACCAAAAGAAGAAAAACAGAATATTAACAGCACTAAATGAAGAAAGACAGAACATTAACAGAACCAAAGGAAGAAAGACAGAACATTAACAGAACCAAAAGAAGAAAGACAGAATATTAACAGTACCAAATGAAGAAAGACAGAACATTAACAGAACCAAAAGAAGAAAGGCAGAATATTAACAAAATCAAAAGAAGAACAAGACAAAGTTCTTATGGTGTGAATGCCTTTTATAAGCTGTCGAAGCTATGTGTAGTTAATTATTATTTTCCATATGAGTTATAACAGGTCTAACATAAATATAAAGATCATCAGTGGATTTATTTCGTCAGCCACCTCGGGATAACTCCCTTCAACAACAGAACAGCTGGTGACGATAAGGAATACAAACTCATCCTTTCTATATATCATGAGCCTCGGAAGAGAAGATAATCGAAAAGACTTGGTGAATCGAAAATTTTCTGTATTGTTTTATTTCTGTATTATAGTTACGTAAGATACTTCAAAATCCCGTAAGGAAGCGTTCTTTGAAGCTACATTGTTACTGTTGTTATTTAGATAATGACTAAAAGACAGGTAAAGTTAAAATTAAGTGAAATTAGTTGATGAATGGTAAAGATCGAGAGACTTTACAAAGTATCTAAAAAAGGGATAATAACATAAGCTTACCATACAAATGATAAAAGCATGTAGCAAACATGAGCAGGAATTCGTATTATTATTGCCAAGATTTGGCAGTGGGTAGTGATGTCTAACTTCCTTTCCACTGCTAGATTAGAAACGGATAGCACAGATAGCACGCGCGTAAATTGAGGGAATTTAAAAACAATCTATTTTATGTTTGTGATTATTTTTTCCACCGCCCCTTATAATGCATACTGTGAGAATAAAACAACGTAATACAAGTGGTTTATCATTCTTTTGGCAGTAGTTATAGACGTTATCATGAATATATACATAACACCAATGAATCTTACCATTCTAATAATGCCATTCCTACAGGGACAACACTACCAGCTTACAGACATGGTACAAACTTTCGTGAATTACTTATATATACTAACTTTAAACAGTCCCAGCCACTCTTTGTCTGTTTAAAGGTTCTTAGCAGTTATTATGAGAATTTGACACGGACGAGTTGCTTACAAACTAATATAATAAACAGTCATGTTTCTCAGCAGATAGAATTACCTATAATCTTAACTAAATTATATCCAAACGTTTTAAGTGTATAAATCAGCAAGTGAAGTCACATGAGAGCCACAACTTCTATAAACTCGCAGCGGAACTGACTGTATCAGAACTGTATTTGGTTCGTAAAATGATGTTTGTGTGTTTATTAAGTGCCTTTTGCCTGTGTTCTTTTTTAATTCGTTAGTAGTTTCAGTAAGTACTTTAGTAAGGAGCTGGTTTGTGTTGGTAAAGCACTGAGTTATGTGTGAAACTTCTTAATCGGTGTCTTTGGGGAAAGGTAGCTTCGTGTGTGGGGGGAGGAGATTACACGTGTTCGTGTGATGATACGCTTAAAAACAAATTATCGTGTGGTTGTATTCATTTTCCACCATGAATTGTATGTTTTATGCTGGTTTTTATGAGTTGAGGATATTGTGTTTGATCGTCTTGATGAGTAAAGCTGCAACAAATGTAATCTACATATCTAAGCCAAAAATACATGATTACACAAGGAAGTGACTATGACATATTTTTCTATGTGATGTAAAAAGAGAGAGACAAAATTATCTGATAATGGATTTCCAATGACAAGTCCATGTAACTGAAGGAAGTTGGAATCTCTGTGTTGAAAGCAAACAAATGTGGCTAGTCGTAACAGTTCGATTATGTGTTTATGTTTTATGTTTATTGTATTTTTCCGTTCTTGAAAATAATTTCCGCAGCGCATTGTACAACCTTATGACAAAGGGTTTCAGGAAAAAGACGTGAGACGTCAAAACCAGACATAATAACATTACTGTAAGTATCGTAGAAGTTGTAAAGTTGTTTTTTATGGGATGCATATTTTGAAAATATCAAGTTTCAAAAATATTTTAATTATCTACCAAGGCTGTAGTTTAAAAAAAGTTATACAAAACTATTATTAGGGTTAAGGTTATTCTTGTTGTTTTTATATGGACATTTGGTAAATTATAGATTTTTGGTGGTCTTGGCTAATTTTATTGCAATACATGAAAAAATACAAAATAAATAATTTTTTCTTCAAATAATATTTTGAGTTGTTTGCATACTGTGTTGGATATAGGTCAGTATTTGACTGAGTAAACTTAGACGTATGATTCAATATATTTAACAAACGACTCATACTATTTGGTATGTAAATCCACGATTGGTTTTCTTTTATCGGCTCTTTGAATGATAATTTCTTCTTTGCCCCTAAAAGGTTTTCTTTTCTCTAATGTAAAAGTTTGTTTTATAGGCTTCTTTTAGTTTGTATTTTTTTAATTAGTTTCATCAAATTAATCTAGGATTTTTTTAATGGATCTACTTTCGGTTCGATCGGGAAATTTCTCATTAAGTCGTTCTTGGATTTTGTGATGTTCAATATTTAAGTTGATTCTTTGTTCTGTTTGAATGAATTACACGTTGATTCCTCTCGTGGTCTTGAACCTGGGATTAGTTACTCTTGATTCGATTGGATTCTATTATTACTTTTTGCGGCAGTATTCAAAGCTAGTTTTTAAATATAACATTAGAATGTTGAGAGGAGTCAGTACTCAGTTAAAATCTTAATTTAGGACTTTTTTTAAAACTCACAAAGTTGAAACTTTACGAGGTTACTTCTAATATTCATTATAGTGCTCGGTTTCGTTTTGATGAATTATGCTTCTCGGTCTTTACTCGTCAAGATGTACAAACAAAATGGGCCCGGCATGGCCAAGCGTGTTAAGGCGTGCAACTCGTAATCTGAGGGTCGCGAGTTCGCATCCCCGTGGCGCCAAACATGCTCGCCCTCCAAGCCGTGGGGGTGTTATAATGTGCGGTCAATCCCACTATACATTGGTAGTCCAAGAGTTGGCGGTGGGTGGTGATGACTAGCTGCCTTCCCTCTATTCTTACACTGCTAAATTAGGGACGGCTAGCACAGATAGCCCTCGAGTAGCTTTGTGCGAAATTCCAAAACAAACTACATAAAGATATACAGTTCACGAAGAAAAATTAAAACTACGGGGAAAATATTTAAACGTTAACAATCAACACTTCACCACTTAAGTTAATATAAAAACACATAAGTTGCACCCCAGTGGCACAGCATATTTGTCTGTGGACTCCCACCACTAAAATCCATGTTTCGATACCAATGGTAACCAGAGCAAAGATAGCCCATTGTGTCATCTTGTGATTGATTCTAAAGAAACTGATTTTCTAGTTACGTAATCCACCAAAAGGTAGGGTTATAAAAAGTCTCTTAAACTTAGCATACAGAAAACATCGATTAAGAAGTTTCACACTCAACTCAATGCCTTACTAACATAAATCAGTTCCAAACTAAAGTATTTACAGAAATTATTAACGAATTTAAAAAGACGTAGACAAGAGACACAGATTCAAATTTATTTTACAACTAAAGAATTTTTTGTTTTGTTTAATTTCGCGCAAAGCCACAATGGGCCATCTGCTCAGCCCACCGATGGGAATCGTACACCTGATTTTAGTGTTGTAAATCCGGAGACACACCGCTGTACTAGGAAGGGGCTCGCGCAAAACTACACCAGGGCTACATGCGCTAGACGTCCCTAATTTAGCAGTGTAAGACTAGAGGTAAGGCAGCTAGTCATCACCATTCACCGCCAATTCTTGGGCTACTCTTTTACCAACGAATAGTGGGATTGTATGTAATATTATAACTTCCCCATGGCTAAAAAGGCAAGTATGTTTGGTGCGAACGGAATTCGAACCCGCGACCCTAAGAGTACGAGTCGAACGTCTTAACCCACCTGGCCATGCTGGGCCCCAAAGCAAAGAAAACACGTTCACTTGCATTATTCCATATATATTGATTACTAGAATACTTCTATCAAAAATTCCGAAAAAACTAGTACATAAATACAACTTTAACATAACGCCTAGATACATCTTCTTCCGTGAAAAGAAAATTAATCGCACGTTAAGAAAGTTATGTAAGGAACCCAACCCACGAGGAAACATTTACAAATTAAAGTGTAACAAATGCCCCACCTTTCTCAGAGGTAAGTCAGAACATAACATGAAGATTTGATTAAAAAAACAGCAAAACCTACTTCCCAACTCCATGAGCAAATGAAGAAAAATAACCACAATTTTTTGAACAGAAAGTCACAGTACTAAAATATGAACTAACAGAAGAAAAATCAGAAAAGCTTTATTAATGAAATCAAACAATATCACAATTAACAAACACCCAGGCACATCTGTACGTCTTTGATCGTTATTTCTCCGCACATTTCTAAACTTATGCAAATATTTCGAATAAAATATCCTATATTTTTATTTATTAACTTTTTGTTTGCTTTTCTATTTGATTATGAATAAATAATTTGTCAACATGCGTGTATTGATATACACATGTATGAATAACAACTATGAACTCTACAACTCAAATGCATTTTTAAATTGTTGAACATTAATATAGTTACTGAAACCTTTTTTATATTAAAACTAGTCTAGTTCATAATGATTGCACAAATGATCGAAACGTATCTGTTATAAAATCAAATTTTCTCTGCCCCTCACAGGTATCGAAATACTGTTTTTAATAGTACAAGTCCGCAGACCTACCACTGTGCCACTGGCGGTCGTAACTAGGAAATTCGGCAGGTGATGGGTTACTTTTTATAAAAAAAATCAGCTAAATTGAAAATGTCCTCTTTCATTTTCAAACAAGGGTGTGTGTGTGAACTGGAATACAATAAACCACTTTACAGTTACGATATAAAGTGTCCGTGCACCTGCGTCGCAAGTAGTTTTTTGCTTATAACCTAAAAAAGTATCAAGAGCAGGTTAATAGAAGTATACTATATTATAGATACTAACACATATCTACATATTGTTTATGTGAATTAAACGACAAATAAACTGTTTATTACTTAAAGTAGGAGGAGCAGAAAGTGTTCGTACAGTTCACACCGTGTGAAAAAAACTGATATTCCCGTAAAAATTCTGTTTAGTTTGGTGAATAAACTACATTATACCATTCCAAAACTAGATATTGGTTCATAATTATTGGAATTTTGCCATAAAAAAATGTACTTCCGGCAATTTAGCGCCGTTTCCGTCATAATCTGCTTGGTCATCACTGCGAACAGGAAACAGCTGTCCAGTGATTTAAAAACCGAATTATTGTAAAATACAAGTCTCGTGTGTCTCTTTCCGGTATTCCCACATAGCTTAATGTGCCGAAATCTACTGTTCAAAGCATAATTGCCAAGTTTAAGATTACAGGATCAATTGCTAACCTTCCTCGTTCCAAGAGGAAGGTTCTCAGAAAAGTTAGTAGGAACCCTCGTTTAACACGTAATGACATACAGAAACTGGGGTTGAAGTAAGCACCTCTACAGTTACGAACATGTTACGCTCTTCTGAGTTCAAAATATGCCGTCCTCGTAGAACTCCATATTTGAAGCCTGTTCATTTGGAAGTACGATTGAGGTATGCAAGAAAGCATGTAGATTAGCCCTTGGAAGAGAATTCTTTGGTCAGACGAGTTAAAATCAAGCTTTTCAGCCACAATGATGTTCGCTATATTTTCTGTAAAAAGGGGGAACGAAATCTTCCAAAGAACACCGTCTCTACAATTAAACACGGAAGGGTTCGATCATGCTATGGGGTTCCTTCAGCTTTTCTGGTGTAGGCAACCTTCACCGCGTTAACGGAATCATAAAAAAAGAATAGTATGTTGATATATTAGGCACTTATATCAAGAATGATGCTCGGAACTTTCGGCTTGGACATCATTGGATCTTCCAGCACAACCATAACTCTTAGTACACATCGAAATATGTGCAATCCTGGTTGAAGAGGCACCATATAAGCGTTCTGGAGTGGCCATCGCAGTCACCCGATCTCGACCCAATTGAAAACCTTTAACATGAGTTGAAGACCAGGGTTCATCAGCGTCATACAAAAAAACTTGCAAGAGTTGAAGGTCTTCTGTAGAGAAGAATGGAAGAAAGTACCAGTCGAGTACTGTCAAACGATCATGGAAGGCTATGAGGAGAGATTGTGCCTGAAACGCTATACAACTGACCATTAAAGTAGACGCACGAACACTCTCTGCCCCTTCTGTGTTTGGTTATATGCTCATAAACAGTTTATTTGATGTTCAATTTACATAACAGTTTGTGTAGATGTGTGTTTATATAATATTTATAATATACAATACTTTCATTATTTTACTCGTGATGTTTTTCAAGTTGTAAGGAGAAAACTACTCACGACGTAAGGGTTCGAACACATTCTGTCGTAACTGTGATAGTTCGGTTTATTAAACTGTAGTTTTTGGTATAAAAGTTCTAATAGTTAGAACTTTCTAACTAGTTCTAATAGTTAGTTTGACTCTGAAGTTTATTGTATAAACGATCTGATAACTCGGTTTTATTGACTTCATAGTTTCTGGTATAAATATTTTAATAGCTCGATTATTTTGAATCCATCATTTTTGTTCGAATATTCTAATAATTCTGTTTTGTTGGCAATATAGTTTCTCGCATAAACATTCTAGTAACTGGATTTGTTGGCTTCCCAGTTTCTTGTGAAAATAACCTGACATAATGCAAATATTCTAAAGGAGGTCTCATGTAAGTTTTATATATCACTAGAACTGCGAGGTATAATCTTTAAAACTTCCTATGATTTTACGAAGGTGTCTGATTTATTTTGTGAATAATAATATTAAAATTACAAATTTAAAAAAAATAGCAGTTAGTTTCACAAATATTTAATCCATTACGACCATGTTTTACTGACAAAACTATAGTAGTAACAAATGGAATTTATGCAAGTAACGATAGTTTTAAGTGTTAATTATAAGCACTATTATTATTTTCTATAAATAAATTACTAAAGTTTATTTGTAGTTTAGAGCAAAGCCTCATTGGGCTATCTGCTGTGTCCACCATGGATAAACTAATCCCAGATTTTAGATGTTCCATCGGTAATTGAAAAAAAATACATTTAATTGTATTGGTTAGAGTTATGTACGTGTCCTGAAGTTTTAATTCTTTTTTTAAATTTTTGTCGCTTTTCCAAAAATTGTCTGTTAATAATTTGTGTGGGTTAAGTGCTGTTCTCCAGGTATTGTATCTGATGATGACATTGTCTGAAGAACTTCGAATCTTCGTTGTAGCTAGACAAAGATGATGTGACACGCTTCAGACATCTTAATCGTCAGTATTAAGACGAGAGTCTTAATATGAAGCCCCCAAATGGCTCAGCAGTATGTATGCGGACTTACAACGCTAAAATCCTGGTTTCGATACCCGTGGTGGGCAGAGCACAGATAGCTCATTGTGTAGCTTTGTGCTTAGTTCAAAACAATAACAACCTAATGTTAAGGTTTGAAACTAATTGTCATGAAGAAAAATTATATCATTCGACGAAAAACAAAACAAAATCTATGTGCGTATGAATGTGTGCGTCTGCTTATAACTAATAAACGACTGGATCAATTACTACTATACCTATCATGTACTTTTGGGCTCTCAGACAGTGGCATAGAAAAGTCAACTTTCCAGGCTGGGCCCGTAAGTCATCTCCAGAGCCCCCTATGTTACACTGGTGAATCGAATATATATGTTTATTAACAAACATTGAAATAATAAGTACTGAGCTTTGCAGCACACCTACTTGTAACGGGCAAAAACTAGATATCAAGTTGCTAATTTTAATTTTTTTGCGGAACGATTAGAGAAAAAATTGGAAATTTAACAAATTACTGAAATAGGTATATTACAGATCGGTAATTTAAGCCTCAGATTATTATGTCAAAGAGATACGAAAGTTTTGTCTTTTAACACTAAATGAGATGACAACATATCCAAGACTAATGTAAACCTTGGAAGTGCTTATCCTAGTCTTGCTTAGTGATTTCCAGTTTACCTATGTTTACATGGAAAGTTGGCCACATGGACACCCTTCTTGCAGTCTGAGGGTCGTAGGTTTGAATTCCTGTCTCACATGATCACATGATCCTTAAAGAACTTATTTTTTCTAGAAATTTACCTATACAATTCAAGAGACTAATACGTGTTTATTTGTTCAAAGCTCAGAAAAAAACATTAATTATGGTTACTCTTTATGTAAAAGAGTAATAATTTGATTGGAGAAACAGACTAAATAAAGAGGTGTGAGATGAGAGCCCAAAACACATTTTTAAATTATGAATGCCATCTTCATTGAAAGCTGAAGTTTATAGGCGTTCCATGTGTATTATTATTTTGTCTTCAGAAATGAACTGGATGATAGAACTGGTCTGGGGGAATGGAATATGTGACATATAAGTTATTGGAAATTACATGTAGAGCGGCTGTACATTAATGGTGTGAACTTTGTTGAAATCACGGAGCTAAGATTAGGGGTAGTAAAGGCACCTTTGTAATAACTAGCGTGGCATTTGAATTATTTATTATAATATATATATCAATATATTATGATATATATTTAAATAGTACTATTTTAATATATTTATTGTATTCACGACCAAACACGAGGTTTACATATACAAACTGAAGCCATCATAGCAGAGAGAAAGCTACAAACTTGTTTATATTAGCTTCATCAGAGACTAAACAGAAATTCCGTAATTAATAAGGAAAACGAGATACTCTGGGCGGAACTTTGATGTGAAGAAGACGAAGAGAAATACACGCCAACAGCCTGCCGACTTACCATCTTAGATTATAACAAATTAATGAAATAGTTTTGTCATTAGTTCCAAGAATTATGATGAGTCTGCAAAAGCTGTCCAGTCAAGTGGCAAATGTGCATGCATGTTAAATTTGTATATTACTTAGAGATTTGCAAGGATACCAAGTGACTTGGTGAAAAAAACAACTTTTGAGCTAAAAGTACAATTTTCCGACGCTGCTGCCAAGTGTTGCCAGATCCATACGACTTAGATATGATGAAAACTTCTGTCCTTCAGAAGATGAAACGTCTCTTTAATCATAATGTACATAAAAATTGGTATTATAATTGGTTTGGTTTGAAATTCGTGCAAAGTTACACGAGGGCTATATGCGCTGGCCGTCTCTAATTTAGCAGTGTAAGATAAGATGGAAAGCAGCTAGCCATCACCACTCACCGCTAATTCTTGGGCTACTCTTTTACCAGCGAATAGTGGAATTGATCAAACATTATAATGTCCCTACAACTGAAAGAGCAAGCATGTTTGGTATGACGGGGATTCGAATCCGCGACCCTCAGATTACGAGTAGTTATGATTGAATGTACAATGTTTAATATGACTGAGAAGATTTTAACCAGCTTGTTAATTTACAATTTACTAGTAGTGTTAAGTAGTTTAGTGAACATTATAGGAATACTACTCAAAAAACATCTGCCTGCTCACATTGATTTACTTACTAGTTTTACTAGTATGAGTTTTCAAAATGTCATGGGTAATTTTGGCGAAGCAAATTACCTTAATATATTGCATTGAAGTGTTATTTGTGTTTTTGAATCTTAGTCTCAGAGTCAATTCTTTAGTCTAATTGTAAACTTCTCAAGTTTGTGACTTGTGTACTCCACTAGCGACTGTAGACTGTATATCTGGATTTAATATAAATATATTTATAATTGATTTAAAATCGAACTCCAAACGACTAACCGATATGGCCTTTTGTTACGATTGTTTCTGATCGTGCTTGTAGAAAGACGTTATTACATAGGGTTATAATATCTGCCTATGTTTTCAAAAGCTTGAAAGTTTTGAAATACATGATAAATTAGAAGAGAAAATATAGCACGGTCTAGGATACTTTGACAGCCATTCAGATGAGTAGGGTAGGGATGTTGTTATTTAGAATAAAAGGCTGTTATTTTCATTGAACGGGTACAAAATAGAACTAACACAGACACAGCTGGTAGCTACAATCCGAGTGTTTGATGTTCAGATCTCATAAGGTAAAATCTCAGGGCTTTTGTTCCTTACTGATTGAATACAAATCATGTTTAGAGTAATATTAGATGAAATGTATGTCGAGAAATGTGAAAACATTGGGAAATTTTAAAGCTGAGTATTACACAGAATATACTCATGAAGTACAATGTTCTGTAATGTCACTGAAGTCAGTTATATACATACGTTAACAACATTTATGTAAAAACAAAACCAGCAGAGAACCCCGTAAAAAAGTGATGAGTTATCGGCTCTGTTAAATGCATTGCAAATACTGTATATACTTAAAACTTTTGTAAAAAAAAAAATTAGAAGAAAATATGTAATTAAGTTAAGATATCTTATGGTAAAAAAACAACATTTGGCATTTCCTATTAAAATTCTGCAAATTAAAATTGCGTCTGTCTTCAACATCTTTGTGTTTTGTTACGCAAAGTGATATTCCTAAGAATTAAATGACTGCTACGCTTTACTGCTTAGATTTACAGTGTGGCATAATTTAAAAAACTAACAAAATGGTTCATTCAAGGATATAAAATTATTATAGAACCAGATTGAACATGAGAAAGATAAACACTCATTAATTTTGTTGTTGTTTTGAATTAAGCACAATTCAACTATCTGTACTCTGTCTACCGCGGGAAACAAAACCCCGTTTCTAGCGTTGAAGTCCGCAGACATACCTCTGAGCCAATGGAGGGGGAGCACCAAAAAAGAGATAAAGGTGTCTCCATTGCGCCACAACGGTGTGTTATTTGTGAGAATGGTAGAATAGATTATTAGATATCTTTTACTCAAAGCTTACTTCAACCTTACTTGCGTTCTCATTGTAGCTTGTTTAAGCTGTAGACTTGGGAGTGGAGAAGAGTGAAAAACTTTATAATTTTGATAACTAATCTTAAACCAAGGATTAAATAATAAATCTGAATGTATCTCATAATAGCTGTTATGGGTATTAACACTGTTATTGATAAGGAGTGAACAACGTTTCGACCTTTTAGGTCATCTTCAGGTTAAGAAAGATATAATTTTAATGTGACTATTGACGGACACATGTCTTAGGGACGAGAATATAAACAGGTACGGGATTGTAGGGGGCGTTGCAGATGAATGGTAGATTATTAATTAGTATAATTATAAAGGTGTTCCTTTATATTGGTTTAATTTTGGTTTTAGTTTCTGTACAAGTAGGGTGTCTTTGATTTTGCGTTTGTTCATGTTTGTTTCCCAACTTAATATCTGGGTGTTTTATAAGGTTATGTTGTGTTTATTTGATTTGCAGTGTTGAAAAATGTGTGAAAATGTTTTTTGTGTCCTTTGAATCGTTTCCATTTTTCTGCTTGTTTCTCCAATACAAAAGTCGCCACGGTTGCATTGTATTTTATAAAATATGTTAGTGTTGTGTTTGTCAGTGTAGTTTTTATACAATATGAACTTCAGTTTTATACCTGGTTTTTGAATAAATTTGGTGTTTACTGGAATGTTGTGCTTTGTTATAAGTTTTTTTTTTCCAAATGTTGGCAATTTTTTCGCTGATGTCAGGAACATATTGTATGCAGCAGTATAAGGTTTTGTAGTTTGTTGTATCTTGGGATTTATTGTTGTTTGTTTGCTATTGGTTTAGGTGAGTGTGTATAATTTTTTCCACAGATTTTTTAATGAAATTCGTTGATGTTGTTTTATTTTGTTGATTTCATCGTTAATTTTATCAGGTGAACCTAGTTTTGTGGCTGTGTTTATTTAGTTTCTTAATATGTTGAGTATTTGTTTTATTTCATGAGATGATTTCCAGGGAATGTATAATACAGTATGGGTGATTGTTTGTGGAATTCTGTTTTCAGTTGTGTATCAGTTCTAGTGATCTTGAAGTTAAGAAATACTATTTGGTTAGTTTGTTCCTGTTTGCACGTGAACTTAACGTTGGGGTGTATCGAGTTAACGTGATTGAGGAAACTAAATGTGTGTTCTATAGATGTGAATCCAGCAACTGTATCATTAACATACATGTACCTGTATAGTGGCTGGAGTAAAACTGATTTTATCGCTTGAGATTCAATCTATGTCATAAAAATGTTGGCCAGAACTGGTGACACAGGATTTCCCAAAGTTAGGCCATTTATTTGTTGGTAGTTTTGGTTATTGAAGATAAAGCTAGTTTTGGTAGCAGTGAATTCTATAAGAGCTGCTAATTGGTTGCTGGGGATGTGTATCAATAGGTTTGGGTTTTGGATATAGAGTTCTAAAGCTATCTTATAGGCTTCAGTCGTTGGGACTTCTGTGAAGGGGGAGATTACATCAAAACTGGCCATTAACGCTTTATGATTTAATTTATTAAAAATATATTCAAAGTTAAAAAAGTCTTTAAAAATAAGCAGGCTGAAGTAACATATTTAGAAAAAAACCTATGCTATACATTTACCGACATTATGAGTCATAGTGGACAGTCAGGTTTGTGAAGTTTCGTGTGTCGTATAGTTGTGGTGTGCATGAGTCAGTCTCTAGTAGGTGAGAATAAATATTTTCTGAGATTTTGTTGTTGTTTTTTCATTTATAGTAGTATCTCGTTTATCTGTTTTTCATTTGCGTTTGTTAGATTTGTGTTTAGTAGTTTAAATTTGTTTGGTTGATTTTTAATGTATTAATTTGTGTTCATTGTAACTATAGCTTTGTCATTATATGCTTTTAGAATTTTGATGTTGTTGTCTTGTTTTAAGTTCTTTATAAAATTAATATCTTTTTGTGAAAGGTTGTTTTTTTAGATTTCTCTTGTGTGTAGTTATGTTTTCAGTTCTACCTGGAAAGATAGGTTGTTGGTTGTCGGCGGAATTGTCGAAGTTATCTTCTTCTTGGTAGTTGTTTTTCGTTGTTATGTTGATGTTTTCAGTTTGAGTAGAGTGGATTACTAGTCTTCTTGCTAAGTCTTCCAGGCAGGTTTTCATTACGATGGATGAAATATTTCTAGGTGTTGCTGCTAAGTTGAGTCCTTTGTTCAGTTGATGTATTTCTTCATTACTTAATTTTCGGTCGGATCTGCTAATTACGAGGTTTGTTGGTGGTTCGTCGTGTTGGAGTCTTTTTTATTGTTGGCAGTTTAATTTATCTAGTTTCTTTTTGTGGCGGGCCTTCCTTTCCTTGTCGTTCTTACTATTAAGTTGTTTGATGTTACCCTTAAGGTCTGGTTGAATGCAACCAACGCAAAATCAAAGAAGCTGTACTTATACGGCAACTAAAACTAAAATTAAGCCAATATAAAGGAACAACTCTATACCTATACTAATTTGTAACCTAACATCCACCTGCAACGCCACCTACAATACCGTATCCATTTATACTCTCGTCTCTAAGACATGTGTCCGTTAACGGTCACTTGCAAACTCTTTTTTTTCCTTGACCTAAAAATGAATTAGAAAGGTTAAAACGTTGTTCTCTCTTTATCAATAACAGTGCTAATACTCACAGCAGTCGTTCTGAGATACATTTTTCTTTCAGTGAGTTTCTCGTCATCAAGAAACATTCTGAATTATTAAATTTATTTTTCAACTGATGCTAATTTAAAATAAGATTCAAATATCAAATATTTTAAAGCAAAAATTTACTAGTCTCCTAGTGTGTCACAATGGTGACATTTATGATGATAGCCACGAAATCAAAATGCTAATGTGTTTTAATACTTTGATTTATTGTTATGTAAAATTTACGAATGAGCGCCAAAGAAAGATCGAGAATGTTATACGTATGTTAAAGTAGTCAGAATTCTTTTTCCTCATATGATATATATTTAGCGTTTTGGTAAAGAGTGAAATTAATGGATTATTTTCTTCGGAAGCCAGAGGTAGTTAAAATAAGATTACTGATATAGAACATTGAATGGAGTTATAATTTCATAACTATCAGTTCTACATCTTCTTATATAAACTACCAAGTTTCAGATATAATTTCTAAGTTTCGATTTCCTGCTCTTAAGTAACCTGTATATTAGGAAACTCACAAATTACATTTAACTGCCTAAAAACCGTCATCTGTAACCCGAGAGGAATTAATAGTTTTTTGAAAAACAGAAGAAGTAAACCGTAGCAACTGGGAAGACATTTTAATGCAATCAAACTTACATTGATTTTTGTACTTTTTGTAGGGGTGGTAAACGTGTGAGAGTTTGGTTTGTTTTGAAACTTCGGACAAAGCTATTCAAGGGCTATCTGCGCAAGCCGTCCCTAATTTAGCGGTGTAAGACTAGAAGGAAAGCAGCTAGTCATCACCACACACCGCAAACTCTTGGGCTACTCTTTTATCAACTAATAGTTGAATTGACCGTCATATTATAACACCCTTATGGCTGAAAGGGCGAGTATGTTTGGTGTGAGTCAAACCACAACCCTCAAAGAAGAAGTCGAGTGTCTTAACAACGTGGCCATGCTGGGCTTTGAGTGAGTGAAAAGAGGATGCCTAAAAATAAATTATTACAGTTATCGCGCTAGGGAAAATTTAGTTGTTGTTTTGTCTTTTGAAAAATATTACCTTATAAGTTATAAGTTTAGGAATTTGAAAGTCTATATTGTAAAGATGTAGATCATTAGCTATGTTTTATGCCATATCTATTCATTTATCTTCATAAAATTAGTTTAGTTAAAATTTATATTGTAGATCACTAAACCCTCGTTACATGCTCAGAAAAATATTCTGCAGTGAAAAGTTAAATAAAGTTAACTCAACATGAATTTGTTTGTAGATTTTCTTCAAATAAAACAGGATTTATCGATATAACACATAATGCTTAAAATAAAGCATATATTAAATGCTCTGCATGTAAATAATTATAACAAGGAAAGTACAAAAAAGATCGTAAACTATCGCAAATAATTACCTTTCTCTTACTTTTTATGTATTTATATATATATCACATTTTGGTGATCATGTTCTTTTGAATGTCCTCCTATGCTCTGGAACACTCACCCTATTGACCTGCAATGCGTGAAGTTTGTCAGGTATTTTAAAAGTGTTTTAAAGTCATATCTCTTTCATCTGGCTGAAGAGATTGGTCAACGACAGGTGTTATGAATAACTACCACTAGGGAAGCCCCGAATAAGGATATATAAATTATTATAATTCTTACTATTATATCCTGCCAATATGGGAATATTATATCAAATGGTACTACTAAGCCATGCAACACATCATATAAACTTTCTCACAAGGGTCTGTACTTTATTTTAATTAAAGTGTTAATACATTTACCAGCCGTCTTGAGAATACATTTTCGCAGGATAATCTTCACTGAATCAATAACTTTAACTTATAAGTAGTGATGTAAATGATTCTATAGCAGAGTAAATGAATTTAGAACAAGAAAATAAGAAACTTCCACATCATTGTCAGTATCATCAGCTGTGGGTTATAAGATCATTGCAGAAAAATTTAGTAGCGGATAGTGATGTGGAAAAGACTTTTATTGATAGTGCGTTCAAAAAAGTGTTCCGATCGGCATTTGCAAAGGCCCACAAAATAAGAAACAAATAGTCACAACCACAACTGACCTTAAAGTAGCAACAAGAGCTGAATAAGAATTTTGTTGTTCCACAAATTCGGCGTTGGAATTTGATATATTATGCGTTTGTTTTTATGAATTGTTTGTTTGTTTCTGGAATTTTGCACAAAGCTTCTCGAGAGCTATTTGTGCTAGCCGTCCCTACTTGATTAGTGTAAGACTAGAGGGAAGGCAGCTAGTCATCACCACCCACCGCCAGCTTTTGGGCTACTCTTTTACCAACGAATCGTTCCTGTGGATAATGTGATAACTAAGAAAGAGAGAATGTACAGTTAATAGCGTGCGTGATAAACTGGACGTCACTCATTTTATCTTTTGGATATGTAGCTTAGCCAAAGAATTCGTAATCGTCATGTACCATCTAGTACATTTGATTGATTTACTTCTAAGTGAAACTAAGACCTACATTGGACTATTTTTTCCAACGTTTACCGCATCATAAACTTACTTGCAAGTCATTTGTTAAAGCATTGATTTAAGGAACGGAGAAGTGGTTTGAAGCTCCCTTTATCAATGAGGATCAAGTTCTCGTCATTGTTTTTCCCATACTGTAAACTGATCTGGATTAGCCCAAACTCTAGAGAAGAAACTGTAAGACAAATAATGATCTAAAAACGTTCGGATAAGACAGCGGTTATGAAAGTTTAGAAAATGCAGATTTAAGTGATTTTTTGTCATATTAGAGCACAGAGGGAGATAATGAAGAAGAATGTGTTTTAAACAAGAGACAAAATCTACGTAATTCTTCCAAAAGTAGCAACGATCAAATAACACTATTCTTGAGCAAAGAAAAATCCTCTTTAAAATATACAAAATAACCTTGTTCTTTTTATCACTTTTTAAAATCTCTCTTTATTTATAGCTGTAAATTTACGGATTTACAGCATTAAAATATATAGTTCGATTCCCGTTGTTGACACAGAAAAAGGTCCGTCATGGCCAGGTGGCTAGGGTGCTCGACTCGTAATCTTGGGGTTGCGGTTTCGAATTACAATCAAACCAAACATGCTTGCCCTTTAAATCATGGGGGCATTATACAGTGGCGGTCCATCCCACTATTCGTTGGTAAAAGAGTTCCCTAAGAGTTGGCAGTCGGTAGTGAAGAATACTTGCCTTCCCTCTAGTCTTACACTAAGGGCGGCTAGCTCAGAGAGCCCTTGTGTAGCTTTGCTCCAAATTAAAACAACAACAAACAAACTCTTCATTTGCTTCAATATGCCCATTCCATCGAGTGAGGCGTTAAACAATTTTCTTAACAGAAAAAGACATTTTGAAGCCAAGTGTAGCTGGATTGACGAACACTATTTTAAGAGGCCAGTGCTACCGAAATTAAACAACAAATGAAAACAATAATAAAACTGAACTAATAATAAAGACGTAATATCTTCTGGTATCAGATGTTTTTATTTCAAATACACATATTATTATTATTACTGTCATCGTATTCATTTATTTTTATACGCTATGCGCTAACATTTAATGTATATAAGGCTATATATGCCTTTTCTCCATCATTTCCAAATATGGATAGGCTGTTCTTAGAAGTTATCATGTTATTGTAGCGATAAAGTAACCGTTTACCAATAAATTTGTGTTTTTCCTTCTTACATTATCCACTGTTAAAATATAAATAAATATATTGAAGAATGTCAGTTTTAAGAGTAGCGACGCCAGTTGTATAAATATGTAGCGACAACGGCAGTGATGCTGTTTTTTTTTGCTATACTGGAAGTAATAGTGGGCGCTGTATTGAACATGTAGCGCCACAGCTCTGTTAATATATCACACAGCGCCATACAGTAATTCGTAAACTGATGTAAGCCTTTTTAACTTCCAACTTCAGAAAACGTTCAGATGCTTAGTTCATAATATTTTTTCTGCAACTATTTGTTTTGTTTTGAATTACACAAAAAGTTACATGAGGGCTGCTTGCGTTTGCCGTCCATATATTTAGCAACGAAAAAATAGAGAGATAGCATCTGGTCATTGCCATCTAATGCATACTCTTGCGATATTCTTTTTTAAATGAATAGATTGGCTGTCACATTATAACGCTTCCAAGAGCATGTTTAGTGGAACAAAAAATAGTTAGTTGTTTGTTTTTGTTTTTTGAATTTTGCACAAAGCTACTCGAGGGCTATCTGTGCTAGCCATCCCTAATTTAGCAATGCAAGACTAGAGGGAAGGCAGCTAGTTATCACCACCTACCACCAACTCTTGGGCTAGTCTTTTAGCAACGAATAGTGGGATTAGCCGTCACATTATAACACCCCCACGGCTTGGACGGCGAGCATGTTTGGCGCGAAGGGGATGCGAACCCGCGACCTTCAGATTACGAGTCGCGCGCCTTAACACGCTTGGCAATGACGGGCCAGGAAATAGAACCGACTCGTCTAAGATTGAGAGTCAGGCGCCGTAAACACGAAGCTATGCAGAAATGACACGCACTGAAAGATCACTTATGATTTATATACTATAACATCTCTTTCTGTATGGCTAGGTGGTTAAGGCACTCGACTCGTATACCGAAGGTCGCGGGTTCGAATCCCCATCACCCCAAACTTAGCGTTATAATGTGATGTGCATTCCCACTATTCATTGGTAAAAAATAGCCCAAGAGTTGGTGGTGGGTGGTAATGACTAGCTGCCTTTCCTTTAGTCTTACACTGCTAAATTAGGGACAGCTAGCGCAGATAGTCCTCGAGAAGCTTTGCGCGAAATTCAAAACGAACAAACAATTTCATAAAATAAAAGTACTCGAAAGATCAAGTATTTTCATTGAACTAGTATGCTTCCTCGCAAAAAGTGCATCATCATGATACGCTAAATGTTTTAGATTCCTTTATATATTTATAATTAAGCACTAAGCTATGCAATGGGCTATTCGTGCTCTGCCTACTTGGAGTATCGAAAACTTGATTGATTCTAGCATTTGAAGTCCGCAGACATTCCGCTGTGACACTAGGGAAGGGCAAGTGTTTTAGACTCGCTTCAAATATAATTTGTTAAAAGCATAACATAAAAAGATGTATTTTTGTAGTAACTGTATCCCTTACTCAGTTTACGTCTACTGATGTTTAGAAGTATGAAAACACAAATGGATAAATTAAATACTTTATTGCTCATCTCATATGTATACAGATGTCAATCCACGAGTAAAACTTACTTACGACAACGTTGCGTAGTACGACATATATATAACAATATAACAACATGTTAAAACTATTTTAAAATAACCTTTAGTCTTGTTCTTAGGACCGGCTTTACCTTAATTTAAAACTGTTCTAAGGAAAGGAATTAGTAACATGATTGTACCTCTTCTGAGATTTTGTTTTAAAAATTTACTATTATGTATTTATTTTAATATCGATTTTTTTGTTATATATAGAGAAATGCATGTAACTTACAGCGTTAAATACGTGTTGCTAAATTCTCGCCTGTTCTTGAGCGTAAGGATCAACAACGTACATACAAGGTGTCACAAAAATGTATACGCACATTAAATGATCATAAATACAATGTTTATCACGATATATCTAAGTTTTATAATCCAAGTTTAAGAAGACAAGTGTAGATTCTTTAGCGTTATTGCAGGTGTTCGAACTGATGACCTTTCTGATCTAGGCACTGCTGATAACACGGAAAGATAGGATTGCAAACTTCACGAATCACTTCATTAGGTATTTGGGTGCATTCTCTTTCAATTGCTGCTCTCAGCTTATTCATTGTTGCAGATTTTGTGCTAAAAACCTTATCTTTGAAGTATTCTTATAAAAAAAAACTCCAGAGGTGTGAGGTCTGGTGAACGTGGGGGAAATTCAATGCTATCTCTTCGCCCAATCCATTTGTTCGGCAGATTTTCGTTAAGATAGGTCCTCATATTATGATGGTAGTGCTGAAAATAAAACTCCTCATCTCCAAATTATTCTCAATGCGTTTCACGACATATTCTTGCAGCAAGTTCAGGTAAACGAGACCAGAGACTGGTTCAATTGCGCCCATCGCTGATAATCTACACCACACGTAGTCCCTCGTAAGTTTACGTAATGTTCAACAGTAACATGTAGGTTCTGAGGTGCCCAGTAGGTGTAGCGATTAACTGAGCTATTTAGCTTAAATGTGGCCTCATCGCTCCAGACAATCTTGTCTGGAAACACTGCATCCTCTGCAGGTTTTGCCAGGTACTACTCACAAAAGCAACTCTCTGGTCAAGATCATCTTCATTGAGGGCGTGGAATACTGCCAAAATAAAACTTTTCCAATGAACGCACTTCAACATGTAATGAATGAACGATTCTGGAATTTCTGTCTCACGGGCTATTTGCCGAACATATTTTCTTGGAGATCGGTAGAGAATTCCAACAGCTCTGATTCTCGTGTAAGACTGTTGGACGACCGCGATCTTATAGAACGCCCTTTATGGACGTCTTGAACAGTTCCATTTCTTTCAAACTTATCTCTGATGCGAGTAATGGTGATTTGCTTTGGTGGATCTGTTTAAAACTCTCTTCTAAACCATCTTTGCATTTCAGCTACATTCTAGCACTTCTAATAGTACTTTAAATAAACTTTCTTTTCTCAAAGCTTTGTTTTCTTCTGCCATTACTTCAAATCAGTTACACCTTGCACCTGTAAAAAAAGAAAGTTCGTGTGAATTATAATCATTCAATGTGAGTATACATTTTTAGATCACACTGTATGTTGTTGAAAACCAACATTTTTGCCTTAACTGAAATTTTTATAAGCTCTCCTTTCAAGTTTATAAACCAAAACAAAACGCTACGATATTTTTTTTATATTCGTGGTTTGCTACATTTAGTATACTATAAACCTTGATTAATGCTTTCAATTGGAAAGCTGCATATTTAACCGGGAATGTTTATGAACGTTACAAATCGAGTAACTTCAAATAATTAACTTCGAACGTTGCTATTTATACTAGGACATTAGATATTTTCGTCGATGAAAAACTTGCGTGTGCTCAAGAAAGCAGCTAGCTAGCCAACCGTTAAGCGAACTGTACCAATAACAATTTGAATTCCATTCTCTCATCGCAAACCGTCGAGAAAATATTCATTTCTTGGCTAGACAGAAGACTCGATATTGTTTTTGATTTTGTAAAATTTTTGTATTATATGTTATTTGTAACAACCTATGTTATAAATCGTATTATTATTTGTGTATTAAAATATATTTTTGTAAGAAAGAAAACTGTGTGTATCAATTTTGTTGGTAAATATCATAAATTTGACACATATCAACATTCAGTTAACTTTAAATTAAAATTAAATATCAAACTGTTTGAAATCGTAGTACGTAACATAACAACTTAGAAACTCGTCCGAATTAAATTATAATAACACGTAACAGTGTGTGTGTGGCTTGTTTTTGTCCACGTTCCAAGGATGACATTCAATCAGATATATGTAATGCGCAAATGGAAAGGAAATTTTAATATTTGCAACGACACATGAATGCGTAAAAAAAACAAAACAATAATAATAATAAACAAGCTACAAACACTTCTTGAACAATTTGCTAAACTCCAGGCACTAATATATTTCAAGATATATCTGAAGAGGGAACACCATAAAGTTAACTCGCAGGCAGCTTCTGATTAGTGTTGCTTCTGATTACACTTTCAAAATCAGATTAATGTTTTATATCTCGTAAATCATACCTGCATGTCATTTCAACGTTAATACTTTATGACCTTACTAAATTAGTTAAAAATAAAGCGTAACTAGCTACTTGTTAATTCTTTATAATCCCACATTTTTTTTACAGTTGAATGAACTACTCAGCATGTTAATATTGGCGTTTCCATAAGACCGTGTTGTCTCACTAAAGTACGCTTCATGTTAATTTCCATGATTTAGAAATACGTATTTTAATTCACTACCTCTTTAAACAAACATCATCTGAAACATAAAGATTACTCAAGCTTGACATTTAACTAACGGCAGTGAAAATTGCTTTTCAGTTATATTTAGTTAAACTTTTAGATTAGATGCCAAGGGCCATAAGATAAAGACTTAACAGGATCGAGTTGTTTTAAGGGGGAGTCAAGAAATTGTCCTCTGTATAAACGTAATTTCAATGAAAACTGAATTTTAATCAATTTTTAATTTTTGCTATTAGAATGCTTTAAAATTAAAAATGATAAAATTCTTATCTTCTCGTGGTTCCCCAAAACGTTTGGAGTATTCTAGAATCCAGAAATTAGTTGGAAATTAAAGTCATTTGAAGTTTGTACAAAACTTTAGAGTATACATTGAAACTTATTTTTCTAAGATCTTTCAAAATTGAAGACATGTTGAAACAAACTTATTGGCTATTATAAAATATAGTTTTTTATAATCCCACTGTTCACGTGTGAGACTGTATGTTTGTGTACAATATTTCCAGTCACAGGCTTTCCTACATCTCTTTATCCTTCTATTTTTATTTGAATAAAAGCGATAAAGAAGAAAATATATTGTTTTTATACTTTCCATTTATTTTTCAAATTTCTGCAAAACATAAGAAATACTTCAAGTTCTATTTTGGTGCTCCTTTCATCTCATTGATAAGTAAAAAGTTGTCATGCGTTGCAGACTGAAACGTGTTTTTGACGTTCTTGAGATAGCAACTTTGTTGTATTGTTAAATGTGACAATCACGTTAGTTACGTGGACGTTTCCTAAAATCAATGTAGTCAAGGTTTTAAAGGTGCATCACTTTATGATTTTAAATGTGTTATTTATATTAATCTTTACAGCTGTATATTATTTTTTAATTTGCTTTGTTCGGGCTTAATTTTAAATAACTGTCGTTTAAATAGCTTTAAGCGTGTTACCTCCGTCACCTTCGTATCAATCTCTGTATGTGTGTTTGTCAGCAACATTTCACAAAAACGGCTGAATAGGTTTGGAAAAAAGATTGTATGCATTTTAAATACGAATCAACTTAGATGTAATTAGTTTTTGGAGAGTCAATGTCACAGAGAGAAACAAAAATGAAAAACAAATCATGTGTATTACCATGAAGATTGAGTTATTGCACAATTTTTGCTCTGTAATTCAGTCAAAAATCAAATTTGATGAAAATAGATGAACATATGTAGAATATTACATTTCATAATCCTGCAAAAAATGGTCCGTATCTATTGATAACGACGGACATACGAACACATTTTGGTACATGTTGAGGACCGAATATGACTGACGCTGAGTAGAGGTATACGCTCTATTGTTGTTGTTGTTGTTTTGAATTAAGCACAAAGCTACACAATGAACTATCTGTGCTCTGCCCACCACGGGTATTGAAATTCGGTTTTTAGCATTGTAAGTTCCAGGCATACCGCTGAGTAACTGGGGAGCGTATGCGCTCTATTTAGTGATCCTCTAGTTTATAAGTATTTTAATTATAAAATTTAGTCATTTTAAAACTAGTTTAACAGATATGTGATGAGATATTCTTTTCTCCTAACATTAATTATTATAGTTTTAAGATTTGTTACTGAAATGAAATTACTCCCTTCAATTAATAGATAAAGACTTTGGCTCTACTCTCCCTTCAAAATACTTATTGTGCAGTGTTTAACAACAGTGTTCAAAACTGTAGAAAGTAAGAGTAAAGAATTACTTAAACTATGGAAAATATCTGTAGAAATGATATTTTTACAGTGTTATAGTTATCGTTGTGAAAAACCTTCAAATAGTTTGAAGCGAAATACTAAATCTCCAAGAAAATCAAATAGCGCCACTCAAAATCATTCTGATACAGGAAGAGATTTCGTACCTGCAAAATCATCTATAAAATCTGATTGGCTGAGTTACATCTTTTTAATCTATGATTTTAGGTTCGTTAAGAGTAGGAACATTAAAAATAACGAGAAAGGCATAGAACTCGTCACGAATTCAAATTTATCTGTATGTATTTAGTTTGGGCCTTAATGAAGATGGGTATATACAATTATTTCTGTACATTACATTTTAACAACAATAAACTTTGTTCCGATTTTGATGCCTAGTCTAAATGATTTAAAAGTTGGCTTTGAACTTTTTCAGTGTCAATTTTTTTTTGGAAAAGCAGTGTACATATAGAGAAAAAACATTTGACGATAGAATCTAGCATATTTACAGCTTAAAGTGCTTGGGACTATATTATCGAAACGTAAAAGGATTTACACTTGCATTTTTTTCTCTCTGTTACTCAGAATTATTCTTTAGCTAACGTTATAAAGATTCGAAAAAAACAGAAGGTTTTGGAGGAGTTGTCTCGTGGACACTGATAAGGTATCTCTAATGGAATGAGATCAATCGATATTGAAATTGAGCAAAAACACTTTTTTTTGTTCAACTACATTCAGAGTGAGAAGTGGACAAAAACTGAGTAAATTTAATAATCCACGAAAAACTACTAGAAAAAGAAAAGCCAATTAGGAACTACAGATAACTCTCATTATTACAAATGGTTGTATGATTTGAACATAAAAATGTTGAAATACAAGACCTACTTGGAGTAAAAAAGAGTGAAATAAATGTCTCGTTAGCCACATATATTAAATAAAGACATAAGCATGGAAAATATAAATATAATTTCTTACCCCGTTCGAGATTTTATTGCACACTTTAATGAGCATGTTTGTGCTTCTGTTATATTGAGATATTTTCGGTGTTTTTTAACGATTTTTAATTATCTTTGGCCCCCTGATAAAAATACAAGACCACGTTACATGGACCATGGTTCTAGCTGTTGGGTTTCTTTCTACTGAAACTCAGCAAAAAAGAACAACAAAAAAACGATGAGGCGAGAGCTTTTTCCAAGTCAATTTTGTAACTTTCCTTGATTCTAAGAATCAGGAACTGATAAGCTTTGCCCTCTTGAACTGTCAGCTAATCACAGCCAGGCAAATAAAGGACGCGTTCGGAAACTGATTGGATTTAGCTTTCTACACAAAGAACACGTTAAATTGGTGTGGTAAATGATACCATCTTCACATTCATTTTAAGGGCAAGTATGAACCCAGCACTTGTGATTAGGTCTCAGTGTGTCTGTTGACATTAACTCTTGATTTATTTGTAAAGTATGTTACAAGACTGTCTAAAAACTTTAGGAAATATTCAGATTGTGGAAAAAATTTATGTTTGGCACATACATAAATCTAAAAACAAACTGCTTTAAGCTTCTTGTACTAGGGCTCAGCATGGCCTAGCGCGTTAAGGCGTGCGACTCGTAATCTGAGGGTCGCGGGTTCGCGACCAACATAATCGCCCTCCCAGCCGCGGGGGGCATTATAATGTGACGGTCAATCCCACTATTCGTTGGTAAAAGAGTAGCCCAAGAGTTGGCGGTGAATGGTGATGACTAACTGCCTTCCCTCTAGTCTTACACTGCTAAATTAGGGACGGCTAGCACAGATAGCCCTCGAGTAGCTTCGTGCGAAATTCAAAAACAAACAAACAAAGCTTCTGTGAAAGAACAGTAACGCACCAATGGTTGTTTAAACGTTTACCATTCTCGACAGCATTTACGTGTTAAAAAAAACATTATTCCTCATCCACCATAGAGGCGACAAACCCTAGTGTAGTGTTGGAAACAGATCAAAACTCCGCAAACCATACAAACTAGAACCTGAGATAAAATAGTGGACTATGGAATATTTTTCAAATAAACTTATATTCAAATCTAAACTATAGGATATTGTAATTCGTGGTGGAAATAGTTATAATAAATAACTTGCTAAAGGTCTTATTTCATTTTCACAATTACGTTATATCTAAAACATTCAAACGTTTGTGTTTTGTTTTCAGTATGAGCATTTTAAAGTATTAATACATTTTTGTGCAACATTTCTCGTTATTTAACAAATATGTAAGTGTGTGTGTTTTCGTTTAGCAAAGCCACCTCGGGCTATCTGCTGAGTCCACCGAGAGAAATCGAACCCTCCGATTTTATGGTTATAAATCCGTAGACTTACCGCTGTACTAGCGGGGGACCGGAGATGTAAGAGAATCGTTATAACATGTAATTATTTATAGCATGTTTGTCTGTCATTCTGGTATAAATTATCCAGGCTTTTAATAATTTGTTGTTGTTTTTCAGCTCCAAGCTTCACACCAGGTTATTTGCACTCTGTCCACAATGAGGGATCGAGCCCCAAATTTTAACTATATAATAAAACAGACTCTTTCTTAATTTCCTGGAAAAAATTTACTAAGAAAATGTACAATTGTATATTTGACAATCGAAACTATAATTGGAATATTCTATACATTTTTCTTTGAATATGAAAACGACGAAATCAAAGTTTATAGTCTTCTTCACACCGATGTCTCAACGTTTAATTTGAAAGCTTATAGTATTATAAATTGAGTTATGATACAAGCGGTGGGCACAGCACAGGTAAAACATTGTGCAGTTTTGCGCTTAGTAACAAACAAGAAATTAAACCAAATTTATAAATAGCGCATGACATTAACGCTTCCGTTTACGTCTGCATTGTCCATTGTCCATTGTCCATGAATTTATACATAATGTTAAACGTGTAAGACGAAACGTTGTTGACATAATTTAGTTATTTGTATTTAAATTCATTTGTTTTATTACAATAACTATTACGATTTTTTCTTCTAATTCATTAAGTAAAATAAGTGTGATTTTGCAAAATTAACATAAAAAAATCAAGACTCAAATATACTTGAAAATGGATAGATATGATTAATTTTATCCCCACCTCTCATCCGAAGCTCTGGGGAAACGGAAAGCAAAAGGTTTTGATATTGTATCCTAAACACTTGTTTAGATGTACTTCAATAAACAACTCCCAAAAAACCTTTGCTAGTTTGTTTTATAGCCAGACCACAACAGTGTATCCGTTATGTCTATCGAGGGAAACCGAATTTTAAAATTACAAGTCTGTAATGTTACTGATGTCCCACCCGTAGAGTAAATCTAATATAAACTAGTCAAACATGATAGAACTGCTGTAAATGCTATTACTGGTCTGTTTGTTTTTTGAATTTTGAGCAAAGCTACACGAGCAGATAGCCCTTTGTGGCTTTGCTATAAGAAAACATACATTAAATCTACAAAGCTTTCATGATGAAATTTAAAACCACCAGAATCAGAATACCGTTGCCTACGTCTTAGTCGATATTATTTTAATTGACTTTTAACCTTTAGATAATAATACATTTAGAAAATAGCAAAATTTACACATTATTTACAAAATCGGTTTTAAACATTAAAGGTTTTGTATAGGTTATTAACGGCTTTTCAAAGTATGAAAGACAAACAACTTGGTACAAAGCAGTAAAATCTCTGAGTTACACCGAGGAACAAAACTAAACAAACGTGTGCGTTGAAATGTGTAGGACTTGTTGGATCGATATTTTTCTTTCACGGTTATGAAGTGAAGAGAATTAAACTGGATTTGATGAAATTGTTGGTTCCAACTCTCCGTATAAGAAAGATTCAAAAGCCAACATAAATATTTAAAATTTATTGTTAAACTGTTATTCGGACGATTAGGTTTATTTGTACTTCATAATTAAACTCATATATGAACCATTTCCATCTTACTTAAATTAAAATGTTAAATATATTTTAAAGTAGCAGTTAGTCGTAGAGTCATCTGACACTCACTGTAATATTGACTTGAAAGCCCGCCTGATTTTTTCTTTGCAATGATCACTTCCTCTCTTGAAAGGTTACCAGTACCAAAGTACGGAGTTACTATTCCCGTACCAAAAAGCCTATTGATCAATCACAAAAGCTATACATCTTTCTTAGGTGATGTCAATAAGAAATAAAAGAATTGTGTACAGAATACACATACTGAGAACCTAAAAAACATCATTTGTACATATTTAAATTTAGATTTTTCAGAAAATAGCTTGTTCTCCGAATTTAAATTCCGCACGTCAATGGAGAATATGTCACATTTGCTTTATGTTCACCCCAAGGCGTTCCAAATTAGGTGGTGTGGAAGATATATACTCAAATTATTATCAATAGAAATACAAAATACGTGATAGTTGATAAGGTTCATCTACATAAATGAATCACGTGTATACTTAGGACTTAAAAGCCCTTTAAAAGATCACCGAATGTCGTGATTTTACGTATGTTTTCTTTTCGTTTATTAAAGTTTTTCCCACCTACAGAAATTTGGTGACGTATTGTCAAGTGTGTTATCGAGAAAGAGTTGTATGGTTTTGATAGAAATAAAAGCTGGTTTTGGGCACCAAAAGAAATGATATAAATATATAGTTAAGATTGCTTTACATATTTCATAAACTTGTTGTTGGGTATTGTTGTGGTTCATGTCACTCTTAAGTTTGTGGATTAATAAATCTGTGGTCCTAGGCAGGTAGTCAGGCTACATTAAACATGGACTTATTACGATTTTTTTTTCGATTGAAAAGTTTCCACATGCTTAGCTGGCCTATTTGTTTGGTTGGTTGTTTCGGAAACTCGAGGAAAAAACTATCCTAAAGGCCTAGGCATTAGTAAGTTTAAAATGGTAGACTAGAGGAAAGCAACTAGTCAACAGCAACCATTACTAACATTGATAAAATACTAGGATTTAACCAACTTTATAATGCACCTGCAATCTAAAACGTCAGATAGCATTTACGCAGCGATTGGACGGGAACCCTCAAGTCGTAGAATATTTCTATATGGCATGGAAAAATGTATAAGAGGCACACATCAACAAACTACAGCAAATATAAAACTATATAAATTCTCATGATTAACATGCTCAGAATATGCCAACATAACCAGACAAACTCAATATTATAAGAAACCTATTAAGAACAATGAACTGATTAACAAACTAGAAGTTACATAATTCATGATGAACCAAACCCTTATTACCTCTCCCCCCCTAAACATCATAAATAAGAAATTTACAGGCCAGACAGTTCTAGACTATCTGAATCCTAAACACAAATGTAGTTCTATTTCAAGAGTTTTATGTGTAAAAAAAGGGTTATACGCGTGTGTATGACTGCTAAGCGGACTCCATTATGAACACGGATCATAATGCGATCACATATAAGTGAAGCTTGTGAAAATATACGAGTTAATATTATCCCGTGAATTCAACAGGGTACGAAAATAGTATACTAATTACAACTGCAGACAGTGAACCAAATGTAACATACTATGAGTAATGCAACAAAGTAATAATAATTTGTTAACTAGGAATTGGTAACAATGAAAACAAAACAACTACTCCTGATGAGGATAGAGAGAACAACGTTTAATTTAACCTTACTTGGTCCAACACATGGATCGAATTCCCATGACAAAGACACCGCATCCAGTTTCTGATATGACTTGAAAGCAAACTAACAATATAACGAACACATTGCGTAACTGCATTAAGAATAAGTTGTTATAATAAATATATACTCTGATTTATCAGTATTAACATTAAGAATAAGTTGTTATAATAAATATATACCCTGATTTATCAGTCTTAACATTAAGATTAAGTTGTTATAATAAATATATACCCTGATTTATTACTCTTAATATTAAGAATATGTTGTTATAATATATGTAACCAAGATGCTATCGTCAAACCCCTTACTTCGAAGAATGATTAAGCCGCTGCGAAACAATATTGCTCAATAATCACTCCAATATCAACATACACAAACCCGGCTAGTAGAGTAGATCAAACGAATAAAACGTAACATTTCTAAAAATGAGACTTCCCCTACCTAGAAGATTTGTCGTCAAATTCAACTTATTTCTTTTACAATATACAAGGTCATTATAATGTATTACATCAGTTACCTATTGTACTTGGTAACAAACAAAAACAAATAAAATCAAACACATTTCAATATAACTTTTCCAATATATCAGTAATAATACATTCAATACCACTTACTGCTCACTCATTTAAAAATAAATTTATTTTCCCAATTTAAATAATTTTTAAAAAATATTTTTTTCTTATATGATTATAATTTTTGCAATATAGAATTATATGAGTGTTTCTATCTCTCCCCAGAGACATAAATTAGATTTTCTATAAATTTTTGCTTGATAATCTGGGAAAACTCCATGACTTGTTAACATCTGATGTGTGATGTTAACATTCATATAAAAATATCCTTTGCATCTATTAAAATTTACTTTATTAAAATATTTATAAGTGAATTTACGAACATAGGGGTCATCCCAGCTCTGTTACCAATTTCTCAATAACTCTTTATTTAATTTTTTTCTGGTTTGTTTTTTTACCATATCCAAATTCATCATTAATTTCCGTTCTATATGTGGCTTCCTTAGCTTTAAGATCTACTATTTCATTATGAATAATTCCAATGTGGACTTTTACCCAAACAGAAGTAATATTAAGATTATTGTAGATAATATATTCTTTAATTCTATTAACTGAATAATTATACCTTTACATGACTTAAGTGTCTTAATGATGACCTTGAATCAGAATAAATTGCTGCTTCATAAATGTTATTATTTACCATGAAATCAATAGTCTTAAAAATTGCTAACAGTTCAGCCTTTAATACCGTAGTATGATCATTGAATCTAAATATACTTTCACCTTTGATTTCATGTTTATAAACATACATATAAGCACGTCTAACTTTATTATTGATTTTTGAACCATCTGTATAAAATTTATCACTAAATTGTTTTAAATCTTCATCATAGTACTAATTAAAACTGTTTTTACCAAGGAGCTAAATATAGCTCCCTTAGAACTTCGATATTTTCTGGTTCAATTACTTCATATTCTATTTTAGCATTTTGTTTCAGATAAAACAGTTCATATAACTTGACACCAACTTCTAATTTTAGATCTAAAGGGGAAATCCCCGTTAAAATATTAAGTGTTAAACAAACTACAGTTTTATGTCTTTGCGATGGGTAATATTGCAATTCTTTAAATTTGCACAATTTTGTTTTTAATCCTTTCTGTATATTCAAACCAGATCTCATTTCCATATGTTATCATTTTTGCTATACTTAAATTATGAATATATTTCAATTTTTTTTGTTTCAGTCCCCAAGTAGATCTTAAAATCCGCTTTAATTTTTGAATAACATTAACTATTTTACTTTTAACAAAATTAATATGCGATAGCCAATTTAGTTTCATATCAATTATAATACCTAAGTATTTAAGCTCTTTAGTGAATTTAATTCTTTTATTACTAACAGTAATTGCCGATATATACGTAATATTCTTAGCTTTATAAATTAAAATGAAATTTGATTTATGTATATTAAGTTCTAACTTATTACCTAAAATCCAGTTGATGACCTTATTTAATATATCCCCAGACAATGACGTAAATAAATATGAAGCTTTTACTTGCATTAAAATAATGGTGTCATCAGCAAACACTTGCATGTACGCATTATTCGCACTCTTTAATTTTAACATTCCATCAATGTAAAAGTTACACAGAATAGGACCCAAACTAGATCCTTGGGGAATCCCCTTATTATATTTCTCACTTAGGCTTTCTATGATGTCCACTGAGTTAAAAGCATTTTTAAAATCCAGAGAGGTTAATAACGTAATGCACTTATTATTTATATTTTCATAAAAATAATCTATAAGTTTCTGTAATGCATGAAGAGTAGATCTCTTGCTCCTAAATTCATATTGTGTATCATCAATTAATTTAAATTTCTCAATAAAGTAGGTCAATCTATATTTCAAAATTAAATATTTTACTCTAAATAGGCAAAAGACAGATTGGTATATAACTACTATGAAGCATTATATCTTATAACAAAATATAATACTTTAATAAACCAATTTTTGTTAGCAAAATATTTTTCTTTGATTATAGGCAACTTTAAATTATCATATTCAGGGGCTTTAATATCCTCCATCTCCTCGATGACTGTATTAATTTCATACTCTGTAATATTATCTTCATTTATATTCAAATCAATATCATTATTATCCTGTATCTCATTGCAAAAACCTATTCCAGAGAACACTTGATCATAATTCACCCATGGAAAGTGATAATTAAAAATTTCATTTATAGCTTCGTTTCTATTTTTTGTAATATTCCCATCTTTATTCTTTATTTCGTTAATTTCTTCTTTTTATCCATGATAGTTTTGTATGGAATAACAAATATATTATTAACAGTAATACTGGTAATATAATTTCTTAAAGCTTTTTTTTAGTGAAAATAATTAACTTTTTATATTTTGCTTGCTGTTTCCTATATTCCAATTTGTGATATTGTCTTAAGTTAATGTCTTTAGTCTTTTGAAATCTTCTCCGTAAAGCTCTAACTTTACTTCTGAAGATCTTTAGTTTGGTATTCCACCAGTAGGCTTGTTTGTATCCAGAATCCTTTATATTATTCTTATTCCTTAAATTGTTTAAACGGATCTCTTTAACTTTTCGAGTAATTTTTGTTAAATAATTATCAATATTATCGTTATTGATTACCTTATCTTTAATATCATTTATATATTCTCTCATTTTTATTTTCAAGTCCAACTAATTAACTTTATTTATATTTATAAATTCATCATTATCTATTTTTATATCAAAATTTGAAAATTGCAATTCTAGCATATTATGATCATTATTAGTAATGTAATCAGTAACTTCAAAATGAATATCAAATTCATTAGTATACTTTATTACGTCCAAAGCAATTCATCTTTCCCCTCTAATTGAGGAGAAAGTTGGTATATAATCGGAATTATTAAGTAATGTAAATTCATTTAAGTCCATAAAGTTAGTAACTGAACACCCCCTATCTTCAAGCGGCCTCTGGCCCCAAGCTTTCGACTTAGCATTGAAATCACCTAAAATTAAAATAATTTCATTAATATACTTTCTGGCCCAGCATGGCCAAGCGCGTTAAGGCGTGCGACTCGTAATCGGAGGGTCACGGGTTCGCGCCGGCGTCGCGCTAAACATGCTCGCCCTCCCAGCCGTGGGGGTGTATAATGTGACGGTCAATCTCACTTTTCGTTGGTGAAAGAGTAGCCCAAGAGTTGGCCCACAATTTCCACAATTATCACAAATTGTGGGTCTTACATATTCTTTCAATCCGTACTTTCCCCATTTAAACTTAATTTTATTAACTTGTAACAAATTTTTAAATGTATTTGGTTCCATTGTAACAATATAATTGAAACCTCTGAATGTTTTAAATTTCTTATTATCAGAAATTACATCATGTCTTTTAAATATTTCAGAGTTTTGTTTCTTAATGATAGCGACAAATTCTTGGTAGCTAATATTATCGTCTATGCTATAAATAATTATTTATGGATATCTCTTTTTAGGTAGATTTATATCAAAGTTTTCTTCTAATTTCTTTACTTTTAATAATGCATCTTTAAGTATATTGATCTCTTCTTTTATTCTGCTTCCACCAAGATGTCATCTTTAGCTATTGTTCTTACAGCATTTACACCAATTTCCAATTCTCTTGGTTTAACCACATTTTGCACTTTTCTTTTGGTTTCAATTGATGTCACGTTCTTTTTAGGTATGATGGTAAGTAAGTTTCTTATCCTACTTTTACTTCATTCTCTGTTTCTTGTTTTTATCATTTTCCCCAAACTCTGAGGTTTTACTTTCGTTTTAGTAACTTTTGCAAAAGTAAGCATTCTCTCCTCTTCTGTAATGTTTATATTCCTCTTAAGCTCGGAATTTCCCCAAGTAAATGAGAAATTACCTTTTGTTGCATTATAACTATTCTAACTATGTCTGTCATTTTACTTTTTAATGTCTTAAAGGTATCTTTTTCAAGTTTTTCTGTGAACATTGTTCCCACAAATTCATCTTGATTTTTAAGAGCACGCTCTAACAGTTCACTAATATCCGACAAATAGCTAATCTTCTTATGTTGTAAAATTTCCTCTCCTTTTTCTATTACTGTATCATCTGTTTTTTGTTCTTCTTTCTTTTCATCTGCCTTCATCTCACTTCTCTCTTCCTCCCTTTCTTCGTTTTTATTTTCTTTATCTTTTTTATCCCTTCCTTACTATTGATAGCTTTCCCGCTATCACTCATTCTTCTGTCTTAATTTTACCCACTTAAACAACTCAATACCCCTTTAGCCGTCTAATAATATTTTAGACGTTTCCCAGCCAGGACCAATGAGGAGGTAGGAGCATTGCCAGGAAATTATACAATCGTAAACACACCAATATGTATAAACAGGATATTCTCTGGGCAATTGTCCTGCTTATATAAATATACAGGTTGAGGACGTAATAGTTCCATAAATTTTCGTGACTAGTCTTAACATTAAGAATATGTTGTTATTATAAATGTATAACCTGAGTTATTAGTCTTAACAGCAGCATGCACAGATGAGATAACAGCTGCTAGACAAAGAACGTATAGGATGGTCGATAAAGAATTAATGTGTAAAGTTTGTTTTCTTTTTTATTATGTTAATTTTATTGGTTGATAAATATTTCATCAATGTGTGAAGATCTAATTATTTTGTTGTGGTATATTCATTAAATCTTATATGTTTATTTGTTTTGAATTTTCGCGCAAAAATACACGAAGATGGATGTGCTATCCGTCCCTAATTTAGCAGTGTAAGTCTAGAGGGAATGCAGCTAGTCATCACCAGTCACTGCCAACTCTTGGGCCTCTTTTAGCAACGAATAGTGGAAATGAACGTCACATTATAATGTGCCTACAACTGAGAGGGCGAGCATGTTTGGTATGATGGAGATTTGAGCCCGCGATCTTCAGTCGAGCGTTCTAACCACCTAGCCATGCCGGCCCCCGTTGTTTATTTATAAACCATTCATGCTGCGTGAAATTCACAACTTCTTCAATAAAAATACATACATGCATACATATTTCTTGTTATAAATCATTCTATATCTACAATTTCACTACCAATGGGATCCCCCCCCAGTGGCTTGGCGGTATGTCTGCGGATTACAACGCTAAAAACCGGGTTTCGATACTCGTGGTGGGCAGAGCATAGATAGCGCTTTGTACAGCTTTGTACTTAAATCAAAACAACAACCACACAACATCGGAAAAACATAACTTTAATTTAACAAATTTTTATTAAATACAGGATGTCCTGAAATGAAATATGAATAACATTTGTATTATTTGAGATAACAATAAAGTTCAAAATAAAATATATTCTGTAAGCTTAAAAGTTTTACTTTATATAATTAATACACCTTAAATTTTCTTTCATCAACCTAATTCTGTGCTTTCCAATACAGCTGTAGGGATTGAAAAAATCCCTTGGTTTGTTATGATGGACCTTTGTTTTAAAAAGTCCTGAAGATGTAGGTCCAAAGCGGTAAAATCGGGGAATCGTTTTGAGCTGCCATTTTACTCCAAACAGGGCCACTTTCTGTAATAAAACACATTAACAAATAAGGCTGACAAATAATGTTTGTTTTTTTATAATTTTGCGCAAAGCTATACAAGGGCTATCTGCGCTAGCCGTCTCTAATTTTGCAGCGTAAGACTACAGGAAAGGCAGATAATCATCACCATCCGCCACCAACTCTTGGGCTACTCTTTAAACAATGAATAGTGGGATTTACCGTTTCTTTATAACGCCCACACGGCTAAAATGGCGAGCGTGTTTTGTGGGACGGGCATTCGAACCCGTGACTCTCGAATTACGGTTCGAGTGCCTTAACCACCTGTTCATGCTGGGCCAGGGCAAATAATGTAACTAATGACAATTAACTTTGATAAAACTTATTAGACACTTTATTTGCATTACATATAACCCTACTTGTAACTCTGATCTAAGACTTTATCCTCTTGAATAATTTAATGATGTTTTCACTTGAATAAAGAATTGTTATCTCAGCATTCAGTTATGCTATATAGAAATATTTTGACGCGATTATCATATCTTTCTATGAAAGAAACCCAATGGCACAGCGGTATATCTGCGGATATTAACGCTAGAATCTAGGTTTTGACACCAATGGTAAGCAGAGCACCGATAGTCCACCGTATAACTTCTTGGTTAATTACAAACAAAACTATGAAATAAATTTACGGTATACGTTTAAACGTTTCATAGATTATGAACATAGTGAATAAAACTCATGAATAGTTCTCTTACTTCTAATGTTTACTCACAACAATCAGTTGTAGGTTTATAAACTGGTTTAACTCGATTTGGTCAAAAAATACAGTTAGAGTAAATGAACGCTTGTCAAATACGTCGTAAAAGTAAACTATCAGTTGTAGTTGTTACAATGTCTACAAAGCCTTCTTGATATCAATTGTGTTACATCTAGGAGCATAATGAGAATTACTGAATATCATTCTGTGTTGCAGATGCTGTAACGGTATTTGTAGAATCAGTTTGATTAATTAAATCAAACTTCACCTAAAAGGAAGAATACACCGTTTGTCTTTATAACAACAGTATAAATATGATTTAAAGATCGTGGTTTAATTAAACTGAAAAAAAAGAGAGGATTTGAGCCTAAAATAAGCAACAAAAATATTCCCTCTCGTAAAAAGATAAATCCATTGAATCATGAACATCAGCATTGACTAACAAGTGAAGGGTAAACAGGTAGGTAAGCAAACTAACATTACATTGCATAAAAAAGGAATCAGTAGTTCTCCTGAACTTTATGTGGGCGTAACGGAGTAAGGAAGACGTAAAAAGAAAAACGCACGCACTATTTGTACTCTCGGACAAACTTTGGCTGTATTCTTCAATGGTGTGTTTCAGTAGCACTGAAAAGAACTTCCTATTTACAGAAACGAGCCTCAAGGTGCCCTAATAAGCACGTACAAAAATAAAACACATACAAGTGGGAGAGAGCGGATAACTAGAATAAAAGGGCTATAAAAATTTACAGTGGTAATAAAGAGATATACGTGACACTTTGTTTTTTATTAAATGAGAACCTACTATTTGTGCTGTGCTTACCGCATGGATTGAAATCCAAATGCTACCCATATAAATTTTCAAGCCTGCCGCTGATACAGACAACGAGAAGAGGTGATGAACAGCAAATGTGTGCTGTTAACTTTACATGAAAGAAATTGTTTTTCTGAAATGCGGTGGTATTCTTCAGTTCGGTCCCGCGTGGCCAGATGGGTTAAGGCGTTCGTGTCGTAATCTGAGGGTCGCGGGTTTGAATCCCCGTTGCACCAAATATGCACTCCCTTTCAGCCGTGGGAGTGTTATAATGTGACGGTCAATCCCACTATTCGTTGGTAAAAGAGTTGCCCAAGAGTTGACGGTGGGTGGTGGTGACTAGCTCCCTTCCCTCTAGTCTTACAATACTAAATTAGGGACGGCTGGCGCAGATAGCCCTTGAGTATCTGTGCGCGAAATTCAAAAAACAAACAAACAATTCTTCAGTTTAAACAAGTTAAAGATTAGAACTAACAACAAACTTTCTCACAAAATGTTTAAACTATGTACTTTGCACTGCGTTGAGTTTATTTGTGTATTTTTTCCAAATTCCAATAAAAATAAGACATTTAGTAGCTAAGTAACAGAAATCAAATATTGAAAAATAAGGTTATTAATTATTTTTAGGCACATAGCTATACAATGCTCTAATTATGTTGTGCCTACGAAAGGGATCTAATCACAGTTTTTGCGTTATAGGGCCTTAAGCTTTTCCATGATGTATTAAGATTAAGTAGAGATTAAAAAAACGAAAACAAATAATTACATATGAAAAATATTCATTGGGTAAATTGTAAGATGCTCCTACTTATAGAAAAAATAGATCCCCACTTCTTGCTTAAATAAATTATTTACATGTTTAAAATATAAAACTAATGTTTATTGGTCAATAAGTACATGAGGTAAATTATAGGAGCAAACATTTTACTTAATAATAGAAAAGACGAACGATATGGTATGTTTCAAATGGGGTGTTATTATTATGGATCGATTTGCTGGTGCCTCACTTGTGACGACAGTGTGTCAAACACGGATAACAGGCAAATATCAAACTGTAAAGACTGAGAGATGTACAGCTGTTCCTGATTTGACGTAAAACTTTAAAAACAATCCAGAAACATCCATTTCCCCTGCGTGAAAGTAGCTTTGATAAGTGTGCCTGATATGTAAACCACTTCTTTTGTGTCAGCAGTTAAAATAAACATCTTTAGTGGTGTTTAGACCAACGTGATTCTGCAGTTGCTCAGTATAAATGTATGATGTGGTCAGATCAACAACCCTTCACATTGTTCTACAATTACGGAAAGGTTAGAATATGGCGAAAACTCAATAAAATCCTGGACCTATCCTGTATAATCTCTACTGTACAAAGTTCTGTGGATGGTGTACTCTTACCAGGCTTAATTACATCACCCGTTGTATGGCTGTTCCGAATGTGCATATCTGTGCTCATGAATGTTAGATCACTTTAGCCAGCCAGATGCACATGACGAGGATCTACTTGTAATCAAACGAAGATGTTACATAGAGTGTAATAAAGCCAACAGCCATAAAGCTAAAACCTCGAGCCTCAAGATTCCACGTGATGTTCTCGAATAACTTATCACGAGTCATACTCCATTACTGTCAACCCTACCTGGAGTAGATATTGATCAAGAAATTGTAGGAGATTGAAACAGGTAAATTCCAGATACAAGTTGAGTCAATATCACGACTCATGAAAACTGTAATGAGGGCCCAACATTTATTAATTTAGAATTTCTAATATTTTAGCCAATGTGATTTTGTATACAAAAATAAAGTACGTTAATAAGGGAAAACATAAATACATTAGGAGTAATGCATGAGAATGTGTTGCTGTTGTTTTCAAATAACCAAACATACACTTATTGGGTAAAATATCAGAAACCCTTACATATAAAATAGATAGATCTCTACTTCGTGATTGTGTAAATTAGGTACTACCAAGTTTCCAACAAACCAAAAAATATTGGGCTATAAGTGTAGAGGATAAATTATATGACCATAATTTTTCATTATAACAGAAATATACCCGAACGATATATCAGGCTTTGACTCAGAGCATCGAATAATCACATGTCATACTCCATTACTGTAAACTCTTCCTGGAGAGAAAATTGATTAAAGAATTGTAGGAGATTAAAGTAGGTACATTCCAGATACTAGTAAAGTCAATGTCAACATCACCCTGCATGATACGTAGGTTTTTGGTTTTTAATTAGATGTATTGGAGTTTTCTTACACCTCAACGAGAAGAACAACAACAATAGCATAGATGAATAATAACCAAACTTAGATTGGTTTAACAATTGTATGTTTGGAATTTCGCGCAAAGCTACACGAGGGCTATCTGCGCTAGCCACCCCTAATTTTGCAGTGTAAGACTAGAGGAAAGACAGTTAGTCATCACCACCCACTCTCAACACTAGGGATACTCCTTTACCATCGAATAAGGAAATTTACCGTCACATTATAACTCCCCCACGGCTGAAAGGGCGAGCATGTTGGTGTGACGGGGATTCGAACACGCGACCTTCGGATTACGAGTCGAGTGCCTTAACCACCTGGTCGATTTGCTCATTTGCTTAGATAATTCTACTGGCTGTCAGAGCAGAAAGGAAGTTGTGGATACATTTGCCTATTACAGAGACAAGAGAAAGAATGATAGATATTTCACTATTAAGTAACATAAAAGCAGCTTCTAGTACAATATATCACAATCTATGGTTATCTTTGTCAAAGATCATTCTTATCATAACCTCAAAGAAGGGTATATTCCAACTTGTACACTTCTTCGTGCCACCCATTAATTTGAGCATGCCTTGAATTCCAAGAATGTAGTCTCTAAAAACAAAGGTGAGTTGTTGAACATTTGTTTAAGATGAAAAATTAGTGCAACATCTGTACTTTAAAATTTATGGGAGCATCAACTAAATAAAGGAAGAAATTCGGTAAATACATTTTTGAAACTTTACATCAATCAGGATCTAATATCACAAAACATTCTCCGTACCTTAGTCTATTGGTGCCTCATTATGATGACAGTCAATCCTTGATAGTTGGTGGTTGCCGTCACAAAACGTTCTCCGTATTTCACTCTATTGGTGCATCATTATGATGACAGTCAATCCTTGATAGTTGGTGGTTGCCGTCACAAAACGTTCTCCGTATTTCACTCTATGGGCGCATCATTATGATGAAAGCCAATTCTTGGAAGTTGATGATTGCCTTTCTTCTGATCAGTAATTTAAAATTAGGTACGAAGACAGAGAAAGCATTAGTAGCTTTGCCACAAGTTCAAAATGTTAATACCCTTTTCACCATTTTTTCTCAAGCTCAGTCATGTGCGAATGGATAAGCTTGAATGGCATTTTCATAATTTATAAAATAAAAATTTAAAAAAATTGTATTCCATTATGATCAGCTGTGTTTAGACTAAATAAGTTGATAGCCTGAGCTGAAATGTACTTTTCGAGAGTCAACTATTAATAGTGCATTTTACAGATCTAAAACATGATTAAAAAAAATAAATGTTAGTTTAGTCACATAAAACCGATCTAAACCAAAAGGAATAAATAGTAATTATTATACAAATAAGGTATATAAATTAATTATATTATGTTCTTAGTATACCGTTTATATTGTAACCATGACATTAAAAACACGTTGGATAAAAAGTTAGAATAACTGTAAGATCTGAGATTTAGGGACGGATGATGTAACTAATCTAGTGTAGCATTTTACTTTAAAAATGATCTTTTTTCTAATCTAACTTCGTTTGAAACAAAAATATATATTGTATAAAAAAACATCACAATACATCCATCTATCGTATGTATAAACAATACAGATTAGTAAAGACAAAAAGCTGATTTTAGAACAATAATACCGATGATACAACGTGAATTATTTAAGCAACAAACACACCAATTAAAACACAATTCAACATAACGCGCACAATTGATTAATTATATATGTCTACCATTGCATTCTTTAATTAAATTTATCGGATTTCAAACTTATTTGCTTACTTAACCAAACTAAATGAGAAAGTGAGGAAAACATTTTGATTAATTTGTTTTACGATTAAAATTATAACTCATTCGATCAGCGTGAATGCATTTTGTTCTAAATTCATTAAAAATTTCATATTATACGAGTGATAGTCTCTTCAATGGGGCCAATATTAGTTTAATTAGAATATTCAGCAAGCATATAGTGAAGAAAATTAAATCTAGGGTCTTAATTTTACAGCTAACAAACTTGTTTTCAGCTGTCTTGTTTTATGTATTAACGTAGATGTGTATTTTTTAACTATATCTTTTAGGTATGAAACTTCCAGCAATTCAGCGCGAAAAGGAAACTTAACCAAATTACATGTGTGAATTATTCTTCAATTTAGCAATAACAGATAAAATGTGACAGGTTATTATGCAGAAAGTTTCTTTCAGTTAAGTGCTGATAGATATAATTGACCGAGGTGCATAAAGTTTCCTCCAGATAACAAACCCAACATGAGTGAGTTATATAAATAAAGTTTTCTCCAGTTCAAAGCTTATATCTCACCAGAGGCACAGTGGTATGTCTGCGGACTTAACAATGCAAGAAACATGGTTTAGGTACTTGTGGTGAGCTGAGTACAAATAACCGATTGTGTATCTTTGCGCTTAACTTCAAACAGCACAACACAAATCGTCACTTATTTGTTAATAATTTAAATTGGATAAATGTGTGAAATGTTCTCCAATTAAGCGATAACGCACTTAATTTGACCGAATTAAATCAGTAGTTTTCAGCACTTTTACATTTATATAATAAAAAAAGAAATATCCGTAAACTGACGGGGAATGTTTGAACCTGATAAAAACAATGTAAGTTTAACAGCAACCACAGATTTCAAAGTAATAACCTCAACATGAACTTTATCTCAAAAATTGAAAATTATAACAAAGATTCTTTTATACAATATTTGCAGTTTGCTTTCCATCTACACCCTTATGTAAATTAATTGAAACAAATGGTCATTTTACAATATTTTCAGCATGGTGGCTGGTGTAGGCTCACTGGACACGCTAATTTCCTTTAATAGTCATTTTTTCACACAGATGGCGTCCTTAGCTGTGTTTTGCAGTCGGTTGATCTATTTTTTGGGATAGATGACGAAATTTTGAGAAATATTATGTCATTCGAAATTGCATAAGAAGGGCAAGGAGACCAGTCAAAAAACATCTTCTTATCAACTCAATGGAGAAAAAACGGTATTAATGGGGACTGAAATAAAAGAACTGGATGCAAGTGACAAGACTCATTTCTTCGTACAGGGTCAAAGAAGTCTGCATGTTCGCAGATCTCCAGGTGAGAAACTTTGAGAATCTCACACCAATCGGTTCGTAAAATATCCCTTGAAGAAGATGTTTTGGGACTTTTTCAGCTACCATGGCGTCAGAGGCTTACATACTGTAGAAGTTATAATGCAAGGACCACAGTACATCTAAATTTGCAGAGAATAGTCGTTCCAGAATTGAAAAAAAATTCCAGATGGATCTGGCTCGGTGCCACACATCGAAACTTGTGAAAAATTTTATAACTACAATGCGAATAAAGGTGCTGGACTTAAATCCTATTGAAAATATTTGGGCGATTTGTAAAAAAAGACTTCGGGGAAAAGACTGTACTACGAAAGATAAGCTAATTGAGGCCATAATTGAGATGTGGTACCGCAATCCAAAAATTAGTAAAGATTGCAGTTAACTCGTGGACTCGATGCCAAAGCGGATTTATGACCTTCTGAAAAATAAAGGCGGTTTATTCATGTATTAATTTGTGAGTAATTTTTTGATTCTCAGAAATAAAACGCAAAAAAAATCAAAAAAATCGTAATTTTCCGTCTTTTTTCAGTTATTTTGCACAAGGGTGTACTGTTGGCCTGGCATGGCCAGGTGGTTAAGGCACTCGACTCCTAATATGAGGGTCGTGAGTTCGAATTCCTGTCACACCAAACATTCTTCTCCTTTCAGGCGTGGGACGTTATAAAGTGACTGTCAGTCCCACTATTTGTTGGTAAAAGAGTTACCCAAGAGTTGATGGTGGGTGTTTATTACTAGCTGCGTTTTCTCTAGTCTTACATTGCTAAATTAGGGATGGCTAGCATAAATGGTCCTCTTGTAGATTTGCGCGAAATTCAAAACAAACCAAACCTTTCCATATACCAGAAATAAAGACTTTGGGAAAATTCATTGAACACTCTACATCTCATTGACCGTGAGAATAGCATGATTATTTTTGATAAACAATCCAGCAACTTTTACACTTTAACTTTGAATCCCTCTAGAATATTTAACATTGTCTAACGTATCGAGCTGCCAACATTATTTGACATTGACTCAATAAACTGAAGGTAAATAACCAATAGGCCTTACAAAATACAATTAGGGTTAAGTTGAATTTTGACCCCCTAAGGATATTTTCAATAGCTCATGTGGTTAAGGTGCGCCCAGTAGGCTCGAACAAGCTAGAGAGCAAACAAACATATTTTGTTGTATATATATATATATATATCTTGACAAGCTGTATACATAAAGTTTTCTCTCTTCATGCTTCAGTAAACACAATTTGATAATTTTAGGTACATGAAGATTTCTCCATCTGTCCTCTAATAAATTCAATTTTGCCAAGTTTTCTCCAGTTCAATGCTATAGATAAAATTTAACATACTTACATACACTGAAGGCTCTCAAAGACACGAGGTACTGACATCACGTCTTAACTTGTTCCCGTTTTATTTTAAGCTATATAATTTGTTATCAAAACAGAAGATTGGCTCCTGTTAAATGCAGAATTAATAATCTATTTCCTGACATATCCTTAGAAAACAACATAATCTCTCCGTTCACGCCATTCTGCGTCTTTAGTGATTAATTGCTGAGAACTGTATGCATGGTTACACTAATGGATGGTGTTTCATCAAATGTTCCATGAACATTTGAGGTTTTGAAGAAACCATTAGTAAACTTGCAAGATGTTTATGGTTCCTGTAACTCCTGATAACTTAAAGAAAAAAGACAATAATTTACAATATATTGAGGGTTAATTTGTTTTTACATGTGCAGAGACAGTTCCTTAGCATTTCGAAATAACGATTCAGGTGTGTTGTTGTTTTTTTTACTTTTCCTGTAATTATAAATTGTTTGTTTGTTTTTTGGAATTTCGCACAAAGCAACTCGAGGGCTATCTGTGCTAGCCGTCCCTAATTTAGCAGTGTAAGACTAGAGGGAAGGCAGCTCGTCATCACCACCCACCGCCAGCTCTTGGGCTACTCTTTTACCAACGAATAGTGGGATTGACTGTCACATTATAACGCCCCAATGGCGTTATAATTCTAGACATTGGCTATATATATCCTTCACTATTTTGAAGGATCATAAGATGATTTTGCTCGAACCGTCCGTGGTTTTCTCTCCGTTTTATGCTTATTGCCAGACATCTCTCCACCATTCAGAGCTATCGTTTTTCTTTATTTCCTTATGACTCTTCACATTACGCCACCCATGTAATAGCAAACTCTGAAAGGTAAAGATAAAGAATTTTCTGAATACCTTCAGTTGTCACTAAAAATTGAGTTTATGGTTAAATAGCTCTAAAACGAAAATACCGCCAGGCTTTTGTTTGGGGCCTGACATGGCCTAGCGCGTTAAGGCGTGTGCTTCGTAATCTGAGGGTCGCGGGTTTGCGCCCGAGTCGCGCCAAACATGCTCGCCCTCCCAGCTGTGGGGGCGTTATAATGTTACGGTCAATCCCATTATTCGTTGGTAAAAGAGTAGCCAAAGAGTAGGCGGTGGGTGGTGATGACGAGCTACCTTCCTTCTAGTCTTACACTGCTAAATTAGGGACGGCTAGCACAGATAGCCCTCGAGTAGCTTTGTGCGAAATTCCAAAATAAACAAACAAGCTTTTTTTGTAGTTCTGCCATTATACCACTGTATCACTTTAGTTCTACTTTTCTTTCATTATTAGACTCGACCATGTAAGTGTTCTGAAAAGTGGCATTAACATCCTCGGAACCAATGGTGTTCTTAACCACATCGGTTCACTAAAGACATCAGTTTGGTAAGTGGATACATTTATGCTGCTTTCTTATTTGTTCTAACTTCGCTAAAGCATTCCTGCTAATACAACAACTAAATACACATTTATCAGGTACAGATTCTCAAAGCTGTGGTTTATGGTTCTTCACTCAGCCCTGGCTTTAATTTGGTAGCTGTGTCATGAAATGTTCTTTTAGTATTAGTTCCTCTAGGGTATAAAATCTCATAACCTTTTCTTTTTCTACAGAAACCTCCTCCCTGTCTGCTTTCTGCATAACTATTTCCGCCCATGTTTAGTGTGCTTTATCTGTTCTCTTCTTGGGTTTCTAAATCTAAATCTGAAATTTTATGGTGTAAATTAACTTTCCAAACGTTTCTTCTCTAGATAACCGCTTATTATTTGAAATAACCCCGTATCTCCCCAGTATAAAATAACAGATACATTCAACAACCTTTTGACTACCAGTGGCACAGCGATATGTCTGCGAACCCACAACGCTAGAAACCGGGTTTTGATAACCGTGGTAAGTACAGATAGCCCATTGGGTAGCTTTGTGCTTAATTAAAAGATAAATAACAACAATCTTTTACGCGTGATTTAAACAACAGCAACAACAATCCACCTTTATTTGTCTACAGAATAACGAAAACAATTTATACAAAATCTGTTCACACAAGAGTATCTTATAGTTTGAAAAGTGTTACATACTATATGAACCAACTATGATTATTCTAATTGGAATTTTAATGCTTCATGAATTTTTCCAGTTATCTTACCTGAAAGATAATATGTTTCTACCTTCAGTTTATTATGCTCAACCAATTTTTACGAAACAAACAATGCTATTTACATAATTCTGGTTCGAGTTTATAAATATTCACTTGAAACAAACTCTTAGCTAAAGCACAAAACGCATGAATTAAAGAGACCCAATTTGATTAAAACTGCCAAGAAATAAACCATAGACTTTCATGCTACGTTTATTTTGCTGTTATAGATCAGCCGTCTCTGCTGTGTCTTCCACGGAAATCGAGACATTGGTTTTAACGTTACAAACCTTCAAACTTACCACTAACTCACTGAGGGGTACTACTTTTCAATGTCACACCTATCGTCAGCTTGATTTAATCACCTTTCTTTGTTTATCATATTTCCTTCTGTTTGTCACTGATTCATAAATACAGGAGTATGTGTTCCATTTTTATCATGCGTTACTCACCAATTTACATCTCAACAGACAACCAAATAATCAAAATCTTAAAGAAATAGGACGATCGTTTAAGGTACTTTAACCTATTTCCAAAAACATTTGTTTTATTGACCTAAATAGTTCTGTATTTTTGCAAGTGTTTTACAAATTATACAAGTAATTTTATCTAAGTATAAAAACCGGTGATTAACATCTGTCACGTTACTTTTTGTAAAGTTCTGCTGTTGTTTTTCCAGCAAACTAATTAAATAGGATATAAGGTGGATAATTAAACTAATTAAATAGGGTACAAGGAGGATGGATAAACTAATTAAATGGGGTATATTTAATAGAATTATCTCTAAGGTTTTCGAAATGTATAACTGCACTTTGAACCCCAAAATACTTCTTAATTAACGTTTATTTTAGGTAAAAAAAAAGGCAGCTTTTATTGTCAAGACCATTTATATATGGGTTTTAAAACCGATCCTGCCGTTACTGTAGCTTGTATCATTACACAATGAAAAACACAATCACAAAATAAACATCTCAGTGAACACGTGAGGCAGTTAACATCACAAGAAATAACAATTTGACTCTTAAAATGGCCTAGAATAATAATGTAGCGTTGTGTTCTAAAATAATAAATAAATACTCTCAAATCAGTGTGGAACATATTCAGTTAAAGAGTAATAGTGAACAAGGGGATTCTGAGCCATATTAAACAATTAGTTTCCAAGCATCAGTTTTCACTCTGCCAATTCTCATCCAAAGTAAAGACAAAATGTTTTGAATATCAAGCAGTACTACAGTAATTTTGATTGTTCGTTTTTTGAATATCGCTAACGAATTTTAGATCTTGTTTTACTTTTTGTAAAGCAATGAATACAAGTCTTCTATTTGCACTCCAATTTCAAATTATCATAATACATTTTGACATTGTTTGATGTTTTGTATATAGAGTGATGCCCCAAGAAATTGTTTGTAACAGCCATTTTCGACCTTCCCCTCTCCTCAAATAAACATACGCTCAAAATACAACAATGTTTTCATATCAGAAATTTATAATTTCCATGAGGGTGAAAAACCTTATGCATAGTGATTCTGGAAAACAAACGAACGCGTATCAACTTGGAGACCTAGAAATAGACCCTCAACAGGTCGTACCTTATTCTGTGGAAAGTAAAGTGTGGTTCTTGTAGCACGTGAAAAACTACCAATAAAAATGTCAGTGACAAAATCCGTTCACGTGCTCCAGGGAAAAGAAAGCAACCTATTCAGAATGAATCTTCGTCTGGAAACGAAGAAAACAGGATACGGATTCATCAAGGTAAGATAACAATATCTTTATTCAACTGTTGTATTCATCAATCAGCTGGAAAATATTATTTCATTGAAAAACGTATCGATCAAGACACCTATGATTTTTGTGCCATGAGAATGTTGAAACGTACGTTGAAAAACCATTATTCTAATACACTAAATATATTATAGATACTGAGAGAATTGTTGTGGCGTGTGCGTGTTTTCCTATAGCAAAGCCACAGTAGGATTACCGCTGTACTAGCGGGTGACAATAGTTGTGGTACATGACAGCCTTACGACGGAACCATTTACAATGGAAACTACATTATTGTCAAGATGCGTTATTGTCAAACAGAATATAAGTGAACATGAACTTCAAAGACGTGATAAGGTTCCAGTATTGTTTAAATGAAGCTTGCACAACCTTTCTTTATGTAGTGTGACGTTTTATTACAGCGTCATAAATTATTTTGAAAAGGTACATAAATTAAGATGATAATCATTTGCTCAAAATAACTTTTTTCTTCTTTCATTAAGAAACTTAAATTTGTTCCAAACCATCACTCGTTAGTTCCGCTAAATTTACTTCCCAAGACACGATTAAAATGTAGTCGACCCATTAATTTAATTTATTGGAACGATAAAAATATAAACTACACTAACGTTTTTTTTAGCAAGAATGATAACAGCTAACAGAACAATCCGTATATATATAAAAAATGAATATGGCTATTTTGAAAATATTTGCCTCCGTTTTATTTCTGAGCATGACTTTAATTAGGGGATTACGAATTTGGAGATGCAACTATAAGGCCTTATAAACAAACTTTTTTCATTTAGGAATAATCAATATAAACATAAAACACGACTCTTGTATAAGGAATTTTTTTCATTCAGGTGTTCAGAAAGTTAGAGACGTTTTCTTCATAAACCATTAAGTTTTAATACGGTATAATGTTTTGTTGCTAGAATAGAAACTTAAAGTTGCTTAATATTAACTCTTTTTGCGTTGTGACAGCTTACGACTTAATAACCGTATAAAACAAGAGATATTCATTTCCTCTTCTATGTGATTCAAGTTTATAATTAAATCGCTGGTACGCCATCCCAGGGGAAATTTCGGCAACACACTATTTATTCCCAAATGACATACAGAACCAAAGTATAAACCTTTCTTTGTGCTATAAATAATTTAGGTGAATTTGTGTTTATTGAATAAGAAACAACGATAAAGCAAAAGCGAGTAGAGATGTATTTAAATCAGTAGATAATTATAAAATAGATAGTTGTTAGTGTTTCTATCAAACCTTTAGGAACGACTCTTACTAAGCTAAAGTGGTAAGTTTTTCCCAGTTTCTTTTTGGAAGCCTCGGCATGGTCACGTGGTTAAAGCATTCGACTCGTAATCTGAGAGTCGCGGGTTCGAGTCTTCTTTACACCAAACATGCTTTCCCTTTCACCTATAGGGGCGTATAATGTTACTGTCAATCCCATTATTCGCTGGTAAAATAGTAACCCAAACATTGGCGGTGAGTGAAGATGACTTGCTGTCTTCCCTCTAGTCTTACACTGCTAAATTAGAGACACCTAGCGCAGATAGCCCTCGTGTAGCTTTGCGCGAGATTAAAAACAATCAGAATAATCATTTTTTTAAAAAATTGACATTTATCTATACTAGATATAAGTATCTGATGAGCAAAGTTTTAATTGTGAAATAATTTCAGTTATTCAAATAAAAGCGAAAAAAGAACTAAAGTCACCATTATTTTGATAACTGAAATTATAAAACGAAGAAATAATATAGAAAATATTTGTGAAGTCAAGAATATCAAAGAAATATAAAAAAATAGTTTCAGATGTTCCTTGGAGTAAGAAATATTAAAAAGAGTTTTAAAACATAATATACAAAACCTGTGGGGTGAGGATTATGTACATAAAAGGGAAAACAATATGTTTTTGTTGAGAACGTTGAAGTGGTATAAAAATATCTATAGGTTAGAAATATTAACGTGATATACAAATAGTATGAAGAATAAATAGTATAAACAACAATAAAGTTAAAAAATGCAGTACAAATATATAAGAGGGGATAAGTAATATTGAAGTAAAGTGCAATTAGGATAAACAGTAAATAGTGTAAACAACAGTGAAGTTATAAAAATGTAGTGTACAAATATATGTAGGGTAGGTCATATTGAAGTTGTTGTTGTTTTGAATTAAGCACAAAGCTACACAATGGGCTATCTGTGCTCTGTCACCACGGGTATCGAAACCCGGATTTTAGCGTGTAAGTCCGCAGACATACCGCTGAGCCACTGGGGGGCGGTCATATTGAAATGATGTACATAAAATAAATCATTAAAAGTGTTATTTAATTTCCTTATGGCGTTTTACTGTTGTTAAAAACATTCGTGGAAAGCTTTGCAAAGGGCAATCAATCCCTGCTGCTTGTTCCTAATTTTGAATTGATAGACAAGAGGGAAAACCATTCATCTTCAACACTATCAATAACCAACACTTGTGCAACTAGACTCAAAACATGGGCCTTTGGGTTCACAATGCTGCACACTAACCACTAAGCTATACCTGGTCTTAGAACGCTCAGATCATGGGTTCGAGTCACCTTGGTTGGATCAACAGATAGCCCGATGTGGCTTTGCAATAAAAAAACCCACATATCTGGTCTTGTTCGTTGTGAATCTGAAGTATAATCACTTACAAAGTATTTCAAACAGAAGCCCAGATCTTTGAATACGGTTTTACGAAGACATTTAGAGCCAGTTTTGGGACTAACATGCGAATAGAAAGGAAAAACGACGTAATATTAACGAAATATTTTTTACTATAAATGTCCTAAAAGCAAGGAGACTGAGATATGCTAGTCATGTTGCCAGAATGGAACACAAACTCCAGTTTCTTGCAAGTGATTCACGACCAATTGTGTTACATTTAGATGAGATACAAACAAATATTTTTGATGAACTTGTCTTTTTGCTGAAAACTGTAATGATCAAACTTAACAACGTTATGTTTGAAGGAAGTACAATGAAAAAGACATATAAATTGAAATTTCTTATCGCCTTAGTCAATATTTGATAGAAGGAATAACTGCTGTGAGTCTTTTTGGACAACGACACTTTGTAATTTTTGCCGTTCTGCCTAGAAAATTGCTTCAATTTTGACAAATTCGTTGAGGATCGTTGATGAATTGCAATCTCCAGGTCTTGACATGAATTTTCTATTATATTCAAGTAAACACTTTGATTGGACTATTTCTCGATACTTACTTTTTTCTTTTGAACCACTCTAGAGTGGTTATGGTCTTGTGCTTCGGGCCATTGTCCTGCTGAAATGTGAATTTTCACACAAATTTTATATTATTGGCTGTCTCTATCAGATTTTTCTCTAGGATTTTTCTGTACTTTGCATCATCTATATTCCTCTCAATCTGATAAGATTTCCAGTTCTTCCTCATGAAAAGCATCTCTAAAGAATGATACTACCACCAAAATGGTGTTGATTGAGTAATGTGCTGTGTTGTGCTTACGTTTTGAATATAAAGCAAAAAGGTCAATTGTTGTTTCGTTTGATCACAAAAGGTTTTGTCACACATTTCGTTGTAACATTTTTAAGACTTTGGCATAAACTACACAAGAGATTTAAGATGATTCGTGTTTAGTTGTGGCTTCTTTCTTGCCACTCACTCCATGCAGGCCAACTTTGTTGAAGGAGTGGCACATTGTTGACATGCTGAGACTGATTCCAACCTCAGAAATGGAACTTTTATGTCATTCAAAATCACTTTTCAATTTTTCCGCCTGCTTTATTTGGAAAGACGACCTGATTTGTGTAGTTACTGGGGTGTATGAAGCACATTCCACTTCTTAAGGATGGACTTCACTCAACTCGGACAGATAATCAGAGACTTTCAAGCTTCTTGAAACCTTTTCCTGATCTGTACCTCTCTACCATTTTATCACTGATTTGTTTGGAAATCCCTTGATCTTCATGGTTGAATTGTTATATTACTATGTGAGTTGTGGCTTGGAAATATGCATTTATTCTGAAGTCAAGTTAAACCACTTTGATTACACACGAGCAGGAACTGTTAAACTAATTTTGTGAACTTTAAACTGCTCTTTTGCACCTGAATTTATTTAGCGTTACCACAGCAAAAGGGTTAAATACTTATGCCATTGAAAAAATATTTTCATTTTCTTTGAAAATCTAGCTTACATAACTTCAGAGATTTTAGCCTTGTCAGCTTGTATAAGATTGTGTTGACTCTAAACATAAATTTCCATGTGAAAGTTTCATGATTTCAAGCTCAGGCGGCAATCAAATATGGAACATTGCAGAGGGTGAATGCTTTTTTGCAAGACACTGTACTGTCCAAGAATGCTAGATTTGGAAAACCACAAGGAAGAAAACCATGAGGATGATGGAGAACAATTTGGAAAAATAATGTTACAGAGAACGCCTTTGATAATGGTATGAAGATAAAGCCTGGGTGTTATAGTAGTAGTAACTGTACAAAGGCATTCATAACTAGTGGAGCTCCATTGCAGCTATAAAGTGCTAAATCAAACAAATTATAACAGTTACTTTAAATTTAAATATATTCGTCACTATAGCATAAAGAAAATGACAAACAACAATTTAAGTGTTTTCTCAGATGCTATCTTTTAAGCTAAGAGGCAAACAATTTAGTGTTCTTTCCGTGTACCATAGAGGATTAATGGTTATATTACGTTTGTTTGTTTGTTTTTTTAATTTCGCGTAAAGCTAGACTAGAGCTATCTGCGCTAGTCGTCCCTAATTTAGAAGTGTAAAACTAGAGGAAAGGCAGATAATCATCACCACCACCGCCAACTCTTGGGCTACTCTTTTACCAACGAGTAGTGGGATTGACCGTCAAATTATAACGCTCCCACAACTTAAAAGGCGAGCACGTTTGGTGCGACGGTGATGTGAAACCGCTACCCGCAGATTACGAGACGCACACCTTAAACCACCTGGCTATGTCAGGCCGAGCTATGTTACGTATAATATGCTTTACAAACATTTTAAAAACTTTGTTATTGTATATTAAAAAAATTCACAAACTGACGCTGCTAGTAATATTAAATAATTTCTTTTTTTATCTATTGCTGAACTTAATTTATGAATTTCTTTACAAAATATATTTTCTTCTATCTTCACCACTCTGTAGGACTGTTACTGACCTAATGGTATATAATAAATTTACTGTACTACGCCAAAAATTAGTTCTATATATAATAGTGTCAGAACAAGGTATAACATTTTCAGATTAATGTAGATTTTTCTTGACAAATATTAATAATAGCGATAATTAACTTCAGTTTTTATCTTCTGCTGGAGAAACCCTATCAAAGGTAACGAAATGCTTCACAAAGAACGATAAAGCAAAAGAAAGTATGAAAACGAGTTAAAACATTTATTTTTATGCATTTATTACTTTCAACCAAAATGGTAAAATTGAGGAGATTCTTATTTTGTTTAATATTTTACTAAACTGAAAGCAATCCAGATCCCGCATATGAAAGTATTCTACAAAACATAATAATAATAAACGAGCAGTTTAACATAAGAATACGGTAATACTTTAAGGTTGTTAGTTGACCAAACTATGGGGTAACTGTGCTTTGCTCACTTCGAGTATCGAAAAGCAGTGTCTAGTGTTGTAAGACAGCAGACACATTATTGTGCCACTGGGGTTGCGCCATTTTAAGCGTTATCATTGAAAGTTAAAGAGGCTGTTCCTAAAGACAATGAAAATTAAACATTTGAAATTTCAAATAACTTGTTTTGATAAAGTGTCTACAATTGATTATCGTATCGTCAAGCTTTTCGCAGCTAACTAGTGTCTTGGTGATGAAATTCACCTCCTAGCACGATTCACACTGATAATTTATAGTTTAATAGTCAAAGCCAATCCCAACGTCTCGATTAATTTTTAAATCATGTTTTCTATACACTACAACAGTTTTCTGAAGCTTTCTTTTTTTTTTGGTAGACATAGAAGAGAAGTAAACTAAAGTGATCCAAGCTAAAATTAATCTGATGTTTTACTACTTGAGAGATTTCTAAAACATAGTGGAGAATCTAAAAAGCGTTAAATCAAAAGTGCTTGTTTTAAAGTAACGAGCAACGAGAAAGGAGTTGTTTTGTCTCCAATTCGTAACAGGGTGCAATAAGCTTTTACTGAAAAAATGACAATAAAAGTATTAAAAAAGGTAAAAAACAAACGTCTGTCGAATGTAAAACATCATATACTTTCAGACAAATGTTTAATGGAAAGAAAACTCGTGTGGAACAAGTAACAGATCCTTGTTCAACACAAGGGAAGACCGACATGAGAATTGTTTCACATTATGTTCATAAGGCCTCCTCCCTCTCAAAAAATCACATTCTTCACTTTGTGGCCATAGTTGCGTAATAAAAGCGAGAGTAACACCTCTCTATTTGATTAGGTGGTGTATGATCTTCACAAGCCATCTTCCTTCTGTTCTATCACTTCCAAATTGCAAACGGCTATTGCAGACACGTCTATGGTAGCTTTGTGTAAATTTCAATAAAGAAACAAGCAAAAGCTTATGATACTAAAAGTAATTTCGTACACAAAGAGATCATCACACCATTAAAAACGTTAAAGAAATATTCTGAATGCATAACTATTTATGTAAAAACGGCTCGTTTGGGTTGAGAACACGTTTTTACGTATAGGAGTGAACAACGTTTCGACCATCTTCGGTCATCGTTTTTACATATATATTTCTCTACAAGTAGGTTTTTTGGACATCACTGAATGTATAACTGTTTTTCTGCCTTCTCCACATAGAGTCGATGATCCATCTAAGAAATATGAGCTCTTTACTTTTTCTCGTGTGGAATAGCACTTCACGAATTTTGTCACAAACAAGTTGCATTTTGTTTTCCTCAGTTGCACATTTAACACTGATGAAATTATATTTATTTGCATATTAACATTGATGTTGTCGTTAATGTCTCAATTTGTTGCTTTATCGACACGAAATATTGTGTTAATATGCTTGGGAAAATATTAAACCTACTCCATGATAGTTAATATCAGCTCATATCAGCGTAGTTTCCCACTGCGAAATATAATTCAAGCTTTATAAACATGATAGTAGATAGACAACGAAAGATTTTTTACCACAGAAATAGTCTAATTTCTTACATGAGATCTTATTATAAACAAATGCTGGTCTTGAATTTGAAGGCTCCAAATAAAATGTATCATGTGTTGTCTTTGAAGAAAAGTGTAATTACAATTAATATTTTCTGGAATGAATTTTATAAGAGTATCAATAGATAAGACGTACACTGTTTTTGATCGCTTTTTGTTTAAAAATCAGTTCTGAAGTCGGATTTACAGTTGTAAATAAATTTATTTTCTTTAAATCCCCAGTGAGGTTACGGACTTACAGTATTAAAATCTGGAGCTTGATTGCCCTTATAAACAAAGTATATATAGTCTATTATATAGTTTTACAAAGCTTGCTTGTTTTTTTGAATTTCGCTCAAAGCTATAAGAGGGCTATCTGCGTTAATGTTTGGACATCAAGTTAACTTAGAGCGTCCTTTCCTACTGCTACACCCATCAAATAATGAATAATCATAAACCTGAAAATAATAAAGCAAAACCTATGGAATAAACAAAGAAAAATACCATTCTTAAAAATTCTCCTTAAGTAAAGGATATAAAGGATGGTTTACAGCTTATTATTATTGGAAATTACCTTATTAGAATGAGTCAAGGTTTAACAATGTAAGAAACAAAATTTACTTCGAGGTTTTATTATTATTTAAACTTAAAAACACAACTATATAATGGGCTATCTGTGCTCTGCCCACTAAGGGAATCAAAACCCGATAGTTTTAGTGTTGAGTTCGCAGACATGCTGCAGCGCCACGAGAGAACAACTGCAGGTGTACAATATAAACCATTTTATTTTATATTGTGTCTCTATCTATATATATTTATATACTGTCTGTTTGTTTATTCACCGTTTGGTGAAAATCTAATTTTGAAAACACAGTTTAAGCACACATCGAGATATTCCTGATTTAAGGATATTTTAAAACTATTCCTCTTAAAAGTCGTAAAGTTACTGTTTTCAAACAAAAAAGTGTTAAAGATAGTTTGTGTATTCCAAGAGTGAGAACAAATATTAAACTTGGGACTGAAATAGATCAACAGTTCCAAACCTATAAAACAAAGTAACTCTTTAGGGAAATTTATTACATTATAAATTTTAGCAGTTGTTGAATCTTTCTTAACCTAAAGATGTCCTAGGAAGGTCGAAACGTTGATGTCTCTTTATCAAGAAAAGTGTTAATACTCATACCAGCCGTTTTGAGATACATTTTTATTTCAAGTGGGTTTCTCATCATCAAGAATTAACAGTTGTGGCTAAAAATAAAGGTTATTTAGTAAATAAAGTATTATATCACGCTTATAACTTCCTAATAATCAATAAATATAAATATATCGAAATGAAAATTAATCTTTTCGCTTTGTCAAACAATGTAACTGTATAGAAATTATTCCTAAACATTATAAAACTTTTTAGCAAACTTTTAGACGTCAACTTAAAGTAGTTGACGAAAATCTGAGGATTTCTTCACAGTCCAGGATGAGTCAAAGCTTATTAACAAGGGCTAAGTCAAACTATTGATTTTTTATAAAGGATACGATTATTAGCTTTTGTTTGTTTGTTTTGAAGTCCACATAAAGCTAATCAAGAGCTATCTATGCTAGCCGTCCCTAATTTAAAAGTGTAAGACAAGAGGAAAAGTAACTAGCTACTAGCCATCATTACACACCACCAACTCTTGGGCTACTCAACGAATAGTGAGATTGATCGTCACATTATAACGCCCCCACGGCTGAAAGGGCGAGCATGTTTGGCGCGGCCCTCAGATTACGAGTCGCACGCCTTAACACGCTTGGCCATGCCGGGCCTCTTGGTAACAGTATCATAAACATAGCAGAAGTTGAATTACATTTGCAACATCTGTGGTTTCATGAAGTTGTTTTACGAATCACAGACTATACTGGATGCGTGTTATTAATTGCATTTTATGTTACTAGAGATAACACTTATAAGTTTTGAAACTGTTATCTAATGAAGTGATAAACCTAAATGTCTAACCACACTTCTCCTCATGCATGATATTATACATTTTTATGGCAGCAGAAAGTATTAATATGTATGTTCTGTATTGTATGACTTTATGCATTTTCCAATCTAGTAAGGCGCTTCTAAAAAAAACATTTCAACTAACTGATAGAAGAGCGGCCTACTTTTCAACCAAGCTGCTGAGTCCTTTCAACTGCTTCACTGTTGCTTGAAGAACTCGACGGTTTTAACAACATACTCAAGGAGTGAAGTTTGCAACTGCCCTCCTGTACGTCTATTTGACTTCGTGCAGTCATTAGCTAAAGCCCGCGTACAAATATCCCCCCAGTGGCTCAGCGGTATGTCTGCGGACTTACACGGTAAAATCCGGGTTTCGATACCCGTGGTGGGCAGAGCACAGATAGCCCATTGTGTAGCTAATTCAAAACAACAACAGCAGCGTACAAATAACGCATTACGGTTCTTCAGTTATTAAAAACTGTATAAAAGAAACCAGATTTTAAATAATCTTTATTTTTACATACACATTTTATTTTTTTTGGTTTGTTATTCAGTAAGAACAGATATTGAGAAAGTACGTGGTCCAGTTACAGATATATCGTTTCATTATTACCATCGTGTAATGATTTGTATTCTGTTTGTTTACTTATGAACCATCAGTCGAAGAACCATGAAATAGCTTTTGTCAATATGTAACACCTATTTATTCGTGTTTTGATAAACTTGTAAATGTACAGTAATGTCTAAAACCTGAAAAGTTGACAAAGTTGTGCAAAAGAATCTCATGATATCTCGGTCATCCAATCAACAAATACATTGCTGTTTGCATGGAATGTGGCCTTGGCTACGGGTTATATTCCTATATAATTGGTTTACAAACATTACGACATAAAAATTAGGGTTTCCGGTTTCTTTTACATAATGAGTCTGTGCGCCATCATGAAGAGTCGGATTTTACTACCTGGCTTTTTGAATGCTTCTCGCAAAACTTAATTTTTAAACCTAACAACTATGATGTGTAAACGACTATTTTTATTTGACCTATTCAAGTGTCTTCTTTAGCTAATGGCAAATATAATGAACGCACAAAGATAAAATAATACACACAATGGACGTTTAATTAGGTGTGTCGGGAATGAAACATTGATTAAATAGGTTTAAGGACAACTGGCTAATGTCCTCTATGGACTAATGAAATAAGGCAGAACAATTAGTGTTTAAAGGGCAACTTTCTTATTCTGTAAACTAAATATTTCAACTTATAAAACATACTAAACAGCGAGGTGCAGTGTTTCAGGACATGTAATAGCCACAACGGAAAAAATACTGTATTTCTTATGCATAGAGGCCCGTCACGGCCAGGTGGATAGATTGCTTGACTCGCAATCTGCGAGCCGCGAGTTCCACTCCCTGTCGCACCAAACATGCTCGTTCTTTCAGATGTAGTGGCGTTGTAAGGTTAGAGTCAATCACACTATTCGTTGATAAAGAGTAGCCCAAGAGTTAGCGGTGGGTGGTGATGACTAGCTACCTTCCCTCTAGTCTTACACTGCTAAATTAGAGACGGCTAGCGCAGATAGCCCTCAAGTAGCTTTGTGCGAAATTCCAAAACAAACAATCCAACAGAAAACTAGTTTCACACTGAAAAGTGGGAAGAACAAGTGTGAAATACGCAACGTCTTAGCTGTGCAGCTTCTCTTTCTATTTACTTTTAAGCGTAGAATCATATAATTTGTTATGCTTGCAGTCCGAATACTTTGGCATTTTTCAACTCTGAACTATTTGTGTATATAATGTAAATCGTATTTTCGCCTTTCAGTTGTTTTTTACTTGATTTATTTTACTTAATAGTGATAATATTTGTACGCTAAGTTTTGAAAAAAATATTTTTAGATTTTTAATTTCAGGTGTAAATTGTATGCGTCTATAGTTGTGTGCCACAAAGTTTGCGCATCACGAATCTAGTTGTTGTTGTTTTGAATTAAGCACAAAGCTACACAATGGGCTATCTGTGCTCTGCCCACCACGGGTATCGAAACCCGGATTTTAGCGTGTAAGTCCGCAGACATACCGCTGAGCCACTGGGGGGCCACGAATCTAGAACGAGGTATGTTTTCTATATTATTATACAGTTGAATGTGACTCTTCTTCGCATTGATAATTATATTATCTTGTAATTTTAAAGGTTATCTAATTGGTTTTATTATGTTGCATAGTATGACTTGGTTTACTACTCATAAGTCAATAAATATGTATTGTAAATTTTATCTATAAAAATAACTGTTGTTGCTATTAAGAAACTTGAATAGCTACTTAGATTTTTAGCTTATATTCCATTGACTGAACACTGAAAAGTTTTGTCATTCGTTCGATATTTACTGGGCGCAAATAAATTTTACTTAGCAAAGAAGAAAACCTCCAGTAAAATAATAATATTTTATTTGCCTATTTTTGCCAAGGTACTTTATGTTTGTTTTTGATATATTGTGTTTAAGTAGAATTAATATTACCTTGTAAAAACAACAAACTACTTTTATAGCTGAGAGATGAGAACCAATCACGTACGAATATATATAAAGTAATATACTGATAATACCTTCTCACTCATAATGATTAGAATACATTGTTTAATCAGTTAGATATTCTCGCCAATAGCAATATTTCCAGTCGTAATCCAAGTGAAGCCTTATGAGGTTCTGTCAGCTTAGGAGAGGAAATCTAGGTTAGTCTTAAGTCTACATAGCAATCTAGCAACAAAAACAGTCTTTATAATTAAAGAAACAGTAGAGTATATAGATCATATCAACACTAGTGGTTTGTTTGCTTTGGAACTAGATATTCGACTCGCTCAGAATTACTTAAGGAGAATAACCTAGTTGCTTGGTAGAAGATACACAATATAATTATGTGTGAGTGCCATGCTGTTTATAAACAATGTTTATATCTACTTCAACTATAAGTCACTTCTGTCATCTTTATTTTTTGACAAGGAATGATCCTGGTTGTAAATATTGATATTCATTACTGGCTGAATTTCACCTTTGCCTCAGAACCTAATAGAATAAACTTAACCAATAATAAGTCAGTGTTTAATTTGTATTAATTATTTTTCGAGAACATTTAATCAGATTTAAGTATTAGTAATTAAAATTTCATATTATTACCCATTAAGAATAAAATAAAAAAGTTAGTATTTTTGAAGCATACTTTTATAAGTTTTCATTGTCTGTGAAAGGCTTTCGTCTACATTGCTCTATTGCTAACCTCAAGCAGTCAAACTCTATGTAATTTGTCTGGTGAATAACAAATTTTAAAATTATTTAAATTTAGTCGCAGCGAATTGAAGTGTATTAGAACTTTATTTTGACATCATTTGCCATCGAAAAGATAACGTGATACCACCAATTGATTGCTTTTCCGATGCAAAATATTCATACACACAGATTGAGGATTTGGATTTTTCAAGTCGGAACTATTATTTGTCCATCAGAGTGGAGTAAATAAAGATGTTTGAAAATATGGCCCACAATGACCATCCAGAAAGAAGAGGCCTACAAGAAATGATACCCCATTTGTGATAAATTAAGTGAGGCGTCTTGCAACATATGAGAATTCATGAACATACAGACAAGCTTCCATTACATGAAACAAAAGAGGAATACTCTGTATTAACAGACAAGCTCTGTAAACCTAGACGTTATCTATATGATGAATAACAACATGTTAATTTTGTTATGGTATATTCCAACATAATTAAAAATTAAACAACAGTGATGAGCTTAAGTTAACTGAAAGACTTCTGTGATCAACTTGTGAAAATTTCATTATGATAAAAATTATTTTTAAGCATAAATATATACATTAAGCAATCTCTTAAGAATATGGCAGGTCTCGTAGATAACTTAATTACAAAATATTTTTAGTGTGAAATAAACGTTTTTTGTCTTTAACGCTGTTTCGTAGAAAAATGTCTCTGTTAAATTGTTTGTTTGTTTTGGAATTTCGCACAAAGCTACTCGAGGGCTATCTGTGCTAGCCGTCCCTAATTTAGCAGTGTAAGACTAGAGGGAAGGCAGCTAGTCATCACCACCCACCGCCAACTCTTGGGCTACTCTTTTACAAACGAATAGTGGGATTGACCGTCACATTATACACCCCCACGGCTGGGAGGGCGAGCATGTTTTAGCGCGACTCGGGCGCGAACCCGCGACCCTCGGATTACGAGTGCACGCCTTAACGCGCTCGGCCATGCCAGGCCCTCTGTTAAATAAAAAGGCCAATCTAGATTTTCTTGCTGTGTAAGTTCCTCAGTGTAATGTTAAAATTACTAAGTTTCTACTTTCAGTAAGAATACTTTCTTTAGACCAAATAGCTAATTGTGTTCTTGCTATTACAAGTATTTATATAATTTTTAATCTATCATTTTTGCTATGTTATTAATAGATTGCTTGTTTACTTTTCTTTGGAATAATGCCTCTTCCATGGAAAACTGGTAATTGTTAACATTTATCAAATCACATACATACCTTTTTTCATTGTTTCTTAATGAAACGCTAAGTTTAGACACATAAAGTAATAGCAAACGTCAGATTATTTACAGATAATGGGAAAACAGACATTTCGTAGTAAAACTCAAGATTTTCTTATCACTCTCCACAACAAAAATAAAGTTTTCATCGGACTTTTCATTTAAATAGCTGCTTCACAAATCAGTAATAATCATTGTTCACAAATCCAGCGTTATACAGTTTTACTTATATGAAAGGCAACAAAGTTGTAGCAATAGCAACATTCTACTTATCAGGCTATCACAGTTATCCGAGTTTCAGAACAAGAACAGCTTGTATTGCTAAAGATGTATTTTTATTTTTAAAAACATAGACGAATTATATTTTGACAACGACACACGGTTTAAAATGGTTCAGATAGCTCATATATACCAGTCGTGATCCCCTGACTAAGATGACAGAGACCCGCTTGGTGTCAAGTATCGCATTGAGTTATATGCAATCTCACAAACTCGTGACAACAATCTGTAATTGTATTCCATCAGGAAAGAGCTTCTACTAACGCACTATTTCATATGCACGTGACAAATTTCACTGTATATAATAGACATGTTACCGTGGTTTGATTTTCAAAAATAAATATAACACATTTTAAAGTTGCATATTATCACTGTTGTTTCTTTGAGGTCTGAAATTAATCATCTTAACGCCTAAATTAGATCACAGGATTAAATGAATGTGACGTCGGAACTAAACCACAGGATAAATATGTATTTTACAACAAATTATCTAACTTCTTTTATGCTAGATAGATAAATCTTTTGTCACGAATATCATCTGATATTACTACAGAAGATAGTCACAAACACTCAAGTTTGACTTTATAACGCTCCATTTGTCATCAATCCATTAAGCTAGGTTCCTTATGTCATTGCTAAGCGATGTCTCTGTTTGTTCCATGACTTCTGAAATTCATTTACCTGCCCTAATGATCAGCGGTTTTAAGACTATTTATGAAATATTTACATTGAGTAAACACTTATTATTGGTATGAATAACCTAAGTGACTTCTAGAGAATTGTTTGATTTAACAGCATATTCAAAGTTTGTTTTGGGAATAAAGGGAAAAATGACATTTGATCAAGTGAATCCAGCGTTGCTTCTTGTATATTCTCATGAAGAGAACTATTTCAAAGACCATAATGTTTACATCCATGCCCATATTGTGCATGCATGATTTAATAAACATGATGGAATCTCGAAGCGTCTCCCTTGGCTACTGTAATCGCCGGATATGTTTTTTGTTTTGTTTTTGAATTTTGCACAAAGCTACTTGAGGGCTATCTGTGCTAGCCGTCCCTAATTTAGCAGTGTAAGACAAGAGGGAAGGCAGCTAGTCATCACCACCCCACCCACCGCCAACTCTTGGGCTACTCTTCTACCAACGAATAGTGGGATTGACCGTCACATTATAACGCTCTCACGGCTGAAAGGGCGAGTATGTTTGGCGCCACGGGGATGCGAACCCGCGATCCTCAGATTACGAGTCGCACGCCTTAACACGCTTGGCCATTCCGGGCTTTATAGAGTATGACATATGGACTGTGGAAGTGTTTTTATTTTATTACCACATTATATTTTGTAACCACTGTTCGGTTCGATGTATTATTATTATTCAGACTATCATATGTTACGAATTATTTTAACGCTAAACATGTAAGGATAAACGGACTATTTGTTTCACGTGTATATATATTTTGCTAAGCAAATTAAAATGAAATAATTGAAAAGTAATGAAAACTTTCCAAGAGATGGTGTTTAAACTGGAGCTTTAGTGGCTTTGCCACGTTAATTAGTCACGCAGAGTTACGTCGGTGAAACGGACTTAAAAGATTTAACAGTTAATCCAATAATAATAGAAACTTGTGGAGCATCTTAATTACAGTCGAAATTATGACTTCTTATATTTATTGTTTCGAGCCAATATAGCAACAAGATTAATAAGCTTATGAATAAAGGAGTGCAATAAATAAAGAATCATTAAGGTATAAGGTGTTAATAAAATATTATTTAATTAATGAATTGGGTTCATATGAATAGTGGATTTCTCTAGGGGTTTCAGAGACGAAACTGAAACGTACTAGTAGCTAACTAAACCCACGTGTATCTAAATTTTCTTGCAGAGCTAATGGCAGGCGTCAGTTCACCATAGCTCTGGCGATACTTACTCCTAGGTTGCTAAGGTAACAGAAACCAAGATGTAACCGAGAGTTCATTAATTTATCTTAATGAATAATTATTGCCGGATATCAATCCAACTAAACATCGATGAGATGAGCTTAAAAGATATATTCACCCTCACAATCCTTTGTCTTCTTCGCTTTAAACATTGCAAAAAATTAATGACTGAATGTGTGAAAATCCTCAGAATACCTTTCAGCACCTTGTTAATTTTAAACCACGTTGCATGATTGCTGTTATTCAAATAAATCTTGGTTCAATCCATAATGAGGTATCGTTTCAAATAAAGTGATCTGGTTGTGAATAAAGTATTATAAAAAGAGCTAAAGCTATTTATCTGCTAAAGAATTAGTATTTTAAGCATTTTTTCTGCTTTGATAATTGCAAAATATTTATATTAGCTTGATAAAAATTTTGGTTGTCTTCCAGTAGATACTATGTGCAAAACAAAACTGTGAAACTTTTGATTTGTTTATGATATTTCGAACTTCCTTTCATACGAATAACAAATTCACTTTAAATAAATAACCTCACTCATTATACTTACAAATTTAATATAATTTAAATAAATCTCTATTCATTTGGACTTATGAGATAAACTAGTTTAGGTTTTCTCTTTGTTAGAGCTTGTAAAAAAATCATACTAAACACATTATATCCTTTAGCGATAAGTGGCTTCCGTGAATAAATGAGCATTTGTGATGGTAATGGATTCAATTAATTTAATTAATTATTAATAGTTCTTATTACAGATACATTTTATTTTGCAAATCTGCTATGAGTTGTATTTCTTATTCAGTTATTTCTGCAATACAAATATTAATTTATTAGAGATATAATGCTGACAACAAAAACTATAATTTTTAAGAAATTATATTTTAAACCAACTTTTGTAATTTATCTATTTCAGTTCTTCTTTACCTGTAAATGCGTAAACATTTTGTCTTTCTCAAAAGATGTAGTGTTATTTAATTAGTTCTATGCAGTATCAGCAGAAGAAAATTTTGTTCTGTCAATGAAATAATGTTTGGATTAGGCGGATTCGACTTTGGTATAAAGAAATCAACCTCTCACAGGATGTCGACCTAAGGGAATGAGGTAAAAGTAAATTCGTATTATTTTCAACGTACTTTAACCTTTTAGACCTGACTGGGTTGTATTTTTTATTTTATTTGATAGACATTGAATCGAATTTTCTTGACATATGGAAAAACATTAAAATAAAACAACATTTTGCTTCATACACCAGCTGTTAATCAAACTTGTTTACAAATCTCTGGTAGGGAACTTGTTATATTAATCCCACTTGTGCTTCCTGTAACCAGCCGGGACTCAAATGCATTTTGCTTCCTTCTAATCAAATAATTTTACTATTATCAGTAAATAAAACCAAACCAACACTTACTAACATTATATGTATCTACTCTATTATTTCAGATTAGATTCAATATAAATTTTATTCCTCAAGTAGAAATACACAGTGAATGGGAATTTGATGTAATACAGTTATTTCTATTGAGTGTTAATTAGTAATTCGCTACATTATATTTCCAGATATTTCAATAGATCCAAACAATCTATTATTCTTTGGCGTCATGATGAGAAGCATAAACATTAAATGGACTCGACATACTTGTGTTGCACAGAGCAACAAATAATAGCTGATAAACTATAAATCAATCACTGTTAAATCTTAATTACTTGCAAACGATTGACGTAATTCAATAGACCTTGAGAAATTGTTTATTTCTAATATTCGCCCAATGATACCAAAACGCTGCCTTCGAACTTATTTACACATAGTTTTGTGATTTGTCACTTGTGTCTTTTTCATATTAGCCAAGAGTGTTCATACTCAGATGGCCAGCCTTGACAGCAGTCCTAAAGATCGAGCAAATTTGGTAGCAATGATTCAAACACTGGCCATGCAGATTGTGAGCCTAGGACAAACCATACCTAGTTTTATGAACTATTCACGTCTAATTCTGAATTGCCCAACAGTTGATGGAGGGTGGGTGTTGGCTAGCTATATTTATTCCACCTAGTACTTCAAATTCAGTAACGGTTAATACACATATTTTTCAACTCGTTCTTCATCTTATTTAATATTTCACTCAGGACAGACACTACTGTTATGTAAATGTTTTGTAAACGACAACATGTCGTGTTGTATTTAAATTTTCATTTCTATTATTTATATTTCCATATTTGTATTACTGTTTCAAAGTTTAGACAGTGAAATACATTGTTCTTCGTTTAGAATAACATTTGGAATTTTCTAGAATTAGGTAGATCAAATATATGACTATAAATTGAAATGTTTGGCGGCCTAGCGTCTAGACGTAGAGTCTCGTGCAAAAACATACATGCGCAGATTACTCTGTCGAAGTTCCGGTGAATGTTCGAGAAAAGAGGCCTACAAATATATAAACAGACGAAGATGCGAGGAAGAAAGGAGAAAGAGTCAGACATTAGTTTTATTTCAAAAGAAGAGAGTCAGTCATTTCGTTTGAGAAAGTTTTAGTGTTTACTCTGATTTGTGACTGAAGTTAGATTTACGGAAGCTGTGATTTTATTTCGTCAATCTCTACGATTCATTCGAATTAGTGGTTATACTGAAAGTCAAGACGTGTAGAACTATTTAGGGGAGAACGGGAAAATTGGAAAGCGATAAAGTTTGAGACGTTCATTGGAGGCATTGTAAAAAGAACTTCGTCATTCTCCATTCAAACTTCGAAATTTCTTCGTGGGATTAAATTCACACCCTAGACTGGAATTTTGGATTTCTAATCTGGACTTTTGGACTTTCATTCTAGATCATATTATTAGATACAGGCCAGTACCATTTTGTGTCGTAATTAATTTTGAAGGTTTAAACTTAATATCTGTCATTGTTATTATATAATTTACGTTATATCGGTTATATATATAATAGTTTAGTGTAATAAATTATACAAGCTGTTATCTGCGTCTTTCTGTCGCGTTTGGTCTACGAAAAACATAAAAGAAAAGTAACACTATTTAACACAAAACTACACAATGAGCTATCTGTGTTGTGCTCCCTGAAAATATCGAGAGCCGAGTTTTAATGTCATAATTCTATAGACCTATTGCGAAGCCACTAAGTGGCAAGGAGTTGATGTTTATTCGTATAGCAAAGCCACATCGGGCTAGCCACTGAGTTCATCGAGGGGAATCGAACCCCTGATTTAAGCGTTGCAAATCCGTAGCGAGAGACAGGTAGTGAGGACAGAGAAATGTACATCTACGTGTTTTGTGTATTACACGCCTTCCACTGCTGTTGCAAAAATTGATAATAAAATTGTATTAAGCAGAAATCTGACGTGAATAATTATCAAATGATAAGATTGTTTACTCGCCATTTGCAATGCTTAAGATATTAATTAAGATTTATTTTAGATATGTATCATAATAAATATTCATTTACAACTGAATATTTAATCACTTTAACATATATATTATATCACAACGTTGTTAGTTATTCATTTACTTCATTCTATTTGGTAAGCCTCTTTGTAGGATAGCAGTACGTCTGAAGATTTATAACGATAAAAACCGAAGTTCGATACCCATGGCGGACACAGTGTAGATAACCCACTGCGTAGCCTTGTAGTTAACTACAAACAAATACAAAATTTATTTGATGGCATTTTGATATTCGTATATTACGGAATACATCTTGTTATTTTTTATCGGTACTCACTGAAATAAACCGAGACATCCTATTAATAATATTGCATAGATTCGTTTTAATAAAGAACATTTGAGATTATTTATGAGAAAATAAAAACCAAAGAGCCTAAAATTTTTCATATAATTAACGTTAAATGAAGGGAGAATTTTGTTGAAAATCTTAGGAATATTTGAGTTTGTCTGTTCCTCGGAACGGCACTTTAAGTTTTCATGAGACGAAACGACAAGGTCGGAAGCATTCGTGATATGGATGTCCTCACTTTGTATTGTGGACTCAAAGGAAGAAAACCTGACAGCAGCACTCACCGTTTAAAGCACATTCTCTTGATCGAAAAGCAGGATTGAATGTCACTCTTATTTCTCACCCATTGCTGAAAGTGTGAAGCTTGTTTGTCAGCATTATTTCGAACTAAATACTTCCAGATACCCAGCCTGACATGATAACCAGTACGCTCCAGACGCACATTTGAGAACAAAAAAATAATAATCAGGTACTGAAAACTACGCCCGGTTTTAAATCATGCTTGTCGTTATTCGAAGCTTATCCTTTCGAGTCACTCCGTTCTAATTTATTGCTTCAAAATTCTAATAAGTTTGCTGTGAAGTTCTTGTCATAATAATAATAAAAGTTATTTACACAGTAATTTATAATCTCTTCAAAATGATAATACACAGAGTAAATTATTTGTCCCTATGAAGCACAAGCAACACCCTTTAAGCATTGGAGAGCACGTGCTGTGGATTATGCTAACATTTTGATTCACTCAATGTGTTTCCCGAGCTTTATAAACTTTCAGTATTTAGTGTTCAGGAGTTCTGTTGAGTTATTTAATTTGAATATATTTGGTTTTATATATAAAAACATGGATTGTATTTGACAGAATCAAATGAAAGAACTAGGAAGGTCTTCATAGTAGATTGATTATATATATTTCCTAAATATGACAATCTACCTGACGAAATGTATTGATTATTCAGCGTTCAAAACACTCATTTTGAATATTTTAGTAGCCTCTGGTGCAGAGATTATAATTTAACAAAAAAAAACAACAACAGCAGGTGTTTCGTTCTCATAATCGGATTATTTATTACACTCACTGGACCCTGGTTCATATTTTAAGATAACACACACAAAAATCAAACTATGTTCTTTGATGATATTCTTGCATGACTGTCTGTATTTGATGTCTTTACCAAAACGTTTAAACCAGTTTTTAATAATTTATCTGTGTTGCAACAATAAATTCGCGACATTAAAATATATATAATATTTGTAGTTTTACATTGTTATATTATGAATAAGTATCTTCCTCTTGAACAAACTTAAATTTTTTATCGTTTATAAAACTTTTTTATTATTGTGTGAAAAATTAACCAAGTCTCTTACTCAAAAATGCAAAGGCCTAATGCTAAGCATTTTTTAGGGGTCTATTTAGCATTTGGGTAATCTTCTTTATATCTATCAAAATATTGAACTTGACAAAGGTGAGTTTATTTACGATTTTTTTCAGAGTTTATTGTGAGATTGGCGGTTTTTCTTTCGCATGTTTCCTCTACCCGGCTCTATTCACTACTTAGGGTTAAACATTTTTTTTAAAATAACGATGTTCGTATTCCGTTCCGTATTTGGACCTACTTCATTTCGAGAAAATGAAAACGTGCAATGGGTTGGCGTGGCAATTTACATTATCAATCGCTGAACAGCTCTTGGTAAAAGATCCTCCACTGCTTCTAAAAACACACTTTAGCAGCCACAAAATATAATTACACGAGTAACTGAAGACTTGATAAGTATGTGTTTGAATGAAACCTCTTTGGTTTTAAAATCTTAAGTAATCTTTCACACTTTCATTTCGAGATGCGACTAGACGTCTGTAACCTTTCAGCAATTTCTAATATAGGCAGTGACAGAAGGTATTATAGGTTCATCGCAATGAAATATTCTTATTCGCAACTCTTAATAACCTGAATGAGAAGGGTATTCCAAATTAACTTCAGGTGTGGTTTTACAGCTCACTGCTGTCCTAAATGCTCTGTCGAGTGATTTTCTCTGCATCTAGGGAGAACATTAAAGGCTCATTCTTTCCAATTGTATCTTTTGATTCCACATCATTTAACGGTCCCAACATATGAATGTCCTTATAAACTTCCTGTGACATATTTTGCTACCATCATGGCAGCACTGAACATAGAATAATTAGTTATTCGCTGTTTACCAGATTGGTATTACACATGAAGTGTATGATTAATCCTGTGTATTTACATTTTTACTCCTATCATTCATTTATTAAAACGTAAACACACGTGTTAGTTTAGGCTTATTAAATGTGTAATTTTATTTTAAAATATAATATTCATTATATATTATTATATATTTCATTCTTAAATATATCCTTCATTTTGTTGATTTTGTTACAATGTCAGTTATATACATATATTTTGGTATTGTAAAGTAAAGTATTTAGTTAATAGTTGGAAAGAGAAACTATTGATCATTAATATTTAACATTATTTATGTTTATAGTTATTGATAAATTTATTTCTAGCAATGTGACAGTGTTTTTTGTTGGGTTTTTTTTCAAAAATTGAGATAACCAAATATTTTTATTGGAAAATAAACATCTTCAGTCGAATTTCACCATGAATCCTGGGATTCACAGTCTTGGTAACGCTAAACAATTAGCTCCCCTGATATATTTAAGAATCCTTTGAGGGTCCCAATGATTCATCGCTGGTACAGCAGTAAGTCTCCACATTTACGACTCTAAAAGAAGGGGTTTGATTCCCCTCGGTAAACGCAGCAGATAGCCTGATGTGGCTTTGTTATAAAAAAAACACACATTCATGCCACCCAATGACCAAGCGGCACGTTTGAGGAATTGTAATGCTAAAAATCGAGTTTCGGTGGTAGGACACAGTTAGTCCATTGTGTAGTTCGCTTATTGTTTTTTTAATTTATCATTTTAAGAAAAAAAATTTAATTTCCTTTTCAAAGTATTATTTGTTTGAATTTATATATTTCCCGGTCAAAAATATGAGTGAAATAAATGACGCACAAACTTTCAATTTCAGTCGTTATTTTTTTGTCACCATCATATCTTTTGGCGTTCAATAAGCTATAATACAAAGCACTATTGTTGTTTTGCTCTATCTTGGGTTTTATATCTTTATGACTAAATACAACACTTCTTGCACCTCATAGTTTCTTTTAATACAAACGTAATCTTCTGACAATTAAGGTTAAAATTACATCCATTACAGTTAATGAAAATATTCTTTTTTTTTGGTCTGTGAGTTTACTCTCTTTTCTTATTTTATTTGAAAACCTCTAGGAATTCAATCTTTAAAACATATTTCTTCTGAAAACTAACTTTATAATATAATAATTCTGTTGTTTGTATTAATGCTGACAGTCAATTAATTTTTAAAAAAAAGGTACAAGATTTTATTACAAAGTAAACCAGCGTAATTTAGTCAAAGATCATAGGTAACGAATATAAAGCAACGTTGAAATAAAAATTAAGGAAAAAAAACAAGTTAACATTTAGAAGTACTTAAATTAAATGAATGAATATCAAAGATAACTTTTCGCTCAGAAAAGTAACTAAAATGTTAACATACCACTAAAAGAAGCTCGTTACGTGACATTAAACACAAAGACTGAAGTATTTCTTGTGATGGAAGTAGCTATTAAATGTAATCCAGTTATACTGGAATTAAGGAAACTCATCTTATATTTACCGAAGATTTCTTTGTGCTTAGACTATGACTGTTCACTGATCAAAGTGACAGACGTTAATTACAACTAAGCTTTATGAACTTAAAACCTCAACAACAGCAAGTCTCAACATGGTTTAAGATGGTTAGGTTATATTATATGGCCAGTAGTCATTTCAGGAAACCCAAAATGTGTATGTCATTTGAACAATTTGCACATGTGATATAGTTAGGTACACTAAAATTCTTTTCATGTGTCGTGGTATGCATTGCAAAAGATCTTTATGAAAATTAAATGCTACATTTAATCTATATTTTAGTGAAATTTCAAATACTTTGAATGGACTTTAGTGGCTAGATGCAAAATATAAATATCATACAAGCAATCAAATGTACTTGACACTCATTTGTAAAAATTACAAAATGAACAAAATGCATGAAAAATAATCTTGCTTCTTTCTTCATCACCACCCACCGCCAATTCTTGGACTACGGCTGAAAGGGCAAACAAGGTGTAACGGGGACTTAAACCCGCGACTTTCGAATGACGAGTCGAGTGCCTTAACCACCTGGCCATGCCGGGCCTCGTTACTCTTACAAACACATCTATGGTTCCAAATTGCGCGTAATTTTATGGCCACTGAAAAAGAACAATGAACCATGGGTTCTCAATCCGGGCACGCTAGGCATTATCCAAACCCACAATATTGTGTCTGAATATACTTCCTTGTAAATTCAATCAAATAAACCTGATATTTGATAAGTTGTTACTGATTACTTATCCGGCACTTTAAGTAAGAGAGGATCACAGTCTGCACGCTAAAACTAAAAAGTGAATGTTTCACATATTATCACTAAATACGTTAAAGCAAAATAAAAAAAAACAACTATTTCTGACTTCATTAATTTTATGTTTTTGTTGTTGTTTTTTGTATAAAAGTTGTATGTATGGTTACATTACGAAAGCACCTCAAAGTTTTTATAAAATTACAACAAATAAAAAGAAAGAAACCATCATATGAGAATTTTATTTCATAAGTTATATCCTTCACAGACGAATCTTTAACTATTCGTCTACTAACGATTACAAGATTTGGTTTGAATATTAATATCGTATAAAAACGGTAACAAACTGAATGATATACTTATTCGCCCAGCCTTTAAAACCTAAACTCTATGAAATTTTAAAAGGTGGTTGGCTAACTCCAAAGACTAAGAGAAATTCTACACACGAACACTCTATGAAATGACATGTACACTGTGCTCAGTCAAACACGAAAGCGAATCCAGTCGTCCAGCACACGATCGTTTCAAACAACTACTGAACATTATATCAACACACGTCACGATTATTAACACCCCTTACCGGATCAACATTACAGAGATTCTGTTAATTTTCTTGATTCAAATCAAACGCCCCTGCAGTTAAATGCTTGCTCCCTGTGAAACTATTATTGTTTCATGTAAAATTCATTCCTTTTTTTTACTCTTGCGATCAGCGACTCTGACCTGTTCATTGTTACTTTGTTAGCAAGCTTCATCCAGCACCAGTCTTTCACAATAATCTAAAGTCGGTTTTATAGCCTATGATCCTTATAAACGAAGGTTATGGTAAACAACAACAACAAAAAACACATTTATCTAAAGGTATTTTTCATCTTCATCTAAAAAGACAATTAAAAAGTTATTTCTGAAATTGTCAATATTTGAATTTAGGTTCTGACATTAAAATTAAACTTAAAACATAAAATGGGTTACAGACATACAAATCTGAATTCAAGCTTCTTTAGTTGTTTGTAACCACTGAACAAATGAAGAAACACGAGTTTGATTTGTTTGTTCTGAATTTTGCGCAAAACTACACGAGGGCTATGGGTACTAGTCGTCCCTAATTTAGCAATGTAAGACTAGAAGAAAGACAACTAGTCATCACCACCCACCGCCAACTCTTGGGCTATTCTTTTAACAATAAGTCGTGGAACTGACTGTACCACTTAACGCCCTCACAGCTCAAAAGGGCGAGCATGTTTGGTGTGATGGGGATTCGAACCCTAGATCCTTGGATTACGAATCGAGTGCTTTAACCACTTCACGAAAATTATTTAGTGAATCACCGATTCCCTGATCGATATCATTATAAACGTAATTTATTTGAAGTTTGACTAGAAAAAATGTCATATTTTAGTTTCATGCATCTGGTAGTCGGAATTATCCAGTTTTGATTTATTTTGTGTTACAAATACGTAAATTTGTGATACGAGTTGATATGGTGAAAATGTACATAGACTTTCTGTAGTAGTTTTCTGAAATATCTATTTTCAATGATGGTTAAGAATTACAGTGTTCGTGAACCTTTTGTAATAACTTTTTTTTAATTAAGCACAAAGCTACACAATGGGCTATCTGTGCTCTGCCCACCACGGGTATCGAAACCCGGATTTTAGCGTGTAAGTCCGCAGACATACCGCTGAGCCACTGGGGGCATTTGTAATAACTAAAGGAGATCGCTCGACTTGCAAGTTGAGGATCGCGGGTTCGAATCCACATCAAACCAAACATGCTCGTTATATCAGCCGTAGAAGCGTTATAATATCACAGTAAATCTCAATATTCGTTGGTAAAAGAGTAGCCCAAAAGTTGGCGGTGGATGGTGATGACTAGCTGCTTTCAATTTAGTCTTACACTACTAAATTAGGGACAGCTAGCGCAAATAGCCCTCGTGTAACTCATGCGCGAAATTCAGAAACAAACTAACTAAAAGTTATAATTCTTTTGTTTCTTATTAAACACAAAGTTTCACAAAGGGCTATCTGTTCTCTGTCCACCACGGTTATCGCAACCCGGTTTCTATTAGTGTAAGTCCGTCAACACACCAAGTGAGAGGTAATAATTCTCTCGATACACGTCATCCATTCATTCAACGTTCTGACTCGTTTGAAATAAAGTACACGACAAATATCAGTATATTCACAAATATGTATAACGTTAACGCTGGAGTGTAAAATAAAACAGTACTCCGAAATCGTTTTGGCAGTTCTCTGTTAAAATGTTAACAAGATGATATATTTTATCATAAAATGAGGAAATACGCAATGAAAAAATTAAAACACACGTTCATAAATGTGTATGTATACATATATTTCTTGACAAGCAATTCAAGATATCAGATAAACTGTTTTTCATTACAAACACCTTCTATATTATTTTATAAGGTGTGGAGATGGATACATAGCATGTTCTTTTTTTCTATCTATTTCATTTTTATCAATTTCGTAAAATGTACACATTTATGCAACTTAATTGGAAGCTGGTCCTAAATTAACATATCATTCATCATTCTATTAAGATAACTAAATCTCGAATGTTTTTGCAACCTACGTATTTAATTTACATTTACTCCAGATTTATTAAAAGAATCAAGAGTTTTATATGAACAATGTTGCTAATTGCTTCTGTATATAGTTTATATCTAAATTGCACGTGTATTCTATTTTATTACAATATTTTTACCGGAAAAAATGCAGAAGCACAACCTACCCGTAATTATACAATACCAGAATAATCGATAATTCTTCTAAGATAAGTGCAAAAATCGATGGTCATAAATAATACATTGAGCGAGTAGTAAGTAACAAAAATGTATGTGAAAGTAGATTGTTATTTTACGATGCAAGATATTTTCTTTTGTTTGTTAAAGATATTTCATTCACATGTGAAAAAGAAAACTATGTTGTCAACAACTTTGGGAAGGTCTTCATAAACTTACTTTAAAGAAAACAAATGTGAATTTAAATGAAAAATCATATGTATAGTTTGATGTTTTCAATGAAGCAAAGAAAAGAGGCAACGCATAAAAATGCATATTTCCAAATATAAAAATAGCCTTTGCCACTACAAGCACATTTTTCATCGTGAACAAACAACAGCATGAGCTGAATGTATATATGTTATTTTACTGAATTAATTTTACTAGAAGATGTGCAAAAAGTCGGTGTTCAAAATTATAAGAAGTTTAATCACTTTGGAAGGATTGTCAAACTTTTTTTCTAAAACTACTTTTGAACTTTCAGAAATAAAATATAAATATATCTTTGGTGTCATTACGCTAATTACCAGATAAGAAATAAATTTTCTTACACGCTGACGTATGTAAATAAGTCAGGAGTCATTGAATTTCAATGAAGTAACAGCTAGCTTGAAACGAAAAGAAGCTAATAAAATAATTTATAAACCATTTTCATGAATTAAGTAATTAGGATTTTGCTAATGTTATAACATATTACGAAGAAGATAAAAAGCTTTAAAAGAAACAAAGTATATATAGAATCAAAAACGTTAATAAATTGAGTTATCAATAGAGTTTGGTAATTTGCATGGTAAAGACTTTAAAGCTGTATAGAGAAAAGATACTTATTTTTAATAAAACGCTTCTATAGATGGCGACACTATAGGCTCATTTTATCTTACTTTAATTGTTACGGTAACGAAAGTTATCTGCGCTCTGTCTACCTCAGGGAATTGGATACTAGAATTTAGCATTTTGAGTCCAGAATTTTACCGACAATCCATTTGGAGGTCACCTATTTTAATAAAATATAGTTTTGTACGTATATTATTATAAATTTACTCAAGGGCTATCTGCGCTAGATGTCTCTAATTTAGCACTGAAAGACTAAAAGGGAAAAGCAGATAGTCATCATCATTCGCCGCAAACTCTTGTACTATTATTTTACCAAAGAATAGTGGAATTCACCATAACATTATAATGCCCTCACGGCTGAAAGGTCAACCATGCTTGAATGAAGGGGATTCAAGTGTCTTAACCACGCGAGGCATATTGTTTTGAAACGAATACAGTACGTGAAAAAGGAACCTGTTAAGAAAAACTTAAACATTTGAATAGTTGAATGTTCTGTTATAAATAATCTTCTTTAGAGAGTGATTTTAACTCAGTTCAGTTTTGTAAGCGTTCTGTGGTCCAGTGAGCACAACTAACTGAGCTGTGGTTCATCCATCATATTGGTATCAAATACTAAACTAAAGATATAAGATATCCGTAGCTGTGGTAATGATGGTAGTAATGAAACTTCACATCTCGTTCAAAAATAGACTGTAGTTAGTGTTGAATAGTTACGGACGGCTAACGCAGATGACCCTTGGTTAGTTTTGCGCGAATATCCGAAACGAGAAAAATAAACATGTGTGTGAACAGTAAGTGATGAATTAAAATAATGTTAATATATTTTTTTTTCGTTTTAAACAATCTAATTCCACTAAGATGCTCGTTATTTCTGTATATATTTATATTCCACTCTCTCATCTCAGTTTGTAGTGTTAACCTTAAAAGGGAAAAGTTCTTTTTCACTCATCCTATTCTATATTTATTTCTGATTGATTTAATCTTAAGTTTAGTCACATAAGATAAACATTATGAAACAAAGTAAAGATAGTGATAGTTCACGTTATTCCTAACTATCGCTGAAAAGTTTTCTCTGAATAAAACTGTCCCGTTGTTTGCTTGTTTATTTGAGACCAATGGCACATTGGGCTGTCTACTGTGTCCACGATTAAATCGAATATTGGAATTTAGTATTGCATGTTAGTAATCTCACCGCTGTCCCAGTGGGGATTAATTATTAGCATTGAAAATGTATTAAAGTTGAAAAAACAATAAGAACGTAAACACTTTTATTATTTAGCACATTAACACCTTTATGGTAACTTTAATTACGATTGCTGTACATAATTCTGATAAAAATATTTTAAGCAGTGTTACCTGATAAGTTAGAATGAAGGTTATTAGCAAACGCGCTCGGATTGTATATTGAAGAATTCAGGTACATAAACCATTGTCTCCCAAAATGCGTTCCTCACTTTGGAGTTGTGAGTGTTCTATGAAAGTGACGATCACAAGTCAATACTCAATCAAATAAGAGCAGTCCAAGGTTTGAGAATGGGTGTGAGGGAGTAGTTATCCTCAATAAAATCTATCAGTTAGAAATTAGGGACAGCAATACTGAGACAAAATGTCACCGAATACTATACCGAAAACATTTTAGCTGTAACAGATGCTACATTCGAGCTGTGAAACAACATTTAACATTCATATATTCGAGTCAGGACGATTTTCCAACCATTCAATGTGCAATGGACTTTAGATGGATTTGACGGAAGGAACATACATTTAAGTGCCTTTTATGAGGATATTCCTACAACAAAAGGTCAAACAATAAATTAAAAATAAGTGTCCACCGTTCTCGTGAAGTCAGAAAATTTCGCAGAAAGTTCGGAAGATGAAGATGTTATGTCTTTTTGTCAAACAAAGTTTAAATTACGCCATTTAGTGAAGTTCTATCACTATCATTAATTTAATTCAAGTATTAAAAGAATTCATAATTTAGTTAATAAAAATAATGGAAAACTTAATTTAAGTGATATAAGTAGCACTTTTATCATTGAAACCTTTAAAATTCTCAATAGGTTAACAATGTGGGTGTAAGTCTCAATATTAGGAAAAAAGACAAACTTATACAGACATGTGCTACAGAAATGTTACAGAAGACCTGAACATAACGTAGCTTAATAAATTGTGAACATAGATTTATTGCTATGTTTTCCAAAGTTGTATAGGAATACACGTTAAACAGGTCTCGAAATATCGTGTATATAGAAAATTGTGGTGTTTCAAAAATTAACAAAACTGAGGTGTTGATCCTTTTAACGTTTCTGTGTATCGAGGAAGAAATGGAAACTTCATAATGTTATCTTTAAGTTTTAATCTTTTCTCACATCTTGCAAAAATACTTATTTTGAAACTTTAGTTATATGGCTATGATGCTCAGAGTTCGCTTATTTGTTTTATAAGCTACGTTTATGATGCAGTATTTGTTCCTAATGTAAAAACACAAATGAAACATAATCGTGTGTGCTAATTAATTTCATTTTTTTATCTAACACTGTCTCTTAACTACATTGAATAGTTTAAAGAACTTGCTATTTTTCCAAAGCAACCATTTAAGATGTAGTCTCCATTTTATTTTGTGCTAATAGGAGGTAAATATAACTAAAAGACGCATATAAAAGCTTCTACATTTATTTAATAAGCAATCCGCACCTAGGTTAAATACTAACATTTCCCGCTCTTTAATACCAACTATATGCGTGGCGAATGTTTTTATTTAATTTTATGTGTGTGTGTCAAAGTCTGATTTTAATAAATACCGTTTAATTCTGGTGTGAAGCAACATATTAATGCATTAAATTAATATCGTATATGTGATCAGAAAAACTGAGAATGTTCTAATAAATGAAAGAAGGTGGTTCAAAGTTATAAAACGCAATATGTTATGTATGTAGTAATTTAATATTAAATGTCTTACTTTGAACTAGTTATTTTATATCTAGACTAATCATAATATCATTTGTGAAACCCTTATGGTCTACACTAAATTTTAGGGACTTTTCAACAACAAAGAACAACTAAACAAGCCTGTCTTGAAAATGCGTCTCCTCTTCGAATATACAAGCTGCCTTAAGGGTATAAATCTTAACTTTCATTCGCTGACATCCAACGTGCATCGTACGAGAGTCTCCTTGTGATCGGAATAAATGCCAACACAAAATACACAAAAAACAGGTTTTTATAATTTATCTCAGTTATGCAAAACTAAATATGCTATTGCCAAAACTAGGATAATATATAAAAAGAAAAATGATCATACTTAAAAGAAAGTATGAAACACAAGGTTTTAAATGGAGAAGTTAAGTCATATAAAATTAAGTATTTTCGCTGAAATTAGGATACACTAGTTTCCTAGTCGATGGCAAATTTTAGAAAAAAAAATAATTCTATACAACAAGTAAATAATCTCTCATTATAATAAAATAGCATATAAAAATAGCCGAAGCGTGACGACAAATTGTTTTATGTTCTTTTTTTCCAAAACGACAACTGAAATTGTTTCATAATGGATTAAAATAGTAATATATTATTTATCTACTATATAGATGTGCAATATCGGTATTTCTGAGAACATAATATTTTCAATTATTAATCAGAAGGGAAAGGTAAGATTTATAAAACCTTTTGATAGGTAATCAATAAGGCACGTTATTCCAACGACGGGTACATTTTCATTTCCTCAGCAGAAAAACCGTGCGTAATTTTGTTTCTCTTGAAAAAAATTACATATGTTTCGTTCTGATTAATCAAAACCTGCACCCGAAGCCAACAATAAAGCTGTATAAAACAAAAGTTTGAATAAAAACTAATGAATTATGAATTTTTTTATGATTACGTTGCTTCTAAAACTCAATTTTCAATATCTGAAAAATACTGTATGTTCAAATTTCTAAAAAAAATGATAAAAAACAAATAAATTTGAATTCAATGAGAAGAGCCATAGTTTAGTGTAAAATATTTTGTTGGTTATTTCTGTTGAAGCTTAAATGAATAATATGCTATGTGAGTACAGATGTATTATTGGAAAAAGCTGTTTTCGGAAATAAAATAGCATACGAAGACGACTGTTTTCTAGCGCCTGCTTTAGTAGTCATCGTTAGAAACAATATAAATACCTATTTCATTATCCAAATACCTGAGGTATACGACAACGGAACTGATATGCCATAAAAGCAGCTTTTATACATGTAACTGTTAGCACTTTTCCAGACGGATATAATTCTTAATCATGCTGTCTTCTATTGCTTAGGAATCACTGATATTTTGTTTCGTGGATTTTCGGATGTTAAAAAACACTGCACTTTGATTACCACTGCTAGGATACAACTTGTTGAAGGTATCTTTCTGCATGTTCCTGGTGTCCCAAGATGATTCATGTTCCCTTGTTTTCCAATGCCATTATGTAGGCACATTACTGCATTGGGAGTATAAATACATGATTTGAACATACCTTTATAACCTTAGTTTATGAATACTTTGCTTAGAAAATTATTTTTACATATCCTTTCCAAAAGCAAACAATTTTTGGTAGCATCACATTGCCTATAAAAACAAAAAAATATCAAAACGCAATTCTGATACATGTCGTTATACCACCGCGACTTTATACCGACTGTGATTATTAGTGTGTTTTAATAACATATGATGTAACAAAGAAGTTATTGATCCATCTAGGCAGTCTAATCCATTAAAAACAACTATAAAATAACTCACAGCCAACTCTCATCATCCGTATATTTATAACGCCTTCCATTAAACTCAGTTAAATTTACTGACTCCACCTCAGTCAAAGTCAATCCATTCCAAGAACCAATTATCCTGTTAGAAGAAATAAAACTGTCTTACGTGAATATGACTCCTCCCGTGCCGAAATATATGTTCGCGTTCTTAGTTCTACCATTATCATAATTAAATAAGAAAAAAAAACATACCAACACTATCAATTGTCCTTTAACAATCCTAAGCACCTCAATCAGATCTCTCCTAACTCTTCTTTTACCAAGAGAAAACAATTTGAGAGGTTTCAGTTTCTCCTCGTATGACAACTCCTCCGTCCTAGACACTGCTTTAGTAACCCTTCTGTGAGATCTTTCCAGCAATTCAATGTCTGTCTTAATGTAAGGAGTCCAACACTGAACACAATACTACATATGTGGCCCAATCAGTGACCTATATGAAATTATAACCTCTTTAGACTTGTATTGGGTATTTCTGTAGATACAAACTAAAATCCTATTTGCAGTACCACTAACAATAATACACTGCTTGAACACTTAAGAAATTAATAATCCACTACACCAATATTATTTTATTCCATAACATTCTGGAGGTAACGCCCATCAAAATTATTCTTATAATTCAAACTGTGATAACCCGTATGCACTATATTGTATTTAATATAATTAAAACTCATGTGTCATTAATTCGCTCAACTCACTAAATTATCCAAACCGTTTTGTAAAACAGCAACACCCTCTTCACAGCTAGTGACACGAAAGACCTTAACATTATCAGCAAAAAATGTGAGTCATTTATTCACCATTTATTTGCCCACCTGTGATACCCCATTGTAACATTAATCCAGCTTCACTAAACTGTATTTATAACAGCCTTCTGCTTTCTTCCATCCGCCCACCGCTAGTACAGCGGTATAACTTCGGAATTACAACGCTAAATTCATGGGTTCGATTCCTCTCGGTGGGCTCAGCAGATAGCCCGATGTGGCTTTGCTATTAGAAGAAACACAAAATTCTTCCATCTATCCAATCTTTTATTCAATTAGCCAACGTATCTTTCATGCCTATAGAAATAATTTGCTTTTACAAGCCTTTTATATGTGGTACTTTGTCAAATACTTTGTGAATATCTGGATACACCTTTATCCTCATCTACATAGACAGTAATATTTTTAGAGAATGTCAAAAGATTTCTGTTTCAAGATTTTTCCTTTGTGAATATATGTTGACTGCCCAATGAAATTCTAAACTGTTTAAATTACTTATAGAAGCATTCTTTATCAAATTTTCACAACTTTTCTCACAACTAATATAAGACTAAAAGGCTTATGATCACTAAGACAATTTTAATCATTTTTATTAAACATTACCTAGCTTATAATCCTCTGGCACCTGCCCAGTATTTAAAGGCTTACAAATACCATAGCAATATCCAATCTTTCACCTTTTTTGAAACCAATGAAGGAATAGTATCTGACATAGAAGCCTTATCTTTTTTATAAACTTATCACTGTGTTTTGAACTAGCTCAAAATTAATGGAGTCATCATGTTTGACTTCGTTTCCATCTATCAACTGTTCAAGATGTAAAAAATTCCTTAAATCTTCATTTGTAAAACTCGAAGAAAAGGCGAAATTTAGTAACCAAGTCATTTCATAATTATCAGATACCAACCTTCCTTTATCATTTGTCAAGGGTCCTATCATCGTCCTAGCTGTTTATTTACCTATAATTTATCAGGTCTTTCTATAAGTAATATTCGAAAATTTAATACAGAATGTGCATCGTCATTTTTGTCTTTTTAGAACGCTTTAATGACTAAAATATGTAGTAGGACGTGTATAAAAATGTTCAGATAAATAAAATAAACTAACCCAACTCCCTTTTTTCAGATCACTAATCAAATAAATCCTTGTGAAGATGGATGTGTCTGAATAGCACACTAAGCATATAATGCTTTATGAGTTTTAAAAAGGCAAGAGTGTAGCAGAAATTACACGGAACATTAAAGATGTTTATGGTGCAGAGTCTCTCAATGAAACGTCTGAAGTTACTCTTGACATGTTCAGGTCGTCCTGTTGAGTTTAATGATCACTTGCCGCTGGCTACACTTGATGAAGATTGTGACAGTTAAAGAACAAGCACAGAAGTTTAATTCAACCCTTTCAACAGTTCACCGTCATCTTCAACAACTTGGAAAGGTGTCAAAACTTGGAAAATGGGTCCTACATGATTTGATAGAAGCCAACCTTAGAGCAAGAGTGGACATTTACACTTCTCTGCACTCTCGTGAATGTAACTCACCTTTTCTGGACAGGTTAGTGAATAGAAATGAAAAATGAATATTTAATAAAAAATGTTAAGCGTCGCATTCAATGGCTCAGTGCAAGTAAACTGGCTAAAACACAGACCAAAAGGGATTTCCACCCTGTTAAGCGTTTGGTGGGATACTGTTAGTGTGATCCACTTTGAGTTTCTGCCACTTAATGTAACGATTACAGCAGACTTCTATTGTAAACAGTTAGAGCACCTAAATGTTGCACTGAAAGAAAAGAAGACTGCTTTGATCAATTGTAAAGATGTTGTGTTAAAGCAGGATAATGCACGGCCCCATACAGCAAGAATCACATCTGCAAAGATTGAAGAGCTAGACTGGGAAAATTCTTCAGACTTTGACCCATCTGATTATCATCTGTTCCGAATTTTGCAGAACTATCTTGACGGACAAAAGTTTGGAACAAATAACGATGTCAAAACGATCCTCTCTACGTTCTTTTCCTCCAAACTCCAAGAATTCTATAGAACTGGCATTCAGAAGCTTGTGAATCGTCGGAAGGAAGTAATTAATAATAATGGGACATACGCTTTGATTAAATAATATTAAAAGCATTTGAAATTCTTTCTCTTTTTCTGAACCGAAAATCGGACATTACTCAAGGGATGACCTGATATTCAAAGAAATCCTTACTGTTAATTTTTACATTTTCAGTCAACCTATTCTCATATATCCTTTTTATGATCTATTATTTCTTTTTTACCAACTCTCTTGATCTTCTATAATCTTCTAAATCTCCTGTCATACCAGTCAATTTATTTTCTTTTAAATTTGTGATGCCTTTTGTGAGTATATGATTACCTGCAGTCACTATTTTATTTCTCTAAGGAATATCTTTATTTTGAACATTTAAAAATTAAGTTAAAACATTTCTACGTTTCATCTCACGTCTTCAATTACTTCATTTGCCCAACTTACAACAAACAATTTTTGTCGCATCTCTTCAAGATTTCCTTTTTTTTGAAGTTTATAACAAAAATATAATTATTTCTGATCACCATCTGCAGTGAAACATCGAAAAAAATAAAGCAATAATCACTTGCACTAAGAGCGGGCCCGGCATTGCCAAGAGCGTAAGGCGTGCGACTCGTAATCCGAGGGTCGCGGGTTCGTGCCCGCGTCGCGCTAAACATGCTCGCCCTCCCAGCAGTGGGGGCGTTATAATGTGACGGTCAATCCCATTATTCGTTGGTAAAAGAGTAGCTCAAGAGTTGGCGGTAGGTGGTGATGACTAGCTGCCTTCCTTCTAGTCTTACACTGCTGAATTAGGGACAGCTAGCACAGATAGCTTTCGAGTAGCTTTGTGCGAAATTTCAAAACAAACAAACAAACAAATCGTAGTCTTAAACTCCTAGATTAAGAACGGCTAGTTTAGATGTCAGTCGTGAAGCTTTGCAAGAAATCCGAAACAAACTCGCGCCCTGATACTCTCAACCATTTCTATGTCTGAAGTTAAAATATTTATTTTAAATATTAGCCACTTTTCTATTCAATTATCAAATTACTCTCATAACTTTCTCTTAGAACTATTTTTTTACTTTGTTCATGTGCTAAACTTTTCTCTTATTTTTTCTTATAATTTTTAATCTTATTTTTCTCCATTTAATTTATCCTATACCCCAGAGCTGTCTAGCTCTAGTTTAAAACTTCTCTCACAACTGATTTAAATCTTTGTAAACAAGCCAACCACCATCCTACTTAAATGTAAGTTTGTTTGTTTGTAATTAATCACAATGTAATTGATGGACTATCTGTGCTCTGTCTACCACGGGTATCAAAACCCGGTTTGTAGCATAGTAAGTCCGAAGACATACTGCTGTGCTACTGTGTGGTTTAAATGTAAACCACCCATTTCAAAACGCTCCCTTTTCACATGGAAATGATCCCACAATCTGAACCTACTTATAATTTTATCTCTACAATATATTCTCGTTAGTATCTCTGATACAATTAAGTTATAATCATTTTCCTTACATCCTTCATCAACCACTATATTTATTAGCTCCTATGTGTACAACAAAGACTGCATCATTGGTAGCTCCCGATGTTATCTCTCTCAGTTATATTTTTCACCTTTGTCTCTGGGTAGGATAATCTAATCATTTTCACCCTATTTACCCAAGAAACTATCATATCCATAACCTTATCAAGGAGTCACATATAAAAATAACCTCTTTAAGTTTATCATTCATGTCCTTCTCTGTCCCTTTTTTCTTCCCTCAACTTTCTGTTTTAATCATTATATTTGTGGTCCGGCATGGACAGGTGGGTTAAGGCGTTCGAGTCACAATCTGATGGTCGGGGGTTCGAATCCATGTCGCACCAAACATGCTCGCTCTTTCAGTCGTGGGGCGTTATAATGTGACGTTCAATCCCACTACTCGTTGGTAAAAGAGTAGGTCAAGAGTTGGTGGTGGCGACTAGCTGCCTTCTCTCTACTCTTACACTGCTAAATTAGGGACGGCTAGCGCAGATAGCTCTCGTGTAGTTTTGTGCAAAATTCCAAAAAACCAAGCATTATATTTTATTCTATTCTATTACTATGTTGTACAAAACACAAATGTAACACATTGTTACATTACAATACATATAATTTTAGGGTATAACAAATTATTAAAATAGCACTCCACGCAATTTTAATACCACTCTATCTCTGCACTGGATCATTGTGAACTTTCTATAAAATCATATGAAAAGCATAAAATTATAATATGTTGTTGAATACTATTTTCTTATGTTAATAGAGCTATACTAGAAGTGCATTATAATCGTATTTTTGATGCATTAGTATAACACAGTCTTAGTTTTATTACTCACAAAATCCAGCTAATTTGAACCACAGTTGAAAGAAATTATTTTACAAACTAAGTCTTAGTAGGTTGTGAAACAATAGTTTTGATACACAAATCATCACTTACCTAAAGCAAACCTGAGCAGTTATACTGCTAGGATGTGTTAGAAATCACAGCAGCTTACATAGGCAAATGAATTCCATATTCTGACGACCTGAGAGCGAGAACGGTTTCAGTTAGAAGCCCAATTTAAAAATGATACTTGTGGAAAATGTAAACCACTGCCGGTTATTATATCATGTTAGCAAACTAATCAATGCTTGTACTTCTATGCCATTTCCACTTGGAATAACGAATAATTCTAGGTAATTTACATCTATGTGTAAATAACTGTAAAGGGTTTTACAGACTACTATTTAAAAGTACTTTTAAATGTTTTAAAAATCTTGAGTATAGTTGTGGTAATCATCTGGTTGTTATATACGGTCAACACCTCGTAGGTGTTATATCTACAGCAGCGTCACTTATAAATAACATTCTACATATTCATTTTATCTTTCTTAAGAAATTTACCAAAATTCTGAAATGCTTAATAAATGCATTTCGTCATACTGTTAAGCACTTTGACTTTGAGAGATCGAATACAACAGGTTAGAAATGCATATTGAGGAAGGGAGCTAAAAGTTGGTATTCTGAAACTTTAGTGTACAAGTCGAAATCCCAAACAATCAACTTGGTTTAATTGTTCACTGCCGTTGGGGCACATAATCTTGAAAATATTATGTTTTTGCGAATGATGGCGTGTGTGTTTTCGTATAGCAAAGCCACGTCGGACTATCTACTGAGTCCAGAAAGGAGAATGGAATACTTCATTTTAGCATTGCAAATCCGAAAACTTATCCCTCTACCACCCAAGAACCCGCAAATGATAGCAATCAAATTACAACAAAAGTACAAAATGAATGATAAACTCAATAATTGTATATTAAAATATCTAGGACATTACCATAATGATTAGTGTTATTAATTGTAATGAGTATCCCCATTACAGTTCTAAAATTAAACTCCCGAAAATTTTACTTATTGTAACATTTTAAATTACACAAACAAATGGTGTTATTGTATAATATAAAAAAAATACCAAGTAGATAAAATGGAAACGCAAGACAGTTTTTTTTTTCCGTAGCTAAAAAAATCCAAGGTACGAATGTGATGATTCTAAGAAGGTTTCATGTATTAGTAACTTTTACTCATTTATTGTGGTTGTCAGGACAGATTGAAATGTCCTTTTACACTCACTTTAAAATGGTTTAACACATTTCCATATCCGATAAGAACAAACAAATCCCACATCAGTAAAGAGTAGCTATAGTCCTTGTATGTTAAGGGAACAGGAGGTCTTTCCACATGGAAAAAAAAAGAGCGTAAAATTCCACGAGGAACCTTAAAAGAGCTAAAGAAACAACTCGTAGCTTACTGTTAACGAAAGTAAGACAAATGTCAGGATTTTATCAGATTAATCTGTTCACAAAAGAAAAACCAAAAACAACATCATTTACAGTAGTTACGGTGTTCATTTTTACTGTAAAGTAATACATTTTGATTGGTATAATAAATATATTAGTTTATATCCCGAAATATAGAATATATTTTCTTAGTTAGCCAGGTTAGCTATTCTGAAAAGTGAAATAAAACTTGGTTACACTGTGAAGTAGGAGGTTCGTTTTATGTGGTGTTGTATACAAGTTTAAATACGGTTAAGTACAGCTTCTTTGTAGATGGCGACGAACACTTTTATTTTATAAAGAGAAGTAAAAGCTTCTATTTTATATGGAAGCCAAGTTTCTTAAATGTTGAAGTGGAACTGATGTTTATGAGGCTAAGTAGAAACGTATGGTATAGTAGTGTGTGGTGAAAGTACTTCTTTTTACATAACGAAGTAAAAATTTGTTTTCGTAGTACGTAATAATATATTGCAATGTATATTGTTGTATTTTACTTGGCGTAGTTGAATTCCTCTTATTTGGTAGTGAACAGGTAATTTTGCATCTGGCGAAGCAGTTAGTAAATATTGTGAAATGGACCTTTTTCAAATGGTAATGAAGAAGAGATTTTTATACGGTTGAGTAGAACTATTTATATTTAGTAAAATAACGCATTTTATACGTACACATATAACTTATTTTTATATGGTGACGTACAGCTTCCGTTTTACATATGAAGTAGAACTTCTATTTTATATGGTTGAGTAGAGCTTTCAACCAGTATTTTTTAAATAACTAAACTATATTCTTATGAATAATATTCATATGTTAATTATACAGTTTACTTTTAGTGCACTGTTTACTTATTTTTTAGTCTTTTACCGTGAATTGGTTTTTGAACACTGAAATATCACCCCTATTATTACGAATACCCTTCTTTCAAGATATGACTTCATTTACACAAGACGTAACCCCATTTATACGATTGTTTATTTGTTTTCTTGAATTTCGCACAAAGCTACTCGAGGGCTATCTGTGCTAGCCGTCCCTAATTTAGCAGTGTAAGACCAGAGGGAAGGCAGCTAGTCATCACCACCCACCGCCAACTCTTGGGCTACTCTTTCACCAACGAATAGTGGGATTGACTGTCACATTGTAACGCCCCCACGTATGACATGGTTGTTACGATTTTTTTTATGTTTTAAGTTCTTCGTGGATTAAACGCAACAGAAAAACACAGATAACAGCTTGTATAATTTATTACTCTAAACTATTAACAAATATAACAGATATAACATAAATTATATAATAATAGTGACAGATATTAAGTTATAACATTCGAAATTAATTACAAAACAAAATAATACTAGTTTCAAACTTCAAAATTAATCACAATACAAAATGGTACTGGCCTGTATCTAATATAATGATCTAAAATGAAAGTCTCAAATTCCAGTCTAGGGTGTGAATTTGGTACCACGAAGAAATTCCGAAGCTTAAATGAAGAAGTTCAAAAACAGTTCATAGTTCAATAAATTCGCCGACTCTCAGCACAAGCAGTAATTCAGATGAATCGTAGAGATTGACGAAATAAAATCACAGCTTCCGTAGATCTAACTTCAGTCACAAATCCAAGTTGAATAATCACAGCAAACACTTAATCTTTCTCAAATAACTCTCTTCTTTTTCTTCGAATAAAAACTGACGTCTGAATCTCTCTTCTGTCTCTCGCATCTTCGTCTGTTTATATATTGTAGGCCTAAACACCTCGAAAGACCGCGAAAATTCTACAGGTCTCCAGAGCAATCCGCGCATGTCCGTTCTTGCACGAGACTACACGTCTAGACACGAAGTTACCAGCACCTCATTTACAAACATATGATTGGTCTACTTAATTCAAGAAAATTCTAAATGTTACCCTAAATGAATAACAAAATATTAGTTTAAACTTCGAAACAATAATATAAATATGGAAAAATGAATAATAGAAATGAAAATTCAAACACAACACAACATGTTGTCGTTTACAAAATATTTACACGACATTTACATAACAATGGTGAGCATGTTTGGCGCGACTGGGATGCGAACCCGCGACCCTCAGTTTACAAGTCGCACGCCTTAACGAGTGCCAGGCCTACTTTGAGAAACATATATCATTATTACTAATGTTATTGCGTGTTGTTTCGAATGTTGATTTCATTTCTCAGTATAATGTGTTCTGGTGATCGTGTAACACCCGTAATTAACGAATCTAATTTTATAACGGGAATAAACAAATAATTGATAATTATGGACATTTACTTTCAGAACGTATAATGTAAGACACGTATTCTCTAAACGAAGTAATTAATCAATTTTAGTTTTTGGTAAACTATAAAAAATCTGATTTTAAAAAAGTTCAATAATTAAAATTATACTCTGGACATGATATTACAATTCAAGTACAATTAATACCGATCTAGAAATTTTTCACGTCAATAGTGTCCTAAGAATGATCTTCTATTGAAGGAACATAATATACCTATTTGTGTATTTCTTATAGCAGCCTTAACCTAGTACTAACCAAAAGCTCGAAAAATAACTGAAGGGTAAGCCAACATTTTCTAAAACCAGCAAATATATATATTGTTATTTAGTTTTTTCGTAAATCGTTATTATTTTTTCGTTGCATTTTTCCATCGCAAGGAATTGAAGCCTCCATTTTAGCACAACAATTCTGTAAACTTAACTCTGACCCACTGTAATTATTGTTAATAATAGTGTGAAAGCTTAACCTCTTGTTTTACTATTATAAACTACATTTCCAGACAATTCGGATTAGTCTTTATTCTGCAATATCAGTATCCATACACTGTTCTGGTAAATAAAGTTAATATTTTTAAAACTGTTTATCCTAAAATTAAGATAGGAGTTGAAATATACAATCTATACATCTAATGGCGTTATATTAAGTAAAAACCAAGAAATGAATGAACGTTAAAATAGACTTTAGCCTTGAAACAAAATCAATATATGTTTTCTTCTCCTGTTATTTCAGCTGATAAAATATGGAAGAAATATACACATATATAACAAAAATTACATATGTTTCTGTTGATTTATTAAACTATTTTTATCGCCAAAGTAATATGAGACACAAGTACATATTTCTAATACGTATAAAATAAAACACATACAATAATATTGTTATTGCGTGTTGTTTCGAATGTTGATTTCATTTCTCAGTATAATGTGTGTTGGTGATCTTGTAACACCCGTAATTAACGAATCTAATTTTAAAATGGGAATAAACAAATAATTGATAATCATGGACATTTATCATGCATTTCTATTGATTTATTAAGTTTTTTATCGGGAAAATAATATTTCACAGAAATATATATATATATGACAGAAATCACATGCGGGAATGTTACAGGTAGAAGATAAATTGATAATACCCGCCTTTTAAGGGGTAATAACTTGTTTTTTTTTTTCTTTTAATCGCCAAATCAAATTTATTACATGAATTTAAGTTTAAAAATTTCTAAACCTCGAAAAAAGATTTTCGGGTCTGAAAGACAAGCCGAGGTGGTCACGAACGTTTACTTTTTTCACCCCACGCGGTGAAAGATTTAATGCTAAACAAATTTTTATAGAGCTACAAAGCTCAGTTTAATTTTAACACATAAAGTGGTTGGTTGAGAGACACATGATGAAAAAAATATCGATCCATGTGAGCCGTGAAAAGATAAAAAAGTGTTGAATTGAGGATTTTATATGGTTATTTAACCCATAAAAATTTAATCAAAATCTGAATGTTTATTTCTTATAAAAAAGGTTATGCAATGGGCTATCTGTTCTTTATCTACCGCATAGAATATAGCTCTGAATTTAAGTAGTGTCTAAAACTGTCTTTTATAACACTGATTATTTAATGAAGTAGAGATACAAATATATTTGTTTGAATAAAAATCTGGAATTCTCATAATAATTTGTTTTAATAACTGGTAGCTTAAAAACGCATTCAAAAGTAAAGTAATACACTTAGATCCTTTGCATAAAAATATATTTTCAATGGGTTCTCGCGAAATTTCACTACGAAAAAGTCACATTAGCAGTTTTAGAAAATAAAATGTTATAATATGTCAACAACGCGACATCTACCATGATTAGTAGCGGCGAATTGTTCTGTTTGTTTGTTTTTGAAATTTTGCGCAAAGCTACACGAGGGCTATTTGCGCTAGCCATCCCTAATTTAGCAATATAAAACTAGAGGGAAAGCAGCTAGTCATCACCACCCAACGCCAATTCTTGGGCTACTTTTAACTAACGAATTGTAGGAATGACCGTTACTTTATAACACCCACACAGCAGAAAGGGCGAGCATGCTTGGTCGACCCTCAAATTACAAGTAAAGCGTCCTAACCATGCCGAGCGTAGCGTCGAAACCGATCACCCAATATTAGTCTCATAACAATATGTTTCAATAAAAATGTGTTTGGATTTTATCGAAAACTTAAAATCACTGTTACAACGATAAACGAACACTATGATTTGTTCAGGTGTTTCCAATGTAAGTGTATAATGTTCATTAGACGGAAAATGTAAATGAATTTCAACGTTCGTATTAAAAAAGTTTTATTTCAAAATGATTAGATGTGTGATAAGTACACATTTGGTTAAATTTAAGACTGATTAGTTTACTCAAAAAACAACAACATAAAGTTGTTATCAAAGCGATTTGTAAAGTATAATAAAAAAGTAATTTTGGCACCAAAATCCAAATAGTGCTGTTAAAGCTGACAGACACTTACTAGATTAAGACAGAAAATTGAAGCGTGAACACAATAGCATGCAATTATTCTGTACAAACTATGTAGAAACACATAGTTAATAACTTGAATTTATCAAAAATCAAGATTTTAGAATTTCCTTAATACCAGTTAGAAAAACACGAAATATTATAATATATTCAGCTATTCATGACTATAAACATACCTATACACTAAATCCTAATTTTGCCTAAAGATTATTGTTTTGTTGTTTTGAATTAAGTACAAAGCTACACAATGGGCTATCTGTGCTCTGCCCACCACGGGTATCAAAACCCGGATTTTAGCGTGTAAGTCCACAGACATACCGCTGAGCCACTGGGGGCTTGCCTAAAGAAAGCAATATCCACAATGAAATAAGTTCCCGATAGGTCAGCCATAACTTTCAGAATTTAGAAAGGAAAATTCTGAGTTTGATACCTGCAGTGAATACATCGCAAATATCTTATTATGCAGCTGTGTATTCAACAAAAGTCACAGTTACGACAGAATGTGTTCGCACCCCTTCGTCCCGGGTATTTTTTGCTCATAACTTAAAAAGTATCACGATTAGGCTAATAGACGTATGTTGTATTATAAACATTACACTAAAACACGTCTGCATATTTTTTTACGTAAATTTAACGACAAATAAACTGTTTATAAACAAATAACCAAAAATAGGAGGAGCAAAAAGTGTTCGTACATTTCAGAACGTGTGAAAAAATTGATATTCTCGTCAAAATTTTGTTTAGTTTGGCGAATAAACTACATTATACCATTCCAGAACTAGACACTGGGTTCATAATTATTGGAATTTAGCCAGCAAAAATGTATTTCCGGCAATTTAGCCCCGTCTCCGTTATTATCTGCTTGGTCATCATGACGAACAGGAAAGAAACCGAATTATTGTAAAATACAAGTCTCGTGTGTCTCTTTCCGGTATTACTACACAACTTAATGTGGCGAAGTCCACTACTCAAAGCATAATTTCCAAGCTTAAGCTTACAGGATCAACTGCTAACCTCCCTCGTTCCGGACGCCCCACCCCACCAAAATTCCAGAAAGAACCAAGAGGAAGGTTCTCAGAAAAGTTAGTAGGAATCCTCGTTTAACACGTAATGACATACAGAAACTGGTAAGGGAAACTGGGGTTGAAGTAAGCACCTCTACAGCTAAGAACATGTTACGCTCTTCGTAGAACTCCATATTTAAATTCTGTTCATTTAGAAGCACGATTGAGGTATGCAAGAAAGCATGTAGAAAATCCCTTGGAAGAGTATTCTTTGGTCAGACGAGATAAAATCAAGCTTTACGACCATAATGATGTTTGCTATATTTTCCGTAAGAAGGGGGAACGAAATCTTCCAAAGAATACCGTCCCTACAGTTAAACACGGAGGTGGCTCGTTAATGCTATGGGGTTCCTTCAGCTCTTTTGGTGTAGGAATCATAAAAAAATAATAGTATGTTGATATAGTAGACACTTATATCAAGAGTGATGCTCTGAACTTGCGATTTGGGCGTCGTTGGATCTTCCAGCACGACAATGACCCTAAGCATACATCGAAATATGTGCAATCCTGGTTGCAGAGGAACCATATAAGCATTCTGGAGTGGTCATCGCAATCACCTGATCTTAACTTAATTGAAAACGTTTGACATGAGTTGAAAACCAGGGTTCATCAGCATCATCCGAAAAACTTGCAAGAGTATTAAGCCTTCTGTAAAGAAGAATGGAAGAAAATACCAGTCGAGTACAGTCAAACGATCATAGAGGGCTATGAGGAGAGATCGCGATAAGTAATTCACCAAAAAGGCCACACAACAGACTATTAAAGAAGACGCACGAACACTTTCTGCCCCTCCTATGTTTGGTTATTTGTTTATAAACAGTTTATTTGTCGTTTAATTTACATAAACATTTATGTAGATGTGTCACTATAATATACTTTTTGTTCATTATCCTAATACAGATACTTTTAAGTTATTAGGAAAAAACTACTCACGACACAGGGGTACGAACACTTTCTGTCGTAACTGTATCAACCATTACGATATATTAATTAATCGTTGTTTATACAACATGAAAATATGTGGCTATATAGGTTGAATGAAATTCGTCATTCAAACTAATTAACAGCTTATTCTCTGTCTAAGTACGTAAGAAAACACTTTAAAAGAAAAGTATTTTATTAAAAAACATTATTCATAAAAATAACTCTTATAATACTCTTAATCTCATAAAATGTGTTGAAAAGCTAAGAGTAGTTCTAAAAATAATTGACTGTTTTGAATTTCGCGCAAAGCTATACGAGAACTATCTACGCCAGCCGTATTTAATTCAGTAGTGAAAACTAGAGAGAAGACAGCTAGTCACCACCAACCATCACCAATTCTTGGACTACTCTTTTACCAACGAACTGCGATTGACCGTCACATTATAACGCCCCCACGGCTGAAAGAGTGATCATGTTTGGTGTGAAGGGGATTAAAACCCGCGACCCTCAGATAACGAGTCGATCATCCTAACCATCTGGCACTGCCGATCGTTCTGAAAGTAATGAGTAACAAAACAATAACAAAAACGACGTTAAATGTTATTGTAGCACAAATATCGACATGCCACGCACCAGTTCGCTTTGTATTAAGATGTAAAGCTCCACAAAATTTCTCAATAGTTTTTGTAAAAGAATATGAAAACAAAAAACGCTGTATCACCAAGTTTATTCAGCTCTGCGTTCAACCCGGATTGATAACGTAGATCTACTGATTTCGTCATGCGTCCTCTCTAAGTTCACTTCTAATTGAAAACATCTAACTTAATCACTTTTTTTTCACTCTTCCTACGTTCGTTTCAAATCGATAACGAAGATCTACTCTTTCAACATCTCTCCTCTGCTCGTGTTATCTTTGTATCAATATCACAGAGCTACAGATTTCTTACATGTTCTTAATCCCTTATCCGTTCACTTTGGATTGATAAAATAGAACTATTGATTTCTGAAGTAATGGTGGTGTTGAAAGCGTTTAATTTCAAGTATGCGATTTTAAAACTATAACAAACAATTTGTTTGTTTGTTTTCGAATTTCGCGCAAAGCTACACGAGAGCTATCTGCGCTAGCTGTCACTACGCGTAAGATTAGAAGGAAGGCAACTAGACATCACAACCCATCGCAAACTCTTTATGGGTTACTCTTATCAACGGATAATGGAAATGATCCTCAATTTATAACACCCTAAGGACTAGAAAGGCGAACATGTTTGGTGTGAGGGGATTCGAACCCGCGTTTCTCAAATTACGAGTCGAGCGCCTTAACCATCTGGATTAATGTTTTCGATTTGGTTAATGGATTTTGAAATAAGTTTTTAAAAATCTTAATTGAACTGAATACTTTAAATTATTACTTATTTACTTATAGGTTACACCAACTGTTAATATGTGTACAGAATACAGAATTTTTACCTTATGTGTAACATAAGAAAATCAAATAAGTAGAATTGATTTTCTAGTCTTATAGTTACAGAATGGTTTTAAGGGCTGTCTTTAATAACAAACTCTATACTATACTTAGAAGATTTAATATTTTCTCTAGGGAAAGTGTTCACTCGAAGGATCCTTCTTTAATCCGCCTTATTTGAAGGAATGTAAGCGGAAGCCGGTCAACATTAAGATACACAATAATGTTTTATCATCAGATGCTGTTGATAACCGGCTGGTACTCACCAAAAGAAAAAGTTACAGTCGGCTAATTCAGGGAATAAAGGCTGACACGTACTAGTGGCTTAAGGCACCATCAACCATATATAAGCTAAACGTGTGAGGGCAAAGTTATTTGTGACACACTTAAATGTCAGTAAAATTTCATACAAAGGGTTAAAAACAAAATCATTATTTTTGTAGGTAACTTTGTCTATGTTGGTAAACATGTACTTGGTGAAAATAGCAATTATTCATTTCTAGTATATATATATATATATATACACACATTATTATTGACGTACCTAAATTCAAATAAAACCTTATCCCTTTTAATAGCTGTATCTACCTATATCACGGATACTAAAGGCCAGTCCATTCCGCCTTTACTTCATAGAGGAGCTGGTTCACCTTTAGATAGTGTTACTGTTTTATGGCTTCTGTTTTAACGTGATTACTCAACGTTTTAGGGTTTACTTTTTTAATGTGAATTACCACATATGTTTGATCTTACGTCTCTCATTTTTTTCACTATAAGCGCAGATGGCGAAAGGAGAGTGAAAAATAGGATATAACCAACACTTAAGGTGATATAAGAGAACTGGCAACAAAAATACAATGGAAAGTGAACTAGATTGCAGAGGGAACACAAAAGCTAAAACATACGGTCACACAGACTCAAATGGAAATTTTAAACCAACGAATGTTATAAGAAATGTTGGGTACATACTCTCCAACTAGTGCTCACACGATTTTTGTTAGTCTCGGCTATCATCAGCCTTTCTCAACTACCGTAATCTTTCAACACGAGGGTCAAGCTATTATTTCCAAGCGAGTTTTATTGAACAGTAAAGAGTCTAAATATAAAGTTCCTTCATATGTCCATTATTTTAAATCCAATAAAGCCAAATCTCATGTAATCAGCAAGATTACAGACGAAAAATTAAAAAACAAAAAACAAGTTACAATTTTATTTCAGCTTATAATAAGTAAACTGGTAATGAGCTTCAATGCTATAGCAATCACTTGTTAGAGTTTAGAGCGTAAAGCTCCACAATGGGCTAAACACTTGGTGACCAATGTGCGGATGAAACCCAGAAGTGTTTTTTTTTTTTTGTTAACAAACTATCTGTTGTGTTTACCAAGTGGAATCAAACCTTTGGTTTTAACGCTGTATGTCCGTATAATTACCGCTGTCCAACTGGGAAACTTCCTAACGCTTTAAAATATTTAGGTGAACATTGTTTGATTTTGAATTTCGCGCAAAGCTACACGTGCGCTGTCTGTGCTAGCCGTCCCTAATTTAGCAGTGTAAGACTAGATGAATGGCAGCTAGTCATCACCACCCTCCCCCAACTCTTGGGCTACTCTTTTACCAACGAATGGTGGGATTGACCGTCACATTACAACGCACCCACGGCTGAAAGGGCGAGCATGTTTGTTGCGACCGGGATTCGAACCCGCGACCCTAGCATTACGAGTCGATGATGAGTGGTGATGCCTAGCTGCCTTCTATCTAGTCTTACACTGCTAAATTAGGGACGGCTAGCACAGACAGCCCTCGAGTAGCTTTGTGCGAAATTCCAAACCAAACAAACAAACAATCCTTAACACTGATGATCCAGATTATAGTGAAAGCGAGGGGACATCTGCTTAACACTAAGGAACCGGGATGTTGTAAAGAGGGGGACTTGCTAGAGAGAAATATCAGAAGATAGATGTACATCATAACGAGATGTCAAACTCATTTATGTTACTCTTATTTTATCAAACAATACACTTGTCAAGAATTCTCTGCTGTCATATTTTGAAAAGCAACAAAAACTGTTTTAATCGTTAGTCAATAGAATACATTATTTATTATCTGAATCCATACGTCTGAAAAACCTTGCGTGATGTGATAGTTCACAATACAAATGTACCAAACAATTGTTTCATCTCAAACCACCATTTCTATGTTAAGTCACAAATGATATTCTAGGTTAAGCTTTCTTTAAAAAATACACACAAATAAAATATGGACATTATTTAAATGATCAGTACTTGAATATTAAGCAAAGAGAAAAAAATCACGGTTTGACATTATTTTTCACTGTTGCCATGGGAACAATTTTTTCTCGATATTCAAGAGGCAGGTACTTTTCCACTAGGGCGTATAATGACTGCTGATCCGTTATTAATCTTTGTCTGTAAAAAAAAAAAAAAAAGAGGAAAAGAGTTTGTTAAGTTTCAACCGAAATATATTTCATTCTCAACATAAGGCGTTCAATTTATGTTAAAATATCTTTGTTAACACTTACATAAATATTCAGACGTTGCTAGTTGTAGTTTACATTATTAAAAATCCCTTGCAACACTTATTCTTCATCGAAACTTACTTTAAAACTTACGTTATTTAATTATTTTCCACTTACGGGAAGTACCGAGTTTGCAGTGATACGATTCTTCTGTACGTTTTCTTTTTCCGTTTTACAAGACATTTCGATCAGTATTAAACTAAGTAAAATAAAAGGTGGAATTGCAGACTTAAAATTAACTATAAAATATTCTACCTTGTTATAATGGGTCGTTATGAAAAATAACGATAATTATGAGATTACACTGAACAGAACATTTGTTTTTGTTAGCCCAATTATTAACATTCTATAATGTTAGATTATCACATCAGAGTCCAATTGACGCATCTGAGATACTGCTTAGTTAAAGGTGGTACATCCATAACAATAAATATTTTAATTGTAATTTAGCAACAAGTTCTCGAGTATCAATTAAACTTCAGTACAGATGAAGCCGTTGTCCAAAAGAAGTGGCAGCTCATTCCATCAGATTATGCTGACACATTGCAAACTGTTTTCAGTGTAAAAACTGAGCTCGTTCAGAAAAGTGTACTACTAGCCAAATGTGACACCCGTTTCAGAAGTTATTCTATTCAAATAGTTTTACTTACGTATATAATGTTTGTTTATATTTATAGCAAAGTCACTGAAGATTATTCCTGCTATCCTTGACATTAAAGAACTACTAACAAGGAAATTATTACAATCCACTGTCTGAGTTTACAGTGCACCCACAATTTGTGGCACTACACCCTGAGAGTTCTACCACAATGTTAACCTGTATCTCGTTTATTTGTTTCGAAATGTTTGGGCAAGGCAACATGAGGGTTACTAGTCATCTCTAATTCTAAACTGCGACTAAAGGGAAGACGAATAAGTAACATCATCCACCACTGACTCATGGTTTATTCTAACATGAAACGAACCGTGGGATTTGACCGTCACCATTATCATAACATCTTCTCACATTGCTGTGTTGGAGGTAAATATACAATTATTTAATGTTCTTGAATTGAGTACTCAGACAAAAACTGGATAGAAACTTCTGAACACTGTATCCTAAATTTATTGAAATGCCCAAATTCACACAACGTACATAATACGTTTTTTTATGATTTCCATGCAAAAAAATACTGTTTTTCTAGTAACTAATTAGGAGCAAAAATGGGAGCATTTTAGGTGAGAAAATTAAGCAGTTTGAGTAACTGGAGTTGCGCAAGATAATACTGGTTTTTATCAGACAACTAAAAATTTTAAGTTAAGATTCTGGAAAACACTTCTAGAGATACAGTTTAGTTCTTCACTTCCAAGGGGTAAAAGATTTATTTTTAGTGATATTTAGCATAATTTTGTCCAAGATAGTACAGTGATTAAGATTAACATGTCAACAAATGTACGTTAGGAACTGGCCCACAGAGCAGGTTAAGTGTTAATCAACAAGTGTACGTTAGGAACTGGCCTACAAAGCAGGTTAAGTGTTAATCAACAAGTGTACGTTAGGAACTGGCCTACAAAGCAGGTTAAGTGTTAAGTATTGTTTGGTTGTTTGTTTTGAATTTCGCACAAAGATACACAGAGACTATCTGCTCTAGCTGTTTATAATTTAACAGTATAAGTAACACCCATCGCCAGCTATTAAGCTACTCTTTTACCAACGAATAATGGGATTGACTGTCACTTTATAACATCCCCACAGATGAAAGAGCGAGCATTTTTGGTATGATGTGAATTCGAACCCGAGACCCTCGGATTATGAGTCAAGTGCCTTAACCACATGGTCATGCCGGGCTTATAATAAAACGTAACGAAGCTTTATACTCAAGTTTGTTTCTCTTGGCCTACTTACTGCATGAGGAAGTTTTATTGTGCAACAAATGTATAACACAATTTCTGTCCAATAAGGAACGTTCTGAACAATGCTGTAAATATTAATTACGAGTTACTCTTTATGAAAATATCGTCACGACTAATAACCTTACATATTTTAACATGTTTTAACCAACGCCTTTAAAAATAATATTGCATTCATTAATAATTTGTACTCGTTATACATGAGCTATGGAATTCCTCGTGCTTAAAAGTGGTCCAAATCATCTTCAATTAACGTATAGTATGTCCAAACTCCACCCATCTTATCTTAAAAATAGTTATTCATACTACCTCTCATTGATCACCAATGTTTGTAACGCTTATTCAGTCAGTGTACGTGCTGTAAACTCGCTATATAGGTTTGTTTGTTTGTTTTATGTTCTGTTCCATTTCACGTTTGTAAGTCAGTGGGTGAGCCATCGGAGAACTAAAGGTTGAGTTGCAAACTCTCTTTGTTAACCTGAAGATGACTTAAATATTATTCTGTATTTCATTTTAATTAAAGTTTCAATACTCATACCAGCCGTCTTGAGAATACATTTTTAATTCGAGTGGGTTTCTCGTCATTACGAATAAAAGTTATAAAAGATACCCTTATTTAAAATGTCACATTGGACCTGGGATGGAAAGTAATTACGGCTCTTGACTCGTACCCTGAAGGTTTGAATCACACCAAACATGCTCGCCCTTTCAACCGTGGGGGTGTTATAAAGTCATGGTCAATTCCACTATTCGTTGTTAAAAACAGTAGCTCAAGAATTGGCGAAAGGTGGTATTGACTAATTGCCTTCCCTCTAATTTTACAGTGTTAAATTAGGGATGGCTAGTGCAGATAGCCCTTGTGTAGCTTTGTGCAAAATAAAAAAAACGTATTGTTCAGCTGTTGTAAATAAAAAAGCAATATTGAACTGTTAAAATACTTAGAATAAAAATAAAACCCGAAAGTTCATCTACTCTATAAATATGATGTTTTCGTGACTACAAGTTTTCAGTACCGTTAAAAAAACATCATAGAACGTTCAGATCATGATCCGCAAGTTACAGATTATGAGCTGAACGCCCTATGGTTTGGCTTGAACCTTCCAATTTAATTACCAGCATTGATATTAATGATACGGTGTTGAAAACTATTTTTCTTTTCTTCATTCACTGATCAAGAAACTTTAAATGAATGTTTGCGTATAACATTAATACAAACTTACCAAGAAACCTAATGTTTTCTTATCTCAACAGTTGTAAGTGAATAAAGTAGATTTATTTAACGTCTTGGCAGCATGTGCGACCACCATGTTCGAGATAATAGTCCAGTGTGCTGCCGTGATATTGGACGAATTCTGTTAAATAAATATTAAAACTTTTCGAGTGGTTAACTAAGTTTGTATAAATATTTTGGGCTACTTTCTAAAATAAAGTCATAATCTGCATATTATATATATGGCTTATAAACACTCAAATCAATAACTGAAACCTTTTGATAGCAGGATAAACTCTTATTTAAACGTTCCTTCTTCAGCAAATTGTTTAACACATAAAACCTTCCTGAAGGTGGAATTAGTACTACTTGTATTTCCTTCTTGTTATCTGTGAAACACGTACGAGCCCAAAACTAACTAAAAAAGTCCTATTTTAGTTTTTGATTTTTGCGCAAAGCTCACGCGAGGGCTATTTGCGATAGCCGTCCCTAATTTAGCAGTGTAAGGCTAGAGGAAAGGAAAGTAGTCATTACCCATCGCCAACTCTTGGGCTACTCTTTTACCAACAAACAGTGGGATTGGCCGTGCCATTATAACGCCACTATAGCTGAAAGACCAAGCATGTTTGGTTACAAGGGAATTCAAACCTTCAAATCCAGATTTCGAATCGAGAGCCCTAACCACTTGGCCATGCCAAGATCCACCAACGAAACAGTTAAGCTGTTGTTATCATTTCCTAATTGTGCTCACCTGTGAAGTAGAAGTTCAATATCTGCTACTTGTACAGTCTTTCGACCAGCGTGTTTTGCGTACGTCATCAAGTCAGATGAAAGATTCTTGAAAAACTGGTCACAGCTGTAACAAGATGATAATAATATCATGACAAGAAATCGAAATGAAAGCGTGAAACAGAGTAGAAAATATAAATAAAATTAGTTAACTCTTAAATAAGTTTTATAAAAAATGTAATCAACAAAGGATTCAAAGGAAATTATGAACAGATATGTTTTTTTCACAGAAGACTACAAAAATCTACTACGTAACCATCATAAAGTTACTTCAGATAACACAACCATTTTACAAGTCAATCAGAGCGCTAAAAAAAGTCTTTATGGACAGCGCCATGCGTTCTTGAAGTAGAAACAAGATATCAGTATGGAAATGAAGGAAGAAAAATAATAGTAGCTCTTCCTTCGTTGTCTCAAGAATACACTGCGAAACAAAACAAATCGCTGTGATAAAGTAGAAATGTAAGTATGGTTTGGTTCACTCAAAAGACTACTACAAAAAGTATGATAATACGACTGAACTTTTTTTTTTGTGCAACAGGTTTCAAAATATCGTTTATTATATGGGCCATACATTTTATAGCTGAATTATTCTTTAGATATAAATTGGTTAGTAAACAAATGGACTGTGTAGAACCTATTCTTTTACGAACGTGTTGCAGGACTCTTATTGGTTATTGGTATAACATGAAAACAAAAAGGATAGTTATTTTCAGAGTCAACTACCCAAAATCAAAGCCTGGCATGGCTAGGTGCTTAAGGCACTCGACTCGTAATCTGAAGGTTACGGGTTCGAATCCTCATCACACTTAACATGCTCTTCCTTTCAACCGTGGGGGCGTTGTAAAGTTATAGTCAATCCCACTATTTGTTAGTAAAAGAGTAGCCAAAGTGTTGGCGGTGGGTAGTGATGACTAGCTGCCTTTCCTCTAGTCTTACACAGCTAAATTAGAGACGGCTAGCGCATATAGCACTCGTGCAGCTTTGCGCGAAATTCAAAACAAACCAAGACCTAAAATCAATACAAATTGTAAGCGACTCTAATAACATTCATAGTCTAATCTTTTTGATAAAGGTCGAACAGAAGTCGTGTCTAAACTTTAAGGAGTGGTCGTTAAGTGTACATTCATTACAGAGTTTCTATTGTGCGATCTATTTTACAAGCATAAATACAATTTGTCTGTTTTCTTAATTTCGCGCAAAGTTACACGAGGGCTATCCAAATATCTCGAGTTCAAGGAAAAGTGCTATCAACATGCTTCGCATTTTCAGCTCTGTGTGCGTTATAAGAATGACAGTCAATCTCACTAAGCTGTTAAGAGATGTAGCTTCAATATACGGAACATCCGACTGAAGAAATTCATTCTTTTTCTCTGATCGTCAGTCTAAAATTAGGGGCGGTAAAGTCTAAATTGTAGGGGTCTCTAAGCTGTTTAAGTTGGAGTTCAGGTGAACACACATAAAACATATTTCTCGTCTAAATACATAGTTACCCAGTAAGAATACTCACTGGAAAGACTGACACCCAAATGTTACGTGATACGCCTTTCAGCTTACTACTGATCCTTCCAGAAATGTGCTCGCTATCATTATTATTTCACAATAAAATGTTCATATCAATCACTTACGTAATGAAATAGCTGTGTCTCCTTTCCATTAATAAAGAAAATAGGATAAAAGAAAACGCAATAATCGTGTGTAATGATATGTTACATTAGGTTTCTAGTTTGTGTTTTCGAAGCTTTCAAAGTATTGTATTGATTTCATTAAACTACGTCTCCCTCTAATAAAGATTTTAGAAAAAAAAGTTTAAAAATATAAAAAAATGATAAAGAAGAATTACACCATGATGCTAGGTTTCATTTACCTTTCTTAACATAATTCAGAGTTCAAAATTTGGAATAAGTTTTGGCATAGTCGGTGCATTAAGCTTCATTTACCATTATGGAAAGTTACAACTATAATTTTTGATTTGCCGTTATTAGATCTTAGAAAAATAGATTTTATATTAGAAATATCATTAGTTCAAACTGGGAATATTGTAAACTCTATATGCAGGCATTATGGCTTATATTCCGTTAAAACTAAAGTTCAGAAATAATATTATTATAATTAACAGGCTTAGTGTGTAGCCGTTATTATATAAGGATAACAATTTATATATTCACCATAAATAACAGAAGCATTATAATTTACAATATTTTTAGAATAGTTCAGATTTCATACTTTAGATTTGTAGCATTATTATTACTTTAGACATAGCTAGGCTTAAGGTGGTAATATTAGGCCTAAGAATGGAGATACGCATTGCCACATTTTGTATTTTCAACATTTCTGGCCGAAGATAATTTTAAATAGTTAGTGTTTGTTTTCATATTCAATGTACAAAATAACGAATAGATCAGAAAAAGGAGGAATCATGGTTTAGTAAGTTTCTATTGTGATTAAAAAAATTGTGTGTGTGCGTGTTTTCTTATAGCAAAGCTACATCGGGCTATCTGCTGAGTCCAATGAAGGGAATGGAACCCCTGATTTTAGCGTTGTAAATTCGTAGAATTACAGTTGTACCAGCGGGGAACAATAAAAAATAGGAAGAACAGTTACCACTTAAATCATACTTAAATAAGCATTTACTAGAAGAAACCTGAGAAGATTATTGGAGAGGAAGGTCTCTCTTCCAGCACAAGATTCTAGTCAGTTATGCATTTAGTATCAGAGTAGAAACACATACAAACCCGAGTGCTTCTGGGAAGTAGGTTTTCTCTCACCACGAGATGAAGGAAAGCGATAGAATTATTGAGTTTCTTTTCTGATGCTTACTTCTATCTATTGATCTTGCGTGTCAGTTTAATAGCATGAATACTAGTAGTGTTAAAATAATTTTATTTAGAGGAGGTATAATATGTTAAAGATAAAAGTACACAGAATAATCTTACTATACCGGTCATAGCGTATAAGTCAGTATCTATTTATACAACCAAAAACTCCTGTGCCATCTATTAAATGGTACCACGAAGAAAAATCCATAACGCCACATTTTGGTTATTCACGACACGGACACTTCGAAAAATGTCTGTAATATGTGCAATAATCATTTCTTCATAACATAACTCCTCTCACAACAAAAACACGACTTTTTCTAGGGCTGTACGTGAGGGTTTCTTTACGTCCTTATTGATGTAGTACAGAGAAAGTGGAGTTCTGAAAAGACTGTTATTTTTAAATAAATGGTACCGATTTTAATGTTTAAAAACATTACAATTTTTTATCAGTAAAACTTATGAATTTTTTTAGCTTCATACATTCAATCATTTTGATGCAATGAAATACGTTTAACTTATGGAAACAATTCAAACCCGTATCCTGTGCAGTGTTTCCCAGACGCAAAATCGAAAACCAATAGGACGATGTTTTGTTAGTAAATTAGAATAAAACAAAAATTAAAGTGATTGCTACCGTCCGGTTGCCTAAGTTTTGTAGATGCTTTGGAATTACGATCGGAATCTAAAGCGTGCTTTGAGAAACGTGCTACAATGGGACTTCATAACAGGCGGAAGGAGAGTCAGTGATTTGGCTAGAGTTGTACTTTTTTAACATCTACATAAAATAAAATAAATTAATACGCAGGTTAATTATGGATAAAAAAGTAAGTAGTCTTTCTTGTAACAATAAAAAACGTCTGTAATTTCTGAGGATAACATAACTAATCAATTATGAACGATTTTTCAAAGCAGCATAAACATTTTTCTCAGTACTTCAAAAAAATAAAAAAGAAGACAAAAATATATTTCATGATCGATTAAATTGCATCTTCCTTCTCAACTGTAAAAATTGCGCAGTGTAATACAGGTTTTTTTTATAATCGACTCCATTTTATTCTCTGACTTCGAGTTTATGACTTATGCAGTAAATCCACATATGAATACTAGGACTGGATGCAACTGAAATAGAAATAATATATTTTAAGTTATATATACTTACTGACGTACCAGTTCAACGCAAGAAAAACACACAGAAAACCTCAAAGTGACAATTAAGCCAAATTCGAACACTGACTCCTTTTGGTCACTTCTCGTGACTACTGGTTTATTCGAAATTTTGTAGACATCAATAGAGAAAGAAGATATCGGTGCTCCCGAGGGTTGACATATGGAGTCAGATTCCTACCACGAACCCCTTCTGTCATTCCCCACATACACAGCATAAAAAAATACAGTTTACCTCTGAAGAAGATTGTTTGTTTGTTTGTTTTGGAATTTCGCACAAAGCTACTCGAGGGCTATCTGTGCTAGTCGTCCCTAATTTTGCAGTGTAAGACTAGAGGGAAGGCAGCTAGTCATCACCACCCACCGCCAACTCTTGGGCTACTCTTTTACCAATGAATAGTAGGATTGACCGTCACATTATACGCCCCACGGCTGGGAGGGCAAGCATATTTAGCGCGAACCCGCGATCCTCGGATTACGAGTCGCACGCCTTACGCGCTTGGCCATGCCAGGCCACCTGAAGAAGAAAGGTCTACTTTTCGAAAGCGCGCTCGGGTTATAGGGTGTTTATTATCTTGTATCAAAACGTCTTAAGCCTACGTATTTTTTCGACATTATGAAATGTCATTGAAATGAGTTAAAATATTTGATGTGAAAAGTGTGTATGTATACACATGTAATGATATACCATTTAGAGTTATGCTTGAAATTAGAAATATTATTTTTTGCTAGTCGGTTCGTATATTCGCTAATATGTGATTGAAACTATATTAGATGAGTAACAGTTTCAGTTTTGTAACCCAATTAACTTTAAAATAAGGTAACATTTAATCGGGAATGGAAAACTTCTAATCAGTTTATTAAAATGATTAAAAAACTATGGAAATTTGGTTAATTACAATAATACTGTAAACAAACAATAATTCTACGAATGAAAATTTATAATATTTTTATCTATAGAGGAATTGAATTTACTGTATTTTAATATTAAATAAACTAACTACTTGTATCTACGTAACATGCCATTTATCAGTAAAAGAATTTTTTTACAGCCTATGTAACTAATACATTACTTTCTTTAAAAGTGAAATAAATAAACTACATATCTTTAATCAAGAGGTCAAAAAAAGAATAGTGTTCGTAAATTAATAAAGTTCCACTAGTCCCTATTTCCCTTTATGTTAAAACTATTTTACTGGTTCACAAACCTTTTACGAAATGTTTAAAACGTGTCATTAAAGTCGTATAATTTATACAACTTTTCAATTTGACTTGCAGTGTAAGTGATATTTAATGCTAACACGATTCTCTTAGGCTTTCAAGTCTGGCACTATTTTACAGAAAGACCCGTAATGTTATTTTCTCTTTAAAACTTTCTATACTTATGACGTTAGGTGGAAATAAAGAACATTTTTTCTAAGATTTTATTGGAGGAAACTGATAAATTATTACTTTAATGGCCCGGCATGACCAAGCGTGTTAAGACGTGCGACTCGCAATTTAAGGGTCGCGTGTTCGCATCCCCGTCGGGCCAAACATGCTTGCCTTTTCAACCGTGGGTGCGTTATGATGTTACGGTCAATCCCACTATTCGTTGGTAAAAGAGTGGCCCAAGAGTTGGCGGTGGGTGGTTATGACTAGCTGCCTTCCCTCTAGTCTTACACTGCTAAATTAGGAACGGCTAGCACAGATAGCCCTCAAGTAGCTTTGAGCGAAATTCAAAACAAACAAACAATTACTTTAATGTACCTGAATGAAAGTGTACATAATAAAACTTTTTTACTGGTGAAGATGAACAAAGTACGTTCCTGTTACCTTTGTTAATAAACATTATTAAAAGTCATTGATGTGAATTATCACATTAAATTTCATTTATCCACATGAAAACGTACTTCAATCTATCATTTTATAAAGTAATAATAAAACATATCATTTTGTACTAGTGAAGATGAACTGAATACGTTCCAGCTACCTTTTCTAATAAACATCATGTATTTATTTGACCATAGAATGTTTATGGTTTTCTGTTATATCCTTGTCTATCATTCTGTTACTAGTCCCTGAATATGGCAAACATAGTAATGAAAAATTATCACTGAAAAGCGTAGATTTATAGTTTTTAAAACTACCTGTTAGCAGAAACATCAAGCTGCAAGAGAGATATCTGGACTTTGTCAATGTTAAACGATAAATTTTTACCATTTGTTTCTTAGTATGTCTTCTTCGAAAACAACTATATTGAAACACGTGCGAATTGTTGTTTTAAGCTTTCTTAACGTCTACACCTCCTAGTGGCACAACGGCATGTCTGCGGACTTCCATCACTAGAAACCTGGTTTCTATTTCCGTGGTGGGCAGGGCACAAATAGCCCATTACGCAGCTTTGTGCTTAATTACACAACAATCAACGTCTACAAGTGTTTGCTCTTTTTACTGACATATACATTGTAATCAATGAATGGAAAACAGAAGATTAAATTAACTCACAGTGTTAAATATTTTCATATATAAGACCAAAAACTTAATGTAAATAACAGTTGTTGTTGATTTGATGACAACAATACTTTTCGATTTTTTAGTATTTTATGAACCGAGTCTTATTATAAGGTTCCATATAACACGTGTTTTAGATTAATGTATCTTTAAAAACAATTACAAAGTTTAACCTGGAATTTAAAAATTAACTGTAATCAAAACAAAGTTCTTCTAATGATAAGTTAAATTAGCTTATCTAAGCTTTACGTTTACATAAATGTTCAAGTAACTATTGTAAAGCAAAACTAACTCTGGTTTGGCTTTTCTCTTTGTATGTAGGGCCCAACGTGGCCTAGCGCGTTAAGGCGTGCGCTTCGTAATCTGAGAATCGCGCCAAACATGCTCGCCCTCCCAGCCGTGTGGACGCTATAATGTGACGGTCAATCCCACTATTCGTTGGTAAAAGAGTAGCCCAAAATTTGGCGGTGGGTGGTGATGATTAGCTGCCTTCCCTCTAGTCTTACATTAGTCTTAAATTTGGGTTGAAGTTGATGTTTTTAATTAAGCACAAAGCTACACAATGGGCTATCTGTGCTCTGCCCACCACAGGTATCGAAACCCGGATTTTAGCGTGTAAGTCCGCAGACATACCGCTGAGCCACTGGGGGGCAACTTAAATTAGGGACAGCTAGCACAGATAGCCCTCGAGTAGCTTTGTGCGAAATTCGAAAACAAACAAACCTCTTTGTGTGTTGGCTTATATGAAACCTGAGTTTAATTTAGTGTAACAAGATTATGTTTTCATTCAGCTGTTAGAAACTTTTCATCGACACATCAAGCAGAAAAGTTTTAATCAAAAAATAAACAATGTTAAAATCACGTTCTATAAATTAACGTAAATATATTAAATAAAGCTGTTTTTAATATTTGTGTTAACTTCTACAATATCATCAGTGAAAGAAGTTTTAAAAACAAAAAAATTCAGTGCTGAGCAGATGTGCTTCCAAAACATTGTTGAAAACGAATCTCGAAAACAAAGAGCTTCTGTTATCTTGCAAGGAAAATAAATAAGTTGCGTAGTAATAAAAGTGGTGATATAAAGAAGTTAGAAAAGGGTTTATATAATAGATACGCAGACAAAACGTTTCAAGTGGAACAAACAAGCAAACGCAAGCGCTTCTTCCCCCGAAAAATATTAAAACACTAAACAGTTCTTGAGACGTTCTGCTAGTTCACATGCAGGTGAATATTTTGTTTTCATGAAGTTGCACGTAAAGCCAAAATTGTAACACATATCAAATCCTATCATGTGTGAATATTAATACTTTGCCGTATATATTTAGGACTACTCTGGTTCCGCTTGTTATGTGCCCAAAAATATACTAGGTTGTAACAGCCATGGATAAGAACTGCATCATCTTTGGATATAAAACTAAAAGGCATATAAAAACATTGCTTAACATTCTCTAGCCACCTGTCAGACATGCAATAATACATTAAATGCACTTTATTATTGGTTAAATGAGCTTTATCAGATGATAAACGACAGTCACAAACAATGGATCTTATTTCCATGCAGCGCGATTCATCTGAAGTTAACTAGCCATTCCACAAAAACAAGTGTCGGTATTAAAATCTAAATATTATACCACCTGTAAGGGGTTACTAAAATATTATTCAGACATTAGGCACAAAATTATTTTACCAAAGCAAACTGGCAGCAATGATACCTAATAAATATTATTTGAACAATATCTCAAAAAACGGTGTACAATTTTCATATGAAGACTTTGAAATTTTAAGTATATGAAACATTACAAAGAACTGTCATAACGATGTATTTTGGTACCGAGGGTTATAAAGATTAAACAACAACAGGCAAGAGTTAAAAAGATATGTGTTAAATTATAATAAGTTATTCAATCGAGCATTAATGGGTAACTCGTAACCAAAACAATACTAACAACAAACTTACCAGAGTTCAACTAATTCTGAAGCTTGCCGTGTTACTTTCAAACCACAGAACTGCTCAAACAGACTCCGGGTAAGGTTCGATGGTAAGCGATTTTTAGGTTTTTTCTTCTTGACACTTGTTCCCAGTTTTGATTTCACTTGCTGTTTTTTACTTTGCATTTTCTTTCTATATACAATAGATCAAATTATTACTTGTACTCTTTCTATGAATTTAATAATGACGTTTTTATTAATTATAACTTGAAAATATTGCAAACGATTAAAAACGTTGTATATAATGTTAGTGTGCACAACAAATATTGAAAGAAATACAAAACATGAAAGATTAATCTTGGAACATCTGATTACTTGTCAACTACAGATTTCATAATATACAGATAATTATAAAATGTACTAAACTGTAAAAAAACAGATTCTAAGTTTTCATTCAAATTAATTTTGGAATCTGTCAAAATGTAATCACACGTTTTGGAAATTAGACCTTGAAACATTTTGACACATTGAAGTTCAAAAAACTTTTATTGTTCTGTTAATAAAATATTCAATATTATAGCGAAGTGTTATTTAAACGTACATATTGACAAGTACTTCGTAAAATGTAAAAATTAACAATGACGGAATGGAGAAAGTTTTATACTCTGGGTAAAGTTTTCATTCTTATTGTATTCAGTACTAACAGAGAAGGCTATAGTCACTTTTCAGCTTGCACCTATTGATCTTTACACTGAACAAAACAGAGAACTGACACTTTAACATGATTTAAACCAAAGTCATAAAGTGGCCGATCATCTTATCCATGTTTTTCTGTACTTTAAATTCCTAAGTTTTCATGTTATAGTCTGTATCTAATGTAAAAAGTGTTGTATGAAGTTGTGACAATAGACGAACAGTTGATTTGTTTAATTTTATTTGTTTGAAGTCAAGAACGAGGCTACATAAAGGGCTATCTGTGCTCTGCCCACAACGGATATCGAAATTTATATTCTATACATGGCCGGAGCTAATTATTAGAGCAGAGAGATTGTGTGATTGTTTGTATTTTTTTAGTTCCCTCCTCCTATCTCTCTCATACATACCGTTGAAAGTTGTAACCTGAAGCCGAAGTTTTACTTTGGTATAACATTGGTTCTGGTTCCGGTGAGTCTTCTTTACGTAAACCAGAACAACAGTGCTCGTTACTATGCTGTTTGTATCGACAGGCTATATTTTGTTTTTTTCCTAAAGTTGCATTTTAGTATTTTTTTAGATGTTAAAAGTAAACAATAAATACAATAGCAATAAAGAATGTCGTTCGTATAGTGTAGTATTCATTAAAAGAGTGAAAAAAAAATGGTTTTAATAAATTTTTAACTCAATTATATATTGTGATTTATTTGCAATTAGCCAAAACACGAGGACATCGGTACGCGAATACACCAATTCAAGCACACTTGACCTCTTTGTTAACCTTAAGATGACCCAGGAAGGTCGAAACGTTGTTTTCTGCTTTATTATAAAAATGTTAATGCCCATACCAGCTGTTCAGAGATACATTTTATCTTCAAGTGGGTTTTTCGTCATTAAAAATGTTTGTTTCACATATGATTACTTCCAGCACAACATCTGTACAGAACAATGCCAAAGTTCATTTACTTCTACATTTTTAGCTACCATGTCAGTAACTCTCCTGCAGTAATACAAAAATAAAGGAAACAGCTAATCGTTTGAAATCGGCAACAAATAGAGATGATTGAAACAATTGCTATTTCATTAAGAGTGATTGTGATAAATTTTAAATATCCGCCAGTGGCTTCAATATGCAGAACAGCTCCTTTTCTGTACCACTTAATAAATCTACAACATGGTATCGCTTATCAACGGCAAGAAAAAACAAAATTGACACTCAAAGCATGTCCTGCACTTGATCGATCTTTTACTTTGTCACCGAAGTTTTACTCCATCAAAGCCTATATTTTTGAAAGATGTACTTTCAGTCACATTTTACAACATTCGTATGTTACTCAAAAGTGGTACGAGAGAATTAATGACTCACCAGGGTTTATAAAAGAAGCATTCAGTTCATCAGAACACGTGACAACAAAGAAATAAAAGAGCTTGTAAAGTTACATATTTGTGTTTTTATGGTAGATGAAGTGACGATAAGAAACATATGGATAGGATGGAAAGAACTTTCTGGGCTATGTTGACACTGGTACAGATATAGAAAACAACATGTTCCCTCCTGCCAATGATGTATTGATGTTTATTATGGTTGTTTCTCTAAACAGCAATTGGAGGGTGTCCACTGACTACTTCTGTATTAATAGCATGACAGGATAAGAACGAACAAACCTAACGACAATAGGTCTACAAAACCTGTGGGAAGCTAAGAGCACAACTACGGAATTTGTTTCTGATAGTCCAAGTTGACACTTCTCCCTTTTTTAAAAAAATAGAGTTAATATGCAGCCAAAGAACTTAGGTCATGATTTTCGCATTACACCAATAAAATATGCAAAATACACATCATGCTTCATATATGCTACATTCTGAAGTTCAGTTGAAACACCTTTGCACAGAAAGTTTTAAAATGTGGATATAGTGTTTATTTTGTTTGCTTTTCTAAATTTTGCGCCGAGCTACACGAGGGTTATCCGCGATTTTGTTCGTTCGTTTGTTTTTGAATTTCGCACAAAGCTACTCGAGGACTATTTGTATTAGCCGTCTCTAATTTAGCAGTGTAAGACTAAAGGGAAGGCAGCTAGTCATCACCACCCACCGCCAACTCTTGAGCTACTCTTTTACTAACGAATAGTGGGATTGACAATCACATTATAACGCCCCCACGGCTGAAAGGGCGAGTATGTTTGGTGCGACCGGGATTCGAACCTGCGACCCTCAGATTACAAGTCATGCCGGACCGTGAATATAGTGAATACATAAGATGGCAGTTCACACCGATTTGCTGAATTGCAAGAATAAGAAGGCCTAGGAAATAAATTACAGTTAGTGTGCATTCAAAGATTAAAAACGAAACTTAACTCTGATACACAATCTTTAAGTTCAAGTGTAGCAATTTCTACGTGATTCTGGAAAAACGATTTCATCTGAAGAGTTCAATTAAGTTTACAGCAACTGAACCTACAGTTAAATTTATAAGAAGCCGCAGATGAAATAATTACCTATGTAGTCAAAATGACACAGACAAAAGAAGCGAAAAAAGAAAGTATTGTGTATTGTACAGGTTACTTGGATACCTTGACAACTGGAGTCACAGAAACTTGTCACAAAAAAAAAGTAAAGAATATAGCAATGAACTAAAACACGCAAAGTGAAGTTAAAACTTGGGATCACTAAAACATAGAAACATTTAACCACTACTTGAATATCGTTGTCAGGAATGCGATTGCACTCGACAATTTAAGGATAAACAATATGGTTACCACTAGATGTCACTGTCATAACAGTATAGAGATTGCTGCTTACACCATATTACGAAAATAAGTTGTTGAACGTTTCACAAAAGAAACACGTTTATAAGCGAGCAAAAACCAACGTGATCATTGATTTCATAACCTCGAAAATGATCAAGTTGTCTAGAAAAATAATAGATTCCTCGTTCTAGAGCAACAGCTACTCTATGCAGTTAAAAGTATACATTTAGGGTTAGGTAGTCAACGTCAAAAACAAAACAAAAAATCACAGGCTCAGTCACACTTTTTTTTCAAATTATTAAAGCATCTAAAAAAAGTACGCCTGATTTAAAATGTCAAAAACGCACTATGAAAGGCATGAATGAAAACCTCAATCAACTGTCACAATTCTGTCATATATTTAAAATACAACAAATAAACCTTATGGCGTATACCTGGAGCTCCATTGGGTTGGGGAGAAGCATTCACCACAATTAAATAAACTTGCAAGTTGAATGTAATGATCACTCAGAAATTATTTTCACAAGATTTGTGTGTATGTTGTTGTTACAGACATCAGGACAAATTAGGGGAGAGCAATATGATATGTGCAGTACACATTCGCTTGATAAATGCACTTGTAAACGTACTAACTGGTAAGAAAGTAATTCAGAGTGGTTGAGGATGCTACACATTCACCTACCTTATAGAATAATAACAAAGAAGCATGGAAAATTAAATATTTTTTAGTTTGTTTGTTTTCTGAATTTCGCACAAAGCTACTTGAGGACTATCTGTGCTAGCCATCGCTAGTTTAGCAGTGTAAGACCACCCACCGCCAACTCTTGGGCTACTCTTTTATCAACGAATAGTGGGATTGACCGTACAATTATAACGCGACAACGGCTGAAAGGATGAGCATATTTGACGCGACGAGAATGCGAACCCGCGACCCTCAGATTACGAGTCGCACGACTTAACACGCTTGGCCATGCCGGGCCTGTGTCTCTTAGTAAGATTTTCAACTTGTTTTGAATTATTACGAATAATTCTATATCTGGGCTATTTGTTCACTTCGTCACTAAATTTGAACTGACATTAACAACGCCCATTGCCTATGGCTTGACTGCTCTCATCTAGCTGAATAATGGGATTTTACCATTACATCTTAAAGTATACTCAAGACTCCAAAAATCTTAGAGTTTTTACGGCAATGAGACGTGAACTTTCAAATTCACAGTCAGCGAACAATAACAAGTACGACCATTTTTTTTTTACCGTAAAGCCATAACATGTGCTATAAATGCTGTGCGCACATCAGAGATAGAACCCTGAACTGTACTGATAAAAGTCGTCAAGCTAACCGCTGACCCACCGAATATCTATGTAAGTAGACAAACATTGTTTTCAATTGTAGTCGGTTGTCTTTCAACACAACAATGTATTTAGCCACTCTATAAATGCTGTTGAAACCAGACTTAGACATCACTTCTTTGTTCCTACATCTCTGTTAGAACTAAGGAACGATTCTTGTTGAAAACTTATTGTCAGTTGGAGTTAGCGATGGCTTAAGGATCTGTCATAAACTAAGAACATTATAAATACACTAAATTAAAAAAAATCACAATAAGATAATCACAATATTATTGCTAGTAGTGAATATGAATAATTAACATTTTGAAATGACGTACACTTAATGTCTATACTTTAAATTAATATCAGTATAGGTTGAGACTTATATCGAAATATACGTTTACCTTTAAGAAACTGGCGCTACAGTTGCTATGGAAACACATTCAGATGTTATCTGAAGTGCAACAATCAGATCAAACAGTTTTTGTTGTTTTTTTAATTTCGCGCAAAGCTACACGAGGGCTATCTGCGTTAGCCGTCCCTAATTTAGTAATGTAAGACTAGAGGAAAGGCAGTTAGTCATCACCACCAACCGCCAACTCTTGGGCTACTCTTTTACCAACGAATGGTGGGATTGACCGTTACATTATAACGTCCCCACAGCTTCGAACCCGCGATCCTCGGATTACGAGTCGAACGCCTTAACATGCTTGGCCATGCCAGGCCTCAGATCGAACAGACCAAGTGTTATCGTAGACGCAGAATTGCGTTGAATTGTCTGTGTGTAGGAAATATTTTCTGAAAAAAACATGTATATTAATTTTTCTGTTAGTATATAAGAACTAAAAAGAGCAATGTAAGAAATGAAAAATTTACGTACTGGAATATACTAGAGATTACAATAACATAAAGAGTAAACAGTTCAAATAAATTGAGTTAAGAAAAGCAGTATAAAAAATAAAAAGTCTGATAAAAACGAACACAAAATATGAATGAAAATTAAAAACTTCTGAGGTACTGAAGCCTAATTAAAAATTAAAATATGCGATGCCATCGTGCACTTAATGAAAAATCAGTTATATGTCCTCACCTATCTTGGTATAGTTTATCGGGAGTACGAAGTGTTGGTGTTATGTGTGGTCGGCTTTTCTCCAATACCAACTGTTCATCTTCGCTGAAATTAAATGGAAACAATCAGTATCTACATTCAAAAATAAATTATACTACATGGAAAGTTAAGTGTCATTATGCATTCTTTATTATACAATAGAAGGGTATATATTTGTTACAAAGAAATTATTTAAGGTTTTACCTTTTGAGTAAAACATACGAATAATAAATTGCAAATACTTAACCGCAATGTCAGACAGTAGATGGCAGCAGGGTTGTATAAGTCACTGATCAATGTTGATTTTGAATTAAGCACAAAGCTATACAATGGGCTATCTGTGCTCTGCCCACCACGGGTATCGAAAACCGGTTTTTAGTGTTGCAAGTCCATAATCATACCGCTGAACCACTGGGGGGCGTTACTGCTCAAAGTTGGAGTACACTGTTCTATAAGTAGTTTTCCGACCTGGCACCGATTTTAGGAAATATTATATTATCGGCTGTTTTATTGAATTGTCAATAACGCACACTCTTATTTTTCTAACGATAAGTTCTCGAATTTCGTATTTTACCATAGCCATGTACCATCCTACGAAGCCCCGAAGTTTTAACATTGTAAAGCATTCTAAACATCGACCTTTGTAATATTAAAATTGTTAAAAGTAGTATAATTAAGTAGTATCAGTTTCTTTAATTTATAAACATCCAGATGCAAATTTAAAATAAATTTTCAACGATGAGATTATTTGTACAAAAACTCGAACTTAATTTTTCATATTTTTCTCATCTCGGTCGTGAATAACATTAGACTAGACTTGCAGACTGATATTTCCGTATAAAACAAATGCTCATATGCCTGTGGTTAAAAACAGCGCACCAAACCAGATGTTGTTTCAGTACACAGGGATTACCTTCCCCATATTCGTGTTGTGTTTTAAAGCTCAAAGCCATTTTTTGTTTGAAGTCACAAGATTGTTTTTGTTAAATAAACTGAACAGTTTAATATTGACTTTTTATTGTGAAGCGAATAACAACATTTACTTATATGAAGTTTCTACTATGAACTGGCAAACGTTTCGACTATGTTATATATGTACACACATATTTAGTTAAGTGTTTTCAGAAACTCTAATGTAAAGTTGTTTTTTAACATTTTGAATATTATTTTTTTTCACCCATTTCATGAATCACACTCACCAAATGCATTTGTGATTTTTTGTTGTAAATGCAGCTTGAAGAAAATAACAACAAAAACGTATGGTTTAATTTTAAATGTTCATACAAAACAATGATTAAAGTGAACTTATGATGATTGGATGATTTAAAAATACGTTCAAATAAACTAAGTTTGCACTTAGAGATTACCTGACCTGTTATAAATGACTAATCATTTGTTTCAAATTATCGTTTTCTGGGAAGGTTTTCAATGCAACTGTAAAATATATTAAGATTTTTCTCCTTTAATTTTGATATTTTTAGTGTTTTATAGAATATACAAAGACGGTTAAGAAAACATCATATCTAACTTATCTGGATCCTCAAAGGACTGGCTTTGGTCTCTAGTGTACTCCAGTGTAGAATAAGAATCTCCAGAATGCTGGTCATGCACGTCTGGATAATTTTCTGGGAACATTTCCTTTAATGAAGGTTGACTCTGTGATCTCGCACTGACAGCAGGCGCAAGCTCCTGGTGAGCCATGTTTAGATCGGTTTCTTCCGGATGTATTGTATCCAAAAACACAATGGTATCTTTCTCTGGAACTTGCGATTGTTGCCTTAAGGAACGCTCTTGGCTGGACTATTTTTTTTAATAATATATACATAACATGACTAGTTTAGCCAAATAATACAAAACATTTAATTTCAAGTAATGAGATTCGAGCAAATATAGTTGTAGATACATTTAAATACTTATAAATTATTACTTTTACGGAGTTATTTATGTTTTTTATTGTTGTATTTTTAGTACGCGCAAAGCTACACGAGAGCTATCTGTGCTAGCCGTTCGTAATTTAGCAGAAAAAGATTAGATGGAAGGCAGCTAGACATTACCACTCACAGCCAACTGTTGAGATACTCTTTTACCAATGAATAGTGGAATTCATAGAGCAACACTAATGCCCTGACGACTGAGAGGGCAAGCATATTTGATGTGACGGGAATTCGAACCTGTAACCCTCAGATTACGAGCTGAACGCTCTAATCACCTTACCATGATGGGATATCAGACGAAGACTGAGAAAAGGATGATTAGCAGACTAAATTTTTTTACTATTTAATACATGAACTGAACATGGTTGAACGTGAACCACAAATGCTGGACGTTGGCACGATAAAGTGCTGAATGTTACACACATAAAAAGCACACTTCGTTTGATCATCTAAACGGTCAGGTCAGATATTTCTATGTTTCCTTAATTATCAGACCCAGAAGTAAGACAACCTACCAACCAGCAGTGCACGATGCAGACTCTGTAATTGAAAAGAGAGTTTGACCGTCACTCTTATAACACAGCCAAATCTGAAAATGCTAAGCACAGTGGTAACACAGTGTCTTAAAACCGAAAAATTCCAGTTCAATGCATGTGTTTTTCTTATAGCAAAGCTACATCTATCTGCTGTGTTTAAGGGGGGAAATCGAACCCCTGATTTTAGTTTGTGAATAAGAAGACTTGCCGCTGTCCTAGCGAAGCACTCAGTTCAATGAGCTAACCAGTAGTGATCATGGTCAAGTTAAAGACAAAAGAAAGACAGTTGTGAATACAATGATATATAAAGCTACCAAACATTTAAAAATATACAAATGTATACAAAAGACCAAAGTATTTACTTTTTCAACGCACTTATTAAATTTCCCTTTTTCACTGATTCACAATTATGATTAAGTGGCATATCCCAAAACGTTAGGGTCGCCCCACTCGCAATCTGAGGGACGTGTGTTCGGACCTCCATCGCTCCAAACATGCTCGCCATTTCCGCCGTGAGAGCGTTATAACGTGATAGTTAATCCTACTATTCGTTGGTAAAATGAGTAGCCAAAGAATTTGGAGTGGGTGTTATTGACTAGTTGCCTTCCCGCTAGTCTATCACTACTAAATTAGGGTAGGCTAGAGCAGATACCCCTCGTGCAGATTTGTACGAAATTCAAACCAAACAGAAACACATCCATTAGAGAGGATATATATTTCATTAATTTCCATTTTTTATTCTCAACTTAAGGTAAAAAGAACAGTGAAATACGAGCTTGAGTTATTGTTTTTTTTAGTTTTCTCGTTATTGTATCCATGTATGATTATTGTATATTAACCTACGACAAAAATAGAGTTATATTCACCAAAAATTAATTTCGTTTCAGACCCCAAAAAACCAAGTTTTTATTTTTCTATATAATTACATAGAATTGTAAACCAATGAATTTAGTATTGTTAAGATTAATTTAATTCTCACATATAAAGTAAAAACTAGAAGAGAAAAGTCTTTATTAGAGATCACTGTAAAAAATGGTTTAAAAACTACTCTTCCAAGTTTCAGCGTTATGCGGTTGATAAAAAGGCAGACTTTTAGGTATACATGTATTACCTACCGCCCTTGCAATTAGTTGACGAACAACACAACATGGTACAGTAACGGGAGTGATTTAGTACAGAATGCAGGACAAGGCAGATGCTAAATTAAGTTTCGCTTCTTTAGTATTCAGCTTAGCAACAACAAGAAAAGAAACTTAAGGAATAAGATGAAGCATTTGAAAATAATTAATAGAAAATATTTTCTAAACAAGACAGAGGATAGATGAATATTCATGTTTTAACACCGTACAATTTATTTTACATGTTTCTCTTCTGCTGTTGTTGTTTTCTTAGTGCAAAACTACTAAAAGGGTTACTTGAACCCCGAATTTTAATGCTGTAAGTCCATAAACTTACCGTTGACCTACAAAGAACACGTTTACCTGGGAACAATGACTTGTTATAGGTACTATATAATTTGGAAAGCATTCCTATTATCGCAACTAAATGTACAAGTAATTAATTAGACATGGTGCAACACATGCGTGGGGTCTTTAAGTGCCACGGGGAATCAATTTCGAATTACACTAGGAAGGCTCTAGCATCGTGGTATTCCATGAAAGCCTCAAAATGTCAAAGTTCGATCCTGCATCTGTGTGATTCGAATATGCCATTTTAGAATTATAATTTTCTATTTTTTGTCTTTTCTTAAAATAGAGAAATTAAGTGTTATTATGAGAAACTGATTATGTCAATAGAGGTCGCTTTAAGAATTTGCTGAGACTTGAAAGTTTCTTTTATTTAGTTTGGAGGTACTGAGGTTAGAAAGTGGTGAATATTGCATTTATTCCCTCAAATCTTAATGGAGAATTAGCATCTCCCGTTTAGAATAAAAAAGCAATGAAACTTGCACAAACCACCTAAGAGGTATTGGAATATCTTCCTTTATAGGTCTTGGTTGCTACCGTTCCACACACATGAGAGTTAATCTATTTTTACTCAAATCCACAGAACGCCTACTTTAATCAATACAACATTTATTCATTTTTATACACTCTTTGTATTTCATGATGTAAAGTTAATATGTTATTTACCATCCTTGTATAAAACCATCTGAGATTTACGTACAAGTCAGTATAAACATTATAATTCCGTCTTGCGGCGAAAAACAAGTAGTTATATGCAAATTTATTCTTTTCTGAGAGTAACTTAGTTTTTCTGATGATCAGAGAAGATAAATATGTCGTTTATATTATTTGTATTTTTTGCCAAGTTGTATCATGTTCATTTATTATTCATAATTGTTTGACATTATCTAGTTAACATTTAAATACCTGAGACACTTCTAAACACAATTTAAGAGATATAAAGGTGGTATTGTTTATGAACTTCCTGTTGTGTCTTCTCCCTTTTGGCAACTTAATCAAATCTAAAACAATGTATTTCCATTCGCCGTTTCAAGACAAACGTTTATCTTCGCTTCAGCAGATCAAATCAAAATACAGCTGTTATTATTTTCATGAAAAACAGCATGAAACATTGGTGAATTTTCTCTGGGTATTTTATTAACGATGTTATTTAATTCTGAAAGTTGCTTGCATGACAATAACACACATTAATATCGACGTGCATTTCTTAATTTGAAATACAAATTGCAATTTTTATCCCTATAATGCTGACGATATGTAGTCACACGTGTAACTTTTCTTTCTAAAGAATTAGGTTCTAAGCAAAAACATTATCTAACTCTAACAAAGTCCAATGACTCTCTTTCGTGTCAGTTTTTTTTTTTCATAATACACTTATTGCATTCCTTTTCAGACACGTTATATAGAAGAAATCTTTGGACGTGTTCTTTCAAGCACCTAACCACACAATAAATTCAACAATACTTGTCAAGTTATAAGACACTGCCTTTAAAATTTTCTTCTGTACAATACTACAAAATGAAATATCTGGACCCTGTTCACCACAGGGAATCGAACACGAAACACTAGATCGTAGCGCTTTAAGTCTGGGGAAACCGCATTAAAGTGAAATGAGAAATTGTTTTTTCACAAATAGATGTATGCGACTTATCTTTAAGCCATTTAAAATGTATGAAGGTAGAAGTATAATTCATTTGAAACGCTTGTCAATTCCATGAGATAAATCTGTTTCAGAAAACTTATCACCTGGCATTATCTTTCTCTATCCATGTTACAAAGTCCTAAGGAATCATTACATAAAAGTCACGCAACCTTTGGTTCTTAAAGAAAAAATGCGGATAATATTGTCAACTACTGTTAGCTAAAGAGACGAGAAAGTTAAGATTCTACTTAAATACCTTCGTCCATCGAAATGTAACTAGAAATAATCACAAACACTGAATCGTTTTCAATCAAAACTTTAATACATAGGGCATTTTCAAATAAAGCAGAAAATATAGGATATTTATTTGTTTCCTTCTTTCTTTTAGAGCAAATTCAGAGCAGGCTTGTGTCCATCACAAGGAATCGAATCCAGATTTTAGCGCAAGTTAACAAAATAACTTTTTCTTTAAAAAAAGTCAACAAAATATTTAACAATGTATTCACAATCTGCACCGAAACATTAAATTCGATACAATTAGAATTCGTGAAGAATAAACGCTAGTTCAGAGTTTTGAAAAATTCATCCTCTCTCGGGCAAACAAAAATAAATTCTAAATTAAGACGTTTCACTTCTTCAAAGAAGCTTCTTCCGTTGGTGAAATAAATAGCACAGTTCAGGAGTGAAGTGTAATTATGGGTTTTACTCTCCCTTATAGATGATGAAGAAATATGTCCAGGATGCAGAGCATAGCTCTAATAAAAAAGTTAGTTCTCCATACACCGAAATATATATGTTAGTGCACAGATGTCTAATACATCATACACTCAATTTCTGCTGATAAGCAGCATAATATATATATATATTTATACATATAAAGAGAAATCTAAGGTTCGTTATTAAAACATCCTCAGGAACTTTTTCACGACAACGTAATTTCCTTTTTGCCTTTTTAAAGAGAAAAACATATTTTTCCCTACATACTGTGTGCATATAAGTTTTTCGTTTGGCGTAGCTGGTAAAAAGAACAATGACACTATCATATACAGCACTTAATCTCACACTAGTTACACTTTAAGTGTTAAGTGTTACAAAAATCATAACAGGATTCTACATCTTTACTTGTTTTTTTTAACGTGTACATGGACCCTGAATTATGTTGTTAAATAACAACCCTACTATTAAATGGATTTGAGTATTTACCAGTTATCTGTTTAAGCTTTCAGTACTTCGTCAAAAGTTTGAAAGTAGAAAAACAATGTGAAACAATCACAATATTAAAAGCTTAACTGTGTAAAAGATAAATAAATTGTTGGTGAATCACATTTGGGATTATCAAAAACGTATTAATACCACTCTTAACAACTTACTGGTTAAAAAAAAACTGCAAAAAAATGGAGACAAACATCTTACAACCATTAAATGAAATGAAGCGAAGAACTCTTACGCCGTTCGCTTCTCACGTGGCCCGTGAGTTACGTTTGATTGATAACACAGAGAATCAGTCTAGTTCATTAGTTTAGTGAAACTTCGCTTCTTTTTTTTCACCTGTCAACAACACAGATACCTTAGGAAGATATATATATGATAGAATAAAAGCGCTGTGATACGGAAATTTAGCTGTTCTCATGACAGCATCCAAACCAGTGTGTACATCATCATTAAGCTGCACAGAAGTATCTCCAACACTGAGGTTGTATTGTTATCGATACAAAGTTGGACAGAATGACAAAAGTAGCCTTATATCATCAGTTATTTTACAAAAACGCATTTGTTAAACTTCGTGATTCAATCTTGGAATTTATTCAACAACGTACAATTAAGTTTGTTTTTTTAGAAATAATTAATTACCATGGGAGATATGAACGTAAAATAACAGGATCCACTTTATTTTAATTCTGCGCCATCAAATGTAAAACGTGACAGAAAGTTAGAGATAGATAAACCACACCAGATAATGTTAAAATTGAATACCGAGTTGCAAGAACAAAGAAATTATACTTATACTGCACTTTATTAATGCTTATCGCTGTAATGAAAACGCAATCGGAAACAAAAGTCCATTTATCTTGCTGAAACATAGTTTCAACCGAAACAAATTTTTGAAACAAACGCAAAAGAAGAAAAAAAAGGAAATAAAAAAATTATCTCCCTTTTTGTATTGATGTAACATTAACTTCGAGATAATATATTCAATAAACAGCTACACACATACACGCACGGATATTTTTTTTCATACGTTCACGCGCATACACGTTTCCGTTTCACTTTATATATAAGCCCCCCAGTGGCTCAGCGGTATGTCTGCGGACTTACACGCTAAAATCCGGGTTTCGATACCCGTGGTGGGCAGAGCACAGATAGCCCATTGTGTAGCTTTGTGCTTAATTCAAAACAACAACAACAACAATTTATATATAAAAACGTGCTGTTATTATTATTTAATGATGTCATTACAAGAAAAAAAGACATACTTTTAAATATTCCATTTTTGTAGGATATTTAGATACAAAAGTAGAAATATTGCTGTTTATACTAATCGTTCATACTGACATAAAGGTAGAGGCAGGTTTTTACACATGTGAAAAGTGTTATTTATTTGGTATTAAGAGTTTGTTTATTTGTTTTTTTAATTTCGCACAAAGTTACTCGAGGGCTATCTGTACTAGCTGTCTCTAATTTAGCAGTGTAAGACCAGAGGGAAGGCAGCTAGTCATCACCACCCACCACAAACTCTTGGGCTACTCTTTTACCAACGAATAATGGGATTGTACGTCACATATTTCGCCCCCACGGTTGAAAAGGCGAGCATGTTTGGCGCGACCGGGATGCGAATCCGTGACTCTCAGATTACGATTCGCACGCCTCAACACGCTTGGCCATGCCGGCCTGGTATTAAGAGATGTAACAGTCTAGAAAAACTAAAAAGGGTCACATGCTTAAAACATGGTTTGTTGGTTTTGTTTTTGAATTTTACGCAAAGCTACACGAGGACTATCCGCGCTACCCGTAAACCTCAGATTATGAGTAGAGTGCACTAATCACCTGGCCATGCTGGGATTCTGAACCAGTTCCAGTCTACTGACAGTTAAGTGCTTTTATGAGAATGATTTTCTAGAAATTTTAGTATGCTTGGAACTATTTCTTCATCAGATAATGTTCATGATGAAGGTCGTTATGTAATTTCCAACGTTACAAGAATCTGTGAAAAATAGTCATAAACCATATATTTTGACAAATGTTTCATAAGCCCTTCCCTGTACAAGATCACATATACACAAACAAACAACATAGAAGTCCATTGGAGATGCACTACAGGAGTTAACAGACGTGTCAAATATTGGCTTGCTGTGAATTCGGATCCTTCGGTTATCTTTCTTATGTAATTAGCCATTGATTTCAAAGCTTGGCTGGAATGTTTCGTTTGTACCAGAAATTTCAACTATCAGTTCATCATCTTGTTAACAGTACAAGGAATTGTTTCCCAGGTTCACCATCTTGGCTTTTTTTTTTCGTAATCCTTATGGTTAGGGCGAAGCTTCTGATTAGTTGACATGTGGTTTTCGTATTTGTTGTTGTCCTCAGCGATTTGTTGTCAAAGTTCTTATGTTTCAAAAGACAACAATGGAGGCTTCATTCTTCGGTATGTCATGTCCTAACGTCGCATTCGTGTATATCGTTTAACAATCTGGTTATATTTAAAAGGCTGTGACTTGTTTTTGAAGTCATAAAGTAAGTTGTGGCGACAATACGCATCGAATGATATACAATTCCATATAAAATGTGATTATATATATATACGTGCTAAAAAGGGTGTCAAGATCAACACCTCTGGCAAAGCAATGTTACATTAACAATCGTTATTACACATTACGATTAGCGCTTCTGCATGTCTCCAAACTGCAAAATGTTCACAACATCAAGTCAATAACTATGAAAATTTAATAGCTGGCTCTTTGACTTATGGCTTAGCTGAAATTTAACACAATGTTTTTTCAGCCGGTGAAATTTTATCACGAAAAACAAATATGATTTTAAGTTCTGTTTTTAATGTGAAATGATGGGAGACTAATAAGAAAACTATTGTTGTTTTTTTTACTTATATAGATGTTTTAGCCACTCGTATAATATTTATACGTGTACACGTTTTTGTAATTTTTCTTACCATTCATTTACAGTGTTTTGTTTGTTTTTATTTAGAGGAAAGACGTACAATGGGTTATGTGCGTTGTACCCATCGCAGGAATCGTATCCACAAGTGAAGTTTTATAAGCCACGCAGCTTACCGTTGAGTCATTGAAAAGGCTACAATTATGTCTGTAATGTTTTGTTTTATTTGAGAAGACAGTCAATAATGTCTAGCGTCAACATTAACACACGTATAAGAAAAACAAAACAATGAAATTACTATACGACTCTATATCACTGAACATACTTTGATATATTTGTGAATAACTAATTGCGTTACAACATGCTTCAAAAGCGTTAACACAGTTAAAATTTGCCCGTTTAGGAAGATTCTCAAGATGTTAAGATTATCAAATCTGCCTGTGAACACAGGTTAAAAGAGGTGTCCATTAAACTTTAAGCCTAAGCACTGTTCGTTTTCTATTATTCAAGTAGTTTAACACACTCCTAGATCAGATTTTTTTTGTGTTATAGAAATCTTTAATATAGCCGATCAATCAAAGAGCAACGTGTCAAAAATGTGCTTATAGTGACGTCAAACGTGTTAAATGACATCGTAAACCGCATAAGATTACTTAATTATCTAATAATCTTCAAGCTGCTAAAGATAGCGTCCATTAAACTATTTTATCACCATCTGAGATTATTTGTAACAAAACATGGAAACGCTTATCTATAATATAAAATAATAAAATAACTACGCGAGGACATTTACGATTTAGTTGCAATTAACAGCGGTGTATTTGTCAAAAACGCCCCTAAAGTCTGAATTTATTTGTCTTAGTTTGGCTTTCAAAACTATATTTTCACAAAAAGACAAAAAATTCAAAATATATCGCCCGCTAGAGGCTGAGCTGTAAATCTGTATGCTAACGACGTTAAAAATCGGGTCTCGGCACCCATGGTTAGCAAAATGTAGAAAACACCTTTGTGCAGCTTTATACTAAATAACAAAAAAAATAAACCAATATTTATTACCTTTATATTTGTTTTATTTCATGGGCAAAATTATACAGAAGGCTATCTGCGCTCTGCCCACAACAAAGATTAAACCCAAACTGTGGCGAGATAAGCCGTTGTTTTTGTTGTTTTGAATTAAGCACAAAGCTACACAATGGGCTATCTGTGCTCTGCCCACCACGGGTATCGAAACCCGGATTTTAGCGTGTAAGTCCGCAGACATACCGCTGAGCCACTGGGCGGTACGAGATAAGCTCTAACAATTACCGCTAAGCCATATGAAAGAGAGGTTGATATATAATAGACAAAAATAATTTTGGCACAAGAACACTACTTATTTCGGAAATTCGCGCAAAGCAACTTAAGAGTTATCTCCGCAAAACCACCTTTCTGCCACGCCTCTTCTGAGTCATCGCACCTGGAAAAGAAGTTCATTTTGCCTCCGCCGATTTTCCACACAAAAAAATCTTATGTTTCTAATTGTGATTATAGCTAATGGAGCAAACTATTCGCAATCAGGGGGTAGAAGGAGATACAAATAATTTTTTTATTATTTCAAGCTCAAACATAATATCGCAAGTAGCCATTTGAACTATGTCTTTTATTTATCATCAAAATTTATTTTTATCTCACTAGAAATTTTCTTTTCAACCCTTTCAAGCCCTGGGGGAACAATTTATCACTTTATTGTATAGGTCGATACAATATATAATAATTTGGGAGTTGCAAAAAGTCATAATATTTGTCTGTATGAGCGAATAGTCGTAATGTATACACCTAAATCCTAATGGTTGGCATCCCTGCATATATACATATATAGATTACAGAACATTTAATACAGTGAGTTTCCTCCAAGATGTATGCGATATCGAATATGATTTGAACGACTAAATAAACGTTTTGATTAAAAAATCAGCCGAAAAATATAATACAGGGTTGTCGCTAGAAAAGCGGAAAATTTGTCAAACACCTATTTATTTTTACAAAGAATAACTTTTACAAAGTTTTTTAAAGGCATATGTTATATTACACTCATAGATGCTCAAAATTATTAAAATCGTGCATTTTATTCATGATGTAAAGAAATCAAAATAGAAATGAGTGAGCATGCATTTTATTCATGATCTCATCTGACCCTCAAATTTTCCGCTTTTCTAGCGACCACCCTGTAGTTATTCTCATTAAAACCTCAACATTTATTCACAATTATCATCACAAAACTTATTCATGATTGAAGCTTCACAATTTATTTGTAATAATTCCCGACACAACATGCAACAGTTTTGTGAAATCAGCATATTTTATCATATTAGTCTTTGTTCAATTTTAGACTACATTTCACCATACAATCCGAAAGAAAGAAAGAAAAAGTTTACACAAATTGTTTTTAGTATCTACAGCACTTACAGCACGGGAAGTGCCAAGCACACCAGATGAGATGGGCGATGTTGTTGCAATGCCCACCGACAAACAGATGTATTGTATTATGCACGATGAATGAAAAGATTTAGACCATTCACTGTGATTTATTAAAACTTAGGTTATAACTGAACTTCTAACGGCAAAATAAGACAACAGCTGTCTTAGCTCCCCTGTACAATTTCACTTTCCGTTATCCATACAGTTTGTGATACACGACGCGTTGAGTGTGTATGTGTTTTTCTTATTGCAAAGCTACATCGGGTTATGTGCTGAGCCCACCGAGGGAATCGAACCCCTGATTTTAGCATTGTAAGTCCGTAGATTTATCGCTGTATTGGCGGGAGGCATGACGCGTTGAACTATTAACTTTAAAATGTTAATCTCATGTGTATTTACACATTAATAATGCGTTCAAAGACGAGCGAAGGAATGAAAATTTTGAGGTTTTACAACTATTGTTCTTACACATATCACGCTTCAGGGTTGGCACATAGTATATATAAAAATGATCTCAAGAAAATATTGTTTGTTTTTGAATTTCGCGCATAGCTAGCCGTCCCTAATTTAGCAGTGTAAGACTAGAGGGAGAGCAACTAGTCATCACCATCCACCGCCAACTCTTAAGTAACTTTTTCACCAACAAATAGTAGGATTGACCGTCACATTAAAACGCCCACAGGGCTGAAACGGTGAGCACATCTGAAGTAACGGGGATTCGAACCTGCGACCCTCAGATTACGAGTTGATGCTTTAACCACTTGGCCACGTCGGGTCGTTGTGGTTGTGTTTTGTATTATATTTCACAAAGTTTATAAAATGTAAAGTGCACGTGTGTTTTATTAGAGCAAAGTCCCATAGAGCTACCTGTTGTGTAAATTGAGTGGAATCGAACCACTAAATTGTAAATCAGAATAACGTGCTGTGTATTAAAAGTAATCAAAAAAACTAAATGACCAATCAAGAAAACTCACTTATGAGGTTACGTACGAAGAGTTCTGACCAAATATGATAGCCATGCAGGACATCTGAATGATTGCACGGTTAAATATAATATAAATGGGTTAAACTAATTCCACAAAAGATGATACTTATTAATCACATAAAGTACAAAAGACTTTGAAGCAAATGGTATGATAAGTAATGACAAACTAATCTACTCATCTAGTACGATACACCAAATGTAGCGACGTTTTCAAAATCTGGGGAATAGAAGCAAGTATTAAAACTGAGAAGTGTTTATAAACAAATGAAGAAAACCTTAACACATAAATACTGCTGTCTAGGATGGGACTCTGAGGAATGATATATGCATTCTCCAAATACCCTTTCTTTTGTAATGAAAAGAACTTCTACACTATACGAATACAGCGGAGTCTGCATCTTCATTCTAAGTTGAGGATTACGTTTTAAACTGCTATCATCAAGTCTACCAGTAATATGGTAGTCAAGTATTTAATACTGATTATATTTTATGATACGTTTGCTTCGTAGAGTTTTGCACAAATCTACATAAGAGCGACATGCGCGTAGCTGTCACTAATTTTGAAATGTGAGACACGAGAAAATACAGCTAGTAAACCGTATCCCTCACTAATTCTTGAAATACTCCTGTCCAACCGAATAGTGTGACTTAACCCTCTCTCTTGTAGCGCACTTACAGCCACAAGAGGCGGAGCGTGAATTGGCATCGGAGGACGCAAACCATTAACCACTTGATTTAAGGTCCAGAAATCTAGCTCTTACGGCACGCCCAGCTAGTTTCAAACATCAGCTTTAAAGCCATTATGAATTAGTAATTTAAAAACTATAACACACTCTATTTCAAGCAATTCAGATTCGGTAATTACACAGTATTTCTGTTCAGTTTGTTTGTTTCTTTTGAATTTTGCGTAAAGCCAAACGAGAGCTATTTGTGCTAACTGTCCATAATTTAGTGGTGAAAAACTAGAGAAAAGGCAACTAGTTATCATAACCCACCACCAAATCTTGGGTTACTCTTTTACCAACGAGTAGTTGGATTGACCTGTGGGGAAAGAGCGAGCGTGTTTGATGGGACGAGGATTCGATTCTGCGACCCTCAGACTTCGAGACGAGTGCCATAACCATATTGTCATACTAGGCCTCCCGTTGAGATACAAAGATCTCCAATTCCTTCCATAAGGTTTAAACTATTATTGTGACACAATTATCAGAAATTTAATAAATTTCTGGACAGCAACTTTCAAAAATTCTCAAAAGCTATCAGTGAAATTTGAAAAAAACGTCTTCTAAATAACCTACAACAGCTTAGTTAACTATCAGTGATGACGAGAAAACCCACTTGTAGAGAAAAAAAAACAGACACAAAAACTAAGGTCTGTACAATGTAAAAACTACACTGAGAAACTTCACACCAACATTATTTATAAAATACTCACATTGTATGTGATAACTACCACGACTTCTATATTGGAGTGACAAGTAGAAAAATGGAAACCAGATTCAAAGAACATAAAAAGTCACCTTCACACGTTTTCGAACACTGTAAACCAAACAAATACAACATAACCATAGAAAACACCCAAATACTAAATAAAGAAATAAACATAAACAAACGCAAAATTAAAGAAGCCTTGCTTATACAACAACTTAAACCCAAAATAAACCAATACAAAGGAGAACCTTTATATCTATATTAATAAATATAATGAAACATCTGAGCACACCCTCTACATTCCTACACTCAGTTACACAACCCCCTTCAAACATGTCGTCAACTATCAGTCAGTTACATCTTTCATTCTTTGTGAACCTGACGATGACCGAAGAAGGTCGAAACATTGTTCGGTCCTCTACATAAATTATTTTCTCAACCCAAACTAGCCGTTTTTACATATATAGCTTAGTTAACTTTTTTTTTTTTTTTACAGAGTCTCAATTCAGAAAATTAAACTTAAATGTTCAAATTCATTGCAGAAAGTCTTACAATATACCCTCTAATCTACAGCTGTGATAACTTTAAACAAAAAAAAAAGTGATAAAGTCCCTTCTTTCCGTCTCCACTTTGCTCCAACCCTGCATTTAACATTGTCGAAGCACAATTAAGGGCGCTTCCCCTAAACTCCTGACCATCTCCAGAAATTAACTCAGATTAAACTGTACTACCAGAAATCATTTACAATCTAATAAACCAGAAAAATCAACATAAAACACCTGAAATTAGATTACTTTTATTGTCTTTTCTCTGTCAATAAAGTATTCAGAACCATACAAACTATACTATTATACAATATCAACAAGAACTACTAATAATCTCTTGCATAAAACACAACAACAAAAACAACTGAAAAACCGGAATTTTCCCACCAACAAACTTATCAAGAAATTTAAACCCAGAAAATCCAACAATGTCACATTTAACAAAAGCATACTATTACATTTATTTTTATCATCCAAGATATAAAAATAAATACGTTTTCAACCCAACTACCAATGCTATTGGTTCTGTATTCCACAACATATAGTCATTATTTCTACCCCTCTCAAGAAAAGTATGTAAATTTCACACGGTAAAGAATTTTCTTTATAAAAGTGAAGTATTTCAGTTTATTATCTGAACATCTTTGTGTTTGGACAGTACATAGATTTTTCCAGGCATTATCAGCAACCAAATCCTAATTACAGAAGATATAACTCCCTATGACTATAAGCCTCGTTAAATGTGGATGACACCTTTTTGCAATTCCTCACACTGAACTAACAATATTTACTTCCAGTACTACAGCAAATTCTTGGCCTTCCCACTTTTGTCCATACTCAGTGACTTATATATGGAACAATTTCAAATAGTTAATAGTTTGATAAAATATTTAATTTGGACCCAAATTCCCTAGGATTTCATCTGGCACCTGAGCTCCCGTGACAATAGCCAGTTCTCGTCTAAATCTAAAGAAAATGGTACATTTACTTTTTTTAGTCAGCCTTCTTTTATTACAGGACCAACACGTCACTACAACAACAGTTTATAGAAAGCTAATACATTCGGACAGATATTGACGTTGCTCGTCTGAACAACCTTCTTTGCTAAAAGTATAACTGTAAACTGTCTCTCTGATTATGCCCAAACCTCTGTGATAAAAGTGAATCTAAAAAGAAAACAACCGTCTTTAAAAAAAACAAACAAAGCTAAGACTAAAGGCTATCCTCCCACTTTCATAGAAATCTTATGGAGAAAAGGTTCTACCTTACAAACACCTAAAACAAATGCTTTATCCACTATTGTCCTACTATGCTGCAAATTTTGAAGAGCATGTAAAAAATATAAAATTCAAATTTACTTCAAATGCTGTAGAGCACAAGAAGGGTTTACTCAACTAAAAAGCAATTTCCAGAGATAAACATATCTTGTTCCGTGGAGTAGCGTACACTTCAGTTACAATCCACAAACATTTCTAAAGTTTTCTTTTAAGTGTAAGTTAAATGAAGAGCTACCTACACTCCGTACACTTTGGAGAATCGAACATCGGATTTTAGTGTAATAATTCTATAAATTTACCGCTGACTGACCCACCAGGGAAATAACAGTTTCTAGTTTAATGTAGCCTCCTGCCAAAAATATTTCCTACGAATTAGCGTGTGAATTTCTTGTAGCAAAACCACTCAAAGCTATCTACTCAGCCCACCGAGGGGAATCGAACCCCTGATTTTAGCGTTGTAAATCCGGAGATATACCGCTATACTAGCGGGGGGCTCCTAGGAATTATAAAAAGAACAAATAATCTAGATTCACACCATGTTTAAAAACAAATTTAATAATTAGTTTCACATTGTAAATTTTTCATTTTGTGAAAGAAAAAAGCACGAATTTTTATTTTGCTGCAGTTTGAAACGTAAAATAGTGACGTCATTGTGTTATACAAAAGAATTTTGTTCAGACAAGTGGATAGCCACAGTAATATACAATGAGTATACTGATTAGGTTATTTAGTTTAAAATGGTTTTTATTTGACTAAGTTAAGTGTTCAATGTTGGATCCAACAAACAAACCTACATGTGCTTGTAAACTTATCAGGATAATTCAGTCCTTTAATCCGAATTCTGATTATGCACAGATAATTTAATGCAAAGATAACTGGAAAATAAAAGAAGCACTTTTCAAATCCTGGAATTCATTCAAGTTTGAACAATGGACATGCTAGGATGTATTTAGCTTTTATAAGTAATTACGATTTTCGAAGTTCTTTCTATTGCTGTCTGTTGCATAGCATACTACTGTAAACCTGACAAAATGTTTAGATTTAACTGTACTAAAGTTTTCTTATTAGAATCTGAGGAACTATATCGGAAGTATGAGAAGTTCTATATGATTATCATTTATGTTTAACTGCAAAGATGCAAATAAAATACGGCATAAGTTTGTAGCATCAATAATATAGCAGCTAACAATTCCCCTACTGACTGTACTAATATAAAAGGAATGCGGTTTGGCCCTGTGGTGATATAATACTTGTATTAAAGGTATTAAATGTTATTAAGAAATAAAGAATGTGTGGTTATATTGTATAGCTATTACTAAGCAAAATAGCTAATGATGTAATTAAGGTGTAAAGTTAATTAACTAGTCAAATATTGTCAATTAATGATTTATTTCTCGATTGCTGAAACACTTCGTCCAATACATTATAACGCCTCCACGGCTTAAAGGACGTGTTTGGTGTGACGTGGATTCAAACCCCCTCAACCTTCAGATTACAAGTCGAGCGTCCTAACTATCTGGACATATCGGGCCTCTGCAGTCTAATAACTTCTTTAGGATAGTGGGACATGCTCAGACTATGTTTTGTGAACCGGTTCTAACCGTTTTACCTGACTTAAATGTTTATGAGAGAGTCCTTTCTTGATCAATTTGGTAATTCATTGTGAAAAATATATATCCACCGTAGCTGTCTGGCGATGTTAATTTAAAGTTTTTTCCATCATGTCGACACATTATTTAGTTTTTATTTCGTTAAATAAGCTCAACAATATTATAATCAATCAATGATTATCACACTTACTCATGTTCTACACTTTCACTTAACCCACACAAAATAATAAAAATTTCATAAATATCCTGTTCCAAAAACCTAAAAACACACTAAAACATTCTATGTTATTTATGGAGATTAATCTGTCATAGAAACTGAAAGCAGAAAACAAAATTCTACACACAAGTAATTCTTATTAATACTGTTTATCATAATGAGAAAAATATAAGTCAAGTTTCTCCATATAATTAAATGATAATACAAAACCATATTGAAACTATTTGCTAAGCCTAACCTACACCGGAAAGACTTGTACGCTTGCAACTAAAACGTTCATATACGCTGGGTACTTAAGGAGATGTGCGAGGATAGGATAAAGAGCCAAAGGTGAAAAAATTGAATAACTGCAATAAAAAAATCCCGGTTATTGATATTTGATTAAGTTTATAATACTTTGTTATTTCAGAAGCACACCTGATGTTATTATAACTCAGATAAAATTTATCCGTATATATTAATAGGAGAACTAACCACATCTACCAGTAATGTTACACGGTATTTAGAAGTTATCTTTACATATATAATGTGTCTGTATAGTTTTTTACTTCCAGATTTATTCTCAAAGCCAATACAATAGAGTTGCTATTTTAAAACTAATAAAAATTCCCAAAGGTTCTTAACAACTAGTTTTTCATGACTTACATTAAAATAAACGACTTAACTTTAAAGCATAGTAATTAATGCTGAATTAATTGTACACAAAACTTTTTACCTTGATTGAATGTTGCTCTCCCAAGTAGTGTATTAAATTATAACTTATCCTACCGATATCTTTTATCAAGCAGCATATTAAAAAATACTTTTTATGATATATTACGTGTTTCTTTTGGTCATGTACAATGTTGTTTGTTTGTTGTTAAGCACAAAGCTACACAAGGGGCTACCTATACTCTTTCCAACACGGGTATCTAAACTCTATTTATAGCAGTTTAAATAAGCTGCACCACTGGAGAGCCATGTAAAGTGAGCGACAGTTAAACTTGACATATCAAGCTAAACTCCACAGTTTTTTGTTTTGTTTTTTTTAATTTCGTACAAAGCTACTCGAGGGCTATCTGTGCTAGTCGTCCCTAGTTTAGCAGTGTAAGATTAGAGGGAAGGCAGCTAGTCATCACTACTAACCGCCAACTCTTGAGCTACTCTTTTACCAGCGAATGGTGGGATTGACCGTTACTTATAACGCCCCAACGGCTGAAAAGACAAGCATGTTTGGCACGATGGGGATGCGAACCCGCGACTCTCAGATTTCGAGTCGCACGCCTTAACACGCTTGACCATGCCAGGCCTAAACTCCATAGGTCACCTAGAGTAGGTGGTGCCTGTGACAAATAGAAGTTTTTTTCTACCATGTAAATAGAAACTAGAGCACAAAAATGAAATTATGTATGTGTATTGCGCCAAACATGCTTCCCCTTTCAGCCGTGGAGACGTTATAATGTAACAGTCAATCCCACTATTCGTTGGTAAAAGAGTAGCCCGAGAGTTGGCGGTGGGTGGTAATGACTAGCTGCCTTCCCTCTAGTCTTACACTGCTAAATTAGGGAGGGATAGCACAGATAGCCCTCGAGTAGCTTTGTGCGAAATTTCAAAACAAACAAACAAATTACTTTTATACATTACAAGTAAAAATGTGATAATTTAAAGATCTGCAAATAGGGATAGTAAATAAACAGTAAGAAAACAGGGCTAGAGGTACTGTATGCATTACCTACTCGAACTATAAACCCCTATTTTGGCTTCATGTTGTTACCTAGAATTACACTTAGTGGAGTCAAAATAGGGATTTATAGTTTGAATAAATAATGATTCTGTACCTTTTACGGTCCCTATCAGTTAGTGGGTTTTTAAATTCCCAGTTTTTTATTTTTTATGCTCCGCTTTGGGCAAAAAATTATTTAATGTGGAAGTTAACTTTATACATTAATGATAATAAACAAAGCTCGTAATTAGTTGATACGGTTCATGATGATTTACTGTAGCTATTAACTGTTTGATTACATTGGTTTGATATTTGAAATACTGAAAGGCAGCTAGAGATTGTCATAGAAATTTGTTTGAAAATACAGAGAGCACTTCTAGCTTCTATGTAATTCTCTCTCTATATAATACATAACATCTGATAAATATACGCCTGGCCTACGACATAATCACCACTATGCCCATATAATATTTTACTTGTAAAACAGCAGCCTTTTAAAATAAAACATATACGCCTAAGAAATAGCTTGAAATAAACCTCCGTGCCTTTTAAAGTAATTATTCTACGAATGTATGTAATACAATTTAATATTTTGTATGGATGTTTAACTACTTCACTTCATACATAATATAGGGGTTTGCTACCAAAGGGCACCGACTGTACAGTGTACAAAGCTTCGAGTATGTACATGTTACAGTCATCTGCTGTTCACCCATTTTTGACTGGTAATTCCAGTTTCACCGTATATAAAATGTTTTTTTTAAAAAAACGCACATCATATTTGTAAAAAAAAAAAAAAAAGTGACAGAAGCTAATTTATAGGGTTAATGATAGCATTATTACACAATAATTAAAATGTTTTTTTAGCTTATCTAAAATATAAAAGAAACAAATCGACTTTTTAATACCCATACAACCTTTGCAGTTCTTTATTACGTATTACACAAAAGGTTTGGGTCCATTTTTCCAAGTTCTTTCCGTTGTAGGTCGGCAATAAAATAATTATAAGTACAAAAGAGACTGCTTTGAGCGGATTTTATTTTTTCAAGTACAGCAAAAGTGTGTCTTTTTGTGCATTTGTAGGTGTACAACCTCCAAACTTAATAGCAAAGGTTTTAAAGTGTTGTTCGAGCTAAATTTTTTACTATTTTAGGTGCAACTTTTAGCGATCCCTGTTATGAATCACTACATTATTTCAAAAGAATAGTTGTAAAAACACAAATTTACTCTTTGGTTATACTGTGTTGTTTTAAGATACTTTAAAAATATTTATAAATTATAACAACCTATATATTTTAACACATATAACTAAAAGACTTAAGTATCTAATTATTGTCTTCGACATTTGCTTTACCGGGTAAGTCTGAAGGCTTATAGCGCCAAAAAAAGGGTTACGATATTCCGTGGGGGGCAAAGCACTGGATAGCCTGTTACGTAGGTTTACACTTACAACTAAACAAAATAAGTAACAGGTTTCAAGTTAAGCGAGGTAGTTTTGTGTTCTCTTTAATCGTTTTCGATGTGAAAGACAATATAAAGATACTACGTTAGGGAATAAAAAAAACATTTCGTTTCTATACATCTCGCTTCCTTCGTCGATTTTGTTGTAATATACTTTTTTTCCACTTTTACTTCGTGTTATATTACAACAGATAGCAGTACATGCGAAAATAATTATACACAAACTCTGTAATACTAAACTTATTGAGACAAATCACTTTGAATTCAGGGTGAGGCATTTCGCGCCTAGGGTCTCACTTTGTTAAAAAAAAATCTCACTTTTTAACCACAATCCCGAAAGCAGAATGGTTGTGCTTGGCCTGTAGCTCAGAGCAATGGATTTAAAAATTCCAATGGATCAGAGAGAGTAAAGTTTGGAATAGCTGGCCTAATGCTTCACATTAGCGTGTCTAGCGGTTTTAATTTCTTTAAAGTATTAAAATGTTTGAAATGTCTCACTTAAACCATCAATCCATCTAATAACCTTCCGCCTTGAAAGTTTCTAAGTTAATATCTAAGTGGCAATTTGACTGCAGTTGGCTGTGACAGCTGCAAGTTTTATAAGCCCCGAATAGCAGTGCAGAATGGATTTACATCGAAATTGCGTGAAGCCGCATCTAAATTATCCTCAATGCTTTGGTAAAAGGGTCTTTAACAAATATTCTTTGATTCTTCAACATAGCAAATTATATTCTAGATCATAATAACAGATAGAAATTGAGGAAAGTAATGACAAATATGCATGAAAACTAAACAATATGCACTGAAATGAAAAGAGAGAAAAAATCGGAACAAACGCAAGTTTGAACATATGACAAATAAGAATTAAAAGAAAATGACTTGTCCTTAGATTAAACAACGAAATGTTACGTACACAGTAATACGTAACAAACAGCCTATGAGCCAATATTGTTGCGATCTTTTCAGGTTTGGTTTGAATTTCGCACAAAGCTACACAAGAGCTATCTGCGCTCGCCGTTCCTAATTTAGCAGTGTAAGACTGGAGAAAAGACAGCGAATCATCACCTCCCACCGTAAACTCTTAGGCTACACTTCTACCAACGAATAGTAGTACAGACTGTCACATATTACGACCACATGGTTGTAAGGGCAAGCATGTTTTCTATGATGGGGAATCGAACCTGCGACCCTCGGATTATGAGTCGAATGCCTTAACCCCCTAGCCATGACGGGGCTCGTCTTTTTTTGATTCAATGTATAAAGAAAAGTGTTTTGATTTAACCTCCGTTTACTTTCCCAATAACATTTAAATATTCGTTCAAAACTAAAATTATTTAATTTGTCGGAATATTTTGTATGTTTTATATGTTTCGAGCACATTTGCCTAAAATCAAACAAACAAAAAAATACACAGAAAATAATCGCAACTTTGACAACTTGAAAAAATTATCCTGAGGCCAGAAATTCGACTATATGTATGTTTTTTTTCTTATAGCAAAGCCACAATGGTCTATCTGATGAGTCCACCGAGGAGAATTGAACCTCTGATTTTAGAGATGTAAATCCGAACACTTACCGTTGTATCATGGGGGACGATTTGATTATACTTATGAAAAATCACCAAACTGATAAAAATACAATTATTGCACAAAACTCTTGCCAATAGTTCTGAAGTTTGGACTACGTACAGAACGTTTAAGGTATTTCAATCGGATATTAACACAGCTGCTTTCTGCATTAAATATCGCAAAAAACCCAGAAGGTTTAAATTTTATATTGGTGGGATAAAAAATATATTATTTCAGGAATTTACAAAGAAATACGTCATTAGTCTTTCCATGTTAATGGTTTGGTTTGTTTTGAATTTTGCGCAAAGCTATACAAGAGCCATCTGCGCTAGCTGTCCCTAATTTAGCAGTGTAAGACTAGATGGAAGGCAGCTAGTTATTACCAACCATCGCCAACAATTGGGCTGCTCTTTTACCAACGAATAGTGAGACTGACCTTCACATTATAACGTCCCCACGGCTAAAAGGGCGTGCATGTTTGGTGTGACGAGGATTCGAACCCGTGCCAGGCCCCATGTTAATGAGTTTCCTTTAGCTACATGCTGAATGTGTATTTTGTTTTTTAAACCACGAAGCCATATCGGGCTATCTTCTGTGTCCCCAGGGGAATCGAGCCCCTTAATTTTACTTTGTAAATACGAAGACTGACCGACGTCTCACAGAGTGACATAGTGCTGAGATCATTTAACTAAATATTAAGTACAGTAGCGGTCCACTGAAATTGTGACAACTAAACTCCGGATAAATTTCAAGATGAACGTGAAGTCACAAAGTTTTGTTTGTTTGTTGCTGGAATTTCGAAGAAGTTACTCAAAGGTCAACTGCACTAGCCATTTCTAATTTAGAAGTGACAGTATAGAGAGAAGGCAGATTGTCAACACTATCCACTCCAAAGTCTTGGGCAACTTTAAACAAATAATGAGAATAACCATAACACTATAACACCCTCAAAGTTTAAAGGACGAGCATGTTCCTGACGGGATTAGAACTCAAAACCCGTATTTGCAAGTTGAATGTATTAAGCACGAAGTCATGGGTAATGTTTGGTAATAAAATAATCCTTCCTGGTGATCGTAAAGGGATTAGTTTTTGAAACTCTAAAGACAGCCTTTGCACTAGGATTTCAGTCATAATTCAGAAGCCAGATTCTAACAACAAGGATGCTTTTGCATGTCACCTTGAATACCGAATCTTGAAATATTTCTCGAAATTTATACACCTGAATAAGTTTGATGAGTGCTCTGCGACTACAAAAAATATGTTTGATAATGATTCTTAAGATAAATTCCCGTATCAATTTGAAATAAGTGTTCCATTTTGACAAAACTGAGAGTATATATAAATTGCAGTAATTGAACAAACATCTAAAAATTGTAAAATCTTAATATTGGTAGTTCTTTGACAATTATTTATTAATATTTATTTTTAAAATTTATTAATATTATCTGTAACGTAAAATGAAAAATTATTTATGTTGTTCTTTTAACAGAAAAATGTCACAAATTATCTGATATTCAACAACAACTTAATCTGTTAACTGCCAAATATTTCGGCTGCTACGGCAACTCCGAACCACGTTCAAAATACAACTCTAATGCTTTTTAATTTTGTAACCTTTTTTTGACGCCATTTTGGATCGAAAGTGAAACAATATGTAAGTTGGTTAAATGCATGTATGGTGCTGATATCTAGCGTTGAAGTTAGGTATTATTGAGAACGAACTTTGGCATTTTGTTACCGATCGGCTTGGACGAGTTATCTTTTCTACGGCACTGAACAGGTTAAAGTAAGTTTTATTTAGTTTGTTTCGAATTTCGCGTAAAGCTACACGTGGACTATTTGCACTAGCCGTCTATAATTTAGCAGTGTAAGCTTAGCTTCTAATTTTGAGCTCATAAATTAGAAGGAAATAATTGTCAGTAACACTCTTTTCTAACTCCGAAGTTGCTCTTGTCTGTTTTATTGTTTGTAATTAAGCACAAAGCTACACAATAAGCTATCTGAGCGCTGTCCATCACGGGTATCGAAGCTCGGTTTCTAGCAGTAGGAGTCCTCAGACAAATCGTTGTACTACTGGTGTGAAGTGAAGTGAAGCAGAAACCCTTAGACTTAAGTACAGTTAGGATATATAATCGAATACGCTTGGTCCATGAAATAAGAGCATTTATTTGTATTTGTTCAACATATCATTAAACAAAAGATTTATTTCGGCCTTTTGCTATTGACGATAAATTGTATTAACACTTTTGTAATTCTTTATGTGTGTGTGTGTATATATAATATTCACGTTTCAAACCAATGTATACTTCCGCTGAAAAAGGTATGAAATGAGAAGCATTTTGCAGAATTCGAGAAATTGGAAGAATTATCATTTTTTACTAGTGAACGAAAAACGAACATACATAAGTTGAAAGTTCAAGAAAACATAACACCTGCTCTACATTGCATTAAAATAATCTCAATCTAACACTTTCGCATGTTCAGAAAAAATCTCATTAAATGATGTCATAATTTACAGTCACACATATCTGTACTGTTCTATAAATCAAAACGAATCAGACAGAGCCTCTCAGTAGAGAACCCCGTTTAGAAAAATAAAAATATTATGAAAGCATACATTAACGTTCACGTACATTAGAAATACGTTTGTAATTAGAAAGACTTAAAACAAATCTCACACAAAATATAAGAGAATACATACAAAGTATTTCGACATCATAATAAAATAACACAGAGAAAATCCTGAAATTAGTTTGATCCTTATGCTGTAAATAACTGTTGTTTGCTGTTAAGCATGACGCTACACACAGAAATATCAGTGCTTTGCCCACCACGGTTATCGATACTCGGTTTCTAGCATTGTAAGTCAGCATATATGACGCTGTGCCACTGAAGGGGAGCACTTTCAACAACAACAAATGTTTATGTAGGCATCATATTACGTCCTAAATGCCAACTGCTTAGAATTTGGGTAATTTATATGAATTTCTCAATAATCCTTTTTTATTTTTCTATTTTCTTTCACAAAATAAATGATTCTCAGAGCGAAAAGACATTACAGGAATAATGTCCTTATGAAGAAGCTTCTGTTGTAGCAGACATATATTACTGGTTGTTGAAGATAAGCATTCACGATATCAGAATATTTTTGCAGGTAACACATACAATTTTCAAATTTTAAAGTATATATATGTCTTCGTAGTAATGACAATATTTACGAAACATTCGATAAAAATTATAAATTTTTCTTTCCATAAATCCTGTTATTTTGGTAAACTACGCTGGAAGTTTGTTTGTTTGTTTTGAATTATGCACAAAGCTACACAACGGGCTATCTGTGCTCTGTCCACCACGGGTATCGAAACCCGGATTTTAGCGTGTAAGTCCGCAGACAACGCTGGAAGTTAAACAGTAATAATGTGTTGATAAAGGAACTTGTTATTTTCTCCCAACTCACAAAAATATGTAATATTTAAGCCTATATAGTATGTTTCAAATGACGTTCTTATTGCTGAAGGGCCCAGTATGGTCCAGATGGTTAGAGCGCTCGACTCGCAATCTGTGGGTCGCGAGTCTGAATACCGTCACATCAAACATACTCGCCACTTCAACCGTGGGGGCGTTATAATGTGACGGTCAATACTTCTATTTGTTGGTAAAAAAGTAGCCCAAAAGTAAGCGGTGGGTGATGATGATTAGCTAGCTGCTTTCCCTCAAGTGGTACACTCCGAAATTAGGGACGGATAGCGCAGATAGCCCTTCTATAGCTCTGCGCGATATTCAAAACAAACACAAACAAACCTCTTGTTAAAGAATGGATTAGATGCAATTCATAAAATATTAACAAGGTAACGTTAGAAATGTATTTAGGAACGGAGTAACAAAAGACCATAATATTACCTCGTATGCTCAAATTATTAAATCAGAGATATTCGTTTTCGAGATATTCGTCCTACGTACTTTCAGAGACATATAGCTTATATAAAAGATATACTTTGATTTCTCTGGTCTATCCAATACTTTAATAACGCTTTGTGTATTCCCACTATTTTCACATTCACCTTATGAATCTAAATGCTGGGAAACTCAGAGATGACGGACAGCAATGGAGACTCAGATTACCAAACGCTGTATAGTAAGCAGCCTGTGGACTTTTATTGTTTTGTTTTTTAATTTCGCGCAAAGCTACTCGAGAGCTATATGCGCTAGCCGTCCCTAATTTAGCAATGTAAAACCAGAGGAAAGGCAGCTAGTCATCACCACCCACTGCCAACTCTTGGGCCGCTATTTTACCAACGAATAGTGGGATTGACCGTAACTTATAACACCCCCACAGCTGACAGGGCGAGCATGTTTGGTGTAATGGAGATTCGAAACCGCGACCCTCGGATTACGAGTCGAGTACTTTAACCACCTGGCAATGCCGGGCGATCTATGTGGACGTTTATATTATCTTTAATAACTCTAAGAAGAATATTTAAATTACATGTTTAACTGACAAAATTACAAAAAAAACAACACAATCTCTTATAAAATGCATGGTTACAGAAGCAAGTGATTGAAGCTTTGTTTTCATATGCATGTGTGATTATACATATACACTCACATATATTGAATATATGGATATAATGTTTCATACATAAATTTATGTTCTCCCGGGAAATCAGCGGTAATTTTACGAACATTTACAGTGCTAAAATACATATAGTCTAAATGCTATACAGTATGCTTCGGAGTTATGCGTTAAGAAAACATTATATGTATATTATTCACGTATTATAGAATATGCGTAACTCTACTAAGTTCAGAGCAGTCAATAGCAAGAAATTACAGATATATAAAATTACGATACTGAAAAATAAAGATTATAATGTCTCACTGATTAAGTGTTCAAATATCATTTACGAACAGTAGCAACCAAAAGAGGATAACCTTCTTTCAAGGAAAACAAAACAAGTGAAAAACGAACAGGATAGGTTTGTAAAGAACAAAAGAAGTTAGACTGTTTCGCATCTGACCGATTCTTTAAAATGAACATAAGTCAACAAAGAACCATTGTTAACATGTTCAAAAAGTTATCACATGATAGCTGGTAACCAGTCTTCTACAGTACTCTTCGTAGCAGCTGTGTTTCCTTTGGACTAACACTTGATATATTTTGACAATTTGACAACACGTCATTAAATAGTCAAAGAAATAGTACTTAATAGCCACGCTCTTGCTATATAGACATGTAATTATTATTACCATAACCTTTTGGACATCTGAGAGACCGATGCTCTTACCTTCTGTTTTGCAGAATTAGAATGATAAAAGTACATATTTTAATATAAGGGCTCAAACAATGACCAACACATCATACAAGTGGATATTTATGATTTACTTATTTAGAATAAATACATAGTGAGCTGTCTGTTCTCTCTGTGTCCACTATGGAGTTCTTGCGGTGTTAATCCACATACATAGCGCTGTGCCAATGGGAAGTTACTTACTCACAAAAGGCTGGTTTAATTCCTTTATTTAGCACTTTTCGTGACCTTTGTTTTCTATCTTAAATATTTTTATAAAGTAATTTATCTTTGTTAATGTTTCACAAGATCTGATGTCACTTTATTGAATTGTTAGTTTATCGAATTTAATACTTTTATTAAATTACCCTTTGATCGCATCAACGTGGTCACTGGAATAGTAAAACTATTACCCTGTGCTCCTAAATAATTTCAGTCTCTCTATATTTATGAATAGTCTTTGAGTTTGACTTAAACTATGGGCAAAATGAAGAATTTATAATCAGTGGAGAAAAAAATTCAAATCTTCTAGCAAAATGAAGAAATTTCAACTGAACTTACAAAAGAAGTTGTTTGAGACTACAAAATAATTAATAAATGCCTAGTCGATTCCTTTGCTAAATGGACAAGATCTGATAAAGAAAAAGTACGGGTAATTTCAAGACGCCAGTTTTCCAGCATCAGGAAAGCAACTACAAAGAAACCTCTTTCACCGAGTAGAGATATATTCTAATAGCTTCTGATGTTCCAAAATCATCAAGAGTGTTGCAAAATTTGTTAAGCCTGTAATTCAACCACCACTGGGGGTAAGCATAAAACTCAGCGACTCATAGGCTCGCCAGTATCTACAAACCAGTTTTCAAAACGTTTTGTTTGCAGATGAGTGTCATGCAGCTCTTGATGGCCCAGAATGAGACATTAGCAAGGAGGAATAATGTTTTGGGTTTGTGTTTTCATTTAGAGCACCTGATGGTGTAAACATTACTTCTGAAGCGTATATTACATTTGTTAAGGGCAACGTAGAGCCTTGATACGAGAGCAAGTCTTTGGGATTCAAATTAAAGTCATTTTTATGTAGGATGATGCACCATCTCATTCTGCTCGTAGTATACAATGTTACTTTTTAAAAACAACCAGTTTATGGATTGGCTCCCCTCGTCTCCAGATTAAAACCCCATAGAAAACCTTTGGAGCATCATGAAACGTACAATTTATGCAGGTAAAAGGCGATTTAGACCAAAGAATGATCTCGAGAATGCTGTACTGTCATTTGGAAGAGACGTTAAAGCAAAACATTCAAAATCTAACAAACTTTGTCGATAATAGGGTCATCAAAGTAATGGCTAGAAATGGTAGTTATATCAATAGATAAATTATCTTCTTTTAATTCTTATGTATTAAGCAGTTTGGAAATTTCGTTTGGTTATTAAAGATTATTTGTATCAGTTTTATTTATAATTACCTCCATAGGTTGTTATTTTTGTGTCATAGACTCGTTTGATAATTTGACACTGTGCAATTGATGACAGTTTAGAAAACCTCTTGTTAGTTTGTTTGTTTTAGGAATTTCGCACAAAGCGACTCGAGGGCTATCTGTGCTAGCCGACCCTAATTTAGCAGTGTAAGACTAGAGAGAAGGCAGCTAGTCATCACCACCCACCGCCAACTCTTGGGCTACTCTTTTACCAACGAATAGTGGGATTGACCGTCACATTATAACGCCCCCACGGCTGAAAGGGCAAGCATATTTGGCGGGACGGGGATGCGAACCCGCGACCCGCACGCCTTAACACGCTTGGCCATGCCGAGCCAGAAAACCTCTTATAACTGTTATTTTTAGTGGATTTTAATGACAACTGCATAACTTGTGTATTCAAATATCATAATTAATCTGTATAAATTTCATATAAATGAAATATATACTTTTCGAGATACTCATAAAAACTAAAACATGCATCATAATTTAGCACACTGTATATATTATATAAACCATTGTGATCTAAATGAACACGTTGCTATTCCATTAAGACAGAGTCACAAATCCCCTGTACTCGGTTAACAGAAACAGTTCGTGAAAATAAAATATACTAATAGATTATATAACCCTATTTTATCCCCCCTTTCTTTTCAGTAAAATACAGATCTGGTACGTTTAGGGCCAAATTATGAACGTGACACTTTCAATAATCAAAAAATAAACAAATAATAACTGTTGTATAACCATTAAGGCTAAGGAATACCTCCCGTCTGTACTACTAACAAACTACTGTGACCTACATTATTTCTGCAATACGGTTTAATAAGATAAATAGAATTTCTCCACACTATGACACATCATTTTTATAAAACCTGATTACAATAAAAAAAACAATAACATTGAGCTAACTAAGTCTGTAAGACTCAAAATAACTGATGCTGAAATTAGTTGAATTATTATGTACAAAACAGGGTTTGTTGCAACTCAGCTATGTTATTCTAGATGTATGGTACACTCTGGGGCGAACTTGGAAATTCTTCATTTTTGTCGGTTTTACCTTTCTGGAAAGATGAGTGATTATTTTATGCAAAACGTTCCATCAATGCTTTTAGAGCAATGTAATTTGAGAATATTGGAGGAAGAAATGGCTTCTTTCGGGGCACGAAAACGTCAGTAAATTTCGAATATTTTTGTATTTTTAAATGTAAGCAATTTTTTTTTCGAAAAAGTAATTACCCTGTTAACAGCTACACTCTATTACAAAATTTGTGTCAAGGTAGCATTTTTACTTGCTGTACTTTAACGACAGGATACAGACGGCGAACAAATGGACGGTCGAAAAGCATTTGTTACCACACTGTGGCTGTAAAAGTAAGGCATTTTTATTTGTATGCATGACTCGAGTGCTATTTATATAGTTGTTTGAGAACAAATTCATAAATGTATTGTATAAGAAAAATTTAATGATTTGTTATCAAATTCAATATACAATTCTAACATTATTTTTTACTGTTGAAATTATAATTTAATTCTATATGAAATCAATCTTTAAAATTCCAGTTAAAGAATATTTTATAAAATTTGAACTATTAGTTAATTAGATGAAAATGAAGTTAATCAAGCGTTTTAATTGTTGTGATGCTGTCAAGATGTTATTATTTGAATTGTAGTCGTCTCAAGATCTGAACAACAAATTATAACTTACAGTTCTTTTAATATAACAAAATAGATTGAATTTTTCAAACACAATTTTCTCTGGTTAAAACTAGTTTCAATATTTCACTCTAATAATAAATTAATTGAAAACAACCAATTATATAATCTAATTGGCTTTGTTATTACTGAGATTGTTAGAAAATTCTCAAAACTACTGCGGCCTGGCATGGCCAAGCGCGTAAGGCGTGCGACTCGTAATCCGAGGGTTGCGGTTTCGCGCCCTCGTCGCGCTAAACATGCTCGCCCTCCCAGCCGTGGGGGTGTATAATGTGACGGTCAATCCCACTATTCGTTGGTAAAAGAGTAGCCCAAGAGTTGGCGGTGGGTGGTGATGACTAGCTGCCTTCCCTCTAGTCTTACACTGCTAAATTAGGGACGGCTAGCACAGATAGCCCTCGAGTAGCTTTGTGCGAAATTCCAAAAAAGAAACAAACAAACAAACTCAAAACTAGTGTTATTATTTAATCGAATATTACGATTAATTTACCACTCCTGTTATTTACAACTACTAGTACTCGGACTAATATATTATTTAATTCGAGAGGGTAGTTAAATCTTGATCTGCTTACAAGTTGTCTTGATTTTTTATTGTAAATTGAACATAAATTAACAACAGGAATCTTACCTTGTTTCGTTTGCAAATAATTTTCGATTTAAGTCATTATGATGACAGAAAATGCTTCTCAAATTTTAAACATGGATAAGAAAAACCTATTTTAACAAACATAATTAGAATATGCACCGAAGAATTTCATAATAGATTTTATTATATGGATCAATTTGCTTAATGATTATTCAATTAAGACTAGCAATGAAAACGATTGCATTTAATTATTTTAGTGGATTATAATTGGTAAGTTATTTGCTACAGTGTAATTTCCAGTTGACGAATTCACAGTAGGTACTTGAAACTACAATGCTTAAATACGTGTGTTAATCATGCTGGCAAAGTCTTAACTTCAGAAAAGGCACGCTAATTCAAGGAGATGAACGCAGTACATTTTCTAGTTCATAACTATTAGACGTCGCATATTCCAAAGCAACCCTTAGACGAAGCTGTGTGTTCAAGTTTATTTAAAAACAATAACAAAACAAATGCTTCTGAGATTTCACGAAAGTAAATTTTCTCCGGTTGTGATTTTTATAAAGAGTAACTAAGTAAATCAACAGTAAAGACGCTGAATTCCATATTAAGTTTTACGAAGACAAACATGTTGTTGAAACTTCTGCTTAATAAGCTGGGATTATAGAAATGACTAATTTATTAAGCAGTTTCAAATAAGCTCTCTTTGAGAAATCAGGATTCTGTTGTATATATATATATAACTTATATTGGGTTGAGGAATAATTCGTGAGCGTTTTTTCAAGTTAAAAAAATATATTCATAAATGGAACGCTTTCGCAAAATATTTCATGTCATTTGGTAGATAATTTTTTTTGCTCTAATAGATGGTGTGTTTGATTTTCATATTTCTTTAATTTTTGCTTTCTTTTTCAGCTCATTAAATGGAATGTCAAGTGGACAAAATCGAGCATTTTCGACACCATCTGCTTTTCGCATTTAATCGAGGTGTTAACGCCGCCGAAGCTGCTCGTGAGATCTGTTCTGTGTATGGCAAAGAAGCAATGCCTGAAAGTACCGCCCGCCGTTGGTTTTCGCGCTTTAAAAATGGAGGACGGGTCCTTCAGATCAAAATTCCCATTTTTAAAGCGCGAAAACCAACGGCGGGCGGTACTGTCAGGCATTGCTTCTTTGCCATACACAGAACAGATCTCACGAGCAGCTTCGGCGGCGTTAACACCTCGATTAAATGCGAAAAGCAGATGGTGTCGAAAATGCTCGATTTTGTCCACTTGACATTCCATTTAATGAGCTGAAAAAGAAAGCAAAAATTAAAAAAATATGAAAATCAAACACACCATCTATTAGAGCAAAAAATTATCAACCAAATGACATGAAATATCTTGCAAAAGCGTTTCATTTATGAATACATTTTTTAACTTGAAAAAATGCTCACGAATTATTCCTCAACCTAATATTTAGATTGTTCTAACACTTCACTTCCACTTTGACTCAAAATTTGGATTACCGGTTCAAAATTGTTCCACCAAAGTCGAAAACTAAATAGATAATGGTGATAGTATTCCTACAATGGATGTTCATATACACGAGTCTTCTTTTCTTGAGAAACGAGATTTTGGACTGAGTTTTTTTAACGTTTTGAATTTCCAGCAAAGCTGCATACGTGCTATACACATTAGTCGTCTCTAATTTAGAAGCGAAATATTAGAGAGAAAGCAGCTAGTCATTACCAACCACCACCATATCTTAGGGTACTCTCTGCCAACGAAGTGGAATTTACTATAACATTATAACGCCCTCACGGCTGAAAAGGCAAGCATATTTGATTTAACAAGACTTCTCACCTGCGACCCTCTAACCACCTAAAGGTTTGTGACATGTTGATTAATCATAACCGTAAAATCCCGAAAGATATCTCGATCCTTAATGAAACAGCATTATAGCTTATTACTGAAAGGTAATCAATACACCAAGGATTTCGACATAATTACTTTCGAAATTATTAGTAAACATATAAAAATGGCATAATTAACTTTGTTTTTTAAGAATGAAAAATACCTACCAAGCGTTCTTCTTTTATTCCAACTTTTATAGGAACGATGTGGAATTATTCATTATATTTATCCTACTGAAGTTCCGAATTCGGACTACCTACATCACTTTTCATTTTTTGACTTTTTTTTCACAACACAGATTGTCCAATTTCTCTGTAAGGTTTTTCAGCAATATATGCATTAAAAAAATTATTTTTACTTGAATGAAAATCTAAATCTCACACTAAATAATTTCGACCAATGAATTAGTTACACATAAAATTATGAATATTAAAGGGATAATCTACATACTACCCAAATAGAATTTTTTAATGAAAATTTGAAGTTAACTCTGCAATTGTTTTATAAAAAGTACTAAGTTTAACATCAGAACTACAATTAGAGAAAAAACCTTTGAATATTATTTCACCATATTCCCAATTATATACTAGAAGTCTCTCCTACTTTTGAGACACAATAAAAATATTTGTAAACTTCATTAACCTTTAAATCCAAAATTGTAACTACCCTAACCTAACGAACCACTACTGCGAGATGTAGTTCATCACATAAAGGTTTTTCATATTTCAGATACGAAATATTTTAGAAAAATAAAATAAACACAGCTTTATAGTAACTAAGCTTCCATTGTGCCCATTTCAAAAGCCGCAATTTCGTATTCGACTATGATTTTTTTAAACTTCTTTATGAGTGCCTTGTTGGTTTAATTATTTTGAGACTTTATTTGCTGCTACGTTACGTGGCTCAATTTTTGCATTTTGAGAAACCCTAGTTCATCGTCTTTAAATATGCTTTCATATGCCGTGATACAAAATGCACATTAAACACTTTCACAGCTTCTTAAATGCATTTTCAAGTGTTAAAAATAGTATAAATGCATGTTCAACTTTCTTTTTTGGGTAGCACGAAATCAGATAATAGCAACCAAAGCATGAAATGGTCATTTTATAATTAATCTAAATTATATACCTTAATAACACGTTAAAATTCACTTAAGAAATTATTTTTCTTTGGCCTTTTGGTACCACAGAATAGTACTGTACTAATGACAGATACACATCATATTATAAATATTAATCGTCTTCGATAGATACCTGTGAATATTCAACAAAAAACTTTTCTTATTAAACATTCTCTCGCAACATAAATAAAAAGTAAATTGCTATGCATTAATGATAAATTATACTTTTCAGCGTAGTGTATATATTTTTTACAGTACCGCAAAATAAATAAACAGATACACTGAAAAAAAAGTACAATAAATTCTAAAGATATTGCAACTGGAATCGCAAACATTGTCATATGTCTATCATAAGCTTAAATCCAAAAAAAACGCCTGAATAGAATTCAGACAATTGACTCGACAAGACATTCAAGTGAAAAATCATCTACTTCTAGCGTAGGAAAATTAATGAATATGTTTCAAAGTAAGAATTATAAAAGAAAACACCGGAAAATAAGAAACAGACAGAATTATTGTAACAGCGAACATTTTAATATCTGATGCAGTTACAATACTGGAAAACTAAAATAAAAGACATTACACTTCCTCAACTTCACGAACAGGGACTACTGATCACACTATTGAAAGTTCGAAAGTGTTTTATACATTACAACGGAAACACTACACCTATGGCAAGCACAGCTGGCATACATCTTTACAACAACAAAATAACAAACAAAGCAATAACCAGTGCTGAATCTGTGAATGAGCTTCATACAGTAAGACTGAGTGATTACAACGAATTTGTTGTGGAACAGTCCTACGAGGGTTTATGAGCCCCAAGCACTGGAATCTCTTACCCCAATGGCACAGTTCTTCTGCAAGTAAGATAAGGAAGAAAGCGTGAATCTTCAACTACACCACGAAGTAGAATCCAGTGCATAATAAACCCTCTAAGGTACTGCAACAGCTGTTCATTACAATCAATATTATAACAAGTAATAGCGTGCTACTTCATTAACGTAAAGGTACCATCAACTTCTAAACACATAAATATATATATTTTACATTTTTTGGGGATTAAAGCCTTTGGAATCATACATAATTACGTATTGTACTTTCTAACGCAATAACTTCAATTACGGTTATTTCACACGGAGACTCTTGACGAAAATTCACACAGTCTATTAGCAACTGCTTATCAATGTCATTTGTGAGCAATTAATTTCACGTGCACATCTCTTCTACGTTTTATACAGACTGCGCTTGTTTCATAACCATGCTTGTAATTATCGATGAATTTGAAATTGTTATTCATGACTCGACGATTGTAGCAGTCGATCAAAGTTATTGTCATAAATACATCAATAAACGGTATATTAACGACCAAAGCTAACAAATAAGTCACTCACATCGAGGATACACTCTTTCCTCTCTGTTTCACGTTTTCGAAATGTTTTTTCTTGTGTCATTTACACGCAAGTTGTTGCTACAGTGGCGGGTTCAGTGGCTACCGAGATCCATTTTGACACGATTTTAGGAGTGAAAAGTTCAGCAAATGTCTTCCTAAACAGCCTACTCATAGAACAATACAGGATAAAGTTCACGCCACTGTTGATTAAAGCCAGCATGTCCATTACCTCTCCAAAGTTAAGGTAGACGTTAAAGAAAAATTCCTTGCCCAGAATACCACTCAACAAGGCAAGAATGCCAGAAGGAAACTCGGTGATGAGGAAGAGAAGCAGTACAGCCAGAAGCATTTTGGTGGTGCGATCCGAGCTCTTGTCGCTGCTGGTTCGGTTTTTCAGCCTTTTCTTGCGCAAATCGGCCTCGTAGAGGACGTGTATGAGTCCAACGCTGAGTCCAGTGAGCAGAACGCATGGTACCAGCTTCGTCAATACGCTGAACACCCAAAAGTTGGTTTTCTCCAGAAGACGGTTGTTTCGAGTTGCGATGGCGCTAAAATTCACTTTATACTGTAAGGTGTTTTTGTTTTCTTCTGATATTGTAAACGTCAAATACATAGGTATGCAAAACAGTGCACAGGTTGCGTACGTGGAAATAATAGCACATTCAGCCCTGGGCATGGTACACCATTTTTTGCTGTTAGCTGGAAAGCTGACGGCCAAAAATCGCCAGATGGCCAATGTCACTGTCAGCCAGATAGATATGGTGTGACAAACAACAGTGAAATGCGCGTGGAAAAGTGTGAAAACAGCCCAGGCGTACGAATACTTCTCTTCCTCCAGCTGATTGGAGTGAATATATGTGTGAATGGTGAAAGGAACATAAGACGCCATAACAAACATGTCAGCCACAGCCAAACCCGTCAAAATAGCATTCGTTGGAGAAACCATATTATTCCTAGTAAGAACAATAATGTTTAGAATATTAGTCATAATTCCAAAAATGCAAATGATGAGACTTAGATATCCATGAATTGGAATGTACTGTGCCTTGAAGGATTGAAAGTAGTCACCATAGTATGGTTTAACTCTATCATCTTGTTGACTGGGCCAAGAAATGGTTCCGTTTGAATAGACAGTGCTGTTGAGATATATTAGTAACGATGCCAAATCAGAACTATTTATTTGGAATGCCATTGTTATGGTTTGGTTCGTACTCAGTTACTTGACCCCAAACACTTAAATTCTTTGAGAAGTTTGGAAAGTTAAGTAAATATTTTATTATAAATAATTTCGAAGATTTAATCAACACTTCACGTTTCTCTCCAAAAGTTATTTCAACCTTTTCTCGTTGTTTTTTTTTCTTGAATACCAACTGTGAAAATAAGTTCAGACCACTAAACTGTCCATATACTACTAGTACAAACAAGGTAATGTAATGCAGTTATTTAAAATGCACATTTTCTTACATATTATGAAACTGTAAGAAAGATCATATGGGAGACTGTCCAAAAATTTGAAGTTTCTGAGAAATGTTTGGTGCTGGCAAAAAGAGTAATTTGATTTAATAATCTGATTATTATAGTTTGATATGTTCTTTTATGATTCTTCAAAACTTTCACGAAACAGAGTGATACATATGCATGTTGTATAATAATTAGTTGAATATAGAAAATAACTTAATGATATTGATGAGTGATGTCACCTTCTCAAGCAACAGCGTCGGGAATTATAGTCGACCTTTCAATTTCATCACTTGTTTTTAAAATCTGTCTTCTGTGGGCCATGAGTAACATATCTTCAATGATCTCAGCTGACAAAAACGAAACCTGCGTAAAATAAAAAAGTACTTTACCATTTTATCAGTAGAATAAAATCAAAATACCATATAATTACGTACTTTCAAGCTGTCTCCCGTTCGCAAATAAATTCTAATTAGGATATTTTCTCACACATTTTATCGATGTATTTTTTTATTTTTCCTATAAAGTAAATTTGCATTTTATTCTTTAGGAAGTTTTTATGTGGAGAAAAAGTTTAAAACATCACAACAGTGAAAAATTATGTTAACTTGTTCTAAATGTTTTCTTGTCCTATGGAACGTATTAGAAATTAAAACTATTACTTAATTGTCTGAGTCGAAAACTTATTTCTCATTTATTTAATATGCTGGTAATAACGTGTCAGTAATTTTGTACTTAATTCGGTTTATTCTACAGTCTGGTCAAATACAAACTACGCATTATTTGATTTTCAAGTGCTCTTACGCCCACCGTTAAGTTTGTTTTTATCCTCTTCAAATTGAAATCAATAGTTTATGTTGTTGGCTGAGAAACAGAAAGGCAGGAGAGCTGAGCTTATACTTAGTTACCAGTGTAAGGTTTAGAGTGAAATACATGTAATCATCCTGTAACAAAAATTTAGATGAAAATTGACAATTAACACAGTCAAACCCAAAATTTTAAATTTTGTCAACAACAGATCAATCATATCAGTATTGTTTTTTACACCCAATGTCAGTAATTTCTGAGCAGAAAAAAAAGAAAAGCATTGGATCAATCTGTAAGGAAGAAAAGAAGATTACGTATGAAGAATATAGTGTATGTTTGTTTGTTGATTTTCGCACAAAGTTACACGAGGACTATCTGTGCTAGCCGTCCCTAATTTAGCAATGTAAGACAAGAGGGAAAGTAACTAGTCATCACCACCCAGCGTCAATTCTTGGGCCACTCTTTTAGCAACGAATAGTGGAAGTGACTGTCACATTATAACATCCCCACAGCTGAAAGAGCGACCATGTTTGGTGTGATTGGGATTCGAACCCGCGACCTTCAGATTAAGAGTCGAGCACCTTAACCACCGGGCCATGCCGAACCTACACTATAGGAAGGCAACTACATAACAGCCATATGTAAAAGTAAAATTCATAATTTTTTTTTCATTTGTTTGCATAAATTTTGGAACTTTTTGATGGTTAGCCCCCCAGTGGCTCAGCGGTATGTCTGCGGACTTGCACGCTAAAATCCGGGTTTCGATACCCGTGGTGGGCAGAGCACAGATAGCCCATTGTGTAGCTTTGTGCTTAATTCAAAACAAATTTTTGATCGTTAACAACTTACAAACTCACAAATATAACAAATGTTTGAAAAAGTTTGGATCAGCAATGTTGATTCTGTAGAAATCAATATTATACAAACGTATTCAGAGTTTCATCGGTTCTTAAGAAAGTTTTTGAGCTAAAATTACTAACTACTTATATATGTACAAATTAAATTTTACGATTTACTTTGAAAAACAAGCATTTGTATGGGTGTACAAGCTGCAACCTATGCTACGATACTTACACGTATAGTTACTTTGTTTACCTTACTTAATTTTGATTATTAATCTTTCATATTATCTCACGATAATTCATCGTTATATCTTAACAGTTTCAAGAATTTATTCAACTGTGTCATCAACGGGTATAAACGAATACATATTGATATCATTTATCATATGCAACACGAAACCATTTGTCTCTCATACATGTTCAAAGTGAGCTACCCAAGCCTCGAAAAGTCACGCGACATGCATTAATAGTTTGTTTTGGGATAAATACGCAAGGTTACTTTAGGATATCTGCGCTTATTTTGAAATGATAAGAGTATCCGAGTTTTGCAGAAGCAATACCAAACAGCCAACTCTTGGGCTACTCTATAGCTGTACAAGAGCAGGTATAGTGAACTTGGTATTATACGTGATATTTTGCGGCTATGTAATGTGAAGAACTGAATGGTGGCCAATGACACGTTTTCCTTCCTTCGCCTATCCAGTTTATAGATTTTTCTCATCGTGACCAAAACGCACGCGCTCACCAACAGTATGGTCGATATGTTTTATTATGATATAGTTCCAGCTTATCTCTGTTTGTTTAATTTGTATTCAGGGTTACTAATGAGGAGTGAAATACTCTGAAACTTCTATAATCCAATAACACACGTTGATCAAAGTATACACCGAACGGGACTTCTATTGATCCAAGACGTTTTGGAATACTAAGTTGATTCACTATCAAAAAGTAAGCCTGTAAAATGGTAATATAACTATAAAGTCCCAAGGAAAAAAAATCAATAGGCCTAATATTTGTGATAAAGGTTAAATTTGTTTGCAGATGTAATTTTTTTTCATATTATTTTTATTTCGCACATTATAGATTTCAAATCGCAGGTGGACAAGTCTAACATATTAGGTCTATAGGTTTATCACAGTTCGCTGATTTTTGACATTCAGAAACATGGTATTAAGAAAAGAAACTATCTTTTAATAACAATGGAAACTATGCAAAAAACAATTAAATTGTATATAAAACGCATCAAGTTTCTGTAAGTGGCGTATAGCCTGTGAAAAAGACAGACGTCACTAAACATAAGATACATTAAAGAAAGTTTTATCCTTAGGTGATACTTATTCACTATCAAATACCAACACAGTACCATAACACTATTAAATTACTAGTACCCTAAGTGATGCTACTATAGAGTAAGTTCATTGACTGGTTCATGTCAGACAATATTTGCAGCGGAGCACCTATTCCAGTTCTGGATTTCTAAAGAGATGTGGAAATCTAAGATCAAACCTCACTATCAACCGCGTGCATCACCGAAATGAAGGCAATTGAATGTGATGGTAGTCATTTGTCCAGAACTAAGTTTACACTAGTTGCGTTCAAATGTCCAGCTTTATAAGCCAGCTGATTTGAAAGACAGCGACTATATTTTTCTTTCTTTAGTTCATACGTATACAAGCTTTATCTCACATTCTTCATTCACTACAACCAATATGGAACGCAAGAGTACTTTGCTGAAAAGTTTTAAAATCCTTGTACTCCAGCGAATGGCCTTCTGTGGCATAAACTTTGCTGCTAAATTTTATTCAAAGTTCGTACGAGTTGAATATATGGCAGAAATTACAGCAAACGGCTGACTTTAAAGATAACACAGGCCTACGTTCAAATGTTTACACGTCCGATGGGCAGACAAAGTGAATACAGCTCTTCAGTGTCATCCACCGCTAAACGTAAAGTTACTTTTACGTAAAGAAATAATGGGAAATGATACTTTTATATCGTACCCATGACAACAAAATGAGAAAAGCATTTATGTTACAACGAGCCATGAACCATGAATTCTCAGATGTACTGTCCAGACACCATAATCACTAAGCCATTCCCAGTTCAAAATGGCAAATGAGACCATATTTTTCCCAACAAACCAAGTATCTCCAAACAGAGCACTTAGGAAAAAAACACATCCTGTAACAATTAATTATATACAAAATTTTAAGCGAGGATAGTCATTGAAACAACCACACATTATTGTAATGCATGAAGTAACAGCTTAGAAGGCCAAATCGTGATTAAAAACACGAATATATTTATTTTTAACAAATGTAAAATTTTATTTTAAAATGGGATAAGTAAACTATATGTTATGAAATATTGAAAGCAGCTTTCTCTAAAAGTCAAAAATACATTTAATTGTAAGAATAGAAAGTATGTGGTTCCAAAAAGATGTTCAGTATCTAAACAAGTTATAAAGTTACCATGACACATATAAATGTATATATTTGACTACCGTTTGGCTGCTTTCATGTCATTTATAATCTTATAAACTGATTACTTTTAACTAGCATACATTTCTGGTTTGCTTTTGGATATTTGTGCAAAGCTACTCTAGGATATTTGCACTAGACGGCCCCAATTGCTTCCTTAGGTCGTAATTTAAAATAAAGATTAATTAAATTTAGTAACTGAGTAAACAATGCAATATAACCTCGGATAAAATTCTTATAACTATATGTATGGATTAAGTGACTTTAAAAACTTGCATGTTTTTCTCATATATTTTCAAGCACATGATCATGAGTTAAGCCTATAAAATGGTAATATGACTATGTCCAGACATTTCATTGCAGTCTCCAAGAAAACAATATTAAAAGTATGTTTTATATTTGTGATAAATGTCAAGTTAGTCTGCATTATATAGTGATGGATTGTACACATTAAAGAAATGTTTTTTTGCATCAATAAACCCTAATATTCCATGTACAAACTGCTACTTTATCATGAAGTTTCCCCTTCATTCTCTGAAAATTCAAAGTTTTTTATTGTTATCTTGTTCAAACGCTAAATCAGTTGTTTTTCTTTGGAGCTCACTGGTTAATAAAACTGTTTCAAAAGAACTGTTAAGAACATGTGTATGTCATTAATCAGATATTCGTGAATGGAATGCTTGATTTTATGACGTTCAAATAATTTTTATTGACAGTAAATAATTCATGTCATATCACTGAACACATTAAAGGTTTACTTAGTTATTTTTACGACTTGATTATCTTCTCCTTTCCTCACGTGTACAATTTATCCACGATTTAAAGTATATTTTGATAAGCAGCTCCCAAGATTACTTTAACTTTTGTTTAATATCTCACTTATCTTAGGTCGTAATTGGAAGTTTCTTGTCTCGGTTAAAGGACTTTTTAAATTTTATAACCAAGTGTCTATAGATGTTAAGTTTTTTACACTTTAAGTTCCTGAACATTTTTAGTATGGCTGATGTAGAGTACTTTTACGAAGTTAAAGAACACCAGTTTCAGCTGAAATTTACAATACCAGTCACGTATTACTTACACAAAAATAAAAAAGTTACATGGTAATGGTTTGGTTTGTTTCGAATTTCGTGCAAAGCTACACAAAGCCTATCTATGCTAGCCGTCCCTAAATTAGCAGTGTAAGACTAGAGGGAAAGCAGTTAGTCATCATTACCCACCGCCAACTCTTGGACTACTCTTTTACCAACGAATAGTTGGAGTGACCGTTACATTTTAACGCCCTTACGGCTGAAAGGTCGAGCATATTTGGTGCGATGGGGATTGGAACCCAAGATCTTCTAATTACGAGTCGTGTGCCTTAACCACATGGTCATGGTGAGCCTTACAAGGTAATGTGGAGAAATTTGAAACGATGCAAAGGTAAAATTAAGACGTTTGTTTACCTGTGTGTAAAACATAAACAAAAAATAACTATCTCTGCGAATATTAGTTTCGTTTCCTAATATTTAGTCCTGTGGTATCAATTTCGTGTACAGTGTCTGCAGCATACATTTTCATGTCGGTATAATTATTATGCGTCTTTCTATTATCCACTTAAAACAAGTGAATTTGTTTTATAGGTTATTAGTTACTATTTGTTTCTAACCTGTATGGTTTGAACAAACGTTTTCATTAAAAGCATACTTGAGCACCATGGTCTTACTGAGTGGTTACTTAACTCATAGTTGCAAATGTATAAAACTGGCAGGAAATGTTACGTTTGTGTCGTAAACATCACGAACACACAGTCGGACTTGACACAAATACCATACTTTCAAGATGGCACTAAATGTCTTCTGTGTGTAAATAAAAAAACTGTTCGTTTGTTTGTTTTTCAATTTCGCGCAAATATATACCAGCTAGCCGTCTCTAATTTAGTAGTGTAAGATCAGAGGGAAGGCGGTTAGTTATCACCATCTAGCGCCCTTGGGTTACTCTTATCAACAAACAGTGAAATTGACCATTATATTATAACACCCCCATGGCTGAGAAGACAAGCATGTTTGGTATGACGAAGATTCGAAGCCGTGACCTACAGATTACGAGTCAAGCGCCACAACTATCTGGTCATGAGAGTACAATTTAACAAAATGTCGCTGTTAGCACACAGGTTTGCATCATGTTGAATCTATCAGTAATGTTTAAGTATGTGTATGTAATTACATTATACTAAGACTGCTAATAATTAAATCACGTCATTATCTTCCAACTGGGTACGCATTTCCATAATAATATTACGGCATTTTCACTACATCTCCTTTCTTTACAGGCCACAAGAAACAATTAATGGACTAATAAAAACGATAAGTTTAAGTAACTATCAGTCTTACTGTGATGTGGTAGTACATTGCCAATAAATATCATAACCACCAGATAAGACATTTTACAATCTAACTGCGGAATTTAGTGCAAAATATGCAGTTAGAAATGATGCTTATTGCTCAAAAAGTCTAGTTTGTTCGTTAGCTTCTAATCTTGAGAAGTTTATAAGACTTGTCGATATTAATGAGTGGACTTATAATAAAAAAACAGAATACGTTTATAGTTTATACTTGATTTCAGGTTGCCAGAGGAGGGGTAAAAGAGCATAAGCTGGTCAAAAAAACAAAAGTTCCACAAGACTGAAAGCTTCTACGAATCAAGCTACTATTTTATCAGTTGTTAAAGTATCATTAGTGGGTTAACTGCAATAACCCAGCGTAAACTTTCCGTAGTTTGTTTGTTTTTAATTTCGCGCAAAACTACTCGAGGGCTATCTGTGCTAGCCGTCCCTAATTTTGTAGTGGAAGACTAGAGGGAAGGCAGCTAGTCATCACCACCCAGCGTCAACTCTTGGGCTATTCTTTTACCAGCGAATAGTGGGATTGACCGTTACATTATAACGTCCCCATGGCTGAAAGGGTAAGCATGTTTATCGCAACAGGGATGCGAACCCGCGACCCTCAGATTACGAGTCGCACGCCTTAACACGCTTGGCCATGCCGGGCCATTTCTCAGTGTAAGATTAGAGGGAAGATAGTTAGTCATCACAACCTATCGCCAACTTTTGGGCTACTTTCACCAACGAATGGTGGGATTGGTAGGTTACATTATAATGCCCCCATGAGTGACAGGTGGAGCATGTTTGGTGCAACGGGGATTTGAACCCGCGACCCTCAGATTACGAGTCGAACGCCTTAACCCACCTGGTCATGCCAGACCAAACTTTCGGTAGATGTTCCAAGCTGTACTGATGTAAATAAATCAATTGTAACGATTATTAGAGTCATCTTAGTCTTTTAATAATTTCAACCTAACAGTAAGTCTCACAGTAAGGGTATTGTGATACCTAGACCGGTTGTAACACATGAATAAATCTTGTAGTGTTGTTTCGCAAATTATATCATTGTGACAACTAAAATGCTATTCTCATAATTCCCATTATACTATTTTTCCAAAAGAGCACTTTTTGCCTCCGAGACTACCACTACCAGTGAAAATGTGTACAAAGAACAGAGTAATTTATATATGTATAAATTTGTGTGTTTGTCTGTTATCTAACTATTCCTAGATCGCTGGATCAGTCTCGATCAAACTTTGTGGGGTTATAGTATGGAACAAGGGGTGTTAGTGATGGGTTTAAAACCTCCGCTCCTCAATTTTGCCGTTATTGAGAATTTATTATATTTTACTTTAATTAACCTTAATTACATTCACAGATGGTGTTACATCCATACACTAAAAATAGAAATAAATTAAAATTTCTACAAAACAGCACACATGTGGGGAAAGGCACATAAGCGTCTTTTGTATCTCAGATTGCGCTAGTACTATCTATGGAGAAATGCAATGAATAATAGCCCCCAGTATTGGAATACCGCATAACTCAACTGAAGTTTCTAAGGCTGATATGAAAAGAAGTTTCCTGAATTATAACTACTTCCTACTCTGACTCGTGGCGTTTCAACTTCGGCGAATAAGACACTCCTGCGACCAATGACCGTCAATTAATAAATTAAACCAAATATGTATTGTGGAAGGACATTAAGAATTGAGTGTCAATGCGGGTAACAAGAAGCATCCCTACCGCCGCTACTGAGTCAACTTAGTTCTTAAAGCTCATGCAAAACATTTAGTGAGGTAACAATGAATACTGTATTAATATTATAATGTTATATATTAATTTTATGAAAGTTAGGATTTATGTGTTATTTATCATAGCATTCAACCTACATTTTTAAAGTTCATTAACCTGACGAAGGACGAGAACCTCAGCCTGTGTGAAATGAAAGAAACAAAGTACACACATATAACTTTCTACTCTAATTAAATAGTAAAGAAATAATAACTGTATGAAAGACAAAAAATGAAAAAGGAGTTAGATTTTTTTGTGTCGGTAACGGGACGTGAAGATCAAATTACAAATCCACGCTAATTCCTGGCAGCCGGTCAACACTACGTACAACCAATTCTTAAACTATAATTTATCATCACATTATAGCTAACCCTTATTAACAGGTCGATCAGGTCATGAAACAATAGTGTGTCTGACAAAAAGCATTTGACGCGAAGCTAATATAAGCTTTAAAGATCGTTCGTCTTTGAAGCTTGGATGAAGCGGCACTGTTTAATGACCTGCCAATTTAGAAAATTCTATGACATTAGACTTCACTCAATCACAGGTATGTAATAATACGTTGCTTTAGCAAAATAAAAACATATACACTTAACTAATGTCTCTTCATTTATAGAGAAAACGTAATTCTCCATCGAAGAAGTTCATTGATGAAAGTTAGACAACCTAGTAAAATCCTGATAGTATTTGTCAATTGTCCAATGATTAAAATAGAGTACTGGTGAGAATTTGTAGGAGAGTTTTCACTTGAATGGTTGTTGTTGTTTTGAATTAAGCACAAAGCTACACAATGGGCTATCTGTGCTCTGCCCACCACGGGTATCGAAACCCGGATTTTAGCGTGTAAGTCCGCAGACATACCGCTGAGCCACTGGGGGGCCACTTGAATGGTTCCACTGCACAACTTCTAACGCTGGCAAGAAAAACACTTTTACGAAAAAGGCTTTATTCACATAAGCTTTCTACAGCAAAGCGATGAAAGCCGTTGGATAATTATTTTGAAAATTACAAAACTCGTATCTGAATGTCAGCCTTATTGTTATGCGCAACGAACATGTAAACAAAGTAAAACTAGACCTTAACCTTGCCACTAAATGCTTTGGATAACACACTCATGCCTACCTCATTTTGTGCCCGAGTGTGATACAAACTCCTACTCTCACACAGAAATATTAATAAAGAGCAAAAAAAGAGAAAGCAAATTGATAAGAAATAACTGCATATTCAAACACATTTTTCCAGTAACATTAGTTTTGATACAATATATTAACAAAATAATGTGAAAATAGTAAATCTGTTCAAGCGATCACAAATATTCGTCCAATTTAAAAACTACAGGTCACTAGTTTTTCTTAATTTTGAAGCCTGGGTTTCTGATTAAGTCACATACATCAAAATGATTATACAATTTACAGCTAAGATACGTTCAAAATAATTATACCATATGTCGCTTTTCCTTTCGATATAAAGTTAACATACAAGGGACGTCTTAGGAAAAACTCATATTCGTGTAAAGAAACTGCAACGTTTTTTAATGATATATAACATTTATTAAACATTTATGTTTTTTTTTGTTTTTGGAATTTCGCACAAAGCTACTCGAGGGCTATCTGTGCTAGCCGTCCCTAATTTAGCAGTGTAAGACTAGAGGGAAGGCAGCTAGTCATCACCACCCACCGCCAACTCTTGGGCTACTCTTTTACAAACAAATAGTGGGATTGACCGTCACATTATACACCCCCACGGCTGGGAGGGCGAGCATGTTTAGCGTGACTCGGGCGCGAACCCGCGACCCTCGGATTACGAGTGCACGCCTTAACGCGCTCGGCCATGCCAGGCCATTAAACATTTATACAGCGTACTACATATTAAGTATTTGTAAAAAGCAGAGTCGAATATTATAATGGAAAAGTCTGTTTTTGAATTTTGCGCAAAGCTACACGAGAGCTATCTGCGCTAGCCGTCCCTAATATTGCCGTGTAAAACTAGAGGGAAGGCAGCTAAGTCTTCACCACCCATCGTCAACTCTTGAGCTACATTTGTACCAATGAATAGTGGGACTGGCATGTCACATTATAATGCTCTCACGGCTGAAAGGGGCGAGCATGTTTGGGGTGATGGGGATTCGAATCTGCGACCCTCAGATTACGAGTCCAGTGCCTTAACCTCCTGGCTATGCCGGGCCTTAATGGAAAAGTGGAAACCTTCACTTGAGATGTACGTTTTCAACTAAAGATTCGTAATAATATTAACAAACTACCTGAAAGTTTTTTTAGGGTTAGCTAACTTTAATAAAATAAATTTGGTTATAATGGATTCTAATTAAAAGAGACGTACTTGGTTGGTGATTTAATGACAACAGTCGCCGAAAGCAGGCATCTACAGGATTAACCACAGTCTCAGACTAGCATTCCCATTAGCACGCAACCTCCAAACATGCTCACCATGCCTCAAGGATTGTATCTTACTCGATATTATCAAAACAAACTTTTTGTGCAATTTTATTTATAATTAAACTGAATTTCTTAGTATCTGATTAATATTCCGTGCTATTAGGTAATTAGTTTTAATAACTTATTCTAATATTCCTGTGATCACGTGCACTTAAATAAAAACACTAAACGTTCCTACAACTTCTTTAAAATATTTCCCTTTAAACATCTAAATGAAAACCAATCAAGGGCTGATGTGAAAATAGTATAAATTTTAAAATATGAACTTACATCAAGAAACGTATAAGAAATGACTTTATACTGTGCGTTAAAAATGAAAACATAATTATATCAAGTAACAACTTTCAGAAAATTCACTGATGAAACGCCATTAGGTTACTACGTTCTTCTTCAGCTCAACTTTGAGTGCAGGAAAAACAAACAAACAAAAATAAGAACCACTGAAAAAAACCCATCTGTTCACGCAACGTTCCTCATCTGTGTGAAGTGGCACTGTACGATGATGTTCTGAACAAATGGCCAAACTATATGTGTATAGAAAATGTGTATAACACTGGGTCTACCGGATGGCCAACAGAGAAGAGGACATTGCAGGAAAAACCGATTATTGTTACAAAAAGTAAAATACTGATCGCTTACAAGGTACGAGAAAAACGATCTATAAAGTTTCATAGTAATCATAACATCTACGTTGAAAATTGAATTTTGCAAGCAATTATTTTCATATAGACAGTGATATCTAACTTTTTATCAGTGCCAAACCTTTAGCTCGAATAAAAATACAGTGATTATAAAGAAAAAAACAATATTAAAATCAATACATCTGAAACATTACTTGTTCTAAAGGCATACAATTTTGACAGAAACACATTGGGAATGTGTGTGTGTGCGTGCAAAACCACATGGAGCTATCTGCTGTGTTCACCGCGGGAAATTGAACCCCTAATTTTTGCTTTGTAAATCCGTGGACTTACCGCGGTCTCAGTGGGGGACGACACACAGGATAAGTTTCATCCAGGAGAATTTGGAAACGGTAAAGGGTGAATCATAATTTTCTTTACATAATAAGCTTAGCAGTATGCTTTTTGCTTCTCTCAAGTCGGTATACCAATGGTCTCCCTAAATAAAGCTTCTGCAAGCATAAGTTCTCGTAAACCTTTTTCATTTTACCATAGAATATCTTACACATCGAAACAAATTTAAACCAAATCTCAAGTCGCGCTGTTGATTATGAAAAAATTAAAATAAAAATGTTAGTTATCTCAAAAAAGGTGATCAAGGAACACACCATAAAAAGTCCAAATTTTCCTAAATAAATCTTGGGAACTTGAATCTGTTTGAAACAAATAGTTTTAAAGACATAATCATCATTAATATGGGATCTTGATGATTGCTCTGAAAATCTTTTCTCAAGCTCTACAAAAAAAAAAAAAAATGAACTTATTCGACATCCTGCATTGAGTACACTTTGTACATGCTAGACGTGAAAGACATTCTTCTTCTGTAAAACTATTTTTGGTTTGATTTGTCTTGAAGTTCGAGCAAAGCTACTCAAGGGCAATATGCGCTAGCCATCCCTAATTTAACAATGTAAAACAAGAAGGAAGGCAGCTAGTCATTACCACCTACCGCTAACTGTTGGGCTACTCTATTATCAACGAAGAGTGGGACTGAATGTAACATTATATTACAACGTCCTCACGGCTTAAAGATCGAGCATATTTGGCGAGTCAAGTGCCTTAAACCACCTGGCCATGCCGGGTCGTAAAACTATTTTAGAACAAACTTAGATATTTTTTGTGTTAAAATACCGATTTGATTTTTTTTTTCTTATAATTTACAGAAACATAAGCAAATGCTTGAAGTTGCACTGAATGACAAGAAAATGTAACATATACAGTGAAGAGAATACAGGTGATCTAACCCTATCACTTTAAACACAAGTCGAAACTTGGCTAAAATTTAATTTGTGAAACATCATAATATTATTCAAAATTCGGGTTTATAATTACTCTTATTTTATATTTTGAATACCAGTTTTTGTGATTTTTTGTTTATTACATTCTATGGTGAATGCACATAGAAATATCTATGCCACCATGTTAATAATTAATTTTTAAATATTAATTTGTTTTAATTTATTCTAAACTCTTAAAACTGATTCCTCATTAAATAATTAGCAAACTTGAATGTTACTTTAAGGTACGATTTCCCTTTAACTAATAACTATGATTTCTCGAATAAATGTTGAAAACTTATGAAAATCGTAAAACTTTTAACAGCTCTACAGATATATATTTTACGTTGTTTTAATTTTCACACAGTAATTGTTAAGTGATTCATAATCCTTGTGAAAACTTAAAACTGAAAACGTTAGAATGCTCTTATTTAGTGAAGAAACTGGAATATAAATTTGTATGTGTAATAAGAATTGCTATTAGCCTGAAAGAAGCTTTGTTATCTTCTAATTTTAATATTTTTGTCTCCAATGTTTACACAATTAGTTTTAGAAAGCTTAATGAAAATTGCACCTCAATATTTTCAAGTACCATAATGAAAACAATTTTAAAAGAAGTGATAGTTTGGAAATAAACAGTGCCTACAAAAATTTTAAGAACGTATTTTCTCATCCATTTAGTTATATAAACTGAAAAAAAATGTATCGACTTTTTCTTAAGTGTACTCTGCCAAATTCAGGTCATTTTCGAAATCTACTTGTGCGAAACAAATGAAAGTTTAGAAGATATATCTTAATTTCTCTCAAATCGGAATATTATAATAAAGCTTTCATTACATATGAGACTTCAATGCTTTCTTTAACATTAGGAGATGTATCGTAAGAATTTACATCTCCTCTGGTAAGCTGTTCGGACATTTTAATAAACGTATCCAAAAGCATCTATCTATTTACATCGCACTTTACATTGCTGCCATGCCTGGAGTTGATCGCAAGAGGTAATTTCTTTAAATATTTGAATTTTGTAATATAGACAAATGACAACTTGAAATAACACAAATAAAAATTATTTCAGTAAGCAAAAGATGTAATGTTGTTATATTGTAAGTGAATATGATAGTGGATCTCTGGTTTATTCCATAAATCTAAAGGAAAATAAACGATACACACTCAAACCTTCTATACTGATTTAAGAATCAATACAAGCTGCAACTGAAAATTTTAAAATTATTTTACTAATATCTTAGAAAACTGAACATTAATTAAAACAACAACATAAACAAATACTGTTTTTTATGTGTTAACACACACTTGAAACAAATTAATATATAATTTCAATTTTTTCATATCTTAAAATACCACAAAATTAATAAAATATTTTTTACTTGATGCCTCAAGGATAAAACTAACACTTTACTGTATTTTGTACTTACTAGGTATAAATATGAAGAAACATACCTTAGTTGTACTGATCCCATTTTCAGTCCAAACTTCGGGTGCTTGGATCTTCCCTTCAGGCTTCAATGCTAGATCATAATATGTGAAGCTCGAGAAAGCCTAAAGCCACGGTTTATAAGTTATCTTCAAGGACTGCCTGATACAAATATACCTAATGTGTACTCGGTTATCGAAAGAACTGGTTATATTATTCTTTTTCCTTGTGTTAAGAGAGATGCGAACGAAGCTGCGACCTTCCCTAGAGTAGGACCCGATGTGTCTACACTCGGAGTTATCATTTGCAGTGTATTTAGAGATCTGCGAGTTCGAGGCACTGACATGCGCGCATGATTCCTCTATAAGCCAATCACAGTTCTTCTCGCCAAGCCACCTGTTACATCTTTTGCCTTACAAGCAGCCAGCAAGCGCCAGAAATAAGAAGGCATGCTTTATAGAGGCGACGCCTGGCGTGAAGCAAAGAAAGAAGCTAATACTTACAAACATTATGCAATAATATTACATCTCAATGCATATATTATCTTGCCTTTCGTAGTGTCTAAAGGGTCTTATAACAATTTTTACGTTATCTATGATCAAAAGAAAACATACAGATGTTATACATGATATTTGTTAATAGGCTGTGTTCATACTTTTCAAGAATGTAACTGTTTAAACACTTGCTTATACAGCACAGTCTTCAGTCATGGATCTAGACATTAATCGTGTGATACATTATCCTAAATATTACATCACATGATTATTACAGTTACATAAAATGAATAGTCTTCCAAAGTCTTGAGACAAAAAAACAAAAATACAGCTTAAACCACCTCAATGTCATTTATTATTCGACAATGAAACACAAGCACTTAAACAAAATCCCAAGAATAAGGCAACAGTTGTGCAGTTAACTTTAACACACACTTGAAGTTCATTCCTTTCATCCTAAAATTGGTAAATGAAATATTAATATATTCGTACACTTCACACACGTGTCTCCATTTTATGTGTAGTGTTTTGCGCATGTATACACAACAAATACCTTGACTTTTATCATGTTATAATAAAGCATCTGTAATTGTTTAATTCGATATAGCACAAGTTGTCGATAGAAATCAAAATATTCATTTCAAGAGATCAACATATATATTTTTATTAAATTAAATAAAACTACTTGGAAACTATATATTGTTAAATTTAATTTCAAAGACATATTTATTCCCAGAAATACAATAGCCTAAAACTGATGATTTTTAATTCTTTCTTCTGAATTTCTTCGTTAAAAATTTCAGTTCAAAGATTTTTAAAATTAACATTCCAAATCTTTATTCTGTCTGCTACAAGTCACTGATTGGCAGGCTTTTTCAACCAAAACGAAGCTTAAGAGCTAGGAGGAGTTAACTGATAATGGTCAAACAAACATCAGATGTACAGCGCAGTGCAAATGAAATACAACGAAACAAATAATAACAAAAATTATCTACAGTGAAAAACATAACATTCTTTATAAACGTTTTGCAAATCGTAGATGATATATTTACACACCACATCTTGCACTGAGTTATCACATTATTTTACAAATTATTAAATTAAATCTAAATGCGGTGCATTTGTATCATGTGTATCAAACACATTATTCAGAAGTATACGAAAAACAAACGAATACTTCTAAACAATACCTATTTCGAAATATTACCAGATTTTTGTGTCTTGTAACGTCATGCCTGGCATGGCCAAGCGCGTAAGGCGTGCGACTCGTAATCCGAGGGTCGCGGGTTCGCGTCCGCGTCGCGCTAAACATGCTCGCTCTCCCAGCCGTGGGGGTGTATAAAGTGACGGTCAATCCCACTATTCGTTGGTAAAATAGTAGTCCAACAGTTGGCGGTGGGTGGTGATGACTAGCTGCCTTCCCTCTAGTCTTACACTGCTAAATTAGGGACAGCTAGCACAGATAGCCCTCGAGTAGCTTTGTGCGAAATTCCAAAACAAACAAAGTGTCTTGTAACGAACATTTAAATTAGAAAAACTGGTGTGACAAAATAAAAGGAAATTGTACGAAAATACTCTAATCGTGAACTACATTCGTCCGCAGAAACAACGTACGAATACAAAATCACTGTATGTTTCTAAATTCCCAAAAGATTTTACCAAGTTAAATCTGTACTTTGAATAAAAGTCTTCTTTTAAAGAAAAAACATGTATATGCAGAAATACATCATACATAGAACATCTGTCTGAACCTGCACATGCAGAAATACATTATACATAGAACATCTGTCTGAACCTGCACATGCAGAAATACATTATACATAGAACATCTGTCTGAACCTGCACACGCAGAAATACATTATACATAGAACATCTGTCTGAACCTGCACATGCAAAAATACATTATACATAGAACATCTGTCTGAACCTGCACACGCAGAAATACATTATACATAGAACATCTGTCTGAACCTGCACACGCAGAAATACATTATACATAGAACATCTGTCTGAACCTGCACATGCAGAAATACATTATACATAGAACATGTCTGAACCTGCACACGCAGAAATACATTATACATAGAACATTTGTCTGACATTTCAGTTTAAATTCAATGTCCAATTACGTAAAAAATAATAATAAACTATTCCAATCCAAGTAAATCACTAACCTAATATTTATGATGCTCAATTCGCAATTTCGGGCCGCGGTTTCAAATTACACCATTAAATATGCTTCCATTTCAGTTCTACTGAAGTTCTAATGTTTGGTTCATCCCATCATTTGATTGGGGTATCACAAGATTTCCGGAGAATAGTATTAACTAGTTTCCTCCGCTCTAGTCCATCACTACTAAATTAAATAACCAACGGAAATAACCCTTGAGTAATTTTGTTTGTTTTGAACATCACGCAAAGCTACACGAGGGCTATCTGCGATACTTCCCTAATTTAGCATTGTAAGACTACAGAGAAGACAGCTAGTCATCACCACATACAACCAACTCTTGGGCTACTCATTTACTAACGAATAGTTGGGGTGATTGTCACATTACAACGCCTCTAAAGCTGAAAGGGCGAGCATGTTTGGTGCGATGGGGAGTCGAACCCGCGACCCTTAGATTACGAATACAGAGCCCTAACTGCCTGGCCTTGTCGGGTCAGTTTTGTGTGAAAATTAAGAAACTAACAACCTACAGTCCCCATACATTTCCCCTACGGCCCACAGCTTGAAAACTTAGGCTATGGAACAGCGGTTCTCGAACTTTATTTGCTGTGCATATCCTGCATGATGTGTTACATGCGACCACTGTTGGCCCCCGAATGTTAAAAATCTTATCATTTCACTAGATATTATTAATTCAGTTTTATGCAGCTGATGATTCTTCACCACGGGCTGTCGTTCCATTGGAACTTGGAGCAACTGAATAGCAAGTATTTTATACCGTTAGTATTTATACATATATGTAAAAAAACCACACAACTGTAAGTCAATAGAAATATTACAAATGTCATAAAACCTGCTAGTGATTGAAGCTTTTAAAACAAAACCTAAACTTTACACACCAGTTAACCTAGTCACAACGTATCTTCCCTTAAGTCCAGACTATAACTAAAGCTTGAATAATAAAAAGTGTAAGTCGTGATGTATTGCTTAATAATTTAACTGCGTTGTAAGCTGTTTTATAACAAGCTTATTTTCTCCATGATTCTTATACAATCCAAATTATACAACGGTTTTTTTCGTTGTCTGAATGAGATCGTTTCAACGTAACAACATCGCTGTCAATCTAATCCACACTAAGCGTCTTTTGAGTCGCTTTGCGACACCATCTCCATTTCTTTCTTTGGGCTTATTCTTCGTTTAACCATAAATTTGAGTTGTCATTAACCTAAACACTCACAAACAATAACTAGACGCTAAAATTTTATGTCCTGGCTACATTTATAAAATTACATGATATGATTGCGAATATTTTATGCAGGAAAAAGTTTTTGTTTGAGGTTAAGCACAAGGCTACACAATGGACTGTCTATGCTCTACTCACTACACATACTACTTTAATTTAAACTTAAATAATCAGTGCTTCACTTGCATAGTTTATTCAAATATTTTTAAACAATGATTTTATGACGCAAACACGTGATATTTTCATGATGCTTGATTTTATAATATTATCGTCAGCTAACTTATACAGAGAAGATACCGTTTTATATAATCTCGCCTACATGGATTTTCATGCGATGTGTTTCAGCTTTTAATATTATCGTAATTTACAATGTGGTTGGAATGAGATCCCCACAAGCGACGTCGTAAGCCAGAAACTGATTTATCTCTTGCTTTTACGTAGTAGTCGAACTTGGGCGAGCCGAAAACTAGCCGTATCAGACTGAATTATTGGGCCATGTTTTGTCTTACTGGATTCGTTTTCGGTGTTTTGCAGTCTCACGCGTAAAGGTCACGTCCATACGCATAACTCAGTGAAGTCGGAGTTCAGGCACGAGTGATTAGCCACTGTGAAAACATATAGTTTGTCTTAGAGTAAAGTCATATTGGGGTATGTGCTATGTCCACCGTGAAGAATCGAGTTTAAGACTATAACGTTGTGAGTTTGTAAACTTATCGCTCTCCAACGGAGGAGCAGAAACACATATACAGCTTCAAAATTAAATATATATGTGGAGAGCCATGTGACATAAAAGTAGGCTTGACAGACTACAACAGTTATTTTCCACGAGATAATGAAACCAATCAGGTGTATTGAAAGTAAAATTGTTTGAAATGGTGGGAAAATTTTGAAGAGGTTCTTTTGTTTTTTTTGAGTTTAGCGCAAAACTACTCGAAGGGTATCTGCGTTAGCTGTACCTAGTTTAGCAGTGTAAGACTAGAGGGAAGACAGATGGTCATCATCACTCACCGCCAACTCTTCGGCTACTCTTTTACTAATGAATAGTGGAACTGACCGTCACATTATAAAGCCCCAATGGCTGAAAGGGCGAGCATGTTTGGTGTGACGGAGGATGCAATAATTACAAATCATCTATTTTAGTAGCCTACTCTGTTATTAATAAATATAAAAAAATAAATGATTTACACAAAATTTGTTTGTATGCAATTAAGCACAAAGATACACAAAGAGCTATCAGTGTTCTACCCACCCGATTTTTATCCAACTGGTATCACTTTACTTGTTTGTGTATTTTTATTACAGTACTTATTTTATTTTGGATAATTTTATAGCATTTCTATGAATAACCAACGATCTTTACTTTCTTTTAATTTTTTTTTTCATTTATTTGTTCACTTTACTTACTTTGGCTTACAGATAAGTGTATAAAACTGCCAAAGAAGGGAATACATTTTATGAATTTGTCATCGTGGTTTTAATTCTTGTTTCATTACTTTTTATAGCAAAATCCCTATTTCTTTTTTAAAATGTTAACAATTTTTAATACCGTTACTTAGTTATGTTTAATGCTATACCTGTATAAAATATGTACTTCATCTCTAGAAGTTGTAGTGTGTCTATCCATCGGTAGGTAGCGCCATGCGTTGAGTTGAGTTGGTTTGAAAAGATATTTAAGCTCAAGCATTATATGTTTACCATTTATATTATACCTGGATTATACATATATGTTTATCAGAATATCAAAAACGGATTCTCACAGGCCAGTCAAGTTAGCTGGAGAGATTTTCTGGCGATAGTCCGAAGTATTAGGCGCTAACCCCGCTGACGCGATCAGATGAGGATGTAGGTGGTAGAATAAAACATTGCTGTTTTACAGAGTTTTGAATTGTTATACAGGAAATACTTGCAACATTTTAAGCGTATTATTAGTATATTTGCACATATCATATTGCAACTAATACTCTGAATAATCGAATTTTCACTTACAAATCCGATAGGTAGTTTCTCGATGCGTGAATTATTTGGAATCCTTGTCAATCTCTACTATTAACCACTACCGTACTTAAAATAATGAAGAATAACAACAATTTGATATAATAAAAACTATAACTTAACACTAGCACTAAATCGTTATTCTTATAATTCACGTGCAATGCTCAATATAAGTTTAACCACGCCGTAGCGTAAACATTTGTTTGTTTTTTTGTTTTGAATGTCGCCCAAAGCAACACAAGAGTTATTCGCGCTAGCCGTCCTTAATTTAGCAGAATAAAACTAGAGTGTGTGTGTTTTTTTATAGCAAAACCACATCAGGCTATCTGCTGAGCCCAGGAAGGAGAATGGAATCCCTGATTTTAGTGTTGTAAATCCGTAGACTTACCACTATACTAGCGGGGTGCAAGACGAGAGGGAAGGAAGCCAGTCATCAACACCCACTGCCAACTCTTGAGCTATTCTTTTACCAACGAGTAGTGGGATTGATCGGAATATAATAACGCCCCTATGGTTGATAGGGAAAGCATATTTGGTGTTACAATGATTTGAACCCGCAAACAGATTACATAGTGCGAATGTACTCAAATGTGTGAATTTCATTCAATTCAAATACATTATTACAAATAGGTTAAAATTCTACAGCTTTGCTGATGTATAAGTTTAAAACAAACTCTTAAGTAACAAATATTTCCTTGAACAACACTTTTCGACTCTAAATCAAAACATCTGCAAATTATGGATTGAACATTGCTGAATAGAACAATATAACGGTTAACTACAATATCCTTCCTTACATGCAAAACCTAATTACTGCAATTACATACAACGTATATTCGTTCATGAAAGTTTTTAGAAGTTACATCACATGATGCTCATCATCTGCATTACATACAAGTATAGATTTTTCAGCAAATAAAATAAACATAGGGATGGCTAATATCAATCCTTCAAAACCAATGCAAGCTAGATAGCAGGAATGGTATTTGCAGCATCCCTACATAATTGCACAGTCACAAAGTGTGGTAGAACGTTTTGAGATAAAAACAAGATAACTGAAACTCAGTTGTTAATGAATAATTATACATATTGTTCTATGTTAATTCTTGCCTGCGCTATTATGTAAACAGGTATGCAGTTTCATCATCAGTGTACCAGTATCTGTACCACTATACTGGTACAGATATGTAGATGACACGGTTGCGGGATTCGAATCTACAGAACACATACTTAACTTTTTCACTCACATTAACTCTATACATCCCAACATTAACTTCACATGTGAACAGGAAGAAAGCAATCAAATATCATTTCTTAACCTCAAAATTATAAGAACCGACACACAATTCAAAACAGAAATCCACCGAGAAATCACTCATACTGGACTATACATTCCTTGGGACTCAGCACATGAAACAAAACAAAAACTCAACATACTAAGAAACCAGATAAACACAGCCATAAAACTATGCTCACCAGATAAAATTAACGATGAATTAGATAAAATAAAATAAAACAACACTTCATCAACATTAATAAGTTTCCTCCACAAACCGTAGAAAACATTATACGCACACACCTAGACAGAAAGCAAAATCAACCAACAAAAGTAAATATATCTCACGAATCAAAAAATCACGAAACCATATACTGCTGTATACCATATATTCCTGACATCAGCAAACAAATAACCAACATTTGGCAAAAACTAGTAACAAAATATAACATTCCAGTTAACACTAAATTTATTCAAAAACCAGGCACAAAACTAAGGTCTATACTATGTAAGAACTACACTGACAAACACCACACCAACATTATTTATAAAATACAATGTGATAACTGCCACGACTTCTATATAGGAGAAACAAGTAGAAAAATGGAAACCAGATTCAAAGAACATAAAAAGTCACCTTCACACGTTTTCGAACACTACAAGTCAAATGGACACAACATAACCATAGAAAACACTAAAATACTAAATAAAGAAACAAACATAAACAAACGAAAAATTAAAGAAGCCTTACTTATACAACAACTTAAACCCAAAATAAACCAATATAAAGGAACACCATTATACCTATATTAATATTATAGACAAAATTATATATTCAAACCGCGCCCTCTACATTGCAACACTCAATTATACAACCCCTCCCAAACATGTGGTCAGCTTCCGACCAGTAACCCTTTCTTTGTGAACCTGACGATGACCGAAGAAGGTCGAAACGTTGTTCGCTCTTCTATTTGAAGTGTTTTCTGGGCCCAGAAGAGCCGTTTTTGCATATAAAAGTTCTCAACAAGTGGGTTTCTCGACATCACTGATCTCTATAATTAGTTCCTTTATTCGTTTGTTTGTTTTTTAATAAAGAATTTCAATAGATATAGAAAGGTTGTATTTATAAGTTCTAAATGCACTATAATTATGATTTTTTTAAATAGTTACTAGCTATTAACAATACTTATAAAACGCAGATACTCGATTTGAATCTACGTCATTGTTAAAATTTTTAAGAGATAGGATTCTTTGAAGTTGGTGTCTGTGATTTAACGATAAACTGACAGCTCACAATACACTCGTTTTAAAATAATATATTCAAAACCAGTCCAAGGTACACACAACAGTTATATACGTTATAAGATTTAACAGTTGTGTGTGAAATTCTAAACAATTCTCTTTTTCTTCTCAAATTTCCACACAGGCTGATTCAGTTACTTTGGAACCCAAATGACAAAATGAATTATTTTTATCTACTCTATTTCTTACCCTGCGTTATCCCATAGGTTACTACAACTGTATCTAAAACTTCAAGTACTTGTTTCCTTTTCCACACAGGCGAGTTCAATTATTTTATAACACTCTTTGTTTGACAAGACAATGTATTCAACTTAAATCACTTGAAAATATTGCCCGTTACGGCTAAACTGACACTGACGCAGCATAACTTCACTTAACCTTGTTGGTTACCAGAGTTCTTTGTTTGCAATTAAACACAAAGATATACAGTGGGTTATCTTTGCGCTATATACAACAGGTATCGAAACAAGGTTTCGAGAGCTGTAAGTCCGCAGACATACTGCTGTGCCACTATCTAGCGCTTTAAATAATTGTCTTTGGTTTTTGATCAAACTTCCACACATGCCAGTTCAGTTAATTTAGAACCCCATCGATAGATAACACACTATTTTTCCTATCTCTGTTAGAATACAACTGTGAAACATAATTTTTTTCTATCTTTCTTAACTTGCCATATCTGCACATACTGATAACACGCCACATAAAAATCTAGAACCATAAAGTTCTCTGACAGAACAGTAATACACATTGAAAAACTTGGAAACTAAGTAAACCTAGCAAAACGTCAATAATATAACGAAAGTCAAATAAAACAATCAAACTGTATACACAACGTACGACTCGTACCGAGTTACGTAACAAAGTTGTCATAACTATTACTTTGAAAATAATTAACTTTTAATACACTTGCTACAATAACTAAATAATCATTAAATATTAAATAATAACTATTTAGTTAGGACAGTGTTGTATATTGAACAATTATCTCAACAACTTATAAGAAATAAGTTGACACCATATAATAAAGAAACAAAACAGAGAAGAACAGAAAATTCAACCTTGTAGCTATATCATTTAAAACATTCCTAGAACTTGTGACTCGGTCGTTACATAGATAGATATTGTTATAGTAGGAAATGAAAGCACTGCATAGTATTGTTAAGTTCTGATGACCTAGTGAGAGTATATTTAAAATGCCATTTCGGTAAACAATCCCAACCAATCCTACATTTGTAGCCAAACTGCTACGTGATATGTTTATTCTGAAGTACGAAATTTTTGGTAAATAATATATCACTTGCACACACGTATAACTTACCAGTACATATTTAAGAATCCAGTGTATTCAGAAAACTTGTTCTTTTTTAACAAATACAACTATAATTTATAATTTTCGTAATATCTGTTTTATAAATTTTACACTACGAGGAGAGTAAAAGTGTAATAAAAGTTCACGAATGTAAATAGTTGGGGGCCAAGATCATAAGATGCCATTATAGTCATGAAAGTACACGAATTATTATGTAGAAGCACAATTCACACATTCTCTTGTTTAACACCTCTTTTGTCAGCTTACCATGGTGGCTTTCCCTGTAGAAATTTTCACTTTTCAAATTACCTCTAAAGGTGAGCTAGAATCTACTTGTTCAGTGTCTACGTTTCATTATACAGGGTATTTTCGAAGTGTGGGCTCATAACAAGAAAAACAGACATTATATTATAAACAAACACATTACTAATGTTAGTTGTACATATTTCAGGAAAGTAGATACTCTGATGACACATTATACAAATAATTTATGTGTGTACGGGTGTTAATGGCAAGCAATTTGAATAATAATTAAATTAAGAATAAATTGTGTATTTTCCCTAATGGATCTAGGCTTTAGGGACACCCCATTTAGTTACGTTAGTTAGAGAGGGGAGGTTTTGTTTCAGAATTTCGTGCAAAGTTACGGAAAAACTATTTAAGATAGCACTCCTTAATTTTAAAGTAATAGATCTGAGTGAAAACAACCAGTAAATATTACCCACCCCTAACTTTCTGGCTACTTTTCATTAACGAAAAGTAGAATCGATCATAATAACAAACACACGGCTGAAAGAGTTAGCACATATGGCAAGAGACCCCTAATTATTCATAGCCGATGGATTAAACGCAGAAGGTTGCTAACTAAACAACAGCAACCCATCCAACTCTTCGACTACATCACTGTGTTATCGAATAGAATACTTTTATTGTTACTCTCCTAGTACATCTTGAATCCTCGAATTCACAGTCTAGGTAAGATAACCACTACGTCACGCCTGGTTCATAATGAATTGCATCTTTTACAAAAACGAACGCCATAAAACGTACACTAAATAACACACAAGTCTTAGCACTATTAAAATACTCAACAATTCTGCACGTAGTTATGCCATTCATATTTTCCGAATGTTGAAAAGGTATGTACATGTGCTAATACTTTTCTAATACTGTTTCTATCAGTCCACTCTTATAGAAAGGGGTGGAAGTCCATCTCAAGGGATGGCTGGCACTACTGCAAATTCATATGAATGGGGGAGAGGTTGCCCCTCTCTAATTTGAAACTTTAGTATGTTATATTCTTGCTGTTTCGGTCCTGTTCAGACATTTCTAAGAATCCTCTCCAATTTATCTTGCAACCAGTAGAAGTAAACTGAAAATAAATGTTGACCACTTGGTAAATACACAATACTTCATTATTAATAAATATATCTTATTATCTTGGTATTCTCTTCTTTGCTGTCAATATTCCAAGCTAGTTCTAGTTCTAGCCTTAGAACTCTATATCCGAGACCCTAACCCAACTATAGACATTCCCAGTAACCAGTTAGCAACCCTCATAGAATTCACCACAATAAAGACAAACTTCATGTTCAACAACCAAAACTACATACAAACAAATGGCCTTAGCATGGGCAACCCAGTATCACCAGTACTAGCCAATATTTTTATGACACAAGTTGAAACACAAGCAATTAATACAGCATTACATCCACCACTATACTGGTACAGATATGTAGATGACACGGTTGCGGGATTCAAATCTACAGAGCACATACTTAATTTATTCAATCACATTAACTCTATACATCCCAACATTAACTTCACATGTGAACAGGAAGAAAGCAATCAAATATCATTTCTTAACCTCAAAATTATAAGAACCGACACACAATTCAAAACAGAAATCCACCGAGAAATCACTCATACTGGACTATACATTCCTTGGGACTCAGCACATGAAACAAAACAAAAACTCAACATACTAAGAAACCAGATAAACACAGCCATAAAACTATGCTCACCAGATAAAATTAATGATGAATTAGACAAAATAAAACAACACTTCATCAACATTAATAAGTTTCCTCCACAAACCGTAGAAAACATTATACGCACACACCTAGACAGAAAGCAAAATCAACCAACTAAAGTAAATATATCTCACGAATCAAAAAATCACGAAACCATATAATGCTGAATACCATATATTCCTGACATCAGCAAACAAATAACTAACATTTGGCAAAAACTAGTAACAAAATATGACATTCCAGTTAATACTAAATTTATTCAAAAACCAGGCACAAAACTGAGGTCTATACTATGTAAGAACCACACTAACAAACACCACACCAACATTATTTATAAAATACAATGTGATAACTGCCACGACTTCTATATAGGAGAAACAAGTAGAAAAATGGAAACCAGATTCAAAGAACATAAAAAGTCATCTTCACACGTTTTTGAACACTGTAAGTTAAATAAACACAACATAACCATAGAAAACACTCAAATACTAAATAAAAAAACAAACATAAACAAACGCAAAATTAAAGAAGCCTTACTTATACAACAGATTAAACCCAAAATAAACCAATATAAAGGAATGCCATTATACCTATATTAATATTATAGATAAAATTATATATTCAAACATCTAACCCCGCCTTCTACATTGCGACACTCAGTTACACAACCCTTTCCAAACATGTGGTCAGCTTCCGGTCAGTTACCTCTTTCTTTGTGAACCTGACGATGACCGAAGAAGGTCGAAACGTTGTTCGCTCTTCCATGTAAAATATTTTCTCAACCCAAACGAGCCGTTTTTGCATATAAAATTCTCAACAAGTGGGTTTCTCGACATCACTGATTGAGTACACTTACTGAATATGTATTTTTATGATGGACATTATCACCTACTTGCCAGATATCAGTTCATCTAATGCAATAACTAGCAGGCATCACCTGCCTAATTGATTTATGGAGAGGAAGAAACAACTGCATGAGATTTATTTGTACCTCCAATTAATGGTCATTACAGTGGAGGTTAGACGCTAGTGGCAACAGTGGGAGGACACTAACACTGATAAGATGAGACAAGGTTCCAGCCCTAATTTGTCTTAGCTGTTGACAGAGCCATCAACAGTAAGATAGATATAAAGTTGAATGCACATAATTAGGACTTTACAATGATAAATGTACACATTATATATCAGTGCCTAAGGAAAAGAACAGATGAAATTGATAATCATTCTTTATTCCCATGTTACAGGAGTTTAGCAAGTCAAAGCATGGACTCTCCTTTCTCCAATTGTAGATTTCCATCACAGTAGTAGGGCCTGGCATGGCCAAGCGCGTAAGGCGTGCGACTCGTAATCCGAGGGTCGCGGGTTCGCGCCAGCGTCGCGCTAAACTTGCTCGCCCTCCTAGCCGTGGGGGTGTATAATGTGACGGTCAATCCCACTATTCGTTGGTAAAAGAGTAGCCCAAGAGTTGGCGGTGGGTGGTGATGACTAGCTGCCTTCCCTCTAGTCTTACACTGCTAAATTAGGGACGGCTGGCACAGATAGCCCTCGAGTAGCTTTGTGCGAAATTCCAAAACAAACAAACAAACAAAATCCATCACAGTACATTCGTCAATGTGTAGTCCAAGTGATATAATACAGAGATTGAGATCTAAGTCATAATTAGGTGAAGCCACAAAAGTTGTAAAAAAGATATGTTCACTGAAAAAATACAAACAAAGATACTGAAATGTCCTTAAACAAATTAAGGATACAGTAAGTTCCAGGAGGTAAGGTTTCAATTGATTATCACAAGGACGTGATAGTATGGGCAAGAATAATATAAAGAGATGGACATCTATTATTTGAATCGTATAAGACAATCTTGTAGGAATGGTATAAAAAATACTAAATCTCTAGCTTACAGTAATACTTATCACTAGTCTGTGTTTACGCCTTGATGAATAGACTGGCTGAATGGAGTCCAGTTTTAATACTCATTAGTTTTCAATCTTGTCAGAAATGTATAAAATGTTCTTTGGAGAAAACCTACATTTCGTTACGTCCTTCAAGACATTAAATATGCTCTGAAAAGTTGTTGTTTTTAAATAATTCGTCGAGAATCCTTGAAGTTAAAAATATAACATGGTGCAGGCTGCCGTTATAGTTCAGTTAGGTTTCACAGACTCTATCCCGAAGTTAAATGTCGTCATTTGAAACTAAAAATCCGTTGGAATACACAACTGGCATGAAAAATTGTGGAAAGAGATTATTAATATTATTCTGTTTCGTATTTTTTTTCAAAACACAGAAGTATAACTGTTCTGAGTAGTTTATTTAATTGAAAAGTTACTGTCACGGTGTCGTGCTACACAAATATTTAAACGCCCCTCCTCACACTCTCTAAACATGCATTTTATTACACCCTTCTCCGTGCCCTGTATAAATAAACAACAAGTAAGATGAAACATAACATAAAGCAAACAGTATTCAGTTTAGTCGTAAAATTAGCGTGAAGGATGGTCTTGAGCTTGGGATAAGATGAGGTTTATTTTTGGTTGCAATGATGACACAGATATTGGATGTTTCCGTCTACTCGCAAAGCAAATCGTTAATTAGCACAGGTACACTGATGTGATGAGCAAAATGATGTCAATCGCTATTCTTGATAGGGCAGTTCCGTGAACTTTTCTTGAGCTGCCGCTGGCAGATAAGAAGTAATGCTGTCACCAGATGAGTTCTATATTGTATTGTGTTCCCCGATGATTTTCAGAATTCATATGCAAATTTACACTGAAGCATTTTTCAAGCTGAAGGAAACGATGTCACGAATATATCTAGGAATTAAGTCACATTCTTCAAATTATTCACTGAGGCAAGAAGACATTTCACAGTTACCATCCTCAAGCTGATTTTTTCCACAGTTTACAAATTTTTACGAAATCCAGACACATATCTGCGAAACAGTGCTCTTTCGACATTACATTGATAAATTAATGTCGTTGAGTTTATTGATAGTACTAACCAGGTAGTACAGTAATAAAAACTACGTTTCGTCCATAAAATGCGTTGCTTTTGTAAGATTGTAAAAGTGATAAAATGAAAAATAAAATAATTTCATTTTTCAACCGCACTATGTAAATGAGTATCCATCCGCAATACAAACAGCATACTTCTCTGTACAGCAGGAAATTGTACGTGGATCCCATTTTTCTACAAGGAACGAAAAACAACATGATGTTCAACTCACTTTATTTTCATGCAGTTCACATCTTGAAGACCTTTCTTTGTTTCAGACTACAATTCTACTGAAGCCAATGCTTCTCTGTGTGAGATGCGATGTTTAAATATTACAGCTGGAGCAAGAACACTACAGCTCTGAACCGTTTCTTGTTTCCTGCAAATACCATCAGTGCAGACCAGAGCACAATAAATTTGAGAAACGTTGTTCCTGGTGAAAAACCCATCATCAAGAGAAAAGCTGGCCAGTGTTTGACAGTATAGCACCTTTGAACACTTCCTCTTGAAAACAATATCATAAAGGTAGCAAAGGTTTAGCTAAATGTGCAACGTCTGTGGTTTCATGAAGTTGTTTTACGAATCACAAACTATTCTGGATGCGTGTTATCACTTGCACTTTTATGTTAGTATAGATTACACCTATAAGCTTTGAGACTGTTATGTGATAAACCTAAATGTCTAACCACACTTCTCCTTATTATGATTTTATACATTTTTATGCAGCAGAAAGAACTAATATATATGTTCCATATTGTATAACTTCATGCATTTCCCAATCTAATAAGTCGCTTCAAAAAGCAAAACATTTCAAGTATTTGAAAGAACAGTAACATGTTTTTCAATGAAGCTAATCTGCCCTTTCAGTTGTTTCCTTTGTTAATTGAATAACTTTTGCCAATAAGTAACACCTATTTATCCACATTTTGATAAACCAGTAAATGTACACTAATGCTCTAAACTACAAAAGCTGACAAATATTTCAATAAAATCTCATTATTTCTCGCTCATTCAACCAGTAGTCGCGTTGCTTTTTCACATAGGGTACGAGTTATATTTCCATATAAATGGTTTATAAACATTGCAATATAAAAATTAGTACTTCCAGCTTGCAGAATCTAATGAATCTCTGCGTCCTCATTAAGAAATGGGTTTTGCTTCAAGGTTTTTTGAATGTTTCTATAAAATTTAATTTTTCGGCGTTGTACTTGCGACGTGCAAACAGCGTAAACGTTTATTTTTCTACTGAATTAATTAAACCTCTTGTTTACTTAGCGGCAAAAATAATAAACACGCAAAAATAAGGAAATGTATTCAATAGATGTTTAATTTGGTAAGTGGAGAATGAAATATTAATTAAACAGGTTCAGAGACTACTGATTAACGCCATCTATCAACTCGGTTCCGCAAATAAAATAAGGTGGAACAAATAGTGTTTTATGAAGAGCAACTACCGCGTTTCATAACTTTCAACCTTTAGCTACTAAACAGCGAGGTGTAGTGTTTCAGTACAGTTGACAGTAACTATGAAAAAAAAAAGTACTGTAATTCCTAAGAAGACTTTTGCCCGCTTATACGTGACCGTTCGAATAGCAGACTGGTTGTGTATATAAAAGGTTATTTCCACGCTGAAAACTAGAATAAAAGATTATGAAATATACAACGTTTCGAAATGTTTAGCCCTCTATCTGTTTACTTTCAGTGTGAAATTAAACTATATTTGTTCGTTTGTTCAAATCTGCATAACGGGCTATCTGTGCTCTGCTCACCACAAGTGTCGAAACCTGATTTGTAACGATGCGAGTCGGCAGACACACCGCTGTGCCACTGGGTGGTATTTGTATTTTTTGCAGCCCGCAAGCAGACACAACTGCACATGTTAACTACTGTTACGACGTTACTTAATAGTAGTAATATTTATTAGGTTCTGTATCTTTTTTTTTAACTTGTACTATCTGGTAATATTTATATGCGCCTATAGTCACAGATGCACATATCACGTATGTATCTATATTTATTTTATCACTATATATCTGTGACGAGATCCATAATCACAAATTATCGAAAAACGTAAAATATTGTATTTTTTATGCAATCTGAAAAGTAATACGTTAGTTAAAGTTTATTTTATAAAGTCAGGTCATTTACAATAATCAGTTTTTGGCTACAAAATTATATTTTAAATGTACATTTATGATGAATATATAGAAGACGAAGAAATCGTTTGAACGCACTTTCTCTAATGTAGTTCCCTCTAATGTAACCTCAACCCGCTTATGCATGGATCACTACGTACATTAGTTACAAAATACACGAAAATTCTTAACTTTTAAACAACAAAATAGAAGACTTCATTAAAGAGAGATTGAGCTATTCCTACATTCTAAACAGGTATTTCTAAACTACAAACCTGCTGGTAGGTCATGACTTTGTTTGTTGTAGTGTTACCAGGGCCGTCGTCATGTATGTACATAGCTGCAATTGCAGATGGTCCTAAGTCGTAAGGCCCTTATGGTCAATTCGACCATTTACAAATTTTAAGTTATGATGGTTAAGTTATAACATACGGTAGATTTAATATAAAATACTTAAATCATCATTATGCTTAATGTATTGAATTAATCTAGCACAATAAACAATAAACATTAATTTAATTTCATTCTATGACCCAATAATACTTTAGTAGCGAATTATTAAATTCAAGAACATGTATATATTTCATTATGTAATATATGTGATAGTCATTTTATTCAATGAATTTCGTATTAGCAATTTCATGACATGCATATCATACCCGTAATTATCATTGCACAATATACAGTTACTGGCACGAGCCAGTCACGTCACATATCCTTTAGTGGAAGAACTCTCGAAACAATTAGGAGAATTCTGTGATTAAAGCAAGTACGTAACAGATCGTAAATAATTCAAACAGCAATAAGGGAAAACAATTCAAAAGAATTGTTAATAAAGAAAAATCTAAAAAAAAATAAGTTACCGAAATTCAACAACTTAAATATTAAGTTAATCATTAATTCTTTAAAAAAGTAATAGCACAGTGTAACACAAATTTTGTTCCTAGATAGTATCTGTTATTTCTTAATTGTTTATGTTGTAAAAGCACAGAAAATGGCCATTATTCTCTTCAAATTTTGCTTTCATGACCCGGATAATGAATATTAGAAATTAACCTATCTTCTACGTAAAAAACAGGTAAACCTGCACATTTTTACTTATATAAGGTCTGAATAAAACAATATATGAATCAAGATTTACACACCATGTATACTAAAGTTATACAAAAATTAAAATACGTGTTTAGAAGTGAGTAGTTTTTCGAGATTTGCACTGTAATGCAAATCACTTTCACGTATCAGCCCCCATATATAATCTCCCATCATGTTTTCGTTATACACTCCCAAGCGACAAAAACAAAGTTTGAAGAAAGAAACAAGTCTTTTCCATTTACTTTAGGCATAAGCGACTGGGAAGTAACACTTTCTACCCATGAACAAGAAAAAGTTAAAATTTTGTTACATAGTGTAATTATTTAAACTAACACCAATTTACATGGTATGAAACGTAAGTCTGGGTGGAGGAAAAAAACCAAAAAAACATAAAAAGAGTTCACTTGATCTTTTTATTTTTTATGTAACTCTCAGTACCTTCTTGACAGTAGCAGAAATCGACACTGGCGGCTAGTACAGAACAGAATAGCACTCTACACGTCTTGAACAAAGAATTATCGAAAACACTGAGAAGCTACACGAACCAGACATTTCTAATATTAGTTCGTGGCCACAAACATCATGAAAAAAGTTTAAAATAGAACTGTAGAAATTCAAGAATTATTTTTCCGCCTACTTAAAATCAGCCTGAAGGACAAATTCCAGAGGATTACTATTTTTACGAAATGAAATATGGAAGAGTATGACTTGCAGGGTGTGTTACATATAGTTCGACACACCGTTATGTTATCACTATTTTTTTTTACAATAAATTATTTAGTGACAAAAAAGCGCATCTAGCTTATGAGGCTTCTCATTCCCAAAAGTATACCCCCCCACCCAAAAAAAAGAATGTCACGAGAAAGCGGCCTATATATGAAATGCTTCATGAAATGGTTGTTATCAAAATACTGAGAAAAAATTAAATAGTAAATTACACATCTCAAACTTTAATCAAAATTACACTAAATACATTCAGCATGTATATCTAATACGGTAACGGCAATAGTTATCTCATTTGGCAGAGAAAAATGAAGTTTTAAGTGCAACTGATAATCGGCCCAACCATCCCGTACTGAATGAACATATACGTAGGTTCATATACAACATAACAGGTCGTCATAATTTGAGCCCAATTGTCCAGAATGAGCTAATACAGATAATCCCCCAAAATGTCGTTGATACATTAAGAAAAAGTAATCAAAACAAAAAATAAAGTATGTTAAGACAGCAACATATATATTTCACAGCTCCTAAACAGTATATGTGTTGTGCTGTCACTTATAGTACATTAATTCGATAAATATAGAGCGGTGAACCATACTCCTGACGTATACCATCAAGAAAAACCGTAGAAAAACAGTAAATACAAATGGCAGAGCAGTATGTCTGTGGACTTACACTGTTAGAAACCAGGTTTCAATACCAAGGGTAGACAAAACACAAAGAACCTATCCCCCACTGGACAGCGGTAGGTCTACGGATTTACACCGCTAAAATCAGAGGTTCGATTCCCCTCGATGGACACATTCAGATAGCCCGATATGGTTTTCCTATAAGAATAGCACACAGAGGTCCCATTGTGTAGTTTTACGGTCAGTTTCAAACAAACAAAAAGTCTTTAATTCATCAAATATTCAACAATTCAATTTTTATCTGTCATTCAACCTTTACTTTTACCACTTTTACAAACACATTACAGTGAGTACAGCTCAACAGCAACGCATGCTCACCAAGAAGTAGCATATAACTACACATTACTATCTTCTTTGAATATAATATAATAAACAAATGAATTTTACTATGACTCCTATAATGAGATTCCACGTTTATTATCAGATAGACTGTCAGTACGGATTAAAGCACATGATAAACCGTTATCTCATTACTTCTTGCACAGCTATAGCAATATGGATCAAGTTAAGTACGAAGCTCTTTCACGCTCATACACATTTTATTATTGTAATAACATAAAATCAAAACGAAGATTTTTATGGCAAAGCTAAGTCCGCCAGGGTTTTGCAAAGACAGACAAGCCGAGAAAAATTTCTTTACTACTTGTTACAAAGAATGACAAGGGCAGAATACAAGAAGAGTATACCAATAAACTGTATAGTACGTGAAATATCACATAAGTAAAGCAAGAAGTTAAAACTATAAAATTTGCTAATATTCTGTGCTATAAAATAACATTAATTAAAACCCAAAAATAAAAAATAAATAAAAATAAAGTATGTTAAGACAGCAACATATATATTTGATAGCTCCTTTGGTAATATAAGTAAACTATACATGTATTATGCTGTTTGGGTAATATAAGTAAACTACATATGTATTATGCTGTTACGTATAGTACTGAATATTAATAACTAGCTAAGCATTTGAACTATCATACTGTAAATGAAATCAATATTAAAAAAAATACGGGTATAAAATTCAGCTTTACTGATGTCCAGCACAAAACTAGTAAAATTTGCAGCAGGATATTCGAGTAATGTTTGAGACTTATTTTAGAATATTCACGCAAAACTACACAATATTTATCTGCGATAAGAAACCCTAATTTTAACTGATAGAGTAAAAGGACTACAACTTGTCAAGTCTGCTAACAACTAATTCTTGTATTACTCTGTCGGAAAATTATAAATTATAAATAACATAGCCACGATCCCAAAATGCAAAACGGTATCCTATGGCAATGAGAATGCGAATCATGGACTCTCGAATCTAAAATCCGGTGTGTAAACAACTGGTAACCATAATTTGGGAGAAAAAGAATCGACGGAAATGAAAATAAAAAAAAGTGCACGTGCAAAACAAAGAACTATGAGAAACACTATTCATAAAAACAAAGGCGCTGAGCTCTTTACTATACTGGAAGTCTTCAAAGTTGATTCATTGCTTCTTCTGGGCGCTGAAGTTCGAGAGAAAAAAACATCTTCCTCCTGGGTTTCATACTAATATGACAACAAGGATTAACATAAATATCAGAACGCTTTTCAATAGTTTTGTCACCTACTAAGGCACTTAGAGGCCACTATCGCTTTTGTTTCATATGAATACACTACCTAATTGATCGATTAAAGGATAGGCCACTTATTAGAAATAATTAATCAATCAGCTACGAAAATCCCTCAGCTCACTTTTAGACATCCAACTATATTTTGCATTTTCCGCTTATCTAGGTTTAACTGGTATTCTTAATGGTTCTTTCTCTACAGCCGTTTGAATGGCTTTTTCCAGACACCGATGAACAAGATTTATAAGCTGTAATTTTGTAATTCAAACGACTTCCCACCGTACCCGCCACAACAGCCTAATCATGCCACTCGTTTCATTAAGTTGTGGCCTTAGACTATCAATCAAGTGTCTCTTTTATACGTGAACTTTACTCACCAATCTCTCTTGCAAGAATGCTGAACGAGTTAATGATGAATAACTAAGTTACATTTACCACTATATAATTTTTTATCTGTAATAACATTTTATTTTACGTGATTATCTGGATAAAGTCAATAATCCTAAGCGTTCAAATAGAACGTTCCTAAACAAGTTAACAAGCTTCGTCAATATAATCTTATCATATACTGACACAAACATATTAATCCCCAAAACTCAATTACATAAGCTTTTCATATAACATATCCACACACTGGTGTATTTTTTTTATGCTGAACAAATAAAAAAAATGTTCTTTAAAAATTTGAAAGTGTGGAAGTAGGTCAACCAGAAAGTGAGGAAACAAGGTAAGAATGGTCATGGTGCAATGAAATTTGTTCTGTGCAATCTCAAAAAGGAGAATGTCTAACATCTTGTCCATACCTACTTCATTTGTTCTTTTTAACCTGTACACACTAAGCTAAGTAAATTTAACTTCTCAAACTCAGTTATGCTTATCACACAATGACTGCAAATCTTTGTCAACTGAATTATTGGAGGCAATACATGGACCGTAAAATCTGTTTATAGGACACCAGAAGAATCAGATGTTCGCGTGTATCCATGACTTTTTGTTTTACATGAGAAGGCAACAGAATTTAATACATTAGCTTCATAGGTGAATTAAAATACAAAGATAGAAATTCCTAAGAGCTCTCTGTGTATCGACGTCACGGATTTGTTAGTCTAAATGAAAGTAGAAGAATCATAGATATTCGCTTGTATATAAGTTGTATAATATCATAAACAGAAAAAGACGAAGCCGGGATGTACTGGACGTGTACATGCCCTCTTGTATATTTGTACAAACGAAGTTTTATTACACGTGCCCAATTTTACTTTGTTACCTCACGTGTTGGTGTTACCATTCCCCACATTTTCAACAATAATACAAAAATTCCACTTGTTTATGAACATACACGTGACATAAAATTATGTATCATTCATAAGTTGTGTTTATATCCTGTGTATGCATCATCAGTGTAAGTGTGCACCATAATATCATGGTAAGCGCAAATAATGGTGTTGTGTTGTGCAATCTCTTCACTTATGGTGTGCGTGAGTCATCGTTGTGTACTTAATGTTGGGCCCTGCATGGCCAGGTGATTAAGGCGCGCGTCTCGTAATCCGAAAGTCGTGGGTTCGCATCCCCGTCGCACCAAACACGCTCACCTTTTCAGCCGTGGGGGCGTTATAATGTAATGGTCAATCCCACTATTCGTTAGTAAAAGTGTAGCCCAAGAGTTGGCGGTGGGTGGTATTGACTAGTTGCTTTATCTCTAGTTTTACACTGTTAAATTAGGGACGAATTGTGCAGATAGCCCTCAAGTAGCTTTGCACGAAATTCAAAACAAACCAAACATGATGTTGATAAAATTTGTTAATTAACTACTTCATGTAGTTCAGGCAATAACTAGAAGTTCATGTAGGAAACAGTAAATCTGTAGGTTGACATTTATAAAAGAAACAAAAACTATTTTTGTACAGTATACCACCAGGTAAACTGAGTACAAATAAAGTTTGAATCTTATCTTCAGTTGAATGGAGGGCCTGTTTGACAAAATAACTAATTGTTTGTAATTATGCACAAACCTACACAACAGGCTATCTATGCTCTGCCTATCAAAGGCATCAAAACTAGTTTCTAGCGATGTGAGTCCACAAATATCGTTACGTCACTGGGGGCTCGACAGAACTACAGTATCACTTGAACAGCAATGTGGGGGAGGATTGAAATGGTTGCTAGTTCAACCGGAAAAAAAAGATGGTGATCACTTAAAACTCAACAAATAATTGATATATTAAATAGTTCTCGTGTAGGGTATAACTGTCCGCCCACAAAAGCTAGCTGATTCAGCTTCACAGTCAAAGTTCGCCTTTTTATTGCTTCTAACACTCTCAACTTCAATGATTTTTCAGGACGGTAAACAGGAAACAACACTTTCCAACCAATATTCATATGTAGTAAAAAGTGGTTGTGGCAATTTGAACTGTAAACTCAAATGCTACGTATGAAATACTTCATGCATCGAAACCTGATTAAATTAACACTATGTACGTATTATAAATTACATGTAAAAGAATGTAGCTCGCCTTTTAGTCTACACTGTGAAGCTTTTCTCAAGACTCATCCGACACTGGTATACACCCAACTAACAGTTCCAGATCTTGCTGTGAATCGAGAATACCCCACCTACTAAGTACAGAGTGAGCGAACACATGTATGTATTTTAAAATGGCGTCCAGTTCAACGCATTATCTGATGTACGTCAAACAGCTTTTCGTTTTGATGATGTTTAGTGTGGAAAAAATGCTAAGTAGCAAGTGATCTATGTACTATTATTCTATTTGGTGCATTTATAATTATAAGTTTGTTTGTTTCACAGTTAAAAGTGTTTGTCAATATCAGACAATTTTTGTTGCATCTTCTCTACTAACTTTCTCAAGTGGTTGTATGACTTGTAATTTTGTATGTGGTTTGTTTATGACAAAGAAGTTTCTTTTAAATGCTTTTGAAGATTTATTATTTAGTTGTTACGCGTGCATTTAAGAAAATAGTTTGCATTGCATTTATAGTATAGGGCTCATTCCTGTTATTAGCACTACCGTGAGGCATCATTACCTGATGAATAATTTAAAGTTCATATCAGTTGGGTTTCTTTTGCTAAACTAGATTATGCAACTACAACTTTAACTTTAATGATAAAACTTTAAAATCTACAACTCATCATCATGTTTGTAAAACATAAAGAAGGGCGAAAACAAATGGGAACCTATAATAATAATAATGCACACTGCACGCGACACGTAAATTCTTCCAACAGCTTTTATAGTCTTCGCTTAAATTTTCCTTATTCAATCATGTTCACGCATGCCATTTAAACTACGCTTTCTTGCAAGCATTATATTTTAGGTCTATAAATCACAGTCTATCTAAAAGAATTTCACGCAATCAGACAAACAAACTCACGCAGATTTGATAAAATTGTACGTAAGGTAAAATAGAGGTGCTGATAGTTGTGTACAGTATGTGAAACAGTTATGAACGCCCAGCGTATGACACGGTTTTACCAAGTTGAAACAACGAAACTCGCAAAAAGGAAGAATAAAACTTGCAGTGATAGAAAACCAAAGCTAAAATATTGCAAGTTAAAGTTATAATGAAGACAAAGTTAACCGAATGGTTTTGAACGAACTGCACATGCGTATTTTAGACATAAGTCAAGAAAGCCCATAGAAATTGTATTTAATGAGTTCAATGCTGTTTGTGTGAAATTGTTTGTATTTCGTATGTTGACCATTCAGAGAAATTATTAATCTTACAATAAAACACTAAAAAGCATTATAGTCAACTGATAACGAAATACTTAAAATTACTTGATAAACTAACAAAAGACGGTACCAATCATATACTGTACTTTTTCTTGTATTTGAGTAAGCTGTCTCCACCTCCCAGTAGAGATCCCCATGATATTATTACAACAACGACATCTACAAAAGAGAACTTCGTGTGAAGTGTACCGTAAAATCAGCAAACGTGTACTTTATGCTAGAAATATATGAGCAAATTCGATTATTTGGACAACAGAATTCGAGAATAACTTTGAAAAATAAACATTCACATTGTGCTGATACGTTCTCGTCAGACAAAACCAAGATGGGGCTCAGCAAGACCTTCTAACGCAAGGAAAAACACCTGAGATACTAAAACAACAAATGACACAATCTCGCAAAGAAAATATGACATTTTCTAACATCCTTACATATATATGATGCAAGGATTGCCGCATCAAGGCACTGATTTTCCAATAGTTACTATTAATAACATCAGGTTTTGGTATTTTTGTTAGACATAACTTTATTATTTTTATTTTTTGCATTTAATTATCTTTCTTTCAAAAATAATTAAAATATTTTTTGTAAAGTTCACATTTTTCAAAACCCCTAGTAATATCTTCGATGGTTATAGTTTCAATTATTGTGTCTTTTTGTCTAGTTTCAAAACTTAAATCGGAACATATATATTATTTTTTACGTTTGTAATAAGTTATACAAACGATTCAAATATTAATTATTTTAATTAGCAGTGAACCAGAATCGCATCAAAAATAGTCATAACAGCGCTACAATCCTACCAGAAACAATAAAGTTCGTTCTGCAGAAAGATAAAAAGGATAGGGGTCTGAAGGTAAAGAATGCAATGTACTAATAGTAGAGCTGAAGCTCTCATAGAAAGAGGGTGAAATGGTTGAATCTCTAGCAATCTTTCAGTACTAGATAACAGGACCCGGCACGCACATCTTTCTTTGGCGCTTGACTCGCAATCTGAAAACCGCGGGTTCGAATCCCTGTTTTACCAAGCACGCTTGCACTTTCAGTCAAAAGGGCGTCATAATGTGACGGCCAATCCAACTGTTCGTTTGTAAAAGAGTAGCAAAATATTTGGCGGTAAGTGGTGATGACTAGTTGTATCCCTCTAGTTTTATATTGCTAAATTGGGGACGGCTAGAGCAGACAGCCCTCGTTTAGCTCTGCACAAAATTCAAACCAAACTTTATCTGACAACTTAAGCTTGTGTTTCATCTGTAATTGTATACTTCACAACTGAAAACGTAAAATATACATAAAATATCTACACATAATTTGATGTATGAAACAAACTGTTCCTCGGTGGGACGACGGTAGGTCTTTAGATTTACAATGCTAAGTTCAGGGGTTCTATTCCCCTCGGTGGACAGAGCTGATAGCCCGATATGGCTTTCCTATAAGAAAACACACACAGACTATATAATAATGGGAACCATAATTAGGACAAATACTACGAACTAACAAATCCTAAGAGTTCGAGAAGGACAAAATCCTTTCAAATATACACTGTGAAACCCCGTAGAATAAAGTTAAATACTGTTGCCCCGAACAACAAAGAAAAGTTGTGATATATATTCTAAATGTTTCGTATCGTAAACTATTAAAATAAGAGTGGAAATACAATCGTATCAGTGACAAACAGCACACGTAAAACAATCTTTAACGTATAAAAAAGAACTAAGGGTGTGATGCATTCCATAAAACTGAAGAAATGAATTACAATAAGCTTACCTGCTTTCCTAAAAAATATATTAATTACTAAATAAGTTATTAAGGATGAAGCAGATGATCTTTTAAAGAGAGAAAAATAACAACATAGTTTTGTGTGGAAAAGATTTAAAAAAATACTACTGAAAAACATATTTCCAATATATTTTCACTCACATTTAATATAAGCTTCTTTGCAAGAAACACATTCAATAAAATCCAAAACGGCTTACTATGCTTTACTATGTGAATTTCGACTTTTGGTCAGTTGTGCTAGGTTGCAAAATAGCCGCCAATCAGGGAAACAAATAATAATATTTTTTTGCAAAAGAACCATATTGTGAGCATGTATGACAAATTGTACATGATACTATTGGAAATTCTTATTTATCAGAAACGTTAAAGCAAATCCAAAAATGCCCCCCTAAGCTTTACTATATTGAAATGACGTAGAGTTCCACCTTTTATGCGGTCGGGACAACATTGCACCATCATTCTCCTACATTGTCAGAGAAACATAAAATAATATTAAACAAAATAAAAGTCTCAATGAAATCGTTCCAAAACGGCTAGACACGAAATAATTTCGTTTTTACATAGACAAAAATTAACCACAGGAAGAACTCCAGCATGACCGTAATGGATCAGCAGCATGTTTTCATAGATATTTTGTTTGTTTATTGTTATGCATAAAGTTACACAATAGAGCATCTGTGCTCTGCCCATCACAGGTATTGAAATCCGGATTCTAGTAGTATAAGTTCGCAGACATACCGCTGTGCCACAAGAGAGCAACAAAGATATAATCTCGGGTTCGTTTACCATAAAAATCAACATCTATAAAAAGGATAAATATTTTTAATTAATACTTATGAAAACGTTAAGATTGTGATTCATCCACTGTTGAAATGCCGACCTTACTTTAGATTCTCGTGATGATAAAATCATAACCATCCTCTAATTCTTCTGTCGTCATGATTTTTGTTCTAACACCGGGTTTAAAATTGCAAGACTTAAAAAAAACATTGTGGGTGAAATTACAATTTGAATATATTAAATTATCCTTAACATTACATTACGATCGAGATTATGGATCACAGTGAATAAATTCCCATCCTCCGTTAGAACAGCAGTGAGTCTAAGGATTTACACCGCTCTAATCAAGGGTTCGATTCCCCTCGGTGGGCTCAGCAGATAACCCGATGTGGCTTTCCCATAAGAAAAACAAAATAAATTCCCATCTATTCACAATTATGCTATTATTCACTTTCACGTTAAATGACATAAGTTAAAACAAAAATAATTTGTGAGTACCTAAATAGACACACCAGCATGTTAACAGTTCCACTATATAAACTTAATATGTTGTTCTTGGGTTTAGATCAAAGCCACACTAGGCTACCTGCTGTACCTATCGCACGGATTCGAAACATGGATCATGAGTCCGTAAACTTACCGCTAATACACCAAGGGTTTGGTTTGTTTAGTCTCTATTTTAGCAGTGTAAGACTACATGGAAGGCAGCTAGTCATCACCACCCACTGCCAACTCTTGGGCTACTCTTTTACCAACGAATAGTGGGATTGACCGACACATAATGACAACCCACGGCTGACAGGGCGAGCATATTTGATCTAATTGGAATTTGAACCCGCGATCCTCAGATTACAAGCCGAACGCCTTAACCCACATGGCCATGCCGAGTCTATACCTAGAGACAAACACTTCGTGTGTGACATAAGATAACATAATGAATCACTACTTCTTTTATATTTGTTTGTTTTCGAATTTTGCGCAAAGCTACACGAGGGATGTCCGTGCTAGTAATCCCTAATATAGCAGTGTAAGACTAAGAGGAGCCCCCCAGTAGCTCAGAGGTGTGTCTGCAGACTTACACGCTAAAATCCGGGTTTCGGTACCCGTGGTGGGCAGAGCACAGATAGTCCATTGTGTAGCTTTGTGCTTAATTCAAAACAACAAAGACTAGGAGGGAAAGAAGCTAGACGTCACCACCCATAGCTAACTCTTGGGCTACTTTTTTACCAACAAATAGTGAGATTGATCGAACATTTAACGTCCTTACGGCATATACAGTGAGACGGAGATTCGAATACTCGCGAAACTCAGAATACGAATCGAATACCATAACAATCTGGCCTGCCAGTCCACTTCTTTTATAATATCTTGTTATAAAATGTTTATGTTAAAATACAATGTTTTACTTGGCTCTTGGAATAACGATTAAGAGCGTAATTCACAAAGAGTGAAATAACGCATAATACGAATAATAACGAATCGCCGAATAAGCCGAGGCCAATTTTCAGCTCTGAAAATGAGGGTTTATGCTTATTACCGCCCAATAAGCCGAGGCCATTTTTAAGAAGTGACAAGTTTCTTCAAAATGATTTCTTAGTCTCGTTTCAGCGTCAGCATGCATGTTGTGTGTGATCATTGGCGTTCTGTAGTAAAGCAGAACGTGTCGAATTGAGACAGAGATGGAATCAATATGTCATTCGTTATTGGCTCCACTCACTCTAATTAGGTAAGCAATGAAATTCCAGAATTTTTCCTCAGTAATTAAAATCACTACCCCAGGGTATAAATACCAGGGGTATGTAGTGGGAGTTTATCATTGTATCGTCAAAAGCCAAAGATGTCTACACCTGCAAAAAAAAACTGCGTTATGGTGCTGCCTTTAAACTGAAAGTAGTAGAGCTAGCCTTAAAAACCTCAAATATGAATGCCGCTCGCCTTTACTGTGTGAATGATCGGCCAATAAGCCGATCCCCAAAAATGAGGTCTAAACTTTAGGGCCAGAAATTCGGCTTATTAGGCGGAAAATACGGTAATTATAATTAGAGAATAATTAATAACTAAGGCTGCTAATCATAATACTGACCACAATTCTAATCATAATGTGCTTCGCTATTAAAATAATAATACAAAATCAGTAAAAAAAATTGTGCGGAACAAATAATATTTTCAATTTAAAATATGAACTTATCTTTTCACAAGTGCATTAAGGAGTATTTCCTATTTCCTTTGTATAAAAATTCCGAATTTATTTTATTGTTACGTTTTTAAAAAAAATCACTTTTTCCTTTTGTTCAAAGGTCAGTTTATCATCCTCGAAGATGATAGGCTGTCCTATTTTGATTTCTAAGAATAAGTCTTGGTAACATGGTCTTAAAAAGATATAAGGCTCTGATATTGTCTGAAAATCGCAAGTGCTTTACTTCACTTGATTTATTATCCTTATTCGCTTTGCTAACACTTAGATATTGATTTTCAATTCAACTACACCTTACATTTATTAGGAAAGGCGCTTATTTTATTTTTCTCCAGGAGTAATTTTCTAATATTTAATTGATATAGTTCAAAACAGTTTTAATACCTTATGTACCCCATTTTTGTCCAAACTAAAACTGGTTTGCATTTGTTTGTCAGCGGCAAATTTCTAGCAATCGTTTGGAATCTCATAACATCTGAAAATGGAATCAGACAATTCAATACCGAACATGTCCGTCTGTTGCTGAATCTACAAAAGAAGGTATAAGAAACGAAACAACTAGTAACATTTATAACAAAACTTCTCATGTGTCACCTGCTTAACAAGGAGTTGCTAATCCCTTGAACTTAAAATAACTTCAAAATCAACAAAACAAAACAAAACTAAAAAAACGCAATTGTCAAGGGATGAATTGAATAACTTGCATGACATCGTTTAATATATAAATACTTTTATTTGACATATTCAAGCACATCTCTACTTGATTGTAATAGAAAGCTTACAAAATATGATGCACCTAAAATATTTTCTTATGATATTACAACTGAATTAGAAGATCTTTGTTTCATATTTTATTTTACGTCATACGTTGACTGAAGGTAATCCTCTTATATCTTTAGCATTTTTATGAGAGCAAGGGAATTTACAAAGCCATCATGAAATATGTTTAAATACATTTCAAGTAAAATTAACTTCTTATGAAATTTGAAATTGCCAAGATATAATAGCATATTAGCCATTTTGCACCACTGCAAATTTCTTAGAATCATGTTAAAAGGGACGTAAAGTTTCGCTTATGAAATTGCACCGTTAAAAAGTATCTTAGAAATTTAGATGAAATACTTTCAAACAAAAATGTGGATATCCTTTAAATATTCACATTAAGTAAAGTTCTACGTTTTATGAATATTATGAAAGTAATCTTAAAGGTGGCATATTGAAATACGCAGATAAGAGAGCGACAACTAAACTTAAAGCATTATAGTTTAATCGCTAGATTCATTACATAAATCATTAAATATACGATCTGAGGTTCCCTCTTGAGACACTTTGTATTTATACTACCTACAGAATTCTTACTTAAAGTTGCAGAGGAATATGGCTAAAGTTGGTAATTATATTCTGAAAGATCGCTTTAAATTTGCTCCATTGGATTTGGAAAACAAAAAAATTCGATTCAAAGTTATTATCTAGACTCAAATGTCAAACTATTATTGTCAGAACTGCCATTATCTAAGCTTATAGGTCATAAAATACTTCACTTTAAAGCAAAGCTGGACTACGCCAGGTTGTGGATAAAAGAAGAAATTCACCTTAAAATGTTTCATGGTACAGGCCGTTCACATTTATTTATTGGAATTTGTGTACAGCAAATCGAGGGTTATTTACGCTGGACATCCCTAATTTTGAAGTAATAGACTAGAAGAAAGAAAGCTAGTCAATACCACCCACCGCCAACTCCTAAGCTACTCCTTACCAACAAATAGCGGAATTGACAAGTTACATAATAACGTCCCCACGGTTGAAAGAACGGTCATGTTTGATCACGAGATTCAAACCTGCGACCTGCAGGTTGGGAGTCGAGTGTTTTCACCGCCAGGCTAGGCAGATCGCTTAAGATAAATTATATGTAGTTAGACAGTGGTCTGAAAAAGACAAGCGCCTATCAACAGATGTGTTTCACCTTAATTGTGGCAACTAAAATTTGCATAATCAGTGAAGTCGAGAAAACCCACTTGTAGAGAAATATATATGCAAAAACGGCTCGTTTGGGTTGACAAAATATTTTACGTAGAAGAGCGAACAACGTTTCGACCTTCTTCAGTCATCGTCAGGTTCACATCGTGAAACGTTGTTCACTCTTCTACGTAAAATATTTTCTCAACCCAAGCAAGCCGTGTTTGCATACATAAAATTAGCATCGGTTTAGATATTGACAAAGAAAAATATGTGTATCTTATTAACAATACTAGAAAAAGATGAAGTATAAACGTGAATAAGAAAAGACTGCGCATCGATGACGAAGAAATATGACCAGCATCAGATGCAATTAAAAACACTCAAATTCTAATGGTGATAATAAATGATACAAAAGACTTTCAGATAGCGCAGACGACAGTCAAGTTATTAAGATCGAGAAGAGCAAAACGTCAGCAAACTATAAACGATGCTGTCAAAATGGATAAAACACAAGAAATGTTGTTGTTTGGAATTAAGCACAAAGCTACACAATGGGCTATCTGTGCTCTGCCCACCACGGGTATCGAAACCCGGATTTTAGCGTGTAAGTCCGCAGACATACCGCTGAGCCACTGGGGGGCCAAAACAAGAAATTACCATGAGATTATACAAGCTACAGAACTTGACTAACAACTTCTTGACATGAAATCAAAAGAAAGAATCAATTTACAGTTAAGCACTACTCAAATGACCTTTGACCTACGTAGTGGAGTTCATAGAACAATAAAACGTCACTTTTCTATAAATGAAAGGTTCAAAGACACATGGTTAGTACCTGTTTATTCTTAAATCAATGAGAATAAGAAAAGTGATAAAAATTTATTCACGTTATAAATGCCGGCGCTACTTGTCAAGTACAGAACGGCCAAAACCATTGGATGCTTTTATTCTAGTTATACCACAAACACTGCGTAGGAGAAGAGAATTCGAACTGGATGTCAGAGGATTGTAAAAAGGAGATCAAAACATAACTTTAGAGAATAATTAAAATATAATAAAATTAACTTTAAACAATTGTATATTATAACATAAATTTTATTCATACGTATACTTTGATTCAAATACATCATGTGTTTGTTGTTGTATCAGCACAAAACTACGCAATAGGCTTCAGCGCTTAGTCAATGCAGGGGCAGGGAAGAGAGCTCCTGATTTTAGCGATGTAAAATATATTACATGCATTTGAAAACAACGCAAATTTAGAGGCAAATAAGTGAAACTATACATTATTGATTGTATTACAATTGCATAGTATTTCTTTTTATATAACAGAGGTGTCTACCTAGTCTGCCTATTATAGTTATGTATATATATCAGGAACGTAGGGTAGCGTAGTTGTGTAAATCCCTTTACATGTTAATCGCAAAGGTTTAGAAACTGATCATATTTTATATGAACATATTCAGGTAACACTTGATAACGATAACACGATAACGCTTAGAATCTAGTTTCATCAAAAGCTTGCCATTTTAAACACATAATGCACAGTTCCTGTGCTCTTCTTTGTACACATTTATATATTTTCATGTTCTACAATGAGAAACATTTGGATAATAGATAAGCGACGAATGACCATAGAAAAACAGAGTGTATAATAGCAAATTGTACTTTACCCTATCAATTTATTTGTTTAACGTAAAACAACTTCCCATTATGTCTCTCTAAAAGCCAGAGATCAAAATAAAATTTTATATGGTAGACTAGAAAAAAGTCGTTCTGAATGTTATTGAATATATTTCATACAGAAGAACCTTAAGTAACATTATGGACGAGTTATTATACACACAGAATATTGTTTACCGTATAATATTATAATGTATTTTCCCGGTGGATGGTTATTTTTCAGTCTCCAACTGTTCATATAGTGAAGTAAAGGTTGTCGTTTTGAAATTTACTGAACGTATCTTATAAAGAAAAATTCCAACGTTGTGGAAGAGTTATTATATTTTGAAAATAAACGCTTTTATCTTACGTTATTACTCTGTGTCACCATTTAAGAGTCGAAATAAATTCAACATGGTGAAGTATAAGGGGCCATTTTGGATTTTATTTAACATATCTCATACACAATAACCTAAAGTAGTCCTATGGGCTTCTTATTACACACACACAACCATTTTTGTTTGTTTGTTTTACGTTGTAGCATTATTACACTTCCCAGCCAATATGAACTGTCTAAAAGTTGAAGCTCGAAACACAATCAGCACGGTAAGCATAAAGAATCGTTTTGAATTTTCTTTAACATATCTCATGCAAAAATAATTACATGCGAGTTATTTTACACACACACAGTTTTTGTTTTGCGATATAATGTTAGTATATGTATCCCCCGATGGCAGACTAGTTTACAATCTAGTCCACTACCAAAAGCCATAGCTCGAAGATCAACATGGTAAAATCTAAAGGGTACTTCTGGATTTTACTGAATGTACCACACAAAGAAGACTCGGCTGATATTGAGTACAAGTTAAAATGTTTCGAAAATTGAATTTTTGTGTAATATTATTTAAATTTTCTTACACTTAAATTAATAATTTATAAAGTAACTGGAGAAATATTTCAGGAAAACATTTTTCTTGTTTTTTATACAATTTGCTACACCCCTTTATCAGTGTATTTCTATTTCTATTTTAATACTTGACAGTGTAGAACATTATTCGGAATATCTGTTATAACTCTTTCTTCGTTACCCTGTGTTACATAAATTTATCGTTCAGGAGTGTCCCCAAACATTTAGTAGCAAGAATTACATCATTAATAATTACTTTTCAGATAAATTGTGCTACTATATCAAGAGTTAAAAAATATAAAAACCAAAACATTTTAGCAAAGTGAAAGGTAAAATCTTCAGTATTAATTACAGCTGACTAGTTTTCGGTAACACCTTTACCAAAAACACGAATAATGTCTATCGTAGACTCTAGCCTTGATAAGTGTAACTGTCACCGCAAATAGTCGGCTGTAATAAAAAAAATAGATATTTTTCAATGTACATAAGAAATACACGTTTTTCTTAATTTTTCCCTTTTAATATTATATCATTCTTAAACCGTTGGGCACTTAATCGTCTGAATAGAATTTCCTACTGTTATACAATAGCTGAAACTTATTTTTCTCTACAAATGCGCTGTTTACTTCGCTAAAATCAGGGATTCGGTTCCCTACAGTGGCAAAGCGCAGAAGCCCATGCGTACTTTTGCGCTAAAACAACAACAATACATTACTATCAAAATGTGTGTAAAAACACAAATGTCATAATACAGATTAATTCAGTATCAGTTATAAAAAAGAGAAGTTGTATTTTGAATAATACCAGTTTCCAAAAACTCGATACCATATATATTAAAGCAGAAATGTAACCACTCATCAAAGACGATTAAAACAACATTTCTTACCTATAAAGCTCTTTATTGATATACGGAAGAAAGCAACCAGACTGCGGAAGATGAACGAGTAATAGGGTGCAATAAATAAATAAATAACACATAAGAAACTGAGCTAAAGTTTTACACTCAGTGTGCCGTATAACTACTTAGGATACACGAAAAACACAAGATAGTAACGACGAGTAATGTTGCAGTTAGATTTCAGAAAACAGGAGCTGCTCGAGCGAGAGGGCATATATTTTTTTTTTATTTCTCCAGTCAGTCACTTACAATGCAGTTATTGCTACAAGCGCCAAAAATACATCTTCATAGCAGCAAGTTAGCTATGGCATGTGTATATGAATACGACTGGAAGTGATGTTTCGCTTAGCCTTTAATACAACTTCAGTAAAAAAGTTATATAGTAAGGGCAATCTATAAAGTCAGTATCTCAGTGCTAACCATCAATCTGTCAACGGTTCGAAATGGATGAAACATCATAACAACGTTATAGTGAGAAAATCTATCTCATTCTAAGACAATGGTCTACATCTAAACCCTCGACGACAAACTTACTTTCAGCAGAATAACCTTATAGTAAAAAAATATTAACAACAAGGAGTGAAAGAAACTACGACACAAAATCAAACAAAATGATGAATCTTGAACCTTAATACACTAAACTTTTAATAAGGAAAAATATTATGTACTAAGTAAAAACTTACACAATAAAACCAATTTTAGGGGCAAATATAATACTATACTACCAATACACATGTTAAGTTATATAAAAACTATTTCCACTCTAAATTTTTTTATCTAGTCTACGTACGTCCCCGGGGGAGATAGTAGTAAGTTTTTTGATTTACGATAATGATAAAATACAGTATTCGATTCCCCACGGTTAACACAGCAGAGAGCCAAATGTGGCTTTGTTCTAAAACAAAACAAACAATTCGATGTATTCAATTTCTTTAATATTATTCTCTCTACGTGTACAAGCGAGATGAGGTTTTCGGGAAAAAAATGGTATGTTTAAGCCAAATGTTTAATTTTTCTTTCTGAAATTAGAGAGCACGGCTTCAAAGATTTAACGAATAAAAGCTGTCGTTGTGCATAAAGAACAGTGCTACACGAGGGTTATCTGCGATAGTCATCCCTAAATTTAACAGAGATAAGCAACAGTGAAAGCAGATAGTCAGTATCACCCAGTACTAATGCTTGGGCTACTATTTTACTGACGAATAATGGGATTGACCGTAACATATAGCGTCCCAATGGGTGAAAGGACAAACATTTTTGGTGACGAGAGTTCAAAACCACGATTCTCAGATTGCAAATCGAGCGCTCTTAAATACCAGGACATTGCAGCCACTGTTACGGTAGTTCAAAATATTACACAACAGGGAAAATATATGGTGTGCAGCTTTTTATGTCAACTAACACACGAATAAAGGATTGTTGTTGTTGTTTTGAATTAAGCACAAAGCTACACAATGGGCTATCTGTGCTCTGCCCACCACGGGTATCGAAACCCGGATTTTGGCGTGAAAGTCCGCAGACATACCGCTGAGCCACTGGGGGGCACGAATAAAGGAAACAACTAATTTAATAATCAGCTATCTGAGTAAGTTTTCTACAAAGCAAGTAATAAAATTTGTAAATTTTCCTTGAGCATGCGTGTTACGTATTTTTTATGTTTTAAGTTCTTCGTAGACTAAACGCAACAGAAAAACGCAGATAACAGCTTGTATAATTTATTACACTAAACTATTAACAAATATAACAGATATAACATGAATTATATAATAATAGTGACAGATATTAAGTTATAACATTCGAAATTAATTACAAAACAAAATAATATTAGTTTCAAACTTCAAAATAAATCACAACACAAAACGGTACTGGCCTGTATCTAATGTAATGATCTAAAATTAAAGTCTCAAATTCCAGTCTAGGGTGTGAATTTGGTCCCACGAAGTAATTCCGAAACAGTTCACAGTTCAATGAAATCGCCGTCTCTCAGCTCAAGCAGTAATTCAGATGTATCGTAGAGATTGACGAAATAAAATCACAACTTCCGTAGATATAATTTCAATCACAAATCCAAGTTGAATATTCACAACAAACACTTAATCTTTCTCAAATAACTGACTCACTTCTTTTGAAATAAAACTGATGTCTGAATCTCACTTTTTCCGAATAAAAACTGATGACTGATCTCTCACTTTTCGAATAAAAACTGATGACTGATGACTGAATCTCTCTCTTGTCACCGTCTTTTATACCGATAGGCCTACTTCTCGAACAATCTTGAAATTTCCATCAACTCCAGAGCTATCCACGCATATCCGTTCTTCCACGAGACTACACGTCTAGACAGGAAGTCACCAGTACTCATTTACAAACCTATAATTGGTCTACTTAATTCGAGAAAGTTCTAAAATGTTACCCTGAATGAATAACAAAATATTAGTTTAAACTTCGAAACAATAATATCAATATGGAAAAATGAATAATACAAATGAAAATTCAAACACAATACGACATGTTGTCGTTTACAAAATATTTACACATATACATAACAATGCGCATCAAAATTTTATGGTGTTAACCCGAAACGTTATTCTGAAGTTATCACTGTTAATTAGCTATAGTTATATTCAGACAATGTTTTACGGTTTGTAAAGAAATATCTTCATAAAATATCTCAAGAATTTCAATAATTTTCTAATTAATTTTTCAGTTACTCGGTAGGATTACAGAGCGTCCTCTATATAAAAACTGTTCTAGAAGCCAGCATTCTCTGCCTAAGATTGTATGGGTTTATCGTTCAAGTGTATTAGAAAAAATATATTTAAGAACAATAAAAAAAAGTAAAATGTACGAGTGACGTAAGTGGTTATTTATTGCAAACCTTTTATGTGAAATTAGAAGAACAGCGGTCAGAACCAAACACTATCTTTATAAGCAAAAGGTCAAATATAAACTGGTGAAACCCTAAGCATTTCCCAAACAAAATAGTATACAGACAACAAATTAGGTTTCAAGCCTGACAATCCTATTGTCAAAAATATAAAATTACCAGAGATAGATTAAAACTCAAGACAACAGTTAAGAACATTATAATTTTCTATTAAGCACGTGTTTTTTTTTGTTTTTAATTAAGCACAAAGCTGCACAATGGGCTATCTGTGCTTTGCCCACCACGGGTATCGAAACCCGGATTTTAGCGTATAAGTCCGCAGACATACCGCTGAGCCACTGGGGGGCTTAAGCACGTGCAAAAGCCTATAAAGTTGAACCTTTTATTGTAAACCTTCAAGCATATGAAACAAACGACAAGATCTATTATAGTACTAATAAAGATAAGATGGAATAAAACTTTACTAAAGAAAGTCTTAATAATACACCTATGTCTCTTTTAATTAAATATCGTTAAGATGATGACGATAAACTACTTCTGTCAAAATCTAGATCTTAAATCGATGGATTTTTCTTTTATTTTAGTATGAATCCCAAGTGACAAACAGAAGTATCGTTTGAACTTAAGTAGCAAAACGTGATCCCATCACAGTACCATACAATATATAATGACGCTATATTTCGACAAAATAAATTGAAAAATCAAGAAAGTAGACTAGAATCTATTGAAAGAGTTGTTGTTTTTCCGTTAAAAACACCGGCAACAAGTTTGTTTTTTGAATTTTGGCACAAAGCTACTTGAGGGCTATCTGTGCTAGCCGTCCCTAACTTAACAGTGTAAGACTAAAGGGAAGGCAGTTAATCATCACCAACCACCATCATTTCTGAGCTACTCTTTTACTAAAATATAGTGGGATTGACGGGTCACATTATAACGCCCGACGACCGAAGGAGCAAACATATTTGATGTTGGATTCAAACCCGAGACCCTCAACGTACGAGTCGAGTGCCTTATCCATTTGGCCATGCCAGGCCAACTATTAAGTAAAAATCTTTACCAACAACTAATACTTTAATTAATAGATTTCCAATAATTAGTAGTAACTGAAAATATTGGTCATCAATTCTTACTTCTAAAATAATTGCGCTGACATTTCCTGTTTCTTTAGAGGTTTTCGTTTTCTTGTGTGTATAACCCAAGTAGGCATTAATTTATTATTATTTGTACCCACATTCAACAAACAAAAGAATTATATTGAATTACACATGGACTTTTACTTGTGCAAATAAAAGTATTTTAATGTAGAGAAAAGTTTGTGTATGATTCTACACATTAATTTACCTACGTTACTAGTCCTAACCAACAACACAGAAAAAGTTTAATATGAAGGTTTAACTTTTCTTTCCAAATTTAGTAAAATTTTTGTAAATAGGTTAAAAATAACAAAATAATATTAGTTTACCATTTTATTTGCAAGTGTTTTCAAGATAAAGGAAAAACGTTTTTCATTGATTTATAAGCACAACACTGAATGCTTCAACAATGAAGTAGCTTCAAATTAGCAATTATTGTGACATATATATCTTAATAATCAGCTGTGGAAACATATATACGCTTTTGAAAAATAAAACAAAAAGTATGACAAATTCCGCAGATTTCTAAAAGAACGTCCACGTTTATATTATAACAAATGCAAGTAGAAAACTACTGTAGCCACTCTACTGGACTTATATTAATGACTATTCTTTGAGTCTTGATGTTATGTAATAAATGGCTTGGTTAAACAATATGGAAAAAATGATACGAGATGAAGTTAAAGCATAGATCGTATACTGAAAAATTAAATAATACATTGCTTTTCGACAAAAATATATGAGCTCGAATGTGGATAATTCATTAAAAAAAGAAAATATCCACTATGTTGCGAAGGTCATGAATTTATTTTTTAAAAGAGGCTGTATTGAAATAGAGAGAAAAATCGGCTTTACGAGATAATATACAGTTACGTGTTCTTAAGATATTAAAAATAAAATGACATAAATTTGTTAAGTTCGAAAACAACCGATACCCGAAGATCTATCCCTAAAGAGTTCAATTTTTATTATGCTCTTGCAAATACAAAAAGTATACACATCTAACCTTTAATTCGATTTAACAATCAGTGATGTCGAGAAACCCACTTGTTGAGAATTTTATATGCAAAAACGGCTCGTTTGGGTTGAGAAAATATTTCAAATAGAAGAGCGAACAACATTTCGACCTTCATCGGTCATCGTCAGGTTCACAAACCTGTTCGCTCTTCTATTTGAAATATTTTCTCAACCCAAACGAGCCGTTTTTGCATATAAAATTTAATTCGATTTGTTACATCTGCCACGAAATTGACGTTACTTTGAGAATCTCGACGTATTGTAATCAGGTTTCTTAATTACAATTATAAGATTACATTTACATACACACACATGTATCATTTTCATTAAAAACTGCCAAATAATTAACTTTCAATAAATGTTTTCTATGTGTTGCTTGCACGTGTAATTTGTATAATACAAACTCAACATTTGAGTAAGCTTAATATTTCCGAGACATATACTCCTTAAACACAAGAACACCACTCGATTAACACTCAGTAAGACAGAAAAATAACATATATTCACTATACGATATATTTGATTCTATTTTTGAATTACAGAAGATAATAAGCGACAGGTATATGTATGTAGATTATTGTTCTTATTCCAATTTATACCTATATTTACTTAAAATCACTTTAATTTGCGTTAAAAAAAATAGGTGTCTCAATTATAAATTTACAGAAAAATGTAAATTATTTCAAACATAATTTTGAAACATTTAAAAATATTATTTAATCATGTTGTTAAGTTAAGAGTGTACTTTATGCACTGTAATTTCACCTTTAACAAGTTAACAATCCGGTTACTTTCGACAAGAAATAAATGTTTGTTGAATTTGGACATAAAAAACATTAGATTAAATCTTAAAAGCGAAGGTTTCAGAGCTATAAACAGTCAACTGCTGTTAAATCGTAGTTTCTCTCGGTCTATTCGAAAGGCTGGCATTTTGGTCATAATTCTGTGCTATGAGGCTAAAAAGTAAAATGTTAAAATAACAACTAAAAATGGGTTAAAAATATATTTTAATGACATTTGTTTCTTTGAAGTTAAGCACAAAGCTAAAAAAACGAGCTATCTTGCTTTGTCCACCACGGATATCGAAACTCGACTTTTGGAGTTGTAAGTCCGCAAACATACCGTTGTTCTACTGGGGGGGCATATTTCAAAGAATATAAATTATTATTCAGTACACAAGTACAAATTAAAAACATTTAGAAACAGACAAAAGCACCTTATAAAGAGCTAATGACCTGAGGTGTTAATAATAAATGCTATTTATGATCATTATTGCATGTTAGTACAGTATATCTGTCAAATGAATACCGAACAAAAACTGAACGTGATTTCAAAGATCCTCAAATGTGACGTCATTTATCAAAGAATACTCCTTCAATACTAAAAATAATCCCATTCCCCTCACACAAACTCGCTATAAACTCTAAATTGTATCATTATTAGGAGTGCTTCAGTTATATATTCTAAATGTGTATGCTAAATCAATATATTTTTAAAAAAGAATGATAGTTAAACATTTTAATGTTATGTTTGTTCCTTTTTTTTTTTAGTAATTAAACGTCATATGGACCCAAGGCAATAAGAAATTAATTCCATTCTATGTACAAGATTTTGGAAAAAAAAAAATATAAATATTACCCGATGGGAAAGCAGTAAATATGATAATTTACGACGCTAAAATCAGGAGTTCGATTCCACTCGATAAACACAGCAAATAGCCTAATGTGGCTTTGTTATAAGAAAAACATACAATTTCTTTTTGACCTACTTAAAATACATTACCTAAGACACTATACAACTAAACCTGGCAACATTAAACTTGTAGCATGTAACGAAATTAAACTGCTGTGATTAAGTCATTTTATCTTAAATTCAGCTGTAATGAACAACAACCTTTGAGGGCACACGACAGGCAAAACTTTCGGCGCCTGTCCTGTGAAAGTGGGTTTTCTCGGGGCACTCCCGTTTCCCCCACATCAAAATCTTCAGGCATTGGATTTACAGATCCCAGCCCAGGCATCTCTTTTGCCAGACCCTGAATCGTGCCGTTTGAATTGTTTTATTTTTATTTTTGATCTGGATTTGAACAATATTCATGTTCACACCTGCTCAACCGCTTTCTTTCGGGACAGTTCCCGGGCTTCCTTTCCACTGCTGCCTTTGCCTCCATCCAAGACATTTAGAAGAAACATCCTCCACCCAAATAGTCAAAAATAATAATTACAATATATATATATTGTAATTACCATTCTTGACTATATATGTATATAAAAAACAAAAAAAAAACACCATTTAATCTTAATAACAATCCACGAAAGGGGACGAAGAGGAACCACAATGTTCCTGAACACCCCGGTTGGGGAGAGAACTCTTCTGATTTCTCTCTCTCTAAACTGAACCCCTGCCACGTTAGTTTAGTTTAGTTTAACAACCTTTGATGAATATTCAAAGTAAACCTTGTAACAAAAAAATTGGTCGCCTTTGTTTTCTAAGAAATTTCAAAAAGCTTCCAGTTACAAAATATTCTGACAGATATCTTCACGGAGATAGATTACGCTGCACAACAAAGATTTTGCTTTTTGAACATTGTTGGGTGTTCCTTATAGATTTTTGACTACTGATCATGCAAATTAGGTTTTCCTACGTGATGAACCAAAACCAAAACTGTATTTGTGCATACCCACCTGATAGCTGTCACTATCAGCAAAAACTTTTCAAAAAGATTGTGTGCAGTGTTACTTGTTTGTTTTGTTTTTTGAATTTCGCACAAAGCTACACGAGGGCTATCAGCCGTCCTTAATTCAGCAGTGTAAGACTAGAAGGAAGGCAGCTAGTCATCACCACCCACCGCCAAAGAATAGTAGACTGACCGTTACATTATAACGCTTTTTCTTTGTTTGAAGTTAAGCACAAAAGTATACTATGGGCTATCAATGCCCTGCTCGCCCTAGGTATCGAAACTCGGTTTCCAGCGACTAGTGACGAGGGCTGATTTTTATGTCGTGTTCATAGTACGCAATAGCTTAAATCAGGCATTCTTTCTTATTTTTTAATGAAGTACAGAAAAAGCATACTTTATTATTAAAAGGTAATTTGAAGTTATTTGTATATATTTGAAAATACTTCATATCCCAGTTTTACATTAGGTTAGATATTTCACTAGCAGAAATATGTTAGGTTATTTCCTCCATACTTCAGAGACTTAATACAATAATAGGTTTGGCTTGTTCTGTGAAAGCTTTTCAAGAGCTTTTTGCGTTAGATATCCCTAATATTGTCCCTAGTCAACACAACCCATAGCAACCACATGGGCTACCTTTTTCCTAATCATCAGTAGGATTGACTCTGATATAGTAACGGCCCCATGGCTAAAAGTGACGTGAATCACTCTAATCCACAAGGCCATGCCAGACCACATCCATCTGCTTCATATGTTGGTAACAAGAGGTCTCACATTACACACACATATATATGTGAAAATTACATACAGTTTGGCCGTTTTCTAACATGAAATCGCCAGGACACCTAAGATACCGCTATAAACAGCGAATATGGCGACAATTCAATTTCGTTCACATGTCAAAAAACAACACAAACAAGAAGAATGAACTATTCATGTTGTAATGTAGAGAATCATTCACTTCATTACTGTGCAAGTGTGTGTATTTATAAAACCTTAAGTTATCTTTTCTCCTTTACATATAGCTTGGCTTACAAAGCTAGAATATTAATACAGAAATCACTCCTCACTTAAGTAGGTATCATATAGCAAAAACAGCAAACATCACAGATACTATCAAACCTTCCTGTCTTTTGGATAAACTGTAATATTTTTCAACGAGTTAGGATTTACACAATTATCAAAGACTCAATTTATCTGGGTTTGGCAATTATTATACTCGAAACTTTTAATGAACCATCTGCAAGCTACTATAATATAATGCAGTATTTCTGTTCTCATGCATTACTTGGGTAGCTGCTGCTCGATACCCTTCTCTATCAACCAAATCACAAAACAATGCTCAATGGCCAGATGTAAGATCCACCCGCAATCATTCTCTGCAAAGTCTCAAACAACCAATTTCTGTGGACGCCTTCATTCCAATTATTGTATAAACAATATGTAATTATGTTTCAGCATTACATATTGTAAAGGGCAGATCACTGAATACTAATGGTAATCCTGTACTATCCATTTTGTTTCATATTTCTCTAACGAAACAACATTTATTCAATAAGGAATAGTTATTAGTGGTTGTATGTGTTGATGCAGCTAATGTTTGTTTGTTTATTGAATTTCGCACAAAGCTACTCGAGGGTTATCTGTGCTAGCCGTCCCTAATTTAACAGTGAAAGACTAGAGGGAAGGCAACTAGTCATCACCACCCACCGCCAATTCTTGCGCTACTCTTTTACCAACGAATAGTAGGATTGACCGTTACATTATAACGCCCCAACGGAAGAAAGGGCGAGCATGTTTGGTGCGACGGGATGCGAACCCGCGACCCTCAGATTACGAGTCGTACGCCTTAACACGCTTGGCCATGCCGGGCCTATAACTAATGCTTCGTTTTATTTTGTATATAAATATCTAAGTCACTTGATGATCAATTTCTAAATTTATATAAATATACCCTTCAGTCTGTGGATAATTTAATTTCTTCTGATAATCCCAGATTTATACATTATATTCCTTCTACTTATGCTACCAAATTTGATTTGTTTGTTCGAAGTTAACACACTGCGGAAAAGTCACGAATTAACTCGTGTTTCGTGCAGAGCCTCAAAGGAGTCGCACGGTTATAATTTATGATTTCTGTTTATAAAACCGGTATTTTTATAAGTGACATGTCCCAAAAAACGTAAATTAATGAGTTATGATGAGACTATTACTGAATTATATGATGATAATTTGTAAGATCTTGCATGTCAAGGTAAAGATTCTAATGTGGATGTGTTTCTGATGTGGATAATTGTGACATTGATGTTGTTAGACCTACAAAGATATGGAGAGTTGTTGTGTTCTTAACAGATACCGAGTTAGAAAGATATGATTCTACAAATGTTTCTGTTAGTAATCTGCTTTCCTGTTATCATAAAAATAACCGGGCAAAAACAGATATTCTACTAAACATGTAGATGTTTAAACGAATAAAGGAATCACTATAACTCTATCCGAACCCAAAAGTATTGCTGCAGTGATAAATCTAATGTTTGGAGATTACTTGTTTAAAATGTTTTATCACAAAATGTGTACCTACCATAATCAAACTACAGAGAAACATAAAATGTTATTATACTAATTCTACTAATGAAGAAGACATGGAAATATAACTAGAAAGATTATTGGTCAACAGATCCCCTTTTGATTAGCTCAATGAGTCAAAACAAACCTGACATTTTGGCATTTCAAGAATAATCGAAAATGGATAAGTCTTCAGGAAGGCTCTTCAAAATCCAACAGTTACTAACTCTTTTTGTTGACCTTAAGATGACGTAAGAAGATAGAAACATTGTTCTGTACTTTATTTTAATGCATTGTTCTATACGAATGCAAAACTATGCTGTTTCTAACAAAACCTTTTCTTTTATGGCAGTAACATAAACAAACATGCAATGAAACACACTAAGTTAATTCTTAACCATTTCATTACTCTACACCTGCAACATTGAGTGAAATAAAATAATTACAAGTTTGAACTAATATTCAATGTACAAACAAAAAATTTACAAAAAACAAACACATGATGACGTTCGAATTTTACAATATTTGATACTATAATAGCAAAAATTCACTATTTTATAAATATTATACATTTCTAACTATCCAAAAATAAGCGTCTAAATATTGACAATTAGGACTTGCATAATATAAAATAACAAGAGAGACTGGATATAACTCAATGCTGTTTAGATGTCACTTTTTTCTATACAATAAATGTATCTTTTTTAAGCTGTACATATGGTACAACTGTATTAATGTTAGTTAATATATTAATTTGTTTAAATACATTCCTTATTGTTTGGTAGTACCGGTTACCGTCGTCTACTTACAGTTCTTTTAATTACGTTTAAAGATACAATAATTATCAATTGTTCGCTTTCCATGTTGCATACTGATTGACACACGGCTGAACAAGTGATGTTTTCACAATTATTTTATGACGGCATTTTATATTGTTATAACTATACTACTGCAAAATCTGATAATTTTAATTGTTTTTTTTACAGGTTTTTTCACATTCAACTTTAATTTTCAAGAAAATCCCCAAAATATAAATAATTTAAGTTCGTCAAACAAAGTTGTTCGTGATGATGAGAAACCCACTTGAATTAAAAATGTATCAAAGGACGGCTGATATGGAAATCAACACTTTTACTAAAATAAAACAGAGAGCAACGTTGCAACCTTCTTAAGTTAATACCCCTACCAATCATCCTGAGGTACAAACACAAAGTTGGACTGTTTCGGACTGTGGCGATAACTTGTTCAGGAGTCATCTGTGCTAACCCTTTCTGATTCTGAACGGAATAACTAGAAGGAAGGCGGCAAGTCAACAACACCTACCGCCAAACTCTTAAATAATTTATAAACAACCAAATCGATTATAACTTACCCATAGCCTCAATGTACAAAGTAGAGTTGTTGTTTTTGTTTTGCGGTAAGTGAACGAGAACAAACAGTCAGTAGACAATAGCGCGTGCTAGCAATTCATCTACGTTAGTCGGAATTAGAAAAAAAAAAAAAGCATAAACAAAATACGTAGAAGTACTAAATAATGCATGTTCAACGACCTTTTCTTGCACAATATTAGAAACTAACTTAATATTTAATGGCAAAATAAGTTTGTTTTTTTATATTCATTAAACATCTCAATTCGCTACGCTGTCTTTCACATTTTAAAGACTTACTCGATCTGTTGTATAGAATAATCAATAGTTTTACCACTACCAACCTTAGTTTTAATCAAAAACCTGTTTTATAGTAGACGACCTTGCTTATCTACTAAATTTCAAGGCCTATATGAGTAGTTTGTTTGTTTTTGAATTTCGCACAAAGCTACTCTACGGCTATCTGAGCTAGCCGTCCCTAATTTAGCAGTGTGAGACTAGAGGGAGAGCAGCTAGTCATCATCACCAACCGCCAACTTTTGGGCTACTCTTTTACCAACGAATAATGAGATTGACCGTTACATTGACCTCCACGGCTGGGAGGGCGAGCATGTTTGGCGCGACTCGAGCACGAACCCGCGACCCTCAGATTACGATGCGCACGCCTTAACGCGCTAGGCCATGCCGGGCCCTATCTGCATGAATAAAAATACGTGTCCAAAAGTAACACTATATTTTGTTGCTTCATTCAGAAAGTCGAAAGACACTAGATATTACCTTAATGGTTTTGATATTATTCTGATGTATCGAACACATAACACACTATATTTCCTAGGTCATTCAGTTCACAGAGAAAAGATAGAGAAAAAACAACAACAAGCTAAGCAGAGAAAATGTTCCGAATTATTCATGCCAGTCACGTCTCCATATAAATGATGAGAAATTTAAACTGGAATGAAGCAATAGAATAAAGAACAGCAATAAATGTTCAGCGTTACTGTTTTCCCGACATGTCTGAGGTACTAAACTACACATAAAAACGTATGGCAGAGCATTTACTACAAATATCACGGTAACCTGATTCGAAGTTATTAAACATTACATTAGCAAAATCGCCTGTCATATATAAGGCTCTCGGCATTTATTCTTACAGACGTACATTCATTCCTCAAGAAATTACGAACATCTAAATAAATTATTCTACAATTTATAATCATACATTTCACGCTCGTAGTATTATGTAAAATGAAAGCGACAAAGATCAATCAGTGCCCAGTGAAATAACATACATCAAATGTCTTACTATAAATCTTAATAACAAAAACACCATTAGCTTCAGTTTTAAATAACAGCTTACCATGAATACATTTCAAAAATAAAAAAAAATTATTTCCGCACAAACATAATAAAAACGTCACCTAAATCTGTATTTTTGCCATGTCATGGAATATTTTATGTTTTATTGATACAAAACAAACACTTCAAGTCCATACATTAACTTTTGCTCTATTTTTGTTTTGAAATAGTTATAAAATAGCAATAAGAAACGCCTTACAGTGAAAAATAGTTTATATATAGTTTAAAAGATAAATATAAATCTTTAAAATATTTGTACTAAATAAATAGTGATAACTTAGTTTTAGATTGATTTCACACTTCGTGACAGCAAGAATAATACATTAAGTTTTATTGTTCAATAATTAACCCTAAATTATAAACTATATTGCTGCGACGCTTAGAAATTATCGATGTAAACCATTGTTTCTTCATAAAAAATTATCTGCTTCAAGAGAAATGAAGGTTTATAAGCGTATCTTCCTAAATTATCCTGATAGTAAATTTAATTTGAGATAACTATGTATTTTAGCAATAAATTCATAAAATTTTAATTGTATTTCATACTTAATAAATCAGTATGCCCCCCAGTGGCTCAGCGGTATGTCTGCGGACTTACACGCTAAAATCCGGGTTTCGATACCCGTGGTGGGCAGAGCACAGATAGCCCATTGTGCAGCTTTGTGCTTAATTCTAAACAACAACAACAACAATAAATCAGTACATACAAGGGCGATTTTGTTTGTAATTAAGCACACAACTGCACAATGAGCTATCTGTGCTTTGCCCAACATGAGCTACAAGAATGAACAATGAGATCCTATAGACAAATAATCATCATAACATACACCATTAACTGATATATCCTATCCATACGTATATGTATAATAACTTATATTATCGATATTCAATTAATTAAATCCTGCGACTAGCCTGTTGATATTCAAAGTAAAAAAAAAATAGTATTTATTCGACGATTACCAAATTCACTGGATAATATGTTTTTGTTAGATGTTTTTCTGATCATAATATTCATTTATACATTATAACATGTTTTTCCTGTTGGTCACCATTCATTCTTTGATATCTTGTTTTGTTTCATCACAAAGTAACAATAGAATTAAATTATTTACTGATAAGTAAAAAGGCAAAAGAAAAATAAGAAACGGTATCAGAATGACTTCAATAGTTGAAAAGCAAATAACTTCCTTAATGTATTATCAAAAACATACCCCATCAATAAACTCTTGCTCACAAATTTTTGATTTGATAATCTAGAAAACCTGACCCAGAATAAATTACATTAAACCTTTGACGAAGAAGTTTAAGTACTAATTTTAAAATAAAATCACACCAAAGTTTAAAGAGGTAAGTAAGTTTTGATTTTAATAATCACAGCGTTTCGACCCACAACTATAGACAAGTATTAGGTAAAACTTAACTTACCAGATGACCAAAATTAGGGTCATATTGTTGTGATCATTAAAGTCAGAACTTACCTTCAGCAAAAGGTGCTCTTTACTGGTTTTTGACTTAATTATATACTTGAGCAGGTTCCTCACTAAACACAAATATTATGAATGTATAAGAACAAAGGTTTATATTGTCAAGTGAATTCGTGAATAAGAAATATTCGGAAATTTGGTTAAGTTAAAAAATAATAGTTGACTTCATTATCTGCGCTTTTGCTACAACTACACTGATGATAATAATTAAACTGTACATACAGAAATAAAATAAGAATTTTCAAATTTCAAATACTAATTTTCATTTGCAAGTAACATGAACAAATGTTTCAACAAATAAAAAGTGGTTGCCCGATAAGCCATTGGTATTTCTACTTCGTTAAAGTGATTGAATAAAGATTTAAGTTAGAGTTGCATAGGTATTATTCTTAGCTTCTTGTTTGGAACAGTTAAAAAGACGACTGTTTTTAATTTTCTGAGTAAAAATGAGACATACGATATTAATGCGCTAATATGTATAAGAAAAAATTAGCATCATGGAATTATCAAAATCATTTTGCAACGTTTCGAATTGAGTGCAACCGCATCACAAGTGGGAAAGTATTATGAACGTGAAATACAACTTTGTGTAGAAACAAAGTAAACCTCAGTCAGTCAAAATTATAATAGTTTGTAAAATTATAGTTATTGATGAAATAAAGTTCAATTTTATTGTTTATTTAGTTGTGTGATCATTAATAAAATATTTATAGTAATACACCTTTCGTTTAGAATAATTTAATTATCTACCACTGCAAAATAGTCTTACATTCAGAGAGCAATAAATCTAGGAACTTGTAAGTCTAAAATCCGGGGTTCGATTCCCCGCGTTGGAAACAGCAAACATCGAATGTTGCTTTGTTCTAAAACAAACAGATCACTGGAAAAACAAATGAAAGAGAGAAATAACATCTTGTTAATTTCACAGTTTCCAACTCGTATCGTATACTTTTGTATTACACAAAAAATATATTATTCATACCGTAACAAATGATTTAGTCACGATTTTAATGAAACGTCTTGTGAATAGTTTGTGGTTGTTATTAAGCTATCTATGCCCATCACGAGTAAATAAAATCAGTTTTTAGCACTACAAGTTCTTAAAATTACTACAATGCTACTGAAAGGACTAATAAATTGTGATCCCACAAATGAGTATTAAAATAAAACATATTCTGCTAATACTTGTAAATTTAGGTGAACAAAATCTAGTACAAGTTATACAAGTGTCGTGTTATGATTTAGAAATAGAATATATATGTTATAAAAGCAAAATAAAATTACTATAAAAAAGAGTTCCTCACTTGGACAGCTGTGAGTCAATGGATTTACAACGCTAAAATCAAAGGTTCGATTACCCTCATTAGACACAGCAGATATCCCGATGTGACTTTGCCATAAGGAAATCACACACACACGTGTCATAAAAGAACCCTGGTACCTACAAGTTTTTGTTCACAAAGAAAACATGTGTATATCTATAGCTTTGATAAAAAGTTTACATTAATGAGATAATGTCATTTTATTTGAATATATGTTGTTGATTTTTTAAATCACAAGAAGTTTGTTTTGTTTGTTTTTTAATTTCGCGCAAAGCTTATAGACGGCTACTTGCGCTAACCGTCATTAGTTTAGCAATGTGAAACTAGAGGGAAGGCAGCTAGTCATCACCACACAGCCAACTCTTGGGCTACTCTTATACCAACGAATAGTGCGATTGACTATAACATTATAACGCCCCCACGGCTGAAAGGGCGAGTATGTTTGGTGTAACGGGTATTAGAACCCGCGACCATCAGATTACGAGTCGAATGCCTTAACCACCTGGCAATGCCGGGCCGGGATGAAAGTGAACTTTGCTACTAGCAAAACTGAGTAAGATGGTCACAGCCAAAATAATATAGAACTTTAAAAGATGATGAAGTCAGTAAGGTGTGTAAAATGTAAGTAACAAACACGTCGGTTTGCCAAATAGAAAAAATGAAGATGTATCTCTCATCCTTTAATTCAGATTGTCCGTATATTTGATACAGACTAAAGTAGCCTTTAAATCAAATGATGGTAAAATAAATAGACTGGGTGATAAAATTAAATCACTCCCTACGGGAGATGGTCTCTTCACAATATACACCAGTCACTGTCTCGTGGTTCAGTGTGTTAGTATACTGGAAAGACTAGGCTTTGAGACCAGACAGGTTATTGGGATATCTGGCCATACGTAAAAAGCAAGATTGAAACAATATTATACGTTAGAACATGAGAAAAAGACATGAATTATGTTATCTGAACATTTTCCTCAACGAAAATTGCATATTAGCCTCAAAATGATGGGTTATCCTTGAATTAGTGGTCATCTAATTACCTAAAACATCGCCAGAACCTCTGATTTTAATTCAAGCTTCACAGTTATTATCAAAATCTCAATAAATACTATCAATATTAAAGTGTCTGTGGTAAACATTTAACACAAGGTCAACAGTAAATGGGCTATATGTTCTTAAAACAGTGCCACAAATCTAATATATATAGGGCATACCGCTGTATCAGATTGGCGTCACGTATTTATTTCAAAAGTAGTTGTAAAAATTTTTTAAAATCAAAACACCCATGTCGTATTATATTAAAAACAAACTATTCAAGTTGAAACTTATCACCTTCTTGTTTTGCTTGTACTTTCATCATAATAGCTTAGATAAATCTAACGCGCGTGCAGCTCGTTTAGGCAGCAGAAGTTTGCAGAAGATAGTTTCAACATTACGAAAACAAGCTGATTCATCTAAGTCTAATCTAAAACAACTTGTTGAAGTGAGACAAGTATCTACTTTATAAGTTTATGGGTAGAATCAAATTATGGTGGTCTGTTATATCTTTAAAAATTAAACAATTTATAAACTTTCTTGATTCTCAAAATGAGATTGTTTCTCGTTCAGTTTGAGTTTTAATAATTGGGTGATTCAGCGGTAAATTTGTTATACTGCTGCAGGTAAAGCTCATTACGTACAGTGATTATAAAAAATGCAGCTAAAAATCGCTCATTTACAGCAACCTTTAAAATGTCTGGATACAAAAAAATTACTGTTAAACAGTATTGACTAAGCAAAACTAAAGCTTATTGTGGTCATAAATCCGCCTAAATTGCAATAGATGTGCTTATGCAGAATATAAAATCTTCACTATTTCAATGAATTTTCATCTATGTCAGTGACTTTTCCAAAGAAATGTCCAGAATAAAGGACGAATCCCATTCCACTAATTCATTCGCATAACTCTTCCATTTGAGATTCCAATGATTTCTTCCTTGAATCGAAAAGAATACTAATATATATATGTGTGTGTATAAAACAAACGATGTGCTACTTCGGACATATAATTAAGTTTAAGGATAGGTTGGTAGAGATCCTGATGAGTAATAAAATCGAAGTTGGTATACACGTGCCTCACGCTTGGTATTGCTGGAGCACAAAAACACAGCTAATAAGAAGGAAACAGACAAGTACATTAAAAATAAATACATTTTAGTAAGACAAATAGGAATCGATATATTACTACAGCTAGCTAGGTTATGTATATATATCGATCCCTATGTGTCTCTATAAAAGCTGGAATGTTTATTGTACTTATACATATATATCAAATAAGTGTCACGTAAATATGTAACCATCGTTGGTTCGAAACTTTTGTTATGTAAAAGTAGTTTACCGTGACAAATACTTGACCGCTAGTTTTCTAACCAGATGCAAGATTTTAATTTATTCAAAAACGTTGAAGATTTTTAATAAGGTTATCATCTGCAGGATAATGTATTGATAATTAGTAGCCTTCAACCTTGACCTCTGTCTTGAAAGAGTTTGAAATAATTTTACTAATTACAACTTACTTTGTGCTGAATGGCCTGTTATGTGGTCATTCTTAAAAGTAATTAATTGATACACATTTTAATAGTCTACGAATGTTACTTTTTTTCACTTTTTAGTTAGTAACAAGAATATTATTCTTCCCAAGGTTTAATTTTTTTTTCCAATTGAGAAATTTTATTTTACATGGCGTACATTTCTATATATATAGCACATTATTTATCATCCACGAAAACTGATATCCAAAACATCTGTTTCAAGTAATTTTAAAGAACAGAAATACAAACATGCTATTTTCACCAACAACAATTGTAGAAACATTGTGAGAGTAATACATTTCACATTTTAATAACAAACAAACTGTTACTACCTCTAGTTTCTCGATTGTTAAGCGTTTCGTCCAATTTCACAGAGGTAAAGCATGTTATTGTTTCCTTTATAAAGGAATTATGTTGCAAAATATTTGAGTCAAACAAAAAAGTCGTCACTTAATAACGTAGAGTAAGTTCTCTAATTAATATCAACCATCGTAAAGAGGATATTAATAACATTTATATTATTTATGTGTTTAAGCATTTGACCCTCTGTAGTTATCGTCTAAAGTGTCGAAATCATGACAATGGACGTGTTAAAGTAAAGAATCTCCAATTACAGAATTCACTTGTGAAAACAAAAATTACAGAAAGTATGGAGAATATTTATCCTTACCTTTGGGAGGTACTATTGAATACTTTTCTTCTGCAGAAAATAAATAAGTTATATGAAAGTCACTACAGTAATTCCTATGAAATAACTTTAAAACCTACCGTATTTTCCGGTTGATAAGCCGAGGCCAATTTTCAGCTCTGAAAATGAGAGTTTTTGCTTATTACCGCCCAATAGGCAGAGGCTGTGATACAGCCCTTAGATGTGTGTTTAAATAAACCTTTTAAAGACAGGCTCCGTCAATGCTGGAATGAGTGGATGGTTTCCGGCAATCAAAGTTTTACTGCTGCCGGAAATATGCGCGCTGCATCACTAGCTACCGTCTGTGAGTGAATGGGTCGTGAAATCGTGGGACGATATTAGTGTTGAAACTGTAGAGAAGTCATTTAAAAAATGCAGCATCTCAAATGCAATGGATGGAACGAAAGATGATATGTTGTGGTTGGACGACGACGAGGAAGACAACATTCCACTCACTCAGCTAATAACACCAGAGAATGACCCGTACGACGACCAGGTCTCTGCCGAGGATTGGAATCTATTATTTGGTGCTTCTGACGATGAAGATGATGAATTTGATGGATTTTAATAAATTTCTGAAATTAAAGTGTGTATTTTTTTTATGAATTTTGTTATTTCTTTGAACACATGTCATTTGTAATGTATAGACCTTTTTCTATTAATAAATAAAATTTATTCAACTGAAATAACTCTGCCGTAACTGTGAGATCAAAGGTATGATTTTGGGGCCGATTTTGGTCTTCGGTATTTTTTGGTCCAAAGCTGGTGATCGGCCAATAAGCCGACCCCCAAAAATCAGGTCCAAAATTTAGGGCCAGAAAATCGGCTTATTAGGTGGAAAATACGGTAATTTAAAAATATATCACAAAAAATTAAGCGTCGAAAATGGCGAGCTAAGTAATAATAACACCAGCTTAAATTATATTTAATTTGGGCTAAAAAGTCATAAAACTTTCAAAAGAACCAATAAAGTAATTTTACGAAGTGAGCTATATATATGATTCGATATTCCATAGAGGATCGAGATGATATAACAATACCAGTGGCCTCATTATATGTAACCATTAAAATGTAATATGCATGTACGATTTGAGATTATACGTAGCAAACTTTATGTAATAATAACGTGAATGATACGATATTATACAAGTGGTGTATCATAGATGCACTTGGTTTTAAATAGTTGAGAACAAAATGTGTGTATATGATTAATATATGTTCAACGGTCTAATCAATTGTAGCGTAAAGGTTACATCTTCTACCCTAACGACATTATTGTTCGGCTTTGGAAAGAAAAAAAAAAGAGGCAAAACGTGGTTCAGACAACACAAGCACGTCTGATTTAAATCAAAACTTACGGATTATAAAATGTTTTATCAAATATAATAACAGAAATAAAACATTAAAGTTTGTATTCAAATATGTTTGGCAAAACAAATCTCTTAAACTGCAACAAAAGTGTAAAAAGTATCAAGTTCAGAAAAAAAATTAAAATTATTTCTTAGAAATATATAACTTTTAAATAATGAAGGAAAATATATAAGAAAACGAAATATTTTTTCCAATAACATTCGATAGTTCTGGTGCTTTTAACAAACGTAACGTACTCAGCAGTTTCTTGTCATTGAATCAACATCAATTTTACAATTTATAAAAATAGGTAATGTTAGAAAATGGCTGTAATCTCATTCTCTCTCAGAACAACTTCCTTTGGAAGTTATACAACATTAATTTTGCTTATAAAAATACAATAAATGGCTTAATCTGTATTAAACCAAATAATCCACAAAAATCATCAATCAATGACATAACTAACTAATTTGTATTAATAGAAAAGCAATGCATATATCTTCTTTAAGTTTGTTCTTAAAGGTGAAATTTTCAACAAATTTAATAATTGCCTTAGAAAATGTACTTTGGTTAGGTATAATTCCAGTTTGGGTGCCATGTTTTTAAACACTTTAGTTTCTTAAGTAAAAAGTTTTTGAAGAATGTAACTAGACATACACATTTCACATTCATGAGCGTGTTTTGCATTTGTGGCACCTGAAAGTCAGTGAAACTTTGGTTTCCTAGTCTAGACAGTGGACAAATCTAACCCAAATAGAGTATATTCCACGTTTAAAAGCTGGTAGATCATTCTGTAGATGTTTTTGTACGTCATTTTTAGATATGGAAACGCTTAAAGAATTCCATTTTTCAAATTTAACATTTCAAGATAAATTAACTATTTAGACTGCTTCATCTAGTTTTATTTTATAGAAGGAATTATGACGTATAATTGAAATTCATTTTGTTAGGAACCATAAACACACGGTACAATGATTGTGGAAAGGTCAAGTATTAGTTACCATAGTCAGCAAAGTATAAACAAATAAAACCCAGTCTGTGATACAATAATTTATAAACACCAGACAGGTTTCGAGGTGCTTAAAATTGCACGTGAAGTAACAGAGACCATATTTATTGCCATGACTTAGGCTTATCATTCTTCCACTGGAGGTAAGATCGACTCGCAACCGACCTAGGCGCTATCAGTATCACTTACAGTTCCTTTCCTCTCGCTCGTGGAACTGTCTTCATCACTAGAACTTGTCAGATCTGTGTAAAAAGTAACTGTTCTAGGTTCGTTCAGAGTAGGTTTAAATTAATATGGCGTTACTCGACACTGTTTAGAACACAAAGTCAAATAGACTCCGCCTATGTTTCTCCGTATGCACTGGCCTTGTTTAGTTACATTCAATGCGCTGGCGTTGGCGGTTTGTTTGGCAACTATTACGTCACAGTACGTTTCTTAGCGGTAAACGTAAAAACTAAAACGTTCGGATTGCTGCTCGGAAAGGGCTCTTTCTGCACTAAGTTCTATGTTTCATTAATCAGCACATATTTTTTTATAAAATATGTGAACCTACAAAATTAATCAGTATGAGTAGTTCTTTTGATTGCAAAGTTTTCTTTTTTTTCTGTAAAATTCACCTTTAATAAACAGATAGTTTTTGCTTAAATAATGTCTTAAGTATCTTTAAAAGAATCGTCCATTAAAAATGAAACTTAAAATATATGAAAAAAATTTTTAAAAGAAACGTCTTCGGTAAAGTATTCTCACAGTTATTCACTAAACTATACCCTAGATGAATAAAATTCCGAATGAATTTATCATTTCAATTAAAATTATCAGCCTCAGAACAAAAAAAATGCATTGATTTTCTGCTAGAAATAAATTATGACTTTTAAGAAAATATTAAATCCCGATTTCATATGGATTTAAAAGACAGCTGAAAACATCACAAGTGGAGGAAACACGTTGAAATAAAGAGTGGATAATTGGTTTAAAATATTTTCTTTCAAATATAAGGAAAGTTTCTGTAATATTTTCTAACTAAATTATCTTTCCAATCAATTCATTCAGAATTAATCTTAATCACAAATATATCATGATAAACCAAACAACAAATGCAAGGTCAAGATTATAATGGTCTGGAAAGGGTATAAACTACTATAAAAGATAAAAAGTCTCATTGCTTGGCTCGTGGTAGCTGTGTGCCAAGGGATGTTACCTTAGTGTTCGATCACCGAATAACTGAAGATCGAAGGATTCCACCTGAGGGTTACATAACTGTTATGTAATAGGCACCAAAAGGTGGTGACGTCCACAAAATTGCAACAGAAGGCGCATCTGTCTTAGCAGAGGAGTAATATAACTCGATACCATAAGACTTGAGCTTTAGGTAGATGCTGCAGATATAAGCAGAAGGTATAACTAAGATTCTATAAGTGGAATGTGTTAAAAATAACAGTGTTTGTATAGGCAGACGGTGTTACCAAGGTTCTGAAAGTGGCTGATGTTTCTTTACAAGGAAGGAGTTATTATACTTTCACAGAACTGCAAACAGATTTCAATATGACTCAACTTATAAAAAAATAAATTAAAACTTTAAATTACAATACTGAATGTGTTTTATAAACGTGGTTTGTTCTACTAAGGTTCTATGGGCTGATGGTATTCCTATAAACATAAAACTCAATAAGATGATGAAGATCATGGTAGGGTGTCTCAACATGTGATCATGCAGTCAAAGCCTAGGTTTAATTGTATGTCCTAAAAAGTTACGAATAAAATTATTATTTTAACGAGACAGCTATAAAATAACATTACGTATTACATAAGTCAGTTTTTATTGCATAGAGAAAAAATTACTTTCCATATATTTATAATTGTCTGTTCTGTAAATAATGAACGAGATAGTTACATTATTTAAAAAAGATTGTGTTTTTATGATTGAAGTTTTGATTTGATACATATTTAACGTATTGTTGTTACTTTTTGCTTTCATATTTAACTACCACAACATAATTCTCTACAACTACTATTGTGTAAAAATAATTATTTGAATAATATAACTTCATGTTTAGTTATTTAAGCTGATTTGTTTTGTAGAAGCACAGATTTAAAAAAATACACGTAAAAAGATATGTTTTGTGTTGTAGAAAACTATAATCTTACTTTTCTTTAGATATTTTCACAAATCTCTGTTGAGAATCATTTCTTTCTGACTGAAACTGATAGCTAATTACTACTAACCCCAAAATTACCAACAAAAGTAATTAAACATGATATTATTAGGAGAAAGAGTGTAAAAAATGGTTTGTGGAGGTTATATGAAGTTAACGTTTCTGAGGCTATAGCGAAAACCTCTTAAAATTCAGATCTATAGATACTGTGCGTGAAGAAATTCTTATGGTTAGCTCCTTCTTCCTTTATTTATTTTGATGATTCTTTGTAATTGGATTATTTATTTATCTTTAACGTTAAACAAAATATGAATAACCACATAAACACGTTTTCTGGAAATGGCGATAATGCCTTAAACTAAAAACGTACGACATAAACTTGTTTATCTAACAATATAACCACATTAAATAAGATAGTCATAAAACCGCTACCAAAAAAAAAAAAAATCCACATTTGTTCGTCATGAATTAGAAGATTTATAGAAACCACTCTGAAATTCGCCTTGATGGGTTAGATGTCCTCACAAAGGGCTTATCAAATGATATATAACTGACAAATGTCCATGAATTACAAATAACCAGGCATATGTGATCGCGTGCACAATTCGTGTCAATACTGATTAGCTCAGAAACGGAACAGAGCGCCAAAAAAAAAAAAATTCTGCACTTGTTCGTCATAAATTAGAAGGTCTATAGAAACCACTCTGAAATTCGTCTTGATGGGATACGTGTCCTCACAAAGGGCTTATCAAATGATATGTAACTGACAAATTTCCATGAATTACAAATAACCAGGCATATGATCGCGTGCACAATTTGTGTCAATACTGATTAGCTCAGAAACGGAATAGAACGCTCTCATCCTGGTAGCTTAAAACTACATGGTTGAGAGTATGCAGGGTCTGCTTTGAAGACTAAGAGAATATTAATTGACATTAAACTTACCACGCATACGAGAAATGTTTCCAAGGTGAGTTATAAACGATTCTTTCAATTACGTTCATTATATTGAATTAGAAATAACTAAGCAAACTGTAAGAAAGAAAGAAATACACGGCAAATAATACAGATTCATCGCACCTTCTTCACTCAAAGAGTACTGTAACATTTTGATAGGTTATACTGTGATTAGTTGTAATCCAATTCAATTAGAAAGTTCTACGTCAATAAAAATCTTTAAAACTACAATCAGTTACACTATGCTGCAACAAGATGTTTAAAAATAATGTATGTGGAATTTTTAACTGCTTCAGTAGCAGTTGTATTGTAGACTCTGAAAACAATTGATAGGGACAATAAATTGAAACTCTCCAAAACTAATGTTAATAATCTGATAAAGAACTTTCCAACAATTTTGCTGTAAATAGTATTAATGAACGGGTAATTGGTCGAAAACTGCTGCTGAGCAGACGAATAAACCTAATGGATGAAATGGACATTGTGTTTACTTGCCAAATTTTACACAAGGCTACTCAAGGAGTAAATGTGCTTATCATGAGTTATTTTGAAGTGATAGAATAGAAGGAATGCAACTATTCAGCATAAGTCACCACCAATTCTTGAGCTACTTTAGTAACACCCAACAATGGGAGTTGACCGTCATAATTATAATGTATCCATGGCTCAAAGTGCGGAGTGCAATTGTTTTTATTTATCTGTTTATTTTTGACGGTAAATGAGCGCGAACAACTGAACCAAAAATTTATAGTCCGGTAGACTGTGTCTCGCTTGGCCCTATAGACAATAAAGAGAATGCGGAGACGCAATGTTTACAAGAGAATCAAGTTCGAGCAGGTTGACAACAATCAACGACAGTTTGTTTATTCTAGTGCTTCTCAACCTTTACCATTATCATTTACTCCTGTAATAACAGCTCAAAAACCACGGTTCGAAACACGACTAAAATGTGCTAATTTAAAATGAAAACTCCTTTATTATAACTTTAATATCAAACTACAACTCGAATCAACACAACATAAAATAAACAAACACATATGAAACTACAACTGTAATAAATAATAATAACTGCAAAATTTTGTGCTCTTAAATTTGTTGCCTAATAGTAAATGCTCATTGACCCTGAATCTCATCACATTAATCTCTAGAAAAACCATTCACCCAGCTGAGAAAGGCTGGTTTATTCAACAGCAGTCAGATGAATGGTGTTGCAACCAACGTACAAATCTAGAGTAAAATGTGGTAGTAATTCAGTACAATTTTAGGCCTGCATCTCAGTCGAAAATTTTGGTGACCAACAGAAAACTGAAAGCATCTTAATTGCTAACAACAACCAGAATCTGATCCATTATGCTAATTTTCTTACAAAAACACGATTCATTAGCGATTCACCTTCCACTAAGACAACAATAACGAATATTTATACAGCAAATATAGTAAAACGATATACTGAGAGCAAAGAGGCCGGCTCACATCCCTAGTTTGGCTTGCACAAGGTCCAGATATGAATGTTCTTGAGGCTGTATAGGGTTACGTAAAACTTGTATTGCTATAATTAGCCCACGAAATGAAAGTTGATATCATTCTTTAAACAAGAACACCTTTTGTCCAGAGAACACCCAAAACTATTTTGAGAAAATTTCAGTTGATCAAATCCTAAAGGAAACGGCGAATAAAGTCGTAGTAGCTTCATATGGCGCTGTTTAGCCTATAGCGTATTGCTTTATAAAAAAAACAATACGTAACAGCAGAGTAAGAAATTACCATTATATAGAACGTAATTAGCTTTAACACTAGTCCATTACAATGTGTTGGCTTACATTTGAGTTTGTTTGTTTGTTTTGGAATTTCGCGCAAAGCTACACGAGGGCTATCTGCGCTAGCCGTCCCTAATTTTGCAGTGTAAGACCAAAGGGAAAGCAGCTAGTCATCATCACACACCGCCAACTCTTGGGCTACTCTTCTATCAACGAATAATGGAATTGACCGTCACATTATAACGCCTTCACGACTGAAAGGGCGAGTATGTTTGATGCGACGGGGATTCGAACCGGCGACCCTCAAATTACGAGCCGAACGCCTTAAACTACCTGGCCATGCCGGGCCCTCCTATAAAACCAATTTATGTGTCTTAAGCCGGGGCTTTGAATGCGATCAAACTTCCCTTAATCGATACGATATTGTTTTATTAGTGATCTCGGTAAAGTAAGTCTGAGTGCAAATTATGTATACTGATTCATACGGCTCTCACTAGGGTCGATAATGTATGCGAACTATACTTTTTCTGCTAACGTACGACTTTTTTCTATCCATGAATCCTTCATAATTGTATTATTGCAATTCACCATCGTTTCACTTACCTAAGTAATTTTATTATTAAAAATCATTTCATTTTTGGCTTGTATGAAATAAAATATACTATTACTGACTGTTCGAGAAATTTGTTTCAATTATGTATAATTAAATTCTAATTTTACCTTCTATACTTCTTGAAAGGTTGCTCGATTTCCAACTAATACAAACATTATATCACGTGGCAACGCTACTGTAGAAACACCCATTTAACACTGCAAAAAATGTTTTCTTGGATGTAGGCAGATGTTAAGCTAAAGATATGGATTGGATTTGGAGACATACATGTGTTTTAGGCACGTGTTTAAATTATCACTACATACATTTTAGTTGTTTTGCCTGAAGGTTTCTTTGTTGGTTATTAGACACAAAGCTTAAAAATGGGCTATCTGTGCTCTGTTCCCGCAGATTAGTGCAGGTATTTATAAACTGTTTTCACAATTGCTTGTTTTGTTTTTTGTTTGTTTCTTTATCGGCTTTTTGGTTTTAACGACCAGTGAGGGTCAGGTTCACTTAGACCTCTTCTTCCCGTAAGTGCTATCAGTTTGTTTGCTGTATGATGTTGATGTTGAAACTACCTGCAGGTCGGAGGGTATTGTACTTTCACTGACCCCTTTCTGAACGAAAGTCCACATACTTTTGAGTTCTTTACTAATAATAATTGTCATATGGGCAGTTTTTTCTACTTCTTTTTATTTATTATGATTATAAGGTGCTAAGATATCAGGGCTATATTAACACGAATTTTGTAGTCTAGTGATCAGCGGCCTGATTACATTCTTATTTCTAAAACAGATATTAACGGGAGATAGGTACAAAAGTCGATTTTCATCATGCTTGTACTATCGATTAAGTTCACATAATAAATTTTTTTTGCCATTTTTTGTGAAAGTAATTTGGAAAATTATGTTATAATCTATAAAAAATGGTTTGAATGTTTGATTATTTGAAAATGAATTTTGATGAGGAGCTTCAGAGGATTTTATATTCTGAAGTAATCATCGAGTTTTATATTGTTTATATTTTGTTTGTGTGTTTCGGTGCTATAATTGTCCAAGCTGAGCATGCATATTCTATAATAGGTCTTATGTATGTTTTACAGATTTTAATTATACAATCTGGTGAAGTTCTTTGATGTTTACCGGTTAGACTTCTTGCATAATTTACGCATTTCCAAATTCTGGCAAGTAAATTATTTATGTGTTTAACCCACGTTAGCTTTGTATCGTAGGTTAAACCTAGGAATTTGCTGAAGTACAGGTCTGTAGAAGTATTCTGTTTGGTAAATAATATTACTCGATTTTTAGGCATGTTTATTTTTATTCGATAATTTTGGCAGTATTCTTCCAAGTTATTCAATAAAGGTTGTAGCTTTGTCGCTGTTAAAGATGGGGTAGGTGCACTTTTCCAAACCGCTGCATCGTCCGCGAATTGTGATGCGTACCGACAATGTGAGTCTTTTTAATGATAAATTACTCACATTCATATTAGATAAAATAGCATTAACAACCCCTCTTTGAGGATACCAGCCTCTGGTGTGAATGGATCTGAGAATGCACCCTTTACATTTATTTTACAGGTTCTATTTTCCAAAAGGTTTGATAACCAGCAAACAATTCCCTTGGGTAATTCCATTTCTGTCATGCAGTATCTTAATCCATTATGCCAAACTGAGTCGAAAGTTTTTCGATATCGAGGAAGCAGGCGACAGTATTGTCATTTCTATTAAGACTATCTAGAAATGTCTCTATTAATCTTACCAAATGATCTGCGGTCGTTTTGTATTTATTATATTGTTTGTTTTTGAAATTCGCGCAAAGCTACACGAGGGCTATCTACGCTATATATTCTAGCTTTTGAAACAATAGATTTTTCATAAATCATTAAGCAAAGCCATGCGTTCACTTTCTATAGAACAGCAGTATAAATAGTCATGGTAATAATATAATTATTTCATAACACTTGCACTATTATAAAGACTGTTTGTTGAAATTTCTGGAACGCGGTGTTAACGTTTGTAAACCAACATACAAAGAGACAGTTATATATTATTGATCTGCTACACATAGTATACTGTATTGTTTGTTTGTTTTTGGAATTTCGCACAAAGCAACTCGAGGGTTATCTGTGCTAGCCGTCCCTAATATAACAATGAAAGACTAGAGGGAAGGCAACTAGTCATCACTACCCACCGCCAATTCTTGCGCTACTCTTTTACCAACGAATAGTGGGATTGACCGTCACATTATACACCCCCACGGCTGGGAGGGCGAGCATATTTAGCGCGAAGGGGGCGCGAACCCGCGACCCTCGGATTACGAGTGCACGCCTTAACGCGCTCGGCCATGCCAGGCCTTTATTGTTTATTTAGTTGTGTGATCATTAATAAAATATTTATAGTAATACACCTTTCATTTAGAATAATTTAATTATCTACCACTGCAAAATAGTCTTACATTCAGAGAGCAATAAATCTACGAACTTGTAAGTCTAAAATCCGGGGTTCGATTCCCCGCGTTGGAAACAGCAAACATCGAATGTTGCTTTGTTCTAAAACAAACAGATCACTGGAAAAACAAAAGAAAGAGAGAAATAACATCTTGTTAATTTCACAGTTTCCAACTCGTATCGTATACTTTTGTATTACACAAAAAATATATTATTCATACCGTAACAAATGATTTAGTCACGATTTTAATGAAACGTCTTGTGAATAGTTTGTGGTTGTTATTAAGCTATCTATGCCCATCACGAGTAAATAAAATCAGTTTTTAGCACTACAAGTTCTTAAAATTACTACAATGCTACTGAAAGGACTAATAAATTGTGATCCCACAAATGAGTATTAAAATAAAACATATTCTGCTAATACTTGTAAATTTAGGTGAACAAAATCTAGTACAAGTTATACAAGTGTCGTGTTATGATTTAGAAATAGAATATATATGTTATAAAAGCAAAATAAAATTACTATAAAAAAAGAGTTCCTCACTTGGACAGCTGTGAGTCAATGAATTTACAACGCTAAAATCAAAGGTTCGATTACCCTCATTAGACACAGCAGATATCCTGATGTGACTTTGCCATAAGGAAATCACACACACACGTGTCATAAAAGAACCCTGGTACCTACAAGTTTTTGTTCACAAAGAAAACATGTGTATATCTATAGCTTTGATAAAAAGTTTACATTAATGAGATAATGTCATTTTATTTGAATATATGTTGTTGATTTTTTAAATCACAAGAAGTTTGTTTTGTTTGTTTTTTAATTTCGCGCAAAGCTTATAGACGGCTACTTGCGCTAACCGTCATTAGTTTAGCAATGTGAAACTAGAGGGAAGGCAGCTAGTCATCACCACACAGCCAACTCTTGGGCTACTCTTATACCAACGAATAGTGCGATTGACTATAACATTATAACGCCCCCACGGCTGAAAGGGCGAGTATGTTTGGTGTAACGGGTATTAGAACCCGCGACCATCAGATTACGAGTCGAATGCCTTAACCACCTGGCAATGCCGGGCCGGGATGAAAGTGAACTTTGCTACTAGCAAAACTGAGTAAGATGGTCACAGCCAAAATAATATAGAACTTTAAAAGATGATGAAGTCAGTAAGGTGTGTAAAATGTAAGTAACAAACACGTCGGTTTGCCAAATAGAAAAAATGAAGATGTATCTCTCATCCTTTAATTCAGATTGTCCGTATATTTGATACAGACTAAAGTAGCCTTTAAATCAAATGATGGTAAAATAAATAGACTGGGTGATAAAATTAAATCACTCCCTACGGGAGATGGTCTCTTCACAATATACACCAGTCACTGTCTCGTGGTTCAGTGTGTTAGTATACTGGAAAGACTAGGCTTTGAGACCAGACAGGTTATTGGGATATCTGGCCATACGTAAAAAGCAAGATTGAAACAATATTATACGTTAGAACATGAGAAAAAGACATGAATTATGTTATCTGAACATTTTCCTCAACGAAAATTGCATATTAGCCTCAAAATGATGGGTTATCCTTGAATTAGTGGTCATCTAATTACCTAAAACATCGCCAGAACCTCTGATTTTAATTCAAGCTTCACAGTTATTATCAAAATCTCAATAAATACTATCAATATTAAAGTGTCTGTGGTAAACATTTAACACAAGGTCAACAGTAAATGGGCTATATGTTCTTAAAACAGTACCACAAATCTAATATATATATAGGGCATACCGCTGTATCAGATTGGCGTCACGTATTTATTTCAAAAGTAGTTGTAAACATTTTTGAAAATCAAAACTCCCATGTCGTATTATATTAAAAACAAACTATTCAGGTTGAAACTTATCACCTTCTTGTTTTGCTTGTACTTTCATCATAATAGCTTAGATAAATCTAACGCGCGTGCAGCTCGTTTAGGCAGCAGAAGTTTGCAGAAGATAGTTTCAACATTACGAAAACAAGCTGATTCATCTAAGTCTAATCTACAACAACTTGTTGAAGTGAAACAAGTATCTACTTTATAAGTTTATGGGTAGAATCAAATTATGGTGGTCTGTTATATCTTTAAAAATTAAACAATTTATAAACTTTCTTGATTCTCGAAATGAGATTGTTTCTCGTTCAGTTTGAGTTTTAATTATTGAGTGATTCAGCGGTAAATTTGTTATACTGCTGCAGGTAAAGCTCATTACGTACAGTAATACTTAATTAATAGGGATCGTGATTATAAAAAATGCAGCTAAAAATCGCTCATTTACAGCAACCTTTAAAATGTCTGGATACAAAAAATTACTGTTAAACAGTATTGACTAAGCAAAACTAAAGCTTATTGTGGTCATAAATCCGCCTAAATTGCAATAGATGTGCTTATGCAGAATATAAAATCTTCACTATTTCAATGAATTTTCATCTATGTCAGTGACTTTTCCAAAGAAATGTCCAGAATAAAGGACGAATCCCATTCCACTAATTCATTCGCATAACTCTTCCATTTGAGATTCCAATGATTTCTTCCTTGAATCGAAAAGAATACTAATATATATGTGTGTGTGTATAAAACAAACGATGTGCTACTTCGGGCATATAATTAAGTTTAAGGATAGGTTGGTAGAGATCCTGATGAGTAATAAAATCGAAGTTGGTATACACGTGCCTCACGCTTGGTATTGCTGGAGCACAAAAACACAGCTAATAAGAAGGAAACAGACAAGTAGATTAAAAATAAATACATTTTAGTAAGACAAATAGGAATCGATATATTACTACAGCTAGCTAGGTTATGTATATATATCGATCCCTATGTGTCTCTATAAAAGTTGAAATGTTTATTGTACTTATACATATATATCAAATAAGTGTCACGTAAATATGTAACCATCGTTGGTTCGAAACTTTTGTTATGTAAAAGTAGTTTACCGTGACAAATACTTGACCGCTAGTTTTCTAACCAGATGCAAGATTTTAATTTATTCAAAAACGTTGAAGATTTTTAATAAGGTTATCATCTGCAGGATAATGTATTGATAATTAGTAGCCTTCAACCTTGACCTCTGTCTTGAAAGAGTTTGAAATAATTTTACTAATTACAACTTACTTTGTGCTGAATGGCCTGTTATGTGGTCATTCTTAAAAGTAATTAATTGATACACATTTTAATAGTCTACAAATGTTACTTTTTTCACTTTTTAGTTAGTAACAAGAATATTATTCTTCCCAAGGTTTAATTTTTTTTTCCAATTGAGAAATTTTATTTTACATGGCGTACATTTCTATATATATAGCACATTATTTATCATCCACGAACACTGATATCCAAAACATCTGTTTCAAGTAATTTTAAAGAACAGAGAAACAAACATGCTATTTTCACCAACAACAATTGTAGAAACATTGTGAGAGTAATACATTTCACATTTTAATAACAAACAAACTGTTAAACCTCTAGTTTCTCGATTGTTAAGCGTTTCGTCCAATTTCACAGAGGTAAAGCATGTTATTGTTTCCTTTATAAAGGAATTATGTTGCAAAATATTTGAGTCAAACAAAAAAGTCGTCACTTAATAACGTAGAGTAAGTTCTCTAATTAATATCAACCATCGTAAAGAGGATATTAATAACATTTATATTATTTATGTGTTTAAGCATTTGACCCTCTGTAGTTATCGTCTAAAGTGTCGAAATCATGACAATGGACGTGTTAAAGTAAAGAATCTCCAATTACAGAATTCACTTGTGAAAACAAAAATTACAGAAAGTATGGAGAATATTTATCCTTACCTTTGGGAGGTACTATTGAATACTTTTCTTCTGCAGAAAATAAATAAGTTATATGAAAGTCACTACAGTAATTCCTATGAAATAACTTTAAAACCTACCGTATTTTCCGGTTGATAAGCCGAATCGCCGAAAAAGCCGAGGCCAATTTTCAGCTCTGAAAATGAGGGTTTTTGCTTATTACCGCCCAATAGGCAGAGGCTGTGATACAGCCCTTAGATGTGTGTTTAAATAAACCTTTTAAAGACAGGCTCCGTCAATGCTGGAATGAGTGGATGGTTTCCGGCAATCAAAGTTTTACTGCTGCCGGAAATATGCGCGCTGCATCACTCGCTACCGTCTGTGAGTGAATGGGTCGTGAAATCGTGGGACGATATTAGTGTTGAAACTGTAGAGAAGTCATTTAAAAAATGCAGCATCTCAAATGCAATGGATGGAACAAAATATGATATGTTGTGGTTGGACGACGACGAGGAAGACAACATTCCACTCACTCAGCTAATAACACCAGAGAATGACCAGGTCTCTGCCGAGGATTGAAATCTATTATTTGGTGCTTCTGACGATGAAGATGATGAATTTGATGGATTTTAATAAATTTATGAAATTAAAGTGTGTATTTTTTTTATGAATTTTGTTATTTCTTTGAACACATGTCATTCGTAATGTATAGACCTTTTTCTATTAATAAATAAAGTTTATTCAACTGAAATAACTCTGCCGTAACTGTGAGATCAAAGGTATGATTTTGGGGCCGATTTTGGTCTTCGGTATTTTTTGGTCCAAAGCTGGTGATCGGCCAATAATCCGACCCCCAAAAATCAGGTCCAAAATTTAGGGCCAGAAATTCGGCTTATTAGGTGGAAAATACGGTAATTTTAAAACAACATATCACAAAAAATTAAGCGTCGAAAATGGCGAGCTAAGTAATAATAACACCAGCTTAAATTATATTTAATTTGGGCTAAAAAGTCATAAAACTTTCAAAAGAACCAATAAAGTAATTTTACGAAGTGAGCTATATATATGATTCAATATTCCATAGAGGGTCGAGATGATATAACAATACCAGTGGCCTCATTATATGTAACCATTAAAATGTAATATGCATGTACGATTTGAGATTATACGTAGCAAACTTTATGTAATAATAACGTGAATGATACGATATTATACAAGTGGTGCATCATAGATGCACTTGGTTTTAAATAACTGAGAACAAAATGTGTGTATATGATTAATATATGTTCACCAGTCTAATCAATTGTAGCGTAAAGGTTACATCTTCTACCTTAACGACATTATTGTTCGGCTTTGGAAAGGAAAAAAAAAAAGAAGCAAAACGTGGTTCAGACAACACAAGCACGTCTGATTTAAATCAAAACTTACGGATTATAAAATGTTTTATCAAATATAATAACAGAAATAAAACATTAAAGTTTGTATTCAAATATGTTTGGCAAAACAAATCTCTTAAACTGCAACAAAAGTGTAAAAAGTATCAAGTTCAGAAAAAAAATTAAAATTATTTCTTAGAAATATATAACTTTTAAATAATGAAGGAAAATATATAAGAAAACGAAATATTTTTTCCAATAACATTCGATAGTTCTAGTGCTTTTAACAAACGTAACGTACTCAGCAGTTTCTTGTCATTGAATCAACATCAATTTTACAATTTATAAAAATAGGTAATGTTAGAAAATGGCTGTAATCTCATTCTCTCTCAGAACAACTTCCTTTGGAAGTTATACAACATTAATTTTGCTTATAAAAATACAATAAATGGCTTAATCTGTATTAAACCAAATAATCTACAAAAATCATCAATCAATGACATAACTAACTAATTTGTATTAATAGAAAAGCAATGCATATATCTTCTTTAAGTTTGTTCTTAAAGGTGAAATTTTCAACAAATTTAATAATTGCCTTAGAAAATGTACTTTGGTTAGGTATAATTCCAGTTTGGGTGCCATGTTTTTAAACACTTTAGTTTCTTAAGTAAAAAGTTTTTGAAGAATGTAACTAGACATACACATTTCACATTCATGATCGTGTTTTGCATTTGTGACACCTGAAAGTAAGTGAACCCTTGATTTCCTAATCTAGACATTGGACAAATATATCCCAAATAGAGTATATTCCAAGTTTAAAAGCTGGTAGATCATTCTGTAGATGTTTTTGTATCATTTTAAATATGGAAACGCTTAAAGAATTCCATTTTTCAAATGAAACATTTCAAGATAAATTAACTATTTAGACTGCTCCATCTAGTTTGATTTTATAGAAGAAATTATGACGTATAATTGAAATTCATTTTGTTACGAACCATAAACATACGGTACAATGATTGTGGAAAGGTCAAGTATTAGTTACCATAGTCAGCAAAGTATAAACAAATAAAACCCAGTCTGTGATACAATAATTTATAAACACCAGACAGGTTTCGAGGTGCTTAAAATTGCACGTGAAGTAACAGAGACCATATTTATTGCCATGACTTAGGCTTATCATTCTTCCACTGGAGGTAAGACCGACTCGCAACCGACCTAGGCGCTATCAGTATCACTTACAGTTCCTTTCCTCTCGCTCGTGGAACTGTCTTCATCACTAGAACTTGCCAGATCTGTGTAAAAAGTAACTGTTCTAGGTTCGTTCAGAGTAGGTTTAAATTGATATGGCGTTACTCGACACTGTTTAGAACACAAAGTCAAATAGACTCCGCCTATGTTTCTCCGTATGCACTGGCCTTGTTTAGTTACATTCAATGCGCTGGCGTTGGCGGTTTGTTTGGCAACTATTACGTCACAGTACGTTTCTTAGCGGTAAACGTAAAAACTAAAACGTTCGGATTGCTGCTCGGAAAGGGCTCTTTCTGCACTAAGTTCTATGTTTCATTAATCAGCACATATTTTTTTATAAAATATGTGAACCTACAAAATTAATCAGTATGAGTAGTTCTTTTGATTGCAAAGTTTCTTTTTTTCTGTAAAATTCACCTTTAATAAACAGATAGTTTTTGCTAGAATAATGTCTTAAGTATCTTTAAAAGAATCGTCCATTAAAAATGAAACTTAAAATATATGAAAAAAATTTTTAAAAGAAACGTCTTCGGTAAAGTTTTCTCACAGTTATTCACTAAACTATACCATAGGTGAATAAAATTCCGAATGAATTTATCATTTTAATTAAAATTATCAGCCTCAGAACAAAAAAAAATGCATTGATTTTCTGCTAGAAATAAATTATGACTTTTAAGAAAATATTAAATCCCGATTTCATATGGATTTAAAAGACAGCTGAAAACATCACAAGTGGAGGAAACACGTTGAAATAAAGAGTGGATAATTGGTTTAAAATATTTTCTTTCAAATATAAGGAAAGTTTCTGTAATATTTTCTAACTAAATTATCTTTCCAATCAATTCATTCAGAATTAATCTTAATCACAAATATATAATGATAAACCAAACAACAAATGCAAGGTTAAGATTATAATGGTCTAGAAAGGGTATAAACTACTATAAAAGATAAAAAGTCTCATTGCTTGGCTCGTGGTAGCTGTGTGCCAAGGGATGTTACCTTAGTGTTCGATCACCGAATAACTGAAGATCGAAGGATTCCACCTGAGGGTTACATAACTGTTATGTAATAGGCACCAAAAGGTGGTGACGTCCACAAAATTGCAACAGAAGGCGCATCTGTCTTAGCAGAGGAGTAATATAACTCGATACCATAAGACTTGAGCTTTAGGTAGATGCTGCAGATATAAGCAGAAGGTATAACTAAGATTCTATAAGTGGAATGTGTTAAAAATAACAGTGTTTGTATAGGCAGACGGTGTTACCAAGGTTCTGAAAGTGGCTGATGTTTCTTTACAAGGAAGGAGTTATTATACTTTCACAGAACTGCAAACAGATTTCAATATGACTCAACTTATAAAAAAATAAATTAAAACTTTAAATTACAATACTGAATGTGTTTTATAAACGTGGTTTGTTCTACTAAGGTTCTATGGGCTGATGGTATTCCTATAAACATAAAACTCAATAAGATGATGAAGCTCATGGTAGGGTGTCTCAACATGTGATCATGCAGTTAAAGCCTAGGTTTAATTGTATGTCCTAAAAAGTTACGAATAAAATTATTATTTTAACGAGACAGCTGTAAAATAACATTACGTATTACATAAGTCAGTTTTTATTGCATAGAGAAAAAATTACTTTCCATATATTTATAATTGTCTGTTCTGTAAATAATGAGCGAGATAGTTACATTATTTTAAAAAGATTGTGTTTTTATGATTGAAGTTTTGATTTGATACATATTTAACGTATTGTTGTTACTTTTTGCTTTCATATTTAACTACCACAACATAATACTCTACAACTACTATTGTGTAAAAATAATTATTTGAATAATATAACTTCATGTTTAGTTATTTAAGCTGATTTGTTTTGTAGAAGCACAGATTTTAAAAAAATACACGTAAAAAGATATGTTTAGTGTTGTAGAAAACTATAATCTTACTTTTCTTTAGATATTTTCACAAATCTCTGTTGAGAGTCATTTCTTTCTGACTGAAACTGATAGCTAATTACTACTAACCCCAAAATTACCAACAAAAGTAATTAAACATGATATTATTAGGAGAAAGAGTGTAAAAAATGGTTTGTGGAGGTTATATGAAGTTAACGTTTCTAAGGCTATAGCGAAAACCTCTTAAAATTCAGATCTACAGATACTGTGCGTGAAGAAATTCTAATGGTTAGCTCCTTCTTCCTTTATTTATTTTGATGATTCTTTGTAATTGGATTATTTATTTATCTTTAACGTTAAACAAAATATGAATAACCACATAAACACGTTTTCTGGAAATGGCGATAATGCCTTAAACTAAAAACGTACGACATAAACTTGTTTATCTAACAGTATAACCACATTAAATAAGATAGTCATAAAACCGCTACCAAAAAAAAAAAAATCCACATTTGTTCGTCATGAATTAGAAGATTTATAGAAACCACTCTGAGATTCGCCTTGATGGGTTAGATGTCCTCACAAAGGGCTTATCAAATGATATATAACTGACAAATGTCCATGAATTACAAATAACCAGGCATATGTGATCGCGTGCACAATTCGTGTCAATACTGATTAGCTCAGAAACGGAACAGAGCGCCAAAAAAAAAAAAATTCTGCACTTGTTCGTCATAAATTAGAAGGTCTATAGAAACCACTCTGAAATTCGTCTTGATGGGATACGTGTCCTCACAAAGGGCTTATCAAATGATATGTAACTGACAAATTTCCATGAATTACAAATAACCAGGCATATGATCGCGTGCACAATTTGTGTCAATACTGATTAGCTCAGAAACGGAATAGAACGCTCTCATCCTGGTAGCTTAAAACTACATGGTTGAGAGTATGCAGGGTCTGCTTTGAAGACTAAGAGAATATTAATTGACATTAAACTTACCACGCATACGAGAAGTGTTTCCAAGGTGAGTTATAAACGATTGTTTCAATTACGTTCATTATATTGAATTAGAAATAACTAAGCAAACTGTAAGAAAGAAAGAAATACACGGCAAATAATACAGATTCATCGCACCTTCTTCACTCAAAGAGTACTGTAACATTTTGATAGGTTATACTGTGATTAGTTGTAATCCAATTCAATTAGAAAGTTCTACGTCAATAAAAATCTTTAAAACTACAATCAGTTACACTATGCTGCAACAAGATGTTTAAAAATACTGTATGTGGAATTTTTAACTGCTTCAGTAGCAGTTGTATTGTAGACTCTGAAAACAATTGATAGGGACAATAAATTGAAACTCTCCAAAACTAATGTTAATAATCTGATAAAGAACTTTCCAACAATTTTGCTGTAAATAGTATTAATGAACGGGTAATTGGTCGAAAACTGCTGCTGAGCAGACGAATAAACCTAATGGATGAAATGGACATTAGTTCACAGCGAAATTGTGTTTACTTGCCAAGTTTTACACAAGGCTACTCAAGGAGTAAATGTGCTTATCATGAGTTATTTTGAAGTGATAGAATAGAAGGAATGCAACTATTCAGCATAAGTCACCACCAATTCTTGAGCTACTTTAGTAACACCCAACAATGGGAGTTGACCGTCATAATTATAATGTATCCATGGCTCAAAGTGCGGAGTGCAATTGTTTTTATTTATCTGTTTATTTTTGACGGTAAATGAGCGCGAACAAATGAACCAAAAATTTATAGTCCGGTAAACTGTGTCTCGCTTGGTCCTATAGACAATAAAGAGAATGCGGAGACGCAATGTTTACAAGAGCATCAAGTTCGAGCAGGTTGACAACAATCAACGACAGTTTGTTTATTCTAGTGCTTCTCAACCTTTACCATTATCATTTACTCCTGTAATAACAGCTCACAAACCACGGTTCGAAACACGACTAAAATGTGCTAATTTAAAATGAAAACTCCTTCATTATAACTTTAATATCAAACTACAACTCGAATCAACACAACATAAAATAAACAAACACATATGAAACTACAACTGTAATAAATAATAATAACTGCAAAATTTTGTGCTCTTAAATTTGTTGCCTAATAGTAAATGCTCATTGACCCTGAATCTCATCACATTAATCTCTAGAAAAACCATTCACCCAGCTGAGAAAGGCTGGTTTATTCAACAGCAGTCAGATGAATGGTGTTGCAACCAACGTACAAATCTAGAGTAAAATGTGGTAGTAATTCAGTACAATTTTAGGCCTGCATCTCAGTCGAAAATTTTGGTGACCAACAGAAAACTGAAAGCATCTTAATTGCTAACAACAACCAGAATCTGATCCATTATGCCAATTTTCTTACAAAAACACGATTCATTAGCGATTCACCTTCCACTAAGACAACAATAACGAATATTTATACAGCAAATATAGTAAAACGATATACTGAGAGCAAAGAGGCCGGCTCACATCCCTAGTTTGGCTTGCACAAGGTCCAGATATGAATGTTCTTGAGGCTGTATAGGGTTACGTAAAACTTGTATTGCTATAATTAGCCCACAAAATGAAAGTTGATATCATTCTTTAAACAAGAACACCTTTTGTCCAGAGCACACTCAAAACTGTTTTGAGAAAATTTCAGTTGATCAAATCCTAAAGGAAACGGCGAATAAAGTCGTAGTAGCTTCATATGGCGCTGTTTAGCCTATAGCGTATTGCTTTATAAAAAAAAACAATACGTAACAGCAGAGTAAGAAATTACCATTATATAGAACGTAATTAGCTTTAACACTAGTCCATTACAATGTGTTGGCTTACATTTGAGTTTGTTTGTTTGTTTTGGAATTTCGCGCAAAGCTACACGAGGGCTATCTGCGCTAGCCGTCCCTAATTTTGCAGTGTAAGACCAAAGGGAAAGCAGCTAGTCATCATCACACACCGCCAACTCTTGGGCTACTCTTCTATCAACGAATAATGGAATTGACCGTCACATTATAACGCCTTCACGACTGAAAGGGCGAGTATGTTTGATGCGACGGGGATTCGAACCGGCGACCCTCAAATTACGAGCCGAACGCCTTAAACTACCTGGCCATGCCGGGCCCTCCTATAAAACCAATTTATGTGTCTTAAGCCGGGGCTTTGAATGCGATCAAACTTCCCTTAATCGATACGATATTGTTTTATTAGTGATCTCGGTAAAGTAAGTCTGAGTGCAAATTATGTATACTGATTCATACGGCTCTCACTCGGGTCGATAATGTATGCGAACTATACTTTTTCTGCTAACGTACGACTTTTTTCTATCCATGAATCCTTCATAATTGTATTATTACAATTCACCATCGTTTCACTTACCTAAGTAATTTTATTATTAAAAATCATTTCATTTTTGGCTTGTATGAAATAAAATATACTATTACTGACTGTTCGAGAAATTTGTTTCAATTATGTATAATTAAATTCTAATTTTACCTTCTATACTTCTTGAAAGGTTGCTCGATTTCCAACTAATACAAACATTATATCACGTGGCAACGCTACAATAGAAACACCCATTTAACACTGCAAAAAATGTTTTCTTGGATTAGGCAGATGTTAAGCTAAAGATATGGATTGGATTTGGAGACATACATGTGTTTTAGGCACGTGTTTAAATTATCACTACATACATTTTAGTTGTTTTGCCTGAAGGTTTCTTTGTTGGTTATTAAACACAAAGCTTAAAAATGGGCTATCTGTGCTCTGTTCCCGCAGATTAGTGCAGGTATTTATAAACTGTTTTCACAATTGCTTGTTTTGTTTTGTTTTTGTTTCTTTATCGGCTTTTTGGTTTTAACGACCAGTGAGGGTCAGGTTCACTTAGACCTCTTCTTCCCGTATGTGCTATCAGTTTGTTTGCTGTATGATGTTGATGTTGAAACTACCTACAGGTCGGAGGGTATTGTACTTTCACTGACCTCTTTCTGAACGAAAGTCCACATACTTTTCAGTTCTTTACTAATAATGATTGTCATATGGGCAGTTTTTTCTACTTCTTTTTATTTATTTATTTATTATGAATATAAGGTGCTAAGATATCAGGGCTATATTAACACGAATTTTGTAGTCTAGTGATCAGCGGCCTGATTACATTATTTCTAAAACAGATATTAACGGGAGATAGGTACAAAAGTCGATTTTCATCATGCTTGTACTATCGATTAAGTTCACATAATAATTTTTTTTTTGCCATTTTTTGTGAAAGTAATTTGGAAAATTATGTTATAATCTATAAAAAATGGTTTGAATGTTTGATTATTTGAAAATGAATTTTGATGAGGAGCTTCAGAGGATTTTATATTCTGAAGTAATCATCGAGTTTTATATTGTTTATATTTTGTTTGTGTGTTTCGGTGCTATAATTGTCCAAGCTGAGCATGCATATTCTATAATAGGTCTTATGTATGTTTTACAGATTTTAATTATACAATCTGGTGAAGTTCTTTGATGTTTACCGGTTAGACTTCTTGCATAATTTACGCATTTCCAAATTCTGGCAAGTAAATTATTTATGTGTTTAACCCACGTTAGCTTTGTATCGTAGGTTAAACCTAGGAATTTGCTGAAGTACAGGTCTGTAGAAGTATTCTGTTTGGTAAATAATATTACTCGATTTTTAGGCATGTTTATTTTTATTCGATAATTTTGGCAGTATTCTTCCAAGTTATTCAATAAAGGTTGTAGCTTTGTCGCTGTTAAAGATGGGGTAGGTGCACTTTTCCAAACCGCTGCATCGTCCGCGAATTGTGATGCGTACCGACAATGTGAGTCTTTTTAATGATAAATTACTCACATTCATATTAGATAAAATAGCATTAACAACCCCTCTTTGAGGATACCAGCCTCTGGTGTGAATGGATCTGAGAATGCACCCTTTACATTTATTTTACAGGTTCTATTTTCCAAAAGGTTTGATAACCAGCAAACAATTCCCTTGGGTAATTCCATTTCTGTCATGCAGTATCTTAATCCATTATGCCAAACTGAGTCGAAAGTTTTTCGATATCGAGGAAACAGGCGACAGTATTGTCATTTCTATTAAGACTATCTAGAAATGTCTCTATTAATCTTACCAAATGATCTGCGGTCGTTTTGTATTTATTATATTGTTTGTTTTTGAAATTCGCGCAAAGCTACACGAGGGCTATCTACGCTATATATTCTAGCTTTTGAAACAATAGATTTTTCATAAATCATTAAGCAAAGCCATGCGTTCACTTTCTATAGAACAGCAGTATAAATAGTCATGGTAATAATATAATTATTTCATAACACTTGCACTATTATAAAGACTGTTTGTTGAAATTTCTGGAACGCGGTGTTAACGTTTGTAAACCAACATACAAAGAGACAGTTATATATTATTGATCTGCTACACATAGTATACTGTATTGTTTGTTTGTTTTTGGAATTTCGCACAAAGCAACTCGAGGGTTATCTGTGCTAGCCGTCCCTAATATAACAATGAAAGACTAGAGGGAAGGCAACTAGTCATCACTACCCACCGCCAATTCTTGCGCTACTCTTTTACCAACGAATAGTGGGATTGACCGTCACATTATACACCCCCACGGCTGGGAGGGCGAGCATGTTAAGCGTGACCCTCGGTTTACGAGTCGCACGCCTCACGCGCTCGGCCATACTAGGCCGATTATAAAGACATTGTAGAAAGTTTACCGTTAATTATAAATATTATAAGAAACAGGAAATTGTTTTACTATTATTGAAAATGGTTTTCACGTCTCACGATCAACTGAAACACATAGAATTTGGATTTATGAAATCATGTGTCCCCTTATCCTTGACCTTCAAAGGTTAATCAGGTCTATAACTTTGAACTTAGTATCTTTCGGACAAGTTTGGTCAAAACTATCGATCCAATCTTAAAACATCTTGTCCCAAAGATTGGGATGGGTGGGCAGAGGCAAACCAGCATATCTTGTTCTGCTTCCCAGTGTGGCATGAAAAGCATTCTTTTGTTTAAAACTGTGTCTCAGGGCTATAAAAACTGTTTAGATCAGCCATTCCAGGTAGATTAGAAGCAAGGCGGCTAATCATAGACACTCACCGTTAATTCTTGGGTAACTCTTTGTATGATTAAGTGATAGACTTTATTTGTTTTGAATTTTGCGCAAAGCTACACAAAGGCTATCTACACCAGTGTAAGAGATAAGGCAACTAGTCATCACCATCTATCGCCAACTCTTGGGTTACTCTTTTGTCAACAAATAGTGGGATTAATAGTAACTTTATAACGCCTCCACAGCTGAAAGAGAGAACATTTTTGGTGTGATGTGGATTCGAACCCCCGAACTTCAGATTACAAGTCGAACGTCCTAACCTTCTAGCCATGCTGGACCAAATAAGCTTTGACCTTAACTGTTATGGTGGCCCCACAGCACTAAAAGTGAGGAGCACCCTTTTTTTTTTTTTTGTGGCAATTGGCCGTGAATCATAGACCCTTGAATTTACAAACCTGACACGCTACACACACTAAACAAATAATAGGCGATCACGATCGAAGTAATATGTCTGTTGAAATGAGTATAAGATAAGGTCATAAGTTTATGGTCTCGATCTCTTGTACAAGATGACTTGGGATTGGATCGATAAATTTTGAACAAACTTGTGCAAAAATAGTACTATGAAAAATTTTAATTGAAGAAATTAATGTTGTCTAAACTTCATTGTGTAAAGTTTATCATTACATAAAACTTGTTTATGTTTTGCGCTTTTGCAGAACATTAATTTATTAACCGTGCAGACTTTCATATTTAACAGCAATCGTAAGACATCACATATCTGTTGAATCTTGCAATGAAAAACAAAAACAACGAAAAATATTAAATCGTCCTTTATATAAAAAAAAACAAAAAAAAAAACATTCTTACAGTCTAACTTGACGTTTTTTTATCTGATATGGATTTTAACTTCTTATAATGAAATTTTAATTCGTATAAAAGTTTATATGAAATTTCTCAGACTCCAATTGAAGTCAAACACAAAATAATTTCTCGTTGCAAATGGCTACGAAAAGTGTGCGTGAACGTCCGTCTCCAGTGCACGCATGTGCATGTAAACGATGTCGACAGATTTGATAAGAAGCATACACGGATAAATTCAATGACAATTTAAAAGAGTTTAAAATTGCTTTTTTCTGTCTATAAATGTAGATATCCAACATTAAATTCGAATAAAATAAAAATGTCTGTTGCAATTGAAATGTTTTTTTTTAAGTTTTATACTGAAAGTTTAAAATGTATTAAAATAGTTTAAATACCATACATGAAACTACGTATACTTTCGATCGTTGCATTTTGTTTCTTGTATACAAATTATTTAGCTATTTATTTTGTTATATTTTAATCATGATTCATTTTATCAATGTTGAAACGTTAAAACCTTCTAACAATAAATTCTTTTCAGAACAACTGTCAGGTAACGTAAAAAATTATATATATTATTTCTTCTGTCTTCATAAACATACGTATATATAATTGATTCACTGGAATTAAGCACAAAGCTACACAATGGGCTATCTGTGCTTTGCCCAGCACGCGTATAGAAATTCAGTTTCTAGCTGTGTGAGCCCGCAAACATGACATACCGTTGTATCACTCGAGGGCTATATATATAAAACACAAAAATTCTGTCTGTGTCTGTTTGTCCGTTATATAACTACTCCTAGGTCGCTGAGCCAATGTCAACCAAATTTTGTGGGATGGTGGTTTGCATCAAGAGACATGTTAATGAGTGTTTCATAACTCCTCTACACCTTCATTACTGCTGTTATTAAATATTTATTATCTTTGACGTCAGTGAACGTTAACTACATTTATGAATGACGCCACGTCCTCATACTGAAAAGAACTTTATTAAATTTTCTACAGCACAACATATACACAGTGTAAGGAAAGCATCCATACATTTTATATATTTAAAAGAGTGTTTTGGTACTCTCTATGGCTTGTTTATTTGTTTTGAATTAAACGTAGAGCTTCACGAGGAATATCTGCGCTAGCCGTCCCTAATTTAGTAGTGAAATACTAAACGAAAGACAGCTAGTCATCACTACCCACCGCCAACTCTTAAGTTACTCTTTTACAAGAGTACCTTGACCATCGCACAATGTATATGTATCATGTTTTGAGTTCGTAAAACTTATAGAAAACTTTTGATGAGGCAATAATAAATACTGTAAGAATAATTTTGATAATAGGATTGGCTGTAACATTCCAAGCCCATGACTGAAAGATTGAGTATGTTTGGCATGACCGAGATTCGAGCCCGTGACCCTCAGATTACGAGTAGAGCGCCCTAACCATCTGACCTTGCCGGGTCCACTTTCTATGGAAGAATGTAAAGGAAACAAACAATGACAGTCAATACTGCAATAACATAAGCTCACCTAAGTTTTCTAATTCAACAGCCAGCTTAAGGCTCATACGGAAAGACGTTTATTGAGACCCACTACTTTCCAATTTCGGTCCGTAAAATACATTTGAGTCCAATAACCGTTAACTAATTGATTTGTTTGTTTTGAATTTCCCGCAAAGCTATTTGAGGGCTATGTGCGCTAGCCGTCCCCACTTTAGCAGTGCAAGACTAGAGGGAAGACAGCTAGTCATCACCACCCACCGCCAACTATTGGACCACTCTTTTACCAAGAACTATTAGGATTGATTGTAACATTATGACGCCCCCATGGCTGAAAGGGCGAGCATATTTGGTGCGACGGGGATTCGCATACGTAATCCTTAGATTACGATTCGAGTGCCTTAACCACTTGACCATGCCGGGTCTATTAATTAAATATGTGAAACACTGAGGAAGGACATTATAAGCTGGCTGTTGAAAGCTAACAGAAAGCATCCCTGCCGCTATTATTTTTTCCACTACCTCTTCTTATGAAGTACCCTGACCATCGCACAATGTATATATATCATGTTTTGAGTTCATAAAGCTTATAGAAAACTTTTGATGAGGCAATAATAAATACTGTAAGAATCTGTTATAAACAAACTGTGTGAAAGTTAGGATTTTTATGTTATCTATCATACCACCTAACCTCCCATTTTTTTTAGTTCATAACCGAATAAAAAACGGGTACCTCAGCTTGTAATGTGCATTTTCACTGGACGGTTCAATGAATGATATAAAATGAAAAAATAAGTTGAAAGAGTTATGTTAAAAGTACGTTCGCAAAACTAAGTCGGAGTTTAACCTGCAAAGAATTTATGTTTAAATTGACGAAATTCATGGAAAATGCTAAAACTTTAATTTGTTATGCAAATAAGAAGAAATTGCATTCACTCTCATTCATTTGCCTTAAGATGTGATGCTTCACTATATTCAATTTAAATTATTAAAGTAACAAAAACTTCTGCAACGTAGAATTTATTAAACTTTTTTTCAATAAGTGAAATACAGCAGTTTTCCCAAACCTTTTATGTTTGTTTGAAGCTAAGCAGAGAACTACAAAATTGGCTATCTGTATTTTGTCCACCACAGGTACTGAAATCCGATTTCTAGAGTTAGTTGTGATTCTACAGATATACCGCTCTGCCACTTTGGGGTACTATTTTATGTCGGGTACCTCTAGTCAAACCTTCGCGCCAACGGCTTTGACGTATATAATTAACAAAAACAAAGAATAACGGTGGTTTATATTACTGAAACTGAAAGGAACACTTCCAAGATGTGTGTGTGTGTTTTTATAGCAAAAGCACATCAGCTATCTGCTGAGTCTACCGAGGGAAATCAAACCCCTGATTTTAGCATTGTAAATCCGTAAACTTACTACTGTACCAGCTGGGAACCTTCAAGGATGAGTCTACAATATGTGAACAGCAAGTGAATACACTGATAATTCACCTAAACAGCCCTCCAATTTCGTCGCGTGGGGTTAATTTTCTTCGAAGTTATTCGTAAACTCTCAGAAATGTCTTGGCATACCCCATATGATACACATACCACGAGTCCAAAATCAGTGGAACACAGAACAAGAACAAACATTCAGATATAATTTGAACTTCTTGTTGGGTTTTTTTTGCATGTGTAATAAAGTGATTTTTGTTTCGTTTATTCAGTATAAAGCGAAATTAAAAAGTTCAAAAACTTCTGAAAACTTTATTTTGTTGTTGATTTTATTTCTGAAAAATTGTTTGATACCTTTACGTTATCATCATCATAACATTCGAACACATCGTGTTTAAACTGTCTAATATTACAAGCATAATTAATTATCATGTTTCATTGATTTACAATTAGCTCTTTAGATCTGGTAAATATATTTATAAATGCAAAGGATCTGACACAGAATATATATATATATATTAATTACTATTTTTTAATGGAGTCTATAAAACTAAACTCTGATATTTTTAGGAATTTGGTTCACGCCATGTTTAAAATTGTTTTTTTTTTTTAAATATGCGAGATGGAAAAGGTGAAGGCATTACAACCTACATTAAAGTGCAAATGTTACCTGATGAGTGTTGGCGGTGCTAAATTGTAAGTTGTCTTACACTGCTAAATTAGAGACGGCTAGCACAGATGGCCCTCGAGTAGCTTTGTGTGAAATTCCAAAAAAACAAACAAACCTGATGATTATTAAAGTTTACTGATCTTGAATAACGAAACTGAATTTATAGCATTAAAATTAATAATTATAATTTATATTATGTCTATAGACTATATAATTGTGATTTAAGAATAGTTATAGAAAATTTAAATAACGTATTAATTATGCTAAATAAGGAAGAGCTACCACCAGTTATTATACTTGGGGATTTAAATATTAATTTTTTAACTGACCAGGAAGAACAATTAATAAACCTGTGTAATTTTTAATTTATTTTAATCAAAGTGAAATTATAGCCCAATTTAATTTACTAACAAGAGCGACAGACAAAATGTTAACTGATTATGCTGTATTTAGTTTAGAAATGGTTTAAAATTAAAGTTATATGGACATTTATTATTTTCTATTTTATTAATACTCAAAAATATAAAGAAATCGATGATGTAAATATATATATATTAAATATTAACTGAAATATTTTATTTGGTATGGATGATGGAAATAAAGTGTTTTTTTATTGCTTCTTCACATGAACTAGACTGACCAGTTAAAGTTATTATTTACAAGATATTGCATTATTTAGTATATATGGATGAAATTGAAATGAATTGGAATGTCATCCTAATTTTGACTAAAGGTTAAGATTTTTTTTTCATTTATTTAAACATCACTGTGTTATGATATACTTCCTCGATTTATTATCAAAATTTCAAGTTACTGCTTATGTTGTTTAGTGATGAACCTACAAATTAATTAATTCAAATATACAGCAATAGCAAACTTTAAGGCATGGAAGCTGTGATTTTACTGATAATAATGTTTTGATTCATAAGAGTATTAAATCATAATCATAAAAAAAATATATTCAACAAAGCATTTGAATTTCAGAGAACATTAAAGACACGTGGTAAGGAAAATGTTTCAAGATGGTGTTACATTAACTATTTGTAAAATGAGGCCGATATGTACTGACATAAATAAAGACGAGGAGGTTCCTGAATAGTTGTTTAGAGTTGACTTTAACGACTTTATTACAAATCTTAAGCTTTATCTCTAATTACTGGCTGTGTTGTGTGAAAAAAAAATATTACTGAAGAATTTAGAATTCTTATTTAATCTTTGTCATCATGTGGTAGGTTTATCCGCATAGGTTTTCCTACTCTGTTCTCACAAGTACAATTATGTAATAATTATTCATCAGTTGGCTATTCCAGATTGTTGGGCAGCAAACTAACACAAAATTAACAAGGATGAAGCAACGCCACTCTGTTGACGTTATTTGAACACATGCAAATTTATCTCGTTGCATTTTTGTAACTTCTAAACATGTCAGTGGTGCTACAGTAATCACGTTTATCTGTATATATAAAAACCATTCTCGTTCGTAATTCTACCTTTGTTAATAACACTCAATTCTATGTACGTAACTCTCGCTGTGTTGGTAACGTTGAAACTGGTTGAGTGTTCATTCTCAAGTGGAAGTCTCGAATTTGAAACTCAGGTCGGCGAGGATGTTTTTATAACTTTTTAAAAAAATATTAAGTGATCACGTTTAGATCAAGACCACAACAATATTAGAAAAGGCCATTATAATATAACAGTTTACTGTAAGGACTTCGATTACTTGTTAAGATCTGATAACAAAAACTGTATCTCAATTGTTATTACGCTAAATTATCACGTGGAAACTTCGAGTTCAAACCCCTGTTGAGTCAGAATTTTTATTTTCAATATTATTCAATTTATTTTTTAAATATTTATTATCATGTTTAGAATAAGATATTTAAATATTCAGAAAAATAGGAATACCATTAAAGATTACATCAAGGATCATATCATGTTATAAATAAAGACAGGTGTATCTTTGTCGAACAATATTTAAATATCTTTACAAACCAAGAGATGGCGATAGAATACATTATTACAGATGTTTATTGTTTTGTTTTGAATTTCGCGCAAAGCTACACGATGGCTATCTGCGCTAGCCGTCCATAATTTAGCAGTGTGAGACTAGAGGAAAGGCAGCTAGTCATCACCACCCACCGCCAATTCTTGGGCTTCTCTTTTACCAACGAATAGTGGGATTGATCATACTTTATAACGTCCTCATGACTGAAGGGGCGAGCATGTTTGGTGCGACGGAGATTCGTACCCGCGACCCCCCCCCCCCAAGTAGAAGTACAACGCCTAAACCCACCTGGCCATGCCGGGCCTATTGATGTTTATATATTTTGGTAAGAGATATTTAAAAATTTAGTTTATAGTTTATAAACATTTCTTCTTAAAACTCATAATTTCATATATTTTCTCTTCTCCATCAAGTTCTTTACCTTTATCATTACAATTAAGCAATCATAAGACCAGACATTTGATCACGTTATTCAAAAAACAAATTTGAACATAACATAAAAATATAAAAAGTCAAAATTCCAGTCAGGACCACTTATAAGTGATGACGAAATAAACACAAAAAATGTTTTCGCGAAATACTAAAAAAGGAATGAACATTCTCTCAACATATTTTCTTACTATAGCATAATCAATTTTTAGAAAACATGATCATAAAGCATCTATTTAAAATTTAATTTTTGGTGGAAGTTTATCAGCATTTACTGTCGTATGACGGGCATTCGGTAAGTATTGAATAATATCTTGTTGTTAAGCATAAGAGAATTTCACCGACTAACTCGGTCAGTAATCGTCACAAGTTATTCAAACTGTCAATCTTATAACCGTACAAACTGTAGATCCTACAGCTGTTGAGAGCAAGTCCCTGAACTCATGTGGTACTCAAAGACAGGTTCATATGATAATCATATGATGTATTCATACGCAAGGATAGCCTCGTGGTTCGCAACAACAATGCTTGATGAATTTTGTTAAAGTGTACGCGTAGCATTTCAACATTGGCTGCCAAATTCTTCTTATAGCTGCTTTGATCCAACAACTACAGGTTGTGAGACAAAGTTAAATATCACGAAAGTGCTGTGTAGAACTTGCCCAGACACAATAAGGCACGCGACCATCATAGATATTACATCCAATATTTCTTGTTGGAGTCTTCAGGAAAGCCTTGGTTGCTACATATGAAAGACGGACTTATAAGTTTAGGGTCGACACTTCCTCTAACTAAGCCCATATTCGCAAAAATTCAGGAATGTGATGCGGACCTATATGTTCTTAAGAACAAGAATATAAAGTACTTATGTTGAATTTCCTCAGGTAGCACATCTCGCATCTGATCATTCCTGCAAGCACCCCTTCCTATAATCACCGAAAATTACCAGAAAAACCTTCAACTAAAAGTTTGTACCACCAGGTTTTGGTCTACTTTGACCTGATAAGGGACTGGTTATTCTACATGATGGCAAAATTACACTGTTCAGTGTCTAATTTCTACCAGTCATGCCTCCTCAAAAAATAGTACAAAAACTTTTATTCAGGTACTGGAAATAAGTCCATTGAATACTGAAATTCTAGAAATGCTACATAGTTATCCCTAAAAGACTTCAGCAGCTTCTAAACTGATACGTGTTACTATTATCCACATTATTATTCAGGCTAAATATTGGAACCGGGCGTGAGCTATTTGTTAGATTGCCCTGTTTGTCGAAACAAGGACTTATGATTCATGTCTTGTTGCTGTAAAAAACGCAAATAAGTAGAGTACACTGTAAAGGTAAAAGTCAAATCCAACTTTACGGTTTCAGAAAAAAAGTAGCCCAAGAGTTGGATATAAGAGATAAGACTCACAGGTCATGCTTCGTGGCGGGATTCGAACCGGCGACCCTTAAATCACGAGTCAAGTGTTCCAGCCACCAAACCATCCATGCAGGGCTGTGAGCTTAGATGTACATACACGTCACAAAACCCGTACCCCTTAAAAAGTATTACATTCACTGATTTCACAGATATATCGTACGCGCTCCCATAAGTGCGTTAAGAATTTCAAAAGATAACGAATTTCCGTGTATATATATTTTTTTTTCATTATCTGTTTCGCTATTATGAAAGGGACTTTCAGGTCATTGAGTAAATCACGCAACAAGTATAATATTACACACAAATTTAGCAAGGGTAATAATTCATTACGCTGCTCGACATGAAATATTTTCATAATGATTTTCTAAGGTATACAGTTAAATGAATAAATTCATGTAAGGCCAGGACCACGGTTATGTTTAAACTTGGCGATCTAGTATAAACAAGAAACTCAGTAGCGATAATCAGAGCCTGTTTTGTCCTTACCAGACCCGATCCAGGAACACTGGAACTGAGATTTTTACGACTACTTGTAACGCTTCATACTTTCACTGAATCCGCAACAATAAAGCAAACGTCACATAAATTTGAATTCAATGTCTTTGTTACACAAAAATATTCTTTAAAGTCCCAACTATTTAACTCTTACTACAGAGTAAAAACAGATAGAGAACACGTTTTAAAAGTGGAAAATTCTTTATTCGTTTCATAGACTTCATGAAAATTTTGCAGCGATTACCTTCATGAACTTGTTTCTCGGTATATATTGTATTGATTTAAAAAAAAAAAAAGGCCTGGCATGGCCTAGCGCGTTAAGGCGTGCACTTCATAATCCAAGGGTCGCGGGTTCGCGCCCGAGTCGCGCCAAACATGCTCGCCCTCCCAGCCGTGGGGGCGTTACAATGTGACGGTCAATCCCACTATTCGTTAGTAAAAGAGTAGCCCAAGAGTTGGCGGTGGGTGGTGATGACTAGCTGCCTTCCCTCTAGTCTTACACTACTAAATTAGGGACGGCTAGCACAGATAGCCCTCGAGTAGCTTTGTGCGAAATTCCAAAAAAAAAACTAAAAAAATAAATACAACTTTCCATAAGGAACTTCTTATTGTGTATTTTTCCTTTCCATCATATTGGGTGATTTTTTTTACACAATTTTATAATTCTGTTATAATTCTGTATTACTCTTATTAATATGTTGTTTGACTAAATATTACGCTAGACTAGTTTAGTTTTCAGGAACAACACAACAATAAATTATAAAAGGTACATATACTTTACAATATTTTCAGCATGGCGGCCGGTGTAGGCTCGCTGGACCCGCTGATTTCCTTTAATAGTCATTTTTCACATAGACGGCGTCATTAGCTGTGTTTTGCAGTACGGTCGATGTATTTTTGGGATATATGACGAAATTTTAAGGAATATTACGTCATTCGAAATTACGTTACAAGGGCAAAAACAACTTCTTACTAATCCAATGAAAAAAAAAACGGTATTAATGAGGTCTGAAATACAAGAACTGGACGCAAGAACAATTGAGGAAGGTATTATTCAGTGACGAGACTCATTTCTTTGTACGAGGTCAAAGAAGTTTGCATGTTCGCAGATCTCCAGTTGAAAAACTTTGAAAATCTCACATCAATCAGCTCGTAAAACATCCCTTGAAGAAGATGTTTAGGGGCTTTTTCAGCTATTTTGGCTAGCACAGATAGCCCTCGAGTAGCTTTGTGCGAAATTCCAAACAAACCAAACCAAAATAGCGCAGAAAGCCTCGTTGCTTTAGGCCACAAAACGTCATTCAGCCAAACAACCTTAATGGAGAAAAATGGATATCATTTTCGGAATTTAGCGTACAGGAATTACTATAGATAATGCAAAAATTTGAAGACAATAAAAACCATCACTGGTTTCTATGTGTGTTTTTACAGAAACATTAAACTCTAGACATCATTGGAGACTAAAATTACCAAACAAAGCCATACAAAACAATACCCGTACAGTTACAGTTAATATAAAGGAAATTGCAGTCTTCAAAACAGTCATTAATTACAAAAGTTAAACATAAAAAAGGCGAAATTACTTCAAGAAACAGTATTTTCTATAAGTTCGATTTAGAGTCGATTTGCTTGAACAGCAATGTTGATTTATTAGTTAGTAGAGTTTGAATAATTAAGGCGCACATTTAGCTTCACGCGAGACCTCATTGATCAATCACCACCAATTGCCGGATTTGTTTTCCTGGAGCAAATAATTAATGAAGTTAACTAATCGCAATATATCATATGCCATAAATAGCAATTCCGTAATATAGAAAGGTAAATTCAGTGAATGGTCTGAATATACATATCAAAATATTCAAACTGACGTCATATTCAAATGTGAAAAATTTAAATGAAATAGACTTTGACGTAATAGTAGTAATACACAGTGTTTTCTAAAGTATTCGTTTCTACCATGTAAGAACCGAGATTAAAGCAGTCAGTCTAATAAGCCTCTCCTTGTATTTCACGCTGACGATCGTTTTAGTTTATGTTTATTTGTGCGCAAGTTTACAACTCATTTCTAGCGCGTGTGTGTGTGTGTATATATCCTGGAATTATTTCGGTTACTATGTGCTGAAATCCAAAAAAACAAAGCATGTTTTTGTTTGCTTGTTTTTACTCAAAAGTAGGCCGCTGTCGCATATAAAAATGACCGTCAAAAATTTGTTGCCTTCCCCACAATATTCCACAGCAGGTTATATATGTTGTGTTTGTCGCGAGAATCGAGCTCACACTTTTGCCTTTCAAGCTGAATACTGTGGTGATAATTTTGAGGCTAAATATTTCAGTTTTTTAATAAGAAAAACAACCCTTCTCTCGATTTTGTATTATAATTTTTTTTGTAACTGAAAGAGAATTTTTTCTTTCGTAAGGTGCAAAAAGTTGTGAATTCCAAATTATATCATAAATACATCTTCCAAGAATGGATAATTATTTCTTTAGATGAGAAAAAACGTTATCTCGACATAGGCGAAATGGTATTGATACGAAAAAAGCTTTCAGTTTTCCATTAAAATAATTTTATACGATATTCCATAACATTTATCGTGTTTCAAATTAGAATAACAAGAAATATAAGTGATCTCTGTCCTGGTTGTCACAACAACGAACCAAAACTGAAGAAGACCACTGATTACTGAGAAGTTGGGATAAAAGCTGGGTTTCATAACTACATTAACCGGATCCTCGAGTCCTAATATCTGTCAGCGGAACTAAATCCAGTGTCACTGACTGGAATAATATTGCAGTTGGCAGCAGTACGAGCAATTTGTATCGTATTTGTTAAGTATCACGAACTTTAGTAATTTATCTATACAGTTGTGCTTCATATAACAACACATATCGTATCTCACTGTTAAAATGATAAAGAAAAAGAGCTTATAGATGTCAAACGTTCTCCACTCCTGCGAACAGGAAAATTAGTACATCCCAAAGCAGAATTATTGTTCACGATTAACACCACAGAAACACATCACGTACATCTGGTTTATCTTTCTTCCATCACTTTGTTTCTTTTTTTAATTTCGCGCATAACTAATCGTCTTTAATTTTGAAGCGATAGAGGCAGCTAGTCAACACTACCAACTCTCTTTACCAATAAATAGTGTGATTTACCATTACGTTACAATGCTTTTATGACTGAAAGGGTTAGCAAGATCGACGACGTATTTCGATCTTGAGTTGCGAGTCAAGCTAGGTATTACTGACTGTGCATTACGTAAAGAGTAAACTAAATATAAAACGTTCAAGAATATTTATCTCATAATAATGATGAAAAAGGAAAGATAATTTTCTTATCAGCACATAATGAAAGCCACTGTAGTAACATTGAACATTTTTACATAATTTATAAATGTGTAAAGTTTTTTATGGCACCATAAAGCTGTAATAAGCAAAATGATGCATAAAAGTTATTATAATGCTTTAATGTTTTTTTTTTAACATTTACATTTTACGCTGATCCTCACGTAATTACACTGGGGATGAAAAGGTTCGATAAAACGCACTGCTAAATTTTCATCGACACTTACTACTAATTTCTTACCAAAACGTAAATTTTATGTTGCAGCATAAAACAGTGAAACCAACAAATAAAATGGGCCAAAACAGTGGTGGTTAATACGCTACATATGAAATCAAAAACGTTGAAGCACATTTAATGACTAGGTACACATTATAACTCCAGGACAAAGAAATAGTGTCATCCCACGGTCCGATAGCTTTAGAAACTAACAGATCCAAAATTTTACATAAAAAACTAGTAAACTGTACATCTTTCTTAGTATGTTCATCTTATTTCTTTCCAATTTGGATTTCGGTGTTTAAACAATTACATCGTGCATTAACTATTTTGATACTACATGAAAAACAATAGGTGTTAAGAATCGAGTATGCACACTTTTAGCAGTGTTACCAACAATAACTAGTGCTCACCAGCCAAAGGTAATTGGGCCTAACATGATTCGAATCCCCGTCGAACCAAACATACTCGCCCTTTCAGCCGTGGAGACGTTATAATGTGACGGTCAATCCCACTATTTGTTGGTAAAAAAGTAGCCCAAAAGTTGGCAATGGGTGGTGCTGCCTTCCCTCCAGTCTTACTCCTCTAAATTGGGGTCGGCTAGCGCAAATAGCCCTTGAAAAGCTTTGCACGAGATTCAAAACTAACTAAACCGAACATAATGCAAGTATACGGTGGTATAGAAGATACTGGATATTTTTAAAGCTAATAGAATGAAACAGCTGAAAAAAAAACACAATGTTGAAGTAGAGATAATTTATTTTATCTTACGTTGTTCCAAACCTGCTCTTCGTCAGGTTTAATATTATAGCTTAGTACTCTTTATAATACAACAAAATTCTAATAGACTTTGAAATAGATGAGTCAGTTTTGTGTTTTTACAGTAATTGCTTTATTGTATTTATCTCCCACCTTATCACAGATTATGGTTCTTTTAAAAGTGTTATCAACTCTATTATGATGTCAAACTTAAGAAGTGTTTTTTGTTTTTGTTTTGTTATTTGTTAAATATCCCCGATATTATTAGTTATGCTATCACACAAAAATAGTGAATCAGGAACCTACTGAAAATCACTGTGCACACTTTTCCAAAAGGTCTAAGCCTGTTATAAGAAATACGTCAATAGCAGATGTTTTTTAATCGTTATTCCAGAAAACTCAATATCGTTGTACAAGTTTGTGTTTATAATAATGTTGGAGCTCCAGCCCTTAAGTATTTCTTGTATAACCGCACAGTTACTTAAACGCCTTGTAACCAATCAAAAGAAAGCTTTTTTTTAATATTACTTACACGTGGTACTTGACCTGTATGTTATTTTTAAATTATACCAAGGAAATCCAGCATTCATACCTCATTTTACTTACCAGACAAACACATACTTAGCGAAAATGAAAACCTCGTAACTTGACTGTTCTACAAGTAGCCCAAAGTTAGAGTTCTACAACATAAAAATTAAAACAGCAATTTATTTCGTAAAATAATTTTTTTATAATTATCATTTTATCTTAGAAAGTTTAGGAATCTTTAGGTTATGAATAAATTGAAAACCAGAAAATGCGTTTGTAGCAAAAATATTAAGGGAATCTGTCACAATACCTAATTTGTTTAATTGCCGACAAATTAATAATGGAATTGGCTGCCACAATTAGAACGCCCCGTGACTAAAAGGACAAAACATATTAGGTAAACTTGTAATTTGGGCCAGTAGGTCTTGTTTGTTGCAGGTGATTTTCAGAAACGCTATTCCGTTACTTTTTGCATTCTATTAAAATTTTCTACGTATGTAACGTAGAATTCTGCGTAAATGCAACCTTTGGCCATCCGTCAATAAAACGGTACTTGCCTGGATTTTTTTAATAAACTTAAAAACATTTTTATACAGCACTAAATACGAGTTAACTAAATCGTTACTAAGCGGCAATAACAATGTCATTCGCCAATTCTGGCGACCACAGAACTCACACGAGAATACATTTAACTGACAAGACGGTTAATAATCCAAATTCATAAAGAGTACGCCAAACCGAGTTAGGTTATATCCAACATACCTGAGGAGACCATGGACTTAAAAATAAGGAACATAACAAGTTAATTAAACAAAAGTATCAAATGAAAAACAAATCCTCAACTTTCCAACAAGTTCCATGTTTTCAAGCACCAGTACTAACCCTGCGTTTTTCTTTACATGTTTTGCCTTTTATTCACTATTAACAATCGGAAATAGTTTATACCTTTGGATGACATGTGGCACACTGTCACAATTAATTATTCATTATTATTCATTTGGTTATTTATATGGATTCGATAAAAGAATTAATTCTTTCATGTTGGAAAACACGGACTCTCTAATAGCGATTTTTCTCTTCAAATCTTTATAAATACGTTTTATAAATATGTTTTATCAATATAAAACATTCCTCAACCAGTCCTCACAGACAGTCACGATTATTAAGAGAATGCATGATAAGGCAGCTTATTTCGAATCACAAAAAAAACTAAAAACTACTTGTTGGTTACAAAGTTCCCACGAAAACCATCGCCAATGCCCCTGTATTCATGCGGTTAAAAATAATAATGTACGATGCAATGCTTTACCGTCTAATCAAAATAATGTTTACACTGTGTCAAATATTAAACTACTGAACATATTTCAGAACTTAGCTCAAAGAATATTGACATGAATACTTCGATTTTTTTTATTTTTTATATAAACTATCTATGCATCAAATGTCACGTGATCTGTGGACCACTGAGTAACACAAGTCAACAAAAATACCATCAATGCTGCAGTTAATCCTAGCAGTTAAAGTCTCCCATGCACAGTTTACATAGAAAATCAGTTATTTCACCAAACATTTTGGTTAGTTCTTTGTAGTGAATATTGTAGCTTGTAAAAACATAAAATTACTCAATATGATCTAATATATAGGCCAATACAGGTCGTAAACGGTATCAAAACAAGTCGATGATATGCGTGTTTTCTTATAGCAAAGCCACATCGGCCTATCTGCTGAGTCAATCGGTGATATCAGAACACGTACATTAATAGCAGAGTTCGTGTTTAGTGTGACACGAAGACCGCTCCTGCTTGTGGCTCAGTGCAAGTTTCATTATTTTCACCTGTATGATTTTGAAAGTATTAAATATGGAGAAAAGATAATTTTATTAGCTTGAAACAGCATTTTGATTGGTGTAAAATAATAAAAAAATGTGTTACATATATGACACAAGCTATCAATTATTTATCATATAAGGCACAACCATCATTAGGTGTTGAAAATATGAGATAAAAATATACCATGTATACTAAAGTTACACAGCCAATACCTGTACTATGTCCACGGCGAGGAATCGAGCCTTAGACTTTTAGCATTAACTTACTGGTAGTCTGCTGTTTTTATTCTTCTCTCTACAGAACCACATTGACGGGTTACACTCGCTTTCCATCATAAATGCTTTATCTATAACAAAAAGTTTTAATGTTTCAGGCCCCAACACGGCTGCCGAGCGCTCGTTTTATACGATTGGTGAAACCTTCCCACATACTGGTAATTTTCGGGTGAAATACTATTGGATATTCCAAGTGTCCTCACCTATTTGGCTCAGCACGAATCCTATTCATGCAGTATAAAGTTACATTTCTTAAGGAAGCATCCATACGTACCTGTCAGAAAAACTATACATTAATTTACACATCGAGAAAACAAAATCTAGATTTAAAAGGTAAGTAATTTCTTGTTGTTGTTATATGTGCAATAATTCCTTTAACATCTTGCCTTCGACTACTAAATTTAAATCATCATGTCACCCCATTCGCTTGCTCCACAGGTCGTTTCAGATTAACTTACGTATTCTCGTGTTTCTGAAACATTCAAGATACACACACATACATATAAAAACTACATTGTGCCAAGCTTCATACACAAAACTTCTCAATAAAAGATCACTAAAAATGACAGCATTACTTTTCTGTTAGAAATATCTATAAATATTTTCAGGGCACAACCGTTAAGTGACATAGTTATTAAAAAGTTAGGATAACCATCGAGCTATGACACTGACGTCATCCAACGTCAACAATAGCAAAGGCATGTTGCTGGCAATATAATAGGATTACTACAGAGGATGTATTGTTATGCGCATGTTACTAGGTGACGTCATTTGAACAAGTCGTCACACCAGACGGCGTGTCAATAACATTTATATTCTTCATATTATTTCATTCAATTTATAATATTTGTTTATATAATTAATTATCGTGGAAACTTTTTGGGATAGTGTATAGAATAATGATACGTAAAACTAAATAAGCATTCATTAGAACTACCATTGTTTTGAATATATTGCCAATTTCAACATAAAATAAGTGTAAAGAGAATAAAAACAACATTTTTATAATTGTCTGTCAACCCTGTGAAACAATCTTTTATGACCATTTCCTTTACAATATATACTTCGGCCATAAGGAATTCTCCCACTCCGACAAGTGCTGAGTTTTCTTTTTTTTTCTTTCTGTAAGTGAAGTGCATGTGATTTACACGTTAAAACACTATCAACATAAACTGTACCTTACGACACGATTCTGGTTCCCATTTCATTCATCATTGGTTTCTTACTGTATAAATAATAATAAATGTTTTTATAAAATTGTGGATATTGTTAGAGTGATTTATGTTATGTAGAAAACATTAATATTCTTGTATCATAATAATCTTGTACATAGCTCGTATGATGAAACAAAGCAAATCACATTAAAATATTTTGTCATACTCATATAGAATACAATTACTTAGTCTATACATTTTATGGATAGGACGTCAGTCAGTTCTTGAATAAATGTAACACTTTCAACAAAATCAATGGCCTTTAAGTTCTTACAATCACGTCATCTTTAGTTTACTACGACTATCCTCAAACACATCTAATATCATGTTCTTATCTGCTTGAGTCAAAATAAACCTCAGATATAACCAGACACTTTCATTATGATCCAACATCACATTTGTACAAGCAGTTTGCCTGGGACCATCGGCTTCACAAGCCCAGTACTTCTTCTTTCAAAGCTTTTTTGTCGTAGGGGATATAACTTCAAATAACAAGTTTTTCAAATGTATCGTTGATGCTGTCAGATATAGTTTCTGGTTCGGTTTGTTTTACTTGAGTTAGATATGAATCAACAAAATTGACTTGTTCACACAACCGATACCTTTCAGACTTGTTAAGGTTATATTAGGTTGTTTACTTAAGACAAAAAAAAATGATCCGACACATAAAACGCTAATAATACACTTATGTTGGTCCAGGATTAATCTTCAATGTATTTCAAAAGTACAGCCCTTGTTACTGATGGTATCACTTGTGAAAATTCTTGTAATTCAACATACATAAATGTTGCACTTTCTTTGGTGGGGTAAAATGTACCACTTTCATAGTATGTATTGACGAAGGCATATATTCATTTCATAATTAAATAGAACAACTGCAATATAACTGTCGTTTCCCAGTGTAGGGGTATGAGAGTTTTTAGAGAGTTCTTCTCTCCTAAAGAGATATAACAGTTGGAGTGTGAGTGAGTGGGTAAGTTTATTTGATACTTGTTATGGAAAACATTTGATAAATATCTTAGTTGTAATTAATATATAGTTATTGGTTATCAATAAGACTGGGATAAAACAAAAGATATAACAGTAACTGGAACAGAATACTGAACTAGGTTTTCCTTACCATCGTGTTTTCCATAGTGTAATAGTCAATGGAAGTTTTCTTTCGCTTTTTGTACGTAAACTTCCCCACTAACATAGAGTGCAACAATGTGAGGAATCATCTTCAGAAGAAATGAATGATCCATAAAATCTTATACATATAAACCAGGAAATTACGGGTGTATTGTAACTGTTGTATTTCATGACAAAATTTTTACGTGAATTTAAATGAGTGCTATAAGAAGCTAATTTTATGTAAAGGATAGACACGTCTTTTCTTGTTCACCTTACCTGTTATCGCGATATTTGAAAACCTGTAATCCGTTTATAAACTCAGAAAACTATTTTATTTAGTATTTTTACATTTCAAAACAGATGTTTTAGAAATAACAGAAACTGAAACATTAATGGACTATACAATACTGAATTGCCAAAAATTAAATTAACTTCCATACGTTTTAAGAAAACTTCAAAATATTAGGGGAATAAATCTCAGATCAATTGTTTAGGTTCAAATTTGCTTAACAAAGACGGAAAGAAAAATCAGTGTGCGCAGTTGATACTGTTACTTCTCTCTTCATTTGAACCAGTAGTAAGGAGTTAGTAAAGAAAGATTTGCAAAGAAATGTTATGTTTTAATGCTATGCATTCTGATGACTCTGAAGTTCAAGAAAGGCTCGTATGTTTTCATTTTAGTTTAGAATGGTGATAGCTTTGTTGCTTTTTCTGTGTAACTATCTCTGAAAAAAAAAGTGCAGCGTGGTTAGTACCTTACTATGAAAGGGTACTATCTCATGATTAGAGCAGTGCTTCTCTACGCTTTACAGTGAGAAAAGTCAGCAACTATTCAAATGGAAAGATTCAGGGTAATTGGAATATATATTGTAATGGAAATGGCCCTAAAAGATTATAAATTACAATGAACTTTTTTTTATTTTTTTCACAGCAAGTTTATGTTGAGATGGTGATTTATTCAAAACGTTGGTGATTTTAAATGGACTGGTATGTGAATTCCAGATCAAAATTAGAAAGTAAAAACTCCGAAGATAATTCCATAATGCACCATCAAATATTGAGAATATTTTGAATGTACATTCAGTTTTCTATATCACTATACTATACAGTATCCCGAAAATTTTCCAGGATAATTAACCATAAAAGACTATAAACTGAATAAAATAATATGAAGAATAAATGTCAGTAATAAAACTTCTTGCGGGACTTCTTCATATAATGTCGCTCAACATTATGCACATAACAATTAATTCTGTGTTACGTTTGTTTGTTTGTAGTTAAGAAAAACTTCACTTGGGGCTATCTGTTTCATGTATATCATGTGGAGCCACTGGGGCTTCTATGTAGTGAGTGTCCTTCAGTTATACAATAGAGTAAAAACGGAAATTAAAAACACAAAAAGAAAATTAACCACAAATATAAGCCTAAAAGGAGAAAAAATTAAACACAAATAAACAAAAAAATGGACAAAAAAACAAAAGGCGTTAACGAAGATTAACTAATATAAATAAACGAATACTCGAACACTCATAAAAAACGAGTTACTTGATTATAAATAACAAGCACACACAACAGGAGCAAACACATTTAGAATAATTTACAAAATAACTGCAAGAATGTACTGTAAATAAAATGTACTGAGCAATGTCAAATCACAGAAATATATTTCATATTAATTTACATAAAATATATACAAAAAATTAATTTAACGAAACAGAGAGAAAGGGCAAAAGTTGATTGAGCCAAAATATAGATTATAACTTTCCAAAGTTAAAGCCATAAAGAAGATTGACAGTGATATGTTCTTTTTTTATTTGCATTTAAGAAAATGAACGCAAAATCATGGCAATAATATACTAAATGTGTACAACAGTAACTTATGACACATTAACAGCTGGATGGTTTGAAAAAAAATCGATTTTTAATAGAAGATAAAAACCTGTCAACACAGTGTATTCTCTTCTATATTTCAGTGACATACCCGAAAGGTTAAGTGCATTATTTCTGGATGTCATTCTTTAAATGGCGTTACAAAAAGTGTTGTAAATCAGTGTTGAAAGACTGAAGTGATCCCTTGAACAAACACGTCTCAAAAACTGACTGTAGAAAGTTTCCTTTCAAAGAAATTCTAGTTGGTGATTACATGCCAGAAGCAATTTGATCAGTTACACTGACTGCAGGAGTAGTTTGGAAGGTAGAAAGTGTCTTGGCAATAAGGTTTCGACGTTTCAATGTGCAACTAATATTATATAGTGTTCTCTTAGCTCGTCAGTATCAAAACCTCCTTTGAAAAGAAAACTTCACGAATTATTTTGAACTAATACTGATACGTCAAGACTGTTAACCAGGAAACTATGTTGTTATATATATACCATATGCAAAACTCAAAGAATGTGTCATAATTATATTTCCAGTTTGCAATATTAAGACGATATCTATTTAAACATGTCAATCAACAATGATCCGGTAAACACTGCAAAATAGAAACGCCTCATACACAGTAGCTAAAAATATAGATTACACCCATCGAAGGAACTGACGTATGTCATTAGCTAACCAGGAATCCATAAAGGACACTCAAGAATACTTTGTAAGTTATCAATCATTTTGAGATTTGAGATTTAACTCACTAGTCATTTTAAATCTAACATGCAAAATTGAACTTGGTTTTTTATCATAATTGGAAATTACTTGGCAGACTAGGTAAAATATAAGTTTTAAATAGCACTAATTATATTCATGAAACATTCACTTTATAAGATGTCTGCATAATAAATTATTCATGCATGATAATTTCGTGTCTGTCGTCTATAATAAACATTTACGTTATTTTTATTCTATAAAATTTGTGATGGCAAATATACCAGATCGAGTGCACAGACGTTTATGAAAGCAACCTTTGAAATTAGGTTACAAGTTTGAAGTTTTTTGGGTTTTTTTACGCATGGATATTTTTGGACAGATAGTCCTTACGACAATTGGACCAAAATAAACCATAGAACTTCCTCCTCACAGAAAACCTTGAGAATGACGAAATAAGAAAATATTATATTATTTCAACAACCTATATATAGAAACTAATGACCTCTAAGCTAAGGCGCTAATAATGTTGAAGGCGCATTACAAGTTTGTTTGTTTTGTAAATAAAACAGCTGCTGGTGCGATAGGAAGTGTTGAACAGAATTAGGAAAACTTATTATCAGAAGACATTTTTCAATATTACAACAGCAAAAAATTAAATTTATCAGAATCTTAACATTTGCATACAAAATATGACATTTTTGTGATTGGAATTTCGGTCCCTTAAAAACATACTTAAACCTAGATTTTCCTATACTGTCAAACCTACAAATAAAATACAATACTTACGATGCATCTTTTAAATTTATTCATCGATTCAAAACCGAACAAACAGTAATCTGACAAGACAATGCGAGTCTTCAAATTGTTACGTGAATGTTTTTCACAAAAGCCGTCATTGGAAAATATGGTCTCATTTATCATTCCCATGAACTCAGGAATGGAATTACGATGTGACAAATGGTTTTAAACGAACTCTTCACTTGCGTAGTATATCGATCACTTGTAGATGGAGTCCGGTTACCATGGCTTCCACACTACAGGGCAAGCAATTATTCATTCCAGGAGAATGCATCATTGGAACCGCCACGTCTTATTCAAAATTATGTGTATAGAGTAAAATAAACATAGAATTTCTATAATAACAGTACCTCCAATTCACACCTTTTTATATAAAAGTTTTAGTTTGAAGCTCAGCAAATTCTGAGGCACTAGGATTCATAGGTCCCAGCCATGCCGGTCCTGAATACGGGGCGTTTGAGTTATTTTTCGCTAACTTGATCCTTTCCGTTCTTTGGTTACCGACCTGGAATGCCTCCTATGTGCCGCTTTCGACCGACCACACTTTTGCGCTTGCTTTTCTCTCAAACTACTCTCATTACTTCGACAACCATAGAGTTAAACAAAAACAAGCCTGATCAAAAATTTAATGTAAGCTCCCACTGTTTACATCAAAATTCTATCACGAGCGGAGCAAAGGGGGATATAAATATCTCTGAACACTCCAGTTAGGAAGTTCATTTTCCTGTAAAACTAAATACCTGCCACGAAATTTGTTGTTGTTGTTGTTTTTAATTAAGCAGAAAGCTACACAGTGAGCTCTCAGTGCTCTGCTCCTACAGGTATCAAAACCCGATTTATAGCGTTGTAAGTCCACAAAGATACCGCTACGCCACTGAGGGGCTTTGTAACAATGAACAAAATATTGTGAATGATATGTACAGGAAAGAATAAACGATTCATATGAATATAAATATAATCAAAAGTTAAAAATTGTTATTGCACGTATTTACACGTGAACGCCTCGTGATGATACCAAACGAAAATTTCTGAATTTTATCGCGTGAAATCATGAAGATATCATACGAATAATAAAAGTGAAATTAACCGAATATCAAAAACGGTGGAATCATCTAAGCACTATAACAAGTGTAACTGGGTGTTAGCTATTAAAATCATGTATTTGATATAGTGAAGAAACATAAATGTTTGCTATGAAATGGAGTGAGAACTCAAGAAACTGTCAAATATCTGGATAATGCTTAGTATTTACCTGGGTACGTGATGAAAGCGTGCATGCAATGGAAACAAAGTTATTTAGGTATTATCTCATGATTAACATTCTCTACTAAAACATGTTGTCAGTGGCAAACAAAATTATACGAGTAGTCTAAATTATTGTCTAATAATCTAAAATAACCAGTAAGTGTGAAAAGTCCGAATGAATTTTTAACAATAATTTATTTAAGTAGCATGTTACTTCTTATAAGTTAAGGTAAAAATGCAGGAGTAACGTAGTACGTTATAGGTAAAGATTGACTATTTGCATCAACTAAGATACTGTTGAGATTACACGTAAAAAAAGTTTCTGGTGTTTACTTTTAGTTTCGTACAAAGCAATCGTCGTCTATAATATAGCAGTGATATAATAGAGGGAATGCAACTAGTCAATACCATACAAAGACGCAACACTGTGTCCAAACATTCCACAGAAACAGAAAACAGCATATAAACATATCACACAGATAAACATATTTTTTTAAAAATCCATAAACTGTATTTAATGTACATAATTTTCATAAATCCGAAGGAAATGGGAATGAAATCCAAGATGGGCGCCGAAAATAAAAACTGGTATCACATATAAAATGTAAAAGTCTAAATCTGGTGCATACCTAGCCTTTTTGGGAGCATGGGTTCTAAAACATGATGCTTAGAGCTTCATCAGAAAAAAAAATGTAATTACAAATTTTTAAATACAGTGTCTAATTCCATTCAGCAAACATTTATTTTTGGGAGACAAAAGTCGATAAAAAACGCAGTGAATACATGAATCATGTTGTATTTGTTTTTTATATTATATAAACTTAAACACATTTATTAATAACTAATAAATTTTAGCTTTATCAGTTAGCTCATCAACTATATACTAATTAAGTTATCTTTATAAAGTCACACTTAATCAATGTCCTTGTTACCGAGTTGCTTTGCTCAGTGGCAAGTAAAATATATCACACTACGCTCAATATGTGTGGATTAATTGCCTGAAGTAATTTGTATACAATTTGAATAATCAGTTTACTGTCACTTATTTAACCTCTTGTATAGCAACACCAAAGACTGAACACTTATATATGCAAATACTTAGAGTTTTAATGTAATAAAGGTGATCATAAAGTGACACTGAGATATTTTTTGTTAGCGTTATTCCCAATATTTGCAGTTAGCAGTACTTTCAGAGAAGTTTTTTATACCCAAGAAGGAGTCTCTCAAGTTCATATTGTTTGGGATCGTATCTCTCAAACAGCCTCAGACAACGAGCTTAGCTGTACAAAAGTGGGATGGATCATTTTCATGTGGCAGAAAAGACCTTTCTTACAGCAAGCTGGACGCCATTTTTCTGTGCTAATCCAATTACATAAATGTAGTTCAGATTTCTTACTAAGATTTTGCTTCAACACACCAAAAGTATTATTAAAACTTACAAGAAAAATGTTCCATCAACTTCAGGAACTGATGTTACCAATTTAAATAGTGAATTATGTTGTGTAACTAGTACGTTAGAGGTCCCTTCGCCCCCAAAGTTGTGAATTAACAAGCAATTTCGACACATATACAAATACGTATTTATGAAGTTCAGAGTGGTTTACGCACAAAGAAGCTAATACCAAGATGTAATTCGTAATGACGAGAAACCCACTTGAAGCAAATGACCTAGAAAGGTCAAAATGTTGTTCTGTACTTTACTTCAATTCAAGTTTTAATACTCATACCAACCGTCTTAAAAATACATTAATACCAAGATGGTTTATCATACCGTCAACATCAAACACCAGAATAACAATAAAGCTGTAATTCACACATCAAACACGGATGTCGTTGTACTTGTTGTAGTTCCTGTAAACTTATTCAAAGAAATTAAGCTATACTTTATTTAGTAATAGTAGTAAATTCAGAAACATTACAGTTCGTGACATCTCTGCCATGTTTGGCTCTCATTTCTCCTGGAGCAGTTGTTAACATCCCATGTATGATTGTATCACAGTATTATGTGTCAGTGATATTAACCAGAAGACAGTATAGACATGTGGAGAACATTACCCACTGTTGCTTCAGTGTTCGGAAGTTTATCCCAATATCCAAAGGAATTACCAGATAATGACCAGTCAGAATTGGAGAAATTTGTAATCCTTCTGTACAGTCGCATTTCAAATATTACCAACATCAATGAAGCTCAAAAGCATCTATTTGCCTATGGTAACAGACAACCAGAGAGCATTTCACCAATCAAAGCAGCACGCAACCAGCATATCTGTTTATCCTGCTGGGAATATTTAGAGAAGTATTCTCATCGCTAATCCTCCTCTTCTGTTGCTATCAGACACAGATTAAGGTAGCAGAAATTTAAAAGAAATCTATAGCTTGTTGCATGCTAACCAAGTGCAACTGTAAACATGAATATTCTGAAAGTGTAAATGCTTGAAATCAAATTTAAGAAACATGCAATTATGTTTCTACAGTGGTCAACGTCTGCAAGATTTATTTTCTATATAATATAAAAGTACGTGTCTGTAATTATCGCTTGTACACAACTTGTTATTGTTTGCTAGTCTGTAGTTGCTATACAGCATAATATATGCAATAATCACTTAATAAGATTTTTAAAAATTGTTAGTTTAAATCATTTTTAAGATTCGATGAAAATAAGGGTTAAGCAAGAAAGATTTTCCAGTTTGTTAAATTCTAGTTGTGCCAAAGATTTTTGAAGATTCTTTGTACTGTATAATTGAGTAGCTAAATAGCTTGTAGACTACACAAAAATCTGTTCAATATATCCATGAACAACTTTACATATAAAAAATAATACAAGATAATCAATAATATATCAGAAAATATACCCATTTCGTATGTCACAGATAATAATCTAATAGCTGAAATAATATATTTTTATCCTATGTACCAAATGTAGACTAAAATACATTGTAAGACATTTCTTCTTTTTTGCTTTCAGTTATTTTAAATGCCAACAAAGGAGCTGCGAGTATCTTTTAAAACATACTTAGACACTTCAACTTGTGTTTTAAATAATGATTTTTGTGTTTCTTGACCTCAAAAATATAGGTGTTGACACTGGATTTAGATCTTTACATAAATCAGATGAAAAAACAATTTTGATTTTTACCCTCACTTACACCAATTCTCCATGTTAAAGATTGTAAAAAATCAAACAGATGCTTTGGATGGATTAAAATAAACAAAGGTACAGTTTACTGACACAGTATTATGACATTTTTGCAAGTTTCTGTAAATCAATAACGATAAATGTTGATTTGAATTTCCGTACCACATCCCCCATTTTTTTCGAGAAGGCGACTTAATTTCAAAAAATGATTACGAGTCTTAAAACTAAACATTCCCTGTATACAAATTTTCATATTTGTTACCAAAAGTTCACATCTGAAAAAACCGAAACCGAAAATTACTACAGTATCTGACTTTCTATTTTATTTATCTGGGTAACTGCCTAGCACACGTTCATAATTTGTTACTTTGACCACTACCACAAACATTTTCTTTCTTTACCAAATTCATTTTGTCCTGTATCATTTTTATGAGCAAGACTAAATTCATATAAATAAAATACTTCAGCCTTATTTTACTTTTATTCAGAGAAGCAGAAACGATTTAATCTTAGATTTAGAAAAACATTCTATTGTTATGTTAGTGTATTACTGAGTAGCAGTTCAGAAATTATTCAAACAGGTAGAAGAAAAAATTCCATCTTTATCTGGGTTAGTAACACTGCAGTAAAGTGCATTTTTAACTGTAGTTTACGCTAGCGTTTACACAAGTCTAAATATGGTATGTCTCTGCGTATTTTCATTTTATTTAGTGGCTTAGAACTGATCTTTAAAGTGCTGTTAAGAATTAACTTAATTGCTTTTCTATACTTCGTAACATTTACTGTAAAAACCAAAGGCTTAAATCAAATCTTTTTTTCTTCACGCATCAGAGCTGCAAACACGTTCTGTACTCTCACAATTTTGGATAGCAGTAATCTACGAAATAAAGCTAAAAGCAATCACGGATGAGAAACAGGAATCAAAACTAAAACTTACTCTCTAAAGTGAAGCAAATATAACATGTAGTTTTTGCTTATACATTGGTAACAAAAAACTGATGCTGATGAGAATAGAGCCAGCGGTCCTTAAATTATTATAGTATGAAACAAAACGAAGCCACGTACTTAAAAGAAAATACAGGAAGAAAATATCAGCCTGGAACCAAGAAACTCCAATTAACCTTCATTCTCTACCTCACAATTTCTAGAAACACAGTAAAAGGTATTTCAACAGTTTCTGTTTTCTATCTTTCTTCTTTATTGCTTTATCTTAACGATATAAACTTTATTTAGTAAATTCAGTTTAAACAGATGAATTGTTAGTTTACTTTATAGGATATTTCTTACAAGTTTAACGATTTTTATTATGAAAACAATATGTTGAAGACATGGGATGGCAATGTTAATAACTGGTTTACATTTTTACAGGTCATCAGTGGCAATAACAGTTGGTTGGTTTGGTGTTTTACAGCACAAAGCAACAAGGCTATCTGCGCCAAACATCCGGTAAAAAATTAAAGTAAAATTAGTAAAATTCTTAAAAGGAAATTAAAGTAAAACAAACTTTAATTTTTAAATTAAAAAACATAAATAGTATTAAATCCAATTTATAAACCTAGTCTACAGCAATAAAAGAAAAACTACAGTAATATGAGTTGTATAGGACTTTCTGCAACATAATTCTAATTATCATAATTCGCCAGGAAAACAAACAGGCAAGTTCAAAAACCTCCGTTAGTAAACTGAAGTTGGCCTTTACAGTCTTGGTTTCGAGTTATTTGACGTTACGGTTATTTTCTAATTTCAAATCGAAAAAGATGGACTTTGATTCTTAAAAGGGAATCATATTGAGAAAGGTCTAATTTATAAATTACAAATTTAAGTAGCATTAAAAAGATTAATGGCCTTTAAAAAACCAAAAACATTTCTAAGGTAGACAGTGTCACCACCACCAACAACACCAGCGTTACGGTTAAACCTTGGTACAGAACATGTTTAAAATGTTGCCGTCGTTGAGAATCATAATGACAACAAGACAGTAACATGTGGCTTATTGTGGCCTCAAGTGTTACACACATCATCCCAGATAAAAGAAAACGAGTTAACAAACTGTGACCAATGTGTAGTTTAGTTAGAAAAACTTCCTTTTTCCGATCCTTACGGAAGCGAAACGGCCAAAGTCCAACAGAGAGTTTTATTTAGAAAAGCTTGTTTTCACGTTGCTCACTCCAACTCGACTGCCAACTGGCACGGAGTTAAGCCTTGAATACAGAACCATAGTCCATGTATGGAACAGGCACAGCAGTGATAGTGCCAGAGTATATAGATATAGCTGCAATGTTGGCTCATTCCTGCAAATACCATAGAAAAAGATGTTAAAGAGAAATGGGCCAGTCGGTTTTGAATATCAGCGAGAACAGGATGTGAACTATTGTGAAGCTATTCCAGGGTTCGTAGAGAATTAAACGGGTCAGTATAAATTGTGCAATCTGAGTACTGCTTAGCTTCTATATAAGACAGGGCAAGATAAATTGTGTACAGTTCAGCAGTGAACACAGAAGCTGTGGAAGGGATTCCACACGCAACCACCGAACCACAACAAACCATGGCAGAGCTCACACTGTCACCTGATTTCAAACCATCTATATAAATAGGACTGGAAATATGGTTCGATAGATGTTTAGCAAATAAGAGAAAATTTCCAATTGGGAGTGTCTGCTTTTCTCAGATGACTTAATGAAAAATCACATTTGGGGACTGTAACAATCCATGTTGGGTGAAGCTAACCAGTGGATATAGCAAAGCTATCCAAGGACAGACCCGATTCATCCAACTGCACCTGGATACCAAGGACAAAAGGAACAATGGCAGATTATCTGTTTTGAAAAACCATAGCCCACTTAAGAACGAAAACACAATTCCAGCTGGGAAGCTTTGGTAAGAAACGAAGTTTCAAAGCATATAGCACAGATAGTTGCAAATGATGCAGGTGCAAAGAAGATTCATGAAACTGTGTATAAGCTCTGAACTGCAAAAGTGCAGAAAGCTCCAGTAAAGAGCCAAAGCCCTTGACGATGAATGGAATCTATCATCTTTAAGACCGAGGTCCTGGTAGAGCCACAGACCAGTGATTCACAGTCGAATGTTGATAGAATAAGAACACAACATATCTTTAGAATAGAACATTAATCTGTTCCCCAAGTGGTGAAAGAGAGGACATGAAAAATGTTCAGTAGTCTTGTACATTTTACCTGTAGCTGCTTGATGGGTGGAATAAAGGTCAACTTAGGGTCAAAAGATAAGTACCAAGAACATTGCCTCAGGGACTACAGGCAGCAAAACGTTACCAATATGAAGTTCGTGATTAGGGTGAATACCCCGTTGGTGGCAAAAGTGCATACAAAAAGTTCAAGAAAGAAAAAAGTTAAAGCCGTTTTGTGTAGCTCACATCACTAAACAATTGCCCCCCGCTGGTACAGCGGTATGTCTCCGGATTTACAATGCTGAAATCAGTGGTTCGATTCCCCTCGGTGGGCTAAACGGATAGCCCTTTATGGCTTTGCTGCACAAAAAAGCACATTTAACAATTGAGGGCAGTCTGTAGCTAAATATACTTCATGTTCGACAACTGACATGAAATGTGAAAGTCGTCTATCTAGAGCCTGTTTGCAAAAGTAAGAGAAGGTAGTTCATTGATGGCATTAATCTTTAAACTGAAAAGTGTGGCATCGAAAACATAACCCTGAGAAACTCCAAGTCCCCGTAGAAAAGAACAGGAAAGTGTCAAACCCACATACACTTGAAATCGCCTGTCCATTAAAACAAAAATAATAAAAATGGGCAAATTGATATATCACAAAATGCCATACCTCCATGTTGTATCAAAAGCCTTCTCAATGTCAAAGAATATTCATACATAATGTTGTCATTTAATGAAGGCTTCTCTGATCAACATTTCAAATCGAATCAGTTAATTCATGGTGGAACGCTGTCATCAGAACTCACACTGGGTGGGCAAAAGAGGGTTGTTTGATTCAAAGAACCAAACAAAACAAGCAATAACCATCCTTTCTAAGGTCTCACAAAGACAACTCGTCAAAGCAACTGGGTGGTTGTTTGAAGGAATCTTGGAATCCTTCCCAGGCTTAGAAAAAGATAGGATAATAGCCTAGGGTCATGCATCAGAATTAACATTCTCCTGCCAGAATCAGTTAAAAACAATCAGAAGAATAGCAAGAGAAGCAGAAGATAGATGGTGCAGCATTTCATAGTGTACATCATCAGATGTGACCAATGTACTGCCAAACCAATGAAGGACTACTTTAAGTTCCACCTGTGTAAAGGAACGATTATAGTCACATACAATACACTCGAAAGAAAAGTGGTGATCGCTCTGGCCGAGTCTTGATGGCTAAGAAGGTGGAGGAAAAAGCAAAAGTGCCAGATACCTGTCAAAATATTTCACCTAGAGTATCGGCTACTTCCTGGCCATCAGAGAGCAACATTGAGAGGGAGACAGAATTATATTGCCCACTCACCTTTTGAATCTTGTTTCATATGGCTTTGGAACTGGAGGTAAAAGATATGATGGTTGTGAACTTAATCCAAGATACCTTCTAACTTTGAAGTCGTACTCACTGTGTTGAGATGTGAATGTTGTCAACAATATGTAACCAGATTGAAGCTTCTTTACTGGCTTTGGAGAACCAGTAAGTCCCTCTAGACCCTTCTGAATGAAAAAGGGAGACATCTGCCCTAAAGGTTTGTCTAAAAGAAAATATAGTATAAGAAAATGAGGTACAGGCATTACAGATATCAAATATTGCTGCTCAGAATCTTCAGGACGAGGTCGTTTACCTATGGACTTTTTTTTACTATTTTACTTAAGTTTTTATTTGGAGAATCCATTATAAAAAAAGAATATTTCAGTACCCACTGACCCCACCCATGATGGAGTCGTACAAAGGGATGCACTACAATGCCAAACAAGGACACTGCAGCAACGCCATGGTTTCGTGAGCATTACACCGAAACACCAGCATCAGATACAATATCCACAACACCTGTCTACACGAATTCAAGACAAAAGTAGTGTGTTAGGATGGACCCCTCAACAACCAGGATCCTCTACTCCCCTTCACGGGTCACCACGCACGGCAAACTCTTGGGTGGATGTTTAGATTTCAGAGGAGGTAAACTGAAAAAACAGAACCTTGCCAAGTAGGTCCCTTCGCCACAGAGGGGGCAATAACAGAAAGTTGCCTCTGGACCACAATACTCGGTATTGGGGTTAGAACGAAATAAATACCATGTAATAAACATAAACAGAAAAGTACTTTTCACTATCACATAATGCCTACGTCACACAGGATGTTCGAAGACAATTCAACCGCACTGAAATACCTTTTTGGCTTGGTGCATGGTCAAAGTTAACGCACTATTCTTCATGTTGTGAATTTAAATACAGATTTTTTTTTAATTTAACACAGTTTCTATCTATCCGCTATTAACAGTTTGTTTCTAGCATCCTCTTATGTAATGTGTCCCTGCGTTGCATTTATTGTCACAAAAATAAGTAATATGTAGCATTAATAATAACGATAGTAAGGCTGTCATAATTGGTAAACTTAATTTGCTTTTATGACTTGAAAAACAAGTAAGCTATACACTAATATGCGTTTATATACATAGTTTCATGAAATAAAAGATATATAGCTGTTATTTATTTCTAACAAGGACAGAGGACATAAACAGCTAATTTTATTGTTGTTTTTTTTCAAATTTCACATGAGACAGATTTAATTTTTAGTTTTCAAAATTTCTGTTTCTTATGCTTTTTCAAGGAGTCTTTTATTTTTTGTTCAAATGATTAATAACTGTAAAAACATGACTAAGTTTAGCCTCGAATGTTTGAGAAACATGACTAATGCCAATACGTTAATTAAACCATAGATATGAGAGTTCAGCTGAGATTTAATTGCGTACCAAATAAATAATACATCTTCCCTGGTTGTTTTGGTTGAGAACGTGGGCTGTAATATGCATGTTACTGAAAACTTACGATCAAACCTAGTATCATGATTAAGCGTAGAATGGTTAATAGACGCAAATAAAAACTGGCTCATAACAGTAAGTCTTGTAGAATGTTCAGTTTTGACAGAAAATGTTAGTTTTAAACCAATGAGGGAGAATAGCTCACTTTTACAGACACAGATTTACACAAAAATCTCAAAAAATACGTTAATAAAACAAGTAACAATTCAGATGCTAAGGCCTATACTATTTTAAATTAGACTGCAGCCCTACAAACAGTAAACTGAGTTTAGTTTTGAACTTATCTCAAAGTTACACGAGGGCTATCAGAGCTAGCCGTCCTTAATTAAGCAGCGAAAGATTAGAGGGAAGGCTCTCATTATCACTCACCATCAACGTATTGACTACTGTTTCACTTCCGAATTGTAGAATTGACCATAATATTATAACGCCCCCACGGCTGAAATGGCGAGCATCTTTGGTAGGAAAGGGATTTGAATCCGTGACTCTCAGATGGTAAGTCAAGCACCCTAACCACCTGGCAATGCTGGGCCCAGTAAGTTAGGAAACGATAATCACTTTGTAGCCTAAATGATGTACATTTGTTTAATAAAAGTCTCTTTCCAATTACTCCAACATTCCCAATTCTTCAACCATTCTCTGAGAGTAGAAAAAGAATTGTACAATATATCCTTCTAGAGTGCAGTGACAAATAAAACACGCTAATGAACTAATTTTATTTTACTAATTTTATACAATATTCCTATTTTTTAAACAAAGACGGCTTTTCTTAACATCATTTATACCTGTCCAACAAGGCAAATGAAATTTCATCAATATATTTCTAACGCCGAGTAAAGCGTTATTTATTTGAACTATAATAGTCTACACACATTTTGCAATTACAATTACCAGCCATTCTGTACACTAATAAAACATTTTTCTCTGCATAGTATGAAAGAATAGTTATATTTAAACAAAATTCCTGGTTTAGCACTTCGTTTTGTGTCTCCTGAATTAAAACAAAACTATCTGAAAAGTAGTTTTTATTGCATTATGTAAACAGGTTATAACAAGGTTGGATTTGCCTTTTACTTCAATTACAAGTTAAATCGTGTAGTAATAAAGTAACGAGGAATCCCATTAAACCTGTCAGTTTGTACGCAGTCAGCATATTAGCGCTGCTCTAAGTTTTATCTATAAAGTTCCCCCATCCTTCTATAGCAGTATGATAATGATCCATAATTACCTCCATCAACTACACAGCTGCATGAGCAAGACTATATTATATAATTTGATCACCTACCCAGCTTTAAATATTCTAACTAATTCAGAAGAGCCTGAAAGCTATTTATCAATGCTATTAACACATTACTATTATAAGTGTATGTATACATTAAACGTTAAAAGTTAATCTAAGCACGTGAAAATTACAACACTTCATAATAAAAAAGGTTAATCACTCCACACAAATACAATACTAAGCGCTCGAAAGTTTTAGTATTAACACATACAAATGTTAAAGCGTGCAATACACGCATGTTTTAGAAAGAAAATAAGAAATCAGCGTGAACGATTTAGTACGAATACAGCAACTAATATGATAAAATAAGAGATTAAACACTTGCTTTGTGATATTACTCTGTCTTTGATTTAAGTTTCGTAAATGATTAAACGAATAGCTTCATGTTTGCATACACTCTTTCAGGCTGCCATCTGCTGCTGGTGAAGAAACAACACAATGTCTATTTTAGCTCTGGGTACGTTTGTTTGTTTTTTGAATTTCGCACAAAGCTACACGAGGCCCATCTGCTCTAGCCGTACCGAATTTAGCAGCGTAAAACTAGAGGGAAGGCAACTACTTTTCACCAACCATCGCCAACTGTTGAGCTACTTTTTCAAACGAATAGTGGGATTGCCCATTACATGATAAAGCCCCTACGACTGAAAGGGCGAATATATTTGTGTGACGGAGATTCGAATCCGCCACCCTCAGATGACGACTCGAGCACTCTAACCATCTGGTCATCCCAGGCCCTTAAAGTATGAAATTTAAATTTAGATCAATAATAAACAGCATTTTATATATTATAAAATAAAATTTAAATATAAAATAATACGTGCAAATGGCAGATTCCCTGATTGGTGAGCAGACAATGTCTCAGATTTTTCTTACTTCTACAAGCCACACGTGTAAAAAAAATATATTACAGTGAAAAAAGGGCAGAAAACGAACAAGATCAAAAGCAAATTTAAATAACCAAGCTTACTGAAAGTGAATTCTACATTAACAATTCTTCAAAACTACATGTTTTTCTGGCACTCCAAACATTTTACACTATCAGCACAGTATTAGGTTTTACTTAATTAGTAGTTGCTAAAACCTACATGGAAATTAGCAAGTTGAGTTTCTTTAAAAAGTACCTGAAATTATTTTATCCGTTAGATTATCTTCCGTTTTCAACATAATGTGATTATACGAAACCACTCCAAATTTATCTTTGATTACTAAGTTGCATAAACTTTTAACTTGAGACCCAAACACAGATCATGTACGATCAAGTTCCTCAGACTATCCGAATTTATGCCTCTGTCAATAAATAAGAGAAAGAGAATTTATCAGATCACATCACAAACTTATTATCACCTCAAATAAATAGTTTATACTCTAAATACATTTAAAGTTGCATTTTTCTGTTTGCATATGGGATAAATGGTTCTTACATTGGCCGTGATAAACGCGTCAGTTTTTAAGTGTTGATTGTATGGCTAACCAAATATAATCGAAACGCGTGTTTTGTATCCTTTTAATTTTAGCTAGCTGCATGTCACTCACATTAATCTTTGGTAGTGAATAAGACTTTGGTACAGCACAAGCCAGCGATGTTCTTCAGCTCTATTTCCTGTTACAACTTTCAATGTATTGATGCCCATTTATCATGTTATTAATAGCAGCCGGTAAAATTTGAATTTTGTGTCAACGGCTATCCAAGTTACTTAAGTTTCTTACAGGAGAGATGGCAGTGTCTGCAAAGGATGGCCATGTTTTGTCATCATTACCATTGTATTGATTGAAGTGCAGAACATGGCTATGGCTTTGGCAGAATTGATTATTTCTGTGTCATTGCCCATTGGCTTACCCTGGTGAAAGATCGATGAATATTGCTTTTGCTTTCAGTTTTAAAAGAGCCTCTGCTATCAGCAAAGTTAACAAATTCTCCAGTTGAGCTAGACTCATGGTGTAGATGTCTCCTAAAACTGGTCATCTTTAAGACACACTAATCTTACTGTCAGCATGCATGCTTCAAAATACATCTTTTGGTAGTTAATGTAACTATAACCTACGTTATCCAATGACTTCTAAACATTTTGACAGCAAAAATGGAAAGTTGGGCTCCGTTATTTCAGGCATAATCCAGATCTAAATCTACTGCTATGCTGTTCCGACTAACTTCAACACTTTTCCATGCAACATTCTGAATTTAAAGGGTAAGTCTGACTTCCAAGACTTCTACCTACAGCCTTCTCTGAGATCTTACCAAAAACGTTTTGTAGAGTAACGATATGACAACCCTTAAAAAGAGAATAATCCTTCTTAGGTTTGGATATGAATTTCATAAGGGTATCAGCCATATTTCAGAAATACTAGGTAATGATAAGCTAGCACTCTTTTCAACAGGTAGGCTTCTGTGAGCTTCTTAAAAATGAAGATTTTTTTATACCATTCAAACCTGGAGCTCCATATTTATATGTATTTATGTAAGAATGAGATATGATAATTTCATCCTTGTAAATGAATGACATCGTCTTGTATTTGTACCAACTATAAGCTTGTGGAAGTGACAGAATGAAGAGCCTGTAAGAATGGCCTTGCTGCAGAGTTCATTATTTTCATGTATTTTGCTTCGTAAGACGATAGCCTCTAGAGAACAGGGATTCTATTACATACAATCCATAGCTTCTCTGCATGGTGTGAATCGTGCTTTATTTACTGTAATTCAGTCTGGGCTTCACTATGTGAAGGTTCGCCCAAGTGTAGAAATATGATGCTGGTTGCTATAGTGTGGAGAGTAGGAGGTAAACCTTTGTAATTAGAATTTTCACCAACATTCCAGATAGGGTGTCTTGCATTGAGGTCTTCTACATTTAGATGTAAAAACGTTGTTAGACAAGTAAGAAGAAACTTACTAAGTTTGTTAAGTAGTCGTCTTTACCCTTTCATGTACGCATCGGTGATTTGGATGTGTACAAGTGATTTCGGGTAATCTATCTCGACGGACTGTGAGTTACAACACTGACTGTTCGACTTAAAGCTATCCTAATATTTACAGCACAAGCTGTGATAATTGTTGAACTACAATGACCATTCTAGCCTCTGGGTCGGCATGACGTATGAAATTTAGGCCAATCAAAGTGAATTATTCAAGGTAGTTTAGCCTCTTGAAAGACTGCAAAGTCATAAAGTTCAAAGTTTATCAGGGTAGTACTTGCTTTCACAGATTCCCCTTGCATCAACATCACAGCAGCATCTCACTGTACAAGACTAGTGAAATCTGATACACTTTCCATCCATGAATCGTTCCTCAGCTGTGAGCCTAGACTTTAGGCACCACCAAGGACACGATCTCCGTTGCTTCCACACACACCAATGTAGGTGTAATATTTTGATATATCGTTATTTAGAAGCAACATATTAACAACTCACTGTTCAGGACTCATATTCTTATTTCTGTTCACTCTAACAAAGTAGACTAGAGACGAAGGGCCTATTGACCTGTTAGAATGGGCCTGTCATTTTCGAGATCCGAGGACTATGGTCGATAAGATATAAAGATACTCTCCTTTTACCGACATGTTCTCACTGGCAAAGAATTTCACTCTCCAACTCGCTATTATTTCCTAAAAGTATACGTATTACCTCTGTGTTTCCACTGTTAACACAAATCTTTTGGCAGAAAAAAAAAAATTTCTTCCCCATTTCATTATTCCATATGTCCACATCTATGCTTTAACAGCCCAAATAATCAGCTTCACACCAAGTAAAACAAATACCTTCCATGTGTTCATTTGGAAGGGGAGATTATAATTGTACATCTTCTTCCAGCATAGGTCTCTGTCATTTTCACTAAAGCATGTAATCAATTACATGAAAAACACTGTTAATATGACAAAAAATTTCATACGTAATATGCAATTGCGGGAAGCAAAAAAACAAACAAACCTGAATTCAGCACATTTCCTTTTGCGAGAATACGCCCGATTGTTTTTATTTTCAAATATGAACTTTCAACCACTTCTTTTTAAACGTAGTACAAGGTTTAATGAAAGATCAGTACTCACAATTTTCAACTAGAACGACATTATGCATATGAGAACTAAACGGCCACACTGAAGACTCCGTGAAACTCAAGTATAGTCGTCCCTAATTTTGAATTATTGACCAAAGGGAAGACAGCCTGCAAAAGCTATAAGAAGTTCGTCTCGTTCTTTGAACCGAACAATGGGATTAACTGCCGTTTTTATTACACTACCATATAACTAAAAAAGAGGAGAATGTTCAGCAGAAACACGTCTGGAAACATGGACATTCGTAATGCTGCCCGGCAGGCTAGCCACCAAGATACTCCACGTCCAAAATAATGTGTTGAAGTTTTGGTCTTCAAGATATTGTTCTTAAAAGAAATATATCTTGTGCCAGGTGCAGATATACTTCAGATATTATACGAATGAGGTTTACAATATTTATTCAGTCACGTATTTTTTCTTCTAGCTTTCGTTCATAAATACTGGGCATAAAAAATGAAAATATCTTAGTTTTCAAATATTGTGTCCTGAAAAGGTTCTCACCCATTTGCCTACTAATCATGCTATATATTAATTTGTTAATATTATTTTACTATTTAAACCAGAATAACTAAACAAAAGGTAAAACTTTAACCGCCTAAACATTTATTCAACTAAAACTTTTATTCAACAAGAGTAAACACAAAAAATTCCACTTTCAAGAGTTTGTCTTTGACGAGTGTTATTCCGACAAAGCAGATGTTATGGATAATATGAGTTCTTACAACGCTTTAAACAAAAACAATATTTACGATTTCACAAGTTCTGGTAAATCGTTTCATGGCGACGTATAAGAAGGACCAAGGTTCATTAGCGATATTCTTCTGAACAAACTCTATATCCTCAATTTTAAAGAAGCTATAACCGTTATATTCAACCCAGATATTTAATTAACAGTAGTTGTAAAGTTGACTCTCCTCTGTTCAACACCACTATACTGCTGAAAATTCGCAATATAACCAGTAAACCTATTTAATTGAAAGTGTGTTTACAGTTAAGCACAAAGCTACAAAATGGGCTATCTGTGCTTTACCCAAGACGAGTACGAACACCCGGTTTCAAGCGTTGTATTTCCGCAGACATATCACTGTAACACACTGAGTAAATGGGGATCAAACGTTGCCACTTTCAATATACAAACTGTAACTTAAAATAAAATAATATTTAATCATCAAGTGAAGTTAAAATGAAATTATTGTTTGTTCTTGATTTTCGCGCAAAGTTACACGAGCCCTGTCTGCGCTAGCCGTCCCTAATTTAGCAGTCTAAAAGAAGAAAGGAGCTAGTCACCACCACCCACCGCCAATTCTTGAGCAAATAGTTGGATTGAACATCACATTATAACGCCCCTACGGCTAAAAGGCCGAGGATGTTTGGTGTGACGGGAATTCGAACCCGCGACACTCAGATTACGAGTTGAGTGCTTCAACCACCTGGGCATGCCGGGCAGCGAAATTATTAAAGTATAAACTTGTGTACAACTTTTAAATGCATTTAAAGTCGATTATTACACATACATTGTTAGCCAAAACCATAATGCCAATGAACATAAGGTAAAAATATGCATTTTGCGTCGTTAGACTCTACCACTTGTATGAGTAGAACTTCGATAGATGAAAATGAGAAAAAAGGAAAATAAAAATAAAAAACTTTTTGAGTATTTAATACGGAAATTATGAACACCATGAAATTAGCCGAAATACTGTATATGTAAAAACGGCTCATTTGGGTTGAGAAAATATTTTACGTAGAGGAGCGAACCTACGAGCCGTTTTTACATATATTTATTTTTTCTGTCGACCTGCTATAAACATGATCTTTTTTTTTTCGCCTCGTGTAAGTTCCCAATGTTTATGGCATCGCTTTTTACAAAATTTAAAAGCTTCTATGTGTAAACACACACAACATAATCATCGAATGCGACTTACGTTTTAATATTTGTCGTGCATCAATCGATTAGCCGCAGTTTCAACACGCGATTACTATACCTTTAAAAATGAACATTCGAAAAACTCTTTGAAATTTAATTTCTCTAAAGGTTTAAGAACAAAAAATTAACGGATAAACTATTATAAAACCAAATTTACCAAGCAACTATGCTCTTGTTTTTGTACAAGACCATTCGCATCCTTAGCAGACACCATTTGCTCGAAAAAAAAATTGTACAACCACATTATCTCTTACTAACTGTAGATATATGTCTTTTAGCATCCTCAGACTTAGGATGAGAGAAAGAAAGAGAAGAATTACCTTGTTTTTCTTGAAGAATAAATGGAGTAAAACTTACTTTCACGGCAACAAATAACCAAAAATAAGAGCATATATAAGATAAAACATGCACTTTATTAAGGAATCCATATGAAAAGAATATGAGATATTACATTAATTAACCAAAAGTAAACAGGATAATAAAAACGAGGTAACAGCAGATGGTTGCATTTACGTAAAATTCACACTAGTGTTCAAAGCAAATATTGAATGTTATATTAGCATCTTCTAATGGCATAAAGAAAGCAATTACCAGTTCATTAAAACTTACTGACAATTTATAGTCTCTATATTAAATTATTTAAATCACTGACAAATTTAAGCGAAATATAATTTATAAATAAGTTGGCATTTCGTAATAACTACTATAAGTTAAAATGTACAATAAACAAATCAAATATAATAAGTAAAAATAATAATGTATAGTTAATTTTCTTGCACTATAAGAAAACTTTTACTTTTTCATGATCTGCACCTCGCGCTCGTGGTTGTTTGTTACCTATCTGATGTCAAATGATGTGCAAGTACTCAGGGTATTGTATTATATGATACTGTTCTGTATGCATAATTTTTTTGTGAAGTGTCACTTTAAGATTTGAATATGGATTTCAAATAACATAGGAAAATTTATAAATGTATTATTGAAAGCTCATTAGTCAAAAAGTTTAGTACATAGAGTTTTAGTGAAAAAGGAAGCATAATCAGAAATGGCACACCGATGCAAGCTCCAAGTCTGACTGAAAAATAAAGCAGTGCGTTCGTAAATTCAGTGTAAACTAATATGACAGGGCATCTTGGTTAACTGCTTGTCCTAACTTACAGAAGCTTTTCTGCTGGTCATGTTAATTATTTAACAGTGAATGTGGGGCATACAGAACTCGAGCGAATTTGATGATTAAAATAATATTCATAAAGCAAGCAAAAAACTTGAAAATTCTTCCAATCATATATTTTCAGGTCTAGGCCTAGCTAGATTTGGAATATCCTGGATTGAATTCAAACTAAATGACAAACATAAAATTAATGTGCATGTGCACGATGAAAAAGTAAAAAGAAATAAAGACGTTTCAAAACGATTAATCAACATAATAAGCTATTTGGGTGGATAACAATTAGCATTTAGAGGTCCTCATAAATCATTAGAGTCTGCTAACCGGGGAAATTATGTGAAAATAGTAAATTCTGCAAGAAATGTGATCAATTGTTGAAATCCCATTTAGAGAAATTAAGTGGTTTTTTTTTTTCTAGCCTGTCAGATATAATCCAGAATGAGCTCACTAATACGTAGAGAAAGTATTGTTGAATAAAACTAATAGCGAAATAAGCGATTCTTCATTTGTGATTTTTTCCTTAGATGCAACTACAGATGCAAGAACAATTTCTCACCTCTCTAGTGTTGTGCGATTTGTGACTAAGATTTGCGCTAGATTTCTGGGATTTACAAATGTTAGTGCAGATCGAACAGCTGCAGGTATATCCAAGACATTGTTCAATTCATTCCATGAATTAAATACTGGGTTAAAGTTTGTTAAGCAAATCTATGATAAGGCAAGAGTGATGCCTAGTGAAGTGAATGGGCTTCAAAAGAAAATTAGACACAAGTATCCTAAAGATCTTTTCATTCATTGTATGGCACAGAGATTGAACTTAGTGTTGTCGCAAACTGTGACAAAGATCAAGGAGTGTGACAGATTATTTGCAAAAATTAAATCATTATCTTTATTTTTGCGAAAACGACAAGGCATGTGTACATGTTAAATACTGAACTGAAGAAAAGATTTTCGAAAGTGGCTCCGACTCGTTGAAATTCTAATCACTATCTTGTCTTGGAATACAAGGAAGAACTCGTTGACTTGTTTCAATATACTGTTGATAATTTTGTCGAATAGAATATTGTAAGCTTTACCTGCACCTAAACACTTTCATCGAATTCCAGAAATTTTGGTTTGGTTTGTTTTAAATTTCGCGCAAAACTACACAAGGGCTATCTGCGATAGCCGCCCCAAATTAAGCAGTTGTTGTTGTTGTTGTTGTTTTGAATTAAGCACAAAGCTACACAATGGGCTATCTGTGCTCTGCCCATCACGGGTATCGAAACCCGAATTTTAGCGTGTAAATCCGCAGACATACCGCTGAGCCATTGGGGGGCAATTAAGCAATGTAAGACTAAAGGAAAGGCAGCTAGTCATCATCATCCACCTCCAACTCTTGGGCTACTCTGTTACCAACAAATAGTGGGACTGGCCGTCACATAATAACGCCCTCACGGTAAAAATGGGCGAGCATGTTTGGTGTGACAGGGAATAGAACCAGCGACCCTCGGATTACGAGTCGAATGACTTAACCTCCTGGCCATGTCAGGACAGATATTTTGAGTTTCGTATCTTGGGAATATATTTGTCAGTATTTTTTCATATACAAATGTTATATTTCATGTTTTACATAAAAAAAAATATTTGACACATCCTACTCTATGAATAGTTAATGAGATGGTGACTATTCTGCAACAAAAAGAAAGACGATTTCGACGAATTTTGGGCAGCAGTGAATGGATTATACTCCACCCCCTCACTAAGCGAATAAGAAATGATCCTGAAGAAGACATTAAAATATCATACAGAAAGTTATTTTATGAAATTTTGCATGCAAGTTGCAGCCAATTTAAAATTAGGATTCAAAGCTTAAAAAACAGAGCATTCATTGAGCTTCATGACATTGAAAAAAAGACAGCAATTATTTCCTGAATTAGCATTAAAACCACTGCAAAATAATTATGGAGAATAATTTGATATTCATTACTTAAAAAGTGAGCTTTCGGTTTCTTACACTGACACGGATTTGAAAGGAAATCCAGTGAATGAGTTACTTTATTGTTTGCAAAATGCCAGGTTAGATGCAGCCCTGCAACAACTTACAAAGTTATGTGAGTTAAGTGTTTTTGCTCTCATAAGAATACACAACTGCACCAGAAATGCACAACGACAAAAAAGACTTGCAAGTTTAATTTCTTACCGATATGAAGACTGATAGAGTAATATGAAGATGTAAAAAAATTATTCAGTTAAAAGGAAAGGAAAATAGAAATAACATAAAAATAAAGTAAGTAGCCGAATATGTGCTGTTTTTGTCTTTAATTGGAACTACATAATTTCAGTTGCATTTCCAATTATTACAATCCTTCATTATTTTGAAAATTACAACCACAAGAGGGTTCTCACATGTTTCTGCTTACATAACAAAAGCGTGTTTGTTTTTCATATCAAAGCCGCATCGGGCAGTCTGCTGAGTCCACTGAAGGAAATCGAACCCTGATTCTAGCGTTGTGAATACGTAGACTTACTGCTGTACTAACGGGGGGCCATCATAAAAGTAAATTACGTTTTATGGGGGTTCAAAACATTCACATTGTTTGTCATAGCGAGTTTCAAGCAATCATAATAATGTTTCTAGATTTACTTATTTAACCTAAAAGTTATTTTTGAAAGGTCAGTTCAACTATTCTGAAAGTAGAAAGGTTATTTTTAACTAGCGATGGAGCAAGTTACGCGTGTGACGTATGCATGACGTTTTATCTGCACCCCGAGAACGGAGAAAAAAAAGTTCTTCGTGACGCAAACGGAAAAACCATGACCCCTATTGAAAATCTACATGCGAACAGGATAAAAATTTCGCAAAGATGAGGATGCACATCGTGTAATAAAAAGCTTTTCTCCATTATTAAATAAGCAAGAGTTCCATTATACGAGGGATGTTCAAAAAATACGCGGACTGACGTCATAAAATAAAATATACTTTATTTAGAAGTTACAGGTCTGAGACCCCTTCAAAGTACATTCCTCCCCAACGCACATACTTATCCCAACGATGTTTCCACTTGTTGAAACAGTCCTGGTATGCTCTTTTGTGATGTCCTCCAGCTCCTTCATCGCATTTGCCTTAATCTCGGAAATCGTCTCAAATCTTCTTTCAAGAGTCTTTTGATTTTGGGGAACAAGAAAAAATCGCAAGGAGCAAGGTCAAGTGAGAAGAGGGTGGGGATTGTTTGTTTGTTTTGGAATTTCGCACAAAGCTACTTGAGGGCTATCTGTGCTAGCCGTCCCTAATTTAGCAGTGTAAGACTAGTGGGAAGGCAGCTAGTCATCACCACCCACCGCCAACTCTTGGGCTACTATTTTACCAACGAAAAGTGGGATTGACCGTCACATTATACACCCCACGGCTGGAAGGACGAGCATGTTTAGCGCGACGTGGGCGCGAACCCACGACCCTCGGATTACGAGTGACACGCCTTACGCGCTTGGCCATGCCAGGCCAGGGGGTGGGGAAGAACAGTGATTGAGTGTTAGGCCAAAAACTCACGAGTTCTGTGGCACAAATTTCGCAACAACGCGGTGCACCTTCAATTTTTCGGTCAAAATCTCGTAACAAGATCCAACTGATATCCCACACTCTTCAGCAAGCTCCCTGACAGTCAGACGTCGATTTGCCCGCACCAGGGTGTTGATTTTTGTTGACGTGGAAGGACGTCCAGGACGCTCATCATCTTCAATGGTCTGTCGACCATCCTTAAAACATTCATGCCACTTGAAACATGCCGTACGTTTCAAAGCAACATCAGAGTAAACCGTGTTAAACATAGCAAAAGTTTCAGTCGCAGATTTTCCAAGTTTAACACAAAATTTCACAGCAAGTCGTTGCTCCTTCAGGTCATTCATTCTGGAATCCGCCAAACGAAACAATCACCCTTCACTTAAAACCGCGTAGCTAATACACAAATGAAGATATCTGCAATCGGGAAATGGCATCGTAATCAGCTGATCCGTGCGAACCGAGCGAAACCAAGCGGATTCCCCGGGAACCAACTGGAGCCGCGCAATTCATCAAACAGTCCGCGTATTTTTGAACATACCTCGTATATCCACCACTGACGGTAAAAAATTATGCAAACAGTTTTGGAAAAAAAAAAAAGGTAAAACTGTTTCCTGTACTCCACTTCAACAACCGACTGACGGCAATCCGATACTGCTGCTCAATAAATCTTATGATTGACAACTGACATGCAATTTGGAAGTCAGTCTTAGAGAAAGATAGGACGACAGTCCAGCATCAAGCATCAGAAGAAAAAAAAGCATTCTACTACCAGATTCAATAATAAATAACTTGAAAAAAAACAACAAGAAAAAGGTGGCAGAGCATCACATAGTGACCATCATCAGGTCTGATCAATGTACTGCTTCATGTAGTCGAGATAATCAGTCTAAAAGGAAAAAAGCAATGGTTCTGCCGGAGACTTGGTGGTAACTATAAAGGTGGAGGAGAAGCATAACTGTTTGATGCTCGAGAAAAGTTCCCACTAAGAGTATCACCAATGTTCTGTACAATAGCAACTTCCTAGCCATTGGAGAGTAAATAAAATTATTGGAGAGATAACTCTCATTCACCTTCTGAATCCTTTCTCACGTGAAGTGGAGAAAGAAGAGATATCACATGTAAATTTATTCCAAGGGTGGACATGAGCCTGCAGAAAAAGGATGTGGTTCGTAAATAAAAGAGGTATCCCACCATGAACAACAATACCATGGAAACGTAGGAATAGAATGAGCAGCTGCCTCAACAATAGAGCAAATCTCTGCTCCCAATGTCAACGGTAATCAAATGACAGCATAATCGAGTTCCAAAAGTGTGGTGGAAAAAAACAGTTGCCATGTCCAACTTCCATCAAAGCACACGGGTCGGATGGCACTGACCACAGTCTTCCTCAAAATAATTAGAAAATGATCACTGCCTCATGAGTCACAGTCAATCCTCCAGTAAAAGCAAAAAAAAAAAAAGTGAAGGGGAGCAGATAGATAGGTCAATGGCAGTAAGACTGACTAGATGCATGGAAATAAGCATAATATCCAGTACTGAACCGTTGTGAACCAAAACGGCCCCTCCAATCAATATCAGCACCACAGAGAAAATTGCATCCATTAAAGTCCCCAGGATTAAAAAGCGAAATAACAATTGTTCAAGAAGAACATAAAGGTCTGATTAATCCTGTCTTCCCAGAAGTGAAATGGAGAGAGCAAATACTGATGATACGACCCAATTAAACACGGATTGTGACAGACCAGCAAGCATCACTAATCCATTATAAGTAAATTAAAGGAGCCATTTACCCTAAAGTTTTATCTTACAAAAAATAAAACATGAACAAAATGAGGTAAATGTGCAAAATGGTGTATAGACTACTGTTTAGAATCTTCAAAACATGATCTTTTACTAATTAGCTGTTTTTGAACGATTTTATGTCTTGGAATATTTGGGGATCCATAATAAAAAGCCAAAGATTTAATGCCCACTGACCCCACCCACGGTGAATCCTACGAGTTTTACGCTTAAGTAAAATAATCTGTGTCCTCCACAAACAGAAAATCCAATGCCATGTACGTATGCAGTAGTTCTGCTACAAATGTGAACAGATTAATGCACCAGTTACTTAATAGAACTTCACATAAATCAGATATATGTTAATTCACTGTTGAATGCCATGATATACTAAATTGGTCTTACACCAAACAGCATATCAGAATTACTTTGGTAATTTTATATAACGATTTGTCATATTCAAAAAGAAAAAATGAGTTACTGAGAACGGTAAACAACGCTTAGAGGTGGCGAGTTTCTTCTCCAAATAAAAGGTAGTTCTCTTAAAAACCACAAAAAGCGGTATTTTTATTGTAAAACAAGAAAGACACTCGAAGGTTAGGTTAGTATGAGAACACAAAGAGCAATATATAAAGACTGCAAACAATGCTGTAGTCGCAGATGTTAAAAAAAGTGTGATAGATTTGAGTGATCATGAATGATGAATTTCAAATACGTAAAGTTAAAAAAATGAAACTGGTACACATGTTCTTTTGCGACTTTCCGCTAAAACGTGCAGTGCGTTCTCTGTAATTCCTTTCCTTCGTTTACTGGTATCTAACATAAAGCACTGAATCCTAAAACGACATGTTATGGGATCAAAATTCGCACAAACGTTTCATCTTTTTCTAAAAATATATAATAATATAAATACAGTTTACGAAACTAATTATCACAAAGGTTCTGGGAAGCTATACAAAAAGCTGACTGCGATAGCTACCTTCAGTTTTGAACTTATAGAGAGAAAAAAAACTAGTCAATAGCACCTACCATTATTTATTGGGAGGGTTTACTTAAATAGTGGGATTTGGCTCTAACTCTTATAACACTACACTACGCCTCGCCCCCCACTAGTACAGCAATATGTCTCCGGATTTACAACGCTAAAATCAGGGATTCGATCCCCCTCGGTGGGCTGAGCAGATAGCCCTTTGTAGCTTTGCTATACGTAAAACACAAACACAAAGAAAAAGTTTACTTTCCCATTGATCTTTTTATGCGTTTCGAGAAGCTTTATATTCATAACCTATTGGCTAATGTTTAACATTGATTATTCAGTGTCAAAATAAGTGATTCCAAACGGTGTTTCTGGTAGAAAATTAACAGCCATGGTACACTGGTTCGTTGGTTATTCAGTGTGTTTTAGCACAAAGCAACTAGAAAAACTGCGCCAAATAGCCGTTAAAAATGTAAATAGTAAAAAAAAAAAAATCATGCTAAAACAGAACATAGTCCAATTTTCGGATTAAATTCTAAAATAAATTTAGATAGACCAATGACGCTTCAAAATGTAAAAACGCAACAGAGGTGGACATTATTACCCTCACCAATGACACTGACAAGGGTAAATCCACCGTAAAAGTATGCCATCATTCTCAAATGTAACGACGGCATGGTAGTAAGATGTATGTTGTTGTGACTTGAATGCCACACAGACCACACACTGGTGAGTTAAAAAACTGTGACCGATGACTAGCTTAGCCAGAACAACTTCCTCCTTTCTGAGCCTTATGGAAGCAAAATTCAAAGAAGATTTGAATCATGTTGCTCACTCAAAGTTCACTGCCAACTGACAGTTAAAACCAACTAGAATAATAGCAAGATGTAGAAGACAGATAGTGCAATATCGTCTGGTCTAACTGATTCACCGCCAGGCTGATGAAGAGCAAGTTTGAGTTCCACCAGTGCAAGGGGCTATTATAGTCATAGAAATGATCAGCAAAAAGGAAAAAGGCGATCGTTCTGCCTGTGTTTGATGGTAAAAAAGAAAGGGGATGAAGCAGAAGTGCTAGATGCATGAGAAAAGCTTTCGCCTGGAGTATTGGCGATGATTAGCAACTTCCTAGCCATCAGAAAACAGGATCGAAAGGGAGCAAGAGTATACTGGCCACTACCCTTTCCAATCTTGTCCCATATAAATATGAAACTGGATATAGAAGAAATGCTAAAGGTGTACTTAATCCAATATTCCTCCTGACTTTGACATATGACCTACCGAGCATGTGCAAAGGCCCACTGAAATGCAATGCAGTTTTAAAATTTGAAATATATACGAAAGGCAAAAAGAGTGATGATAATTGTTCAATGAGATAATCAATGTTTGACTGATTATAGACCTCTTCAGGAATCAGGTATAGAGAACAAATAGTGATGGTACGACTCAAGGAAACACGGATGGCTACAGCCACCAAAGGTGTATTAAGTGATACAGATAGGATGGGCACATGCTGAGCAGCCAGCAATGCCACTACCATTCAATTATCTATCACACAAACTGGTGTTTCTGTACACGGAAAATTGCCGAAGGGTGACTGTATCAGTAGGTTTCAAAAACATTTCTTGTTAGGACAGACACATGAGATGGTAAGAATAAAATCCTTAATGGCATCTATATTTGACCGAAAACCTCGACAGTTCCACTTGATCAGAGTGGCCGTTTTTATCTGTGTGGAGAAGAATGCAGAGAGAAGACTTGCTATTTGCAACCACATATATTTTTCTTTATTGGACTAAAATCTACCAACCTCCATGAATCCTGCTCTGAGTAGAGTAGACAGGTCTCTGTTTGTGAACAAAGATTCCAATGACTGAGGGCGTGAATGAATGGTCGATTTACTTCTCGGGGTTGCAGAAGACTATGGATCCGAGGAAACACCTGAAACTAAAATAAGTGTAAATGAGCAGTCACTGGAAGGAATAGAAGGAAGAGAGATGAAAGTAGACAAATATAAGTCAACTTTTTTTAATTATGAAAGAAAGATGCTTTGCAAACGACTCTATTGGAGGCACGGAAAGATTTTCTGCACTCCCACTGCAGCAGTGGAATGGAATGTAGCATCATATGTCCGAGATGGAGTTGAGGACAGTAATTTCTGAACCTCTGGGTAGGTGATATTAGTAACAATCATCAAGCATTGTACTTCTTTCTCTTCTACCATTCTACAGTTAATATAGCGCGGTTCCTAGTTGCACTCGTAAGCGTCATGGTCTTTACCACCAAAACAAGCGCACACACAAAAAACTAAGTCATGATGTTTTTCAGTGAGTAAACCGCTGAGACTAGAAACATTTAGGTGAGTTAAAAATGTAAGGCTGTATCTTGCAGCTCAGATAATCTGATTTAACTGTGGCAGGAGGACATGATGATATAAACATTAATATCAGAAAATTGATAGGATCTATAATTCCGTCTTTTCGAGTGAAGTTTCGGCGAACCACAGTAACGCCTTGAGCAGATAAACCAGCAAGGATTTTCGAGTCAAGTATAAGTCTTCTGGAAGAATTCAAAGTTTCATGAGAAGTAACCTCAATGGATATTTTCCCAATGGCCTTTGATTTCAAGAGGAGTTTAGTATGTTGCAGTGAAAATGTTTCCGCCAAAATGTCTCCAGATAGCAATTTATTTAACGAGTTTGGTAAGCCAGCAAGTATCTCTGATTCTTTTTCAATAAAATTGGAGATATCTGCCCTCAGGATTTCTCAAATAAGAAATGGATAATCAGAAATCAAGGTGCAAAATTTGGCGATAATATTGACTGTACAACACATTCGTCCATGCGTAGTCGTTTTATAATTATTTATTTTGTCAGAAAGAAAGGTATCCATAATAAAAAATCTAGATTTCAGTGCCCACTAACCCTAACCACCATGGAGCCATACAAGGGGACGCACTACAGTGTCAAACAAGGACACTGCAGTAACGCTAGGGTTCACAACACCCACTGAGAATATCCAACACTGATACTTGGTTGATCCTAGCCCAAGTAAACCTTTGGATTGATCCTTGAGGTGGCCACCCCAAGTTACCTATCTATAGGAATTCAAGGTCAAAGTGGTGTGTTAGATTTGGATCCCTCAACAACCAGGATCCTCTCCTCCCCCTTCATGGGTCACCACAGATGGAAAACACGTGGGTGGATGTTTGCTTCTTCATTACAACATCGTCTAAGATTTTGTATTGCAGTTTCTTTCAAAGCTGATAGTGTACCATATCTTCTCTCGTGAGAAACACATTCTTATCATTTATGGTGCAGAAGTTTGATTCTGAAGTATTTTCACACAATGTTGAATTTACTGACATAGGATTAAAAGAAAAATAACACGCGCGCCCACTATATTATCAATTAAATGATTTTCTGAACACAGTTATCAGTTCAACACAAAATTTTATGAAATCACAAAGATGATTCAAATATAACTAGCGCTTTCTTCAGGTCCGAAAGTCTTGAACCATTGATTGTGTTTTTGCGTCATCACGTATGCATTAAAACGCGCTATTCCTAACACCCTAGGTAAGTAAATGTTTTATCTCCTGTTGAATAAGATATGATCACCTGTTATCATTTGTTTGTCTTCAAATCCATAATCTTGTTTGTGAAGCAAAGTCAGCAAAGTACAATACGCATGTAGGTATAGCTTACTACAACTCTCAAAGAGGTCAGAGAAACACGCGCATCTGTGGTCAAGTTGCTTAGCAACTCCTGCACAAAGAACCTATTGTTAGATTTCCACGTCACACTGAAGTATATTCACTTTTCTCCGACGTATCTTGTTAAGCAGCACAGTAATGTGATCAAATTTCATTTTAAATAAATAAAATGTATATATATATATACACCTTGTCCATGGTATGAATAAAAAACAACTAAGTATGTTCTACAGATTCATGGTCAAATATCAAATACGAATATTACCACACGACTATTCCACATTTCAAAAGAATTTAAATTTGTTTCAGACGTAGTTCACAACATAGCATGTACAGTTCGGGCTCTCTCGTAGGGTATATAACGGAAAGGTAGTATCACATGTAAGAAGTAATTAATGCGTAACAAGTCGTTATACATAAAACTAACTATAACAAAAAGTCCCCTACCAAATGTATTTTCCAATACATTATTTATTCGAACATATAATTTTCAAATGAACCTTAACATAATTATAATACGTGGAAAATAGTATCTCAAGAAAAAAAATCTTTGACTTTCATAACAGTAATAATAAAAGAAAAATGTAAATATTTACCGAGAAAAATGACATATGTGTTAAAGTCCTGTTCAGCTTCCAATTCACTGGACTTAAAGGTCACAAGTGTTGTAGCTTTTAAGTTTATAAGTTTGAAAATTAAAAATTCAAATACAAGTAAAAAGTGTCTGGAACTTACGAAAATTTGTAGTGATTGTTAAAATCAATATACAAGTTTTCGAGAAGAATATTACGGTGTGTGTTTGTGTGTGTATGTGTTTTCATATAGCAACGCCACATCAGGCTATCTGATGAGTCCACCGAGGTAAAAGAAACCTCTGATTTTAGCGTCGTAAATCCGTTGACTACCCGCTGTACCAGTAGGGGACAAAAATATTAACTATGAAAATTCACAAAACTACTAGCACGAATTATGGTATACATTTAGAAAAACGTATCTTAGGCCACTGAAATGATTCATAATAAAGAATTCCCGGCCGATGCACCAAAAATAGCGCAGATAGACCTCCTGTAGCTTTGTGCGAAATTCAAAAACAACAAAACAAAAATACGAAAAACATAATAATGAGCGTCCATTCGTTCTATTTTATTATCATCATTTAATATTATTCCGGGAGCCTACAGTAAAACATAACAGTAAGTAATATTATATAGCCTGGGTAATATTACTAACGCAACATTACTCATTGTGTAAGGTAAGTTTGCTTGCTTGCTTGTTTTGGAATTTCGCACTAAGCTACTCGAGGGTTATCTGTGCTAGCCGTCCCTAATTTAGCAGTCTAAGACTAGAGGAAAGGCTGCTAGCCATCACCACCCACTGCCAACTCTTGGGCTACTCTTTTACCAAAGAATAGTGAAATTGATGGTAAGTTTATAACGCCCCCACGGCTGAAAGGGCGAGCATGTTTTGGGCGACGAGGATGCAAACCCGCGACCCTCAGACGACGAGTACCACGCCTTAACACTCTTGGCCATGCCGGGCCTCGTTAAGTAAATTTTAAGTTTATCTGACAACCAAGAAAATAACAAAAACTGCATAACCGTCGACACTTCATTGTTTTAATGTAGTATGTGGTTTATATAGAGCCTCAAAATCTAGCATATATGCATAATTATATAGCTGCGTGCAAGGCGAAGACGTAACATAATGTTTACATAGCACGCGTGAAACGTACACCACAGCGACAATTAAGTTACTGTTGTAACTGTATGGATGTCACGAGTCGCATGTGTATAACGCTGCCCTTTCAGATCCCAAGTTGCTGACAAGATATGTTTGTTTTTTTAACCACTTTTATCTCCAAGTCGTAGTTTAAAAACAAAACCAAACTCAATATCGAGCATCGGTATCACGGTGATTGCTGGTGGTAAGTGTTGAATTATATGTAGTTAACACTGCGTGATTGAGAATTTTATAGATACTGAAGAAACATAGCCATCCTTAAAATTCACTCTAAGAGACAGTGGTAATAATCGTACAAGCAGGAAATGGAGATTGTAAGGAAAAGTGAGGAAAAAATGTTTAGCTGTGTATTTCATTTAGAAAATGATTAGTTTCAGATAAAATATGCAGCAGTGACGGTCTACCAGGTTAAGGTCAATGCACAGGAAGAGCGCCTTAGAAGTGTAATAGCTGAATTCTGTCAGAAATGGAGGGGAGAAAGGTATCAATCAGTGATGTCGAGAAACCCACTTGTTGAGAATTTTATATGCAAAAAACGGCTCTTTTGGGTTCAGAAAATATTTTAAATAGAAGAGCGAACAACGTTTCGAAGGTATATTATAACTTTAACACGTTTTCTACCTTGTAGAATGTTACTCTTAAAAGTAAAGCTAGTCAACTGGAGAAAAACTGTGCTCAGCTGAGAGAAGAAAAAGGAAGGGTGAATTTAATAACGAAAATAAATATTTAGAATGTATATTTCTATACATGTGCTATTAGATTACGATATAATGTCTTATATTTGTATTGAATATACAATTATGCATCTATACAACTTGAAAAATTCATATGGTGATCTATATATAAAATAAAGTCTATATAAGTCTACTAGTTTTTGTGTGTGTGTGTGTGTGTGTATTAGTTTGTTATGACTCAAAACACTAACTAAAACAAAAATAAATTAAACAAAAAACGCTGCACTAGCTGAAAAAAGACCAGGGTACAAACTATAGTACAATGTGGGATTATAAAATGTACCCTAGGTTTTGGAGGTGACTGAAGAAGTAGTTCCCACACTAGCTACACCAGTTTGTTTAGATAACGAGAAAGGACAAATCGTCTTCTGTGCTATTTATTAGTGCCTTTTTACCATAATAGGGGCTGGTATGCTAAGTTTTCAACTTACTTACCCCCAAAATAATAGTACCTTATTTTCTCATTTTTATTTAGATTAATTTTTCTTCTTTACTTTAGAAAGCAGTCACCTTCCTACAACTCTGTGTAGGAAGTAAAGGGTGATATAGATGTGGGACGTTGTGAGCTTGAACACCCACAATTTGCTCTCCTTTTTCTTTCTTTTTTTTTGCTACTCTTTTATTTCTTATGTGAGACTGGCGAATGGAGATTAAGACTAATAGACGGTGTATCTCCACCGCAATGTCGGTCCAACTTCCGTAGCCACTTTTAAACCTAAGGTACATTTTATAATCCCACATTATAGTTTGTACCCTGGGATATTTTGAATAAGTTCAGCATTTTATATTTTTGTTTTGGCTTGTTTTCTTACGTTATAACAAACTAATATAATTAATCAGAGGTTTGAATTTGCTGTTTTTAACGCAGTCTTTCCTCATGATTTTGTTTACTTAACCTTATCAAAATGTATTAATTTTCATTAATATATATATATATGCACACATGAATGAATGAAACTCATGCAGTTACAAAATCCAGTCCATGCATCATTCCAGCGTAGTGCATAAATCTTTCCATTCCAATGTTTACGGACTTCTTATACAGCTACAGGATACAAATATACAAGCCTATACATTAAATGTGGTATCTTGATTATCAAGCATCGTAACGATCACACATGCAGTTCCACTATCAAATATTATGTAAATAACACCAAAAACAATAGCCATCCACTCTGCATGAAGCCAACCCAGAGGTTGTTATTGTTCTCGAAGAGAACAGTGCACACCAAATAGGTATTCCATTAATCTAAGCTGTTTCAAATTGGGCAGTTTTGTTATTATACCGACGTACGTCCCTGACAGGAATAAAAACAAAAAAATCATAAAAACTTCTTAATTTAAAAATAGACAATCGTCAAAATCTACAAAAGAATATATAGTTTAAAGTGAAAAAAATGTAAACAAAAAAGCTTAAATTTTAACACGTAGTAATGAAGTTATTTCCTCATTATTTCTCCTGATTGTTAAAGCTTTTAGGGGAATCAAAATAGGAATTTATAGCTTGAAGAAATAATGTAACACTGCGTTTCAAACTCTAAACTTGTTCGTTTAATTTCTTGGTGTTTGCATTTACACTTCAACCTAACTTGTTTCTCTCCCTCTCTCATGTTCCACTTTTTATAAATTAGCAGTTTCTAATTATTTTCAGTAACTTATTTTTTTTTAAAGTATGTATAATAAATAACCCAATTATATAGGTTTGTTAGGCTAAGGAAAGTTCTCTCTTCCGTTGTTTATGTGAGTTGCTAGAGATAAATTCGATGATAAATGAATAGCATGCACTCTACTTGTTTTAAAATAATACATTCAAAACAAAAACGTATGAACAAATCTTTTTTTTACATAATGTGTATCACAGTTGTATCTTAAATACTATACCGTTCTCTACTTGCTGCCTAAAGTCCAAATAAGCAGGTTCAGTTGCTTTAAAATTCAGATGACAAGCCAAACTATGTTTCGCTGTTTTTATCTTAAACACCATCAGTGAAAAATGAACTTGTTCCTCTTCTTCTCTGTCTTCTTTTTTTCCAGAACAGTATCGGTGAATAATTCACTCACGCTGCCTCGTGAATTACCGTAATTGTATCAGGAACTTTCGACACTCGTTTGCTTTTCATATTTAGGGTTACTACAAATAAATATTAGTCTACCATTCGCATATAAACCTTCTTCAGATATCTGCCTGCTTTTCGTTAAAGTCCACACAATCTGGTTCAATTCCTTTAAATCACCTTTTAACAAGACAAATTATTATCCTCATACGTCAGAAAACTGTTCATCTCATCTCAACAAATCAGCCGTTAGGCTATTCACACCTACGTCAGTCAACGTTTCATTTTCTGACTTTCCTCTGGCTGAACATTCCTTTTATTTGATTTTACTTTTGGTCTCTTCCCGCTCTCTCTTTGCGTCTACTTACCGTTATTTATATGTCAATCATTTAGGCCTTCTAGAAATCTCTATACCCTTGCCATCAATGGATTGCATGTAACGTTCAACAGTCTCCACATCAATAACTTACAAACACAAATTCCAACAATCGTCTGCTTTTAAGTGTCTTTTTATAAAATTAAACACTCATGAAATATCAGCTAAAAAACTAAATTAATTAATACTACCTACAATAAAAAAGTCTTTAATATCTGAGATAAGCCCGTCTTCAAGATAAATATTTCTATTTTCTTCTACTATATACAAAGATTGTTCTTAGTTCATACACAAAATATGTTCATGCAGTGTTTAACATTTGCAATCCCCTTGATGGCTTCATTGCAGAAGCTGTAGTTCCGAAGTTACAATACATATCTCAGGATTCTCGCACTATCGATCTTGCACCTATCAATATATACAAGTGGTTGATGGTCCGTCTGGATGATGAGCTCTTCCGTACAGGTAGTTCTGATAGATATGCTGGTCAGACACTCTCGTTCAATCACAGGTTAGTTCTTCTCATTATTTAACAGCTTTTTACTTACATGTGTTTCAGGAAACAATCGGCTTCATGTTACTGTAAAAGCACTGTCCTAATTCCAATGCCTGAATCATCAGTCTGGACAAAAAATGGTTTTTTGATGTCTGGCATTCTAAGAATCAGTGAACTTCCAAACTTGTTCTATAATTTCTGGAATGTCACCCGATACTGATAAGGGTGTTCCCCTTCGCCATGTTGGGCAAGATTTTCTTGATCAAGTCAGTCAATGATTCAGTAATTCCTGCATAGGATGGGATGAATTTCCTTTAATATCCTACTAGCCTCAGGAAATATCCGACTTGCTGCTTGGTCGTTAGAACAGGTGAACTGTATGCAGATTATCATTTCCTCTTTTATAGCTACTTATCAGTCTCCCACTTTCTCTCAAAAAATACCAGTTTAGAATATCTGATATAGCACTTGGATGGTCTGATGGTGAAGACTTCTGCCCTCACTCGCTGGAATATCTAAATCTCTTCAGCTGGTTTTCCCATCTTGTAACCTGTCAGAATATCATTCACATAGTACATGATGTTGGTGGTATTGTGCAGTATTCTCCTCATCATGCAGCTGAATGTTGCTGCTGAGTTGACTAATCCAAATGGCATTCGCTTAAACTGGTAACATCCATCTAGTGTCACAACTGTTCTCTTCTCTCTGGATTCTGTCTTCAAACACGACTTCATACTTTCGTCTGCTTTTAACTGTCATATTATTAAGAGAAAACACTAACCAATCACGAAATATGAACTCACAAAATAAATGAATTAATATTACCTCCGTTACACGGTTTTTTATATCTGACAAAAATCTTGTAAAGTAGTGTTTGGGCGTACTTCGTAAAAATAAAGAAACAATTGAAGACTTTCTAGTTTATTGGAAGAAAATGTAAGACCTGAACGCCACAAGAATAAAAACCATATGAGCATTTCTTACAAGACTAGATAAAGATGCAACTGTTTATAGACCAGAAGTGAGGCATCTGAGAAACTGAGTGTTGGTGAAGCAAACGGTGTTTTGTGTATCACCAAAAACATATTAAGGTAACAGCTACAAGCTTTCATACATACCCACTACTTCTCATAACCAAGTAATTCTACTTAATACGCTACATGTCATCCAAGCTTCAACATTAAAATATTTGTTGACATAACCACACGAGAGCAGTAACATTATTCGTGGAAAATGTTTACAAGAGTAGTGTAAGATGAAATAAGTTACTTGCATTTTAATAAATAACGTCTACTTCTATAACTTCCAAGATAATATCAACTATCAAACCCTCTACTGAAATCTTGTTTCGAAAAAGTTAAAAGTGACAGTAGCGTGGATTTTGTACGGTGCTATCCAATGAGTTACCTACAGTGTAACACAACTGTGAACTTTATTTTGTTGAATTTCGCGTAAAACCAATCGAGGATTATCTACGCTAACCGTCCCTAATTTAAAATCAACAGACTAAAAAGAAGGCAGCTAATCAACACTACCCATCACAAATTCATGTTATTCTTTACCAACCTCCCCACAGCTGAAAAAGTGAGCAAGTTCAGTGGTGAAATTTATACCCGTAGCCCATAAATTACAAATGGAGTTACTTAATTATCAGGCCATGCCAAGCCATGGAATTACAAAATCAATGCATGCAATATGTCAACAAAACCATAGCTAGATACATGCGAATAGACTGTTCACAAAACATTTGATGTGACAGAAGTTTCAAAGGAAATACCAAGGCCATTCAATACCATTATAAGACATTATAAATTTGATTCCTGTCTCACACTTAAAATGAAGGCAAGTATATTATAAAGCAAGTAATTATAATGTTGTTAACTTACATTTAATCATTGATTGATTATTTGGAATCAAGCACGAAGCCAGACAATGAGTTATCTGTACTTTGCCTACCACGGGTATCGAAACCCGATTTATAGCGGTGAAAGTCCGCAGACATGCCGCTATGTCTTTAGTAACTGTCGATGAAACACATTGGAACACTGCTGGAAACAAAAACGTTTTCCCTTGTAAGACTGATCAAGGCCAGAATGCTGGAAAGAGGTCTTTACAAAAATATTTTTTACTAAATCTATCATTATGTTTGAATGAGATGTTAAAGAAAGATTTTTTCTACAAGTTTTCAAAAATCCTGAGAACCATTAGACAGCTGACCTACCTACTTTTCTAGTCACTAACTCCAAAGTGAAGGAAACTTAAACAGTCTAAAGAAGTGTAACGAACTTCAACCAATTCCTGTAGCTGCAAACATTGTGGATCCTGTGCAGACAGGTATCTCTCTTTCTTTTGGAAAAAGACATTAATGGGGATTTGATTTACAAAAGATTGGAATACCTATGCATAATACTTCTAAAAAGGAACACTGTCTGACTTTAGAAATCCATCATTCTTGACTTTCGGCTATCTTTCCGCTGTGTCAATTCTAGTCTGAAATTATTTGTATTCGGCTATGTAGCTTCCAACAGCAATGGTCATTGGCATGATAAAGAAAACAGAAATAAGTGAAATAAAATGTATATTTGCAGTCTCACTACATACAAAAATATATGCCACGCCATTTGACCATTTGACCATTTGAAGTAACTTGCTGAGGACTTTGCTACCAGTTTACACTCAACATAAAGAACTCATCGACTTGCTAAAGAGGTTTGCTGATACATTCATAGGTCCAGATAGCTAGCTAGATAAGACAACACTAAAAAAACATCATAATGACAGGTGAAACGTATGATAAAACAACTGCTAGCTTCCTTTGAATTGAAACAATGAAATCCAGCAAGTGATAAAAATCGGAATAATACAACTTTCTGGAAGTATTTATTCATTTTTAGTAGTTATTATAAGGAAGAAAGGAACTCTTAAGTTCTGTACAGTTCTAGGTACATAAAATAGAGCAATATTATTTGATACATTTCCTTTTCTTTAATTATAGGTTGTTGTCTGAATGCATTTTGTTTTGTTTGTTTCAAATTTTGACGCAAAGCTACGTGAGGGTTATCTGTGCTACACGTCCCTAATTTAGCGGTGTAAGGCTAGAGGAAAGGCAGCTAGTCATCACCACCCACCGCCAACTCTTGGGATACTATTTTACAAACAAATAGTGGGACTAATTGTTACATTATAACGCTCAAACCGCTGAAAGGACAAGAATGTTTGGTGTGATAGGGATTAGAACCCGCGACCAACAGATTACGAGTCAAGCGCCCTAACCACCTGAACATTAGTAGGTGCCAAGTCCTTAAGTATACGCTATATCTGGCTTACCACTACAAGTAAGTCAAATAACGTGATGAAACTAGGCCTAAGATTTTATTCAGTACTTGGAAACGGAAAGGGCTGTATAAGTCCAATCACGTGTAATGTACCTACCACTTTTGAATGACTTATAAAATTACATTTAGAGGACTCTAACAAAAGTATTGTATTATCTTTGTGCATAAAATTTCAAATCTTTTTGTCACACATTTACAAGCTTTCAGTGATAACTATGAAATGTCGATTATTTATCGATTTGCAAGTGAAACCATGAAAATGTGTATTAATGTATAAAGAAGTAGAGATTCATAGCCATCAAGGGAGGATGCAAAATATTTCACTCAACCTGTCAAGATTGGAGTTATCAAGGGCTGACCACAACCTGAGACCAAATGTGTGAATTGTGTTGGTAAATTGTCTTACAAGTTTCCTTTTATACTGTAAACAATTTCCATCTACTTTCTCCAAGGTGGTATAAGCTTTATGTGGATGCATTATTATAAAAAAATTCCATATTCTAACGAGTTCTTTGGTCAAAGCAGTGGTGCGAGACCTAGTCTTACAAAACTGTCTGTTCGTCCTAAAGAGGTGTCGGAACAAGACAGTTGTAAAACGAAATGTTAAGCCTGGTGAAAAGGTTTAGATGCTGTATACAATTGCAGGCATAGTCACGAAGTCATGAACTGCAGAGTCATTTCTGCAATGCAAATTACATGATGCTTACCAATTAAAATAACGTTCTAGGTCATCGACAGGTAGTTTCAACTGTTGATAATTACCTAGAACTATATATATTACAGATTGCAGTAGGCTAACAACCTATTCACTTAACAACCTGTTACGGAAACCGCAGTGATTGCGACCCTATGTTACTTAAGGAATTGAGTGGCAGATGATATTAAAGATTAAGAAACTTACACGGGCGTACAAATCTTGGGAGAGTACGTACATTTTCCCAAATCTGGTTTCAATATTTATTTTTATTGTTTATGAAGTAGATCTGGTATTTGCTTTGTTATGATCGTTTGAGTAATTCTGCTGTAATCCCATACACTTACATAGTGTACATGTATTAAATTTTGGGTTAATAACCCAAAACTGACCTATATGGTGAGTTTTCGCAGAAATTGCAGCTTCGATCTATAATTTATTTATATTTTGTTCTATTCTGTATTCGAATACTTACTCTATAATCTATCATTTATAGCCACACTTTATGTATACAAATAACTTGTGATACCGGATGTTTAAAATGAATGACTACAACTAAGGTAGTAATGCAAGAGATGTGGATGAAGGTTGGAGACTATGATAACCATGTCTTGTGAGAGAGAATATCTACTAATAGAGAAACCTAGAAATATATATTTGTTCCTAGCACGATAATAGAGACACTGAAAGGTCCTTCTGAGACATGTGTAACGTTCCGCACACTAATTACGATTAATTACTTACACAGTATCATAATCTCTGTAAAAACAACACATCAGAAATACACAATACTTGAAGAAAATAGAAATTTGCTTTAACAATGTATGAAAGCTTAAGGCAGTGTGTGTTCAGAGGAAGTAGCAGGTGAGAAAATGGATAGATGGAGAAGATTGTTTCATGTGAAACTAATACTAAATAGAAACACGATAATTCAAGGCGCATGCGTAAAAGAAAAAAAAATAGAAAATAAAACGAACCACTACATAGAAGTCACAAGTATCCAAGAATCTGACTGAATCTAAAGACAAACACAAAACTCATATTTAAAAAAACAAACCAGTTGTTACGGAGGCAGAAAAAAGGACAAAGGATACTATTAAACACAAAGAAACTAAAGTGAGTCCTTTAAAGAAAATTAAAATACTGTGAAGGAAGTAGTTTAGAGAACTGATCCAAGTTGTTACACTTTCAAAAGTTGAGAGTAAGAGCTGTCAGTCTGGTCCAAGATACGAGTGTATGTATTTGAGTTGTACCTGCATGAACAATGTTTTCCTTCTAGCATTATAGCCTTCATGTTTGATTCATTGAATCAAATTATTCTGTAGATAATCGTGACGAATGCAACAATAAAACAGTTAATTTGTTTCAATGTTCAATAGTTATGCCCCCCAGTGGCTCAGCGGTATGTCTGCGGACTTGCACGCTAAAATCCGGGTTTCGATACCCGTGGTGGGCAGAGCACAGATAGCCCTTTGTGTAGCTTTGTGCTTAACTCAAAACAACATCAATAGTTATACGTTTCTGGTATTCATTGTTAGTATTTGCAGATTGTAGTCAACCCATAAGTATTTGGTAATAAAACACAAAGTTCATTCAAACATTATCCTGGTGATGCAGTTATTTTAAAACTGTAATATAAAGTGAAATACATTTACTCTCAATATAAAAATTCAGATATTCCCTTAGAAACATTGTTGCCACTTTGTCGCAAAACGTGCAGCAATTATGTAATGAGCTACTGACGAGTTATGAAGGCAACATATGATCAGTTGCTCCCAAGTCATTAGCCAATAATTCTTTCACTTTATTCCCCATTCTTGTTTTAGATTTTTACTAAAATTTTATTAATAAGCAGTGTCACACAGTATATTCAGCCTAGATTCGAGTACCTAACGATAAATTTTAAAAGTATAACTTTTCATTAAAGATTTTAATCTACTATTTAAGAATTAATAACAAATGAACAAGATTTCGAAATTATTATTCAAAATATAACAATCTACGACCATAAGAATATAAAAGCAAGCATATAAAGAATGCACCTATGTAACATCAGCATAACATTTACCCAGAAACTAAGCGAAAAATTTACGTTTGCAAATTAGGCCTATATGAATCCGCATGTTTTATCAAAGTTATGCAATTTTTCTTTCCTCTGTCTTTAAACATGTCTGCATCTATTTATCTGAAGTCTTACGCCATAAGATATTTCCAAGTTCATTTTACGGGTTTGAGCAAACTTTGTTTTTATTACGGCTAAAAGAATAAGTGTTTTCATTCTACTGCTAAATTCTGCTCTGATAATGAATGCATGGCAAAAGCCTTGCCAACTGAGCAAGACTAATGCTATTTATTGTCCAGCTCTCGAGGGAACAATGATAATATTTCGTATCATACGACGCGATACGAATTCGGTCAATCACAGCAAAGAACTTTCAAGATAATGAACAGAATAACAAAAATTGTATCACACTACCATCCACATATAATGACATGCGAGCTTTTATCTGTTAATGCGAAAAGTTGACAGAATTAAAAACAACAGTCATCAGCTGATAAACTTTACTTGTTAAGCAGACGGCAGCTCTGCTTATATCTGGTTGACTCAAACTGTACATCGAAATGTCTCTTGTTGTTTGTTATTAAGCACAAAACTGCACAGAGAGCTAGTTATTTGTGCTCTGCCCACAATGGGCTTGATGATGCAGGTGCCTTCACTAGTATTTTGTTTGCATTGTTTTTGAAAGTTTGGTGTTAGTCATCCCAATATATACTTCTTTTTTAAAGTTTTTCTTTTCCTGTTTAGTATAATCTGATGAAACATTTTAGTTTGGGTTTATTTGTTTCATGGTTTGACAACGTGAAATTGGTTTATCATGCAACCCGTTCATTTCACTATCCTCGTGACTAAACCCAATATTCATTACATGTAACAAAAAACGTGCCAATCCTAAAAAATAAATATGATGTTTAAATAGTTTATATGTTTTTATTCTAAAATACATACATAAAACTGTGTATGCTACACGCGCGAGCGCGCTTTTTTCTCCACATAATGTACTTAACCATTTCAAAAATTTTTAATTTAATTTAAAAAACAACTGTCTGCACATAATTATCATCTTTATACCTGGTAATTTCGATAAGGATTTCTGCCTTCATTAAAAAAAAATTAAAGTTTGTTTATAAAATGTCTTTTTTTTTACGAACACAATTGATTTATGTTTTCAACAGGTTTGTTATACATATTTACTTTCACCCAACATGGAAAATTTGGCGCAAAATCTTAACACTGGGAACTAGCTCATTGATTATTATTCTAAAAATATCACTTTTAAAGAATAAATATTTCTACATTTTGTTTAAAAAAATTATCACTAAAAATAACTGTACGTTAGATATTAATTTATCTTTTACTCCTAAAAATAACACAAACATAGATTGGTTGTTTCTTTTAATTTTGCACAAAGCTACACGAGGGCTATTTGTGCTAGCCGTCTCTAATTTAGTAGAATAAGACAGCTAAGGTAGTATAAGGCAGGGATGATAAATAGTCATCTCCATCCATTGCCAACTCTTGGGCTACTCTTTTACCAACAAATAGTAAAACTGCCTGTCGTGATGGGGATTGTAATCCAAAAACCACACATTACGAATCGATCGCCCTACCCACCTGGCCATGCCGAGCCATAAAACAATTAAATATAAGCAAACAAACAAATTAATCGTTTTTAATCTATGTATCTATCAGTATAAACCATAAAAGCTATAACAAATAAAATCTGTACCAAAATGACGTGTTTGAAACGTTTCTATTATTTTATATGGTATTATCAAGTGTAATTACTTAAAAAAAAAAAGAGTAGGATTTTTGCTTATTTGAAAATGAAAAAGCATTTAAAGTAACATTTATCATTTCATGACGTTTGTGATTTTGATTATTTTCACTTATTTTTAATCGAAAAAGTAATATAAACCTGTGATTACAAACTTAAAATATAAAGGAAATGTGAACAGTTTGTTTTTGAAGTTCTCACAAAGCTACATGAGGCCTATTTGCACAAGCCATCCCTAATTTAACAGTGTAAGACCACCAACTCTTGGGCTACTATGTTACTAACAAACAGTGGGATTAAGCATCACAATATAATGCCCTCACAGCTGAATGGGCAAGCATGTTTGGTGTGACGGGTATTTGAACCCACAACACTCAGATTACGAGTCAAACGCCTTAACCCATCTGGCCTTGCCAGGTAAATGTAAACGGCTTAATTATCACAAAATTAGAACAAACCCTTTTCAACCAGTTTTCTTGAAATAAAATCTGAACATAAAATGTATAATAATTGTTTTAGTATGGTAATCATTGCAGTTAAAAGAAAATGTAATATCACAGAAACAAGTTGTGATAGTTCTTAATATGGTAAAATAAGTATAATCATCCTTGTATTTCTGAATAATATTGTTCGCTTGAAAACTAACAAGTAGTTCTACCTTAATGTTAATATTTGTTAATAGCAAATTATAAAAAGAAAACTGTCTTTAAAATTTTCAAAGAACATGATAGAAACCTCAATTTATAAAAATGACTAATCACAATCAAAAATGAAAAGATCATATCAAAAGCAGACATTTTAAATTATGCTTTTCTCAATGATTACAGCATCACATTCAAACAGTTTGTATTTGTTTGTTATGCTGTAATCATTTGAGAAGAGTGTTAGTCAATGTCTGGTTTGAATAGAATCGTTTATTATTATTATAGTGTATAATTTGTCAGGTTTTTTGTAAACAGAGAACATTTAAATATAAAAGGCCACTCTAATGTGTAATAATTTCGGTTCTTATATTTTATAACTGTACTTTTACGTAATGGAATGTTTAAAAAATCAATAAAGATAAAAACATTCTTGAAATACAAAACTATTAATTTTTATAACTATTATGTCATGAAAACATATGGAGCAAATTCATATAAACGTTTTAGAGAACAGCTGAAAACAACTACTAATATTTTTTGTTTGTTTGAAATTAAGCACAAAGCAACACAATGGGTTATCTGTGCTCTGGCACTATGAGTACCAAAAACCTTGATTCTAGCATTGTAAGTCTGCAGACATACCACCGTGTCATAAGAAAAGCCATTACTCATAATAGTAGCAATACTCTCCACTAACACTTTAATCATATTCTGTAAAGACTTGTCAATCAAGATGTAAATACTAAAAACAATGAACATCCTACGAGATCTTGATGTCAAATTCAAAGTTTAACAGTTATTTATCAACAAATTTCATATTATTAGTTTCTCCCTTTAGAAAATGTATATGTGGAAACATCAATATAACTAATAACATTTACTGTTCTTTAAAAAGGAATCTATATTAATCATCAAAATCAAAAAATTGGACTATCAAAAACTCAAGCCTAATTATGATACCTTGAGTTATTTCTTCCTTATTTAACAATATATATGTGTGTGTGTGATTGCAATTTAACTATTTAAACATAAAACTGTAAACAACCAACTAATTCGACCAGATGTATTACCCACGTAAATCAAAAATTATAAACTTAACGAAATCTCTTCCATGTAAAAGTTTCCAAAATATAGCATCTGAAAGTCACATGCTCACAAAATTTCAGGAAATTTAGTATTTTATCTTTTCTCTATAGCACTCACAAACTGGATATGTTATTGTTTAATTTATAGAGCACTTTAACTAATCATACTGCATCACTCAAGTGCAATGTAAGAATATTTTCATCTTTGATATTTTATTAAATTTGAATAATTTTACCTTTTCTTCAGCTGAAATGTAGTTTCACATTTTGCTTGTACTTTATTCAGTTACTTTAAATGAGCTCAAATAAAAAATATTCAATTTCGTTAGAACACAAATCTAAATAGGGACAATGTTATATAAATGTATGTCTGAGTGACAAAAACGTACTAGCTAGCATCCTTGTGCAATGTTGCCTAGCAACTAAAATGTTTTTTTAGGAGATGTAGCTTGAACCACATTTTATCGTACTGCTTCAGTTCTGGTAAATTTAGTTTTAATACATAATTAGCGTTGATTCTTATGTAGTTGTACATGGTTTTAATGCTTAAAGGAAAGTTTTTGAGAAATTAATAATCGTATAATTATTTAGGCTTATCTGGTAGCCTAATGATTTTTTTTTCAGTTGAGAGAATAACAGCAATATTGTAAAACAAGCTTATAATCCACTGAATTGAATATATATACACATATAATGTTTTGGCCAAATCAACAGACTTGATTATGTATAGTTGTCACAAAATAACTGTTGATGGAATTAGGAAAACTTTTCCCACTTGCATTTTGTTTGAGATGTATAGATACTATCTCTTTTGCTTTTCTCAAGATAAAAGTTTTGTCACCTTGTATCACTGCTTCAGAATTATTCTTTTAGTTTGGAGGGATCAGTATATTCTGAACAATTTCCTATTGATGTAATGCAAGAAAACATTTTAATTGAGGTCTACAATAAAAACTCAATTATTTTTCATTTACTTGAATTTAGTAATTGTTAATTATTCAAGTTACCAGGAGATGTTTTTGAAGAAAAATAATAAGCAAAGCTGTTTCAACTGATTGATTTTTCAACAGTTTTGTTTCTGTAAGCAAATTACTACATAATTTTGCCAGTCAACTGAAGAACGTTCAATCTCTTTTGAGCATGATAAGTATAAACAGTAAATTTGTATTTTTCTATGAGGCCCAGTTTACGGCTTACATTTTTCTCCTGTATAATACTACATTGTAATTACATTGCATTAAATTTCTCAACAGATCAATAAAAATTAATAGCTGCCATTTTCTTATATCTTAGCTGCTGTTATATTGTCTCAAACATAAGTTGTTTTTTTTATATAATTTTAGAACTGGTGATATTGAATTGATTAATACACAGAATTGTGTGTATAATTTTGATGGGAATAGCCTTAATGACTTTATGAAAAAAAAATATTGGTGTTCTGTTTGATCAGTCTTTTAAGCCATATAAGAAGTATAATATTGATAGTAACAGAGCAAATATGATTTTAGGTTGTACTGACAGAAATGCTGAATACAAGTGTAAAGAGGTTATAATGTCATTAGTTAGGCCATATGTGGAGTACTGTGTTCAGTCTTGAGTTCTTCACCTTGTAAATGACATTGAATTGTTGGAAAGAGTTCAAAGAAGAGCTAATAAGATGACATCCAAGATAGAAAGATTGTCATAAAATAATAGTTTATGATCTCTGATATTTTTTTTTGTTGTTAGAAAAATAAAAGGTAAGATCTGACTAAAGGGTTTAAGATTGTTAAAAGAATTAATAGTATTGGTAAATCAACATTTTTGTTTTCTTCAAATGTAATGGTGAGAATAATAAGACTAAGGGGCACAATTATAAATTTTAGAAGGGTAGGAGTGATATTCAGCTGAGACTTTTATTTTTTTCTAACAAGGTTGTTAGCCTTTGGAATGAGTTGTTTTCAGATGTGGTAGATGCAGTTAATTTAAAGAAGTTCAAGGAAAGTCTTCATAAACAGTTGAATGATATGAGTTAGCTATGGGTGTTTTATTTTAGAAATTAGTATAGTAGACAGAACAGTCTAGATGGACTTGCAAGTCCTTTGTTGTTCTTAAATTATATACATATATATAGAAAATCTTCAACAAACATAAGATGCAAGATACTTAAGATACTTAAATCAGGTAAAGTATCTGCAAGAATTGCACCTTGATGTGCAATGTTTGTTAACATTCTCCTGTGCAGATAAATGGCTACTCTAACAAAGAAATATGTTCAGGTTACATTTTGAATTGTGCAACACGTTTTAGAACATGGTAATTTCTTTGTGCTATTTAATTTCTTAGATGTATTAAAGTAGTACATTAATTGTGTTATCAAACACTAATTTGGTTTATTTTGAATTTTGCACAAAGCTATTTGAGGGCAATCTGCATTAGTCATTACTAATTTAGTAGTGTAAGACTAGAGGGAAAGCAGCTAGTCATAACCACCCAATACCAACTTTTGTGCTACTCTTCTACCAACGAATAGTAGGATTAACCGTCACATTATAATGTCCCCACGGCTGAAAAGGCGAGCATGTTTGGTGTGTAACGAGAATTCGAACCCGTGACCCTCAAATTACAAGTCGAATGTCTTAACCACCTGGTCATGCCAGGCTTAAATACTGGGTAAATTTAGATAATAAATTACCTTTTCCTCCTAAAATGTGTAATGTTAGCAACCTTATTGCAGTCACCAATCATGATATCCAAATTCTCGATATATGACAAACGAATTCTTAATGTGTAATAGCGCGAAAAAATATTCAAGTTATAAAAATATACAAAAGTTAGTCACATTAACTTATATATAAATTAAGGAAAATCTTAGCATATTCTTTATTCACTGGTTTATATATTGGTTTTCCATTTAGCGCAACGTCATATATTAATTATATATTCTGTGTAACTTCTATCCTTTGCATACAACTCCCATTTCTGTGAACATGTTACATGACGTTTCCTACGGCCAGTAACTGTCTTTATGAATGCCAAAGGCTCTATGAGTAATCTTGATAAACTACCATAACTGTCTAAATCTAGCTATAACTAAGAGAAATATTCTACTTCGTCATTAATATTTTTATCACTACTCCTATTAAAAAGTGAACAATCCGTTCCTTTAACGGTGTTACGGAACATTTTGAAAAATTATCCCGCCAATCACAAGGGAAATTCACGATATGGATCATAAAGTAATCCTCGATTGCACATTTTTAATACGGTAAAAGCCCACTAAATAGGAGATCGGCAGACAAGCATAGATGTTAAGACTAACTATAAAAAAAAGCAGATTCAGTACTGCTAAGAACGTGGTAAAAGTGATGCTTTACATATTAAACCTTACCTGATAGTAACAGCCCCCACAAGAGCTTACTTCCAATGAATGTGATTAATGTCATCTGCTTATTTAACAAGTTTGAACTGAAGTTTACGTACGTGCGGAAGACTGAAGATAGATAACCAGGATAACATTACGTATACAAATGTTTTGTTCAGGCAAAATCCAACTCACAAACTCAAAATAAGCAAAGCTACAACAATAATTTTTGTTTTACTTTCGCGAAAAGCTACTTAAAGGCTATCAGCGCTAGCTGTCCCTAATTTAACAGCGTAAGACCAGAGTAAAGGCAGATAATAATCACCACCAACTGCCAGGACTTGGGATACTCTTTTACCAACAAATAGTGAGACTGACCATAACAATGTAATGCCCCCACTGCTGAAAGGGCGAGCTTGTTTGATGTGACGGGGATTCTTTTAATACGCGACCCTCAGATTACGAATTGGGCAACAATATGTGAATCAGAAAATTAAAAGTAAATTATTACAATCGATACTGAAACGATAGAATACTCGACTAAGAAACAGTATATACTTAACAACTAAATGTGTCATTCAACAAGTTATTTGAGAATTCTTAATGAGTTCTATTTCCTTGGTACGTCAAAATATAGAATATTCATAAAACCAGTCATAAAAATTTACGTACTTCTCTATTTGAGTTTGTTGTTTTGTGAACAAATTTACAAGAGTAAAATTTTCACTGAAATCTAAATCATATACACTGTAAAAATCCACTTATGTATGAAGGCAAAAATAATTTAAACAGTAGCCCCTGTACTCTTCAATAAAAAAACAAAAAATAAATTCACTATTAAGAGATACAAACTAAAGTTACTTTTACACCTTACAGAACGAAAACATATTTTACTTCAAAATCATGCAAACTGGCTGGTTTTCCAGTCCAGAAATATAAATAACTACGGCAGAATGAATAACCACTCATCAAAATATAACAATAAATTAATATATATCTGTGTGTGTGTGTGTGTATAAATGATACATCATCCACACTACCATTTCATAGTCAATGACAAATCCCGTATAGCGATCAACGAAAATTGCTTTCAAGTGCGAAAAAAGTAAATCTCATGAGCACAACCAAGTTGTCCAGGGCAGTTATAGGTGTCCGGGTGTTTCAATATCACTAAAAGCAAAAGACAAAGAAAATCCGAGGGCTACGTCAAGCTAAAAGAACAGACACATTCAAACACGTTTTTCTTTATTTATATTTATTTATTTTGGGGCTATGGAAATGCATGAAAAGGCCTGTATTTAACAAATACTACGAGAAATTATTTAAAAAAAAATGAAATTCCTGTGGATAACTTTCTTGGGATCGCCCAAGCTGGTTGATATAACTTAAAACTACAAGTATCAATCTTTGTGGAGTGGAATTTAATTACCAGCTTGAAAAATATGTTTCCCATCGCTATGATGATTTTACACTGCAACGTTATCAAAGTAAAATACATTTGTAAAAACAAAAACTACAACAACAAAATAATATCGCTTTATTACTAGCTTAGAAACGTTGTAACGGTAATGCAGGAATCGAGGTGTTACAATAGACGTAATTAAATACACTGAAGCAGTCTAGTTTCAGAATCTCAAGTAAAGGTACCCAAAAGGTCGCCACTAATTTCAACCTTTTTCACTGTGGTTTGAATTTCGCGAAAAGCCACGTGACTGATATCATCCCTAACCGTCCCTAATTTAGCAGTGAAAGTCTAGAGGAGAGGCAGCTAGTCATCACCACCCACCGCCACCTCTTGGACTACTTTACCAACGAATAATGGGATTGATCGTACATTATAACGCCATCGCAACTCAAAGGGCGAGCATATTTGGTAGAACAGGGATTTGAACCAAGCTCGCTAACCACACGTACAGCCTACTTTCAACTGCCAGACTAAAGGGAATCTCAACAGTCAACATCACCCATCGCAAACTCTTAGGCTATGTCTATCTAACCTAATAGTGAAATCTGACTAACTGTTACAGTGGACCCACGATCCCAAAGTGCAGAGTCCAACATTGCGGCAAAAAACCACAGACCAAAAGATTTGCAATGCACGCAAACTAGCTGTTAGGTCACAACCAATCACATGTATAATGCCTTAACAAGTTGCTACTGTAAGAAACTTATCGATTTGAGTTAAATCTGTAAAACACGAACAAATGTTTTATGAAGTAATATTAATCTTCTAGCTTTTTTCAACATCAAATAGACTCAAATCTACTTAAGAGCTAAGAGGGTTCGTATATAAGAAGTTATTAAACTTGTAAGTCAGCTTATTTCCACTTTTATTTAGGCTATGCAAATACCGGCGAACCACTTCATATAAATAACTTAGTAAACTAGACTAACAAGGATATTTCAAGTTCTGGTGTCAACAGCGAGGCAAAATGAAAGTTTCTGTCACAAATCATGGCCACGTGGTTAAGGGATTTAACACACCTGAACATGCCGGGCACATTCGCTAATAAAAAAAAGTAAAAAAAATGTCAAGTGTCACTATTAATATATAAATGGCAAAAGTAAAAACAAAAAGGCATTTGTTTATCACACTGCCGTTACAGTAACTAATAAAATGCAATGTTATAGCTTGTTTGTTTGTTTTGGAATTTCGTACAAAGCTACTCGAGAGCTATCTGTGCTAGCCGTTCCTAATTTAGCAGTGCAAGAAGGCAGCTAGTCATCACCACCCACCGCCAACTCTTGGGCTACTCTTTCACCAACAAATAGTGGGATTGACCATCACATTATAACGCCCCCACGGCTGAAAGGGCGATCATGTTTGGCGCGACGAGGATGCAAACCCGCGACCCTCAGATTACGAGTCGCACGCCTTAACACACTTGGCCATGCAGAGCCCTATGTTATGGCAATGTTTTTATTTTTCACGAATCTATTTCATAAAAACATGCCTGAACTTCCTGTTATTAATGTTTTCCATAAACGAGTAAATGCATTTGACAACCGCCATCATTTTTTAATTAAAAAGATCATCCTGAAACACTTAACTTATGAATTAGCTTTGTCTGAATTAATGAATAATATTATCTGATTAGATAAGTAAAACCTACATCTGATAAAGTTCATTGAAATGTGTATATATATATATATACACATATATATAACATGCCAACGTTTTAATAAGATACGAATAAGACTCCGACACTTGACACGTGTTCCTAATTATACACACTGGCATCTCAGAAGGACCATCAATGCTACCACGTTCATTTTGGAAACAATCCGTTTATGGTAGATATGTCAAAGAGTGTTTCAATTATTAGACATTTATGTGTCACAAATGTAATGAGTTTTGGTATTGATCGAGAGCATAGTGTTATCATAGAACAAGTCCAATTACACATCTTGATGAAAACTCATTATTTCAATAACGAATAAAGCATTTGAAAGATATCAGTCCTTCCTTTGTAACACATATCCTAAATCTAAAGCAATTACTTAAAGAATAAACAAAAGCAAAAGTTGTGTAACTTCTTAAAAATAGATTACTGAAATTACATCGAGCTGTGTCACTTTAACTGCGTTGAAAGCATTTTATTACCACAAATTCGTCGACGTTGCTCAAATCTAATTACCGATGACATTTAGCGATTACGATACAGTTCCAATTACAATTACTTACCATCTACTGACTTTCATGTAAAAATAGATCAAAGAGCGTAAAGATTATCATGAAATTGTTTTTAACTAAAAACAATACAGTCAACATGCATTCCTTACACGTAACTTTACTCTCACTTCACAGACGACCATATATCACATCCACATTCTTATATCAAAAAAGAATATAAAAACAAGTTAGTCACACATTCTATTGAGATTGATGGAATTAAAAGAGTTCAATGGAGTTATCATTTTAACTAAACTATGTAAATTAAACTGTGCCCAGGTCACATTTTAAAATGTCTTGGTATATTGTATTATATTATCGTGAAATATGTATACACGGTTCAATAAATTCTTTCTTAATTTTAACACAAACGTAACTAAAAAGAATGAGTGAAAAATCAGCTAGGCAGTTGTTGAGCAATTAAATTGAAAATTTATGGAAAAAACTTATTCTATTAAAAAAACAACGCTTAATACGTGTTTTAAATGTTCACAACTCTGGGTCATTCTAAAACTTATTCTATTAAAAAACAACGCTTAATACGTGTTTTAAATGTTCACAAATCTAGGTCATTCATCCTTCCTTTTAAATTTTGAGTTTACAATCATTAAAGAAAGTGTCCGAACATGTAAACCCGGCATGGCAAGGTGGTTAGGGCACTCAATTCGCAAGGTCTCAGGTTCGAATCCCAGTCATACCAAACATGCTCGCCCTTTCGCGTTATAATGTGACGGTCAATCCCACTATTCGTTGATAAAAAAGGTAGCCCAATAGTATGCAGTGTTTGCTCGTTGTCTTTTGTGTAATTTAGCGTAAAGCTGTGCAAGGGAAAACTGCTTAGTTGTTAGTTATATCATGTAATCGCGCATAAGCTGAATATCATTTCACCAGAATCTTTACAGAAGATTAATATACCCGTTTTATTTTCAGCAACTCCGACCTCACTAGTGGTGTTACTTACCAAACACCATTTAAAGAACTCTTTGTTGACTGTTTCGAATATTAGCATAAAGTCAGCCGTCCACAAATTAGAACTCATAAACAAGAAAACAGACAACAAATCAACAGCTACAACTGATATGTTAATCATTCTTCTCAGGCTCGCTACAGGGTTTAAGTAATATTCGTTTATAATAAATATATATAATACATATGATTGTTTCCTTTTTGTTGAATTTCGCGCAAAGCTACTCATGAATCATCTGCTCTGGACGTCACTAACTTCAAAGCGATAATCTGAGATGAAAACGACTAATGAACATCACAAACCAACAATGATTAGGATATTATTTTATCAATGGCTTTATCCAGTCATACAGAAAGACAGGATATATTTGTAGAAAAAGGAGAAATGTCACATGAATATTCACGTACGACTGTTTTCTTTTTTTTAACCCTAAAATCTTTAGCCAGTTGCACAGAGATTAACAGGCTTTGAATGCACTTTTGAACGATACAAAATATGTTAGTGGATATCGATGTGTTTCGACTGAACCCCTATTTTTTAATGTAAAAAGTATGTTTATATACTTATAACTCAATTCTTTATGAAATTTAACGTTGTCTACAAAATCTACAATCTACTGATGAAGCATTAGCTATTTTTTTCGCTTGAAATAGTCGCAAGCATTGGTTTCTGACTTGTTTTGACACTCTGTAATTGAAAACCCAAAACCATTTTACTGATGTCAAGTTTTGTATATCGGATTCTTTAAAGTAGGTGGCTGTGAATTGTTGACGATAAATTTCAACAACAACCAAACAGCAAAACAGTCCATTTGTGCGTATATTTAGCTTGTTTATGTTATTTTAAAACAGCCATTTGCTCCACTGATAATAATCACAGTTGTATCCTCAGCGGTTTACATACCCGTGATAGACAGAGCACTGATAGCCCAGTGTGTAGTTTTGCGCTTAATGATAAATAATCAATCAATCCACAGCTTTAAATATCTCTTTTTTTTGTCATAATCCGCACAGACTGGTTCAATTACTTTAGAATAGAACCGATAACACGAATTATTCTTCACTGTTCCATTATTTGATGCGTTTGTGTTTTCTTATAGCAAAGACACATCGAGCTATCAGCTGAGTCCCCCACGGGGAATCAAACCCCTGATTTTAGCGTTGTTGTGTGATGCACACGTGAAGCAAACGAAATTAATTCAGAAACTTATGCCATCAAAATTCACACGAGTTTTCTGTCTCTGATGACATACAGGTTATATATTTTTACAGAAAAAATTCACAAAATCCTGATTTCTGCACCTCTCAAGAACAGGCCTCAGATATCCGTTGACTGCTTTAGTGTACGAAACATGTTAAACTTACTGAAACTCTTTGCCACACTGCCACTAATTTCATGTTCATGTGAATGTTCAGCATCTGCTCTCCGTCGGTTGAACAGTTACACTGCACAACAAAGTGTTTGCTTCTTGAACACTGTTGGGTGTTCCTTATAGATTTTTAGCTGCTGATCACGAAAAGCACATCCAAATTTGCCCATCACGTACTGTTTCATCGAAATCTTCAGTTTCACCAGGACATTGCTACAATGGAAAAACGATATCAGGGCAACAGGAATCCGTCAATGATTGCTGACTACTGTTGGACATTGCAATGTGATGCATCGAACATTGAATACAAATGAAAATCAGGAGAAAAACACTTTTAATTATATTGAACTTAATAACGTATTAGAAACATAAACGCAATTAAATACGTTATTACCGGTAAATATTTAACTGTCTATTTCTCAGATATCTACGTGATGAAGCAAAACCAAAACTATATTTGTGCATACCCACCAGGTACCTGTCACAAACAGCAACAACTTTTCAGGAAGCAAAACTTTTCAAAAAATTGTTGTGCAGTGTTATCCGAGATGTACACAAACCGAATAAAAGACTTACTTCTCTAGCTTTAATACATAATCATTATGTGACTGTCATTTTTCAAGTTGCATGCAAGTTATTTACGAAAAATCACTCTAGTTCGTTCGTTTCTGTTTTTAATTTCGCGCAAAGCTACACGAAAATTATATGCACTACCAGTCCCTAATTTAGCAGTGTAAGACGAGACAAAAGGCAGCTAGTTATCACCACCCACCTTTTTACTAACGAATAATGGGATTTTTAGACACATAATAACGACCCCACGGCTGAAAAGGAGAGAATGTTTGGTGTGAAGGAGATTCGAACCCACGGCCCACAGACTGTCAAGCCACAGAAGAATAGATCATGCAAACATGCTATTCAGTAGTATGTACATGTACGTATATGATAACCAATGATTGAAATAGCTAATACACTATTGTTATACAGAGTTGATTAAATTAGTAATATAATTTAACAATAAGTTCTATACAGGTAAATAGTACGTACTTTACTGTAATAAAACTTGCATATTTGTTATAATTTAAGTTTAGCACTTCATGCAGCGTTACACCAGAATAATGATTTGTTGACCTTTCATTGGATGTTTGTGGATTTCAAACGAAGAGAAGTGTAGCTGTTTATACTGTATTTCATGCAAAACTGCTTACCAATTAATCTAATAGAACCTATGTTTTGCAAATATTCTGAAGGATGTATCCCCCCAGATCCTCGAAACGTTAGCAAGATTTGTAAGCTGGTTGTACTTCGCAATCTTTCGGCTTTTGATCTCTCAAACTAGAGCCATCTTTAAACTATTCTGCGTAGGGGTTGATTTTGTTCCTTTACATACCTCTTAATTTGTCCGCTACGACTCGAAATGAGAGGTATGCAAGAAATGTCTACTGAAGTTTCGTTGAACAAATGAAGAAAAATTCGACAAAGAATAAACAAATGGAGTAAACTTGTTTTCATAATCATCCTTAGGTTTATTAATTTTCCAATATTTCACAGGCTTTTAGCGTTGTATTAAACCGAAACAGTGAAACAGTAAATTTTCTTCAACAACAATTTATTATTTTCGTTAGTTTACACAGTCTGTTTAATGATATGTATATCTGGACGATAAACCATGGCACAGTTTGTTTGTGTGTTATTAGCACAACCCTACACAATGGACTACCTGTGCTCTGCCCACCACGGGTATCAAACCACTGATTCCAGCATACCATTGTGCCACTAGGGAAAGCAAACAATGAAAAGCTTATTTTTAGCATGATTCCCTCTATATTTTTTTTACTTTCTTCTTCCATTTTGATTGAATTCGAGTATTTTGGACGACCTTTCTTTCTGACTGCCTTGACCCTAACAAGAACCCAATTGTACCTACATCCCAGTCTTGCTCTTGCAGTTAAAACATGGGTAAAAATATTTGAACATTTTCGCAGTTTATACTGATTTAGAATTGGAAATAAGTATTTTATTATAAGCAAATTACTTTTCTAAAGGAGAATGAACTTTCACCAAAATCTTAAAACAAGTGTGGAAAAAAGCTCATTTGCAAATGAATATTTCTCTGCAAAGGTGAAAAACAGTGAGCGTTAAACTTTTTGTGTTCGAAAGCTCAAATACTAAACTATCATTATCATTCATTAGTTCTTCTTTATGGTTCACTTAGTACAGTTGACGCTAGATTTTAGTTTTAAAGTACTGTAAATTGGAAATACACAAGTGTGATACTGAATATTTTTAGAATACAATTATAAGAAAGTCGAATTTTACTAATGAATTGTATTCAAATGCCCAAATAAATTATTATGAAACTGGCTTCGCAATTTTTACAGCAACTTTCATTGAAAAAATAACCTAATGAAACTTCACGCACTCAATAGAACCTTGTATAAAGCTATTCCAAAGAACATGGTAGTTAAGTTGTTAAATGTCAGAAACTGGCAAAGCAATAGAAATAACTAGTCTTATACTGTATTAATGTAATGCCAGGCTGCATATTTATTTTCTCTTTTGTCTAAATTAGTCCTTTAGGATTTTGAATCAAAAATTTGTACAAGAATTGCATTTTAAATCTGTCTTTTGTCTGAAAATAAATATTTGATCGTCTGCTTTTTCATAACCGACAGCTTAGATAAAACTTTAAAATATTACTTAACACGCATTAAAACTCAAATAAAAAACATTTTAAATGTGAAACAATTCACAATAATACCTACAAATGTACATACAATTTGAAATTATTTTAAATTTAAAATGTTTAATTTGTTAGTAATCGTAACTCTTAAGTTACTGAATATTAACTGATCTCTATTAGTTGCGTGACCTGTTCCTTTTTGTTGATTCTGGTGTAGGCTACTATAGCGCAACCTATTACCAAAGACCTCTTTCAAAAGTAGTAGTATATTTTTAGTTAGAAGTACAAGAGTTGTTGTAAAATTGCATTCTGTCCTGGTTTCCTCTTTTACTGAAATTTGAAGACACTATATAACGATACAAGAAGATATTTCATCAACATATTTCTTACACTACTTAAGTTATTACCCACTTCCACATCATGTTAATGCATTTCATGTACGCCTCATGAAAATCTTACATGAGTGGCTGTTATTTCCTAGTTTATAACAACTGCGCAAGTATGCTAGCCTACTTTAATAAAAGGCTGCACACTTACGTAGGTCTTAAGTACCGTTTTGTTTGTTTCTCCATAATGTTCCACTTATTAAAAATATCATGATAAAAAATCGTTGTCTGTAAAATTTGAAGCCTTTAAACATTTGCTTTCTAGACACACGATCAAATGTTGATTTGTTTGCTGTTTAATACACTATCACTTTAGTCAATGTGTAGGAAATCGAAAATTCCCACCACAGCTAACGAAATCCGAATTTTTGCGTTATTAGCCCACAGGCTTTGGCAGACTATATCAATGACCTTTAGACACACGCTATAATAAGGTAGAGTAATGACGCTACGAGTGCCAATGGGTTTATTACTCAATAATTAAGTCTTCAATCAAATGTTTATAAATGCACAACATAGTTGTTTTTACATGGTTTTTTACGTCTTTATTGAAAGTTTAAATCGCATCTAATACTACTACGTCAATACATGTAGTTGAAAGTTACAAAAATCAAGTCTTTTTTTTTCTAAGAAGAAGAACTCTCATTCCAACATCTTCCAAAAATATGAAACCTTACAAAGAGCTTGGGTTCAGGGAGGCAGTTTTAATTCATAACACACTACCCAGATTTGCTCTATTTAATTTTTAGAGGAGAATTTTGAGAGAGATATGAAAGCAAAACTAAATTACCTTCATTGAAAAAAAACCCTCAAAAGTAGTTAATGTCATCTTATTCAGTGACATTAACTCCAATATTGAGATTAGTGCAAAGCTTAAAACAAAATCTGTTATTACTGTCATAGCTGTATTACACTTACACTTTATCTTTAATGTACGTCAACGTTATTTAGGTTGTACTTATTCCTATCAAGAAGTGGCTCGTACCAATATAAACATCAGCTGCTTTTTATTATTGTTAAACAATAACACAAAGATTTAGCAACAAGTATTTTCCTTACCAGCAACATATGACATTCTTTTTCGCTTCTATATGTTTATTAATTCCCTTTTTTTATTCTTTCATTTCAACGCCCATATTTACATTCCTTTCTCAAAATCGTGAAAGTCCCTTTCTTTTCGACCTTGCACTTGTTCTTATGATCTCTATACAAGATGAACATACAAAAATGACTGGAAAGCTTCTTATTCCAAATCATTTTCCAATGACTTAGAATACTTTAATCCCTCAATTCTTTAAAGACTGGAAAAGAGCCGGCCGCTTTCTTACCTCTTTCAACTTCAATGGAGGTTCCTTACACCTAATTTCACGAGATTCATGGTGTCGAAAAGGAAAACTCAGTCTTCACGCCAATGTTCGTATTTTGATAAAGAACAATCAACAACTAAATAAAAACAAACACTGGCAAAAATAATACCTACCTCAAGTAAATGGAATTTCTGTACCAGCTCAAATAATTGTTTCTTTCATATAATAGAAGAAAAAACAGCTTCTTTCGGCATAGGAGGGAGAGCTAGCTGATTCTCATATGTTATGTAAATGTGTAAATATTTTGTAAGCGACAACATGTCGTGTTGTGTTTAAATTTTCATTTCTATTATTCATTTTTTCCATATCGATATTATTGTTTCGAAGTTTAAACTAATATTTTGTTATTCATTTAGGGTAACATTTAGAATTTTCTTGAATTAAGTAGACCAATCATGTGTTTGTAAATGAAGTCTGGTGACTTCGTGTCTAGACGTGTAGTCTCGTGCAAGAACGGACATGCGCGGATTGCTCTGGAGACCTGTAGAATTTTCGCGTTCTTTCGAGGAGTTTAGGCCTACAATATATAAACAGACGAAGATGCGAGAGACAAGTGTGAGATTCAGACATCAGTTTTATTTCAAAAGAAGAGAGTCAGTTATTTGAGAAAGATTAAGTGTTTGCTGGGATTATTCAACTTGGATTTGTGACTGAAGTTAGATCTACGGAGGCTGAGATTTTATTTAGTCAATCTCTACGATTCATCTAAATTACTGCTTGTGCTGAGAGTCGGCGAATATATTGAACTGTGAACTGTTTCTGAACTTCTTCATTTAAGCTTCGAAATTTCTTCGTGGGACCAAATTCACACCCTAGACTGGAATTTGAGACTTTTATTTTAGATCATTATATTAGATACAGGCCAGTACCATTTTGTATTGTGATTAATTTTGAAGTTTGAAACTAGTATTATTTTGTTTTGTAATTAATTTCGAATGTTGTAACTTAATATCTGTCACTGTTATCATATAATTTATGTTATATCTGTTATATTTGTTAATAGTTTAGTGTAATAAATCATACAAGCTGTTATCTGCGTTTTTCTGTTGCGTTTAGTCTACGAAGAACATAAAACATAAAAAATACGTAACATCATATTGTATATAATTCGAGTCAAGACAACCTGTGTGGACCTTGTGAACAACTCTGGTTATGGCAAAAGGTCACATTGCAAAGTGAAAGTAGCCAGTCCACTTCCAGTTTAAAGGCACCTTCGGGAGAAGTATTATTTTCGACGTGACTCAAGAAGTTGAGAAAATAGGCTTTCACATAACAGCTATTGTACGTGATTTAACCTGAAAAAATCGCGGACTCCTAAATGCAGTTGTATGTCTCCAAAAATGCCAGCTTCTATAACCCATCTAACTAAAAGTTGGTGTTTACGTTCTTCGACTTTCTTCACATTATAAAGCTGCTGAGAATGTTTTTTTGTTTAATCTGGAACGATTCTTACTTCTGGCACGGTGATTACAAAGAAATTAACTTTTGATATTTTAAAAGAAAGCCAAAGAGAATATAAAGTGAAAAACAAATTATCTTAAAAGCATTTTGGAGTTATGGGTTGTAACGGACAGAACGTTATGGTTAGCAGTGCTATATTTTATTATCGCATTACTATAGCTATCCAGAATCTCTTCTCTTTTTTTAATAGCAAGCTGAAACAGTTTTTCAAGCTTGTTAAGTCTTTTTATGAGATGAAAGTTAGAAGGTATATATTCACCTAACAATGCAAAATACAAATATAGAATAACGCATGCCACATGGTAGAAAATGAGAACATTATCCTAATAAATGCAACTTTATTTTCAGAATAGTATCTCAATATCAATTAATAGGCTGGTAAACATATTTGTTTTTCTGAAAATAAAAGAAAAAAGAAAACACTACATCACGACATCCAGAATGAACTAAGAATATCTTGATCAGGTTGATTTGTTTTGAATTTCGCACAAAGCTACACGAGGGCCATTTGCGCCTGATTAAGCAGTTATTGGCTCGAGGAAAGATAACTAGTCAACACCACACCCGTCAACTCTTGGGCAACTCGTACCAAAGAATAGTGGGATTGATCATGACAATTTAACGTCCACACAGGTGAAAGAGTAAGCATGTTTGTGGGTGGGCATTCGAACCCGCGACCCTCAGATTGCAACTCGAGCACCTTAATCACAAGGCCATGACTTTCTTGTAGTTGGTAATATCAGAACCACACTCTTCCAACGCACGTTATAAATCGCGTAAGACTCTTTTCTAGTATTAAAGCATTAAGGGCTATTTCGTCTCAGCAGAAACTTATGAATAAGCTTGAATGAAAGTAATAGTAGCCGTTCAGTCTAACGTTGATTGTAATGAATGTAATATCCAGATACTTATGATAAATACGAGGCGTGATCAAAGAGTTCTAAGACTTCACTTTGAAAGGGATAACATAAAATACTGGTTTATGTACATTATTCTTTGGAATAAAAGTGATCTCCCCAGCTGATACACACTTGTTCAAACGTTCCTGCCATTTTTGGAAGCAATGTTAGAAGTCCTCAACTGTTGTGCGACAATGTTCTGCTTTCACATTGTTATGGATGATTGGAATGTCATCAAATCTTTTTCCTCTCAATTTAATTTTAATTTTTGGGAACATATAAAATCACTCGGGGCAAGTTTGAGAGAACACAGGAGATTTAGTACTACAGGAATGTTTTTTTTCTGCGAAATATTCTTGAACAAACACAGCAGTGTGTGAAGGCACGTAGTCATCATAAAAAGAACTGTGAAGAAACATCAAAAAACATGATCAACATTATCTTTACATTTGATCGAGACTGTCGTACCTTTTTTGGATGTGGTGATGGAGATTTCAACTGAGATGACTGAAGTAATAATGATGTTGATGAAACTGGGATCAATTTCCAGCCTTTTTTTTTCAGATCGTCACACACTTGTCGACGGTGAAACGTTTGGTCATCCGTAAACAGCCTTGGAACAAATTTTGCGGACACTCGATGCATGCAGAACTGTTTAGCTAAAATCGCCTACCGCGATCCAAAGGAAATGTTCAGTTCATCAGCAATTTCGCATATAGAATCGTCGATCACTTCGATTTTTTTCATTCACCTTAGCAACAGTTTTATCAATGGGCAATGTCGACGGTCACTCAGAACGTGGGAAACCTTTGACCGATCTCTGGCCATCTTGGAGGCGTTTTATCCACTGATAAACGACACCTTTACTTAAGTAGACATCACCAAAGAGAGTTCTTAACATTTCAAGGATTTCCGTTTTTTCTTTACGATTTTTCACACAAAACTTGATGCAAAAACGTTGCTTTTCTTTTCTGTCCATTTTTATTATGACAGGGGCAAGACATACTACTGTGTGTGAACACGTTTTTTGCAACACGGGTATAAGGTCTGGAGAAATGGTTTGTTCGTAGGTTACATCACTATTTGTACTTTGTACACACCTTAGTGAAGTTCACTGCCTCTGTATTGGCACCTGTAATAGAAGTCTTAGAACGTTTTGATCAAACCTCGTATTTCTGAAGAAAAAACCAATACAAAGAATGAACTTGAAATAAAATAAACAATTTATAGCAGAATATATTTAATTTTATCAGAGATGCTTCGGAACTATAAGCTATTAGGTGATAGTTATAATTTTATTACTACATTGTCGAAAGGTGGGCTTTCTTAACCATTATAAAGGAAAATTATTTCATAAAATTTTGTCCTGTTTTGCAGGATAAATGTCAGCGTCTGACGAAAATTACGGATATAATACAAAAAGCTTCCAGTATATTCATCAAAAGTAACAAAAACTTGTTCACTTTCATTGCTTGTTTCTTATTTGACAGAAAAATATAAAGATAACTTTAGTTTTATTTAAGCTATTATAAATTCATTTCTATACATTTCTTACATCACATAAAAACCTTATGAAATGTGAAATTGCTTCCATAGCATTCATAGCTGGGGGAGGTGGATCGTTTAACTGGTCCAATAGTGACCGTCGTTATGCAACAAGGGTTTATAAGCTTTTGCAAAGTAACACATAAAGTTAACGGATAAAACATGCACCACAAGCTTATGTCTTTATTACAATTTAAATATCAACCACAAAAACACCATAAACTCTTTATGAATAACTAACAATATCATTCATGTAAAATTCCACGGGTAAAATAATTTTAAACAAGAGAAAAACTGAAAACCAGAGCAGTCTAAAAACACAAAATAACACCAGTTTCACTTAAGCTCATTAAAACAGTCTCAGCACTACATTGAGAAATTTTCTATTTGTTTAGAATATGTAGAATAAAACATTGGAAAAACCCCAAGAAAATTGTAAAAACTATTACAGCTAATAATAAGTAATAGTATCTCAGTTATACACCTAATGGCGAAAAAATACTGACTTTAAAAAAAAATTAATACCTACACCGCACAAAACCGAAACTTCATTAAACACACATGCCACCCTACATTTGGAACAGCACTAGATAGTTATTTTTTCAGTTGAATCAAAAGTACTGCTTATAGCGCTTGTTTGTTTGTTTTGCAATAACCACAAAGCTACTCGAGGGCTATCTGTGCTAGCTGTACCTAATTTAGCAGTGTAAGACTAGAGTGAAGGCAGCTAGTCATCACCACCCACCGCCAACTCTTGGGCTACTCTTTTACCAACAAATAGTGAGACTGACCGTCACATTATAACGCCCCCATGGCTGAAATGGCAAGCATGTTTGGTGCGACGGGGATGCGAACGCGCGACCCTCAGATTACGAGTCGCACGCCTTAACACGCTTGGCCATGCAGGGCCAAGTTATAGCGCCATAACCACTTTTCTATATTTATGTCTTGTACGTTAATGAGCGATATATACTTCATGTGGATTCTTTTTAAGCGATATGCAAACGTCAACTAAAACCTCTTATAGCAAAATATCTTTATATGCTGTTGTTGTTTTTTAGCCAGAAATTATCATTTTCAAACATTTCTTGTTTATTAACACAATGTGGTTTCACAGAACAGAATTTAGTGTTCACTCGCACTAATTCTGTTCTTAGGAACAACAATGCATTTGTATCTTCTGTTACGGTATCTACATTAGTCAAATTATTAAACTGCCTTCACTTGAATTCACTAGCCCATATGCCACTTGGCACAAGCGAAATTCTTAAGAGCGTTGCATTCTACGTAATCCCAAGGATAGTTAATTAGCTCGCTCGCTAAGTTAACTCTTGTTTGTTCGTCTCTTATCGTTGTTGGTGTTTCTCTTGTTGCCTACTTACTGTCCACGAAGAGAAGCTGGCCAGGTTTGTTGTTTTGACAACAGAGGTGTTTTCGTATATTGTATAACTCTTCGCGTTCTGTCTTTTTATTTTTATTTTTTAGCGATGTTTGAGTTACACTTCTATCAATGCTACACAAACTAGTCAAACTTTGTAACATGTTATTACAAAATAAAGATAAAAGTCAGTAGCAGAAAACTATTTCATATAAAAGTTGCTAAAGTGAAGGCAGAAAAAAAATTATTATGAAAACCTAATGCAATATACTATATTTGAAAGTATATAACGACAAAATATAAAACAAAATTGTTATCGGTATTTTCAAGAAAATATTCATCCTTATAGTTTTTGAGGAATAAATTAATTTTTCAAATTTTAGCGAAATGAGCGCTAACTTTAAGAAAAAGTACACTTAGTTTCAAATACATCTAAAGCAAAAACCTCGGAACGACTTTATAAAATGCTAATAGATTTATCTTTTATCTAATTACTTTCAAGACTATTTTTTAAGAAATAAAACTCATTTTATAATAAATCTAATTCTTTTTCACGTAGCATTTGTGATTAGAAAAAAAAAATCGAAATTTCTTAACAACAAGAACATTCATCAGTCATCCGGAATTTCAATTTAACGTTAAAGCTTGCAAAGGAAAACTCTTGGGAATGGTAATATACATTACACAGATTGCTTAGAAGGAAGAATATTAAGCTTTGAGACACCCAACGTTTTTCTTACATTTTTCATCACTTAAACTTTAGATATTATGCAAGCTTTAATAACAAAAAAAAAACATTCTCGCCATTTAAATAGACGCACAAAAACCATTCTAAACTAATATTTAATTAATATGACCCATAGTATTGGTAAACTACTCCATAGAAAATTATTTATGTCTCTTTTAAGTTGTGTAAAAATTACTATTCTTTCTCTTCAAGGTTGCTACAAAGGGAAAAAGTACATATTGATCACCTTTTCCAATTAATAAAATACAAATCTCGCCTTGTATATTATAACTGACAAAATAAATATTTCAGATGGCTTAACCTCTACTTTTAAAAGTTATCTTTTTAACCGATGAAAAAGTTTCATTCCAAAACAAAAAAATTCACTTAAATTCAACGCAATTAAATGTTCTGGCGTTTTACGTATTACTTAAGTTGACAGGTTTTAAGGTACAATGTCGTGTATTTTATTGGTATAATTACACAAATTATCGTGTTATATTCCTTCATCGATTCAATAATTTAGCTTGTACGCTATGAGTTGTCTCTAATTTTACTTTAAACAAAGCCCACCACACTCTTACTGTCAGGTCTCACTCAAGTAGTTTGACGTAGTCCTTAGCATATAACTGGCACAATAGCTTGATTCACACAAGTTAAAACATTTTAACTACTGTTAACAACAGAAATATATTTATTATACAATTATAATAAATTGAGATCGAAATATTAATGAGTAAAGAATTTAACATTTCTTAAGTGTAACCGTCTCGTAATGTTTAGCCGGTACACTCAATTATCGGGTCATTCATTATTAATTGATTTACCATCACGTGATATTACGTCATAATTAAAAGTTAGCAGTAAGCCCGTTTAACTTAACTTGTAACGTAATTACTTAAAAATAGATGATGCATTCTTGATAACAAGTCATCATATTCGTCTTCACTGACAGTTGCCATATAAAACAGGACTTTAATATTTCTTTAAATTTGCTTTGTATCAAGATAAATGAGCTAATAACAAAATACCTCGATAACTGTTTACACTGATAATACATTAACACACTAAGAAAATCCAGCAAAAATTATGTTAATTTCAAAACATGTATGGTTACATTAATGTTACAGTCAACCGACGAAAGTAATCATTTAACTGCTGAAAATAGGGTAAAAAATAGGAACTGTTATAATTAACGTTAAACCTAGTGTAGGTTATCATCCTATAGGTTTTAAACTACTCCTGTATACTATCCATGTTAGTTCAAATGATGTCAAATGTTGAAGTTTGACATCAGGACCTTTTCTCGTAGTTTTATCGTGTGTGCATCCTCCTTGTCTGACTTCTAAATACTAGTCCACCATAGGACATATTCATTTAGTGTAACCCTTTACGGAAGAATACGTTAAATATCCCCAATACAGTTCAAATAACGCCAATTTTAAGCATGTGGGATAAAATTAGATAAAAACATTTAGGTTTGGTTTCAAAAGTTTAATTAATAAAATATCCTTCTGGCGTATATATGTTAGGTAGAATGAGTCGATTAGCACAATAAGGTTTATAAATTTTAGAAAATCCATAATAAATAAATAAACAAATTATGAAATCATGTCTAATGTTATAGTAAACCTCCTTAGAATTAACATCACTGTTTTGAAGTTTTAACAAGTTTAGGTTTGGTTTGTTCTGAATTTCGCGCAAAGCTACACGAGGGCTATCAGGAATAACTGTACTTAATTTAGTGTAAGACGAGAGGAAAGGCAGCTAGTCATCACCACCCAATGTCAACTCTTGGGCTACTCTTTTATCAACGAATAGTGGGATTGACTGTAACGTTAATATGCCCCCACAGCCGAAATGGCGAGTATGTTTGGTACGACGTGGATTCGAACCCTCGACCCTCAGATTACGAGTCGAGTGCCTCAACCACTTAGCCATGCTGGTTCTATCAACAAGGGACTTTGAAATTTAACCTCTCTTCTCAGAGTAGAATCAGAGTTCAGTTCTCTAAACCTGATACAACCTGATGGAATTTATCTGGATACGATATCTTCATCCAAGATAACTATATCATTACCTTTATTAAGTTTGAAAAAGTAATATAACATTGAAAGAACTTAAAATGTTAACAACAGCAAATTCCTCAGCATATAAATTGTGTTAAAAATCATTCAATCTGAAATAGTTAAAAGTATTCAAAGCCAAACCTGAAATTTCAGTGACGTTATCCCAGATGATCCATATTCAATTATATAAATATATTTTCTTAAACGTTGTTTAAATATCATTTAAAAACTAAATAAAAAAAAAAAAAAATGTTTTTTTTCAGCTTCATCTAAAACAAGAAATAGAATAGTACTACGTATCATAATAACAATAGTACACCATTATTATATTGCAGGTTTCATTTTATATTTTGAAATTGGGACTTAAAAGGTAAACGCAACAATTTACTTGTATTAAGCTACGACATTTTGTGTTAAGCTTTTATAAACCTAACCATTCCTTTATTTATCAATAAGCTGGCTCAAGTAATTTAATCTCAACATTACCTTTGCACCACTAGACAAAACAAACAAACGTTACATGTGAATATCCATTTCAGCTTTATTCCAAATTGACGCAATGTTAGATAAAAATATATACTTTACGTTATAATACTTAATGTGTATATCAACTAAAGTAAATCCTGATAAAGTTTAACAAGTTTTATTTTATTCTGGTTAAAATTGTTCCTTTCGTTTTTGCCCTGTTTTTCACATTATAAAAAGGCTTAAGACTGTGTAGATGAAAGCATAATTACATCTTAAGAGCCTAGCATAAAACATATTAAACCTAAAGCTGCACTGTAAACAAATACTCGTAACAAAAGGAATATTAAGCCTAATTGTAGCTATACGTTTTGTTGAATTAAACGGAAACAACAACAACATTATACACACACACACACACACACACACACAGGTACAAGGTTTAGGCAAGACATTACAAAATGAATTTCGCTCAAAGCTGCAAAACTGCAATATTATGACGTCCCCAAGGAGAGCATGTTTGGTGGGATGCTGAATCTAACCCGTAACTCTCAGAATGCGAGTCAAGCGCCCTAACCACCAGGCGATGCAGGGCCAGAAAGGCTTCAGTTGAGCCTGATTAAGTGGTTTTGTTACTAATACAGATCGCTTCCACCATGCATCACTGGAATATGCTAAGCCTTGTTTCATTTTATACATCGTAGTTTAAAATTTAGTTGATCCTATTAAAATACTGTGTTGGCCTAATTGATATTCCATAAACAAATACAATCACAAAAATGAAAAAAAATGAACACACAACTCGCCTGAGCAATTAATTAATTAATCGTAAAGTTAAATCGCATTGCATTTGGAAATAAATATCTTTACTTAAAATTGAAAACTTGTGAATTCGCATTTATTGTTTTTTGTTTTTTTTATGTATAATTATAAAAGTCAAATCTCAAGTTCGGAATTAGAAAAACAAAAAGTAATTGTAATGGTAGAAACTATTGTGAAATTAAGTGAAAAGTAATCATGATGTAATTGGTTGTCAACTGTGATACAAAAATTACTAACTGTAATTATCAAAAAATATTTTGATTGATTTTCAGGCGCAGCACTATCTTCACTGTGGTCAAGACAACTTTTGTTGCCTACTTTTACCATACAAGCAGTTTTGAAAACCGTTCAGTTCAATGACACAAGAAAACTGGCAACCCAAGACCCTATAAATCTAAAACATCTGTATACAAATTACTATTAAATCTAGTCTCCAATAAAACTTTACAAGGCTTTTGCTAGTGACACAAGTTCTATTAAACTAGGAACCACTCTAATAAAACTTTCTAGTTGATTGAAATCTTTCCTTTAGTTAATAGAACAATACAATATAGTATCATTGTTGAATTCAAATCAAAGCTTTTCAGAGTATTACTTCTAAGAACACACTTTAAATTATTATTTCTAAATAACTTCCCTGAAGTGTTGTCTTGCTTTTGTTATTCAAGTAAAGCTGTCTATTTTCATTTTAAAGTATCATTCTGAAAACAAATTGTGCATTAATATAAATACTTAAAGTAACTCATGCATTGAAATTAAAGTAACTCATGCATTGAAATTAATTAAAAGTAACTGATGCACTGATATTAATTAAAAGTAACTGATATTGCACATGAAAGTAAAGTGCAATATTTTTCTTCACATACACTTGCTTTAAAACCAGCTAAATGTTTAATTATTCTTGTCCCAATTACAGAGAAAACCAAAGTCTCCATTAACGTTGCTCAAACATTTCTCTCATAAAAACAGTTTAAATACATTTTTCTTGTGTAATCTACAACATAACACAACAAAAAATATAGATGAAGATAGAATTTCCACGCTTTACTCGCTATTTGTATCTAACTACTTTTAAGCGTTTTTTTTCTAATGTAAGTTTTATTAAAGTAAATTCAAGTATAAATTTTCAGACAAAATATTTTGTCGTCACTGGGTGTAAATATAGTACAGCTGAATAACATATTCTACTTTGCTTTCACTCGGGCTTGGCATGGCCAAGCGCATTAAGGTGTGCGACTCGTAATCTGAGGGTCGCGGGTTCGCGTCCGCGTCGCGCCAAACATGCTCGCCCTCCCAGCCGTGGGGCGTTATAATGTGACGATCAATCTACAATTCGTTGGTAAAAGAGTAGCCCAAGAGTTGGCAGTGGGTGGTGATGACCAGCTGCTTTCCCTCTAGTCTTACACTGCTAAATTAGGGACGACTAGCACAGATATAGCCCTCGAGTAGCTTTGTGCGAAATTCCAAAACAAACAAGCTTTCACTCGTGGCTTTTCAGAATGCATGAGATAAACACAAAAATTAAACTCAATATTACACCTTTAAGCATATATCAAGTTCTCATAATTTATTTAAAATATGTGTAATGAATATTTTACTCTCTAAAAATTTGAAACACTACAAACCAAATGGAAGGCTGTAAACACTACACAAGTTCATTTTATTGCTCCACGAATTTTACGTCTTTTTTCTAACTGGAACAACAAAAGTAACTGTAATGCAAATAATATTATCTGAGGGTTTACTATGATTTACAGTTTTATATTTCTTTTTCAGTAAAACGTCATGTTCGGTACTTGAAAATTTTAAAATATTTCATTTGACATATATATGCAGATGTATTTATAAAACAAATAAAAGTAGATTTTCATCCGTTCACGAGTTCTCTCTGAGGATTTTACGCAATAGTGTTTGTAATGTTACATAATGTGTAAAAATAATTCTTCCAAAGAGCAACAAAAACTTCATTTTTGTCTGCTTCTGCTGGTTGATACAACTTCAGAATGCTGATTTACTTTATATAAGAATTATATAGGAAATTCACCACGTCATTACATTACATATCACCACGTTCGACCGTGCTCCTTGCCAATAAACCTGCAGCATAATTCTATTACAAAAGCTTCAGTCATAAATCTGCATCCCCAAAGCAAGCCACTCACTCCCTGGATTCTTTTTAAAACCCGTCAACAGCAGGAAGATTATGATTCCGCTTAGCTGTTATTTTAAGAAGTTGATCGCACTGAAATACAGAAACTTAAGTGAAATCTCTTCAAATAGAGTTGTGTGAACACACATTTAATTCTTTATATGTCTAAAGTAATATATGTTATATGTCTGTTACCAAATTATGCACAACAGTTATCACAACTGGATTAAGATTTACGCCAGATCTTTTTATGGACGATACTGGTGCTTCAAGTTCGTGAATATCCCACTGTTTTTCAATGTTATAATGCATATGGAATTCCTAATTTTACAAGTTCTAAATCCTCCATATCAGCACATATTTATGATCAGAGTTATAAATACCTGACGAACTTTCGATGAGATCACACTATCGAAAACACTTGTTGTTGTTGTTTGGAATTAAGCACAAAGCTACACAATGGGCTATCTGTGCTCTGCCCACCACGGGTATCGAAACCCGGATTTTAGCGTGTAAGTCCGCAAACATACCGCTGAGCCACTGGGGGGCCACCGAAAACACACGAAATAATTCTAAAATGTCACGTGCCGCTCTACTTCGAATTTATACCAACTGCTTGTTACATAACTTACTAAGTTGCATATCTGAACTAATTTTAATACAAAGTAATTAACTCTGTAGTCTTTCATCTTAAAAATCTTAGTCGATGAAATTATAAGACAGAGCTCTCAGTCGCGTTGTAAAAAATCAAGCACCATATATAACTTACTAGTAAAATGACTTAATAATTAACCACATTTTGTGTATCCCCAATGTTGTGTTGGTTTTACATAAATACCACTCACTAGAGCACATTTTACCCTTTGCCTTTTTCGAGGAAGTATTTTGTTGACAGTTATGTGCTCTAGATATTTCTAGAACTACTGTTTAAAACAAGGTTCAAAGGAATTCAACGTTTACCAAATGTTTAATTACATTTAGCTTTTCTTTTTTTCATGTCCTCGTGCCAAGACTTAATTCTGTACTTTCCCATAAGAATATATGAATTGCACTTGAAGTAAAAAAACAAAAACAGATGCCGGGTTACTAAGCTTTCTTAAACAGGATCTGGTACGATTAAACGAACAACCTTGCCTGGAGACCACTTTAAGACACCAAGAGTACTGAAAGTAAGACAGTCTGCGTTCTTTAAATGTGAGTTAAATCAAACAGATAGTACAGCCTCTCTTTTTGTGGACCTCAGATATATCTCCTTCATTAGAGTGAATTTTATCTTTCCCACATTGCACAGTCCAACAAACTACTCTCCGCCCGTTTTCAAATATGGAAGTGTTTGTCGCCTTTATGCTTAAGCCTAACGAGTACTGCTCTTTTTACAACTAAATACACTAAGAAAAGTTACGTTTATATCACAGCTACGCATGAAAAACACTAATAATGCAAGACAGTAATGTAAAAATAAAAACTTTGAAGTAACAATGATTGCGCACAGATGAATAACCTGAAAACAGCACAATTCATCAAATGATTCAGTAAAAACGTTCAAGGAAAGAATACAATTTGCAAAAGCGGGTTAAGTATTACAAAACCAATAAAATAGTGTGTGTGTGTAAAACTGAGTCTCGGAGTTTGCGCTTGATTTTTGTAAATGTAGAGATAGCGTTTTAGAATTCCTCTCCAAATTTTCGATACAACATCCCTTTTTGTTTCTTCAGTATTATTGAGTCTAGTTCAATTATTACATTAAATTAAAAATTTCTCAATCATAAAACACATTTTCTGAATAAACGTCGATTTAATTGTGAAAAAAATTGATAAATTATCTCAAAAGGCTGTTGTGCAGCGAAAATTCTACTGGGACACTCATTGGTATCCAAGTCACGCATTAAATGAACAACTTCATCACAGCACGAGATGGTTAACGATACAAGAAACATGCATAGAAGGTCCCATCACTCCAAGGAACATCTTCACACTTTCAAAAGAGTATATCAGTGAACATTAGTTTATTTCATCACATTTAAGTCTACAACCAGTTTTCTTAGTGTAATTTACAAATTTACAAAATTAATATCAAATCAGAACACTCTTACACTTTATTGAAATCTGGTTTAGGTTGTTATTGTTTTTGTTTTGTTTTTACCTCTAGCCACATAAAAATAACTTATCTTACGTTGTTTTGATATTCAGATTATGAACTCGGTTTTAAAAATAATATTCAGCACAAAAACAAATAAACTGTTGCAAACACTCGTCTACCTTTGATGATGTCACTACACGAATGTCAAAATAATGACTTAGGTAGCAGCCACACATTAGTAGTGTTTGTTTTAGGGTAAAGCCATAATGAGCCATCTATTAAGTCCAATGCGAAGAATAGAACCCCAAATGTTAGCAGTGCGAGTCTTTAAACTTACGCCTGAGTCAGATGTACAACATCCATGTAGGTTATAGATTACTTCTTTCCAACTTTAAATTTGATTTAAATATATAACTTCCTCGCTTTCATTGTTCTGCTAACAAAATCCACAGAATTTAATAGTCGACCAGGCATGGCCAGGTGGTTAAAATATTCGACTGTTAATCTGAGGGTCGCAGGTTCAAACCTCCTTCGCACCAAATATGCTCACCCCTTCAGCTGTGGGAGCGTTATAATGTCACGATCAATCCCACTATTCGTTGGTAAAAGAGTAGTCCAAGAGTTGGCGGTAGGTGGTGATTTTTAGTTGCCTTCCTTCTCGTCTTACACTGCTAAATTACGGACGGCTAGCGCAAATAAGCCTTCATGTAGCTTTGCGCGAAATTCAAAAAGAAACAAGCCTAATGGTCGTATTCCTGGCAGTGCAGTATTTGCGCAAACATGTAATTAATTATTAAAAGTCTTTTTGTTGCTCAATACTTCATTTAATGTTCACATAATCCATTCAAAAAGAATGTCGCATCACGTTAACCACTCATACCTCTCCCAGCTTGTAACCCTCACAAATAAGCGTCTTTATATCATATATTTCTGCTGTAGTTTTAAGTTCTGCCCATAAAATAAAACTTCTATTGTTCAAAACCTTATGGTGAAAGAGTAAATTATATTTTCTTTAAAAATCTATTCATTTTGAAGCTATATAAGGAGCCGGTTATTAAAATGTACATTATTTTTAAATTCATGGAAATTTGGATTCAAAATGAAATTTTCACTTAATGTTGTTGAATAAAGTTTATATAAATAAAAATGCAGAAGAAAAAAAACACTAAAAAAAGCCTCCAATACGTTACTAAGCTGCTTTATTAGCTTGATTTTGCAAAACACTACCGCAACTATGAATATTTAATAACTACTAAAATATTTAAGGCAATTTCATTGAGAATACAATTCACATAAAACATTTTGGATGTATCATTTGGGCATTTGAATGAAAAAAACAATATTTAAAACCGGCAGCTGGCAAGTCTAGAGATGAAAAAACACAAAAGAAAAAACTTATTCTCCTTCTGACGTTTCCAATATTCTAAAAGTGTGTGTGTGTCTCACAGCAGAACCACATAGGGCTTTCAACTATGTTCACCGACGGAATCGAACCCCTTATCAGGGGACTATTCTGGCAAAATAAGAATTAAAATAATACCTTAACGTGTATTACAAGACGCAGACGCTTTTATTTATGTGGTTGTCACGCCCTGGGACAGTGGTAAGATTACGGATTTACAATGCTAAAATCAGAGGTTCGATTCCCCTCGGTAGACACAGCAAATATGCCGATGTGGCTTTGTTATAATAAAACATACAAACACACACTAACACGGATGCAATTCTTTGATGTCAGGATCACAAAGCAGCATGTTAAATAAAAAGATGCAATAAATAGAAGAGCAGTCAGTATAATACATACCTTTGTCACGCAGCGTTTCCGTTCAGTTCTAAAAAATTCGAATATATGCCGGTTATTATTAACTGAAACAAACCATTTTTGGCAGTACAATGAATAATAATATTCTACACATGTTCACCTCGTTATATAAATGTCTAATAATTTTTGAGTGAGTTACAGATCAAAAATACTTAACAGCAAGTGTTCTGGATATTCGTTACTTTGTTGTGAAAACTAATCACTTATAAATTCGGTCATAGTCCAAGTATACACAAACTTTCTTCGAAAGCCATTCAGCACGTTTCGAGAAATTTCGCTCACAAACACACATACACACACACAGAGACAGGGATGAAACTGATTTACCAACGTACGCGCGCACTTATGTATTATTTGGCACTTTATTAGGATCTCCCAAAACACATTTAGAGAACACTATATGTTTACATACGGAAAATAGGCTTGGCTTTCAAAATAAGAGATATAGTCATATCACACATATTAGCTATTGCTAGGTAATGACGACCTCTACGACTTTCAAAGTGTCATAGTAGTAGGTGCCCATCAAGCAGAAACGTCGTTAACAAACACTTGATTGTTTTGCTGGTCATTCAACATCTGTCATCAAAGTCAATATGTCTACTAGTAAAAATACTTGGAGCAACAATCACTAGTAACCGACTGAGATGAAACACGATTGGGTAAGCTTTCCAAGAACAACACAATTCACACTGCATCACAAATGAAATTCCAAATGTACCATGGGAAGAACATTACAAAACCGACAACAAATTAAAAACACACACACACACACACACACACACATATATATATATATATATATATATATGTAATAGCACAACTTCATGGTGCTGAGAGTAGAGTCAGTGAATAATGAATGAATGTGGTTTGGCGAGTTGTATTTCATCCATTTTTTGTTCCAACGAGAGATTAAAATATCGTCTACATGATATATAATTTGTTCCTATTTTCTGAAAGTTAATGTTTCTAGTTGTTGGATAATGATTGGTATTAAGAACTTTCTAATGATAGGGTTTGGTTCCTTCTATTCTTTTAGTAGACTCCATCAAGAATATAGCGAAAAATTTCAGGATTTATAACGCTAAAAATTCAGAATTCATTCCCCGCAATGGACACACTGTAGTTTTACACCAAAATAAACAAACCTTTATATACAGTAATTATATTCAGAATTGTTGCGCAAAGATACTCAAAAGACTTTATTCGCTATCCGTCCCGATTTATAATAACAAACCAGAGGGAAACCAGCTAATCAACAGCACTCATACCAATCAGTGATGTCGAGAAACCCACTTGTTGAGAATTTTCTATATGCAAAATTTATGTCTAACCGAAAAGTGGGACTTGACCGTCACTCTTATGATGAATTCATAACCACACAGTTTGCAATGCATTTCCGCAGCAACAGGCCGCGAACAATAGCCCCTCAGACTCACAGTCACATTACGTTAAACGATCATACATCTCCCAGCTTTTACCCTTTACAAACGAGCGTCTTTATATCAATGATATAAAGAAATATATATATTTCTGCTGTAGTCTGAGTTCTGCCTATGAAATAAAACTCCTGTAGTTCGAAAAGTTGTAAAACCATCAAAATAAGCAAAATATTTGTTCTTATTATCCATGACTTTAAAACACGCTACACGTTTCATTAACTTAAACTTAAAAAGAAAGACACTGCCACAAATGATTTTGTTCAATATCAAATCTGCATTTATTTGTTCTGAATTCCGCGCAAAGCTACTCGAGTGCTATCTGCGTTAGTCGTCCCTAATTTAGCAGTGCAAGACAGAAAATGTTTTGACTATTCTATAACCAACGAATAGTGGAATTGACCGTCACAATATAACATATTCACGGATGAAAGGGCGAGCATCTTTGGTGTGACGCTGATTCAAACCCGCGATCCTCAGATTACGAGTTGAGTACCTAAACCACATGGTTGTGCCACGCCTTCTAATCTGAATACAAAGTGTTGCAACACTGATAAAATTTATATAATTTATTTTCTAATTGTAACTGATAGCTATTTGAGATTTTCACATCATGAGTTTTTATGCTGGCACACGTAGATGTATACAAGGGATTATTATGTTTTTGTATGTTTCTTTAAAAAAAATCGACGGTGTTGGCATTGTAATGATAAAACAGAGAAAATTCATCAAGAAAAATCACAATGACTGCTGTTGACCAAGTACAGTGAAGTACCCATTGGACAGACACAGGAAAATACGAGTAAATATGGAAAAAATCACTAAAAAGTGTTAAGAAATATAAATTCCATGAACCGATTTAAAATCGCAAACAAAAAAACTTGCCGACATTAACTCAAGCACAGATAAAGCTTCAAAAAACTAAAAAAAAATATTACCTCAAGAACACTGAAGAAACGTGATCTTCAAGGAAAAGAAACAGCAGAAAGAAAAAAAACTTATTATGCAAAGAGAAAATAAGTTAACTTTGACATAAGATATTTTAGACTGATGAGACTAACTTTGAGCTGTTTGATTCAAACCGTTGTGTGTATGTGTACTGAAAAGTCGATGAGAGGTTCCTGAAAGAGTGTCTTGTGCCAATAGTCAAATACACAGGAAACCACATGATCGTTTGGGGACGCGTAATTTGTATGTGGTGTTAGCCAGCTTCACAAAATTGGTGAAATCATGGACAGGCATAAATGTCACAGTACAGAAGACCGTCATATTATGCCCTGTAGAAGGGCAATGATTCGGCAAAACTTCATATTTAAAAAATATAACGACTCGAAACATCTTTCGAAGAATTGTATCTTTTAGTAGATACACAGATATTAGAATGGTTGCTACAAATAACGGCCCTTAACCTCATATAATAAAACTGGACCCGATGCTGAGAGAAGTACCAGCTGTTCCAAGGAATGCCTCTGGACATTACTTCACAAAAAAAATTGAATCAGAAAATACTATAACCCCCTCTATACATAACGAGTTTTAAAGTTAGCTAATTTAGAAGTTTCAGCAAAGGGAATTTTGATGCGTGAAAAACAAGCTGAAATTTTGACACATAGCAGAGCCAAATTTACTCTAAAAATCATTCTTAAAATATGTTCACATGCGATTTTTCTTGTTGTTTTGTCGTAAAACTCTAAAATATCCTGACCGTGCTTAATCCACTGCGAGGAATCAAACACTGCATTTTATCTTAAAAAGTTCATGAACTTACCAATGACTCATCAGTTTCGTCTTACAGGGGTAATCAGTGTATGTTTAAGATATTAAAAGGTTTCATCAGATAAAAATGTACAAATCATGTTTCAATGAGTACTAATAGTATACTAATCGCAAGATCCGCCTCCGTGGCTTAGCAACAAGATTTTGATTTATAACACTAAAATTGGGAGTTTAATCCCCGCGGTAAGCACACACATACAAACAGCTCATTCTGTAGCTTCCTGGTTAACATCAAAGCAGACTAATCGCAATAAACTTAGAACTTTCAAGTTTACACACAATGTACTTCATGGTGTAGATTTTTTTTTTTCGCCTACAAACAATAAAAATACGAGTAAACCAACAACAGAAAATTGTTCTTTTATGCTTTTTTTTGCGCTGGTAGAGAACTGACTACGCTAGCCGTCCCTAATTTTAAGTCTTCAAACTAGGCAAAAGCGGTCATTTACAAAATCCACCGCTAACTTTTAGAATATTCTAATCGAATAGTGGGACTTCCCCATCACCAAGCAAAAGCAATTTATTTATTTCAGCTGTAATGGACTCGCAGAATAGAATAATATAAACATAAAGCTGAGTTATAAAAACATGGATCACAATCAAAGATCAGTAACTATCGTTAAACGATTTTCATGAGTTGTGCTAAAAATAGGTTAGCTTGTTTTAAAGGACTGCATACTTCATTCAATATATAGCCAAGAAATAAATGGTTTCACGTGGCAACTGTTAACATAATATTTATCTATTTATGAGTGTGAATAAAGACCTAAAATGTGAATGAAAATTTCCATAGGTATAATACCAGATGTATTCTTACCTTATCGAAGTTTTCAAAATGGCGACTAAACGAGTGAATCTATATGTTAATCAGAATATATTTTCTATATTAATTAATTTAGAAATAGTTACAAATGAGAAACATATCTGTTACAAAATAATCGAAAATCCACGAAAACTAACATGATGTTACATGGAAGTACCTGCGTCATCACACTTCATTTCCGGAGATCACACCTCAGAGTAGATAGGCAAATTATCAGTATGTGTTGTTGATGTATTACATGGTGTCCATTTGAAATAAACGTCAGCTTCGGGTGTAGCACTCGTTACAAAAGAATAAAAGTCCTGATTAGTTGCTCGTATGGTATTCAAATGGGCAGAGATTTACTTGACGGTAGAAGTGTCATTCCATTAAAGAGGTGCGACAGTATTTCAACCTTATCGTTGGTTTGTTTTGAATTTTGCGCAAAACTACACGAGGGTTATATGCGCTAGCCGTCCCTAATTTAGCAGTACATGTTTAGAACGAAGTAATATTCTTTAACCAGCAATAGCGGAAATGACCGTAATATTATAACACCCCATGGCTGAAAAGGGCGAGCATGTTTGGTGGGACAAGGATTCGAGCCCGTGACCCTTAGAGTGCGAGTCGAGCGCCGTAATCACTTGGCCACGCTGAACCCAGCCTTATGTTATCCTTGCTCCTAAATGAATTTATAATACTAGCAACGTGTATACCGGGTAATAAACTGATGGGTTACCAGAAGAAATCCACAGAGTGGATCTTTGAGTGAAGCTGTGGAACTGAAATTTGTCTCAAAAGCAAATCACTGTCATAATCATAATGGAGCAGGACGTAATACTTAATGTTACTCGGTCCAAAACTTAATAAGAAAAAACAAGCAACAGAAAAAAGAAACGGAAAAACATTGAAATATTCACACAGCTGTTGAAGAAGGTCAACAACAAACGTCTGAGTGAAGATTTATTTGTGTTAATCTTCAGGAGTGTGTCCTTCGTCAAATTTACAAAACGTTATTAAATTGTTAAAATGTTCTTCAATTTTTTTATCGTTTAACTAATAAATTAGAAGATTACATCATGCAGTGGTCTTCAAAAAATGTAGGAAAGTTATAGAACACAAAAGCAAAAGTACGCTGTGTGAAACAAGCTACTTTTTCCTTATGTGTGTTGGTTAACGTTAGTCGGAACGGAGTGCACAATGAGCAAACAATCGGATGCAAGAGGCTTGCGCGTTCAGCTAGATTTTATTCAAAGATCCACATTTTTTGTGTAATCTTCTTATTCACAGAGTTAACAACACAATTGACCCTGGTTAGCACTCGAATTAAAATCGTTCATTTATTATGTTGCTTTTACCCCTTCTTTAGGTAATCTGTCAGTTTTGAAATAATATCCTAAATACCTTATTTGTGATAACATTGACCAAAAATAAACAAACCTTCCTTTTGAGGTCATTCTTTAAGTTGTTCTTCGTCCGATGGCATCATAATTTGTGACCGGACAATTTAATGGCAGGACTTCAAAAAAGTAAAAGTGCATTCACTGTACACACGACTATGGTTGGCTACACCACAAGTTTGTATCTGTATCCAGTAAGTTTACAACCACATATACGTATCAACAACAATAACAAATGTCCATATAATTGTAAATTTTCTTACAAATTCATATTTTTAAGTTTAAATATGTACATTTCCCACAAGTATAAATTCCGTGCTCGGCAGATTATCCGAAACGAACAAATAGTTTTTCCCAAGACTTTGAAATATGAAGCGTTTAACATTAAACATTGCTTTTATAACAGATAACATACTTAGGATTACCTACAACCTTTGATTTTGGTATTTCAATTCTGCACTGCATATTATACAACCACAGACTAAATTATTACGATAGCAATCATAAGGTTCTGACATAACCATCTTAAATTAGACCTACTGACAAGAGAACTAATCACGAGAACGCACGGTTGCTCTTAATTAAAAGATGGTTTAAGTATTGTTTCATAACATGGCCGTAATTGAAACTGGGAAGCCCGTTCGTCTACTTATCCCAATAATCTCGAACACTCAGCAGAATGATACACTAATCACCATACAAATTTAGTTAATTGAACACTAACTTTGCTCAATATATTGTTACAAACAACGGTATTATTACGAAACATTAACTTTGCTCTTTCTCACCGACTTTTCCCTTAATCTAGTAAACGCTTGAAAATTTCAGGTTTCAAATAACTTTTTGTACTAGAAGACATCAGTTTCAGGTTTAAAGTAATAATATATTCTGAACGAAAAATATCGATATACTTCAATCATTAATAAATTGTAAACAAACATCAAATAACAAAAAGCTATGATAAACTTAAAGTGAAAATTCGTCACAAACCAAAAATAAAAACATGTAACAAGTAAAAAAAATATGTGACAAGCTTAGAGAAAACTGTTGCGAAGTTTTAAACAATACAAATAGTCAAATCATTCCTACATTTCTGACTTCAATGGAATGTAGAAAATGTTCGTTTTTTTGCACACGATACCCAACCAATATGTCAAATGCGAAATAGTGTTATGCATGTAGCTTGCTGTAGATAGGTCAGATAACTAAAGGGATAATCCTAAAATCCCACCAATATAACAATGTAAGACATTCATTTTATATAGAGTATTCCAGTTGAACCTTCATACAACACTAAGGTGGTAACTTAACAGATTATGTAGATAAAGCACTAAAGCTGTAAGACATCAAAAATATAAAAGAGGAAAACCTCATTTCAGTTACAAAGTAACTTAAGTCAAGGAAACTGTCAAGTAATGAACCTAGTAAAACGTGATGTCGGTGAAAGAAAGAACAAAATGACTAAAGGAATATTTTTCTTTTTAAATATTGTATTTGTGTCTTAGGTATGAATGCTATAAATAGAACATCACAATGCAAATCAACGTGACGAAAATTTAAATTGTATTTCAAGATTAATACCTAACAAGCAACAAGATATAAAAGAAGCAAAATAAACAATCAATTTAAGTGATTATATGCTTAAAACAGTGAATGGTTAAGAAGGTAAAAAAAGTGTAGCACTTGGCATAAAGTTTGTTATTTCAGTGAAGATCAAATGGAATCAAACAAAAAAGAAATTAAGAGCAACTAAAACCTATTAGAAAACAATTACACACACAGTAAAAATAAGAATTGAAGAACTAATATTCAAATTACTGGTTCAAAACAAGCAGAGGCGTTGCAATAAAAAACGCTTTTTTTTCAAGTAATTGATTGTGATAGTTTCTTATTACAAAAACTGCAAGTAATACTGTACAAAAACAAATGAAATTCATAAATTATATAGACGGATGTGTTTCAGTGAAACTTTGGGCAGAGAACATAAATTACATTTGAGAACTTTAATAAACTGCCACTACCTGAATAAGGCCTTACCACAGAAGTCGCCCGTTTATCATTTAGTAGTCCACCAAAATTCTCAAGACTACATCCACGAACAATGTAAGACTTTTGTGCAACAGGAAGTCAAACCAGATCATGAATTACACGACTTAAATTCAAGCCTCAACATTTAGTGTCTTCTGTTGGTAATTATGAACCATTACATCAAAACCTGTTTTAACAATACATGTCTATTGTAACAGTAGCTTAAAATGATATAACAGCACTGAGTTATTTCCTAAGAGTTTCAGACATACTAAAAGCTATTGCATATAAGTCAAACTTCAAAAATGAATCAAGAATACTTTTTCTATCTCTCCCGTAAGTCGACAACAGCATAATAAAAGTTACAATCATCAACAGTGAAAGCACATATTAACACTGACAAAAAATAACGCTTATTACTGAAGAATGACAACACTGCAAGCACATATACATTAACACTGACAAATTATTATTTGTCATAAATAAAATAACATACTTTTCAATAACGGCTAGCTTCCAGCTTAAATAACTAATGAGTATTTTATTATTAAATTTAACTAAAATTTGATGGTGTGTTCACAAAATTTAGTTTGTAGAGCACCTACTTCGATATAACACTCCTGGCGGTGGATTTGGAATCTCTACTAGAATCAAGTTTTCATGAAACAACTAATAATACTCAGGCGTAATTCATACGTTTTATGATCTACAACAGTTGCATATCTAGAAAACTAATCAATGATGATCTCAGTTTTTAAACACATGCACAAGCATAATACCTGAATAGTGTTAAAAAGACAAATGGCAGAAAACCTCTCGAAATTAACATGACATATGATCAGTTCAAATAAGTCACGAAATTCAATCAGTGATGTCGAGAAACCCACTTGTTGAGAATTTTATATGCAAAGACGGCTCGTTTTGGGTTCAGAAAATATTTTAAATAGAAGAGCGAACAACGTTTCGACCTTCTTCGGTCATCATCGTGAACCTGACGATGACCAAAGAAGGTCGAAACGTTGTTCACTCTTCTATTTAAAATATTTTCTGAACCCAAAACGAGCCGTCTTTGCATATAAAAGTCACAAAATTAGCACAATCAAAAAACTTCTAACAGCACTGAACATTGCACATTAGAGAAAAAAAAGCCATTATATATTGTTGTTGGTTTTTAACATTTTACTTAAAACGTAAAAAGAGCACTTCTATTGCTCCTAGTGCCATCTACTACAATAACAGTGAAACTTCCAAATTCAGATGTATTGGGCTCAAACTAATGTTGTATTTGCATCTCAGAAAGAAAAACAAGTTTAGCTTCAACACCGGTTTTGATGATTAAAATACTTCGAAAGAAGGTGTATCATATACAATTATATTGTATTGTTTGATATACTGTATGTTTCTTGTAAGACTTCCAGTTTTATTTCAAAAAGTGGATAACCAACAGCCATGATAGTCCTACCCTATTAAAACAATCTACAGAAAATAAATAAGATTGTATTTTATTAGAATCTGACTAAAAGAACACTGAAAAAGGGGATTATTTAAATTAAAATATGGAGAAATTTATAAAAAAACAAAGTTAAAACTATTTCTTACATGTTTTAATGTGAGAACAAGTGTATGTCATAAAATGCAAAGCAGGTTTTATGGCATGTTTATATACACAACTTTATAAAACTTACTGCTTTAACATATTGCATGAATAAAAGTTAGTTCACAGTTCATTTAAGATATATGAAGATGTTCCTAAGGTGTTCAAAGCCCATTAAAACTTTTTTTTAATTCACAAGCAAAAGGAGGTCACAAATGACCACTTATTAATATGAACATTTGGGGAAAGGTTACATTTCTACAAACAAAACCATCTTTTGTCACAACCAAATGTGAGGCAGATGTAAACAATATTGTTAACAAACATGTGGGTATCCTCACACATTTATAAGATAGCCACATATCTGGTTTGCTTCACAGTTTGCTAGTTGTGTAAAATACCTTACTTCCAGGGATAGTATCTTGCATTTTTTAAGTATTTAAGAACCATACAAATTTAACTACCAATGCTGGCTGGCCAGTAAAAATAAATTATATAGTGAAAGTACTTTCTATTTAATATATTTTTACGACCTTCTGTTAGATTTAGAACAAGAAGTAGATATTACCAGTCTGAATTTGTCTTTCAATGGTTTTTTAACGTTTTCTTAAGTCTTTTTTTCAAGGATAATAAATTGAGTTTTGAAAGCAAAGATAACTGCAAGTCACTGAGTAAGACTTATGAGGTAACTGTTGTTTTATACATTACCTGCCATACTGTGACATAACGTCTCATCTAACACAGATCAAGAAATGATTTACTTAATTAACAGCTCTTACACATAATTACACTTAACCTCTGTAATATTACTGACTTGTTTCAATTCCATCGACTACCAGTAGCAGACATGTTGCATTAAATTATATTATGTTTCTGCCTATTAAGACAAGCAAAAAATTTATGAAATCACTATTTTCTATATAAAACACACAAAAGGCCCAGAAGTAGTCAATGAGATTAACTGCACTATTCATATTTTCTGCTCACATTTTTTGTACAACTCCCAGATTATTAGTAACCTTGCAACATGTGATGAACATGTTAATGCAACAGAAGTTAAAATGAAAAAAAAAAGTGTAACAAATATCTATACTGATATAATATGCACAGTTCATCATATTGTCAATACATTTTTATAATTTCAAAGAATATTGTTTGAAAGCAGTACTGTTATTTTGAAAAAGTCATTTTTCAGTCAAGTTTACTAAAATTAAATACAATTTCAGTTTAATAAAACAACAGCTCTTTAACTTATAGCACTTTCCATAAAATGATTTCCTATCATTTCAAATCCATGACATTTCTAATTATGTCTACTGCTCTAAACTTATTTTAATGAGAGAACAAAACTTTATTGTTTCCAGTTTTTATATCATCTTGATGGATTGTTTTTTTACCATAAAATGTTAAGTTTCTGAATTGAGAAAAATGTTCGTAAAGTCACCAGTTATTTCAAACACATTACTATTTGTGTAAACTACAGTTAAATCCATGTTTGAAGTACAGAAACCACTGCAACAGGCAATCAGTTAATTTTATGCATATTTTTACACATTAAAATGCAGATTTCAAGTTATTCACCTGTCAGTAAGTAAATATCTTAAATAAATCTTGTATGCTCCATTCTAGCTTTACTGATCATAGATGAGAAATAAACAAAAGCTGTCTCAACTCCTACAACAAGTTTTTCTTTTGCACTATTATGTAAATATTATCTTCACACAGTTAAAACTTTAAAGATTACAACAATTGAAGAAGATAAACTAGTCTTAGTATATGGCTTAAATAATACTGTTATTTATCGTTTAAGCATACACAAGTATGTAGAAATGATAATTGCTTTAAGGTAAATGGCTTATTAGAATATCTTTAATCATGTTTAAAAAATGTAGTCAATATTAATACATTCACTGTTTGTGTAGCGTGACCCTTGCAAAGAGCCACCGTCAACATTTTAACACATTAGAATTTAACATTTCCTTCTTTCTTTCCATAAACATTTGCTGAAAAATATTTGTGTATATTATACTCAAATATCATGAGAATAATAAAGAATGTGTAATTGAAACATACATAGGAAATAAAAAAAATCACTTTTTTTTAAAAAATTAAAACAATACCCAGTTAACAGCTAATTTTGGCAGCCGATATAATAACAGTCTTACCTTTACCCCAAAGCTATCTTCTTTGTTCTTTGGTTTATTACCTGTAAAATAATTTTTAACTTCAGCTAATATAATATAGGTATATATTAAGCATATTCAAACAATATCTACTTTTAATAAATACAAACTGTTAAAACAAAAATTACCTGCTTTTAGTAAACTCTCAACACTAGGATTATTTGTACACGTTAAAATGACTGGTATGGACAGAGAAAGCACTATGTAGAGGAGTGAACAATGTTTCGACCTTCTTCAGTGAACCTGACAATGACCGAAGAAGGTCAAAATATTGTTCGCTCCTCTATGTAGTGCTTTCTCTACCCATACCAGCAATTTTTACATATATTATTTTCTCTACAAGTGAGTTTTCTCATCATCACAAATCGTAGAGTTATTTTTGCATAACAATTAAAATTTTCAGAATAATATAATTCATTTAATTTTTGTTATTAATTTACTTTAACTTAGTTATTTACTCAGGCATAAGTATTCAGTTTTAATAATGAAATGTTACCCATACTTTGCATACACAACTAATTAATAAAATCCTAAAATTGTTTTAATTTTAAGAATATCACATTTCAAATTAGATATTGTAATAAGATAGCAATCTACTCCAAATCTCATAAAAATAAATTATTTTGGCTTTATAATTCTATCATTCATGAACACCTGTAAAATATAACAAATGGAAACATGTTAACTTGTATAACCACTTGAGTTCAATTAAATAGTATAAGTAGAAATATATTCCATTTTAAAACTACTCTACTTACAAATACTGCATCATATGCCATAAAGGTGTTTTCTTAGAAATAATGTTCAATATTATGTTGCAACTAGCTAAGCTATATAGAAAAGAAATTACTATTTTGTAAGATAAAAGTGTCAAAACTTTAATAAGTCTATACTACTTATGTGAAACCACTGTTACTACTCTTAATATTTTGTAAACATTTTGTTTTCAACTTATAACAGATTTACTATAATATATTTATTTTAATAACAAACGTAATGCAAGTTAAATTTACATTTATAAAAGCGCATAACTTATACTGTTAAATGCATGTTGCAAAATTCCTCCCTATTTTTAAATTTGAAGAAGATATTCACATCTAAGAATCAATAATACACATTTTATGAAAGCACTAGTGTAATGTTGACAACTGAAATTTCAAGAACCTCACCTTAATGTTTATAAGCCAATGCAATGAGGTCCAGTTTATATTGCTGGTTTGCTACAATTATTATACTATAAGCCTCGAAAACTATAACTGTGATAAATGCTTATTAATCTGGAAACTATAAATATTTGACAAGGACAGTTTATACATTTCAAATATTACAAACCAATTAACCTTAATGAATTAATATCAGACGTTAGTATTCCTGTTAGACCATTACACATCTTTCTCAATGAAAAATTCACGTGCTCATTGAAGAAGCTAGCTAGCTACCCATTAAGTGAACTGTCCTGATATCAACTCAAAATTAATTTGCTCACTGTGAACCATCAGTAAAGTATTCAGTTCAAGACCAGATAGAAGATTCAATATTATTTGTAAGTTTCTATAGCATTTTTATACAAATCATTATTTATAATGTTTTAACAATTATAAATTGTATTATTGTCAGTGTACTAAAACATATTCTTGTTAAGAAAGAAATCTGTGTATATCAACCTTGTTTGCAAAATTTCATAAATTTGATACATGTTGACATTCAGTTGACTTCAAAAATTAAAATTAAGTTATTTCAAATTATAATACTTAACATAATAAATCAGAGAGTCATCCTAGATAAATCTTAATATGTAACAAACTCAACTAAAAACTTCACGCTGATTTTTTACACATTCCTAACTGATGTTCGTTAGCATAAAAGATGTCATCCAATCTCAAGGATAGGGTTGGATACCTGACAAGCTTAAAATAATAACAAAACTAATTTACTAATCAATCAGAATATGGTAGAATGAAATTAACATCCATCTAACAATTTCCATGGTCTCACAAAATATCAACAAAGATTCAAAACTTCACTTACACTTTTTCTTTACATCTCATTCATTTCACTTTCTGAAAATTTATATTTGTTACTAATCCATTTTTCAAAAATCCATCTTTTATTTAGCAGTTGAACATAAGTACCTTTTCTTATCCAATTATCCTATCCAGTTATCCATGTTTATTCCATGAAATAGTCCCATTACCCTAATCACATTTACTTCGTGACATGAGAATTACACAAGTTAAAGTTATTTTTTGCTTTTGTAATTTTGGATATTTGTTTTCATCTTATGTTTCCAATAACAACTAGATTTTAAATTCTTATTCTGAAAATTTATTTTGAAATATTAATGTTTCTGGAATTTCTGAAATATCTCTATCCTGATGTTAGAATTTAAGTGAGAGTTCTATTCCTAAACAACTTCACAATGTTAAATTTGGAGAGTCTAGTCAAGGTAATTTCTCCTACTTATTACATGGAGTTATTTTTCAAGAAAGCATAGTATTTTTGCTTCTAAAAATTCATCACAATTCGAATTTCCCACTTCAAATTTTTTAGAGGAACTTGTTTCTTTTCTGTTGTGAAAAATGGAAATGAAATCAGTTTCTCTTCCAGCTTCCTAAGGGTAAAAAGACCCAAAACATTTAGTCTAAATTGCTTTATCGTTCTCTTTCATCAGCAAGTTTACGAGAGTCAGACATTTTTTAAGACATTTTTTCAAGTTCTTATTAACATGTCTCTCATTAAGTTAATCTCCTTCTTTCTGCAGGTTCGACATATATTTATCTATCCAAATAAAAAACTTTCTTCATTGATCTGAGACTGGAGAACAACTAATCATTGTTTTTTGACCATTTTCCAGTGTTGTTAGAGTGCTTTAGAGCTTTTTTTATCCCAAATAGTAACCTCCCCCCATATGTGAAATTCCTGTTTCAGAGATGCCTTGTTTCACAAACTCTCTTTCTGTGTCACACTCTCTCTTAAGCACACACACACACACTTCTGCTCTTTTTCTTCTAATATGTATTTTATGATGTCCATATGGTGTTATTTTTTTATTCTCTGGATAGTTCAGTCAGTTCCAATTTCTTTTCTTCTTCCTATAGACTAACTTTATTTTCCTGGTTTATTCAAGTTTACCTATGCATTCTTCAGTGGGATTTTGCTTCTCAGTTTATAAACTACATGAAGCTTCTAAAGGAAGTTACACACTAAAAACTTTGTATCATGAGAATTTTTAAAAGTATTTGACAAATTTTACAGTAATACAAATAATGGAATGTCAATAAAAAGCATTACATAGCTCAAATAACAAATTTTGCCAATCCTAGTTAAACATAATAATTAAATATGGAAATTCTGATGTTGATATCAATAAAATTCCAATTAATATATTTTTTTTACAACACTTAGGTGATAAATAAAAACAAGTTAAAGTGTTGTTACACCTTCACAATAGTAGATAATTGTTTTATAATCTACAAAGAGTGTCTTGTTTTACAATTAAGCCAATGTACAACATTTGACAATTTACTCTTTATAATAAGTTAATATTAAGTACTTATGTAGTATTTTGATGTTAATGTTCTGGTTGTATGATCAATTCTAAGATGAAAGAGATCAGTTTGATGTTTTATCAAACTTCTCTTTTATAAGTAAACCAACACTTACTATGAAGTAGCGTGCTCTCATCAAAAATCAACATTACTTTTATCCTCATATACATATATAAACTTGCACAGCTGTAAAAATTAAATGAATATTGTGCACACTTATATAACTCAAGATCTAAAATGCATCCTTTACTCAAAACTTTCTCCACAATACTCTCTCATTTTCTTTAAAAACAACAAATGTATAGAATATGTTAATTACACACTTTAGCTTACCTCGTTTTTCTTTAAGTTCTTCTAAGCCAGATGTAAATGTTTCTAATGTAATTTGTCTAGTTTTACGAGTCTTTGGACTGTTAGCTCTTTGGTTATTTCTAAACACATCATTCTCAAACCTAATAAAGAAATATACTTATATTCATTTTCTATGAGCAATTAAATTTATTATGAATTCTATTTTCAACATTAAGAAATATAATTATAGTTTCAAATAGAATAAATTAGTTCTTTTATTAGGAAATGTTATTATAATTTAAACCAATACTAAACAATTAATTATTAGCCTTTACCACACTTCTTGGCTTCAGATAATAAAAATTCACACACATACAGGCTGGCAGCATTTGTAGCTTTTACTTTAGAAATTACATAATATGAGCTGAAATTGGAGTGAAATAATCGTAGGTAAATACTGTGTATCAAATGCCTAGAAAATTAAAATAATGGTCTATAATTATGTAATAGCTTCTCCCAAAGGAACTGCTAAAATTCGACAATAATAATAATAATAATAGGTAAACAAAGTACAAAAAGCTTATCAGCTCCTTAGAAGTTGCTTACAAGAAAACAATTTACTAAAATATTCTGACAGACAAAAACTTTACAGTTTCAGTGCACTGACATCTTAGCTTGTATTTTAACATGTACTTGTTAACTTACGATGCTTCTAGAGTGTTCCTTGTTTCTGGTACTTCAGGTAATACTGTTCCTTTGGAAAAACAAAAAATAAAGTATAAATAATTACACACACACACATCATATTCAGTTTTCAACAAACTTGCTTAAATTAAAGGAACTAGTTCCTGCACACATACACACAGCTGTTTAAAGCCAGGATACAAGCTAATGTGTCTGAACAGTATGCAAGTTAAATGGACAGGTTATCTCATAATGAAGGACTACAATAATATTAGATACCTAATTTAAAGCTAAGATCAATTGCAGGTGTTCCAGCCCACAGTTTTATAGATCTTAATAACTAATTCCTATCTACAGCTAAAAAACAAAAGACAAAGACATACCCAGTCTTTATAATATTCTTTTATCAGCACTTAAGCAGATTAGTAATGTACAGTACCATTCAAAAGTGTTAGGATAAAGTCAGAAATTAGATTTCAGGTTCCTTTCAAAAAGAGAATGGAAGATAAATCACATATTACACATCAAAATTTTATTAATCTTCATAACCGTACAAAAAAAACTCAGTGGAAGTGTCTGAGTTCAGATACAGTTAATACTTTGTGTGTTCACCTTTTACTTTAATAACTGCACAGTCTTTTAGGCATTCTTGCAACATCTTTAATTCACAGTGTCCTTTTTCAATTTTACTCCACATGACTCTAATACAATCCCATAAAGTTTATTTGGAAGTAGTTTATGACTCAGAGTTTTTCATTCACCAAATCCCAGATCTGTTCAATTGGGTTGAGATCAAAGTTTGTGAGGGCTATTGCATCATTTGAATCACTCCAGAAGCTTCTTTCTTAGCTAAATAATTTCTGCATAGGTTGGATGAGTGTTTTGGATCATTATGATAGTAGAATCCTGCACTAATAACACTTTGTTCCTGGGTAGTTTGTGTTATTTCTTAATTGCTTATGTTGTAAAAGTAAAGAAAATAGCCATTATTCCCTTTAAATTCTGCTTCTGTGACCTGGATAATGAAATTTAGAAATTAAACCTATTTTCCATGTAAAAACCAGAAAATGTGCACATTTTCATTCACATAAGATCTGAGTATAACAACATATGAATCAAGATATACACGTATTTATATTAAAGTTACATAAAAATGAACAAAAATGTTAAAGGGTGAGTAATTTTTTGAGATTTGCTACTGTAATGTAAATCACTTTTACATATCACCCTTAAAGATAGCCTCCCATCTTTATATGCTCCTTGGTAGTGGCATTGAAAGTCCTGTATGTCTAGGTGAAGCGGTCACCTTGCTCCTCTAAGTTCTCCTTGAATTTATCAAGATGAGCATCAATGGACATGGACTTTCAGGGACATCCTGCAGCCTATTTTGGTATAGTTCTTCACCAGAACCTCAACCAATTCCACATAATTTTCAGCCTTGTGACTACTCAAGAAGCCCTGAACCACTGCGACAAAACTGCCCCAAGCTTTTTTCTCTTTCCTATAGAGCTTCTTGGGGAATTCTGTGCACTCCACGATCTTCTTTATTTGTGGTCCAACAAAGACGCCAGCTTTGACCTTTCCCTCAAACAGCTTAGGGAAGAAGTCTCAAATGTACTTGAAGGCTGCAGAATCCTTATCAAAAGCTGTGAAAAATTGTTTCATATGACCCAATTTTATGTGCAAAGGTGGGAACAACACCTTCTGAAAGTCCACCAGCAGCTCACACTTGACATTGTATCTCCTTACAGAGAACTTGGTCTGTTATAGCCAGTGCTTTCTGTTGTACTACACTGCAATATTCCTGCTGTCCCAAAGGCAAACCTAACAGGGAAACTTGGAAGAGCTTCCTTAGAGACCCATCAGGAATGCCACCATTTTGAAATCTCTGGTAACATTCCAGCCATACTTATGACACTTTAAGACTTCTAGCAAGGTCTTGACACTGTTGTATGCCTCTTTGAGGTGCACTGAATCAGCCAGAGAGACAAATGCTTATTCCTGTTATGGAACAGCAGGGCTTTGAGGCTACTGGATGAGCTATCAATGAAGATGAGCTATTCATTCGGATTACAGGCAATTCAATTGCCTCGCACGGACCAGATACATTATGGCAGAAGCAGAGACAAGCAAAGAAGCTTGAAAAATGTTGGTGACGCTTCCTCTGACATGCAACTTGCACACTTTCATTTGACAAATCCCACTCCTTGAGCCTAAATATCTAAAGCTCAGCAATGGTCTTGGTTAAATCAAGATCTCTGATCAAGTCATTAAGGTCTCTTTGGTTGGGAGAGTATGGGTTTCTCTCACCAGCTACACCTCTGAAATTGTAATCTGGATCTTCAACGTTTACCTCCTCTTTTGATTTGCTGCTCTCTTTTGAGGATGGCTGCTTTCTCTCTGATGGAGTTGGTAAAGGAGCTCAAGAGAGTGTGTCTCTAAGACGATGGATGACGAAAGGTTCAGATACATGATAGTAGCTGCATTCTTGCCAGCCCAACATTTGGAAGGGTCCACCATGCAGAAGTAGCAATTGCTTGAGTGGTCAGTGGGTTCACACCCCAATTCTTGGAATAGTGAACTTCATGGCTCTCTTTTCCCCTCAGTACTATCCTGCAAAAGAGCAAATTAAAATTGTTATTATGAAGAATAAATTTATTTCATCCACAACTAATGTGTAAGAGGTCCATGCAAAATATTTTATATGTGATATTTTATTCTATACAATTAGAAATTTAAAAGAAAAAAGATATTTAAATTTTAAAAGGTCTAAAATTTGTATAATATAAAATCTTACTATTCAAGCAAGCAAAATATGTAAGTCTTACCTTCTAGATTTTTTTGCATGGCTCACAGGTAAAATGAGGTGCCCAGGGTTTGTCTTGATCCCTGACAGGCATACCAAAATATGCCTTGAAGGCTTTACACATTTTAGCAGATTCTGTCACAGAGTACTTTTTCCCTCGTCTTTATAACTTAGCCACATACATAGCAGAATGCATCTTAAGAATGCTTGCAGCTTCTTGATGCCATCTCTGATAAAATCTATGCATTTACTTAGGCAGCTGGAACTAAACTAAAGTGATGAGCCCCTGTATATATATATATATATTACTATGGAAAGTTCTAAATAATTCTCATAAGTTCTACAACATTCTAGAAAGTTCTTGTAAGTTCGAGAAAATTCTCTATCAGCTACTCAGCACTGAATCCACCTGGAATGTTTTGGAAAATGGGTAAATTTGAAAATTTCATTAACCAGATCACAAAAGCAAAGTTTGAAGAGAAAAACAGGTCTTTTCCATTTACTTTAGGCATAAGTAATTGGGAAATAACATTTTCTGCTCAGGAATAAGAAAAAGTAAAAATTTTGTTACATAGTGTAACAAGCAAACCATTGGGTACGTTATGACAGATCAGTATAATGAGAATAAGATACTTAATAACAACATTATTAAGCAGTGAAGTTGTTGCACTACCACACATAATATTATTGTTTAATCATGCAAGTTCAAAAATTGCCACAAAGAGAACATAATATAGGAAAACATTATATCATACTTTTGAGGAATGATAAGAAACTTTTGTTATAAGTAATAGACACTATTAGGGTCCAATACTCTACCTATTTTATAAATATCTCATGTTGTCTCAGTACAAAAGTACTCCCAAATTATCACACTGCCTCCCCCATGCTTCATAGCAGGTAATATGCATTGGGTATCTTTTATCTTTTTTCTGCCAAAAAGTAAAACCTCTGCTTTGAATCAAGTATTTCAAACTTGGACTCATCTGTCCAAAAAACTCCTTTCCAATCATCAAAAGTCCAGTTTTTGTTTTACCAAATTTCAGTCTCTTGAGAATATCTGAAGAATAAAGTAAATGTTTTAAACTACTACACAACTAAATAATCCATTCTCCTTGAGTCTTCTTGATACAATAGATTTGGACACTTTTCTATCATTTGGTACATGGTTGTTTACCTCATGCTTGAAATCAGTGGCAGTCTTCCTTCTGTCCAGAGAGCTGCATAAATAAAGATACTAAACACAAGTTCATAGAGTTTAAGTGTTCTGCCTCTTCCTTTTCTAGTTTAAAATTTTCTCGTCTCAGCCTTGCGATTTAAAGTGTCTTTGACAGTGTTTGGGGAGCAATTTGTTGAAGAGTCTAGCATAAAGCTTTTATTCAAACTCACTTTCTGCATGCGTGCATGTGTGTGTATATAAATGTAATATTATGGCAAAGAAATAAAGAAAAATAAATTGTAGTCACAATACCAAGATCTAACACTGGGGTAAAAATAATAACGTGACTCATTATGTCATATGCCCTAATCATTTTAAAATATGAGGAAGTAAGACCTACATTGTGTTGGGTTAATACTGTCTATCTAGTTTAATCTCAACTTTAGCAGCTTAAACTGCTTAAAAAGAAAAAAATACCAGATGTAGGTGCTCTAGCCCACAACATTCCAAATCTTTACCACAATTTGCTGTCTGTACTTATGTGTGAAACAGTTTGCATACAAATCTATGGAGTTGTTAACCAAATAGGTTAAAAGATATCATCTTCAGAAACTTGCTTATGAGATTATTTTAGAATTTAAAAAGTTTATTAACTGACTTAATCAGATCACTTTGATTCCAAATGAAAAAAATAAACATTTTTCACTGCATATAAAAATTGAATTTGAGAAAAGTTACATTTTAGTAGAGTTCTTTCTATTCATTTTTAAAATGATATGTAAAGCATCTGATTTACAGTTAGCTGTAAATTTGCTTATAATGAATCAAAATACCATGTACAATAATATCGGAAAGAAAAACTGGTCTGAAACTTCTCAAAAGTTTCAATTCTTATCAAAAATGGGTGCTTATTCTCATAAAAGAAATTCTAAGTTTGGTGGCAACTGGGTGATAACCAACTCTGCAATAGTAAAGTATGTCAAAACACAGGTTGCCGACTGGTCAAGTTGTCAAAATACAACTAGTTGACAACAGATTGTTAACAATTGGGTCATGAGACAAATTTATTATATTTACGTTTACTTAGAGGAATTCATATGTATTTATATGTAACTGTACCAGGTTTACAATATATATGACTAAATTGTTGTATTTTCAATAAATAAATACAAAATACAATGATTTGATACAGACCAAGCACTTTATAAGGCCAATAGAACAAAAATTATTCCCAATACTTCCAATGAAAATTGGAAAACAAATTTTTACTGAGTTAAATCTTATGGAAATGAGAAAAAGAATGGAGAATGAAAGTAAGTCAAGTTTGTGAAGTATTGAATTTATACTCTGAAAATGAACTAAATAAAAAAATATAAAAATGCTAAAATTTAATGTATTATAGATACTTCAGAGTAGAAACTAAAAATGAGATAATAATGATTTATACAGTAAAAAAAGCTACAGTCTTGCCAAGAAGTTGAGCTGATTATTTTACTTTGACAGCCATAAGCATTTGCCTAGCTTATTATCAGCAATACTACTAGTACATTCAAAATATTGGTCAATCAGTCTGTCAACAAGTGATAATATTGTCAGCAAATAGACTGTTGCTGAATTGTCTGTTACTGAGCTGGCTACTGCCCAATTGATCCTGAAAATAAAATTCCAAATCTGCTAATACACTTTGCAATTAATATAGTAAAACCAAAAATATCTCAAACACAATAAAACCAATTTATTGATTTATTACCTCAAAAACCAACCACTATTCCAAATTGTTAGCAATTATATAAAACATCAGATATTTTAGTTTCAGGTCATTATTGTATACAAAACTTACACTATCTATTTACCTCGTTTTTCTCTTAGCTCTTTTAATCCTGCTTTAAATGTTTCCAAATCTATGCGTTTTGTTTTACGACTCCTCACTAGACTTTCACCTACTAGATGTCCTTTAAATATTTCACTTTCCAGTCTGTAATCACAACAAAGTTATTAACAATACTCATCCATAATTTAATTTAAAATTTGGCTTCTTGTGTTGGCTGCTAAATGTTTTTAATATAATAGACAAAAATTGTGCCAAATAACAATTAAACATATTTTCATTACAGATTTATTCATACTAAAAATAATGGTAATATCTTCAACATTCAAGAATGTAAAAACAAGGAAATACTGTTTAATTTATACATATTTAACACCGTTAATACAGTACTTTAATACTAGATAAAGCAAATTGTTAAAAAAATATTAATGCCACTCAATTCACATAATTAATTATATTATTAAACTTTAATTATCATTAACAAAAGTAAGAAAACTATTTAATGCTCATTTTAGAGTGTACAGGGTAGCCTAATAAACAATTTTAAAATAATTTATTTACATTTACAATTTACATTCACAAGAATTTTTACACTATGAAACTAATTTTGTCTTAATTTTTCATTCACTTAATTTGTTTGAGCAAACACTAATATAATATATGACAATATCATGTAAATATTAACAAAACCATAAACAACCCTACACATAAATTAAGTAGCAATGGAAATGTAATAGCATAGATATATAAAGAACTGTTTTTTAAATATTTTATTGTCTGAAAAGTTCAATAGCAAAATTAATTTTCATTAAAGTTCTCTTGTGATGAATGATCAAGATGAACAATTTTGCACTGATACTTTATTCAGAACTCTAGAAAAGTTGTGGTTTAATTTTTGAGTAACAAGTTATAAGATGAATCATAATAGCAGGGAATAATTTAACACTCCTACGAAAAAAATATTTACATCCACTAAATTAATACCCTTAGTGGATGTTTAAAAAAAAATTTAAATATTATTTCGCAAATGTCTGAAAAGTCAAAATATAATTGCTCCTTAAAATATAAAGGGATAGGGTCAGTTAATGGCAATTTCATTTAAATACAAAATTATTAGTCTAATATTAATAACCTTTCAAGTTGCTCTGGGGCCTATGAGGCACCAATTTTCGTAGGAGTGTTAAGACAGAAAAAGACCAAATACATTCTAATTCTTGATTTAGAAATGTTTGGGTAAAGTATGAAACTTGTGTCTTAACTCATAATCAAAGTTTGTGTAAAAGTAACCATATTACTGCAAATATTTATGACAGTTTTAGCATTAAAATAAAATTTAAAAACAATATCTAAACACGTGCATAACTACTTTTTCAAATCATTTCTTCATCTTACTTCTTACACCATTTTCTGATGCCACTGGGTTATAGACCCAAATAATTCACAAGAAACCCTCAATGATCAAAAGTGTGAGAATACAATCCGAGGTAAATAATTATTTGAATTCAATGAAATATTAAATTTATCATACTGCAATAGACAACACCTTTTGTAAAACCTTAAGCACAACAGAATAGCATAAAATAAAGTTCCTTAAATAAACATTCAATACACACACCATGGATGCAAAATTTTAAATATCTTTACAATAGTAATGCTCAGTCACAAGAATAAGAATATGCAACAATAAACATCCATATAGAAAAGCAGTCATTAAAGAACCATAAAGGCACTTTTATGAGCATATAACAACTACAGTTATTGTCCTTAAGCAATATACCTGTTTTTAGACCATTGAGGGAAAAATTAAAATAAAAAAATAACCTAAATCAAAGGAAATTATTTCCAATACTATAAAAATATGGCAAAGAAGAAGATAAACATATATAGTGAAGTTTTACTAATTCTATCTGAAAGCACTCAAATTAATGAGGCTATAATCAATGCTGGAAAAAAAATGAACTTAAGATCACAGGTATAATCAATGGCAGTACAGGTAAACTGATAGTAATAATGAATCAATCCAACCACCATTTGAGAACTAAGATGTACCATCTAATGCAGACTGGATGATCCAGTGAATTGAAAATCCTGATCCATTAGTTATGCAGTAACCAATAAATGGTCTGCATGCATAGTCAACAGGAAAAAATAAAAAACTGAAGAATGCCTACATCTACAAGAAGAGTTAGAACAATTCACTTAAGTAAGTGTCTGACTGCTCATTCCATTGCCTGAAGCCAAACGGGAATTGGATGAGCTCGGTTTAAAATATGTTAAAAAACACATGCAGTCATGCAGGAAACATATGATGCAGTAACTGTGTCAAAGGATAAATCCCCTAAAAGCAAAACCTGATTTCTGCACACAAAACATAGATAGTAGTAGGAAGAAGTATTTAGATGTGCATCAGCAACATTGAATGTAGTCATCCAAAGACCAGGTGAAAATGCAAATGTAAGTAAAGAAAAGAACTCCATTGTGAGCATGGGAAGATTAAAGAATTGGTTGTGACAAGAAAGACTGTCAATCACCTGCCAATCTCTTGTTGTCTTGAGCAAAACAAATAAAGGGTAGTAAAATCCCAGAAGAATGTAACTGACTCTCACTACCACTGCCAAGACCAAAAACCCACTGATAACATGATAGAAAATATCTATACTCCACTAATTAGTTGGGAATGGAAAAAAGTACAAATTGAGAGAATGATAGAAGTGGAGAAGTGAATAATAGGTCAAACCCAATGCCACAACTGGAAATACCTATGGCTCTGCTCTGTAGGATACTGTGCCCATCAGTTGTAATAACCTTGCTCCTACAGACTCCACCAACCAAGAGTAAACACCAATGTCATTGGTGAAGCCTTGACACTAAGAGAATTTATTACAAGTATCCATAAAGTGAGGAACAGAGCTCAGGGGTTGAGAAACTTGAGGCATAGTCATTATTCTACAACCAACAAGAGCCAACAAAAGTAGTATAGAGGCTAACAAGGAAAAACAAACAAGCAACATCAATCACTGGCTCCAATATCTTTGGAACAGCAGAAAATATCAAAAGACTAGCAAAATAATCCTTGCTCGTGTAAGAAAAAAGAGTGTGAAAAGATAAATCTCTTGTAGAAGTATAGAGTGTGACAGACCAAAAACAAAAAGTCCTGGAAAAAGATAATCTAATTTGTCTTCTCTTTAACTGTATTTTTTATCAGCAATATTATCATGTCAATAAGGAGAAGTTATTGGAAGAATATATGAATCTAGCTCCCTGCAAATTAAAACCTATACCTCTTCTGCAAATGAAGTCGTGTCAGTAATATTGACTGCATTGCAAACTATCAAAGTCAAAGCATTGAATCACAAATTTATATGAATCTTTGTATAAATCAGTAACAAGAATCAAATGCAAAATATAAATATATCATTGAAACAATTAAATATAAATACAAAAGCAAAAAAAACTTTTAAACACTTTGTTTGAAATGGCAAATATAAGTGGCATAATACTATCAGTGAGAATAGTCACGTGATATGTGCATGTTAAAAAATGTGTGGAATTGTTGAGCTATATAGATGTGCGCATTGAGAATATCAAAATTTTTGTAATCCACAAACCTTAGAACAACAGCTCAAGTTAGTTTCTTAAAATATTTCAATCAAGAAATAATTGCAACTGGATATATATATAACAAATATTCACTTACCCAAAGTTTCTGGAATCACAAACAGAAAACACCAATTGTAAGTCTCAATGTCTTCCTTCCTTAGAATATATGAGATAAATTCTGCTCAAATGTGATGTGAAGAGAAAAAAAAAAAAAAGAGTTGAGTGTATGACCAGCTTCAATAACAGAGGCTGACAGGAAGATTGAGACACTCAACAATGCAGAACTGTCCCACTTGAGTATGAATTTGATGAACCAACTCCAAAGAAACATAGATAGAACATAGATAGCAGATAGGACATGTGAAGGTCCCAAATAACTACTTACAAAAAGATAAAATACCAGAAGTTGAACCAAAAAACTTAAACTACCAAAATAAGGTCAAAGAAGTAGTTGGCCATACTAGTGTTGATGCAAAAAAATAGAGCAGAAAAACAGTTGCTTAAAGCACTAAAGTAAACTTGCTTAAAAGATGCTGCAACATTGAGCTCAGAAATACAAAGAACAATGGAATACATCAAGCAAAATCAAGCCCAATTCCCATTAAATAGAAGTAAGGAATGAACCTAAAGATAGAGGTTTTGTATTAAGCTCTCTCAAAAGTAAGTCATTTAAGAAGCAAAAAATTAATTTCTAATCCTGGGCAACAGAAATGGAGTACAATTCAACAGTGAACTCAGAAACTGTAGATGGGATCCTGTTTGCAGCCACTGAGCCACAACAAACCATGGCAGAGCCCACAGAGTCACCTGATTTCAAATTATTCATATAGATGAGAATGAAAGGATGGTAAGAAAGATGTTTAGCAAACAGAAGACAGTACTTCCAATCTGGAGTATTCGTTTTCCTTACATGACTTAAAGAAAAGTCACATTTGGGGATTGTAATAAGCCATGGTGGGATGGGATGGCCATTGGATACAGCAATGTTATCCAAGGAAAGTCCAAATTCATCCAACTGCACCTGGATATGAAGCCTAAATTTTGAAAACACAACCCCATGTGGAATGTTGTAGTAAGGATCACAGTTTTGAAGCACACAATAAAAACAGTTGCAAATGGTGGAGATGTAGAAAATGTTCATGAGACTTTGTGTGCATGCTCTAAACTAGGGAAGTGCAGAAAGCCCAGAAAAAGATCTGAAGATCATGATGATGAATGGGTTCCAACATTTTCAAGGCTGAGGTGCTGGCAAAGTTAAATACCAGTGATCGATCGTCTAGTTTTGATCAAATAAGAGCACGATATATCTTTAGCATAGAACATTGATCCACTCCCCATGTAATGGAAGAGAGGACATGAAGGATGTTCAGTGCTTGTGTACATTTGATTTGCAGCTGCTTGATGTGTAGTATAAAAGTCAGTTTGTGTTCAAAGATAAGCCCCAAGAACTTTGTCTCAGGTAACAACTTCTTTGGCAGTGAGTTGGCAGTGAGTTGAGGATCGGAGTGAATACCAAATTGGTGGCAAAAGTGTATGAAAATGGGTTTAGAGAGAAAGAAGTTAAAACATTTTCTGTGGTCCACTTCAGTAAACAATTGAGGACAGTCTATAGCTGCTGCTCAATATACCTCATGTTTGATGACTGACACAAGATGTGAAATTCATCAACATAGAACATGTTCATAACAGTAAAAGGGAGTTGTTCAGTGATAGCATTAATTAAAAACTTTACACTGAAAAGTGTGACACTCAACATACAGCTCTGAGAAATTCCATGTTCCTATAGAAAAGAACAGGAAAGTGTTGAACCCACACAAACTTGGATTCACCTGTACATTAAAATATTTTTAATAAAAATGAGCAAATGACCATGTGGATGTCTCAAAAAATTACATATCTCCATGTAGTATCATAAGCCTTCTCAAGGTCAAAGAATATTGATACAAGGTATTGTTGTTTGAGAAAGGCTTCTGTGATTGATGTTTCAAGTCAAATCAGGTGGTTCATGGTAGAGCACTATCATCGGAACCCACACTGGGTGGGCGAGAGGAAGTTCTTTGTTTCAAGAAACCAAACAAGATGACCATTAAACATCCTCTATAAGGTCTTACACACACAGCTCATCAAAGCAACTGGATGGTAGTTTGAAGAAATTTTGGAATCCTTCCCAGGCTAAGGAAGAGGTAGAACAATAGCCTGGTGCTAGGTATTAGGAAAAACATTCTCCTGCCAGATATGGTTAAAAACAAATTAGAACAATGGCAAGAGAAGCAGGAGTAGATGATGCAGCATCTCATAGTGTATATCACCAGGCCCAACCAAGGTACTGTCAGACTGATGAAAAGCCAGTGTGAGTTCCACCAGTGTAAAGAAGTGATTTTCGCCAAAGAGACAATCAGCTTGAAAGGAAAGAGATAATCACTCTGACTGAGTGTTGATGGCTAACATGGTGGAGGATGAAGTAGAAGTGCTAGATACCTGGCAATAGCTTTCACTGAGAGCATCAGCAGTGGGTCTGGGTATCAGTTACTTTCTGGCAATCAGAGAGCAAGATTGAAAGGCGGAAAAAATAATATTCCCCACTGACCTTTTCATTCTTGTCCCATATGACTTCAGAACTGATGGTAGAAAGATATGCTGGTTATAAATTTAATCCAAGATTCCTTCTGCCTTTGACACCTTACCTGTCAAGCATAGGCATGGGCCTGTTGAAAAGTGATACAGTTCAAGAGTGTGGGATACCTATAAAAAGCATCCCAAGCCCATTTTTGAGCCTTCCATGCCATGTAGCAGGCTGGATTCCACCATAAATGAAGGTATCGTGGAAAACATGACGAGGTTTTAGGAATACACTGAACAGCTGCCTGTATAATACAGTCAGTCACTGCTGCCATGCAGTCATTTGTTGATGGCTTGCAGACAATGACAGGATCAAAGTCTGAGTGCAATGAAAAAGGTCCAGTTGGCTTGATTCAACCTCCAATGGAGCTCGTTGGTCGGGTGGCATTGAACATGGCCAGTCTATCTGAAAATGATAGAACAATTATCACTGCCTGTGAGAATAGTGAAGAGTGTATGACAATAAGTATAAGAACCAGTACGGAGGAAAGAAAAGTTGCAATCTGAGAGCATACACTCTATGGAGCAATCCCTCTCATGAATATCAGTACCTCCCTATATGGAGCTATGTTCATTACAATATCCCAGGATTAAAAAGGGTGATGGCAACTGTTCAACAAGAGTATCAAGGTCTGACTGATCATAAGTCTCATCAGAAGATGAGTAGAGAGAACAAACAGAGATTGCTACAGCCTCCAAGGGTATGTTGAGTGGCAAAGACAGGGTAAGATCATGCTGATCAACCAACAATGCCACCTCTCCATACACTCATCCATCACACAACCTGTCATTTCTGTACAAAGAAAACTGCTAAAAGGTAACTGCATTGAAAGTATTCAGAAATGCTTCCTGTAAGGAAAGACATAATGGATGGTATGACACAATCAGTGCTTTGATGTCATCCAGATTAGAATATAAACCTCTATAATTCCATTGTATCAAGGTGGCCATTTTTAGTTGTGTAGGCAAATTGAGTAGAGACATCTTTATTTTCTTTACTCAAGGGAGGTCTTTCAACCTGCATTGATCCTGCCCTGGGTCAACTGAACATATTCCAATGACCATGGACAAGAACAAATTATTCTTTTGAATCTTGGAGTAGGAGAAAAAGTACTTGATGAAATGCTCATACTTAAAACCAAAGGAAGTAGATCTTGGGGTTTGCTAGAATGAATGTTAGGGACAGAGATGAGTGTTGACATTGATTCATCAACTTTTTTAACCACAGGGGTCATATGGTTCGAGAAATGATTCTTTTGGAGGCATAGAGAAATCCGTCTGCACTCCACTGTAATAGTGGAAAGAAGTGCACCAGCATATGTCCAAGATAAAATGGTGGACAGTAACTTTCGAGTCTCAAGGTAAGTAATGTATTGAGCTGTCTTTAAAAGCTGCACCTCTTTTTCTTCCAAACACTTAGAAATAGAACAAAAGTAGGATGGGTGAGAGCCATTGCATTAAAGCAATAAGGGTGATTTTCACACTCATAGGCATTGTGGTTCTTCCCACCACAACTAGCACACATCAAGAAACCATGACATGATGTTTTTGAATGACAAAACCACTAACACTAGAAACATCTGAGGGGGTTTGAAACATATGGCCATACCTTGAAATTAAGATAACCTGCCTTGATGGTCACAGGTGGATGCAGCGATGTAAATGATAAAATGAGGACATTAGTCAGGATCATAATTCCACCTTTGGGAGTGGAGATATGCCTCATTGCAGAAATTCCTTTGGTGGTGAAATAAGCGATAATTTCCGACTCAGGGATGTTCTTCAAATCCCTCTCAACAATAACTCCTTGTGACAAATTTAAAGTAGTATGGAGCATAACCTCAATGGGTACATCACCAATTGCCTTTGTATGCAAGAGGAATTCATTGTGTTTAGCTGAGGATGTTTCCATCAATATTTCACCAGAGCAAAGGCTTTTTGACTGACTTTGGAGAGCCTGCAAGTCCCTCTAGTCCCATCTGAGTAAAAAAAGAGAGATATTTGCCCTAAAAGTTTGTCTGAAAGAGAATATAATTTTAGAAAATAAGGTTAAAATTTTACAGATTTTGAAGACAGCTGTTCAGAATCTTCAAGATGTGGTCGTTTACCTATGAAATGTTTTTTTTTCATTATTTTAATTAATTTTTTATTTGAGGGATCAAAAAAAAGAGTTTTAACATCCACTAACCCCACCCATCATAGAGCCCTACAAGGGGATACACCACAACACCAAATAAGGACACTGCAGCAATCCCAGTGTTTCATGAGCACTATACTCAAGCACCAACATCAGATACAATGTCCACAACACATGTTGAAATCATCCAACACTGGTACTTGGTTGACCCTAGCTCAAGTAAACCAGCTGAATAACCCTAGAGGATCCACCCCAATGCTACCCATCCACACCAACATCAAATACAATGTCCACAATACCTGTTGAGAACATCCAACACTGGTACTTGATTGAACATAGCCCAAATGGACCAGCAGATTAACCCAAGGCTGCCCATCTACAGGTATTCAAGGCCAAAGTGGTGTGTTAGGGTTAGACCCCTCAACCTCCTGGATCCTAGCCTCCCCTTTATGAGTTGCCATGCACGACAAACACTTGGACGGATGTTTAGAACCCAGAGGAGGTAAACTGAAACAACAGAACCTTCTCTAGGAGGTCCATTCACCTTGTACATCCTTTCACATCAAGTGGTCTTCAGTGTGGGCCCAACTTTCTGAAACAAGAGAGCACTGTCTATAATGACAAAAACTTTCCAACTTTGTCAATACAAAAGTTCTTTACTGTATGTGTATATAATTTATTTGCATTTCTGTTTCTTTCCTGATTTCATCTGCATTTTGTTGTTGTGTTTTTCTTTTTCATTTCCACAGAAACATTGTTTCAATAATACATGATATTCTGTGCTCTGTATTGTTATGCTAACTTTTAAACATTACATTTTTCTGTAGTTTCTGAAATTGAGAGAGACATTGAGAGTTAACTTCAACAGAAAAGTAAACTGTTGCAAAATGAATGTTCTTTTAATTCATTTCCTGTTAAAATACATTTTAATTGTATCCATACAGCTCATTTTCAGCTGGGCATGTTATGAGGTTAATCATTGTAAGCTCATGTGTTTTGTTATCAAAATTAACTGATGAGATATGAAAAATAAATGTGTTAAATCTATGCCTATAATATGTGAAGAGAAACTAACTAGTTAATTTAGAGCATGAAAAACTGGGTAGATATTCTTACAGGAATAAAAGATATATGTGGTTGCATATCTAAAAGCTACAAAATGCTATTTAAAGCTTCTATGTAAAACCATATGAGAATAAACATTCAGAATAAATAATAAGAATAAAAATAAAAATATTAATTCATAAAGCATTAATTGTTTAACTAAAACATATAAAGATTAAATAAGTTAACTATCTCTATATACAAGCAGTATTTTCTTATAATTACAAAAGTTGACTTACGATAAATTTGAGATATCCTTATCTTCAGCAGATGGTATTTCTTTAAAGCAACAGAATTAGTGAATTAATTTGCTGTAAACTCATTAAATATATAAACTGTAAACAGTAATAATATAAACTGCATGAAATGCATATGCACTCTTTAAAACTTAAAAATTAAACATCTTAATTTAGAATTTCTGATAACTATTAAAACAAGTGTTACAGATGTTTTAGTAACAAAGAGCAATTTTACAATACTTTTAATAGTAATAATTATTGGCTATACAATTAGATACTAATTACATAAGTCATAAAATAAATACAGTAACAACATACTACATTTACAAATGTAGGCGAAATGTGTTCAATATCATAATCTTACAACTTGTTTTTGAAAAGAATGATTTAAATAATATTTCATTAAAACTTCATTTGTTACAGCCTTGTTGAAACTCTTTATCAAAATATTTGCAGTTGCAACAAAATTTCTATTTCTTGAAACTCTTTATCAAAATATTTGCAGTTGCAACAAAATTTCTATTTCAATTAAAGTTATGATTTAATTCTGTGAATTTGGTACCTGTTTGTTTCTCTTTGTCGTCGTTTTAGGCAAACTTACATCCATTATTTATCCTCCTTAAATTTCTTACTTATATTATCAATACTTACGATTAAAGCAAACTACCTAAATAGATTACAATTCAAAAATAACACATTACTCATTGTATTATCCTGGTTCAATTAGGAATATGGAGTTTTATTCAACAAAAACTTATAATGGATTGATTTAACATTTGTAATGCTTAATATTAAATATCCCTTAAAACTCCACAAAAATGTTAAATGATATACCCTACTACCAAGGAAAATATTGCAGGAATTGTCACATACTACATAACACTGTTGTTTACAGCCAGTGTTTAATGTAATATACTATGAACAGGGGTTTCACTAAAAAAGAAATGTAACACTTATTTAGAATAACATACAGGATTTAAACCATTTGCTGAATTTTTTTCTAAAAGGTACTAAAACATTTAAGAGAGTGACAGTGTATTTTAAGAGCAAATCTTTCCCATAAGTACTCATTTATACACTTCTGTCAGGCTGTTATCTTCAGATCTCAGACAAAAAATTTCAGCCATGATTTCAGTTTTGCAGGATTAATACTCCAACAAATATTAAAGGATGACTAGATAACCAATTGGAAAAAGCTTGTTCACACTAGTTGCTTTCTTTACCTTTATTTCTAGTTGAACAATATACGACATCATATTAAACCCACAATTTTCCTCCTATTGTGAACTTTCTGAAAGATTTGCACGTAATCACTGAGTAAATGAATAGTTTAGATAATGAAAATTTGCTTAAATAATTCTGTCAGTCTAAAATGATTAGAATCATATAATCTGAGCACTTTTGAAAAGTGGACCTTTCTTGTCTAAGAGCAAACTTATCAATCTACAAGTTAGTTAGATTAATGTATATTTGAATAATTAATGTACTGATGATACATAAAAAGACAATGATTTCCAATGTGCATTGCCATAAAATGCATAAATTAAAATTAGAGAAATTACTAAATGTCTCAATGTATCAACAAGCTTGTAAAATTCTATTAACTCAAATATACTACTATGATTGAAATCTTGTTATATAGATTAAATTACATAAATTCTTTCTCACTGGATTAAAAAAAAAAATAACTTAAACCACCCTTCAGAAATGTGTTCATTTAGTTTTTGTACAAAGCAATATCAAGGTTAGTTACTTGTAGTTCCTGCTAATAGATAAGTGAGAATACAGCTAATAAACATTACCACTATCAATAATTGAGCTTCTCTTGTCCAACTGAATAGTAGGAATTGGCTATCACTTCTGTAAGTCATGCATGTCTAATATGTAGAGTATGTTTTTGAAGAAACAAAATAAAAACCATGAATTCTTAGATTTTCAATCCAGGCCACTCATAACTATCACACTAAACACAATCTAATGATAATAATTCAGTTTCTGTTCTATTCTGTACTTTATTTTAAAGTTTTAATACCCACACCAGCCAACTTGAGAATACAATTCAGCTTCCAGATCACTGTTAGTTAAATCAAAAGTTCTTTATATTAGATCTATCTGTTCATATTTTGTATTGTTTATGCAAAAGATTTTTGAAAGATACTTCAACTGAGAAACTAATATCTCAAAATTATATATTATTAGTAGCTTGTAATGTGTATGTACAATATACTTCCTTTGGGAAGAAATGACAAATTACCATTAAAATCTAAAGGTTTTCTTTTTTAGACTAGAGGTACCTGTTATCTCTGAGAAAAAAAAAAAAGACTGATACATGAATGTTAACTTTGTATTCTTTAGCTTATCATTTTTAACTTGATCTTGATAAGAGCCTATCTGTTCCACTTCTCTTTCCCATACCATAAAAGCCTCCAAAACCTTTTGAGTAAAAACAAAAACTGTAATAAGATTTAAGGTTTTCTTTTTTTTTCTAATTAATGAAACTCCTCTTAAAAATGTAAATAAAGTTTGTGTATTTGTATAATGACTTTACGATTTCATACTTGAATTTTGACTGACTTCTACTGAGTCAACAAACTCCTTACTGAGTGATGTACTGTATTGTCATCAGAGTTTATATGCAGAAGACTAATGTGTGTGTACATATTATTATTACTATTACTTGCCTTATACAGCATCTTAACTAGGCCTACAATTACACTAACATTAGTGGCAATAAAATAAAATTGCATAATGCAAACCTGTTGAACTGCAGAGGAAGCATGAAGTGTTTAAACTAGTGTCCATATAAATTTCATATTGTTTCATTATTGTAGATTTAAATTTTGTTTTCAACTTTATTCTACATATAGGTCATAGCAATAATGATTTATGTTTAGTACTTTTGTGATGTGCTATTGAAGCACAGGTTCCTGTTAGTGTATGATTCTACAGATTTACAAATTCCAAACACTAGATTTAGGCCTATATACAAAATAGATCATAATGTATCCATATTTAGCCTCTATTTTACACTGATAAGACTTTTTCTTTACAATTTAAATGTTTGTGTTGTTTTACCAGTTGGAGGCTTGACATCTTGTAATGTGCATATGGGTTAATGACTGCCACATTCTTCAAAATTCAGGAAATGAGAAGAATAAAATGCTACTTACAATACACAAATAAACATTGATGGATCTGTTACAGTGAATTAACTGATTACTGACTTTAAACATTTTTAAATGAATTTATATGTTATCATTGTCAGTGAATTCAGTTCTATTTTTTGAGTAGTGGTTCTCAAAGAAATAGAAGTATGAAAAATGTAAATATATATATATAATTGAAACTGTTATATCAGCACCTATCATGCACATATCAGCAAAAATCAGGTTAAAGCTTACTTGCAGAGCTTCAAAGTTTAAGAAATAAAATACTTTTTGCAACATCAAGTGTACTTAATTATGCAAATAATACAAAAAAGCTTGTGTAACAATAAAATGTATTACAACAAGAAAGTTTTGTTTATGACTGATGAAAGTTCAATCAAATTTATCTACTTCAATGTTAGCCTACAAAACTCTAGTTTTTAGTCCTACTGATGGTATATGCTTAATATTTGAAAGCGTCAAAACACAATCAGAAACCTAAAACAGAAGACAGTTTTAGGTGTTAGATGTGAATGCTTCTGATTATAACAGAAAATAAAAATCAACTAAAGCAGTAAAAGCACACCTACACTTTTAAGGGAGATAAATGTTTTTTTCATACAAAAATATTTTCTGGCTCTGACAATTTTTAATGGTGTGCACAGATAGTACTTAATAATTCAGTTCATCTCCTTATTTGTTGAGTACCCTCAAACAGAGTTACCAAAAATTATGTACCCCAGACAAGACTGGTATGTGTCTCCCTCTCCAACTATATTTTAGATTGTTTTCACTGTCTCATACCTGTATGCAGCATCAGTTTGTTTTTTTTTGCTGTTCACTTGATACATTCAATATACATTTATATGCCACTCTCACAGGTCCCCTGGTAAGCAGTAAACCACAGAAAAAAAATCCATGACTACTCCATCCTATCAGCAGGCTGTCCCTAACTATTATTAATACTTTTAACTGTAATCCCAAGAAGTGTACTAGAGTACACCTGATTACAACATTATTCGAGGAAGCTAAATTGTATTGTCATCTATATCCATAGCAACATGAAAAATTAATGAGTCAAACAGGAAATGTCTGAAGAAAAAGTGTTGTCTGTTAAAAACCAGCTTGAACTAATGGCCAAAAGTTTTAATTCATGTGATATGCATGATTTGCAATGCTCACAATATATGGCAGTTAAGTTCAACTTAAATGTGGAATTCCTATTATTTTTAATCTTTAAACCTGAACATTTTCTATAAAAATTACACATAAGACCACAAAATTATTCAAAATAAGAGACCTACATTCACATTTTGTAAAAATACTCTTTGAACTATTCAAATTACATGAAAAAGGTTAAATATACAAATAATGAACATTAAGAATTGTTTTAATATTCTTTTTAATATGCACTTAAACAGTAAGTACCTTTCATCATTTCTTGTTGCACTGAATCAAGAGAATCTTCCATTTCATTGCTTCTTCCAACTGCTTCATCAGACTGTGTAGATAATTTGTGTTGCTGTTTGAAAGCATACAAAGATGATCCTCTCTGTTTCTTTTCCTGAACAACATTTTTTATCTAAAGTATAAAATGAAAACATGTTAATTTCAAAATCATCTCTCAAATGTATTTAAATAAACAAACAAAAGAGAAGGTTAAAAAAATATATATATTACCATGTTCTTGAAGGGATTTCTTTGGTAGATGTTGATCAATGATGAAAGTTATTTTTTTTTGACAAATTCTCTGGAATGTTTGAAACATGGATAATGTTTTTGCACTTTTAAGCCCTCCTTCATCAAGTCAGGTGTTTGTGAAGAAGTCTTACTTGACAGTTAAGGGTTATCTAACTGTCTGCTGAATATAATTCCATAACAAGAAAAACTGAATGTTATTAAAATCTATGTGATATATGTTGAATTTCTAGTTCTTATATAAAGCAGTTCTTTTTTCTTCAGTTTTCTGCTTTATCAACGTGTTTATAGTTTTTGCAATTAATTCGGTGCCACTTCTATTGTAACTAAATTAGCAGTCTTCATAAAATGGACCACATATGCGTTTTATATATTCTCTTAACATTATTACAAAAGGCACCCTGTTTCTTCAAGGTATAAATTACTGCAGTAACAAAGAAGTTTAGAATGCAATGTTTGCTAAAAAGTGATAACATTTTCTTTATATTAAAATGTATTTCCAATACATACTGCAACACACAGAAGTTCATATTTTGTTAAATTGAAAATGTATAATAATATAATACTTACCTCCACTGATCCTACACCTATTCTTCCACATTATGTTTCCCTATCTCAGCATTGGTCTCACATGCTCCAATATTTTATACTCAACTTAATGCTTTTGATAATATTAAAGTTGAAAATATCTTCACCCAAATCAATATACTTTTTATCCTGGTACCATATATAAGCATCTCACTAAAATAATATAATCACTTTTATAATACTCGTGATCATAGTCATTAATACCAGTTTTTAGTGGGGAGGAGTGTCAACAAAGTAATTACCGTATTTTCAGGTTAATAAGCTGAACTGCCAAATAAGCCGAGGCCAATTTTCAGCTTTGAAAATAAGGGTTTTTGCTTATTACCGCCCAATAAGCCAAGGCCATTTTTAAGAAGTGACAAGTTTCTTCAAAACGATTTCTTAGTCTTGTTTCAGCGTCAGCATGCATGTTGTGTGTGATCATTGGTGTTCTGTAGTAAAGCAGAACGTGTCGTATTGAGATAGAGATGGAATCAATATGTCATTCGTTATTGGTTCCACTCACTGTAATTAGGTAACCAATGAAATTCCAGAATTTTTACTCAGTAATTAAAATCACTAACCCAGGGTATAAATACCAGGGGTATGTAGTGGGAGTTTATCATTGTACCGTCAAAAGCCAAAGATGTCTACACCTGCAAAAAAAGACTGTTTTTTGAGGAAGAACTGTGTTAAAAACAGCAAATCTCAACCTCTGATTAATTATAACCATAAATTTTTAAGCCATAAATGAAACACATTAAACAAAATATGCTGCACATTTCTAAAAAAGATCCTCAGTTACAAGTTACAATGTGGGATTATAAAATTATCCTAGGTTTTGGAGGTGACTGAAGAAGTATGACCCACTCTGTGCTCAGAATTACTTCTGGGGTAAATATCCAGGAAACCAAGTAGGAGAGTGCCCAACTTTGCCCTCTTCTCCAAGACTGGAGGAACACATTAACACTGGAGGAAAAGTCCTGGTATGATAAAAACTCCCTGGCCACACTATTAGAATATGGGTGAGTAACATGTACTGGATAATCCTGAAAAACAGTGCTTTGAAAACTGTGCAATAGGTGAACCAAGTTCTCAATTTTAATAACAAATTGACCTTGAGATATTCAGTCCAAAGACTGGCAAGGAAAGGCAGAATCCCTTTTAGCTTAACTCATAACATTCAATGAGTGATGATTCATGATTCATAACAATATGGTAATACCATTTGATAAGTGCCTAGATGGTCTTAAGGAACATCTCATTGTACACAGTCTGTTGCAACCAGTAGTAAGAATAATCATATTGGTTGCTAGTCTGGAATTGTACAGATAAAAGTACACCTGTCTGGGAAACACATACCACAGAGTGGAATTCAGTACAAGCAAGACATAAGGGACTCTTGAAAATAGAGACAACATGATTACAAAAGTGCCCCACTTCTTCTATAATCATCCATCAGATGTTGTCAAAATGACCATAGGAACAGAGAAAAAAACCCAGAAGAAAGTTACCAGATCATGTAAAGAACATGAAAGAAACGCACTTGGAGAAGTTCAAGTACCAGCCCATAATGTGTCCATCAATGGATAAATGAAGTGGGAAGCAAAAAGACATGAATGTGTTGAATGTGATTAGATGCAACTCAGAAAATTACTCACTTGTAAAGACCAGAATATGTAACATGGATATTTGCAAATCCACAAATAAGGAATTGGAAAAGATCTTAGGAAACTGAAAGATCCTAACAAATACAGAGTTGAGACTATCACCACAATATGAGGTAAAGTGACTTAAATAAAACCTCCACACCTGACAGGCTACTATAAATTATCAAATTACAAATGATCAAAAAGGTGAGAAATAGTTGGCAAAAGAATTGTCAAGACAAGGCATATAATACCACCCTAATATACTGGTTAAGTAATTGAAAAGGACATTTGGAAAGAATACCAGATAGCATTGTAGTGTCCAAAGCCCGTAAATGTTTAGAATAACTAAGAGTAGTTGAAAAGGTTGTCTGGCCTATAGAACAGAAAAAGCTAGACCCAAAGAACATCCTATCGAAACAAGTTATGGTAGACACATTGGACAGAATATAAAGTCTCTCTCTCTCTCTCTCTCTCTTGAAGGCACCATTCAATCACAAATTGAAGTTAGGATCATTGATAAGCTGCCAACAATTTAGGGAACATCACAGAACAAGAGTCAAACGAATAAAAAAATGTTATAGGTTTAAAGTGATCACATGAACTATTCTGGAAACCCCATATAAACAAAAAAAAAAAAAAAAAACGATTTTAGTCTGTAGAAATAAAATATCCATCCACTTGCAGGTGAAAAGCTAAAGCATGCAAACCAACAAAAGTACACAAAGGAAGAACCCCAAAATCTCAAAAATCCTCGTGCCTAATTTAATAAAAGGAGTAAAAAATGTTTGATCCAAATTGAACATGTGAGAAGCCAACTAAGTAAAAGCTAAAGAAAAGCATCAGAACATAGATACCAAATTCTACCCAGGGATAAAAAAAAAAGGGGGGGGAGGCAATTTCAGAATGCTAGATAAAGGATTAGTCACTGTGGAAACAATAATGCAGAATTCATACATGCAAATATCACATCTAATTTTTTAAAGAAAAATATAATTAAACAGAAGTTCACAAAGCCTGTACAAAAACTGAAATCCAAAATGAAATAATGAGCAGCATTTTGTCAGAAAAAACCATGACTAATGCTTTGTGAGAAAAAATGATTAGATAATAACCTAAGTAAAGAGTTTATATACAACACCAGGATAGAGGACATACCGATGTGGGTGGAAAGACTTCCAAATAAGATATTGCTAAGAGCTTTTAACTGTGGTATAAAAAAACTGGAGTGTGCAAAACCAATGCTTAGATAGATTAAGTCGAAATCAAAAAATAGCTACAGTGTCAGTGAATGGTGGGTATATTTTGAATAATTTCTTTCCTTTTGAGTTAATACAATTTGCCAAAAAGGTATGTAAGCCATTAAACAAACTGAAAACTTCCACCTAATCTCATGTGAAAACACTTCAATTGGTGCCATTAATAGTAGTATAACACACTTCTACATCTGTGTTCATCTATCCTTGTTCTTTGATGAGGCAATAAAGAAATGTGCATTGAAGAGGTGAGGAAGATGAATTGGAATGTGGTAAATGTCTATCAGAAAAAAATTTAAGGCAAGGAAAAAGTTATCTTCAAAAACAAATACTCATATTCACACATAAAATTGCTAGAACCCAATCTTTAAGTGATAAATGACAGTTATAAAGATAGTTACTTTTAAAAAGCACCTGAAATAAAGCCCACAGAGTACAACTAATGGCAAGATATCCATGGGGGAGCACTTATAAGAAACCACATTTCATTTCTTCCAGGGTATACTCTTTGCATATGTAGGAAATAAAAAAGGGGGAAAAAACAATGTTCCTTGAGCAGGCAGAACAGATACATGACCATTTGAGTATTTGCACAAAAAATGTAAATATGTGTTCTGAGGTTGGGACCCATTTAGACCATACCTTGTTTGTTCACCTCATCTACCATTAGACTTGTTAGTTTAAAAAAGCACTGGAAAAATGGCACTTATGTTAATTATTACCTATTTTCATCTCAACTATAATCAGTCTTTACAGGCCCCATACCAGCTGCAACAGAAAAGCACTACATGTAATAGTGTCTCCATGTATACTCATATGATCCTCTTCTCAACTGTCAGTCATAACAGACCCCTTTACCTGTTGTAACCAAAATCATGTGAGAGAGGCATCACTGTCATACAGTGATTCCTCCTCATCTCTACATTCAGTCTCTTTAGGCCTCAAGCCTGATGCATAGTGAAAGAACTATATTATATACAACCCACATAATAACTAATTTCTATGTGCTGCATGAGTATGATTTGAAAAGCAACAGTAAAAGTGTTCAACTCATCTTTTCTAAATTAACTTTAGCCACAAAAGGACTTGTAAGTGAAAGATACATAAGAAAAAGATCATTTCAATGAATTACACCAGTGGCCCATTTGAAGATTGTAATGTATCATATTTACATATGTATGGTCCCCTTCAGCTACTCCAACCTCACATTTCACCAAAGAGGAATCCCTTGCTCTAACTCCAGCAGTTAGGTCCCAGTAAGCATAAATTTTTCATGGTCCATTACCCCAGTAATAGATAATTAATAAGTGGAAAGTTAAGCTAGATATGGTTTTGGAGTGGTCTGGCCATCAAACAAGATATTCTGAAACAGAGAAAGGTAGGTGGATGGATGAAGACAGTAAAACCCTGAAATGGTTTCACTGGTCATACAAGATCCACTGTAGACAACACATGTGCACAGCCAATGGGAAGGAGAAGTCCCAGAGAATCCATAGTTCTAAAAATTTGAAAGAAAGTCTTGTGCAAAAAGTAAATACAAGATGCGATGCAAAAAATGGTAATAAACATTCAAAGTTCAGTAGAAGATTGGTTAGTTGGTAGGTTTGTCATTTTATGGTGTAAAGCAACTAGGCTATCTGCACCAAACATCTGATAAAAAGTTAAAATTAAAGTAAAATTCATAAAAGGAAATTAAGGTAAAACAAAACAAATTTCACTTTTTAAATTACAAAAATAAACAGCATTAAATCAAATTTTTATATCTAGTCTACAGCAGTAAGAAAAAAACCGCAGTAATACAAGTTGTCAAGGACTTTCTGCAGCATAACTGTAATTATCATAACTTGCCAGGAAGACAAACAGGTAAGTTCAAAACCCACCATTAATGATCAGAAATTGGCCTTTCCAGTCCTGGTTTCCAGTTATTTGATATTATACCCATTTTCAGAAAGTAAAGTAATAAATGTTTTGAAAGATTTGCAGTAAAATTTTAATTAAACCTCACCAGGATGACTAACAAATCACCTGAAAATGGCCTTTCCAGTTCTGGTTTTAAGCTGTTTCACATTACAGCCATTTTCTAATTTCAAATCAGAGTAGACATACTTTGAATCACAATAAAAAAGTCTAATGTATAAATTAAAAAAACAAATAGCATTAAAAAGATTAATGGCCTTTAAAAAAAATTAAAAACATTTCTAAGTTGGACACATTGGCAATGGTGACAAACACTTTTTTCACATTATGGATAAACCTTGGTACAAAGCATGTTTAAAATGGTGTAGTCATTGAGATTCATAATGACGGAAAGACAGTAACATGTGACTTATTGTGGCTTGAGTGTTACACACACAACACAATGGTCCACAAGTCCTAGGTAAAAGAAAACAATGAGTTAAAAACTATGACCAATGCATAGTCTAGTTAGAACAACTTCCTCCTTCTGATCCTTACAGAAGCAAGACAGCTAAAGTCCAATAGAGGATTTTATTGGGAAAAGCTTCTTTTCCCATTGCTCACTCCAAGTCAAGTGCTAACTGGGATGCACAGAGCCAAGCCTTGAATACAGGACCAGTCCATATATGGAACAGGCACAGCAACGACAGTGCCAGAGCAGACAGATTAAGCTATTTACATGATGATGTAAATGTCAGAACAAGGACATTGGACGGCATCATAAATCCATCTTTGCAAGTTGAGATGCGCCTCACTGCCGAAACTCCTTGGGTGGGGAATCTCTAACTCAGATATGTTCTTCAAATCACTCTCAACAATAACTCCTTGTGATGAATTTAAAGTAGCATTTGGTGCAACCTCAACAGGTATATCCCCAATAGCCTTGGAATGTAAGAGGAGTTCAATAATAAATAAAACAATATTTCAGTGCCCACTGACTAAACCTACTATGGAGCCCTATGAAGGGTTGCACTGCAATGCCAAACAAAGACACAGCAGCAATGCCAGGGTTTTGTGAGCACTTAACCCAAATTCCAACATCAGATACAATGTCCACAACACCTGTTGAGAACATCCAATACTGATACTTGGTTGACCAAGTGGACTGGAAGATTAATTCAAGGGGACCACCTCAAGGCTACCCATCTACAGGCATTTAAGGCCAAAGTGGTGTTTTAGGGTTGGACACATCAACCACAAGGATCCTCTCTTCTCCTCCACAGATCACCATGCACAGAAAACATGTAGGTGGATGCTTAGATCCCAGAGGAGGTAAACTGAAAGAACAGAACCTTCCCTGAGAGGTCCCCTCACCATGTATATGAATCCACCAGTAGAAGAGGTGGCAAAAGTTTGGCACAGGCAAGAGTCAAAGAGAATTCCAAGGGGAATGAAAAATATGGTTAGGTTGAGAAAGGTATAAAAAAATCAAAAAGCAGCACAAAATGACTAGATTTGTAAAAAAAAAAGGGAAAGTATATTGGGAAAATTATGCTAAACAATAAGTGAGTAAAAGCCTAATGTCAATGTAAAATAAGACTGTGAATCCAGAACACAAAAATTCAAGCAAAGGCCTGAATATTGCAAATGAAAATTAAAATGTGAAGAAAGGCATCTGAAACATAGCCTTGGTCGAATTGACTAACAGAAATAAAGTAAAAAATTCATCATCTGAAATTATGTGATAAAAAATAAAAGATATATCAAATATAAATCCAAAGAGAGGTTAGGTTGTTAGTCCTCTGAATGGCTTTTTTCTTCAAAAGTAATTCTAGCATCTTCCTCTTGAGACATGAAAGGTATGCAGATGAGGAGTAAAAAGCAACATATAGGTACCAAAAGGAAGGGGATGAAATAAAACATGGGAAAGTACATGCCAACACATTGGTCAGCTGAAGAATATGCACATACTTCTGCAAATGTGACAGAACCACTCCCACAGGTCCAGAACCAACCAAATGACCACCAATGATTAAGCTGGTAAAACATTGCATAGAAAGAGTATGGGAAATGGAGAGTGGGTGGGACATGGAAATAATTCAGAGAGTGAGGAAACTGCTAAAATAAGGTATAGAAATGGTGAATTTAGGTAGGATCAGTCAGAAAAATATGTGAGGAAAAAATGGCAGCAAGCATCTAAGGCCTGTGATATCAAGAAATCAGAAACACCACCGAAAACCTCCAGATAAGTGATGAAAGTGGGACAAAATTCCCAGAGAAAGGTGAGAGACAGATTTGAGACAGGAAGGTAATCCTTCCCTATGCATTCCAACAACTGAGAGACCAATTAAGAGAAATGCAGAAAAAGTAAAAATGGGCTGTGGTAGAAATAATATCTAGATTTCTGAGAAAGATCATTACAGGACCATAAAATGGATTCCAAGATGAAATGAAAAGAGAAGAGATACTAAGGAGAAGTAATATGAATGTCACAAGAAAGGTAAACATTATAGAAACAAAAATAATGAATTTGATCCCCAAATCAAAAAGTGTGGCTTCAAAGACTGAGAGTCAAGGAACATGAAATCTGAATAACAAAATGAGATAGCATATGAATAACTTAAATAAGCAGGACAAGTTATGTGCACATATACAGCAAGGGAGGGATGAATTACAAAAATTATAATAAGTTTCATGTAAAGCAAACTGGAAGAGTTCAAAGACAATGGAGTAAAAAATTAGCTCTAATTCCTGTGAAATAAAATAAAGAAAATCAGAAGATATCTGAAATTTATTCATTAGATACAGTCGTTCCCAGTGCAGACCTGGAAGTGGAAAATGCTAAAATTTGCCCTCTTCAGTTTCAGGTTTGAAATAAGGGAAGTGAATAGAAAGGATGGGAGACCCATATGCATTATAACTGCATAACAGACCCAACGCACAATAAAAAATGACCCTAACATCAAAAGATAACAAACTTCCAGCACAAATGGTGAAAACTTGTTCTGTATGAAGAGATTCTTCATTCACACCAGTGTTAGAAGTATTCAAATTAAATGTAAATTCATGTTGAGTATAATAAACCAAGAAAAAAATGAGGATACATAAGCAAAAATGTAGAATGAACTGTGCAAGAAGTTGTGTTGCAATTCTGTTGGTAGAGGGTCCTGCAACATGAGATTAAGTGCAAGTTTTCACAAAGTCCTGTATAAAGGTAAATATTAATTCTGGAATTGCAGGCTCGTTATCTCACTTTCTTTACAGAAGCTTGAGTATGTTATAATAAAATGATATGGAACACTCAAATCAACAGGACATGCGAGAATTACATGGAATTTTGCTTTGGATATGGCTGCTGATGAAATAGGTTTTTATCTTGAATGCGTTATAGGATCTTTTCATTATGTAGGTGACTGGCATATCAAGGAAAATGTAAAAGTGCCAAAACATCATTCAAACTTAAATTCCCGAAAGATTGTCCAATGCCAAAGCTTAGAACATCTATGTTGTCATGTCACACAATGGAACATTAAGATTGAATTACTCTTATATAAATAAGCTACAATTAACCATCAAATTAAAAGTTTACAGCACCATTCCTCCTTACAAAACAGGCATTTTTAAAATATACGAAGTTAAAAAAATGCATGCATGATTCACAAGAAATTAGAACTTTTAATACCATTTTTCATTGTTCACATCTTCACATACAATTTTGTAAACTATTTTCTCACATTTCTGTAAACATTTTGGAACATTAACTTCTTTTAGCCACTACTACACTGTACTGTTTTATTTGACTCCTACACTGTACTTATCCAAAATTATATGGTAATATTTTATCTTTAGATAGTATTTCATTGCAATGTCAAAATGTATTTCTGATGAATACTCACTTCCATACACAGAAATACTATTTTCCTTGCACATCTGGCTATGAAATTTGTATCTTACTAACCTTAAGGTAACTCTACGTTCACATGTTCAACATGAATTACACTGGTGCATGATGAAGTCATTATGCAAAAACAATGCCCTCCATTAATAGGAAGGTAATACAGTCTCCATGTATAGTAAATCATATAGCAAACACACAAAAAAACATTATAAAAAAAACTGATTCCTTGAAGGAAAGCGTGAACTAAAAACACAACGTAACACCATAAGCAGCAATCAAGAAGTGAATCTGGGCTAAGCTGCATAGAGGAAGTTAGCTTTGTTAGGAGCTGTGTCCCACTCCAACTGGAGAAGAGTTTTTGCATGCTCATTTTTATGCTATCATACATTTGCTTCATATGAAAAAAACCCATGAGAGAGAGTAGATGAGATAGTCAAGGTTGGTGGTACATATTTATGTAGTACAGAGGGTAGCATAAGTTAGGAAAAGTTATTCCGTGATTGAAGGTAAGATACTGTATCAGAATTAAAATATGTTCAGTCTTAGCATAAATATCAATATTCATATAGACTGAATCACCATATAATTCAAAATTTCATAGGAAAATATTTGGTGGAAATACCATTTATTAAACTTTTATGTGTACAACAAACTTGTAACATTTACCAAAAACATTCCAAATTTTATTAAAATACAGAAAGTAAATTTTCAAAAAAATCATAAATATGCATATGATGAACCAAAACTGCAAAAAAGTGGTGAGTTAAAAATAGAGCTAACTGTATTAAAAGATTTTTTCATGTTACTTTTTTCCATAAGTAATTGTATATTTAACTGTTTGTTAAGGATTAACAGGTGTTGGATAATAAAAATTTTGAGTAACCTACAAAAAAAATTAGTATTCAGTCACTGCGGTTGGTTGGCATTTATTGGTGCAAAGCAACTGAACTATCTGTGCTAATCAGCAAGTAAAAAAAATGCATAAAACTCAAATCCCTGTAAAATGTAAAAATCAGTCAAGATAAAATAATGGCCAATATTTGGATAACATCTTAAACAGAATTTTAATGGTCAATGGCCTTTAAAAATTTAAAAACAACTAAGTTGGTCAGTATCAGTACTGCTAATGACACTGTCCAACATCAGGAGTAAACCCATGATAAAAACATCTAAAATGTTGCCATCACTCATGGTCATAATGACACCACAACCTGGGCTATCGTGACTTGAGTGTCACAAATGCCACACACTGATGCATCAGCACCAAATGAAAAAAAAACAACGAGTTAAAAACTATGAAAACCATATAGCATCATCAAAACAACTTTCTCCTTCTGGTCCTTATGGAAACAAGATGGCCAGAGAACAAGAGAAAGTTTGATCTGGAAAAGCTTATTTTATTATGTTCTCACTCCAGGTTGATTGCCAACTGGTGTGGAGCCAAACCCTGAGTACAGGACCATACTCTATATGTAGAGTATGGCACAGCTGTGATAGCATCATACCAGACAGACTTAGCTGCAATGTCAGTGGGCTCATTCCTGAGAATACTGATGTGGCCTGGTATCCAGAAAAACTGGATATAAATGGATGATGAAAATAAACTGCTTAGTCCAGGTACAGTAGAGAGTTAAGCAAATTGGTACAAATTGTAAAATTCATGTACAACATAGCTTCTATGTGGTTTCAAGCAAGAGAAATGGAGTACAATTCAGCAGTGAGCTCAGAAACTGTAAAGGGGATCCTGTTTGCAACCACCAAACCACAACATACCATGGCAGAGTCACCTAATTTCAAACTATCCATGTAGATGGGAATTAAAGGATAGTTAGTAAGATGTTTAGCAAACAAAAGACAGTACTACCAATAAGGAGTATTTGCTTTCCTCAGATGCTAAAAAAAAAGTCACATTTGGGGATGGTAATAAGCCATAGTAGGATAAGCTGACCAGTGGGGACTGCAATGACAGCCACAGTTGAACCCAATTAAGCCAGCTGTACCTGGATATGAAAGCCAAAATGAACAATGGCAGACCATCTATTATGAAAAAGCATAGCCCACTGAGGAAGAAATAAAGAACCCCAGGTGGGCTGCTGTGGTAAGATCAAAGCTTTGAAGCATATAATTAAGAAAGTTGCAAGCAATGGATGTACAGAAGAGGTTCAAACTCTGGATAAGAGAATTGTGGAAAGTCCCCTTGCAGAGCCAAAGCCCCAGTAATGAATAGGGTCCAACATCTTTAAGGCCAAGGTACTGGCAGATCCATAGACCACAGTCCAGTTTTAATTGAATGAGGGCACAATAGATATTTAGAATGGAACATTGATCAACTCCCCAAGAGGTGGAAGAGAGGACATGGAGGATGTTCAGTGCCCTTGTGTCCTTGATATGTAAATGCTTGATGTATGGAATAAAGATCAACTTATAGTCAAAGATAAGCCCCATAAATTTTGTCTCCACCACAGGAATAACATCACCAAGACAGAACTCAGTACTAGGGTGAATACTCCATTGGTAATAAAAGTGCATGCAAATGGTTTTAGAGGGAAAAAAAGTAAAATCATTTGCTGTGGTTTATTTCAACAAACAATTGAGGGCAGTGTGAAGTTGCTGCTTATTACACTTCATGCTAAATGGCTGACACAAGATGTGGAAATTGTCAACATAGAGCTGTTTGCCAGTGATGGCATTATTCTTTAAACTGAAAAGTGCGACACCCAAGTCACAGTTCTGAGAGACTCCAAGTTCCTATAGGAAAGACCAGGAAAGCATCAAACACACACAGACTTAGAATTGCCAGTCCATTAAAAAACTTTTATCAAAAAGTGGATAAATGGCAATGCAACTCACATCAGTGGAAGTCTTACAAAATGCCATACTTTTACCTTGTAAGTCTTCCCAAAGTCAAAAAATACAGAAACAAAGATTTTTCACTTGAGAAAGGTTTCTCTGATCAACATATCAAGTCAAAATGGATGGTCTGTAGTGGAGCATTGTCACCAGACCCCACAGTTAGTGGTTGAGAGGAGGTTATTGATTCAACAAACCATGCAAAATGAGCATTAACCATCCTCTCTAAGGTCTTACAAAAACAGCTCGTCAAAGCAAGTAGACAGTAGTCTGAAGGAATCTTGGGATCCTTCCAAGGCTTAGAAAAGAGTAGGACAATAGCCTGGTGCTAGGCACCAGGAAAAACATTCTCCTGCCAGAGTTAATTGAAAGCAACCACAAGAATAACAAGATAGGCAAGAGAAAGAGGGAGCAGCTTCTTTCAGTGAATATCATCAGATCCAACCACTGTACTGCCAGAATAATGAAGAGTAAGTATGAGTTCCTCCAGTGTAAATGGGCAATTACTTGATGACCAAGAAGGTGGGTGATGAAACAGAAATGCCAGATGCACAATAAAAGCTTTCAACTGATAGTATTTGTAATACTCTGGTAATCGACAGCTTTATGGCCATATGAAAGCAAAATAATAGGGAGGAGTATGCTGCCTACTGACCTTGGAACTTGTGGTGGAAGAGATGCTAGTTGTAAATTTAATCCAAGATTTCTTCTGGTTTCGATGTCTTAACTGCCAAGTACGTGCACAGGCTCACTGAAAAATGATGCAGTTTGAAAGAGTGGGACACCTACAAAAGTATCCCAGGTCTGTTTTTGAGCCTCCTGTGCCACGTGGCAATTGGGATTCTACAATGGACAAGGATACCATGGAAAATGTGTTGAGGATTTAAGAATACACTGAGCAGCTGCCAGGACAATACAGTCAGTCACTGCTGTATTGCAGTCATCTACCCATAGCTTACAGACAATAGCAGGATAAAGTTCCAAGACAGCAGTGAAATAAAGGTCCACTTGGTCTGATCTTGATCCATTGTCTCTATAAATTATAGGAAAATGATCACTGCTCCATGGGTCACTTTCAACTCTTCAAGAAAAGTGAAAAGGAGCAGACAAAGAAATCAATAGAACTAAAATACTAACTAAGTGCATTAAAATAAGTAAACACCAGTACTGATGACAGAAAGGCTGTGATCTGAAAGCATTGATATTTATTCATCAACTCTCTTCACCATGGATGGCAAAATACTCTTCATGTGGTTTGAAAACGACTGTTGGAGGCAGAGAAATCTCTGTGCATTCCCCATGTAACAGTGACACAGAGTGAAGCAGCATATATCAGAGATGAAGTGGGAGACAATAACTTCTGAGTCTCTGGGTAGGAAATACTGTTCACAGTTTTTAGATGTTGTACCTCTTTCTCCTCCTCCCACTCAGGGTCAGACCAAATGTAAGAGAGGTGGAAACCATTACAGTTAACACGGCATGGTTCCAGTTTGCACTTGCAGATGCTGTGGTCTTTGCCACTACAATGAGCACACGTCAAAGAACCACAACATAATGTCTTAGAGAAAATGAACAGCTGATACTGCAAACAGTTCAGATAGCATGACTTGATGGTAGCAGGTAGACATGGCAATGTAAATCTCAAAATCAGAACAGTGGTAAGCAGCATTATTCTATTTTTACTAGTGGAGATTCAGTACACCACAAAAACACCTTGGCTGGATAAATTATTCTCAACAATAACTCCTCTTGAGGAATTCAAAATTGCATGAAAAATAACCTCAATGGATATATCCCCAATGGCCTTTACCTTCAGGACTTCAGTGAGTTGTGGTGTTGATGTTTCCACAAAAATGTCTCCAGAATGCAACTTCCTTATTGACTTGGGAAAACCAGCAAGCCCCTTTAATCCCTTAAGGATTTCTTAAATAATGAATACAAAATGAGAAATTTAGGTACAGAATCCGAATGTGATGGTGAATGTTGAGCAGTCATCAATATGTAGTTGTTTTCAGTTTTATCATCATTTTATTCATGGATTGCAGTATCCAAAGTAAAGAAAATACATTTCAGTTCCTACAGTCCCCTCCCACCATGAAGCCCTAAGAGGTGACATAGTGCACTGCCAAATAAGAACACTGCAGCAATGCCAGGGTTGCATGAGCACTATACCAAAACACCAGCATCAGACACAATGTCCATAACATCCACTGAAAATGTCCAACACTGATACTCAGTTGGCCCTAGCCCAAATGAACAAACCAATCCTGGGAGGGGTCACCCCAAAGTTACCTATCTATAGGAATTCAAGGTCAAAGTGGTGTGTTAGGATTGGACCCCTCAACTACCAGGATCTTCTCTTCCTCATCATGGGTCACCACACATGGCAAACACATGGGTGGAGGTTTCAATTTCAGGAGGTAAACTGAAAGTACAGAACCTACTCTGGGAGGTCTGCTCACCATGTATAGGAATCCACCTTGAGTAGCAGTCACTGCAACTGGTAATGGTTGGTCTTAGTGAAGAATCTGAAATTTGGAACACTTTGATTGAATGTTCTCTCTACAAGTCTGGTATGACAGTTGCTGAAGAAAGAAATCCTAGATGAAAACAGCAGCAACACTAAATCTAAGCCATTGAGAAAAAAAAGATAAAAATAAACTGTCGCTCCACTCATGGGTGACTGTTCATACTATGGACAATTCTTAGAGTGCTCACCATTGTATACAATTGCTTGTGTAGCAGCAAAGGTAACTATAATTGACATCTTTACTCTCCAGAATTATATTTCACAGATAACAAAAAAACTATAAAAAAAATTACTTATAAATTCTAAAAATTATGAAAGTAGATTAACAATAGAATTATAAAACAAACATGTAGTTAAACATATAATCAGAGTAACAGGACAAAGTTTAAAAAAGAGTAGTGGTAAAAATAAGATAGAGACAAAAACAGTAGTTGGGCTTGATATGTATATATTAATAATGAAAATAAAAATCATGAAAGCAGGTACAAGAAGAAAGAATACAATACAGAAAAAAAGTTCAAAACTAAATATTTTAAAACTGTTAGTAAAAACAAAAGTTCAGAATTAAAGATAGTAAAACTGAAGAAAAAGACATGGAAAAATGTGATAAAGTCAGGTGACCCAAAAACTGCAGAAAAATATTTTTTCTAATTTTTTCTAAATCAAGGTCTTGAGTGAAGTATAAAAATGCTTATAAACAATATTTTTAAGACTAAAGTTCCAGATGTCAAATTACAAAAGTTGAACATTATACATAAATATTATTTTGGTGAATAGCTCAAGACATCTTTCACATATAATACAGAGTTCAATTCAAACTTTTCCTTTACAGATATGAAGCTCAGAATTTATACAAAAAAATATGTTGTTATACTTGTGTTACACATTTCATAAAAAATACAAAAAAACGCAGAATAGTCAGTAAAATAAACCAATAAAACTACAATTATAAGAGCTTACTATACCAAGAACATTCCACACCTAAAAACTCAGCCCACATAAATGTGGTACACTCAGTGCAAAGAGAAAAAGTAACCTTACAAATAAAGATTTGTTTTGCTTTAATCAAAATAGTTTTCATAGATTAAAAAAGAACTTAACTATATCTTTAAAAATTGGTTTTCCTTTAAACTAAAAACATGGAAACTCCACAAACTACATGTTCATAATAATTTTACACTCATAGTATATTATAAAAAGTTACCCCTACAAAAATTATTAAAAATATTCCTACCAGTGTTTTTGGTGTTACTTCATCGTCAACATATGGAGTTTTTAAAAAATGCTGTAAAGAAGGTTTTCTAGAAGCCAAGTGTATTTTTCTAGATGAAGAATGAGCCACAGCTTTAAGATGTTGGGTGAAAGGAGTACTGCTAATAGGTTTTAGATGAATTAACTTGCGTACTAAAGTACGTGGAGTGTCATCATCACCCGAGTCACTCATTTCTTATCTAAAAAATGGTGAAATATCAACTTAAAATCTATTCACTCACAAAGAATAGAAAATACTTTTTATATAAGAATGCCACCCTTGTGGATCAGTAACCAAATAATTTTAATAAAATATAAATATAAATTACTATAAGTTAGAAGGGAGTTTTATGTGGAATTAAAAGTTCAAAAGTTGATATTTTCTTACACTGAAAATGTATTTCTGAGGCACTTACATCCTTTCACCCTTGATCACTGTCTACCCTCTAAGCAATGCTAAAGGAAATATTAGTTACCAGCACACCAGTCTTTATAATCCACTAGCTTTGCACCCTTTCTTAACAAACACATATCATGTAACTACTTTCCACCAATAGTATTGAATTACCTGTAACAGCACAGCTAGATCCCTCTCCTACTCCCATTCATTTTACAGATAATAGAATACAAACACCAGTTTCAGTGAAGAATGTGTGTATAAAAATGAAAAGTAGGTGCACACACACACAAAGAATATACCAAACAGAAAGTGGCCATACAAAATGAAAGAGTGTACTCAAGAATGAAAACAAAATCACTTGTGGGGTACTGCACTACATCTGGAAGAGGTATGCTCTTCACTCAGGAATGAAGAAATAATAAATAGGCAGGAAGATAGTACTTGCAACATTGTAAAAGTATTAAAATGCAAGGGGTTGCAATATATAACGATAAAAAGAAAATGTAATAACTGCTGAACCACATGGAACATATTATAGATATCCAAAAACCCCAAACATAAATAAACAGTGCTGAACTTCAAGCAATCAGAGATATGAAGAAGTGAGCAACAGCCATAACAGAATAAGCTCCCTGAACCAATGTGAAAGCAAAAAGTATGATCATTTGAACCCAGCATTACAAGATCTTGACATTTCCTTGACTCAACCATAAGAAAAGGGAAAGTTTTAATCAGTATTATGGGCAAAATAATAACTCACTCAACTATAACTGAAAAGTATAAACATCCTGTATCCAGAATCATGAAGATGACAAACAGTATTTGCTCAATCACAGGAACAAAGAGCAGATATCCCTCTGCTAGTATTATGAGGCAGATGAAGTCTCCTAAACCCAACTTTGGAAGCACAAAAGAACCTTCTGCAACTTAAATTAATGAGAAGAGAGGTGTCTACTGCACACAACTGTAGAAACAAAGCACTGACATCATAAACCCAAAATTCTAAGATGGATCTCATCTTAGTTTGCCCCATTTATTGTTTGATCATTGGTTTTACTGAGTATGGTCTGTCCAAACAGAAAACATCTGGGGGAAGAGCCAATAGGGAACAAAATTCACTCTCTTCTTGCCGAGTGGATAAACAAGTGTAATAATACTCTGGAGGAAGCCTCCACAGTTCATTACCCCAGTGACTGGGTGCTAAGAGTAGTAAAGACTCCCATACTCTACTAGAAGAAGAAAATGGAAGAACAAGGTGGTGGTAAGAAATCTAGACAAATGTCACACAGGACAGTAGAATGGGTGAATGCATTTCACAATTTCTTTTAAAAGCAGAATGAAATGAATACTATTAAGGTATCAAAGCACTGGCAGGAATGGGCAGCAATCCACTTTTACTTTAATAATGAAGTCCATAAACAAAGGTTCACCAAAGACACTCTTAATGGTTCCTGAAACATAGATATACATATATAAAAGTGCTCAGTGATCTTACAGAAACAGCCCATCAACTGTGAACATTATATAGTTACTGCAATTAGTGCAAGTTTGAAACAAAGCATACTTGACCAGGCAACACCCACCAAAGATTGGAATCCCATAATAAGTGGTAAAAAGAATATGTCCCACTGACTTTCCAAACCTTATCCCACATGACTTTGTAACTGGTAATAGAAGATATACTACTTGTGAACTTAATCAAAGATTCCTTTTGGCTCTGATGTCTTACCTGCCAAGTATGGATATGGGCCCACTGGAAAGCAATACAGTTTGAAAAAGTGGAATCCCTACTAAAGTTATACCAGGTCTATTTCAGAACATACTATAACTGCTGGCAGGCTGTAGACTACCATAGACAAGGATACAGTGGGAAACTTGTCAAGGTTCTAGGTACAGAATGAAGAGCTGCTTGAACAATGCAATCAGTTAAGTTTCCACACAGTCATTAAGAGATGGTAATGATAACATAATCAAGTTTCAAGAGAGACATGAAGCAGAAATAGTTAACCTAGTTCAACTTTCACCATAGCACTTGGATCAGGTGACTTCAATTACTACCAATTACTCTCAAAATGACAGGAAAATGCTCCATGGATCACTGTCAACCCTTCAAGAAAAACAAGAGAAAAGTCAAGGGGAGCAGACAGACAGACAAATGGTTGTAAAAAACTGACTAGGTACATTAAAATAAGTATAAGATGCAGTACTGAAGAGAGAAAGATTGTGAACTGAGAGCATACACTCCACAGAATTGCCACTCCCATCAATATCAACCTCATCTCAGATGGGATTATGTCCTGTAAAATCTTCCAGGATTAAAAATGGAGATGGCAACTGTTCAATGAAAGTACAAGTCTCTCCAAGTAATAAGTAGAAAAAATAAACAATGATAACATGAACCAAGGAAACACACCAAAGGCTTCCAATGGTGTAATAAATGGCATAGAGAAAGTGAGCACATGCTGGTAAACCAGCACCCCTACATGCACTCACCAATCACACAAACTGTTATTTTGGAATAAAGAAAACTGCTGAAAAGTGACTATCAGCAGGTTTCAGGAATATTTCCTGTAAGGAAAGACATATGGAATAGTAAGAATCAATTAAGGCCTTGATGTCATCCAAACAAGAATGGAAACCTCGACAGTTCCACTGTATCAAAGTATTTTTACCTAGGTGGAAAAGAACTGAGCAGAGAACCCATCTTTTTGTAACCACACCTTTGGTATTTATTAGGAGATCTGTAAACATCCATGAATCCTGCCCTGGACTGATAGGTCAGGTCTTTGTCAATGAACATAGGTTACAGAAACTAAGGGCATGAACTAATAATCATTCTGCATCTTTTAGCCAAAAAAGATAGACTCGAGCAGACACCAAAAGCCAGGGCCAGCAGTCACTAGAAAAAAGGTTATGGACAGAGACACAAGTAGACAATGACTTGACAACTCAATTGTCCACTTTGGTCAAAAGACTCTTCCCATGATGTGAAAAAGACTCTCACAGAGGTACAGAAAGCTGTGTCTATGTACTCACGGTAGTAGTGAAAAGAAGTATAGTAACGTTTGTCTGTGACAGAGTTGGAGACAAAAATTTTTAAGCTTCCAGATAAAAAATATTGTTAATCATTTTTAATTGTTGTTCTTCTAAGCCAGCTTAGAGCAAAATTGATTGTAAAAAGGTAGGGGGACCAGTAAGGTTCCAATTTGAATTCATAGGCATTGCTTCTTTTGCCACCACAACAAACACACAAACTATGACAAAATGCTTCTGAATGACTGAGCCACTGACACTGGAAACATCTGACAAGGTTGAAAATATATATGGCTGTTCATTACAGATAACCTGCCCTGATAGTGGTAGGTGGACATGGCAATAAAACTCAAAATAAGAGCACTGGTAGGCATCATAATTTTTTCTTCACAGGTGAAGATACATTGCATTGCAGAAACTCCTTGTTTAAAGAAGCCAGTGAGGATTCCCAGCTCAGGAATGTTTTTCAAATCCCTCTCAATAATAACTACTCATGAGAAATTCAAAGTAGCATGGGGAGAAACATTAATGTATATATTCTCAATGGTCTTCAAATTGGAAAAAAGTTCAGTGTATTTTGGAATAGATGTTACCACAAAAATCTCCAGAAAATGAAGCTTCTAAACTGACTATAGAAATGGCAAGCCCCACTAATCCCTTCTGAATAAAAAAGGGTGACATTTGCCCTAAAACTTTGTCTGGCAAAGAATGTAGGATGTATAAATGAGGTAAAGGTGCAGTATGGTATGGAGACTGCTATTAAGAGTTTTCAAGATGTGGTCATTTATCATTTAGCTGCTTTTTACAGTTTAACTTTTTGGATGATTTGAAAGATCCATAAGAAAAAGAGAAAGATTCAATACCTACTGACCCCACTTACTGTAGAATCCTACAAGGAGACACACTACAATTCCAAACAAGGACACTGCAGCAACACCAGAGTTTTGTGAGCACCATACCAAAACACCAGCATCAGAAACAATGTCCACAACACCCATTGAGAATGTCCAATAATGGTACTTGGTTGACCCTAACCTAGCAGGACCAGTTGATTGACCTGGGGAGGGGGGTGAGAAATACTCCAAAGCCACCCACAAACAAGAATTCAAGACCCAAGTGGTGAGTTAGGGCTGGATCCCTCAACCACCAAGATCCTTTCCTTCTCTTGACAGCAAATTCATGGATGGTCAATCAGATCCCAGAGGAAATAAACTGAAAAAGACAGCCTTCACTGGGGAGTACCCTCACCATATACAAGTATCCACTCCAAGAAAAAGTAAGTCAAGCTGATAAAAATGAAAGCCATCAAAGCATAATTATTGCAACTTCTCTAAAGTATTCTAAACAGTGTGCATTAGCAAGTTATAAGAGAAACAGGAGTTTAGATTATACAGATAGAAATATTGATATGATTCACTATATAAAGCAATCATTAGATCTCATTTCAAATGTTGTGTTCAGTTATAGTCAACTATTTAAGAAAAGATATTAAATTATTTAAAAAGAGAATTTAGAGGAGTGCTACTTGTAACATTCCAGATATTTAAAGGTTATCATATGAAGATAAAATAACTTGTTTTCACCAGAAAAAAGAACGGATTGAGAAATACGAATGAGCTTAAGGTTTTAATATAGTTAAAGTGTGAGGCTTTGAATTCATATTTCTTGTAAAATATTTTTATAAAATAATTTGCAAGCAAAATGCTTTCAAGGGCACAAGTTTGTCATATGAAAAACTCAACCAGAAATTCAGTTCTAGTGATATTAGTTACTTTTCATATTAAGTAATTTGTTTACAAGTGTGGCAAGAGTTGTAACATTGAAAAACTTAAATCACAACATGATTAAATATTTTAAAGATTAGGAGTGGATATACAAAAGGGGTCATCTACCTTTGGTTTGGAATAAATTAGTTGTAAAAAAAATTGGTCAGTCAAGAGTAATGGTCATTTACCGTTAAACTTTGCAGCTTAAACATTGAAAGTTAGAAGAGTAATACAGAAACATATAGTTAATATCTTGTGTCATGAAATTATATTTATTGAAATTAATTGATAATTTAGAATAAAATAATAATACTGAAATGTCATGACTAGTGTTTAAGACAAAGAAAATAAAACAATATGAACCTTATTCAAGATGTTGTTAGACTCAAGAGACCAGTTCGTAGCAAGTGTTCTAGGTAATACTGATCAAGTCTAGGGTAACTAGACACCTAAAAAAATGAAGAATAACATTTAAATATCTCTTGTTTGTTGTTGAAACAAATTAAAAATTCTCGTAATTTTCTGCATTATACGACCTGTATATATCTAGGCCTACCACATTACCAGTTTAATTCACTCCATTATATGATCTGTATAAATATAGCCCTATTTTATTAAAATTTTAAATGTACTCCATTATCTCACCTATAGAGATCTAGGTTTATTCTTTTACTAATTTAACTCATTCCATTACATGACCTGCATGGTAACCAGACAACTAAACAAACATGTTGCAAATCAGTAAGTTAAGTATGTTGCAAAGTTTTAAAAAAGTTTTATATCTCCCTAACATGTTCACATGTCTAAATGTTTTATGACCTCATTTTTTTAAGTGTCTGAAGGTCAATTTTCCACACTGACCACTGATAAGTTAAAAATAATTATAATAATATTATTATACTACTACAATGGAGAAGTTGATGAGGCACTCACTGTTACTAGTACTCACTATTACTAACAGTTTTAACACGTAAATACCTGGCTAGACTTAAGCTATTTATTATCACTAGCTATACAGTCATGGTTAAAACTTAAAATTCAACTTGTCGTCAATAAACACATACGTTAAATTAATAACACTATTGCTATTATTAGTAGCAATTACGTAACAGTAATCGTACTTGTGTACGAAAGCACATTATGATAAAAATAATAATAATTAATATTAATAGCAAATTTACAAACGACTTATAAAATACACCATAATTAAGTTGTTTTAATTTGCGAGACAGACGGAAGAAAAATCAATGCGGAGTCGAAAAAGATACAAAGTATTCAAAATAAAACAACTTCCTTATCATGCTTATAATCGTTGTTTGTCAAATCGCTGTTAGTACTAGTACTTACGAAGCGACATGATTTTTCTTTTAATAATTTAGCACATCAACCTGTGATGAGGGTCACAATATATCACCTATTTCTATGACAATATATAAAATATGATTATGCCGCATACCTATTTTGAAGATCTTGTATTAACACAATGCCAAAAACTGTAACCTAGCTTCGAAATCAATAAACAGGTCAAACCTTAAAATTCTTCTTAATATAATTCTTTTATCAACTATAAACTTAACCCTAAAAAATATGCAAAAGAAATTATTTACAAATAAACCGCCACTTCACAGTTAGAAACGCCATCTAGAAATTTAAGAATTTAAATATAAACCAACATATATGTATAAATCAAAATCCAACGAAAAATCACGCATGCTGAACTATACATTTTCACAATCAATGATGTCGAGAAAACCCATTTGAAGAGAAATATATGTGTAAAAACGGGTCGTTTGGGTAGAGAATTTTTTTTTTACGTAGAGGAGTGAACAACGTTTCGACCTTCTTCGATCATCGTCAGATTCAAACCTGATGAGTATTTTTTGCGTTTGTCCAGTTTTAGAAAATGTACTGTACAGTGTTCCCTCGCCACTTCGCGGGCTCGGCCGACCCCCACATATATATAAAATAATAAACATTAAATCTAAAATATAGCATTAAATACCATTAAAATACTAAAAAAATAAATATAATTAATAGTGTAAAGAAAAAAACAGGTATATTTTGAGATATAAACATATATTTGAGTTTATAACAGCGTAAAAATGGAAACAGAACCAACTGGAAAGGCTATAGATGTACGCATTGTGCGTCTGCGAAGGCTACGCGAGATCAGCTTCTTGGCGTAGCGATGTGCAAGACGGACTGTGATTGGTGCAGAAATGAAAGACGGCCAATGACAGCTACCCATTTTGATTGTCTTTCACCATTGCTACATGTCTTCAAAATGTTCATAAGGCATTGCAAGAGATGAAGCCCTGCACCTTTAATGCAAGCTGGAAGAAGTTGTGGCCTGAGGTTGTGCATAACGACAAGGGATTCACGCCTGAAGAAATCCAACACTCGGCTGTTCAAAAAGCTGTGCAATTAGCTTCGTTAATCAAAGATGAAGGATTTGCTGATATGACGAAGGAAGACGTAAATGAACTGATTGACTTTGAATCCGAACTACTCGCCGACCAAGACTTAGATGCACTGACGAAGTCTGCTACCGAGGAAGACGACGAAGAAGAAACAATCGAGCAAAGTGGATGGTCGTTAGAGCGGTTAGGTAAACTAATGAAACTAATTAACGAAGTGAAGGAGTGCTCACAGGAATGGGACAACGATATGGTTCGATCAGTACAATTTTGCAATAAAATAGAATAACTGATGACTCCTTATCAAATGATTTTCGATAGGCTAAAGAGGCAGAGGAAACAACTGCCAATAACAATGTTTTTTCAGCCGAGCAAGAAAGAAAGGGTACCGGTGGCAAGTACTGTTCCTGAAGTTGTAACGACCGACGAAGAAATTGGCGATTCATCTTCCACAGAAGAGGAAGTGGTGTCCTCCGAAAAGACACCACCTGCTGAAGATATGTAATTTTTAATTTTAAGGCTTAATATCTTAATAATTGTTCTTATTATTTCAGCAATAATGAACAGTATTGTAATGGAAGGATTAAATAGTTGTACAGGGAGGGTTTTAAAAGTCTAAGTGCACATAAATATATACGTAAAAATCGGGGATCCCACTTCGCGGAAAATCTCCTTTCGCGGGGGGTTTTGGAACGCATCTACCGCGATACATGAGGGAACACTGTATACGTAAAATATTTTCTAAACCCAAATAGGCCGCTTTAACGTGTATAGCACATTTTCTGAAACTGGACAAATGCATAAAAAAACGAATACTCAACATGTTAAAAGCTTAACAAATATGGCCACGATAATTTTCTCATCTGACAACCTTAAAAACGAAGTCAACAAATAAAAAATAACACTCAATAAACAGTTTATTTCTTTATTTTGTAGCTGTTCCTGGACTGTTAGCGTTACAATTCTAGACTTACAATATATAGATTTAAGGTTCTCTCTCCTGAGCTGAACAGAAGACAAACAGCCTACTGTACAGCTTTATTTGACAAAAAATATATATACATGTGTGTGTGTGTAAATAACAGCATTTCGTATTTAACAATTCATTTTTTCTCAGAATGATTTCAAAAGGAAAAGTGTGTGTGTGTGTGTCTTTTCCTATAGTAAAGCCACATCGAGCTGTGTGCTGAGCCCATCAATGGGAATCGACCCTTTGATTTTACTATTGTAAATCCATAGACTTACCGCTGTATCAACGGGATGCGTGAAAGGAATGAAAAGAAAGTTATGAGTAAAATGGATAATTCTGGGATATATGAAAATAAAAACGAGTCTATAAAATCTGTTTCAAATCTACGGGGATTAAGAGAGGTTCTCAATTTAAGTTAAACCCACATGTTTTACACTAAAAGTTTGTTTATTCTAACGCTAACTGCAAAAATAAAGTAAAAGTGATGTGGCTTACTTGTGTTTGTTTGCTTTGTTTTTTAAATTTTGCGCAAAGCTACTCGAGGGCTATCTGTGCTAGGCGTCCCTAACTTAACAGTGTAAGACTAAAGGAAAGGAAGCTGAGTGTAATAGTCGTAAAGAAATCCCACACTTACATAAACCAGAGCAAAACAAGCCCTTTTCTAATTACCTACAAATAATAAAAACAGAACTAAATTAGAGACAATGCTTTTGGATAAAACTTACCAATCAGAACTATCTCACAAGTAGATAAAACAGCATGCACCAAATGTTTAAGTGAGTGAATCATGGGGAATTGGTGAGCCTTTTTGAGTTGTAAGACATACCGCTAGGATAACCGAGAATTGTGGAGAAACATACGGGATAACAGAACTAATAAACGAATTACCAAACACACTTCCTTCTTTGTTTGTTTTCATACTACGTAAAATCTATCGCTTTTTCGAGTATTGGAAATCTTGAGAGCCCTACCACGTTTTTCCCATGATATCACAAACATCTCATTCAGGTGATGGCTGAAAAGTGATGAAGAACATTTGGCCGAAATCACAATTCACTGCAAGCAAGAGAAATATATTACTCTATTGGAATTTAAAGGTACAAAGGGGAACGATCTTGACCATTTTTTAAAATTGTTTCAGACAAGTGCCTGCCTGGAATGACTGAACTCTGGAACAGGCTGTATGATATCTGGTTCTATGTTTAGACAGTCAAGCTGTAGATCCGTCAAGCACATAAATGAAAGAAATTCTTGGACTGAATTGAGTTGTTAAATATGTACAAAACAAGATGGAGAAGGTGGCCTCATATAGATTTAAAATGGAAATTACTTTATGTACAACTTGAATAGATCAGAGCCACTAACTGATATGTTACATTTTAGTTACTATTATTGGTTATTAAGGAAGAATATTTTCAGTTGAAATTTGTTACCGGCCGCCAGTTGAAATTAATGAAAAACTCGGCACTAAGATAATTATAACCTCAGTAACAGGCAAATTCTATATCACTCTGTTGCGTCAAAACAAATGTGACATTTACACATCTCTTTTACAAGGACGTTTCTAATCACATAGAAAAACACTTTCCAAAGAATTCAGAAAATTTACCAGAAATTACCTGAGTATAGATATGCTCTTTTTGGATATGGAACTGCGAAATAAACATTTTTATTAGTTGCTACATGCAGTAATGCTTGAAAATAGAAATGTATTCGAAGTTAAACACACACACAAAAAAAACAAAGTTTAAAGGTGTGTCATTATATGTAAGTGTTCGTTGCCTTCGTTAATGAAAATTGGATCCTCACTGTAACAGTGGTAAGTCTTGGGATTTACAAAGCTAAAATCAGCCGTTCAATTACCCTCGGTAGACACAGCAGATAGCGCAATGTGGCTTTGCTATAAGAAACACACTCTGTGAAAAGTGGTTATTTTTATTTAAAGTTTCTTGTTTTATCAATCATTAAAAACTCTTTTGGTAATCTTTTTATAAATTGCATAATAAAAACCTCAAAATCCACTGTTCATCAAAGAAATGCCCCCCAGTGGCTCAGCGGTATGTCTGCGGACTTGCACCCTAAAATCCGGGTTTCGATACCCGTGGTGGGCAGAGCACAGATAGCCCATTGTGTAGCTTTGTGCTTGATTCAAAACAGCATCAAAGAAATAACAAAACATTACATATAAATGAATATTTTAGTCCCTGGTTTATTGGTTCAGCGGCAGTCCATGCAAAACAAGAAGTATCATAATTTACAGAAAAAGGCTGATCACTTTTAAAATAATTTAAAGCACCATAGTAATCATACGTTTTGCTTTTAAAAGTTTCTTTTTTGAGCGTGAACTTTTCTTTGGTTGTGTTGTGTGTTGTTGTTTTTCTTGTATTGTGCAGACAATTTTGATTGCTGATTGAACTATTTTAATAATATTAATATATTCGGGCATTTAATAATGCCTCCCAGTGACACAGTGGTATGCCTACGGACTTATACCTCTATTTCTTTGCTTGTTTTTTAATTTGGCGCAAAACTACACGAGAGCTATCTGCTCTAGCCATCCCTAATTTAGCAGAGTAAGTCCAGAGGAAAAGCAGTTAGTCATCATCGCCCACCACCAACTTTGGAGGCTACTATTTTATCAACGAATAGTGGGATTGACCTCACATAATAACTCCTCCACGGCTGAAACTGCAAGCATGCTTGATGTGACTGGGATTCGAGCCCTCAACCCTCACATTACGAGTAGATCACTTTAATTACGTGACCATGTCAGACCATTATATCGCTACAAACCTGGTTTCAATACCAATGTTGAGAAAAGCACAGTAGCCTTTTGTGTAGCTGTGTGTTTAATACCAAACGTCAACATATATTAACCCTTTATGAGGAAGCTGTTGTTGTTGTTTTTGAATTAGGCACAAAGCTACTCAATGGGCTATCTGTGCTCTGCCCACCACGGGTATCGAAACCCGGATTTTAGCGTGTAAGTCCGCAGACATACCGCTGAGCCACTGGGGGACTTATGAGGAAGCATAACGTCTGATCGTCCAAAGGGATTTAAATGGAATTTGTTTTTAATTTTGATCTAGTTAATTATTCTGAGAAATCACTGAATAACGACGTGTTTACCACCTAAAGACATTTCCTTAACATAGCATAAGAACTTCATTAGGAAAATAATATCAGCAGTATTTTGTTATTTAAAAATTAGAAAGTAAAAAGTGATGTTTACGTTATTATTTCAGAAAATTTCAATTTTGTACTGCATTGAGAGTACATAAGATGGCAGCCACCAGAGGAGAAGTTCTGCGGTTATATAAAAAACTATTAAGAGAGTCAGCTAGTTTTTCCAATTATATTTATAGGTACGCATTTTATTAATATTTTATTCATGTATCCATCTGATAAAATGAATACAAAAATATTTAAAGGTATGTTTTGTCTTAACGTTTTGTAACTGTTGCATTAAATTCGTTTATTTCTAAACGCAAAGCTACGTAATGGATAATCTGTGTAATGTCCTCCTTCAGTGTCGAAACCTGGTATTTAGCTTTTATAGCTAAATGTAAGCCTTCGGACTTAATATTGAGGCGCAGGGAAGGGATTGCACTGAACATAGTGGGCGCTTGACATGTTTTTACACCAATCTCAGTTGGCATATTTCTCAAGCTAATTTTCCACAAATTTAAGGATTCTGAAGAATAATTTTTACCTGAGTTGCATACGAATTTGTTTGGACCTAGTTAGTGAAAAGATATTTACTGAACCACTGACAACAGGCGGATATATGTGGACAGCATAAATGTGTGTGTGTTGAGTAAAAGTGAGGACCATTTTGCTGTAAGTTTACACAAGATTTTCTGATTTACATGTACTTTTATCGTTAGTTCGAGGTTTTCAAAGTGTAAGCCTCTCGGTATAAAGCTCTAAACTTTCATTTCACTTGTAGTACTAGATATATGCATGTTACTGTTATAATTTATGACCACACAGGACCTGTTGATTTGATTAAGCCATTTCAATGACAGTGAAAAACCATTAATTAAAAGTAAATAATTGAAAACCAGCCATTACCATTCAAATATTTATCAAGCCTATTATTAAAGTGATTTCATTTAATGCATTTGAAACAACCCTTTCCAGAGGTCAACCCAAATATCATCCCAGATGTCCACTGAACCTTTTCCAACAATTCAATGTCCCCTATTTCCTGTGGCCAAGCATATTAAGGCGTGTGACTCGTAATCTGAGGGTCACTAGTTCGGATTCCCATTGCACCAAACATGCTCGCCCTTTCAACTGTGGGGGCATTATAATGTGACAATCAATCCTACTATTTGTTGGTAAAAAAAAGTAGTCCCAGAGTTGGCAGTGGGTGGTGATAACTAGCTGTCTTTCCTCTAGTCTTGCACTACTAAATTAGGGACAGCTAGCTCAGATAGCCCTCGAGTTGCTTTGTGCGAAATTAAAAAAAAAAAATCTATTTCCTGCCACCAGCAATGACATATTGTTTGAATAGCTTAAGAGTCTGATCATCAAGAGCATCAAGAAACTTTTCTTTCATAGGGTTAATCCCATCAAACTTAAAGAAACAATTCAAATTGTGATGTTCTGCATTCATTACATCAGTTACAATTAAAATTTGTGTACCATTTATTTGTTTACCTCAATATATAGTCCAATTCTTATTGTAAATCAGTAGCATCCTCTTCACAACTAGCAACACTTCAAAAGTTTGTATTATGAGTAAGTTTAAATAATTTATTGATTATTCCATGATTCATGTTATTGATATTAAATCAAAAAGAATAGAGGTTTAAACACTGAGCTCTAAGGTACTCTACTTGTGGTATTAATCTAGTTTTACTAAATTCCATTTGTAATAACCCTCTTTTTCTTCTATCCAATGAGCCAACCTAGTTCACAGATCTACAGATATAACTTTTGTTAACAACCTTTTCATGTGGTAACTTTTCAGATACTTTCTAAAAATTAGATATCTAAAACCCACACACCCATAAGTAATAATTTTGTCAAAGGATGTCAAAAGACAAGTAAGAGAATATTTTTCTCTGAAAATTCAACAAAATTGTACAGTTTTTTTAAAAGTTATTTTGCAAAATTTCTTTTTTGAACTTTAAAAAATGTTTTCTTTTCTTGATAATTAACTAGTAAGCCTTTATTTATTACAACAATTTTATCACCTCCCTTTGAAAAACAAAAGTAACCTTAGCCAAGTTACAACTTTCTGTCATCTGTTTCCATTTAAGGACTTACAAAAATAATAGTAAATAGTTCACATATTTAATCCTCAGTCTTCAAAATCCTTAGGTAAATATTATTTGGCCCAAAAGCTTTATCAGTCTTTAAACTTTTAGAATTTTTCTTTAACAAACTCAGAATTAATATGGCTATCTGTGCAGCCTTGTTTCCATCTAGCAATTGTTGAAGGTAAAGAATAGTCTTAAAATTATTATTGGTAAAAATTAAAGAAAAATTATAATATAATAACTCAGCCATCCTATAATCACTGAATATTAACTTTTCTGTGACATTCCTAATATGTTTTACTTGGTATGTAGTATATCAGTTTGGCAATCACAAAGGCTCAACACAATATAACCAATATCCAAATAACTTCAAACTTATCTGTCAGGTCACTGCAAATTCTATGTTTAGAACAAATGAATTTGAACCTTCTATGGTTTATGTGTTTGAGTAGCAGAATGAAAAGGTTTGAAATACACTGAATTATCAGTGGTACCAGCTGTATGTAAAAAAAAGTGTTTTCAGTTTAAAATTATTAAACCTGTGAAGTACTTTACAGCAGTACTTTTAAAGGCCAGATGATTTTATTTTGTGACTATAGTTTTCACTTTGTTGATGAAGAAATTCTACAGATTGGTTTATTATGTGATTCAGAGCAAACTCTATCCTATTCACTGCACTAGGCATGTTCTTTTGTGTATTTTTGAATGTAACGTCCTTTGGTTCTAAATCATTTAACTGATTTGTTGTATAGAAGTTCTTCCATAGAAATGATGGTAACCTTGTTCTTCAGCCATGAGACAACCTTTGATATCATCACACGTAGATAACAGTAACCATTTCTAGTGATGAGAAAAGTTTAAATTGATCTATCAGTTCATATTATTTCATGGACTTTAAAAAGTTTTGATTGTGTTGCACTCTTTGTTTAACTAAGAGACAAAACTCTGAGCTGCTTATTCTACCAACCATGAAAAGTGATTCTTGAGCATTTCAGCAATGCTAAGAGCTGCTCACCAATAACATACAATAACGTACTATATTATTTAAGTTACATCACATTTTTAAGTATGAATGATGGTGTGATTAATTCCTCACAATTTAGTGTAGAATATCTTGTTTGGCATCAGCATTATTCATGCCTGTTCTCTCATTATTTGAAAAGAGTCAATGCTGACCTTTGCTTTCATGAACAGTTTTTCAAATGGGAGGCAGACAAACAATGAGAAACAGCATGGCTCATAATATACAGGGTGGTCGCTAGAAAAGCAGAAAATTTGAGGGTCAGATGAGATCATGAATAAAATGCGTGCTTACTCATTTCTATTTTGATTTCTTTACATCATGAATAAAATGCATGATTTTAATATCACGGACGACATTTTGAGCATCTATGAGTGTTATGTAACATATGCCTTTAAAAACTTTGTAAAAGTTATTCTTTGTAAAAATAAATAGCTGTTTGACAAATTCTCCGCTTTTCTAGCGACCACCCTGTTTATAAGATCAAATGGTTAGGAATTCAAATAGATGCTAAACATGTTATCTGAGGCATCTACCATTCTTGCCATTAAGTATGAACAAGTACATAATGCATTAATTCTATCAATTCTGTTAACAATCTAAACACCAATCTCATACTGTTTTTTTTTTTCAAAAGAAAAAGATTGTAGAGTATAAAACCTGTCCACATATGGCAATATTTCCATCATATGTATCATTCTGGAAACCTTTCTTAAAATTTAAATTATGGTAACTTGTATACATTATCTTGGATTTATTATAATTAAAGACCACCTGCTATTTTATTTTCCCAACTAACCAAATAATTTATAAACCAGCAGTATTATTAATACAGTCAGCAACATCATAGACTTTAACATTGTCAGCAAATTTAAGCCATTTATCGACCATTCTTTCATCTATATCATCAATATAGGTATAAATAAAAGCAAAGGTCTTAACACTTAACCCTTATTTACCCCAATTATGACATTAATCTGTTTGATGGAACTTCATTAATAAAATTCAACTGCTTTCTTTCATCTAGCCTTTTGTAATTATTCAATTTATATCCCACTCCTGTACAGATAAGGTTTTAAAAACTTGTGTAACATCTTGTTAATTTTACTTAAAATTCAGGCTCACCAAATCCACACTTTTACCTTCATCTGCATAATTACTAATATCTTTAAAAACTACCAAAAGATTAATAAAGCAAGATTTCTCCCTAGTGAAACAGTTTTGACTATCTAACAATATTTTAAATTGTCTGAATTTCCAAAGCTTTCTTTATGAAGTTTTTCAAAATATTACCATCACTGATGTAATACTAATAACCCTATAAATACCTAAAGAGTACATATCTTTCTTGGAAGAGGAATAACTTTAGCCAATTTCCAATCTTATTAATGTGACCACTTTTACAAGAACTTGTTAAAAAAAAAAAAAAAATATTAGCATGTGACTCACATATTCAGTCTTTAATATCCTACAAAAGTTTAGGGAAATATCTGGTTCAAGAGACTTGTATTTTAAATTTCATAAGTTTTTTCTTGACCCTGCATTATTCTTCTGTATAAATACTCCATGGTTACCTTTCCAAGATCGAGCAGACTCCATTATCACAATTGAAAGTATTTAAATAATAATTTAAAAAAAATATTATTTTGGAAAAAGACACTGACACCAAAAACATTTTTCTTTATTAATCAGTAAATGACCATTTAATATTACAACTTATTTTTTTTTATTTTTAATCATCTAAACTAATTGTAACAGTTTAACACAAAGTAGCTGAATACTGAAGTTATTAAGAACAGCAAACATGTATATGCTTCAATCTGTTGGTTCCAATATTACAAAATATTTGGGGGATGTAAAGATCCCAGAAGAATAATGCAGGGCTAACAAGCTCATAATTAATATGATCTTTGTGTTTGATCATTCTTACATCTAGCAGCTGCTTAGGATGTAAAATATTATTTAAATCTTTATTAATTGAAACTGAAACAAAAAATTAATTAATTTAGTCATATAATTCAGAAGGCTTTACTTGCATCTTAACATTTTGCTTACACTTGATGTACATAGAGAACACTCTGCTGTTAATATTTACATTTTCAGCCAGCCTTTCTCGTACACTTTTTTTATTGCTTTATATCCTCATTAACTAACTGTCTTGATCTTCTATAATCCTTGAAGTCTTCCTAGTAATCAATCTAAACTTAACTTTATGATGGTTTTCCTTACTTTTGTTCCTCATACTTTCTGTGGGGGTAACTGAGTGTTTTACTGACAACCATCCCTTTTTTTCCTATGAGGATCATGTTAATATTGTGTGTTTAAAAACTTGTATTAAAATTTTTTTGCTTGATTAGTTTTTAGAACTAATTCAGTTGCCCAGTTCACAATAGATAGTTCTTGTCATGCCTCTTCAGAATTTGTTTTTTTCATTTCAGTATTGGAAATTAATGTTAATTTTGAAAGCATTGTTCCTAGACTAATGGATGAAGATAGCCATCCTAAACAGTTTCAAACACTATTCTTTCACATGATCTGACTCTAACATTTTAAAATATCAATGAATGAGAAGTATTTTAAATTATTTGTATATATTTATTTATTATAAAAAACTACCTAAAAGCCTGAAGTTTTTTATCAGAAGAACATAGAATTCTTTTCTTTCTCTGTAGTTCCAATAATCTGTCCAAGTAAATGGTGTTTTTGCCTTCTTAGTTCCTGCAACCTGACTGTAAGATTTTTGCCTTTCTGAAAAATGTCCTTCAAATCCCAAAATGTCGAGTAATTTTACTTTTCAAGCTACTGAGTAGGAATATGTGTGTTCTAAATTTATGGATAATGGGAATCTTGAATTAAGTTTATCTTATGAAAGGCTACTAAATGTATATTTTTGTTTCATGTATTTGTTACTTGGAAATGTTGTCAATTAGTATATTTAAAATATTTTTTACAAATAACAGAAACCATTTTCATACAGGTTATTATGTTATTATAAATTGAATTGTTTTTACTTGTCATAAATGAGAGTGTCAGAGATTCATTTAGTTTTTCTTAAAAATATAAGTCAAAAACTTGATGAGAAACATATTATGTAAACATGAAAACGACCTGTTTAGTAAGTGAAAGATATAAAATTACTTGATTATTTTTTGCATTTTTATGTGAATTTCAGAATGTATGCTGTTAGAAGGATAAAGGATGCTTTCAGGGAAAACATGGGTGAAAGTGATCCTGGAAAAATCAAAGACTTCATCATGTATGGAGTACACAATCTTGAAATTATTAAGAGACAGGTAAGAGCTCATTTCTTTGATTAATAAAAAATTCATAAAGACTTAATTGAAAACTTTCATTTAAACAACACTTCATCAAGGAAATTATTAATTTTGGAATACAGGAAACTATCTGCTAAAAATCAACTTGGTAATAAGTATAGCGAATTAAATATACCGTTCTTATGTTTATGCCAAGAAAGATTGGATTGCTTTGTTTTGTGAGTTGGTTTCCCTTACTATTGACTAAATTTTCAGTTGTACACCCCAGCTCATCCAAATACATATAAGAAGCGAGGAATACAAAATAACTGCTTTAATTAAAATGTATTAATAGAAAATTTAAAGTGTTAAAAGTAGATACAGTTTGAACTATTAAACATTCTACTTGATAATGTAAATGAAAGTAACTGAAGAAAGAAAGAGTAAAGTGTATCTTTCTTATACCTGAGAAGACATTCATCTAATCTTGATTTTTTTTGTATTATTATTATGTATGTGTTGTAAAAATACATCACTGAAGTCAGTTTGCTATTATTGATTCGCTTGATGATGACTTTGTATTGCTGATTTATCCAGAATAAAGTACTATCGATTAAAATTTGTTCAGATACACTGAAGAATTACATTTTTTGCATATTTATTTTCCAACTGGAAACTGGATGTCTCAGGTAAAGAAAGATTTTAAAAAATCTAATTATTCAAGAGCTACATTCGCAATTACTAATAATTTTTAAATAATAAGAAATCTGTAAAGCAGGGCCTTTATAATTTTGAAACTTTTATAAAAATATGTTTGCCAAGATTTAATCATTTTTCCATAAAACTAAATTTATAGAGAAGGATATTCTTTCTTTGTGTCTCCTCATCAGATTTTTTTTTTATTACTTGTATTTTCTAGTTTTTACTTCTTTTATGCTATTGACTTAACCAGATATTTTTCCTACCATATCTGATATCTCAAATTCAAATTTTATAAAATCCTTTAAACTTAATTACATATTTTAAATAAATTTTGAGATATGTTTCTGGTGGGGTTTGTCTCTCTGTGGAAATGGTCTTACCTATTTCCATCATTTATTTATTTCAGAACAGACATATGACTAAAGCATAAAACACATTTTAAAATTGTTTTTAAGAATTTTAAATTACTTTCAGGAAGATTTTTCAGTTAGATTATTTTTTTACACTTGAAAAATTAGATAACTTTCCCTGCAAATATCTTGCGTATTATTAAAATATTCCCTGTGAAATAAAATATTTTCTAAGTATTATATTTGTGTCTAATTTTTTTTTAAATATTTCTAATGTGACATGCATATTGTATCTTGGTGATCCTGATGTCTAACTCTTAATCAAATTATTTGTAGAATTATTCAAAGAAATGAACACAAGATCTATGTTGTTATCCTGCCTTCTAAATTATTCCCTGTGAAATAAAATATTTTCTAAGTATTATATTTGTGTCTAATTTATTTTTAAATATTTCCAATGTGACATGCATATTGTATCTTGGTGATCCTGATGTCTAACTCTTCTTAATCAAATTATTTGTAGAATTATTCAAAGAAATGAACACAAGATCTATGTTGTTATCCTGCCTTCTAAGTTATTTCATTTATTGATTAAACAAAAAAGAAACTTTCATAATTTTCAATAGTGCTTGATACTTTGTTAAACATGTCTTTCAGCATGCCTAACATTAACATTCCTTTATCACAATTTTCATCAAATTTCTATGCCTGATTACCTTTAACACCTTATTAAAATGATCTGATAGTTTTGAATTTGTCAGTAAGTAATCTCTTTTCTGATATTATGGTAGATTTTATTCCAGTTTTTCAACACAACAAAGCTACCAATATAAAAGAGAAGTAGTTTTGTCACAAGTACTGCTAATCTCTCCATAAAATAGATGGTTACTACTGAAAACTTTTTGAACATTTGCCAAGCTTTTAAATAAAATGCCCATTCTTATACACAGTAAAATGTTCTGTGCTAGTCTTTGATGTAATTAATATTAGACTCTACACACTTCCACCAACAGGAGGGTGACGCATCTTCCTTGTGCAGTACATCTCTTGAACACTTTGTACTTAGAACTCATTGTTTCTTCAGCATTGCGGTGTTTAGTCATGTTACATTATGGATTACAGAAGTTTTGCACTTATTATTTTCAACTTTTTGTTAAATTTAAAGTGTTATCATTCATCGCTTCATTGTTGAGAAGAAAAATGTGCATTTTAAAAAACTAATTTGAGTTAGCACTTTTAACACAAATTATTATTTTTACAGCTTTTCATCAATGTAGTTTTGAAGGTCTTGAATATTACTTTTCATATTCAGGTTTATGGAATCTTTTCAGTAGGAGTTGTTTCATCTTCAAAGAGCAACATAGTGACTGAAGTTATTCTGATGGTGAGAAGTGCAACCACCAGTGGTGCATCATGTGGTTTGTTCTGTTCTACAGTTGTTATCTTTGACTTGGGACTTAAGGCTTTCTGCTTCTGTGACTCTTGTTGATCCTGCTCTTCTCATAGCATGTCTCTGTTTTTGGTTTTTCTATCTCTGATGAGGAACAAGTAACACTCACTTTTACCTTTCATTGTTCTGATAACTTGGGTGTGTGACATTTGTTTTTCATATTCCAATTACTTCTGCTCATTCTCAGTCAAGCTTTTTGCATGCCCCTCACCTCATAAGATTTTCTTTCCCTTTCTTCTCTCCTGCCTCACAATCTGAGGGTTGATGGTCACTGAAGATCTTTATTCAGCTGTGTGAGCATTATAATGTAATGATCAGTCTTACTCTTTGTAAAATAATAGCCCAAGAGGTGGCAGAGGGTAATTTTGACTAACTATCACTGCTGAATTAGGGATGTAATGCAGATAGTACAGGTATATCTTTGTGGGAAACTTAAAATATAACCATCCAATTAGATCTTCTTGCACCTTATTGTTGCGTTATTGTAGATTTTTCTATATTCTTCTTTATGTTCACTCCCTCTTTTTATACCCTCTCCAGTGTGGCCTGTGTTTAGAATTCTTCATCATTTCTAATGCTCTTATCCCTTAAATCTCCTTTTTTTCTCTCTCCTTGTGAGTTTTTTTATACTTTTACTCGTTTCTCCTCATTTCATATGTTGTCCTTTGTTTACTCACCTTATTAGCTTGTTACTCATTTAATTCTTTACTGCTGAGGCTTTGTATTGTTATGTTCACAGCTTTATAGAAGAAGTTTGCACTAATCTGTTCATTTTTTTCTTCATTTGTTTCCCAGTTCACTTGATTCTTTGTTTCTGAGATTTCCTGATCTAGATGCCTTATTTTGCTTATCCCAGATTATCCCTCAAAAAACTCCATTTGTCACTTTCCCTTCAGACAATTTTTGGGGCATTCTTTACTCTTTGATCCATTCTTGATGTCCCTCATCCTAAGAGGCCAGTTATTATGTTGTTTAGTGATTATTTGTTGTTAGAACCACCCCTCAACTCTTGTCCTGCCAGAGCTTGATTCACATTTGACACTCATGCAGTTACTTTGCAGGAAACCATTGAGTCGCACGTTTTTCTCTTGAGAACTTACTTTGTCTAACTAGTTTCACACCTCTTTGTTTTTAACCAAGTTCTGAGGGCTTTTGCATGGGGAATACACTCCTTTGGTATGCCTTTCCACCACTATATAAATATTTGACATCTCCTAGGAGGAGGCATCATATGCTAGTTCTCCCTTGTTTGAGTCATTTGGTCAGGCTCTTAAATCAATATTGACTCCTATTAGTCAAGAAGAATATATGAATATATATCACCTAATTGTAGATAAGTTCAATTTACTTTACATTTCTGAGATATGAAGCTTGTGGTTCTGAAGGCTCTTGTATTTCCTTTTTGTTTTACACAAGGTTTTGTCCCTTTTGGGATCTCTTGAGTATCTCATATCCCTTTTTCTTTTGTATACATATTTTTGTGTCCCATGCAGAGTATTCTTATAGATCAGTGAAATATATCTTGAAATATCTCCATATTTTGTAATTTCTAGACTTTTGTCTCTTTACCTCCCATTGTTGTGATCATTCAAATTTCAGTGCATACTGGATAGGGTGGAGTTCTGGATATCATATTTTTTTATGTTTGGTGTCACATGGAGTGATTTTTCCACATTGATACTCTTTAAGTATGGGCAGTTCAACATGCCTGCTACCATCCTTTGTTACAACTGTCTGGATCCTGTTTTGATTTATTTGGACAGCTCCACTGTAATTTCTTACATCATCTGCTAGGGAGGCACTTTTTCATGAGACCACTGCTTTCTGATTCTTGAGCTCCGCTTTTATGGTTGTGAAAACAACACCTGAATTTATTAGCAGAACATCTGCTTTACCTAGACTGCATCCTTCTGATAGAGTGGTCCATACTCTGATGTTTTTTGTAGATTTGGTTCCACTTTGGGAGTCAGTGATGTATTTTTCCTTTATATTAAGCTTCAATTTCCAGTCTTTATAGCTCTGATAATATTTCTCTTCGGTTAACATTGATCAACCTTCTTTCTGCATGTCTATCCTTTTATTTAACATTTTCCCAGGGTTATTTTTAATTCACAGTGCACTTTGTTAGGTTCTTCTCATTGCCAATTATTAGCTAACTGAATTGTCACTTCCACTTGTACTACTTTTGTGATTCTTGAGTGTCTATATCTTCTATCTTGAAGGCCTTTTATTTCAACCTGAGGCATTCATTTTTTCACCATGATGTTCCACACTATATTCATTTGTGGCTTTTGTCCTCTTTTAATTAAGACAGGCAGGTTTTAAGTACAGGTTAATTTGTTTTTTGCTTGCTCTTGTTGGGCATTTGCATTTCCATTTATTACTGCAAGTGGATAACTTATTGATAGTGGTTTATTCACTACTCCATTCTTCAGATCATCAGATTCTTCCTCATGTTTGGCTCATTCATATACTTGATTGCCAGTTACTATCTATCTTTGTTAAGAATCATCCATCATTTTTTCTGATTATTATTTTTTTCTTCTCTGGCTCTTATGAACATCTTCCAGACCTTTCTAATTAATTGTCCTTTTAGTCTGATTCATTTTTGAACTGGAACCACTGTTTAACTGTCAGTGCTTTTACATGTCCTTCATTCAACTAATTGACTACCTCTTCCCTGTATCATCTCTCTCTAAGGATGTATGTACTTCTTGTTTATGGGAAGTATCACCCTGATGTTTTTTGCATAGATGTCTTCTGCACTCTTTATTACATGGACAGGTTCATTTTACTCTCAGACTATCCTCCCTCACCAAGACTTGGCTTGATTGGATGTTTCATTACTATATCATTTTACTTTACTAGTTAACTTCTTCATCTTGACTCTCATGGTCTTAGGTCTCATCACAGGTCTGGTCCATTAATCTAGAATTTGAAAATAGTGTCAAACATGTTTTAGTTTAATAAAAACAAGCCAAACCATTCCGGAATGTTTTTTTTTAATTGATCCATGTCAAGGTGTTCATCTGACTCAAGTAGCAGGTGTTAACTATGAATGGTATGTTTACAGAAAATATTCTTAAAATAATTTTCTGTGAATTATTTTTCAATACCAACAGTAAATAACAAATTACCAGACATCATGGCCTTTTAGCCATTCTCCCTAAAGAAATGTATAAAACTAATAACTAAATCCAGGTATTATCCCCAAATATTCATTAGCTCTTTACTTGAAGTCCTGTAGAGCTATAGCCTCTACCATTAAAGAGTAATTTGTTCTACAGATTTAGTATCCTATTAGAAAAATAAAACTGTCTGACTAGACAAATACCTAGACTTTTTTATATTTCACTTCTGTGATCTCTTGTTAGAAATCTTAACAGTTCATTTCAAATTTTGATTTCTTCAGTTTGATCACCTGTGATCCTTCTCATTTCAAGATAGACAGAACAATTTAATGGATTAGAGGTCTTAACCTGTCGTTATATGATAATCCATCCATGCCTAAACTCATTCTAGCAGCTCTCAACAAAGTCTTTCATACAAACTCAACAAGCTGCCTAAGATAATGGAAATAAAACAGCATATAAATACTTCCAAAGAAGCGTAAATAATGAATTTTACAACAAAAACATGTTGAATCATGAAAGTTTCAAATTGTCATAAATTGAATTTGATCTGTATTTATAGTGTATCTATAGCTCATTAGATGTTTTTTTTTTTTTTTAAGTACTATAGAATATTGAAATTAATTTATGACATCTTTATTTTCTCAAACTACAGTACAGGTTATTTATTAAATAATTTTATTTTTATTTTAATTGCTTTCAGTGTAAAACATAAAAATAATATGGTTTCAGATTTTATAATTCAATCACTGATGTTGTGGTATTAGTTTTACAATCCTGGTTTAATATATTTATGTACTTTCCTGATTTAGAAAATACTTGTATGAGGAGAAAAAAAAAGAAACCTGAAATAATTGTCAAATTACTTTTGAAATTATTTGAGCATCTATTATTCATACATAAAATTGAAGTTTGTGGAATTGCATTCACCTTAAACTATCATTATGACATTGTTTACAAATAATAGTATGATTCTCACTTGTTATTTACATATTTTTGACCTGGCTTTTTATCTTGTATACTATATAAAGCTCAGTTCAGGCTCAAAATATTATATATTTAAGTGGAATTTTGATATATAACAACATTTCTATAAATTATTTAATTTATTAATATCTGTTGAAGATGAGCTTTTCATATTTTAGTGTTAAGACACAGAAGCAAATGATTGAAACTTGTGATAAGGTTTCAAGTACCAATCAAGGTAATTAAAACATTTCACAGTTTAAGTCTTACATCAGAGGCAATTGAATAATGAATTACATATTTTCCAAAAGTTAAATAATTTATAAATTGTAATGCTTTTTTTTTTTTCAGGTTGTCATTAGTCAGCTCTACAAGACACAGGAGTTAATTGTAGAAGCCTGTAAGAAGCAATCAAATGATCAAAAGACCTAAATTTAGTACTGTGTATAATGTAAATTAAAGGAACATTCTCAAAGACTCAGGGTTTTTGTTGAAGCAATATTTTTCTTGAAACTGAGTAAAGCATTTCTCAGAGTAACAAGAAAAACAAAGTTGGAATTGGCAGATCAGAAGCCATTTTTGCTAAGTTTTCATCAAAGTTCTGGCTTCAGTTAAAACTGAGATAACTTTAGTGTAATTTCATTGTTAGTGAAGAGTTTTGGCTGCGTAATAACAATGTTTACTGTTGTGCTTCAATTTTTTGTTTTTATTGTCACATTCATTTGGTATGTAATAAACAATAGTATTTGTGTTATACACTTAAATATACTTTGTGATTTTTGTGTTAGGCATCATATTTCTGTAGTTTGTATTGATATAAATGAATAATAAAAAAAATATGTATACTTGAAGTAAAATATATTTTGTGTTTATTCACCATGATCCTATGCTGCTTTTACATCTAAAAGTATCCTTTTTTGATATGAATGGTATGTCGTGTTGAAATTCAATTGGAGTTTCCTCACTTAAACACAAAAATGTAAAAGTTTAACCACTAGATGGCATTACTTCTAAAATATTTAATGTTCTGTCAATAGCAAGAGGGAAAACATTCTTAATTCTATTATGTTTACATATGTATACTTTATATATGCTTTCATATAATTCAAATTGAAACGAAGTAAATTATTTTTCACATGTATGTTTGATTACGTGTGAAATAAAATGACTTTTAGATATTATTAATGACTTATGTTTTTAAAAAGTACTAGGAGTTCACGTTTCTTCATAAAAACATATTTGAACTATAGCTCAGAACATAGTTGCATAAGTGATATAACACAAAAAAAGCACACTTGTGTAATTATTTTAAAGTTATTTGTACACTAATCAAATTAAGGACGTGATTCACTTATACATTTAAAATCTTTAAAGGTGCGACGTTTTGGCGTTGACAAAGTATTTCATTTGTTTAAAAACATTATAAAAGAATCTGCATGCAAATGTCTGTAAATTGGACTAAATTATATACATATGTATATATTGTAATTTAATTAGTTGGTTCTACGTAGGTTAAAATAATTTCTCTGACCAAATTTCACCATACTGTTTTTTTTAAAAAAACAGAGGATTGCTGTTGTTGTTGTTTTGATTTAAGCACAAAGCTACACAATGGGCTATCTGTGCTCTGCCCACCACGGGTATCGAAACCCGGATTTTAGCGTGTAAGTCCGCAGACATACCGCTGAGCCACTGGGGGCCAGAGGATTGCTAGAATGAAATTCTACAATTTTTAAGTATAAAAATACATGCTAATTGGGTAATTATTCTGAATATATAAGTCTCTTTTTATGTATTGAAATCGTGGTCTTGGTCTGTGGTAGAGCTATAGATATCAGAGTTGCAAATTACATTCGAATTCATGCAATATAAAATATTTCTTGCGCAATAAGCTGAAGGTGCATTTGGGTGTTGACTGAAAGGGTGCTGTTGACTAGGTGCTTTCCATCTGATAAATAGCTCCAAATTAAGGATGATGGAATTTGAATTAAATAAAAATACCTTAATGCAATGTTTTATCATTCATTTATATTTTTATTCAATATATAACTTAATATCACACACATGTAAGTGTGTATGAATAAATATATATATATATATATAAAGAACTACAATGTATTTTTTTTTTTGCTAGAATACCTGATTGTTTACATAGAACGTCATTTTATGCAATCCCTTAACGCCAAGAAGAAACAATATGATCCAAACATTGAGACCGTGCATGTGTTACAGGAGTGACTGTCATATTCCACTGTTTGGGCTGACAAGAATTGGTTGTAAATGATGTTGACTAGTTGACTTCCTTCTTATCCATCACTTCAAAATTATGACTGCCTGACTCTTGGTGTGAAATTCAAAACACTTGTTTAGTAGTACGCTGAATTAATTCGTTATTCTATTGAGATCAGTCACGTAGGCGGGGTGTGCTTTTTACTAATTGCCACTGTCTAGTGAGCAATTCTAAATTACTCATGGTGTTAGTCGGACCTTACACATTTTTATACGCAGTTTTCAGATTGAAATACGATTTTTTCCGTTAATAAAGTATAAAAACAGGTTTTCTTTGACAATTTCTTTTTACCCCCAGTGGCATAGCAAAGTGTCTGCAAATTTAAAACGCTAGTTTTATTTTACTTAAACACTTAAGTCTAGCTCTTTATTTTAACCATTTCTGAAGCAAAATATCTCTAACATCTTTTTACATGAATGCTCATCGCCCGTAATATTGTACCAGATATGAAACGCTTGTAACAGTACATTGAAAAATGTACTAAATATTTCCTGGAATACCAGATGGGCCCGGCATGGCCTAGCGCGTTAAGGCGTGCGCTTCGTAATCTGAGGGTCGCGCCGAACATGCTCGCCCTCCCAGCCGTGGGGGCGTTATAATGTGACGGTCAATCCCACTATTCGTTTGTAAAAGAGGAGCCCAAGAGTTGGCGGTGGGTGGTGATGACTAGCTGCCTTCCCTCTAGTCTTACACTGCTAAATTAGGGACGGCTAGCACAGATAGCCCTCGAGTAGCTTTGTGCGAAATTCCAAAACAAACAAATAAAGAATACCAGATGACGTCACTCAACTCCCTTTATGTAACACTCATTCGATTACACCAGTATTTTTATTGGTAGATTATTTATTGATTGGTATTGGCTTTACATTAAATGCTGTATTGTACGCTTATCTCACATGTGATCGCTGACGGTTTACTGGTAACCTTCTTGCCGATGGAGATAAATGATTTTAGCGGCCGCTAAAAACCTTGGGCCAGAATCGTAAGATGAGGCGGTAAATTCCTACAGCTTATACCACAAACTACTTTCAAAGAGAGGCCAGGTGGATTAAGACTTTCGACTCGTAAACTGTGGGTCGCGGGTTTAAATCCCCGTCGCACCAAACATGCTCACATTTTCAGCTAGGGGCGTTATAATGTGGCGGTCAGTTTTAGTATTCGATGGTAAAAGAGTAGCCCAAAAGATGGCGGTGGATGGTGATGACTATCTGCCTTCCCTCTAATCTTACACGACGAAATTAGGAACGGCTAGCGCAGATAGCCCTCGTGTTGCTTCAGGCGAATTCAGAAAAAACAAAGAGACAAGCCTTCAAATATCTTTTCAGTTATTGTGATTCAATCTAACCAATAATCTGTGGCACCACATGGAGTCAATTCCATCCACATACCACGTTCTTAAGAAACGTCGACTTCTCAATAAGGGTTCCATCAAAAGCCGGTTGGATATTCTTTCAGCATCAAACTAGATGAAGCCCACTGGATTATCTCAGGAATTTCCATCAAGTCATCTAACTACATAAAGATTATCACAACCTCACAAGAAGCCCAAAAACACACCCCGACTTTTGGAATTTCCTACCATTAACATCATTTTGTAACAGAAAAGCCAAACCGAAAACCTCCCCACTGTCTAGCCCAACCATTGACCAGCATTCTCAGTCATTCCCGATCAACACTCGTGATGCCTCCACAATGACCGATAACATCACAACAACCACCCAGCCCAAACCAAACCTTACAAGAGAAAAAAGAAACGACACAGATGAAGCAGCTTATTGAACTGCCCCATCAAAGACACCACTGTGCCAACATATTCAACTCAACATCAACACCCACCTCATGTCAGCACTATGACCCATCATCCAACTCGTAAAACTCTCTTCTAACAGATACCTCGGCTGACTCACTTCTTCTTTCATCTCCACTCAACTATTGACAATGAAGATATTACCCAGGACAGATCTTTCCAAAAATAACCCACAACTTTCAACAGTCCTCTTATAAAAACTAGCTTCTCTTCATGTTAAGGTTACATCTGATGGCCCCTTTCCTTCTTCGTCATCAGTCAAGTTCATTAGACCTAAATATCTTCCATCGACCTGAGGAACCATAAGTCATTGGTTTTGTGGTGACTGTCCCTGGTTTTCTCTCTGTTTTTGATTGTTACGGAACTATCAATCATCAATGTGCCCATTAAAATTTTCAGGTCGTTTTTTTCTTATCATGCAGCCATTGCATATTATGATAATCGTGAGTTTTGCTGAAAATTCCCGATTTCGTTTAACTATATGCTTGAGTTTAGAGTTTCACCAACTGCTTGTTGTAAAATTTGGCACGTCTTGCCTGTAATATATTATCTGTATTGCTAACATTGTCTCATTTAAGTGCCTCTCGTTGACACAGCGGTATGTCTTCGGACTTAGAACGTTATAAACTGGATTTCAATACCCGTGGTGAGCAGAGTACAGATAGCCCATTGTTTAGCTTTATGCTCATCAATAGCAGTTGGCAAAAGAAGTAAAATAAAAAGTTAATATTTGTGTATCTGTTTTGTTATTATTAATTTGTTATGTTACTTTGCATGTTATGTTTTTAATGAAAGAAATGAAGACAACGTGTAGTATACAGTGCTCATCTTACTTTGCTGAATCATCAATTTTTAGCAAAATTGCTTTATTAGATATTCTGATTTTTTTGTACATAAGTATTTTAATGTTGACTATAAGAATGCCACATTTCTTGAAGATACATAAATTGTATCGTTTAGGACGATGTATGAATAATATCATATCGCTGTATCATCACACCTTAACAGCGATGTATCCTATAGTTATCTTATAAATGACACATGTTGAAATAGAGAAATTTGGTTCGCGCATTTAGTTTAATAGAAAATGAAATGGATAAATTAAGATAAAACGTGAAATATAACAATCTGCAGCTTACACCAATTTTACAACAAATTTTAGACCCAACTGATTTTTAATGCTTTACAAGCTATCGGCACGTAAATGGTAACTTCTAAAATAATGTTATTCATTCTCTACAATTACAATATTTAAGTTGAAATGAATCTATCAATAATATTTTTAATAGCTGCAATAACAAAGAATATTCAAGGCTTAAGAAGGAGAAATATCTGAGATTAATCGACCCATGTCTCATTACGAACAAACTATTGTCAGCGTTTTCCTCTTTAGCTCTGCCGGCTTTGTAATGTTTAGTACGAGAGATTTAATTGATGTTCCATTTTGCAAAGTTAAAATTCATTTCAATTTAAATACTATTTATCGCATTTAAAAAAATATGAAAAACATTTACAATTAACATTGAGTCTTTTTTTAATTCCTACATACAGCACGACGTTCCAACGACTTAACTGAATAGCAACAGTTTCATTTTAGACGTAATGAGAATTTATAAAATACGCTCTGCTCAACTTTTGGTTTAAATAAGTCTATCCTCTAAGAAAAGGGTAAAACAGTAAAGTAATAGGTCAGATCTGTGCATCTATATAAGCTGCATGCGACTTATGCTTAAGTTCGCGTTGGAGATAACTCAGATTTTTCACAGCTTTATAAAGTATGATTTTGTACTGTGTATTATCTTGTGCTAGAAACTTTATTATACGTATTTGAAACAATAAATATAGCTGCCCTCTTCTTTAAAAAAAGCAATACTTGGATTACAAGAAAACCAATTATATGTACATTTTATAGTTCAGTCTATTTCCGAACTCACAGGTTTGGTTTAGTTTGTTTCGAATTTCGCGCAAAGCTACAGGAGGGCTATCTGCACTAGCCGTCTCTAATTTTGCAGTGTGAAAGACTAGAGGGAAGGCAGCTAGTCATCACCACTCATCGTCAACTCTTGAACTTCTTATTTACCAACGAATAGTGGGATTGACTGCGACGTTATAGCGCCCCACGGCTGAAAAGACGAGCATGTTTGGTGGGACGGGGATCAAACTAGCGAACTCTTAGGAATCTTGGAAAAGTAAACTGCATAAAACTGGTAACACATCTTTGCTTACAAACTAATTCTATCTTTAAACTAACTTTGAATGCGGCTTACTGACAAAACTAAGATTTCTAAGACTCTAAGAATAATACAAGAGGGGGGAAGTTTGAAGTGAATCTGTAACTCTTGGTTATTGTGAAACTTTGTAAAACAGATACACGAAGGTATTAAACCGATGACAGCAACATATAATACCATCAACAACTCTCCACAGCAGAGACAAAATAATAACTTTATAACAAACAGTTTATGGGAGCTATATTTAAATGCAAAAGGTGCACTAGTTCGTTTGTTTTATAACAAAACCACATTGGGCTATCTGCTGTTTTCGCCTCACATTTAATGTTTCAATTCTATAAACTTACCAATATTCTACCAGGGGAAAGCTGCAACACAATAATGAACAATTTTATTTAACAAAGTAAAAGCAAACACATTTGGGGTCACTTATTCATAGTTATATATAGAGACTTTCATTGATAGTCTTCAAATGATCAACATAAGACTTTAAAAAAACAAACTTGACTTTAGAAAACAACAACAATTACACATATTAATGTGTTCGTCATGCTTTATTGTTTTAGGAGTTATAAACTCCTAAAATATTTTTGATTTCTTTAATGAAATATCAACATTTTCTTATTGAGTGCAGCAAACTTTTAATATTAAAAGAAACATTTACATAAAGTGATTCAAAAACAGGGAATGCTAGAAAATCATAATGTTAAAACATCACAGTATTTGTGTTTTGGTTAATTAAACATCTAGTGTTTAAAGGAATTATACGCTATTATAAGTAAATTAATCACAGCATAAGTTCGTATGTTTAAATTTTATGTATAAAACGTAAACATTTGAAACATCTTATCTCAAGTATAAATTAGTGACATGTGAGCAAATATTAACATGATTTGTGCATTTATCTACTCTTATGACGACATTGTATATCTCACTAAAGCTTCTTTGAAGTTCAAGGGCATTAGAATGTTATTGACATCAACCAGTTTGAAAAACAAGATGTATCGTTAGCTGAATTACAACATGCCCTTTTATTGGTGATTAGCTGTTATAACATTTTGTAGGAATCATAAAATACATTTATGCATATTTAGATATTGCAGGCAATGTACGCTTTTAACTGAATAGCTTCTGTAACGGATTTACTATTACGTATTTATTTTAATATCAATGTTTGTTTTAGTTAAAAATGTATTTAGAAGTTCATGTAACTTGTAGTTGTAAATATGAGTTGTGAAATATCTACCTATTCTCTGAATTTGTTAAAGATTCTCGAATGTAATAATCAACAATATGTGTTTTACATTGTAGCCAAGAGAAATTTCTGGAACGTGGTCTTAAAGTTTGTAAACCAACGTACAAAGAGACAGTTATATATTATTGGTCTGCTACTCATAGTATACTGTATTGTTTGTTTGTTTTTGGAATTTCGCACAAAGCTACTCGAGGGCAATCTGTGCTAGCCGTCCCTAATTTATCAGTGTAAGACTAGAGGGAAGGCAACTAGTCATCACCACCCACCGCCAACTCTTGGGCTACTCTTTTACCAACGAATAGTGGGATTGACCGTTAAATTATACCGCCCCCACGGCTGTGAGGGCGAGCATGTTTGGCGCGACTCGGGCGAGAACACGCGACCCTCAGATTATGAACGCGCTAGGCCATGCCGGACCCTAGTATACTGTAAATCTCTTTGCTATAACTGTGATAAACGCTAATTAGTCGGTAAACTACAGACATTCGTCCAGGAACGTTCATAGATCTTGAACATTTCAAACCGTTTGACTTCAGTAATTTAGTTTCGGATCTCAATATTTCTACGAAGACATCTATAACTTCAACAGAAAAACTTACATGTGAAGAAGCTAGCTAGCTTGCCGTCAAATGAAGTATATCTTTCTATCAACATAGAATTAATTCGCTCATCATGAACCGTCGATAAAAGATTCAGATCCAGACCATATAGAAGGCTCAATATTGTTTTTAATTTTCATAACTTTTACATATAAAATCATTATATGTAATATCCGTTATGGTAAATTTTATTGTTATTTATATGTTAAAATATATTTGGGATAAGAAAAATCGTGTGTATCAATCATGTTGACAAATATCATAAATTTGGTACATATCGACATGTATTTAACATCTAAATTTAAATTCAAGTTTCCGGCTATCTGAGATCGCTATACATGATTTACGTAACATAATAAATTGGAAACTCGTCCGGGTAGATTATAGTACGCGAAACTTCCAACTTATTTTTCATATTATATATCTTAATGTCAATTAGCTGTTTGAGGTGATTGTAACTCTTTTTTTTTTCAACAAACATCATTAACGCTATAAGTTCCTGATTTTAAAATGTTCAAAGAAGTAAGCGAAATGAATCAATGTTGAACAGTTGAGCTTTCAGTGGGAACTATTTTCTTGATATCAGAAAATTTCAGTCGACGAAAAGGAACATTCACTGAGTAAATAATTCAATTAAAATATTATCAAAAAGAGAGTACAGCTAGTCTTCAAGTACATCACACCTGATTTATCCATTGTTACGCTGTTTTGTTTGTGACATGGTTTCAGTATAGGCAGACATTTATATTTATTTAGTAGTTACTGTTGATGTATAATTAGTTCTAGTCCATGCTTTTCTAGCATGTTATCATAAAGTGAAACATTTTACATGTTCAGGATAATGCATTTTGACTTTTTACTTATTAATGTTTTGACGATTGCTATCATTGGGCAGATTCTGTTTTACTATTTGGGGGATTAACGAAAAGGAAAGCTTTATAAGATTCCTGATAAATAAGCCTAACTCACAAGTGTCATAAAATTAAACTGTCTCTTAAACATCTAGTATCCCATTGTTTAAGAGCATATGTTTTTCGCCCTGAATTATTTCGATGTCATATACCATATTACTCTTTTATTAACACTGTTAAATATAAGTAAATATCACCTTCTCTTTGATAACATATACTGAGCATTTCTTGTGGTACTGCGGTTTCGTTTATACCTCTTAAGTTCTAAACTGGGAATGGTTGCACCCGAACTCTATGTTATTTGACCTGGCTGTTATTCCATAGATCGTATAAAGGATTGCTCGGGCTTAAAATACTAAATACTCGAGTAAAAATTGAAACACAAGGAGACGTGTTAGAAAAATTGTTGTTTTCCTAATGTTTTCAAGATGAGCTGTTCGTACTCATTTGAGTTAAGACACTAAAATAGATGACTGAAACACTATAGGTGTTGTAATTACTAGGCAATAAGACAGTAATTCATGCATATGTTATATATGTAAGTAACATTTTTGAATAAAGATTAAAATATAGGTGGAGTACTCCACCACTGGACAGAAGTTATGTAAATTCATGATTAATGAAAGGTTACTTTAGGACATCAAAAGTTTCTTAACACGAAATTATAAAAAAAATGCCCATAAAAACTCCAAATACGCACATATCTCTACATGAACCAAACAAACTTTCATGCCGAATTTTATGAAGAGCCATCAACAGTGAGCGAAGTAGTAAAAATAACGCCCATAAACACCAAAAAACTGGAAAACTTGTATGTATTTCCATATGAATCCAACCTTCATGCAAAATTTGGTAAAGATCCATTTACACAATGCGGGTAGATACTTGGACATACAATAAAGTACTATTATATTTATACAGGTCCGTCTGAATAATGAAAAGTGTAACTGTGGCGTAAATTGGACATTTGTAAAACACGTTATTGTTCACCAGCAGGTCTGATATTTGTGATAAAAACAACGTATACTGCATTTTTTTTACATTTTGTTTTTAATTTGTCAATTTCTGACTCAAAACTGTGTAGAAATGACGTCATTATAATTTTTATAACTTTATAATATTTTCATGCTTGAAAAAATAGTCTTATTTTACCACTACTTGCAGTTACTCAGAAGTACACAAAATGAAGACATTAAGACGAATATGAAAAAGCATGTACAATTTACCTGATTTTTCTCAATAATTTAAGGCTTATTAGATTCTAATACTTTGCCAGCTTTCAAAGTGCAAATCGTGACATTTCAAATACTGTTGTTGAGTCTGCATACTGACAACATTTAAATGAATATCTATTTATAAATAATGATTTTTTTATAGCCGAAAGAACGAAAGTATGTTTAAGGGCTGAAAAGGGGGAAAATGTAAGCTTACCCACGTCAACCCACGTCTTATTATAATCTAATCTTTTTTTGGGTTTTATCCCGACTTCTAAAGCCTAGCATGCCACTCGGCTTCTAATTTGCGGGTTCAAATTCCCGTCACACCAAACATGCTCGCACTTTCAGATATCTCTCGTGCAGTTTAGCACGAAATTAAAAACAAAAGTTAGCTTTACCGACTTGATAATATTAAGTATCAGTGATGCCATTAAGACTAAAATAACTTTAAGTTAAATGTCATTGTATAGAAAAATATTATTGGGACTTAGACATCATTCTTAATAGTTCTTCTTACAAACAAGTCAAAGGCCTATATTGTTTTCCATTCAATCGTCAATATCTATTCTTTGAAACAAAACTTCATCACTTTTAGCCGCGTCATAACGGCTCATAGAATGGCTTTGTGTTGTTGTTTTTCTCAAGTACAGACGTTCAGTTCATACCTCCGTCATCTCTTAATCAAGTTGAAATCTAATTACAGCTTGAGACTTAGGATGTCAAAACCTCTCAATTGATGTATTTGACCACGCCCAAGGTCTCACAGATTAATTTACTCCAATCTAGCTTAAAATAATTTCAAGTGCCGCTATTACAGGGCCCGGCATGGCCAAGCGTGTTAAGCCGTGCGACTGGTAATTTGAGGGTCGCGGGTTCGCATCTCTGTCGCGCCAAACATGCTCACCCTTTCAGCCGTTGGGGCGTTATAATGTAACGTTCAATCCCACTATTCGTTGGTAAAAGAGTAGCCCAAGAGTTGGTGGTGAGTGGTGGTGACTAGCTGTCTTCTCTCTAATATTACACTGCCAAATTAGGGAAGGCTAGAATAGATAGCCCTCAAGTAGCTTTGTGAGAAATTCAAAACAAACGAACACTACTACAGAGAATACCCTTTTGTTTTTTATATTAAAGATAATCAAAAGAATAAAAATACTTTGTGCTTAACTCTTAAATAAATGCATAAATATATATCTCCAACAAGAAAAAGTTGAAAAAAAACGAACACGTCAGCTCTCGGTACTGTCAGAAAGCGTGAAGTCATATTTAAGTTCTAATGGGCGATATAACCACGACTTTACACATGCTTAATATAATTTGCTTTTGTGATCCACATTATCTTGTACAACAAAATTTTCTATGTGAATTTAACTTGTAGATTTATCTTCTTAATTCTGAAAATACGATAACGTATTTATAAAACAAACAACACTCATTTATACTTAATATAGTTCAGTCTATTTCCAAAGCCAAGAGACGGTTTGTGATAATTAATATAGTTGTGGTACACGTGTTTAAGTCGTGAAAACGTCGTGCACCTATGCCATCACTAAAAGTGGAAGTGAGCAAAAGTTTCCAGAAATAAACAATAAAATAAATAGATGCCAAATTACTTGTGCAAAGTTTGAAAGTGTAAAAGGATCTTTTGGCCTGTGTTTCTAGTTCAACAGAAAAGATATTTTAGTTTTGTGGCACGATCCTGCAAGTTGTTAATTAGCGTGTATGATTACACTTTCAACTCAACGTGTGTACAAAGATGTTACGCGTTTGACACTTTCTGTTAGATTTTACTAAAACAAACATTCTCCCAGTGGTACAGCGGCATGTCTGAGGATTCACATTGCTATAATCCAGATTTCGATTCTATTTGTAGGGTGAGCACAGATAGCCCATTGTGTAGATTTGTGCTTAATTCCAAATAATCAATCAATCTTATACATACGTAAGTGTACAAGAACAAGAATGTACTAAAAGTGGGTTGTAATTTAAGATTGCCTAACCTACGTATTCTACGTAATAACTGCTGGAACTTTTGATTGGTTTAGTTGCTTTTCCACACTATATAAAGTGTCATTGTTAGAAAAAGTTGCTGTTAATATATCCTGAAATGTCTTTTCATGGTAAAAGTCTTATTGAAAAGTAATTATATATATCTAATAGTACAGCTATTTAATACTTCAAATACTCTTGTTAATGTTGAAAATTATGGGTTCGATTTCCAAATTAATTCTGTAGTATTTAAAACACAACTGGAACAAAGGCTTATGGAGTCCGCTGCGAATTTTGGAGGGAAGTCCTCAGTATTGAGCTGCATAGATAACTCAAATACCGGTCAGTACTATTTATTAACTACAGTTTGAGAAATGCGGCCTGGCATGGCCTAGCGCATTAAGGCGTGCACTTCGTAATCTGAGGATCGCAGGTTCACGCCCAAGTCGCGCCAAACATGCTCGCCCTCCCAGCCGTGGGGGCGTTATAATGTTACGATCAATCCCACTTTTCGTTGGTAAAAGAGTAGCCCAAGAGTTGGCGGTGGGTGGTGATGACTAGCTGCCTTCCATCTAGTCTTACACTGCTAAATTAGGGACGGCTAGCACAGATAGCCCTCGAGTAGCTTTGTGCGAAATTCCAAAACAAACAAATAAACAAACTTGAGAAATACACAAATATAAACAATTCAAAAATAATATATAAATCGCTTATTTCAGTATTCCTTATAAATATGATGTAATGGCATCAGATGCTTTGCAAAATGGCCGAGCACATATTTATGCAAGAACAAGCTGTAAGAATTTGTCATTGGAAGTTTACAAAAGTTAGAAAAGTCATTGTTACCATAGTGACAGTTACAAACACGTTTTTCAATGACACTTCTAGTTTTTGATGAGTATTTTCTTTATTTTTTTTTCTTGTCTGGAGGAAAGGACAGTTCCATTTATTTGTTCATCACAATTTTTCCTTATGGTTCGAAGGTTACATTCTGATTTTCCATTCTGATTTAATTACACATCCTTCTAGTAAGTTTGTTTCATTTATTAGAAAGTAATTTGTTTTTTTCCGAATGTTTTTTGATGTATTGTTGAAACAAATTGTTAAATATAAGACATCAGTCGGTATATTGTGATGATTTTCTGTCAGAAATGCCATAAATGTTAACACATTCTTATAATTTTTCAATTCCAGTTTGCTTTGTAAGAGCCAGGAATTGTAGCATATGAAAAATCTGTTTTAGGGCATTAAATTGAAGTTACATGATTTTTTTTCTACCCAGAACACCGCTTGTGTCATTTTATAGGACAGTTTCATCTTTCACGCTTTCTCTCGCACAACTGAAAAAAGCCAGTAGAAAAACAAAGCGTGCTTATCTTTGACTTCCGTAAATAAGAATAAGAACTGATAAAACATACAATAAATATTTAATATAATCCCTAGGTAATCTGTTTATAAATAACAGCGTTCAGCAGTGTTTTTTCAATCAGTTTGTAATTTATACAGCTCGCAGTTCCACCAATAATATTTTTTTGTCATTTCTAGAGTCCTTTGAAAAAGAACATGCATGAAACAATGGGCATATCATATCTAATTACTTTGTTTTTCAGTGCATTTTACTACTTTTTACTGACAGTTACAAACACTGAAATTTTTAAGACTCTACAAATAATTCTGTATCACTGTATACAAAACAAAAACCCATTCATAACAGTAATCTCCTCAAAACGTCATCACAACACTTACGAAAACTGAAATCACATGGAAAAAAGAACCACTTTGGACCAAACAACGTATCGAATCTGTATAAAAACAGCGGCACGAAAATAGACTTGGCCTGGCCTGGCCAAGTGACTCGTAACAAGGCACTTGACTCGTAATCTGAGGGTTGCGGGTTCGAATCTCCGTCGCACCAAACATACCCACCCCTTCAGCTGTGGAAGCGTTACAATGTAAAGGTCAATCCCACTATTAATTGGTAAAAGAGTAGCCCAAGAGTTAACGGTGGGTGGTGATGACTAAATGCCCTCCCTCTACTCTTACACTGCTAAATTAAGGACGACTAGTGCAGATAGCTCTCGTGTAGCTTTTGCTCGAAATTAAAAAAAAACAACGAATTTTTGTCGTCGACGAAGCAAAACATAAATTCGGGATTACTTACACGTAGTGATTTGCGTAGGGTTTTCATGAAGTCTTTAAAGATTAACGAAAAACAAAAACGCTTTCAGGAAGTAAACTTGTTTTCTTTTAAATAAGTTATTACACTGTAACAGCTCATTTGTATAAGTTACGTAGTGACTCACTGGCGTTGTTTTTATTCAAGGTTTAAATACGTCATTTAATTCAAAATAAAAGTCAAGTTATATTTAGTTTCTTCAATTTCGTAGTTTCCTTACTAACTATCTTAGTTTCATTATCATTATGCTGAGCTAACAAGCAGCGTATATCAAAAAACTGGATTTAACGAGGCCTAATGGTCAGTATAATAGGCTGTTAAAGTAAAGTCCAAGGTTCCAACATTTCCATTAATCTCTTTCAGCATTTTTAGTTCTAAGGATGTTATATATACGATAGTCAATCCTGCTTAAAAGTAGCTGTATAGAAGATGTTTGTTGGCTGGTTGCCCGTCCTTTACTTTGAAATTCTAAATTAGGAGTAACTATGTCTGAACATAATGAAAATAACAGTTCACCACCAATAAGATCTTTCATCACTTCTTACCTTCATATTTTCTTACCTTCTCCATTTTCCTACCTGTTTTATTATAGATTTAGTACATTTTTCATTACAACATCGTCATTCTCACTTTTGGAATCTCCAGTTTTCTCCACAACCTGTTTATAACCAGAATCATGATAAATAAGTATGAAATGTTAAGTATTACAATTTGATATCGGACTAATTTCCGATCTATTACGTTACGTACGTTACATATTACGATTTTAAATAGCCGGACATTTTTAGTTTACTTCAGAAGTTAATTGAATGTCGACATGCAATAAATTTATGACATTTGCCAACCAGATTCATGAACGCAGTTTTCTTTCTTATCACAAATATATTTTAATATACAAACAACAATACAATTCATTACAATGATTATTAAAAATAATGAATTATATACAGAGGTTTCACAAAATTACAATCACTACAGAGTCTTCCATCTGGTGTGGAAGTGAATATTTTATCGACGATGAGCGAATTAATTCTTTGTTTATACACAGGTAGACTTATCTTGACGGGAAGCTTTTTCCGCTTACGTTATACAATATATTCATAGATATATTATTGTCCGAAGTTAATTCACTAAAATTAAACTGTTTTAAATATTCGAGATCTTTGAACGTTCCTGAACAAATGTCTGTAGCTTACCGGCTAATAAGTGTTTATCACAGTTATAGCATAGAGATTTGTTTGATTGTTTGTTTGTTTTGGAATTTCGCACAAAGCTACTCGAGGGCTATCTGTGCTAGCCGTCCCTAATTTAGCAGTGTAAGACTAGAGGGAAGGCAGCTAGTCATCACCACCCACCGCCAACTCTTGGGCTACTCTTTTACCAACGAAAAGTGGGATTGATTGTCACATAATACGTCCCCACGGCTGGGAGGGCGAGCATGTTAAGCACGACGTGGGCGCGAACCCGCGACCCTCGTATTACGAGTCGCACGCCTTACGAGCTTGGCCATGCCAGGCCTCTAGAGATTTACAGCACACTAACTGTAGCCAACCAACAATATATAATTGTCTCTTTGTGTATCGGTTTACAAACGTTAAGACCAGGTTACAGAAATTTCACTTGGCTACAATGTAAAACACATATTGTTGATTATTACATTGGAGAATTTAGAGAATTGGTAGACATTTCACGACTCATATTTACAACTATAAGTTACATGAACTTCTAAATACATTTTTAACTAAAACAAACATCGATATTAAAATAAATACGTAATAGTAAATCTGTTGCAGAAGCTATTCAGTTAAAAGCGTACATTGCCTGCAATATCTAAATATACATAAATGTATTTTATGATTCCTACAAAATGTTATAACAGCTAATCACCAATAAAAGGGCATGTGGTAATTCAGCTAACGATACATCTTGTTTTTCAAACTGGTTGATGTCAATAACATTCTGATGCCCTTGAACTTCGAAGAAGCTTTAGTGAGATATACAATGTCGTCATAAGAGTAGATAAATGCACAAATCATGTTAATATTTGCTCACATGTCACTAATTTATATTTGAGATAAGATTTTTCAAATGTTTACGTTTTATACATAAAATTTAAACATACAAACTTATGCTGTGGTTAATTTACTTATAATAGCGTATAGTTCCTTTTGAACACTAGAAGTTTAATTAACCAATCTATAAATACTGTTATGTTTTAACATTACGATTTCCTAAAATTCCTTGTTTTTGAATCAGTTTACGTAAATGTTTCTTTTAATATTAAAAGTTTTCTGCATTTAATAAGAAAATGTAATATTTAACTGAAGAAATACAAAATATCAAAATTATTTTTCTGTGTTAAGCTATTATTTATAACTCCTAGAATAGTGAAGTATGATTTATACATTAATGAGTGTACTTATTTTTAAAGACAAGTTTATTTCTTTAAATTCTGATCTGGAACTGAATCTTTATCAACATTCACGGAGAATGGATTAATTCTTTGTTGATATACACGTACACTTCTTTTGTTGGCTTGCTAGCTTGAAGCATACGTAAGTTTTTTACCGATGACAACATCTAATGTCCTTGTAGAAATATTAACGTCCAAAGTTAATTCACAGAAGTTAAACGGTTTCTAATGTTCGAAATCTCTAAAGTTCCAAATCAAATACCTGTAGTTTTCTGATTAATAACTGTTTATCATGGTTATAGATTCCGAGATCTGTAGTACGAGTATACTAACTGCAGTGAAACAACAATATTATTAAACTATCTCTTCGCGTGGTGCAATGGGTACCTTTATCTTACACTCGAGAATTTTCTACAAATTTAGAGAACAGGTAGGACCTCCGCAATACACACTTAACAATATATATTACATGCACATCTAAGTATATATTTAACTAAAATAAATATCAGTATTAAAATCAAATATAATAGTAAATCCGTTACAGAAATAAATACTCATAGAAACATTTTTTCTTAAAAACTATTGAAAATAAATAACCTAACAACACAGAGTACTGTATGTTAATTGCTGAAGGTTATGTCTACTTTGCAGAAAATATTTAAATATTTTTAAATTCATATATCATACTTCATCGTTTTATTTGATTGAAAAATAATAATACATTCAATGGTTTAATGTGAAAAAATGTATTTGATACCTCAGTTTATTTATTGAAACATTAGCATTTTATTATTAAATGCACAAAACAGTTTATATTAAAGGAAACAGTTACATATAATTGTTCCACACTTGAAGATCACAATAGTAAATATATCTCATTGTTTGTCTATTGGTTCAATAATTATCTTCCACTGTATGAAAGGACTCTGAGGTGTGATAATCATAATACACATTCACATGATTAAGACACAAACCAGTTCGAAAAAAAAAGTTTTGTGAGCTGAGTTATCACATGCTATTTTATTGATTCTTTTATAGTTATATTTATGTTAATTAGCTATATGACGTACTTGTAAATATTTTTTTCAACAGACATCATTAACATTGTAAGTTCCTGATCGAAAAATGTTCAAAAAAATAAGCGAAATGAATCAACGTTGAACAGTTAAAAGCTTTTAGTGGGAATAGTTTTCTTGATAACAGGAAATTTCAGTCGATGAAAAGGAACACCCATTAAGTAAATAATTCAGCTAGTTCAAATTAAGATGTCATCAAAAAAGGGATACTGCTAGATTTTTCACTATATCACACCTTATTTAACCATTGTTATAAATATGCTGGTTTTGTTTGTGATTTTGATACCTAAGTTTACGTGGTTTCAATAAAGGTAGGTATTTATATTTATTAAGGAGTTTTAGTCTATGCTTTTCCAGTATGTTATTATTAAAAGAAGCGTTATACGTATTTAGGACAATGTATTTAGATTTTGTATATATTAAGAATGTTGTAAAATGAGTTATGTTTTATCATGCAGCGAAAACAAAGGAATAAACAGTTTTTTAACGAAAGGGAAAGCTTTTTATTCCTTCTACAAGAGATAAGCCTAACCCACAAGTAACATTCAACTGTCTTTTTATAAGTTAGTTTTTGATTGTTTTTGAATTGGGCCTGGCATGGCCGAGCGCGTTAAGGCGTGCACTCGTAATCCGAGGGTCGCGGGTTCGCGCCCGCGTCGCGCTAAACATGCTCGCCCTCCCAGCCGTGGGGGTGTATAATATGACGGTCAATCCCACTATTTGTTGGTAAAAGAGTAGCTCAAGAGTTGGCGGTGGGTGGTGATGACTAGCTGCCTTCCCTCTAGTCTTACACTGCTAAATTAGGGACGGCTAGCACAGATAGCCCTCGAGTAGCTTTGTGCGAAATTCCAAAACAAACAAACCTGTCTTTCCAGGTAGAATTGAAATTATAATTTCACGCAAAAGAAATTTAAAAAAACAACCTCTCACAAAAGGTTATTAATTCTATAAACAGCATAAAACAAGACAACAACTTCAAAATCCTAAAAGCAGATAAAGGCAAAGCTATAGTTACAACGAACACAAATTAATACATTAAAAAAATCAACAAAATCTTGTCAGATACAAACAAATTTAAACTACTAAACCCAAATCTAACAAAATCACATGAAAAAACAGTTAAACAAAATACTACTAGAAATGAAAAAACAACAACAAAATCTCAGAAAACATTTATTCTTACCTACAAAAGACCGATTCACGCACACCACTACTATACGACACCCGAAACTTCACTATGACCCATAATGTCAGTAAATATATAGCGTGGGCATTTTCTAAATGGGTAACTTCAGCCGGCTTATTTTTTAAAGACTCTTTTGATTTTGAATATATTCATAATCAACTAAATCATAAAGCGTTAATGGCCAGTTTGGATGTAATCTCTTTCTTCACATAAGTCCCTGTAACTGAAGCCTATAAGATAGCTTTAGAACTCTATATTCAAGACCCAAACCTTTTAATACACATCCCCAGCAACTAATTAGCAACTCTTACGGAATTCAATTACACCAAAACCAGGTTTATCTTCAATAATCAGCCCCCCAGTGGCTCAGCGGTATGTCTGCGGACTTACACGCTAAAATCCGGGTTTCGATACCCGTGGTGGGCAGAGCACAGATAGCCCATTGTGTAGCTTTGTGCTTAATTAAAAAAAACACAAAAAAACTTCAATAACCACAATTACCTACAAATAAATGGTCTAAGTGTGGGGAATCCCACGTTACTAGTTCTGGTCAACATTTTTATGACAGACTGAATCTCAAACGATAAATTCAGACTTAAACTCTCACTGTACTGTGTTGACGATGCAATTTCTGAATTCACATCTACAAAACAAACACTCAGTTTTTTCAATCACGTTAACTCGATACACCTCAACATTAAGTTCAGCTGTGAACAGGAAAAAAATAGCCAAATTGCATTTCTTAACCTCAAAATCACTAACACTGATACACAGTTAAAAACAGAAATCCACAAAAAATCACCTATACTGAATTATACATTCCCTGGGAATCATCCCATGAAACAAAACAAAAACTCAGCATATAAAGAAACCAAATAAACACGGCCACAAAACTATGTTAACCCGATAAAATTAACAACGAAATCAACAAAATAAAACAACACTTCATTAGTATCAACAAATTTCCTCAAGAAACCGTGGGAAAAAAATTATTCTCACACACAGGGATGTATTAACGCATAGGCACGTGCCTGGGGCGGCAAATTTTGACCAAAAAAAAATAAAAATAATGGACACCATTTTAAAATGTAGTCCCTGGTTATTAATACCCCCTGGCATTTATGCCGCCCCAATAACCTCTTGAATCTGGACCCCCCCACACAAACACACACTCACTATTCCACCACACCGTCGGGTCGGTCGCTTCAAGTTTAAAAGATTTCTAACCTTCCCTCCCTGAGTCCCACCTAATACACCTCGCCCCCCCCACATCATCAACCCATCCGCCCTCACCTCAGTTATTTATTTGTGTTTTTCAAAACCCCCAACATGTTTTTTACTCATGTTGACACACCAAACAATGAATTACCTGCTACTCAGTGTGCTACGCCTACACAAAAAATATTTTATCATGGCCTAATAACGTACTTTGTTTTGTGAAATTGCGTATACGAAAATTCGGATTTTCGGTTGCTTCAGGCTATTATCTGGAAAAATATATTTTGAAATATTCTTTCTCATCATTCACAGTTTAGCTTAATTGATTATTTTTAATTGATTCATTGAATATGCGCTTGTCTAGATTCCATTGTAGTCCATACAGAATAGTTTCTTCAAATTCCCTAGCAATTATAGGCATTTGTTAGAATAAAGAAGGGGTAGTGGCAGACTCCAGAATACCAGAACAGAAAGGCGCACAGTAACTGGAGCAGGTGAGCGTCGGCGGAATCGGCTGTGGGTGTCACGCATAATGGTTTTTGCAGGCCGCCGACCGCGCTCTATCAATAAAGTTGACTCCCAGGGGACGCGGTTGTACCGCACGGGGTCTGGATAGTTTTGAGCGATACAGGTATTTGTTACTGGTAGTATAGAATTTGAAATAGTAAAGCGTGTTAGAATTTATAATTTGATTGTCAATAGCCCAGCACTCGTTAACATGGATACATCGGCAGTAATATATATCAGTAGTGCAGAAGCTCCCCTTTATCGTGTATATTTTGTTATGGACTTATAGTTGCAAGTCGATAATTGTTTTATCAACTACCATAAAACTCATTATCTGCCGGACGAGTATATGGTTCACCAACATATTTACAGTATAATCGACAATATAGATAATAACGTGGTAAGCGATATTGGTGTCAAAATGTAGAGTTCGTTATGCTTTTACTTATTCCTCCGTCACCCAATATCTTACTGTAAGTTATATCGTGTTGTTAGTGTCCAAACCTCCACAAGAAGCACAATTCTTGTGAGGGCGAGGGTTACTGGGGGTCAAACGGCTCACGGATCTCTGTGAGGTTCGCGCAGCTGCCATAAATAGCTCGATCCCACAAAAATGACTCAGATCCTGATGATATGAGATGTGAAAGTAACAAATTCACTGTCAATACTCAATATACGATCAGTGAATTCTAGTGATATCGTCATGAGTAACATACGCCGAAAATTGAGTGGAGCAGCTTATAGGAAGATAGCAAAGTTAAAAAATGAAAACACGCGTGATGTTTTGGATAAGACACCGACGATGGAGGCCTTTTTTGCTAAACAAAGGCAAGAACAGCCTACTAGCGATGATGTTCAAACCAACAGCGATGGAGGGAATACACATGACGGGCCTAGCAGTAGCAGTTTTGAACAATCCGAACGACCCGAACATATCGAACTGCAGCTTGAACAAGTGACGTCATCAACAGCAGGCCTAGTAAGATCTGCCGGTTGCGTGCCTGAAACGTCAATGGTTCCAGCAAGTTTTTCAGACAAAGTAAGTTCAGATCCAGCAGAAAGGATAATAGATGATTACACAAAAGATTATATTGCCACACATGCCATCCTTCAAAACGGTGACTCGGATTTCAAGAGCTCTGTGAAAAAGGACGGGAGAAAATCAGATGTGTAATCAAAGGCATGTTTGAAAGAAAACTGCAAAATCGCAAAAAAAGTAAGCGGACATATTTGGTTTATTCAGAGAGCAAAGGTAGACTGCTTTGTGCTCCTTGTCGTTTATTTGATTTTGGAAAAAAATTCAAACTGGCTGACGAAGGCTTTGATGACTGGAAAAATGCTACTGTCCGGCTGAATGAGCATGAAAACTCTCCTGAGCAACGGTCTTCAGTTTTATCTCTAGTTGCAAGGGGCAACATGTTGGGACGTGTAGATCTCCAGATGGCCATACAGCTGCACAACGAAATCAAATACTGGAGAAATGTACTCACTCGTGTGGTAGCTGTAGCGAAAAGATTGACTTCACGTGGGTTTCCGTTCAGAGGTCGGGATGATAAGTTTGGCTCAGTACACAACGGCAACTTTATGATGTCGTTAGAACTAGTTGCGGAGTTTGACCCCTTCCTCGCTGATCACATTCACCGATATGGCAATGCTGGCAAGGGATCCACGTCTTACCTGTCTTTCAGTACTTGCGACGAATTCATCCAGCTTACGGCAGACCTTGTTCTAAAGAACATTGTAAAGGACGTCAAAACTGCAAAATATTTTTCAATCAGCGTGGACTCGACGCCAGATATATCCCATGTTGACCAGTTGGCATTCATCATCAGGTACGTGAACAGTGATAGTTTACCTATGGAACGTTTCCTGACTTTTATACCCAATCCGGGCCACAAAGCTGAACAGCTGGCAGAAGTTGTACTTAGCCTGCTTCAGTCATATGAGCTTGACATTTCTGAATGTCGTGGACAGTCTTACGACAACGCCAGCAACATGTCTGGTGAGTAAAGTGGTCTCCAGGCTCGTATCATGGAGAAAAATCCTTTAGCTGTGTATATCCCATGTTCAGCACATTCATTAAATCTTGTAGGAACGTGTGCTGCTGAATGTTGCAGAGAAGCATGTTCATTCTTCGAACTCTTACAAAGTCTCTATGTTTTCTTCAATGCTTCAACCCATCGTTGGAAAATTCTACAAAAACACCTGTCCGCAAATAAAGAAAGTCTCTCTTTGAAGAAACTCAGAGACACTCGGTGGTCTGCTCGTGAAGATGCTTGTCAAAGCCTCAACAGAAACTGGCAACAAGTGTTTGATGCCCTCACCACCATGGAGGGAAATGCTATGGAAAAACCAGCCGCTAGGAATGAGGCCGCTGGACTTCTTTCCAAATTAGGAAAGCTAGAAACAGCTATTTTGTTCACATTTTAGGGACCAATACTGGAAAGATTCAATGCTGCCAGTAAAAAGTTGCAAAGTGCTGATATGGACATCGGACTTGTAGTCGAGCTTTATGCTTCCTTGCTGCAGTTTGTGAAAGATTCAAGAGAACTGTTCGATCATTTTGAAGACAAGGCGATGTTGAAGTCCAGTATGAAGACGTACGAAATTAAGCGAAAAAGGAAGCAAAAATTTTCAGATGGTGACACCCAGGCAGTGGAAGAAAACAGAGAGGCATTTAGAGTAAATGTTTTAAATGTGATCATTGACAGACTTTGCTCAGAACTACAGCGAAGACAAACCGCTTATGTAGAAATCCACGCAAGGTTTGGATATTTGTTCAAGATAACAAATCTTGAACCCACTGATGTCATAAGTCAAGCTGGAACACTGTTGAAACTCTACCCCAATGATTTGGAAGTGAGCTTCGTAGATGAATGTCTACATTTCCGCGCACATCTTGTGAGTATGAAAGTGCAAAATGATGACTCTTCTGCGTTAGCAGTATACAGAATTCTGCGAGCTAAAGGACTTCAAACTGTATATCCAAACCTGGATATTGCTATGCGCATGTTTCTGTGCAGTCCAGCAACTAACTGTACATCAGAGAGATCTTTCTCGGCTCTCAAACGTGTGAAAAATTACTTGAGATCAAGAATGGCAGAAGATAAACTAAATACCCTTTCACTCCTCGCCATTAAAAGTGATATTGCTTGTAGAATAAACTATGACGATGCAATAAACATGTTTTCGGAACAGAAGGCCAGGAGAAAGCCTGTATATCCAGCCGCAGAATAATATTTAGTGATAATTGATTTTAATGTTTCATTTTTTATTGTGTTGGAAAATAAACGTTGTGTTGATTTTAAATGATAACAACTGTGTTTGTCTGTTGTTGTGATGGTGATGCTTGGTGCAAGTTGTGGCACGGAGGGGGGGGAAAGTATCAACCTAACCTTGTGCCTAGGGGCGCCGAAATCATAAATACGTCTCTGCTCACCCAGACCTAAACCAATAACAAACAAACAACATAAATCCCAAGATACAACAAACTACAAAACCTTTTACTGCTACATACCATATGTTCCCGATATCAGTGAAAAAATAACCAACATTTGGAAATAATTTACAACAAAATACAACATTTTAGCACACACCAATTTTTTAAAACACCTGGTACAAAACTAAAGTCCATACTATGTAAAAACTACACTGATAAATACAGTATCAATATAATTTATAAAATACAGTGCAACAACTACGACTTTTATTTTGGAGAAACAAACAGAAACTAGATTAAAATAACACAAAAAACCTTCACACGTTTTTGAACACTGCAAATCAAATAAACACAATATAACCTTAAAAAACACCCAGACATTAAGTAGGGAAACAAATGCAAAATCAAAGAAGCCCCACTTATAAAGCAAGTAAAACAAAAATTAAACCAATTTTAAGGAACACCTTTATACCTGTGCTAATTAATAACCTAATATCCACCTGCAACGCCCCCTACAATCCAGTACCTGTTAATACTCTCGTCCCTAAAACGTGTCAGTCAACGGTCGCATTCAAACTTTCTTAACCTGAAGATGATGCGACTTTATTTCCCTTCACCATTCGTCACCAGTCGTCCCTAATTTTAAAACGATAGAGGAAGAAGAAAGAAGCTATTCATGATAACCCACAGCCAACTCTTAGTAACGAATATAGGAATTGACGGTCACATTATAACGCCGCCTAAAGCGAGCATCTTTTGTGACTGGAGTCGACGGCCTGGCATGGCCAAGCGCGTAAGGCGTGCGACTCGTAATCCGAGGGTCGCGGGTTCGTGCCCGCGTCGCGCTAAACATGCTCGCCCTCCCAGCCGTGGGGGTGTATAATGTGACGATCAATCCCACTATTCGTTGGTAAAAGAGTAGCCCAAGAGTTGGCAGTGGGTGGTGATGACTAGCTGCCTTCCCTCTAGTCTTACACTGCTAAATTAGGGACGGCTAGCACAGATAGCCCTCGAGTAGCTTTGTGCGAAATTCCAAAACAAACAAACAAACAGACTGGAGTCGAACCTGTAATTTGCACATTAGGAGTTGATTGTCTTAACCACCAGACTATGCCAGGCCTTCCCCGAGCGCAAACTCAAGATAAGGTTCAAAGCAACATTAGTTACTCATGTTGTTTGTTTTCGAACTCTTGCGTGAAAATTACTCAGTGAATACCTCTGCTAGCTGTTCCGAATCTTGAACTGACAAACGAGAGGAAAGGCAACTAGTGAAAAGCATCCTCCACCAGCTTTTAGGTTCCTTGAAATGAAAAATAAGGTTTATAACATACCCATAGCCACTTAGTGCGAGGGACGTTTATAACATTCTTTTGCGCTGAGTTTGTTTTATTGCAGAGTTACAAAATGGGCTATATGCACTCTGTTAAGCACATAGATCTGTGGTAGAGGGAGGCGAACATTAGACCCGCTAATGTGTAGACCAGCCAGATAACTATTGTATCACGCTCTATCCACAAAAACGAAAGCAGACAGAAACAGTGGATATAGCTGTGCAGTGTTAATACACACACAGAACTTTACAATTTATTTAGAGCCTACGATATTGAAATTCGAATTGTTGTGCGTTTAAAAATAATGTGTACCAACAATGATACTTTTACAAAATTGATGATCGAAGTTTTGGTTTGGTATATTTTGAATTTCGCGCAAAGATACAAGCTATTTGCGCTAATGATGTAGTATTAAACACCATGCCATATTTATAGATATTCGTATGGTTCTTAATTTATAAGCAAATATTAATTGTTTTGTACAGTTGCTTACTGTTGTAACGTGTTTGATTTTATTCTTATAACCTCTATATTACTTATCAACTGTCAATTAAAGGCTACGTAAAAAAACATGTTACCATTCACAGGATAACCCTTGTCATTAATAAGAACAAAACCAGGACGGTTGGAAATGACAGGCAATTTATTTTCACCAAGAACATCAAGCGGCCAAGGTCAATAATTTCTTTTTCGCACAAAATTTCCTCATTAAATTTTCCCTTTTCCTCTCAAATATTAAGATTAGTTGGATTCTGAAATATGACAAGAAACACTTGTTTCACCCAGATCCTTTCTTTCCCTTTCGATTTTTTATCCGTTTTTTGTTTGTCATTTATTTAATATAAAAGGGATGAGGTATGTGTGCTCTTTATTTGGTTTAAAAATCTCTTGCTACACGCCAGGCCACGTGATATTGAAATAGTGAACTGCACGTATCACGTGGTTGGTGCGTGATCAAGAAATGCTGACCCTACTTCCTAAGTTCGTTTAGATGTTTAAACCGTATAAAATAGTAGTTTTTGTTTAGAGTGTACGATAAAAGAGGTTTAGAATATCAAATATTCTAATTGTCTTTCTTATGAAATAATAAAATAAGAATAGCGTTTTTTTATTTCTTACTTCTATAACTCCATGGAAACTTAACTCTCACTGACTAACAACGTATTTATTTACTCAAGAACGTAAACTTAGGCCTACACAGTTTGTTTAGAAAAGTGCTGGAACAACACATATGACTTCCAGTTTTATTTGTTTTTTGTGTGTGAGTGTATCTTCTTGTAGCAAAGTCACATCGGGCTATTTGCTGAGCCCATCTAGGGGAATCGAACCCCTGATTTGAGCGTTGTAAATCCGTGGACATACCGCTGTACTAGGGAGGGGCTATTTCTTTTGAATTTCGCGCAAAGCTACGCGAGGGCTATCTACGATAACCGTCCCTGATTTAGAAGTGTAAGACTACAGGAAAGACTAGTCAATACCACCTACCGCCAACACTTGGGCTACTCTTTCACAAGTTATAACGCCCCCACGGCTGAAAGAAAGAGCATGTTCGGTGTAACGGGGATCATAACCCGCAACATTCAGATTACGAGTCGAGTGCATTAACCACCTGGCCATGCGAGGACTTAGTGGTTTCGTTTGTTTGTTTTGGAATTTCTTATAAAGCTTCTCGAAGGTTGTCTGTGCTAGTTGTCCTTAATTTAGAAGCGTAAGACTAGAGGGAAGGCAGCTAGTCATCACCACCCACTGCCAACTCTTGGGCTACTCTTTTACCAACGAATAGTGGGATTGACCGTTACATGATAACGCCCCCACGGCTGAAAGGGCGAGCATGTTTGGCGCGACGGGGATGCGAACCCGCGACCCTCGGATTACGAGTCGCACGGCTTAACACGCTTGGCCATGCCGGGCCTCCTTAGTGGTAGATAAACATAATAATATTAAAAACATGTAACATATCTGCAAGAACATATCTTGATTAGTAAACGAAATATTAAGGTCCATACTGGTCAACTATCTTAATCTTGGATAATTAGCATAAAGATTCAAACTTTGTTGGAACTTTTCTTAAATAATTAATATTTTTTTAAATTAAGCAAAAGCAGAATCATAATAAGTCTATCCTTTTTTTTTTCACTTAGTTTTCAGTACTGTGTGTTTTTCTTATAGCAAAGCCACATCGGGCTATCTGCTCAGCCCACCTGATTTTAGCATTGTAAATCCGAAGACATACTGCTGTACTAGCGGCGAGGCTAGTATTCAGTACATATTCATGTCACTAATGAGCTGTTTCAATATACCAATGTTTACAGTAAGACGTATATTTGACGCGTATGTACTTCTGTAGTTCTTGAAAAGTAATAACTACTAAACACGTGCATGTGTTTAAATAATAATTCAACAATAACCTTTAAGATAAAAACCATTTCTCTAAATACGTTTTATGAGCTAATTTATAATCGTCCATATGTTTAAAAGGTATCTAGATAAAAAAAAATACTCGAAATTTAAAATGTTTCCAATATTAAAATAAATAGAAACAAAACGACAATTATGATTTAAAATGTAGTAAAATTTATAGTTCAGTGTGTGTAATTGTAATGTAGTAATTAATGCTGAAAGATATGTGTTTTCGAGAAAAAAAAAGAATTCTGTAAAGCGAATAGTTTATTTCTAAGATAGAATATTATGCAACGTCGATCAATACAATTTTTGTTAGTGCCCTCTAGTAGAAACTAACAGTAGCAGTAGAAACAACACCCAAGGACGTTTGAGGGTCGTCGAAAGCATGTAGATAAACTGGTGAATTTGGTTCTAGTGATGAGTACAGTTTTAAACTGCGTAAAACTGCTCACCTTCACTAAAGTTATATTGAAAATCTGAGGCAAATCGACAGAGAGACGTGACGTTTGTTTAGTGCGCGGACCCTGGGTTAATTTTATCCACATGCTCCAACTGGAGACGCTTGGATGACAGCCAGAACGGGGGGGTGTTCTAAAAATGACTGAACTGCATTACGTCGCGCGACATCTCCTGTATGGGTTGAGCTTGGCCAGTTGCCGGTATCACGCAGAAGTGCTCGCTTTACGACTGCTTAGTAATTTTTGGTCGGCAGGAAGGTTTGGAAACACTGAAGCCTCTCAAGTGAGTTAAATTGTAACACTTTTAGACTAGAACTTATTCAATGAGCAAACTGTCATTATTCCCACTATTAATAAAACTCAACTTTATAAGCCAACACTTCTTTCAAAAATCAGATATAGGAAGGAAATAATGTTTGGTTGTGAAGAAGAAGAATTTTACGACCCTGACAATACTTCTTCACCACCTAGTCCAGCAGATGAGGAAATCGTAGTTAATAAATCTGTAAATTTGCAAGAATCTTCTGTAGAAGAAGAAGAAAACAAACAAAACAACCCTAAAGTAGCGAGTTTTTATCCGAGTGGATCGAAAACCACTGAAGGGCCTTGGCTTGAAAGCGACTTCCGAAATGCTCAAGTAATGGATCAGAACAAAAGACAGATTCTTTACGAAAAACTTCAAAAGTATGCAGATAGTTGGTCAGTACCAGAACCCGAATCTGAAAGTTCTGAAAGGTTTTATGATGTGGACAGTGGCAGTGATAGTGTTGAGGAGCTGGAGTTAAATGATGAAAGGCACGACACGAAACCTCTTTCTCTCTGCAATGGACAGGGTGACGGAAGCAATGTAGATACTTCTTCCGATCTTGCTAGAGAAAACATAGTATCTCCATTACAGGAACGCCAAGAAGGATTGCCATCTGACTGTTCGCTTGTAAATATGAGGAATCAACAGATTGTGGGAACTAATATTAACTCAAACTCAACGGGAGACAGTGGGATAACTTCTCCCACTGGTACCTTTGATGGTGACCTTGCTATACTTGACTTATGCAACGACACAAAAAAGCAAGAAAGAACTGTTCGTGACGGTGCATCGAATAGTAAAAGTACCGAGTTGACAAACAATTCAGTTAGTAATTATCCGTCGCTTCAAGACAACAGTGATCACAATGAGGACTGCGAAGACAGTTTAACTCGTGGCACTAAAGAATATGTAGTTACTAAAGAAGAGACCAGACAAATCCTTTACAGTTCTGTGGATGAAAGTGTACAAACTTCGGATCCTGATTCCTTACATCGGCGCCTCGAAGAATGTTCCAAGAATGAGCTACAATACACTATTAGCGATAACAAGAACGAAAACAAGCACAAAGAATGGAATGTTTTGAATCGTATTGAGGAAGACGATGAAGGAAGTGGTAAAAAACTTGTTCGTAGTACCTCTCTCAAATCTGGTAAAACGCCCCCAGGAACGCCGAGCAGAAAGAAAATTGTACGATTTGCTGATGCGTTAGGTCTTGACTTGGAAGCTGTACGACATATAGGATCAGAAGATGATGAACCAAATGTCCCAGCATCTGCTTTCAAGGATTTAAAAGTTACTACACATGAACCTTGTCGTTCTTCAACCACTTTGTTCTCACGATTTAACATATCCAGTCCATTTACTAGTAGTCTTGGAGTACATGCGCCTTCTCACAGTACTCTTACATTAATACCGATATTTCCTCAACCTGTGACGCAACATAATTTTCTAGATCGGGTTCGAAATAATAAAATCTGCTTGGAAAATATAATTGTGTCTGATTTAAATGTGCAGTGTCACGTGCGTGTACTCAATATTTCGTTCGAAAAGCTTGTTTTAGCTCGCTACACAACTAATGAATGGTTATCCTATGAAGATGTCTTAGCCAACTACGTCATTGGATCTTGTGATGGGTTTTCCGATAAATTTTCCTGGAATTTTTTTGTTCCTCATATGAGTGATGGCCAACGATTGATCTTTGCTGTTCGTCTAGTTGCTAATGGTCAAGAATTCTGGGACAGCAACGATGGTAAAAATTATGTCTTACGTTGTCACAGTCACAGTTCTGGAGTTTTTGCACCAACTGAAGAAAGCTCTTCTTGGATGCATCATTTTATGTGAAGTTTTAAACTCTAGTTCATACAACATATGGATAAAAAAATTACATTTTTATGTAAATAAATCGGATGTGGGTATATACAGCCCCCAAATTATAAGATTTATAAAATAGGAGGCTATTCTTTGACGGAAAAAGCAACACACACACAAGAGACGCATATCCAAATCAAAAGTACGAGGATGATTGAGTTTCATTTAGTTACAAACCTTTGATACTGGCATGGATGGGATTTCAAACCACAGCAAGAGTACAATGATCGTGTATTTGTAAACAAATATCCATGCTTTTACTAATAAGATGGACGTACATATGAAATTAATTTCAAATAGTTTCGTCCCAGTGAGTATTTATTTTTTTTTGTCAAATGCACGAAGCATTAGGAGTAGATTATTTCTTAGAACTATGTTGTATGCACGGCTTACTTTTTGAAATTTTAATGATTTTTTTATTTATTTTACGTTTTTTTTACATTTTGGACTGTTTTTACTTTCGGCTGATTCTTTCATATAAACGACTGAGAAAATTAGATTTTGAAGTTTACATGAATTCAAAATGGTTTGAAAACATAAAAAAGCGAATATTCTCAAAATCAATTCATTTAAAATATTACGCTGAATGAGAAGATAAAAATCCACTGAGTTCAGATTACCAAAATGCAAGAAAATCCAGAGGCATCGTATTATTCAACTCCGTGGTGTGGCTATTATTGAAACATGTATATGACTTTGAAAGAGACGTGTATTTTTTTGGTTTTTATGGGCTGTATTTTTATCCATTTGTTTAACCAATAAATGTATAAAATGTAATTAGGAAATCTTAAAAGAATATTTTGTAGAAAGTGTAATATTTTAAAGTGACATTTATAATGTGTTTTGGAATACACTGTAAAAATTGTGGTCCTTTGATTCTTAAAGAAAACTCAATAGATTCCTCAAACATTGATTTCTTTTATTTTCATTATAAGTATGAAGTTATATTTAAGATGTAATAAAGTGCTTTCGAATATCTAGATATTTAAAATTATTCCGGTGTTAATGCACTCTTAACTTCTATGACAAACATGTACAAGATGATCAAAATACTTAATTAAAAATAAAGGCAGAAGAAATACATACCTTATTACTGCTTTCGAATTTGAGAAATGATTGAAAATATTTATACTTTATAATATGATAAACAGAACCAGGGTTTGAGGTTGTAAACTAGACTAATAATAAATCAACGAGTTAATGGCTAAACCACTCTAGTTGTGATGAGAATTGCATAATGTCAGTTGCTTGGGGGCGTAATTTATCTTTTAGACCAACTCTACACCATTTTTTTCTGAAGTAATTAAAAATCAGTGACGCATATTTACACATGCAAAACTCCATATTAAAGGTCAGTCGATATAAAAGATAATCAACAAATTAATCAATCAATTAAAAAAGGAATCATCAATAACTGCAGCTGTAATTAGATTTTAATCGGTCAAAATCTGGGACTGTGAACTAAATATTTGTACTTGAAAAATGACAGCCATTTTATGAACCGTTATGCTGTGGCTAAAAAATATTTTTAATGGAAAGCAATCAGTTTGGTTTTTAACACTATTAGTTGGAAAGACTCTGAAGCAGCTCAGTTTGGTTTTTAACACTATTAGTGGGAAAGACTCTGAAGCAGCTCAGTAATTTGGGATCTGTACCTGTTCTGGATTCGCGATAACAGTATATTATATATGCAGGTTTTTGTGTCTTACTCTTGAATTACGTGTATACACACAAATTGTGAACATTTGAACGAAATGTGTACAGTATACCAACTTCAACGATTCAGCATCCGAACTTTTTTTTTAAATAAAGTTATTTCTTAAAGGGTCCAGTGTGGCTCGGTGGTTAGGATGGCCGACTACTTGTAAGCAGCGGCTCGTAAGACCGAAACCTGTTGACGACTCTGCTCGCGTTAGCGGCATTACAATGTAACACTCAAATCTATCATAAGTTAGTGAAGAGAAATCCAACAGACTTCAAAACTAGGTGCCCCTAGTGACTCAGCGGTATGTCTGCGGACTTACACGCTAAAATCCGGGTTTCGATACACGCCGTGGGCAGAGCACAGATAGCCCATTTTGTAGCTTTGTGTTTAATTCAAAACAATAACAATCAAAACTAGGTACGGCTAGCACCGGTAACCCTCGAGTAAGTTTGGACGTAATTCAAGAAACAAAAATTTCTTATAGAAATAAGCTTTTAATTAGATTTGTCAAATTTATTATTTTGAAACTAAAACCATTTTTAAACTATTGATAATGAACTATGAAAGTGAATTAGGACTACATAAATGTATGTCATCCAATTAACACATTTAGCCCCTATGTCGTTTTTTTTTTCTAAAAAGGAGCTAAAAGCCGCATTATACAGTAGCATGCTGTTTATTTGTCAGTCAGAAGGCAATAAAATAAAATCGCATAAGAGACGTTTAGTTTGCAATTCATACTGCCTTGACGTCAGTAAAACATGCGCACTACATGAATCACGAGAATCATTATGCAGACGACAACGCATAATGAAACATGAACTTTGAAATCAAGAAATAAAAATATTTGCTAATTTTTATTTTGGTTTTATTTACTTTTGAAAATGAACATTTTCCGGAGATGCTGCAGGAATATATCTAATTTTATGTTGTATCAACCTAAACTAAGTTATAGGTATTAGTCAGTAGGAGCAAGGTATTCTACTAGTCTTTATGACACAATCATATGAAATATCAAGATATAACCCATTATTTTTTTATTATTTTTGTATGATTTACAATACGTTTTTCATTTTTATAGAATCATTTGAATCAACTTGAAAACAACTAGATATTATGCTAAGTTAATATATATTATTTCTCTAAAGTGACATCATCGATATCAAAACAATTAAAATACGTGAGAAAGTAAAATGCAATTCTTTACATAAAGAGCTGCTGAAACTACAATACTGCTTCCCTTAATTTAGAACTGCTAATCAGTTAGAGGATGTAACCGGTCGGCAACCACCAACGTTTCAGCTGTTCTTTTTACCAACAAATAGTAGGATTGATTAAAACATTATAACGATCCCACGGCTCGAAGAGTGAGCATTATCGACACTATATTTTGATCTCGTGTCTTGAAGATTCTGAATCAAGACAAGAATCCTAACCATGAGATTATTCCAATTCTAAAATATAACCTATGAGCAATGAAAATGTTAAGAACGTGTATTACAATAAATGCCTTGGATATCAATGTTACTGTTTTTTGGGTTGTTGTTTTTTTTTGCAAAATCCACCAGAAACATCACATTGAAACATGCGACTGGATAGCGCTGTGTTTTCGATTGAATCCTTTGCAACGCCGTGCAACGTAAAAATGTTTTGTAGTTCTTTTTAATTAGAATTACGTTTCATTTCTACGGTTAAAACTCGCAATCCAGAGGGTTCTAAACCAAGAATGTTGACTAACATTAAAATGATGTTAAAAAATGTAACATTCAATGACTATGTTTGTTTTCTTGTTATTTTGAGGAACGTTTGGTACTTACGTATTATCGATGGACACTAAAGTCACTTGTTTTAAATTTCTCATATAATCATATTAATACAGTATAAAATGTATACGTTTATTTAGATTAATTTGTGTTTTTTTTCTTCTTTTCACAACAACATGAAAACCTCAATAAGAAAGCATTAGACTCGTACATACTACACAAAAGAAACAATTGTTTCTGGAGGCCCAAAGTTTTTTGACAGAATGGAATTCAATAAATCTTGATCGTGTAATGACTGTCTCCACATAAATTCAGCTAAATATGACTAGATGACGACGTGCAGTTCTCGTGATCTTTTTTGCATACACGTTCAGCAGGGAGAACTGCTGTAACCTCTTGACTTTTGGTAAGTCTTAAATTTGTATTATCTTTGAGTCAAGGATAAAACGTGGCTTCACGAAAAAATTAAAAAAAAATGTTGCTCACGTTAAATTTAATCACATTACTTTTATGTTAAATCTGATAAAAACAATTAGAAATTTAACGACCCTCGGTTATTACTTAAGGACCGAACGTTTTTTGCCACAAATATTTTTTCACATTTTTAGCTATTGGAAACAAGAAAAAGGACAAATACAAATGTATTAGAGATTGACATGAAAAAGCTATCATGTTTAGTATTTACTTCATGCTGTATTTTCGATTTCATTATTCTGTATCAAGTACACGTAGCTCAAACATTTTACCCTGGATGTAATAAGATTCACATCAAATAATTAACACCAGAGGCGAAATATTATGGTATATAAAATGCATGGACTTAATAATCATAACAGTTCTCTATACCTGCTACGAAAAAATAATATAATTTTTATAATGTTTGTAAAAACTAAAATTGTGATACACAATAGGATAAATTTATTTTAGAACTTGCAAGGTTATTCAATTTGCTAATAATGGCGTCATGTTAAATGAAACGTCATAAGCTAGATGATGTTTGATTACTCAATTTCTCACCATATTGGAAAGTTCCTGTGTGATTGGTATTATTAATAATAGGAGCCCAGATTTTCGCACCTTAGTGTATGTGGTTACATAATAATTAGTTGAATTTACCCAGGAGGGTAATGTATAAAATATATAACTTCATGATGAGTAGTCTTTCATTGTCATTTGAAGAATCTCTGTGCATGACGTATTTTATGTAAATTGATTGTAAATGTTGTTGTTGTTTTTGAATTAAGCACAAAGCTACACAATGGGCTATCTGTGCTCTGCCCACCACGGGTATCGAAACCCGGATTTTAGCGTTAAGTCCGCAGACATACCGCTGAGCCACTGGGGGGCTTGATTGTAAATAGAATAGCAATATAAAATAATTTATCGTTCTGTTAAATCGTAACCCTGTACAACCTTCTTTATTCTTTTCGCAGCTAAAATAAACAGTATCATAAACAAGACGTTTAATGAAAGTTGAGATGTGTTTCACAATTCTACGTCTACGGTTTACAACTATAAAATCAGGAGTTCGATTCCCTTTGGTTGACTCGGCAGGTAGTCCGATGTGGCTTTGCTATAATAAAACACAAACAAACACGATTCTAGACAGAAGAATATTGCTTTTCATTATAACGTTTGAAATATATCTAAACACATCGGAAGTATGCAAATGAATGCTTAAATATTATTCTATATTATTCTTATTTAATTTTCATTTCTTTTGAGTTCCTTCTTTCTTTCTTTGATCTCTCTTACACCACACATTTCACGTTTGACTCAGGCCGAGCTCAGTCCAGTGATTGGTGTGCTAGACTGAGTGATTGAAATTCTTCGCCTTGTGCTCCATTACCCCCCCCCCAAATTGTGCAATTCACTTTGAGACCCAGAGTACATTATAAAAAGGATGACCAAAGTGTACTGTTTGGTCTGGCAAAAATAACTTTGAAGGTGATGGTGAATGGTATTTAAACTGCCCTCCCTACGTACATCAGTTCAAAATTAGAGACGGCTAGCACGAGTCGCTCTTGTGTGAATGTGCACAAAATCCAACAAATAAACAAACATTTGATTCATTTTTCCGTGATTTACCGTTTTCTATCTTTATTTTTGCACAATTAGCTTAAGATTAATAAAATCGTGTATTGTGTGTTCTTGAAGAACCGTTTGGACACATCAGATATCGATTTTTAGATGAGGGCGCATGTGCAGTTCAAGAAAGCTTGGTTATGGATAAAAAGCAATAATGTTCTTGAGCTTTGTTTTATTCTAGGATTATTTATTGTCAATGGACAAATATATAATTATATAATGGAAGTTAAAATAAGAAGTGGTCATTTTATCTCTTATACATTACCTTTACCAGTGCCTAGCCTCCTTTTCATTATTTACAAATTGCTAATCACGTAAATTCATTGCTTTATACTCGATAATGAGATTCCAAACAATAAAAAAAATGTATTTTCAGAACAAGCTCTAGAAAAACTGGGATTCGTCTAAGAATTGAACCTTTTAAATGTTTTAATTTGTTTTAGTGTTTGTTTGTTTTTGAATTTCGCACAAAGCTACTCGAGGGCTATCTGTGCTAGCCGTCCCTAATTTAGCAGTGTAAGACTAGAGGGAAGGCAGCTAGTCATCACCACCCACCGCCAACTATTGGGCTACTCTTTTACCGACCAATAGTGGGATTGACCGTCACATTATACACCCCCACGGCTGGGAGGGCGAGCATGTTTAGCTCGACGCGGGCATGAACCCGCGACCCTCGGATTACGAGTCGCACGCCTTACGCGCTTGGCCATGCCGGGCCATTGTTTTAGTGCAGAACTACATTGTAGGCTATCTGTGCTCTGTACCCCATAAGAAATCAAACTGTTTATAGTGTTGGGAGTTTTAAAGCTAAACAATCAGCCACTACAGGATATACCTTGAAAAATCAGTAAAAACGATGAGAATGAATGGAATAAAAATCTATGAAGATCAGAGTCATGTTTTATATTTTAAAAAAATGACACTCAGGAATTGATAGATCTGTCATGTCCCTTTTTTTTTTTTATTAAGAATAGTGTTTTAATATTATGATGTAATTCGGTTATTCAGTATCATGAAATGTAACCGGTAAGTGTAATACAATGAAATCCTTTCAGCACGACTTACTTATGGTGCATGCAGTACCTGAAACGATGTATCTTACACCATTTTACCCTGGTTAAGTATTTGAAAAGTTTTATGCACTATTATTCATTTGTTTTCTTAAACCATAGAACGTGTAAAACAGACTACAAATTCTAAGAGTATCGTCCAGTGGAGTTTATTGCATATTTCATAGTTCATTAAATAAATCTTGGTGCATCCTATGTACAACGTGAGGCCTTTTCATTGCCATATACTTATCGATATTAATATTACTGAGACAATGAATATCGACAAGCCACAAAAGAATAACTTTTGCATTCCTCAATAGTTACCATCTTGGGCAGTTTCAACACTGCAACAATTCTTCTGTAACCCATTAAGTACGATATTTGTATAACTGATGTATAAGTGACATAAGGAATGCTTTCTACATCTTTGGAAAAAGTTCTTTTGGACAGTTTTGAACTTTGTGCATAGGACATATTTGGCCGAACTGGCATCGTCGCTTGGTTATGTGTGTCTCAGCACTTATTTATGGAAATATGTTTTATATGCAATCGGAGTCAAAGGTAGTACAAAAATATCTTATAATTAAAGTTTTGTTTATTTACCATCCTGAATCAATATGGTGTGGGACAAATATAATCCAACAATTCCGAAAGGGTTAAATGAAGCATTTGAAGCATCCTACAAATACTCGCAGGAAAGATATACACATTAATAGAAGCGTTGTAATGGAAATAATGAAATATTTCTATTAAAATAACATAAACAATTTAACTAAGACAAGTCTATAAGTTGTGACTTAAAACAGTTCTTATTTGTACAAACAGTGGTAATAGTAGCAGAGAGAAAGGTTGCAGAAAAGGTTATGTTAACTTTAAAACTATTGAAATGAACTGATAACCAACATCAAGGATAAACATATAGAGATATACAGCCGGTAACAGATTTTGATCATATCCATTAAGTGACTAGTTTTGGTTTTGGTTTAAGGAGTTAGCAGTGATACAGCAAAATTAAGACAGTTCAATGAAGGACCAACTTGTGGATTAGACCTGCGATTCTGCTTGATAAATTGCAATAACACATGAAATTATGTTTAAAGCATATTTTTGTGTTCAAAATTACTTTTCTCCAGTATTTCTTGAACTCAAAGAGACCTACACAAGTTATCTTCAAAGACTCCAGAACACAGAATAATTTATACCAGTAAAATGAAAAATATAACAGTTTTGCAACCATTTTACTGCCTACAGCAAGCAAACTCTCTGTCGGTATTAAATTCCATCTAATCTTGTGTAACAACATATAGCATGTGATATATCAAGTAAGATTGCTGAATGAAACTGCAATATGACTGAATATATCTCACGTAATGGTTTAGTTATAATGTTGTTTATTATAGTGTTAGAACTAATGAAGTTCATTGTGGGTTTGTCTAATGAGCAAAACAAAGAATTTAATGGATTAGATGCAAAATTATTACAAAACAATTTTGGTGTTTTCAATGTCAATCAATACTTAAGTGGTTTGGATATGGATATAGAACAGAATATATCATTGTATGTTTGTATCATCAATATCTGACTCGATTCTTTTTTCACACCTCAATTCCTTGAATTGGTAGTCTGCGTGCTTTCTTCCTGGGATTTTAAATAAATTCATTTGTGGCTCGTAAAAAGTCGAACCTAAACGATTGGCCTTCATGCTTCATCTGTTACAACTGGCACAGTTTTCTTGGATTTGGGGGCAATGAATGACAGATAAGGTAAAGGAAGAATATAATAAGTTAGTCTCAGTATTAAGCAGTATAAGTATAAATAAGCAGTTTTCAGGAAAGAGCTATGGCACTGGTGGTGTACAAACTGCAGTAGAAGATGGTGCACATCCTAATGCTGGAAAAAGGCCATGCGCAGATGTTGAGTCTGTAGCAGATCAACCCACACCAGCAGGACCATATGTGCTATAGACGTAACAGGTGCTGTACTGCTGTTTCACGACAAATTTGACGAGGACACAGTAAATTTCAAAAATACAGTAAAGAAAGCTGCAAGAATTTTGGTTTGAATAAATGCTCAACAAAAATCTGATATACTGAGGTTAAGAATAATAGGAAAAGCAAAGTTTTGCATTGGAGCTTATATTAGATATTATTTAGTACTTAGAGTGCAGGCTAGTGTGCACGACACAAAAAATGAGAGATTTCTAACACATCACTAACAAAAATGCTCAATAAAGATGAGAGTCAGTCAGAGTATTTGAGCATAAGCTACGAGAGCGATGTAATAGACTGTACGGAGCTTACTGACGTTCCAGTACACTGATGATAAAAGATATTTAATGTAACGAGAAGAAATGAAAGTGAAGCTAACATACCTGGTGCAACTCTGTTATATTTAATCAAGACAGCCATTAAGGAAGATTATGTAAGAAACAGATTTACAAGACTCAGGACTCTACAGTAAATAAGCTAAATGATAATATAAATAATGGAAACAGTTGGCATAATAAGCCTGAAGAACCCAAATGCTTTAACCCATGGTAAAGTAGGGTATATAGCAAAAATTGTTTTGTGTAGAAGAAAAAACTGTTACAAAACATGTTTTTATTATGGAATAAAAGGCCACATGGCCAGGAACAGTTGTTATCAGCCAAAGGCACAACATGCAAATGCTCCAAAGGCTGGGATGTTCAGAGAAAGATCCCACAGAATTAACAGGAGACCTACAATCATTGTAGAATAAAAAAAACGTGTTTTTTATCCGGAATTATGAAGAGAGAGTACATATAGTTTGAATAGTTTGGAAGGATAGACTGGATATTAAAAATGTTAACAAAGTCATACCAACAGTAATAAGTAATAGAGATAGAAGGTATAAAATGTTAGTTGTTAGTTGACATCGGTGCTCGGCCTTCTCTGCTGAATGGAGAATTAGTAGATGAAAATCTGACATTACTTAGTATTGCATGGAAAAAAATTTCAAAAATTATTTTAATTTCTATAGCAAGAAATTTTGTTAAAATACTGGGTAAACATAGTGTTTAGTTAAAGGTAGGAGATTTAAAATTGGAACACTTGTTTTACATCTCTAAAGAAAATGATTTTGAACAGGTGATATTTTAGGGCAATATTTCTTAGATTATGACACTGAAGTATCCCTTATCAAAGATAAACTATGTATCAAAACGAAGATTTTAAGTGTGAAGGAGTTATACCTTCAGACTTATGTGTAAACGTGGAGAGAAATAATACCTTCTAGATGACTAAAGTCAATAGTGAGATGCAGAACACTAGAACTAGCAAGACTAAGGATAAATAGTCACACAGTTCTAAGCTTAGTGATACACGAAATAGACAGTATGATAAAAATACAAGGTGTTCAAAGAGGTATCAAATTACAGAAAACAAAATGAGATCTCTACACGAAAAAAAGTATTAGTAGTAGTAGCAGTGGGATAGAGAAAAATAAAAATAAAGTGGAGCAAGATAAGGAGGAAATAAACTTTAAAATGGGGGAACTGTAATTCAAACCCCTTAGATGACTCTACACTAATGGCTAAAAGAAGGTACAGAGTACCCATATAGGAGAATTCGATATAATATTACCTGTACGGTTAAGATTAGTTAAAGTAACCGAAGTGTCAGCAAGAAGTCAAGGAAGTTAGTACATTGTTGAAGTTTAAGTAGATAACTGACAGAAATATGAATAAGTTTTACCTGAGCATACTGAAATGGAAGAAGCAAGTTCTTATATTGCTGCTTGTATTAGGTGAGCGTATAAGAGAGATACAGTGCCTATACGAGTGTTTGATATATATTGACGAAAATGTAAAATCGCCTTAGCATATAATAGTAGCTCAGGCTAGAAGCAGAGAGAAAATAGCTGCAGTGGGACAGCATAACATAGAAACGAACGAGAAGTAGTTCGTGATGACGAGAAGCCCACTTGAAATAAAAATGTATTCTCAAGACGGCTGGTATGGGTATTAAAACTTCGATACTTTATTTTAATTAAAGTTTTAATACACATAACAGCCGTCTTGAGAATACATTTTAAACAAGAAATAGGCACATCAAAACAAGATAGATTTGATCTTAGAAAATTTTCGAAAATTGAAAAATGCTACCGTTAATGACATTTATCCATTATCTAATATCCATGAAACATTACACAAGCTCGGTAGCAGCAAGTGTTTCAGTCTATGAACTTGCAAAGTGGATATTGTTAAGCAGAAATAGAAGAAGATAAAGCAAAATCTGCATCTCTGCTTTCTTAAGTTTATACCAATTTAATAGAGTCCGTCTGGCTTATGTAATGCTTTTATGATACTTCAAAGGACAACAGATATTCGGAACGCTTTTGTAATTTAGATAATGTAATATTGTTCTCATCAAGTATCGAAAAATTCTTAAAGAGAATAAGAGACACAACTGATGCATTAAGAAGAACAAACCTAAAACTTAAACCAAGCAAGAAAGTAGAATATTTAGGTCACTGAGCAATTGCAAATGGTGTAAAGCCTGACCCAAACAAACTAAAAGTTTGTGAAGATTATCCAATGGCTAAACCTCTAAGAGATATATATGTGCATTCTTAAAATTTTTAGGAGTTTACAGGATATTCGTTCAACACTTTACAATGTTAGCGAGACCTCTAATTGAGTTAACTCTGAAAGACACGTCTTTTCAGTGAAGAGCGAAAGAAGGAAGCATTCAAGAAATTAGATGCATCATTGAAAGCAGCAATTCTCAGCTGCCGAGGTTCCAGTGATAAATTTGTTTTAAGTACTAATTCTTTAGGTTTTAACATAGGTGCTGTATTTTCAAAGTTGGATGGAAATGTGAAGAAACACCTCATAGCTGACCGAAGTATACAGTTAGGAAGGGCTGAGATGAATTATTTTCTGGCAGAGCAAGAATGCCTAGCATTATTGCATGGAATTAAAACTTTTTGATATTAGCTGTATGACAGGAAGTTTTCTATTATAACAGACCATGCAACCCTCAGATGATTAATGACATTAAAAGTTCTCTCATCTAGATTAGCTAAATGGTTCTTACTACCAATGACTTTGATGTGATACACAAACGAAGTAGAAAACATTCTAATGTAGATGTATGAGCATAATTAAAGTAAGAGATGAAACAAAATAAAATATTAGCTATATATTCAGACGTGTTATGTAAGAAACTACACACTGAATTAAATTCCAGTAAGATATGAAAAACGTTGTATTCCATAGTTTGAAGAGCAGTACTGTAAACAAGAGCAGAAAACATAAAAAAACATATCGTGATATTCCTTTTACAGTTCACTTAGTTTTTGCAAAGTCGTATAGTAGGATTAGTAAAAGGTTCTTTTGAGTGAAATATGCAAAGAGATATTAAAGACTATTGTAATTCATGCAATTAATGTCAAAATCCAAAAATTATATTACATATCAGAAATACTCCCTTACGGAAAATCCTAAACTTAATACACTTTTTCAGTTAGTAGATATGAATATTTAGACCCATTGTTTACAACTTACATACAAAACGAGAACATTTTAGTTTTTGCAGATTACTTGACCAGACTTTCAGAAGTGATCTACTTGTCCAATCAAAAAGAAGAAACGATTACTAAACCATTCTTAAATTATGTTGTAACTAGACACAACATACTACACTACTTACTGACACCCACGACCCGGTTAAATAAAGCTAAGAGACAAAGCGCTGTTATGCATGTCCACTTTTTAAAAGGGAAATACAAAGAGACTTAGCTAGATTATGAAAAGGTCCATTTCGAGTAATAAAAAAGATCCAGTAAACTATGAAATTCAGGAAATGGTAAAGGGTAACGACTAGCATATGCCAATAGATTGTAAAGAATGAAAGATACAAAGTCCTATCGGTACGAAGAACTGAAACTGAAGTACAGAAGCAAGATAAAGATCTACCAGAGAAAAGTGAGAATTTAACTAAAGTCAAACTATTTCATGACTGAACAGTAGAACCTATACAAGAAGATAATGTTGTGTCAGAGGGCGAGGTAGTAACACAAGACTGTGCTCAGGTTAGAGATAACAATAATGAGTATAGTGTCCCTTTACCAAAAGACATACCAAGTACACTAAAACAGCTTTAGCTAATACTGTGACCCTTGGATATCAGTTGAGGTCAAGTAGCCCAATATAGAATCAACAAGAATTTATTCTTATTGGTAGAACAAAATGAGCAAGGTTTGATTCTGGAGTTATTAAGTACAGATCAGATCATAACATGAAAGTAGTGCATCATGACTAAGTTAAGGCAAGAAATAATGTAATAGATACATTTAATGACATGATATATTGTCTCAGATGATATAATTACATCTAAATTAAGATTGTCTTTAGTGCACGTATAATATTATACGTACAGTAATGTTATATGGTATATATATATATATATACACACACACAATTATGCAGGTTAGTAGTAGATATATTTTTAAATTTTCCAGGATCCTTGTGGTTGCAATGTGTGAAATTGTGACGGGTCTGAATGTCAATATAATTGTTGTAGGATGTGGATGGGTATGGATTGGCATAATGCAATTAAGTCTCAGGAAAATAAAATTTAATCATCAAAACAGATACCCCGGGTATCACATCGACAATGTCTTTAAATCCCAGGCCCAAGAACTACAAAAACTGTACACGAAAACACCCACAATTACATTCATTTCATAAACGATACAATCACAACTAAGATTTGTAAAACCGTTAAGCAATCTTAACCGATAAGCAACATAAACCAAAAACAGGAATGTAAAACACTGAAAGATCTAGTGGTGTCTAATGTGATGTTCGCTGGAAAAATATGTTGATCAAGTAAAGATATGAAGTTAATTACACTGTCTATGCCTTATTCTATGAGTATAGATGGATACAAGGCCATTACGTCTATAGAAAATAAAATGGAGTCGGCGCGTACTCTTTGTGTATCTTTTCTAATAGGTCTTTAGTATTAGTTAAGTGTGATGGAACGTACTTTAGATACGGTTTAAACAGTTGATTAAGTAATCAGGATGTGATTCCTGTCCTAGAATCATACGTTGACACATTCTTATTCAACCATCTTTGTTGGATTTTTGTTTAATGTACTGTAGATGGAAATATCTTGAAAGTGTTCTTCTATTTTACCTTAATAACTGTTTTTGGTTAAAACCACAAAATCTTTTCCTTTGTCTGATTCCTTTATGATTAGCTTGTTGTTCTTTCGAAGCTCTTTTTAAAACTGCTTTTTCTGCTGGTGAGATGTTATTCTTTTGTTGATAATTTTCATATACATAGGATACTTTTAATCTGGTTCTGTAGGAAGGAGATTGTTTTTTCTGTGGCATTAGTTATTGGCATTATAAAATTTTGAGTGAAATATTACTTGTAGTAGCATTTGTATACGTGTAATAAGGAATAAATTATGGTGATTGGACGTTTTGTTTTGTTGATACTATTGTAAACTTTATTTATATGAGAGCGAAAGTACATGTAAATTCCTCGAGTCTGCAGCCTGTGTGCTCACTTAGCTACATACACGACTGTCTTTCAAGAATGTTAATTAAATTATTTTGTAGTTCATGAAAAGTCAAACTCAAACAGCTGCTCTTCATTAGCTCATTTGTTATATAAAGAACAAACAACCCAATGCTTTATGACGTGCAGAATGACTGTGCAACTATGGAACAAGTTCTAGCACACTCATTTCACAACAGAACTTCAATTGCATGAATTTGTACAGAATGTTACATTCATATCACATGATGTATTCTCCATACAAAGTGCTTATTAAACACATTTTTCATGCAGACTTTTAAAGAAGTCACAGTCTCACCATTCGTATCAATAATGTCACACCCCCCCGACGTCTACATGATTATGGGTTTGTCTAAAGGCGTGGATTTATTACCACAACTTAGCAGGTATTCTTGTACAGAAGGAAACAATAATTACAGAATGCTGGACAATTCCTTGGATCATGTTACATTCTGCAATATCAGACGATTTCTTAAATGATGTTATGTGCTTAAATGTCGGAAGGTTCGTTTGGTTAAGTTACGTGCCATGATATTGAACACTGTTGTCAAGATAGACAAAATAATCGAAAATTATGATGTCTACATTGAATAGTAGCTACTGGGGTGCTCACTCTCCATTTTTAGTAATAATGAAAAGCATTGCTCATGATTCTTGATAAATATACACAAAATACTTTGCCCGTATGTCACTCAGCTCATTTTGCAAACTGATCCAAATACCGATGGTAATGGTAAAATCACTTACCTTTCATGAAGGTAGATTTAAAAAAAGGATACATATGTAACGTACTACCTTACAAGTCGGGTCAGGCTAGGCCCAATGGTCAGTCTGCCAAATTACAGATTAGGATTGGGCAGCGTTATGCCACTGCTTCTCTATAAAGTAATGGGACAGTTAATGTTTCTATTTAGTTAAAAGTTCCTGGTAACACATCGATTATTTAAAATAAGACATTACCTGAACTTCGTGTTTTTATGAGCTGTTCAAGTTTAAAACACTAAACTCTTATGCTTTCATGATTGCTTTCTGTGTTTCTCTATATTAAACATATTTTATTTGGTCTAATCTGACAAATTTGAATTATTAGCTTTTAGTTTATGAATTAAGTTGTAGTATTTGACGTTCCACATTTACTTCGGCAAATACTTTTAATGCATGTACACAGCTCTTGAGATACTGTGTGTATTTTCTTATACTAAAGCAACATCGAGCTATCTGCTGTGCCCACTGAGAGAAATTGAACCCTTGATTTTAGCATTGTAAGTACGAAAATTTACCACTGTTCTATAACTGCAGTTATATTGATCCTTAATGTTTGTTTTTGTTTTTTTAATTTCGCACAAAACTACTCGAGGACTATCTGTGCTAGCCGTTCCTAATTCAGCAGTGTAAGACTAGAGGGAAGGCAGCTAGTAATCACTACACACTGCCAACTCTTGGGCTACTCTTTTACCAACGAATAGTGGGATTGACTATCACATTATAACGCCCCACGGCTAGGAGGGCGAGCATGTTTGATGCCACATGGATGCGAACCCGCGACCCTCAGATTACGAGTTGCACTTCTCAACGTAAAAGTTAAAGAGTAGCCCAAGAGTTGGCAGTGTGTAGTGAAGACTAGCTGCCTTCCCTCCAATTTTACACTGCTAAATTAGATACAGCTAGCGCAGATAGCCCTCATGTAGCTTTACACGAAAAAAACAAACAGACCAGAATAACAAGTTGTATGTGTTTATCCGATCATACGCTATCTTCTCTGTTTTTACTCAGGCATTTACTCAATGACTACTACAAGAATGTATACAGTAACATCATTATAGAATAGTATGCAAATATTTTGCTCAATATTGTATATTTTTTGTTTTAAGTAATGTTCGAGTTTTTTTTAATATTTATATTTTAATTCAGTGGCTGAGAAAATGAGCTCAATTATAAGCAACTTTATAGCACAATCATATAAGCCTTTAGTCATTCCCATTGTGTAAAATCTTTTAAGCCAAATTATTTGAAAACAAATAATATAAGGTACTTAACTGTTAATATAATGAAAAGAAGAATGGTGTATGTTACACTGCATGGCTAAATACTTCTGTATTACATTATAAGGTTTCTAATATTATTTTTCATCTAGAAACCTTTTATGTGAAACCAGTTTCACGATTACAACTACTTATTTTTTGTCTTTGCTTAAAACGTTGTTTCAAAATTTGCGTCTTAGTGGTGAGTTATTGTGGCTAACGATTTTACTGCTAAATATTTTTTCACTCAATTGAATATTATTCTGAAGTAACAAAAATTTGGGATTATAAAGATATTTTGTACACACAGAACAAGATCTTATATTCCAAAGATATAGTTTGCTATTTTTAACCCGTTAGGATTTTAAACTACTTCAACAATTTAACAACAAAATATAAGTAAAAAATCATTCAGTTTCTAGGTCATATTTCATAACAATCCTCGATTGAAGAAACTTAATCTCTCATACACAAACTTAGTAATCATAAAATGTTTACGTTCGAATAAATGTTTTCGTCATTGCCCAAAATGCAACGCTTTTGGATGATATCACCAAAGACGTTTTTTCGTTAAGATTTTAAGGCTGGGACTAGAAAACGGCAATGTAATTTCAAAATAAAAATAATTTTAAGGCTTAGTTCATATTAAATTAATTATTGTTTTATTCTTATAGTGCTGATTTTAATCGCCAATTTACATTTAATATAATAATAGTTTTGAAGCTATTTTATTCAATTATTGTTACAGGTATATAATTTATATATATATATCTATAAAGCGTAAAACTGTAATAAGGTCTCCCTAGTGGTAAAAAAAAATAATTATGTTATTGCTTAAACTCTACAAAGGTTTTGAAGAATGAATGAGTTATCAGTTGTTAGTAACTACTTGATTAAAATATTTATTTAGGATAAGACGCCACTATCTTTACGCAGTCATTTACAGATAGTTCAACAAATTCATTACGTGCCAACATCATAAAGTAAATTCTAAATACAAAAGATAACTGTAAATTTATAATTTATTTTTAACTTTACAAAATAATAATAATAAAACTTATAATATTTGCTCTCGCTTACATAAAGTTTATTTTTATAATGCTTATTTCGATTTCTCCAGATTTTGAAAACAATGTTTTGTGAGCAAACATTGCAAGTTGAGATCTTTTGATCTTTTGCCATTGAGGGTTGTGAGTAGTTATTTTTGTACAGGTTTAAATTCACACTAGATATGGCCACAGTTTAAGCAGAGACATCCTGTTTCTTCCAACTAATTGCATCCAACATTCTTTTAATTCTCTTGTAGTCTCTCTATACGTTTTTATGTACATAAAATGCAAGCACGTAATATACTTCCAGGTGCTAAAAATATCTGCAAGTAAAGTTTCAAAAAGCACGCAATTTTGAACCTATTGTCGACAAAACTATATTACTCTCGTACATAATAATAATAATTAAATATATTAATTAACATATATTATGTAAGCATAATTACGTCTTTTAATACATTCTTAAACCAAAACATGAAATACACACTAAACAACCTATTTGATATATTGTTTTTTTTGTTTTTTAGAATTTCGCGTAAAGCTACACGATGGTTATCTGCTCCAGCTGTCCCTAATTTAGCATTGTAAGAATAGAACGAAGGTAGCTAATCATCACCACCCACCACCAACTCCTAGGCTACTCTTTTATCAAAGAATAGTGGGATTTACTGTCTCATTATCACGCTTCCACGGCTGATAGGGCGAGCATGTTTGGTGTGACGGGGATTCAAACCCATGGCCCTCGGATTACGAGTTGAATGCCTTAACCACCTGGCCGTGCCAGGCTGTTGAATTTATAAAGCAGCTTATTAATTCCACATTTGTTTAAATACGTAGATAATCTGTTATATATAAAAGTTAAAATAATATAAAATATTTATTCAATAAAAATATCTTGTCACCATGGGTTAAAACTTTTCTGTTGTCCAGGTACTCGTTTATTTGTTTTCCTATTTCGATTAAGAAGCTATGTGTGCATAGTGTCAAAAGGACACAAAGATGTAAATCATATCTAGTGGCTATAATACTTTTTTTTGCATTTCTTGGTTTGTTTTGAATTTCGCGCAAAACTGCTCAAGAGCTATCTGCGCTAGCTGTCCCTAATTTAGCAGTGTAAGACTAGAGGGAAAACAGCTAGTCATCGCCACCCACAGCCAACCCTTGGGCGACTCTTGTACCAACGAATAGGGGGATTGACCGTCACATTATAACGTCGCTCACAATAATCAAACGCACACCGAACGAATGCTCTGCCAACTGAGCTAAAAGGTTAGTTAACCTCTCTCATTTTATATTAAGGGGCTCGAACTACCACACCATTTTTTCTTTGTAAAAGGTTGTTTTCAAATCATGTCTCGGGGGACGGGCAATAAATAGTTGGGTGCTAGTATTTCATCAGTAATCCCACTTTTATGTCTCCCGCAACATGGTTTAACCTGAAATCTCTTGAAAGCTAAACGGTTAGTTTATTAGGTAAGCTAATTACTACCAATTCCCTATAAGGCACTTTCTAAGAATCCAGATACAACAAATTCACCGTGAAGTGGCGAATAGACTATGACGAAGATGACCGCCTGATGGTAGTTTTATTGATCCAGGTATCTTAGGTGTATACAGTAATACGTACTGTATGCACGAGCATCAACATAATCATCGAGATTTGTTCGTAATATTTAATATGAAATAAGGTTACTCATTTCTCCCCCTGTTACTGTTAATTTCAGCTAATTTGAGATCGACTAATATTTTTTTCAAAACCAAGAATTTTTGCACCCATATGACTGACCCAGTTAGCAATCATATAGGAGAAGATGTATTGGGACTGGAATTTTAACTCGATTTCTACTGATTGCGAGTCGAGCGTTCTGAACATCAACCCATGCCAGACTCAAGTAAAACAATGGAATTCATGAAAGGGATTTTAATTCCTCGTGAAATTTTTCTTATCTTACACATAATTATTCAAATGGTAAACCTTTTTCATATACATTATCGAGGCTTGCTCATGACATTTATTGTATCCTTGAGTAAAGCATTTTAGCACTACTGTTCCAGTCCAACTAGTGATATAATGGGCAGCTGGAGGCAAATTTGTGATTGACTGGCATCCCACCCGGCGAGATATGCTTCACCATTTTTAACCATTTGTGTCACAGAAAACTGGAGTTAAGCGAGGACCTCATGTACTTCTAGATGTATGAACAAAATTAGCACAATTAGTTAATTTAACATAAAATATTTCGCGACATAAAAGTTCATTCATATTCTCAAAGAGGCTCTATTCTAGAGAAATCGTATAAAGATTTAATTGTAAGTTCATGTTCTATGGTGCAGTGTGTTTGTACTTAATAAATATATATATATATATATATATATTCTACATTTTTTTATCTTTTATTTTAATGGGTTCGGGTTACTCAGTGCTGTTTATAAGTACTTACATGTAACAGATTTGTCAAACTACAACATGGAAGGCATGACTGCTCAATTATTTTGGTGGTCGAATTTGAACTGGAACTGTAAGCATCTTATTTCAATACTAGCTGTTATTTTACTAAACCGTTCTATATTTTGGTACACTACTAACTCACTTTTCACGAAAACAGACTGTATCTGAGAAACGTAAGCCTATTCCCAATAAGTATTTTCTTGTATACATTTTTTAGGTATATTTATGCCCCCCAGTGGCTCAGCGGTATGTCTGCGGACTTACACGCTAAAATCCGGCTTTCGATACCCGTGGTGGGCAGAGCACAGATAGCCCATTGTGTAGCTTTGTGCTTAATTCAAAACAACAACAAAAGGTATATTTATTTGATGTTTAGAAAATGTCTCAAATTTATTTAAAATAATTTGTTAAAGGCGCATAGTTAATGCTGATAAATACAAATTATTCTCAAAAACATTTAATTCAACGCATTGTTTTAGCAGTTATCAATTTAGTTTTTGATTTTTATGCATTGTTGTAGTATTGTTTTATTTATCTTATGATTTTCAGGAACTCTGCTCATGTACAGCTTGTTATTACAACTTATTACAGTTTGAAAAATAAATTATCATGACACTTACTTTGAAGGAAATGGTAAGAATACGAACTTACTAAGTTAAAATCTTATATTCGATTCCTCGTGGTAAATAGAGTACAAACAGGGTATTGTGCAGTTCTGCGCTAAAACAAACAAAGTTTGAGAGCTCAGTTCTAGAGTGTGTTTTAACCACGAAAGCATAATCAGTTCATGATTCCTATCCGTATAGCTGATTAAGTTTGTTGTACAACATTTATATGCTTCGAAGACAGAGCTTCCCTCATCCATTTCGTTGCAAGGCGATAAGTCTATAAAACGGGTTTCAATACTCGTGGTAGGCAGAACCAAGACAGCCCATTTTGTAGTTTTGTGCTTAACTTTAAAACGTTTTAAAGATAAAAATATATATATACCCTTCAGTAAATTCCAAGGAACCGTTAAAACACGGCCAGTGGCTTCTTTGGAGCAGATATAGTTTTATATTCATAAGTCGTCTTTTTGGAAATATTTTATCATATATTATGTAACATTTTTGCATATTTATAATAATAATAATAGCTACTCTCAGGAGCAACAGAATCTACAAGTAGTTCTTCGTAACTTTGAATTTTCATGCAACGTGATAATAGGTTATATTCTTCTGACGTAAACTATTTTATATGGTTAGATGTTGAAAGGTTGGGTGCACGACACATGTAGTTAATTCATCAATGACCTGTTACAAGTATTTTTTGCTACATTACAACTTTAGATAAAATATTTATAAATATCATCACATTATTTTCACTTATACAAACACTGTAATCCAATTTTAGTTCAAAATAAAATTTAATGTTATCTTTACTGGATATTGTTGGTTCAGTAGTATTACTTTGAATAATTAATGATAAAGTTAGTTCACATATAAGTTATCTAATCTTTGCAAATCAGCCCTCCTACACCAAATAATCGATTTTCTAGCTCAATAGAGGTAGGTTTGTCTTGAATAAATTTTATTAAGATTACAATAGTTATCGTGCAACGACTGACATTTTTATTTTAAGTTATGATTTGGTTATATGTTTTCTAATGTTGAGGCGACATTGCTGTAAGTCCATCAAGGACAGAGATACCAGCGAATTCACCCGATCATCAAACTAGGAAAAACTTCTAGTGACAGTAAGGGGTGAGAGTCTATTTCTTATGCAGACCAAAAGTCTCAGAAGAGAAAAACACTGAAAACAAACTTCGCGAATGACAGTTTAGTGTATTGTTTTCATTTATGAGTCATAAAAGTTTAAGGAACTTTACAAATTAGAAAAGGTGATCGGTTGTAAGATTTATCTTAATGTTTCAATTTAATTATTGCTACCCCCAGTGGCTCAGCGGTATGTCTGCGGACTTACACGCTAAAATCCGGGTTTCGATACCCGTGGTGGGCAGAGCACAGATAGCCCATTGTGTAGCTTTTTGCTTAATTCAAAACAACAGCAATTATTGATAGCATGGTTGGTAACATTATTATGATAACGTTTTAAAATATAGACCTAGAATGTTTAGAATATTTATGAATGTTACTGATCCAGAGACGTTGCGAAAAAACAAGAAAAAAGAATCGTAAATACGAGAAGCAATGAAGTGTTGAGTTCAGTCCAGTTTCCTCGGTGATTTACAGTTCAGTAAAATACTGAACAGGAGAATAACGAACTATTCCGATCATTGATCGTCATTTTACATATTCAGTCACGAGAAAGACTCGACGTTTAATTGTAAAAGTAAGTTTATTTATACGCTGATATGTATTTTTAGTATCATTAGCAAACTTAGGCCAACAACTTATGTCAAAATTAACGTCGCTCACAAAAACGTTTTAAACCAAATAAATTAATTTATTATCACTGCGCGTTATTTTTCACCAAGTAATGTGAAAGAATCCACTAAATGATAGAAGTGATAGAACACGTTACACAAATACTTAATATCAGATTTATTTAGAGTTGGTGTGATAGATGTTTTTAGCTTGTAGGTAAAAACATTCGTTTCTTCACAATATGTATTACTATGCTTCATCACATTTATTTATGTCGTTTTATAATCTCATTAAATAATACACTACATTTGAAAGTTGTTAAGGTTGTATATGAAGTTATTTTACAAAAACTGGTAAAGGCACTATTTTGTGTTAATAGTTATGTTAATACCAGTCATTTATTTGGTACTTATATTTACTATTTATTTACTGTAAACACTGAGAACTATTTTTGTTTCAAGGACAAGGTCAGTAAACCGATTTGTTCCAAGGTTATACACAGATATTACTGCCCTGTTATCGAAAGTATACATATCAAATCAGTTATATTAATTCTTGGAGAACGTATGATGTAACGTTCTCATTGCTGTGACCAAAATCCAGCAAATACTCAATTCTTAAATATCGATTCAGTGGAGAATGAATAACAACTTGGGATAAAAGAAATTGATGATTAATAAACTAAAATCTCAACTAAACCATATTTTAAATGTTATGAAACTTTAGATTACGGTGCAAACTCGTAAAACCTAGTTTAAACCAGTTCATCTAACACTAAGGTGGTCTTTTGATGTTTCTGTTTGTCGAAAGTTTCTATAGTTTTTCAAAGGTCGAAAATGATATAAAATGTCCTTTTCTTCTGGTTGTTGATGTTGTTACTGAAGTTTCCATTAGTCTAGATAGCACTTTGAAAACATCTCTCATGAAATCATGATGATATTTAAGACATTTAAAATCGGTAACTGAAAGCAAAAATGCTGTTTGCTATCTACACCCACTTCTGTAGGCAAGATTATACAAGCATTTAGATCTGTAGCGTACATTTGGCTGGGTTTAAAACGGAAACCTTGAGTTTTTTTGATGTTACATGAAGGTGCCCTTCACACGTGCAGTTCCTTAAGTTCATGTTTACTAATTATTATTTTTTTTTATTCTTAAACTTCCATGAAGCCTTCTGTAACAGTAGTCCTCTGATAAAAAGAGCCAAAACATTTTAATGATCATAAACAGTTCAATTTTACACAGAATATTCATCGAATAAAATAAGGAAGAAATCAACTGTTGGTCAAACAAGTACAAAATTAAAAGAAATATGTATTAAATATTTTTTCTGTATTCCTAGTGGATACGTTCCTATAGCGTTCAGTGGGATATAAGAATTCGGTGAAAACTTTTTTTTAATTTTAGATATCGATAAAATACTGTTTCAGCGACCTTATTTCCGATTAAAATAGTTAATAATTTACCGTGTATGAGAACTTATGCAACCGAAATATGACAAAGAAATAAGTAGGAGTTTACACTCTGAAGAGTTTTATTTATACAACATCTATCAACCGGATCCCCATTGGTACAGCGGTAAGTCTGTTTGTTTGTTTTTGAATTTCGCACAAAGCTTCTCGAGGGCTATCTGTGCTAACCGTCCCTAATTTAGCAGTGTAAGACTAGAGGGAAGATAGCTAGTCATCACCACCCACCGCCAACTCTTGGGCTACTTTTTTACCAATGTATAGTGAGATTGATCGTCACATTATGACGACCCCACGGCTGAAAGAGCGAACATGTTTGGCGATACGTCTGTGGATTTACAACGTTAAAATCAGAGGTTCAATTCACTTCGATCAACTCAGCAGTTAACATGATATGACTTTGCTATAAAAAAACATGCTTTTCCTCTTAACTGATATTATTTATACAACACTTATTAACTGACATTATGAAAGGAAAACCACTACCATGAAACCGTATTTTGGGTAACACCAACTCTCTCTAGTTCATGTTCAAAGTGTTTGGCCGAGAATATATCTCAGCGAAGTTTGAAGAAAAACGTAAAGGTGTGTATACGAAGTAAACCTACGGTAATCAATGCTATATTTTGTATATTTAGATATGACAAATATGCTTTCGCTCTTTTCGCGAATAGTAATAACCTATTTTATTACAAACAATTCTTTATTATGGATCAAACACTGTTTATATGATAATTTTTCTCAGGATAACCCTTTCCTTTATATCCGGAGGTTGTTACGTGGACACCCAAGACTGCTGCCTTTTTCATTGATTACATTCTCAGCATTGCTATTCAACTTTTCCAAAGACAGTTTTGTTTTATTTACTTCGTGGAGTTTACACACAATCTTTTTTTTTCTTTCTCGAGGTCAAGATATTTTAATTGGAACATTCCGTGGATGAACGTTCAGTTTCAAAACAGCTTTTTCAAACCAGCGAAAGTCTTGTCAAAACTTTTAACCATCTCATATGTAATAACTCAATCTGTAATATGTATTTGTTGATATTCCAAACAATTCGACAAATTATTGGCAGTTATAATGAAACCCATTTTCAGTGTTGAGACAGACCACATTGCTTCCCAGGTAATAAATAAAAAGAAAGAAAAATCGGTGAACAAAGAAACTACATAGAATGTTTTTCATTCCATTTATATTTTTATTTAATTACTTTCTTTGCTTACGGGCACATTAAATCTCTGCTGTGTATAATTGCTAAAGTTTTCTTCTAACGAAGCTAATATGCTGTTTAAAATGTGACATATTAAGTCTATACTCATTTCTATTGGCCAGGGAGGTATGGTACTTGACTTTCAGTCTAAGGGTCGCGGGTTTGAATCCCCGTCTCATCAAACATACGCACCCCATCAGCCATGAAGACTTCATAAAGTTGCGATCAATCCAACTATTTCTTGATAAAAGTAACCCAAGAGTTGGCGGATGGTGATCATCACTGCTAAATTTGGGAAGGCTAGTAAAAATAGCCCTTGTATAGCTTTGCACAAAATTCATACTGAGCCTGAATAATAAAACATTCTTCACAAGCCATAACGTCTTTTTTCATTATATTCGAAGCAAAATAGAACATTATAAATGCTTTAAATAAGAAGGTTCACAAGAAACAGGCTTCTGTTGTGTAATATAAAAACTTCTAAATAAGCGCTTTTATGACGTGATACGAACCTACTACTTAACAACTTAACAGCCATAAATTATAATGTGATTTTCTGCGTTAATCGTAGCCCAGAGGTTAGCTTACTGGGTTATGATATGTGAGTAAAAAAAAGAAAAAGCATATAGTGCACTCTGATGCCATATCAAATAACAATATGTTAGCACATGGCGATGTGGGCTGTTGATTATAGTTAAATCTCGTGCCTTTACTTTATCAGTCGAAATTCAAAATTAGAAACACCTAGAGTTAGTCTGCAAGTAGCTTTTCCCGAATATCCGAACTCAAAATCATATTTTTCAAAAATTAATTTTACTATCAACGATTAGTGATTTCGAACGTTTCCAAACACATATACATATACGTATATATGAGCCACATGTGATTACTAGGTTACTGATTGTGCATGTCTCTCACTACAAGCTTGTTTCTAACTTGATCACCAATTGTGGGGGCGTTACCTTGTATTTTACTTGATTTTCAGTGAATTCACTCTATCTTACGTACCGTCAATTCACTTTCACTCAGTTGGCTGTAAACTGGGTGAAAATAGGAACTGATTTTTCACATTATAAACTTTACATGAAAGTTCCACAATAACAACTAATCATTAAAAATGTTCACATTCCAAGCTTACTATAAATAAAATACCCTGCAAAAAAATCACTAATCGAAGTCGAAGGGGGTAAAAACGTAATTAAGTTTTTTAATAAACTATAGAAAATTTTAAATGACATTATCAACATGTAGGACATGTTGTTCATGAGAAATAAATCATACTTATTGAAATACAGTGCTGTACAAAAGTGTTAGTACAATAGAATATTTTGTCATTATTTCTATTGCATGCGGTTAATTCTTTCATACCATGACAGATTTCAACACTTTGATAATGTTTTACTGATCCCTGTTGAAAACTGAATGAACTATTGTGGGAATACTTACCATACTTTAGAATTACCAGACACTTGTACAAAGGGCTTGTCATAAGAGTTCTGTTTGAATGAACAAACTGATAAAATTTAGGGTCTGAGCAACTGTCATGGTACCTACAGCAGTGCACTAACTACATAGAAAAAACAACAACAACAACTAGCAAATAAACCTTGATAAAAACAGTATTTAACAATTTATATTGAGGTTTTTATCAATGGTCACGGCCATTAAAGCGCAGAGAATTGTCAATAGAGCACAGAGTTCACATAAAAGCTTTACGTTACACCGGTTGGACTCTCTCACAAATTGCTACAGACTTGAAATGCTCTCCAAATACTTTCACGTCCACCCTAGAAACCGAGACAGGTAAATTTAAAAATAGGAACGGAAGTGGCAGAACACATAAAATTAATGATGCTGATGTTAAGTATCTTTGTTTATACAACCTTCGAAACAGAAGGAAGACAGACACTGATCTTAAGCATGAAATAAAGGACCATGTAACAAATGACAGAAAAGTTTCTAGAGTTACAGTATCGCTAAAGCTCAACTTGAATTGAATATTTGGTGTTAGAAAACATTTACTTTGATCTCAAATACTGCCAAGAAACTGAAATTTGTTTAAAAAAACAAAATATGGACTGTTGGTAATTGGAAAATTGTGTTATGGACTAATGAATCCACATTTCAAATATTTGTCTTGAAGCGTAGGTTGTAGGTCAGACGGAAAAAGATGAAAGATACTTACCTCAATGCATAGCACCTACTTTAAATAACAGGGGAGGCAATGTAATGGTTTGGGGGTGTCTTTCTGCTGAGGTAACAGCAGATATTTTCAAAATAAATGTATTAATGGACCAGCGTAATTACTAACATAGACTGATCCGTCATGATGTACCGAATATTTTAGGTATTATTGGTAAAGAATTCTAATACCAAGAAGATAATGACTCCAAGCACTCATCCAATCTATGTAGAAATTACTTAACTAAGAAAGTAACTGATGGAATTATTCAAATGATGTAATGGTCCCTAAAGAGCCCCGATCTCAACCCATTGAATAGATAACGGGATTTGATAGATCAAAAATTTAACAAATGAAAAGTTACTACCAAAGAAACTTTATGGGAGTGTATTAGGGACATTTGGAGTAAAAGACCAAAGGACACTTTGTTTAAACATGCTACAACAATTCCTGAAAGACTGTCTGCAATTATTAAAGTGAGAGGAAGACACAAAATATTAACTGTTTGCTGGACTCAAGTACATTCATTGAATTTCTGCTGTACTAAATGTGAAGATTAATAAAACTTGATGGTTCTCTTGTGATTTACCTTCCATCGTTCTTTGAAAGTAGCTTGAAATCTAACTTTTGGGTTTGTCCTGAAATTTTTGCACAGTACAACTGTATTTTTATATCTATTGTTAAGAGAACTACAAATAAACTTATCTTCATATAATCAGTACGACGACACTACGATAATCACAATACTTTTAACTTCAACTGTAAACATTAGCGTTAGTGTTTTAATCTACAAGTAACAGAAACGTCATTACTATAAATTTTTAAGTGCGAATCAGACGGCAATGCTGCCGTCAGAGAATAATTATGTTAATTAGTTATCACTAGATGGCGATAGCGCATAAACTTTTCCATATTTCTCTTCGTTTTCTTTTTCGTCTGATAGCATGAATAATAGTAGCAGATATCGAAAAAGGTCGAAACGTTTGTTTTGGAATTTCGCACAAAGCTACTCGAGGGCTATCTGTGCTAGCCGTCCCTAATTTAGCAGTGTAAGACTAGAGGGAAGGCAGCTAGTCATCACCACCCACCGCCAACTCTTGGGCTACTCTTTTACCAACGAAAAGTGGGATTGATCGTCACATTATACACCCCCACGGCTGGGAGGGCGAGCATGTTTAGCGCGACTCGGGCGCGAACCCGCGACCCTCGGATTACGAGTGCACGCCTTAACACGCTCGGCCATGCCAGGCCTTGGTCGAAACGTTGTTCGCTCCTCTACGTATAAATATTCTCAACCCAAACGAGTCTTTTTTTACTTATATATTTTTCTCTACAAGTGGATTTTCTCGACATCACTGATTATTAACATCAACTGTTTTAACGCCTTCTTGAATATAATGATGACAAAAACAAAAGAAAGTATTTAAAAATGTGAAAAAAATGAATCCTTTATTGCAGTGTTAACACGATTTTTTCACTGTATTAATAGTACAATAAATTTAGCAATATTGACATTAACGGTAAAATATTACATGTACTTATATAAATCAATAATTAAAAATAAATAAATATAAAATACATTTATATAGAGTTATTTAATTTTATGTAAACAGAATGACGTTGTTGTTGTTTTTAATTAAGCACAAAGCTACACAATGGGCTATCTGTGCTCTGCTCACCACGGGTATCGAAACCCGGATTTTAGCGTGTAAGTACGCAGACATACCGCTGAGCCACTGGGGGGCAAACAGAATGACAAAATATGAAAACTCTGGCAAAATGATTTAAATGCAATCTGTGTGTGCTATTTTCAGAGCTAAGCCACAATAGGCCATTTGCTGTGTCCACGGCTGCCCACACAACATTAAGTTTTAACAATGTAATTTCGCAAGCTTACTGTTGTCAAACCAGAATATAGAAATGAACAATAATTTGATATTTAACCTGTAAAAAAATAATTTGCTATGTTTCAGTATCAGGACTTTGAGAAATAAATACTAACATTTTTGCAAAGCAGTTTCAATTAGAATTGTTTAAAGTGATAATACACATCATTTTGTAAATTAATTGATATGCGTTTCCACAGGATTTTTTTTAAATTAAGCACAAAGCTACACAATGGGCTATCGGTGATCTGCCCATAACGGGTATCGAAACCCGGATTTTAGCATTAAGTCCGCAGACATACCGCTCAGCCACTGGGGGGCGTTTACACAGGAAGTAAACGAATAAAAAGAATTAAAAGAAACGTTGTTTCTCTCAACGTTATGAGCGTTACAAAAAATCCGTGTATTATAAGGAAAGAACGGAATTTTATGAAGTAAAAGTTTCTTTCTGATATGTTTCCTAAATAAAAACACCGCTTCATTCAAGTTAATGGTTTATATTACAGAATACTGAAAACTGTATGCGTAACCATCTTAATTTTAAAGACTACTTTGTAATTGTTTGAACAGTCACAGGGTTTATATTTTAAGAGTTAACAGGTATTAGCTGTGTGTTTAATAAACTTACAAATGTTTGTTTAGTTGAGAGATTCAGAATCAAACCAGTATTGCACATTTAATTCTATTCTATCAATGCTTGAAATGGGTCAGTTCTTCTGGTAGTGCAAGTGTTGAGTACCAGTACTTCTCATCCTAGTAAAAAGTATGTAGTGGCACTTCTTTCGGCCTATTTATCAGAAGTTTTTTCCTTATCAGCATTTTTTTGCCCACTGAAGCACTGTCGATCACAATTCACACAAGTTTATTGTCCGTAAAAAGCGATAAAGTATTGATTAACCTCAATTTGTCGTTTTATGTGCAATCATTTTCTAGGACGAATTTTATAAAATATGTTGTTTGGTGATTGCACAGTTTCTATAAAAAACGCAAGTTTACACAGTATGACGTCATACTAAAGTGATACGTGTTTTTTACGATGTGTTTTATTCAGCTGCTCGTGTATATGGAACTAACTGACTTTAATATCTAACATACAGTGTAAAGAAACAGCATATCCGGATGATAATTTCCACACATTACGTAACCGAGTTCTTGTAAATAGAAGAGAGTTATATTTTAACTAGTGTGATTTACCTACTTGACTTTTATGTACATTTTTAAATACTCTCAAATCAAGAATCTTTCACAATAAAGTTAAATGCTTTCTTTTTTCATTAATACATTTCATCAGGATAACTACCCAGACGCTAGCTTCATTTTTTTTGTTACGGAAATAAATATCATTATCTTATCCATTAATTTTAGTCAAAATTATGTTAAAAATGAAAAGTTGTTGGGTTTTGTTTCTTTCGGTAAAAAAAGCGGAATATGAAAATAATTGCTATATTTTAGAAACACCAATTACGTATACGCAGGTTAATATGATTACAATATATTTCATTGTTTCCATTAACCACACGTGTCTTCTGAGCACATAACTTGTCATAGCAATATACTTATATGCAAAATGCGAGTGATACCCAATAAGCTTTGTGTACATCGGCCTCTGGTGAGAAAATTAACAAGCTTTATAAATCGATTCGTAAATTTCTGTTTTAAATGCATAAGTAAAGTTAATAATGAAAACAAGTTCTATCTTTAGTAATTGCTATAATTCATTTGATATAAATTCGATACCACTAAAATTCTGTTTCAAGGCAATTAGTAGTATGATTATTGATATGGTCGTATAATAATGCTAAAATTGGAAAATATGTTTGTTTTAAAGCAAAAGCTGTTGTTCTTTCGAATTAAGCACAAAGCTACACAATGGGCTATCTGTGCTCTGCCCACCACGGGTATCGAAACCCGGATTTTAGCGTGTAAGTCCGCAGACATACCGCTGAGCCACTGGGGGGCTAAAGCAAAAGCACAATAGGCTATATGTGGTGTCCACAGCATGGTATCGAACCCTGAATTCTAGTGTAGTATATACGCAAACTTACTGCTGCTTTATCAGAGGACAAAATTGGAAATAATTTTAACTTTATAGCTAGATTTAATCATGAATAATTAAATAATTAAAACATCATATACAAGTATAAGTTGTGAGAAAGTAACATATCACATAAAGGACTTATTTGAGTAGTTTTTATTATGGCATAATGAATTAAAACATTACAAATAGATCTAAACTTGGAAGTATATGTTATGACACAAGGAGATAAACATCACTTATTAAATAAAACTGAACAGTGTGTATAATGACAGGAGAAATTAAATTTCACATACACGACTAAACTATGTAGTCTGTATCATAACGAGGAGAATTAAACCATCGCATTTAAGATTAAACAGAAAAATTTGTATTTAGATGCACACGTGTCTACATAAGGTAAAATACAGTAGGATAGTCAGTCACACATTTCATGATCACAAATTCACAGATATAAACATGTATTGGGGTTGGTATTTTATAAAACACATCCTGCCACCTGTCACTTCTAAAAACAGCTCTAAAATGTGTTGAAACCATTCGTGTTTCCTATACATTGTTTTCTCACCAGCATCTAGGTAAACTTTGTGAAGTGATACACCAAACTGTTTACATTTATGCAGATTCATTAACACAGTCTATGTAACTTATTGAATTTTGAGTGAGTCAAACTGATGCTCGATTTAGGAATTTCCTTTAAGCGCTTATGGTAAACTGTTATATTTTAGTAAGCCGCTCACAGAAGTGTAGGTAAAACTATCTTACACATAAGTATAATAACATATTACCTTGCATGATGCTCAGTTTATCATATATGACATCGCATAAAAGACTGACTGATGTGTATCATGACACGAGACATTAAAATATCACATCTTAGTTAGAGACGGGTCACTCACCTGTTTAGCAATAATTTATTGTCATGGATTATAGATATTTAGCTGGTCCCTTGTTTTGTTCTGGTTAATTAACAGACACACGAACTTGAAATTCAGGAACTTAGCAACAGGGAAAAAAGTACATTAAACGTTGTGCAAGATGATTTCATTAACATCTCATCCAAATAAATGATTCTTAGGGTTGTATTTGTGGGACGTCGATCACTATTTATTTAACAATGCAAGACTGCTGTTAAAAGCTGTTTTATATAGAAGTACAAACGTACTTTATGGATATTATATTGTATTTTGTTCTTCTTTTTGTTTTTGAAATATTCATTTGAAGAATCGTTGCAAACATATTATTGCACTTTAGAATAAAATTCTTAATTAATGATGTAATATATTCGGTACCCAACATGTGAAAATGGGTTTTCACAGGCCGTTTCCATTTTAACTCCATAACTATTTAGTATCAATACTATGAGAATTTTGGCAAAAACAGAATTCGTGTTTTTAAATAATTAGTATTCGATATTTTACGTGAAAGACCTATAAGGATCATAACACAAACAATACCAACCGATCATGTATATTAATAAGAATAAAATAAATAAATAAATTATATTAATAAACCATCGTTTTGTGTTAAAATAAATAAATAATTACATATTAATAAATCCATAAACGCATTAATCAAAACTCACAAAAAAATTACACTTCACCTACTTAATTACTTCTAATATAAGTTCACCTGTACATGTGGGTGCGCGTGTTTTTCATATAAAGCCACATCAAGCTATCTGCTGTATCTACCAAGAGGAATGAACCCCCTGACTTTTACGTTGTAAATCCATAAACTTACCACTGTACCAGCATGGGACAATATATGAGGGGTAGAACAAAGGTGTGTATGTTGTTTTTTTTTCTTATAGCAAAGCCATATTGGGCTATCTGTTGAGTCCACCGATGAGAATCGAACCTTTTATTTTAGTGTTGTAAATCCGTAAACTTACCACTGTACCAGTGGAGGACTATATATGAGGAGTGGAACAAAGGTATGAAACAACTTAAATATGTATTAAGCGGTAAACATTCTAACCATAACTTAGAAAGTCTAAACACTTATATCAGAATCTCTCGTGAATCTAAGAAATCACTCAGGGTCTAAAAATGATGAAGTAGCTAACAGAAACCTCGATAACCTGAAAAACTTCGGAAGGTACATTTTTCTTCTTTGAGAGTGAATAATCGGAATTATGATTTACTTCTATTACATTTACAGAAATGAGTTAACAATTTAGTCGGTTATCTATCTTGACTTCACAATGTCTGAACACATATGGCGGATGATGAATCATTTCAATCTATAAACAATAACTTTTAGAAAAAATTATCGATTACATGTAGTAGATGTAAGTGTGATATTACACCACGAGAACATTAATCACAACGTAAGCCATATAATTCCTTACATGTCATATAACGTTGCCAGTAGTGATACGTGTGGTGTTACGTCATTGTAAACATGATAATGATTTGTACCATCTTATTCTCTACAAGTCCAATAGCAGAAGAACAATGTATAACAGCGTTTTAAAAAAAATCATTGGATTTGACAATAACTGTGGTATCAGAGAATGATGTTTGTTTGGTCCAGTCTCACCGTGGGTAATAATAGTACCTTGAGTGCCGTAATAAGAGATGTTATTGAATACTTTATGTGCTCTCTCACAAATTTGTAAGTTAGTGTTAACTTCATGCACAGGTTATTCGTTTTGTACTTCATAAATGTTAGCAAATTTAAACACATTATGAGATTAATTATTCATTCATCTCTAAATATAACCATGAGATCCGCTATTCATATATGTTTATTATTTATCAATTTCTTTTATCAACTTTGTAACATTCGTTACGTTGATAAGCTAATATGAAATAGAAATAGATCTATGTATTCTGTGTTTATTCTGAAAATTGAAATTCTCGGTTGATGTCTATTGGGGTCATAAACTAAACTCAGAGGGCATCAATAAAATATAAGATTCTTTTTTGCATTTAAATAAGAAAAATATGTGTTAATAATACATTATAAAAACATAGAATTTGTACTTGATAGACATTAAAAACAACTAACTCAGAATAAATTTGCCAACCATGAAGAGGTGTGCAATAAAAACCAACAAAAAGTTAAGTTATATGAACGAAAAAACTTTATAAAGGTGTTATATAAAAACTGGTAAGTTCAACCAAAATTTTGAGTACGTGGGTTCCTTTTCACCAAACAGCACTTTAAATGCAAAACAGTCAACTTTTCAATATGTAAGTAAATAACAAATTATGAATATCATGAAGTGTGTCTGATACTAATGGTGTTGTATTTTGTAAGTCTGATACTAATGGTGTTGTACTTTTTTACTGTTTCAATCTGAGAATTTCACGAGTTCGTTATTTAAAAATATGTATAAACTTTCCGTGTGAACCACTTTTTCTAGAATTATTAGTTAGTATTAAAATTCAGATATTCGATACTTAAATTCCGTGTACCTGTTAATAAATGGAATGTACGACAAGTAAGCTTTATCCATGAACGTGAATGTTTAAAAACACTGAGCATACAGAGAAATTCTGTTTGATCGCACGTCATAGTTTAACAAACAAGGTAACGTAACCGTACGAGAAGAAAGCTTTCTGCATTGTTAGTTCAGCATCGATAAGTCTTGAAACATCTCTGTACGTGTGCACAAAAAGAACTGTATCGAGAAACCAATAGTAGTTAGTCTTACAAGCATTCACCTTTTCAGAGCAGACGATTAATCTCTCCCGCCATCATTGGTGAGAAAACACTGCAAACACAAAAGTTAAAAAAAAGAGTCCCACATATAACGTATCGTTTGATAACAATAAATTAGAATCATTTTTAGAAGTTTCACCACAAACATTAACCACGGAAACAACGTTCCCTCTAGATTGAAAATGAAATTGGTATTGTTGGGAATCGCTGTTTTGTATCTTTCTCGTGAAATCCACGGTAAGGCTACTTGGTGGTAATGTAATTTAAGTTTATAAAAGACGAAAAATTAAGAAAACTGTATGCAATTTAATTACCATGCATTAAGAACTAATCAGTAATTTTTAAACCTACACCAGGTGCATACTGTAACTTTACGCAGTGTTTTCGAATCGTTTATTTATTATGATAAATTATGAAATCAAATAATAAAAGGTTGTTAATAGCATTCAATCAGTGACATTTTAAGATTTAATTAGTTATCTTACTGATAACAGTGTATAAAATTCAAATTAACTACTTAAAGCCAAGCAACTTCAGGTGTACACGTATGGAATAAGCGAGTTTCCTCTGTATAGATTAAGGTTTGAGAGCAATACGTAAGTGTAGTACATTTGTCTGTACAGTACAATTGAATTTATAGAATCAATGGTAACAAACTTGTTGTCAGACGTCGAATGAAGCAAGGTAATTTAAAAATAGGAGTACACTTGAGGAAGTTATGTGGTAAATGTCTGTCTTTACTGTCGCGTTATTGGTTGTTTCGTCAAAAAACACACAATATATGTGAGACCTTCGATGTCCATACTAGTTAGTTTCTTACAGTAAACAACTCCTTACTTGTAGCTTCTAAAATATTTACCAATCACCTGGACACTTTTCATAGGCAGTTAATACTGTATAAATCCCACCTACTCTGACATCGACATATGACCACAATTCTTTACCATGTAAAAAAAAAAAATGGACACAAATGTGACTATTTTTGGTAAATGTTATAAATGTATTTTAGTGGTATGCGAATGACACAATGTCGTATTATTTACCGTTACATAACTTAAACTAATTATTCTATCTAGTTTTATAACACTCAAAGACAAAAATGAAAACATTGCAGCGAGCTAATGTTTTGTTGTCTGGATTCGTTACAACGGTATCCAATAACATTTCTTTGACGAAACTTTTTCTGTTTATTCTTTATAACAATATGCTATCGGATTGCTAAGTTAATTGCACTTTTAATTAATGACGTCACTCTAAATTTGTATTAAATCCAAACTTTATTTGTCTTATAGGTCAAACAGCTATTCCGAGAGAGGTTGAAAACTTGCTCAGGAAACACGGTTTGTACACTTCTCAAGCGCAAACTACATTGAGGAAAGTACTAGTAAATTCAAATGTTAAAGCCTTTCCAACTAATGTTCTTCAACAGCTGATTGAGATTTTCAAGCTAGCTGGGAAACTACCTGAAAGTGAAGCGCTTCTTGAATTCCTGTCTGCTCCTCTTTCTGCGTCCTAGTGCTTTCGTTATGTATTGTCAGGTATGCTTCCTTCCTACCAAGGTCAAAACATGTATTCCAATTTGAAATCACAATAAATTAATAGAAGTATTACACTATGTAATATTTTTTTCTTTTTCTCGTTCCTAAGCAGAAAGTGTTATTTCGCAATTACTTATGCCTAAATTAAATGGAAAAGACCTATTTTTCTCTTCAAACTTTGCTTTTGAGACTTGGGTAATGAAATTTTCAAATTTACCCATTTTACAGAACATTCCAGATAGATTCAGTGCCGGGTAGCTGACAGAGAGTTTTCTCAAACTTACAAGAATTTTTTAGAATGTTGTAGAACTTACAAGAATTTTCCATAATGTTGTAGAACTTATGAGAATTTCCAAAAACCTTTTAGAATTTTTTAGAACTTTCCATAGTAATTTATATATATACAGAGGTTCACCACTCACCACTTCAGTTTAGTTCTAGCTGCCTAAGTAAATATATACACCTATCCAAGGAATCTTTACCAAGTTTCCCTGTTATCTTGGTCCTTTGGACAGCAGGGACACTGCAATGCACTACAACAGGAAGCACTGGCCACAACGGACCGAGTTCTCTTTGAGGAGACACAGTGTCAGGTGTGAGCCACAAGAGGACCTCCAGAAGGTGTTGTTCCCACCAGTGCACATAAATTTGGATCTTATGAAACAATGTTTCACAGCTCTTAATAAGGAGTCTGTAGCCTTCAAATACTTTCGAGACTTCTTTCCTAAGCTGTCTGAGGCAAAGGTCAAAGCTGGTGTCTTTGTTGAACCGCAAATAAAGAAGATCCTGGAGTGCACAGAATTCCACAAGAAGCTCAGAAGGAAGGAAAAAAAAAGATTCGGGCAGCTTTGTCGCAGTAGTTCGGGGCTTCTTTGACAATCACAAGGCCGATAATTATGTGGAACTGGTTGAGGATCTGGTGAAGAACTACGACAAAATGGGTTGCAAGATGTGATTTACATTACAGTTTTGAAAAAAACTTCTCACTTCTAAATATTTTTGCTCATTTTTGTTTAACTTTAGTATAAATACATGTAAATCTTGACTTATATGTTGTTATATTCAGATCATATGTGAATAAAATGTGAAAATTTACCCGTTTTAACATAGAAAATAGGTTGTTTTCTAAATTTCATTATCCAGGTCACAAAAGCAAAGTTTAAAGGGAAAAATGTCCATTTTCTCTACTTTTACAACATAAGCAATTGAGAAATAACATGTACTATCCAAGAACAAAATTTATGTTACATAGTGTTATTAAACTTATCTAACGAAAATATGTATGTTATTCATACATCATCCTGAGTGAAACTATTTTTAAGTCATCGAGTTTCATGTAATACTCCATAATGAGGTGTCATGTTATGGCTTCTAATCTTTTGCTGGGAGTTTTTTCGTTGCTGTAAGTTGTATATGTAATATTTATTAAAGAAATGGTAGAAGTTGGGAAGTTTTTCACGTTATTTTAGTGTAGTTGTGTCTTCTGCGTTGGGAGTCAAAGAACTTTTCTACAGATGAAAAGTTATTTAACGTATTTTTAAGACATTTCAATTTCCATGCTGACGTCTTGGTCAAGTTAAACATTGCTTCTTGTTTCCGAAGCACTAATTTATTTATTATCATCTGTTTCTGACTAGTAAAGACCGCATGAAAGCAAATATAAATATACCCTACAAAGCACGACAAATACCATTGATATTACCTAATCAAGGAAATAAGCTTTCAACCAATGAATTAAGCGATAGTTTTGTCCTCAAAAGCCCCGTTCCACGTCACAAGAGATATTTACAAGAAAGAGATCTCAAAGGAACCTTAATGTTGCCTGGTGAAATGTTATGACGTTTTAAGTTGTATGTTCTAAGCAGATTCAAATTCAACTATGTAATCTCACTTTTAAAACACTTGGGGTCAACGAACCAAACAGCTGGTGAACTGATGCTCTATAAACCAATTTAGAAATTTCTAACAATACATTTTTCTAAGTACCCATTGTATTGCAAACGTAGCTCATAGCAATATTGGTCTAAAATGTTCATTAACTGATTATGTATTTCCCCCAAACTGTTTCATGAAAAAGGTATTGTCTAATTTAATGTTAAGATGACCGAAGAAGGTCGAAACGTTGTTCGCTCCTCCACGTAAAATATTTTCTCAACTCAAATGAGCCGTTTTTACATATATATTTTTCTCTACAAGTGGGTTTTCTCGACATTACTGATATGCATGTATATGTATGTATAAAATTTAAGAAGAAAGACTGAATATCTCAAGCATTGTTTCTTCCATACATCAGCCTGCTTTATGAAATTTAGCTCTGTATTCAGTAACGGTGTTTAAAAGCAGTCCATTAACATCCTTTTATTCAGTGATTTTTTTACTGGTATAGATATTGATCATATCAAGAATACATTGAGAGTTAAAAATTTATTTTAAATGTTTCAGAGTTAAACGAAACTCCATAAAATAATTCGTGATAAATTAAAGAATGGGTGATAAAAAAAGAATATATATAAAAGTCAAACCATCAGACTTAGAGCCTGTATGTCTAAATTTGAGTATTAAATATAATTTAACATCAGAATGTGCTATAATCTGACTTTGGTATAGCTGTTTCAATTGAGTTTTTGTTGAAAAAAACTTCTTTACCTTTTGAGTTCTCAGAGAGACTCATAAAAACCCTAATGTATGGTTCAGTACATGTTTTGTGTTATATTTTACAAAAATTGAACACTATTTACTCGTAATTACTATTTATATCATTTGTTTTTCGAAAATAATGTTTTAAATAAAAACATGTCGTTAGGTAAAGAAATCAAAACCAGTTGCTCTTATTAAAGCTTTTACCCTATGCATATTATTTCAAGCACTGAGTCATTTTATTTGTAATGGTATAGAACTATTTTATTACAACAAAATAAAATGTGTACAGAATATTTGTGTTTTATTAAAATTATTTTCAAGCTTCACCACTTCATTACAGTCCATGTCGCATGACGTTATGCTCTACCTAACGACTTCTGAGTAGTCTTGCAACATATTTATTCTGCAAAAGGCTCAATTGTAAGACTGTCGTGTACAAACCACACCATTCCTTTTTAATGCTTTCCATGTTCCATCTAGTGTAAGAAAAGAACGGATTTTTAGTACACGTTTCAAGAGTTTGACAACACAGAAATTTGAAGGCATTGCGTTTGATGATTTTACAATACATCTTTGAATGGAATAACATGAATACCTGTTTCAACCTTTCCAGCTGCTTGAATTATCGACTACTGAATGGATATATCATGGAAAAAAAATGTATACACCTGACTTAGGAAGTTGTTATTTTGTACGATGACGTGTACTGTTGCCTGGAGCATATGCGCGGATTTTGCGACTGGAATTTGTATTCGTAGAATATGACGTGTTATAATAAGCCACGCTTTGCGTACCATGGCTGGGGTGCAACTTGTTGCAGGTTTCTGTTGTCTGGATGATAATAGTATTCCAAGTTCATTCAACATATTCCTATTCCCTGCTGGTACAATGGTAAGTCTACGGATTTAAAACGCTAAGATCAGGAATTCGATTATACTCGCCCCCCTGTGGCTCAGCGGTATGTCTGCGGACTTAAACGCTAAAATCCGGGTTTCGATACCCGTGGTGGGCAGAGCACAGATAGCCCATTGTTTAGCTTTGTGCTTAATCAAAAACAACAAACAATCGATTATACTCGGTGGACTCAGCAGATTGCCCAATGTAGCTTTTCTATAAGAAAACACAAACTCAACATATTCCTCAATTACCCAATGTAATTAAGTACAAGAGATATCCTTGTCTCAGACAGTTTAAATCCCCGATCTAATTACATATTTATTATCTGAATTTATCAATAATGTGTGAATATTTCACGTCAGAAAAGGTTGCCACATAACCTTCATCAATGTCAAAATGCTGTTCTGATACATCTTGTTCTGCATCCCAGTGGCTCAGCGGTATGTCTGAGGACTCCCAACGCTAACAACCGGCTTTCGATACTCGTGGTGTAGCTTTGAGCTTAATTCAAAATACCAGCAATTACATCATGTTTTACTGCAACTTGGTATCGGATGTGGTTGTTACGTTACTTGCAAACTGGCATGTTAAGAGTATTTGTAACATACTCTACTCTCTATTAACACTTAGTTTTTATTATGAATATGTTTTTGCTTTCAAGTATTTTATTTCAGATGTTGTAGATTCACTTGGGTGAATCTGATATTTTTACTTTTATTTATTTAGATTCGAATAATAATAATTGTAAAACACTATTATCGAGTTAAAAGCAAATTTAAATGATGTTTTAGTCATAGTCGAGTTTTGCGCAATCAAATAATTTGAAGTTCGCCACTCACTATCAGGAAAAATGCATAATATATTTAAGTATGAGCGAACGAAAACGTTAATGCTACAAATAAGCAATGTATTACATTAATTTTAATCTTCGGACTAAGCAACAAAGCGAATTACAGTAATATCAAAAACAGTATTCTTCAATATCAGCAGAATTGGTCAAGAGAGATCTTAAACTAAAATTGAAGAAAAAACTAGTGAAATATTAGGTATGGTCAGTCCTGCCGTACATATTGGATACGTGGACTCTGTTTTTCGAAACAAAATAAAAATTTGAAATGTAGAGGTATAGTGTGTGAATAATGTTATTCTTATAACAAAGCCACATAGCGCTGTATTTACCGAGAGGAATAGAATCCCTGATTTTAACGTTTTAAAAAAACGAGGGAAGGGTGGTATAGACAAATTGTAAAGTTTAACCACGTAGTAGAAAAGTAATGAGGAAATATTGAAACATCCAATGACAGGTGCTGGACATATGAAAGAGAGAGAAGATATGCTACGTCAGGCATCTAACAGTAATGGAACTCTTGCTTACATGATACTGGAAAAACATTTTTATTACATGATGTGCAGCCCCAAACTTCGCGAAATTTTTAATCTATGTGCATGTAGATTTGCAATAGGAGTCACGATTTTCTGTTTCCCGTGACGAATAACTTTATTTTTCTCATTTCTCAGAGTGCAGATGTGACGTCATGAATACATCATATGCGCCGGCGCCATCCATATAAATATAATAGTACTGTCTGTTGTATGTCCATATAATTACATCGAAGGGTGTGAGTGTATCTTCACCAAAATTGGTATGGAGGTTTATTAGATCCATGGTGAAATACATACAAATTTTCAATTTTGAGGCTTGTATGCGTGCTATTGCATTTTTTTACCACTACTTCGCCCCTGTTGATGGATCTTCACCAAATTTGGCATGAGTGTTTGTTGGACCCATGAGGAGATACATTAAAATTTATGGTTTTACATTTTGTGTTTTGCTATGTTTATGACCGTTTTGGTTGTTTTTTTTAATTATATACATATAAAAGAAACAACTTTTCATGTCTTAAAATAGCCTTTTATTAACCATGAATTTATATAACTTTCACCTAGAGTACGGGTACCCCAATTAGTATAATTGAAGAAGATTATTAGGGTTCGTATAAATTATTTAAAATTTTAGTTTATGTATAATATAAATTTCAATATTTTTCTTAAAGAATCACTTCGATTTTTTAAGGTTTATATCTTGGAACAGAAATTTTAGCTCCATAAATATTAACATCATCACCAATGACTAATGTGAGTTTAATTGTTCTAAAATTTTGGCGGTAGAAAAACCACAATCTTTAAGTTTATTCGTCAGTTAAGTATATTAATTTTATTATTATTAATATTTGTATATTTACTTTCAGATTTTTTATTATAAATAGCTATCTGATGTACCCGTTTGGGTTGGGCCCGGCATGGCCAAGAGGGTTAAGGCGTTCGATCGTAATCTGAGGGTCGTGGGTTAGAATCCCCGTCGCACCAAACATGCTCGCCCTTTCAACTGTTCTCTCCAGTCTTACACTGCTAAATTAGAGACGATTAGCACAGATAGCCATCGTGTAGCTTTGCGCGAAATTCAAAACCAACTAAACCTTTCAGGTTGAGTGTGTGGGACATAGGGTTGTTGTGTCCGAAAAGCAATTCTTCATTTTTTTCAGTGCCCTGTGGGGTTTTGAGAAGACCGACGGTAAGTACACCGTTTCATAACAACTTGCACGACGGTGATTTGTCAGTTATAAATGGGTACGCAAAGACTTTTGTCACATAATGTTTTAGAACTTACGCAGTTGGAAAGTCTTCACTTCCCACATCTGGACTAACATTAAAGTCCATTAGATTTTTATAAAATGAGTTAGCCTGTCATGGTTATCATCATTATTAATTAGGTTTGCTCATCTAAAAGTCAAATATGTCATTAAATTCGAATAGCAATTAACTGAATTTTAAAGCAGTTAACAACCATGTAAACATTCCGCAGGTATACATGTACAGTGTTCCCTCGTCACTTCGCGGGCTCGGCCGACCCCCACATATATATATACATATATATAAAATAATAAACATTAAATCTAAAATATAGCATTGAATACCATTAAAATAAATATAATTAATAGTGTAAAGAAAAAAAAACAGGTATATTTTGAGATATAAACTTTTATTTGAGTTTATAACAGCGTAAAAATGAAAACAGAACCAACTGGAAAGGCTATAGATGTACGCATTGTGCGTCTGCAAAGGCTACGCGAGATCAGCTTCATGGCGTAGCGATGTGCAAGACGGGCTATGATTGATGCAGAAATGAAAGACGGCCAATGACAGCTACCCATTTTGATTGCCTGTGATTGGTGCTGTCAATATTTATGTCTGGCCTGTGATTGGTGATTTCATCCACGAAAAGACACCACCTGCTGAAGATATGTAATTTTTAATTTTAAGGCTTAATATCTTATTAATTGTTCTTATTATTTCAGCAATAATGAACAGTATTGTAATGGGAGAGTTAAATAGTTGTACAGGGAGGGTTTTAAAAGTCTAAATGCACATATAATATATACGTAAAAATAGGCGATCCCACTTTGCTGAAAATCTCCTTTCGCGGGGAGTTTTGGAACGCATCTACCGCGATACACGAGGGATCACTGTATAGATATAATATTAGTTGTAATTACTGCTGTACTTCTAATACAAAGCTACATAATAAGTTTTCTGTATTCTGCAACTTCTGATTTTGATATTGTAAGTTCTTGAATTTATCGCTGACCAGCTTGAGGTGGGAGACGTTACCAAATGTAAATTTAGTTGTATTGTTTAAAAGATCATTGGTAGTCGTTGTTTTTTTGTTATTAAGCACAAAGTTGTTTGTTTGTTTGTTGAATTTCACGCAAAACTACACGAAGGCTATCTGTGCTCTGAGCACCACGTATATCGAAACCCGGTCCATAGACCTACCACTATGTCACTGGGGGGGCGTTTTAAGAAGTATATGAAATCAGTGCTCTGTGTTAATAAATACAGTTACTTCTATATTAACGCTACTCCATACTGTGTAGTTTTAACTTAACAAAATATTTACGAAATTCGACCAACATGTCGAAATACCTAAGAGAGGTCACTTTAGCGCAGTTATTTGCAGATTTGTATTAATATTTGTCAGAATTTCCATATATAACAAATCTTTATTCGTCATTATTCGGGTTATGGCCGAAAATATCGCTGAAAACGATGGTGTCCTGCAAGTGAAACAATTCGTTCTAAACAAGTAAGAACTTATTTAATAAACTCCACTAATCATTGGGTTTATTTGTTTGTTTTGATCAGAGGTTAGCGTCTTCAACTTATACTCAAAACACAATGAAAGCACAAAATGTGGTTAAATTTAACAACTAAAGGATAGTATTTTACACGTGAGGCTTGCGAATCAAAGTAAATAACAATAAATGGATCTCCCACCAATATATGCCTGTTACATTCAAATATATGTTCTACAATTGTCCAGTTTCATTCTTTTTCACTTGTTTTGTTCTTTTATATTCGGCGAAACTTGCATTTCATCTGCAATGTTCATATAGGGTGAACATTTGAAAATAATAAAACTATGTTAAATAAGTTCCCAGATAAAGGGAAGTCGTTTGTTTTTCTGACAGAGAGTAATATCTATTTATACAAAACATTGGTTTATTCAGCAGAATTAAACAATAATAATACTTATACTGTTAGGACTTGATATGGTTCAACCACAACCCAAAAGTGTTTGACATAAAGCTTTTCTGCAATAAGAACACAATAAACGTGAGGGATTAAAACCTCACACAGGTGAAGCGATTGGTTACATACACACACATACACATATGTATACTTCAAAATACTTCTGTAACGTGCGTGTACAATTCCATTACTGGTGGGCTACGCTTGGCATTCCAGTAATATGTGTTGGTTTTATCATTATTAGCTCAGCTTTAGCAGGTTTCGAAACACAACGAAACGATGCGCGTTAATATAAGCAGTCAGTTCGTTGATCTTACTTTCATAGCACTCAAGCAACGTGCACGTAAGCAAAGTGAAATAAGTTGCGCTTAGGTTACTTCTATTTAATCATTAACTATTCGATAACAATAAAAGAGAGTAGGTTTCACAACAGATATTAAACGTGTTGCGACTTCACATTTTCAAAATGAAGCTGGTCCTTGTTATATTCTTCGTTTTCTTTCTTTCTCATGAAATCCACGGTAAGACTATTTGTTGGTGATATGAAGTACATCATAAAAAAACGAACATCTTCCAAGAAATTATATTAATTGAGGTGAAAATATTTTATTGTATTGTAATTCTACACTTATTTCATAATCATAAAAACCAAGTGTCGATCTGTCAGTCAGTCGGTCACACTCGGTTTCTCCAGATTTCGTTAGTCACCCAAGATCCAGTTCCATTTTTTTTACTGTAACACTTTTTTTATTGTCCTTTCCAATTTAATCTCTAACATAGGAGTTAATAGTTTCTAAATTTCAACACTTTTTTGTTTTTTTTATTCGAAAGATTTATTTATCACCGAGTGAAGTTAATTTGACGTTTGTTATGAAGAGATGTTTTTGAACGACGATCGAATGAGAATTTACAAGAAATGTGGTCTTTATAGAAGTGTTGTAATAAAGTATTTGATCAAATTAGAAAATGACTTTGATAATTGAATGCTGGGGGAAGACACTTTTAATATACTGATCATAATTGGTTTTGGTTCCTCGAAGCTAAAATGTCCTTTGTTTTTATTATGTCTGTTTAAGAACTGCAAAATTGTATATGCACATTGTAGGATTCCATTTCAGGTACGCTTTGGTTTTCCGCCATTTTGACAATCCAATATTATACTTGTTAAATTGGAATTGAAAACCATTTTGCAAAGAAAACGTGCCATGTCTATTCTTTATAATAATGTTCAACCAAATGAGATGAGTTGCGTCTTTAATACTGATATCATTTTAAGATTGTCTTTATAACTAAACATTTTTGTCGTTCTGTAGGTCAAACAGCTGTTCCAATAGAAGTTGAAAACTTGTTAAGAAAACACGGTTTGTACACTATTCAAGCACAAAGTGCATTACAAAAAGCACTAGCAAACTCAAATATTAAAGCCTTTCCAAGTAATATCCTTCAACAGCTGATTGAGATTTTCAAGTTAGCTGGGAAACTACCTGAAAGTGAAGCGCTTCTTGAATTCCTGTCTGCTCCTCTTTCTTAAGGACTTCGTTTTCTTTTTTACTTGTTTGTTTATTTCCTAATAAGGTCGAAATATTTATCCAAACTTGTGAAACAAAAGAAAATTACTCAATAAACATATTAGCACTTAGATATAAGAAAGCGTTTAAATCATTTGTTTCGCTTAAATGAAATATTTTTATCGTAAAATTTCGTGTTACACAAATAAAATTTTGCATAACAAATTGTTACCATAACAATGTAGTGAAACGAATCCGTCCAGTGTCGTACTGTTGATTTTCACTGTCATAGCAATAAAACTTCATTGAAAAGTGACATACTTTTATTAATTTTGCTTGTTATTTGAATATATATACATACATAAGTCAATACAAACGCACTATGGTAATAAATTATCAGACAATAAGTAATAAGCACATTGAAATAGTTTAATTTTTGAGGAACATTGACCTGTTCTCTTCACTTAAAACATATGTTCCCCAAAATAAAAACACTTCATCATATTTACAAATCGCTATCCGTGAATTTTCTATAAGCACAGTGTGCTTCCATACATAAGTATAAATGCATCTCACAATGTATGAAAATTGATAATTAAGTTGTCAAACATATGAAAAACACCCCATTCCAATTTGATGCAGGTTTTAAACGTGTTCACCCCATAATCATTAAAAACACTGTACAAAACTGGTTTCATACTTTTTTTTTAAGACAAATGTTAATGATAGTTTTGTTTACTAAAAACTGCCTTTCTAACCCTCTTCAAAGTAACAACAGATACTAGAAAGGAAGAAATGTTGGAAGGAGTTTAATGTAGCTAATTAGAACATAAATAAATCACTTGGACTTTAAGCTCAATATTATTGTAATTATGTGTAACATGAGTAGGTTTAAATTTGTAAATAAATATTTAAAACAGTTTAGTTTAATGAACCAAACTGTTGTTCAGTTAATGTTCAACTGAGATAACCAGCTATGTTGATCATTTATCCTGGTTTGTTTAACAATTACTCAACTGTAATTAACCAGTGTTGTAAAATGTAACTAGTAATTTCAATCGTAAAAATACTGATCAATAGATAACCACATCATTTAATCTGTTTTCAGGCTGTGTGAATTTACTGAATCAACTGCACTGGCCTAGTTTAATGTTTAAATTATTTTAGTTTAAAATGATTTCTGCGACCCACTAGCACCCTTTATTCAGTGTTTCTGGTTCGCATACTAATTCCAACAAAGGCTACTGAAGTACATATTACTTTTTCCCATTATTTGCGAACTATACAGGGAATAGAGATGTTATTTAAAATGTTTCGGAGCTATAAGTCATGGTATTAAATATCTATTATGAAGAAAATTAATTACAAAACAAAGACATATGCCACTACTTTGTTTGAAAGTTGGCTACTGATTTAAATATTTTTAATGCGGGTATTTAGTTATTTGTTATAAAATTGGTTATCTAATCATTATAAGCTGCGGGGATCGTGCCCTTAATTCTAAAAATTATAAGCCATGAAGATTATCGCTGACCTATTATGAGACAAAATCATTTATACGAAATAATCATCGATTGGATACATAAATATAAATTTTGTTATTTGATACAGAAAATATCATACCATATTGTATTAAAATTTAAATTAACCCTGTTTGGCTATTTCAGGTTTCACAGAGAAACAGTGTACCCCGCTGGTACAGCGGTAAGTCTACGGATTTACAACGCTAAAATCAGCGGTTCGATTTCCCTCTGTGGACACAGCAGATAGCCTGATGTGGCTTTATTATAAGTAAACACACATTGACCTAGCACACAATCATTATCCCTTCTATATTTGGACAAACAGTCTGTCTTGATGAAAAATATTCAAAATATGTTCAGAACTAAACCAGTAATTAGATATTTGAATATAAAATGTGTTATTTAAATTTATACTCGTAGCTTCTTTTACTGGTTTATTCAGAACTAAACCAGTAATTAGATATTTGAATATAAAATGTGTTATTTCAATTTATACTCGTAGCTTCTTTTACTGGTTTATTCAGAACTAAACCAGTAATTAGATATTTGAATATAAAATGTGTTATTTCAATTTATACTCGTAGCTTCTTTTACATGTTAACTATTTACAAGACAGTTTATCACTGTTTGCAATTTAATATTAATAAATTATAATTCTCACTGCTATATTTCAAGCATTTAGTATACGAGGTCTGTTCAAAAACTGCGCGGACTGACGTCATAAAACAAAATGTACTTTATTTAGAAGTTACAGGTCTGGGACCCCTTCAAAGTACTCTCCTCCCCAACGCACACACTTATACCAACGGTGTTTCCACTTGTTGAAACAATCCTAGTACTCTTCATTTGTAATGTCCTCCATCTCCTTCGTCGCATTTGCCTTAATCTTGGGAATCGTCTCAAATCTTCTTCCTTTCAAGGGTCTTTCAAGTTTGGGGAACAAGTAAAAATCGCAAGGAGCAAGGTCATGTGAGTAATGGGGTGGGGAAAAACAATGATCGAGTGTTTGGCCAAAAACCATGAGTTCTGAGGGCTAAATGGGATGGATTTGTTTGTTTGTTTTGGAATTTCGCTCAAAGCTACTCGAGGGCTATCTGTGCTAGCCGTCCCTAATTTAGCAGTGTAAGACTAGAAGGAACGCAGCTAGTCATCACCACCCACCGCCGACTCTTGGGCTACTCTTTTACCAACGAATTGTGGGATTGACCGTCACATTATACACCCCCACGGCTGGGAGGGCGAACATGTTTAGCGCGAACCCGCGACCCTCGGATTACGAGTCGCACTCCTTACGCGCTTGGTCATGCAGGGCCGGAAATGGGCTGGAGCGCTGTCGTGATGGAAAAACCAGTCGCCACTGCTCCACATTTCTGGCCTTTTGCGACGGATGGCGTCCCTCAAACGTTTTACAACTTCGATGTAGTAAGTGTGGTTCATTGTGGAGCTTTCGGAGAGGTACTCCTCAGCATCACCTTTTCTTTGGATCGAACTTGGCGAGCTTTTTGGGGTCGGTGGGATGTTTCACCCATCCACTGGGGCGATTGGACTTTCGTTTCAATGTCATAACCATAAACCCATGATTTATCACCTGTTATGATCCTTGACGAGAAGTTTTCATCTTCTTCTGAACAATCAAGCAGTTCCTGACAAATCTGGACGCAATGGGCTTTTTGTTCATCCGTCATCAGGCGTGGCACAAACTTCGCAGCAACGCGGTGCATCTTCAATTTTTCGGTCAAAATCTTGTAACAAGATCCAACTGATATCCCACACTTTTCAGCGAGCTTCCTGACAGTCAGACGTCGATTTGCCCGCACCAGGGTGTTGATTTTGTCGACGTGTGGGTCGTCAATTGAAATGGAAGGACGTTCAGAACGTCATCATTTTCAATGGACTGTCGACCATCCTTAAAACGTTCATGCCACTTGAAACATGCCGTACGCTTCATAGCAACATCACCGTAAGCCGTGTTAAGCATAGCAAAAGTTTCAGTCACAAATTTTCCAAGTTTAACATAACATTTTACAGCAAGTCCTTGTTCCTTCATATCATTCATTCTGAAATCCGCCAAACGAAGCAATCACACTTCACTTAAAACCGCGTATCTAATACACAAATGAAGATATTTGCAATCGGGAAATGGCATCGTAATCAGCTGATCCGTGCAAACCGAGCGACACCAAGCGGATTCCCCTGGAACCAACTGGAGCCGCGCAGTTCAAACAGTCCGCGTATTTTTTTGAACAGACCTCGTAGTTTAATTGTACTAGTTGTTGCATGTCAATGCCATAAATACTTTACTCTAAGATTAAATTGTTTTATCTTCTAGCAGAAGAAGACAGTTGCGCTCCAGTTCAGAATTATTTAGTCGTAACATTACTTGTAATTATCATTTATAAAATATCAAGCCTCATAATGTGGGGCAATTAAGACGTAAATCATGATCCGTTTATTTGTAATAACGTACATCTCAGCAGGACTGATCACATTTTTAATTATGGAGATTATTTACTAGCCAGCTGTGGTTTCTAACAAGAAAATGTATAGTTGACAGCTCCTAGTTAAAGTATTTTGTATATGATATATTACTTTATTTAGTGTCTGATATTATTATGTATAAAGAAAAAGGGTTCATTGTTTAATAAGCACACAAAAATAGCATTATTTTCTGTTAAAGACTGTGTAATTGGCACCAATATTTTCCGTCTTTTCTTTCTACTTTGCTGATTTAGATGAGAGTGCCCAACAAATCTGAGTAATATTCATATTAAAATATGTAAAGATAGTCAAAGCATGCGACATATAAAGAGTATCAGAAAAGTACGTGGCCCAACCTACAAAGAAAAGATACATTGGCTCGATTATAATTTTTTATTCAACATATTATCCTCCTCAGTCTATGCACTTTTACTAATAGTGTTCTAAGGGCGTTAAGTTCTTCTTGGTCCTCAATCCATTTGACCTTTCAGAAAGATTTTTAAGGTTAGGGAAGAGAAATTTATCAAGTAGGAGAATGCGATTGAATAATATGAGCCAAAATCATGGAGAGCATTCAAAGTAATATGTGATTTGTGATCTGCATATATTGTCCCGATGGAAAAGTGCATCCTTTTCTGCAACAATCTTTTCATTTTCTTTGATTTCTTGATGTATATTATTAATTAAGGATTCATAGTAATTTCGGATAACTGTGTGACCCCTTTACAAATAATCAACTACCAAAGCGTCCCAAGCATCTCAAAATGGTGGAAGCAATGATCTTTTCAATAGAGGATTGTGACTTGACTGCTTGGGAGTGGGTGATCTTGGATATTTCCATTGCAAACTTTGAACTTTTGTCTGTGGTTCTAAGTGATGAGCCTATATTTTACCCATAGTAATGAATTTATTGAAACCTTTGGATTATTTCTACTCAGATAACAACATTTTGGGACCCATGAGGCTCTAACCTCACTCATGCTCAAACTGTCATTGACAATGCTTACTACTGTACTTTTACCGATTCTAACTTCCTCTACTATCTTCCTAATGATACTTATTTTATTATATATAATAAAATCAGAAACTTATCCACAATTTCTGTTGTGGTCGATGTCAAAGGCTGACGTAATCACGGAACATCTTCACATCTATTCGTGCTTAAGGATTTTTGAAAAAAAGAAATAAGCAGTGCTAAAGATCATGGAGAAGACCGAAGTTCGTGCCACGACAAAATATCTTATTTTTAAAAAATGACATCTCAAGAAATCCACCAAGGAACAGAACGCAACCTTTGGAGAGAGTACAACAGTGAAAAATGTAACATGCTGAATTTAAAATATAAAACGAGCTTGTCCAGTTATATTTTACGTGTTATTTTTTTTTTTTAAAAAAAGCGTAATATTCTAGCGTAATATTATAAAAAAATCACACATTCCAGTTTTTCGTTTAAACCTGTGCGCGAAAGTTCCTGACAGATTTGGTACATATTCATTCATGTTCTTTACACTCACTGTGGACGAATGTTCTACTTTTTTACTGTATGCTGAACCAGTACATGGTATCTACTCTGAGGTAAACACACTTGGTAATCACAGATGAAGATTTATTGTGATTGTTCTCAGATATAGTAATAAATACTGTCATTGTAGCCATTTGTGAAAATCTACGGTATTTTGCACCTATTTATCTAGACTCGCTGGATAACTGCTTCTCACAGTTGATAACTAATGTTATTATTCATTTGCACGTGTTTCTTCCAGCAAGATGGAACACTATATAGAATCATCTAGACTTTTAGTCGGAAAGATACATTAAATTTACTATTTTCAACCATTATCTTTGATCTCATAAGTGAAATAACTTATGCAAGCTCAAAATATGTGCGTCACCTTCGAAGGTCGAAACGTTGTTCGCTCTTCTATTTAAAATATTTTCTCAACCCAAACGAGCCGTTTTTGCATATAAAATTCTCAACAAGTGGGTTTCTCGACATCACTGATAGAAACATCTTTACAAATATGTGCTCAATGAAGAATGCATAATTATGAAGTTACGAACAAGTATCCATAAAAAGCTTCAAAAGTTAAGTCAGTGATTTGAGATACCTTAAACGTTCCATTCGTGAAAAGAAAAGCAAGACTGGTTATCATATTTCTTATACCTTTCTTACATCACAATGTTCAGTGAAATATTATGAGATTCACTTTCTATTAAACTGAAACGTAATGTTTCTTGTATACTTCCTTATTCCGATATTAGCAAAACATTACTCATATTGTTAAAATTTACGTCAGTTTTACATCATTTCTGGTATGATAATGAGACCGATGCTTCTGAATCAGTTGACATTTGCTGTATTTCAAAAGTTGTTAATTGCATTGGATAGTTAGTTACGTAAGTGAGAGTAATCTCTGAATCAGAGAAAAATACCAGTTACTTTACAACTAACTCGAATGTTTTTCACCATCACAGTAAAAGGATAAGATGTTGCTCCTATCCCACTAATCGCCATTTGTTACTATTTGACCTGAATGATTCAGCATCCAAACATCACATGTAGCGTTCATATATATCCTCCGTAAACCATAAGCAGTCCTATCAGTTGACTGCAAGAGGTGAGAAAAGCGTAGTGAAAATGATAACATAATAATATCATCGTTATTGGTATAGTCAAGTACATCTATAAAGAGATGGGATTTTTCATTGATAACGAGCGATACGCACGATGTTCCCTTGACTGACTTGAAATGTTCCAAAAATGTTTATGTAAGCCGAGAAACTGGTTTCTTTAGTGGAGTCAAGCGGATTTGCGCCATCTTTACTTCCAGTTGGTGTATACTCCAGAAAATGATCCCAGAAATGATGTTGGCAGAACATCATTTCCTGCAATCTAAACAGCGCATGTACATTTAACAAAAGTTCTCATTCGCAGGCCCCCCAGTGGCTCAGCGGTATGTCTGCGGACTTACACGTTAAAATCCGGGTTTCGATACCCGTGGTGGGCAGAGCACAGATAGCCCATTGTGTAGCTTTGTTCTTAATTCAAAACAACAACAACAACTCATTCGTAGACTCACCCTAATTAACCCTTAAACGGTGGCTATCATAAACTGATGCTGCTACCTACAACATTTCTACTGTCTAAGAGATAAACCTAAAGCAGGCGGCCACCTCATCAAGTTTCTTTACCATGATCACCCCCTGTTTCAACTGTATTATGTATGTCACAGGGTCCAAATTTGTTTCACACCAAAACATTCGAAAAATCATGAAAAATAGTCCCAGCGTTAGCTTATTAAAAGTACTAGCTAGAGCGAGACTCGGATATGTGGTTGATAAATTTTACGGCATTTCAAAAACCTCTCTTTAGACTGATGCTAAAATAGCTACCAATTAATGCTATTTTTTAAAACAGCTTAAGTGTGAGGAATCCTCGAGGTAAAAGTTATCTTATATGCAAGTTTGCATAGATTCTTCTGTGACAGTCCATGGTAAATAAATGACACTCGTGGAATGTATTCCACTGACAGTTCTTTACGTTTCGTGATAAAGATTAACCTATTTTAATATATACACCTCGAATTGACGATGAACGTTGTTTACTTCTATCTCCTCACAATACCGAGTAAGAATATGGCAACTGATGCCAAAATGATTGGCAGTATTCCAAAACAGTTGGATTTAAATTTTGACTTATTCTACATCTCTGGGCATCGCACTCTTTTGACTCAGCTTTTTCTCTTAAGGCACTCGACTCAAAATTCGAGGGTCACGGGTTTGCATTTCCTTCACATCAAACATGTTCGCTCTTTCAGCCGTTGCAGCTTTATAATGTGATAATCAATCCCACTATTCGTTGGTCAAAGAGTTGGCGGTGGGTGGTAATTACTAGCTGCCTTCCCTTTACTCTTACACTGCTAAATTAGGGACGCTAGCCCAGATAGCCTTCGTGTAGCTTTGCACGAAATTAAAACCAAACCAGTTTTTTCTCTAAGTTTCGAACCATGTTTATAGCTGCAAAATGAAAATTAATAGAGTCAGTTAATACTTTTCGAAACTTGCGTAACTGATACGAAATGATAGCTCATAAAAATTGAATTCACCTAAGTGTGTGGCAAGCTGCTTTAAACACTATGAGACAACCTGTAATAATAGGACATTTTCGATAGACAATCATTAGGCACTCCCAACATGTCGTTTTATTGTTTTGGGTTTTGTGGAACAGAAAGCTGAGATTTCATAATAATCTCAAAAGAAGTTCGATACAACTAGGAGCTATCATATAATATTTATTGATTTCGACATTATATTTGTGGTATAGGGAAAACAAAAAAATATGATAATTTATTAACGACATGGAAGAAAGCTGGAACTCTTGTAGGGTGATATAACGCGGGCTCAATCCATACGCTAAGTAAGTACTGTCGCGCCATCTATTAACAAAGTCTTAGGCACTATGACAATTAGCCTTGATCTTTCTCATTTTAGTACTTGAAATAAAAATATATAAAACTGGCTATACTGCATAAGATTGTTATTTTGTGATGAACGTCAATTAAGAGATGTGTAACTTTAAATTTACTGTTAATAGCTGTTATCAATATGTTGCTTAGACAAGCCTGAAATTTGCGCTTCTTCCGCTAATGGTTTATGAGAAAAGAAAATATTAGGAGTAAAACCACCGAGAAGTTAACTACAGATAGATATATATATATATTAATATATATATATACATATACTATTGTCTTTACCACGTTTCGACCAACACCTTTCGTCAGGTATCACTAACTGAACAGTAAATCTATAAACGAAAACTTTCTTAATCAAACGCCACGTGACCATTTATCAATGTATATATGTAATAATTATATATATATAAAATCAACGTATATGACAATGCTTACAACCATCAAAAACAATAGGAAGTTGTATATTGTATATATATATATATATAAACACAATACCGCTCCCGATATATATATACACACATACATATAAACGGCCCGGCATAGCCAGCTGGTTAAGACGCTCGACTAGTAACCTGAGGGTAGTAGGTTCGAATCCCCGTTACACCAAACATGCTCACCCTTTTAGCGATGGGGGTATTATAATGTTACAGTCAATCCCACTATTCGTTGCTAAAAGAGTAGCCCAAGAATTAGCGGTGGGTAGTAATAACGAACTGCCTTCCCTTTAGTCTTTCACTGATAAATTAGGGACAAATAGCCTTTGTGTAGCTTTGCACGAAACTCAAAAACAAACAAACATATACATCCCTGTATGCGCACATAGGACTATACATACATTATAGTTTTAAATAATGAATAGCGAGATACATAATTTAATGTACAAGAAACTGATAAGTTCATTTGGGATAGAAAGTTTCCAGGTCAAAAATTATTTTGTTTTCTTGTAATTTACGGTTATGTTTATTTGTAGCGGCCTTCTTCAAAATAAGTATTTTAAAATGATCTAGGGTATGGTTGTGCAAATTGAAGTATCAGATCACTGGTTTATCTGCGTTACAATTTATTATGCCTTTAAAATGTTTTCGTGAGCTCTGCTAATAAGCTACTGCTTTCTCCTATATATAATTTTGAAAAACATAAGCAAATAAAAAATTATATGACGTATTTTAATATGCAGTTATATTGATCCTTAATGTTTGTTTTTGTTTTTTAATTTCGCACAAAACTACTCGAGGGCTATCTGTGCTAGCCATCCCTAATTTAGCAGCGTAAGACTAGATGGAAGGCAGCTAGTCATCACTACCCACCGACAACTCTTGGACTACTCTTTTACCAACGAATTGTGGGATTGACCGTCACATTATAACGCCCCCACGGCTGAAAGGGCGAGCATGTTTGGGGCGACAAGGATGCGAACTCGCAGATCCTTAATGTAAAATACCGATTCAGAATTCTGCACGAATGTTTTTGGGTCAATGTAAGCACATGTATTTAGCGCTTTATATTAAAAGTGTAGCCACCTACAATTAAATTTGTGTGTTGAGGTATGTGTTTTAAAGCTACTGAAAAAATAATTTTAATTTCCTTGAGTGGGCATTGAAATCATCGAATTTACTACATAGTTTACGAAGCCTGATGGACTGGGAATATGGGATGTTCTTTTTTTTTTATATGTATGTGGTGGTTAGAATTAAAGCGCAAATAGTTATGGGTATCTAGGTTTGTTATTCTGTTAGAAGATATAGATAGAAAAATATCCAAGAATGGTAATGATGAATCGGAACTATCACGTACGCAAGACAATGAAGGATGGAAATTACTTACATAATGAATAAACGTTTTAGCTCTGGTAAGAAGCTCGTGAAGATTCCAATAACGTCATCGATATTTCTCTTGCAAAGTAGAAGTAAGGGACCATCATACTATGTAAACATGTGTTTTTCGATATATTCAAGAGAAATGTTGGCAAAATTGGGCCCATTTTAGTTCTAACAACTATGCCCCTAACCTGTTCATAAAATTCGTTTTTAAAACAATACCAACTGCGATTTAAAACTACTTTTGCGAAACTGATCAAATTATCAGTGAAAGGGTGAAGTTCAGGATGTTTCTCAAGAAAGAGTCTTAAGGCTATTAAACTCTCCTGTTGCAATATTACGGTGTATAATTGTTTGATGCTAATAGTAAATGAAAGGACTGAACGTGGTTTGAGGTTAAAAGTAACAGTGCTGAAGAGTCTATGGACACAATAAGTGTCTTTAATATAAGTGGTGAGTGTGTGGACTGGAGAAGCCATTACGAAATCTTAATGGTTGAAAATAACTTCAGTTGAAGCATTATAGGTACACACAATCGGTCACCAGAGTTGTTAACCTTATGAATATCAGGCTCTAAATAGAAAACAACAGTTCTAAACTCAGAAATAGGTAATATTAAATTTCTAGTAGACGTAGGTCTGCATCAATTAATTAGTTGACAGTGTTGGCGATGATTTCGTGATATTTCAGTAGTTGGTCGTTACGAAGCGATCTGCAGGTAAAGATATTTACGCTATACAACCACAGTTCCCCCTTTATTTGATGGTTGATGATAATGTAATCTCTAGAATGAATATTTTGCAAGGATTTGCGTTCTTTACATGTGAGGTTTTCCTTCGAGTTCTGTGACTTGAAGCTAAGTTTGTTGATCTCATTACGACATTTGCCTATGTAATAATGAAATAGTGGAAGTGACCCGCTGGAAAAGTCCATTTGCTGAATGATGCTGGTTTGTATATTTTCACCATTTTGGTTGGTGCTATTTCTATCGTATTCTGTAAGGCAGTTTTATTGGTTTCACTTGAAGTGATGGTATGAAAATAGACTTGGATCTTTAAGCGCCAAAAAATAGTAGTTCGAAATCACGTTTTGAGGGAAATTCACTCTCACATGGATGGTGGATTTTTTTGTTAAGGCTCGAGACAAATCGGACGTTCTTTGTCTGGCTCTTGTTGAAGGCGATTTACGCTTAAAAAATTTTACTAAAAATATAAGAAGAAGAACTTAAATTTAATTTATATCTCATCAGGGCAACACATCACTCAAAAAACTCACTGAGGACTGCTGAAATCAGCGACAGAAGAGCGGGAAACCGCAAAGATCTCGACTACGGGTCCAATAAGACCAACAAAAGAAATGGCGGGAAAAGCCGTTACGCCTGAACAAAAGATGAATACAGGTAAGTCAAGTGAAACTGGCGGCAATAACATTAATAATTCCCCATTGTTAGATCTGTGTAGTTTGGCAAAAAGGGAATTAAATACCGTAAAGAAAACAAAAAATGTAATTAAAAAAAAGTAAAGTTAAGCGAAAGTTGATTAAAGAAATAAATTCCTCGGAAAACTCCGAATGTGAAGAAGAAGCAGTGATGGCTACTAATACTGTGGTAGAGGTAGCTACCCCTGCAACAAAGTAGGTAGTTTAAGTCCCGTAAATGTAATGCAACTAAACTTAAAAACTAAGGATGTTGATATTACACCAGTGAATAATGTACAAAAAAATGACACGGAAAGTGATCGAGACTTGGAGGACCAAGGATTTATCACTGTATTATAAAAAAAAACTGTTAAAAAACAAACAAACAACTAACCACAGTACTATCTTAAAGACAAGACCACCACAATATGCGGTGATAATAGAAGGCATTCCGGGTCAGTATAATCAACCCCTGCTTGCCACAGAAGTAAAAAGATGCAAACCTAATGTTAATATAGTTAACATTAAGCGTTTGCCAAGAGGCGGTGTACTTGTGCAAGGGCAAGACGTGGTCGATCTCAACAGACTACTTAAAGAATGGCCAACAGATGCCTTTAAACCTGGGAATATTAAAATCCACCTTCCAGAAAGTAAGTCGCAACCAAAAGCAATTGTGGTAAGAGGGGTTCATCAGACGATTGACCTGGACCTAGTTAAACAGGCACTTGACGAACAAAACATACCACACACAAAGACAGAAAGAATTATTTCTAAAAAAACACAAACACCTACAAACCTAATTAGAATTGACAATGATGACAGCTACAACATTCAAAATTTAATAAACAATGGAATATTGCTCTGGTATCAAAAATACCAAGTTGAGCAATTGAAAACTCCGGCAATTGTTGTAACACAGTGTTACAACTGCCAAAGATATGGACATCTTTCAGCAGCCTGCTTAGCATCACCGAGGTGCTGCGGATGTGGCGGAGAACACCATATCAACCAATGTAAAAAAGAAAAAGAAACGCCTGAATGTTGTAACTGTGGTCAAACCCACACAGCAAATTACAAAGGCTGCGAAAAATATAAACAAATAAAGCAACGTATTTATCAAATCAGAACACCAACAGAACAGAATCAACCGAAAACAAACAGTTTACCTAAAACAGACACACCAACAGAACAGAATCAACCGAAAACAAGCAGCTTACCTGAAACAAGCACATCAACAGAACTCAATAAAACAACAAAAACCACGTATGCAGAAATGTTAAAAGGAAAAGAACCACATAAACAACAAGTACAGAAGACTAATACACAGAACAAGAACACATTAACACAAACACAAAAACGAAAAGAAAACAACATCACCATACAAGAAACGAATATTAACACAACAGACAAAACAAGCCTGTTTTCAACAGTTTTCAAAAATGTGATAACTGATTTTATAACAGAATATACCAAACCAAACCAGACAACTAACTTTCTAGAACTACTGATCACTATCTCCATAAAACACATCACACCTCATATACCCTACATTATAACTACACTAACAGGTTACATGCTCACAGCACAATGTTCACAGTAGTGTATATCAACATCCAAGGTGCAATAGCTTCCAAGAAACATGAGATCGAAGATCTAATAGAAGAATTAAACCCCCAGATTATAATAATAAGTGAAACTCTAACATACAATAAAAATAGATTTAAAATACCATATTATTCAACTATTAGAAAATACAGAAAAAATAAAAATGATGAAAACAGAGGCATTATGCTGCTCCAAAAAGTGTACTTATCTGTAGTAGAAATCAAATTAAACAGTAGCAATGAACATGTTACTGTAGATATCCTCCAAACGAATACAACTAAAATAACCGTAGCAGGAATTTACTGCTCACCCAATAAACAATTAGATACAACTTTACTTAATAACATCTTTTCCCACAATTAAAACACCATAGTTATGGGAGACTTAAACAGTAGAAATGTTTCCTTTGAATGCCGAAGTTCTAATTCAAATGGTAGAAAATTAATACAATTTATAGATGATAATAACATAGCTTTATTGAATGATACCACCCCAACACATACATCCTATTCCACTAACACTAGTGACATACTAGATCTGTGTATGTGTACATATAATTTAAGCCAGAAATTAGTAAAATTTCAAGTGGGAAAAGATGTAGATAGTGATCATCTTCCAATTTTTTGCGTCTTCGATCTCACCCCCTATAAAAATATAACATATAAGAAAGAAAAATTTAATTACAGTAAAGCAGATTGGCAGTGCTATAAACAAGAATTAGATAACCTGTTACCTAATAAAACTATTAAAGAAGTTAAAACGCACGTCGAAATGGACAACTATTGTCAAACAATCACGGATTGCCTTCAGAAAGCAGCCATGTTAACAATACCAAAACAACACCATAAAACAACAAACAACACATGGAAACCCACCACAGAAATAATCAACCTAATAAAAAAGTGCAGACAACTGAGAAGACAGTACATGATTACAAGAAACAGAGAAACTAAAACACAAATAAACAACATTACAAATCACATCAGAACTCAAATAAAACAACAAAAACAAAATAAATGGGACAATAACTGTAATAAACTAAACGACATGACTGACCCGAAAAAATTCTGGTCACATCTTAAAAGATTCACAAATGAAAACACAAACACAAAGAAATATCCTCCACTTGAACATAATAACACCATTGCACACACAAATAAAGAAATAGCCGAAGCTTTCAAGGATCAACTCCAAAATACATTTAAAACTCACACAGATCCAGATATGAATACAAACTTCTACAATAAAGTAACTAATCACATAGCAAAAAATAAACATCAATATAAACCAATATTTCCAGTAAACATAACTGATACAAATACAAGTTCCAACACTGATTATGAAAGCACATTACTAACAAAGGAAATATCCCTACATGAAATACTAGAAGCAATAAAAAACACCAAAAACAAAGCACCAGGAGAAGATGAAATACAAGCTATTCTCCTAAAAAAGGGCACTCCGAAATTGTTTGACCACCTAAATTCACTATTTAACTTATCGCTATCCTCAGGATATATCCCAGTTTCTTGGAAGCTAGCAAATATATTAATATTCGATAAGGAAGGAAAACCAGCGAATAAACCAAATAGCTACCGACCAATCAGCCTGACCAGCTGTGTTGGCAAAAATTCTCGAAAGAATAATAAGTAATAGACTTTCCACATTCTTGGAGATAACGTCAAAATTACCAGAAGAACAGAATGGATTCAGAAAATTTAGACAAACGACAGACCATTTAATAAGATTAACCGAAACCATAATAGATAGTTTCAACAAAAACGAATGTACAGTCGCTTGCTTCCTCGATATCGAGAAAGCATTCGACACCGTTTGGCACGACGGTCTAAGGTTCCGAATGAATGAAATGGAACTACCGCGAGGAATTATTCGCTGGTTATCTAACTTTCTGGAAAACAGAAAATGTAGAGTAAACGTAGAAGGAACTTTTTCCGAATACTTTACTCCACTAACTGGTGTCCCACAGGGAGGGGTGGTTAGGCCTATACTCTTCATCATGTATGTAAACAATATGCCATTGAATGATCCAAATCATGGATTCTCATCACAGTTCGCAGATGATGTGGCAATCTGGAAAAGTGCTGCAACACCCACGATAGCAGCTACAAACATACAACCACAATTAAATAGAATTAGTGAATACTGTGAAAAATATAGAATTAAAATAAACACAGCAAAAATTCAGCTCGTATTCTTTACGAAATCGACAAAACACAAAAAACAACAGCCAGAAATATATATGAATGGCACTCTAATCCAGATTGCCCAATCAGCAAAATTTTTAGGTCTGACTTATGATTCAAAATTAACTTGGATCAATCATGTAAACGAAATTAAAAATAAAATTTGGCGAAGAACCAACTATGTAAGGAGTCTAACAGGTAAACACAGTGGAGCATCTACAGATAACATTTTGAAAATATACAAAACATATATTAGACCAGTAATAGACTATGCAGCTCCAGCATGGGTAACTGTAAGTAATAAAACAATCAAAACCAAACTACAAACAATCCAAAACACACTTCTCACAACTGCATACAGAGTCCCGAGATCAATATCATCTAAATTCATTCATAATTACTAGAACATACCAACCATATCAGATAGACTCCTAAATGTTACAATTAGATATTTTAACAAAAATTAGATGAAAAATGATTTATTATGCGAACTAGACGGGTACCTCATACATGATGAAGAAAATCCTAAATACCTCTCCCCAATTAACATATATTTTAAATATAAAGAAAAATAAAGTAAAATATGTATGCATATAAACTTTAAATCTTATATTTATAGTTTACATATTTATGTATTTAAAAATAATAATAAAATAAAATAAATAAATTGCCACCAGCTAACTTGACCTACTGTGAATAATAGACTATAAATGGACATTGTCCTGAGGAGGACCTAACATACAAACAGTTAGGGAAAATAAGTTCAGGAAGGAGGAAGAGGTCAAAGAGAACCTGACCCTCCAGGGCAAAATACCCAGATACCATTGATCCATCCACTCTCACATGATCGAATGGGGACAATTTTAAGTCCTTTATTTATCACGGACCTCGCTGTATTTGTCAAGGTAAGGCCGAGTACAATAGTCACATTAGTTTCTGGTGGAGTCTTTCTTTCCGTGGAATTATTTAACGTTTTATGTTCTGTGAAAGGTGGCTGCAAATTATTTGTAAACAAAATACCCATATTCATAAGATTTTGCTCTTTTATGATTAAAAGCGGAGTGAAAAATAGAGATAAGTTTTTACTGTTATATGCACTTGGTTTGGCAGTACTATTAGTTCATGCAGTCCCCGACGGTAGTGACATAAATCTTTTGCGATTTTCTCACAGTTGAAAGAAAATAATTTAATGGTACATTTCATAAGAACAAGTGATGTTTCACATAGTCTGTAGTTAGTCAAAACATATTCACGGTCTTCAGTATTCCGTGGCTTGAAGAATTTTAGTTTGTAACCATCACTAATTACGTTTTTTTTACACACTTAGAAATGAAACTTATACGATTACAATACCTGGTTTTGGAAAGAGTTTAGTGAAACAGATTAATACTGGTTTCAAAGATGTGAGGCGTTTGCTAATGTAGTGATTTCATAATTTCATGATCCTCATCATATCTTCAACAGCATGGTAATTTAGTTGTGATGAAGATATATCATGTTTTCTACCTGCTTTGTTTAAGTAACAAATTTAGTAGTTTTTTTATTTTAGTTTCTATGTGTTTTGGAAGTGTATTTCAAAAATAACTGAGAATGTCTTATTCTAGTTGTCTTGATTCATTGTCTCTTCTGTTTAAGAAAATATTGCATAATGCATAAAATCTGAATTGAAAGAATTAGCAGCTGTAATATCCTTAGCTGGCAAACTCGACATGCTTCAGCTGTTTAATGCTATAGGAGAACAAGGATCACAAAGAGATGTTAAATGTATAAAGAAAACCAATTTTATCTGTTGATTTCACATATACTTAGTTTAACTTCTTACCTGAAAATCAACAAGAATGGTTCTATATGAAGAACAACATACTTAACTCAAAATAACACTTATCTCGAGATCTTGGTTATGGAGCTAATTATAACCCAGTAGAAGTAGCTATTTTTTTGGTGCAAATACATGTGGTTAATTTTGTTTTTTCTACCTAATAAGAAAGGTTTTGCTTTTTAATCTTCTCCAGTCTTATTATTTCACACATACTATAAAACTCAGTCAAGATATCAAACATAGATTACTCTCCTTTTTTCCTAAATGATTTTTTTAATAGTGGGTTTATCTAATAATTGTAGGACAATAATTTTCCATCTGAAAATGCCACATTGTTATTAGTGGAAGAAACAAATGTAAACACCCATCCACTCCTTATCATGCTTTGGTTATTCATTCTTCAACAACCCATGTCAAAATTGCTGGAAAAATATGCTACAAGTATGAAGAATGCTGCATATTCATTGTTAAAATGCAAAGGCCTCTGAGCCAGTGGGGGATCTTTCTCTTAACCCTATCCTCAAACTCACAATTCTGTGGGATATTTGGTGTCACCATTTTTCTATAATTGTAGAATTGCCACCGAATGGAACAAGTATATGACAAATTTGATAATGATGTTTACACCTGGAAGAAGGGACAAAGTTTGATAATTAAGATTTTTGAGATATGTTCATTTCAAAAGGTATAGAGGATTTTTGATACTGAAAATATAAGGAAAGCTTAGTTTTACAAAATAGCTGTATTGGATGGAAAGCATGACTTTGTGAACTTGGCAAATATGACATTATAATTTTCTGAACTTGTTCTTTCATATGCATACTTTTAAAAAAATATTTGGAGCAAACAGTTAAAATATCAAGTACATTAAATAACAATAAATTACTTTATTTGGCTTAGTGTTAAGTATAAAGGCTTGGGCACAGTACACATATGACTTTCTGCTCAACAAACAAACATTTCTGTGAACTTGAACACTGATTGCTGCAGGCCTACATTATAAATGATGTTAACTAAGGTAAACCAAATTAACTTATTCACGGTACCTATGATAGCTAACAATGGTTCATATTCTATCTTGAAATCACATTTCACAGCTATTTCATACATATATATATATAGTCTATCTTTGAATGTACTAGAAAATGTAATTTTCTAAGTTTTGTATGCCTTTCAACATTTGTATCATCATTAAAACCTTTATTTATCCTCAGCTTCCTACAGATGACATTTAAATTACAACATTAAATATATAGCTTTCAACACTGCCCACTTCCCAAATTGTGAAATCTCTTGATCAGTCCTAATAAAAAAACAAAACTACCTTAAAATGACCATTCATCAAGTTTTTTTTTTTATGGTTGTCTCTTCCATGGTATACAGATGGGATGGCTTTTTGTTCCTTGTTGTCAATGGCTGTCCTGTTACTGTTGGAATTCATCCTTGGTAGACAATGACAGGTGGCTCCAACCTTCATGGTCCTAGCAGAGTAGTCTAGAAGAACATTTAGCTCCTCTGTAGCTTGAGTTTTTACTGAGAAGTTATTTTTAAATTACTTAACTGGAAATTTTCTCATCAGTGTAATTCTAAAGACAGTTATAATAGATATCCTTTGGCTTGAATCATGTATTCTCTGAGCACGTATTTCACCTTGAAGTTTTGACTTTCCTCTGACAATAACTCTACAACTGTACCATGTACCTTTGAAATAATTCAGTTTATTAGCATTTACATCATAAGTACATTTTACTTTGTCCCATGTGATTAAATTTTTTGGGGATAAATTTATGGACAACATCTTCATTCTTCACATGCATGAGATCTCTTCCAACCAATAATCTCTCAAGTTATGCTAGAATGTTTTATTCTATTATTCCCTAATCCTTAGATGAAGAATTAATGCAATTAACTGCTGATATGAGTACCCTCACTTCATCTCTACTTCTAGTAATAATTATGTAAAGAGAAAAAGCTTCCTAGCTATAGACTAGGAAGATATTAGAAGCCAGGTTTCGATGTTTCTTTGATAGTTGGCTAAGGCTACGATGGCACCAGTAATAAGGAAGGCAAACATGCTGAGCTTCAAAGTCTAATCAAAACAATGGTCCAAAAATCAATTTATGTCCATTATTTTGGTCACTTGCTTAATCTTAACATTCAAAAAACCCTTAAAAAAGCTAAATCACTGAGAAACACTTTTGGAACAATACAATCAATTTATTCTTTTGTTGAGAGAAGTTCCAAGTGTTACCAAATTTTCTAGGAAATTCAAAAAGTTTCAGAGAGAAAATCATTGTACTGAGCCTTAAGACATACTGCTGTGGCAACCTTGTAGAAATGTAATGAAGCTAGAATTATTGCCCTTCTTAAAATTGTTTCAAATGATCCCAGCACTTTGGCCATGGGTAAAGGCCTTTTAGTTTCAATCTGTGACAAAGAATTCATCTTCACTTTCCTAGTCTTGAAAGAAAAAACAAACTAAGTGAAACTTCACCTCTGTCAACTTACCTTGAATCAGATAAAATGGATGTCTTTTTGGCAAGAAAATCTGCTGATGCAACAAGCAATAACCTGAAATCACTAGAGACAAACAATTTTTTTCAAAGCTATGGGACAAAGCCAAAAATTTGATTAAAGATATAAAAGAAACAATTAAGGAAGAACAAAATATCAGTTGCTAAAAACTATCCATTCCTCACAGCTGAATACTGACATAACATGCCTCAGAAGCTACTGCATATTTTGATTGTCCAACCTCTTACACAAGAGATGCCATCTTCATTCCCACTGTTCAAGCTTTTAAAGAGCAAATTAAATCTCAATTTCAATGAAAATGCTCAAAATATTCTTTGTGGTCTCTTTTCTGTCATAGTACAACCAGTAAAAGAAGATGCTGAAGATGAAGTCTCATTACTTTGTGACTCTTATGGACTGAATGAGAATCAATTATATTCAGAAAGAAAAATTATAGTTGGTCTTCTCAATCAAGCAAAATAAAATCTGTATTTGTCTTTGAGGTGAAATTTATCAAAAATGATTTATGAGAATGGCATCTCTCAACTCCTTCCAACTTATTCTCAGTTGGCACAAATATTCAGCACTCAGTGAAGTTGAAAAAACCCACTTGTAGAAAAAAAAATATATATGTAAAAACAGCTTGTTTGGGTTGAGAAATTTTATTACGTAGAGGAGCAAACAATGTTTTGACCTTCTTCTGTCATTGTCAGGTTCACTGACCGAAGGTCGAAATGTTGTTCTCTCCTCTACATAAAACATTTTCTTAACCCAAATGAGCTGATTTTACATAAATATTCATCACTTTTCCAACCACATCTTGTTCTGCTGAAAAATCATTCTCTGCTTTATGTCTAATCAAACCTTACTTATATTCTACCATCGAATAAGTTACTGTCTCATGTTGCCACTCTGAAAATTGAATAGGAAATAAAAAATTTTGTGATGTAGAACAAAATGGAAGAGATAATCAATGCTTTTGCTTACCAGAAGAATTACGAAAACTTATTCCTTATTTGGTTTTATGTTATATGCAGCAGAAAAGTAAAAACACCAGCTGCAGTGAAAAATTCATATTTATGGTTTCTGATTCTTAAAAGCAAATATATGTTTTTACTTTTATAAAACAATTAGGATACTGAAAATTTATATTTACATCATTTTTCTTCTAAATAACAAAGATATAACATCACTTTTTTGGAGGGGTCAAGAGTACTGACCCCCCAGCTGGGATATCTGCCCTGCAGACCTGATTTTAACATTACTTACTGTATCCATACGAGTCTTTTAACACAAATATTGAGATGGTTAACAAACAGATTAATATGTTTTAAACTAATGAGAAGTAGTAAATAAAAATGATTCATGCATTTCATGGAATCATCAAATAATATGTAACATTTATTATTTTTTTAATTAATTATGAAATTGTTAAATATATTGCATAACTTTTTACTTAGATAATTTACTTAATATCTCAGTTTTCAAGAGAGAAACAGGTTATATTGTGTGTCTCAGTGACTGAAAGAATTAACTCATTAACCCTAATTAGATGCTACCAATATTTGACCACAAATTTTGATTTATCAACTTGACAGAGACAGCAATTAGTAACATATCTCTTTGACTAAAAAGTAATTCAAATCATGTCATTATCCACCTTTTACAAATAAACTACAAATTTTATAAGGAATGGCAATAATTATCAGGAAATTGCAGAAAATTATGAGTTTAAATACTGAAAGGAAACAACAACAAAAAAAGTTTAAAAGAGTGAGGAATTTTTAGAAAACAAAACAAAAACCTGTAATCTAATTATTTTTTGCACAATTAAACATCAAAATCAGCAAGATAACACTTCTCAATATTTTAACCACTAAAATTAAGAAACAGGTGTTATATTAGCCCCATTAAATATTATATATATCACTATGTACCAATAAAATTAGATTCTTAAATGCCTTTACAAAATATAAATACCAAATAATTCAATTAAATTTATCATTAATCAATATCATTTAATATAAAAAAATAACTTGAAAATGTACGAATTGATGTAAATAGGATACACAGCTACACATACATGTAAATAAACTTTTTAACCAATAATAGCACATTTTGTGAAACTATTTCTTTATAAAAATGTACAAATAAAACTTTTTACTGATATTACATATCAAACTTAAAAATATGTCAAATGATTTTCACCACATCAGCATCAGATCTGGACTCGAAATAACAAATACTGGCACTATCTTCAGACCACCAGTCCACCAAGAATATTACATTTAAACAACTTTCAATTAATAGCACACATACCATTTCATCTAGTAAATTTTCTGAATACTTCTATATAACATATGTCTAACTAATTCTCTGTTTCTATTAGATCTGCATTTAAGTTTGTCAGTTCACTCAAACATGAATGTACCTAGTTGCATCTTGTTTTAGCATTTCAAACATCTAGTTAAGTCATCAGTAATTTTGATTCAAAATGAAAACAAGGCCAAGTTATCACTTTTTTGTTTTTAAATAACACTAAGAATAAATATGTTGTGACAACTTTTATTTACACTGTTTTCAATATGAAATTTTCCCAGTGACAAAGTAATCATAACTGAGCACATTATCCTGAGAAAGTTGCAATATATATATATATTTTATACAAGCTGGCAATAAACTTCTTACAAATTTATATAGTTTCATAAATATTTCTTGAAGGCCAGTTTTTCAAAACTATCCAGATATTGATTTACAAATATTTAAAATGTTTATATGACAGAAATCAAGCAAGTCAGATACACAATGCACAAAATAACCGATAAGGAAAAATGAATATAAATATTGATGCTAAACATAAACATTTTAAGTAGTAGACCTAAAAACTGTATCATTAAACTTCAAGCATTTATTTTCCAATTTTAATAATTTCTACTGGACTTGCCTAGCAAAAAACCTTTCTCTAAGTTAAAGATATTAGCAACTTTTCAAGTAAATTTTTCAAATTATATTTTTCTTCATCTTTTATTACAGCTAAGTTATTACTGAAACACTAAAAGTTTTTAGCATCTTAAAAAAATGAAATCAAACAGAAATTAAGTTACAATGAGGCTAAATGAAAATTATTCATAAAAATCATTTACTAAGTTGTTTTAGCAAAACACTACACAGCAAACTGTTTGCACTCTGTCTACAGTGATGAATTACACTCTGGATTTTAGTATTGTAATCCAATAAACGTATTGCTCACACACTTATAACTACCACAATTATCATGATTTAAGACAACATAAAATTACATGCATTCGTAAAGAACAAAATCCACACAACATGAACTATCATGGTATGATACTGACATAATGTTCTATTTTTGTGCAGGTCATTTTGGCTTAAATGGTAAAAATAATACAAATTCCAATTCATGATAAAATAATGAATCTTTTTTTTCAACAATACTTGTACAACCATGTTCATCTGTAGGTGTCATTTCATAAATACATTTTTCAAGAGAAATTCCACCAATAAATGAAGGCCTAATTAAAGTATACCATTTCATTATAAATTGCACAATACAAGTTAAATGTAATTAACTTTGAGAGATAACATATAACATCGAAGCTGTTCCATGACAGTTTCAATTACCAAATATTAAGTCTGTAAAACTATATAAAAGTTTCACTGTCAATGTAAAAATGAGTAGAATTTGGCTTCAAACCACATTTTATTACTGTTTCGTTTTCTTGAAAAATGACACTTCTGTTGGAGTACATTTATAGCATCATAAAGAAAGCATAGAAGGCTTTCATTTCAAACTCTTCCCTCCAATTCTAGTTAATCCTGTTTTGGTTCATTATCTGAGTTCATGAACCATAAAACTGAAATGCAGAATGCAACTGTACTGTAAATTTCATACTTTGGTTTGAGTGATGACATTCCCATCTGTTTTGTCTGTAATTCTGTCACAAAAAAAGATCCTGTGGGCTAAATATTGGTTGGAATCAAAATCTATTTAAAATTCTTTCACTATCCCTATTCAGTAACCTGTTTTATCACTCACTTTTAGGTGTTCTCTGATATTGTAGAAATACTAACAGAATTATATTTTGGTAGTAATTACAAAAGGTTTTCTCTTGCAGTGTAAGCTTACTGTAACAGAACCCAATTCACTTAAATCATGAATCTGGCACCAGAAGACAGGGCTGCTAATTAAAGCATTATTTTAACTTCAGTATAATGTAATACAGGGCAACAATAATTTCTTATTTCCAGAAAGTTCCATGTTCAAGATAAAGAATAAATTGTATCTGCAAAAATTCAAATAGCAAAACATCAGTTATAAAGTGAGCAAGCACACCATTTCATCCAGCAAGTATTTGATAGAAGTACACAAGAACTACGTTTTACTGCTAAGCTGTTGTTTTCTTAAAAATCACCACAAAAATTCACAATGAAATCCAGTCTGCATATTGGGCTTACAATCAGATCACTCTGTTCACTGTATATGCCTTGATATAGGGTAGAACCCATTCAAATGGTAATAGCTTCTGATTATTTGTAAAACAATAAATATTAAGTGCACATCTCTCTTAGGGGTACCCTACAACATTCAGATTTAACTGTCCATCAGATTCAGAAAGTAATTGTGTTTTCTAATAGTCCATCTATTTAGTTCAAACAGTGTTTCCTTCTCTCAAATATCACAATGTCAAACATACAGTGGAATATCTTTGCCACTTCTCATGGGAAAAAAAAAATGGTAGATGGCAGTGGACAAATTGCAAAAATATTTGAGTACTCAGAAATGATGTCTAACAAAGCAGCAGTAACATCATCCAACGACTTTGCTGAAGTTGCTGCCAAGACTTGCCAAAATATTCAGATAAAAACAAATAAGCAAAGTTAAGTTTAGTCACAAATAAAAAAAAAGGATGATTGGAATGAGGTAACTCTCATCCCAAACCTAAACATTGGTACAGTCAGTCTGGTTACACCACTTGTCATCAACGTGTAGTACCATACAAATTCTCATCCTCCAAGCCATGTCTTCAAAGATAATGACTGTGATCACATTGATGATGATGGTGAAGAAGAATACACAGTGAACAATGATGTTAAAGCCAACTTTGACAACAAACCAGAGATGTTGTCTAAAGATCTTAACTTAAAATGAGTAATTGCCAGATATTCTATCCAGAAAAATGCCTAGAAAGTTATTGGCCAGGTTCTTGAATCTCATGACAATAGTCACCATCCAGTTCTTACAAAAGTTGGAATTTGGCAAGTTTATATGGACTGATATTTATAATGTAAATTCTCTTGACAAATCCTGTGTAATCAAAGTACTTACTGAACCACAGATGAATTCAAGAATTCTCTTTTCAGTTGGTCTACGTACATGTACCTAAATCTGCTGTCTTCTCTGAGCCACATACTAGCACCAGGTTTTAAGTAGCATCAGAATGGAAAAATAAAGTACATAGGTATAAGAATAAGTAGTCTGAGGTGGCATTTAATGTATTATTTACACAAGTATATATTCATGTAGATAATTTTGTTACCATGCCATGTAACTATCACTAAACTATACTTGATAAGTTTAAAAAAATGTGTGTTTATATACATATATCACGATCAAAACTCCTTCCATGAATTAACCACTATCCATATCTACCTTGTAATGTGAGTCAGATTCAGTTGGCTACAATATTCAGATGGAATGCCATAACATTTGTTAGAAACCCCTTTTGAAATTTTCTGTATAAATCATTACCAATATAATATCAATTATTATTCCATCCCTTTGTTAGAATATTTTATAAATACAATTGTCTGTTATAGGGAAGAGTTTGTACTTCCACAGCATACTCAAGTTATTCTTCAAGACACAAAATGGGCTCAAGCATTTGTAACTGAATTCTAAGAATTGTTATGAACTGTAATTCCATTATCATGAAATTGCCTGGTAACCAAATAGCAGATTAGATTTCAAGATCTCATTAATGATACCAAATATGTTTCTGATTCTGAACTACTATATCAATTACTACTCACTCACAATATATATCAAAATATTTTAAATTATTAACTTTCAAAAACATTCTTGATTTTAATGTTATCATAATCATGGATTCTCTCTCACAAAACATCAATAAAAAGAGTCTTAGAAATTTAGTTAACTACAACATAAAAATAAATGAACTTGTAGGAATGCAGAGGTACAATTTTCTATTTGGTTTTTCTACACTACAAACAAAAATACTTTGCTCCATTGGATTTGTCCAGAATGTTTACTCATTATTAGTACACATAATCAGCCATACAGAAGTTTCATAATGTGTCACTTAAAATACTAGTACAATTACTAAAGTATAACAAGTTTTACAGTAATCAAGGGTCTCCAGTGATTGAACAAGATTGTCACACTCAGTTTTTTCTTATGTCATGTGACTAATGTGATTTGGAATTATAGTCTGTTGCAAAAAACACAAATCATATAAAAACACTGAAATAAAAAAGAGCAACAAATGACTTTTATTGTTTTAATAAAAGCATATTTCTACTTCAATTAATGAATGTACATTTGATAATTAATAGCTAGCTTTACATTACAGAAAATTTGATGAACAGAAAATATGATAATAATAGCTTTTACAATTATTTCACAGTTACATTATGATTCTACAATAAAAAGTTTATTTCATGGTATTTAAGAGACATTTTAAGTGCTAAATAATGATACAAGTTCTATTCACCTATTAGTCTGGTAACTTAGATTTGTGCTAGCATTTAATTGTGTCACTTTAATGTCTAAAAAACAAAAGTGTATACAGAATGTCATACCACTGAAAGTATTTCCTTTACCAACAATATTAAGTAACTATTATACTGCTACTATTGATAAAAATGTTGATATAGTTACATATAATTCAAAAATGGGTAGGAAATTATCAAAGTTACAAAAACATTATTGAAACTGCTACAATTTTTAATATCACTTCCTAAAGATTTACAAAGCAATTAAAAATCACCTGCATGTAATATGCTCAGGAATATCATGTTCAATTTATTTCAAAAATATCTATATTTGTTTAAAATAATAATAATCTCTGTAACACCACAAATTTTAATAGTTAAAACACTGAATATTTTGCCTGAGTATCACAAAAATGACATTGGAAATCTCATGTTGACTGTCAGCAGCAAATATTTACTTATTTGATAATACCCCACACTTATTTCATATCAAAACATCAATACAAGTCTTCAAACCATTATCAACTTTACAAAAGTGTCAAAATTCTATTTCCAATTGAGTGTTTTGTTAGATATAAAGTAACTATGAAATCTTGAAAAACAATGTTATTGCATTAAAATTAAATCAGGTTATTTTGAACAGGGTGACATTTCAAACTTTTCTTGTTAAAAGTAATAAAGCATGCAACAAAAATATGAATACTTGACATTTTTTATTACATCTCCAGAAAGGCTGTTATTTTCTTTTAAATTCAAGTTGCAACAACAAGTATTACTTTCTTGGCATTCAAAATTTATCACTGCATTTAGCAGGATTAATTACTGATCTTATCAGACATGCCTTGTGTGTTTATGAATATCCAAATCTTCACTATCAACCAACACATATTCCTGGAATAAAATCTAGCTTTGATAATATAATATTTTGTCTTTTTAATTTAATATGGATATGATTTTTATCTAGAAAGACATATTACAGGTGAACTCCAGAAATGTAGCACTATATTAGAAGACATACTGGAGATCAAAGTTAAAACTATTTAAACCTTACTAATGTAGTATCAAGTATAAATGTCATTTCTATAGATAGAACCTCTACACAACTTTATCATACATGGACTGCAATTACACACACACACATACATATATATAGTTTAAAGTTGATCTTGTCATTAATGCCTAGTTCAGAAAACAAATATTAAAAAATTAAAAACACATACTGATAAATAAAGCTTCCAGCTTACTTTATCCACACAGAAGTACAAGTAGTCAATACAATTACAACTATGTGCCATATTTTCTTTAATCTGAAGAAAAACCAATTATACCTGAAACTACAGACCTTCTGAAGTTTTGTGATTCTGGTCAGCACACCTCTCATTGGAAGCTTTTAGAATATTGTTAGAAGTGCAAATACTCCATAGAGTAATGCACAAGGATAGGCAACCAAAGGCTGCTGATGATCCATTACAAGTGCTGTTACAAATAATTTTGAAGCTGACAAAGCACACCAAAGCACAACCAAAATAGCCATAACTGTACCCAAAACTCCTTTTAATGAGAAAATTATTGAGACTCCTGATAAGATCACCATTGGAAGCAAACAATAACCAAGGACACTAACAGTACATCCAACCGAAATACCCGACATACTCATCATATTCAGAAGAGCATACATTGCTAAACATCCTAATACACCTATTCCATAAATATATCCAAAATGAACTTTTCCAGTTAACAGTAAAAATACACCAAATGCCATACAAAATACAAGAGGTCCAGCCAAGTCAGTTTCCTGCAAAATAGAAGCTTCAGGTTCTTTAATGGGGTTCAAAACTGCCAAAGTTTTTTGCATAATGTGATCGAAATTGATGCCTAATTCTTCAAGCAAAGGTGGTTCATCTTCAAAATTGTCTCCACTTCCAACATATGGACTAGGCATTGGATTTGGAGTAAGAATACTGCCAGAATACGGTCCACCTGTAGGATTCACGTAATTTGAATTAGGAGGTTGTACATACCCTCCCATATTTATTCCTCCAGAGATGGTTGTTTGTAATGATGGGTTTGTGCTACTGTAATCGAACGATCCAAACTGTGGTTCTGTACCAAATTCGCTTCCACCCATGTCATATTCAGAACTGTACATGTAACTAACCGGGTTCGAAGGAAACTGATTGTCCCAGTTGTAATTTTCAGCATAGGCATCTTCCTTATGTCTGTGTCCTGACATGACTAGGTTAATTTATTTTTAATAATATGAAAACAGATAAATAAACTGTATGATCATATATTTAATCAAATTTCTAGATGAACCCAAAATAGAACTCACTACCGCTTGCTTTTCTTAAGCCTAAACATAAATACTGGAAGTCGTAACAGCGGGAATGATTACGACTTGGTCGAGTGACAACGCAATACTAAAATAACTTTCAAAACAACTTGATTTTAAAAGTTGCAATTACTGTTTAAGTAACTTAAAACGCTCATACACCAAATTACATATACGTTTTAACTTACAATATAAGTTAACACGTCATCCATATATAAAAAAGTTACTACTGAGACCGTGATGCCACCTAGACAATTCTTTGAAGTTTTTATTAATAACCTTAGTGATTATTAAATAAGATACACCGTACAAATGGTACAGCTAGAAAACCAGCTGGCCAAGCGTGTTAAGGCGTGCGACTGGTAATCTGAGGGTCGCAGGTTCGCATCCCCATCGCGCCAAACATGCTCACTCTTTCACCCTTGGGGTCGTTATAATATGACGGTCAATCTCACTATTCGCTGGTAAAAGAGTAGCCCAAGAGTCGGCGGTGGGTGGTGTTGACTAGCCATGGCATCTAGGACATAAATATACTATGAAATATATATGACAGTTTCTTGTGAGAAGCCACGAGCTGATATTCTGTTTGAGAACGTTGGTTTATGTTGGTCAGGCTAAACTCAGGAATAATGGACTACGAAAGTGAAAGAGAGATTTATAGTACTCCTATTAAGTAAGGAATACTCCGTGGTTTACTGTGGATAAAATATAATTTATGTATGTCATGTTAATGCAGTTATTAAGTCCACATATGAAATAAACTGTTTCTTCACCGGAGCAATGGTATCTGTCAAAAAAATAAAAGAAGATGAAGTTTCAATATAGTTCTGCAGTTATTGGTGACTATCAAATTTACATTAGAATGGTATGGCAAACAATATGAAAGTAATTGAGAATAATGGTTGGGCCGGGACTGCAGCCGAAAGTGATTCTGTGGTTATTAACACATCTAAAATGCTGTTTGAAAATTATGCAGAAACTTTAAACACAAGGCAGTTGAAATATTTAAGTAACTTGTTGGCTAAATATGTCAATGTTTCTGTGGAATCAAATGGACTTACAACATCAAATAGATAAAGGTGATACACATTTCATTAAACAGCTGTGATGAAGTCTTTTATTGAACTCAATTTATGAAGCTAGTTATGAGATACAACAAATATTACAAAATAGGATAATACATCTATCAAAAAATGTTTGGTATTTTCCTGTATATGTTGCAAAAAAGAAAGAAGGTAACCAAGGTTCTTGATTGATTTCAAATGGGTGAACATGAACTTGTATTAAAGACCTGGTGCTGCTGCAAATACCTGAATGTTTGTGTTATGAAGTTAGATGTGATGTAATTTATAGTGGTAAGAAAGCAACTGTATTTTGATCAGTTTCCCTAATAGGGAACTACAGTATTCTAAGACATAAGGAAATTATTTTAGTGAGTGGCCACCTTTCTAATTTCTGTTACATTGAAGATCACACAAACTTATGAAACAATCTGATATACCGTAAAATGGTGCAAAGTCAAAATGTAAATGGCCAGTTCAGTAGAGGTTTCAGAAAGAAATAAAAGACATTTGAATTCAATGTAAAATGAAAAGAGAAGACCTGAAAATGCAAAAGAGAATGTATAAACCGAGATAAGTATAGAAAGAAAGTAAAATGGTAAAATGCTGCCAAAATAAAACAAAAACTATTTTTAAATTTATATTATTTGTTATCAGTAATAAACAACCATTTGTTGTTTGCATTGGTTTAAGTTAATTCGTAATAGAAATAAGGAAATGGATATAAATAAACAAAACAAAGTGTTAATGTAGCACAGTCATAAAATATTGTGTCAGAGGTGGGATGCACCAATTCTTCAAGAGTCAAATCTCAATGAGAAAAGTTTAAAGTTGGAACCACATCAACAAAGGGAAATGAGGAGAAATAAACTGAATGGATCATTGAAATTTAGAAAGAGAGTAACTTTTCCATTTGTTTTTATCTTACTTGCTTCACTTTTGAAGATGGTTCATTTTATTCGTTCTAGTTATAAGCTGTGTGGTCCTTTAAGAGTTAAGGCGTTCAACTCGTAATCCGAGGGTCACGAATTCGAAACTCGGGCGCACCAAACATGATCGCTCTTTCAGCCGTGGGGGCGTTTCGTTGGTACAAGAGTAGCCTAAGAGTTTGCGGTGGGTGGTGTTAACTAGCTGCCTTCACTCTAGTCTTACACTGCAAAATTAGGGACGGCTAGCGCAGATAGCCCTCGAGTAGCTTTGCGCGAAATTCGAAACAAACAGACAAACTATTAAGAGTAGAGAATCAAACGTAGAGTGAATAAAAATTAGAAATTTTTGACAGAAAGTCCCTTAGTAAACAAATATAAATAATTTGATGTAACACATGAAGTGGGAATTAGGAAAGCGATAAGACAAATAATGTTTTAATTGAGATGGATTTTAATAACCTTCAACTTTGTGAATGTATGTTAACTGCGAGGGATATTCACGAAAACCTTGGTGGTGATAATTTATAACATGTTAATGTGCAGTTAAAAGTGAAAATAAGATCTATGAATAAGCGCTTAAAAATAGAAGTTGAGAAAAGACATTTAACTCTGGTAAGTTGTTGTTGTTGTTTTTAATTAAGCACAAAGCTACACAATGGGCTATCTGTGCTCTGCCCACCACGGGTATCGAAACCCGGATTTTAGCGTGTAAGTCCGCAAACATACCGCTGAGCCACTGGGGGGCACTCTGGTAAGAAAAAAGGCATAAGTAGAGAGAATTCTTCATGTATATAAGGCTAAAATACATAAAAGAATCACACACATGCTATTTACTAAATTTTACGAAAGTGATACGGGTGTATTTTTCTGTTTTTTTTCTTTTTAAATAACGAAAGCAGAGGAATGGTAACAATGAAATATCAGTATGGCGAAGAAAATCTTTCTACCTAATCGTGGAAGGTGTTAGCAGCATAAAATAATCTGGAGTAAAGATGATAAAAATATATTATGACAAAATAATCTATTTTAGTGATGTGTGTGCTAAGTCTTAAGGCTTTGTGTGGACAGTTTAGAAGTTCAGTGCAAAATATTAAAGAAAGCATTCGAAGGGTATGGAGCAAACACACTTGAGACGATGATTGTAGATAAATGTAGGCCTGGCATGTCTTAGCGCGTTAAGGCGTGCGCTTCTGAGGTTCGCGGGTTCACGCCCGAGTCGCGCCAAACATGCTCGCCCCCCCGCGTTATAATATGAGGGTCGTCCCACTTTTCGTTGGTAAAAGAGTAGCCCAAGAGTTGGCGGTGGGTGGTAATGACTAGCTGCCTTCCGTCTCGTCTTACACTGCTAAATTAGGGACGGCTAGCACAGATAGCCCTCGAGTAGCTTTATGCGAAATTCAAAAACATAAAAAACAGATGAATGTATAATGACAAGAGGAAAACAGTGAATTAATGTAGGTTAAAATCAAGTTAATAAAATTATTTAGCACAAAATTTGGATGAGTGTTCTCTGATCGTGGGTGATAATCCCATATGTATATATATATATACAGTCTTGTTTTGTAAGAGGTCTGAAGTTTTCGAGTTGCAAAACACAACAGTAGCAGTAACAACACAAAACCCAAGTGATCAGAAAACAAATGATATCAGACAAAAATCTGAAACAATAATAGGTATTGGTGAATTGATAGATCATCAACTAAATAAAAAAAAATAATAACGAATTCTCACCGGCTGTTAAAATGGGGAATGTGAATAGATAACAAATATTTAAGTGTTGATAAATTAAGCACTAAAACTGATAGTGACAGAGAAGGTAGATTTGAGGCATAAACGAAATAGAAATAATTCAAAGATAGTAGGGATAAAATAGAACTTCTAAAGGAATGCAGATAAACAGTATTAAAGCTAGGACATGTAAAATATTGGGTGAACATTCAAGCTTAGATAAAATAAAGTACATGATAAGCAAAAGTTACTATTGTTTAGCACCTGTAAGTGTGGGAAAGTAAACTGCTCAGTAGTTAATTTACCGGTTATTAGTGTTAATGTTATTGCGCTTCCAGTAACAGAACAAGGGAATAAAGAGTACGAAGCAAACACACAAACAGTGATGAATATTCTGATAGTGATTGAGCCTACAATTATTTGTGTAGAAGCAGTAACACTAAATTGTAGAGAAACGAATAAAACAGTGTGATAGCGTCAGTGATATTTTTATAGGTAGGGTGTTATAAAAATTCTTACCACATTCAGAGAGCAGTTTTCAATCAAAGTAATGTAAAAAGTTTGGGAGGAAATAGGAGGAAAAGTGAAACAATGTCAGGTTTTTACAGGCCCTAGTTTTTACAGCTATTGTTTGTAACTTGTTGGCGATAAATTTCAACAATAATTCGGCTGTTTTAAAATAATATATTCAAAATAAATCAAACGTCTGTATAACACTTTTGTTACACCATTTGTTATCGCAGCTATAGCCGAAGCTTTAAATACTTGTTTCTTTTTCATCAAAATTCACACAAACATGTTCAGTTACATAAGAACACCTTTTGATAAGATAAATTATTTCCCTCTGTTTCTGTTATTACAATACAGCTATGATAGTTTCACTTTAGAAATCGTCTCCATATGCTCTTTATGGCTAAACTCACAATCATGCAGTCTAAGTATTTTTTGACATTTACTTTCATCTTCACTGATTCATTTTTTTCACTAACTTGGTGGCCTGAAACCTAGAACTTTCTACAAACTATGAGGCGTTGCAATACAACACTACATACTTAAAGCATCGAGAAAACAATTAATAAGATTCGAGTAACAAGATTTCAACTCATAACAACTGAACTATGCAAAAAATGATTTGTAAAAATATTACGTTAGTAAACTTGCCATAAATATTGCTACTAAAAATAACTCTGTTTTAATGTTTGCATGTATAAATAACATAATTCTCTTGTATTAAACTTAAAATAAACACTTGTGCATGTCTAACTTGCTTGTCCTGACAAGCCACAAACAAACTGAAAAGCCAATGAAACAATCAAAATCATGCTGGGAGTAGTGGGATATGATATTGCTTATTGTACTATTTACATATAAAAAAACATCCAAACAGCAATAAGATTCGGCTTATTCATAATAAGTTGTTCGAAACAAAGTCGAGTCATGAAAAGGAAAGCAAGTAAGCTACTCATGAAAGGAAGATAGTAAAAACCAGAGAGCATTAAAGAACAGGAACTTTAGGTAAATAATGTAGTTGTAGTTCAGTAAATAGCTTTAAAATAGGGTGGATAGTTTCTTTCTCCACAATTAGAACTGCCAGTAAAGTAACATATGAGAAAAATTTAGGAGATGGAGAAGTAGTGGGACAAATTCACATGTAAATATACTTAATCCATGGTACACCAGAGTTACATTTGAAACTTGTCCAATGACCTTAGAGTCTAACTTTAATTTAAGTGAACAGAAAACTTTCTTAAATCCTCATGACAAGACAGGGCATATTAAAATGTTTAAAGAATTAATTCCTAAGCAGCAGATGGAAGTATGTGAGATATTATGGAAATGCTATTATGATAGGCCAGTGCAGAAATGGTTAGTAAAGCACGTGATAAAAGTAACCTATAATACTAATACTGACCTCTATTACTCTAATACAAGGGGAGAGTGTTATATTTTTGAGAGAAGCTATGAAAAAAGAAAGTGATGGAGAAACTGTTATGTTTTGACTGTAGGGTTAATACTTAAGAATGAGGGTTTAGGTTATCTATTGACCTGAGAAGGTTAAATGAAGTTTATTATTGCTGATTTGTACCTGTTACCATACATGAAAATGAAATTTGATATTAATCAAGTGCAGTATATTATTAAAATTAATTTATCAAAGGCTTATTTCAAAGTGAAGTTAGAGGAAGATAATAAAGAGAAAACAGCGTTTTCCAACTCTTGACTATTAATTCAGTGTAATGTGATGCCCTTGGGAGCAAAAAATACTCTTGTGACATCTCATAAGAAATAGAAAATGATAAAAATCCATAATTCGACTTCACTAGAATTGATAAGTACTGTAAACATGTTGTCAAAATGGGAATTTGTAGCTTGAAAAATAACGTAGACACTATTTTCGGCCAACTTTGTTTATCTTTTTACAGCCCCTAGTTATGGCCTTAAAAATATACATATACAATTTAATTGGAGTTGTTTTTGTTTTCTAAACACAATCGCTATTTTACTTTTTAAAGTAACCATTTTTAATGATATTGTTTTTGTATATCAATCACTACAACATTTAAAAGAGTATGTTTTTCTTATAGCAAAGCTACAGTGAGCTATCTATTGTGTCCATCGAGGGAATCGAACCCCTGATTTTAGCATTGTAAATCCGTGGCCTTAACGCTGTGTAATGTGTGGAAATAAGGATGCAATATAAATGTGAGTAATCAGTGATGAGTAAATTATTAAAGTTCAGTTCAATATCACAAAAACTATTCCGTATTAGAAATAAAGTTACACTATTTATTAAATTTGTACGTTAGTTTGTTTATCAACCTAAGGTCAGTTAAGTAAGATACTAGCAACTACTATCGAAAAAATAAATCAATTTATTATCGTTACACAAACTAGGTTTCGTATTATATTTTCAAAATAATTGAAAAAAACAGTCTGATAATAAAACATTTTATAGCATTAATGCAGGAGTAGGATTATTTTAGTGAAAATATATAAAAACAGTGATGAAATTTTAAGATGATAATTTGATCACGAGATAAGATCAAAATCTTACGAGAAATAATGAAAAATTCAAAGGTCAAAAGGAAAGAGACCAAAAGTAATAGAATAGGTAGAAAATCAAAATGACAGATTAAAAATTATGAAACTATAATAGAAAAATTAAACAAAACGAAAGATATTGAAAACTAGAAGAACGATATAGAAAATTCGAAAAAAGTAAAAGCAACCAAAATTTTCAACGAAGTAAAAGCAGATGATGAAACCATTATAGAAAATGAAAAAATGAACAAAAGATGAGAGATAATAATTTTAGAGAGGAGTTAAAAGAGATGGTGTTATGTATAAAGAAGAATTAAAATAACAAATTAATATGATTAAAGACAAGGTCAATGAAGTCGTTGGAGATGCATAGAGACATAACAACAAGACTCAAGAAGTACAGAAAGGTTGTAATTAAAAAGCCATGGAAGTACAGAAAAATTATATAAATAATAAAACGTATAGACAAAGAACTGGCAACTACAAAAATCTAGCTTGGTCCTTTTGCATCTGCTAAATAATTTCGATGTAAAATACCATTTGTTATGAAATAAAGAATAGGATATCCTATTATGTCTACACTTGTTACTACTAATATTTCTGTATATTTTGTGACCTTCCTTGATTACTCCAGCTACAACACTATCAAATCAAATTTCAAAACATAAATAGCCAACTTACTATTGGAAGCTGTTTTATTCAACAGTTTCAAAGTAATAAACCAGAAGGACAGTTCCAGAGATGAGTTGCAGAACAGAGTAAAGTGGAAAGAAAAGACCTTAACTGATTTGCATATGATTTGGAACGACTTACGAAGTTAATTTTTCTAAATGATCCATATGAAATGATGTATTCATTCGTTGTGATCAATTTATAGATACCATAAGAGATATGAAAATTAGGCTGAAACAAATTAGATATGACTTTGAATGAAGCTTTGCAGCTGGTAACTGAAGAGTATTAAATCCCAAATAAATAGCTAAGGATACAATCTAGAAGTTTTATCACATCAGTTCAAACAGTTTAGAAACATCAACTTCCTCTAATGCTAACTTAGAAAAACTGAGCAGGTTAGTTAGATACCTAATAACGCAAATTGGAGAGAAAATCACAAAACAATAGATTCTCAAGTGAACTTATTCTATGGTTTGTCAATCGAGGTCGCTTAGCTAACCGATGTATTGAAGCTACATCTCCAGTATCAAACTTATGAGATTATTTTATTTCTTTAGCCTAAGTCACAAGATTAATGGAAAATATACACAACTTAGCCAAGAATGAATCTAGATTGGTAAACAAACACAGCAACTCTCAAAATAACTGAATAACATTATAGATATGATAACTTTCACTTCTAATATTAAATAGTTTTTTCTAAAAATGAGTCGAATTCAAATGACTTAATCATCGCTGATTACTCGAAAATATATTGTACCCTTTTTCTACATATTACAAGAAGTTTACCGATTCTTAGCTTCTATCAACTTTTCAGATCTTAACATCGTGCATTCTCTAACAAATATGCTTATTAAACATTTGAAAAAATAAACAAACTTTAATACATAAATAACACAGCTCATTAAATTGTCCATCCGTTAAGTCTTTTTGGTTTTACTGTTTCGGGATTGAGAATAACAGATGGGATGGACTTTTGTCTTCTGTTGTTTCTTACTGTCATGTCATTAAGGGAATTATGTTGGTGATAGGTGGTCGGAGAATCCACCAATGCCTTTATCCTTTAGAAGCTGTCTCAACAGAAATTCTGGTCCCTTAAACAGGTTGACTTTCCACAGGTACATTATTCTCTAGATTTACCCAATTGTAAATGTTCTCATTCAGATATTTCCAAAGAAATCATAGGTGTTGATTTTTGATTTGAACTGCTTGTACACTTGTATTATGTGATCTACAACATTGATTCTTTCTAATACAGTACATAGCTTCTCCTAAGTCCTGTTTAGTTTTAGAGTTCATCCAATTTTGTTACAGGGATTGTACAGTCATACCATGTCATCCATGTATAATTCATTTTATAAGAACGAACAGCTTAGAAACTTTTCATTCTATCCGTAGCTGCTTTACGTTTTTCCTGGGCAAAGTCATGTATGACATCACTGATCAGCTTGTCTCTTTGCATATTCTACGGGCCTGCCATGGCCGAGCGCGTTAAGGCGTGCGCTCGTAATCCGAGGGTCGCGGGTTCGCGCCCACGTCGCGCTAAACATGCTCGCCCTCCTAGCCGTGGGGGTATATAATGTGACGGTCAATCCCACTATTCGTTGGTAAAAGAGTAGCCCAAGAGTTGGCGGTGGGTGGTGATGACTAGATGCTTTCCCTCTAGTCTTACACTGCAAAATTAGGGACGGCTAGCACACATAGCCCTCGAGTAGCTTTGTGCGAAATTCCAAAACAAACAAGCATATTCTGTATAAGATACTGCTATTATCTTCATCTATATGTGAATACAGAAAGCCCTGTGGCTCTTTAAGTTCTCACTCTGTAACAGGTGACCATGTAAGTTAATCATTGGAGCTCGACTAGACGCAATCAGTTCATATTAAATCCAGAAATGCAATAGCGAATGGAATACACTCGTTACTAACTCGAGGAAATTTATAGTTATATTAAAAAATTGACTCTAAGACTAAGATCGAAATATAATAACACTTCAATGGGCTCTATCAGTATATTAGGCTGCATCGAAATTACTGAAAGTATCTTGAAATATATTAGTGTCAAAATTATCAAACTCATAAATTTGTGCTGGTAATTGTTCCTCAGTTAAACTTTATATAACGTCAGTTAAAATACTTAACACTTCCAAAAAGTTGTCAACTAGCACATGGGTTGAAATCTGCTCAGTCATATCTTAATATTAAATCTTGTACTTTTAATTCTAACTATGTTTTTAGACTCTGGGAAAAAAGCTACGATAATTTATTACAAAGAGTTTAAGCAGGAAACATTGAACACTTGCAGCATAATTGTAGACATGGCTTTTCAAACTAGAGGTTTCTACATTCCTATGCTGGAGAGAACTTTTCAGCAGTGAATAGAACTTAATATTTTGGTCTTAAATTAGGTGTTTTTTCTGTGTTTTCACGACTTTTCAAATACTGTGCACATCTGCTCGAAAGAAGATATGACACTTGTCACTTTTTCAAGCTCATCATGATTATGGTAACCAGAACCAAAACCACTTGACCATTAAATATAGATAAAAATTGTGTCGTTAGCTTACTTATTTGTATCTCTCTTCACATTTATGATATGAATCCTTCATCAAAGTTCGGATGAATTCCTTTCTAGTAATTGTGTCCAAGCTAATGTAAACATTTCTCGTAACTTTCTTTCTGCCATGGTAGGATCAGTCTGAAAAAATGATATCATGCTTAGTTGCTAATGAGGTTTTCATGAACGTTCTCACGGCTGTACTAACGACGATTTATAAATATTATAAACATCTACTTCGTTAACACATCTTTGGTCAACCTTTGTTATATAACTTCTCTTATATATTCCATAAAAGTGCATTACAATTCTTCTTATAGCATATATTTGTGGAACACATGTAAAGTTTCGTAATGCGTAAATTTTCTAGATAGTTGAAATATTTGAAATACCCAAAATACCAAATGCTTCACCCAAATATCAGTATTTTTATGTATTGTCATTTAATAACTCAAACGTTGCAATGAAAAATTTGGTATCAAATATTCTAATGTTAATCCACATAAATGGCTAACTCATTCAAATGGTGGTTTTCTGCTTCAAAACATTACCCACATGTCAACATAAGAAGCTAATTTAACGCTTCATTCCTTGTCTAAAAGAAGTTCCATAGGTACGCCTAAATATTGGAACAGATTAATTGGTGAGTTTTCTTGTTAATATTTTTGCTTCCAAGTTAAGAACAGCTATACTCTTAGCCATTTTATGAAACAGTCTGTTGCAATTATGATACATTTATTCCCACTATTACAATGAACATTGGATCAAGCATCTATTGAAACCCTCTCAAGTGGTGTTTCAATGCAATACTGCTCTAACTGCCGATGTTTCTTTTTTGGGCATTTTCAGTCACAACATATATCACATGATTTACATTAATTCTCAATAATTTTTCAACACTCAACTCAATAAAAACATTTTATTACTCTCTTTAGTGTCTTATTGATACCTATTTGTTCAGCCATTGGAAGATAGCAAAGATGGCAGAATGCTCTGAAATAAGAAACTGCGAAAGTACTAACTGTAGTTATTGTTCCTCTACACTGGTATTTTCCAATTTCTGATATAAAAAGTATTCCTGTAGACGTAATGATCCTCACAGTGCCAGTAGATCTTTTTATTTTGAGTTTATAGAGCGACTGTTACCTTAAGAGTTTTACTTCACTGTTTTAATCTACTGAGTAATTGATTTCAAACTTATATCATTTTTCTGATTGTATTTCAGTTAAATGTGAGAATAAAATACTTCTTTGTTATAAGAGACAGATACTTTAACTAAAATTTATTAAACTTGAAGTTGATCATCTTACCATTTTGTGCTTCCCTCTTTTCAAAGTATTTATATTACTTTTTAATACATGATATTCAAGAAAATGCATCAGCACTTCCCTCCAGGACAATACTTAATTTTTAGAATATAATCTCGAAATTTCTAGACTTCTTGCTATATGACTTTCTGGATTGTAAAAAAAAAATTGAATAATCCTTATAAATTGAATACATATTCTACTTACCTCCATTGGAATTCAGCTTACGATTTTCTTTCCTCAAGTAATTCCAAACATTTCTTAATTAATAAAGTGTCTTCTGTTGTATAATTAAGTTATACAGGTAAATGAATACAATGGTCAATTATTGTTCAAAAAGAGCACATTCAATTAGACATTAAAATGTAACACATAATTAAATAATCCAAATAGTAACACAATAAAGTGTCACGTTCTCTTTTAAGCAATAAAGATTGTCTTCTCTCCAATTTTAAATAATTTTGATTCCACAAGAAAACCATCCAAAGTAGAATAAAACCTTGACAGTGAGTGGACATTCTATGTGACTACACTCACTCTCCAAGAGTCCACATAAGGCCTTGTAAATGCATTTTTCTTCTCAACGAGTAAAATATGTGATGCCAAAGTACTTAGTTTTTTCGCTACTTGTTTTTACATGGTTTTATCTTTTTGAAAGCCTAACCTGTTTTGCAAGGGTAGGTTGCTTGAATAACTGATGAGTTAAGGCTGAACCTTTAGTATTAGTCTTAAGAAAAATTTTATTTTTTGGCCTAAGTTAAGAGGTCCACTGAAGAAAAAATCTTGACATCATACGAGTAACTTCTAATCCCTAGCATTGATCAGCTGTGAGATCTTCACTGTTCTAATTTTTCAGCTGCTGTAAGTGATGTGACAAGTTGCTCTTATGTGAAGAATAGACATAAGACTTCCAACATTTTGTCTCAAAAATAATTACTTATTATGTTCTTTGATGTGGAAATATTACATTTAGTACTTTACATGCTGTTCTCTATCATTCACATTTGACTAGATTTTTACGACTTGTTATGTTGGTGACCTTAACTACATTATTCTTTACTTTCACAAGAGTTCTTCCAATTATTAATTCCTCATGACATACTATTGCTTAGTGATGAATATATATTTGTAAGACAGTTTAGTGTAAAAGTTATTATTTAGCGTATTTGGTGATGTAATATTTTGTTCTGATAAAAAAGAGAGTGTTACTGTTACAATTTTAAAGACAATAGTTATGATAAATTTCGTTAAATTTCTCGATGAGAGTCTTATATTGTGTGTGTATAGTACAGCTGTTGTAAATTGACGTCACATTCTCGAGCATTCTATATTTTTCTTATTGTCTTAAGCGACTATCTTAACATCATATCCTCTCGTAGTTTGTAGAAAGATATGGACCTCAGCTGGGAAATATATATACATAGATGATCACATGAGCACAAGTTAAGTCAGTAACTTAAAATCAGTTAAAGTAAAGTTTGATGGGGTCAATGTTAGTTTGCTCATAATGAGCGATATTTTTAAGTGAGATTCACAGTTTAACATAGATAAAGAGAATAATTTGTTTCTCAATCTATTATTCATAACAATTTCAAATAGCGTGAAACTAAGTTAACTGATAATTTAAATTTAGAAATTTACTAAATGTCAATATGTTTCCAATTTATTCTTACCAAGATGATTTATACACACTGTTTCTTTTTAATACAAATATATTTTAATATACAAACAACAATACAATTTACCATAATATTTATTACGAATAATGATCTGTGTACAAACGTTTTACCAAACAATACTGAATCTTCCCTCTAATTCGGAACTTCCTTGGTATCCTATCGAGGATTTAGAATGAACGAGTTAATTTTGAGTTGATGTAGGTACATTTCATTAAACAGGGAACTCGTCTGCTCTTCGCTAAACTTAGATTTTTTTCACGATTGATGTTACATAATGTCTTCGTAACTGTACTAAAGACCAATGTGAATCCTGTGAAGTTAAATGGTTTGTTATGTTGGAAATGTATAAATATTCCTGGTCAAATACCTGAAATTTTCGTTGATAAGCGTTAATCACAGTTATAACTTCCGAGGTTTATCGTACACTAACTATATCAATCAAATAATACATACTGTCTCTTAGCGCGTCGTGCTGGTTAAATTTATAGACGTGAGGAGACTTTCCAGAAATATCAGCCTACACAACGACATTGACGATACACTGGTGTTTATGTAAATACATATATTTTTTATTATTACACTCGAAATCTGTATACAACTTTAGTGAATAGGTAGGAATTTCGCAATATTTATTTAACTGTACAAGTTATGTAGACTTCTAAATATAAATTTAATTTAAACAAACATCGATACTGATATAGATATCTGACAGCAAATTCGTCAACCTCCCTCCTTGACATTAAAAAATTTCTAGCTAAAGTATTATATATAACCATTGTGAACAATACATTATAAAAAAATACAACCCCAATAATTATGACAATATATAGCACGATCAATACAAATAACCTCATGATCACAAAATTACATATTACGTGAAAGTGCAACAGCACAAATGTTACCAACTCTTATGACATGGATAATCTTCATATTATACTCTTCTAATGATAAATTCCAATTTAACAGCCTTCAGTTTTTATCCTTCATTTGGTTCTAAAAAGCCAATGGGTTATCATCAGTATAAATGACAATAGGTTGTTATGATTCAGATATATACACACTCAAATGTTATTAAGCTAACAATAAAGCCAACGTTTCTTTATCTACAGTGGAATCATTCTTTTGGTGACAATTAAACTTTTTAGGAAATAACAGACAGGATGTTCAATACTTTTGGCTTCTGATTGTAATAGAATAGCACCAGCATCACAATCGCAAGCATTAACGACTATCTGAAAGGCTTATAAGAGTCAGACGCCATCAGTACATGGTAAATGCATAAGAATGTGCACACACAAAAAAAAAAATTGAACTTTCCAACCTTTCAAGCCACTAGAATATTTTAATTTTCTTCAGTATGTTTGTTAATAGTACAGTGATATCAGCAAATGTTTTACACATCTTCCTGTAATACCCAGTCATTCTCCAAAAGCTGGATAATTCACAATACAATCAACTGTCACACGACTATAAGTTGTTGGAAAGTTGGAATAGTTTTCAAAGGAATAACATGAATTTTCTGCTTAAGTTTTCCAAACGACTCACAGATATAACAAGTTTCATAAAATAGAGAAATATTGTATAGAGATGTGACTTGAACTTCTATTGAATGGGTGAACTTCAGTATTCCCAGAGGCGTAGCTAGGGTTTTCAGTGCCCAGAGACAAAGTCAGTTTTCGCGCCCCCTCGTGACAAAATGTAAGCCATAATTCCCAATTATGTAACATCAATTTGGCGCCCCCCACCCTGATGCTGCGTCCGGGGACAGATGTAACCCCTTGCCCCCCCCCCTAGCTACGCCACTGAATATTCCCATTGAAAACTTTGCTTTTTTGTCTGTGTCTTTCATCTGGTCGGACCCATTTCCTCTCAGGTGATAACATTTTTGGAACTCAACCTTACTGATGCCCAAAATGTCATTCACAATACTTGCTACAGTACTTTGTTCGATTCCCACTTCCTCTCCAAACTTCCTAGTGATTATTGTTTTATCAGATATAACAAAAAAAAAGAACTTCATTTACAATTTCTGTTGTTATTGACCTTGGATAATCTTCATATGATTGTTCACCGCACTTGGATTCAGTATAGCACTTTTTTACACTTCCGAATGTGGTGGAGCATCTTCTCCTAATGTTGCTTCCATGTTTTAGTCAATTTAGTGTATTTCTTGCGGCGTAATTTTAACAAAAAAATATTGTATCACGGCACGAAGTTCGATCTTCTCCTTGACGTTTAACACTGCTCATTTCTTTACCTTAAAATACACAATACAAACAAAATAAAAAATGGGTAACTTGTATGTTACGCGTTCTTTAGTAATAAAAAGGGTCAAATTTAACATTTATAAGAAAAACGTTAAATTCAGGGTTTCGATTCCCCTCGGTGGACTTAGCAGATAGACTGATGTGGGTTTGCTATAAGAAAACACACACGCACATACACATTATTTTGTTGTTTTTTTTGGTTCAGGCCACGACAATCTTTGTATGTCGATTGCCATTTCGTTTAATGAATTAGTGTTTGGTTTTTGAAAAAGTCGATAAGTTAAATATTTGCCGAGTAATGTATTTTGTGAAAGTTGTAGAAACCTAATTGATATTTTGTTTATTTTATATTCAGTTTATAAATTCTAACAGACTTGAAAACTTCTGATAAAACAGTAAAGAAAAACAAATTAAAAATAATTAAGGAATAATCTATGATATAATGTTAGAAGTAGAATACATTTTTTTACTCATAACACTTACAGCTGGTTTTACGAAACATTAGCGGTACTGAGTACCCCTTGGAGCTAAAAATAATTCATGATTCCTCGCTCAGATTACAGGCGTTAAATACTTAGTATTTTGCGTAAATGATCTATGTTTAATCGAAACAGGAAGAGTTATTATGAACATATTGTGAAAAGCTTAATCATTAAATGAGTAAATTGGAGACTGACTTGAAGTTGAAACTGTTGTCACTAGTCTCGTTAATTAACCACCTCGGTATAAACAGAAGTAACACTTTTGGTCTTAGTATCCGGTACTCGTTATATCTGAAATTAATTGATTTACATTATTAGTTTAGTTGCACCATAAATTAAATGTAAATATTAAGTGCAGCTTACAAGTAGTAAGAGCATCATTCTTCCGGTCTTTTTACAACCATACCACAAGTTCTTAATACTGCAGACCTTGCTAGTGCAACGTCAGATCTGGTGTATGTTATTTTGAAATTTGAGATTGCCACTGCTATCAGTACTTAAAAATTTCAGATCTGATTAATAATGGCTTGTCAAAGAAGACTTCACAATCATATAGTAAATTATCAAGAGTCAGATGATGACGAGAAAAATTCAGGTAAAAATTAAGCATAAAATAGTGAATTATATGAAGAGAAAACCGTTGTGTAAAATGACTTTGTAAGCTGTAACATGTAATTCAGTAATAAAGTTGAATTTCATATTTGTAACATTTATTACAATGATAGCTATATTTTTCAATTCAAAGTGAAGACATGTCAGACTATATACAGTAGTTTATTGTTATTAATCACTTATTACTAACCTTATAATGTGTAAGTTATCACTTGGTTTAAATTTAAGTTTTTAACATGAGCAAATTTGTTAGGATTAGGCTATTTACTTATTTGTAAGTTTGCAATTCTATGTTTCATATTTAAACTTTCATTTTCTCATGAATGGAGTGAAAAACAGTATCAACTGCTCTAAATTGCTTTGGGTATACACAGGTTGAATGGAAAGGAAAATAAAAAAATATTATTTGAAATCCAGAAAGTTAAAAAGAATAAGCCAAGGAGTTATTTACCTGATGTTGTAGTTTATGCAGTTGAAAGTATTTTTGAAAGTTTCATCGACTGGTACGTGTGAAGGCCAATATTTAAGTGTTTAAGGTGGACTGAAAAACATTGAGATTATTATGATTTTTACGTTAAAGGAAAAAAACACAAAGACCTGGAATAACTATTAACTATACAGTATAACAAAAGATGAAAAACACAGGCTATAAAACAAATGCTAGGTGATATTTGACAAAAAAAGGTTTACTTGGAGAGTCCTGGTCTCTATCCCTTTTTCTTTTCCTTTTTAAATGTAATTAAAATGTGAAGAAAATAACATATAAAATAATTTAGTATCAACCAGTATCAACCTTGAAATACTGTGCTCTTGCTATGGCTAGTGAAATTAATGAAAAATATTAGTTCAGCTACTAATTTCAGACATATATTTAGCAGCTTCATTGCTCAAAATCTTTTAAATGTTCTCTTATGTCTGTTGAACTGTGTTAATATCTTTACCTTAATTGTCTAATATTCACTTGTTTAACAAATTATATACCAAATAATTGACTCAAAAAAGCTGAAGAGTACTTGGTGTTAAACTTTAAGCAACAAATATAAATGATTTGGTTACATTTCCTCATTATGACAGCGACAAGTCTTATAGCCATTGTTCAAAATTCACTGAATTGCTACACATTTAGGGTTACTTAAGTATCTGTTTTCATTGACTTCATCTTCACAAGGTTTGACGTGTATCCTGATTAATTTTTTCTGCTTCCTGACTACCTAATGTTCACAATAACAGCTGCTAAGTTTCTCTTTCTGTTATCAGTCCATGTTGTTGTCTTTAGTTCATTACATTTCTTACTGCTAAAAGTTTATTCATCTAATAGTATCAGAGGTTTGATGGAGTTGAGTTTCAAAGGAAAACAAAATCATACAATTAATTTAAGTAGAATTACTCTTATATGTGAAATCATCATAAATTCTGAAATATTAATTGTTATGATAAGATAATAACACTGCTATAGCAAACATTAGCAGAACAGTAACAGTATATACTCTTGCTGATGATGTTTTAACATAAAAATTTACCATTTCAGTTTAAATATTAAATTTTCATGACTAATCAGGGATCAAAATGTTATATTTCCAAATTTCTAAGAAATCTGACTTTGTTTGAGGAATTTCATTTTACCTGGCTTTCCTGATTGGGAAAGCATGATTCATTCATGTTCTTTTAATTATCACCAATGAAAGTAAACATATTGCATGGATGAAGTAAAAATGAACAGTTCCTGAGGAAATGCAACTTTACATGAGGGAATACAATCTTTCTGATAGCTTTCCTTGGAGTGAATATAATTTACTTTATTATTTCTATCTCTGTTAGTGTAGAGCAACTCAGAGATTTGCAAGCAATTCATATATGGATCTTTGAAACAACATATCTTTTATATTGAATAATTAAAAAACAAAATTATTTTAATTGAAAGGATAACTTCAAATGTAAATAAGTATTTGAATCATAATACTGATAAATTGAACTGGAGAAACTAGTTTGTGTACTGTGTTGAATTATAATACTGATAAATTTAACTGGAGAAACTAGTTTGTGTACTGTGTGCCAGGTAGAACTTGCAACTAGAAGACAGCAGTATTACCTTTTAAAATAAAATAGTGCAAGTCTTTCTTTGACTTTCAGGTTTAGGTTACATATATAATTAGGAAAGTTTACCATAAATCAACAATTTATTCACCCATTTATTAATAGAAATAAGGAAAGTATATGAACAAGATTTAACTTCTTACAAATTCTCCATACCTTCATCATATAGTATTTGAAAAATTGTAGTGCAGAATAACAAGTTTTGCTGATTGATCTACTGTAAAGCTATTTAATTTTTTTTTGTTTATACATTATTTAGTGCCTTTTGAATTATGTTTGTAAGTTACTGCAGTTGATGGAAATCATAACATTTGCATAGTGTCTTTAGATAAGTACTGACTACAATAAAGCTCTTTTCATTATGTATGATTTCAAGTGATGCCAGTAGTCTTGTATAGCTTACTTAGAACTTTCCTCCTGCTTCATTATTCAAGCCAAATCTTATGTTCAACTAAATCATAATAATCAACCTCAGGATCTATTTTGGTATATATTCAGTTACTTTCATGAACAATATCGTTTGAGAGTGGGTGGTTAAGTGGAATTTTCTGATCAGTTAAATATCAAGCTTATTAATTCATTACAGTAAACTAATTCATTATTTTTACATGAGATTTGAACTGTATAAATAATAAAACATTAGTAGTAATGTAAACCCCTCGTTTTGATTAATTAATTTCTTTTGTGAGTTATGTTGTGAATTGATTAAACTGAACCTTTAGTTAATCAAGAAATAAATCATAGTAGCAAGATTTTGATAACTTGAATGGTTGGAGTGACGTGAAACATTAATTATTATAAATACTGATTTTAATTATTTTCATAAAATTAAATAATATTAGTTAATGTAATCTATGATTGTAAGTAATATAAAGCATTAAGTAACCTTCTAAGCTATTGAGATGATATAATATTGGAGATTTATTGGAGTTAATGAAACATTTGTAAAAAGAAAGTTGAAGAGATGGAGAAATAAGAATAACATTACAGAAAATTTAAAAAATCAAGAGGTAAGATGTAAGAATTTAAGATAGGAGTTGGAAGAAAAAGGTGAAATTTAAGAATTAAATATAAAAATAAATTTGTTTGATGATAAAAATGATAAAACTGTTTAGGATGTATAGAGGGATTACAAGAAGTTTGTAGAAATGCAGGACATCAAACAAGTACCAAGAGGCTGCGATGATAAAATTGGAGAAAAAAAAAGACTTAAATGAACAAAATAAAGAAAAGCATCAGTAAAGTAGAAGAAAAGATTTGATAGAAAGTGAATTATTAAAAGCAAAGATTAAATCAGTCATGAATTTTTCAGCAATGGCTTAAAAGTTCCAGTCTAAATCATCATCCACTGTTAAATATCGAATAGAAATTTAATTTGGCTTTGCCTATTACCACTACTTTTGTGCCATCTGTTACAGCATGACTTTTCTGGACTATTCTGACCATGTTAGTACCAAATTTGACTTAAGAATGTAGCTGACTGGTTCATCAGCAAATTGAGAAACCATATAGAAGAAGCTACCATGGGAGACATACTAGGCTCAGGTCAAAATAATTTTCAAAATAACTGGATTAAGTGGTGAAAAACAAGCTATTTATCTTGCTTCCAAATTTAAAGAAAGTTCTAACAATGTTATACAATGCTTGAGCTGTAACAAATATCAAACATAAGTAATATCTTATTCAACTAGTTTGGAGTGACTAGAAAGAAGTACAAAAGTACTCAAATTGGATACAGAGGTAAGAAATATCTTGACCAAACTTGCAGAAGATTTAGAAAGGCTTATCAAAATGCTTTTCATAAAATAATAGATTCATTGGCATGTAATCTATTTATAGGTCCAATAACATGTGCAAATAAAGCTGATCAAAGTAAATGTAAAACTTTACAAGGAACTCTGCAGGTCTCAATGGAACTATAATCCATTAAAGCTACAGATAAACAACTAAATAAACCATCTAGAAGTTTTGAGATTATTAAATCAAGTAATTTATTGAAGCATTAGTTTCCTACGATGAGAGTCTAGATGAACTAAACAGACTGATTAGGCAACTATACACACAAAATGGAGGAAATAAGTTGCAAAAGAATAGGTGTTTCAAGTGTAACTTCACAAGACTTATTACCAGAAACTACAAACAAAACACTATAGGAAACATCATGTGTAAGCAAGAGTAAAAGAGCATTTTGGAAACTGTCTTCATGCAGTATGTGACCAGGAAATCCCTGTGCATTATGTAACAGTTATTACATTAGAAATTGAACTTCCTGCCACAACAAAAAGTAAAAAATTGTAGCATCAAGAAGTGAAGTACTTGTACAAAATTTGTTTAAAATAAATCTACATCTGGTAACTGAATCGTAATAGTCTCAACACTCAAGCATGTCTCAATTTATTAATGGTTGGTAGAATTCTCATGGATATGAAGAATAAATGTCATCATTTAGGCCATAAATGCACAAACCAGTTATTGCATTGTATTTTATAAATAAATGTTGGTGTTATGTGTAGTTTGTCACATTTTAATGTTTACATAATATGGATTTTAGTTTCATACCTGGTTTCTGAGTGAATTTAGTGTTTACTGGAATGTTATATTTGTTGTAAGTTTTTTAAAATGTTGGTTATTTTATTGCTAATATTTGAAATGTATAGTACGTAATAGTGTAAGGTTTTATAATCAGTTGTTTCATTGAATTTATTATTTGTGTTTGACTGTGTTGTTGGTCAAGGTGTATGTGTTTGTATGTGATTTTTTTCAACAGTTTTTGAAGGAAATTTGTTGATTTTGATGAAATGTTTTATTTGGTTAATTATATCATTAATTTTATCATGTGTGCTTAGTTTTGTAGCTGTGTTTGTTTAGTTTCTTATTATACTGATTTTTTTGTTTTGTTTTATGTGCTGAGTCCCAGGGAATGTATAGTCCAGTATAAGTTACTTTTCTATGGGTTTTTGGTTTGAATTGTGTTTCAATACTTGCAATCTTAAAGTTGAGAATTGTTATTTGGTTAGTCTTCTCATGTTTACAGACAAACCTAATATTGGGGTTATGGAGTTAGCTTGGATCATAAGTGAAATAAGTGTTTTCTATTCAGTTGGTATAGTGCCATTCATTTGTGGAATATTTATTGACGTATTAGTATTTAATTACTGTATATTTTTAGTTTCCTGATTTAATGTGTTTGTGCAAGGAAGTTTATTTTTGTTTCACGTCATACCATGAGCAATGTATTTTCATGTGGATGTTATTTTTTAACTTAGGCCTACAGTTACAATGCTGCAAGGGAAGAAAGACTATGATAAAGAAACAAACGAATTTGTTATTGTTATGTGGACAAGACTTGGTTCAAATTTGACCAGTTATACTTTAATTGAACAGCCCAGTAAAAGAATGTTACACAAGCACCTTTAGAATGTCAAATGAAAAGTTTTATATTTAGATTCAAGACAGGCACTTTTACATACAAATAGAGATGAGGAATTACTTACAGTAATTGATACAATCTGTTATCTGTGAGCATTGATTACATCAAGTAATGTCTTGAAAAGAAAAAAACATTGAAATTAGTGTTTCCAGTTGCTAGTACTTTTATTTATTCTAGCTATTCTTGTAATTGAAATATTGCCATTAGTATTACTCATTATTATTTGAAATTAATTTATGTTTGTACAGCTAAATCATAATCAAAATTTGATTTGAGTTGATCTGCTTGATAGTTTGAAATTAGGGCTAGTAGCAGATAGACTTAGTAACAAGTAACTGAATTCGCACAACAAGATCACTATTATTACTTTAGTTTGTACTGTGTAATGCTTCTATTTGTTTGTACACAACTTATGAATATAAGGGTGACTAAAAGATCATTTGTTAAATAGCTAGTGCAACTGTACCTTTAGTTTGTGTTTACCTTGTTTGTACTAAACAGTAGTGTACTTTTCCTAATTATATTGCTGACTTGTATGCTACAGAATGTAATTAATGTTATATCATTTATTGAGAATAGAAATGTACATTCAAGGAATTTACAGTTTTGCTTTAATCTTTCAGTTGTGAGTAACCTTTGGAGCACAAATTTGACCAGTATGTGTAAAGAATAATGGTGGGATAATCTCTACCTAAGTACAGTTGGGTTTGATTTATTTTTGTATAAATCATTTTTCACTTTTTTTTGTATTAATTTTATGGTATTTAAAAGAACAATTCTTATTTGCATATGAAAAGTGCTGAAGCTGTTTGAAAGTTAAGTAATTATTAAAAAGAACATTTTGGTATAATATTAGTCATATATTTGGGATTAATTTAGTCATCCATAATTTGTATTGAAGCTTTGTGTTTTTAATGTAATGTTCTGAGCTATAATTTTAATTTAAATATTTATTAATTAGAATGCATGCAATATGTATAAATTTCATGAAAATTAAGTGTAACACTTTAAGTAGTGTGGAGAAACAGGAGTACAGAGTAAAATTCATTATAAGTGAATTGGTTACTCACTCTTGGAAAAAGCAAGTTGATGAATGATTCAAATTAGTGTGATTAGTAAGAATCCATTTCATTTGATCTAGCTAGTTACCCAACATCTTTACATACCTACACATGCCTTTCCATCTGTCTTTTCTACTTTCCAGTGCACATTTCATCATTAATTGATCAAAGATTAAGTATTTAAAAGTGTAAAGTGTATGAGGAATCATTGTGCTTCAAGGTGTGTCACAATCATTTTGGTGGAGAATTCTGCTGCATGATATCATACAGTAGCACAAATTCATGTGAAATTGTGTGCAAATTTTTACAAGGCAAGTGGTTTGTAAATATATGGCAGAACATGCAAATAGATGAGAAAGGAAGCTAAGCTATTTTGGGTCTGGAGTATCTTTTGTAAATAAATTTTCTGGTGAGGAAACTGTTAACATACAAAGAATGAAAATTAAGTAAAAGTAATCCTGATAATGAAAAATTAATTGCGCATCAAATTGAAAATTATACATATTCAAAATTTGTTCTTGCTGCAGGCTATTAATTTGTTTGGTTACTTCTAGATAGAGTGTTGGTTATGTAGAATTTATTTATAAAGCACTATCAAATCTGACAAGAAGCTTGTCTGTTCTCTTGACTGTGATGTCAAAACTTTGAAGGCAGGTCCATCATCCCTTGATTTTGTCTTTATGAACTGCTGATAGGGTATTATAAAACAGTATGTGTGTGTATTAATTGTGGAACATAAATACACTCTACAAGACCTTTCAGTCTGTTTAATGACCTACCACCAGTATTATTGGAAGGTGGCAAGAGGTTGACTCTGTGTAAGAACGTACCAGGGGATGTTGGAAAAACTGCATAGGTGTCTTTAATTACTTGTATGAGAATTACTATGTCCAGTACTTAAGAAGCCACTATAGCAGCAACATTTTTCAATATTTAGCTGCAGAATAAATATCTAGTGATTTTAAGTTTCAATTTATTTGAAGTTTTTGTTAGAATTGAAAATTAAGTATAGTAAGTAGTATGACATTGTAAAGTGAATAAAAAAAAACTCGTAAAGCCATATAAATATACTGAATAATAAAGAAAGAAATGTTTATTTCTCTCTCTTTTGTGTGTGTGTGTGTGTGTGTGTGTGCTAACATATCAAATGATCCACAAGCTTTGGCTAACTTGATGAAGTGACTGATAACAACTAGTGCAATATTGCTTACTTTTTTAGTTTGTCTGAATGATCAGCTTTATGTAAAAGCAATTCTTTCTAGGTACAGAGATTTTCCTTGAAAAGCAGCTTTTCCTAAGCATTTTGTCCAATGTCTTAATGTCTTTGTAAGAATAGTAGCCAGAAACACTATATAAAAATAAATGACCCTTCTCAGTGCACTTTAGTTTTTCTATTTTGCTAAGTCTAAAGTATCTCCTGCTTTATACACGTGAAGACCACCAGTAACATAAAAAGTTGGCTATCACATCTTTTAGTTTCAAAACAATAGCAACTCTTGTAATGCAGCATTTGGAACTGACCATACAATAGTCAGTTGTAAGTTTTAAATGTTGTGTGCATCAGTACATTGTTTGTTAATTTTTGATGATTTTATTTTACAAAGATACAAAGCAAGCAGTGGCAAAACTGAGTTCTTGCTGTTTTTAAAGATCCTCACTGATTGTCTACAGTGTTCAACAAAGTGCTGTGAATTGGTTTTGCTGCTGAGTAGTGAACAAGATCTGAGTATTTAGCAAATAGGCATTGTATCATAGGCTAGCAAGATAATCCATTGATATTTTCATGATGTTGATTATGGAGGAATGTCTTGTCTCACATTTTTGAATAAATTCTTGTACAGTCTTATATCTGTGGTGTGCCATTTGATACACAGCATAATTAGATGGTTCTTGCACTGATAATTTCAAAAGAACATGCTTCAAAATTGAGAAGCATCTTATCAGTCCTGCCTTAGTCAATGAAAACTGGTTCAGCTCTCTTGGATGAGTTTGCCAAACTCTTTCAGTAATATAATGTAAAATCTAAAAAGCTGCAAAATACTAGGGTGAATCAATTTTTGATCATTTTGATCTTCAAAGGATCAGTGGATCTTTTGTTTTTATTCATAATCTGATTGAAAACTCTGTATCAAAGTATGTGAAAGTGCAGTTTCATTTTTTCAAGCTTCTACCTGTGCATTTTATTACCATTCTTAAATTTTCAGCTCTATTCTGAAACAAATGACCAAAGACTAATATAAATGAGATATTTCTCCTGTTACATCCCTAAGTGTAAAATCCTTCAACTTTTTGAATATGTCAAATACATCAAACTGACCATTGGTATGATGTAGAACTAGTATACTTCTTTTAGATATCTGAAAGCAGTTTAGAACAAATTTCATCATCTTACTCAACTATCAGTAACCATAAGACTAATCTAATGTTGTGAACCAATGAATACCTTATGATGTTTCCAGATGTTCTTAAGTATGCAGTAGGGAAAGACAGCAATCTGTATTACTGCATAAACCCATTTAAAATCCACAAAAAGCCTTAATAATGTGCTTTGTGATAATTACCATTAGAAATAATCAAGTACTTTCTGAAGGTTTTATTAACCCATCATTTAACATCCTTTTACTGGTAACAATCATAATTATTATGCATACAGTGGAACCCCTCTTAAGCAGCCACCTTTGGGACTGAGACAAACTGGCCTGATTACAGGGGTTCCACTGTACATAATTAGGGATTATGTAAGCAGAAAAAGGGACTGTGATTGAATGACTACTTTCAAGGTGTGACAGAATCTGAGGGGCAGCTGCTTACAGGGGTTCCACTGTAGTTGATTTATTGGGTAGATGTCACCTGTGCTTATTTAATGGAAAGATTATTGTATGATCCAATTAGCCATTTGGCCCCTCTGACACATCAAGCTTCTTGAAAAGATGACTGACTTTTTATTTGTGTGTTAAGTTCAGAATGGTGACACACAGAAACTTCAAGTGGTCTGGAATAGTATATTTATTTTCAGATATGATAGATTGGTTGTGTTGATAGTCACCTGTTTTGCTTAGATCACTCATGATATATATTTCTTTATGTATTTTACAATTTTTCACATTTAGTTGATAGAATTTTACACAATTGTATACAGGATACTCCATGCATCAACTGTTAAGGAAGTTACAACTTTCATGAACAAAAGTGGTTCATAAACTTTTTGCATGTATTTTTTGCTGTGAATTCTTCTTGGATCTAGCAGTTAAAGTTCACTGTAGACAATAGGAATGAAATAATGCAATTATATTACAACAGTATTTAATTTAATTTAGTTTTAGTTTTGATTTCTTTGTTTGATGAAGGATGTTATGGGTCATAGTGATGGTATTAAGATAAGATAGGCCTAGAAATTTGTAAGAGTTGACATTGGAATTTTTTTTGTATATTTAATATTTAAGTGTTTACTGTAAATACTAGATAAATATGAAGATGAAGAATATAGTTGTTTTAAGCTGCTAGAAAGAATTACTTTTTTCAGCCATAAAGTGGCATATGCAAGTTCATTCTTTGCAGTTAGCATCATTTGTAAACATACTCTACAACTGTGTTTAGTGAAGGCAGTTTGTAAAAACATGAAAGAAGAAATAAGTGAATTTGTCATTGTTCACATAGATTAGAATTATTTATAACAGATTATTTAAAAGAACTGCCAATGAAATAAACTCCCAATGGTTTGTGTTCTACTGAGGTTTTATGAATTAAAAGTATGTATTTGTGTACGTAATTATGTATAAAGTTTAAAGGCATACATTTTTTTTATTTCCATGATTATATGCTAAATTTTGACAGCTTAGAATTCATGTGAATTTGCATGGCTTCATCAAAACATCAGAAATGTTTATCTAGTTGTATAATGAATGATGTTAAAGGGCCACCAGTGGTGCAGTGCAGACTTGCAATGTTAGAAACTGGGTTTCACTACTTGTGATGGGAAGAGCACTGATAGTCATTGTGTAGTTTGGTGCTTAAACTACCAACAAACAAACACATTTGATGTAGGGGAGGAGCAATAGTTTTGTCCAAAAGCAAAAAGTTGTTGCTTTGGACTTTAGGTGATATGACTTCCACAACCCTATTAGCAGTGAGTTTCTTAATATTTTGTAATTTGTTTAACTTAAAAATTTTATTACATGCACATTAATGTGAAGTAATAGTTTTCAAAACTCATTTGTTATTGCACAACTTGCTCACTACTTTTTTTAATGTTTCAAGTTTTTAAATATTCATAACAACAAACATCTTGTACAGAGTGTTTGTTGATACTTTGTTGACTTCTAATCATTATAATTGTAGGGTTATGAAAATAAATTTGTTTATAATTTGTTTTTTATTTAGCAGAAATAAAATTTTATTGAAATAATCTCATAGACACTTGGATTGCATTTGATTTTTATAGTAATGATTTTATGTGGAATAATAAGATTATAATTCATATTAAAATAATGAAGAATCCAAGTTTATTATAATAAACCATATCAGAAGAAGAGCAACTTGCTTGAAACAAGGTATTGTAACTTATTCTTGTATTTTAAAGCAGGAGCTTTTGTAACTTCGTTACTGAGAGTGTAAGCTTTACATCATATGCATTAATATATGATAGAATTTTTTAATCTCTTAAATTAGGTATGTTGGCAGTGGCATTGTACCTATAAAAGCACTGCCATTCAAAAAAAAGAAGTGCGCTATTCACAGTCTATTAATATTTATTTTTTTAATCGAGCATACAGCTGTCTTTCTTCACACTTTATATCTTGTGTGTTGACAAACTTAAAAAGTGTGATGGCCTTTTTATATATTTATAGCTCAGAAACAGCATAGAATCACTTTACAGAGCTTAAGGTGTGTTGCAAGTTTTGTTACTATTTTTACACCTTGGTAGAATGCCATACTTCTAAATATAAAATTGTTTTTTATCTATTCTATTCGCATGAGAGGTACTTTCCAAATGTCTATATTAAAGCCTTCAGTGAAGATAGATTCTATAAATAGTAAACTAACATGAAAACTATGGAAAACTAAGCTACTTAACTTTTTAAGTTGGTTCACTTTAATTATCTTGGATTCTTTATTTATAGAAATATATGTAATCACATTTTATTAATATCATTTGAGTTGGACCTACTTTAAAAACATTTTTATGAATTTTAATCATATAGCATGCTTATATGTTAAGAGAATGCTCCATAGAAAATAATAAAATATTGTTTATATTTTGTATAGTTTCTTCAATAGTAAGTGGTTGATTAAATAATATGTCATTTATAATATTTAGTTGTAGCAAAATGATTTACCATCTTGATTATTAACCATCATAAAAAATTAGATATACAAATGTAATCAGAGCTACATGCTTAAGGGTTTACCATGAGAAAATGTTTTAAGCCAAACCTAATAACAAGTGAAATGTTTTACATACCCACACACATGTATAAAGTAACAGTAAGTTTGTATGTTATTAAGAGACTTAAATATGCAATTATAAAAAAATCATCCTTTTCATGATGATAATTACAAAAAAGTGTTAAGAAAATGAAATATGAAAGCAAAAACCATATTATGGTACATTAAATATGTACTAAATCCAATCTCAAATCATAAATAAATACACTTGACATCAGAATAATAATATAACTATCTTGTTCAATATTTATAAAAATCAGACATTAGATATAATAAAATTATTTCGGGACAGATAATTGAAAAGTTATGTAAAGTAAGTTATTGACTGTGATAATGTCTCATTCAAACAGTGAATAATTTAAGCTAGTGCATGTGATAAAAAAAACAAAAAGTGATGTATGTTACAGTGCTCTAAGAGTTTTCTTGTTAAAGTATTGGTTTTACTTGGAACTTGTTTGAACAAAATGAAATTTAGAAATTGATGACATAACCATATGTTGAGACATCATATAATGAGCTCATCATCCTTTTGAACTATTTGTCTTGTAATACCATTTGCCATAGGAGTAGTAAACTTAGTAACATCTGCCCTTATAAGACATGCTGAGATGTGCTGAAATGTGTTGTATGATAACATAGAAACATAGATAACTAATGCAGTTATGTAAAAATTATAAACAAAAGTTGACAGGTTGAAATATGTGTGAAATTTATGTATTTTCCTAAATCATTTCAGATGCTTCTATTTTACAACTTCATTCAACTTGTTAAATTTGAAATCATTGTAGATATTAATGCCATTTTGGTTTATCTGTATTATATATTCCAATTTACAAAAAATTAATTTTAATTTTATCATTCATTTTCTGTAAGTTATTGCTTTAATTTTTTTATATATGACAAGAATTAGTTAAATGAAAAAAAAAGGTAGTGATCAGTTATAAAAGACAATTTCATTTTTTCTCTTTTTGAATATTAGACAATGAGACACATTACCTGTTATGATTTTTGTGTAATTTTATTTTTAATACTATTATCTATAGTTATTTGACTTTATAACTTCTTGCACATTATTTTGTGTGGACCCCTAAGCCTTTTCTACCTGCTCCCAGTGTTGTTTTTCTTTATATTATAATGGCTCAACCCATTTCAGATGGCTTAGATTTTCAGTTTTCCTTCATCTCATCAGCTTTCAATTGCAGAACCTGCATGGCCTATTTCATTTTCTTATTTGTTTGTTTCAGACAAGTGTGTCAGTATATTCTTCTCCTGACATTGTTTTATTATGATCTTTATCTCTTTGAGAGTTGGTACTTACAAGTCTTGCCCTCTTCAAGCTTTCAGTGTTTTTGCTTTAGCTTACTACAGGCAGATTTTCTTGGATACCTGTTAATCATATTCATTTTCTCCCTTACCTAGTTTTTTAGCTTCATATTTTACCATCTGTTCTCTTACATGTAATGTTTACCTTTCACTTCTTTTCTTTGGTGTTCACCTATATCTAGGAATTTTATGGGACATTTCTTCCTTCCATATTGGGGCATTTACTATATTTAGTTCTTCACCTCTGTATGTGGCATCTTGTTTTTAGGATCTTCTTGGGTGGAACAGTGATGTTTGCTTACCATCCATTGCTTACAGAGATATAAAGTCAGACCTTTTTCTATACCAGTCTGTACTTGGGGCTTCTCCCATACAGTTAGCATCATGGTATCTTCTATTCAATGTTCATTTGTTTTTTCTTTTAGTTGTTCTTTTATTTAATTCTGAGATAACTATTATCTTTATTCTTTTACGTTTTTGGTAACTTTCCGTCCTTTACCTGTTCTACCTGTATATTTTCCCATTTGTATTGTATACCTGATGATGATTTAGGTTCTGAATTGATTGTTTCCACCTCAATTGCCTCTTGGGTCTTTTCCACTTTCATATGTAGACTTTGATTACATTTGGTTAGGCTATTTCTGCATGTCTTCGAATGCCATGGTACATGTTCTTATTTTCCATTTCTTGGGATGGTGTTTTAGATTTTTCATGATGTGATTTAGTCACAGTTTCATGTCTTGCCCTTTGAACTTGTTTTGGTTTCATGCATCATTTGTGGGATGTTCCATGTTTCACCCAACTTCAACATTTTGTAGGATTTTACCTACACCATTCATTGGATATTGAGCCTCATTTAGTTCTTTCCAAATATAGGTAATCTTCATATACTTTAATACTTCTTTTACAGTCAACTGAGATAATTGGATATATTTCTCCTGTTCTATACCTTATGTTCTAGTCTGTTGTAGGTGGTTATTTTTAAATGCCCCTACATTGGGACCATTCATTTTTCTGGATTGAATTTCATGGAGTTTCCTGTGATCCAAGCAATTCATTTGATTTCTTTCTTAATTTTCATTCTTCCCTTTTATCTATATGAGTTGATAGATGATAATATTCTCTATAACATCATCTTTACTGCTTTCTCCTTCCCTTATGGATTAATTCTCTTTCCTTAAGCTCATCTCAAGAGGTTGGGTATGTGGTTTAATCAGTAGGAGGCTTCAGGACAATGGTCTACAGGCAAAATATTGTCACACTCACACTTTTGTCAGAGCAGTATACATTCACTCACATTTTCCTTTTGTCTGGATTTGATTAGTCATGTTTCCTTTTGTGGTAGACTGTGAATCTACCATTTTAAACTAACACACCTCACAGACATCTCATGAAGAGGTGTAGCTTTTGAAAATGATTCATAACATTACTCATCCTGAGGCTTGAAAGGTGCTGTTCACCATTTCAGACATATGCCATTGCAAATCATTCCACTACTACAGTGGGAGTGCAGATGGATCTTTCTGTGCCTTCAAAAGAATTGCTCTCAAACCAAATGAAAAGTCTTTTGACCTCCATGGTTAAAAAAGTTAATGAATCAACTTCAATACTCATCTCTGTTCTTTACATACATTCCAGCAAATCCCAAGATCTACTTTCATTGCTTCCAGGTGCAGGCACAACCTCAGATACATTCTCTTCTCCCACCTCAAGGTGCAAAACAATCGTTCGTTTATGTCCTCAGTTGCTGAAATCCTCTTCAACAGCAAAGACCTGCCAAATTGACCCAGGGTAGGATCTATGAAGGTTGATAGACTTCTCTCTAATAAAGACAGTAAAACAATATGTGGTTGTAAACAGAAGGGTTTCCACCCAATTTGCCTATGCATAAATAAAAATGGCCACCTTGATACAAGGGAACTGTAGAGGTTTATATTCTAATCAGGGTGACATCAAAACGGATTGCTTCTTACCATCCTGTATGTCTTTTCTTACAGGAAACATTTCTGAAACTTAACAATACAGGCTGTGTGATGGACAAGTGCATGGAGGGGTGATACTGTTAATTGATCAGTATATGCCCACTCTATCTTTGCCACTCAACACATCCTTGGAGGCTGAAGCCATCAGTGATTCCTTGGGTTGTACCATCACTGTATGTTCTCTCTACCTATCACCTAGAGAGAGCTATGATCAATCAAATGTTGGTGCTCTCATTGAATAGTTGCCATCTTTCTTTTTAATCTTGGGGAACTTTAATGGACATCATTCCCTCTGGGGAAGTGCTGATATTGATAGGAGGGGACACTCCATAGAGCATATGCACTCTGATCACAACCTTTCTATTTTCAATACTGGTTCTTCTACTTATTTTCATGCACCTAGTCAGTCTTTTGCTGCTATTGATCTATCAGTTTGCTCTGCATATTTTTCCAACAGGCTCATGCACATGCATGGTGGGTAAGATGTTACAGCCAGAAGGAATCATGGATTAAGTTCACAACCAGCATAACTTCTATTACCAGTACAAAGTCATATGGAACAAGATTTGAAAGGTCAGTAGGCAATACGATTCTGTCCCCCTCTTGATCTTGCTCTCTGATAGCCAGGAAGTAGCTGATACCCAGAGCAATTTGAATACTCTAAATGAAAGCTTTTGCTGGGTATCTAGCATTTCTGCCTCTTCCTCCACCTTCTTAGCCATCAAGACTTGGACAGAGTGGTCACCTCTTTCCTTTTAAGTTGATTGTCTCTATGACTATAATCGTCCCTTAACATTATTGGATATCAAACTGGTCTTTCATCAGTCTGACAGTGCATTGGTTGGACCTGATGATGTACAATATGAAATGCTATTCTATCTATCTTCTAGTTCTCATACTATTCTTCTGATTGTTTTAAACCAGATCTGGCAGGAGAATGTTTCTCCTGATGCCTGACACCAGGCAGTTGTCCCACCTTTCTCCAAGCCTGGGAAGGATCCATCTAATTGCTTTAATGGGTTGAATCTGCAAGACCTTAAAGGATGGTTAATGCTTGTCATGTTTGGTTTCTTGAATCAAACAACTTCCTTTCGCCCACCCAGTGTATGTTCCGATGACAGCTCTCCACCATGAACTACCTGATTTAACTTGAAACATCAATTAGAGAAGCCTCTCTCAAACATCTTGTATTAATATTTTTTGACATTGAGAAGGTTTATGATACAACATGGAGGTATGGTATTTTGTGAGACCTTCATATATATATATATGGACTACATGGCCATTTGCCCATTTTTATTAAAAAATTTTAATGTTCAGGATATTCTTCGTTCATGTTGGTTTGACATTATCCTCTTTTTTCTACAGGTACTTGGAGACACTCAGGGCTGTGTTCTGAGTTTCACACATTTCAGTATAAAAGTTAATGCCATCACTGAGCAACTCCCTCTCTGTTGCAAATGGGTTCTTTGTCAAGGAGTTTCACATCTCATATTCAGTCATTGAACATGAGATATATTGATCGACAGCTACAGACTGCCCTCAGTCATTTACTGAAGTAGACCACAGCAGATGCCTTTAACTTTTCTCTATCTAAAACTGTTTGCATCACTTTTGCCACCAAAGGGGTTGCCACTTTGATCCTGAACTCCATATCGGTGAAGTTGTGCTGCCAGTGGTCTCTGAGACTAAGTTCTTCGGGCTCATCTTTGACTATAAAGTGATTTTTATACCACACATCAAGCAGCTAAGAGTCAAATGCACAAGAGCATTGAACATTCTCTGTATCCTCTCTTCCACCACTTGGGGAGCAGATTGACATTCTGTGCTAAAGATATATAGTGCTCTTATTCGGTTTAAACTTGACTGGATTTACTGGTCTACAGCTCTGCCAGATCATCAGCCTTAAAGGTGCTGGACCCCGTTCATCATCAAGGACTTCAACTCTGCACTGGGGCTTTCCACATTTTTTCAGTTCAGAGCTTATACGTAGGGTCTCATAAACCTCCTTTGCACCTCCTTTATTTGCAACTGTCTTTACTATATGCTTTGAAATTTTGTTCCTTACCAGAGCATCCCACCTGGGGTTGTGTTTTCCTTCCTTGGTTAGCCATATTTTTTCAGAACAGATGATCTGCCATTGCTTCTTTTGGCCTTTGTATCCAGGTGCAGTTGGATGAATAGGGTCTGTCCTTGGATAACACTGCTGAATCTACAGGTCAGCCCATGCTCCCATGGCTTTTTTACAGTCTCCAAATGTGACCTATCTTTTAAGTCATCTGAGAAAAGTAGACACTTCTGAGTGGAAATAATGTTTGGTATTTGCTGAACATCTTTTGAACCATCTTTCTATTCCTGTTTAAAATCAGGTGACTGTGCGTGCTCTTCCATGGTTTGTTGTGGTTTGGTGGTTGCATACAGAATCCCATCTATAGCTTCTGTGTTCACTGCTGAACTGTACACCATTGCTTTTGTTTTGGATCATGTTGAAGCTGAGCAGTACTTAAACTACACTATTTATACTGACTTGCTTAGTTCTCTACTGGATCTGGAGTCGTTTCACGTTAGTTCATGCCCTGTTCTTGCCAATATTCAAAACCAACTGGCCCATTTCTCATTAAAATGTACTTCTATCCAGTTTTTCTGGATACTGGGCCATTTTCGTATTCTCGGGAATGAGCTTGCCAACACTACAGTTAAATCTGTCTGCTCTGGCACCATCTGCTGTGCCTATTCCATACATGGACTATGGTCCCTATTCAAGGCTTGACTCTGTGCCAGCTGGCAGTCTAGTTGGAGTAAACAACATAAAAACAAGCTTTTCCAAATAAAACCCTAACAGTGCATTTTGGCTGTCTTACTTCCATGAGGATCAGAAAGAGGAAGTTGTTCTAACTAGACTATGCATTGGTCTTAGTTTTCTTTTATCTGGAACTAATACACCACTGTGTAGTCTGTGTAACACTCAGGCCACAGTAAGCCACATTTTACTTTCCTGCCATCGTTTTGACTCTCAGTGACAGCACCATTTTAAACACGTTCTGTCCAAAGGCTGTTCTGTAATTTTTGTGTTATTGGCAAAGATGATAGTGTCCACCTTAGAAATGTTTTTAGTTTTTTTAAAGGCCATTAATTTTTATAATGCCATTAAAGTTTTTTTTTAATTTACACATTAGACCTTTTCTAATGTGATTCCATTTTAAGAATCACAGTTCATCTAGTTTGATTTGACATTAGAAAATGATCGTAATGTTAAATAACTAAAAACCAGGGTTGGAAAGGCCAATTTCATATGACTAAAGCTGCTGTTTGAACTACTCATTAGTCATCCTGGCAAGTTATTAAAATTTTGCTACAAATCTTTTAAAACTTATATTACTTTACTTTTTGAAAATAGCCATAACGTCAAATAACTCGGAACCAGGACTGGAAAGACTAATTTCAGGTGACTGACAGTGGTTTTGTACTTATCTGTTAGTCTTCCTAGTGAGTTATGATAATTACAATTATGCTACAGAAAGTCTTTTACAACTTGTATTACTATAGTTTTCTTTTACTACTGAAGACAAGATGTAAACATTGGTTTTATACTCTGTTTTTTTTTAAACTTTGTTTTGTTTTACTTTAGTTTCTTTTTATGAGTTTATTCAATTTAATTTTACAGGATGTTTGGTACAGATAGACTAGCTGCTTTGTGCCATAAAACACCAAATCAACCAACCAACCCTATTTCTGCCCACATCTTTGACATCCATTTTTCACACTAGACAAATAATATACCATGTGCAGAAGTAGTGCAGCCTTCCATATGTGATCTTCGACTCCAGATATTTTCTCTTTTAAAGAGTTTTTCAGATGGTTTGGTATTATACTTTATTTTCCTTGCACCAGACCACCTATTCAATGTGGGATACTAGCTATTTATGTTAGAGCTTATGCACTGTTTCAGAAATTACAATTTTCCTGTACTGAAATGGTATTTCTGTTGGGTATTTACCTTCTCTAACTCTTCCCATCCTGCCTTCTTGAAAAAAAAGTTTTGCTTCCGTTTTCTGTCAGAAAGGAAAGTGATTGATAGTTTGGTAGAATTGAACATAGGAGATGTGTCGAGATAGTATGTCTTTCACACTCTTATTGGTGGTAGTTGTTGCATAATATTTTGCATGTTGATACATTGAGATTTTTCAATTCCACATGGGTGTAAAGAGTAATAAAATCCCTACCACTTTCTAGTTCCAAGCTGTTGGAGTGGTGAGTGATAGAGGCATTTTCCTGAATGTGACAGTGATATATGATACAAAATGAATCCATTCAGTTAAGAATAGGGCAATGATGTTCTGTTGATGTAGATATGTCCTCCAATCTGATGCTCCATTTTTAAATAAGTTTAGCCAAGAGGATGTTATAGATTTGGTGTGATTCATCAAAATTGCAGTTCAACATTTTGACTGGGATCCATCATTCTTCCCCCACATGAATTTGGTTTCCAGTGGCTGGTTTTGGATTCATAGGTGGACCAATCAAATATGATTACAGGTGTGGCTGTTTTCTCTTAATTGGATTTTTTGATACTACAGTGTTGTGGTATACAGTGAAGACACTTGCAGGTTATTGTCTTTTTTTTGTTGTTCAGATTTTACTATATGGATGATGTTAGTGTGCTGGTTATAGTTCCTATTTGATTTGAGAAGCTGTCATGAGTAATCATGTGTTAGCTGGTGCAGCTTTAGATTTTATCATAGCTTGAGGTCAGTATCAATTCTTCCAAAGTGCAGTATGAAATGGGTATTGACTGCAGGAATGTTGGAAGAATATACACTGTCTTGTATTTATCTTTCTCCATTTAATGTATCCTATGTATTTGGATTCTTTACCTGTAGATGGCAGAAACAGCATGGAATCTAATATTAAAAGTGAAATCTTGAGTATACTGGAAAGAGTGGCAACTGACTGTTGTAAAAATACATATGTGGAGGATGACATTTTGAAAATCTTCCATCTAGTGTCTGATAGAAAGGAGTTTTGAACCATCCCCCATTTTGTTGTCCATTCCAATATACTCATCATGAACATTTTGTTTGAACAATCTATCAACAAAATTTTGACAGTAATAATATTTTTTCATGTGTTGATATTCTGTGGTCAATGACACAGAATATAATCTGTAAACCAAATTATAGGAGTAGTGATATTCCTGTTAACTTCTTTCTGTGTTTATTTTTATTTTTGTAACATTTTTATTGTGTTGATTCAGTAGGTGCTTTCTTTTAAGCTGTACATGAGTTTCAGTATGCAGTGGGAGTAAACAAAGCTAGCTTCATTTGCCATTGCAAGAAGAATATGATACTAGGAAATCTGTTGGAAAAAAAATCATAATAGACAACATAAACGGATTATATTATCCACTCTCCTTGAGAATAGCAACATGGAAAAATTATCAGTAGCTTTATTGATGTTAGACTTTGGAGGTGTCTCAAGCACAAGCATATGCCATAATGAAAGATGAAAGTACAGAGTAGAAAGCACCCAAGAAAATAGATTGATAAATGTCACAATTGTAGAGGACTAATATTATTAGGATGTACTTATTCCGTAATTAAGAAATGGGAAAGTAAATACAGTACTGCAACCATTTTCCTTTTTTTTTCATATCTTTTAGCTCCCCCAACTCCACCCTCCATGAAAGAATTGCAGTTCTCTCTTTAGTGGGTGTTTTAATACCCTCTACAAGAAAACCTTGCATAAAAGTCATAGTGGTGTATGGAGCTAAATTTAATATTTTAGATTAATGTACATATACATCTAAATGTCAAACATATCCTCACTAACAATGTGTATACCTTAAATTTAAAAATATAGAACTTAATAATCCACAGTAGGTAAAGGAATGACCAATGCTATAGTTGATTCAAAATACAGTGCTGTATGTGTATGATTTTAAGTTGCTCCAGGGAAAAGTATCTCAGTTTGTTACGAGTGGTAAATAAAATAGGTGTCATTAAAGCATCGCCACTCTCAACAAAATGGGATACAAAGTTAAACTGCACATATACAAAGAATACTATAAGCTTATACTAAGTGTTACAATATCTCAACATATATTATTATACTCTCATAGACTTTGGAGTTTTGGCATATAGAATGCAACAGAAGTCATCTAATTTATCAACTGAAACTTCTGAGCAATAACAAGTTCAAGATAATTCATCTGAAAAATACAATCCAATGAGAAATTGATGACTAACTTTTGTTTTTAAAATTAAACAAATAAGGTGTCACAGTTCAAATTATTTTCTTCTTTTGTTGGTGTTGAAAAATATAAATATTGCAGGTTCTGCCAACAAGAAAATATTCCTATTTTTGCAAGTTTTTTTTCTTTATGTAGTGAAATTACAATTACAAATTTGCTTAGGATAAAGGAAAATGTACTCTATTTATTTTCCAGTAGTTTTTATTAAGAAATTAGTTTGATACTTACAGTTAATAATTAATTTTTGTTTTATTTCTGAAAGACTTCAGCTGATATACACTGGTGTAAAGAATCAGTTTGCAGTTCATTCTTCTCCTTTTTCTCACTAGAACTAGTGTTCTACTTTGTTGACAAATTAGTTATGGAAGAAATGCACAAAAAATATACAAGGTAGTTGTACTGAGTTGTTACTAAGACTATTGTCAGGGACATGGTGCAGTCTTTAACTAAATTACTTGTTTGTGAAAGTGTTCCACATGAACCAAGGGTATTCTACATTCACATGTGTTTTTCAACTGCAATAACCATTCTTACCATGAGAAGTAGCGTATACATCCTATCAAGATTAGAGACTTTTTCTAGGAACAGTTGGGCTATAGCTTGAGGTATCTGTAATTTTTAACCCTACATTTTTACTGAACCATTACTCAGCCTATACAAAGGCTGAGCTTGCTCGACATTTTCAATTCTTATTTTAGCTATAAGAAAACATAGTTCTTAATCACTTGTCATTAGATTTTATGGCCATTGCAGTGATTGTCTGATCCTTGTTACTGTAAACCAGAAAATGAAGAACCTGCTAAAATGCTAAAGAAATCACAGCCTAGTAATTCAGGGGCTTCTGTATGTAGTGTAATTTTAAATTGGAAGTCGTGGCTTTAATGAAACTTAAATTGTGTAAATATTAAACACTGTGTTTAATTATTTATTACAATTTAAAATATTACTTAAATGTTAATAATTTGTATATATGGAGGATGTGTGTTTGACACTATAAATAATTTTTACCTCTACTGCTTTGGTAGAATAATTGTCAATTGATAATTTCACAAGAGTTGAATCAATTTGGAAACATAGCAGACTGCTACAAGAGTAAGTGTGGCTGTAAATACATCAAGAACACTGTTTGTTAAGTTTTATTTCTTTGAATTCTACATGGTCTTTTGCTTTTTGTTTTCATTTGACTGATTGAGCTGTACATTTCCTCTCAAATTTATAATTATGGTCTTTTAATTTAAGTTTTATACATTCATATCAGGTTATAAATAAAAACAACTTCAAGATAACACAGAATTTTTTATGTTGTACTTGAGCACCCTAACTTTCAAGTGTAAAAATCAGCATATCTTGGTGTTTATTAAAGCACTTCACTCTGTCATCAGATTGTGTTTGCTGTCTATGTAGGTTTTAACCACTGAATTTTAAAAATACCTGCAATGAAGCAAATCTACATGCACACAAAGATAAATTTATAAATACTTATAAATTACTTTTATTTAATTTCAAGTGAAACAACATTATTCTGCATGCTATATAAAAAAATAAAATAAATCGTGTTCTTTTTATGCAAACCCAAAAATATGGTGTAACAATATTTTAAATAGACTTGTTTTAAATTCAAATGATATAATGTTTCTAAAATTCGGAAAACAAATGTATGCTGTGATGCATCATCACAATCACACAGTCATAAGAATGATTAAAGAAAACAATAAAGTGAAAGTTTTGACATCCTGCACTTTCCTGTAAGTTTAATATCCCCATTCTAGAAGATATAATTACTTTCCTTCATGGATCATATATCTTCAATACAGGTGACAAAAGCCCGAGACGTGACAGTCTGTTTCAATGAACATATTAATAGTGATTTAATTATTAGGGTTTTGGAGCAGTATTTAATTTTTTATGTTATGACCCAGCTTCATTGCATGAAGGCCACTTGAAGAAATGTTACTTTTTGTTCTCACTGTCTAAATCTTTAGAAGTCGACCACTTGAGTTAGGATTTCATTACTGTTTAGATGACACAAAGAATGCAAGAAAAAAAGTTTGAAATAGGTCTCATGTAGAAGTAAAAGATGGATCATAAAATCTTTATAAATTAATTTTTATTTTCCTATTTGAAGCTTTATTTTTGGAATATTCATTACTCTTTGTTTATCGGTACATTTAATATTGTTTAAAGCTTTATGAACAAGATACTTGATTTCAAACTAGATAAATTGTCTTTGAATGAACTGTAGTAATATTTTACTTAGGGCTTCTGAGTTTTGATTTTAACTGATAAACATCAACAGGACACCCAGTAAAAAGATGATGATGAAATCAGAATTTTTCAAATAAAACCATAAATGGTTATTTAATCAGTTGCTTTTACAAAGCTTTAATATAAACAGAGTTATGTTCCACACCTGTTGTTACTCCCATATGAGAAGTAAGCCTGTCAGAATACTCTAGATGTACTTCTACAGTGTCCCTGAAAATATACTGTTTCAAGAGTGAATAAAACCAAAATTAAGAGCAACAAATATTTTTCTCTTATTTCTAAAGTACATATATCATCCTGCGTTGTAGTGTACAGAGCGGGACATTTTTCTCGTCATCCATTGCATACACTCTCGTTACTGACAATGCAATATGCAACGTTAAATGCTCCTTATGTGACGTTATTTTAGTATCAAATAACTGATTCAAAGACAACACACTGCTGTATTATAGTGGGAGAGTTAAAACAGGTGACCCATCCAGGTGGCTTTTGGGTAAATAAATATACCTGTTACATTATTTAAAAAAATCTCCGATTTTAAAATGTCTAAAGAAAAGTATAAACGGCTAAACAAACCCCAGTTTTATTAACAGATAAATAAAAACCAAAACACATAGGCTACTAATAATTTTATAGGTTTGTTTGCTTTTAAATTTCGCGCAAAGCTACTCAAGGGCTATGTGCGCTAGCCCTCCGTAATTTAGCAGTGTAAAACTAGAGGGAAGGCAGCTAGTCATCACCAGCCAATGCCAATTTTTAAGCTACTCTTTTACCAACGAATAGTGAGATTGACCGTGACATTATAACGCCTCCATGGCTGAAAGGGGCGAGCATGTTTGGTGCGACAGGGATTCGAACCCGCGATCCTCATATTACGAGTCGAACGGCCATGCCGGGCCGAAATTTCATATGGATTACGATGTTAGATTTCAAGGCACAGTTTTTATCGTTGCATAAATCGATACATATGGCAAAACGTATTAATCGCTTTTTGGAGTTAGGTGTAAAAAGTATTAACAATGAAGTGGAATAACACGTTTTGCAGAAGCCATGAGACATCTAATATAAGCAGTTTTATTTTTTATTACCCATACTGTTCAGTCTTTTTATCTCCATCGCTTCCATTTTCTTTCTTTTTTTTTAGCGTGATTTGAAAGTAACTTTGACCATTTATGTTTGACCTTCTTTCACCGCAGTTTCCCCATTTTCTATCGTTTCTTTTTACTGTCTTAATTTGTAGTTTTTTTAGGGTTGTGGGTCGTGTGTTTATTGACTATTGAGAACAAGATGTCAAAACGTAAACGAGCTGTATTGGCAGTGCAGCAGAAAACGCGAGATACTGAAATAGGTTAAAAAGGTTTGACGTCTGCAGTTTGACAAAAAGCAGAATAAAATTGGTTCAGTAAAGTCTGTCACGTTTTGTATATTGTATAAAATTTTAATGTATGTCATTAAAAGTTTATTTTCTCTTTTTTTTTGTATATAAATATTTGAACTTCTTACGTACATTTTGCTTTGTGTGTCGCTTTCTGTGTGTTGGTGTTTGGGTCGTTATGTGGAATACCCTTGGAGGGTCAGGTGTACTAGACCTCTTCCGCCATCTCGTACTTTGGCGTCTATACTTTAGATGTGGTATTTGGTATAACTTTGAGCCAGAGTATGACACCGTGCTCAGGCCCATTTCAGGGCAGTGCCCATGTATGTCGATACCACTCTTTAAGTCATGTTCATGCTAATTATTATGAAAATTCGTGAATTATGCAAGTCTTTCAGATATTGTTTTTATGTTTGCATGAATGTGGATGAAGTGCTACGTGGTACTTTATAGGCTGAAGTTAAAACTGAATTTTGTATCCTTTGTAGTTTCTGTAATTGTTTGGGTGATATGTTTATCCATGCAGGAGATGCATATTCTATTATGGGTCTGATGTATATTTGTTTTTAGATTTTTATTATATTGTCTGGTGATGTTTCTTGATTTTTATCTGTTAGACTACTTGCATAATTTGCTGTTTTACAGATTCGTATCAAGATATTGTTTGTATGTTGTATCTACGTTAATTTTTATCATTAGTTAAACCTAGAAATTTTGCAGAAGTAGCAGTCAGTAAAAGTGATCCACTCATGTATAGCTTGGGTGGATCTTTTTTCAGTTCATTTAATCTGCTGAATAATATTACTTGGGTTTTCGGAATATTGATTTTCATTCTATATTTCTTGCAGTATTCTTCTATATTATTTGGGACTGGTTGGAGTTGCAGTTGAAGGAGTGGGGGTACTTTTCCAGACCGCTACATCGTCAGCAAATTGTGATGCAAAACCTAAATTTAGGTACAGCAGTGGCATATTACTCACATACATGATAAATAATACAGGGCTAACTACCCCTACCTGCGGGACTCCTGCCTCGGGTTAAAAGGACCCTGAGTGGGCCCCAGTCACATCTACTTTGCACGTTCTGTTTCTCAGGAAGTTGATAGCCCGCGAATAAAGCCTGGTGAATAATTATTTCCAAACATGAAATGACAGTTTTTAAGTGACATTTTGTTTAACTTGGGCTTTGATACACTATTATACATCTTGTTGGGAATATTAAAGATATAGGAGCTAGATAAAGAATCGAAATCTAGCTTATCATCAGCCTGAAGCAGAAATTTTACGAAGATAATTTCATATGCAGAAATTGTTATATAATGGTAAAAGTGAAATAAGCAAAACCTATTTCATATCTATAATTTTAATATCAGTAATTATTGTTGCAGTATCTTATTACATCCACAATTCCATTGTTGCGAAGCTGCCGCTTCAGATGCCATTGTATACAAACTTAAATATCTCATATTTCTGGCTCTGATAATGGTGAAAAAAAGAAGGGGATTTTGGTAGTTGGGATATATAGGTAATGTGTCACAGGATAAATAGACTTTGTTTTCCACGGTTTCGGATGAGGTGATTCACTGTTCTCTAATTAATGACCGTATTTTCAAAGCAGTTTAAAATACAGGTCCAGTTGTAAGGTCTGCGTTTCGTATATTTAGCTCATTTCTGTTTTATCCCATTTTATATTTTGAATGTACTTGAACCTGCATTTTAAAATATTTAAGAAATAAGTTTGACACGCATTGAAATCGTATTATTTCAAGTCGAAATTCTGCATTTCAGTCCCTGAATTTCTTTTTATTTATTTTTTTAATCATAATATTATTTTTCACCTAAATTAATCCAAATTATTTATAACATTATCAAGATGTTGCCTGGAAATCCTGTTATAAAAACAAATTGACTATATGCCACATCTGTTACTTTTAGTTTGTACATTAGTAACTCGAAGTCAGAGGTGTGTGTATATAAAGTCATTTCATATATATCCTTTGTTTCCTTCAAATTTATTTATTAACTTTTCGTTCAACAACATAACTCGTCATTTGAGCTACACAATAAGAGACAAAATATTTTATGAAACTCTATTCACATATGTGCGCGTATATTTGAAAAAACAAATCTGTGAAAATGTTTTCTTTTTACCAAGTAAAGTTTTCGCAATTTCGGCACGAAGAAAAAAACAGGAGAATATCCAATCAAATGTGTAGATTTTATATATATCGTGTATTTCTTAAAAGATTGGTTTGAGATATGGTATGGTAGTAAGAGCATATCTACTGAACGTACATTATAGTTTAGAAATTGCACTCCTGTTAATATGTAGTGTGTGCTACAAGTTGTTTTGCTCGCACGCCACAGTGTGTTTTCGTGGGTCATGTGATATCATTTCGTCGCTATAATAACAATGTAAGAAAAGTGCGATTGATTCATCACATCATTTCTTCTTCTGGCGCCACTATGTAATTGTAGAAGTCGTAACATTTTCGGTCATGTAGGTTTGCAACATTATTGGTGAGATGTTATCACGTCATGGGCCCAACATACATATTTTGATATAAGAGAGAGGTTGAAGATAATGCTGTTGAAAAATATTACTTTGGTTGACGAGATTTAATTTCTGGATTTCCGTAGGGTCTTTTTTTTAAGTTGTTTTCACAGATTATATGAATATAATGGATTATCTACGACTGAAAATCAAATAAATTATTAACAGTTGATTTGCCCAATTTTATTTGATGTTAAATTCAGATTTGATTTTATTTAGCAATAATAAATTAATATAAACTTTTAAGAATTAATAAAGTTGAATATGGTTTTACATTGTTTGAAAGAAATAGTTTAGGTATGAACTTTATACACCAATAAATGAAAAAGAGCCTGTCGTTTATTAGTAAACATGGACTCTTGGCACACGTGACTACTGTATATGTTTGTAAAATATCATATTTAAACGAAAAACATTGTAATCCCAAATATAGAAACTGATACTGTTAAATAAGATTTATTGTAACGTTGTTCCGCAGTTGGCGGGTTCTTTCAAAATATCTGATAAAAATAATTTAAATTACAGTCCAAGTAAAAATAGGTTATCAGTTTTCTTCGTTCTGGACGTTTTCTATGAATTTGAATACTGTTTGAGGTGACCAGTCATCACTGTTGTGCCGAGATAGCTGCGTTTTCTTAAATGTTCCGATAACTGTTTTGATTCGGATGTGAGATATACCTGATTGGAAACTTTAATTATGTAGATCTCGAGAACTTTTAAAATATTGATGTCGGATGTCAGTTAAGCATAGTTGTTCCTAGACAATAGAATGAAGTAGTTAGTTTTTGTTTCAATGTTTTGTTTTCAATTACTTGATTGATTAGCCGTTAAATTGTACAAGTAAGTGTATTTTAATGTGAGGGTATTACAGTTAGCGGGTTTGAGAACTTGGTATACAAGTTACCAGAGTTTAGAAAGCTCGAAGAATCGCTGAAAAATAACTAATTTGTCTTAGTTACGTGAATTGTACATTAAATTAATTTCACTGTATTATTAAAAAAACAAACTTGCTAACGATAGATAGAACAACGCTACAAAGATAATGTAATATATATATATATATATATTAGAACATTTCTGTAATCATTACGGCTGTAGTGGTTAGGTGTTTAATCGTTATAGAGAAGACGTGTAGAAGTTTAATGTGTGCACCATTATAACTATAACTTGTTGAATTGCCCACGTTTAATAAATTAAGTTTTCAATAATAAATTATTTTATAAAAAAAAACAAAAGGTTAAATTACCTTGTGTCTAGGTAGTTTAATAAGTGTATCAGTATCACGCAATGTATCTATCATTATCAATTAGAGTTATCTTTAGTAGATTTTTGTTAGAATAACTTCCTAAGCACCATTTTATTCTTCGCTACTAGGAATACTGTACCATTAATGCACTTACGAAAGAAACTTTAACACGAAAGACTAAAGTGCTATCTGTTTAAAAAGGTGTAATGGGTTTCTACTCGTATTACATATGTCTGTAAATTGCAGTTGTAACTGAGAGTAGATGGTGAACGTGAAAAGAGGCTGTTCTTTATAGCAAATTACCTGAGATAACCGCCATAAGAAGGAAAGCATAGCTCGTGACAGCGCTCATGTATGTAATTTGTGAACCTGACGATGACCAAAGAAGGTCGAAGCGTTGTTCGCTCTTCTATGTAAAATATTTTCTCAACCCAAACGAGCCGTTTTGGCACATATATTTCTCTACAAGTGGGTTTTTTCGAGATCACTGATTATGTAATTTTATCGTGTTATATTTTTTATTTATTTGGTACATTGTTACATCCTTGTGGTCTTGCCATTTCCCCAAGGTTATGGCAGGACTTTTATTTCTTTTTTTTATAATTTATTTAGGCTAACTATTACATTAAAATGTGCAGTTACAATCTCAGCATGTATATTGTCTAGCGGTAGGTATGGTATATCTGGTGATACCAAAGAAATACAATGTATAAAAAATGGAACGCATTATATTTTAACTTAGGAAAATTTGGTAATTAATTTAGAAATGACTTCTAATGTATATATTTATATAATCTCTTAATTCTGAATTTAGAATACTTGTATAAAACTTCGTTTGTTTTTTTCTTCAGAATTACAAATCGTAGATTTGCACGTGTTAAATTGTGTTGATTAAGTGACTTTGTTCTTGAGTGAAAAATATTCTAAAGACTAGTTCAACACGTAGTACACGTTTGACCTTATTTTGACGTACGTTATCGATGAATTTTTGTAACTCGTAATAGTGGTTCTTTCTACACGCTGTTTCACCCAAGGTTGTTGTATACAGAATTTACCAACGCGCGTATCAGTGTAATGGCATGTGACGTAATACTGTTCATTCCATATAAATTGTATTACACAACCAAAAGTTCACAGATATCGTGCAACACTGCGCTAGTATGTGAGTGCTGTAAACAAACGATTACAACGAATATATTCGTCTGATACATGTGTGATAGTTACAGCTTTGAATTATGTAGGTATATTAATTGGGTATGGTAAAACTTTAGAAGAGTTCTACTTACGTTTTGTCGGTTCAATCTACGACTGAAAGATAGGTTTTTCATTTATGTTGTGTATATTGGGGTATAGAAGACATTAATAGTACAAATAAACGACCTTATAATACCAAAATGTTTTTGTTGAACCAGACAATCCGAGTTTCGCTTTACATTTTCGTTAGCATTCACTAACATACAGACCGAAACTCAAAAATATTTGTACTGTGAGTTTCGATTTGTAGTTTAGTAAACGCTCACTACGAAAACGTAAAACGAAAAGTTGAGAGTCAAATTAAATGAATACAAAAATAACTGGGTTGGAAGCATTTATTAAAAAACTATCCCAATATTCAGAATAATAATTTATATCCACAACAGGATATTAGATTTATATAATCAGTTAAAAACTTGAGTATATCGGAAGGCTTATTTAGTATTCGGTTACTACTCTGGTAAAATGTATGTTCAAGTAACGAGATGATGATAAGAACATGGTTGTGAATTTTAAGAAATGCATATGACAAATATGCCTTCACAAAATGGTTGCTGGAACTTTGCTCAATTGTTTTATTTCAGTGTTATTGTTTTTGGTCATTAGAAATGCTCTCTGAAGATAGTTTCTCTCTCTTACCCTGTTACCACAGGGAAGAGTCATACCAATCACGGACATTTGAAGCTAAAGACAACGATGGTGAGTGTTTAATGGAAAACGAATTTCGTTATTCAGTTTAAAATGAAATAATAATGAGTAAAATAATCAAAATATGATTTATCATTCTAACATAGAAAATTTTGTTGTCAGAACTTGTTAATAGAATAAATTAGCTTTTTGGTCTTTAAGAACTACACATTTGTGAAGTTGAGTGTGGCAGATATATTGAACTTACTTAGATTTAAACGGTTGAGAATGACATGACTAGTAGTTCTATGTTACAAGATTGCAATACTTTGTATTCAATTTGTATGCTCAATTTTACTATTTTGAATGCATATGTCTATTTGATAAGTGCATTTGTATATACATATGTAATAGACTTTCCATCATAAAATTTCACCTCCAAATTTTATCCTCCTGTAAAAAATTGAGTCTATAACTGTAGTACCATTTCATAAGTTTTTTATTATATAATATGCTGAAGTTATGTCTACAATTAGGATTTAAGCAACCAAAATCAATTTATTTGTATAAATGCATAACATATTGTACATATGTGTTGAGTTAGCAGATAATGATAATAAAAGTAGTATTGTGAGAATACATTAGTAAAATATAAAAGGAAACAAGGTGAAGTGTAACTTTGTGATGTTTCTTTCTCGTATTAATTGAATTTCTCTTCATAATAGCTTTGCTGGCTCAGTATACAGCTGTACAGTAGAAGAGATGTAATTAAACTCTTCTATATGTATATGCACTGATGTTTGGTATGATTATGTATGCAGTTGTAACTGATATACTCAAGGGGATCAAGTTACTTTCATGTATATTTATCTTGGTTGTTGACTGAGCATAGGTTATCACTTACATTTACAATACAAAGCATTTGCACATTGTTGTACATAACAGTAGACAGATGTGTCAGTTACTGACAAAAAATAACGTGCACCAATATACTGACTCATAACAAAAAATATTATTAAAAGCACATCATTAAAAACTGAGAAAGACAGGAGTTACCATTCAATTGTTTGGCTGTTGATTTTTGTTATAAATTCTAAGTTCTTTTTTTATTAGATTGGTGTGCCTGCAGTTTTTAAAATAGATTATTTGGCTTTGCATTGATTATGGAATGTTTTTCAGTTCATTATGTTGGTGTTTTAAAAATAATATATTTTAAAATATAGTAGGAACCTATATAGTTATTAAAAACATTGCATAACACCTGAAAATTAAAGTTTTAACAAGGTGGACTAACCTATGAAGAACCTGATAATTATAAACATGAATGTGAAGTTTTAATGTAATGTTATTTTTTGATGTTGCATAATTATTCTGTTGCTTCTTTTTATTAGATAATTTTGTATATTATTATAAACCAAATTTAAAGGTGACTTAAAACACAACTTTTTTTTTACTGAAACAAAGATTCTCCAAATGAATAGTTTACAAATGTAAACTTTTTTTCAGCTTTGTTAATTTTTTCTTACCAGGTATTTTTTTATTATATGTATTTGTATTTCTCTTTATAGTTTAAGGTACGAGAATTGTATGTAATTGTAGAATCTTTTAGAGTATATTAATAGTAGCAATAATTAATTTTTTAATTCTATAAGATTGGAAATTAGAAAAGTTTGTATATTTGTAAATGTAGCATCTAATTATTTGTGTTTACTACAAGTATCTGTAATTACTAGAGTTAATCATTTTGGAATTTTAGTTGCATTCCATGTATAAGTAGAGATTCTGAAGTGAATAATATTTTAAAATGTTTACCAAAGGAGAGGAAAACTAGTAATGAAATTATTATGATAAAATAATTAGTGCATTTAAAAGTTTGCTTACTTTCATTATTGACATTTGAAACTATCCAAAATCTGTTTTTAACATGGTGGACATTATGGAAAATATTTTAGTATATTTATCTTTACACTCAGCCTAACAAAACCATCTAAACTGTTTTGCGTTGGTCGTAAACACTTGTGGGAACTAGTTATATGCATTGATTGCTTTATTTTTATTACGTAATTACTGTTTGAAATGAATAAATAAATATATATGTATCCACAAGATAACTTGTTTAAATATGTTAAACATATTCTTTGGATTACTAACCTAATATGTTTGTATGTAAAGCTACAGAATTACCATTATTTTGTGAAAACATATTTGATCAATATTATTGTCATTAAAGTTGTTTTAATGTTTTAAACAGTAAGGTGGAAAAATGAATAATACAAAAAGGTAAACATTTTAATTATTTTTCAGTAAAGGAGTTTTACTTGTTTGTTGTAATATTTTGTAAAATGTAATTAAGAGGTAGGAAGTATGTAAAAGAATGTTATTTTATTTCTTTATAAAGGAAGCAACTCTCCAATCATTGGAATTCCAGCTTATAACTTTTCTAAGGTTATAATGGATGATGGCTTAAATTCAGACTACAAGCTTGCAGCAGAGACAATCCTACAGCATACCCAAGAGCACATGTTGGGAAATGAGATTTCAGCACCTTATGAAGTGCCTCATTTTCCTATTGAAGTATTTGAATCTAAGAAGGCCATACAGAAGCAACTATCAACAAGGTAAAAAATTAAATGGTATTTATTTCTAATAGCTTTTTTATAATACAAAAGTGTTCATAGGTAAACAATTAATGAAAAATAAATTAATTTGTAAGCTATTTTTAAGATGTGTTATTATAATGGTATTTAATTTCCAAGTAGAAATTTCACCTTAAAATGGAAGTTTTCCTAAGGGTGCATTTATTCAAAGATTTTGTATGGGTATTAACAATTTCAACAACAATTTATCTGTGTAGAGATTTTTGCTTTTTACTTATTAATTTAATTCCAAAGCTAGAAAACTTGAATTTTATTGTTATCTCATCAGTGAACAACAAAAACAAAACAGTAAAAATTTAAAGGTTAACTCTTTAGTTACTGTCTTTATTTTTTGTTTGTGAATCTGTTTACATTTGTTTTTGTACATTTAATAGTTCTCAGCAGTTGTTGTTATTGAAAATATCTTTATTTGTCTTACAATTATTTTGTAATTATTCCACATGGTTTCCAGTGCAACATTTTACCTCTCTGACCATCTTTTATATGAGTAAACTTTTGCTTCCCACTAGTTTTTATTCTTCCATCTACCTTCATATGTTTTCACATGAAGCACCTGTGTGATAGCATGCAACAGGGTGTAACACAGCTAAGAACACAGTTGATTCTCTATGTAACTTAGCCCAACTTCACCTCTTGATTGAAACTTGCAGTGTTAACATGTGTTTTTTGCTTGTACTTTTTTTTTATGAATTTTCAATCAATTCCTTGTTTCTTTCTTTTCTTTTTGGTGTGAGGGTGACTCGTTTCTTTTTATGTTTGCTACTCTTGTGTTCTGAAATTTTAGTTTGTATATGTTAGCATTATGTGTCATTAATTCTAATAGTTGATCCTTTGGAGTTTACTGTTTGTGGAATATTCCACTTCCACTCTTAGTTGCAATGAATTTTGAGTTTTATCTTACAGTTACTGTTACTGCTGTTCTTACATCAGTTAACCTAATTTTAGTTAGAGTGGCTTCTAGTTCACAATTGTCAGTAGAGTATGTTACAGCTTTAGTTTGCTGGGAGTTGAATACTTTCATGCAGGCTCCTAATTTACCTGAGAATTGTCATATCATGTTTTGTTCAAGGGGATGATAATTTTAGCAGCGTGGCTTCTCTACCTTCCTATGCCACCAGTCATATTTAACTTTAGAAAAACTGACCATGGCTTGTCCTTTTTTGGAGTCAATAAACTAGGTATTGTATAATTTGATTTTGTACCCTGATTCTTACAATTCCTCCTCTTTTGATAGATTTTGGTAGATTTGTGGACCAATTATGTTCAGGGGTCAGAATGTCTCTACTTCCATGCAATATGAAAGCCCATGCTATGGCTTACCAAAAGTGTGTTTCCTTTATGGGACTCCCAAAAGTTGGATTATTTCTATCTTTGTAGGGTTGGATTGTAACACTTTGATAATATTTTCACAACCTCAATGTGTACTCATCTGTCTCATGCTATACTCCCTCCTTTATTTTCTTTTGTCAGTTCAACTTCTGTTTTAGGTTCTTCATTTTTTCCTTTAGGGCTTATGATGAAGATTTGTGCTGTTCTTTTCTTCACTTGCATGCTTTTCTTCTTTCACTCTTTCTCTACACATATGGCTCATCTGTTTTGGGAATTTTTTGGGTCAGGATAATTTTTTGTTTCCTATGAATTTACCCCAACCTCATTACCGAATTTGCACATGGCTCCCTTTTTAAGATAAGATGCCTTTGAGAGTCTTCCCAACCCTTTGGGGACTAGAATATAGTCTGCACATTTGCTGTTTATCTCATCCTTCTCTTGAATCTGTTCCTGAGTCTTGTCTCCTCCTTTACTTTCATTAATCGGTACCTGCTACACAAATATCTGTTTTTAGTTGCTTCAGTGGTCCCAGTGACTATGTGGTAGGTACAGGTATGCTGGTGAGATTCAAGCTTTTGTGATTTTCCGCTGTGTGGGAGTTCTTTGCCATGTATTTGGGATTTGTGGGTTTCCAAAGGACTCACTTTTTGTTTTAGTTCTTCTCTTCTCCTGTCTCTTCATCTAGTATTTTTCCTCTATCTCTCCTCATTATTCTGTTTCATCTAGTTCCACTTTAGAGCAAGGTCTTCTTCACAAGGATGCTGTAGAATAAGTAGTTTATTTTCAGTCAGACTTGTTTGTTCAGATTTTCAAAGAAGACTGGAACTAGCACCTCATCATTGATCCCTTTTCTTCAACCTTCTTTGATTCACCATGGAAACCCACAAATCTACTGGTCTTTAAATGATAAAGGTAGGTGTCTCGAATGCTTATCATCATGTTGCTGTTTCCACAGATTCCCAACATTTTTTCATTTTCCATTTGGGTTGCATCTATCCATTCTGGACTTTTCCATTCATGCCAATTTTGGTTCCCCTGTTTTGTGTCAGACTGTCAAGGCTTTTGCTTGTATTTTTGACTCCTAGGCTTTCATTTCCATTATTATATGAATGATGGCTTTTTTTAGTTCATTTGCATTTCATTGCCTTCTTTGGCACTCAGTTTCTTCAAGAGGCTGCATGGGTACATTGGGTAGTCAAGATGGTAAAGTTCATCCTCTATCCCTTTCAATAGTCAGTTCATTTCAGGGTATTCAATTCACACATCAGTTGGGCCAACCCTTTGTCTTTGTGCTCTGGATCTTTTGGTTTTCACAGTTTTTACTCTTCTTTTCCTGTTGTTTCATTCCTTCTGCTTTTGCTCTCCTGTGTATACTACCATCTTCTCCTATTGAAATTCAGCTGTATCTTCTGTGCCCATACAGCTCTTCCCTTCATATTTTTGTCATCTTGTTCCTTATTTTTTGTTAAGGACATTTTCCCTCTTTCTTTTGGTCTGTGGGTTGTCTTTTATCTGGATAGGTTTTTTCTATCCAAAAAATTGGCTGCATGTGAGGGCGATTTTGCCTACACTTCCATTTCTCACCTTTATCATCATTCCAATCTCGATCACCTTTTATGTTATGTCCAGACTTGCCACTGGTATGTGACATGCACTGCTCTATTGTAGGGTTCCTGATTGTTCTTTCATTAAATATTTCACATTCTCATGATATTTCTCCAATTACATTTATAGGTTGGATTTTCCTGTCTTTTTATTCCCTGTATCCAAATGATTATTGATACCAAGTTTCCTCCCATCATATTCATCTCCTTAACCTGTTACTGGCTCATAGATTTTGTTGTAAATTAGGAAGTATAGTTTATATCACCATGTGGATAACTTCCCATACATTTACTGCACATTATTTTCATTGTGTGGTCATTTTTTGCTTAACAGGTTACCTTCTACATTCTTGTCATCATCTTGAACTCCATGGTTTATCTTTGAGTAGGTATACGCTCTGGTTCTGTTATTCTTTTAATATCTGGATCTCACTCAATGGCGAGTTTTGCGTGATCAAGTGTACTTATTTTTAAATCTGCACTGTATATAACACTCACCTTTGAGATGGAGTGTTTTGCTTAGTGGTGTTTTGTGTCATACATATGTTTATTCCATGCCATACACTCATGAAATGAGTATATCAAAAGATTACCCAATGCATTTTCTCTGGTTCTGCAATTTTGTGGACTTTCCAATGCATTTTTTTACCCTTCTACTTTCAGTGCAGTATGGGAGTCCTTATTACTTACTAGCTCCTAACCACTACAGTGATAGACCATGGAGATATTCCCCCTGACTATGATAAATTCCACTCAGATGAGAAGTTTGACAGTGTTATCCTGCTTATGTAGATGGTATTGAGACACTTTTTCACTGTAAACCTGATGCACAATTCCAGATGACACCTGAACTATGGACTGGACAGTTTCTGCCAAAATGAAGTTTACTCTACTGGCTGAATGCACTTCTTACTGTCACATGTAATGATGTTAGTCCTTGGAATGGATGATGATCTTCTCATCAAGTTTAAGTGTCCAAGATGAATGGTAGTTCCTTTTTACCATGGACCAGATATTCCTTTGATGGTTATACAGGTGTATGTGGTGGAACTTAAGCTATTCTATGAGCAGAGGTACCATACTATATCAGAAGTTAACATTTTTCTACACTGAAATTTATTTCTGACAGATTCTTATCTCATTTTACACTTCCAACCTTTCCTTCCAGCTTCAGGTGTCATTTTATTTTCTGTTGCTCAGTCTCAAACTGAAGTTGAACTAAGATGCACAGAAGGTGTTACCTGTGTTTGGAATTTTTCACTCCTATTGGAGGAAGGTTTTTGCATGCTTTTTTACTTATCATACAGCTGCCTTGTGAAAACTCGTGAAAGTAGGTGAGAATATCATGACTAGTGATGAACAAAAATGTGTACATAAAAACGGTACTACAAGTGGGAAAAGCTATTATGTGAGAAGAGGTGAGAATGTATCAGAAATATATTTTCAATGTAGAAAACTCTTAATTTTTTTAACATATCTTTTAAGTCTACACTTACCTGACACAATATATATTTATTCATCGTAATATTCTTTTATAAATGTTTACTTGTGTACAGTTCATATTTTTATTGCATAAAAATATAGTTTATTGCTGCATTATAACCTTCTTTTCTTTTCAATGCCTCATTAAAGTAAAGACAAGGATGAGATGTGAGTTTATTTTTTTTCTATATGTGTAAGCAATTGTACATAACTCCTCAGATTGGTATTTAATATTGGATACTGTTAATATTATTACATATACATATTTCTTTCATAGTACCTTGGATTAATCTTGTGTTTAACAAACCATGTGTATTCATTGCTACATTTGTCTGTTATTTCTCCTCGGTGACCTGTTTTAATTGCCATTTTGTTTTTATCTTCAATTACCTTTACACATTTTACTCCATTTACTTGACTTTTATCTTTTTACTGGACATTTGGCTACTCTTTATTATGATTTTGCTGAGTGTCTTTTTAAACTTTTATTCCATTACATTTTGATAATAGCTACTATGACACATAACCCAGAACCAGGACTGGAAAGGCCAACTTCAGGTGACTGGCGGTGGTTCTTGAACTTATTCGTTAGTCTTCCTGGCGGGTTATGATCATTATTATTATGCTATAAGTAAATAGTTTATAACTTTGAAGACTGAATGTCACCATTGGTTTTTACACCATTTTCTGTTTTAATTGCTGTTTTGTTATTACCTTCATTTTCTTTTACAAATTTTACTCCATTTACGTGACTTTTCTCTTTTTACAGAACATTTGGCTACTCATTGTTGTGATTTTACTGTGTGTTTTATAATACTTCTATTATTTTACATTTTGATACTGGTTGCTGTGACACATAACCCAGAACCAGGACTGGAAAGACCAACTTCAGGTGACTGACGGTGGGTCTTGTACCTGCCTGTTAGTCTTCCTGCCGGGTTATGATTATACCTTTTTGATAGAATACCTACCTTACAACTTTTTCACTTTGCCTTCTATCTTAACCTTGTAGACTAGGTGTCAACACTGGTTTTATACTTTTTTGTTTTACCTTCATTTCCATTTATGTCTTTTACTACATTTTTACCGGTTGTTTGGCACAGATAGCCTCGTTGCTTTGTGCCATAAAACACTAAATCAATCAATCAATCAATCTCCTCGGTGAGCTCAGCAGATAGCCTGATGTGGCTTTGCTATAAGAAGAAACACACATGCGCACACACACACACTCATCTGTTATTAGTTTAATATTTACTTGCTGTTCAACAGGTTATGAATTTTTACAAAAATGTTGGATAATTTTTTTTTTGAAACTGTTATTATATAGTTTTTTAATGTTCTAAACTTTTTATTTACTTCAAATGAAATGATATAATAAATGCAAAATACTAGCTTTCCCCCTGTATACAGGGTGTATACATGTAACTTAATGTATTTTTTATTACACCCTCTTGGCATTTAAAACTAATCCTTGTAGAATTGTGACAACTATATAATATTTATAATTGGTTGAACCAAATTTCGTTTTTTTTATTTTAATCATATTTTTTACATCTTTTGATGTATTTTATTAATTAATAAATTTCAAAGACTCTTAACAGCATTAAAACCCAAACTGTTTAGAAGTGCGAAATAGGTATTGTTAGGGGTTTGAATGCCTTTGTACAGTCTTTGTATTGGAATGATCTCATCTTTGGTGCCTGTTTATAGCCAGCCATAAACATCTATACACATAGCAATGATCTCTCAAACTAACCAGATACCAATATTCTTTATGTAACATTTTGTACTCTGTATTTAAAAAAATCTTTTCTGCTGTTAGTTAAACTATTTTGGTGTATTTTGTTATTTTTCAGGTATGTTTTATTATTATACAATATATCTCTTTAGTTTGTTTTAATCTGTAGCCTTTGTGATATGTATTCATATCATGCATTTTTTGGTATTTTAGCTGCTTGATAATTTTTCTGGTTTTGAATGTTACAGGTATGTTTCTAGTATGAAATATCGATCAAGGTAGCTAATGAGTTCCTCTTGTCTTTGTTGAGTTACACACATTGCAAAAATTGTTAAATGTGTTTTTTTCTTAGAAGAAATTGCTGTAGTATGAACGATACTGTGAGTAGGAAGCTTTGGTTTTGGTTGGGATGGAAATGTGTACAAGTGGAGATAGATTTTGATGTGGAAGCTCATCTTCTTTACTAATTCCCATTTCAAGGTGAAAAGATAGGTGATCCTCTGCCTATTTCAAAACTAATGTATGATTCCAGATACTGTTAGGTGTTGAATGAGGTTGAACTACCATCATAGTCAGTTGTGCTATAGCTATGCAACACCAGGGATTTCATTAATGATTCATATTATGGGATTACTTTATATTTTACCACCTTTTATGTTTGCAATGTAGTCATAAAAGATGAAAGATGGATCAAAGGTGGTGTGATATTTTTTTTAGTTCCACACTTCATGATCTCTTTTTTTTATCATTTCCTGAAAGTGGAACATTTTTTCATTGGCTCTCCACCAGTTTGTTGTGGTATTTAGTTAATTTGTGAGAAAGGTAAGATGTATAAAAAGGTAACATTTTCTTAAACTGAAAAAATATATTCCTAAGAGATATTTACCTCGCATTTCCTACCCAAACTTCCCCCCTTCTGGTAATATAGGGTAAAGGTTTTCTGATCAGTCTCAAAGTGATTAATGAGTGTAAGTGTGGAGAGAGGGTGCTGGTTATGATGGTGAGTTGTGATTTGCTCCTCTTGGTAGAAAGTTGTTGAATAATCACTTACGTGTGGTCATACAGAAGCAAGAGGTGGAAGGCTAGTAGCAAGCATTGAAAATTTCCACTGATAGAGAGGAGGAGTAATAAAAAAAAGCTGTTTTGTGAGAGTGATAAATATCTGTTAAAAATACATATTCAGTTAAGGAAAATATGAATTTTTGTGTTAAAATCTGTTCTTTACTGAATATCTTTTGCATTGAAGTACCACAATCTTTTTCACTTTTGTCACTTGGGTTATAGACTCAAGTGTTATTTGCTGGTGCTTTGGTATCAGAGTATTCTGAATAATCAGTGATGTCAAAGATGATGATTCCCTGTTGTATGTACTCTATAGAAAGGGTGACATATGATGAGTGTACAAATATTTTAAGTTCTGTTAAGAACTATAGAAATTTAAACTATCAATAGGATATAATAAAATGTGGTACAAGAGATATAAAGTTTGAAACAAATTGTAGTATTTTTAATTTTGGGCATTTAAGGATAATGTACAAATGTTAAATTTAAAGTACGTAATTCTCAGTAAAAAGAATTTTAACAAATTTGAACAAAAATGTCTTCTCTTTTTTTATTTTCTTTTACATGTATCCTTACATACTGTTCTCACCCATCTGTTTATTCCATATTATATATGCATCTTATTTAATCATATTTCTAAATTACTTCTGGGTGATTAAAAATTTAAGTTAGTAGTATAAAAAATGAGCTGTAATAATAGTATTTTAACTTTACTGTCAGCTTTTTGGACTTGTGTTATTTAGGCAATTTTTGGGTATCAGTAATGTTATATTTTATGATTGTATCATTTTATTGATGGTTTTCAGGCACTTATCATTACACTGAACATATTCATATGACTGTGAAATACTCATTCTTGTAAGCTTGAAGTACCACACTTCTGCTTCTTTACTGATTAATTCTAATTATGAAAAATGGTAATTGATATTAAATGTAGACATTTGGGGAACAGTAAATTTTATTGTTATTCACTGTAATAAATGTTAAGCTATTCAAACTTGATTGTGTAGAATTCATGTTTACTAAGATATAATAATAAAAACTGTTTGGTGATGAAGGTTATGTTTAGGTATGAATTTAGTTTTCATAATTGTTTTAGTCCTTTTTTGTTGGAGTGGCACTGTCCACTGGTGGGACAGTGCTAAAATCAGGGGCTCAATTTCCATTGGTAGACATAGAAGATAGTTCACTGTGGCTTTGCTATAAAATAACATACACACACACTGAATGATACTAGTTGTACATATTTTTTGTAGATCTTTTCAAAAAGTAAATCGAAAACATCACCTATTCATAATGATTTTACTTATTGGTTCTGAGACTTTGATGAAGATTTTTAAAGGCTAGAAATCTTTTTAATATTAACAGCTCTAATATAAGTGCAGTATTCATTTTCATAGTATGTGTCTTCTTTTCAAATAAATGTTTTATTTGACACAAACTTGTGAGTAATGAGTAAGAGCATAATGCTTTAATTACTATATCATTGAGATTAATAATATTCCTCTTCTGTTTACCTTCCAAATATGAAAATGCCATACTGTAATTCTCCTTTTGTTAGAGCAAGGTATGTACTCAGAATAAAACTAAAAATCAATCTAGCATAACTATATATCAGATACATGGCTTATTAGAAAATATATATAACCAGCAGTGTTCAGCAGTCAGCCACTTTGGCTTTGCACTAGTAAAGTTTATTTCAGTTGTCAGAAATAACAAAACTTTTTCTTAAAACTTTTCATTTATCTTTAATTTTTTCACTGAGATGCATGCTTGCAATACTACTTCCTTGTGTAATGTAAATTTATTCAAAAAATGTAGTAAAAAAAGGGAAAAAGCCATTTATATGCACCATAAAATAATCTATGTGGCATTTGTAACACGAAATTTATTTTTTAATGAAAGAGTTCAAAAAGAACTAGAAGATAGGCGCAGTCATTTTGATGGTGACATAAAGTCAGGAAAAGACGTATATGAGGATCCTATAAGCCAGCTTAATGCCCATGACTTTGTACCAAACTTCCAGAGAGTTTCTATCAGTGGAGAAGAAACTTCAGGGGTAAATAGATTTGTTTGGATGTTATGATATATCTAAAGAATTTTTTCACGTGCAACAATCTGTTTTAACATACATGTGTTTTGTGTATTTTGTCATGATGCAAACATTGATTATTGTGTGTGTTCTTTTGTGCACATTTGTTCATTTCTCTTTTTTATTGTTGCATGAATCTGTCTTCTCTTGTTTTTTTATACTTTGTACTGTTTAATAGATTTTACAATTTTCTTTGTTACTTTTGTTGAAACAATCTAAGTATTCTTGCATGTTTTTAAAGTCAGCCTTAACTGACCATTTCTAAGATGGACTTGCTTGACTTAGGTATATGTTTCATTCATTTTAATGAATTAATTTTTTTGTTAGCTTGACAAATGATTAGAGAACACAGATAAACTATTTGTGGGGAATTTTTACAGTGTATGAAACAATTTTATTATTAAAATAATCATGAAGTTTTACTTGTGTCATAAACATTTCATGGGCTGAAAATTGCAAAAGGAATATGTAGAAATAAAAGTATATAAATTTGAGTTATTGTCAAAAGTAACTTTTATACTTTCCACAGAAGCATTGGTTGTCAATTTTAACTGAGAGAGATATGTTTGTGTGTGGAAATACATTTACTGTGTTAAATGAAGTAGTAAAATGTTAAAGAACAATCTTTTAGAATGGTTTAAACATTGTGCTGTATTTAATATCATGAAAGTTCATGAGCATTTAACCTTTCCAAGTGCATTTTTTGTACATAATTGAACAAAGCAGTTGCAGTGCAGGAATTCAGAAATATTGAAAACAAGCCTAAAGAGGTTATGCTTTCATGAAACAGGTCACTGGTTAGGTCACATTTGGAACATTATATTCAGTCTTAGGCTCCTTGCCTTAGGGAAAAATATTGAATTGTTGGAAAGGATTCTGAGGAAGGCAACTAGAATTTTGCCTGGGATATAGGGGTTGTTACGTGAGGAGAGGCTGAAATATCTCACTGTTTCCTTTTTAAAAATAAGAGTTAAGAGAATCTTATTAAGCTGTTTAAGATTGTTTAAAGAATTAGTATTGATGCATCATCTTTTTTCATGTTTAATAATGAGAATAAAAGTATTTGAGGACTCAAGTACAAAAGCTACTCAAACTTGACTGTGTAGAAGTCATGTTACTAAGCTGCTTGGTGATGAAATTTATATCTAGTTATGAATTTATTTTTTTATGTTTATACAATTCTGTACACAACACCCAAACTTTTTGAAGCTCATCAGGGTTTAACTTCTTAATTTGTCTTATGGGTGCCTTATGAGGAGTTTGAACTCACTTCATCCAAACATTCCTACCATATTGTTTCTGACTCGAATCTAGCTTCATCTCCTGTAGTTTTATGTAAAGTAATAGTTTTATCATCTACTTTTGATTATTTTAAATGCTAGAAAGGTTTTCACTCTTCGATGCTATCTGGTCTACTCTAATCATTTCGTCCTTTTTCTTGTATGACCTTTTCATTTATGTAACTGTAATAGTAGATGGTATTCTGTGCTAGGTCCGAGCTTTTAGACTTGTGTACTATGTATCACTTTTCTCTTTATAAATATTTTTCTTGCTGATGGTAAGTAAATGTTGTGTGTCAGAGTTGTTTGCACAACATGTGCACAGGACTATATCGCTCCACTTTGATCTGTCTATACCTTGATAAGTCCATTCCTATTATGTTTTGACAGTCAGGGAAAGGGGGAATATATCATTTTCATAAGTTCTTTTGCAAGCTGTTTCCCACTTTTATGACCAATCAAACACTTATTGTTTCTTATACCCTATCAGAGCCCTTAATTGGTATGGGGCTTGCACTAACTTCTTTCAAGGTCATGGTATTCAATTTTGTATTAATTGAAATCCTTCAATTTCCTGAGATTTATTCTTAACGTGTTTTGACAAGATGGATTTGCAAATATCTATATTGCTCATTCTGAACTTCCTTCACTGTCAAGGATACTTCCTTGTTGCATCTCATCAGATTCATCACTTTTCTATGTTTTTTGCTACCAATTTTAATTACCTGCTGAAGGACATCAGATGGACTGGCATGTGGCCTTCTCAATTATTTTCTTTCACATTTTTACAAATTTGGCAGTTTTTTCTGTGGGTTTTTGACTACCCCCTGGAGCTGTTTTAGTAACATCTGTTATATTATAAGAAGGTGCAAGTATTGTTGTCCTCTTGTCTTTTTTCCTTTCCATGGTCCCTCACCTTTTTTTCCTTTGATTTACATTCTGTGATGAGTGTTGCAGGGGCAGATGTGCTTTTATAAATTCAATTCTTCTTTAGTACCAAATTTAACTACCTACTGTTTGCATGGTTCTCTCAAAATGAGGTATCCCATTGATTTAGTATGTTGTTCATGGAATAAGGTCAACTATCTCCTTGTAATTCTAAACATAGAATTGTTCCATCTTATTTCCTTTGAGTACAGTGTTCCACATTCTTTTGTTAATTGCAGGGACAAATGAAATGTTCTGTACCCACTTGGTTGAGTAGTGAAAATAAATGTTCATAATTGCAGATTAGATGAGTAAGGCATACACAGTCCCATTTTTCCAACATCAGCATAGAATGATGCCTTTCAGACTCTTTAAGGTGGAAGAGAAAGTTTGTCTGTTTCAGTGTTTATTTTCTGATCATGATTCTGGTGGTTACAGATTGTGATCCTATCAAAAGTGTGTGTAACATTGCATTCAGTTGCCCTAGCTACCAATGTTGGATATAGGGACAAGACCTATAAGTTCCAATCAGAGTTGTGTAACCTTGGCTGTCCACCTTTAAAACAAGAGCTAAATTCTGGGTGAAGAAGCATACCTGTGCTTGATGTGATGAGGTTCTCCCACTCCTGTATCATTCTGAATTTGGTACATTCCTGTTCTATGTAGATGCTGTCTGTATGAAAAATGCTCTCACCAGATCCTTCACCTTTTCAATATCTGATTTTAGCTATAAGTGACAACTGATGGTATGTTTTTGAAGCGAAAATTTTCCCAAATTGAAAACATATTTCTATTAATACTTACCTCAGTTGTCACTCTCTCACCTTTCTTTCCCATAGCTGCTATTAATAACTGAGGTGGCACTAGTTTCAGAAAATGGTTACATTATCTGAGTGAAGTGTTTATATACTGTACCAGGATAAAGGGCCCATTGATATCACAAAGTAGGAAATTGCCGAGATCATTTAATTGGGTTGTAAAAGATTAGAGCAAACAAAACCAATACTTAGATGGGCAAAGTGAAAGTCAAAAAGTAGTTGTAAGGGTCAGCAGAAGTAAGTATTATTGGAAATACATTTACAGTTTAAGAAAATGTTAACTTTATAATTATTTATTAATAATTGTAGTTATTATTGTAGAACATTAGCATCTGTTTTTATAGAAGTTATTAAATGAATATGTTAACTGTGTCTAGTGCTAAAGTAATCTCAATACAATATTTTGGACATTGTGCTTTTTTCTAAATTGTATGTTGATAATCATGGTTTGGCATTGTGTAATTTCTTGTGAGTAATGAATCTTAAAGAATTTTCATAAGCTTCACGAGATAAATGATCTCTTACAGAATTCAGCTAAACTTTTCATCTAAAGTTCATAGTGACAGAATTAGTATTCATGTTGTTGCTATATTTATTTCAATACACACATTCAAACCAACTTTTGCAAAATTCATTAGTGAATTTACTTAAACTGTTATAGACGGCTGCGAGCTGTAACACTTCTAAATGGTGTATTTTTGTAAACAAGTTGACTACTCACTTCAGTTGGCATCTGTTTAAACAAAAAACAAACAACAAGCAAATCCAATGAGGTAAGGTAAAAGCTATTCCTATAAGATTCACAGTTACACAGATTACTTTCTTTGCTGATAATGAACACAATTCTCTCATTGCACATTGAGGAGTTACATTCAGTTAAATTCACTATATACACAAAATATTCTGTTCTGTAAAATTCCCCTACTTGATCAAGTAGGGTGGGTGAATCACTATCAAAAGTCATTTGATAGTTTAGAAAAGAAAAGCTACAACATCCTTTTGAGTTTTTAAACTCGTAGCAAATGTCTTCATTTGTATGAACTATCTGTTCTTGGTATTACATTCAATAGTGCCAGCCTGAATTAAGGTGATAAAGTAGTAATTGCAGAATATAGTCACATTTTTTATACAATACTACCTAGAAGCTTAGAAAAGTCAAGATCATTTTTACTCATTGAATTTGTAACCAAATAACTGTCTTATCTGCTATCAAGCAGTTAATCTCAGCCATAATGGACCAGAGGTTATTGTTGACACTTTGTTTAACTACTGGAACTGTCAAGTTCTATTTCATATGGCCTATCATGCACCATGAAATAAGTGATGTTATAATTTTTCTCATCTGTTTTCTGAAATACCCCACAATGTCATCCTGATTTTCCTGTGACTCATCATTTCCAGCCTATGATTCTTTGGTAAACTGGGACATGAAAGGCTCCTCTGAAACATAAAAAAAGAAAGGTTGCTGGATTATCTTTCTCTGTTTCAATAAGAAGACAAGTGACATCGAGAGTTGTTCTCTGTGAAAGAAAACCAATAATTTTTTGTCAGAGTTTACCTTGTATTTTCCTTTTTTCATTTTGTTTGAGTTTTAGCACCATCAATATGTTACAACTCAAACATAACCAGTATAACTAACATTTGCCATTATTACAAGTGAGTGTGGTATTTTGGTGTTGTGCGAAGAGTATAGACAGTTTGCTGCTTCAGAGCCCTGTGGATGACTAGTTAAAAAACAGGCTGAAAAGCATATTTTAAGTGGTTAATAAAAGCAAATAGCATGCTGTCATGCATCTGTAACTGCTTCTAAAATTGGCATAGGCTTTATTCAGCTGCACAACATTTTGCAACATACAGTGGTCATACTATACCTTGCTGCATGGGAAGGAGCATCTATACTACTTCTTGTTTTTATTTGCTCCTCACACAGCACTTGAAGTGTAAGCCTTGGAACCAGTTACGAGTGAAATCTCTTTCAGTAGGACTCTGTATTGTTACAGTTTTAGCTTCAACTCCATGTCCAAGAGCAGAATATCTAATATTTGGAAAGGTATCTGTGTGTGCAAGATAGTCCATCTAACTTGCCATGTTTTATGCCTGGATTATGCACACAACCATGTCACTCTCCTCCAATGTTGTGATCCAAAGTGCCATTCTTTCTACTGGGTTTTGAAAGTTCATAAGTCACTTCAGTGACACATTGTTAACTTAAAGGGTGAATTTTCTGCCATACAGGTACTTTTGGGGGTGTTTGAGAAAGACCACTACTCTAACCAGTTCTTGTCATATAAAACTAATAATACAACACAAGCCAGGATCCTTTGAACTTTTCATCTCATTGTGAGTTCTTGTCAGCCTCAAATCACTACAATCCGTACAGAATCAGTCAGTACCCTCATCTCTTTTCATTGTGTGACCAAGAAATTTATGTGTAAATGAGTCCATACTATTCAAATTTTAACATTAATTCTGCCATACAGTTCCACTGTATTGAATCTCAATTGCTCTAGCAATTCTCATTCAGGAACTTGGATGCACTTGGAGTTAAGTATTCTCATTCAGGTGCATCAATGCCAGTATTGGTCACCTCCACTTTGATTTCTATGCTGGAATAACCCCAAGTTTTCATCCCTCAATGGACCGATCAACATCCATATATTTTAGACATTCAGTAAGAGAGCTATATTACACAATTTTAATGCACTAGAATTAGTCTGTTGAAAACCATGGCACAACTTGTGTACATGAAGGTACTGTGATTTCCTTCACAAGACACATTTACCAATATTTACTATTCATGACTGACATTAAATTGTTCTATGGAAACTTGATTCATCTGTTTCACAGAGAAAATTAAACTTAGAACTAGATAAAGATGCACTTCACCATTCAGAAGTGATCTGCTACTGTTCACTAGAACAAAATGAAAGTTAACTGGCTAGTGTGGTGGTTTCATTCAAAGTGATTGATACATAGTAGTATTCATCATGGTTCTGACTACTCCTGAATTTGTATCAATTGGGAATCATTTCTCATAACTGTGTATCTTTACAAACATGTATCAAGCACCACCTGAGACAGCTGTATTGACTGCCACTTTTCTCAATACAGATTGTTGTCTGCACTCCATTAAATCAATTGTCAGACCTTGTTTGGGCTCCATCAATTTTCTGAGGTTGAACTGATAGCAGCTACAGATTGCTACCAACTATTTTACATCCATGTAATATATTCATTGGTCCTCCTTTTGGAAGTGAACTCTGGGCAAAGGCATCATTGATATAGAATGCAACATAAAAAATATGGAAAAGCCAAAGTAACCTTGTCCACTCATTGAAAACAAGCCTGTTTTTGCTGTGGTGTCAAGATATCTTATTTCAAGAGTTCCAATTAAACTGTTACTGTTGGCTTATTCCTTTCCTGCAACTTGTCTAAAGTTATTGCTTCAAACTTCATCACCATAAATACTGCTTTTGTTAGGGTGCAAATATATATCACTCTCAGATGGTCCCTCAAGGTCTCTTTCAGCAGCTTATCCATGGACTTGCTGAATAAGGAGTCTTCATTATTTGGAGACTTTTCTATGCATCTAACACATTACTGACATAGGTGTTCAAGTTCTCAAAGAGATTACTTCCTTGGGACTAAACATTGGCCTGATGGACATCAGCTCAATTTGACTGCCATTGTATCCCTGTCTTGATGAAATACCTTTATCAATTTTAAGTGACATCAAGAGCAAGACTCTTTTAACCATTAAATGGTGGCTATTATCAATTGATGCTGCTACCTACAACTTTCCTGTTGTTTAAGGGTTAAGTTTTAAGATTAACCTTTGCATTGCCTAATCAAGAATTTGGTCATTTCAGGCAGTGACTTGATTGAAAAACCTCAAAGCAGATTTCAAATTATCCTAGACCACATCTTTAAACTTTAATGAAGAGATCTGTTTCTTATTCACTACAGTTACATTTCATTTTGGTGTAATCCTCTTGCGCATATAGGCTCTTGGTCTATGCTGTACTGGACTGAAACTAAAATAAATCTCTATCCAAACCTTAAAGTAAAATCATGTGGAGTAATGAAATGACAAAGTTGAAATCATAATAATAAGCTAATATAAGTCTGTTGCTATAGTGAAGAGCCAGGATATTCAGAACTGAAAGCCAGGCTGCATAAGTTCACACATCATTCTGTTTACCTAGAACCACTATTGCCTTAACAAAAGAGTAATTACATCCACAGTGCATTATTCAATTTACTGATAGGACAGACAGCTATTTGTTTTGGAAATTGTGGGTGAAGCTGTTGTTTTCTTCTTGTGAGTGAGACATGTTTCACAACCATAAACAGAGACCTTGTTGTGCAGTTTAAAGTGAGGCGAATCTGTTTACTTGGTTGACTTTCTGTATGAAAATCAAAGTGTGAAAAAACGATTTAAATCTTTTACATATACTTTCTGTCCTCTTACTTAACATGATACCTTCTTGTAGCACAATATCATTATCTAACACAAGTGTTAAAATAATGTCTTAGCAATAAAGAAAAAACTTGAATGATAACACCATACACCATAAAATTTCTGGGATCAATAAAATTAGCGTGTATTTTATGCATAGCCTAATACACGAAATTAGATCTGATCAATGTATGTTTTAAGTCAGAAATTAGTAATAATCATCATAGCAGACTCCATGTGGTTCCATCTGGTAAGAACCAAATATAAGAGTTGCTTAAAGAAGACAAATGTTTTTAGTTAATTAGTTACTTTTAATTGAGATTTGATGTGAAGATTGTGTGTGTGGAATAAGGAGGTATAAAAGGACTATTAATAAAAATGTTATTAAAGATGAATGTGCTAAAAGTTTCGTAATGAATTTTTCATACATATAACTTGCGTGATTTTATTGTTTCATAAAATCAAAGTAAAAATTGTGTTGTGTGTACTATTAAAACGTCCTATTTTATTTAGGTTTTCGGTCCAAATATTCTCTTACAATCGTTATCTTGCGGTACATTTACTTATTTTTTATAACAACATGAACTTTATTTTGCACCAAATATTTAAGTTTTAAAAGAGTGGCATAAAACTGGAGTACCTTACTTAAAATATATTTACTAAATACAGTTTCGAACAGTATATCTCAGGACGGCTGGTATGCGTATTAACACGTTATCATTCAAACAGTGTTATTCTGGTAGAAGTTTACCTTTTATAAACCTCACATCGTAAAACATTTTCTTTAACAATATTTTAATTGTGAATACGTTGCAAAACATTTATTGTTTTCTCTTTGCATAATTTTACTTTCAACAATTTTACTTTGTTCCTCAGTTAACACCCAGCCGAAGATGAAAAATAAACTGGCAGTTTGCCAAGGGCAAGAATGTATAGTTCTGTGTTACAGTGATTTTCATGGCTTTCATTTGTTTCAAAATTAGCGCCAGGAAAAATATATACTTCACATTAATTTTGAAACACCTTAAACCTTATATTAGAAGTAAATTTATCTCGACATCTTCGGGTACCGTACGAAAAGAAATTTGCTTGAGTAGATTTCTTTCTTGGTCTTAGGTGTATGCAAACTTAAATATGAACAAGATTTTAAATTATACGGAAATGAAAGTTTGTGACAAAAGTGAAAAGAAATACTTCTGAAAACCAACTGTTTTTAATTTTGTTTTTGGACGCCAGAGAAATTAGTTGTACATAATATCTGTTGTAAATTTATTTATTCACCAAGAACTACGTATATGTCTTACGATAGTGAAATGATATACAAGCTATTTTCTATTTAATGTATCTGGCTTGTACTTGATCGACTTCAAAATAATTTAAGAAGTGTTTTTGCTTTTTGAAGAAGACGGCACAATAGACCTATTGCGTGCTTTCTTTGTATGAAGATTTCGCGTAGTTTCTGTGCTATATTGTCACGACAACCGGCTGATCGTTTTTCTTTCCCTTTGTTTCCATACACACATACATATAACTTGACACCGTATAAAGAAAACAATTGATACTGAATAATCTAGTGTCTCCTAAACGACTTTGAGAAGTTTAAAATCTTGTATCATTTTGCTTAGCTTAGACTGTATTACTCAGTACTTTAATATCAACCAGACTTTCTCATCGAAGTGATAGTTTTTTACTCACAGTTGTTCGTGTATGTAACGAAGTCTTTAGTCATTGCAATTCAAAGAACAACGTGAGTGGGTGAGTTTCTGTGGCTAATGTGTAACATAAACAACCACCTAATTTATTATTGTTACTTGTGGTATTACTTCAACATGATTCAGCTTAGAATAGCTGTATTTTAACTAGTTTGTTTTTTTCTGTTACACCATCTCATTTAGTATTTTTCATCTCGCTTGTTTATCATGTGTGGCAGATATAAACAATAATATAAATAATATTTAATTAAAAAACTTTGCTCACACTAATTCCGTCATGGATCTTCCTAACAGTGAACTAAACTAGGTGTGTATAGAGGGTTGGATACTTTATTAAAATAATTTTGGTGGTCATAAGATACGAGATATCATAGCTGATACAAAGTCACGTACGGCCTGGCATGGCCGAGCGCGTTAAGGCGTGTGCTCGTAATCCGAGGGTCGCGGGTTCGCGCCCGAGTCGCGCTAAACATGCTCGCCCTCCCAGCCGTGGGGGCGTATAATGTTACGGTCAATCCCACTATTCGTTGATAAAAGAGTAGCCCAAGAGTTGGCGGTGGGTGGTGATGACTAGCTGCCTTCCCTCTAGTCTTACACTGCTAAATTAGGGACGGCTAGCACAGATAGCCCTCGAGTAGCTTTGTGCGAAATTCCAAAACAAAACAAACAAAGTCACGTTAGAATTTAATATCTGTTTGCTGTTAAGCGCAGAGATATATTAGGAATATCTGTGCACTTCTTATCACTGATATCGAAAGCCAGTTTCTAGTATAGTAGAAGTCCACAGACATAACATTGTGCCGCTAGAGGTCGTAGAATTTGAAAAACCAGGACATTATATAAAGATAGATGCAACATGTTCTATCTCAGATATCGGGCACAGGACAAGGCAAAAACTTTCGGCGCCTGTGCTGTGAAAGTGGGTTTTCTCGGAGCACTACCGTTTCCCCCCACAGCAAATATTTAGGCATTGGATTTTTAGATCCCAGCCCAGGCAACTTTATTGTCAGATCCTGATTCGGGTCGTTTGGGTCCATGTTCACATTTGCCTTGACTTCTGCCTTTCGGGACGGGACCTGGCCGTTCTTTCCGGTGCTGCCTTTGCAGTCTAGGATAACATTTAGTGACCTCCTTCACCCAAAAAAGAGTAAAAAATTATTTAATAAATAAATAAAACTAAACCTAATAACCCTTCACGAAAGGGGACGAAGAGGAACCACAACGTTCCTGAACACCCCAGTTGGAGAGAGAATTCTTACGATTTCTCTCTCTCTCTCTAAACTAAACCCCTGTCACTTTAGTTTGCGTTTTTTTTTTCTACCTCAGACGTGATAACCTTAGTGCAACATCTTGTAACAGTTAAGAATTCGCGAATACAAAGGCCATGGGTAAAAAAGGAGGAGTAGAAGTGAAACGCTTTATATAAAGCCTTTTTTATGGAAACTAAGTTTTAGAGAGATAAATATGCACAGTGGTAAGATAAATAATGACCGGACATGGCGACATCACATGGTACTCCAAAATCATTTTGATATAATACATCTACCATCTTTGTAATGCAGTTCATAGGGCGATTAAAAATATGTTGCTGTGTTTTAACATTTACTCAGTTTAGTACCAATAGCCAATATCTTGGTTCATATTTTTGTTAATAAGTTTCTATAATTATGGGAATTTTTTTGTTTAAATTATTATTGTACACGTGCAAACACGTATACTTACAGCATAGTATAATCCTTGAAACACTTTCCACGAATTCAATAAAGAATCATTTATGGGCTCCATGTAGTCATTGGTATTATGTATCTTAATTTCTCTTTAAGTACAGTTTCAGTTTATTATTGTTTAAAATAATCTTAAATTGCTATATGTGACATTTACGTATAAGAAAATGTAATAACAACATAGTTTGTGACGAAAAAGTGATAATTCTTGTGACTGAAATGTAAATTGTTAATTTTAGATAAAATAACTTGCATACCAAATGTTTTACTATTGTCTTACAAAAAGTCACTGTTTTATTTTTTTAAATATATATAACCAAAACGAGAAAATATTTTGTATTAAATTAGCCACTGTATATTATCAGACACTTTGACATTGTAATTTTTGTAATTATTTCAAAAATAATTAGGAACGTAAAATATACTCTGATTGCTAACATTGGTCCACCATCATTATTATCAAGAAGTGATAAGGATGTTATGTTGTAAGATCAGTCTGTCCGGAATGGCCAGATAGTTAATGCATTGACTCATAATATGAGGATCACAGGTTTGAATTCCCGTCACACCAAACATGCTATTTCAGCCGTGGTAGCATTAAAATGTTTCGATCAATCCCACTATTTGTTGGTAAGAGTAGCCCATGAGATGGTGGTAGGTGGTGATCAGTAACTGGCTTCCGTCTAGCCTTACACTACTGAATTAAGGATGGTTAGTGTAGATAGCCTCCATGTAACTTTGCGTGAAATTCAAAAGACAAACAAGCAAACAGATTGTCATGCTAGTTAGTGTGTTTTTTTTTAAATCTTGGATAGGGTAAGCTAGTTTGAGCCCTTGCAGATACCTGTCTTTTCATTATTTTGTTCCTATTGCCACTTTTGCGTATTAATATAATTTTGGTTTTACTTGCCCTTTGTCGGTCAGCATTCGCTTTTGATGTCTGTAGAAAGAAAGCTAACGTGAAACATTATGCGGAATTTGTAAATGCCGCATGGTTACGCTATCATAAGAAAGTACCGTTCTGTGAAAATGACGTGAATCGTTTACCGGAACGATGCAAGTTTCAGTATTTGATGTATATATGTTTTTGTGAGGTTGTTACGTTAAAAAAAATGGCATATGGAAGTTTTTATGGTAGTTAAGATGACAAAACTAAATTGTAAAAATACGTAGACAAATTATTTCAAACTACTCTTCGTACTGAATATTTTATATAAACTTTTTCAGCTGTTGTTCAGCGGAAAGTCGTGCTTTTAACACTAAAAGTCGGGTTTCGATACTCGTATGGGCATAGCATAGATAGTCTATCGTGTATCTGTTTTTATATTTAATAATAAGTCGAACTTTTTGCATTATTCGTGTGACTTTTATTATTTGGCCATATTGTTGTACATGAATTGATACACAAGTAATTCCAAATGATAAACATTCGTTTTATATAATTATTGGTTATATTGTTTACTTTGTGTGTATAAACATTATATTAATATTTTTCATTAATATTTCGTTGTTTCTGGTCAAGTAACCATCTACTGCATGTTGTATTTTTTTTTAATTAATCTATTTCATTACAGTTTATTATTTCCATGGTAACCAAAGTTGGCTTTTTTTTTCTTGACCAGCGTTGGTTGGTTCGTGAGATGTGCAACTTCAATATATACGTGAATAACTTTAAGACAACTTCTTGCCAGCAAATGTCTCGTACGAAGCGTTCACATTTAAACAAAAGGAGAATTATCCACATCTAGGTGACTTCGCCAGGATAAGCCTTATATAGCTGGTAAAATGTACAGTAATAAAATTATTCACTTTAAATTATTGCACTTTTACTTCTTATTCTGTAAGCATGATATTTGTAGATGCGTATTTGAATGTATCCTATAGATTATAACGTACAACTGAAACTATTTAAGCAAAGGTATTTAAGTGTATGAAATTAGTTGCGATAATGAACAGTAAAATAAGTAGTTCTTGAGTCTTTTAACTTCAGCAAACACTTTTTTAGTAACCCTTCGAACCCAATCAACCTGATCGGTAAGTTTTAATAGTTTCATGAACTTTCAGTTATGTTTAAATTCTGTTTCACAAGCATTTTTACGGTAAATTACTGCGTTCTACAGCATCATTTTGGAAATTAAAAATAAGCGCTCTAACGATTTATATTTTAAACTTTGATACTGTTGTTTTTCACATAATATATTTTAAGGCACGTTTGTTTTTTGTTTATTTTAATCACAAAGTTGTTAAGCGGGTTATTTGTGCTGTGCCTATGGCATGAATTGAACCACTTAGAGGTAAATCATCAAACTATTGTAGGATTGTTGAACAATATATTAAAGTTATTTACCCTTTTAAAGATAAATTCATGTTTTTCAAGTTTTTGATATGACTTTTAAATCCAAAAGAAATAGTCCGTCATAGACTTAAGTTATATTATCTTTAACTAAAATAATTAAGTTAAGGTATAAATTGTTTGGACGCATCATCTATACATTCATAAATATTACATATAAATCACTTTTGAAGAGTTTAAATTAGAAAATATCGTACACATCTATTTTATTATCAATAATTCAAAAGTATAAGAGGGCAGTAATAAATGCCTAGGTTGCAAACGTATTAAATCACATATTTTTTATGCTAGTTACGTAATTCAAGCGTTTGCGTGCAAACACAAACACGCGCGTAAATTTGACGTAGTATATATTTTTCACTTTGCATGAGCTATTATAAATATACACATAAGTGAACTGTTGGTATGACTACTAGTTGGTCTTGTGTAATGATTCCTTATTTCGTAACTTTATTATTTTTGAAAATGTCGTCTCTCATCAACTCTCGTAGAATAAATTCTTTCAATATATGTGTTATGCATACAGTGGAACCCCACTAAAGCAGCCACTTACGGAACTGAGACAAACTGGCCTGATTAGAGAGGTCCCACTGTACATAATTAGGGATTATGTAAACAAAAAAAGGGACTGTGATTGAATTACCACTTTCAAGGGGTGGCCGCTTAGAGGGGTTTCACGGTATTTTGCTTAAGATATACAAATTATGTAATATTTGCAATAATTTATTCAAGTTTTTATAAGATACACATTTGAATGTAGGGAAACAATTCATATGAAAAACAAGTGAACAAATGGAATCACATGAAATGTATGATTGGTGACTACAAAATAAATTGTAATTGAAAGCATGAGATAAGGCGTACATTTTGGAAATTAGTTTAAAATCAGAGAAATAGCAAAATTCGATTAGAAGTCATCCAATAAAGATTAAAACATAAATGTTCCTACTCTCATGATGGCTCAGTGGTAAGTCTAAGTGAGGATTTGTAATGCTAAAATTCAAGTTTCAATACCCACGGTTGGCACAGACAACCCATTGTGCAGCTTTACAATTGTCGGGGTTTTATCTACATGTGGTGAGGTAAATATTCTTCCATAAGAGGTGTCTGTAATTTCTTAGCTATGAATCTGAAAAATAAACATACAGCACACAGTCCACTTATTTTTAGCTACCTAGTGACACAACTATATGTCTGTGGACTTCTACTACTAGAAACTGGGTTTCAATAACTATGGTGGGCATAGAACACCCAACCCTTTGTGTGACTTTGTATTTAATAGCAAAGAGATAACAACAATAACTTTTTCTAAAACAATATATTCAAAATGTACGTCCAAAAATTCCTTACCTTAAGGATATCAGAATTGTATTTTGAACTCTAATAGTTCCCTTCTTGTTAAAATCCACTTAGGCTGGTTCAATTACTTTAGAATATAATCAACAAGACAAATTAGTTTTTTATACCTATATTACAGTAGCATCAGTAAATAATCCACTTATGTTACCACAGCTGTTTTCAACTGTTTTAGAAAATCCTCTGACAAATTATTCTCCTTAACAATATTTAAACTGTGAAACTCACTTTAAAATACTACATGTTATGGCAAACCACTTGCATGCCAGCTAACTTTATATTTTCTCACTTTTCTTTGACTGAGCCTTCACTTCAGTTGACTTCTGCTGATTTGGTCACCACTATTATATGCTGATCATGGAAGTCTCTGGAAATTTCTGTAAACTATGTGACATAATAATGTAAAAATACTCATTTAAGGTAAAGAGAAAACTATTGGAGGTTTTGAGTAGTGTGACTTCAGCAATATTAGTTAAGCCTCAACAACAATGCAGTAGCAAAAGCACTTATGACTTGTACCAAGTAATGTAACCAAACTTGTCATAACTACTGCCTTTAAAATGATTAACTTTTAACTCTCTTGTTTTGTAAACTAAACAACCATTAAATATGAACTTACAAAATAAATGATGTTGCCTATACTAAACAGCCTTGTATGTTTAACAATGATTTATAACAAGTGAAACATAGATGTTAAACTTAAATATTAGGTAGGATGTATTGTATTGAACAAAAACATTTAATGGACCACATATTTCTGGACAGTAAGAGAAGAGGATGGTTTGGCTGTTTGTGCTGAAGAACACTAGCACAAAGAATTTAAGTGCTAAAGTAGATTCAGTCTGTTGAAACCTGAAATGCAGTGTGAATGTATTGATATATTGAACTTAAAAACATACCTGTAAATACTTCTTTTGAAATGTTTGGGTTTTTGTAAAAATTCACTTAAACTATGCATGTTTGAAATAAATACATTAGAATTAGAGAATCAATGAACTTAAAATGGGAAAATTTATGTAATGATACTGGTACTTGTGTATATTATTTCACTGTACCAAATTAGCATAGAATGCAGTAATGAAATATTGTGGCAAAATACAGTACAACAAATAATAAGTTTGATAATACTTGTCTTCTCAGGATAGCCAAGTATAATTGTGTGAAAACCAAAAATGACATAACTTTACAGCATCCCAGGATATCTGCTCTATCTGAAAACAGTTATCTTATTTATATTTTCATAAAGAAGTAATATTTTTGTCAAATTATCAATAAACTAAATTATTATCAAGACCTCAAGGTGCTGGAATTTCCCCGAACGAGTCAACCACAAAGTCTAAAAAAAAACAAAAAACTACTACTTATTAATATCAGATACTCTTACTGTTGAACCATATTGATGAAGATGCTTTGTTATTGGAACACGAGGAACAGCTCAGAAACAAGTAATATTTACACTGATGCAGAATCATTTGGTACATGGAAACCCAAAGTCTTAGTAATGAGACTTGAACATTAACAACCTCAAAATTCCGATCTATGCAAAACTTTTTTATGTATTTTAGGTATGTCTATTTGATATTTTAAACCTTTCTAGTTTACTATACATGCCTATTGATTTCTTCAGTTAAGTATGTTTAAAAAAGAATGCCTTAATGCTCCATTTGTAAATGGTGTGTTAATCATGAATAACTATATTAATAAAAATCAGTTAATAATTTTTAAAGTGAATATAAAATATAATGCATTTTTTCAAGCACAAAAGAATATTTTAAATTCCTCAAATGTAACTTTTGAGATACAAGTGAAATTGTTTTTTTCAAAACAAAACTTGTGTACAATTTAGTTTTATAATTATATTTTACACATGTATAAAGTACAATATTCATATTATATTTGTTTCAGTGCAATTATTTTTAGTTGGTTACCTTTGTAGTTAAGTAAATTGAATACAAATCCTGTTTGGTTTCATGTTTAGTGAGTTACATCTGTACCTTCAAAACATTAACAGAGAAGGATCTAATTAACATCACCTGTGCTAGCACTCGGGAAAATTTGTGGGTTGGGGTTGTGCTTAACTTTCATGAAAATATATTGAAATTTATATCTAAAACTGTGCTTGTTATTACCATTTTATTATGGAATTGTTTGGATTACGTCATGTTCTCAGAAGAAGAAAGCGGCAGAGGTTGCTGTTACTAGCCTATTTTCCTCTCATTGGAAGCGACCAAGTGTGCGCACCTTCCCACAGATGCTCATGTTTGATAATTTGGTAAGTTAGGTTCTCTATGTGTTCAACAAGCAAAGCTCATATGCAATCAAATTCCTATTACATATGGTAATATTGCTTTTAAAAGTATGCATTAGTATTTTTATGTAACAAGAATGGTACAAATTTTGTTTTACATATGTGAATTATTGTTAGGCTTCAGTAACTTATAAAATCCTCCACAGATAAAATATTAATTTTAAAATGTTAATTAATCTGTGATAACATTTTGATCATTTGAACTTTTGAGGTTGAGTATGTTATATTGAAATGATTTTGTTTTGTAATTAAGTTTCATGTTGTCACATCCACTCATGTTCTGTGTGATGACTTCTTTTCTTGATAAAGCCCTTTGACAATTTCCATTACTAAAATCTCTGCCATAAGGCTATCTTGTCCAAAGTTCAGCACTCCTCCTCTTCTAAAGTGCATTCTAAAGTCAGTCTAGTATACAAGAATGATAATCTACAATTGTCCATTTCAGTAGTCTGATTCCATAGAAACTATAATCAGTGTCTTGACCAGTATATCTTTGAATAGAAAACTGAATGGTCATTTCATTTTCCAATTGTTTGAGATATATAGTAGTTAAATTGATATGTCATGGAAGCAAATTGTGACCTTTGTCACTTCTAAATGGAAGTTCTTTATTGTTATATTGCATAATGTTGCTTAGAGCAGGTAAATTTTTTTTTTTTTTTTTTTAACCGTGTTCCAATATTCTCACCTATTACAAAATATCTTGCTTTTTTTGCCATGGCTATGGTAAGACTTGTTACAGGTTTTCCTCTTAATGGTCTTGGTGCTCCAATTTGATCCATATTTTTTATTTATTGGTGCAATTAAGTATGAGGAATATCTCCATTTTTAAAATTCAGAATTTTTTACATGTATATGTTTTTTTTATGATTTAAGTTTAACAATATTTTGCTTAGAAAAGCTGTGTTATATAATCCTTCCCACAAGTGATCAGTTTTTGTTGGAATCGCACTATGTGCTAAATGCCAAACAATGCCAAAATATAGTTTTCATACATGCCATTCCACAGCAACTTTATATGATTGATTGTTGTGTTACTTGCTGATTTGCATATTAAAGTATAACATTTTATCATAACATACTTGAATCTCTTCATTCGTTTAAAATGTTAATGTAGTATAAATATTTATTTTCCCAGAGGTATTAAGTGAAACTTTATAATGAATATTTTATTAAAGGTAGCACAAAAATATCAAAATTATGTGTATAAAGCTGACTTGACGAGTCAAGCAAATAATATATTAACAGGGAAACTAAGAAGTAGTAGCATGCCATGATGGATCTTTTTTCTTAAATAAAGTAGCTTGCACACACAAACCATGTGCATGTATTTCTTACAAGTAATTTGTATTGAAGCGTTTTGAGTGAAGTATTTTTTAAATTTATAAATAAATTAGCTTTACTCATGTAATTGCAAATTAATCTTGAATTTATACTTATTTTTAAAATACTTGTGATTTTTCTATTAAACATTTTGCTTTAAATGAAATGGTTTCAAGGTTGATCATGGATTTTAGGTGGAGTACAACACACAGAAGCACAAAGCTTGAGGATAACCTAAATATACTGGTTAAGAAGAAATATTAGGCAAAGATAGTGTATGATTCAAAATGTTAATGTCAGGTGGGATTTTGTTTTTGTTTTAGGGGAGTCTTTGGATGTATATGTACCTGAATAAGTATATGAATGTTCAAATAAAAAAGATTGAGGTTGCAGCCTGATCATAATCTTTAAAAGACATATGCTGAAAACTGTGTGTGTGTGAATATAACTTTGCTTAAACATTATTTGCTTCTTTGACTTTTGTATTTCTTTTAAGATCATTTATGTTTTCAGATAAATAGAATGTGATAATAATTGAGAAAGACAATGCAAATATGTACACAAATCTCATATAAATCTTTTGTATTTTTTTTTTCAATTATTTCAACTGCAATGTTAAGTAATGTGTTTCAGTCATGAGAAGTTTCAATAAATTTATCACAATTTTATTTCCTAGTTTGTAACCCTTCTCTAAACTCTTTTCAGTAAGTCAATAGTATTTATTAGAAAGGGAGACTACAATTGGACAAAATATTCAAAGTGAGGCCATTACTAGTGATTTGTATAAAGTGGTAATTGCATTTTCTAATTTGTAATCACTGTGTTTATAAATACTGAGTGTTACTGCTAACAGCAGTCAACATTTCCTAACCTTTCCAATACCAGGGTCTGGTTTGCTCTGTCCTTCAACTGTTTGAAATAATTAATGTTCCTGTAAGTTTTTGTTTCTTTGTTAAGAAATGCTGACCCAGTTTACTTTGATGACTTATCCACCACTTTTCAAGGTCTTTTTCTTCAGTTATGCTGTTAAGAAGGTTCTCATATCATATTTGTTATCAAAATGATAATAGCCAAAGTGCATTTTCTTGCACATACTATAAGGGCAAGTAACCAATGTTTACCTAACTACCAAATTGATTCAAGTGGTTCTGTAGTGATTATATCATTAGAACTACTAGAAAGGCTCACAAGATTAATATTAACCACCAAAGTTTAGTATTAATAATTATACTTCTATTAATATCATTAATGTAAATAAGAGTAAACAAGGCCTAAATATCTGGGACACTTCATCAATAATAGTGATCCAGTTTGCTTTTCATTAATGACTTGTTTATTGCTTTCTATTCTTTAGTAATTCAGTTTACTGTTCCTTTTTTTTTTTCATCCCACAGCTGTTCTTTCTTTGTGTGTTTATGACTGCTTATAAAAAAAAAAAGTTTGGAAATTCTAAATATACCAAGATATACCTTTATCTTCATCCAGATAATGAGGGACATACATAAGAAAGAAATTGAAGGATTAGTAAGACAAGATTTTTCTCCAGTGGATTATTGTTAATCTCTTTTTGATATCATATTTCACTGGATTGTTCTGAAAAGCTTGTATGTCATAATAAATTCTCACCACAAAAATAAGATAAAATGATCTATACTTTTGAAAACAACTTTGATCACCACCAACCCCTTTTAAAAACAAGAGAAATATTAACAATTCTTTATTCCTACAAACCTGTTATTGACCTATCAGAAGTGAAATAGAGAGACTTGCTTATCTGATCTACGAGGTCCTTTAAAATTACAGAGACATCTTTGGTTTTGGAGTTTTATTTTTAATCTTTTAGTCATGTTATTTACTTCCTAGAGATTAATATTTACATGATAAGGTCAATGCCAGTATGTCCCCTGGAATTATTAAGGTCAAGAATATCTGTCTCCTATTTTGAAAGTCAGAAGAGAGTATTTAAAATTATATCCATTTTAATGTTACAAGAATACAAGAACTAAAAGTTATAAGCTGTTAGGGTTTAAAAAAATTAAGAATATCATGTGTTTTATTAAATATTATCTGCTAACTCAAATAATGGTTGATCCATTATACAAATAGATGAAATACATAAATGTACAATGCACGTGTTTTAAAAGGCTTAATACCACAGTTATTTTTATCTTTATACCATGCAAGAAATAATAACCTACTTTAACTGCCTGTACAAATAGTTCACTACTTTTTTTATACAAACAGTTTGTAATAGTAATGACTAATAATATTATGTACTTTTAATGTATGTGTATTACACATAATTTTGCAACTCAAGTATTTCAGGTACATGACCTAGTTCTTGATTGTTTAATATATTTCAAGTACTTTTATAAGTTCACTAATGTCTTCAGTTCTGTGCTTACATCTTCAGTGTGATTTAGATTATTACTCATTTTTTGCTGGCAGCTGCACTCATTTTGAGTGGTTATACAAACTCTAATTTTGTATAATAAAACATGCTGTAGGATAAAGGCCATTTAAATCTGTAGGGGTATGCTATGACTCAGTAATAATGATACTTTTTTTTTAAGTAATAGATCTTTGTGTCATGTTATGATTCTGTAGCTATTGTTAAATTATAATTAACTTGTATGAAACGATCTGTGAAAATAGACCTAAGGTTATATTTAAATTGTTGGTTAACCTCTGGCTCTTACTAAGAATTATTATATGTTGGTATTCCATCTTGTCCTAATTCATCTTTGCTTGTGTCATTCACATTATCAGCATATTTCTACTTAAGGAACTCTTAATGTACTGTTTTGGTACTGTAGATTTTGTTAATTCATGTAATTGTAATTAAAATACAAGAGAGAGAGAGAGAGAGAGAGTGTTAAAGGTTATCAAAGAACCTGTATGATTCACATTAACCACATTTTATATGCCAATTCTATTTGTATTTTCTGATTTTATGGATAATAGTTCTCCTGATTATTTATATTGCCTTATGTTGATAAAAAAATTGTCCATTATTTATATATTACATTCAGAGTTTTAACTGTTGTGTATAAAATTAAGTTAATGATCTTGTATTGTTTGGTGCACAGAAGTTAGATCTGTTCTATTCGCATTTTGGACATGATACCTCATTGTATACATGTGTGATACTAATGTGTATATAGACTTAAATAATAGAATGTTTCATAGAGAGAATGTTTGCTACATTAGTATTGTTTTTGAGTGAAGTGATAACTCTGTTTTATAATCTCATTAATCTAGTGCAATAGTAATACGTATTTGTTTTGGTGGTATATATTTGAAAAATATGTCTAATCTATGTATATGTGTTAGGGTGTGTTGCTGGGTTTACGGTTTACATGCATGTGTGTTCGAATGTTTCAAGTTTATTTACATTTTTAAAAAAATGAAATGCAAAATTTTAGTCATATGGGAATTTTGGTTACATAATATTTTGCATGTGTAATAGTTAATGTTTAGGTGCCAAATTGCAGTACCTTTTATATAATAAGTGTGATAACAGGAAATTTATGAGCCTAGTACAACAGCTCAACACATTTTATTGCAATCCATTGACTTTGGTATAAAAATTATAATAATAAGCAGTAAATAGGCTATTAAATTCTCTCAGCAGCTCTTAACTTCTCAGTGTTTCTTTGTTACTAATTATGTAGTTTCATAGTTTAAACACAGTTGCTTTGGTTAAAATTGTGACCAGGGATAAAATTGACAAATTTTGTCTTAACTTGTCTTAAGCTATGTAGATGAAAATATGGAAACATCTTTGTTTATAAGTAGATTGGGTTGTTTAAAGTTGTTTTATTTTTGAAAGTTTTGTGTATCATTAACTTATAAAATTTTAATTTATTTCATCAAATAGACTGTTGTATTTCAACTGTAATTTGTCAGTAGTTGTGACTATGTGCTGTAACTTTGCATATGTGTAAACATAATTCATTATAAATATCTTTTAGTGTGTTAATTTGTGATTTAGCATTTCACAAGAAAAGCACTGATTATCATGTGTTTTCACATATATGTTCATTCAGTGGTTTTGTGCATGAAGATTTATTTATAAGTGTATTATCTCGCATGTATGTATTTTCAGCTCTCATCTTTATGTAATGTATTTGAGTATGTACTTGCTGACCAGACTTGTTCGCTTGCATAGTTTATTATTGTAATCCTTTATTTTGCATACTGATTTCATTGAGAGTGGAAATAATGAATTGTAGAAGTACGTTTTTCTAGTTCTACATAATATTCATTACTCATAAAGGCATGAGAAGAACTTGGAAACTTGATCAAAATATAGATTTTTAAAGATAGCAATATATGATTTGAAATTATCATAAAGCTAACTAGTTAAAGTTTTTAAACCTTAGATAAAGGCATTTTCATTTTTTATTCTACTAAATGGTTTTATAGTCTTCATTTTCATGGATAAACTACTTCTGAAAAATAATTATAAACAAAATATACAAGTTACACTTTAAATTACCTATCACATTGTTTTCTCAGGTTCCAACTGAAGACTTACACCAAGCATCAAGGCTTCTGATTGAAGCCATTCGACTGAGGAAGAGTTATATGGAAGTTTCTAACCAAAGTTTTCGCTCATTAATTTCTAGTTTTTTACAGTCTATGGAAGTTGATAATGGTAACACTGGGAATGTGTTCATGGAACCAAATCTGATTGAGACCCAAAGTGGTGAAGGTACAAGTTGTTTTATTAACAGTGTTTGCAATATAATCTTTATGTAGTTAACTTAATAAATGTACCATTATTGGTATACATCAGTTTAAAAATATAAACCAGTGAAAGTGAAATTAAAATAATGTAATCTACATCATTATATAGAGATTTAACATTGTTTATTGGTACGTAAGACCTAACCTTTTGTACATGTACATGCATTATAGGATATAACTATTTCAAAGTCTTGAATGTTATATAAGCTTATTGTTTAAGAGTAGTAAAGACAGTAAACTAATGGCATTTGAATGTGGGAGTATATTAATATAAATACTTTGTCTGTTTGGTGAATCTGTTAGTCCATTGCAGAAATTTAAGTTTTCTGAGCATAGTTATATCACTTTTTTAAAGCTATCTGACCATGAAAACAGATTAAAACCTCTTGAGTTCTGTGTTATGGCCACTTATTTGGAACATAAGAGAACTGTGACTTTCATAAATATTCCTTTGTTTTTAAGCATGAGATCCATTTAATTGTCAAATATGATGCTAATTTTGAAAGGTGAAGACCACTGAAAAATTTTCTAATTTGCTTTTAAAATTTTTTTATTTCAATAAAGAAAACTTTTATTATGACAGAAAGATTAGAAAATGTATACCAGTTTGAAAATAATTTAAATATGTCAAAAATTGCATTGTATGAAAATTTCTCTGTTGATATTGGACTAATATTGTGGACAAATAATTAGTTACATACAATGCACTGGACAAACAAATCTTAATGTATGGTTGTAAAATCCAAGACGTACAAGCAAAAGTATAGGTATTATTCAAGGAAAATATATGGTTTTGATAAGAAAGCTTTGAGGAATTCTTATAAGTGGAAGTAAATACAAATTACAAAATTCAAAAGTTATTGAAACTATCAGAACAGTGAATGGCACTTTTGCAAAAAGTAATAATTGAAAGATATCAAATGTGCATTGGATTTTGATATATTTTAATTTTAGCTGAATACTATGAATTTGTACTATTTTAGTTATTTAGTTACATAGATGAAGTGGTAAACAAAACTGATTTTTGAAAGATTTAAACCAGAGTATCAGTACTTTGATTGAAAGTAAATTCAACTTAAGCATTTTTTCATTAATTTGTTTCCCTTATATTTAAGCTATAATTTTTTTATTTTTTTATTTTACAATTCATATATTTTTCTATTGAAAATAACAATGAGTTCAGACTTAACAGTTCATTAATAAGATGTAAATTAACTTGAATGGTTGCTTCATTAGTAACACACACACATGTAGAACATATTTATTTGCAATATGCAAGATAGTCTAAACCTGTGATTAAGGGTGATCCAGTTTGGTTTACTTGTTGTTATAAAGTGACCAGTTGCTTTATGTTGCTGTATAAAGTTTCTTATTTATTACTATAATATGCCTTTAAAGTAACTGTTGGTAAGTTATGCAGGATAAATGTATTTTTATATATTAAAAACAAACAACATAGGTCTTATGAAGATAAAAGCAATAAGGTAATAAATCAAATTACTTAAGTACAATTAGTGTTGAGAAACTATCAACAGATAATGCTTATTTAAGCTCAGTTCTCTCTGTTGAATTCTTTTAACAAAATAAGTTCAGTTTTGCTTGATTCAAATACATCTAAATCTGAGTCCTCCTAATGTTATTTATAAATTCTTTATATATCGAGAAGATACATGAATATTTAGATGCATGACACACTTTTTATGTATGGTTTCAAGCTGTTTTATTTTTATTGGATACTAAGTATATTTAAATATTGCTTGGCTCTGTCCACAAAACAATTTTTAAGTATATATCTAACATTGAATTAATTGCAAAAATAATTTCTATTTAGCAGCTGTATGTAATTGTACACTTTTAACATAAAGCATTACATTTTTAAAACTACTCCACTGCAGTTTACTGATAATTGCTTTGTTTATGGTACTTCATAAATTTAATCATAAAACTCTACACAACTGTGTTATGATGCTATATAACACCACTTTTTGAGAGTCATTTTTACTGTATAATTCTACTTATTCTTAACTCATCAATACTTTATACTCGGAAATTCCCAATTTGATTTGGAAAGAAGGGAGATTTTGGATTAAAAGTTGCAACATTTTCACTGTGTTTGCTCTTCTAAGGTATCAAGGAGAAGCTGGCAGTGAGGTCAAAACGTAAGAGTACTTTTCACTGGCACTTTTTTTTACTAACAAATTGCAGTGGATGCTGTGTGATGCACTAATATAGTTCCTGTTACACATCAACCAAACATTTTGTCTGTTTCTCTTTGTGATGTTCAGTGAATGTGGCAGTATGTGAAAGAATTTAATTAGATCACATTTACCAGAGAACATTGTCACAAGTGTATTTTTTGTAGATGATATAATACAAAAATGAATGTTTCATATGATTTGTTGTTACTGCAGTTTTGTACAGTTAACAACTTTTAGAGTATAAAATTTTGTTGTAATTTCTGAAATTAATATTCATTCATTTAAGTATTAGATTATAAATTTCATAATATTGATCACACGATCTTCTATAACTGCCAATGTGATTCCAGTGTAATGCATGTCTGTGTTTATGTAATGAAAGAAGCAAATAAACACACACACACACACACACATATACACACAAACAGTTGTATAATTGGTTGTATTTTGTATAATTTGATGGATTAATTGTTGTTTTTTATCTTTGTTTGTTTGCAGTGAATGGATTATATTTGTTGGTTATTAAGCAGTTTGTTTCTTTCAAATGCTCATTTTTATAACATTTAAAAGTAGCTTAAATTATCAGGTTATTTGTAGTAAATAAATAACTTGTGTAGTTATTTTACTCATGTTTCTTATTCACGTGCTTTTTGTTTTTTTTAAATTTGTTTTGTGAAATTCCATGGACTGGTAAGATGATTGTGATGTATTTCTGCCTTACTGGTTGAACTATATTTTTCTGCTGAAAACATTTTAAAGCTAACATTTTCAGAATAGTTAATTGAAGGTACTTTTTTTTTTAACCGTAACATACATTTAAAGTTTCTTCAATGATATAAATGTACGTATAGAGCAAAGTTAAATGATCACATTTATAATTTTTGATGTTCTACACATGCGTATGTATGACACAGTATAGTGTGGAATTTGTTTTAACTCCAGTAGCCTTCATTCATACAATTTCCCGAGCTAATTAGATTGATAATATTAAAATTAATAAAGAATATTTCTTATGTGTCATATTGAATAAATTTACTCAGAAATAGTATATTTGATTATTTGAATTATTTTGAGGAAAAATAATCAGATTTCTTTAAGTTTTCTGAGCAAAACATATTACTTGTTATTTGTGATGTCTACCTTTTAAATAAAAGATGGGAAGAGATATATACAGACTTAAAAATTTAAGCCCCAGTTTCTGTATATTTTAAATGTTGCTTTCTAACAGTCAGATTGTTTGAATTTTACAAGTTTAGTAATTAGTTGATTGAATTTACAAACTACAGACCATCCTTACCATGATCCTCCAACTGTAAAAGACCCCTGGACATGTGTTCTCCCAGAAAGTGCAGGATACCAACTAAAGATGGAACATGGGGTAATTCAAGTCTATTCCAGCAAAGAAGATATGGAAAATGGACATTGTTGTGACTATTCTTTCCCCTCATTGTCAGTTTTTGTGCGTGACATGAACTTGATGTGTGCAATGATAGCAGATGGACCTTTGTAAGAACCCATAACTTAATAACTCTCTACTTTTACAAACTTTACGTGTAACAGTTTCAAAGGTGTGTGAAAATGTTAGAGACGTCTTTTATGACAAAGTTACTTGCAATGTTTCAAACTATTGAAGTCAAACTTAATTTTTAAAATGTATACAAGATGCATTGGAAACTACATAATGCAAGAAACTAATTACATATGTACTTAAGCTGTCAAATTTTGAGGTCATGTGTATGAGGTGGTATGGTTCAATGCTTTCATGTGTGTTTGACGGTTCATGATTCGTGTCTTATTGCCTGAAAAATGTGTTTCAGAGTGATTGTTAAATGCTATTACTTAGTAGACAAAAAAATAGTCCAAGATTTGTTAGTAAGATACAATTGGATAAACTGTCTGTCCAATTAGTCTTGTCAATCTATTATTAGAGATGACTATGTTTGAGTAACCTTTTTGCTTATTTTTTGCATGAGAATTTTAAAACAAACAATACATTGTTGATGAATTATAATATAATATAACTGGAACCTCCAGTGAACTTATTAATGATTGAAATTGATCTAATAAATTATATGTGCTTGTGACTTTAAGCGTGTAGGTTATTTATGCTTAATTCTTAAAATTAAAAGTTTTACATTTATGAAACAGTGTATAATTAATGTTTTTGGTATCAGGAAATCCTTCTGCTACCGAAGGTTAAGTTACTTGTCTTCCAAGTATCAACTTCATGTATTGCTGAATGAATTGCGAGAGCTGGCTGCACAGAAAGCTGTTCCTCACCGGGATTTCTATAATACCAGAAAGGTAATACAAAAGCGTGTTATTTATATAAGTTTTATGGGTGAAAAATTTCTTTTTGGTCAGACATGATAAGAAAATTGATTTTTATTTGCTTTTAGCTTTTCACAGTGTGGGAAATAATTATTGAAACAGCAGGTTCATGATGTTAAGAAAACAAGTGTGGTCAATAAGCCTTGATAGAAATGAATAAAAATCCTATAACTTAAGCACTTTCAAAAGGTTCACTATTTGAAACAGTAAGTTATTATTAAAATGGTTAAAAACATTGGTGAGATTTAAAAAATATAACTGGTTCTATTTCTGTCTTGCTTTACACACCCTTATTTTTTGCATTGAAAAATAATAAAAATATTTTACTGAAATAATTTATTTCGCATGCTTTAAATATTTCCAAATCACTACTTGATTATCATGAAAATATTTATTCCTTCCATGTTTAACCCTATTGTCATCAGCTATGTGGTGTTTTTTAGCCATCTTTGAACTGAAGAAGTGGGATCCCATAAATCAAATGGGAGGCCAATCAAATTGTTATCAGGTTTGCTACATTTTCAACTGTAAGGCTTCTTCTTTTACCTGAATATATGATATTCATTATTGAAAACCTTCTTTCTGCCTCTGCTGAACTAAGAACAACAGTATTGTTGATATTTTTAGTCTTTTGTACAGTTCTTGGAATCTCATGACTATGGCAATTTTGTAGGACATTTTCCACATAGTCACGGAAATCATTAATGTTGATTTTGTGATGAAAGACTTGCTGAATTAATACAATTTTTTTCAGCATTTTTCTAAGGGATGACAATTTCATCAATATTCTAAGAATTTGGCGCAAGTATGTTTACCAGTTTACGAATTTTATCGTCATTTTCTTGTGCATTATTTTTTTATATTAAGTGATCACAATCCGTCAATTTGGCTTTTATATTTTTTGACGAGGAAGACTTACATGTCTTTGGTTTTCAACAATCTTGATATTCCTAAAGGCATCAGAAGCAATAGTTTCATCAATTTTATTTTTAAAGGTTCCCCTACTTTCTTTGAGCGCTTCAAATGCCTTAGTGGTCATTTTTATTAGTCTTTCAGCTCTTGCAAATTTAAATTTCTGGCTTGAAGGCTGTTAGAAAGTAAAGAAATTTCTTGTAGTATATCTATCATTATTGCTAAATCCTCCAGGAAGAATTTGTTGCAAAGTTGGTTATTCCTGAATATTTTTTCTCGGTAGAAACATTTGTATAATGCTGGATAAGCACACCATACAGCAAGTATTGATCTTAAGCTGCAAGCAGCTCATCTCGGTGCCAAAACTTTACTCATTTTCAGAATTTTAATCCAGTTTCTTCCGAAATGTTCAAAAGTTCCATTTGGTTTTTGTTTAATTGGTGAAAAAGTATGGAGATTTTATCTATGAACACTTTGAAGTGATTCACTTATTTTATATCAGTGATAGAATCATCAAAAACCAGTTGCAAGCAGTGATTTAAGCAGTGCCAAATTATGGTGTCAGGAAAATCATTTTTAAGTTTAGTGCTCACCCCTGATTTGCAGCCAAGTATTACATTTGCATTATCTGAGCAGAATGCTACCAAATTATTTTCCAAATATCCTCTATGAAATCCTGCATCGTGCAAACCTTTTAAGAAAGAAGTTTATATAGTTTCAGCATCCTGTTCTTTCAACTCAACCAAATCAAGAAAAATTATTGGTGACAGATCAGTCTTCAACCTTTACAAAAATTATGATCACTAGTTTACTAGATGTGGTTGAAGTTTCATCAGTGATGACATGAAGTTTTAAAGTTTGTTCAATTGTTTTAGTAAATATTTCATTTTTAATTTCCTTTGCAATGTGATCAACTATTTAAACAGCAGTTTTCTGGAATTAGAGTCCCACTCCCTTTTCCAACCCATTTTTTATTTGTAGCTCAATCTCATTTTCAACATCAGGAAATGGCCTGCTTTGTTTTGCTACGCTGTAAAATTGTATTAAAAACTTTACGTGGAGAGCTGACATATTTTTAGTTTATTTTATCTAGGCAGTTGGTAATTGTATCATCTGCATGATCTTTCAATTGCATTGCACATATATTGTGTGTTTTCAATGATAAATGTTCATTCATTTTTTTCTGGTAGATACTTGCTGTATCTACAACACTGTAGCTTCTTCATTCTATTGATGCATGAATTCCCTTCATGTTTGTGCAGTGATTACAACCAAACCTTTATATGTTTTCTTGAACTCCTTGGCCCACTTCATACTCCAGCAATCTGGAAGAGCAGTTGCTGTACCTTCATCATCTAGTTTGCACAGAATTACAAGCAGAAGTTTCATCACTTCTTGAAGTTGCTCGTGTTAGATGTTCAATTCTTACAAACTCCAGTATGTCATGTTGCCACTTCAGTTTAGGGACAGAAGCCTGAAATGTCAAAATTCATATATTCAAAAATAAATGTATTAATATAACTTCTTATTAAACTTTGAGCACAAGTGCTCAAAGTATGGAATTATGTTTAATTATTTTTATAAATTTCTGTATGACAACTACTTTTATAATCACTTTTTAAATTTTTTTGGCAGCATATAAGCAGAAAATTAATTAAAAATGTTTTTATGTGACTCTGTTCTGCTTACATGAGGAATTATATATGATAAGTGTATATCAACAAGCATAAATATAGTAAAATGTAGTTTTATCAAGCCACACAATTATAACACTAATGTAGTACTATGGTGTAATGGTTCATGTATTTATATATTATTGGGATAGTTTTACTACATGAGTAATACCCTAATAAGCTTAGTATCCAAATTTCTTATCCTGTCATTATGAACATAAAAGCAAAGAGAGATTCAGTATCCATAGCAAAAACATGAGATTTATCTTATTCCCTTAGATGATCAGATGCCATCACATACTACATTTAACATTTTTTGGTAATATGCATATTAAAATAACTTGTCCATCTCTGAATAAACTAAATGTTTAGCCAGCACAATTTGGCTTTAAAAAGGTGAGGAGCAGCAATAAATATTAACCAACCAGTACTGAAAAGATCAACAGTGAAAACATCAATCCAGGCTAAATCTCCAATTTATAAACATTTTAATTTTGCTCTAGAATAATGATAAAAAAAAAAACTGATGAAACACTCAGTTTTTGGTTCAACCTACTTAAAGCTCCAGTATGAATGTGCTACTAAGATTTATGAGCTTAAATGGAAACTGAGAAGGTAGAATTTGAGCCAAACAATTTGGCAGAAATGTAGGAAGTTCTACAAGATGTTTTCAGTAATATTTTAGTCATACTTTGATAACCTTATGGTAACATAAAAATAAAAGATATTTCTGTTTTGGAAATACAGAGTACTAGTACATTCTACAACTTCACTTTTTTTTCATAAATGTCTATAATAATATATTATGCTAATCATAAATTGGCAGTTTAACTTTAATTAATCCTGAAACAGTACATCTTATCAACCTCACAGAATGCTGTTTAAACAACATTTATCTTATATAAAAAATACCATTTTTACAAATGAAATAATAGATTAGCAATGGGAAATGGGATCCCCTTTGACTTTCCCCTCTACTTAGTGACCTCTGTGTCTACTGTAAAAGAACTGTTTGGAAACAAATTCTTATACATAAAGAAAACTGAACTTGTGGTTAAGAAATATAGACAATTTTTGGTATATGATGGCATAGAAAATACACATTAATTTTATTGAATACTCAAACACGTTAAGACCTGTTGCCATAATTTTCATACTTGAAGTAGAATATAACAGGCTTCTCCCATTTTCAGATGTTAATATCAAATACAAAGTTACCACCAGTATATATAGTAAATCCTGTTCCATCATTATGCCACCATGTATAAGACCTGTCTTATTTTACGACATATAAGATGCTCTTTTTTTTCCCGAAAAAAGTCATTTAAAGCATCCTGTGTTTAACGTGAAGTTATAAAAAAAGCACCTCTTAGTTTTGCCCCCACAAGCTAAATTCTACTTAATATTTACTTAGACAACCATAGATTAAAATATAAAAATTAATATATGAAATAATATATTAGTAAGTCTTTAATTGATGAAATAAATTTGCTAACTATATGAGTGATTTTATAATGAATAATAATAATAATGCAAGTTCACCTGGTTTTTCAGTGCTTGATCCCAAGTGGCATAGCTGTATGTCTGCAGAGTTTTTCTGCTAGAAACTGGGTTTTTGATACCTGGGTTAGACTAAGCACGAATAACCCTTTGTTTAGCTTTGTGCTTAACAAAAAACAACAACAATCTTTAGGGCTAAACATTAAATATTTCTGAATTTTTATGAACAGTATTGTCTACCACAGTTCCTCTTTGCAATGTACAACAGTACATAAGCTGCTCATGTGCAAAAGAAACATTGGCCTGTTTCCTTACTACCACATCAGGCCAGTACAATTCGTTCATTGGGACACTGATATCCACAACAAACACTTATGGAAATATGCTTGTCATTTGATTTGAAAGCAATATATTATAACTCCTTAACTTGGAGAGATTAATCATAAATTCTGCTTTTGCTGTTGGTTATAAGTAGAAACATGTTTAGCAGCAGATTACTTTTGAATATTTTGATGTTATTTTGAGTAAATGTTAAATGTTTTGATACAATCAAATGTTTTTTCTAAATATTTTTTACTAAAAGATGAATCTTGTGTACTGTAAAATATGGTCATAACCACCTATCACACAAAATATTGTCTTACTACTTTTATATGCTACACAACTTTCAACCCACAAAGTAAACTTAACTGAACTGAACTAAAAAATTTCACACCACTTGGAGGTTTTAACTGAAACATCGTAAGTAGAACATGTATGAAACTTCAAAACAGGAAAAAAATGTATGTTGACCCTTAACCTTTTACCCACTGATATAAAATATAACAACTTTGTGTCATTCCATCTCATACCAGAAATTGCTAATGAAGTTACTAGCCCATTTAATAATCTCAACATTGATGTAAAAGCTGTATTCGAACATTCACTCAAAATCAACATCTTACTCCCCAAACCAAAGACAAAATCCTACCAAAGGATCAAAAACACAAGAAATGTATAATAACCAATGAGAACATGCAGAGAGCTATGTGGTACAAACTTCATGTTCTTTAGAAATAAGACGAAAAAACACCAAAGTTGTATACATAGCAGGAGCACAGTGGTATGTCTGAGGACTTACAATGTTTAGAATCTTGATTTTAGTACCCATGATTAGCAACAGCACAGATAGCTCATTGTGTAGCTTTGTGCTTAACTTCAGACAAACAAACACATACATAGTGGTGAATTCCAGATATCTACTTTAACATATCATCAGTGTGAAACATATCACAAAATACTTTGAGATGAAATTCTTCTCTTACACCAACCCAAAAATAAACAAAATGAACTACAGTTCAAAAACAATAGAAATCTTAACCTCTACCTATATTCTGTCACCTGCTGACATCATTTCTGTCACATTGAATATTGACTCTTTTCTCTTTGTAGTAATATATAAACCTTTTACTACTTAGTACTAATCATACATAAAGGAGAAAGACCAATGTTTTATTGAAACACACATTATTTACCATCAACAGTATTTTTACAAATTGATGTGGCCTGGCATGGCCAAGTGTGTTAAAGGCATTCGACTGGTAATCCGAGAGTCGTGGATTTGAATCCCAGTCACACTAAACATGCTTTCCCTTTAGCCGTGGGGGTGTTATAATGTGACGGTCAATCCCACTATTCATTGGTAAAAGAGTAGCCCAAGAGTTGGCAGTAGGTGATGATGACTAGCTGTCTTCCCTCTTGTCTTACACTGCTAAATAAGGGATGGCTGGTGCAGATAGCCCTTGAGTAGCTTTATGCAAAATTCAAAAACAAACAAATTGATGTTTGCTAACCTATTATTATATTTTTCTAGTTTTACTATTTCATGTTACTAATTTTAAATTGTTTGTTTAACTAAGCTAAGTTTTATGGTTTTTTATTTTATGTTATTTATGCCCTATATGTAGACTCTTCTGTTTTTATACCTATAAAAAGTGTTTAAACTTTGTAGTGTTTTTTTACTAAGCTGTTGATTTCTTTCCTTAGGTGGACACCCATATTCATGCATCTTCATGTATGAATCAAAAACACTTACTGCGTTTTATTAAGAAAAAGCTTAAAATTAGTCATTCAGACATTGTATGTAAGAAAGATGGTGTTCCAATGACTCTAGACATGGTAATTATTTTTCATTGTGTGAAAGAAATACTGATCGAAATATTATGTCTTTAAGTGTTTAGTGATAGCAGTAAGACATTGTGTCATTAGATATGTATTGCTTTTGTATATTTTTTTTACATTTAACTACTCCAATTCTAATCATAATGTTAGCACAATAAATAAAATGCCTAAGCTGAGAAGTAAATGTTGTGAAGGAATGTTTTGGAAATTAGCTTTGAGGAAGACTGACTCATTATCATTATCAAAATTTACAAGTTTCCGGAGAAATAAAATTGGTTTCCGAACTTGAGAAAGTATTATAAAACATTATTGAATATATAAACACTCCAATAAAAAAAATCAAAATTATTAATCAAAATGAGGAAATAAAAACTTTTTATACAGTACTTACCTCCACTTATAAGATTAGCTGTTTTTGTTCAGTGCTATCTTCTATGTACACATTACATGCTCTCTGCTCCCTCCCTCTTGCAATCCAAAGATTCCAACACATCTCTCACACAAATTATTGTGTGCCCCTTCTAACCAATAGGAGCATGATATGCTCAATGGTGCATGTGACTTCCTCTACCGAACTGCCACTTCTTGTTTGGCAGCACCTGGGTTCAAATATTCTTTTTTTTTAATACTTGATGAGGAAGCTGTTTTTTTTTAATAAATGTTTTTTGTTTATCTTGTTTCATCTATTAATATCAGTTAATTCTAATTGCCCTAATTTCTGCACTCTAACTTGGTGAATAAATTTCAGAGTTAACATTACTACTTTGGGGGCTGTGACCAGTGTTTTTTCTAATGTGGTCTTTATGGGTTTTGTGTTGTAAGTTTACTCTCTTTTCTCTCTTTCTTATACACCTCAGTCTTTCTTATTCCATGAACAAACTTCCCAAACATATTTGGGTTTTCCTCCATCATTTGATATTCAGGTAATTGCTGATTGCCACATATCACAATTAAAATAAGGTGATTAGCATACTGCAAACTTCAAATTAGTTTGCATTTTCCTACCATTGTGCTTACTAGCCATTTTTAGACAGCCAGTTGTTAGGTTCCTTATGGCTTATTTGGGAAGCAGCTCCCAAATCATCTGTCAGACTTACCCGTGCTCAGTATTTTCACTTGTAAATTACTCTTACCAATCTCGTACAGTATCTTTCTACCATATACTGACTATCCATCTTTCATGAATGCATCTGTTCAGGGTGGGAGGCATGACTACTAAATCATGATATACATCAGATACATGTTGAAGTAATTCAATTTTAGTAGGGGAAAGCAGAGGGGTTATGTTGTGCATAATGAAAATGTTTTGTAAAGAAGGCAGCACTGAACAAGAACAGCTAATCTTATGGAAAAAGGTAAGTATCTGTTGAAAATACATTTTCAGTATAAGAAAATTATAACATTGACATATAAGAAAGCACGTCAGACTTTAGGTAAAGATTTTATCCACAGTTTTTATCTCTTAAACCCAATTCTGAGAAAAACATTGTATTAACACCAAAACCAATTATCTTTCTCAATAAAATGTTTATATAAATATATAATGGACTTGAAGTTTTGATTAATTGAATTATTTACTTTGTCATATTATTTTACTTTCATTTTGAATGTCATTAAGAATATAAATTTATTCATGAAAAGATGTAAATTTAATTAAGAAAATCCTTAAAAAATGTATTTGTTTTTTAGGTCGTGTAATATTCAGTATAAGATAGCATTTTAAGATAACTCAGAACAATATTTCAATATAATTTATTCAGGTGTGAATGTTTAAAGTGAAAATGCTAAGAAATTTTCTCTGCCTTTTTTCTGAACTGTCTTGTTTTATATTAATATATTTTCTGTTATTATGTAGTAAGGTATTGGTATTATATGAGTTTTGTAAGAATGTTTTTTTCATATTTAGGTTTTTAAGTCTTTAAACATGACAGCATACGACCTGAGCGTGGATTCATTGGATGTTCATGCTGTGAGTTTAAGTCTTGTTTATAATCTATTTAGAAACTATTATTATAAATTTGTAACAAATAGCATTTGGGCTGAATGTGAAATATTTGACCAACTTCATTGGCTGAAAAACTGAATAAATGGCTAATGATAATTCATATACTTAGTTAGTTAAAATTTCATTAGATTAATATGACACTGAACACTGTGGAACATTCAAAAAAAAATAAAAGTAAGTATGACGTTATGGACAAAGAAAAGTAAACATATTATAGATTGAATTTCAATGCATTATTAATACTTTAACAAAGATTCATATAATTCTAGGTGAGCACTTGTACTCCAGTTTTAAGTTCTGTTTAGTATCTACAAGTATTAATAATGTTTTTCTTCAGAGCCAAGTTTTGTCTTTAGATCTGAACATGGAGTCTGTAACATGCCAGCAGGTGTCTTATCAATAATCAGTAATGAAGATATGGACCCAGCATAGTCAGGTGGTCAGGGCTCTCAATACGTAATATGAGGGTTACTGGTTTGAATCCCTCTCACACCAAACATGCTTGCCCTTTTATTAGTGAAAACATTATAATGTGACAGTCATTTCCACTATTTGTTAGTAAAAGAGTAGTCCAAGGATTAGCAGTGGGTCATGATGACTAACTGTCTTCTCTCTAGTCTTGCATTATTAAATTTTGGACAACTCGTACAGATAGGCTTTTACACAAAATTCAAAAACAAGCGAAGAAGACAGACATGGATTTTTCAGTTCCAGTGCAAAAACTGATATCTGAAGTGCTTCACTCAGTTGATAACTGATATTAATGGCAACGTAAATGATTTACTAATACTCTTTTTATCCATTGATTATCATCAATGACCTAAAATGCAGAAATAATCCTGAGTTAGATTCATTGAGAATAATTGGTGTTATTAAAGTGAGCTGCAAATTAGCTTATTCAAGTAGTTGAAAAAAATGGAAAACATTTACTGTCCAAGTACACAATCATGTGGTAAATAAGCATGCATGGAGCTACAAGATTTAATGACTAATGTTCAGAAGTCTACCAGATCTAAGAATGAAGTTGTGAATGTGACAAAGTTTTGGAATTGTCTACTGAACAGTGAATTATTCTTAAATGTTACCAGAAAAACTTATGAGAGATTGGTGATCATTGTGGTAGAATTTCAATACCAACCAGGGAAATAATTGCTTTGATAATGAAACCCAAAATATATATGAAGGATTTGAGATTTCAGTTTTCTGATCACATGTCAAACCTCAGTGATGTTACTCTAACATCAGATAGAGCATCATAGCACAATGGGCAGAGAACATGTAGACTTCTGCTCTTAATGCAAGTATTTTCTCATAAGCTATGCTGGTGATACAATATAGATAATGTTGGAAGATATCATAAATGAGAAGAAAACCAAGAACTTAAAAAATTATATTCTTCATAACAAGAAATAACAGAGCAAATATCGAAAAATGTTCTAATAATGCTTGGTTGCGTTGGAAATCATGTTTACACTAAACTTTACAACTTGTGACTAGTGGGAATTGAATGACCTGCTGTATAAAATAACATTTGAGATATTTGATATGAGTAAGATATATTAAAATACTCAACAGTCAGAATTATATAGTATACAATTAAAATGTTTAAGACCAGTAAGTGGATAAACAAAGGAACCTCTTGTTTTGTTATCTTTCAAGTCATCCTCATATAATAACTATTTAATTTTGGAATAAGTTCAGATAAAAAAAAATGTATGTGTGTTTTAAGAATACTATGAAATGTGCTCTATTGGGAAAAAATGTAAGAAATGGTCATATTATTACTGGTTGGTGATTATTAATTTCCTGTAAGTAGAAAGTAGATATATTATGATTAACTGAATGAGTGATATTGAAATGAAGTTAACTTTATATAATTATGGATTTGACTTTCTTTGGTTGGATTATGAGATAAGAAGCAAAACCATTTGGCATTATAACTTGAAATTTTACAGAAAATTAAGTAAATATTATGTAAAACTATTCAAAGCTAAATACATTTAATTGATATTTACTGAAAATGAATCACTGATAAGTATGACAGGTACTTCAGTAGTTTTTGCTGTAAATAAATAAGCAGAATAAATGGAATATATACCACCTCTAAATTATATACATAAAGATTGATATGTAGTGCTGCAATTTGAAGAATGGACTATTGAACCAATAGCTGGCTATAAGACATCTGAAATAAAATTGACCACTACTAATGCTTAAAAATATATTCTGAAATTCCAGCAACCTGTAATTTATATTACAGCAGTAAGTAAAAATATAATTATATATTTATAAACACTTTTAAATATGCCTCAAAATAAATATTTATACAAGGTATGATCAGCTTGTTTTTTTCTTGAAAGACCTCTTGAACTATTCTTTTGACAGTAATATTTCTAACTTCAGTGATAATCCATGGTCTTTTCTGGAACATTTAAAATGAAATTATTAATTTTATATACCTGAAGGTATTATTTTAGGACTGTTATAAGATAACATATGCCATTTTGGACTGGAAACATTGAAAGTATTCTTGAGGTAAAATCTTGGAATTAGATTTGTTGAAACACAAAGTAACTTAAACTTTTCTTTGTCTACTTTGTTCAACATTTACTTTTATGTCTTTATTTCAAGAAGCAAATGCACTAATTAATGAAATGTGTTTGATCTGTCAGTTTTACAATTAGATGTATTGAAGATTTAATGGAAGTGAAATGGATAACTCCCCACCACTGGCACTATCACTTGTTTCTAATTTACAGCACAAAACACAGGACTTATTTTGGAATTGTTATATTGGAATATTTGTAGAAAAATGATACTTGTCAAAACAGGTCATGATAAAAAAAAGTTGCTATTGCTGGTGAAATTAACTTTTTTTGTCTCTGTCACTTTTTATAGTTATTATATAATCTGTTATTGTAATGGAAATTGAAGATACATTTCCATTATTATAGCTTTTCTATTGGTCATTGTCAGAAATGTTTATGGTAAACATTTGATTCTGAAAGTCAACAACATTTATAAGGCAAAGTGAAACTGATTGTTCCCCAAAATACAGGATTGTTGCAATTCTGACATCAGAACCTCAAACTGATTAGCTTTAAATATGGACGTAAGAGTAAAAAATTGTGATAGTGAAAATTGCCAAGTGTTTCTTAGATAAGTACTTGACAACCTTAATGTAGTATACTGATGTGAGTGAAATTTTACGCTAAAGAAAATCAGAAGTCTAGGTGTACAAAATAGTTTTACTGACAGCTGATTGATAATTGTGTATTAATAAGAAAGTAGTGCTAAGAAAACTTAATGTATATTAAATTTCCTTCCAGACTCAGAGTTGCTTATCACAATGTTGTGAAAGTCTGATTAAATTAAACTCAGTAATAAAGATTTAAAGATTTTCTTAGTATGACCAAACTTGAATTAATTTTGATAAAATTTAAATGTTTATTTGAATATGCTTTGGAAAATATAAACCTTAAATGGACACATATATAACACAAAAATATATCTATAACTGAGTCTAGTAACAATCTTGTTAATCTTAAAAAACAAACAAACAGTGTAGATTATTGTATGTGTTATTATTATTCTACATTAACCCTGTCACTATGGGTCACAGATCAAAGGCCGTGTCATTGCATTTGTTGACATGCATCCAAAATTACATTGAACTTCTATTTGATGAATTTGTCAATAAGTTTGGAATCAAATTTTAGATTGTGATTTAAACTTTAATATTATATATGTATTAACTTCTTAATTTAAAAGTAAATATTAAAATAACATGTCTAATTATAGATTTTAGTTTCATCTGGTATGTTGAATGCAGCACTGTTTAAATTAGATGTTTGTGATATAGACTTAGTATTTGAACAAATTAGGGACTCAAATTACTAACATTGAAAAGCTAGAATATAAAATAAGAACCTTTTTGCTGAAATATAGCTTATTTACTGAATCAAAAATGGTGGTTCCATTCAACTCTTTCCATTTTTTGAAATGGCCCCTTATATGCTATTATTACTGTATATGACATGTGAATAACCAATCAACAGCTTAGAATATCCCCAGAGTGGATTTATCAACCATTTTTAACCTTTGAAAATGCTACCACATTTTTTGATCTAAGTTTTCAAGGAGGTGAATTGTGTCTTTTGTCTGTCCAAAGTTTCATATTCTTTAAAATCTAAATACATCTCAGTTACTAAGCTTAACTAGTACGGTTATTTATAATGTTTTTGTTATTCAACTGTATATATGAAAATTTAAAAAATTTTGTTTGATATTCTTCATATGTAAAATTTTAAAAGGCTTAACAATCTATGTTCAGCAACAACCATGTTCAACGGTAGTAATCAGAAGATATAATTGCTTTACTTCTTGACTTATTGTTCCATACATTAAGAAAAATAAATTTAATAATTTGTTTCTAAATAGTAATAATATATATAATAATTGAAATGTGACTGTGTATTACAAAATACCAGTCCACTAAACACAGTTGCAACATGTTGTTAAATTTCAGTTTTATATTATTGGATACATAACATAAGTGCACATACACCATGACAGTGGAAGTTATGTCATGTTAGCTAGGCGTGACTGGAAGGTCACTAGAAAAAAAATATGTGTAATTACATAGCATTATTAGACTTAGACAAAACATTTGTATTTTCACATTATAATATGTAGTTATTCTAGCAAACAAACAAAAACAATTTGTATTTATTTCCTAATTTTTTATGATGCTTACAAGGTTACTTGGGTAACAGACCCCACATAGAGTATAGAAAATAATATAAAATATGAACTCTTACTGAAAACAAAAGTTTTAAATATATTTAGGAGGTTTTAGAGATTATTCAAATAATATTTGAGATTTTTGACACAAAGAATAATTTTTTAAAATCAATCAGTTTATCTTTTGTGTGTGTGTTTGTTTTTCATAATGAAAATGGTTTTAGGGTTTTTGTTTCTGGTAAATTATATGAAAATTTTAACTGTTTACTTGACGAAAATGTGGTCCTATTTGGTATCCATCAGAACAGCCAGATACAGAATACCTATTAAAATCCTAAGAGGTAGTCTTACATTTATTAGTTTATATAAGGTACTTTTACTTTTAAATAATTCTATTTTATATATGCATAAAAATTAATTGTAACTAGTGTAAGTTTTTTGTAGTTTTGTTCACTGAAATGTATCAACATTTTTTACTTTTCTTTTACTTATTTTTAATACATATGATGCTATTGTACAAGTTACTTTTTCCTATTTTGTTTTTTAATGTTTTTGTCAGGATCGAAACACCTTCCATAGATTTGACAAGTTCAATGCTAAGTACAACCCTATTGGAGAGAGCAGTCTTAGAGAAATTTTTCTTAAGACTGATAACTACATCAATGGCAAATACTTTGCATTAATTCTCAAAGTGAGTAAATGAATTAGTAATGATGGTTAAATGAAAATGCTAAAATTACACAAAAAAATTTTTTGAGATATTTTAATTTGGTTTAAAGAAGAGTGTGCATAAACACAAACAGATAACAGTTTAATTCTAAGAATATTTTCCAAAATGTTTGTACATTTAGCTTTCTGAAAGCTATGCTAGAATTAAGGATAGTGGACACATTATTACATGTAAATTTATACTGCCACTGTTTACAGTAATGGTACTTGTATGTAGTAGAAATTTCTAAAAATAATTTTTTTCTGTATTTGTTTAAACAACAGTTATTTTCTAATCTTAGAATAAAATATATTCTTGTGTAACTTTGCATTATTGAAAGGGATAAAAGTTGTCAACTTCTCATTGAATTTCTATGCATACATTATTGTGGACATGAGTACATTTAAGAAAAAGAAAGTAACATGCTCAACCATGAAATTATATTTTAATGTAGAAGCTCTAATGATTTAAAACATTATTAAACTGCATTAGATAAATTTTTGTTAAGACTTTGTTCTGCACAACAGGAAGTTATGTTTGACCTTGAAGAAAGCAAATACCAGAATGCAGAGTTGCGGTTATCTATTTATGGGAGAAAGAGAGATGAATGGGATCGTCTTGCTAAGTGGGCTGTGGATAATGATGTGTATTCTGATAATGTTAGATGGCTGATTCAGATCCCCCGACTTTAGTAAGAGTGAACTTTAGTTTTTGAACCGATCATTTCTGTGAAAAAATGTAAAATATAGTAAAAAATTAGATTGAGTATGTAGTTTATAGTTGTTGTTCTTTTAAGTATGAATTACAAATTCTGGAAACCTGATGTGCATGATTTAAAAGATCTCATATGCATGTTTTGTAAGATCTCACTTGTACACATCAGTGTAGCACATGTAAGTACAGTTAGTCTCTTGTAATGGCTTTTATATAACTATTAACTGCAGAAACTTCAACACACAATGTAAAACAACAGAAAATTATGGATGATGTCTAGTAACTAAAAACTACTAACTATATTAAAAACCTTGTAGATTAATATATAGCTTCTTTGTGTGTCCTTATCTTTATGTACATGCATTTTTTTGTGTGGATGTAAAATCTCGCTGAATAAATCACTTAAGTTATTATTCAGTAGTTTATGTCAAGGCCTAATGTTTTGGCTTCAAATTATGTATCACATAATTAATTATGTCTTTAACGATGTTTTCACAAAAATGTATCCTGGTGTTTAATTAATTTTGTATTATATTGTATCATCATTATTATAGTATCATTTATGAATTACTCGATTCTTTTTAACCAAAAACTTAACATGTATAATTCAGGAAAAAAAACACTTGCCATTTTGAAAAATGTTTTCATTGAAATATTAATTCTGTAAATGGTTTTATAAGCATTTTACTTAAAATGTGTTAATCTGTTATGCTAACATTTCTCAGCTTATGAACACTATATACGTATATTAATGATTTGCAGGTAGATTAATGATATTTATTTTATTTCATGATTTTTTATAAAAATGTCTTACTTTCTCTCCTCCAAGTGACATCTACAAGTCTATTAATCTTGTAGAGAACTTCCAGCAGATTCTGGACAATATTTTTATGCCATTGTTTGAAGCCACTAATGATCCTCAGAGTCACCCTGAGCTTCATGCCTTCCTTCAGTATGTAAGTGAATATCCCAATTACTGCTATAGTAATGATAACATTAAACTATTATAGTCTTTAGGAAATGTTTGTAAACATATAATTCTGTATTGCCTCTCAGTACCATTTTACATGTCATTTATCAGTAATTATACAACTAAGATATCATAGAATAGTTAAAGCAAAAACTATACCTCTATCTTTACACTGTAATAGGAGCCTGATGTGACCAGGTGGTTACAGAGCTTGGCTAGTAGTGTGAGGGTTGCAGGTTTGAATCCCGTTACACTAAACTTGCTCACTTTTTCAATCACAGGGGTGTTATAATGTGATAGTAAATCCCACTATTCATTGGTAAAAGTATAGCCTAAGAGTTTGCAGTGGGTGGTAATGAATAGTTGCCTTCCTTCTAGTCTTAGACTGCTAGATTAGGGATGGCTAGCACATATAGCTCTCATGTAGCTTTGCATGAAATTCAAAAACAAAAGACTGTGGTAGCTTAGTCCACTTGACTGATTTTATAACCACCATAACAAATGTGTGAAATAAATCTAAAACCATTTTTGTCTCTTTTAAAACAGTCTGAGGCTCATAACAGTTTATGGCTGTTTTCATCTAATTTCAATTTTATTGCATCTAATTGTGTTTTACTACATAAAATAACAATAAATCACCAAGTGGTAAATGTGGAGAATTTGTGGAAAACAGTTTTGGGTTACATTATGCAAAAGAATTTATTTTTTGAAGTTTTTTAAATTTAACTCGGTGAGTTTTTAATATAATAAAACCTTTCTAAGCCAGAAACTGCATAAGGCAGAAACTTGTACAAGCTGGAAATATCAAAATTTTGCAGCATAATCTCAAGATTTCTTTTATAAAAGGCCCTGTATGTGGTGGAACCTGTGTGACACAGACAAAAAAACTATCTTTCACCTACCTCATCTGTCAAGTAAGATTGGAACCTGAGTAAGGTGGAAAAATGTTTTTGATTAAATATTAATTTCTTATTATTATTCTATTAATAAAGTGTTTAAATATTAATAAATTATCGAACATTTTGTCACAGTAAGTATTGGTTAAATATATTTTGTTCTTTTTTATGCCGTCATTATTTTTGCTGTTAAGTTAAACAAAAGAATGGAACAAGAAAATAGGAAAATCCTACTTTTCCTAGATAATGCTACTGGTCACCCAAAAGTTCAACTTTCAAATGTTTATTTAGTCTTTCTACTTCCATGTATAGTATCAGTTTTACAGCCACTAGGTAATGGAATTATACGGTGTATAAAATTGAAATACAGAAAATTGATGCTTTAGCATATTATTGTAATCATGGATGACTGTGAGAGAGCATCTGAGATAACCATGAAAATTGACATTTTAGATGCAATTGCATTTTTAAGTCATTCAATCAAATGCGTAAAAGATGAATGTGTAATAAAATGCTCTCAGAACTGTGCATTTATTCTTGATAATGGCAGAAATTGTGGAGAAGTTATTTGTTATGATGATTCTAGTGAAATCCAAGCACTGGTTGAAAAGATTGATGCAGATGATTCTGTGAATGCGGAAAGTTTTGTGAACATTGATAAGAATGTTTAAACAAAAACTGATAAAACTGATTTAAAATCTATAATAGAATTGCAAGTGTGAGAGATTCAGAAGAGGAACAAAATGGAAAAGATAATGAGGAAATAGAATTTATTACATCATTGCAAGTGTTAAGTTACATTAACGCTATCAAATTGTATGCGAATATGAAGGGGGAAAATGAACTTCATGAAAAGGTCATAGAATTGGCTTTCTTTTTTAACAGTATGAGAAAGCCCATTAAAAAACGAAACAGTTGCAATTGGACAGTTTTTTTGAAATCAATTTGATTAATATTTTGTGTACTTATGTAAATTTTGAATATCTATTTTTGTTCTTATTCTACTAATTATAGCATAAAGAGTATAATAACTTTATTCACAAATGTCTTACTTCCCTTGATTCAAGCAGGTGTAATGTTCCACTCAAAAAATATATATAATTAAAGAAAGGCATGTTTGCTATTTGTAAGTTGGAAATTTTACTTGGTCCTGTGCAACTCTGCCTCAGACAGGTTTTACTGTACTTATATTTTGTTTACTTTTGCTAAAAAACTATGTATGAATAAAATAAAAATATACATTAAAAAAAAAAGAATGTATGCCGACTTTCTTCAGGATTGATGCTCTTTTGTTATTGAAAGCCATTCCTCATTAATCCTATATTTTCTCACTAAGTTGATTGTTTAAAAAATAATTCATGTAGCTTTCAAATGTGCATTTTAAAACACAGAAAGGAATTCAAACATTGAAAAATAATGCTCAAAAACTACTATCTATCTTGCTTTCTAACTGATTTTATAAAAGATTAAAAATGTTCATTTCTTGCTGGATCACCAACTTCAATCTTCACTGAATAAAACCTGCTTGAAAAATGGCACCTTTTACCAGAACAAGTGAACATGAAGATTTTTTACTGAGTAGTTCATAAAAATGCTTTCTGGTTGGTTATAAGAGTGCCATTAACAAACAAGTATAAATAAATAAACAAGATGAGTTGGGACTTGTGAAACAAGTTTTTTTGATATCTCAGAAAATAAAGTTGGAAGATTCTTATTTCTAGTTGTCGCTTGTCAATATTTGTAGTTAGAGTATTTAATGTAGGGACATTCAGAAATTCACTTAAAGAAAATACAAATCTAAAATGAAGAATTTGGAGCAGAAAGGTATCACATGACACATAGAAGTGAAATTATAGATTTATTTAAATATTTCCTTTTTAAATTAAGAAAATTAACTTATGTTAAGATGTGTATTTATAAACCAGTTTTAATTTCAGGTTTGTTGATATGCATTGATTTTAAAGCTGTTTCTTTTACTTTTAATCGAAGCACTGTAAAAGTCATGAAAAGTGAAATTTTATCACCATCAATACACACATGATTAATAATTACAGCTAAAGATACATCTTTGCTTTAATTGAATTTTGTTTTGTAACAAAATTTAGAGGAACAAATTTTTTTATAGAGGAAATGATGCAAGATTTTTTAAAACATTAGATTATAACAAAACATTTAGTAAAGTATGTTGTTAAATTTCTGTTCTTGTATGTCACGTAAATCTTTCAAAGCATAATTTATTCAACAGGTAATTGGCTTTGATTCTGTGGATGATGAGTCTAAACCAGAAAACCCTATGTTTGACCAGGATGTTTCCTTGCCAGCAGACTGGAATGACAGTGAAAATCCTCCATATAACTATTATTTGTATTACATGTTTGCTAACATGACTGTTCTCAACCACTTCAGAAAGTTTGTACAATTTTGTGTGTTTCCTAAATGTTCTGATTTTTTTTTCATTATAAACAGTATATTTCATATAAACTTTGGTGTCTTTAGAAATTTAAATATAACTACTAATAATGAAAATGTATATCATTCACCTACAGTTAATAACACTTTATTTTGCATTAGAAAGAAGGAAACTGAATAAATAACTATTAAAAATGTGCTTGTTCAACTGAGCTACATGAAAATTCCCTACAAATGAATGGGATATAATTAAAACTAATTTGTTTTCAAGGTATTTAAATTGTATAATTATTAAGTTGTAAATCTGCTATTTTTTTCAAAGGAACTAATAATTAAAATCTTTGGAATTGACTTGTTTTTACAATAAAAAATAATTATTGAAATATTAATATTTTTTTAAGTAAACATTCAAAAATTTGAATTTTTTATACTTTTGATCACTGAATAATTTAGAGAACGTGGATTCAACACATTTTATCTTCGTCCTCACTGTGGTGAAGCAGGACCAGTTCAACATTTGATAGGTGGATTTCTTCTCAGTGAGAACATATCTCATGGCTTGCTTCTTCGTAAGGTAAAGTATTTTCTGGGTATTTTGTGCACTTGAGTCATCTCATAATTTCTTGCATGACCAGGTGGTTAAGGCACTTGACTCATAATCTGAGAGTCGTGGGTTCGAATCCCTATCACACCAAACATGTTCACCCTTTGAGCTGTAGGGGGTGTTATAATCTGATGGTTATTCTCACTATTTATTGGTAAAAGAACAGCCCCAGAGTTAGCAGTGGGTAGTGATGACCAGCTGCTTTCCTTCTAGTCTCACTGCTAAATTAGGGACAGCTGTTGCAGATAGCCCTCCAGTGGCCTTGTACAAAATTCAAAAACAGAGTAACAACTTTGACCTGGAGTTAGTAGAAGACACAAAGTACCATTTCATTCTTAACTAATTATATTTTCTGTATATTCATTATATTCATGTATGTTTCCTTCTATATCTCTCAATTTCGCAAAGATAAAGTATTTTAATCTTAAAATAGTTGGTAGAAACTTTCTGATCTTAGTACTTAGTTTTTGCATACGAGTAACCACATCTGTTATTTACTTTCACTTTCCAGTAATGCAACAATAATGCTATGTTCAGTGTTCATTAAGGTACAAAATTAGCAAAAGTTGTTAAAATTAAAAAGTAGGAATAAGGATAATAAAAAAACGGTATAGAAACGTATTGAGTCAAAAGCAAAGATTATATTTTCGAACCTAACACTGGTGAATCTAAAAAAAAGAAAAGAAATATAAACACACGAGGCCAGAAATAGTGTGTATGATTTTAAAATCCTTATTTTGACTACATGACTTTAATATTTATCAAATTTAGTGGGATTAAAATAGGGATTTGTAGCTTAAGAAAATTTAGAAACTTTCCAACCTAGTTTATTTTTTGCAGTCCCTAGTTACAGACTTCAAAATATTATGTTTGCACTTTGACATATTTTTTTTACAATTTCTGATCTTTTGAGTTTATTATGTCCATTTATGAAGAATAAACTTTAAGCCAAATATGTGCATTTGTGTTCAGTTGAATGTTGTGTGTTTTTTAACATTTTATCAATACATTTACTTTTATCCCACTCAACCACCACACTGGACTTATTCAAACTAAATAACACGTGTAAACCAAAGAATAAAAACACGTAGTTGTCTGTAACTACAATAAACAGAATGTAAAGTTGTTCTTGAAGGCAAACATTATATCACCACAGATTGAACCATTTCAGCATGGGCTGATTTGATTACCATATGTTTGACTAGGAAGGATGCTTATGCAACAAAAATAAGGTAACTGTGTGTTACTCACCAAAACTGGTAACCTTTTGTTAAACTTAATAAGTATCTTGTACACAAAGAATGACATCATTTTAATTGTCTTTCTAATGAAGATGTTATTTACCTACAGAAGTTATATGCACTCAAGTTGATTAAACTATAAAAAATACTTTTCTTTATCTTTTGCATAACTTCTAGAACCTCCTAAATTAATATTGGAAGTTTTTTTTAAGGTAAATGTTTATTGTTTCTTTCATTTTCTCTACTCTATCACTAACCCTAGTTATTATCAACATGCAATAAAATGATTAAAACTACTAAATAAGAAAAAAAAATACCTTTTAATTTTTTGTGGAATATTTTTAAATATTTTTCTTTTGTTGAATTGATAATTTCAGGTCTTTTCCTTTCCACATATAGTTAATTTTTTATGTTTTAATGTCCAACTTATTTTTCATTGAGACACAAGTAAGCAGTGCCTTTGAGGCATATTACAGTTTCTGTGGAAGACAAGCACAATCTTTTGGCAAAACTTTTGTTCATTGTCTTAAGAATGGATGCAAAGTATGATTAATATTTTAAAAAGTTTAATCTTTTTAACTATGCATTTTAAAAGTAAATAATACATAATTAACTATAATATAATAGTGAGACCTAAATACAGTTTAATCTGTATATCTAAGTATAACATATTTATGTAAGAAACAACTGTAAGTGCTGTCGTCAATCAAGGAGACAAGAGTAATTTACTTAGCTCCATGTAAGCCATGGTGAAGAGTGGAAACCAGTTTCTAAATAACTAATGTTTGGTTAGAGTTTAAACTGAGGTCTTTTAAATGGCTGCACCCATAGCTATGTAACTTATCTACAAGTGGACTATAAAACTGAAACAAATCTGTTGATGGTGGGCAAGAACTATGAGTCAAAAGGTTATACTTCTAATCAACTACAATTGTATTATTAAAGAAACAGAGAGCCAGAGTAGAGTATTTTTATAGTTTGTTGGTCATATGAAAATAAGTCTGAAGTTTTAATTAGTTTTAAAGGTTTATTTTGAAATAAAGGACTTAAAACTTAAATAAAATTAAATTTCAAATTATAGCATACATTATGGTATTAATTGCATTCGCATATGTAAATAGTAAAAGTGTTTAATTAGCTTTTAAATTTAACACTGACTTGGGCAGAGAAGGATTTAAAGAGGCACCTGTTACAAAACAGATAATCACCAGTTTCTATCAAAGTGTAATGAAACAACAGACAAACAGCAAAATAAGAATCTCCTCGTAACAGAATAATACTTCTAAGATAATACAATACAGATTTATGCATTCTGTAACATGTTGACTTTGTTGGATCTACCTGACTAATATGTATGTTCTTCAACAACCTGTTTGTTAGAACACGACAGCACAAATAATGACTACAAAATAGAGAACAGTGACACATGAGCATAAGTTATTGACAACATTTACCTGGGAAATTTACTGTTAAAAATTTTCTGAAACACTGTTTCAGAAATTCTTACAGAGATAGCTACGTTAAGTAATGATATGTTATGAACAGCAAAATGAGAAACCTTTCATGTGACACTTTTCAAATAGAGTGTACTAGTAAAACACTGGATGTTTTGATGGAAGAAAATGAAGGACTCAGAAAATTTTGTACCACAAAAAGAAGTAATAAGATTGAATTAAGTATTTTAAGATATTCAGACATTCAGATGTAGTTAAACTAGTTTAAACCCTATCTTATGTACAATGTACTATTATAAGAGTTCTAATGATATTTCTCTGATTTGCTGCCCCACACTATACTGATAAGTTTTGAGTTGGTAAAACTGCAGTCCATAACAAAGGGTATAGCCAATCAAAGAATGCATTGGGCCTCTATGTCACAGATTCTGTTTTCAGTTTCATCTGTGGTGAAATGTAAAAAAATTCTTAAAAATTTTGAGAATTTGTGTAGAATCCAACTGAAGAATCTGTAATATGAGACATCAAGAAGTCCCCGAAGTCTTATAGTTGTTGTACACTTAATATTCGACTGGCTTAGAAAACACTATTTTGAAGAATTACAATGCCCAACTTTTCTCTGCATTATTTCAAGTATATTTAAACAATTAGTACATACACCTGAAAGTGAACTTGTTTATAATGGATCTCACTGGTCACTTTCAAGAATACAACAGCAAATAAAGATCAAAATAATTGTAATTTTTGAAGATCTTTAAAGAGTGCAGAAACATATTTGAAACTATGTTTTGTGAGTTTAATTCCAGACAATTGATGGAATTACTGGCAAAAACTAATGTGTTTTTTTTTTTATTAATGGTATTAGAAATAATGTATAAAATAAAGAACTTTATGAAGAATTGGTAGTCTTTGTACAGCAAGTTTAGTAGCTCATTCAAACTTCCTTTTTTTAATATTTTCTGTTGGACATCATTGTTTGTTATAGTTCTAATGCAGGTGTAATGATCATATGCAAGATGGAGTTCTTTGATCAGATCAAATGACTGTTAAAGGTGTTTAAAACTGTTTGTAGATATTTGTGTAAATACTAAATTTACATTTTTATTGATCAAAACCCAGAATTACTTTGTCTTAGTATAAGTATTTTAATGTTGATTTTTTAATTCAAATAAAATATTGGTAGTTATTGTGGTCTCTCATCTGTTTGATATTTCACTGAATCAGTCATAGTTACCTTTCAGTATAAAAGTTTTTCTCTTTTATTAATATCTTATTTCTTTTTAATACATTTTTACCATCACAAGATAGTAAAATTAAATATTTTGCACTTTTTTTTCCAAACAAGTTACTGCTATTAGCAACTCCATAGTGTAACTGATTTGGTGTCTTTAAGTTTAAAATTTTATACTATAGGTAGATATATTGGCTTTCTATGTATATTTATAGTGCAGTTATGAAGCATTATTAAACAGTTGCAGTTTATTTTTATTGTAGTGAACCACTTATACTGAATTATGATTTCTTTAGAAATATTTGAAATAGCTGTCTAACAGTTTCCTATCTTGTATTTTATCAGTTTACTTCATGATAGTATATCTTTCCTGTTAAGTATTTTCATAGGTTCTCTTATGATGCTGTCTAAAAGTTGTTTTCAAAAAGATGGGTTGTTTAATTCAGGTTTTTGAAAACGTTTCTTGAAGAGTGATACTTATGTTATTTTAAATTCATATTTATTCCACTACTTATTTATGATATGATAGTCATCAGACATACTTGGTATGAATAGCTAGATGTTTAGTTGTAATTTATTACTTCTTGTTTTGTATGTTTTACAGTGTATGAACCATTTTTTTTTCAGGTACCTGTTTTACAGTACCTATACTACTTAGTTCAGATTGGAATTGCTATGTCTCCTCTAAGCAACAACTCACTGTTCTTGAATTATCATCGTAACCCTCTTCCTGAGTACCTCAGTCGAGGCCTTTGTGTATCTGTGTCTTCAGATGACCCTCTGCAGTTCCACTTCACCAAGGTATTGTCTTTGTTATAGTTTTTTATTAAGATATTTGAATGATCTCTCTGTTCTCATTATTAGTAAGCTGTTGCTGTTTTAGTGGCTTGATGTACAGTTAGATTAATGTCAAAATCGGGTTTATCGAAGAAAATGTAATTATTATTTGACTTGAATTAAGATATTAAATGATAATACAAACTGTCATGATAGTATTAATAGGGATTATTGAAGAAATGTCATCGTATTTGTTGTGTAAGCCATTTGTTGTATATTTCCTGTTTTATGAATTTTTTTTTATTTGTTCGAAAATGCTTATTTAATCAGAAGTACTGTTTTATATTTTAAGGAACCACTGATGGAAGAGTATAGCATTGCAGCACAAGTGTGGAAGATGAGTAGTTGTGATATGTGTGAACTAGCTCGTAATAGTGTGCTTATGAGCGGATTTCCACACAAGGTTTACTTTTATTTATGTTTTATTAAAATTCATTCAAAGGCATTAATTCATAATTTTGTAACTTTGTAAATGATGATAGCAAAAACATTTTACTGTAGTGTTTGACTCCTGTAGCTATGTTTTCTCTTAACTAACTACAAAGTGTTCTGTATTTAAATATCTAAAATCTAAACAAGTCTTACCACCACATGTATTGTCCAAATATATATTCTAATTTCATCATTTATTTAATAATTTACTGCACAGAAGCATTTGTTTTAATAGCTGCAATTTTTAGAACCTTGATCCAAAATCTGTAAGGCCTGGCATGACCAGGTAGTTAAGGTACTTGACTCGTAATTCGAGGGTCGCAGGTTCAAATCCCTGTCATACCAAACATGCTTGCCTTTTCAGCTGTGGGGGCATTATAATGTGACTGTTAGTTCCACTATTCATTAGTAAAAGAGTAGTCTAAGAGTTGGCGGTGGGTGGTGATGACTAGTTGCCTTTCCCTCTAGTCATACACTACTAAATTAAGGACAGCTTGTGCAGATAGCCCTTGTGTAGCTTTGCACAAAATTCAAAAAACAAACCAATATCTGTATGTAATGTTAAGTGTAATTAGTGTATTTATTAGTTCAAGATTAATAATTTCATAGAACAATCAAGAACACATCACAATTTCTTTTTCTCACAGCCAAAATTAATATGACTATTATTTTTCATTCTTTTGTTTCAAGTGTAATAAATTAAAAAGGTGTAGCATAAATTTCAAAATACTGTGCATTAACTTTTGTCATAAGAAATGTAATCAAGAAAAGTGGAATTAAAAAGAAATTAATTAACAGGGTCAATTGCAGTAAGAATAATATCACATTCTCGTTAGCTCTTACAAGTTGAAAAGATAATCCAGTCAAATCATTATTCTTAAGAACCATGGGCAATGACTATAATAATCTGTATATTAGTTATGTATATTGTTTTGAGAAATTATGCTTACCACCTACAAACGTTCTTGATTTGAGTTTCAAAAAATCAGGTTTGTTACACCTCTTAGTAAACACTAATAATAATTTTCCACTTTCCTCAAAATTTAGAATATTTTTGTTTAATACATTACTGAGTTCCATACTGCTCCTAATGTAAAGAAAATAGTTTTATTTTTATAGTTAATCTTTACGTTATAGTTTCACACTTTACAAAAACCTCCAAATGTATTGTCTATTATTTCTACAATAAAATCAGTTGTGACTGAAAGATATATTATTTATTCATTGCTGTTTTACTCTGTAATAAACTGTATAAGAAAGTACCAATTTAGATTAATTTAATATAAAATATTCTTTGTTTCTCACTAGGTGAAACAGTACTGGCTGGGTCCAAACTATACTCGAGAGGGAGTTCCAGGAAACGATTTGAGCCGTACCAATCTCCCTGATATAAGAGTTGCCTATCGTTATGAAACCCTTGTAGAAGAACTTTCTACAATTTTTCGTGTTGTCCAGCATAGCTAACTGACTAGAAGAAACATTAAGATGGTTGCAAACACTTATTGTTCATTAGAACATACTGAGCTATTTAAAATTATTTTGGACTTGACTGTAGACATTTGTACCTAAGTGTTGTTTTTAGTTTTGATAATTAGTAACTGTAATATTTCTGTGCACATTAGTAGGAATTACTATTTCATGGTTCTAATAGGAAAAAATAATGACATTTTACTAATGCTTGAATTTAACACATTTATTATTATGTAAATGTTGATATTTCACTAGGCAGTACCGAGTAAAAGAAATGTGAACTACTGGCAATATACATTAGAGGGTATTGTGTACAGAAATATATTGTAATATGTTTTTAATGCTATGCATATTTCTGATTATTTCAATAATAATCGAACTTCAGCCCACTGAATTTTAAAAAAATTAATTCAAGAAAGCATGATATTAAAAATAGACATTTTGTTAGATATTTGCATTTTTGTATAGTCAAGATGTTTTAGCTGAGGTTTTTTTGGTGTCTATAAATTACCTCAGTCATAATACATGAGTGAAATTTTTATTTCAGTCATGAAGATAGTTTTCACTAAATTGACAGTGTAATCTGAATTATAGTGTATAATATTTTGCTTAACACTTGGTAATTATGTGCCAACATATATAGAAGGTTAAATTAATATTTAAATTAACTAAAAATAATTTCAGATCCTTTAAAAAAGTGAAGGGTTTTTTTTTTTGAGGTGAAAACACATTTCATCTTGAAGTCAGTTAAAAATTGGTCTTCACAAAGTATTAAAATATTAACCATTTAGAAGTAGTTACAGAAAGCTCATGTTAGGAAGTTATGAATGGCATTACTTATGTATTCTAAGTTGTATGACAGTTTAAGAAAACTTAAATTTGTATGTGGATTACTGATTGTGAGCTTTATCATGAAAGGTTCAACAGTGTAAAGAGGAGTGAACATCATACAAAACATGTAGATTTCCAACTTACTGCTATTGCTAGTGAATTACCTGTGAAATTTGTGAGAAACAAAAGCCATGCAAAAAAAACCCTTCACATTTTGTATTTAGTTTCCATTCTCACTAGTTATCAACTTTTAAGAAGTAGGCTGTATAACCTATCTTGGGTGTCTTAGATCTAAATTTGAAAATTACGTAAATTTGATTTATAGTTCTTTGGAATAGCATGTTACACCTTAGTACAAAGTTTAAAGTGAATCAGTTGAATTGCATGCAAAAACTATTTCACTCCAAATTTTTGAAGCTACACCCTGTCATTCATGAACCTTCATTTATCTGCTGGAGGGGAGGAGTCAATGGCCTAGGTGCAAACTTCTGTCATTTTGTCAAAAAAATGTGATTAGAGTTCAAAAATTAAGTAAATATAAATACGTTCATAGGTCTAATTGAGGATTGCTGTATTCAAAGATATAGACTAATGGTTTTATCAGTGTTTAGTTTTATTGGTTATCTAACAGAAAATCTTAATACCAATTTCCCTTCTTAATACAAAAATGTTTCATATCTTTTTTTTACAGATGCCATGCACATGTTAGGTCTGTGCTTAATATGTAGTACATTAGTATTTTGAAGCATTAAGATTTCTGTGATTCTCTGCATGACTGTAAACTGAAGTAAATCCTCTGCATATATATATAATTTATGAATCCATATTCCTCCAAATCCACAATGTGAAAATTACGCATTCTGTGAGTCAAAACAACTCTTCCATATGGAAGTAAACTTTTCAGATAACTCTAAGTACACCTAAACACTTGTAATTAAATTAATTGTTAGTTGTAACTTTTGTACAAAATTTTTACAGTTGTAATCTGCCTGTAAATTAAACATGGAAAGAGTTAAGAATTAACTAGTAGCTGGCATTACACATGATGGAGCTGAAGTTCATAGCTTTAATTATTACATATTTGTTTGAGCATGGAGTTAGTACTTTGCATTGCAATCATATTTAAGTAATACAGAGGTAAATATCTACGTTTTAAAAAAAGATAACTATTTCAGATAATTAGTTTTGTCCAATACTATGATTATAAGTGATAGCTCAGTTTTCATATCTATAGTGTGTGTATAATAGAAATTTCAACCTTGCCTTTGTATTGCAACTGGAGGTGTAAATTTCAGAGAAGAAAGGGTTAGAATGATTGGTGTGTATTTGTCCAATCAATTAGAAAGATTAATTTCAAATAATATTTGAATTCATCAGTAACTGTGTTACACTTTGACTACAACTATTCATACAATCTTATGTAGAATAGTGGATGGAATTTTTGAAGTGGGTGTTGTTTCTTTGTTATTAATATTCTACAAGATAAAACACAAGATATCACTGAATATGATCAAAGTTAATAGTGATGCCCTTAATTAGTACATCACTATAATTCAAGGTTTTAAGTTCACACAAGATAAAACAGTGTAAATAAGAAAAGTTTACGTGTATTTGAAGTGTAAACTACTCTTCCAAAAATTAATGGCATCCATGTTAGAAGTACTTGTATTTTTTTTATTTGTCAGAAGTTTAAATTTAATGTCTGAAAAAAAAAAATGAATTAATGAATAACAAATAACTTGTAATAAGATGGTGTGGAAATCTCTTCTCCTTTCAATATGAGGAAAAAGAAACCACTGAAACCAAAAATATATTACTTCATATTTGTTGAATGAGAAGATAACAATGGAATGTTTTATTATTATCACTTTTACATATTGAATATTTCAGTTGCATTTAGTTATCTGCTTGCATCTAATATACAAGTAATTTTAGATCAAACTACCCTTGGTCTTGATTTTTCACCAGATCTTAAAGGCTTGACATCTCATTTCTCAATGTGTTACAAAAAGTTATTTTGCATTACTATTCCCATGTAGCTACTAATTTATGTTAAAAATACATTTCTTTGGCAAGTGTGAGAAAGATAGTGGAACTAGGGTTAATTGACCTATACACATGTGCGAGTAGAGCCAAGTCAGACACAGGAAATACTGCTGAAAATACAAAAACGTTTTCACACAGGAATGTTAAACTGTTTGTTATATGTAGTTGGCAAGCATTTTTCTACAAATGGTATTCTTTACTTAACATTTTTTATGTTAAAGTATTTTTTGTTTACATATCTATATATATTTGTTATTTCTATTTAAAGTATTTGTTTGATATGCAATATTGTGAGCTTTCTTTGCACTTTTACACAAAACTTTTAAAACTTTTTTCACATTTTATTTCTGATTATCAGTATCTTCTAAAGGTCTTTTAAAAGATTTTTTTGCTTAGACAACACAACTTGAAATTAATAAGTTATAAAACTTATAGAATATTTAAATTATTGGAAGGTAATGAAAGCTACTTGAAATATTTTCTACAACATAAATCTCATTCATAAAAAAGATTGGAGTTCCTTTATTTTGTTTTGTGGTTACTTCTTATTTAATATAAGTTTATATATGTGTATGATGCTGATTAAGTAAAAATGAAAATTTTGTACAAGAGTTTAGGTTATTCTTCCTGGTACAAAATATTTGTGTCAACCATTTTCAATCAGCATATAAGAAAGGAAAAAATTATCTCTAGAATCTATAATAGTAGAAAATCTAATATATTGAACTGCATTTGATGAAAGTTACTTCATAGTAAAAAAATAAAGTTTACCATATTTAAATTTGAGGACCAGTTTCTGTGGTGTTTGTCTATAAATACAAATTTACAACACTGTAATGAAGTTTTAATACTTGTAGACTTCATATTAGTATAGATTTGCAGTTGTTTTTATTGATAATAAAGTAACATATAACATTTTGTCCAAATAAGTAACATTATTTATTTTTTTAGTTCTATTATCAAATTGTAGATAAAGAAATCCAAGTATAGCCTTACAAAACAACAATACAGCATCATATGTAAGAACAAGACTCAAGATTGAGTTTCTCTGCCATTATCTTTATGAGAAATAACTCCCCTGATAATCATGTCTGGAATCTCAACTGCAAGCCAAGGTCCCAACTACAAGACAAAAAGCATTATCACACTAAATAAAATACATGGTTGATCATTAAAAGTTTCTGGCCTCAATATAGGCTCTTGCAAGCTCATACTAAAAAATAAAGAATGTGTCTGCATTATAATTAATAGAATATAAACTGGTATTTCATAAGTCAAAGTAATTTTTATAGTAAATCACCCATCACACAATTCTTATTTAATAAAACCAGTAAATCGAACATTCTAAACAGAATCCAAGAAGAATCAGTGTGACCCCTCAATGGTCTTAACAGTTTGAAATATTTATTGTAAAAACCTAGTGCTGCTACTTATGTATAATAACTTAATAAAACAAAGCTTTTCCACTAAGTTTGAAAGTTAATGAGGCAGATAAAATTTTGTCACTATCGTGTCACCTTTGAAAAAGACATGCAAAAATAATTTAACATTTTCTAAAAGAGTGATTTCTCTTTTGCAGCATAAAATTGATGGATGATCACATTTAATATTTTCCAGTACTTTTAAAATAATATCAAAAGCTAAATTACTTGTAGTAATTGATCATCAGTGACTTAGAAGTGGAAATAAACATGTTTTGTGTGAACTTAAAATTTAAATCCACATTGTTTGTTTCTTCTGGTAATGCATAAAAAGTGGAAGTTACCAAATATCTATCATAATTAGGAACTAGGATAATGGTTTAACCCAGTAAATGGATAATCTCTCTGTTGCCAAAAAAAATTCTTTGCCCAAGATACATATTTTAGACATTAATACAAACACTACTTTTCTCTGCAATTTAATATTTACAATGCTAAAAGGTGAGCTAGTCAAATAATGTGTAATGTTGAATTTTGTAATGCCCACAGAAACTTTCTTCACCAATAGTGTATATGCATGTTTATTGGCTATGAGTCAAATACTGGAAATCTAAAATTCATTGCAGAATTATACCACTTTAGACCACAGTATTCCAAATGTTCTACCAACCTTCTGTGTTGTTTGCTTATAGCAAGGATATTATTGAATAAACAAAAACATTTTTAATTTAAACAAATTTCAAAGTGCTGGGTCACTTTCTATTATATGATGGCAACCTCATGCTTAAGATATGAAAAGGCCTATGTATAAATAGAGCTAACTTGTTCATCTATATTTTAAAATTACATGTAATTTTGTAAACTTCTTTATATCACAAAGGTGTATAAATAGAGCTAACTTGTTCATCTATATTTTAAAATTACATGTAATTTTGTAAACTTCTTTATATCACAAAGGTTAGCAACCATACATGTACTATTTAAATAGCATAAATTAAAACACCTTAGCCAAAATTATTAAAACATTTCTGTGAAAACTAAGTACAGCAAGCTAGACCAAAAACATACAACTTTAGAATATAAGAAAATTTTCATTATTTCTACCAACACATTTCAAGAATCATAGCTGATGTCTCACAAGTAAAGAAAGCTTAAATAAAGTTTAAAATATTGTATCTCACAATAGGTCTTTCCAAACTTCATTTTAAGCTACAGAAATATTGATAAACAAAATATGTCAATACCCGACTTATAAAAACCTAATACTAGGATTTAAAAAGTAACCTTATATTGCTCAAATGTTGAATTTGAAGTACTTGAGTGATAAAAGTTGACTGTGAAACAAGAGTGATGCATGAGTAATTTAGCAACTAATGGTAAAAAATAGTAAAAACCCAACTCATCAACATGGTTTTCACATTATATGTGTGTATATTTTGTTATATGCATGGCATAAGCTAAGAAATTTTAACATATAAACTAATTACTAGCTCTTCAACTGTACTTACTCCAAGTGCCATGGCATGTGCTATGCCAAATTTTGGAACATTTCGACCCCATAGGGGCTTAAAATGGTCAGTCAAACAAATCTTTCCTCCTCTGAAGAATAAAAACAAACAAACTTAAGAAATGAATATAGGTTATTAGTTTTAATGACAACTGCAACATCTGTATCCAATACCTATCACATAATAATGCCATCTTGACAACGGTCTTCAAAAAATATTTATTCTTCATTGGTTAAATGTACATTCAAGCATTTATAAAACATATTTCTTAAGTTATGGAATTAAAACAACTTGCTAGCATAAGAGAGGTGTTAAATAACAACAAAATATTTATTCTTTGATGCAAATAAAAATATTTGAATAAATCAGAATGTATATCATTTGTGAAAAGAAAACCTAAACTACACTTTATAATTACAACTAGCTGTTTCAAAATTTTGACACACAGATTATTAATCTTCTTTTACATAACAAACAGCAAACTTACCTAAGGAAGAAACTTGACTACTACTTGTCCATTTACTAATTTTTGTCTTCATAACATCAAAACAACTTAGAAAAATATATTCTCCTTCATGAGATACCAAGTATAGCTAACCAGTACACCGGTGTACAATAAGGCTTGTCAAATATAATTATTGTAGTTTATAATTGAAATATAAATCTAAAACAAGAAAACTTGTACCTATACATCTTTGCAGTTTTCCCATCTAATTCAGGAATGGCTATCTCTGGAGCTGTAGTGGGATATGTCACTGGAATCTACAAGTAAAACACACAATACATTATAAATCTGCTTCAGTGTGATGATTTCGAACATAGTACCTGTTTGACTCCTTCAATTACGTTTTAGTTTTCTGACATTAGTTTGATAGATAACATTCCCTGTTCACTTATTAGTAACATCTCAACGTGATTTGATTAGTAATACATATTACACCCAAATAAAACTGAATGTAACTAATCACATCGGTCTATTTATTAATATACGCTTCACTGATCTAAGAATTATACACCACAAAATTTATTACATTAGCATATGGTTTTGTTTAGTGTAATACCTATCATTCTTATATTACACGTATTTCAGACAATCAGCTAGAAAAGGAGAAAAAGGTAAGATGTTACAAATTCTTCCAGGTAATTTATACTTCATAAAATGAAAATGTATGTATAGAAAAATTATACTCTGAATAAAGCAGTGTGAAATATAAATAATGACTGTTCAACATTATCCTATGAAAAATGTTAAAAATTAAAAAATTGAACTTTTCTTTCTGTTTTCCCATTCCATCATCTTTAAATGATGTATCCATAGGTTTGGTTTTAAAATATGTACATACAGCAGAATTATATAAGTAAAATTTTACTTACATCAAATTCGATTGCAAACTCATACTTCAGCAATTCATGAATATACCAACACTTGCCAAACCACCTGGTGCCATCTTTGTTGGATTCCAGTCTGAACCAATCATTGTCTGCCTCTTTGTTGTTTTGTACATACTGAAATACATTTTAAAACTTAAATAACAAAATTAATATATAGAAACTAATATGATTTATTTCACCAGGGTTTATTTAAAATGAAAAGAACACTACAGTTTCATCCAACTGTTACTACATAAACTGTTTTTTATGAAGTTTGTTCTGAAAGTAATTAAGTACAGCAAAAGTTACCTAAATTGCTTCTTACATTTATAGCTGAATAATTAGTGGAATTCAGTAATCAATTAATTGTCATTACATTCAACTAACTATTGTTCTTATGGGATACCTTAGAAACCCCCTACAAAAATCTATTATTTTCATAAGATGGATAACGAAAATTATAATATTTCCTTTGTGTTTGTTTTTTTGTTGTTAAACTACCATGTTCTGCCAGCCACAGGTAGTTAAACTCAATATTTATTATTTTGATTACTTGGATAGTTGGAATAATTGAAAATAGTAATAATCTGAAACACTAGCTGGTTATTTTCATAACATTAATTGATTTAATTATAATTTTGACTAATCTAGTACCATAAATTAAATTAAATTAATCAATGTTTTTCACACATACAGGAGATTAGTTACACTGATTAATTTAATTTAATCTAATTTACTACCTAGTGCTACTTACGTTATCATGGTTCCCTATTGTGAATACTAAAGAGGGTATATTTGTTAGGAATATAAGTTTTAAACAGTTATACAGAAATTTCAGAAGAAATGTTATGTACAGCAAAAAATTAATTATATTTTAAGTAAGTTTGACAACATTTATAATAACCAATAAAACATGAATTTTACTTAAGAACTGTTTTATATCATGAACATCATCATGTGCATGGTATAAAAACAGAGAATAATGAATAGTTTTTCTTATTTTCTAGATGATCTCAAGGTGGCAAAAATGACTGACATGGCTTATTGTGTGCTAAAAAGAGAAGGCAAAAGATATGATGGCCTGTCCTTGGTACTAAAATGCCTAGTTACAGCTCTGTATTCTATTTAATTTATAAATAAAACAATTTTATGAAAATAACTTTTGAGTTATTAAATAATGTGGGATGTGTGGAATAGTGTTAATCACTGGTACTTGACTATAATAACGGATAAGTGTGTGCATATTATAACTAATAAGAAAAGTAATGACAAAAATACGTGTTAATAATCAAAAGTGTGAAACTACACGATACAAGCTAACGAGTAACATTAACACTACCATACTATTTTCTATGCAAAAACGGCTCGTTTGAGTTGAGAAAATTCTCAACAAGTTGGTTTCTCGACATCACTGACTACCATACTACAACATATATAATGACCTACCTTTAATATTTGGACTAGTACCACTTTTATATAACGCTAAAAGAAGCGCAGCTGCAAAACAGATGAACACTGATAATTTTTTGAAAATGTATACCATAAAAATGAAATTTTTCATAATACATTTCAATACCTATTACTTAAACGAACATTAACATAATGTTCCGGGAGTGAGATACGACTCAGAAGTTATTTAGTTTCATTGTCATACACTTACTGTATGCATTCTATTTGTAGATCAAAAACATAGTAATACTTGTAATTGCTGCACTGCCACGGTGACAGTTCTGCCTACGAGTTCCAGTTAACGCACTCATAACGACTGCGTTTATAAACATAACTCAGTACCATAAGTTAAGCCTAAGTTTACACTAGAACGCAGTAAAAGGTCATGCTGTCTTACATGATGATTAAATACGTGTAGCAAATTTTACCTTTATAAGCGACTGATACTCTTCTTTAAGACGTGTAGGCCACAGATCTTTGTCCCTTGGACCAGCTTTAGTTTTGAGTAATGGAATGTTACTAAGAGTTTTCTTCGTTACCTCGTCTACCATATTGTTATTACAACTATAAAACACACATGAGGGAAAAAACGTGCTTTTACTATTAGTCTATCTTCAACATGATTTACTTTCATTGATAAAATGTGATAAACTAGAGACCAAAACAATATTTGTAACTTGGTCCAAATAAAACAAATCGTGAAAGGTAAGTTTCAAATATCTTTATGTTAAATATGTGAATATTATTACAGGTTTGTTTTCCGTTCTGTATTATATCACCTTTTACTTCAATAGCTTTGCATGATTTGGGCTGTCTGAGTGGTACTTTTAATAGGACGAACTATCTAAATATTCTTCTTTTACCGGCCGTGATTAATAATCAGTTTGGCTCTGATTATTGAAAGTTATAAGTCAGTAAGTAAAAAAATCAAGTTTAGAAATCTCGTTTCCTTCCAACTGAATTTAGTGATCTTCAAACTATCATATTATTGAAACGGAAAAATATAAAAAGAATAATAAGAGCTCTTAAAAATTCTCTAGCTCCCCGCTAGTACAGCCCCCCAGTGGGTCAGCGGTATGTTTGCGGACTTACACGCTAAAATCCGGGTTTCGATTCCCGTGGTGGGCAGAGCACAGATAGCCCATTGTGTAGCTTTGTGCTTAATTCAAAAACAACAACAACAACCCGCTAGTACAGAGGAAAGTCGAGGTGGGATGAATAAAGAGAGAGAGAGAGAAAAAAAGAAAAAAGACGCACTTACAACGCTACAATGAGGGGTTCGATTCCTTTCGGGGGGCTCAGCAGTTACCTTGATGTGGCTTTGTTATAAGAAAAAAACACATACACACAACGAAATTCAGTGATAGTACTGTATAATGTAGTACATAAAATATTATACACTAGTATAGAGGTGCTTCTCAAAAAATCCTACCCTCAGGTACAGTAACGTAGGAATGGAGGAGTAGTTGCTTTGTGCAATTAGAGGTAGGCGCACTTCGAGTTAAGCAAACACACTTCTTTTCCACACCGATGTTTATGTCCATCTTCAATAGCAGTCTGTTTTATACTAGATAGCACATTTCTTAAGTCTGCCAAATTCAAGTAACGGTTTTAACCCTGTATGCGAATCTTACTGTTTATATACAACGCCTCTTAAAAAGGCGTTGCAAAATAATTTCTTTTCCACTTCCTTTTTTGAATAAAACTATACTTACTGGTTATGTTGTTTTTTGTTTTTTTTCAAACAACCCTGAACAAAAGCCTTGAGTGCCACTGACTAGTTGTTCTTCTTCTACCTGTTTGTTTTATCCGAAACTGATTTTCAGCGTTATAAGTTTTTGGTCTTGCTGATGTTAGCTCTTGTGTTTTTTACGAATTAATTCTAAACAAACGAACAAACGAGTAATCTGAAAACGCATAACCTAATTTTCTGTCTTTAAGTTTAATGTTCGTTTGCCTATGTTGATTAATTTTATTGTTTAATTTAGCCATTCTCATAAAACGACGTATAAACGACTTACTTTCAAGAACAAAGGCCTGGCATGGCCGAGCGCGTTAAGGCGGGTTCGCGCCCGAGTCGCGCTAAACATGCTCGCCCTCCTAGCCGTGGGGGTGTATAATGTGACGGTCAATCCCACTATTCGTTGGTAAAAGAGTAGCCCAAGAGTTGGCGGTGGGTGGTGATGACTAGCTGCCTTCCCTCTAGTCTTACACTGCAAAATTAGGGACGGCTAGCACAGATAGCCCTCGAGTAGCTTTGTGCGAATTTCCAAAAAACAAACAACTTCAAGAACAGGCCTACGAAAGAAGCATTAACACAGTGAAGGTTGGTTTGTTTTGAATTTCGCGCAAAGCTACACGAGGGCTCTCTGTGGTGTAAGACTAGAGGGAAGGCAGCTAGTCGTTACCACCCACCGACAACTCTTGGGCTATTCTTTTATCAAAGAATAATGGGATTGACCGTCACATTATAACGCCCCCACGGCTGAAAGGGCAAGCATGTTTGGTGTGACGGGGATTCGAACTCGTGACTCTCAAATTACGAGTCGAGGGACTTAACCACCTTGTCATGCCAGACAGTGAAAGAACAAAGAATGTAATCATGAGTGAAGTACGTATTGATATAAATTTGTATCATTATCGCATATTGGAAAATAGATGTTTATTGTTGACCAAAACCTCAAATTATTAATTTTCCCAACTCCACAATGATGTTTACGAGTAAGGTAACTATATCTAGATGCGCCGACACTTATTTACCTCTCCAATCCTCACACTTGTAATTTAGGCAACAAAAACATTTTTGCTTTCTTGTTATTCTGTATTTTGATTTACTTTTACTATATATTTCGGTTTCCTTCTTATTCTGTTTTTAAGCTTATGTTTTATCACTGAATTTGTTTTTGTTGTATCTCAGCCTGAAATTGTTAAACACCGTCAGTTGTTCGTTATTTTTTTCCCCCGAGTGTCTAAAGAACAAAGCAGGGAACAATTCTGGAAACAAAAGGTGGAGGAGAAGAGTGAAGCAAGGATCTAGAGTTAGCTGTTCAAGGCATTTGTCGAAAAACGTTAACAAAGACAAAGAGTACAAAAATCCAGAACTTTCTGAACAAGAAAATAACGAAGCCCAGTACTTTAGTCATGCTCAGGAAAGTGATTCTTCTGACCTCATCTGTGAAAATGAGAAAGATGACATTAAAGTTGAGAGCACCCCTTTCTCTCCATTCTTGGTCTTCAATGACATGGGGTACCTTCAGTTGGATAATGTAACACTCTGTCTAAGTATCAACAACGGCTTTCAGATGGAACTGTTCGCCAGAGGTCCTCTACCATTTCAGCATATGGATGGGTCCTTCCCCTCTGAAAAGGGACGTGGCATGAGGATAACATAGTTTACAAGAATGCTGTCAAACAGACAAGATGTGCCCAAATCATGACTCCTCTATTCCTCATTTAAACAATCTGTATTTCGTTTCTTCTGCCTCTTATTTACTTCATTAGCCTGAAACTAAGTCTTATTATTTGAAAATGTTGATGTGTTTAGCAAGTGGAAAAAGATCGAAAATGTCTTAGCCCATGTGAGCATTATTGGCTACAGATTGCCTTTTGCTAAATAGATAGACTAAAAAGAACTATATTCTTTGCTTGGTAGTTGACATTAAGCTTGGAAACCAAATGGAAGGAAAACAAAAATAATGGATGGAGGTGCTGGAGATAGTTATGAACTACATCAAATTTCTTGCATATCAAAACCCTGCTCTTAGAGATCATACTGAGAAAATGAATCAAGTTTCAAATTCCAGGAACATTCTTGCACTTCTTCAGCTGATTTCTGAATACATCCCAGTCCTAAAGACCTATTTGGATTATTCTGAACCATATCCTGGCTCAGTGACGTAATTTATGGAGCTTTTAAGTTCAAAGGTTAAATAGAAGCTAATTAAAGGTATGAATAAAAGTAAATACTATAGTGTGGTTCTGGATGCGACATCAAATTGTCTCATTGAGACCAATTATCACACGTTATTTAATGCATCTTTACTTATTTTGAGAAGAAGAAGGCGAGTTTGAAATAGTATTTGTTCAGATACAATCTCCAGCAAAAAAAAAGAGAAAGAAAATACCGTATCTCTGGAATGAGTGATCCTCCAAAACTGAAATTAGGTGGTATTGCTATGTATGATTCTCCATCACAATGTTATGATAGTGCTACTATGATGGCGTGCTACATTTCAGGATTGCATAAAAGGATTTCTGATAAGAAACTAAAGGCATTGCTCACAAACCGTGACAACCATAGTCTCAACTTGTTTGGTGTTGATACTGATAGCCATGAATCAGTTTGTATGACATATTTTTGTGTGATCAAGAGTATTTACATCTTCTCTCTCAGGGTACTCTTTGATGGGAAGCTGCAAATTAAACATTCAGCGTTTCTGTGAAGCAAGACTGTGATTCATGGTAGAATTCCCACACTAATGCAGTGGTTGTGATAAAAGAGAACCTTCGTGCTGTGCTGGGTCTTTTTTAAGATATGTCTGAAGACGAGACTTTCATCACTGAGACCAGAAAGGTGTATTTAAACTAATTCCAAGTCTTCTGCAGTTCATTTTCTTGGGACTCCTTTTCTTCAGATTAAAACTTCTATCCAGTTTACAGAAACATTTCTAAAATACAGTGATAAATTTTTAAGAAGCCGACACGGATCTCCATTCTTTCAGAGAGACTCTTGAGGGCTCCAGAGATATGATCCGGTAAGGCTCTGGTGGAGCTCACTCAATGTAAGGGGTAAATATCACAAAGTAAGTGAAACAGAGGATGGCTGGGAGAGAGAGACAAAGATGTTGGTCTGATAGTTAAGTGATTAACTGGATTATGTGATGAGGAGTGCTGTGGACAGATTGATCCAGAAGATGCGATACTACTTCAGAGCCTTGATGAGCTTCACCACCAATTCAGGTTTCTCTTGGATGTTAAGAAATTGATGGCTCGTGAGAAAGATATTCAGGACAGTTGCATTAACCTGGTGAGTTGTTTTATGATTGTATCAGTGAATCAGAGCTTTTAAATGAAATTACTGAATGTCATACTTTCCTTTATACTCAGAAAAAACATTTGTTACCTAATGTCTGAAGATTGTCTTTATGTTTTGGCAGTCTTATTTTGAAAGGTAAATCCAAGAAAGCGTTGATGAAGACAGCGTCATAGATGTGTTTGCATGAAAAAGGCAAGAAAAGTGAAGCGGATATGTAAGTTGTTGGTGTTGGTCATATCAAATATTCTCTCTGGTTTCTTTTTTCAAATTTACCATTAGGGACACACTTTGAATACTTTGCCTCGGATACATCAAACCATCACTACACCACTTCCTGCATAAGACCGCCCTTGGAAACTATGCAAATTATATTGGTACAGTGTAAGTACGCAGGGATGGGCTATGTAAAACCGGGAGTCAGATTTAATCTATTGGCTTATGCAGATGAATAAGTGCTAGAGGGAAGGAAAACAAAGGGCCAGAGAAGGATCTGAATGATAAAAGTAAGAAGGCTATACTGCGACAAATTTAGAGTCAATACTCGTTTTTTAATGCCAAAGTTTGTTTACATTAAATTAATATTTAGAAATTTACATAACCTAGGCTGTGGTTATACTGGTTCTGTATTTCGAATTTCACGTTTATTCTATAAGAATATACACAATTTTAGAATGCGTGAGTCATCAATATTTGTATGTTGGCAAACATATTTCAGTTGTTATGTTGTTTAGAAAGTAATAATCAGAAATCAACTTTGAGATTAAATAAATTAAAATAGTGTTATTTAATATAAATTATCCAGGGAACCTTATTGAAAAGGGTATGTTCACGCCAAATTATATCAGTGAGAGTACATTCGACCCAGCATGGCCAGGTGGGTTAAGGCGTTCGACTCGTAATCTGAGGGTCGCGGGTTCGAATCCTGGTCACACTAAACATGCTCGCCCTTTCAGCAGTGGGGAATTATAAAGTGACGGTCAATCCCACTATTCGTTGGTAAAAGAGTAGCCCAAGAGTTGGCGGTGGGTGGTGATGACTAGCTGTTCTCTGTTTAGTTTTACACTGCTAAATTAGGAACGGCTAACACAGACAGCTCTCATGTAGCTTTGTGAGAAATTTAAAAACAAACAAAAACAAGAGAGGACATTCATAGGTTTCGCATATTGCATGCTATTTAGCATCAGAGGATTTAGATCATACATTTGTTCTTTCTTTGGAAATATTTTATAGTTCTCTGTTAATACAGAAACACGTTAGATTATTGGATATCACTATCTGCCATTAATTGGAATTAATCTGATCATTGTGAATATTTGACAAGATTTCGAATAATTTAAAGGTAAGATATTGTTTGTGCGTTTATGAAACGGTTATGTGTATCATAATTTATAATAACTTTTGTTTTTTCTTCTGTTATTGTGCGTATATTAAAATATATTTGACACGCAAAAATGGTGTACATCAAGATAGTTGGCAAATGCCACAAACTTCCTACATATCAATAAACATCTGTTACCTAAATTCTAATATTTATATAATCTTATCTGTTTGATTATAGTATGACTCTGCTTTAGTCTATTTGAAATGTTTATACGTGGCATAATAATCTGGAGGGTCGTCTGGGATCAGATTCATAGAGAAAATTTGATCATGTCTGATTATTAGGATTTTCTTGAATCAATCTCCCTTGAAAAACTAGGATATTACAACAAACACGAATTGCTCGAAATCGCCAAAGTTTTAGACCTGAGAATTATAAAATCAATAAGAAAAAATGAACTAAAAAGTGTATTATTGAAATACTAGTCGTTGATGATTTGTTGTTTGAGGAAGTGTTACAGGACTATTCTAGTGTCCCCATTGGCCAATCGGAGTTGAGTTGTAAATATAAGTTAGAGATTCAGCTAAAACTCAAACTATACAAATATACAAGGCTTACATCCGTCCACTAATAGAGTACGGATGTCAAGTAACATACAACATGTCAAATAACACTCTCCAGAAAATCCAAGTACAGCAAAACAGAATTTTAAAATCCGCATTTGGCCTACCGTCATTTACGCCAACAAACTATCTACACCAAATTAGTAATTTACCAACGATAAGAGATAGAATAACAGAACTCTCTCTCAAATATTATCTTAAAGCAGAAAAAAGAAACAAACTAACGGCATCACTACACAAATTATCAAGTGCACCAACAAAATACATTTCACCGTACAACATATTTCAAGAATCACTTTCTACTTAACAAAAAATCTAAACAAATACAATCAACGTCACTAACACGAATTCTTTTTTTTCTTTCTTTCTTTTTTTTTCTTTTTCCTTTCCTTCTTTCTTTCCTTTCTTTTCAGACACAGGGCACACGACAGGCAAAACTTTCGGCGCCTGTCCTGTGAAAGTGGGTTTTCTCGGGGCACTCCCGTTTCCCCCACACCAAAATCTTCAGACATTGGATTTATAGATCCCAGCCCAGGCATCTTTTTTGCCAAACCCTGAATTGCGCCGTTTGAATTGAATTGTTTTGTTTTACTTTGGTCTGGATTTGAACAATATTCATGTTCACACCTGCTCAACCTCTTCCTTTCGGGACAGTTCCCGGGCTTCCTTTCCGCTGCTGCCTTTGCCTCCATCCAAGACAACATTTAGAAAAGACATCCTCCACCCAAATAGTCAAGAATAATAATTACAATATATATATATATATATATATAAACCACCATTTAATCTTAATAACAATCCACGAAAGGGGACGAAGAGGAACCACAAAGTTCCTGAACACCCCAGTTGGAGAGAGAACTCTTCTGATTTCTCTCTCTCTAAACTGAACCCCTGCCACGTTAGTTTAGTTTTTAGTTTAAAACTCAAACAAAACGAGCTTGAACAAACTCGTATCGAAGCCGAAAGTGAAAAATATCTTATCCAGCAATCTCCCATTGAAGCTGAAAAAATGAATTAGACTAAAATAAATGGAAATTAGACACAATTCTAGTCAACCAAATCGAAGTGATAACTTTGAACTTAATCATCATGTTCCACCATTTAATGAAAATGAAGTTGATAAATATTTTCAACGTTTCATTTTAAGAAAATTAGCCAAACAATGGAATGGCCTGTAAAAAAGTGGTCATTATTATTGTATTAACTGGTTAAACACAAGAAGCTTATTTTGCTTTCTTTTTTAGAAAAGTGTACAGATTATGATAATGTTAAAGCAGCTAGTTATTCTCAAAGCATATGAGTTAGCACTAGAAGCTTGTCACCAAATGTTTTGAAGTTATCGCAAGCAAGATAATTGAGCTTGAATAAAATTTACCTTTAAAAAAGAAGTTTATATTTTAATTGATGGTATAATGTTAAGCTAATTGGCGATAGTTTCACTAAATTAAAACAATTATGTCTAAATGAGGATGTGAAGATCTCAAAATTTACTTGGATGAAAAAAAGGTGAAACACTGCAGAAAGTGATATTGCTTAATCCACTAAAGTTGATGATTTTATCATCAGACTCTTATAGTTTGAAATATTTTTACAGTTGGTGTTTAACTTTATCGAAACCATCAAGGCCTGTCTGATACTTTTTATAAAACATCTAGTCATATTTTGTGTGATTATTGGCTTTTGAAAATAAAAAAGGTAGAAACATCCGATACGTTTGTATTCTCATATGGACATAGTTTCACCAGATCATTTGATGTTGTTAAATGGTGCTACAGCTGAGGAGGAAGCTAAACCTTCTGTATCTGTGTTCTGTGTCACTACCAATCCCACACCCATTCGCATTTTACATTATACTGGGGTGATTCAATCATTTTTGTAAGAAGGTGTTTTACCTTTGAATTCGAGATTTACCACTAGGGAGTTTGTTATTGCTCAAGGTACTGAGAATTGCTTTGTTAATGTTCCTCTTCATGACATCTATTTGGCATTACACTTAGTTTATAGACCAGTTGTGGTCGATCGAAGAATAGGTTTTTTTAATAGTTTCTTAATTTAGAGAGTGGATCAATGGAGATGGATCAATAAGTTCCTTTTTATAACTTAACATTATGTTATTACTCTATGATTAACTGCTAAAGTTGAGTTGAAGCCTTATTTGAGTACGTAATTACCATTATCGAGTATTTCATAGCCTGTATAATAGTAATACTATTTTGTTTTTCTCCCACATATGTGTTCGTGAGGAAATAATAAAAAGGAAAACTAATATTTAGCAGTGAGTTCCGTTTATAAGCGTATATTATTTCCATGTTTCATATTAGCAGTATCAGCTCTGGCTGCTAGATGGCAGCACAGCTCCTTTGTTTATAATCACCTTTTGTGACAAGTTTAGTAAAAATACAGAGAGAGAAATAATTTAACTAAATATTCTAGGTATTGAGGATATCAAGTATTTATCCAATTTATATATCTGTGTACAAGATATTGATATCTGAAGTTAAAAGAACCAGCTTCTTAATTATCAAAAAATATACTACATAGATGTCTATTTTTCTTGAAAGTTTCAGTTGGGTCAAACCTGACAACTGAAAACATATGCGGGGTATCATACTTCAAGGTCTGGGATTTGTATGATGTACACTGTATTAATCAACATGATTGTAGCATGTGATGGAGTCGATTGTATGCACATGAAGTAAGTTGGTGTGTTCTAGAATTCTTATATCATCCTGAAGGAACCATTCCAGCTTCATTGGTCCCCAGTGTAAACCAAAATTAAAATATACTGACAAAAGTAATATGATATTAATATTATAAATTACCATTGAATTATAGAAATAAAGATGACGTTCACTTATCACCAACCTACTTCATTGAAATTGTTTAAAGTAAAGAGGGAAACAAGTTTGTTTTGTTTTTATCAAAAATTAAGTATGATGTCTGTATGGCAATGGCAAAAGGTACAAGGTAGGTATAAATACACAAAATCACATAAAAATTCTAAAAATAATATTTTCTAAAAGCAAATATCGAATTGATGTTGGTTGCATGAGTTCAGGTTTGAATAAAATCATTTTAGCTGAATAGTGCTATACATAGTTTTACAATGGATAATAACTATAAGCTAACAAGATTGACTTATTACTTATTGGCTATTCATGCAAGGAGTTTTGTATGATCTTATGTATTAATCTTTACCTTGTTTCTGTGCATTTTTGTATTTTTATTCCTACATGATATTTATTTTTTTGCAAAATTGTTTATATTACTTGTGTATTAAGATCTGAATATAACTGATACTGAAATAAGATCCTAACATAGGTCGCACTTAAAAATGTTTAGCTGCACAATGCTTATTATACACAAATATGCTTACGTTTATTTCAACTCAGTTAACTGTTTACTTTACCCTTCCACGATTATTACAATGCTATGATATACTGTTGTCCAACAGAAAAGCCAAAATTTCCTGTTAAACGCAAATTCGAAATTGTTTACACGAACAAGGATTTGAAAATAGAGAGTAAAAAACAACCGAATACAAGTGTATTTAGAAATATAAAATTATTTATGAACACATATAAAATGTTCTTTTACTAAAAAAATTGATCCAGATTTTTTTTTCTGTGTTATTTAGTTGAACATTCCTCAACTGAATAAGTGACTCACCCAGGGGTCAGTGGGATCAAAATAGGGGTGAAAGAATATTATCTATTGCACAAAAAATTGAAGAACAAAGAGTCATTAGTTATAATTACTTATCCTCGTTATAGTTTGATAAATACGTTTATGTTCTTTTTTATTTTATGTTGTGCTAATTTTATTTGTAATTTCATGTACATTTATGTTATAATAAAGAATTTTTCATATTCGAACATGGATAAGTGAGCTGTTGTGAGAAACTGATAAGTTTTTTTTACATTGGAAAAGGTTTAGAAGTACTTATTTATCTAACGGGGTCGACAAGAGAAAAGTCTAGAGCAATCAAGATACAAACTGTGGAAATAATTTGTTGATATACCCGAGCAAAACAAAGAATGTGAAGTATCTCACAAGTCTACAGCCAACGTTATACACGCAGTCTTAACCTACCTTCCTAAAATTCTATATACTAGGTTTGAAATGCCAGATTTTAAATACGTGGGCTGGGATTCATTTCAGTCGGTGTCTGTAACTTTCTGACGATAAATTCGAACAATAAACTTGCAACGTACAATCCACTTATCTGAAAATAATACCATATTCAAATCAAGTCAAACGTATCTATAAAACTTCTTTACACTATAGAATATCACAACAATATCGAAAACTAAATTTTTCTCTTTTCTTGTCAAAAGTCTACGAAGGCTAGTTCAGTTACTTTAGAACACCCTTTCAAAAGACAAATTATTTCCCTTATCTCTGTTAAACTGTGGAATTTATTTTAAAATATCACCCATTGCAGCTAAACTGCTAACTTCACTTTCACTGACTTACTTTTTCTAACTTAACTTCTTTAAAAATGGACTGTTACAGTTACATTGCCAATCATTCTGTCTAGATCTTTCAAATTATCTCTCATTTGTTTTTCTTTCTTTTTCTGTATCTCTATCTGCACATATTTATAGCACGCAACAGAAAAAAATTAGAAATTTCTAGCTCTTTAGTGATAGCCATACTACACAAAATGAGAAAAACTGTAGCTTAAAGTAAGATTCTATCAACAAAATTACAAAAGCCTAGTGCAACAATTAAACTAGTTACTCAAAGTACGAGTCGTAGCGAGTTAGGTAACAAAATGAGTCGTAACTGTTGTTTTTAAAATAATCATCTTTTAATACTCTTATTATGAAAGTCAAATTATCATTAAGTATTAAATTACTAAGTAAATTAAGTAATAACTCTTAAACTAAACAGTCTTTTATCTCCAACAGAAAGTAAAAGCAGCGGTTGCGGTATGTTGCATTTAACTGTGTAAAATAATTGTTTACAACTTTGAGATATTCAGTAAAGGAGATTCCCATAACTACATGCAAAGACTGCATAGAAACTTTGAAAAATATTATGTTAATACACTTAACGAACTAAATATTTTGTACTGGTTAGAGAAGAATGAAATGCATGAAAATTTCTGTCATTTAATATGTTGTAAAGTATTAAAGTAGCTTTGTTAATTTCTATTTAGGTATTTAGCACTTAGTTAATGACACTTTTTGAAACCTAGATGTTGAAATGTCCTTAACATTTACTAATGTATAAGATCAGGAAAATGTTACATATGACAAAAGCTATTCGCTAGATAATTGTACCAATAAGATCCTTTAGCTATGTTCTCTCTCTGGGGTAGGATCAGTATTGAAATTAAGTCAACGCCTTGAATGACATACTTATAACAAGTTTCAGCGTCAGTATGTCATACGATCAAAACCATTTGTCAAGAATATCATGAGTATGGTAGTACTTACAGTAGGAAGTAAACAAAAATTTGCAAAAATTAATAATAAATAAATCAGCATTATGAACAAATATCATTATGGGTTAACAGACTGCATTTATCTCTTGTCATGTAGAACTTCCTTTTCCACAGTATTATTCTCAGAAATACATAATACTGTGAGACAGTGAGCTGCACACATTCTTCAGAGAAATTGTCACGAGAACGTAAAGAACCACAAAATTTGTTTTATGGGCTGAACTCTTTTAAATTCAAAGTTAAGTTGCTGTTTTTATTATATTACAAATTGAAATGTTTTCAAATATAACATAAATGGACTAATTTCATTTTATATTAAGTGTTGCAACAGTTGTTATAAATGTATGTTCCCACATGCTGAAGTTTTCACCTAACATTTACTGGGTGTGAGCTGGCGAGATGATGTTTTAACCACAATGGTAACGAATTTAAGATATTTTTATTACTATGTGAGAAAAGTCTATCTCAGTAGGTACAAGTTGTTCTTTCTCTAAAATATGTCATATGGAATAGTCATTGATGTAGGTAATCCAAACATTATGTAATATCTCACCCAGACTACTTTCTTTTGATTCAAATAGTAAATTAACGTTGTATTGTTTTAGTTCCGTGAGGACATTTAGACAATTTTTTAACCTAGCAAAGTCTTTTTCGTTCCATGACCAAACAGTTTGATAATGATGTGATTTTTTGAAAGTGCCTCCGTTTTCTTTTGACTTTGTGTTGTTATGATGCTTATAAATCGTAACTATAGAAGAACACTTTTTGAAACAACGATATGAAAATGCTGCAAGAATTAAAACAAAACGCTTTTTCGATGCAGAGCTTTTGCTAGGAATGGTGAAAGAAATGACAGTATTCTTGTTTTATCCTTAGGACTGAGACATTGATTGGAATATAGCTGGGCAATCTTGGACATCCATGATAAGATCTGTAATGGTTATTTCTCGTGATAGGGGGTTCTACGATAAATAAAGAGAGTTATGTTTATGTTAAACAGCCTGAATATCCTAAGATCTACTAGACTGATCTCTATTGAATTTCAAAGCATTCATTAACAACACAAACAAGCATCAATGAGAAACACTGCAATGCTACCAGAGGGAATAAATTTAAATGTGGAAGATAAAATATAAAATAAAATATTACATCAATAAGTTTTCATTTTTATATAATCAAAAGGTTTAACTAGAATGGTAAACAAACATGGCTCATTAAAATGAAAAACATGGTCAGTACGGACAGTTACCATATTATTATAATTTTTCCATTATTTTTGATGTATAAAGTAATATGTGGAAAACTGTGACTTAAGTTTTACACTGTTCACGCATTGGTTGATTATTTTTTTCGTAAGAGAAGGTGATGAGAAATAAAGCTGTGCTCAATGCAGAACCTAGATAGCAAATCGTTTTCTAATGAATTTAGAAAAAAGTCAGTTTTTAATAATAAGTTTTGTCTAGAAGAGCTTGTTGTTTTGTTGTTCACCATAAATCGTCTTCATACATGGAAAGAACAGTCAAATTGTAGTTGGGCATTTAAAGAGATAAACATATTATAATAGACTATACATGTTGTGTGCTGCCTATTTTTATAAAACTCATTGCAGAATCCTCCAAATTGCTACAGAGATATAGCAAACCATGATAGAACTCGCAGAGTCACTTGATTTCAATTCTATAAGAAAAATAGTAACAGAATGCTCAAAATATTTTCATTAGAAATAATTTTTTACTTCCAGTTGGAAGTACAAGGTGTTCGGAAAGTCACTGTGCACTTATATATTTATTAACTGACAAAACTGCACTGTGACTTTCCGAACACTGTATGTAACATATTAAGATGGCTCAATAAAAGATGATTGTGAGGATAGGTAACAGACCATAGTTGGATAACTTGATTATTCACTTCATCAATTCATCTAATGTAAGATCTATTTCAGTCAACTTCACTTAAATATAAAGGTTAAATTAGGCTATTTGAAAAAAGTTAGAATTATTTTAAAATAGTAAACACACTGCCAAATGGAATGCTATGGCAGTGAAACAAGTTTATAGTGTTCTACAACGCAATTTGCAAATGTTGTAGGTAAAGTGAGGTTTATAGAATTCTGGGTTAGATAAGTATTGTAAGTCCTTGTGAAGAGTCGAAGCCCTCTGTTGAATCACAATGTTCATTATCTTAAATATAAGGTCTCTGACCATGAAATGAACCAAATACTTATTAATTCCACTCAGGACATGCTAGATCTTGAATATAAAACACACTTCCAAAGGAATGGAAGAGAGGTTGTAAATGATGCCCAGTTCCTTTGTACGCTTGATTTTAAACTGTTTAATGTAAGGAATGAAAGATAGTTTGTTATTTAATAGAAGTACTAACAATTTTGTCTCAAAAATTTCTTTATACCACAGATGTATCACTGCAATTTTCATTAGGAGCAGAAATTAATCCAACAAGATTTCGATTATAAAAATTTAAAACCATTTTTGCAGTGGCTCTTATATTTATGTTATATAGATCATTTTAGAGCTTCCACTCAATATAATTCATATTTAGTGACCCGTATGAAATCTGAAAGTCATTGACGTAGAAGGTATTTGCAGCTTTAGAAAGAACTTGTGCAGCTATCATATTGACCTTATTAGTTAAATCATTTGCACTTGAGACGTAGATATAAGATAATCTTGGTTTTTGTTTGAAGTTTGAGAATTTGCTTTGATGACATGTAGATGCAGAATAACATTTCGAAACATTCGCATAAAACTCGGCACCCAATGAGGATGAAATTTCTATAAAGTACCAAACCTCAGATTAAAAGGATAAAAAAATATTAAATTAATATTCTGCATCTTGAGAAAGTTCCACATTGAAATAATATATACATAAATCCCAGTGGATGCTAGAGAAGAGGATGTTTGATTTTAGAAATGAAACAAGAACAAGTATTAATCAGTGATGACAAGAAAACACACTTGTAGAGAAAAATATATATGTAAAAACGACTGATTTGGGTTGAGTTCACTTGTCTGAATAAAAAATTTTCTACACTCCAACCAGCCATTTTTACATCTATATTTTTCAAGAACAAGTATTAATTATTTTCTCCATAAATTTACACAAACTAGTCAGTACCACAGGCTCATAATTAAAATGAATTTCGGTATCCTTCCCAGTTTTAGAAAAGAAATAACAGTAGCCTAGCTTTTTATATAAGAAAACTCCTCATCGTGCCAGATCTGATTGGAAATAATCAGAATATAAAGACAACCTGAAAGGAGATGGTCATAGCTTTTATAATGAATGTCATCTGGATCAACAAATTGCCAGAACAATATAGAAGCTTAAGCTTTACCAGAGTAAATAGTTAATTATAACTATAAGATCAGTCCGGCCAACAAAACAGGAGAAAAAGTTGACCCAGTTACTTTGTAATCATTGGGTTGCAATTTGAAAGAGGATGGAACATACTAATCAGATATTCAAGACAGAAAGAATTTTATAATTAATTCACTTTTACTATCTCTTACACACCCTATTCCAAAATCATTTAGAACAAGACTCAACAGCTGTATGTGAATTGCATCTAAAGATTTTACACTGTATTCTGGTGAACATGGATGGTTCAGAAACAAAGCTAAGCTATCTTTGGAGGCTTGAGGAGTTGTAAGGACAATTGCTAAGACTATGTGGTCAGTTTTTTGGTTCCGTATAGCTCTTAACAGGTGGTGACTGAATGATAGCAAGATGAATCTCCAGGAAATCGGTAAAAGAGAGTCAGCTGAACTTTTCCATCATCCAATATAGTAGGCAAATTGAGTGGTATCATTTGTGAGCAATCTTCGCAGAATAATGGGAAAATGCTGACCTTTTTATGTATTTTTCTCCACTTTTCAAAAATGACAAGAGAGGTTGCAAAGAATGGGTAAATTTATGACAATAAATGATTAATTTAGGACATACAACTAACAATATAGTCCAATATTAATGAAAGAATGGTTGTGATCTGAGAGATGATTTATTTCTCCCATCAATATTTTGCACTCCATGGTGGATCATGTCCAGTCAATATACCTTTAGTGATTAAGAAAGACAGAATTGTTTGATATAAAAATTTTCCTAGTGACAGGTAAATAAAATATAGGTTAGTGGTATGACGAATTAATACATGGATAACAGTGATCTCCAAAGGAGTGGTACAATCATGGCATAAGTATGCTGGTCAATAAGCAATGATACTTCTTTATAAATCCATCTGTTGCATCAAATAACTTTTTTGTATAGTAAAAACTAATGAAGTGTGACATTACTGGCTGTTTTCATAAAGGATCCTTTAAGAAGAAACACAAAGAATTGAGTTATGACTCTGATCTTTTTAGTAATGGAGAACGTCTATCATTTTTGAGTAGGTTAGAAAAAACCTAAATATTTTGTATGAAAGAAGCCACCAAGAGATACTTCTTTTTACATCAACATTTGAGAAACACTTAAACGTGATATGCAAGTAGTGAATAACTTTTGTTGACCAAACTCTACGTATCACATTTAACATGATTTCCATAACGCTATTTCTTTGATCATCCAGGAGCTCTTTAAAAACGAGAGGAAATTCATTGATGTCACAAATATACAAGAACCTCGTGTTGAAATTGTTTCAAGTGATGTCGTAATTCGTATGATAATAGATTACTCTAGAATATAAGATGTCTGTCATATGGCAAAATATAAAGACAGGGAATGCCATACAATGCATTACGACTAAGCATATCTTGAATGGCTGGTAGCTTAAAGATAGGTTATTTTGAACCTATCTTCCAGATGATGGAAGATGTGAGTAGGAAAACATTCAAGTCAGGTCCAAGAGAGGGTGCAAATAAGATTCTTACTACAGCTGAGTAAAACTTAATCATTGACGAAATATGTGTCCTTTCTAATATCTAAACAATATACATCATCCATATATACCAAATGTTAGATAACGACTGAATAAAAGATGGTACTTACATCAACAGTTTAAACTAATGGATTTTAGTCCTCGTGAGAGCGGTCATTTTTCCATTCTTATAGGTATAGTAGAGAACTTGGTTTATGCTTGATAAATTAGACAGACATGGATATGAGTTATTATTTGATACAAATATCAGTAGAAGCCTATTGTGTAAAACTACTTTAGGCAAACAAAACATACTTAAACCTCCCAATTGTTGATAGGCTTACAGTGTTGGGGAATTTTGAATCTATATTACTAGCGGTACCATCATCAAACATATATTGTTGTTGGTACAAACATTTGTATTATCATCGATATTTCAAGCTTAGATGGCCTGCAAAACTTACCTGAGAGTATATATCGTGCACTAGGTGAAAACCTGTCTTTAAGATGCTAAACTAAATACACATACAAATCAAAAACTGCACTACTGGATAATAACAATGCTTGTAGATTTACGTTTAATATCATTTACGATTTTATGTATTTTAGAAACATGATCTAAAGTCCATTGACTTGAAATAGGTTAAACTACATGTATATATGTACACATACTGTGTGTGTTTGTATATATATACATAACTAGAGTTGCTTCGTGTCATTGCGCAAATACAGTTTCCAGGGATTGTTTGTATGTTTAGAATTAAGCACAAACCTGCACAATAACTATTTGTGTTCTCCCCACCACGGGTTATCTGGAGTCACTGGTTGAAGATCTTGTAAACAATCTGAATACAGACTGAAAGAGGACTGAGAAAACTAATTTCAATCTTTTTTTTTTTTTGGAATAGGCAGCCGGGTGGGAAAAACAAACAGTTCCCAATATAAATTGGATTTCTGAAACATGAGCCCTATAAGACAATCGCTAAGTAAAACTTCTTTGAAGTGTTCTGAAACTTTCTTAAATGTATGTAATGAGTTTGAAGAAGAGAATACAATACAAAAGCAATTCATTTACCCTTTATGAGCAGCTTTGATCTCTAAACGAATACAAATGTGATAAAAAATGCTTAGCCAGAAACTAAAATGACTTGTTCAGGTGAAAATTAAAAAATAATTTTACATCTTATTTTATGAGCTATTATATTGAATTTCTCAATATAAAGGGAGTTTATAATACCCAACGAGATGATGTTGGTGTACCATGAAGAACTCCTTGGTGTGGATTTTCGTGAGAACCATCTGTGAAATCAACCGATAAAAATTGTTTGAAAAAAGGCTTTATATGCAGAGGAAAAGAAAGTCTAAAACAATACATATATATATAAAGGAAAACGAAATAGAAACATAAGATATTTGCAAGTTTGATAACGTGAAGTACTTCAAATCTCAATAAGATAAGCCCGGCATGGCCAGGTTGGTTAAGGCGTTAGACTCGTAATCCGAGGGTCACGGATTCAAATCCCCGTCGCACCAAACATGCTCGCCCTTTCAGCCATGGGAGCATTCTAATGTGACGGTGAATCTTACTATTTGTTGGTAAAAGAGTAACCCAAGAGTTGGAGGTGGGTAGAGATAACTAGGTCCCTTTCCTCTCGTCTTACACTGCTAAATTAGGGACGGCTAGCGCAGATAGCCCTCGTTTAGCTTTGCGCGAAATTCACACAAGCCAAACCTCGATAATACTGCTAGTAATCAAATCAGATAATTATATACTAGCGCAATATGGGTTTGTATTAATAAGAGTCTGTATTAGTATTTCAACTGTACTTTGTGTTCTATGCTATTGTCAGGACGATATCCTGTTTAAAATCAGAGCTCACCATGCTTACTTGGTTATATCATACAAAGTCTTAGGTGAAATGCTGTTCATATCAGTCATTTAAGGGAGAACATACATTTTTAGTGCTTATTTGTTTTTCTCTCATTTTAAATCCGTGACATAGCTAATACTTTTGGTTTGGAATTTCGCACAAAGCTACTCGAGGGCTATCTGTGCTAGCCGTCCCTAATTTAGCGATGTAAGACTAGAGGGAAGGCAGCTAGTCATAATCACCCACTGCCAACTCTTGGGCTACTCTTTTACCAACGAATAGTGGGATTGACCGTCACATTATACACCCTCACGGCTTGGAGGGCGAGCATGTTTAGCGCGACGCGGGCGCAAACCCGCGACCCTCGAATTACGAGTCGCACGCCTTACGCTCTTGGCCATGCCAGGCCTGACATAGCTAATACAGATATTAGGTTAAAAACTTGACCAATAAGAGTATTCAAAATTCTTATTAAGAAGGGCAAATTAACATAGTGAATGCTAGGATGAAAAATTAGAATAATTATTAGCTATTTTAGAGAGTATTAGCAGGATCTAATGATACCGTGTAGAATGATGATGCAGATAGGAATTAGGCTTAGTACAGCCTCTCTAGAGTAAGCTATCACAGTCGGCAAGATTTATGGATCACATATGCCGATACTTTGGTCGGAATCTTTTTCCTTTTCTAAGTCTACAAAGACAGATGTATATACAACTAATACCTTTAAAGTTGTGCACTATATTTCGCCTAGATTCCATATTTCAAGTAATCACTTATATATTTATGTACTTTTATTGTGTATGAACTCTATACAACTGAAGAAATATAAGTTGACTCATTTATTTTCAAATGTATATCAGTTGATAAAAGTTAAACACTGCTCTCTTGTTGTTTTATTACGTTCTCAGGTTACCCTCAGTTTTGATTAGTTCTACCTGTCGATATTTTCTACCATTTAGAGTGAAACAATTTTAAGTAACTGTTACTTAAAAAACATTGGTTTGGAGGTTTATTTACTTATTTACAAGAAACATAAAAATACTGAAAAGCAATAATGTAATAACTGAACATACATTCAGTTTTTTATGAAACAATAGAGGGCGCCATTTACAAAACTAACAGTGGAAAACGACGTAAAAATGATGGTATGCTGTGTCACTGCAGCTGAATTCAGGTGGCCAAGTAAGTAGAAAATATATCTATTGATTGCAAGAAAAGGGTTGTCTTCAATAGGAGAAGAACTGAATATGACCTATGATGAAGTTAGGAAAAGTTAGATAAGATAACGAAATCCCTAACCTTTGTCAAAGACGTCTTATGATGTCAGAAGAGGTACAGTGTTCATTGTCATCCTTGAGGACATAATGTCCACCATTAATCGAAGAACACAGCATGTACTTATTTATATTTTCTTCTGACAACATTATTTTTTTACTTTATATATAAGTATGATTATTTGAATTAAACATGTTATTTGTTTGAATTTTGCGCAAAGCTGCACGAGATCTATCTGTTCTTGTCGTCCTTAATTGAACAGTGTAAGACTAGAAGGAAGGCAGTTGGTCACCAACACCCACCGCCAACTATGGGGCTACTTTTTTATCAACTAATAGTAGGACTGATCGTCATATCATAACGCCCCTACGGCTGAAAGAGCGAGCATGTTTGGTGTAACGGGGATTCGAGCTCGCGACCCTCATATTACAAGTCAAGCGCACTAACCTCCTGACCATGTTAGGCCATAAACAACAAGTGTCAATATATGCGTTCATGTACCTTTATTCCAAAAGTTTTATCTTGAGCATTTTTTCTTAAAGTGTTGAGTGGATGTTTCATGTGTTTGTCTTAAAAGAGGTAGTTTCTGTATTTCATTTTAGCACTTTTGTGTTATCACGTTAAAAGTTGTTTATTTTGTTGCATAAAACATGAAGAATACTAATTTAAGAGTCATTTTTAAATGCATCTTTGATTTTGTATGACTGAGTTATGTTTAATCAATGTATAATACAAGTGTTTTCTTCTTAACCTTGTGTTTAAATAAGCGCCTTGCTTGTTTCCTGATTGTGTGTTTTAAGATAGCATGAAACATTTTAGTAGCTAAAATGGTTATGTATTGCACTAAAACTTAATTGTTTTGTTTTCTGTTATGTACAAAGGGTTAATTTTATATATGTATATTGAGTCTAAAGTACTGTATATGTATAGTTAACAGTGTTGCTGTGTTTTTCTATAGGTGTAGCACAATCCTCAGATGAGTCATTATACGTTTGTTATATTTTAAATGTCTTATTTCATTTGTCAAGACAAATGTTTTAAATTTTACTGAGTAGTTATAAGAAATGATTTTAATTTCCCATCATAGTGTATTGTTTATTTTTTCAATATTGTTTCCTCACAACACTTGTTGTAGGTGACTGTATTTCTTTTTTATTCATGTTCCGCATTTGCTTTTGTTAAATGCTTAATATTAATTTGGTATAGTAGCTACAAAATAATTTATTATGTTCTGTGTTTCTGTATTCATTTTAAGAGACTGATTTTTCAGTTTCATTGTGTATTTATACAATCAAAATTATATTTATATATATCTAAGTGATTATTTTATGTTTGTTATTGTTTTCTATGTCTCCGTAAATAAGTAAACCGTTTTATTTTTAACAAACGTCCCCAAATTGGTACAGCGGTAAGTATACAAATTTACAAAGCTAAAATCAGGAGTTCGATTCCTATCAGTGAACTCAGCAGATACCCCGATGTGGCTTCGTTATAAGGAAAACACCAACACCAAACACCAGCTTCTTCCGAACACTTTTTAATCGCCAGGCATTATTCCATTAGTTTTTGGTGGATTGACTTGAAACTTGGTAGAGTTATATCTTAGTCCAATACGCCCAGAGGTTTTTACTTTTTTAACTTATGTCCTCTTAAGGAACTTCTTAGAGTGAAAGGTTAAGTAACCCCAAAAATATATTTTGGGTTTCTGTTCTGTCATATTTACAGAAATCAAGATAAAAATTTGCACAATTTCAAAATTTCATTCTACTGACACATTGAGACTTTTGAGGGGGATCAAAGCTCACAAAAATGTATTATTTAGGGATTTTGGTCAATTATTTTGCCATATTTTTTACAATTTACCTGGGGTTTAGAACAAAATAGATACTTTTATACAATCTCTTCACGTTGGGAAATAAAAAATGATGGACTTGTCCATATCTAGTGATTATAGGGGGGTCAAAATTCCACAAAAAGCGAAATTTTAGGGTTTCTTGACAATTAATTCGCCGAATTGTGGCCAAGTTACATGGGATTTCGTACAATACTTTTCAAAGGTCACGTACATACACATACAAAAATATTGGATATACTCATTGAGGGAGTCAAAAGGTTATATAAAACCATAATTGTAGAGGTTTTGGCAATTATTCAGCCTTATTTAAATAAATTTACATGAGATTTGATACAAAAATACTTTTTTACAGGCAACACACATTGATAAAAAAAAATGTTGGATTGTCCTCTTTTTAGTATATTTTAATTGGTCAAGATGTCTCTCAAAGCATAATTTTAGTTGTGTTTTGGACAATTACCACAATCTAGAATGTTTTATCTTTGCTCAGTTTTCAGTGAGGAAAGCATAATTTAGGATTTTCGTGAATAATTCCCTTATATATCAAACAATTGAGATGTGATTCAAAAAACTTTCTCGCAGGCTCGAAGCAATGACGCAGACAGTTTTCGATTTTTCTGTGTTTTGCACAAATATTTTAATGTCATAACTGCGTGGTAGAGACATGTTGCATTCACCTACGAATGGTGATATGTTTAGTTTGATTTCTACACCTTTACCTAATAAAGGGTGTGACTTATATTTATACTGCACTATAATTTTTTCTCAGTAAAAATGAAAACAAACAAACGATTCTCTGAAGCTCTATGTCTTATTTCTTGGGCATACTATTAAACACTAATTGCCAGTAAGCTATCAATTTCGTATTTAATGGCGTTCATAACACATACGACATTTCATTTTCACACATTTTACACAGGACAGTGCCATTTCGTGTATTGTAATGTCAACATCTAGAAGAACAAAGAACACATTTCAACTTGTTTTCGTTACGATTACTTTTAAGGTGAAGGAGAATGCTGTTGTGAAAGACAGCTATCACGCGTGATAAAGTCCTGTAGTTTATCCGGACATTAAAAATTAAGAAAAACGTTTTTATTAAGTTTCAATTTTAAAAGAGGAAAATATATTCTAAACCATCTCCAAATTTAGCCTTATGTGATACACTCTGTTATCTTAGAGAACAGTTGTGTTTTTCAAGTATCACCCTCTATGTGAAAATATTTTATCTCATCAAAAGATTTCATATGTTTATCGAAAAAGGTCAAGTTAGAATAAAGAGGCCAGTCGTATAAAGAGAGAGAGAGAGAAATAAAATGTGCAATTATAAAAAAGAGCAAAAACCTGTAAGACGTAAAACTGGGTAAGATAAACAAGAAATAACTGAGCAAATCTTTCTTCCTTTTTTATCTTCATTTTGCTGCTTATACCAGTTGCAAAAATTAAAGAAGGATAAATATTCCTAAGTATTTGATTGTGTTTCTCTATAGAAGAAGTAGTTTCACAGCTGTAGAAGGAATATCGGTTCCTAATTTGGTTAGAAAAATATTTTTGTTTCTAATTACACCTTTTATATCTTTATTTTATATCTCTTTATTCTATACTTTCCCTTGACCTCTGAGATGAATGCTTGCCGTTTTCGGTCACTGAAGATTCAAACTAATATCTGTGTTATTTGATAAATTTTATTTTACACTAAAAAGTTTGTTTGTTTTGAATTTTGCGAAAAGTTGCACGAGTGCTATCTGCGCTAGCGGTCCCTAATTTAGCAGTGTAAGACTAGTCATCATCACCCGCCGCCAACTCTTGGGCTATTCTTTTCTCATCGAATAATGGGATTGATCGTCATCTTATAACGTTCCCATGACTGAAAGGGCAAGCCTGTTTGGTGTGACGAGAATTCGAACCAGCGACACTCGAATTAGGAGTCGATTACATTAACCACCTGGCTATACTGGACCACACTAAAACGTTTTCACGTTACTATATACACGCTTAAACGTGTAGAACTTTGTACTCAGCGTTTTTGTGTGTGTAGTAGCGTTATATAACAATCACAGAATTACACAGTTAGCTTTGAAAGTTAATTTATTTATGTAGCACGTGAAAATATTCATATTTAACAGTGAAATGGAATTACTAAATTCGTATTTGTATGAACAAAAAACTTTATTTTAGGATTAATAAATGTATTTGACAAGCAATTAAATAATTTTTATTTTGTGTTGTAGATAATACGACAATTGACGCAAAATGCTTTTCAATATAAACAAAATATTCACTCATACATGAAAATAAGTAAGTGATAACAAAAGCACCAACAACAAAAAATGCGGTATGAAGCTTTAATTGAAAATATTGACAGCTGTTAGCTCATAAATGAGAAAATTAATAAAATTCATGTGTTTTGAACATATTCTTTCTATTTAATAGAACACTCAAAACGAAGTTTAATGAGCTTAACAGAGAAGTTCAAAGTACTTTGAACACGCTTCGCACTTTGAGCTGTAGTTTTATAAGTATTGTTAATATCCGTTATTTGACTCAAAAAGCTGGACAAATACTACGCAATATTGGATGCTGGGGATTGGCCATCCTCCCTATGGCTAATAGGCAAGAAGTCATTGTTTTGGTCATTTTAGACCACAGGCGCATAAGAAACCAGTAAAATTGAAAATGCCAATTTCCCAACATTCATAATTGTGATTTATGTTAACAGTTATAAAAGCACATTAACCGATCACGTTGGTATTAAATTTGTACAGAATTTCACGTCTCTATCTATCTGTTTATCAGTGTTTTAGCATGTGGTTTTCATTTGTTATTATTTGAAATCACGTTTTCTCGAAGAATCATTTGTTTTGTTTTTTGAAAGATTTTCAAAAATTAAAATTTCTACTGCTGAGTTCATATCAGCACCCAACTTCGGGATCTTTGCAATGTCAACGACAGCTTTTGATTTTGCTCTACAGAGGTCAGTGTGCATCATGCAAGTTTTATGTTTACGCTATTGGATAATAGATAGACAGTCAAAATACAATAACATGGATTCAATATTACAAAAGAAACACTAGCGTTTACTAAATATTGTATTGTTATAATTCACTCTTTAGAACTCTCAGTTTGGACGCCGGTATACTTACTATAGAGAATAAAAAGTTATATGCACACCAAGTTTGTTTTTCTTTCTGATGCTGGATTACAGGCGTCATTCAGGCATATTTTTTTCAGAAGTCTTTGGTGAAGCCTGATAAGCACAAATATAGATATCAATAACTTGCATAAGTGACATAAGTATTGCTTTTTTGTTTAAGAAAACAGAATAGTTTGGTTTGAACTTCGCGTAAAGCTACACAAGAGCTATCCGTCCATAATTTAGCACTGAAAGACTAGAAGGAAAGTAGCTAGTCGTCCAAACCCACCGCAAACTGTTGAGTTACTCTTTTACTAACGAATAATGGGATTGACACTCACATTATAGCGCTCCCATGGATGAAAGGGAGAGATGTTTTGGTAGGTCGAGGATTCGAACCTGCAACCCTCAAATGGCGAGTCAAGAGCCATAGCCACTTTGTCACGCCGGGCTGGTCATACTAGTAAACAGATTTTATCCATGTCTAATGTATCATTACTTTGTAACCATGCATCAATATTTGAGAAATGAAGTTCGATTTTCTGTAATTTCACTGTAACAATAATGGCTTTATATTTTATTCAAACAATTGTTTCATTATATTCATTACAGTCCTACCTTTGGCGTACAATTAATTTTCGTACGTTTACACTTGAGGCATAACTTAATATTAATTTTTGATGTAAAAGCTGATATTGTAAATTACATTGCTAATTTTGCAAAATTAAGTGTCTTAAAGTAACGATAAATTAGGTGTTATTGTGCAACATACGTAAAATACTTTTATGTTGTTGTAATGAAACTAAGTTCTATGTTTGCTTTTCAACACGTATTTCAGTTAGCAAGTTCTTAATGATGTTCTCTCGTCCTCGTTATTTCTAACTATTGCGGGGTTAAAATCGTCTAATTTATGTAACTTTTGTAGTTGTTAATTCGTCATAAAACGTGTGTGTGTGTTCTGCATGAAACCCAAAAATAAAACAAAAATAAATAAATGTGTCGATATGTAATCAGATATTGAGCTTAAGACTAACATTTTCGTTAAAGAGGAAAGGATTTTGGTATCTTACAGAATACCATTTTTTTAAATGTTGACCATTCTTTAGTTTTACATTTATAAATAGTGTAATTTCATGCCTTTTTTTAAATCTTTCTTTATTCCTCTCACTCGAGCGTGGCCTGGTAGATAATTTGCTTGGACTGTGAATATTGAAGTTCGTGCTTCGTGGCCTACTGTCGCAAAAACTTGTTTTCCATTTTGGGGCAGAAGGTGTGTAATAAGAGTGACAGTCGAATCCTACTATTTGAGTAACCTAAAGTTGGTGGTGCAAGCTGCTCAGTAACTGCCTTCTGAAATAAATATATCAAATGTTCATGTCATATTCCTTGATTTCATATAGTTTTTAAAGCTACTTCTTTGTTTCTTAACAGAAGTAATAGAAAGTAATATAATTAATAATATATGTATTAGCATTATTAGGTTTGTGAAGAAGTAGTTTCAAAGTGAATACCAGAAAAACGGAAATCACGGTAAGCGGGAGTAGATAGAAAGAAAAAGATTAAGATCATAGATACAAGCAAGAAGTATCTGGAAGAGATGTAATCCAGACGGGCTGGAAGGATATAGCCGCGGTTGTGAGTGACAAAATGTTGTCAAGGACATTGCTTGTTTGTTTGAAGCTGTAAAATGAGCTATCGGCGTTTTGCCCATCACTGTTATCGAAACCCGGTTTCAAGCGTTGTAAGTTAGCAGACTACCACTGTGCCACTGGGGGTCTTCTAGGGTAGTGCAACCCAAAACGATCACATAAATGTTCCTATACGGAGCCGAGAACTGGACCCTGAAAAGGAAAGAAAGCTTATTGAAAGTGAAAAAAATGAATAATGAAGTTACAGAAATGTCAAAAATCTGTGGAATCGAGGAAGAAGGCAAAGGAAACGAGGCTGATGTGGCTCAGTCACTTGTGCCCTTCAAGTGGCACAAGTGGTACTATGATTAACAATGCCAGAAACTGTATTTAAATATTCGTGGTGGGCTTAGCATTGATAGTCCATTGTGTAGCTTTGTGTTTTACTTAATGCAAACAAACAATCAGCTGAAGAGGACAGGAGAAGAACAACCAATAAAGAGAATATTATAATTGCCAGTTGTATACAAGAAAAGAGTCGTAAGGGTGGAATTGAAGAAGACGTGAACAAGAAAGAAATAGGAGAACACCTGGTAATGGGCAGAGTTAATTGGATGAGAGGAACACGTGTTAAGGACGGCGACCCCCGCTGAAGAGAAAAGTCGATGAAGAAGTCATAATTAACAGCCTGTTTGCTTGTAAAAACCGGTTTTTAGCCATACTTAATATTGCTATAATTAGTATAAACATATAATAAATATAAAGTCAAAATTCATGGTTCAACTTTAATAACTCTTAGTACGTGTTTTTTATGTTTTATTTTTTATGTATATAACTCTGAACTTAACACTAGTAGATATAATATCATAGTCTCAGTTGTCATAGCTAAAATTTTAAAAATCGAAAGTCTATGTATGTAGAAGTAAAATAGTAAAGAGAAGTAATATGTTCTTGTATTAATTATACAGAGTAACTTTTTCCCTCAATTAAAACATATAGATCGATTAAAAACTTGAATAAATAATAGTTATAGTTCATTACTCTTATTTTAACTAGAATGTGTAAATTCAATGAAGAAATGTGTTTCAATTTATTAGTGATGAGAAAAGAACACCAAACATAGATAATAATTATTTCTATCTACAGTTCGTTTCATATATAAGTCATTTTAAGTGAAAATGTCTCGTTTTTGAGTGTTACTCAAAGCAGCTATACGAGGGTTATCTGCGCTAGCGGTCCCTAATTTAGCAATGTGTATGTGTGTTTTCATATAGCAAATCCACATTGGGTTATCTGCTGAGTCTACCAAGGGGAATTGAACCCCTGGTTTTACAGTTGTAAATCCAAAGACTTACCACTGTACCAGTGGAGGACATTTAACAGCGTAAGACAAGAGGGAAGATAGCTTGTCATCATCATCACCCACCACCAAATGTTGTGCTACTCTTTTACCAACGAATAGTAGAATTGATCGTACCTTAATAACGCCCCCACGGCTTAAAGGACAAGCATGTTTGGTGTGACAGAAATTCGAACCTGCGACTCTCATATTACGAGTTGAGTGTCTAAACCACCGGGCCATGTCGAGCCTTTCAAATGGAATAACTTCACGCCAAATTTTTCTCTTTAATACGACCACGTTTAGGCACAGAATCTATTGATGACGCAAAAGGGCTATGTGATTCGACAACTAAACCATTCTCTAACATCTTCTTAATCTACTGCGAATTATCTTGCCAATTGGAACGAACTTCATACTTAATAAAAACACCTGTCAAGGACATAATGAAAAAAATATTTGATTTGTTTGCTTTTAAAATTTGCGGAAAGCTACGCTAGGGCTATCCGCGCTAGCCGTCCCTAATTTAGCAGTGTAAGACTAGAGAGAAGGTAGCTAGTTATTACCACTCACAGCCAACTTTTGGGCTACTTGTTTAACAACGAATAGTGGGATTGACCGTTACATTATAACGCATCCTCGGGTGAAAGGGCGAGCATGTTTGGCGTGATAGGGATTCGAACCAGCGACCCTCTGATTATGAGTGAAGTGCCTTGTTTATCTGGCCATGTTGAGTCGTATTGTGTATTATATCATTGTACCAAGTGTAGCATATGCTACAGTTTGTGTATTTCGAGGTTATTCTAAGTAGTATTATGTGTTACAATATATCATTTCGCGTGCCATATTCTGCAGTTTTACACAGTGTAATTTTGAAGAAATTATTTAACATCGTATTGTGTATGATATTATAGTGCCACGTGAGTGATATATGTTGCATTATGTCTTTCAAGAAACATTTTTGAGCCGTATTATCTATTGTATAATTTTACCCAGTGTGACATACGAATTTGATTTGAGATAGTAAGTTTGTTAGTTTTACGAAATTATCTCTTTGAAATTAGCTACTAAATTTCTCTTTTATTGAAATTTAACCAAAGCTCTAAATCGACAACATAACAATAGCGAATGAAAAACACGTTTTTTCTTCTTTTACTGGCAAAGTTTGTTTGTTTAGAATGAAGCACAAAACTACATAATGGCCTGTCTGTACTCTGCTCACCACGGGTATCGAAATCCGGTTTTAAGCCTTATGAGTTCGCAGACATGCCGCTGTGCTACTGAGGGGGTCTAGCAATGTAAATTTAAAATGTCACGATATCAACAATTCATCAAAAACCTTCAAGTAAGAAGTATTCTTAGTATTTAGTTTACTAACGTTTTGAATTAATATATAAGTTCCAAAATAAAAATGTGTCCTAAATACGGTTGGTGTGGGTGTTAAAACTGTAATTGAAATAAAAGTACAGAACAATTATCATGAAAGTTACAAGTTAATTTATTCCTCTTTGGAATAGTAGCAAAAGATATGTGGAACTTTCTATAACATTCATGGTTTAAGCTTTGTATAATAGAAATACAGAGGATTAAAACAAAATTTTGAAAAAAATTGAATATCATTCATTTTTCGACCGACAGCAAATTTACTAAGCTCGGTTATGTAATACAACATATGATATTGTACTCGTGAGTCGATTATGATAATAGTCGTAATACGCTTTCATGTAAGTTGAATATATTATTTTCTAATCACATCAGATAAATATTAAACTTTCACATACATTAGAAAATGAATATTTGATCTAAAAGTTTTTCTTTTTTTTTCTTTTGAAGAAACAATATAGAAAAGCAACAGTAAAAAAATAATGGATAATGGTAAACGCACTTTTGTAGTGAAGAACATGGGGAAAATAATACAGAACAGTTATGAAAAGTGATTTTATTATGATTAGTAGTTACATTTTATGGTAATGTTATCTTTAAAAATAAATACAAAATATTTTATTTTGTGAAAAATGAATTTAAAAATTCGACTATTTATAAACGAATCGAGTACCTTATGGTTGGAGGATTTTATATTTTATAGGTTAGGTGTCTGGGTAATTAGATTTCGAAGTAAAAGAAATTAATGACGTAATTAACCTCGAGATTCAGAGGAGACATTTAACAGAGAACATTATTATAATCGTTACTGGTGAACCTTGGTATTGAGCTAATTGCTACATTGACACCAGATGCAGCAGATGTGAGATAGTTGAATTTCATATTCTTATATGCTTTCACTCATGGGCTTTAAGAATTATCACTTAAGTGATGCAATTTTGAAATGTAGTATTTAAACATCAAAAGCGACTAATGTAAACGGACGAGAACACGAATAAGCCAAAATTAACATATTCAGCTTTTAAGTGTTTATGCATAAGATTTCTGTCAGTGTAAGTTATAAGTCTGCCGTTTGTACGTAGCGAATTTGTGATTCATAAAGAAAACAAGATATTTAAAGGATTTAAAGATAAGAAGTTTGGGCGACATTTTTTTGCATCATAAACGGTATTCATTCACCGAGACGTATGACTGAAAGTACTCGATGCTTTAAAATCTCAAACTCTTTTGAAGAGTTATGTAAAGTAAATGTTGTGTCTACCAGTAGAGAAACAGGCGAAACGTCAAGCAGTTGTTGTGCTTGGCTGGTTAACTTTCTAGTTACCTTGGCAAACTGATGATAAGGAAGCGACTCGGATAATATATTTGTTTGAAAGATACTTCGAGAAGGCCAGGGGTGAGTCGTCTGTTGTTGGTGGAACCAACGAGAACCACGTTGTTCCTTCTACATAATTAGATAAATACGCGAATAGTAATAGCATCTATTCTCCCGCAACTTTTATCCTTGTTTGGCAAATTGGTTTTTAAAAATTTGCGTACACAAGTCTGCTTGAAAGTGAGGACTTACAAGAGTTGGTATTGTTCAACACATGGATAACGACAAAAACATAGTAACAACGTGTTGTTTTTCTGTATTGTAAGTAAAAATACTAAGAAGTAAGTATATTTATTAATTTCTATTTTTGTACAGAGTATTTCTTCAGCAATGATTCTCAGGAAATTACATAAAAGTTATGTCGTCCCTTATATTACGTCTTAAGAATGCCAGTCATTTGTCTTTTATAGACGTAAGGCAATTGATCACATAAATAAATCGTTTCAGAAAAAGGTTATTAAAAATATATATTTTAAACGTTGTATAAATTACTGTTCTTGCTGTGAGATATTTTAAAATTTGTCAGCTGTTATTATTAACACTTTATTGTTTTTATAAAACGATAAAATGACGACGAGGGAACATTATAAACACGTCTTGCTGTAGCTTTAACATTCGAATACCTATTACAATCTAATGCTTTTAAGTATCATATTTTATTGTACCAAAATACTAAGTCATGATATAAGTTTTAATAGTTTTCAGTAATCCCTGGGCCTGGCATGGCCTAGCGAGTTAAGGTGTGCGCTTCGTAATCTGAGGGTCGCGGGTTTGCGCCCGAGTCGTGCCAAACATGCCGCCCTCCCAGCCGTTGGAGCGTATAATGTGACGGTCAATCCCACTATTCGTTAGTAAAAGAGTAGCCCAAGAGTTGGCGGTGGGTGGTGATGACTAGCTGCCTTCCCTCTAGTCTTACAGTGCTAAATTAGGGACGGCTAGCACAGATAGTCCTCGAGTAGCTTTGTACGAAATTCCAAAACAAACAAAACAAATCAGTAATCCCAGTCAAACTTTTTCAACTTTCTTAATAACACTGTCGCCTGTAATATTTTTCATTTAACAATTTACTAATTTTAACGAGCTGCATATATCGCTTATAATTTACGTGGATAATTCGACCCATTCACAGTATAATTAACAGGAAAACAGTTGAGAAGGCCGGCGTCTTTTTACGTTGGAATGCTACTTTATCCTACCACCTTGCAAAGTATTACTCATCTATTTCTACATGTTACAGTCGGTATTATGACTGGAAAGACTATCTACAAAAGTAAATGATGAATATTTCCTCCGCGTTTTATCTCTATTTATGGGCCTGAAAACCGAAAAAAATAAAAAACGGGGAGAGAGAAGACACAGAGGCACTATACCTCTTTATCTATTCGCTGATATCGGCTCTTTTAAAAGCATCATGAAGTCATTCCGTGATGAAGTTCAGATCGTCTCGTTAATGGTGCTAGAATAAAATGAAGGTATATATATATATATATATATAAACACGGGATTCTAGCCTATAGGAGTCCTGCAGTGCTTCTACTAGCCGTCAACGTCCCTATATTAACTGATAGCAGTAATCATTGTCTTGGTTAATATTTCAAAGCTTCCGCAGTAAATTGGAAAGGAGTTTTAGAAGTACAATGCTAGACACAGATTTATTTATCTTTTTAGTACACATAATTTTGTAGAACAGGATGAAACAAAAGAATGGAAGAGAGTTTCTATTGTCCAGTTGAGAATTGTTATGTGAGAGGTGTTTCAATATAACATTACTGCAAATTCACATAGACACACCATCTATAAACTGAGCTGTTTTCAAATAGTCATACGAATAATCTCGTTAGTTTTGCTTTTGTGTGTTTTGTTTTGAGTTTCGCGCAAAGCTACACGAGGGCTATCTGCGCTAGCCGTCTTTAATCTAGTAGTGTCATCATCAACCACCGTCAACTCTTGGGCCACTCTTTTACCAACGTCACATTATAACGCCTCCACGGTTAAGAGAGCGAGTATGTTTGGTGCGACGGGAATTCGAACCTCCAACCCTCAGTCGAGCGCCCTAACCACCTGGCCACGCAGGGCTTATTCTCATTTGCCTAATGTTAATGATTGGTTTATTTGTTTCAAATTTCGCGCAAGGCGTTCCTAATTTAACAGTGTAAGATCAAAGGGAAGGCAACTAGTCATCATCACCACCCACAGTTAAGTTTTAGGCTACTCTTTAACTGAAGAATAGTGTGATTGAACGTAACATTATAATGTTTCCACGGCTAAAAGGGCGAGCATGTTTGGTTCGACAGGGATTCGAACCCGCGACCCTCAGATTATGAGTCGAACGCCTTAACCTACCTGGCCATGCCAGGTCAATATTAATGATTGTTTGTTTGTTTGTTTTTTAAAATTTCGCACAAAGCTACTCGAGGGTTATCTGTGCTAGCCGTCCCTAATTTAGCAGTTTAAAACTAGAGGAAAGGCAGTTAGTCATCACCAACCACCGCCAACTCTTGGACTACTCTTTTACCAACGTATAGTGGGATTGACCATCACATCATAACGCCCCCACGGCTGAAAGGGCGAGCATGTTTGGCGCGACCAAGATACGAACCCGCGACCCTCAGATTACGAGTCGCACGCCTTGATACGCTTGGCCATGTCGGGCTCAATATTAAGAAACAAAATTATCCTTTTTCAAAAACACAGTTGTTAGAGATAATAGAAATAAGTACATTTCTTGAGCAAATATTGAAATAAAACTTAAAATGCATTGAATCAAATGACCCTTTGTGTTTCAAGTCTCAGTTTACGTCAGTTTGAATAATAATAGTATCTCAACTAACGATTTGATGAATATCGTCGTATATAAACAATATACAGATCGCTCTGAATATCATTCTTTCCTGCCAGGTGTGTTACATTAGGTCTATTTGTCACAACGTTAGAGCGATGACCAATTTCAGGTTACTTATTTTAATTGTGCCTGTTGAAAGATAATCAAGCAAATTTTCATTACTGTTTACAGAAAATTCCAAAACAAAACTAAGCTAGTGTAAAAAAAACAAATTAAAATACACTATAAAGATACTGAATGTTTTATTTGTAATAGCTGAATAATAGAATACTGTACAGATATATTCTGTACTGGCTGGAGTACCCGTCCCTTGGACAGAAGTTATGTAAACTCATGATTATACGAAATATTATCTTTAGGCATGAAAAACTGCTTCCTTACTAGGTAATTGTAAAAAAAAAACAAAAAACTGCGAAACTGCCCCTAGAAACTGTAAAATACAAAAACGTGAATTTCAAATTTGCAAGTATTTCCGCAAGAATTGAAGAAGCCTTCATGCCAAATTTAGTAAAGATCCATCGACAGAGGGCAAAATAGTAGTAACAATCGCGAAAATGCTCGTTAAATCCCACAAAATTAAAATTTTCTATCTATCGCATGTAATAGTTACATGAACAGACAGTATTACTATATTTACATATATTCTTTTGTTTAAGAAAGTGTTTTAATAAAGTATATATACATATATATTTTTGTACACACACACATACACATACAAGGTAAAAAAGTGGTAGTTTTACATTAAATGATAACCATTGTATATTCTCACCTCTGAGAGTTTTTGAAAATACGTCAGGTCTAGATCATAAACATATATAAATTGAATGGTAAAACTGTTGTATGACTGGTGTCTGTCCAGATTTATTTCTTACTGAATTTTGATAAAACTATAGAGATAGTTATATGAACGGTGTATACCTACAGACTTGGGTTAAGAGAGACGAAAGTTTGTACTTAATGTAAGATGGTCAGGATTGGGAAACAATGTGCGTTGTTGACTTTAACATAAAGAGAAAGAACTAGTGGGAAAATATATCTGACGAGAATCCTTTTAGCAATATTCAAAGTCTGTCGCTCAAATTTTCTCTTTTTACTTCAGCCGAAAAGCATTTGTGCTATTTTTCGAACGTGTTCTTTTTGGGGCCGACTTTTATGGATATCTTAGTGCTTGTTTGCGAGTAAATTGACAATTATCCCTCTTCCTTGGTAATACATCATCATCGAGGTGTTGTTGCCGTCTGCAAGCTACCAATTTTCTCTGTTCAGCCTCTTACCGAAACGGTTGGGTTCGAGAAACAAGCACGCCACCCTACACCTATGCGTGCGTGGATGTGAAGAAGTGTTGACCTGCTGGTGATCCCACCGCAAGGCCTAACACTCTTTCCGCCTTGATCATGGCCCAGGTAGTGTTTTCGATGGTGGTGGTCTGGGGCAGATGAATTAAAAACACTTTCATTATTACTGAAAATGTTACTTATTCACTTAAATATCTTCTACCAGTAATAATGCATAATAACAACTGAAAAAAGACAAAATATGCATATTTCAGGCATGATATATATGCTTAAACTAACAAATAGCGACAACACTGTAGAATTACCAAAAATAGTATGACATTCTAAGTGCTAAAAGTGCATTACTATTAGCACTTTTATCTTAAATGGAAAGTTGAAGTAGCCGTATCATATTACCAACTTGATAATGGAACAGATAATTGATTCAGAAAGTTTAACAAAACAACGTTCATTGTGTTGCAAAATAAAGTTAATAAAGGTAGTTAACTGAAGGCAAAGTCGTTTCGGATGTTTTTATATGTTTTTTTTGCTTATGAAACTTGAAAACAAATTGTTTTGCATTGTTAGCTAATATATAGAATTAGAACAAACATAACATCTCCTAAACTGTTCGACTTTTGTGAGGTACTACTGGGTTTATGGCTAAAAATACCGTTAACAATGAGAGTTTCCCAATTGGTGAAACAACACACATTAATATTTGTAAATAAAAAAGTTAGAAGAATGTAGTTAATTAGTCATACTCATTTCCAGATTATTTTTGAGTTTTGCTCTGATAAAAAGTTATTAATAAGTATATACAAATATGTAAACCATTTTCGGCTCTATGATATTCAATACATTATTATTTCACGAACCTCTCGTTTATTGTAATAACACATGTATAACGTCATTCGAATGGTTGAGAAAGGCTGTTTAGTTTTTCACATGACTTTTCCCTCCTTTTTCAGTAATGTCCTGTCTGTGTATTTTTTTTTAAAATTTGGGTGTGGATACAGTTGAACTGATTAAAAGAAAACACAGTAAAATAATCGTCCGCTATAACATTTCTAATCATAAAACTTTTTATGTTAATTTGTGTAATCTTGGTACATACCTAAATTCCGAGTTGTCACAATTATTAAGGTTAACCACGATACGCCGGTAAATGAAATAATTATCTTTATTGTTTGTAAGATCCTATCTCAGTACACAGTTTCTCTTATTCCTCATATACTTGAAAAAAAACGTAAAATTGTACCATGCTAATATTGGTGTTGAGAAGTTGAATGCTGCCTTTAGGATAACCCAAATTAATTTTAATAGGCTATCATATCGAACACAATAAACCAAACAGAAAACACATGCTCAGATTCTACAAATCTGCGAATTTTCTTTCAGGCAAACGTTTGCTCTTGCTGTTGTTGTCTATTGAAATGAGGTTTTATATCGTAAACTAGTTTTATCAGTTTTGTCTAGCTCTGTGTCATCCATAAGTCCACAACAAATAATTTTATTCGCCACTCGTGTTGTTCTTATACGTGGATCACTGTTTATTCATTTATTCTTTGCTTAAGGACTTGCTATAAGTAGTGCCTTACAGAAAAATATAATCAATAGAATATTTGTAATTTTATATGCACATTGAAAGAAAACATGTAGAATAAATTGCTGCTTGAACTTACAGTTTCGTGCTTTAGCGTCGGTTGTACGGAGGGTGAGTGACAGTACGTTATCGGGCAGAACATCAGTATATGAAGATGACCGAAGAAAGTCGAAACGTTGTTCTCTACTTTATTAGTAAAAAGTTTTACTACCAATACCAGCTGTCCTCAGATTTAGTATAGAAACAGATCATTCAACATCTACAATGTATCTTTTTCAGTGAATAAAAGTATGAAGATTAATGTGTCATACTGTATCATTATGTCATACAGTATCATAGAAACATTAATTGTTTCTACTAATAAATAGCACAATAGAAGTGTCAGATAGGGAACACGATAATTGTATAAATCACTTGATAAAATAACCTTTCAACCTTTATTTCCAAAACGATAACAAATGCATTTATTGTGATATCCCAGACTAATAAACATATGACTAAGTTATTTAATATCCTTCTGTTCCTAAATAATGTATTTCTTTTGTGTCTTATTTTAATGTAATTCGCATTTCTTGCTTTACATGAATAAGAAAGAAGAGGTGAAACGGGTAGAAGTCTTGGTTGTAACCTAAAAGTTGCTATATCTTGCTGGAAAATTAATGTATAAACACTCTGCATTTTTTAATGCTGTAGGTTACTTATGACCTTAACACTAGTTCTTAACTTAAATGGGTTAAAAACATAAAACGCGAATCAACGTCGCATTATTTAACAAGCATTTCCTGTTCCTATGTTGAGCAGGGCCGTCGCTAGCGGGGCAAAAGCAGTGGGCTGGACCCCTGAAGTATAGGTGCCCCCCTCCCAAAGTAATGTCGTTCATTAATCTAATTCTAGATTTGACCACTTTATATGTCTTATTAACCCTTCCCTTCAATTAAGAAAAGTTAGAACTAGAACTAAAGTTACATCTTATTTTTTTAGTAGTTATCTCTAGGCCCGGGATGGCCAGGTGGGTTAAGGCGATCGAATTCCTGCCGCACCAAACATGCTCGTCCTTTCAGCCGTGGGTGCGTTATAATTTTGACGGTCAATCTCACTATTTGTTGGTAAAAGAGTAGCCCAAGAGTTGGCGATGGGTGGTGATGACTAGCTGCCTTCCCTCTAGTCTTATACTGCTAAATTAGGAACAGCTAGCGCAGATAGCCCTAGCGTAGCTTTGTGCGAAATTAAAAAAAGCAAACGAACAAACTAGTTATTCTCCCTTCCATTTTGTGTGAATCTTTTAAAAATATATTCTTATAGTGCTTTTATACCTCACAAAATTAAACATAAAATGTTCGGTAAACTCTCTTCTGTAGAGAGACTCTTTAGCAGCGAAACGTGTTTTACGAATTTATATGATCTTCACGACACTTTGGAGAATTATTAATATCTTACTTATTTTTAAATAAGTTTTCTTCATATACTTAAGAGTCATATTTAGTGCTCTCTCTAAAGATTATTTACTGCTACAGAGAAAGTGTTATGATAAAAATGTTGAAAGTAAACCGCTTGGGCTGGTTGCTCTGTCGGAACTGACGAGCTCAGCCATCTTATCTACATCCGCTGCGGTATATCCTTGCCTCTTACATCATAATGGACTGCTGGGTTTTATTCGGATGTACACCCACTTTCCCAGTCCTCTTGTAATTTTAACGGACATTTTTACCGCTGGCATCCGCGAAGCACGTCTGTATCTTTTGTTTTTCACCGTGAAGTAGAAAATACGGCTAACACCAAGGCATGCGAAGATGAGCAGTTAAACAATGGGGTGAGGAAACAGCAGACTAAAGCAGGATATAGAGAAAAAATAATCCCAGTAAAACTGTTTAAAAGAGTGAAGAAGTGTGAGTAGTCATACAGGGAAGGATACAAGTGTTCTTTTCAATTTGTCGGATATATTACAACAAAAACAAAACAACAACTACGTTTTTAAACGCCGTCCTCTGGTATAGCAGTAAGTCTACGGATTTACAACGCTAAAATAAGGAGGTTCGATTCCTCTCGGTGAACTTAACAGATAGTCCAATGTGGCTTTACCATAAGAAAACACATAGTTTTCGCTAATAAAGGCTTCAAGAAACATGGCGTAAATAACATTAACATTATTATTATTATTTATATTCATTTTTCAGTTTCTTGATTCACAATGAGGCTCGAAGCTAATATGATTACATATTTTATGTTACACATTATTTTACCCCTAATTTCGATTATTATAATTTCATCGAAGATTCATTATATACTTTCAAGAAGAAAGAATGAATGTCTTTGGTTTAGTCAATAAAAGAATACAGCTAAACATCAACAAAATGCAATAATATGAGTCTGATACACTTAATTTGTATCACGTACTTTTGTTGTTGTAATTTTCAGTGTCACTTTAGCACGTGGATTAAAGCGTTTATGAAGATTTTTATGTAAACAGAGGTTATATTTTATGAATAGTTTTTAATACATATGAAAAACATGAAAACATAGCTCTGATACGTGTACATAAAATTTTCTTATTAGTTTAATAATTCTGTGTTGCTACTGCAGCTTAATAACTCTGTGTTACTACTGTACTTTAATGTTGTTTTGTTGTTTTGAATTATGCACAAAGCTACACAATGGGCTATATGTGCTCTGCCCACCACGGGTATCGAAACCCGGATTTTAGCGTGTAAGTCCACAGACATACCGCTGAGCCACTGGGGGGCCTGTACTTTAATAACTCTGTGTTGCTACTGTACTTTAATAACTCTATGTTATTACTGTACTTTAATATCTCTGTGTTAGTACTGTACTTTAATAACTCTGTGTTACTACTGTACTTTAATATCTCTGTGTTATTACTGCAGCTTAATATCTCTGTGTTACTACTGTACTTTAATATCTCTGCGTTACTACTGTATTTTAATATCTCTGTGTTACTACTGTACTCTAATAACTCTGTGTTACTACTGTACTTTAATATCTCTGTGTTACTACTGTATTTTAATATCTCTGTGTTACTACTGTACTTTAATATCTCTGTGTTAGTACTGTACTTTAATAACTCTGTGTTAGTACTGTACTTTAATAACTCTGTGTTACTACTGTACTTTAATATCTCTGTGTTACTACTGCAGCTTAATATCTCTGTTACTACTGTACTTTAATATCTCTGCGTTACTACTGTATTTTAATATCTCTGCGTTACTACTGTACTCTAATAACTCTGTGTTACTACTGTACTCTAATAACTCTGTGTTACTACTGTACTTTAATATCTCTGTGTTACTACTGTACTTTAATATCTCTGTGTTACTACTGTCTTTGTAGCATCAATTTTTATGGTATTGTAAATTGATTTTTTTATAATTTTTCACTGATCAGCATGTGGCTATTCCTGATTTTATCCATATAAAATAACTAAATATACGGTAAAGAATCGCATAAGTGAACGCATACAGTATTTTCAAGGCAGTATTAAACCTACCTTAGAAGTTACAATCAAGAGCAATGTGTGAAGGGTCTTAATTACCAATAATTCATTAGTTTGTCGTGCTTCTAGCGTAGAACTACACAATGAATTATCTCTATTCTTTTACCACGAGGGATCCAACTTCAGATTTTAGAGTTGTAAGATCGCAAACTTACTGCTCCCCCTATGGTAAGAATTCATCAAAATGATGCATAAAAGTCTGAATCATCGATATTTTAGAGAGAAAACTTATATTTCCACACAAGCGTGATAACAGTCCATTCCTACTTGCTTGGGTGTATTATCTATGACAGAAACGTTATCATCGTGTTAAAATACCAGACATACAGGACAAGCTAGAAGAAATAATTGGGACAATCTCGTAATTTAACAATATTTTTATTAAAAGATGTGTAACAATATTCAAATTGCAAATACGTATCTTTATCCGCTGTAATTAAATACATAGGACAAGTAGTTAGAAGTAATAATTGGAACAATTTTTTAATTTAACAATATTTTTAGTATTGTTATTGCAAGATGTGTAACAATATTCAAACTCCAAATACGTATCTTTATCCGCTGTAATCAAACACATAGAACAAGTAGTTAGAAAAAACAACTGGGACATCTTTGAGAACAAAGGATATAGACACACTTATAAAAGTAATAACAAATTACAATGTGCCGGAATTGTTTCTCGTAACTTCGCTCGTTTGTCTATTTTTTTCCACTTTATATTGCTGGGCTCTTTTAGAAACTTGGTGTTTTTTTTTTAAATAATAATGTTTTTGATATAGACACCACTTTCTTTTACACACATAATAAATACATAAAGTGCCATTGGTAGTTTGGTTGTTGTTTTTTAATTCTAGACTAGTCTATGATAGAATATTTTCTGTATATAGCTGCTTTTGCTACTTTATCGGAGCAGGCTGATTTTCGCGTTTCTTTCCAAAGTCACATTATGTAGTTGGTGAGGCCCACGTTTAATAATATGTGCTTTATGTGTAATTTAAATTTTAGTTTTGTGAAGGTCACAGTATAATATATTATAGGTGTGTGGCCTTTACAATTAATGCGATTTGCTTAACACCTGTTTTTCTTTCCTTTTTCTTTGATGTGTCTAATAATACGTTTGTGGTTTTGCATATTGGCATATAAGTATATTTACTCTTAATTTTACGGTGTAGAGCCATGATAGTATTTGTCTCTGCCTAAAATCTTGTTGTAAATTTTATTGGGCTACGTTATCTACATAAATTAATGTCAATTCTTTCAACTCTCAAAGAGCTTAATCCATCAACTTTTGGAAGGAAGCAGATGCTTCTTTAATTCTGAAAGAAACAGCAGACGATTCAAAATCCCTTGGTGTGACGGGATTCGAACTTGCAACCTTCGGATAACGAGTCGAGTGCCTCAACCATCGGATCATGCCGAGCCAAAGATATCTGGAAACTTATTTAGCACAACGTCTGACTCCACTTGCAGTTTATAGTTACTTGGTTATATAGAAACACAAACACGTGTGTATGATAAAAATTGTTAGTTTGGCCATAGAAGGAACACTAGCCTGTTTTCTGCATTCTAAGCTAACGAAATAATAAATTATCAAGTCTACTAAGAAAATTGATCTGTATTGTCATCTGCCTGTATTTCTTCATAACACATTAGCGCATTTATATGATAAATAATAGTTATTGTTTTTCTTCCACTATAATTTATATTATTTCTTTCTTTCATGACTATTTAAGGCTTCTAGCACCTAGCGTATATCTTCTATGTGCAAAATGAAAGAATAAAATAATAGAGGCTATTTGATCTTCCATACACGTAACTAGTAATCATAAGTTTTACTACATTTTATACTACTGCAGTCTTTTTTGTCAATGGAATGATAGAAATACGTATGAATTTCATCCTTCTATAACTAGCTCAGAATATATCTTTGGCTAGGTATATTCAAATATTTTTTTTCTAAATTTCGTGCATGTGTCATATATATAGTATGCTATTCTTGCTAACCGAATGTTTAAAGTGCATAAATATGTAATAATACTTTCAATTAGGTAAAGCTTGAAACTCATACAACTTTGACTATTTGGCTTTTCTCATAAAGTAGAAGCCCACTTCAAGAGAGGCACAACTACTTGTACAAACTGGTATGAATTAGGGACTTTTTCTTCATGTTATTTGGAATAAAAGGTGACATATACAAATGTAGGTTATGATTTAACGCACTTTACCATTTTCTTTGAATTTGGACTGTAAATTATATTTCATTCCATTCTTCTCCTGCGTGGAATAAACTCCCCTATGTTCTAGCAGTTAAGTACACTCAAATATCCGTATTATACAACATCATATTTCTGTATTCACGTCTTGTACTAATATTTTGTGTTCTTAGCCCAATAAAAGATATCAAAAACTTAAAGAAAACATTTACATTTCCCAACTGAAACCCTATAGCTTATTATTCCATCTTCTACTTTATCTGTGTCAGGTTTTGTATAAGCCGTCTTCATTACAGTAGGTGTCTGTGATTTGCTGGTTATAAATTTCAACAACAAATGTACAATGCATAATACCCTATACAATACAATAATATATTCAAAATAAATCAAACGTATGTACAAACATTCTTTACACTATTGGTTAACACAGTTGTGTGCAAAAATTTAATTTTTTTAAATAATTGTCTCCTTTTCATCATACGCACGCAGATTTAGTCACTTTAGCATACCCTTTGACAAAACAAACTATGCTCTTTTATATCTGTTATTACAATTCAAGCTGTGATTCTTTCAATGTAGTAATCGCCACAATACGTTATGGCTAAGCTCACAATCACACCGTCTAATTTCTCTTTTACTTTTATTACTTTGGTCGTCGATATTTATATATATTTCTCGACTGAGGCCTTGGACTTTCTACAAACTACAACGCGTTACGATGTAATACTATTTTCTCATTTAAAGCAACGAGAGAATACAGAAACTTCGAGTAACATAGTAACAAATCACTATTTTGGCTCTATGCTATTACCTGTAATTACATTTGATGGAGTCAGTATAGGGATTTGTAGTTTGAATACATAATGCGTACGGCACCAGCTCGATTTCCTTACGTTTTTACGATCCATATTTGCAACATTCAACTTTTTTTATTTATCTTGTGATAACATAATTTCTAAAAAAAAATCATGATCTTCGTCCTTGATTATATTTACATATGCAGCAAATTATCGCGAATGAAAAACCAAGTTGTGAACCTAATGTATGCTATCTTCTATTAAACTAATTAAGCTGCTAACGTAAGACAAAAGTAATTATTTATTGGTATATTTAGTTTGTAGAAGACATTTTTTAAAATAACACTAGCATACAAATACTTTAAGCCCTTCTCATGACGCTTTAGAAAGGAATTATTACTGGCCTGATTTACAGACTCAGTTCCTACACTGTCTACAACCTGCTTTATTCATTCTATAATGTGCAAAGCAAAAAGAGTTATTTTCCATAAATGTATTCTTTTCTGTCGCGAAATGTGCACATATTAATTTCACATTCGACAATGCTCCTCATATTCTGGAAACGAGTTATTTCCATTAGTCTCGTTTTGACCTTTAGTTATTGATTCACGTGATTGCTTTTCAAACTTTGATTACTGTTTATTCAGTATTTCTTCAGATTCTGGCTACTGATGTGCTTAATATTTCTTTAGATTCTGGTTATAATGGTTCAATACCTTCAGTATTACTTAAATTGTACTCAAAGTAGCTTCACTGCCTTTAAAATTGTACAGTTTCTTGGGATGTGAAATACAGTGATTAGTGCTTTTGTTAAAACATTCACTGACCAGTCTCACATATTTTGATAAACGTTAAATCAACATAGAAAACACGAATATAAAATAGACAAAATACTTAACGTAAAATGATGAAAGCATGACATATCACGAAAACAAAGCAATTTTCAATTCACTTTTACCACACAGAAATAACTTGGTGATATTGGAACCACATACCCGTCGCTGACCTCTCCAACATCCTTTCGTTTAACCTCTTTCTTCTCTGATTTACTTTACACTCATATACTTCATTTTGAAAACGCGATATAAATATGAGTTTGTAGGCAAAATTTAATATGAAGGGTCACGAGAACAGCATACACAGACCACAGAACTACATTTATTGTAAGCTTGGAAGGTAATTAAAATGAAGTATGATCGAGATACCCTATTATCTATTATACTTTTATGTATAGTTTGTTTGGGGTTTGTTTAAGAGCGAAATAAGTTACTTTATAAACCCTACAGATACTATAATGTAATATACGTCAAAACTAAACCCAGTTTTTCGCTCAAATTCTCTTGAAACCAAGTGTGTACGACTGGTAAATTGTTGGACGGAAGCTACACTTTTTATAGTTTCACAAAATGCTCCTAAATTGTATTTTAATTCGGATTCTCGATTTCACAAACCTAAAGTACCCAAGTTGCCGAAGAAAATCTACAGGCTGTGTCTTCTGCTCATAGCTAAGCTTTCTTTGTCGATTTCACAGTTCCATTATATTTAGAGGCAAACACCCTACAATAAATGCACATTATTTGTAATAAATGTCAATACATCAATTTCCTCAAGATAAAACCTTTGACGGACATGATTATAAATCATTAGTAGTTGGGATGCTTTAAATTTTATTTTGTGTGAAGGAAACTGAGATGATTTTATAGTCTTCTATAATGTAACAGTGTAAAAGCAAAAGATAAGAAGTAGGTTTTAGTTTTGTTTGTTTGTTTGGAATTAAGAACAAAGCTACACAAAGAGCTATCTGTGCTCTGCCTACCACGGGTATCGAAATCTGGTTTTTAGCGGTGTGAGTCTTCAAACATACCACTGTGCCATTGGGAGGCAAATTGGTTTTAAAGTGTTATATTGTAACACAGCTTTAACTCCTATATAGATATTTTTGATAACCATATAGACATTTTGATACAGTACACACAGACAAAAACATTTTGCTACTAAAAGAACAGAAACATATATAACTATGCCTAAATAATATAATATTGACGAGTACTGCACAATTAATACAAATAAAGTAGAATTAATTAGACTAATATATGTTTACAACAAGAAAATTTTACCTTTGACAGTTTACATATTCTCCATTGTTCCCGAATCATCGAAAGCTCTCAACGCTGATAAGTGGTGTTATGAGGTTATTTCGTACACACAGAGAAAATTCATAATGAGAACATAAATAAACATCCAAAGCAAATAGTTAGGCTATTAGTGTTTCTGGTTTTTATAAAATATGAAACAGTCTGAGATTTGATCAAAGATAAGAGAACGGTGTGTTATTATAGAAACTATGCTATAAGAGCACGCAGCTACATAACCAGAACTTCTCCTGGGATTCAGCCTGCGTAACTGTTCCTACAGCTACCTGATCTCTGAAAGTGTGCAACGCTGTCGTGATTCTTTTATTTTATTACTCAGAGCTGTCGTAATAAAAGTTCATAATTCACTTTCATTAAAAACAGGTTATATGTAATTAAAGTTGATATATTTTCAATCACGATAATAAATTATTCATATAAAATATGAATTTCTTAGAAATAAGCTATGTATCGTAATCTAACTATTTATAATATTCTGCTCTAAATATTTCTGAGTACTTAAATTCAAGTGAGTAAATGTATTTATTATTTTAGCCAAGTGAATACTTCTATATTAAATCTAATCCCGGTCGTTAATTAGTTAATGAATTGTTTGTATCTTGAAAATTAATTCAGTTAAGTGGGTAGAATACCTCTGTATTGGACACCTTAATTATAAAAACTAGTATAAATAGCTGGATGGAATACCACTGTATTAGCCACTTGAATCCTGAATATTAAGTTAAATAAATGGAATACTTGTGTATTGGGCTCTTACATCTTGAAGGTTAAATTAGTTTAGATAAGTGAACGGACTATCTCTATATTGGACATTTGAATCCTGAATATTAACCTAGATTAGGGAGCAAAATACTTTTATTTTGAACACTCCAATATTTTGAATATTGTTTAATTAATGTGTGTAATACTCCATATTAGACACTTCAATACTAAATATTAGTTTAAATAAGTGTGTGGGGTAAAATACTTCTGTGTCAGGCACTTTAGTCCTAAGGATCAGTTTAGATTAGAGAATTACCCAATGTCTTGAACACTTTAATTCTGAAATTAAGTTTCAGTTTTTAAGTTCCTGTAAATGCCCCATATAAATATAGACAATATTAATGATTATTTTAAATACCGTTAACTTAATTTTCTTCTTTAGTGCAAAGATTGTTGTCAGAGAAGCCAATATGTGAAGTATAATATAAAAATCACAAAACAATGTATTCATATTCACGTTAAGTCGTTTACAACTGTCAAATAAAGAAAGGCCCGGCTGGTCAGGTGGTTAAGGCACTCATCTTACATTCTAAGGGTCTCTCGTTCAAATTGCCGTCACACCAAACTTGCTCACTCTTTCAGCCGTGGGAGCGTTATAATGTGACGGTCAATCCCATTATTCGTTGTTAAAAGAGTAGCCCAAGAGTTAGCGGTGAGCAGTAATGACTAGCTACCTTTCCTCTAGTCATACACTGCTAAATTATGGACAGCTATCGTAAATAGCCCTTGTGTAGCTTAACGAAATTCAAAAAACATACAAATTACATATATTTTTTTTAAATATTGAATTAACAATTAATTATTTTAGAAAAAGAAATCCCACTCAAAACTACAATGACTAGGAAATAATCCCAGTGGTCTTAGAATGAATACAAAATTATATAAAAACAAATGTTGCATGATTGGACGACATAAAAGAGATTGGTTTTAAGAGAGCACTTACTGATACAGTGGTAGGTTCAGGAATTTACAATGCTAAAATTAGGAGTTCGAATCCCCTCAGTGGACTCAGCAGACAGCCTGATATGGCTCCGCTATAAGAAAACACACAAATTTTAATGAAGCATCTATTTAGCGAGTAGCCCAGCACTATTTTTTTTGCTTTTCGCCAGTTGATTATAAGACATCATGCATATAATTTGTGTGTTATTTTCTGCAGATAAAGCACGAAATTACAAATCATTGGATGTCTTAGTAGTTCCTTTTGGTAACCTTATTTTCTTACAAAACAGTTAGTTTTATGTTTTGTATATTGCATGTTATACAGAAAATGAAATCCAAACTTAAACAATAATTTTAATATAAATAAAATGGATTTCGTTGAAAAGAACAGTAAGGTTTTGTGGAACTTGGAATACAATGATTTTGAAAAATTCTCACATGAGTTCTATTTATTTCTCTGCCTCTTTAAAAATTCTTTTTCTCAAGAATCGAATAATCTTATGTTCTGTTGTTTTTTTTACTTTACTTTTTATATTTACTAATTAAATAAAAATTATAAATAATTATTTTAAAAAAAATTGTTCAGAGAAACATAGTCGCCCAAACAAAGAAAAGTTCCAGATCCAACAAAGGAAGAAAAGAAGAAATAAACACAAAGGTCAATAATAGCTAAAACAGTTAATAAAAAAACGAAACACTGAAACTTTCTTATGTACTATTTTTGGTTTAATCCCATTTTCATTCTAATGACTGAAAAAATAAGATAGCTATGTTTATAAAAAGGTTTCATTCAAACTCCAATTTTTTCATAATAATAGGAACATTTATGCAATGCTACATTCTTCAGCTAAACACACAAACGATACGATTTACAGTTTTCTTTTCAGGAATATAGTTTACAAAAACCAACAATCAGTTGACCAGCTCCAGATAACCTTGGAAAAGGAAAGCCTAAATTGCTACAATGTTAATTGATTAATTCCATGAACAATATATTATTAGTTTTTCAAACTAACTTTTTTGTATTTATGTCACGAAACAAATGCTTTTAATGTTGAACTTATCTTTTAGCTCACTTACAATAAGCCTGAAAAACAAATATCTTAGGAATAAGAATAGAAACAAACTACGGTAATTTTGGATGACGTTTAAACTATTAATGAATCACAAACAAAAGGTTGTATTTTACGTTTGTTATTTGATATTTAACATATCCTCTCAAATTTGACCATGATAGACTTATGTTTACGTTTTATTTTTTCCAATATCTATAAGTTTTAAATTTTAGGTAAAAAAAATTAAGACAGGTAGTATGAACTCCCTCTTTGTGTATATTCTAAGCTAAATTTCAAAATTTCGTACAAAAAATGAATCCAGTTTTCGAAAATTTTGTTTGCTTAAACTTAGACAGAAACTAACAACAGACAATTAAGCTCGTTTTTAGGTATTTTAACACCCAACCTGTAGCGCCCTCGCTCAGTAACTTCTGAACAGAATTTCCACTCACGTGGTCTACTGTACGTATATAGTTTGTTGTACATTTCAGAAGCTGGGCCACAAATCAATAATGCGTTACTCCGCGTCACCTACGGTGTGAAACAGGTCCCACAGGTTCGTCCCCGGGGTGCATATGTGTATAGCACAATAATTCGCTAGTACATTTTCCGTGAATAACTAAGTCCCGCCCAACAATCTACGATCCTTGCTCCGCCTCACGTCAGTAGTTTCAATCTCCAGAACATGACGCAGATACACGCGATTAGTGAGCAGCGCCACCTTAGTTTATTTCCCTCCAAACCTTCATTTATGGCCCTCAACTACTTCATTCGCTGCCCAACTCTTACTACTTGTGGCCTGTGAGTAGTGAGTGAGACATGGTGTATTTCTCTTCATACATTTGCACGATATACAAATTGAACACATTTTCGTTCACTTACATTCTCTTATTAGTACCAAAGGCGATGAAGCAACCGTGTATTGTAGAAGACTGTTCCAAAACTACTGTGGATGTTAGTTTAAATACGATGTTATTTTCTCAGTAGTTTAGGATCTATCTGTATCCTCCTAACTTCTACTCAATGTTAAATGTTTGTACGACGTAATTCTATAGGTAAGTAACTGCTGTATAGGACACTGTAGGTTGATTTTTTTGCTTTATTAGTTGGCACATGACCAGCTTAATGAAAATGATCGACATAACAATGTACATCAGAGAGAACGACAGGTATCAATTTTGATGTGGTGAAAAAATTAGTTCTTCCAGTTTCACCACAAAATACTTTGGATTATGGATAAATATTTCTTGCTGTTACTAATACTCAAAGTAATTAGAGAATACATTTAACTTCGTCAATAGAATAGACTCGAAAAGGAAAACCCCAAAATTCCTGACAATATTTGTAGGATTGCCGATATACGATTCTCTTGAGAGAGGAAATCCTGATAAGCTGGATCAGTGGTATTCACTTTCCAAGAAAACGGCCACTGCCAACTTGTAAGTGTCAAACTGACTTTATTTTGACACTACATGTTTTTCGCTTTTCTACGGCCCATCGGTGCTAAGGTTTAGGATTTCCCATCAATGGTTATCACTTATCCGCTTGCCATGCAAGCGCGTCACTTAAGTTCTATTGCCACCGCTAAAGGATCAACACCTACAACAGGACCTAAGGCCACAGATTTCACCATCGCTGCAATCATGGCCCGTCAGGTCCCTTCGTTTCGATCCGGACGCAACGAAGAAAACATAGCTTCAACAGGTCAGTATTGAGCCATAAATACATTTGAATGAATACCACGTTATATTTAGATTCACAAAATATTTCTAATATTTTAATGAGTGAAAGTTAAATTGTATCAGCTAATTAAAAAGAAATGTACATATCTCTCATAGATAATACAGTGTCTGATATAAACAAACTTACTGTTTTCAGTAACAGCCATACGTGTCAGTAAAAGGCGTTAAGTGTTCTAGCAGTTTAGGCTATTATGGCATTTAGATAACTGATAAAGTGGAATTCGCTCTGAAAACATTTATTGTACAGAGCAAAGAACAGGTGATAGAAAATAAATTAACTGTGTTATAAGCAACTTATGGCAGGAAATTCCATATGAATTATTCTTTAGTTATAACATATTTTATATCCATTGTTTAAAAATTACTGAAAAACAATATACACTAATATTTCCGGTATTGTTGAGCAACATGTAAACATGAACATGTACTGTTCGGGAACATAAATATTTCAGAATATCTCAGAATTTTTTTTTCCAGTTGAACTTATTTGTTGAACACAGCAATTTAGTAAGTATATTCGTCAAAGTATATATGTAATAAAGACTTGAGTAATGATAGGCTTTCTAATATCAATATCCTGAAGCTTTCCATGTTTAATAAAACATAAATGGATAGAGATGTATGTGATATATTAAACATAAATGGATGAAGATGTATATGTTTTCAAAGCTAGCTCTAGCACTGTAACTGTTGTACTTTTTTTGACTGCTCGTTTGCTGGTCGTTTTATTGCTTATGCTTCAGGCTATGAGCGAGTACGTTTGACATGTTGTTCTAGAAATCTCCTTAACGAGTGATCCGGAAAGGTGTGTTCTATAATTTGGATTAACTGCATATGATTTAACACCTTCTGCTCTAATGTTATATCATACGTTTCTCTGAATCGGAACTAACTAGATGTTAGCAAGATGTACAGTATCAGGAAAACTAATACAGTAAAATGGTGGGTGTATCACAGAGGTAAAATGAATAATTTCGCACTGATGTAAGTCAAGAGAGAAATAGAGATGTATCTATCATCCTGGCATATACTTTACATAGTAAAAACTAGTCAGTAGGGGTGACCAATACGTGCACACACACACACACACATACACGTATATATACATATTTTTCAATTATTTCGAGCATCAATAAAAATAATGAATTGATATAAGTGTTGAATTGACCAAAATATTGTGTATTGCTTAAGAATATTAAAAAGGTAAAATATCAAGATTTTACTTGATTTAAAATCAGATGCTAGTTCGTGTTTTTCTTTAACGGCGTTTAATTTAGTAAAAACTTACTAAAAACATTTTTCGTACATGCAAAACATGTTATTTTATACTACCTTAAAATACAAACATAAACAAAACCCAATATTAGAAAAGATACACTGGCCATGAAATAAGTGTGTTTATTTCATATAATGTGTTATCCGCGCTCTGCCAAACGCAGATAACTGAGCCCCAGATTGTCGCATTGTTAGTCTGTAAACATATCGCTGTCCCACCTGATGTCAAAATGTTTGTGAGAAGTGAGTGTTTACCATTAATTTGCTCTCGTTGTGGTATCGTTATATTAAATTATTCTCACCATAATGAAATTACAAAAAAAATTCATTACGTCTTTTATTCAATACCGGTTGCCTAGTTGATAATAAAAGTTAAAACAAAAGAATATGTTTCGGATGCTGAAAAATATGAGTGTTTTTAAAAGCAATTATCTTCAATAGAAAATGGTGGTCTATAATATAACGTGTATAAACGTTAATTTAGACATAAAAATTGAGCTGTAATACTGAACATTTTAAATCAAACAACACAAAGTAACTCGAATAACGAATCTTTAGAAAAAAATAACGAAGGTAAGCGTTTTAACTTCTGGTGAGTATGTCTCATTTACACAGTCACAAATATGAAAGCTAATTGTCAAATACTTTGTATTCTGATATTTAATTTGGGAATAAACCCAAAGTATATCTTTTGTTATTTAATAGAAATGAAATAAAAACCCTATAGCCCGGACGCTTTCGAAAGGTGAACCTTTCTTTTTCAGGGGTAAACTGTTGTTTACAAATACCATTTTTTACAAAATATATACATCCTGCATTGAAAACTGACTTAGAGCTGATAATACAACCTTTACTGCTTCATGTGGTAGACATTAGAAATCTATATTTTTAAAATTATATTTCTTAATTTGAAGGAACTCTGTTTTTAAGATTAGAGATTTATCTTAACACAAATCCGCAGTGAGTGCTGTTCAAATGGTTTGTAAACCCTGAAAAGTCCTGATTTAAAGTATAAGTTTGAAGACAAACAGATAACCCACGTATAAGGAAAATAAAAGGAAATTATTACTGATTTATTTATTATTCACAGCTTTAATAAACTGTTTTGGCAAATCTTGTCCATTAATGAAGTCATTTGTAGGTACTTAGGTAGTGTTACCCACAGGTTATGTCTCGTGAAGTTGTCGTTATTCAAGTTGAGGTATAACTTTCAGCAGTAACTAGCTCCGCTTTAGTTAACCTCAGGTGTGTTATGTGTTTCCGCCCTTTAGCTGAAGAATGAATAATGGTACAACTTTCCCAGCGAGACGACGAGAAAGTGATTAATGCTCTCTTTCTTTGACTTTTAAATCTTTCATACATCTAGCTAAAACACCACCTGATAACTTATGATATACAAACTGAAAAACAGTATATTGCAAATAGGTATTGCTTGAAATATCCCTGATATTTGTTTTGTTGAGCATCTGGTGGTTTTCTTATCCATTACTTATAACCTACAAGATTTATTACGACTGACTAAAAGTCACAAGAGATTTTAAAGGAAGAACTATAAATTTATTTACTGTAAACCAAAATGTTTAAATACGTGGTTCAGATTCATTCGACAAATTTAATGTTTTGGTGTAATACGATGGTATTACAACTTCAATCAAATTAATACAATATATTGAACAAAAACTAGATTTATATTGGAATTTAGAATCATTGTTGTCATACGCACGTGTTTATGTTCATATATATTCTATACAGCTTATTTAGAAATATGTTATTGGTTAATAGTATTGTTTTTAGAACGTTGTGTGCGGATATTTATGGAATTTCTAGCTCTGACGTAGTAATACTTTATTTAAATGTTACGTAGTTCAGGGAATATAAATTATTGTTTTTGCTGTTGATATGTATGTATATATGAGTCTGTAAAGTAAAGACAATAATTATAAATATTCCTTGTAGTAATATACACAGGATTGAAACTTTTACGTTTTATTATATGTTGTGCTCCTAATGTTAAATAAATAAATAGATTCTTCTAAACGTGAACCACTGATTGAAAGATGTTAAATATCACTATGTATAGAACGTTACTTTAGATGCAATTTCATGGAGTTTTAACAGTTTTTACTTGTTCTACATAAGGAAACGCAGCACTTGCTATTAAACAGACATATTATGTTGGTTATTTCTCCAAAACTGGTGAAATGTTGCCATGGTAACTTTCATGTTTGTGTTACGGGAACAATAAGCTAAAAAGGAAAGCTATACGAGACATTCATATTGGCTCAGATATGGTGCTTTAATAATTGTTTTCTTCAGGTATAATAATAGAAAGACATATTCAAGTGAAAAACTGATGCCACGTCATACATAAAGCTGTATTTCACATTACATCATAAAACGTTATTAATGGTATAAATGACTACATTTGACCAACATTGCAAGTTTTTTTAGGAAAAATTAATCTGAAAACATTAATTAGAATCATAAATAGATTGAACCGCAATAGATGTATTATTAAGAATAGCTATTTGTAAATTACAGCTAACAGTCAGTTAGTGCATTTAACTTAGTAATTCGACCCGGCATGGCCAAGCGTGTTAAGTCGTGCGACTCGTAATCCGAGGGTCGCGGATTCGCATGCCCGTCGTACCAAAGATGCTCGCCCTTTCAGTCGTGAGGCGTTATAAAGTTACTGTCAATCCCACTATTTGTTGGCAAAAGAGTAGCCCAAGAGTTGGCAGTGGGTGGTGATGACTATCTGCCTTCCCTCTAGTCTTACACTGCTAAATTAGGGACGGCTAGCACAGATAGCCCTAGATTAGCTTTGTGCAAATTTCAAAAAAACAAAAACAAACAAACTTAGTAATTAACAAAACAACTAAGATGTACCATTTAGCTCCTGAACTTACCTTAACTGGAGCTAATCATCACAAGAAAACTAAAAGAGAGCTTGTAAGGCGTAATAAATTAATCGAAAACAAAAACAAGTTACTACTTCATATTTTTATGTTTTATAAATTACTTGAAGAGGGAAACAGAGAAATAAAATATTCTTCTATTGTTTTAATCAATACAAATCAAAGTGTAGAAGAAGGGAAAAGTAAGAAAAAAAATCACTTGATGGAATGAGGAAATAAATCGTATCCAATTGTAACCTTATGGGAAAGATTTTCTGTGACAAATGTTTCACAGATTTCTAGCATTGAGAGGCTTACATGTGCACATAAACATAAAATTATCGTGTGTTTCATCGTTTAAGTTTGATGATAACGATAACATTAAGACACCCATTGTTAAGAAATGAGACAATAACTATATAGGACTATAATATGTGACGGAACATGGGCAAAAAGAAAACGTAGCAACAGCAAAGAGAAATCAGAAGAGAAGGTATAGACATACATAAAGAAATAGAGAAAACTTCAATAAGGATAGAATATAGAAACAAAAGTGTATACTCCAGAAATAGTAGAAATGTGTAGGTAAAGAGACTGAGCTTTACCTCAGAAGAAACAGGAAAAGAGGAAACATGCGTAAGTAGAAATAGCACAGAAAAAGTTAGAACGTGGAATATTTAGAAAAATGGAGACAAACTAACAATTGAAGAAACGAAACATCTGAGATCAGTGTGAATAACAACAACAATTAAAAACTTATTGAAGAAAACGTGAACAATGAGCAACAATAGAGGAAACGTTGGCCAACAAGAACAATATACAGGGTGGTCGCTAGAAAAGCGGAAAATTTGTCAAACAGCTATTTATTTTTACAAAGAATAACTTTTACAAAGTTTTTTAAAGGCATATGTTATATTACACTCATAGATGCTCAAAATGTCGTCCGTGCACTTCAGAGCAGCGTCTTAACCTAGAAATCCAAGCTCGTGTAGCGTTTTGAAGGGTAACTTGTGAGATATCTGACCCTCAAATTTTCCGCTTTTCTAGCGACCACCCTGTATAAAATATAGGAAATGTAAGTAAATACCTAATGACATTAAAACAAGCTCGAGAAAATAGAAATAGTAGAAGAAACGTGATAATCTGAAACAATGTAACATAAAGAAAACGAGGGTTAGCAACGGATAGGAAATTAATACAAGGAGGAAGGTGTCCCTCGTGGGTAAATTAATTGTGACATATATTTTAAGATGACGATTTCTTCACTTGAACGTCCAAATTAAGTCTATTGATCCCTTCTTGTTATACTTGTTTTAAAACACTGGTTTTGAAATGTTGATGGCTGTCTTATAATATGAGTTTATAAACTTTGTAAATAGAAGAATCTACTGTTAGCTTCACGTTTCAGACCGTTACATCTAGCACCAGATGATAGAAGACAACGAATTCACTCTGTGTTATATATGTATAGATATGCTACATAAATATCTTATAATACGTTCATGTACTAGCATGAAAACTTATTGCTAATTTTTTTTAACGCCATTAATTTTTGGATGAATAACTCCAAAGTTATGGTCATGACTTGGAAATACATGATTGAGTAACTTGATAATGATTCCATCAAAAAAGACGTTATCAGAAAATATCTCGTAAATATTTTATGAAGCTTACTATGATACAGTGTTTACTTCTGCAGCTAGAAACAAACAAACAAAATAACTGACAAGAAGTTGAATATTTTGTTTATTTAAAGCAAAATGCTTTAAAAGACATAGTTTGTTTTCAAGCAATTTTCAGCTTAGATATCTTGTTATAACATGGGGTCGTTGATTTTATAATAGGTTTAAGCGTATGCGTCTATGAGATATCAGAGTTAAATTTGCCTTAAGATAAACTAAGATACTGCGAATAACTTTAACCTTATTTTCAAACATCTTAATACAAACTTTAAACATAGTCTGTTTAAGAAGCAGCAAAAGGAAACTAAACTGCAAAAGATAACGTGAAGTTTCTCGTTCAACACAAAATATTTCAAATATAACCAAAACTTAAATGTTATAGTAACGAAACGCAAGACTAAAGATTTAAATGCAACGCTAATCCTTCTTCTCTTGTTATGTTAGTAAAGCATCCTAGGATCACTGATATGATCAGAAGTGCAATCATACCTTGATCTTCTATAATGTTTTTCTCATCTGTCACATCGAAATGATTTACAAAGTTTCCACTGTTCATAAACTACGGACAAATCTCAAAGACATTTAAGTAGTTTCACTCCTACATGGAACCATAAAACAAATTTAAGTCCGTCAATTTTCTCGATAGGTTGTTACGATTATTTCAGAATTGGAAATTTCTAGCAAGCATAATAGTTGCAAAGTTGCGAAATAAAATCAAAACTAATTTTAGAAAAGGAAGTCTACAAGTAGTGAGTGAGTCTTTTCGTCTTGATAGCTCTTCATGAACCAAGTAGGAGAATTTTGACTAATGGAATGGTAGTCTGGTGTTTGTGGTTGAAATCACTGTAAATACAAATTGTGCAAGACTCCTTTCATCCGTGGTAGGGATGATTTTTTTGTTTTCGACAGCAAGCAAAATGGTTAGGTTCATTTTGAAATATATTACACAAACGGATTTACGGCTTAAAATATAGAAACAGCGAAGTTACCCAAGTGATGAAACAATGCATTCTAATTGTTAGAAAAGTATGTTCAACTAACTGCACTCGTTGCCAGGTAGATTTCTAGTTTCACTTTAACATAGTTTGCTGTAATCAAACGTTCATATCACTAATTAAAAAAATATTCTCGTGTTGAAACAGATAATAGAAATCAAAATTGTCTCCCGCTGGGACAGCAGTAAGTCTTCTGATCTACAACGCTAAAATCAGGGAGTAGATTTCTTTCGGCGGACACAGCAGACAGCCCACTCTAGCTTTGCTATAAAAAAACCCAACACAAATCACACTTAAAGGTTTCAAACATTCTTTTGGTGTCTGCAACAAGAATTCAAATAATGAAATAAACTTAACTTTAACACGTGTGTTTTATTATAAAACTTGATACTTCGGTATGTTATTCATTGCGATACAGTGAAGACGGCTGAGAATACGTTAATACACCCAATTTGTAATTATAAAATATATTGGTAAAATAGTAAATATTTTGGTAGTGTTAACTTTCTATAGGCTAACCACTGACAAATTATGGGAAATAAACAGTGCACAGAAAAAACGTTAAAGACATAATCAAAGTTTGTTCAAGTCACCGTACTGATGATTCCATAAAGGAGGGTCTGAGCCCTCAGTAACTGAATAAAACTAAGTTCATAAAATTCAGTTATGACGGTCTATAAGTATACCGAGTTTCATCGAAGTTTGATAGTATATTAACACTGTTCTATTTTCATTTCTAAAATTCCACTCATCCCTCGACACACAAATACACGTGTACCAAGTCTTGGATGGAATTAATTAAATAGTTTTCATATTTTTTTTCCTAAAGTGAATTTTAGATATTTTACAGAAATCAAACACTTGGTAACAATTATGTTTAAATCTATTCTTTCTTTAAATATACGCATTCAGAATTGGTGGAACTTCAGTACGAAGAGGAAAAAACATTTCTTGTACAGGTCCTTACAGCATTCAATAGAATGGTGTTATTAATATTACATGGACAACGTTTCAAGATTCTTTGAGATATCATAAATTAGTGTTACTGATTCATACTGAAACTTAACCAACGCTAACGCCAGACCACACTACGTAAGACTAATCAGTTTTGGTTTTTTTTAAAAAAAGAGAGGAACTGATCATGTTATGTGGACTCTACCTGCACCAGACTTCACTCTCATCAAAAATGTATGGAATACACTTGGGAGACGCGTCACAATCCATTAAGAAAATCAGACACAAATGCTGCCGTAGAAACAGATCTACGTGAGGAATAGTGAAGTCTACCTATTAAAATTCTCATTTTAATTTTTTAGCATCAATGCCAGGCATTCTTCTCCATGTTGAAGCGAAATATCATGTGTGCACAAATACAAAGTCGCCATTTCAAATGTTTATTTATGAGCATAAGCCGAATGACCAAAAGTCAGAGCGTTTTTTAATCACTAAATACCTTATTTGTATATAAAAAAAACTTTCCATTTGTTGTTTTGTGCAGTTTAAATGTGTACATCCGTGAACAAAATTCGCTAATTTAATTTTTAAAGTCATCTACAACACTTTTGAGAAAGACCGGTGAATTATCTTAATGCTTCATATATACAAAAGATCATGGACTTTTATTTATTGTTCTGGAGATTATATTGCAGGCAAAACTATACACTTTATCTCGAGATAAGTATACCTATAGAACGATATTTTTAAATTACTGTTTAAATATCTTATATATATATATATATATATATAATATTCTTACTACAGCAAAATAGCAATACAGTTTTAAAACAAGGAAAATTTGATAAGTTTATGTATGCAATTCCTTCAAACAAAGAGAAGGGTTTGACATTGAAATTGTTGTTTGTTTTGAATTTCGCGCAAACCTTCACGAGGGCTATCTGTGCTGGGCATGTAAGACTAAAGGTGTAGCTAGTCATCACCGCTCACCGCCAACTCTTGCTACTCTTTTACCAACGAATAGTGGGACTGATCGACAATTATAACGCCCCTACAGTAGAAAGGGCGAGCATGTTTGGTTTGATGGAGATTCGTACCCGGGATCCTCAAGTTACAAGTCGAGCACCGTAACCACCTGGCCATGCCAGGATCTCGCGTTGGGTGTTTTTCTTCAGGATCCATTTATATTATGCACCATTAAATTAAATGAATATGAAAAAGAAATAAAATCTCTCATGTCCGATCTAGGTGTAAACGTTGCCAAGCGCCTCCTTGCGTTCATTTCAATTATATTATAGTTTATAACATAAATAAGAAAGAAAATTATGATAATTAGATAATATTTAGTGATGAGACTTAATCCTCATTTTTAGATCCCGTGTGATTAGAATATGTTTAATGTCTTTAACGAATGCCTTTTGTCTTTATTTGTGCATGTCACCTGTGTGTATGAAACCTTTGATTTCTGTTAGTTTGGTCAAAGGGAATAGAACTAATCTCAGTTGTTCTTAAAAACAGCGAAGAAAAGTCTCACTTAATATATTTTATTATCTTATAATATTCAGCCGGAGGACAATAGTAACTGAAAACCAGTTTTGGAAGTCATTAGTTGAAAGTATTCATTAATCGAATAAAATCGCATGTAAAGTAGAGCTCTAACGAAATAAATGTTTGTGAAGATCTAACTAGGATTTGGTTTAATTCTTTCTCTTTCGAACTTCCTTCAAGTGGATAAAACCCTTTACCGTCAGCATTTAAAATTCGCTGTGACAACACGACATAGTGAGAGTCTTAACTAAACACCGTGTTTTCTGAGAAATACAAGACATCTGTCAGCAAATGTATTTGTGTCTTGATTGATGAGCCTGAAAGAAAAGAAGCTTGAAGTAGGGGAAACAGAAAGGTTCTAATAAAACCATCTCTCTTTGTCAAATTAAAAAAAACAAAAAAGAACTATTTTCTTACACGCTGTTTCGTTCATAGCACTTCAGCTAGTATGATCAGGAAACTATATGCCACTTGATACGAAAAATAACAATAATATTAAGGACAGAAGTGAAAGCGCCCTCCCAGTGGCACAACAGTATGTTTACGGACTCAGTCTGCTGAAAGCCGGATTTCGGTATCCGTGGTGGGCAGAGCACAGATTGCCCATTGTTTAGCTTTGTACTTTATTCTAAACAAACAAACAAGAAATGGAAGTAAGTGAATATTCAGTTATTATTGGACAAAATAGTTTATTTGCACGGTTATATGGGCCCCATTCTATGTTTTGTGTCTTCATAAATATGACAAACTTAGTAAATGTGCCAAACCTTGAGTTTCTTATATTTTTGAGTGTTTTTTATTCTATATTTATTTGAATACTGACGTTTGGAATAAGACTTTTAGCAGTTCATTTGTCCTCACTCACAATCCAACATACTGATTTTATCAACAAACACTATCTACTAGCAGGCCCGGCATGGCCAGGTGGTTAAGGCACTCGACTCGTAATCCGATCCGAGGGTTGTGGGTTCGAATCCACGTTACACCCATTAGTTTACATTCCCCTTCAGCCATGGCGGTGTTATAATATATATACATCCCACCATTCGTTGGTAAAAGAGTAGTCCAATAGTTGGCGGTGGGTGGTGATGACTAGCTGCCTTCCCTCTAGACTTACGCTGCAGATACCCCTCGTGTATCTTTGCGCGAAATTAAAAAAAAAAACTCCACTAATACCCCGGTTACTCTTAGTTGTGGCTTGTAAATTATATTTTAGTTTTACGTTTACTCGGAAATGTGCTAGCAAGTTTATTAAGAGGTCATAATTTGTTAACCATTATTTCTACAACCGTCCCAGACATGTAGTTTGGTACATTTTAATCTCTATGGCATTGGCTGATAGAATAGAAAAGTAAAATTGTATGGTGACATGTATAAAGATTCTTATGTATACACTCAAACCGGCGATGAAAATGTATATACAAATGTGCATGTGTGTGTTTTAAAATACGCACTTAAGCACATTAGAAAACCGAAATGAACGTTTTGATGATTGTTAGTATAAGAAAAAGTCATAAAACCACTGACTAATTCTAGTTTACCTTGTTTGGAAATTAAACCACTCGTATGATACTAGTAATATTAAACTATGTGTTAAATGTTAGCTTGGGCTACCAAACGTGATACAAGGCACTGCTGCACTAACATATACTCACATATTTCACCCACAAATGCTAGGAAACTTATTTAAAAAGCGGATAAAGAAAACATATCAGCACGTGAAGAGGTGTTTTTTGTGTCATGTTGGATATGTACCTAATACATGCTTTATCTTCTGAAAACATTTTACAATGTCTAATTAATTTCTCACGAATTCTCACACAATAGTGTGGAGCAATTAATGAAGAAAAGATTACACAGATAAAAGAAAGATACAAACTGCTCATGAAATGAAAAATAAAATATATTTTTTTATATACATATAAATTTCCTATTTAAGAATATTCCTCAAAATGTGTGAAGTTTATTGAATATCGTGTAGTTCGAGTCTCTATGATTCATTTAACTTAATTTTAGTGTCTTGGAACAATGGTGAAATTTCACAAAAAATAAACAGAATAAAATAAAAAAACATTTTCTTTTTTATTTATAACCACAAATTTCTAAATATTTTCATAATACCAGTCGTCTGTGTTTTACATTTTGCAGTACCCACTGAATGTTCTCGGGCTTGTAATAGAAGTCCCGAGACAGACGTAGAGATGATCCCGGACCGCCAACATTCAATTGCATCGAGTTCTCCTGTACAAACCTTATCTTATGAACAAAGGGCTTCTTACATAGAAGAAGAAAGAATGGAAGAAAAGACGGAGCTGTATTCTATGACCTCATTCTCTGACGATTCAGGAGAAGATGAACTGGGTGTAAACCAAACATCACTCCAAGACGACAAATCAAATACTGAACAAAATAAATCGTCTCTAAATCCGTATGCTAGCGCCCTTAAGCCTCGTTGTAACAGTGAAGAACTCAGAAACGTGGAGTGTCAGCTGGAAAATAAAGATCTATGGGAAAAATTTAACGACTTGGGAACAGAGATGATTATTACGAAAATGGGGAGGTAGGCTACTAATTTTTTATTAATTTTACATGAGGAAAATTGAAATTATAGTTGAAGTTAAGCCACAAATGCTATTACGTACAGGTGTTCAACTAGGGATACATATCGTTGGACACAACTGAATTTAAATACATGAATTCAAAACTTTAAGTTATATCAAACTTTTTAACAAATATTTTAAAGAAAAATATTATAACAAACAAGTACAAAACTAAACAATCTTAGATATAAATTTACTTTTACGAAACTTTGAGGCAAATTCAAATTAAATGGGCCCGGCATGGCCAAGTGAGTTAAGGCGTTCGACTCGTAATCCGAGGATCGCGAGTCCGAATCCCCGTCGCACCAAACATGCTCGCCCTTTCAGCCGTGAGGGCGTTATAATGTGACGGTCAATCCAACTATTCGTTGGTAAAAGAATAGCCCAAGTGTTGGCGGTATGTGGTGATGACTAGCTACCTTCCCTCTGGTCTGACACTGCTAAATTAGGGACGGCTAGCACAGATGGCCCTTGAGTAGCTTTGCGAAAATTTCAAAAACAAACAAACAAATGAAATGGTGTTCTTGCAAATTAAAACAGTTTCGAATCGAGTATTACATAAACTTAATATTATATAAGTACCTTTACGTTATGAAGAACATGTCAGTATGCTGTGTGTTTTTTTTATTAAGAACTTTAGGCTACATTATGCATTTCTAAATCACAGTAAAAAATTAGTTAAAATTTTGAGTCTGTATTTCCACTAGCTGAATGCAGTTTTATTTCACAAATATATTCTACTGATGTACATTATACTTTTATGCGTAAGATAATAAAGTGATAATCACCCATATTTGCGCGAGTAAGTAAAAAATGTATTTTCTTTTTCTATTTTCTTCAGTAAACGTTCTAATGATTTTCCACCTAATATCATTATAAATGGTTTTTAAGTTTTCTTGAATGATAAGGAGCACAATTTTATTATATTATGTAGTTTGTATATCTAAACTAAATTCGTTTATGTATAAAAATGCTACAGACTGCCACACTTATCATATCGTGAAAGTCATGCATTGCCTGTTTTTTTTAGTCATTTCTCTAAGACAACTGACTTTTTTGGCTTTAGTTTCATCATGACTGTTGTACAGACAAGTTACTTTATGTATTGTTTGTTCTCTCTGTTGGCGACCACTGAAATAATCAACAAAAAATTAAAAGGATACAAACATTAAAATTAGAATTAAAACTACATTTCCTAATTTTGAACTTATATCATTCTTAATTTTGCTCTTGAAGAAAACTAAGATTTAAAAGTTTTCTATTTTGTTATTGTGATGCAAATAATTAATAAAAGTTGCTGTGATTTTAAATGTATTCTATTTCCTCATCTTAAAGTAATAAGAATTTCTGGCATTTGTGTCTTACTCATCATGTAACTATATTTGATAAATGTTTCAGAGATATTTTCGAAAGTTGCAAGTGTGAAAAAAAAACATTTAGAATACTACAAGTAATAGATACGTCATTAGAATCCAGTGTTATACCTAAACTGACGGGTGAAGAAGTGACACACGAATATCTGAAAATATTATTAATATATAAGCTATCAACAACGCATAATTGTACGAGATAGAAGACTGTGTTTTGAAAGAGGTTCAAAACGTTTAGTTACTGTGTACCTTTTTTATTGTTGTTGTTATTAAGAGCAGAGCTGCACAATGACCTATTTGCGCTTAGCTGGCTGGAAGTATGGGAACCGATTTCTAGCGTTATTAGTCATACAACGTACTAGTGGGATAAACTGAATTGTAATGAATTATGTTATTCCTTCATATATATATATATATATATATATGTACGTGTTGAGTAAAAACAAAATGGGGTTTTGATCGAATATCTTCCGTTTGTAAGTGCAAGTATAGTTATTTAGTAAATAAGTCAGGTTGAAAAAATGTAAGCCTACGAAAATTTACGCATTCGTAAAATTCATAATACAGCAATAATTGTGACAATTCTATCTTTCCTTGGGTGGAAAAGACCAAACAGATCCGATAGGGGGTCAAAGGATGACACTGTAATTAATACTGTTAATATTTACAACTTTTCCCATATATGCTTGTTTGCATGTAGACACAACAGAAAATATTGGTTGATATATAGAAAACAATGTATTTGGTGTTTGTTATAAGAAAGTATGGCAATCGTTGGAGACTTAACCAAAATAGGTTCCACAAAATGACTCTGATTGTTAAGACCTATTTTCCTATATCTTGATTCCACATTATCCTCACTCTACTTTCTTATCTGCTAAGCTATCTTTCGAACTTCTTTTGAGTGCGTTTAAGAATTGACTTCCAAACAAAGCAAGCTAGCTATGTACTTAAAGGGAAAACTATTAAAAATAATATGTAGCTAAGCATAATTTTTTACGTTCCTTTTCGTGAGGATTAGAATGTATTGTTTGATCAGTTGGGTGTTCTCGCTCTTGAGTGACGAAATTTTCGGTCATAAAATAAGTAATATCTCGCAAGATCCGTCCACCTTAGAAGATTTAGTTTGTTCTAAACACATATATTAAACTAACAATGAAAAATAATCCTTAATAAAAGTGTAGTAACGAATATGAAGTTAAAAAGTAATTAAATTTTATATATTGAAGAGTCAAACCAATAATTTTAATGATAGTAACAATGATGAAATAATACGGTTATACCTTACCATGAAAACGCAGAAATACCAGTTTTAAAGTTGAAGTACTGTCGTAGAATTAATTTTCTTTGAGAAACATGATACCATTATAGCATGCCTAAATTTCATACCCTATTCACATTCATGGCATCAGACAATCAATTTATTAAGATTATAAGAAAATAATTATATATTTTGTAAAACAAATGACAAAGGGCGAAATGTTTATGAAAATACGATACAGTTTGCAAAGACCGATGAAAAATTGATTTGTGATATCTCAGAGAAGAAACAAACACAGAAACTTTCTGCAGGTTACTTTACAACACGCAACTTATTTTCTAATTCCACGAATGTATCGTCGGGACAGTAGAGTAATGCAAGTCAAATTATTAGGAGACACGTCATCACAGCAATAATATGCACTTTAAAGAAACATCGATTAATAGTAGCTTTAAACTTAACAAAATAAATACATTTATTCATATGTATATAAGGCCATCAAGCTCTTCAGTGATGACACTACACTCTTCGCTGTCAATCTTCACACACTTCCTGAAGCAGTTATTGCCCCCCAGTGGCTCAGCGGTATGTCTGCGGACTTACACGCTAAAATTCGGGTTTCGATACCCGTGGTGGGCAGAGCACAGATAGCCCATTGTGTATCTTTGTGCTTAATTCAAAACAACAACAACAACAACAGCAGTATTAGAAATAATATGTAATTTCTTCTTTAACAAAAATACGTAAAGTAAGTGAATCAAAATAAACACGTAGTTAACGTGTTATAGTTTTGTGGAATGATTGAGACAATGAGTTAGTTTTGCTAATGCTATAAAGACGAAAATAGTACTCCGAATAATTATACTATTAGTGACACCAAATATTTACAGTTAAGATATCTTTTCTCTTGGGATATTTAACCACAAACCGTCACGGATTTCACAATAAACGTATCAGGTGTTCATCTGTAAAAACAGCGACTCCTAACGAACCAAAGACAGGTTCAAAATGTCATTTCACAGCTCTGACTTGAAACCCCTAACAAAGAAGATTGTAACAGAAATATCTGTATTAGTCAAAGATAATCATTATATGACTTTTTCAGACCTAATAATCTTTCTTCTTTCACCGGCATAGGCATTTTAATGTCAAACATCTGATACATTTTCTTTTCCTTGTAATAACATACTATACGAATAGCCCGTCGTTCACGATTTTACTCTCTTTTATTACAATAAGGAGATAAAATTGTTTAAAAAGGTATCTGAAGAGATGAAAAAGTTGTTATGATAAGAACGTCTTTTGGCGGTGAAGCGTGATCATAATAAATTATTTTTCCATGGGTAATTAATAATAAGCTCAGCTTATTTTTAGCTACTACTTTCTTTATCTTATCCTTATGTTTTTTTTGGGAAAAAAGTGTATTATGTATTGTTCTTTTTGCATTTTTACGTAAAAAAATCTCGATTTAGTATATTTTACAGAAGAAAAAAATAAAATTATAGTCTCGTGTTATAGAAACTCCTTGATGCTCTGAAAAATACGATATGGAGAAACAAATAAAAGTTTTAAGGACATATAACAATATAACGGGTATAATGCTCTTCTTTATATAATGGTGGTCATACCGTTTCACTACCCATTCAAACCGTCTCCTATCCTTAAAATATTACCTGTTTTATTTGACTTTAACCTGTAACTATGAAAGAACATTTAATTGTGTTTTTAAAGAACTGATAATTGAAAGGATAAAAATTACGCTCTTGAAAAAATCTATTGAGTGCTTTGAATATTTTTAACCCATTAGCTACTTGTGTTAAGACACAGTGTTCTGATGTAGTTATAAATTACCATTGTACTCAATGACACTTGGTTATAGCCAATGTACTCAAGTATAACTATCTCCTGAGCCCACGCTGGAAAGAATATATTTTAAGGGACTGCCGTAGTGAAACAAAAGCATTCTGTTTAGTTCAGTATTATTTTGTGGTAATACCCAGTCAATATGTAAAAATTCACAGACCAAGGACCTTGTGTTTTTACACAAATTAATCTATAGCTTCTTATGATCCGACATTTCATGTTTCCCAATACTTTACTTCCTCAACAGAATTAGAGTAGAATAGACTGCAAAAACACGCAGTCATTTTAAAATTTGAACATTTTCAGTTAAGTTTATATTTATGATCTCTAACTTCCATTATAAATTAACTTATACGAATGAACAACGTTTTAAGAGATATAATGTTTATTTGCATTATTAGTTTCTATATATTATCGTTGTGTATGCTGAAGATCTCGTTAAAGGAGATTAGTACACGCATTACGGTACATCGTATAAAGATTTAAAGCTTAACATGGATATGCGTCAAGGTTCGGAAGTAGTCCAGGAAGTAGCTATGCATATGTTTTAAAATATATAAGAAAATCTAAAACGTGCAAAGATGTCTGAAAACCAACATGAACTGAAAAAAAACAAAAAACTCATGAAAGTCTGAAATGGAGTATACATGCAATATAAAGCTATGAAACATTTCCTTAAACTGAGTTTAAACATATGTATTAACACGTGTAGAAATATCCGGAGTTAAAAGTACGATTAGAGTGACAAATTTATTTTTCATAAAGCTTCACTCATTTCTCACCAAAAAATAACATTATGCAAACAAATGTATACACAGTTTTGCCTACATGAAATCTGGCTAATCAAACTAAATCGACACCTGATTCAAAATAATATCTAGTTATTTTACTTAGTTTTAAATGTAGGTCGTGCACACACACTCAAGTATATTATCTAAAAAAAAGCAAAATTTCAAACTTAAACAAAGTGTTTATTTTAAATGTGCAACAAAATCACAGAACGTGTAATTCTAGTTAGGAAGATTAAATATACAATGAAGGTTATGAGGGAGAAGTTTAGTTAAAGTTTGATAGAAGTGGCTGTGGTTATAGTTTGTGTATTATAATCAATGAAACTTTGAAGGGATAAATCACCATGAACATTAAAATTAAGAATAGTCTTAGAAATCATATTATCTTCATCGGATAAGCCTTCAACCTGAACAAGATGACCATTCCAATAATGCCGAGGTAGGTATACACACACATACACACAAACACACACACACATATATATATCTCGCTTTGTCAATCTTCAACGTATGTTGTTCCGAATAATAACGGAGTTATTAAAACTGAATCAGTGTATTACCTTAATACGTTCATACTATACATAAGGCCATAAACACCAGCCAAAAAGACGCAGAGAAAGAAGGCTATCGAGACGCAGCTTTGATTAATGAAAAACGTCGCTAACCTGTGCACTAATTTCCCGACATCTGTCGACCCTTGAAGAACGCTGCCCGTGCTGGCAGTAGGTTGTCTCCGGGTGGAAGCGGCGAGGTCGCCTCTGATCTGTCGCTCGGCTTAATATATGGATCAACAGAATTGGTTCATCTGGTCTACAAGTTTTTAGTTAACTGCCGATCTTTGACCAGTTGAGCTCACATTGCCATAGACTTCACCGCAGTAGAAAGCAAGGTAGTGGCTTGGCTTTATACCCGGATTAACAGCATGAGTTAATCCGGTTTGTAAGTGACTCGTCCAGTGCAATTAAGCGACAACATTCAAGTACTAGACTTCGGAGTATAAAAGAAATAAAATGGGAGCATAATGCAGAATCTTCACCACTTCAGATCAGTAGAACGTAAATCTTGAATCAGGTCGTCAAGACAAAATTACGTTTTTTGTTGCTGTTATTCTTCGTGTTGTACTGTTTACTTTGGAGATGTTTAATGAACACACAACCGTGTACTCCAGCTATCTAGAAGTTTCCTATGTTGCATAAAGTAACGAAACAAAACCAATAGTAAATCCCACTTCTACTAAGTTGACTGTTTTTATGTAAATCATCGTAATGTTTAGTTTTTGAATTAGAGTTTACTAGAATAAAACACCTAAAGAAAGAACAACAAAAAACAGTAATTTATGATAATATCCCATGAACTTTAACTTGGCACGATGATTGCTTAGTATATTCAATGTTTCGTTATATGTCACCGACATAAGACAGCTACTATCTTCATTGTCGTTAAGTGTTTTATAGAATTATAAGAAATAACTTCGCATCATTGTCACATCCAGTTGTAAACAAATATAGTAACAAGATTCAAATGCTTTATAGTGCAACACAGATTTCAGTCAGCATTGGTAATTGGTAAATATATAAATAGATATGTATATTAATTCTGCATTTTGTTCTTTCGTATATCTATGTATATATAACACTTTAAGATAAGATTTAAAATGTTCTTAGATGTGTTATTATTATTTGAAAATACAAAAGAACTTTTGAAAAGTTTTGAGACAGCTCTTAGGCCTTCTGCAAAATATATAGGCTTGGCATGCAAAATACTTTGTTTTGGGCACGTTTTTTGAATTTCTTACAAAGTTACTCGAGAGCTATCTGCGCTAGCCGTCCTTAATTTAGAAGTGGCAGACTAAAGGATAGACAGATAGTTAATAAATCCCATCGCCAGCTATTGGGATACTTTTTTAACAAATAATAATGGGACTAATTTGACATTGTAACTCCCTTACAGCTGATAGGACGAACATGTTCGGTGATAGGTTTAGAACCTAAAATTCGCATACAAGGAGTCGAACTCCCTAACCCTCTGCGGAAGTAGGAACGATTAGCAAAAGTGGTCTTCTCTATTAAACGCTTTCCAAATAACAGAATATAATCCAATTTCCGATAGCTTAATGGTAACACTGAATAAATTAGAACCCAATTGATCAGGAGCGGTCTCTAGTTATCCGTGGATGGCATTGGTTATCTTTAATATACGACGTCTCATCCTAATTTTAGCAACACGTTAAAATAACTATTGTATTCTTTGGTCGAAAGAGACACACATAAAAAAAACACTCATTTCAACAGCAAAACTTCTCTAAATACTTACATGGGAAAGCTTAAATTTTAATTGAAAATGGGCCTAATTTGTTTGTTCTAGCATATAAAATAAAATATTTTACTTCCAACAATAGAGAGTATGGAACCACATACAGTAAACGTAATTTCCAACAATAAAAAGTGGAAAACCAGATACTGTATAATTAACTTGCAACAATAAAGAGTAAGTAGTTAGATATCTTCAACTTGTTATGCTTGCCCTTTCGGCCATTATAATGTGACGGTCAATCTCATTATTCTTTGGTCAAAAAGTAGCCTAAAAGTTGGCGGTGGGTGGTGATGACTAGCTGCTTTTCCTCTAGTTTTACACTGCTAAATTAGGGACAGCTGGTGCAGATAGCCTTCGTGAAGCATTGCGTGAAATTCAAAAAATGAAAACAAATAAACATGTTATGGCACTCGTGTAAAAACTTTAAACCAAACTACAGTTCAATGAAACGTAACATAGTTTAAAGAAGTAAGTTTAAACTTTATATATATATAGGTATTTATATTTACAGAATAGAACATCAGAACTGTAAAACCATAATATACTCGATACTTAGAGAACATGGACAGATGCGATTATAATTAAAGTTGATTGCACGTTTTTCTGTTTATGTCTCCTTTGAGAACTTAAATTACGTTACAACGTAAAGCATGCCATTTGTTGCATTCTGGTCGCTATAAGCCACTGATGTTTACGGGTCGAGCTTTCATAACCGGAGAGTTAAAAGTTTATTAGCAATCTCACACTGATATCCGAGCGTGTTCCGCGGGTTTTAATACTTCGCTTGATTTGAACTACACACCATTTAACTGTAGGTACCGATTCTGCTCTCTCATTTTCTTTTCAACAAACTCGTTTATCTTTCATTTTGATTTCATGCATTTCTGTCAAGATAATTGCACATGTGTTATAGATATATATGTGTTTCTACGAGAGTATTTATAAATTCTTCGTCCCATGCATAGAATTCCACAATGTATTTCTTGTGGGTCTTATTAATATTATACATTTATTTATTGGATAAAGTTTGTTTGTTATAATTTTATTTCTATTTGAGGAAAATCAACCGAAAGTCATACGATAATAATTTAAGAACAGAATTACAACATCAGTACCGTCAAGTATTGACAGTAATCCTATCAGCTGTCTTTTAATTAATTAATTAATTAATTACAGTAAAATATTTGAACGTTTCTAAATATAACTGTTATTTGGATGTTACATACACAGTTTTACAATATCATAAATACTATAAAACATGGTACTGAATATGTGTTGAAATATTACACATAATTCACTGTAATTAAAATAAATATGTAGTTACTTCTCTAGCTTTCTTCTGCTATCTCAATCTATACTCAGATAATGTTACAAGACTTGCATGTGTATGCGATTGTTTTTAGTGGTTAAGCGTTCAGTATTAAATAAACTTTTAACACGTTTTGGAAAGAAAGAAACAATTGACATTCACTTGTGAAATAATTATAACAAAATGAAAACAACAACCAGTGATTTTGGGGTAAGTCTGCAAACATAGGACGTTAAAAGTCGGGTAGACATACATATGGTTTGCAAAGCACAGGTTTTGTTTATTTGTTTTGGAACTTCGCGCAAAACTACTCTTTTACCAAGGAAAAGTGGGATTGACCATGGGAGCATTATTATGTGACGGTCAATCCCACTATTCGTTGGTAAAAGAGTATCCCAAGAGTTGGTGGTTGGTGTTGATAACTAGCTGCTTTCCCTCTGGTCTCACACTGCTAAATTAGAAACGGCTAGCACAGATCGCCTTCGAGTAGCTTTTCGCGAAATTAAAAAACAAACTAACTAACAAAGTATGGTTTTAATTCACACATAATGTAAATGAATGGTTAAAAAATTTAAGATTAAAGTTAATAATATCAATAACTGATATCTTCAGAAGATGAGTGCTGAGTTTGACCATTTTGAACTTTTTCAGTTTTGAAAGTATACATGTATTAAGGAGCATTCTAACTACATATTCAGTGTTAATACTAGACCATTTAAAGACAGACTTTAAGCTACTTCATTTGTAATTCTTATGTATAATTTTAACCCAAGTGATAACGTGATGAAGCCAATTTATGCTACTTTTACGTTTTTTTATTGCGTAAGAGGCAGGACGTCAAGTTACAACCAGACCAACATGTTTTGAATGTCAGATGTGGGAAACCAGTAATTCCAGTCACTTATTTTACAACTTATGGGAATTAACAGTATGTACATGTTTCAAAGAAAATATGTTCTCTTCAAGTGATGAATACAGATAAAATAGGTAGACATAGCGATATAAAATAATGTTCATTTAAAAGGAAATCAAAGTAACTTTTATGTTGAGGAGATCAATCAGATGAAAGGTTGCTGAATCCAGGTAAGAAAATTTAAAAAATCACAGTAGCTTCTTGCATCAGGAGATAAAAATCAGGTAAATGAATGTTTAATTTAGATGCTCATTGCAAGGTAGAGAGGTAGATTATAAGATATGATTTTTAAAATCATAATAACTCCTTTCATTGCAAAATAATTTAATTTATATTAAACGGCTATTTTGTTGCGTAAGGCTATTGACTACCAGAGTCACGTATTATTTTTGAACTTTATATATCATATAAAAATTCACTACTTACATGTGTTTTGCACAATGCCTCTACAGTTGAATTAAACAAATAATAAATATATTTTTACAATATTAAGACAGCCCATATTGTATAAAACAGTAGCCAAAATGGCACCAAAGAATATTAATATTCTTTGTAACTTAAAAAAAATTAAGATTTTCTGTTTTTTTCCCTCTGTATATCTTTCTATGTATGTTAACAAGTGAGTATTTTGAGTGTTTCAATTTTCTACCAGACGAACAGTTGATGCTTGTGTGTGTGTTTTTATTTAGTAAAGCCACCTCAGACTATCTGTTGAGTTCACCGAGGGGAATCAAACCCCTGATTTTAGTGTTGTAAATTCGTAGACTTACCGCTGTACTAGCAGAGGACGGTTGATACTTACTACCAAACAACCACATAAAACTTGTTACCATGCAACCGTGAGAAATATTACCAAGGAAACAAAACATGCATTGTTGTTCATATTAAAAGATTTTTATCTCCTGAGGACTACAGTTTCGAGTTATATCAGTTAAATCAGGAATTAATATTTTATCCCAATGAACTTTGTATAAATATTACGTTTCAGTTATAAGTGGTGTAAAATTTTGTTTACTTTCATTCAAGCGTAGCCTCCAATCCCAAAGGAAATGTAGAATATTTTGTCATTTAGGTAGATTCTTTTCCATTTATCTGTTCTGTATCTAGCATTAAAGATTAGAACTTTTAAATTTAACATTACACAACTATTTGACACAAATGAACATACTCTGCTAATTTTTGTACTTTATGTTTAGACGCATGTTTCCTACTGTGCGAGTCACCTTTACCGGCCTAGCGTCAGAGACCAAGTACGCTGTCTTTCTAGACATCGTTCCTGTCGATAACAAGCGGTACAGGTACGCCTATCATCGTTCGTCGTGGCTTGTTGCGGGGAAAGCTGATCCTCCGTCCCCGACAAGGCTTCATCTTCATTCAGACTCTCCCTTTGTAGGTGACCAGTTAAAGAAACAGGTAGTTTCGTTTGAAAAAATCAAACTCACGAATAACGAGATGGATAAACAAGGTCATGTAAGTATAATATTCTCTGTATTTTGTGTTTCTCTCTTCCATATGGTTACAGAAATGACAATTTTGAAACTTAGAGCGATATAAGGTAACATTGGGCTTACACACATCTGAAAATTCTAAAGAGATACCTCAGTTTTAATTAGAACTTTAAAGTCTGATAATTATTAGGAAATGATGTGCACAGTAGATAGTTGCAATGAACAACAAATTTACTTTGTTATAATTGATAAGTAAGATAGGCTTGGAATAACCTATACGTAAACAAATAACAAATGATCAGTAAAAACAAACACTAGAGAATAATACTAGTTCATGATGACGAGAAAATTATACATTTGAAAACGGCTGGTATGGATGGAGAAAGCACTAGTAGAGGAGCGAACAACGTTTCGACCTTCTTCGGTCATCATCAGGTTCACAAAGTAAGAAAGGGTTACTAACAGGTTGCTGACCACATGTTTGAAGGTAGTTGTGTAATTGAGTGTAGGAATGTAGAGGGCGTGCTTAATGTTAGGTATATTTATTAATATAGGTATTAAGGCGTTCCTTTGTATTGGTTTATTTTGGGCTTGAGTTGTTGTATAAGTAAGACTTCTTTAATTTTGCGTTTGTTTATGTTTGTTTCTTTATTTAGTATTTGGGTGTTTTCTATGGTTATGTTGTATTTATTTGACTTGCATTGTTCGAAAACGTTTGAAGGTAACTTTTCGTGCTCTTTGAATCTGGTTTCCAATTTTCTACTTGTTTCTCCAATACAGAAGTCGTGGCAGCTTGTTTGTTTGTTTGTTTTTGGAATTTCGCACAAAGCTACTCGAGGGCTATCTGTGCTAGCCGTCCCTAATTTAGCAGTGTAAGACTAGAGGGAAGGCCGCTAGTCATCACCACCCACCGCCAACTCTTGGGCTACTCTTTTACCAACGAATAGTGGGATTGACCGTCACATTATACACCCCCACGGCGAGCATGTTTAGCGCGACGCGGACGCGAACCCGCGACCCTCGGATTACGAGCGCACGCCTTAACGCGCTCGGCCATGCCAGGCCGTCGTGGCAGTTATCAAATTGTATCTTATAAATAATGTTGGTGTTGTGTTTGTCAGTGTAGATTTTACATAGTATATAGCATAGTTTTGTGTCTCGTTTTTGAATAAACTTGGTATTAACTGGAATTTGTCATATTTAGGAATATATGATATGCAACAATATATGGTTTCTTGTTTTTTTTAAATCGTGTGGTATATTTACTTTTTTAGTTGCTTTTGCTTTCTCTCTAGGTGTGTACGTATACTTTTTCTGCAGTTTGTGGAGGAAACTAATCTTCTTGTAGAAATACTAACGTTCTAGTTAATTCTCTGATATTGAATGGCTTATAATGTTCGAAATCTATAAATGTTCCTGGTTAAATATATGTAGTTTTCCGATTAATAAGCGTTTATCACGATCATAACTTCCGAAGTTTATAGTATACTGACTGACTATAGCAGACAAACAATATTAAAACTGTCTCTCACGTATTGCGCTTTATAAAGATTTGAAAGGTTAAAAGGAGATTTTCTAGAAATTTCAGCCAAGGCAACAATACTGGAGTTTTACCTACTCGCATCGAACAGTATTGATTCTTACTCTCGAGAATCTTCTACAAATTTAGAGAACAGGAGAGACTTGCGCAATACACATTTAATAACACATGCTACAGACATTTCTAAATACATATTTAACCAAAACACACATAAACATTAAAATTGACATGTAATAGAAAATCCGTTACAATATAACGCCTACATCACTAAAACAGCTCACTGATGAGTTCTGGTATTGTGAGAATGGTCTCCTCGACACTGACAGTAGCAGATATATTGTGGCTGATATAAAATGTTTTTATTTACTTTCACGCCCCCCAGTAACACAGCGGTATATCTTACAGAATTAAACACTTGGTTTCGATCCCCGTGGTGGGCAGAGCTCATATAGCCCTTAATATAGCTTTGTGCTTAACTTCCAACAAACGAATTTTACTTTCATATGTATGTGAGTTTTTAGAGTTATTTATAAAGTTCTTTTCCTTCAATGCTGTGAGTGGTAGGTCTGTTCTAGGATAAAGGTTTGGTTTGATCTGAATTTCACGCCAATATACACGAGGGATATCTGCTCTAAGCATGCCTAATTTTGCTGTGTAAGACTAGAGGGAAGGCAGCTAGTCATCACCACCCACCGCCAACTCTTGAGCTACTCTTTTACCAACGAATAGTAGGATTGACCGTAACACTATCACGCCTCCGCGGCTGAAAGGACGTGCATGTTTAGTGTGACGGGTGTTCGAACCCGCGACCCTCAGATTACTAGTCGAGTGCCTTTACCACCTGGCCATGCCGGGCCTCTAGGATAAAGAAGATTGACTAATTTACTGAATGTTTTAGTCTGTTAATTAAAAGTAAATCATTAAAACTCCTTTGTCAGAGGTGATTCTCTATCCCTAGTTCCAGGGTATAAATGATTAATTAGTTTCCAACATCGACTGTACACGATGCCCTCTATTAGCCAAACATTAATATTTTGAAAAAAACATGTCATAAATCATAACAAAACTAAATAATGTTAATGATAACAAAATAAAATATAATTTGAAATACACAAATAAGTTCGAAGTAAATAAGCAGTTTGATAATTTTTATTTTCCATCTTTCTTTGTTAGTTTCGTCTAACACCGTATCATTCACATTTTTCATTGCTCGGATAACTTTCTTAGCTTTCTGCTTTTGCCGTTTTGTTAGTACTAAATGTGATAGCCTTTCGCTCTCACTGGAATCTGATAATTATAACGGGTATAGTTTTGGAATTATGTTTTGTGGTTGAAAATGCACTTTTGTACCTTGTTTTATTTCATAAGTTTTTAGCTCTTCCAGTTCATTGTTGAGACTTAGGTAATTTTGACGGTCAAAGAAAATGTTTGCAGAGACGTACTGTTTAAAACATTTGTGAAAGTACTTTGTTCCGATACATAAAATACAATTAACTATTCCTGTAGTTTATTCCGAGTAATATTCGAAGTTGCTTGAAACTAAAATTAAAATTTTTGTTGTGCTTCGTCATTATGTAATGGCAATATACAACAAAATATATATCAAAATATGTAACAACGAACCTTAATAACAGAGTAGAAGGGACTTGGTAAAGAAAATGTTGTTTTTAACGTATCTACAAAACACAGTAAACATTAAAATAACAATAATAACCAGTTGGTATAATCAGTTTAAGCCCTCCCAGGAGTACAGCGGCATGGTGGGCAGAGCACAGATAGCCCATTTTGCAGTTTTGCGCTTAATTTCAAACAAAATAATTATCTTAACACGAATGAAAGATATATTTTCAATATCGCAAGTTTAATACTTTCTGTAGTATAAAAATCAATGCGTAAATTGGTTTAAGAAACTCAACGATAACGTTAATTATAACTTCAAAATCATGCAATAATTATTATGCTAAGTAATTTATTAAATCCACTATACTGTGATTTAAGAACTATTTTTTGTAATAAAATTTTACAGTATTAATATACATCATGTATCATAAAGTAAAAATTAAATAAGCAAGAAAATAGTAACATTTACTTGTTTTTTTTAATTTGGTGATATTGTGTCTTTCAAGCAGAATATTTTGTAACTGGCATAGGATTCCCTCAGGTTGTGCATGCCTAACATATTCGTAACTGTATAGACTACTAATGTTACGTATTATAATTCATTTCAGACGAGTCTCTGATTTATCATGTTACATACGTTAAATTTTAATATTTAAAATAACTGGAAATTTTAATTTTAATTTAGAAGTTATTTAAATGTTTTATGATATATGCCAACAAGATTGACACACTATTTTTAAAACACAAATATATCTGTAAAAAATTACAATTTATAATAACGTTTATTATCAACTGATCCAGAGAAATGTCTCACCTCTATGATTACTAACTCTCGCTTCAAAACAAACTAACTTTCGATGTTACATTCCTATTCATAAATACAGATTTTTGCAAAACTTGGCATTACTTTGATAAAGCATAATATGCGTATTTTGTGAAAAATTATAAAGACTTTAATGAGGTATTGAAATGAAGTCGACCACCAAAATTTCTGAAATTTTTATAAATAATCAAGAAGTGTTTTTGAAAGATGTCTCAGTTGTGGACAAATGCTCTAAGTTTTCTCAACATGAATGGAATCGTCATAGTTTTTATTTTGTGCTCAGAAAAAAAAAATGTTTTTTTTTGTATAAGTATGTCTTTTGTATTTTCAAATCATTGTTTTGAAAATTTTTAGTCTCTTACATTGGAAAGAAAAATGTATTGGACAGTTTTGAGAGTTTTATTGAAGTCGAACCATTTCTGTCTAATGATATATCAATATTATGCCACCAATTCCGAGTTTTTTGCAACAATGTGTAATTTTTCAGCTACAAATATACAAGCTACAATTACCAAATTACCTACCTAATTAGATTCACAAAAAAACACAACTTTCAAAATGTCTTCACAAAAGCAATAAAAATAAATAAAAAAGTATACTGTACAAAACATATTTGGTTGAGACATTGCCTATATGCCATTCTAACAGTTATTACAAACGATAGTTTATATAGAAGAGTTTTACAAACTTACAAACAACACTGAGTCTTATATCTGGTCTGGAACTGAATCTTTTATTAACGTTCATGGAGAGAGAGCAAATTAATTCTTTGTTGATACACAGGTACACTTCTTTTGACGGCTGACTAACCTTGAAGCAACCGCAAGTTTCACCGGCAACAATATCTAATGTCCTCATAGAAATACTAACGCCCGATGTTAATTTACTGAAGTTGGACGCTTGTAATGTTCGAAATCTATAAACGTTCCTGGTCAAATTCTGTAGTTTTCCTATTAGTAGGCATTAATCACAATTGTAGCTTTCGAAGCCTATAGCATGCTGGCTGTATCTGACCTATAATAATCTTCTACCGTCTCGTAGCTAACTGCTTTTATGTAAATCACGATAGTTTCTCGAAGTTTCAACAATGTTCAAAGAAGCGCCAGCGTTTTCGTTAAAACAAATATTATCGATTCTTACTCTCAAGAATCTTCTACAAATTTCGAGAACAGGCGGTACTTGCGCAATACACAATCAATAATATGCGTTACATACAAAAAACAACACTATACTGAAACAAGCGTAGGTATTAAAATAAACGAATAACGGTAAATCCGTTACACTTTTCAGTGTCGATCCGTATTTCTTGGGCCTTATGAAAATTATGGCAAATATACGTTTTTTAATAATAACCTAAAACGAATTGTATAAACTAACAAAAGAAGATTTAAATAAAATGGTAAATCGTGCCAATGAGTTCTGAAATTAGGATTGCGTTCTTGATTATGTGCTAAAACGCTTTTGTACAACGTTTTGAAGGCCTGATGAAGATCTGCGCTTACACCTCTCGACGTTGTTCGAAACTCCTAAAGGAGACGCAGTTCACATGAATCACCAGTGAAGTACAAGCTTCTCTGCCTAAACTTTCCTTTAAACGTAAACTAGTCATGTGTCTTTGTTTTGTCGTTAGTCAAGTAAAATTATTTGGAGATTACTTAAGAAGATTATATCCCAACCCAAGCTTCTCGTGTAGCTTTAAATGTCTTTAAATTCTGCCTGTCTGGATGTACAATCCAACTATACGTACATCTTAAAACAAATATTTATGTCAGTTATCGGTATTAAACCCATTTTCTATGATTTTAGCTACGAATAATTGTAAGATTCAAATATTATTTAACAAAAAGAATTAGTGAGATAAATGACGTGGCCAGGAACATAAATTGATGTAAGCATTATTTGATCAAGTGCAAATTCTCATTCTTATTTGTGTGAAGCTCACGAAGAAATATACGAGTGTGATATATCGCTACCTTTTCGAGTTAAGACTACTTGCTTCCCAGTGGCATCGTGAGTATCATGCAATTCTAAAGACGTAATAATTTGACCAAATGATTACAGAAAAAGCTCTTGGACAAAGAGACAATAAAAAAGGCTGAAACTTGACACGATAAGTTGTAGCTTGTGAACTATTCATGTTCAGAATAACGGGTGATCTTTCATCGGGTGAAAGAAAAAAAAAGTACGAGTTATCTAACGTCTGTCTTGGCGCCAGCAAATACAGCGATTCCATCTTGTTTTATTGTGTGTTCAAACACCGCACCGCATGGATCAAGTCAAAACAAATCTCCAGGGGTGGAACAATCGAAGTTGTTTGGGATGAAGTCAATCTGTGACGACCAGTGACCTTGAACGGAGAAAGCAAGTCACGCTTCTTCGAGTTACTTTTACAATATCTCAGACGCCTTGAAAAATGAAATATAGCGTCTTTGCACGCGATCTTGTAGGCTTAACACCTATAGGTTTAACCTGAGGTAGTAAACATATTAAATGAACGCTTCAAGTACCGAAAGAAAGAGTATTGAATTATTAACAGGAACAGTTCAATGTAATTCATTGTAAATTATGTCTGCCTATATATTCCAAACAGTTTCCGTATGGAATTAGTTTGAAGTTTATAAAAGTAGTTTTCTGAATCCAAAACACGTGATAAATATTGTTTTTAAAAATCGACATAATACGTCTAAAGGACTCCTGGAGCACTGATACAGTAGGCAGTTATTTGGAAGTCGTGGTCGAGTGTCAAAACATTGAGGTGAGCTTTATTAAAAATGTAAGAACTTTAGGTGTAGTATTACGTTGTATACATTTTTACTTATGTACTGTTGTAATGATTTTTATTACTGGGCTGATTAGTTTAGATTTTTAGCCAAAAAATAATGTAAAGTTCAAGCCGTTATTGACAATGAAAGCGTTTTGGTTATTCGATTTCTAGTTTAACAAGTTACAATAAATAACGATAGATATAACCTCAAATAGTGCTAGACAGTTACAGTATACAAAATCAGTATTCGCAAATCTGAAGTACCAGTCAAACCAACTAATAAGCTCGATGACTTAATATTCAAATCAACCCTTTCAGAATTAAAACCAGTAAGTAACTCTAATCTAGCCTCGTTTAACTCGCTTTTTGTACTGTTTTTTGTTTCCTAAACTTTCAGGAAAATTAAAATAACAATGCTACTATGGCACGTGACATTAACACTTTTTTCTAGATATGAAACAATACAGTCATCTCTGTTAAAAACAAAACAAAAAACATAGTCTAAAATAGTGTTGAACATATAGCAGCATGTAACCGATTAGGTAAGAAAACAGGTCATATAATCATTACTGGATTGAATTTTAAGGGGTATTAACTCGCGTGGAACATTGTTGTTCGAAATAGCTAAGTATTTTGTTAGTACGAATATCTAATAGAATAATTTAATCACATGCCTCACATCTATAGAATATTTCGTTTATTGCCTAAGATTTTCGGAGAAAATTCTGAGCATGTGACCTGCCAAGTTATTGATTGAACCCTACGAATAGAGAGATGTAGTCACATTGTGGTCACTGTGCAAGACAGTGGGATGAACGCAGATAGCTCTCGTGTAGTTATGTGCGAAATTCAAAATCAAACAAATAAAAACAAACAACAAGATGAAGAGAATGACGATGAGTGCTCGTTTAGTAGGAAATTTGTTATTTAAAATGGTCAAGAATCGAACTCGTCCAACCATTACTGATAAAGAATAGTTCAGAAAATTGTAATGTAGTAAAGACTGAGTTCGAAAATTACTTAATCAGATATGAAGAAAAAATATGCCTGCTATCAGTGGTTTTTAGAATGTGGAGTGTGAACAGTGAGCTGACTGAAAGCGTCTGACCTGGTCATTAAGATGTGAACTATGAACAATGAACTGACTGGAAGCGTCTGACCTGATGATTAAACTGTGAACAACGAATTAACTGGAAGTGTCTGATCTGGTTATTAGAATGTGAACTGTGGACAATGAACTGACTGGAAGCGTCTGACCTGATGATTAAACTGTGAACAACGAATTAACTGGAAGTGTCTGATCTGGTTATTAGAATGTGAACTGTGGACAATGAATTGACTAAAACGTCTGACCTGGTTTGATAACATTGCACAATAAAGTTTTTGCTTTTTGAACACTGTTGGGTGTTCCTTGTAGTTTTATGGCTGCTGATCACGAAAAGCACATCCAAATTTGCCCATCATATACCGTTTCATCGAAATCTTTAGTTTCACCAGGACATTGCTACAATGGAAAAACGATATCAGGGCAACCGGAATCCGTCAACGCTTGCTGACTACTGTTGGACACTGCAACGTGATGCACCGGACACTGAGTGCAAATGAAAATCAGGAGCAAAACACTTTTAATTAATTATGTTGAACTTAATAGCGTATTAGAAACATAAATGCAATTAAATACGTTATTGCCAGTAAACAGTTAACCTGTCTATTTCTTAGAATTCCTACGTTATGAAACAAAACCAAAATTATATTTGTGCATACCCACCAGGTACCTGTCATAATTAGCAAAAACTTTTCAGGAGGCAAAACTTAAAAAACAAATTGTTGTGTAATGTAATTTATGTTACAAAAGCTTATTAGAAGTTTCAGAAGATAATGTAATTACGCAAATAACAATAATAATAAATGGTCTCTTAGTAGGAATTGGTTATTTGACAGTTTTAGATGAATAACGTCAATATTATTCCAGAACGTTCTTGTCTACTTTTCTTATGATATATTTCCACCTTGATGAACAAGGGCTCTTCCGGAACAGTAACACAAGATGGCGCTTGTATTGTCTAGAATTGGTACTAAGAACATGAAAATTACTTCAATCAACTTTTCTTAACCAACATGATCACAATTTTCAGTCTGAGATAGTATGTCTGGTATTAGCTTCAATTTTACGATAAATGGATAACAAATGAAGTTACTACTCGTCAACTTACAGAGTCTATGTAAAGCCGATCCTTCGGTGAAGATAATCTCACACGATATTATGTAGAAGTCCTGTTAGAGTGCAGAGGTAAAATATTTATTAAAATGAGTTGTATTCTAACAAAAAATCACACACATATATATATATATCTTATTTTGTGGTATATAAGTGACACTACGTAGTCTTTGTGTAGTTTTGTAGACCAAAGATGTGTATGTAATAAAACATAAATTCACATACAGAACAGTTAATAAAGAATCATGCGTTTGGTGGTAAAGTAATGAAGTTGTTATAACAGACGAAACATCTACTGAACAGTTTAACTGAGTGTTAATCAGTTAAACAGTTTAATGATTAACAGTTTTGTAGTTTAAAAGAGGCTGTGTTTAACTGCCATCCCGTTTACTACATCCATATCGATATGCTATAGCTGACGACGAGACCTTGAATTGATTAACAGTCTCGTCAAATAATAGATAGCCAATCAGATTCTTTTCTTTCTGTCAACAAAATGATGCCTGTAAAAAGTGTACAGACATTTAATCTTTAATGATATCCTTGTAGTAAGTACACTTCGTTTGTTATTTTTGTTTGAGCTGATAATGTCAACTATCTTTACCTGTCCATTTACTGCATAAGTTAAATGTGTTATTTGTGTTAATGATTATGTGGTTCATGTGTAGAAAGTATTCATTCATCAATTTCACAAGCGATTATAGTTTTCTTTTACTTATTTGCATTGACATCTTTCCTTTATTCAGATAGGCTTATATCTCTCATTTAAGTTCATGCATTGGCATCTTTACTTACACATCTTTCCTCTATGTTCGTGCTTTTATACCTTTCCTTTACTTACATGTCTTCACACCTTTCTTTTACTTATATGCCTTTGAATATTTATTTTACTAACATGTCTTTACATATTTCCTTTATTTTCATGCTTTTACATATCTTCTCTACTTACGTGTATTTATATCTTTTCTCCACTTTTACGCATTTAAATACATCCTTTCCTTTCATAGCTTTACATCTTTTCTTTATTTACATAAATTCAAATACTTTTCTGGTTACCTGTCTTAACACCTTTTCTTTACTTACATGCATTTAAATTTCCCGTTTCTAATATTAATTTCTGTTACTCACAGGTGTTTACACCTTTTCTTTGCTTAAACAGATTTATATCTTTTTTTTAGTTGCATGGGTTGGCATTTGTTCTTTACTTAGATGGATTTACATCGGTTATTTACCTGTTTCCTTGTATTATTAAATTACACTTTATGCAACAAATTAAGTTTCAAACTGCCCATATTACACACCAGTTTTAAATCCACTGAAAGCTGAATTAATTAATGTATCTATTTTAAATGGGATTAACAGCTGATTAAAATGTGTACTTATGATACGTTTATTTTATGTTTTACTTATAAAATATTAATAATGACATCTGTCTATATCTAAAAGTACGTAAAATAAATTGCATTCAAGAGTTTTATTATTTAAGTAGTTCGTACAATTTTAAAACTTTAAATGATGTGTTATATCAAAATTTTTGATGTGGTTTAAAACAACAACAAAAGGAATTAACTGAGACGCTGTAGGTTGGTGATAAACAGTTTATGGAATAAATAATGATAGAAGGTTGCATGATATGAATGACAAAACTTTACTGAAAATAACTTATTAAAACGTTTGAATTGAACGAAAGTTCCCATGAGAGCAATTTTTAAACGGAAAACGCATTCATCATTGCGGCTTCTACAGTAAACCTTGCTCTCTCGACACGCACATCAATGACTGAAATGCATTACGTTGGCAAAAGACTAGATCACCATCGAGTGAGGACCGTCACAAGTTTGTTAATTTTTCTTTGCTTTAATTTAATGCAAAAGAGTGAACGAAGCTTATTCTTCCTGGCAGAAATGTACGTTAATGTAGCTCCCTGTGAAATCACGTTTCATGTGTCTTGTTATTTGCGCTCTTCATAATTGTCACGAATGAGATTTTGAATAGGTAGTTATATGTAATCCCAGCCATACGCTCACGCATAGGAAATAAATCTTGATGCTTACGCACAAAGTACAATATGACTTGAAGAAGCGTAGCAAATATAATTTATCATCCTTGCTGCGGTGCAAGTCTTGATTGGATGATACAACTTATGGGACGTACTATTTTCATTCATGAGACCAATGACATGCAAAGAAGCATGGATCTGTAGAATAGTTCTGATACTTCAAATTAACAAAGAGCTTGATAAATTGATTTAGTACGCTAAAAATCTTCCGTGATCCAAATTACTGTGAGATGGAAGACATTATGTTTGCCCAGTAAAATATAATGTTCGAACCTCGTTTTCCATCTACTTGAAATTTCACTATCACGATATCAGTGTACATTTAGCTGCAACAATGAATTTAAAATTACAGGCAATTTCCATCTCGCATGCACGTAACTACACGTGGTTTATATAATATTAACTGAATATTTTTTTTCAGTGTTTTGAATGTCTTGATGTTTAGACTGACACTAAGAAGTTTACTCACGATTCTGTTTCGCGCCTGCAACTGTATATTTCCTTTTAATGAGAAAAAAAATAGTCCATTAATTTCTACGTAGCATTCACATAAATCCAGTTTATTTCCTTGTTTAATTGGCTACCATAAGAGCTAATTACTTCGTAAGTATTAGAATAAGACACTATATGAATGGAAAAATATAGTTAATTGATTGAATATTTTCTTTACACCCGAACTTAAAATACTTTGAAATAATTATTAAAATAACATATATTTCGTGTAAAAAGCTAGAGTAATACATAATTTAGTTGTTTAAACACTTTATGCTCTATAACGTAAAGAAAAACATAACATATGTCACTATTTACAGATTGTACTGAACTCCATGCATAAGTACCAGCCAAGAATTCATATTGTAAAGCTGGAAAACGACTCGTTAAACTTTTCCGTATCTGACCTAGACTCGCAGGCTTTTCGAACATTTATCTTTCCAGAAACAATATTTACTGCTGTCACTGCTTATCAGAACCAGCTGGTAAGTTCTTTCTTTTTTGCATGTTTTATAAGCATCATGTTGTTTTCAGAGTGAATCTGAGTTATCCAGTTTGCTGTTGATATGCACGATTATATGTACAGTCTCCATTGTTACGTTCACTCTTTACTATTATACACTGTCTTTATTGGCTACTCACCTATAAACAAAGGTTGGTTTAAGTTTACCAGAGTCGATTAATATCTCGAAATCAGTTTACAAAAGTGCATATGAATTATTATAAAACAAATGTGATTATTTTTGTAATTGTTATGCAAATCCAGTGAAAGCTGGTTTAATTAATGAATCCATTTTAAACGGGATTAAATTCTGCTTAAAATGTACAAGTATTATGCGTGTTTATATTTTATTTATAGAATGCTAAGAAAGGCAGCATTACTTAATCTGAAAAGTTAAACAGATTAACTGTGATTTTCTCATCTGAGGATAAAAAATTATTACACAGTTATAAGTCTTTCAATCTTCCTTTCGTTAAAATACAACAAACACCACAGTATTAGTTTTATCACTCTGAAAATTGACATTTATAGATAAAAGTCTGTAGGGTTTTCATTATCAAAATACAATTTTTGTGCATTCTATGTGTACTTCATATGCTCTAATATTTTGCTTTTAAAATTTTCAGAACATAATGAATGGCATCATTTTTTTTAAGAACAATATTTTTTTCTCAAATCAGATTTAGTGACTGAGCTAGTCTCTTACTGACAGGAGTATATGTAAATCAGATTCACTGACTGAGCTAGTCTATTGCTGACAGAATTATATGTAAATCAGATTCACTGACTGAGTTAATCTATTACTGACAGGATTATATGTAAATCAGATTCACTGACTGAGCTAGTCTATTGCTGACAGAATTATATGTAAATCAGATTCACTGACTGAGTTAATCTATTACTGACAGGATTATATGTAAATCAGATTCACTGACTGAGTTAATCTATTACTGACCAGTTTATATTTCCGCTTATAAAATTTTATGAACAAGCTAGCATATCCGATAAGATATTTTAACCCAATATGACAATATAACCTTTAATTTTTGTTAAGACTTTCATTCTATCTTTCTTTTTATGAAATAAACAAAGGTTTTCAAATCCAGTATTTCCTTTTCTTTTTACCTATAATTCTGTTTTAATTTTTAAACAAAACAGTATTCATTCCATGAGGTATTAAGTTACTAATGTTTCGTTATTTTATAAACCTTATTTCAAACTTCAAATTTGCATTTGCTCTATACTTTTGAAATATTTTTACGGAATTTTTCATGTTCAGAATGCTTTAAATAAATATGTGAAATTTTTTTTTTTTGTTTTAAACAGATAACCAAACTGAAAATTGATAGCAACCCCTTTGCTAAAGGTTTCAGGGACTCCTCCCGTATTACAGAAATAGAAAGGTAGGGTACATTGACTAAAACTTTCTTTCCATAAATAACTGATAAATATTACTTGAAGAGGACAAATCAGTCAAAATTTTTAATTTTTCTAATGTTGGTGTTACTAATCTTGAATGATCAGTCATCTAGTGCAATACATCTTCTGCAATTCATTGCAGTTTATCATAGATGTCCACTCTAGCCCACCCATCCAACATGAGGTTTTAAATGTTGTATTAAGGCCTGTCAAATTTGATTAACGACTACACACCTTACAGTTGGTTATTATCTTTATGAACGTATAAGCTTCTTTGGGCTCGTTTTTTTTCCTTTTTAGAGGATTTTTTTTTTCACAAGTCAGAATATCATAATTAAGAAACAGTCTTTATTCTCGTGCCTTGTTTTGTTTGATTTTTTAAAGCATTAGGGCTCGAAGATGAAGATCATTCGTTGACGTGTTCAGTAATGGCTTTATCCTTTTCAGAGAGTCTATAGAGGCTGTCATTACCAATGTCCGTTCACCTCTACAATCATTACTGGATGTGGAAACCGATAATATGTTGCTACGAGACAAAATTACCTTACTTAACCTCCCTCATCGACCACCATTTTTGTGGAATCCGTCAGAATTTTATAGCAATATCGCACATAGTGACATTTATCGATTTCTCTCTACGAGTCCAAACTGTATGTCTCAGTTTTATTCTCTCAGCACCACCAATCGCTTTCATCCTTCGTTTCTTGGATTCTCTCCTCAGTCACCACCCAATTGGCACTCCGCTACTGAAGGCGTTCAACAGGCTGGATTTATGACACATTATGACGTAATTTCCGGTAATTCTCATGTCGGAAGTATTATTCGCCCGACAGTTCATCATTCAGATTCTGTGTTACATCTCGGCTCTCATCGTTACTCTCCGTATCCTTACTCGAACAAAGATCAGGTGTCGTCATCAGCTGGTCTTGAATTTGTTCAGACTGAAAGAAATCCAACGACTTTTAGGTGATGAAAACGAGGACTTTACTTTGTGAATTTGTAACTTATACACGTACTTCATTAGTTACTTTTAGAGGACCTGATTCAAACAATGGTGATTTACTAAATTAAATATTCTAAACAAAGACCGAAAATATGCAATTGAACTGTGGAATGTAGTGAATATAAAGCTTAAATAGAAAAAAATTCACGAAAGTCTGTGAATGTAAAGCATTTAGTGTCATTTGAAAAGCTAGTCGAATTTGCACCGATTGATACACTTGTAGTTTGTATTAATTGTTAATGTGTCAAAGTTTACAGCAAACAAGTTAGGAACGGTTCAGCAGACTAAGCTAGTTCTGAGTTGAATAGTATAAACTGTTTTTTTTATCTTTTATTTGATTGCCTAAATATTTTGTAAAAATAACATATCTTGAAAAAACCGAAGTAAACGCTATACACTTGGTTTGGTTTCTGTTAAGCACAGGGCCACAAAATGGGCTTTCTGTACCAATCATGGATTTTGAGACCCAATTTTAGCGTTATAATTTCTCAGAATTGCCGCTGAGCCACAGGGTAAGAGGGGGAAGGTATTTAATTGTTATATGTGTACTTTTTAAATAAGGAATAATCCCTAATTAATACAAAGGAAACATTTGTGCAGTAATACACACACGCACACACCAGTCCAGGAATCGGTATCAAGTTACAATAAATAAAATAAAAGAAGTTTATTTACTATTACCAAAAACTTACAAGATTTCAAAAACTAAAATATTAAGAAAATGTAATTAGTTTATAACGGTGATCAAACTATTAATATTACATTATTTAAACCAGCTTTTGCAATTCCTAAAATATACAAATAAAATTTGTCCCAAAATACGGTGACAAAAGTTTTTACGTTAATAATCGTGAAACGTCTCAATGATCTTTCCAGATAATTTATAGTTTGTTGTACAAAATCATTAGAACAATGAGTCCAAGTTTTCGTAGATTTTGTGTATTAATTGACTTTCATAGTAAATTGCAAGTTATGGAATCGGTGTAAAGTATAGTACTGTCTATTAGTAATTATTACATAATGATGAACAGTTGGGAGATATGTAAATATGAACAGTGACGTAAATAAAACAGTAATGATTGTTTCGACGTAATGTGTACGGATGTAGATATTGTGTAGACAGACAATAAACGGCTATGTATTATTGTTGAATTTTTTTCTGTTATTACCAATGTCGTTTTCTTTTCAAAAAAACCAACAAAAAACAATAGTTATCGCTCAAACCATAGTCCTATTAAAATATATATGAGACCTCATGCAGTTTGGTCTTTTGGAAATGTATACTATAAAACTTGTTAACGATATTTATATCAAATACAGATCATTTGCTGTAAATAATAATTTTCTACATTTTTAATATGCGTTGTGCAAAATTAATGTGTGATTTCAGCTTGAAATGATAGGTACTCTTAAGGTAATATTTCAATAGTGATTCACATATGTTATAAAATTACTGTCAATGCATGATATATATTACAGACTTTCCTGGTGTTAACAGCAAAACCTTTCGATATACGTTTCAGACTTTCTTGGTGAAACGTCAGAACAGTTCGATATACACCACAAACAACCCTGGAGAAACATCAAAACCGTTCAGTATACGTTACTGACCATTCGATATACGCTGTTGTCTTTCCTTAAGAAACGTTCGATATCAATACAGACTTCCTTGGTGAATAGTCAAAATCATTCTACACATATCAAATCTCTCTAATGCAACTATCATAACCATTCATTGTAAACTAAAGACTTCCCTAAAGACAGAGAAAAATAAATATCGAGATACACAGCAAATCTCCATGGCGAACCAACAGAACCATTCGACGTCATTACAAGCTTCTTTCAAGAAGCATAAAAACAGTCCGAAATAAATTTCTACCATTTCTCATCATGTTTCAATAGTAAAAACACTAATACGTGTGCAAAAGATCTATATCACAGTGGTAATTAAAAACTTGATTTGAGATCACAAAACAGTTTACTGCTTGTCCAAGAAGTTGAAAGTACGGATAGAGAATAATATTTTGTTCGATCAACATGTGTCAGATCTTTATAATCCATGTTTAAATCTAAAAACTGGTTCGATTCTTCGTGAATTTTACTTAATAATCACCAGTGGATTTTATCTGTTATTTGATGTGGATTGAAGTTACTTATAACGGGAACCCCCTTAATCCGAGCTTAAGAGGTCCTCATATGAGTATTTTTAATCATACACTAACTTCAGCTTGAGTACTTTTTAAAATGTTGACATATTATGTTCTATATTAATTTTAATATACAAACGTTCGTTTAACTACAACATTTTTTCATGTTTAAAGGTTGATGAATCTTTCCATGTATAAATTTGCGATTAGAATAAAACGTGTCAAAATATGAAAGATGCAAATTTTTAAAAAGAATTCTAAGCTTTCTTCTACATATATACGCATGCGTGTCTGGACACAGATACTTATTTCCTTATTTTAATAAAACATCTCTTCGGTTTCTAAAGTTCGGATGTTTTTTATCTGGAAAATAGAAATGTGAAAATATTAGCTATAACAACCATATTTGTAATGATCATTTTATTATAGCTATTGTTTTAACGTGTTAGAATCACATAATTCAATCGATATATAGATACCTTTGTTCGGTTGTTCATTGCTAAACAGAAAACTGCACAAAGTGATAATTATGCAGTACCAATTACGGGTATCGAAACACGAGTTTTAATGTCATAAATCTAAAGACTTTCCGCTTAGTAACTGGGAAGAGAAGCTATTTAAATAATACATGTTTATTTAACTAAAATTACTATCTCATTTGATAGTATATTAATCATACACTAACCTCAGCTTGAGTACTTTTTAAAATCTTGACAGGGTTATATTAATTTTAATATACCAACGTTCGTTTAACTACAATATATTTTTTCATGTTTAAAGGTTGATGAATCTTTCCATTTATAAATTTGCGATTTATATGTTGATAGTGTACTTCAACATATTGTTTGAAGTACAAGTATAACCACCTCGTCATGCCGAGCTCGTAATACAAGTGATAAGTTATTAAATATGTACTTCTTTATTTATGGACACTTTGACTGATTGTTTGGAACTAACCACAATGCTACACAATGGGTGATATATTCTCTGCTCACCACGGTATCGAAACTCAGTGTAAGTCCGTAGACATACCACTGTACCACTGGGAGGGGAGATTTATGTACAGTTTGGAAAAATGGAAAACTTCAAGTCTTGCCTTTGTGCCTTCTGTTTAGAGTTCAGTGAATTATACTTCATGTTTATACCAACTCTCCCTTTCATAAAAAGCGTCAGGGATCAGTCTTTACAACAACCAAAACGTTGCAGTGGTTAACATTCGTTTCATAAAAAGGGCATAAACATTCTTTTGTGAAAGAATCAGTTAATGAATTGAAATACTGAGTGTTACAAAAACAACAACAACAGCGTTTTCATTGGAAGTACATTGAGTAGTTGTAAGTCTATGATAAATATCAGTGAGGTTGTATTTATGTTGTCTTATATTTAGGCGTAATGACCAGATAATTAAAATATCTTACAGTTCTGAAAAACAATAGTAGAAAAAAGAAACAGTGCAAACACTCACGTTAAAATTAAAATAAATCAAAATGAGATAGTAAAATTTTAGTTAAATAAACATGTAATATTTAACTAAAATGAGATAGTAATTCATTATATATAACGTTCAATATAACGTGATTCTAGGGTTAACAACACCTGTGTTAAAGATGTGTGGTAAAGAAATGAGTCAAAATCGAATATAAAAAGTTTTAATAAGCTGAAAACCATTTTGTTCGCTACTTCAGTGTTTTGTTACATTGAAAAATTCTACCAATACCAGAGAGAAAAATCAGTGTTTAAGGATTCAGTGAAGGTTTTACACGTTGTTTCTACTTCTCAGATCTTGTGCAATAGATGTTTATCGAGATATAGACAATTCTCTTTCAAACTGTTCAAAATAGTAGCTTAAATGATAATTGTACAAAAAAAATTGTTCAGAATACGAAAATTTGAAGAAATAACTATATTTACTGATAGAGTAACATGGATTGATATCATTTAACTTAGAAATCTCAGTGATATTATTTAATAAACATATCTCAGTGATGTCATTTAATCTACAGATTTCAGCGATATTATTTAATGTAAAGCTCTTAGCGATACACGATACCTTTGCTTTTTGAGTCAGACCACCCAGTGATTTTTGTTGTTTTTTTCCAAATAACCCCACTGTTCAACGGTTTTTGCTTTCATAGATCTAAAGTTACGTAAAATGGGATGTGGTATAATGTAAATTTTCTATTTATTTATCACTGGTTTCATGAAGTGAATGACGATAGTAAAAAAAGACTTCAATGTGTCCCAGCTCAAAAACAAATCAAAGCTGAAACCTGTTTTATACAATACTCTAATAGCGATAATAACAAATGCATTCTCATCTTTATAAGTAAGAACGAAAGTACAACATATTAAACTAGCTGTACTAATTACCAAGTTGATAGTTTTTACTTCTAATGCATGTTGCTAACTTGCTTTAAACAAAATGAAAAAAATACGTTATTTATTTAAAAAGTGGTAGAAAATAGTTTTGTATCATAGATTAATCCCTGTTTAAATTTGTATTATCGTAAACCACACAACAAAAAGATGTATGAACTATTTTGGTTTTTCTAACTTCAATTTATTTTTGACAGACGATACGTATATATTTTTATAGTTTCATAATGGAACTAACATACCCGATATCTCGATTTTGATATTTGTACACAAATATTAGCTTTGTAACATTCAATGTTACGGGAGGGACTTTGAAATAGTAGATGTATGCCATCAAGTTTAATTCGTTGGTGTATTTAACACCGTATTTGACAAATATATTACAAGGTTGAAGGGTGGGATTACCTAAATAATTAATATCGTTTTGTCTCTTTCTCAAATCCATAAAATATAGATGAACGTATAAAACGGTGTGCTTGAAATGTGTTGATAGTACTTGCACATTTACCTATTACGTTACACCGATATTTAAGCTCTCAGACTTCTTTTCCAGAATATCACGGTTGTCAGCCACAATGGATAATTCACTTAAGCAGTACGTATTATTGTTTCAGAGAGAAAAGTAGTACTATCATAACTACTGGCCCTCTGGTGGCACAGCGGTAAGTCCGCGAACTTACAACGCTAGAATCAGGGTTTCGACACTTGTGATCAGCAGAGCACAGATAGCCCATTGTGTTATTTTTTGCTTAACTTTAAAACGAACAAACAACTACTTAACCCTCAAGAAATATCTAGAGTTGTGTTGCAAAAATTGGCTGCAGGGCTCTAATTGTTACCTGTGGATCAAAGGGTCTTAGACTCGAGGCTTAAATACGCTCAGCATTTTGAACTGTAAATGTATTATAAAGGCAATATGGAATTATTTTATTCAGTTGAAAGAGCTAGACGGAGCATTTCAGTGTCAGATTCTGATGGCTGTCTGTTTTTTCTTTGGTCAGAAGCTCACAATTAGGGACAATCAAATACGAATTCTAAAAATTTCTGACCTAGCCATCTGGCACATATCAGCTTAAGGTGCTATATGAGGAAATTCCAAATCGAACTTTCTTTTGCTTTAAAAACATAATTAGAATAACACTTACACTGTACTAAGTACTTTTCCTTTATTGATATGTTAAAGGAAATGCAGCTCTTTGCTACTTATAAGTAATTAGATATAATAATTTCATTTTATATGCTTTTAATATATACTACTCAAATCTCTCTTTTAAACCATCAATTTTTTTTGAAATGTGCTTAAACACTAAACGATATAAACACTACCTTACGTTTCTGTTGAAGTGTGTGCTGTGTGTAAGAAAGAGTAAATTATCTGATTTATAATACTTTTACATTCTCCTCACAACTATGCATGTTTCGTTAGAAAGAAATGTGACTTAATTTACACACATTTTGTTTTACTGAAAGAAGCGTTTATTTAACTTACATATTAACGCAAAACTACACAATCTGCTGGATATCTGCATTCTTTCTATTGTGAGATCCCAGACTCTAGCGTTGTAAATTCATTAACTTATTGCTGGCTCTCCAAGGAGGACTGGGAGAAGTAATCCGTGTCGAATCTCACAAGAGTTAACTGCGTAAAATCTGAACAAAGACCATACTACAGAACGGATTTTTTTGACAAACGTTGAAAAAACTTAGGAAAGGTTATTATTTGAGTCTGCTTTCTAAGTGGTGATACATTTGATCAAAATGGTCAAAAGAAATAGACTCGCCAGTTTGTCCCGAAGTTGTCAGTACTGTTGAGAATAACCACTTATATTGCAATGTACCAATGAAATAATCAAGGCCTTTAATAGTTCTTATGTTTCTAAGTGAAATATTTATTCCTCAGAGTTTATCAGAATTGTTTGTAATTTTTTGATGGGTGTAGAACATAGTTATCAGTGCTATATCTGCCATGGTGAATACATTGTAACATACAAAGTAAAATTAAATGATGCGAATCCGTTGTCGAAGCCAAAGAACTTACGCAAAAATATAGTTGGTCACTGAAGCGGTCCTTAGGTTATTTCAGATTCTATGTTCTAAGAGTAAAAGATGGTTCAAGTTATATTCAAGTTTTACTTAATTTCTTATTATTAGAAATTATTTTTCACATTTAGTTTTCTGTTGATAACAGATTTGAGAAAAAAAAGACCAAAGTTTGAAACTCAATTGGCTAGCTAAACTTTTAATTATTTATGTTCTCCTTTTAGTTGTTCCATTTTATCATTTTGCATTGAATAATGTATTCACCAGTTGTGAAGCGTCACTACTACTCTCACTTACACACTTTGGATTGGAATTATTAATATTAAGCTTCTATACGATAACATCCAGTCACTTGAAAGAATAAAAATTATTGTATACCACATGGTGAATATTCTACCATCGTTCTTACTGGCAGTGATATAGAAATATATCCTGTAATGCTCTCAGTGTCAGGTACAAACAAAGTTTATGTCATGATTGATGGATCAATTTATGTTGTTATTTCTGCAATTCCTTTTCAACCAGACAAGTTAAAACTCGTGGTTGTAGTGTCAGGACTAAGTTGGGATGGCATGACCTACCACTCCTCTAGGCACCCGGCTGAGCTGGGTCGCCCCGCATCTCTCATCCTTCTGTCAAACTCGACATTTACATTTGCACGTAAAAACTATTTCAGGATGCGTAGGGGTGGCACACATTTAATGTCCTTTTTCTGCGCTTTTTACCATTTGACTAATTACTCCTTTATTTTGAAATGACGCTCTAACTTGTATACTTTTTAGATATACTGACGTGGAGTAACTTAAAGCTTACAGGTGGTCCAGTAGTACATCTCGTGACAGGATAAGAAACGAGTAGTAATAATTTTCTACCAATTAACCAAAAGTGTTAGTGCAAGCATAGACATTCACGTATATGCACACGTACACATTTAAATGCACACCATAAAAAAATGACAATGAAATACGTTACTGACACTCCCCTTAGTAACAAGAGGATGTTCTTTAAAACAGAAGTTAACACAATCTCAAGTTATGCACTTACATATGTGCGATATATATATATAACTTACCTTTAAATAACTATTAAACAACCCTTTATCTCTCTTTCCTGTCTTTACAACACAATGCCAAAAAATACTTTGTTTCTTTTATAGTGACGTACATTACTTTATTATTATTTAAGTCTGCTTTCTAAGTGGTGATACATTTGATCAAAATGGTCAGAAGAAGTAGACTTGCCAGTTTGTCCCGAAGTTATCAGTACTGTTGAGAATAACCTAGTTCTTGTTGCTTTAACAATCAGCAGTATCCACGTCAACAAGTCTTTCATCTCTCTCGTGAGTTAATACAATGTTTTAAGTGAATGGCAGAGAATTATAGACTTCAAAAAATTAATATGACTGTTGAGAAGTAAGAAATATATTCTCACTATAAGATAAAGCACGTACAAGAGACGAGGTTTGCATGACGCAGTCCGATGGCTAAGTTAGATAAAACTGGTTTTCTTTATGAAACCGTATATCGTAATCCTAAAGCCTTCCGCAAGCTTAGTGTTACTAGATTAATTAAACCTTGCGAGCTACAGATAAAGGAGATAATTTAATGAGATTTTAAACTGCCTATTTCATTAAAAGTATTTCCACTATTTCAAAATGTCATTTGTGAAAAGTGCTTACGAATCAAATTCGACGTTCCACAGGGACTGCACTAAAATGTTTCTTGGGGAAAATAAACTGTTTTGGTTTATTCGAGGTTTGCTGTTGAAATGAAAATTTCACGCATATTAGAGTGAAGATTATAATTACCCTCGGCATGTGTGACCGAGAATCCAGAGCAATCTTCGGTGGCACATGGTACGAATTCGCCCCCACATAGAAACATATACCGTGGAGGGTCCAAAGATCTTAGCTTGTGGGAGAACAGCTTACACGCGACGTGGGTGGGCTAAATACGATCGTAATTAAGAACAGTCCCAGCTCTTAATCTAACGGAAGGTGGAACTGCCGCCCGCCAAGTACGCTGGACAAATGGCTTGCGTAGCACCGTGTCATAGTTATCCGGAGGTTCCCGTGGTGGAGACTGCAGCTTTCCACACTTGGTGAGCGGCGATGTGTAACACAGGTGCCACGACTGAAGAAGTTTGCGAGCTGTCCATAAGAGAGCAGTGTTCTCCTTGGGTGACACGGTTTCACAGATGTCTTATGTAAATAGTTCACACTTAATGGTAGTATGAAGTGGTTTCGTTCTTCCCAGGCTACGATCTCGTGTATCTTTATGTTATCCTGTTTTCTTTGATATAAGTTGAAGCAGACATAATTTGAAAAAAACAACAACTGTGCACATAGAAGATGGCAGACGAAACATAAGTGAATTAGTGTACGTTGAGAACATGTAACTGCATAAAAAGGGGGCTTAGTTTTACGAAACGGTCAAGGAAAGGTTTAGATAAAATATTACTGTATCAAAAGGGGTTTTGTAGTTCCTTCACACTTTAAAACTACATCGTCGGTGGTCTTATGGTCTCGTAATATAACTTTCATCTAATTATCAAATATTTTAATTTATTTTTGAATAATGGCACTGTACAAATAACCATTGTTTCGTTTACAAAGAACATTTAAAAACTTAGTTCAAAAGGAAAGAGTTCAAGATATGCACGTTTCTGCTTTATTGGCAAATTAACCAGAATAACGCGTAAGATATAAGATATATATATATATATACATCGTAAACTTACACATAATGTTAAATACACGCAGCTTCAAAAGTGCAGTAGACATATATACATATTTTGAACATGTATTGCGGCAAAACTACGAATGTTTAACTGGTGGAGATGAAAATTGAGACAAATTGGTTGGTGGATAGTGAATATTAGAGACTTTAAGAATTCTATATTTAAGAAATAAAGTTTTATCTGCTAACTTTTTGGTTCTCTTAACGTAACCAAAACTGGTGGCGTGGTATGTGGTAAACACACGAAGATTCGTGGTACTGATCACAGATCTAAAAGTGTTAGAAGAACAGGCACTTCACATTGCTTACATCTTAGGGCTTATTTGCGAGCATGGGCTGCTTTCCACTGTTTATATGTTAGTTTCCTTGCGAACATGAGATACTCTCCACTGTTTATATGTTAGAGTTTATTTGCAATCATGCTTAGTTCACATAACATGACAGCTTTCTATGAATACATGACAATTTTGTTGTGTTCTCAGTGTGATTAATTAATTTATTATTTTTGGCATTAATAAGTAATAACACTATGTAACAAAATTTTTACTTTTTCTTGTTCCTGGGCAGGAAGTGCTATTTCCCAATTGCTTATGCTTCAAGTAAATGGAAAACACCTATTTTTCTCTTCAAACTTTGTTTTTGTGACCTGGGAGCCTATAACAAAAACATGATGGGAGACTATATTTGGGGGCTGATACGTGAAAGTGATTTACATTACAGTCGCAAATCTCGAGAAACTACTCACTTCTAAACATTTTTGTACAAATTTAGTATAAATACATGTAAATCTTGATTCATATGTTGTTTTATTCAGACCTTATGTGAATAAAAATATGTGCAAATTTGCCCGTTTTTACACGAAAAATAGGTTAATTTCTCCAGGGAAGTTCTGAGAAGGACTGAGATCTGATCTGTTGGTTAGAATCACTGGCATGCCACCCACTTTCTTCGTCTCTTCCCTGCTTTGAATTCAGTTAGCTAATTATATGAACGATTTGAAGATCAGTGATGTCGAGAAAACCCATTTGTAGAGAAATATATATGCAAAAACGGCTCGTTTGGGTTGAGAAAATATTTTACATAGAAAAGCGAACAACGTTTTGACCTTCTTTGGTCATCGTCAGGTTCACAAAGAAAGAGTTAACTGACCTGAAGCTGACCACATGTTTGGAAGGGGTTGTGTAACTAAGTGCCGGAATGTAAAAGGCGGTGTTAGATGTTTGAGTATATAATTTATTTATTTTATTATATTAATATAGGTATAAATGCGTTCCTTTATGTTGTTTTATTTTGGGTTTAAGTTGTCGTATAAGTAAGGCTTCTTTAATTTTTCGTTTGTTTATGTTTGTTTTTTTGTTTAATATTTGAGTGTTTTCTATGGTTATGTTGTGTTTATTTGACTTGCATTGTTCGAAAACGTGTGAAAGTGACTTGTTATGTTTCTTGAATCTGATTTCCATTTTTCTACTTGTTTCTCCAATATAGAAGTCGTGGCAGTTGTCACATTGTACTTTATAAATAATGTTGGTGTGGTGTTTTTCAGTGTAGTTTTTACATAGTATAGACCTCAGTTTTGTGCCTGGTTTTTGAATAAATTTGGTATTAGTTGGAATGTCATATTTTGTTACTAGTTTTTGCCAAATGTTGGTTATTTGTCTGCTGATGTCAGGAATATATGGTATACAGCAGTATATGGTTTCGTGAGATATATTTACTTTTGTTGGTTGATTTTGCTTTCTGTCTAGGTGTGTGCGTATAATGTTTTTTACGGCTTGTGGAGGAAGCTTATTGATGTTGATGAAGTATTGTTTTATTTTGTCTAATTCATTATTAATTTTATCTGGTGAGCATAGTTTTATGGCTGTGTTTATCTGGTTTCTTAGTATGTTGAGTTTTTGTTTTGTTTCATGTGCTAAGTCCCAAGGAACGTATAGTCCAGTATGGGTGATTTTTCGGTGGATTTCTGTTTTGAATTGTGTGTCGGTTCTTATAATTTTGAGGTTAAGAAATGATATTTCTTCACATGTGAAGTTAATGTTGGGATGTATAGAGTTAATGTGAGTGAAAAAATTAAGTATGTGTTCTGTAGATTTGAATCCCGCAACCGTGTCATCTACATATCTGTACCAGTATAGTGGTGGATGTAATGCTGTATTAATGCTTGTGTTTCAACTTGTGTTATAAAAATATTGGCTAGAACTGGTGATACTGGGTTGCCCATGCTTAGGCCATTTGTTTGTATGTTGTTGTGGTTATTGAACATGAAGTTTGTCTTTATCGTGGTGAATTCTATGAGAGTTGTTAATTGGTTGCTGGGAATGTCTATAGTTGGGTTAGAGTCTCGGATATAGAGTTCTAAGGCTATCTTGCAGGCTTCAGTGGTTGAAACTTCTGTAAAGAGGGATATAACATCGAAACTTTCCATTAAGGCTTTATGATTAAGTTGATTCAGATTAGACTTAAAATTAAAAGAGTCTTTGATGAATGAGCTAGCTGATGTTACATATTTGGAGAATGCCCATGTTATGTATTTACCAAGATTGTAATTAAACGATTCATATGTAGACATTATTGGTCGTAATGGAAAATCTGGTTTATGAGGTTTGGGGATGCCGGATATTTGTGGTGTGTGTGAGTCGGTTTTACGTAGATAGGAATAAAGTGTTTGTGAAATTGTGTTGGCTTTTTTCATTTGTAGTAGTAATTTGTTCAGTTGTGTCTCGTGTGTCTTTGTTGGATTTGTGTTTATTGGTTTAAATTTGTTCGTGTCTGATAGAATTTTCTTCATTTTTTGGATGTATTCATTTGTGTTCATTATGACTATAGACTATTATGATTATTTATCTGCTTTTAGAATTTTTATGTTTTTGTCTTATTTTAGGTTTTAAATGAAATTAATGTCTCTTTTTGTAAGATTGTTTTTTAGGTTTCTGTTTTGTGAAAAAAATTCTTTGAAAAATCGTTTAAGATGTCGTTTATAGATGTTTCTGGAAAAAATAAATTTTTAATTTTACCTAGGAAGTTTGGCTGTTGGATGTCAATAAAATTATTTAAGTTGTCTTCCCTCTGTTGGTTGTTTTTAGTTGTTTCCTTGTTTTTGTTCTCTGTAGAAAGTATCACAAGTCTTCTGGCTAGGTCTTCTAAACGTGTTTTGATTTCTATGGTTGGAATTGTACCAAGGTGCTATTGCGAAGTTTAGTCCTTTGTTAAGTAGATGTATCTTGTCTGCGTTTAATTGTCGGTCGGATCTGTTAATTATGAGGTTAGTCAACGGTTTGTCGTTTTGGTGTCTTTTCTGTTGTTTGCATCTTAGTTTTTCTAGTTTTTTGTTGTGGCAGATCTTTTTGTCTCTGTCGTTCTTAGTATTGATTTGGTTTATGTTTCGTTGAATAAGTCCGTAAATCTCTGGTTTAATGCAGCATGTCAGCTGATGGTCTAGGTTCAATTTTTGTTTTTGTAAGCCATGTAGTTCTTTGTATTTTGTGTTCAACATGGCTTTAAGTAGTTTTTTCTGTAAATATTGGATAATGTTTGTGTATTTATTAATTTTTTTGAAAGTTTTACCTTTACAAAATTAGGGGTTATTTGTTCATTTCTACATTGTTGAATAAAATTAATGTCATTTCTTCTATTGATAATTCGTTGGTTTAAATTTCTTAGTTTCTTCTTAGTCAGCTTCCGGTCAGTTACCTCTTTCTTTGTGAACCTGACGATGACCAAAGAAGGTCGAAACGTTGTTCGCTCTTCTATGTAAAATATTTTCTGAACCCAAACGAGCATATAGATTTGAAGATCACATATACTTACCTTCTCGGGTCTTTGCTGTAAGACAAACACATTTTGCACCCCCGGAGTGTTTTATCTATAGTTAAAATATTTACCAGTAACTGCAAATTTCTTTGGTATAAATTCTCAGCCGAAACTTGAACTGTAAAATAATTTGTAATTAGGATTAAATTATAGTAATGGTTTCCAATAAACGATTGATACTCGATCGATAAAGTCTTGTCGTGAGTACATAAAACTGTTGAATATGTATTATATATATAAAAAGCAAATCGTTCAAGTTTTCAAGTTTAATTTTTTGTTTGAAGATAAAAACAAAACGTTAGATTACATTAGTGTTAGCTGTTAAGTCTACAATGTCTTCAATTTTGTACAATTAATATAACTTTAAACATTCTTTTTGTGTAGAGCCCGGCATGACCAGGTGATTAAGAGTGCTTGACTCGTAATTTTTAACGCACGGGTTCGAATACCCGTCAAATCAGTCATTCTCCTCCTTTCAGCCGTGGGGAATTTATAATGTCACGGTCATTCACGAATTGGTAAAAGAGAAGCCCAAGAGTTGGCGCTGGGTAGTGATGACTAGCTACCCTTCCACTGGACTTTCTATTGTTATTGTTACTTTGAATTAAGCACAAAGCTACACAATGGGCTATCTGTGCTCTGCCCACCACGGGTATCGAAACCCGGATTTTAGCGTGTAAGTCCGCAGACATACCGCTGAGCCACTGGGGGGCCCACTAGACTTTCACTGCTAAATTAGGGAAGACTAGTGTAGATAGCCTTCGTGTAGCTCTGCTTGGGATTCAATACAAACAAACAAATAAACATTTTTAGTACGGTATAGACGGTTCTACGTGCTAAATTTATAAGCCTTGTTTCTAGGTGTTTGAAAAAAACATCTTCAAATTATATAAAAATTGAAGACTTAGATTTCAAGTCTTTCATAAGTAAAAAGTCTTAAAAAATGACAGAACTGTTGTTTTTAATTCTACTTATAGGATTCTTCTAATTATAAAATTTAAATGCCGCTGCATTTTATCAACATGCAATACCTTAATGAGGGAAAAATGTTCAATACATATAATTTTTTTTGTTGTTTTTTATATGTGATAAAAATGCGATGAATATAAAAGTTGATACAGACCTCTATTGAAACCAGTCGAATGTAAAAAATTCCTTGATGAAAACTTTACATTGTTAATTGTGGTATACTTGTAACTTTGCTTGGACATTTTGTTATACTCTATTATATACCTTTGTGTGTAGTATCGAATAATACTGTTCTTTTCAGATGTGGTAATTACATATGGCCCTGGTATTTACCACTTCACACAGGTGTTAATACATATTTATGATGTTAGACATCATATCTATGAGAAATTGTCTTATACAAAATATCTATCAAAGCAAAAATACCACAGAAGTCTAAATATCTGGAAAGTGATGAAATTTGTACAGCTTTATATTTTAAGGAATCCACTGTAGATTATTATCTTTATTGGTTTTTTTGTTGTTGTTTTGGATTTCGTGCAAAGCTGCACGAGGGCTTTCTGCTGGTAATCCCTAATTTAGCATTGTAAGAGAGAGGGAAAGCCGCTAGTCACCACCACCCAACGCCAACTCTTGGATTACGCTTTCACCAACGAATAGTGAGATTAAGCGAAGCATTATAACGGATGAAAGGGCGAGCATGTTTGGTGTGACGGAGATTCAAGCCCGCAACCCTAAAATTACGAGTCTAACTCCACTAATAACATAGTCATGTCGGGCCCTATCTATATAGGATACAAAGAGAAACACATAAGTTCAAAAATAGTCTCCGCTTTATGCGGCTCCAAGTGTCATGAGCAGTTTAAGACGAGGGCTTTTTAATGATGACAATATACATTAAAGAATGTTAGAGCACACATAATAAAAATAAAATATTGCATTGTTTAGAGTTATATAATTTGCCAAGACAGCTGTTTGCTTATCAGATTCCGCATCAACTCATTAGCGAGAGAATAACTTCCTTCTTCTCTGTGGTTTATCGCAATCAAAATTTAGAGCAAGTGTGTTACGGGCCTATACGTTTCTGAAAATATGAGGATTAATGGTCGAAAAAACAATCAACTTATAATCAGATTACATTTCTTCGTTTTCGTGTACATCGCATACTTTTTTATACGGTTGTAAGTAAACACAACGAATTTTTGTATGTTAGAGTTGAATTACCTTTTAGAAATGGAACCGACATCGAAGTCTATCGTTGTAAAATAAAACATTTACTGAAATAAATATTCATGCTGGGAAGTCAGTATCAGTCATGACACAGAAAATATCTTTTGACGGAACTACTTTCTGGCCTCGGGTTTAATGCTTTTTATTGGTATATACAGATATATATATATATGATATTAGTGTTATATTGGAGGATCAAACTTATTAACGTCAAATGACTTTTTTAGATTCTATTTCTGGGCTGCTAATAGAACAAACGATCTTCTGAACCTTGATATCCCATGATGCCCGAAACGTTTACCTGTGTGAAATAAGTATTTTAGTGATCAAACTCAAAACGTTGGTTTTAATATACTACAATAAAATATCAAAACCTACTTCAAAAGACTTACATACTGTCCTATCTTCCAGCCTGATGTATATTAGAAAGTGTTAATATTGTAAATAAATGTTATATATATACTTGAAAACAAAAATTAAATGTTACATGTTTTGTGGACTTATCTCTTCTTTTAACATGTGACTTATACATATTTAATGCTTAAATGTTCACCAACTTTGACCAATATTGGTGACAAACAGATACTTAAGAATTATTGGATTACATTAAAAAACGTACTTATAAGGCGCTTTTAAATGAAATTCATCCATTAAAAAATATTAAAAAATATTTTACAATATCTACAATGATGGAACTCTACTCAGTTTAAAAGTAATTATATACTAAATCTTTGTGAGAATATATATACTTACCTACATAATATGGGCTATAATATTTGGAAGTAACTCTTGACTTGTCAAGTTTTTGATTTGTCAAATCCCAGATCTGTTCAATTAGGTTGAGATCGGTTTATGGTGCTAACAATTATTTTGTTTCCTTTAATTTTTTCGTAGAGCGTATTTTTTCGGTAAACATATTTAATTCAATTACCATTGCTATAAACACTTTTATTTCACTATATTCTTTCAAAATTTCAATTTATGTTGATACTTAAATCAGTGTAATTACACAAGCGCTTTCCATATGTATTATGATATTTTTTCGTTTCCCAACTCAGCAAGTTTCAATATGCTTCAGATTATAGAGTTATCTTCTTTTCTTTCTCAAGTACACTTTAATTATTTCTTTGATACACTTAGGGACAATTTTGGTAATTGTGAATGCACTAAAACTCAAAGCAATTTATAATCAAATATCTTCTAAAACTTCTACAAAATTTCTTTTGAGCTATGTATTTTATTGTACATGCTTTTCACTCAAAATATAAAACAGACGTGTGACTTTTTTAGCTGCTTAATTAATAAATTATCAGATAATGCGGCTATATTACAAAACGAAATTAATGTCATAGAAAAAGAAAATGTGTCTGAAATAAGTTAGTGAAAGTTGTGGTTGCAAAATGGTTTCATAAACCTTTCAAATTCTAGAAGATTGAATATAATATAACTATTCATTAGACAACCAGACACTGTGTTATATCATGGTTTTATCTTCAGAGAGGAACATCGACCATTCACGGTACAAATCAAACACATTAAATGAGTTGGAACTCGTATCTTGCCGTCTTGCTTGCATATGTAAATACAAGTTCTTTGTTTTTATAAAACTGTGAAAGTTTTATCTTTCAGGTATTTAACTAACACAGATAACAAATATGATGATAATTAAATAATATTTAGATTTATCTCAGTTTTTTACCATCGTTATTAAAGTCTAAAGGTTTTGCATGTAACTATATAGTCATTAGAATTGTTTCTTTGCTCTATTGGCCTTTGAGCACGAACAACGTGTAACATCTGTTCTAATTTATTCAACGAACCAACCACTCTTTAACTCACGTGCTTTAAAAGTCAGAACACATCTCACGATTCTTTATTTCTCTCTTATTCCTTCTAAAAGTACTTTCAACTTTGCAGTGAAGAATGATGGCAAAACCCACGTGCACTGGAAACGAGGGTGGTCGCCACGCGTCGGTTACCGGCGGCATCATTTACACTGAGAAACGATGGATCGACTTTCAAACGTCGTCCGGCTGTGCTCGGCTATAGATTATGAAGTTAAAAATAATTTATGCTCCACCATATTTAAGGTAGCAGTAAACATGATTGCGTAAAAGTTTTGAAAGACAATCAACACGCAAGAAGTAAAGGTGTATTATAAGTCGATAAAATTAAAAATAGTCATCTATAGCCGTACTGAACAAACATATCCATTTACAGTTACATAAATATTCTGTGTTTTCTATCCAGTAACGTTTTACAGATCATGCGATATTATACTTTATATCATCATAAACAAAAACAGAGAAAAGAAGACAAGGTCAACTCGACTGTTTCTTTCTATGAATATTTACTATTCATTAATGATGAGAAAACTTGCCTATTTGTCTATGTTTAATATTAATGTGTTTCACATTTTCTTTCTGACGAAACAAAGCTCTGGAAGTCTTAAAGGATGTTACTGAAATATGTTTCGTTAATTTTGAACACAGACAGGTTAACTGAGTATCATGAAACCTCATGAAATAAATAATTTTATTCACATATTTACTTTCAACTTTTAATACTTTTTCTCATAAAGCAGAAAAACGTCGAAGTGTGTTAACCAGGGTTATTTTTTGTCATAATTTATTTGTTCTAATGTTAAAGTACGATATAAAATACCTTTATAGAAAACAAACTGACAACGCAGTAATTAATAAATCATTCTTTTTTTCTAAATAACTTACTTGCACACAAATATAAAACGAAGAATAGTAATTTATTTCAAAAATCAGCGATCCTTTTTCATGTTGTTCCTTTGTTCTAATAATGGAATTATCATGTTTGAAAATGTTCTTCATTTTTGTATTATTAATGTCAGCTTTAGTAGCTTCTAAAGCATTATTTCAATTCAAATAGAGGGCATGTTTGTTTTATATAAAATTATATCAAAAGCTTTATTTTATATGTGAATTTATAATAAAACTGAGTCCAAACTACTTTTTAAACTCGGAGATCTTATTTGATGAGAACTTATTTTAGCTAGGTTCTATCTTGTGGAAATGCGTGTTAAAATATGAGTATTGGTTTAATTGTTTGTTAAGGGCTATCTGTGCTAGCCGTCCCTAATTTAGCAGTGTAAGACTAGAGGGAAGGCAGCTAGTCATCACCACCCACCGCCAACTCTTGGGCTACTCTTTTACAAACGAATAGTGGGATTGACCGTCACATTATACACCCCCACGGCTGGGAGGGCGAGCATGTTTAACGCGACTCGGGCACGAACCCGCGACCCTCGGATTACGAATGCACGCCTTAACGCGCTCGGCCATGCCAGGCCTCATTGGTTTAATAAATGAAACTTGAATTATTTTCCACGGCAACTTTAAAAGCTCCATTATTAGATTTATTTTTAGAGTTCCAAGCTTTTGTCATTTGCTTGAGAAATGAAAATAACGTGCAAGTTGAACGTGACGTTAAGATAAACTAAAAATACAAACTTATAAATATAAGACAAAAATGGGATTTAAAGTAAGAGTACCCTTAAGAAAAGATAATGTTAAATGTACCTTGAATTAGAATATATAAAATTAATGCTAAACTTTATATAAATGTTGTTTTCTACTTTGTTTTGGCGCAAGAAACATCTAATAAATAATTTCTAGTGTAACATAATTTCAGAAGACTTACTGAAGCCAGCGTGAAATGTTCTCGTACAACGTTTAGTTGTCCTTTCTAATTTATATAGTTCTTGCACTGTGTTCAAGTTGGGTGGTCCGTTATATGAAACGTTGTTTAGTTTTGGTTTTTGTGCTCAAGCTAATCAGGTCTTAAACATTTACAAGCAAAAAAAAATATGTTTTGTGCATCTGGAATCCATCATCAAAACGTCATTTCAAGAAAATTAATTTCGGTTTTGTCTTAACTTCTAGTGCCCAGTGTGTTTTGACTGACAAAGGTACAGCTTACACTCTGATATAAAATATAGACTTGAAAACTGAAGGGTTGTTTTCTGGATATAAACAATAATTAAAATTAAGAACAAAAACAAATTAGATTCTGATGGACCTAAAATTTGCTTTATGTAATAACCAATTACTTTGCACATTTTATGAATGCTAACTGATATTATATTTAAGAATTTATAATTACGAAATAATTAAGTAGAATATAATTTTCTTTTAGAATATCATAGAAAAAGTTAAACATTCCATACACGTAACCTACTTTCATCCAACTTCTTTGGGATTAGACGTGAAATTAAAATTCGCCATAACAGATGAACCCAGTATTTTCTAATAGTAAACGTTTCGGCTGCTTTAAGTATCAATACATATCTCATTAAGTACTTCTAATCAGCCTCTTTCACAAGCTTGGCTTTAATAATTTATAAATGTACTTCTAATTTTGATCCATCAAATTAGCTTAATTTTGATCTAAACGTATCAATAATTCATACAAAATAATTTAAAAAACTATCAAAAGAAACATATATCCTCAATACATAAAAAGAAAACCCTCTCACAATATCAGATGGATTATGATAAAGTTTGTTTTTTTAATTTTGCACAAAGCTACTCGAGGGCTATCTGTGCTAACCGTCCCTAATTTAGCAGTTTAAGACTAGAGGGAAGGCAGCTAGTCATCACCACCCACCGCAAAATTTTGGGTTACTCTTTTACCAACGAATAGTGGGTTTGACCGTCACATTATAACGTCTCCATGGCTGAAGAGGCGGGCATGTTTGGTGCGAGGGAGATGCGAACCTCCGCCGTTCGGATTACGAGTCGAACGACTTAACCCACCTGGCCTATGATAAAGTAAGTAAACATATAATAGCTTGAAGCTTTTAAACAATAACCGATGAGCTGAGATAAACAATCTCAATTCATAATCGTTCTTTTCTAAGCGTAGAAAAGATAATTAATTAGTATGTTGTTTTCTTTTCTATCTGCTTTAAATGGTAGTTGTTACGCTAAAACGATGTATACACCTGATTGTAGCTATCTTCTAATGTCTTTAATATGTAACTGTATTAATTACTGTAGCGACCTTTCTAATGATATAACTGTGATTATTCCACATTCTCTAACAACTAATAATATTGTAGATTAAAACGTAGAGTAGTGAGCAATAATGAATATAACATATGATAGTAATATCGTTCTCGATGCGTTGTTTTAAATTAAGCACAAAGCTACACAATGGGCTATCTGTGCTCTGCCCACCACGGGTATCGAAACCCGGATTTTAGTGTGTAAATCCACAGACATACCGCTGAGCCACTGGAGGCTTTTCGATGCGTCCCCTTAATGTTTTATTTATATTAATCTATGTAAATTTTATCGAATATTATACGGTAGTGACGTATCCATAAGAAAATATTACAAAAAATGTGCCTATAACATTCTGTGAAAAGTTTAGAAGAATTTATTTTCATTATTATTTGTCAGTTTTCAAAATACGCATTTATTGATAGTGAAAATTAACTTTAAATGTAATCATGTTTCTTTGTTACTTCCTCCAATGGCTCAGCGTCAAATCTGAAATCTTATAACCTAAAATCAAGATTTTAGCGAGTGCATTACAGACAGCTCATTGTCTACTTTTCTGCTTAAAAGCACACAAACAAAACTGCTGAGCGACGCAGCTTTAAAAACGTGTCATAATCCAGAATTTGCGCACTTAAAGAACTGTTTAGAACAAAACAAAATGCTTTCCAATGACACAACAATAAATTTGATAGTTTATAACGCTAAAAATCGGTTCTGGAGATCTTCTGGGGACAGAGCACAAATATTCCATTGAATAGTTTTGTGATTGACAATAAATAAACAAAAGAAAAATGGAAGAAAAAAACTTAAACAGATCTTAAATTGTAAAACATTATTCTATTAAAACATATTTATTTTAAATCAATAATTTATTTATAGCAAAAGCACAAAGCTACACAATGGTTTATTTGCGCTCTGCCCATCACGAATAAAGAAACCAGGTTTCTGTCATTCCGACATAGCCTTGTGTCACTGAGGGCCTGAACCTAAAAAGATAATTATTTTATCTCTGTATCTATGTGTATTCATGGTCAAGGATTTTGGGCTTTCGTCTCTTATGTTCATCTACTGACCAGAGGGATAGCAACCAGTAACAACACCCTTCCATGCATCATTCACTCTTACTACTTAAATTTCAAGAAATATTTTGGGGTATCACAGGGATTCAAAGCCGTCTCGATAAATCCATAATCCAGAGCTCTACTGCATGGCTAATTTATTCTCTAATTTTACTTTGTATAAAAAAAAGAATTCTAGCACGTAGACATAAAGTTAGACCTAATAAACATTATTCTGAATATATATTTTCAGTTTAGTTTTACACGCGTTATGTACAATTGCCTTTATTATCATTTTGAGAGCTTGAAAACTTGATGACAACTAAAAGGTAATGATTTTATCTCTCGAACTAAACCTCCCAGATTATCCCAATAAAAGGTTATTACAGTGAAGGGTTAGATATTGATATTATTATTGTAGACGTAAAAAACATTTTATAGGTGAGCCTCATGCATTGACTTCACCTCACGTATTATGCTCATTACAATCCATTGAATAACTGACAAAAACAGTTGATGTTCTTCATTTCTCTGGGCAAATGTATGTGAAATTACTATCAGCACTACAATATAAACAAATAAAAAAATGCTACAAGTTTTAAAAATTCCATTGCTAGCAGTTTTTAATTCATGGAGAAAAGAGAACTTGTTCTTTTAATAGGTAATATGAAGTGTTCTTACCTCAGCCTTTCCACAGTACCCACATTAATGAAATCATGCTACAAAAACACCACAGATCATTCTCGCTTTTATGTGGCCACTTTGGATGTGGTCAAGCCGCTCTAAACTTGTTGTAAATATGATTATTGACCCCTTTTTACAAGAATAACAAACACAAATATATTAATCTTGAACATGTTTTATAATATTTACTGTGATACACGATATATTGGCCTCTTATACGTATTTCAACACCAATAACCAATTTATATTTAGTATCTTTATCTATACTCACTGATTTCCCTCTAAACGATATGCAACATGTTCAGTGAGTATCCTAACCTATCTCAAAAACAATGCACTTATCAAAGTATCAAAGTTGCAAGTGGATATATAAAACATCTGATGTAAATGCCAGCCTTCAAAACGGGTAGACTTGCAGAAGAATAGAAGTAAATAAAACTTTCCTTATGCTTAGGCCTAACATGGTCAGGTAGTTAGAGTGCAATCTGAAGGTTGAGCATTTCAATCTCTATACCACCAATCATACTCGTTCTTTCACTCGTGGAGGCGTTATAATGTGGCAGTCAATTCCGCTATTCATTGTTTTTAAAAGAGTAGCTCAAGAGATAGCAATGGTTGATGATGACTAGCTGCCTTCCCTCTAGTTTTTCACTGCTAAATTAGGGACGGTTAGTGTAGATAGCTATCATGTAGTTTTGCGCGAAATTAAAAAACAAACACTAACCAGAAAATTAAGCTTGGAATCATCAACAAGTGGATAAGGAAATGATACCTGTACAAGTTACATATAGCTGCGACAGACAATGAATTTAATTATCATATATTCAGTTTATAACTTTCAAGATAAATTAAATGGCTCGGCTATAAAAACTTGCTAAACAATCGGAATACATAATTCAACAATGAAACTTATGTTTGTTTTACACGCAACGGAAGAAGTAAAAAGTTCATCATTTTACTTGCTTATACAGCTAAAAGTGTCGTACTACGTTGTATGATGTTTATTCAAGGTCTCCTTCGTGACGAAACTTACTTCCATTTTTATTTCTTTCAAAACGTGATAAAAATAATCTAGCTCAATATTATAAGCAAAAGCGAAAATAGCTAATGGCACTATTAATGTTTCTTGGAAACATAATTATGCTTCATAATCGTGTAAAGAGGGTCACGCAACTGCAACAATACAATGAACTAAGCCTCTTCGAAAAGGATAGATATGTTTTGGCCTGCATATTTCGTAAAGAAATAATACTTTGTAACAAAGGGAGATTATATCTCTCTGGAAAAAGATTACAACGTAAGAAAATGAAAAGTTTAAAATGAAATGGAATTGGTGAGAATGCTAGTTTTGCATGCAAATAAAGCATAGAGAATAATCATATATTATTTGTTGTTGTTTTTTAAATTTCGCACAAAGCTACTCGAAGCTATCTGTGCTAGCCGTCCCTAATTTAGCAGTGTAAGACAGCTAGTCATCACCACCCACCGCCAAATCTTGAGCTACTCTTTTACCAAAGAATAGTGGGATTGACCGTCATATTATAACGCCCCCACGGCTGAAAGGGCGAGCATTTTTGGCGTGACGGGGATGCGAACCCGCGACCCTCAGATTTCGAGTCGCACGCCTTAACACTCTTGGCCATGCCGGGCCTGTATTATATAGTAACAATATTGTATGTACCGAAGGAAATATCTGTTTATATTGAATGTGTACGCCACGCTTTATATTTTATTAAACATTATTTTCATTTTATTTTATCATGTTTCAGGATTAAAGTCAATTATACTTCTCTTAGTCAGAAAGCGTAACAGTTTATTTTTATTGTTCTTATGTGTCTAGATTTCTGCCCCCCAGTGGCTCAGCGGTATGTCTGCGGACTTACACGCTAAAATCCGGGTTTCGATACCCGTGGTGGGCAGAGCACAGATAGCCCATTGTGTAGCTTTCTGGTTAATTCAAAACAACAACAACTGTCTAGATTTCTATATGAAATTACCAGTATTTCTGAAAAAAAAATATTATGCAGTAAATTCATTATATTTAAAAGAGGAATCTTATGCTTCACATTTTGATTCACAATTAATACTTTCAAACTTATTTTAGAATATTTTGGACTTTTTTGGAATCAAATACCGAGCGGATAATTTCGAAACTGTTAGCTCAATGTATTTATCTTCCGTTTGTGTAACGGCAGAATAACATCGTGCGGTCGATTCCGGAAGATAATACCCTGTAAAAGTATTGACTGTAAAACATGATAACACTGACACGCCTTTTCATTCTCTTCTCGTGCTAACCTGATCGAAGCGCCCTGTAATTGTCTCAACGCAACCTGTAGAAGATTAAGTATTAGCAGTAGCAACGCGTCGTTTAAGTAACGTAATGGCGTCGCCAATAGTTTAATAGAGGGCAGTTAGACAAAGTCATGATTTATCTTCTGGTCAGAGGTTGCTTCAGGGGTGGTCTGAAATCTACTCTTAAAATTTTTAAGTGGTAAAGAAAATAATATCAAGGACAGATAATGTGTTCCTTGGGGGTGCTTACAATAATGAAGTCAATAATATGGGTTTTGAAGATATTAAAAGTGGTGTATTGTGTAAAAAATATAGAATTATAGTTATCAGATGTTTGAATATTAGTACACATAAAACCTAATTGTGTATTTTTCAAAGTATTTGCATATAAATTTCAATATTTTAAGTTCTTGTCTATCTTCAGAACACACCTAAACATCATCTTAGCGAGTCAGATAATGTTTATTAAATCTCCTCGCAATGTTCCTGTAAAATCTTTGTCAAAATAGTGTCTAAAACCCCTATCTTTCTGTGTACACTAATGCCCAAAACATTTCATCTAGTTGTGTAGAATACATTCCAGTAGGTTTCATCTAGTAGTGCGGAATACAATAAGCTCCATCTGGTTATGAAAAATATAGTCCAGTGAGCCAAAATAGTTATATAGAATATATTCCAATAAATTTATTTAGTTGTGTAGAATATATTCCAGTAAGCTCCATCTACTAAAGTATAATATTTTTCTGTAAGCTTCATCTAGTTATGTAAAATATATTCCAGTGAGCTTCATCTAGTTATGTAAAATATATTCCAGTGAGCTCCAACTAGTTTTGTATAATATATTCACGTGAGCTCCAACTAGTTACATAGGATATATTCCAGTTAGGTCCAACTAGTTTGGTAGGATATATTCCAGTGTGCTCCATCTAGTTAGATAAAATATAGTGCAGTAAGCCCATCTAGTTATATAGAATGTATTCCAATAAACTGATCTAGTTATGTAGGATATATTTCAGTGAGCTTCATCTTGTTATGTGGGATATATTCCAGTGAGGTCCAACTAGTTATGTAAGGTATATTCCACTGAGCTCCATCTAGTTATGTAGCATACGTTCTAGTAAGCTGCATCTGAGAGACACAAAATTTCAGCTTTATTGAAGATATCACTAAATCTGTTCGTTTCTGTAACTTTAGAAACGTAAGAAGTTGAAGTAATTAAAATTCTGCTCCATATCTCTTCCCAAGTTACAACAACTCGTTACTCCATTATGTTTTAAAGCAAAATTGGAAAACATATCTTCTAGCAGTTTACAAAAGTAAAAGTACACATACTTAGGCCATACTTACCATACTTTTCCCAATTGCTAATTGTCTTTACAATATTTTTTTCACAAAACCGCGGCTTCTCTTCTGTTTGTTCAACGGCAATTTTGAGAACCGTCACGCTTAATTTCTAAACTAGATTCCCGCTGTAGGAACAACCTATATATCTTACTGAAGAAGTGGCAAAGCTTGGCCAGGTGATTAAGGCACTCGAATCGTAATCTGAGGGTCGCGAGTTCGAATCCTTGTCACATAAAAGATGCTCGCCTTTTCAGCTGTGGGAGCGTCATAAAATACGAACAATCCCACTATTCGTTGGTAAGAGAGTAGCCCAAGAGTAGGCGGAGGGTAGTGATGACAAGTTGCCTTCCATCTCGTCTGAAATTGCTAAATTAGGGATGGCTAGCGTATATAGCTCCGTGTGGCTTTGCGCAATATTCAAAGCAAATCAAATCTTTAAACAAGTTAGTGCTTAATGACAAATAAATAAACAGAAACTTACCTTGAAAGAAAAAAAATCGATACTAACTAATCGGTTAAGTTATTGATACGATAAATATTATTGTAAAAAGCAATTTCTAGAGGTTTAATAAAATTATTTACTATTACTATATTAAACTATTTAAAATCAGAAAACAAGTTGATCAAAATTCATGAAATAGAACATTATCCAGCATAAGAAACATGTTAAGGGTGGTGACACAAATATTCAAACTTTTTTCCTAAAAGCAAAATTTAAATTCTAAGTTAATATTTGTAACTGTTACGTTTCAGAAGCAAATTAATTATTACATTGCTTAAATTTATCAATACATACGCAACCCTATTCAGAAAATAAATATTATAGCATACCTAAATTCTCTATCTCATTGAACATGTATATATAATAAATAAAAACGCATATGACTTGTTACACGGTGTATTTTTTGAAAGTGTAAACAGTTTTCGGTTCCTTCATCAAGTGATAAGCCCAGCATGACCTGATGGTTAAGGCGCTTGACTCGTAATCTAAGGGACACGGGTTCGAATCTTTATCACACAAAACATGCTCGCTCTTTCAGCCGTAGAGTCGTTATAATGTGACAGTCAATCCCACTATTCGTTGGTAGAAGAGGGCTTTTAGGCTTAAGAGTTAGCGGTAGGAGGCAATTACAAGATGCTTTTCCTCCAGTCTCACTCTGCTAGATTAAGAACTGCAGGCGTAGACAACCATCGAGTAGCTTTGGGCGAAATTCAAAAACAAACAAAATAATCCGGGGATATTCATATAATAATTAAAAATTAACTCCAATTGTTCAAAACACAGCTATTTATAAACTCGAGGTAACTTCAATTTTATAATTTCCATTAAAATTTTCCAAGTGTCATCTCAACCAGTGTTTCTTTACCTTTTCAATAACAAAGACGTCTCGCTGCCTTCCTAAAGAGTCGCCTAACCCAAAATGCACATAAAACGAAAATCCATTACTACTTACACATTAATATTATGTCAGTTTGTTTGATTTTGTGAAATCCCACTGATAGGCAAGACGATTGTTATAAGCTGATTTCGTTCTTCGGAAGTGGCTTAGAAACTCGTAGGCTCAAAAATGAATTGAAGAGAATAGTTTTTCGTTTTGAATTTCGCGCAAAGCTACTCAAGGTCTGTCTGCGCTGGCCGTTTCTAATTTAGTAGTGTAAGACAAGAGGGAAGGCAGCTAGTCATCACCACCCACCGCCAACTCTTGGGCTAATCTTTCACCAAGGAATAGTAGGATTGACCATTACATTTTAACGCCTATCCGGTTGGAAGGGTGAGCATGTTTGATGCGACCCGGAGTCAAACCCGCGACCCTCAACTCAGATTACGAGTTGAACGCCTTAACCCGCCTGGCCAGTTCGGGCCAAAAAGAACAGATACGAAACACTATAACGTAAGTGCTTTTGAAAGGTGAACCTTTCTTCATCAGAAGCAATTCATTATGCCATGTTCAGAATTGTTGCAAATTGACACATACCTCAAAAGGCTCAGCATAACTGACAATTTTATCAACAGACTCGCAATCATGGATAAAATGTAAATTTACTACATCGACCTAGAGATAAAAATTTAATAGAAACACCCAGGATGACCCACCTCCGAGAAGTTCAACTCACAAAACCCTGCTGAGTAAGTCATGATATCGATTTTTTGGGAGGCCAAGAGTGTTTACTTGTTGGTTATTTGGAAAATGGTCAAACTGTCACAGGTAATTACTGTGAATTCATTCAACAACTGTGTCAAATGAATTGTTTGTTTTGTTTTTTTGAAATTTCGCACAAAGCTACTCGAGGGCTATCTGTGCTAGCCGTCCCTAATTTAGCAGTGTAAGACTAGAGGGAAGGCAGCTAGTCATCACCACCCACCGCCAACTCTTGGGCTACTCTTTTACCAACGAATAGTGGGATTGACCGTCACATTATACACCCCCACGGCTGGGAAGGCGAACCCGCGACCCTCGGATTACGAGCGCACGCCTTACGCGCTCGGCCATGCCAAGCCCTGTGTCAAATGAAAGGAAAGAGAAAAGGATCTCACAGAAGTCGTGCTCTACCATCAGGAGGATGTACAATCTCACAGGTTGTTTTAACAAATTGTTCTTGATGCTGGCTTTGAATTTATAATCAGTTTCCTCACTCACGGAATTTAGCTCCGAGTAAATTTTTTTCTTTTTCTTAACGTTTCGCAAAGAATAAACAAGTTTTATGTAGTTGTTTGGAAGTAGGTATCAACCATTCCCTCCTAGTACAACAGTAAGTCCACGGATTTATAACGCCAAAATCACCGGTTCGCTTTAACTTGGTGAACTCAGCAGATAGTCTAATGTATCTTTTGTTTTAAAAGAAACACGTACACATTATTATTAATTATGTGTAGCAAGAAATATATAGCTTCATATTAAATGTTCTTATCTAACAAACTTTATGTATTGAAGAAACGGTAACTTGTGAAGTATTTTAAAATGTAATCTTAGTTTTAAACCAATTTTATTTTTATCACGTTTAAAATGTTAATTACATATCCTAAATGCTGCTTACTAGCCAAAAAAAAATCACCCTTAACATGTCTGTTGAGTCTCGATAACAATAGTTGCACAGCAATATGTCTGCGGATTCATAACGCAAGAAACCGCGTTTTGATACCCTTGGTGGTCAGAGCACAGATAGCTCTTTCGATAGCTTTGTGTTTAATTCCAAGAAATAAATCAGTCACACTCATTCTTGTAGGTCAGAGGTAAGTTTATGACTTGACCAAGCTATAATTCCAGGCTCGATCCTCCGTAGTGGAAGAAGCCCAGAAAGCTTACAGTGTAGCTTTGTGGTAGAGCAAACTATCATTGTTATCAGTCCCGACTGAACAATACAACATCACCATGCGACTTTCACTGGGATACATGTATATAATAATACAACATCACCATGCGACTTTCACTGGGATACATGTATATAACAATACAATATCACTATGCGACTTTAACTGAGACACGAGCATTTAAGAATACATTATCACCATGCGACTTTCATTGGATACATGCACATAGCAGTACAGTATCACCATGGGACTTTCACTGGGATACATGCACACAGCAGTACTGTATCACCAAGGGACTTTTATTGGGAAACGTGCTTATAAAAAATGAAATTGTTCACATTTCAAATATTTTCCTTCCTTCCCGCAAGATGAAAACGATCATTTAATTCTAGGTAAATTGTTTGTGGCACATAGACATTTAAGACGTCAATTGTCTAACATATACATATGTATATATAAATTTTACACTTCCAGAATTTTAATTTGATGGGATTCGAGTAACCGTATGTCAATATTAATAACTTTGTATGAGATGGAGAACATAAGACAATAGTTAGTGTAGGTGCATATATTTCATGTGTCATTTTGGAGTTTAAGAAATTACTAATCAAAAATAAAGTCGACTCGCAGAGACTTGTAATTCATTTAAAAATGAATTACAAATCACTATTACTCAGAATTAATAACAAGTAATCATTCGGACAACATTATAATTAATGTTGAAGTGAATATTTCTAATATCAGTTTGATATTTAAGGATATAATAGTTTTGGATCAATATCTCAATTTATAAAACGTTAAGTTATGAACTGTAATTAAAAGTTAGTTTTGAGGGAAATATTTCTTGTACAATGGATTTTATAAGCTTTTATAAGTTAATTGTTCACGTTAAATTTGATTTCATTTAAACATTAAAAGCTGAATTTTGAGAATAATTAAGAGTGAAACAAGTCTTCATCTATTTATTACTAAAATTTTGTGTGGCTATTTTTTAGTTTTCGAATTTAAGCATGGAATGTAGAGCAATTTGTAGTAATAATCATAAAACGTGATATTGGTTCATAATAGGAGATCATCCACATTAAAAAGTGGCGATTGCCAACAACACGAATAGCTACAGGTATTGTAACAAAACTTGGGAAATGTTACTCAATGTAACATGAAAGGTTATTTAGAGTAATTTTTAAGTTTATTTGACCACCTACTTGTACTATCAACTCACGTTAGACTTGACAAATGTCATCAAAGACAAGTTATTTGGAGAACTTATGTCACAGTAGTCATGTGCAGTGAGTTTCGAATTTTATCAAAATATTTTGTTGGCAGGTTAAGACATTAACCCTTGTGTAATGTAAAATTTTATTTATCACGGCCCACTATAGTAGGTCATAAAGGTGTGCGACTCGAAATCTGAAGGTCGCGGGTTCGCATCCCCGTCGCGCCAAACATTCTCGCCCTTTCAGCCGTGGGAGCGTTATAATGTGACGGTCAATCCCACTATTCGTTGGTAAAAGAGTAGTCCAAGAGTTGGCGGTGGGTGGTGATGACTAGCTGCCTTCCCTCTAGTCTTACACTGTTAAATTAGGGACGGCTAGCACAGATAGCCCTGGAGTAGCTTTGTGCGAAATTCAAAAACAAATAAACAAACAGGTCATAAAAGGCTCGCCCGTTTGTTCTTTTTTATTACTAGTATTTATACTTGTTTTTCTAACCTATAGTAAAAACGCTTGTAGATATTGTAATAAAATTAGGGATTATTAAATGCACAATTGCACGTTGAGTAGGGTATTTTTAAATTTATTTTACGACCTGGCAAATAAGAGCGGTTGTTAAATGCTGTTTGCGGTTTATATAGAATTTAATAATTTACGACATGCACCCGTATATAGCTGCGTGCAGGTCATGTATGTGTGTATGACAGACATGACATCTGTAGCATATTAACTTATTGTTGCAACTTTATTTATGTCACATATAATTTGCCTAGGAATAGGATTTGTGCCCTTTCTGACGATCGCTGTTTTCAGATTCACAATTGTTTTTGTTTTTACTGCTGTATGGTTGATTTCAACCTTGTTCCACAAACGTCTAGACTACCTCCTCCAAGATATCACCAAGCTCAATTTCGAACATTGTATCGGAAGTCACGGTTGTGGTTAATGATAAGTGTTGAACTATAGCCAGCACACTACATGACTACGAATCTTATAGATACTGCAAATGCAGTAATCGTCATTTTTAAAATGACTACAGTGTCATGCAAAAGTATTCTCTCACATTGCAATGTCTCTACATTTCGTTATTGTCTGAGCTTACAGTAATGAAACTGCAAATAAGACTTTATGTGTATGTAGAAGCAACGCAATCAACTACACACTGAAAAACTAAAAAACAATGATATTACGTAAGTACATTCGATTTTCAAAGAAAATTATAACATTCATAGTTGCCTAAGTATTCGACTCCTTTGCTACAGCAAACGCAAATCAGTTCAGGTGCAAAAGATTAGTTTGAAAGGCCAAAATTAATATAATGGTCTCTGTCTGTGTGTAATCAAAGTGGTTTAACTTGACTTCAAAATAAAAGCATCAGTTCAAGTCATAACTCACACGGTGATATGTCATACCAGCTATGAAGACCAAGGAGGTTTCAAAACAAGTCACAGGTAAAGTGGTAGAGAAGCATATATTAATAGAAAGTAATAAGACAATTTTAGTGATTGTTGTTTTTTCTTTCCTTTGAGTACAATGAAGTCCCTATCCAGATCAGATTTCCCTTCCAAACTGAGCAGCCGAGCAAGCAAGAAAATAGGAAAAAATACCACTTTGAAACCAGCAGTAACTTTAAAAGATTTACAAAGTTCCATGTCTAAGTAAGGAGTCGCTGTTTATAAATCAAAAACATCTTAGTTTTTATGGCGTTTATGGGTGAGTGGCAAGAAAGAAGTCTTTACTGAAAAAAAATCTTAAATTTCGTATGAAGTTTGCAAGAAAAGAATTTAAACAAATGTTTTATGGTCAGTCGATACAATAATTAAGGTTTGTTGTTTTTTTCTAAATTAAAAGCGTCACATCAGGCGCAGACCCAACACAGTCAACATCATTCTTTTTATAAATCATGGTGGATGCAGCATCATGTTATAGGGATTATTCTCTTCAGCAGGAACCGGGAAGCTTGTCATGATTGAGAAGAAGATGGATTGTGTAAAGTGCCGGCAAATTCTAAAAGAAAACCTGCTTGAGTCAGCCAAGAATCTAAAACTGAGTCAAAAATTCACATTTCAACAGGACATTGACCCAAAGTAGAAGGTCAAAGCTAAATTGGAGTGGATTAAAAAGAAAGAAAGTGAATATTCTGGAGTATCCTATTCAAGGTATTGACTTGTATAGAACAGAGAGAGACAGGAAGATTGCAGTCCGTCAATGATCCCCAACGAAATTGTCAGAAATGGAGCAATTTTCTAGGTATAATGAGAAAAACGTACATCATCTCATTATGCAAAGCTGATAAAGACCTATCCGAAAAACTTCTATTAAGTACTGACATAGGTGGCTGACTATTTGTGCAAACAGCAAATTGCAATTTATAAATTATCTTTGCAGGTTTTGCTAACGTTCAACCACTTCACAAATAACAGTATTAACTTTGATCGTTATAGTTTTGAATAAAAACAAGCTCTTTGAAAAAATTGTTTAAGTTATTTTTATTTCATAAAAGAGATGACATTTAGGAAGGGAAAGAATACTTTTTCAAGGAATTATACACGAAATGGCAAGAATTTTGCAAGCAGAAGATGCCGAAAATGGTAACGATTTTAGGCAAAAGCGAAGCAAAAATGTTATAGGTATATATTTCATTTAGAAAATATCTAGTTTCAGATAAAGTTTGCAGCAGTAACAAACGAACAATCAGAGTTTAGGGTCGTGAAAATGGAAAAGGGTCCTAGAAGTATCACGACCCAAACTCCATCAGAAATCCAGTGGGAAAAATATACATTACTATAATTAACTCATAAATGTTAATTAACATAATTTCGATATTACAAAGTGTGAAGAATTTCATTTTAATAATAAATTTGGTCAGCTGGAGCAAAACTGTGATCAGCCTTATTATGGCCAGCAGAGAGGAAGAAATGGAAGGGTGAAGTTAACAACGGTAATAAATATTTAAACTCTTTATTTGTATACATGTGCTATTATATTATGACACATTGTCTTATATTTGTATTCAGTATACATATGCATGCAACTCTACAATCTGAACATTTCATATGCCTATCTATGTATATGGCTTTATAACTTAAAAACAATCAAACGAACAGTAAAGCCTGCAAGTGTGTATATATATATGAATATAAAATGTATGCAGTTATAAAATTCATTCCATACATCGTTACAGTATAGTTCAGTAGTCCCTACAACTCAGTGTTTATAGACTCGTCATGTAGCTGGAGAATATAAATATAGTCGACATATATATATGTATGTATGTTATAAGCAAATACTTAAGACGTGTTATATCGATCACCATGAACCACAATGATTACACATAAAGTATCACTGTAAATTATAACATTACAACATTGATAACAGGAGTAATTTCCATCAAATCTGCATGGATCTGTTCCAAAGATTGTCAAACAGCGTTACACACCAACTACGTAGTTCATTAATGTAAGCTGTTTCAATCAATCATGCAGACTTACGTCCATGACAAACTCGAAGAAACAATATTATTAAGAACTGTTAATTCGAAAAGGGGAATATGGATCGTAAGAAATACAAAAACAAGGTATCCAGCTTAAAGTGAAAATGCAATGGAAAAAATGTAAACACAGAAACTTAAGATTTAAGACATTGTATTCACATTATTTCTTCAAGATAAAAACCCTGCTTTGACTCTTCTAGATGTTACAGCTCTTAAACATGTAGTAAAAAAAAAGAGATTTGTAGTTTAAGAAAATAATGTCAACACTACGTCTTAAATCTGTTTGTTGTTTTCGCCTTCGCACTTTTATTTTAAGCTACCTATCGTGTTTTTTCATTCTTAACGTTCCCTGTTTCACATATTTAAATAATCTTTCTACTATTCATGAGATGAGCTAAGTATTCTAACAGTTGTAAAAATTAGGCGATCCAGTTTCGGGTTTGAATAGTCCCCTGCTGGTACAGTAACAAGTATACAGATTTACAACACTAAAATCAGGGGGTTCAGGTCCTTTCGGTGAACTCAGCAAATACTCCGATGTGGTTTTGCTATAAGAAAATACATACATACACTGTGTAATTAAACCACAACACACTTGAATACATATACACACTGTTTTTACGCTTATGATTATTTGAAAAAAAAATTAATTTTACTGATTATTCATTGTTTTAGAATAACAATTTTGTTAAATGCTTATATGTGTCTATTAAGGTTTTAAGTATATTATTTGAATTTATTTAAGTTATATTTCAAACATTTTAGTTTCTACCATTGATTAAACGTTTAGTTTTTGCCAAAATGTTGATCTACATGATATAGGTTTCTTATTAATAGTATTTGCTTTTCTAAATTCGGTGATTTCCGGTTTACAGTGTTATTAAAGTATTGTTTTTCGGTTGGTCAACAACAATTCTTGACGTCCAGTGCTAAAAGAATTTTCCGCACAATAGCCAGAGAAATATTTACTGGTGAATCAATTGGTTCTATTTTCACTTTTGGACAAAGTGCAAATAGCTTATTGTGTAGCTTTGAGCTGAAACAAATCAATCTATATTATTATACACTTGTGGGAAAGATGAGTGCGGGCTGGTGTATTTGGATAATAAGGTGCACGTGCTTTATTATAACAGACAAAACCTGAGTGTCATTGTGATAGGCTAGCAGTGACCTGGAAGATTAGTTAAGATTAATGTTTTTATTGCAACAGTACTTCTTCAAATACATTTCTAAAATAATACAATAAAACTATAAATGCAGACACCAAAATATTTTGACACTATAATTCTGTTGTTGGTACACTTATAAGTATTTATGTGCAGTAAGAATTTTATCCAGAAAAATCAGTGCGAGCGCCTGCTTGCGCCAGAGAGCTGAAAATCCTCAACAAAGAAATCACCAAAATTGCTCTATAAATAAACAAACAACAAAAGAAAAAGGAGGGTGTAAGTATTCTTTATTAACCATTAGTACAATGACATTAAAAGTTTGACGTTTTCAAAAACGTCTCATTTTAAGACTTAGAATAAAATTATAAGTTTATTTACAGGTAGTAATAAACAATATAAATTAGTCCTTACTATGCTAATGTAGGAAACGTACATAGTACAATATTCGTCTATCATTTTATTGAACTGAAATATAAAATCAAAATATTTTAAAATTACAACCTAAATACAAGGAGACGTTTTGGTGTCTACATTTACATTTCTTTTGTGTTATTTTAAGAATATTGTATTTCAAGAAATACTTTCACAATAAAGATACTAATTTTAAAGAAAATGCTTTGCAGATCTCTCTCTATTATTCTTAAATATTTCCTTTTATTTAATCATAGGTCTTACACTAACTGAACACTTATATTTAAAAAAAAAATTCAAGAAAATAAAAAATAATGGTGTAGGTTTCATCAGTTTCCTCAAGAGACTTAGAAGTAATCAGTGATGTCGAGAAAACCCACTTGTAGAGATAAATATATATGTAAAAACGGCTCAATCCAAACGAACAGTTTTTACACACACAGTCATGTGAAAAAGTTAGGACACCCTATGAAAACCTGCGTATTTTTGTAACATTTTTAGATATATAGATATTTAATCTCAATTTCAACAATACTGAGAGATTATAGGAATATAACTAAACAATTAAAAATGAAGAAAATACTTTTCAAGATCTTCTGTAAATGTAATTCTACAAAAATGCATATTCTAACTGAGGAAAAAGTTAGGACACACCCACATTTATTCCCACTTAAAATAGCTTAACTCACACACAGGTGTATCACACCAGATGCATATGATTAGAAGATCATTACTCAGCATTTTGAATGAGACTTGCCCTATTTAAACCTCAGACATTTAGTTTGGTGTGCTCCAGACTGTTGAAGTTAGAGTGAGTACCATGGTGAGAGTAAAAGAGCTGTCTGAGGCCTTCAGAAATAAAATTGTAGCAGCTTTTGAGTCTGGTAAGGGATTTAAAAAGATCCCAAAAGATTTTGAAATCAGCCATTCCACTGTCCGGAAAATATTCAACGCGTAGAGGGCTTTCAAAACAACTGCTAACATGTCTGGTCGTCCAAGCAAGTTCACCCCGAGAGCAGATAGCAAGATGCTAAAAGAGGTTTCTGAACACCCTAACATGTCATCACGTGACCTACAGCAGGCTCTGGCTACTGTTGATGTGAAAGTGCATACTTCTACAATCAGAAAAAAACTGCACAAGTTTAACTTGCATGAGAGATGTGCAAGGAGGAAACCTTTGCTCTCTGAGAGAAACATCAAAGCTAGACTGAGTTTGCCGGAAAGGATGAAGACAAAGATCAGGACTTCTGGAATAATGTTCTTTGGACAGATGAATCCAAAATTGAATTATTTGGACATCATAACAGGGAACATTTTTGGCGTAAATCAAATACAGCATTCCAGGAAAAGAACCTCATACCAACTGTGAAGCATGGAGGTAGAAGTGTCATGGTTTGGGGTTGCTTTGCTGCAGCAGAACCTGGACAGCTCACAATCATAGAATCCACAGAATCAATTCTTCTATGTATCAGAGGGTGCTTTAGGAACATGTGAGTCCATCTGTAAGAAAAATAAAGCTGAAGCGGACCTGGACCCTGCAACAAGACAATGACTCAAAACATACCCGTAAATCTTTCAAAAACTGGCTGAAAACTAAGAAATGGAGAGTCCTAGAACGATGGAGTCAAAGCCCAGATCTTAATCCCATTGAGATGCTGTGGGGTAACTTGAAACGGGCTGTACATGCAAGAAACCCCGCAAACATCTCTCAGCTGATAGAATTCTGCATTGAGGAGTGGGAAAAACTTTCTTCAGAGCGATGTCAGAGACTGGTAGAAGGCTACAAGAAGCGTCTCACTGCAGTTATTTCGGCCAAAGGGGGTAACACTAGCTATTAGGGGGTAGGGTGTCCTAAATTTTTCCTCAGTTAGAATATGTATTTTGTAGAATTACATTTACAGAAGATCTTGAAAAGCCTTTTCTTCAGTTTTAATTGTTTAGTTATATTCCTTTAATCTCTCAGTATTGTTGAAATTGAGATAAAATATCTCTATATCCAAAAATGTTAGAAAAAATACACAGGCTTTCATAGGGTGTCCTAACTTTCTCACATGACTGTATATAGACTTAGTATTAATTGTAATATTTTGTTTTAACATACTGGGCTTTTAAGCATATATCTTGCTCAGAAAAAATGCTCTTAGTAACTGAAAAACAAGCTTTCAACCATGTGTTGATTTCACATCACCCGTTTTTGAACGAAGTTTTTCCATTTGATCAATATCAAAAATTACTGTGAATATACATTGAGTGCTGTCACAAGTGCACAACAAAGAGTAATATTCTACTTATTTATGTTTCAGAGAAAATTAATTTAATAAATTATGTTGTTATAATGAAGTAGTAGTGAAACGTAATATTTGCTATACTTTCATATCAAATTGATCCTGGTATCACTGATCTAGTTCAAATAATATCTATAAAATTTTCAGGCCAACTTTTCTTGCGTCAAAAGCTAGAGCTCACGTTAGCACTACACACTGTTGTACATCAAAAGATTGTCAAACAGTCATATTTAAAAATTCCACACTAATTGATTTGCTTTTTTTCTTATAATGCTAAGGAAGGGTGGTATATTCTGGACAATAACTACTGGAAAGACTGACCTCTTTCAACTTGTAGCCTTTAATCTTGTCTTCCGCTTCTCACTTTTTGCTTGTCTTGATGAAGTTACAGAGAACAGAATAGTTATTTTAAGTAAAATATGGGCGTTTTCGTTTATTTTGTACGCCTACATTAATTCCTCATTATAAACTACCCCAATATATAAGTGTTCTGGATATTTTTTCAAAGGACAGAAGACAAAACTAACTATTAGAAGGCTACATACACCTATCAAAGGTTTGGAAATAAAATTTTCAGCAGATTTAAGTGTCAGATGATACATAATTTTGAAAACATGAAATAACCTTTCAAAATCTTCGGAGTTTTTCCTCAACAAACCTGAAAGAAGGTGTTTCACCAGTATAAAAATAAAATTGTACTTCATTTTCAATTTTTTTTATATCAATGTTACAGAAATTATCGCTTTCATTATGATATATCAGACAAAGTTACGCGATCGTTACATATTCGCAAACTTGCAAATTTAAAGTCTGGGGTTCAATTTCCAGTGGAAAACGGAGTGCAGATGGCCTCTGTGTAGCTTTTTGGTGAAAAAGAAAACACACGTTTTTAGTATTTTCTATTTTTTTTTAAATATCGTAATAGCGAATTAATTATCTTTAAATAAAATCTTTTATTTAACAAAGAAGGAAATGATGGTGTAGATTTCACGGTGTAGTTTTGTCAAGTGAAGTTTAAATTGCATAAATTCTGAACTCAATCTTGCACTTAACTTTGTATAGATAGCCCAATGTGTAGGTTTGGGCTGAAACAAATGAACAAAAATGGAGTTCACATTTTTTTTTCTGGATACGTAAGTACGTGACATGGTCTTCTGTATCTAAACACTAGCACGAACAGTTAGTATATGTTGCATATGTTCTTTTTTTAATTCATTAATCAGATGTGTTCTTTCATTTCTGACTATATAATGCTTTGCAAGTTTGTTTAGTTTAGCTTATCCGAGGCTCAGCCGTTATTTTGCAGGCTTATAACTCTTATACTGGACTCAATTTCCACTGTGGGCACAACAGAGATAGTCTAATGTGTAAATTTTATTAAAAACAAAAACAGTGAATGTTTCGCCTCACCGAAAAACAAATAACAGAGTTTAGTGCTAATTATGATCGTTGAACACAAACTTTTGTTTACAAACTATGTGGGATAAAGAATGTAGTATAAAACAATATCTCGAATGAAAGGCTTCATAAATGCATCACGACTGTATCTATGTTTTATTTAACCAATATCTTTCATGGTCAAACTGACTGTCAAGAATGAATCTTTGATGATTTTGCATGCACTATTTATTTCTGTATTTGAATTTTTTTTTACATTTCATCTCTGAAACATAAAATAGAACATTATGATCGCTATTTACATAATAAACTTTGTACCTTCTTTGTCAAAAAAAGTCACTTTGGCGAAAAACATCATTTGGCCTAACCAGTTTCTAATTTTTCCACATATTAATGAATTAAACTTTTGTTCCATGCTGGTACAGTGGTAAGTCTACGGAATTACAACGCTGAAATGAGGGTGTTCAATTCCACATGGTGGACTCAGCAGATAGCTTGATGTAACTTTGCTATAAGAAAAATGTTAGACCACTGTCAGTGAGCTTTACCTCTCTTAGAGATTCATATGCACACCTAGTGAAGATATTTGATGTGAAAGTGACCTCATATCATCTATTTGGTAAAAGATATAATTTCGAACGTGCAAAATATTGTAAAAGATAAACAATTATACCTTTTCGTTCATATTTTCGAGAGAATATTAGTAGTTTTACTTTTTTATAGAAGTAGTCTTTTGTTATTAGTAAAAAAAAATATTGAAATGGAAGAAAGAGTGTGAAATCCTAGTTTGTACTACGATTTATAATTGAAGTCTATTTTCTATTATTTAAGAAATAAAATTCAGCTCAGAGAATATCAGTAATGTTCGACACAATTCTTTGAAAAACCAGTAAGTAATACAAGCGTGTGAATGACCTATGACTGGACACCACCACACCTGTAAATAATGTGAAAGTGTTGTAACTGATTTAATGTTGTAAATTATTTAGTGCCTACGATTGTTTCTGTATAGTTTTCGTTATTTGCATGTAACTTATGTTGTTGGATTTACATTGCGCCAGTCCCGTCTGTTCTCGAAACTAGTAGAGAATTCTTGAAAGTGAAAAACCAACAATATTTGTTTACGAAAACGCGTTGAATGGTTGTTAAAAATTATAGAAACTTGCGTGATTGTTATGTAAAAACCGAAACGCCGAGAGACACGTAATATTATAATTTTGGGACAGCTGCAGTCAGTGAGCTGTAGTTTTCCGATTAAAAGGCGTTAATCACAATTACTAAGTTCGAAGTTTGTAATAATTTTTACAAGGACATTAAATATCTTCATCGGCAAAAAGTGAAATTGTAAGCGGTGTGAGGTCAGTCACGCTCGCTAGCTTAAGCGAAGTGTGACAATCCTAACTCAGAATTAAAATGTTCGTCGTGGATCTGGATCGTCGATAAATTATTCAGTTTTAGACCCTATATTAGACTCAGTATTGTTTGTACGTTTGTAGAACTCTTGTATATAAGCCATCATTTGTAATACCTTTTAGCAAAAACCGTTATTATAAATTGTATTGTTTGTTTTATGTTTGTATATAAAATTCTATTTGTGAGCATCAATCTTGTTGGCAAATAACATAAATTTGAAACATATCATCATTTTATTAACTAACTTCTAAATTCAAATTCAAATTTTCGGTTAGTTAAAATAGCAATACGTTGACATATGTAACATAATAATTTGAAGACTCGTCCGAAATAAATTATAATAAGTAACAGTGTGAATGAGTTGTGATTGGACACCGCCGCTTAAAATGTTTGTTGTTCTTAAAAGCTATTCAAAGGCTATCTTAACTTACCTTCTCTAAGTTAGAAGTGATAGAATAAAGAAAAACGGTAAGTCCTCAACCCCTTCCTCCAATCTTTGGGCTACGCTTTGCCAACGTAAAATTTGACTGACCGTTACACGTTACATTATAACGTCCTAAAGAACCATGACTGAAAGGCAAACATGTTCAGTGAGAATGTCCGAATCCGTCATGCACATGTGAGTCGAGAGCTCTAATCACCATGCTATGTCAGGCCACTAGTTTGAAAGTATAACGTAGATATCTATACGTTTATTTGTTTGTTTTGAATTCCACGCAAAGCTACACGAGGGCTATTTGCGCTAGTCGTCCATAATTTTGCAGTGTAAGTCTAGAGAGAAAGCAGTTAGTCATTACCACTCACCGCCAACTCTTGAGCTACTCTTTTACCAACAAATAGTGGGATTGATCACAGAATTTTAACGCTCTCACTGCTGAAAGGGCGAGCATGTTTGAAGCGACGGAAATTCAAACCCGCGACCCTCATATTACGAGTCGAGTGCCTTAACTATTTGGCCATGCTAGGCCTTGTATGTATACGAGTATGTGTGTGCATGTGCCTATGTTGTGTGTATTACGAGTAAATAATACTGACACTATAAATTACATTAAAATATACAAGCGATAAAATCATCATTACATAACAGCGATGACAGTTAGTATAAAAACTAAAATCGAGATGTATGGTGTGAGACTATAAAAAAGGAAAAGAAAATTGTGTATTCGTAATTCCTGCCATTATCCTTTATCTCACGAAATAGTTATGTGTATGTATAGTGTTATATTTCGTGAATACTTTATCTCTTTTCTAAAACAAAATATACAAGACAGGAAAAATTTTATTAGCTACACGTTGAACACGAAAAGCTTGCTATAACAGCAAGGTGGATAAACTGCGTGTTTTTAATACACTTACAACCACGTTTTACTTGTGCTTAGGTAGAAAGCGTTATTAATGTAGTTGAAACAAGTTTCAAACAACGTGTAACATACGATGTACTATTCTGTCATAACCATACGTGTCGTCTATTGACAGTTTGACAAACTAATTTGACTTGATCTCCTCCGCGTGTATCGAGGTCAGTATTATTCAAAAGTCCATGTGCGATCGGTTCTGGGCCAATGAAGTTGTTTATCGCAGGGTGCACTTTGTGTTCCTAATTATAAAGTAATCTCTTCTCTTGGTTAATACATATAAAATAGGCTTTCCTGTAACTAACTTGATTTGATGCCTCCATTCAACTTCAACTAGCCACGGATGTTTACGAGCAAGTATACACTTAATCACAAATGTGAGTGGAGAACAAAGGGAACGTACGAAACTCAAGGTACAGTTTCTTTCTCTTTCAGGTTTACAGAACAAAAGCTGTTCTTTCAATCTTTGAGATGAAGGATCATCACTTATCACGCGAGGTGGTCGGTTTCACAGTAAACTGCAGTAGTCAAATGTTAATACTGTTAGTTAAAAAGTGGACTTCGCAAGCAGTAGCAAAAATAAATTACAGTTATAGTAGGAAGTGGCGCCAGATGGTAATGAAACATTATCTTTAATTGGGCTCAGATATTACCATTACTCTGCCTCTTCTCATTAGAAAAATTTCAAAAAAAAACCCAAAAACAAACAGCCAAATTCTGTTCCCTTTTTATTTTGCTCACAACAAATACGATTGAAATACGAGATAATTTATGGCTTATAACTAATATGACAATATGGCAGTAAGGATAATTGTTTCATAGCATATCACTAGTGAAAGGTAATTAACGCGAGTGAAAATCACATTGAGTAAAATAAGTTCATATTTTAACATTTATACGTTTAAACATGAACAAATACCAACAATCAGATATGTTTGGATAAAACAGATAGAGCAATAATTTATAATTATTGGAACTCATATTCGTTGAGGCTAAAATTCAAGAAATTCGTGGAAAACGTTATTAAAAAGATTCCCATACAATCAAGGTTTAACCACGCATAATTTAAAATTTTGAATTTAAAAATGATAATTATATGAGTATTTTACACGTATTTTTTGCAATAATTAGTGTATAAATTAAAATAGTATTCATTATTTGTTATAAAATGCATGATAACTATGCAGATAGAGAAGAAATAAAATTTGTATGTGATTTTATTACTTATTGGGAAGAGAAAATTATAGTCACTTGTTACGTAATAAGATAAAAACTCTAATTTAGATTTAATCATCTCTTGCATGAAAATGAATTGTCATAAGAACATCATCTCATTCGATTTTATTGGAATGTTTCGGCACACGTGTCTTCAAGAATTCGGTACGATTATTAGATGTTTTTGGGTTAAACAAACAATTAATTTGAGCAAAATGAGCATCAAAACTTCTAGTAAAATTCTAATAGGGTTTTTAATAATACATACTGTCGGATGTTAAAGGAAGTCTTTTATTAAAAATGTTCAGAGACATGTGTTAGTTCACACAGTGTGGTATATATCCTCGGTGAAATAGGAAAAACATAGACACGCTCTTACAGCTAATTAAACACGCATGTTCATAATTGAAGGAAAAAAAAACACCTTCCAAGATAGGACTACTAGACTGATATTAAATATCAACGAAAGAAAAAATCGATGATATATTTCATAACATTTCTTCTTCAGGTAACACTGAGAGGATTACTTGAACAACTTGTCATAAGATATCAAATATTATCACAAGAGCATACTGGTAAAATCTAATGATCTAGTGCAGTAAGCTCAAAGGAACTACTTGTCCCCGTAAAAATAAGACAATCAAACTGCTGAAAAATAACACGATCAGCATAGCTCAATAATTATCTAAGCTTTATGGTGTAAAAAGAATAACTGGGTCCTCCAGTGGCACAGTGCTATTTCTGTAGAAAGTAATTTTATTTTATACCCATAGAAACCAGATTTCGATACTCGTGGTGGGCAAAGTACAGACAGCCCATTGTATACCTTTGTGCTTAGTTACAAATGTTCTTGATTTAGGAAATATCACGTTCTAGTTACAGATATGGTCAAAAATAAATAGTTACAAATCCACGTGCAACTTTCTTTTTGCCGATTTTTCTTCATTCTTTTTAAAATCTATAATTTTTCAAAATATGTTTTACTCGAGAATAAAATGTAATAATAATAATAGAAGAAATTATAAAAAATACAGTAATTCATTTAATTGAAATTGAAATGTAGAATATTACCCTAACAAATCCCAATGGGTTTACCTTCCATGCGTTTTTTCAGAGTAAATCCACATTCGGATATATCCTAAGTCCAGCGAGGGGAATCGAACCGCTGATTTTAGGCTCGGAGATGCACAGACATAAGACTGTACTAGCAAAAGCACGATAAAACCCTACTCACATTTCTGAAGAGAATTAGTATGAGAAAATGTTGTACTACTAGTACTTCTGGTTGTGATCAAAATGAAAGTGTTACGCTACTAGTACTTCTGGTTGTGATCAAAATGAAAGTGTTACGCTACTAGTTCTTCTGGTTGTGGTCAAAATGAAAGTGTTACGTTACTAGCACTTGTTATGATTAGTATGAATTAGTTATATTAAGCATTTACGTTCGTATTATTAAATACTTTGGTACCTTTAAGATTATTATCCGTTTAATGAAATATTAAAGTGATTTGAATGAACCATCCTTTCCAGCACGATTTTATTTTATTTGAGTAGAACATGAAAATGGGTTTAGTAATTTTATAATTTGAAAATGGGTTCACTAATTTTATAAATTAAAAATGGGCTGTTGCAAAAACGTGCTGCGCCCACACAATGGGGTCGTAAATAAACTATGAAAGTGACAGACAAATCCTATAATTCTAACAAACAGGAGAAGTCTAAGTACTAATTGACTAAACACCGAGTGTCGTTGACGAGCACTTCTCAATAATTTATGAGTTTCAGATTATGGACGTCGGGACACATTTAGCCCTGGCGTTGCTTTGTTTTAAGTTATAGAACAAACAAATAAAGAAAAAGTTTTAAATTACGTACAAGCAATATAGAAACTGAAGCTATAGTGAAGGCTCAGGCTATATATGAAAATTTTAAATTGGAAAAGCTAATTACGAGTATATTAAGTTATCAAAAGGTTTAGCCTTTGCATGATTAGGAACGCGTTTTCTTCAAAGCAGTCGTTTGCAACTTCAACTTTGTCAAATGACTTTTTTATTATATTTTTTATGAAAGTTACATGTAAATTAAACACTGTATGGGATGGGGCATCGAAATACAAATAACGTCTTTAAATGTTGAATTTTAACAGCTGTTAAAAACACGAAAATTTAGCGGTTAAACGTTTTCTGTTAAAGCAAGGTTTACTCTGTTGTTTCAGTGTTATAGATTTTGATGACTTTTCTAACAGTGTATGTCAAACAATACTTCCGTAGCTGCAACCATTAAGATAACTACAGGGATTTCGTATGCTGTACTCATGCTAAGATTTTACTCTTGCAACTTTCACTAACGTAAAAACAAAAGTTCAGTCAAAGCTCTAAGATAATCAGTATAGCCCGAGGCGCCATCTAGAGTTAATGCTGGGGAAAATTAATTTTGTGACAGCAGAAGAGTTTCCTGCTCAGAGTAGTTCCCCTCCTTGCCTGGCTCCGCCCTATCATGTGTGGTTACGGAAAGGAAATTACCTAGAGTTCTGAAACGCCCGCTTTTCGACAAGACTGAGGGAGTGAAAAGGGCGCCGCGGAGGATGTAATTACTGGTCATAACTTTCGGGGGGTGTCGACGCCTGTATAAGCATGCCTATAATTAAGGACAACACCGGTTACAGCAGGTGTTAGGACTAATTTCTTATGCGAAGTTTCTGAGATATTGGTTTAAGAATCCTGCTTTTTTCCCCCTTTTACTTTAAAGCCACGGGAGATGTTTTACGATAGATAGACACACATACATTGCAGCGTAATGTGTGAGTACCCTATCTTGATTTTCGCCCGAACTATTGGTAATGCAACAATAAAGTGTGTATAGTGATTAAATCAGAACTTTCTTAGCAACGCTCGTGAACGTATTTCGGTACATTTATTATGTAGCAAAAAAACTATTAACCTGTATGTATTCAAAATGTTTTTGTGAAATCCAAACCATCAATATATACACTTTTACCAACAGCCTTTATTGAAGGAAGAACAAAACAAAACAAGAATTTTGCAGTGTTTCTTTAATATATATATATATTCATCCTTATTTACATTCGTACATCTAATATGGAACTCAATCTTTAAAGACATTGCGTGATAATTTCAAGAAACGATCGTTTTTTCTTCGGCGTTACTAATAGATTAATCTAGTTAAAAATAATAGTGAACATATATATTATATTTTATAATAATCAGATAACAGAAACCCGTGAAAACACCATATACTGTTGAAGTAAAAACTACCATCTTATTATTTACTATTTAATTAATCAAATATTATTATATTGTTTGTGTAATACTAAAGTAAATACAAGTTTATTCATGGATTACTGACATCAAAATAAAATATATTTTTACATTTATTCTTGAATTAGTTTGTTGAAATAAAGAGCACTTTCTGTATACTCCTATAGTACTTAAATTATATAAAGATGTATTTTTGCAAGAGCGTTAATTGAGTCGAAGAACTAAAATTCATATTTACGAAATCAATATCCCTAGCGCAACCGTTGCCCCCCAATGGTTCAGCGGTATGTCTGCGGACTTACACGCTAAATTCCGGGTTTCGATACCCGTGGTGGGCAGAGCACAGATAGCCCATTTTGCATAATTCTAAACAAAAGCAACAGCGCAACCATAATATATTAAAAGGTAGTGAATACCCTGAGCTCACGTTTCTCAATATAATTCTAAGAACAAACGAGTAGAAGCAAAGGAGTATGTATATTAATATATGAAATACACTAAATCTGTTATATGCAGGGTCAAGGAGGCGTTTCACCCAATACAAACAATCATCAGTCCTCTTGGAATACCACAAAGAAAGTAGTTATTTAGGATCTATATATAACATCAATTTTCATGAACAGCAGTTGTTATAGAGAAAATTTAACAAATTGACTGTAATTGTCATTATTTTCATTTAAGTCATTTATAAATCCTATTATCAGAGTAGGAATTAGTAACTCGAGCTTATTTATTTTATTATTTCTAACACTAATTATTTATCTTATTATTTGTAACACTAATTATTTATTGTTATTATTTATAACACTAATAATTTATTGTTATTGTTTTATATGAATCAACTCCACTTTCATCCACAAGAAATAGCGAACCAGGAAGGTATTTTTAACGTATTGTTCTTTACCTTTCTGACCAGATAAACGCCATGCTGTAAAATTACGTTTTGTGTATGATAAACTCTTCATGCATTCATTTACACTGAGTCTTGGGACAATTAAATACACTTCAAAAGGTTATAGCCATATACTTATAACCAGTTCGTTACGGAACGATTTAGTTTAAAGGACTTAAGTGATAGTACGTTTAGCTACTATTACATAGTGATGTGCTATTAATTTATTAAAATCTAACAAACACCTAAGTTTTAATTAAGTAATGAGTGACTAATATTCAAATTATTTTTATACTGTGAGAATATTTAACTCAACATGATTTGTTCATTATCGAGTTAACATCATGACAGAGTCACTTTTATATGTGTGTGTATATACATTGCATAAATAAACGTATAAAATAAAAGTTTAACGTATAATATATAAAAATTATTATTCCTTGCATCACCATGTTGGAAATATCATACACTTTTTATTCATGCTTTTGATTTTTTTATCATGAAAACGCTACAAGAAGAGAAGAGCCCTTACATAAAGAGCAATGTTAAAGCGCTGCTAATATACAAAAATATAACAATAACTTGCAGTCCTGGGTTACAAAAACTTTAAAATACGGTATTTCGACCATGGTGGTGCTTTGAATACTTATATATATATATATATATATATTTACACTAGTGAACACAATCTTATATATATGTACATACATGTACGTACAAGAAAATCCTAGTGACGTCCATGATTTCACTCATTGCAGTATCGTTTAAATGTCCCCCGCTGGGACAGCTGTAAGTCTTCAGGTTTACGACGCTAAAATCTTGGATTCGATTCCCTTCGGTGGTTACAGCAGAAAGCAAGATGTGGCTTTGCTGTAAGAAAACACACACATCAATTGAATATCTTATAAACACAAATGACGTTATAAATACTTATACTCGTAAGTGTGTTTTATTTTGAAAAACTTACGTTGACGTTTGCTTATTTGTACTTAAATTCTTAGCCCATTGTGTAGCTTTGTGCTTAATTCAAAACAACAACAACAACTACTTAAATTCTATTCGCACCAAATGATAATTATGTTGAAGCTCAGTCTGTTTGAAGTTTGGCGATGTGATTCACGTGTATTGTCAATACAATGTTTGAAATAAGTTTCTGAAAGTAAAACAAACACAGCAGTGAAATCAATGAATGAAAATACAGTAAGATAAGACTAAACTCCAATAATGGTTTCTATATTTATTTTGAGATATTCTGTTTGAAGAGAAATGCAGTTAAACTAAGGAAGTCATCAAAAGTTATACGAAAAAAGGAAAAATGTCATTCAAGATACGTTTCAGAGAATTAATTGAACTTTATAATAATGTAATTCATATGCTAATGATTCTATACTTTACGACTAATTCCTCACTAATTGAGTGCATAATACTACTGCAAATTTCCTTACAGTTGTAGATCTTGTTACGACGGAAGAATTAGTACAGAAATAGTTTGAAAACCTGTATGGACCAAGGCCTCGTTCTTCGAAAAAGATCGCCTTTTCGCTGTCTAAGGAGAAGAAAAACTCAAATGGTATTTAGATTAGTAAAATGTTTTGAAGCCACAATTCAAGCCAACGTAGAGTTAAGCTCTTGTTTGCAAAGTGAACGGTCTGGTTATGAAAAGGAATCCTTTAATCCTTAGCATCATTGCAATGAAATTAGGCGTATCTCATGATTACAGTGACGAGATAACAAACAGAAATTTAAATCAGATGAATTCTGAAAAGTCAAAAATTTACAAGTTTCTAGTTATTTCTATACGAAAAATGGCTAAAAATTGTGAACGGAACAACTGATAGATAAAAATATCACAAATCTCAACTGAGTAGAAAATCTCACATTCCCTAAACACATAAAAAGTTTTTGTAAAAATGAAATAAATTCAAATTGCAAGAGTTTTGGTTTGTTTGAAATTTCGTGCAAAGCTACACGAGAACTATTTGCGCTAGCAGTGTAAGACTACAGAGAAGGGTGATTGTCATTACCACCCAACGCCAACTCTGGGGCTACTCTTTTACCAACGAATAGTAGGATTGACCGTCACATTATAACGTCTCCATGGCTGAAATGGCGAGCATGTTTGGTGTGATGGGAATAACTGGAAGGGAAATAAGTAATTTAGAAACAAACTTATATACGCAATGGAAGAGGCGTGTTCCGTATCAAAGTTTGTTTTTTGGAATTTCGCACAAAGCTACTCGAGGGCTATCTGTGCTAGCCGTCCCTAATTTTGCAGTGTAAGACTAGAGGGAAGGCAGCTAGTCATCACCACCCACCGCCAACTCTTGGGCTACTCTTTTACAAACGAATAGTGGGATTGACCGTCACATTATACACCCCCACGGCTGGGAGGGCGAGCATATTTAGCGCGACGGGGGCGCGAACCCGCGACCCTCGGATTACGAGTGCACGCCTTAACGCGCTCGGCCATGCCAGGCCGTTCCGTATCAACTTAGAGGTTTTATTTTATATGAAAATTATTTTATGTTTTTAAAGAATTGCTTGTATAATCTAATTTACCCAAGGGTAATCATTTAGTTCATATCGATACTTTTGATTGTATATCTACTGCAATAATATTTGCATCTTTCCTTTCAATTGGTAAAAAAAAGTTGGTATTGATAGCAAAACGAGATATGCGAATTAAATATATTCATTTTACACAATTATCTTGGAATCAATCTTGTGTTGCTATCTCCAAGAGACATGTAAATGAAATATAATACTATAGCCAAGGTCGAATTAATCAATCAAAACATTAATTATCTTGGATCAGCCAAAATTAATCTGAACTTGAAATTCTTACGTAAAACAAATGCATATGCCCCAGTCAGGTTATGTTTATACTTAATTCGATGAATCGTAGGCGATTAATTTGTGTAAATGAAATTATGTTACGTAAAGTTGAAATTACCAACACACACATGTATAAAGTAAACATAATACATTTTTGATCACCTAGAAACTCTTATTTATCTAAACTTTAAAAACTGATATGAGTCTTTAAGACCGCAAGCTGGTTTCGTTATGGAGCTGATAAACTTGAATGCAATACACTCAGTAAGTTGTTACCTTTATGAACCTTATAAAGTAGAATACAATATCCATGCAGAAAGCCAGTTTCATTATAAGCCTGATAAACTTGAATGCAATACACGCAGCCATTTGCTTTCGCAACGAATCTGATAAAGCTAAATGCAGTGGTTTTCTTTATGGGCTTTGTAACTTTGACCGTTATCTTTACATACCCTTAAGCTGATAGACCTAGTATTATGAAGCTTCGTTATGAGCCAGTTGAATCTGACTACAATAGATACAGCAAATCTGTCGTATTCAGCATTGGATTTGCATCGAACTAAAATGTAAATTACAGGTTATACTTGAAAAAGCTGTACAACAGTAAATCTAGGATCTGAAAAGTGTAAGTTTATACGAATTGTTGATTTATTTATTTTGAAATTACTTTTCTGCCACTGAAGACTATTACCAACAAGTAACTAACAAATGTTTGTAAGTCACCTTGCGACTGCTTCTTCACGTACTCTGATTTTCAAATTCACTGTTTTATGTAATTTTGTTCATATCTTCCGAAATTATGTACGAGTATCATGAAAAAGGCATAACAGTAAAGTCAAGATAAGAAATTCATGTTCATTTGTCTTATCAGCATACACCCCTCGGTGGCCCACTAGTAAGCTTGAGGACCTACAATGTTTAAAGCCTGGTATCGATACTTCTGATGGTCCATTTTGAACTTGTTGTTTGACAAGAAACAAACTAACCAGCAAACTTGTATATTTTGATGAAAAAACCTAAAGTGAAGCCTATTCTAGTTACAGATTTGCAATATGTTAAAAAGTTAGCTAACCACATTACAAACACCATTCGTTCATATAATTTCTTGGAAAACTGTACACATAGTGTGTAAGACTGCGCTTAACTAATTTAAAGTTTGTTCGTAGTTTAAACAAAAACGCAACTGAAGTTACAAACAAGCAGTCTAGGCAAGTCTAGTTCCTCGAGTAAAAAAAAACAAACAAAGCTAATATTTTACCAACATGGGAGGTTCCCCTTTGACAGGTATTCTTAGTAAATACGTTATTTTACATGAAGATTCCCTCACTTTGGTACGTATTTACGGCCCAAATAGGTTAATTGTATCAGTGATTTCGAGAAACTCACTTGTTGAGAATTTTATATGCAAAAACTGCTCGTTTGGGTTCAGAGCCGTTTTGGCATATATAAAAAAAGGTTTATTGTACGTTTTAACAACAAATAAATATTTTGCTTGTATTAGAAGGGTCCATCTCCAAGTTTGACTTATGCTGTATAAATGCAGTAATGTTTAAGAGATATATGTCTATAAACCTTCTCGGAATTAGCATCACACATATTATAATTTGTTTGTTAAACCAGTTTATTATTTGGAGACAAAATTCAGTAGTATTTTCAAGATAAATAATTTGCTACGTGACAAAAGTTCCAGCTTGTCTTCATATATTCACAGAATTACTCAGAAAGTTTTGTGTAAAAAGAAAACTGTATGAATTATAAGGCGAGTAATTGAGTTTTAAGATATTTATTATTTAATTTTAAACTAGCTGCTGTCAGAAAGCATTAAAAACATCGTTCATAATGCGGTATGTATTTTAATGTGTTGGGCGAGACAGGAAGAATATGAATTATATACGGATTGATGACTGATGCTTAAAACGAATTAGCAGCGTATCGGTTTTTGCAACCATCACTTGGTTAAAAGAATCATCTACTATAATATGAAGTAAGAGACAAAACAGTTGAGCGAAAATATTAATCCCACGAGAAGCTCACAAGGTATTGAATGAAATTACTACATGCAGAATAGAATAACAGATGATCATCCAATCGTTTACCCACACGTCAGCTGTACGCTTCTAATAGTTCATTAAGTAGAGAGCGTTGTGAGTTCTGTTGCCGCTTATGCCTAGCGTAGAGCTTTAATTGCGCACAGAAGTATACAGAGTAGAATAGAAGCACAGAATAAATAAAAACCATAAGGTTGAAACCGAAATGGATTAACAAAAATTATGTTTCAGTAAAATATCTTTTTAATTATTTGGCAATTTTAATATTGTAATATTTCAGAGGTTTTGATATCTTAGTGTATTTAAGGTGAATTTAAATATTTTTTAAGCTTTAATGAATAACTGTATAGTAGCAAACTGAATAAGATAATAGGAATGATTGATGTAACTCAATTGAAGCAATGCGTGATGACGAGAAATCTACTTGAAGTAAAAATGTATTCTCAAGAACAACGTTTCGACCTTCTTAGGTCATCTTCAGGTTAACAAAGAGAGAGTTTGCGAAACGTTGTTCTGAACTTTATTTTAATTAAAGTGCTAATATCCAATCCCCCCAGGGATCGGCATGGCCGTGTAACTAAAGGCGTACGTACAGTTACGTACTCATAATCCGAGGTTCGCGGGTTCGAATCCCCGTCGCACCAAACATGCTCGCACTTTCAGCTGTGGGAATTATAAAGTGACGGTCAATCCCATTATTCGTTAAAAAAGAGCAGTTCAAGAGTTGGCGGTGGGTGGTGATGACTAGCTGTCTTCCTTATAGTCTTACACTGCTAAATTAGGGACGGCTAGTGCAGATAGCTCTCGAATAGCTTTGCGCGAAATTCAAATCAAACAAACAGATAGCCCTTATTTAGGTTTGCGCATAATTCCAAACAAAAACAAACCTCTTAATCTTATATTAAACACAACGCTTCACGTGGATATTATAAAATGAATGAAAATATAGATAAAACATACATTATGTTATAAAACATGCTACAGTTCAGGCAATTTTCTATAAATACATAAACATTTGAAACTTTAGACTTATGTAAAGAAAACAAAAATTTTGTCACGGAGCAGTGAATACGAAAGTTCGTAGTCCACGTTCCTGTTGCCTTAGCAATACGCAACGCTGATCTGGTATGTCGTAAAATAAATTGCATCTGTTAAGGAAAACAATAGGAGACCACTACAATTAATCTACCCTCCCCTCTCAATAAGTCAAAACTAAGTTTTCCGACATACAGTGACAGAAATTGGGGGTTCAAATACATGCGAGGGATAGAGCGTAGATAACCCATTGTGTAGCTTTGCGATAAAAGACAACAATAACATTAATTTGTATTTTCCATAAGCCATGGTTTTTGGGCTCTTAAACAAACCAAGATAAATTTGAACTATAGACGTAAACCTCCTGAATTGATATGCGTTTACTTTCAGATTTTTTAAACTTTTAGAACGAAGACAGGTCTGTAAATTTATCATTAGTATGTATATATTTTTTTCATTTTAAACTCTCCAATATTCCTTAAACGACATCTGTATATTTTTAGAGTGAAGTTCGTATTATTAAAATTCCAATATTATGTTAATTTTCATCTATACAGCTTATATAGTAGTTTATTGACTATAATACGATATCAAAATGAGTTTATTGTTATAAATATACTATAAAGAAAATGATTGTAATATTTATCATTTTAATAACGTACGGTATGGTTTGGTACGTTTTAAATTTCGCGCAAAGCTACACGAGGGCTATCTGCGCTAGTAGTCCCTAGTCATCACCAACAACTCTAGGGCTACTCTTTTACCAACAAATAGCAGGATTGATCGTAACATTATAACGTTCCCCAGCTGAATATGATGGGCATTTTCGGCGTGACTTGTATTCGAACTCTTGACTCTCAGACTGCGAGTTAGCGTCTTAACTGCCTGACCTGCTCGGTCTTCTGAAAACGACGCTAGTAAGACTAGTAAGTCGATCTTCACTATAAATGCTAAAATAATCAATTTGTGACAATATTTGGATTTTTGTTGTACACAGATTTACTTTAACCTTACAATATTGTTGTTTTGAATTAAGCACAAAGTTACACAATGGGCTATCTGTGCTCTGCCCACAACGGGTATCGAAAACCGGATTTTAGCGTTGCAATTCTGCAGACATACTACTGAGCCACTGGGGAGCTATCTTAAAAAGAAAAAAAACTCTTTTGGGAAATAAAAACAGCAACTTTCTTACATTGTACTTTATGTATTCGACGACTAGACCAGACTTTTTTATATTTTCCTGATATCGTTAAATATTACTTATGATTAAGGTTACTTCACGTTGGTTGTCACAAGGAGCTTTACTTGTAAAACACATTATCCATTCAAGTTTTATTATTGAAACACATTATGATATGACGGAATCCTGACTGTAAGAAAAGCAGTGTATTATGAGTGTATGTATACAAAAATATTAACAGATTTAAGAACTATGCACGTGTTTGTGTTTCAAAAAACTCATGAAAAGAAACATTTTCATGTGTTATAGCTTGGATACCGACTGGTAATGACTGTATGAAATGAAACCAAGTATTGTTGTGTAAAATTTTTTGCTGTTTTGAAGCTGAAATTCACTGTTGGTCTTATGAAAGGTGTTTGATTACTTCAAATATACAAAGTGATTTGTTTGTTTGTTTTGGAATTTCGCACAAAGCTACTCGAGGGCTATCTGTGCTAGCCGTCCCAAATTTAGCAGTGGATTAAGGGTCGTTGTAAGTGTGTTAATTATTAAAAAAATTGATTCGGTATTTGTACATTAATAAATGATAGTTTTGTTTGTTTTTGAACTTGACGCAAAACTACTCGACGGCTATTTACGCTAGCTGTCCCTAATTTAACATTGTAAGATCAGAGGGAAGGTAGCTAGTCATCACCACCCACCGCCAACTCTTGGGCTACTCTTTTACCAACGAAAAGTGGGATTAATTAAATATACTAATATGTATGCGCACTCGAAGATTTTGGAAATAATCAATGTTAATAAAAGACTCAAACGACATGTTTAGAGTATACAAAAATATATGGTATTTCAGTGACATGTGACAGATATCTGTCAGTTTATTTCCTGATGACATGAGGAGGCAGTTAAACAGGTTGTTGCAATAAACAAGATGTATGAAAGTTATGTCTTACAGATGTATTGAATTGTATAACTCGTTCTGTATTACAGGCCTAAGAACCTCTATCACCCCTCTCATGATTACGCGCGCCTTGGTTTGAAAACAGTTAAGAATGTGAGTTTTATTATAAAGTCTTGGGGGTCATTATAACTTTAAAAAAATGACACCAATTGAACAGAGTATTTTTACTTTTAAATAAATACGATGTTTTTACACGTAATAAGATCTTCTCACAATTACGATTTTTCATAAATAAATTAAGTACGCTATTCTTTTTAACAACATGTCTTTATAATATTTATTTGTACTATTATATTACATGACTGAAATGCCCCGAAATTTACTTTTTTATTACTTCGAGAAAAATCTGGGTTTTCTAACTTGGAACAGAAATACATTCATCAGAATGATATCCAGAAATATTTAAAAAAGTGAAAAATTTAACTTTTTAATGTGTTATTGTTTTGAATTAAGCTCAAAGTTACATGATGGACTATCTGTCCTCTGCCCACCGTGGGTATTGAAGCCCGGTTTTTAGTGTTGTAAATCCACAGACATACCGCTGAACCGCTGGGAGGGACTTTTTAAACCAAAAATTGCTTGAAAAAGTAAAGTTTATGTTCCGAGTTTTTAAATAACAAATATGACAAAAACAAGTTTGTTGGTTCATAGTCTTTCCTGTAAGATATTAGAGGAAAATATTTTATAAAAACAAGACAATAAACAATAATCATTTGAATTGCCAGTTTAATAATTCGGCAAGATACAGAATGTGATCTTTTTATCTTTTATTGTGTTTTGACCATTACTTAAAGCAATATTTATTTATACTTCTATTTGGCAAAAAAGAGGAGAATTCATGAATATTATTGAAACGCGTAAAAGAAGCACATATTTTACGTAAAGCAAGCTAGATATAAAGCAAGATATGTGTGTAATATCAAACACTGTAAATTCATACCAACAAAAACGAGTGTTAAAACGCATCGGTAATATACTCTTCAAAAAAAGAAACGCAAAAGGCAGATTTTGAGACAAATTGTTAACAAGTTTATTCCGGGTAGTTCTGTATGACATGTGTGAAACTTTGCAAATTCACTGCTCAACATCCAGAGTCTGCAAAGGGAAAGTCCACGCTCATTAGTTAAAGTTTAACGTCACTTAACGTCAATAACGAGTATGCCCTCCTGTGAGCATCAATAACTGCTTGGCATCTCCTGCCTATGGAAGCGATGAGATGACGAATCACATCCTGTGAAATGGCTGTCCACTCAGCCTGCAAAGCTACTGCAAGCTAAGGTAGAGTCTGCGGTTGAGATTGTCGCCGTTGCAGACGTCAATCCAACTCGTCCCAAAGATATTCGATGGGGTTTAAATCTGGTGATCTGGAGGGCCAGGGAAGAACGTTGATGTTGTGGGTCTCAAGAAGACAGTGGTGAGTAGGGCTGTGTGAGGACGGGCGTTGTCATGTTGAAGAACGTCGTTGACGTTCACTATGATGGGTTGCACATGGGGCCTAAGAATCTGGTCGACGTATCGTTGAGCCGTAAGATTTCCTCGAATGTGCAAAAAGGTCTGTTGTGACATTGTAGGCGATGGCAGCCCACATCATGACGCTGCCACCACCAAATCTGTCAACTTCCTGCACACAGTTTGCTACAAAATGTTCACTTCAGCGACTGTAAACACGGGTCCTTCCATCCTGCCTACGAAGCATAAAACGTGATTCATCGCTGAACCAAACATGCCTCCATCGTTGATGAGGCCATACCCGATGTGCTCGAGTTCACTGTAGCCGTGCTTGACGATGTTGCTGGGTGAGGATGACGCCTTTGCCTGGACGTCGAGGTCGGATTTTTGCATCTTGTAGACGGTTGCGTACGGTCTGATCGGAAATCCTACACAGTTCTGGTATGGTTGAGGCAGTAGACGTTGCAGTGGTGGTCCTATCCCGAAGGTGACGTAACCGGATGTAGCGATCTTGTGCGGGCGTCGTCACGCGAGGTCTGCCAGATCGTGGACGGTCACGAGTTGATCCATGTTGTTGGTGACGATTCCATAGTCTTGTGATGGTGCTTGGGTAAATATTCACAGCTCTGGCAACATCTGATCGAGATTTGATTGTTTCCTAGCGACCAATGGCCTTGTTGCGTTGTGCTTCAGTTAGTCTTGGCGTAACCGTATTGCGTGTAGGTGGCTTAACACTGAGGTATGAAAACCGAGAACCTGTCACTTTTATAAGGATTTTGCACATGTTTCACTTGCAAAACATGCAGATTTTTCAAACAAATTTATTGGACACGCATGCGTTTTGGCGAAAAATCCGATGTTTTCCTCCGTTTTCAAAGTGCACAACATTTATTGTCATTTTGGGCTGACAGTCAGTGCCTTAACACTTGTAACATCACATACTCTGAGCTTGTAACGTTATTACATATATTACTTTTTAAAATAAACAAAATATCCCTTTGCATTTCTTTTTTGAAGAGTATATATAGGTCTTACAAACAGCATCTATTGATTGGTTTGTTTTGAATTTTGTGCAAAGCTACTCACGGGCTATCTGCGCTAGCCTTTCCTAATTTAGCATTGTAAGATCAGAGGGAAGACAGCTAGTAATCACCACCCACCGCCAACTCTTGGGCTACATTTTTACCAACGAACAGTGGGGTTGGCCGTTTTATTATAGCGCTCCCACGGCCGAAATGGCGAGTATGGTTGGTGTAAAGGGAATGCGAACCAGTGACCCTCGTATTTCAAGTTGAGTGCCTGAACCACCCGGCCATGCCGGGTCGTTTCTATTGATAGTCCTTCTTCTATTGTTTCTTTGTCTCACAGAAGGATAAGATCGGCTTGTATTTATAACAATAACATAAGTATACTATAGTTTGTTATATGTAGCGGATTATTGTATGTTCTTAACTAACTGTGCGTAAATATCTGCTCCAAGCTTTTTTAAACTCATTTCACTCAGTGTTTCCGAAATCTCTATATAAAATAATGAGTTCTTAATTTATCTGCCCGAGGATTGCAGTATCGTGTCACTGTTCAAGATTTTTTTATGTCATGCGAGTCGGGTACCAACTAACAGTGGTTCAAAGGCCAAGAAATGTATTTTTAGGTCCAAAGTTTGAACTGCAAAATACCAACGAGCATGTTGTATATTTTGAGCTATGGGAGCATTACAACCGTGACAGCTAATCTCACTATTAGGTTAAGAGATACCTTGAGGATGGTGAATATTGCTGACTTATCCCTCTGTCTGATCCTTGGGGGTCTTTGACCTTACCGTTTAGCTGTATGTTACAAAATGTGCAACTTTGGAAGAGAATATCGAACAAACACAAACACAAAAATTTAAAACAGATTTCATGTGATATTTGTCACCGAAAACAAAATCTATATCAAGAATCTTACGCTGTAAAAGATAGTGCAAGACGTATAATTCACGTGTTAACAGAGAACAAGGGTGAGGATTACTTTATTAAAATCTTATAAGTTGTGATAAACAAAAAGAAAGGAATCCAGTATGGGATCATTTACTGACCATAGGTAAGATCTGGACAATACTCTACGTATCACTTCCATGTTGAAAATGGATAGAAGTCTGAAATTAGGTAAACAAAATGAAGTGAAATATAAATTATTTCGTGAAAATACTCTGTTCTTTTGGAATTCTTTACATTTTGAGCTTTACTTTTGTTTTTATTCGCGAAGAGTAGTCATTTACATGATAAATTTAAATTTCCATTTTCCTAGTGCTTACACCTTAACCAGAAGAGACAGCGTTTTCATGCATAGATTCGCATTATCTTACAAAACATACAATTTCTGTTCTTGTATTAGAGGTAGGGTTCATATTTTTTGTTATTGTTCATCATATATTTAGTAAAACCGTGACCCATGGAATTCACATCAAAAGACGTTGATGATAACAGTTGCACCTCATGCATTATTCTTCGTTTGTCTGCGGTTATCATATTTCATCAGCCTAGCACGTGGGTTCTCTCAAACGTGCTGAGGCAAAAGGGCGTGGAAACCAGCCGTAAGATTTCACTCTCCCTTGCGCTGATTATTTATATGTAATTCATTTGTTATTCGTGACCAACTATTCGCAAGGTCTGTGATATCATTCGCCACATAATGGATTTTTCACAGCTACATATACACATGCACTGCATTTCCAAGTCTCTAAAATATACCCGTTTACAAACTCGGTATATTATCTGTTTGAGAAACATAAAAATACATTACTCCAGTGATGGATGAATACAGATCCTGTATTTTCCAGACTGTTTTTCAATGAACCTCTACTTCCTTATCAAGAACCACACAGGTCTGGTAATATCTTTAACACTGCATAAATAACACTAAAAACGTTCTCATGTGAAACTTAATCAGGACAGTACGAGGAGTAATTGTTCAAGATCGTGTCTGTACGTGTGATAACTCTGACGACTAATGTGAACGTTTATATTGCTTACAGTTTCAATTAAGATAACAGTATCTTTCTTAAGAGCCCTCCAATTGCTCAGCGGTATGTTTGCGGACTTACAACGCCAGAAACCGGCTTTCGATACCTGTGGTGGGCAGAGCACAGATAACCTATTTCATAGTTTTGTGTTTAACTTTAAACAAACAAATCCTTCTTAAGGGGAAGAAATGTAGAGTAACATTTTCAAAGAAGCAACAAGAATGGCAAAGTAAACCGACTGACAGAAAGTTACATGGAAAAGACATTTCAAGTCTTTATTAAATGTTGAACGAGATAAGCAGACCCTGGTGGTTTTAAAAATTGTAACTTTGGATATTAAATACGCCTTTATGAAATTTTATGCACTATGAATAACAACAAAAGTCCAATTGTTTCCATTTGTAGTGTTGATTAAATTCATAACTAGTGTGTGAAAGAATTAGTTAATTTATTAACCATACACCATATGATTAAAGGTTTTTATTTGTATGATCGTATAAAGTACTCTTACCAATTGAATATCTTTCACTTGCTTTCCATTAAACATCTTTGTTTTCTACTTAGGTTAAATGTCTTTTTATTTGATTAAAAATTATAATATATTAACAAGAACAAAAATTATGTCACCAAGTTTCTACTTGTTATTTGATATTCCATTCCTTGATGCCACCTCATTCATAGAATTAATTGATTAACATTTTAAAATAAGTTTTTACAAACCATTTATGCGCGAAATTATTTGCGAGTCCATGACTATTATGGTAACAGGGGCCCTAATAATATACGAGTCACAAAAATACCACCAACACTGCAATTAGTGCCGTTAATTATTATTTGGGTTCTACATATATTTTAGATGAAAAATGATTGATTTACTTCAAATGTTTTTAGTTAGTACTTTAATCTGAGTGTTGTCACAGGTTAAAAACCATAAAATTACTTGATATGATGTCATGAGGAGCACCACGGGCAATGAAAAAATATAAAAAGCAGTCTGTAACGTATTAAGTTACACTATAAAGCTTAAAATACGTGTAATGTTAATGGATTATATATATGTGTGTGTGTTTGTTACAGATTCCTTTTATTTTTACTGACGATGAAACTGAAAATGTCATGCGTGACGTAGAGGTCAAATTGACCCCAACCTATTCTGCAGACTGCAGTTTCGGATATTCAAGGCTCATCAGCGCAGTTTGGATCAGCAAACTAAAAAATACAGTTAGACCTCTTGTAATATTAATATATTGTAGATATCTGATTGCGGTGCAATCTAACGACAATTTATCATCGTTCATTTAAATAGTATATGACGTTTTCGAGAGCTACCCAGCGGGCTCAGCGTTAGGTCTGAAGACTTATAACGCTACAAACTAAGTTTTCATATCCGTGGTAGGCACACCATAGAAGGTTATTTTTTGTGTAGCCTTGTGTCCAACACTAAACAAACTTCTTTAAGTAAAATATTTAAAAATAACTGTTTTTGTGAAAGGAACGTTTCTCCAGTGACCTTCTTCTTTATGATTTCTTTGTTCGACTACCTGTAGAGCTGTAAAGAATTGTTTAGTTGATTGACAAAAAATATGGTTTACACTGACTTAGAATTAACAATTTAGTACTAACATTTATCATGTACTAGAGGTTTATCAAATACTTGATTGGGAAAATATTTACTCTTCAAGTATTTAATGTAGTTTATATATATATATACATATATATCTTAATATTAAATTATAAAATGAAGAGCTGAAATAGTAATTGTTTATCTTAGATTCCTCAAGGCTATTTGACGTATATCTGTTCTAGCTGTTCCTAATTCAGAAATGATAGACTGGGTAGAAGGCAGCTAAACAACACTACTCATCGCCAACTCTTGAGCTACTCTTTATAAAAGAAAAACTGGAATTGAGCACTACATCATAACGCCCCCATTGTTGAAAGAGCAAGCTTGTTTGGTGATGCGATTGAAATATGCCACTCACAGGTTGCGAACCGAGCGTCTTGACCACTCAGACATATCAAGTCCGAAAGTGTTCACAGAAAAAACTAAAATCCAACCATCACATCTTATTTTCTGCACTGAACTATTGTTGTTGTAGTTTTGAATTAAGCATAAAGCTACACAGTGGACTATCTGTGCTCTGCCCACCACGGGTATCGAAACCCGAATTTTAGCGTGTAAGTCTGCAGGCACACCGCTGAGCCACTGGGGGGGGGGAAGCTACACTGAACTTCTGTAAATCAAGTGTCTGGAGGATATTCATTCAAGTTTATTATATAATATTTTACCAAACGGTTAGTAAGAACGAAGTGAAAACAATAAATTTCCTAATGTTGAAACAAGAGGTAAATATAAAAGAATATTATCATAATAAGTTTCTATGGTAACAAGTGACTGTTTGTTCATTGATTTCATTGATCAGAACGAATAACGAGTGGGAATTATTTATCTTCTTGTCTGTAAACTCTGGTTTTCGCAAAACAGTATATTATTTACTCTTTTCAACCAGGGATTTTAGTTCATCTCCAGCTTATCAGGTGGTTTAGGCATTCGATTCGTAATCCGAGGGTCGCGGGTTCGAATCTCCGTCACACCAAACATGCTTATCCTTTTAGACGTATGAACGTTATAATGTCACAATCAATCCATTGTTTGTTGGTAAAGGAGTATCCCAAGAGTTGGCGGTGGGTGATGATGAATATTTGCCTTCCCTCTAGTCTTATACTGCTAAATTAGGAACGACAAGCGCAGATAGTTTTCGTGCAGCTTTGTATTAAATTCAAATACAAAGAAACAAAAATCTCCAGCCTATCACTGCTCTTAAGGATCTTTACTTTTATTTTAAATACTACGTTAAAACTAAATTATGTTACTCAAATAGATTTATAAAACGTGTCGCGCATATGGAACAATGCTATGTTAATACAGAGAACAGTTATAGCCAGAAAGGGTATCTTACATTCTCAGGCACTACACGTGCTGTATAAATAAACACAAATGATAAAACATTAAATTTTTCTTTGTAATTCTGTTGCTAACATAGATCTTATTCCATTTAAGGTAGAGAACTTTCATAATGAGATTAAATAATATACATGACATCGGTCACTTTGGAACAATGTATGATAAAATACATTCACAGTCATGCCGACAAAAATGCAACAAGCAAATCGCTTCGGATACCCTATACTCTGCTCTTTTAAGGTTTATAACATTACCAGAAGTTTTTCTACACATTCTATTCATCGATAAGATACGCAGAAAATTTCACTTTAATGGTACCTTTAATGACGTATATATGTCCTCTCTTGTTTATGTGTCAATGACGAGAAATTTTATTCCACGACATTTACCAAAACAGCTGTCATCATTGTACTATTTGTTATATCGTGCTTTAGTATTAGTAATCAATAAATCTTGATATGTCTATGGTACACCTGGGATTTTAAAGGATTATGACTGACCTTCATCGCTGGATCATACCTTTGATAACAATTACTTTGTCTGTTAGTTCCTATAAAAAATGGCTACCTTACATCAACCTTTTGCAGCTGTTATGGGAAGCAACATTTATAAATTGCTTCACGTACTTCAGAGTTTTGAAAATCCTTTCTGATTGACAGTTGTTGATGTTAATATCAGATAGAGCATTGTCCAATAGAGAGGAACGTTTTTACCTCTGCTTATCGTTCATAAAAAATTGCACAAAGACAAATGTACAGGCACGTAAGCTAAATGTAAATGACTCGATAACTTAATGAAAAATCTGAAACAAAAGTTGCTTAGAAGTTTACAGTTGTGTACAGAAAAATAAACTGATCCTTGCTTCGGGTACATGACCTTAACACAGGATGTGCTTTTATTCTCAATGTGTCGGCCATCTTTCATCTTTAGTTTATTCTATGTTCATCCTCTGGTCATTGGTCGTTATTAACAATGTCAAAGCGGTATGTATGCAAACTTACAACGCTAGAAACCGGAGTTGGACAGAGCACAGGTAGCCCATTGTGTAGCTTTGTGCTAAACAAACAAAGAGATCGTTGGAAACAATAATGGTACTTTTAAACAAATTACCATTATTGCTACTTTTATTGTAGTTGCATTGTTGCTAAAGTGAAAATATAATTTTTCTTTTTAACTTCACTAATAAATGCGTAATTTGAAAACGTTGAAATGTTAAAATAATAAAACAGCGTCCGAAGCAAAGCTAGTTTTTTGGACACTTTGATTTTCAAGGTTTGTTTGTTTATTTTGACAAGAAAAATAATTGTCTGTTAGAAGGTGCAAAATAAGCTAAGTGATATTAAAAGTCAGGTAATAACATTTGAAATTTGAAAGAGGTTATGAAAAATATGGAGGTTTTTATGCTGTTCTATTAAATTTTTATGTTTATGAAAATACTTTTGAATTAAATAATTCAAATAATAAATTTGAAATCATTAAATTAAATTAAATAATATTTAAATAATTAAATATTAAATTATAATACTTCAATTATAATTTATTAAATATTGTTAAATAATTTTAAACTTATTAAATTAATTAATATTAATTTAAATTTTAAATTAAATATAAAATAAATAATATTTCCAGATCAGGATTATTCACACATCTAACTGAACATTTTTCCACAATTTCCTTTTTTTCTAATCGTTTATTGCTACCAACTAATGTTAAATAACTTTTTATTGCTACTAATGTTTAGATAAGCTTGTTGTTATGCACAAACTACAAACTGTTTCCTTAGATTTACGCAAATAATTTTCAATAGAGTTCTCAGTCATCGCAGTAAAGTGACATTACACCATTTTAATACGTTAGATTCATGTATTAGAATATCGTTACTGTTATATCCAGCAGCAACGATGCTTAATGAGTTTGTACTAAGATTATTTCTTTGAACAGTAATGGCTATTTGCCGTAAATAGCCTAACGTGGCTTTGGCCTGAAGAAAAAATAATAATAAAAGAAGAAATTAATCGAAAGTAGATTGTGAATAGTTTAAAATTGAGTGTTGATAAAATACAAAATTCGATTTATGTGTAAGCTTTCCAAGAGTTTTCTAGTACTTGTTTTTTTCGAATTGCATGTATTAAATACATATATATGTCTAATATAAATAGAATTATAGCTCGTTTTGAATCAAGCACAAAGTTACACAATTGCCTATCTGTGCTCTGCCCACCACAGGTATCGAAACCCGGTTTTTAGCATCGTAAGTTCGCAGGCATACGGCGGAGCTACTGGGGGACTCTTGTAACTCATACCTAACTCTGAGCATTATTTGATTTCAAACTACGTTTTATAATTGCCAGACTAACTCCTAGACTCCTATTTATTCTTTTTTTTTTTTGTAGGTCTCAAGGCCGCTACCACTGTTGCGGTGCTTTGGATGTTAATACATTATTGGTCATTATCCGATATACTGTTACCAAGTGCCTACCTCGTCTCCAAATAGCCCTCTCTCGTTTAGCAGAGAAAGACTCGAGGAAGGACGGCATTATTTAAACGTACTATTATCGACAAATGATAGGACTGACCGTCGTTTTATGATGTCTCCATAACTGAAATAGCTAGCATGTTCGGCGACGGGGATTCGAATTCGCGACCCGTAGTTTATAAGACGAGCGCTCTAACCACAAGACCATGTCAAATACTTCATGGTTACTAAATTAAAAATTACTAAAAATATCAACATGACAGTAACTTGGAAAGGACACTAATATTGAGGAGTTTTTAATTTTTACTTAACTATTATATGAAAGGCTTATTTGGTATTAATATGCACAAGGTGTATTCGCACTGTAGTATATTTTTATGTATTACAGTCAGAGAACAGTAGACATTTTGTGTCTACTCGCTCTCCATGTCCACCTTACAAAAAGAAATATATTTTTCAGACCAGAATATTCACAAGGACTATCTGGTTAAAATATTTCTACTTTATAATAATACATTTAACAGAAGTATGAGTAACGCATAAAATATTGTAAAATAAAAATAGCAGAATATAGTTTTCTAAAGTAAATAAATATAGTTGTATCTGAGGATATATAATTGTGAAAAAAAATTTACACGAGTTTTAAAGTTGTTTTATTAAAATTAGTATAAAATGTTTATATATGTATATATATATATTGCTTCATTTAATAAGTTGTTTTCCAACAATAATGCACTGTTAGATGAATTAAGGATTATATAAGTTGGTTTTCTTATGAACGTTTCGAGTCCAAACAGGTTTACTGTGGGAGATTGTCGTACAGGGAATCTTCCTTAAGACACAGTTGTTAAACAAGAAGGTAACAGGGCTTAGGAGAAGCAAAAACAACAGATAGAAAATGAGATCCCCAGTACAATGAGTGTCTACGAATGTTGTTGTTTTTTAATTAAGCACATAGCTACACAATGGGCTATCTGTGCTCTGCCCACCACGGGTATAAAAACCCGGATTTTAACGTGTCTATGGAACAGAAGCATAAGAGTAACAACATTATTGTTAATTATATACACATGCGCAAAGAATGGTATAAAAACTACTGTTCAGTTTGTAGTGCATAGTTAACATTATAGGGTTAGTACTAAAGAGTATTATAAAAACATTTCAAACAATATAACATTTGTAAGTTTTAGAGTATTATTTTCAGAACTACTGCAGTGTAAGAACTTATGAGTTAAAGCAAAGTGCAGTATATTTTATATGTGAACTACATTACTTCGGCCATATCTACTGTTGACGAGGCTTTTCGGAAAACATCAGGACTCATTAGGCCGGCTGGAATAAAACACATGTATTAGTGTCCCCAAATGGAACAACTATATAGTTACTTTTGCCATAGCCCGTGTTTACGATATAAAACAAAGAACCTATTGAACCTACAAGGTAATAGGTTTTGTCTATAAAGGCATATGTTTTAATTCTTAAAACATTTAGTCTTTATACGTAATTTCGAGACATCGTTTCTACTATCGTATATTGAAAAAAATCCGGGTCTCTTCTGATCCCCGTAAACATCCAATGTCGGGGCTATTTAGGACTTGGAAGGGCGACCCTCGGAGAATACCAGTGATGATGGCACTAGTATTTTGTTTCCCCCCTCCCGTGGCACAGAGATATATTTTTGGAATTACAACGCTAGAAACCATATTTAGATACCCGCAGTGGGCAGAGCAAAGAGAGCCTATTTTGTAGCTTTATGCTTAATATTCAAACAACTAAAACTTTATTTTTTATAAGTTCAGAAAAGTTGTCTTCAGTTATGTAAAAAAGTATTAGGACAAGAGAATATTTTGTCATCATTGCTTGGACGAAGCCCCGATCTCAGCGCAGTTGATCAGATGTGGAATTTAATGGATCAAAACTTTGATCAGCCAAGCGTTATTTGAAAAGAAAAAAAAAACTTTATGTAAATGCATTACAGATATTTGGAGAGAAATCCCAAAGGATACTTATTAATATGTTACAACAATTCCTGACTGTCTGCAGTTATTAAAGTAAAAAGTGGCACACAATATTAAGTGTTTGCCGAACTCAAGCATTTCCATCGTTTCTGTTGTACTAACTATGAAGATTAACAAAATTTCGATATTTCACCTGTAATTTACTTTCCTTTGTTCTTTAAAAATTATCTGAAATCTAATTTTTGACTTTGTCCTAACACTATTGAACAGTACTGCAAATATATATATATTGATATAAACATTAATTCATAATTCACAAAAAAATACAATATGAGAGAAAATGAATATATGATAAACTTTAAACCACTCTTCATTTATTAAGCTTTAAGCTAACCTTCAGAACAATTTGATCAGCCATATCTTCTTTTATTCTGAAAAGTCTGAAACTGATCATAAATTTTCTAAGGATACATATTCTTTCATGAACACTTCCTATACTTAATAAGGTTCGTCTGTAAACTTTGTGAAGAGTTAGTCATTCTTGAATATTTAATAGTTAGAACTTATGAAGAGCGACGTAATGAATGATTTTTTTAAAAAAAATGTCTTGCAAAATCTATACGAGGGCTATCTGAGTTAGCTGTCTCTAATTTAGCAGTGTAAGACTAGAGGGAAGACAGCTAGTCATCACCACCCACCGCCAACTCTTGGGTTACTATTCTGTCAAAGAATAGTGAAATTGACCGTTATTCTATAACTACCCCACAACTAAAAGATCGAGCATATTTGTGATGACGAGTTGAGCATCCTTAACCACTTGGCCATGCCGAAATGTCGTGCCCCCCGCTAGTATAGCGGTATGTCTCCGGATTTACAATGCTAAAATCAGGGGTTCGATTCCCCTCGGTGGGCAAAGCAGATAGCTCTTTGTGGCTTTGCCACTGAGGCGCTGTTGTGAATTAAAACAAAGACACGTGTCACGAGGTCTATGTTCAAATCTACATTGGAAAAATAGTTTAAACTGCTAGTTCTTCTCTTTTCTAAATACTTAACAATAATTATAATAATCAACGTAATATATTTCCAATTTTTTTTATCATAAACTTGAAATATGAGTGATGGCAAACTGATTTACTTTGAAACTGAGAGGATGTCGTTAGCCATGTGTTTCTGTTAAATAGTTATGTTATTTTTGTTTAATGTAAGCGGACATTAATTATAGCTTCGTCCTACACTTGATTAGAAACAAAGAAATAAGAAATAAACAAAAGCAAACTGGATAACAATAAGACTAATATAATGTTTATAAAGCGCAAATTAATATGTTGATTTGATATTTATATTAAATTAGCCAGTTATACATTAATGAAATACCAACTATTTGGTAATCGCACTCTAAAGTCTAAATACTTAGATAAACATTTGTTATAATAAACAAAGACAGTTATATTAAACAATATCATAATGTAGTTTTATCATCAGCATGGAAAACGTAGAAATAAACAGTAAATTTGATAAATAAGTCGGGCTGATCCACGTGTTAACGGATCACAAAACATTCTTGACCTGGCAATTGCTACCTCAAATATCCTACTCACTTATTTCTAATTTCTCTGTATTGGATAATATAGGCGTGAATCACGACCCCGTATATTTTACACTGCTTTACCCCATAACTATACTACGCACATCGCTTCCAATAGTCTACGATTTATCCTGGACAAATTGGGGTATGTTTCGAACATATCATGACTCGTCTCTCATCGAAATAGATCCTATCACACCTAACTAGCAGACAGTAGATAATCTCACCTCAGCCATAACCTCATCAGTCATGAACGCGATTTTGACAACAGTCCCAGGCAAGAAAAACCTCCTCACACCTGATTCTCACCGTCGGTTTATGGTGTCAAAAGGTGATTTTAGAAATATCAGTTCATGCATTTCACAAAAAGAAAACGATTGGTAGACTTCTCTTCAAAAACGTCTTAACTTACTCCTTCAGACGCTATTGATAAGTTTCACACTGTCATTAGCTTGTTATTACTGCAGAAATTATTGGTAAGTTTCACATTGTTTGTAACTTGTTATTACTGCAGACGCTATTGATAAGTTTCACACTTTGGCTATTTGTTACTTGTTATTACTGCAGACGTTATTTATACGTTTTACACTTTGACTGTTTGCTACGTGCAAACGTTGTCAACAAATTTCACAATATGACTGATTATCATTATTTTAGAGTGACTAAGTCAGCAAAACAAAATTCCTTCTTCGGTACGATTATCTTGTTTTACCACACTTAAATCCATAAGCAGCACTTCATTAAAGCAGGTATCTTGTTTTACCACACTTAAATCCATAAGCAGCACTTCATTAAAGCAGGTATCTTGTTTTACCACACTTAAATCCATAAGCAGCACTTCATTAAAGCAGGTATCTTGTTTTACCACAGCTAAATCTTGTAAGCCAGAAATTCCATTCAATGTTCAGTGATGGTATCATGAAATTATGTGGTTATTCTATAAATATTAATAATCATTGTTAAGCCTCACTTAAATTTTAGTTATTAGCATTAAAATACATTTTCTCAAGTTATACTCAGTCTTAAACACTGACGTATAACAAAATATAATAAGACTGGGAACAAACAGTGATAAATTTGAAGTTATTGTTTCAGTTAAGACATTTTTCACTCTCATAGGGCGTACTTCCTTTTTTTTCCCATTTTTCAAAAAGTAATTCTTTCCTTTTAGTTAGATGAAAGGATTTTCAAGAAAAAATGAAAGCCACATATTAACAGTTGATTAGACAAACTATTATGAGGACGATACAAAATCTACACCCTTGAAGAAACAAAATAAGCACATAGAAATGTGAATACAAACTAAAGGTAGGCACAATAAAACTAGGACTGACTAAATGATTACTCTGTCTATTCTAAAAGATCCCTTACAGGATGTCTTTGAAAACCACTATACATTGTTACCAATATCTGACCAAAAATACTTTGTAGATAATACTCATATGTAAAGACTAAATCTGTTATGTTTCTTCAGGAGCTTAAATAGTTTCTGTTACCAGTTGATTTATTCATCAACTAAGAAGGGGTTTTGTGTTGCTCAACAAATTTCCTCTTCCATTTAAGCTAACTTCTAGACTTTGTCACAAAGGTATAAATTTTTACTTATGTTTTTTTTTTTCACTTTCATTGCAGTTTACGCCGGTTTGAAATTACTATTTTTAAGTGGTTTAATCCCCATGATTAGTAGCAGAAATCCAAAAAAAATTATCTTTCTTCAAGCACAATGCAGAAGCATTTCGAAATAGATGGACAGATTGACAGGTAAAACAGATAGCTGGATACACTCGATGCTAAGACGAACACATACTTCGTTCTAGAAACATATTATGAAAAAAAAGCACTTCAAATGCTACAGTTACAAGCAATTTATTTTTAATTATTATTTGTATTAGTAATTTAGTTATGTAGAGTCTTCCATGATTGATGTTGTTAGATTAAACTACAAGTTCTCTTTTGTATGGAGTTGTTAATAGATTAGATGAAACTGTTCTTTCTGAAGCTAGCTGTGAAAGGTGTGATGTTTGAATGCTATTTCTCCAGACGGATTCATATAAATGGGCAGTACAAAGTAGTGGCTTTTTCTAATAGTCTAATAGATTTTCAATCACCCAAAAGCATTCATCCCACGTCTGATAACTATATCTTTCTATCACATTTTCCCGTAACCTTCATTACGCCGTCGTATAATCATTATAGGTGCTGAAGAACCCTGGCCGCGCCCTGCTCTGCTCAGCGACAGTTCCCAGTAGCTGAGGTAGGAGGCAACTTCTACTGGTTGATTTATCTAGTTTCTAATATGGCAACTACCTTGTCAGCTGGAACGAAAAGAAGGCGTGAAAGAAGAGTTAGTTACACTGGTGCAATTATTTAGCTTATAGCTTCCTCTAATGTCAGCGAAGTTTCTTTTTTTATTTTAGTTTTCATTATATGGCGTCTAAGTCGCTTAGTGGCAGTGTCATAGAACTACTTGTGACACAGGTAGAATGAGAGCTAAAGTTAATAACATAGCGTTTTAAAAAAATGTACTGTCTTTAAAAATATATATACTCCAAGTTGTTGTTAAGTGACATTGCTCGCACACAAACTTTTATTATCACAGATTTAGCCGTACGTATTTTTACCTTTTAATATGAGCTTATGGACTATGCTATAGTTAATAGATAAAACTTCCATGAGCCTCAATGATATCTAGTTCTAAAGTAAATAATACAGCGTTAAAAATCCCGACCAAATACTGATCTGTAGTAACTTAACCAAAATTTGTCAAAAATACGCTTTATTAACTTAATCCGGCTCGTATAGAAACTATTGTTATTCAGGTATTTGATAATATAAGTAGTTTCTCCCTCACCATAATGTCTGTGGCATCCCAGCCTGCCTGAAGATCCATTCTGTTGAGCAAAAAAAACACAAAAAACACATATCACGTTAGCTGTTGTTTCCAGGTGTTATAATTCAGGTATTGTACGTCTTAGAGGGTCACATTAAAAATGGCCTGGTCCTACCTGCCGCACTTGATCTGTTTAGTATTTTCGTAATTACTACAAGAAGACTAGAGTTTAGTTAGTCCACGTTTTTAGTCTGGCCTCTTTCATGTGTGTTATGATATTAATATGTTGAATACATTTCCGTCTGTGCTAAAGTCCAAAATACATCAACAGTTCCAGCTGTATTTTTCACATTTTTCAATAACTAAATTTTGGTAAGAACATTCACATACATAACTTTTCTTAATGCAATCACAATAAATTAAAAGTAATGATGATACTTATATCTAGTATTGTTTATTTTTTGCACAAAGCTACTCGAGGGCTATCTGTGCTAGCCGTCCCTAATTTAGCAGTGTAAGACTAGAGGGAAGGTAGCTAGTCATCACCACCCACCGCCAACTCTTGGGCTACTCTTTTACCAACGAAAAGTGGGATTGACCGTCACATTATACACCCCCACGGCTGGGAGGGCGAGCATGTTTAGCGCGACGCGGGCGCGAACTCGCGACCCTCGGATTACGAGTGCACTCCTTAACGCACTCGACCATGCCAGGCCAATATCTAGTATCATATTAATTTACTTTGTTGCTGATATAAATATTAATTGGGATTGGTACATAGGACTGTTTTGATCATATATGTAAAAACAGTCAAAATAGTAGATTACTCTTTTGTCAATTTTTTACGAGCTAATTTAGTGAACAATATAGAAGTCTATTAGTTAATGTTACCATACTCGCATGTGTGTGAAATGTAGAGAAAGCTGATGCAGATGCTCTGTGTTCTGTTGTAAGACAATATGTTCTGCAGTGTTTGTAATTTAGTTTTAATTTTTTTGGTGCTATATTTATTCAAGTTTGTGATGTACATTCTATTACTGGTTGTTTGTGTGTTTTATAGATTTTTATAATGTTTTCAGCTGTTTTTACTTTTATATTAATTAGATATTCAATTCATGTTAACGTTAAGTGTATATTGGACTCAGGAATTTAGTCTGGTGAAGTTCTCCATTCACATACAGTTATGGCATTTTTTCAAAATTTTTAATTTTGGAAAAAATGAGTAATTTATTTTTTGATACGTTGATTTTAATACGATATTTTTGACAGTATTCGAGTTCTATGTTGCTGAGATTGGATGTTTGTGAATGCAATAAACGCGGTGGAAGAACTTTTCCAAAGTGCTACATCATCTACAAATAGCCACGATTCAGATTATTTGCTGTTAACGTACAATAAAATTAAAGTCGTACATGATGAAAAGAATAGAGCTAACCACTCCTCCCTGTGGGGCACCTGTCTCAGGAATACATCATTACCGAGAAGGTTTCTTATATATTTATTCTATGTTCCCTATTTTCCAAAAAGTTAGACAGACGGCGAATAACACAACTCGGTAGATCCATTTCCGACATAGGGAAACTTAGATCATTATGCCATACAGTGTCAAATGCCTTCCTGAGAAAACAGGTGGTAGTGCATTTTTCTTTGTTAAAACTGTCTATTACGAACTCTACGAGTCTAACCAGATAGTCAATTGTCTGTCTCAACTTTCTGAATCCATTTTATACCTCGGGTAATTTTGATGATGTTTCTAGGAAAGTGGGGAGTGATTATTAGTTCCAGTATTTTCCCAATATCATGGTCAGTCTGATTGGGTGGTAACTGTTTGATTTATTGGCTGGCCTCTCTTCTAAACGGAAAATTAAAATATTTGTTGGGATGTATCTTGATAAATTAAAGAGTGCTATGAGGTGCTCAAACAATTTCCCAGTCCCTTTTTAAGAAGGATGGCTTGCATGCCATCTTCTCTTGAAACTTTGCTCTTTGTTGCTTTTATTGCTTGTAGAACTTCCATTACTGTCATCTCTTTAGTCATAAACTATTTTACTGTCGTTATTTGTTTCAATATTTGTTGGTTTAAGTTATTTATATTTATTGGAAAAGTGGTTTCTACATTCCTTTTTTGTTACAAGTTGATGTACTTCCTTATAGAAATGAGTATTTATGTCTCGTTCGTGACGTGTTCTGAAGGTGTTCTGTAATAGTCGTTTGAATGATTTTGCCTTTTTTTTGTATGAGCTACTGTGTTATTGATTTCTAGTGCTGGATATTTACGAGTTGCTTTTTCTCCGTTCGTGAATCATTTTAAATAAGTCCAGAATTATTTCGGTTCTGTTTTATCATTAAATTGTCCTATTCTTCTTGTTTTAAAAGTTTCACTTACGTTCTAATTAAATCTTTATAGCACTAATTTCTGTATTGATTTCTGATCTCTATTTTGTCTTTGGAGCTGGCGATGCTTTTTGGTAATGTTTAGTAGTTGTGTGTGTGGTTACTAGGTGTGATTTATTGTTACGTGTTTATAAGTTGGTATTGTATAAGTGTTTTAGTGAAGCATTCGATAACTGCTTGACTGTATGTATCTAATTCCATCTGGTTCGCGGCAGAGGGGACAATGTATTTTGTTAATAGTTGGTCGAATAAAAATTGTCATAATTGACTTTTTTATAATTAAATGTTTCGTATTCTTAGGATGAGGAGATTGAAGAAACGCAATGTTTGGCTATCGACGTCTTGACATACACTTAAATTCAACAAAATTTTGGTTAATATCGAAGGAAAAAATAAACATAAATACAATATTTCACTCTTTCCACGTGTATTCGATGTATGAGGTGGTATTCTGCAGTAATATCGCATTTGTTTTTTCTACAAAGTTTAATAGGTTTCTTCCGCTCGTATTTATTGTTTTGTGTCCAAAGTTTCTATGTTTGTTATTAAAGTCTGCTATTATGACAGTATATTTTACTTAATAAATTTGTATCTCTGAGCTTATTGAGTGAACAGTATACTTGTATGCCAGTCACTCTTATATGTGGCTCTGTATGGTCAATGGTTAAGGCACTTGACTCGTAATCCGAGAGTCGCAGATTCAAATCCCGTATCATCAAGCATTCATGCCCTTTGAGCCGTGGGGATGTTATAATGTGACAGTCAATCACACTATTCGTTGGTAAGAGAGTAGCCCAAGAGTTGACTGTGGGTGGAGATGACTAGCTGCCTTCACTCTAGTCTTACACTGCTAAATTAGGTACGACTAGCGTAGATAGCCCTCGTGTAGGTTTGCGTGAAATTCAAACCAAACCAAATCACTCTTATATTCATAAACATATCAACCAAAGTAGACAGACCCCTACCTAGTACGATAATGTATTTTGATAAACATTGGATGAAAAATGAATTATTATGTGAACTAGACAAGCACCGCATACATGATGAAAATAGTCCTTAACATTCCCCCAGGTTAAAACTTATTTTGAACACAAAAATAAATGAATAAATATATATGTAAAATGGAGAGAAAAAAGAGGTTACCATCAAACTAGACTTTCCACTGATAGGGCAAATAATATCGATAAATGTACGAAACTAGTACATGTACATTGCCCTGAAAAGGGTCGGAGTAAACTCACACTGACCCTAAAGCTGTAGCTATACCAACCTACACTGCTTGATCATGAAAGTAAAGGAAGGAGGAGGAGGTCAAAGTACAACTGATCCTCCATGGTACATAAGATCACCGAAATCCCGAAAGAGAGAGACCGATCATCTTATATGCATACTGTTATTTAAATATGTGTCTGCTATAACACATTCACTTGTCGTTTGCGTATTTATTTTATTTATAGAGAGACTTGATTTGAATAATCTATTCATTTGTCGATTATTTATTTTATCTTCTCTTAATATTGTATAATCACTGATTTTAAATATATTGGTTGTACGAGGTACCTTTTCACTTACTATTTATGTGTCTGCCTTTGTTTGTCGGATTGTGTGTTTAACCTCGTGTTTCTTGGAAGCAAGTGCATCTTGAATATTGATATATTGGACTCTGAATTTAAGAGCGTAAGTGTCCTGTATTTGGTTTGATGTGTTTTTTGACTATTGTTAGGCTAGTTTAAGTTTTATGTAATCTTTTGTCTGCGTTTGTTTTGATTATTCTGAAATAAAGCCTGTAAATATGTTTGTGAATTTCGCGAAAAGCTACACGAATGCTATCTATGCTAGCCGTCCATAATTTAGCGTTACAACGCCTCAAAAGCTGAAAGGGCAAGCATGTTTGATGTGATAGGTATTCAAACCCGCGATCCTCAGATTACAAACTGAATGACTTAACTAACCGGCTATTCCAGGCTCTGTAAATGTTTTTAACATTATCCATGAATGTGTGCATCTTTTCTTTTTTGTATTATTCTAGTATTATAGTTTTATTTTCTCACTTTCAGTTGTTTGTGTGTTTTGTTGTTCTTTTTAGTTTTATTGTTTTTCCATGTTTGTGTCATGTTGTTTAGGTTTAGTTTATTGCTGTTGTGAAATTGTTTTGATCATCTGGGTGAATGTAGTTTTGTTTTGTTGGGGTCATATCTTGTTAACATCATTCTCATCTTAATCACTGTTGGTGGTTAGATCATAACCTTTTTGTGGGGTCAGTTTGATCTCTTCTTCCCTTCCATTTGCAGAAGATACTTTGTTTGCTTTACGCATTTCGCGCAGAACTAATCGTAGGTTATCTGGACTAGTCGTCCTTAATTTAAAAATGATAGACTAGAGGAAAAGCAATTCCTTTTTTTTGTTAACAAACATTTATGGACTAGCGATACTCCTAATTTTATAATTATTATAACATTAATTTATAAGTTATTAGGCTTAAAGATTATATAATGTTATAGCATGAAACAGGTTATCTGACTAGCTTTGTGCGAAATTCCAAAACAAAACAAACAGACTACAATTCAGTGTTTTAGAGATATATAGTTGATTCAGGGTGTAAAAGTTGTACACAACTCTCTTAATAACGCTGATAATACCTAAGGGAATTAATATACTGGGATCGATTTTCTAATTATGAGAGTAAAAGAAGCAATGAAGTAATTTAAATTGTTTCTTTTGTTAATGTTTCTGTTTCTAGACCTGAATAAATGTCTTGAAGTGTTCTCTTTCTGAGTAGGACCGGGTATGATGATCTAGTCATTACCATGCCAGGACTGTAGATCAGATGGTTGTGGGAGAAAAACGCGTTACGTAACTTAGGGTTGTGGGTGGTAGGAGTGATAGTTCAATTCCATCATTCGGTCAGACAAAAGTAGCCCAAGAGTTGGCGGTGAAAGCTACTACTTAACCTCCCTCTAGCTTTTCAATTCAAATTAGGATATTTTAAGCGCAGGCAACTTAGTATAGCTTTATAAAAAAAATTCAAAAATTCTAAGTAGCTAGGTGTTTCACTTTAGAAATGTTTCATAAATAATTGGCCTAAACTAACTTGTTTTAAATTAATGTTTTAGTCTGCCACTTGCGACGTGTTTAGCACATATATTTTTAGTTCACGGTAACTTTCTAACATTCCATAACACAATGGTGATATTGTGGTGTGTTGTTGAATATATATATATCACACCTCTTTTTGAAGCTAAGTTCTCAGAAAGTTGTGTTTTTAATATTGGCTCAACTAACATTCTTCTTAATTTACGATAAATATTTCAATTAATTTTGCGTTATTTTCAAAATATAATGTGTTAGTTACTTTATTTATAGTGTTTATAATTTAGAAGTAATTAGAGTAACACATTGCTTATTTATTGAAATAGAGCAGCGCTTAAACATACTATTATGACGCGAATACATATCTTCAGCATTATCCAATAGAAAGAAAACTACTTATATTCAATTACATGGCATTGGTTTATTTGGTTTGTACTATAACATACTAAATGATTGACACTAAACTAGGTTTACATTGGCTTTCCTTGTTGTTATAGTGTCAAGCTTATTTTCCATTTTATAAATAAATAAGTATATATTAAAAGCGATATTCTCCTCTTATTTGCTCTGGTTGTCGCAAAACAACACAACAGTAAACAGTTAAGTAAAGTTAATAATAAATAACTAAATGACACAAATATAAACATATAGTCGGTACAAAACCAAACTTAATTTGTAAGTAGAACTAACTTGGTTGATTTCTGGCCGGAAATAAAGCTGGTGAATTCTGCTGATAAGATATGTTCCTATAATAGAAGTGATATTGGCATTTTAACTTTAAAGCTAAAGGCTCTTGGAGTCTTGGCTACTCTTGTATGATGGATCTGTTTATGTGAGACACGAAGCTCTGATAATTGAAATTTTGCAAATGGCGATCTCAAATTTTTGGTATCGACACTGGTTTTTCCATCGAGGATTATAGTGGATCCCACCTTTCTCAAAATATACAGAACTTATTTAATGAATGTATTGGAAAGTCCCAGAATAATACGATATACAAATGTTGACATCATAATTGTTGCAAGCATTTCACATTTGCAAATGGAAACATTGAAGGGTTTGCTAGAAGCCAGTAAAAGCCTCTATTAAATGTTTGTTACTAGACCTTACTCAGAAGTTTCTATCCTTTTGCTTACATATGCAGACAGAAATATCTCCATCAATATAATAAGAGCAACGGTTGTAACCAGAAAAAGAGTATTTAATCTCTTTGTGATGTCAACAATAACAAAGCTACAGTAGATTAGAATTCAGCCATGAAAAACAACCAAACTACGGCCTCGTGGCACGTTAAGTTTCTGACTCAGTTTAAACATCAGAAATACAAGCAAAACAAATTTCACAGTGAAAAAACACTACTGAGGGCAACCACAATTTTATATTGTCCACTACATCACCACTTGAGAGATAGAGCAGACAAAGTATTAATATAGAGACAGAAAAAGAATAAAACCATGGGTCAGTGAACCCAGGAAATATGTAGAGAAGTTATGACCACTCGAAAATGTCACGAGTATTGAGTGAGTCTAGGCAGATGGTGTTAAGTTAAATACTCATATTATAGAAACCTCTAGGAGAATGTAGATGGAATATGTAGGGCTGGTCAACATAATCAAAGTCAAGTAATGTGTAAAAGAACAGAGACAAATACAGATCTTAGCAATGGATGGTCCAGTCAAGCATGACATTACTGCATGGGTAGGAGCCATGTGGAGAAATAAAAATCAAGTACTTCAATGTTAGGCAGCCGAAATTGAGTAATATAGCTCATTCAGATCATAATGAGAGACATAAGAAGATGATGTTGCTGATTGGCTAATCAGAGTGAAGACTATGACAGAATCATATTTCTGACAAATTTCTTAAACCTAATCACAAGACTGGATACTGGTTTTGCCTAAAGAGCTTGGATAAAATATTTGAGAAGAAATTTGTAGGTTAGCTGATAACAACTTGTGTTCCAGACATGTCGTTCATAGAGAAAATAGAACCTCTAGTTGGGATCTAAGGTGCAGATCTTGTGCAATCTGGTTGGCTTTACAAATGATATCTTTAAGAAAATATAATGTTGACTGACGGAACAGCAAATAATTGAACAGTTTGTTTGCTTGTTTAAAGTTAATCACGAAGCTACGCGATTGGCTATCTGCGCTTTACTCACCATGGAAATTGAAAACTGGTCTCTAGCCTTTTAAGTCCACAGACATTCCGCTGTACCATTGGGGGATGACATGAAACAGAGATCACAGCCAAATGAACTGTAAAACTACACTTATAATAAATCCATAGCAAAGCTCTCATTCGTAATGTGAAGGCTATAACTATGAAAGAGAACCTCGTGAATCAAATTATCTAAGACGAAGCAATATATATCTTTTGATACCAATAAAAATAAAGTATAAAAATGTATTTAAGTTTGTGAAGAATACAAAGCTCAAAACTAAGTAATGCCAAGTTATCATCTAACCAGTGACTGTTTTCATGAGAGAGATGACCGAAGACACTGGAAACGTAACAACAGCATTTCATTACACACGTATTTACTTCTATAAAATAACTTGTGTGTAATTTTGTTTAAAATTGCTCTTCAGTATCTGATGCCCATTTTTATAATGTATAACAGCTTCTTGCAACATAAATGTCCCACCCCCCAGTGGCTCAGCGGTATATCTGTGGACGTACAATGCTAAAAACCGGATTTCGATACCCGTAGTGGGCAGAGCACAAATAGCCCATTGTGTAGCTTTGTGCTTAATTCAGAACAACAATAACAGCAATAGAAATTGAAGTTTTAGTCTAAGGACAATATAGAGCATGGAATACCATTCTTTGAAAGTGTGGTTGAACCCTCAGTGGATTTTGATCTCCTATGAGGTATTTAGTTTTTCAAAGTCTATCAAAACTTATGTTTATTTCTGAAATTGATTTTATTCTTGTAAATCCAGTATTCTTCAAATACAATGAATATTTTACGAGTGCCAGCTCTGGTGCAATTCACAATATAATCTAGCCCTGTTACTTAAGCGAACTTTTTTGTTACTTAGGCTTCCACTTGTGCACTTCCAATACAAATATGGTAACCATATAAACTATAAAAAGCTTTGTTTTTGTCTGACACACATCTTTTCGTGCCACTCTTATTTGTGTCTCTCATATTTGAGTTGCACAACTACCATGACAACAGTTCCTGTTATTGCTGAAGTAACTTACCACTTAGTTTTCTTCAAGCACCGCTCACATATATTATCGTATATTACTAGTTTTTCGTTAACACAAAATAGAAATTAATGTTAAAGTTATTTCTACCGTTAATCACCTGGTCTAAGCTGTAACGTGACTCTTATTTTCTAGACATAATGAAAGGTAAAAAAAAAATATGTTACGAAATGAGTTACGTGATGGAAACAGGAAATTATTTCAATACATGCTATAACTGTAACTATAAACTACGTGATATAAAAATGTTGGCAGTTTAGTATTTATCGCTACCTTCGATATGATTCTAGAAAAAAATTAGTTTGAATTAATATCAATATCAACGTTACATTATTTTTTCATGTAATATAATAAATGTACCATAAGATGGCGAGAGACATGCAAGTTTCTTGACATGGTTGTTTATCATTTTTACATACTGGAAACAGTTGCACCTACGTTGCTAACAATGTAGAACTACGACAGAAACATGGATAACCTTTCACTTTGTATAGGCCAAATGATGTGTACAAGATGCATGTTCTACTTGAACGTGCAACTCTATAATGGTGTTTGCTGTCTTGCACTCCATCTTTCGCTGTCAAAGAGTAAAACGTATGAACGTATAATATTCAACTGTGAAAGCATACATACACAACGAATTTTACACGCTGTGCGAGTCTATAACATCCCTCGAGAACTTCATTCGATTTTCTCTACACACTTCATCTCTCTCTTGAATTAGGGGATGAAAGAGGAGAGTTTTCAGGCTTGATAATTGCATTTACACTCCATTCGATGATTAGAATAGAAAGCGCGCAAACCTAATTACTTTATATTCAATATAGAGTAGTGATGGATGGATCAGACAGTGCGGAAGTGTAATTGTCTTATTACGAACAACTCATTTTCCAACTTCATCAATTTTCTATAGCTTGGCTTCTGGCCACTTTCTTGAGATGTTTATTATTTATGATAGCTCAAAAGTTTCACAATCTCAGGCTTTCTAATCAAGGTCTTCAAGTCAAAATAATCTAAAAAAACTTTCACTGGAGAGAATGATTGGTTAGGTATAGGCTACACGTCTTTGTTAGAACAGAATTACTGTTACACGTTATTTTTGCTTTATTACATAAAAATTAAAACATACTACTACACATCTGTAAACATTAATGATTATATCGTGTTTGCTTCTGAAGTGTAAGGTGAAAATTCCTTAAAAGTTTTGTCGTCTAGATGAGAAGGTTACACAAAAAAATAATAAAAAACCCTACTTTTTTAATATTTCTACTCACCAGATAAAATGGAAAAAAACACATGTTTAATAGGCAGACATTAATGTCTTTTCAAACGTCATCTGTAAGTAAGTATTATATAAACCTATATTCTTTACCCATGCGATATATACCTTAAATATAGTAGTAATAAAATATATTAGCTCTTTTACACAAACACAAACAAAACAGGAACAGTGTACGCAACTTAATGCTAAATAAAACCCCTTAAAGGTAAACAGTGGAATTATTTCCATTTCCTTTTTATATGCGAATATTTTATAGACAAAGATTGAAAAATTTAACTTGTTTATTTACTACATGTGAGCAAACTGATACACACACACACACATTATATTCTCTCTGGCAACTACCGAAGTCAGTTGCAATACGCTGACGAATCAATACATTCTAATCATAGAGAGTTTTGAAGTACCTGCGGTAAAGTAGCGTCGTTCCGATGTACATCACTGTTATGTTTATTTTGTTTGTTTGTTTTGAATTCGCACAAAGCTACACGAAGGCTATCTGCGCTAACCGTCCCTAATTTAGTAGTGTAAGACTAAATGGAAGTCAGTTAGTCATCACCACCCACGGCTAAATCTTGGGTCACTCTTTTACCAACAAGTAGTAGGATTGACTGTTACATTATAATTCCTCTACGGTTCAAAGGGAGAACATATGTGGTGTGACAGGGATTCGAACCTGGAACCCTAGATTACGAGTCGAGTGACTTAATCATCTGACCATGCCGAGCCAGTCATGTTTAGCAACATGTATGATCGTTTTCTTCTAATTTTAATAACTCACTATATTTTACTGTTAATTAATAACTATTGAGTTGCTTTTCTCTTACGTTTCGAGTATTTGGCTGCTGCTGTATTCAGTAGTGAAAAGAAGTGTTTCTATGACAACAGAGGCCATGATCAGATCCTGGAGTGTCTTTCGTATTTTTAATTTAAAGAATAACGTGTTGTCAACTTTTCTAGGGTATTCTATGTTATAACTTGAATAAACTAACTGTTTGGGTGTTAATGCTATCTATTCAGATGATATTAATAATTATGTAATCTTGTTTGTAGCATTTTAATGGGAAGTACAGTGACTATTTTTACTGCGTCAGGTTGAAATGTTGAATGCTAGATTACTGAGTACATGTTATAGAGGTGAGTCCTCGACTGTGCCTTCAAGCTATTGGTAGTATATATATATTCGTCTTGAGATATAATACCATAAGGTTTATTATTGTGAAAACAGATATTCGGTTATGTGCCTTGAGAGGTCTATGGTATTAAAGCTGTTGGGGGAGTATTGAAACAGTGAATAAGTTGGTCCATGGGTCCTTTGAGGTTATGTGATATAACATTTAATCGGAGGAAAACAGTTAAGAGTTGTATAGTTTTAGAGGCATCTTTCTTTAATCACAAATTATCAATAACTAACTCGAGTACCCGTTCCATGATTAATGAAAGGCTATTTTAGGACATGAAATGTTGCTTCCCTTATATTTAATCGTAAAAACCACAAAGATGCCCATAAAAACTTCAAAACACAAAATGTGAAAACACAAATTTGCATGTATATTCCTATGAATCTAGCAAACCTTCAAGAAAAATTTTGTAAAGATCAGGCAAAAGAGGCGAAGATAAAGTACAAAACGCACACAAAACTGCGAAACGCAAAACTGAAAATTGGTACCCCTGTATTAACCTTATGAACATTTTTGATGAAGATCTATCCAAGTACTTACATGGACATACAACAGAGATCAGAAAATGCTGTTAAATTTATATATTTGTTTATGGTTTTAGTTTATATAGATATGTAAATGATATTTTCATGTCAGATTTTTTCTATTATGGGTTCTTTTTCAGACTGATAAAGGAAAACGTAAAATCAGCTTTCCAGTCTTACAGTTAGAATAAAATCAATCAAATAGACAACGTCAGTTTAACGTTCTTAGTATTATAATAAAGAAAAATAAACTTAGTTGTATCTCCATTGTCAAAGAAACTTTACCGTTTAAAGTGTTTTCTGAAAGCAATAAGGTTTTAAGAGTCGACCAAAAAGAAAAACAACTTTCCCGTTGGTAAAAAAGTTTAGTGGTAAAAATAAAACTAAAATCTTGGTTTTAATACCTGACGATGGACAGATTTGTGCTTTACAACAAACAACTTACAAAAGAAGCAACAGTTTGAGAATCATACAGGATTAATTTCTTAAGAGTATTAATACATTTTAAAGTTGTTACATTTTGCCTGCTTTCTCAGTAGCTACGTTATAATGAAACGATTTGTAATATTTACATTTAAAGTTAACTAAAAAAACTAAACATGGTTGTGATTTAGTTTTAAAGAAGAGAAAGAAGCATTGTGTTGCCTACTCGGATGGTCGGGAACTGATGTTACCTTCAACAGTACGCTTAAGATTAAAATACTTTAGTGTTTGCTGTTGTGCTAGTTGAAATTATGGAGTTTTTTTCGAAAATGTATGAGAGAACTACAGTCAAGCAGATGATAAAAGCCGTGAAGAATGTCGGAGGAAGCTGTTCTCGTCCAGCGGTGGTTAAGTCGATAAGATCGGCAAGGAGAGCCAAGAAGATCCAGACGAGAGTTCAAAGTATTGAGTTTAGAGCACGTGAATTTCAAGAGACTTATAATTATTTTAAGTTGTTATTTGATGGTAAGCACAAAGCTACGCAACGAGTTGTCTGTGCTCTGCACACCACAAGTATCGAAATTCGGTTCCTAACGTTGAAAATCCTCAGACATGCGGCTATGCCACTGGAAGTCTTAATAGCAGTTATTGAGAAAGATTTATCAGCATTTATTATTGTAATTTCATTTAGATAGGTTAGAGACCTTTTCATGGTTTGTAGACCAAAGATCCGATGTATTGATACATTTAGACCTTAAAGATTTGTTTAGATTGGGTATTTGGAGTTCTTAAGTTTAGCATGCTTACTAAATTTAATAGCGTTGGAAAAGAAAAGGATATAGCCGAGTCTTAATAACATTGTTTCAGATATTCGGAATTGTTGACTTTTTCTGTGTATATATATCCGTGTTTTGAGCATTACTAGAAAAAGAAATTCATGGAAATCAAATCCGGAGATTTTAGGGCCCATTTTTTGGGAACAAGTCTCCCAGTTCATTGTCTCCAGGGAAGATGTCATAAAGCGAAGCCCTAAAATTTGGAAAAGTTGTTAATTACTTATGGTTATAGATTTTTCGAAAGTCGTGTACGTTGGACAAGAATATTATTCTACCTTGACTTTAGGTATTCTAGTGACATTACTGGATAATTAAAATACTTGTTACGATTTGATAACTTCTAATATGAAGAGGATTGTACAAACATGTGTTATTATTAAAAATAATAATTTGAAAAAGATACCTCACAACTATAATAAACAATCTTCAATGGTTTGTTTGTAGTTCAGAACAAAGCTACACAATAGGCTATTTGTTCTCTGCCCACAGCGATTATGGAAACTCGATTTTTAGAGTTGTGAGTTCGCAGAGATACAGCTGTTTCACTGGTGTGCATCTTTAATAGACTAGTGTCAGCGTAAACGTCTAGAACAAACTAATTAAGCAGTTATCAGTTGCCCTTAACGTAATGTTTACTTAAAAGGTATTTTTCTCATTTAATCATCTTTTGACGCTCTCAAGCGAGAACAATTTTAATTTTAAAACAAACTATAAGAAAAACTGATAAACAAAGGGGGTGAAAAGAAAGATTCTATATGAGGACCCTTTTAACATATTTTTTCTTTTATTTACATCCTATTTCAAAAAAGAAAGAATTAGTTTAATTTCTATAGAGATATCTGACTTGCTAGTTGAACACCAACTACACCTGTGTACACCAGGTGTTTATAAGGTGAATAGACATTTTTTGTGGTTTAGAACTTTTAGTATTTTCAAAAATTCGGAGCTTTTGAACACAAGTGACTGCTTGATATACTATATATTAAAAGATATAATGTACCCTAAGTTTTCATTTCTTCGCTCGCCTTGCTAATTACATTATATTCTCTCCGTACTAACACAAATATGTTGTTGTCGTCTTTCACTTTTTCGCTTTACAATTTTGCAATGTTCCATTTTTAGAACTCACCAAATATTATGTTCTAATGCTAAAAGCTATGCACTTCTTTAAAAGAGGAATCTCCCCCTTCCCCACTAGTGGCTTAGCGGTATGTTTACAGGACTTATAACGCCAGACAACCGTGGTAGCCACTTCTGTAGTTTTACCAAATATTAAGTTTACACTAATGTTTACAGAACACTAATGTTTAAAATATGAATCACCTGATTTTTTTCCTCCGCCCCCCCACTAAAAACTTTAATACATTTAAAAGGAACAGTTAAATAGTTCTATTACTGTCACTTGGAAAGCTTCATAAACGGCTTTTCCTAATAGACTTTTGATTTTGATAATGGAATGTGTCAGGTAGCTACGGTTTTTTATACATCTTGTGGATAAGTGACTTTTCTCTGAGGCAATGGTATCATATTAAAGCTCAAGGCCACAAGCTGAAGAATTTTATCTTCCTCGATGTTTTTTCCCAGCTTGATACAAACTTCAAGAAAAGTACGACTAACTAATGTTTTTTACAAGCACTTCTTTAAAGTGACATGCTTGTGTTTGATTCAAGCTTTGGTTCTACTTATTTATCAACACATATTAGTTATATATTAACGTACGGAAATCGAAGTGGCTTTAGTTAGTACTTACTAATCCTCATTTAATGTTCATTAGAAACATTTCTCTTAATAGCTGGTTTAGAGAATGTTATGATTATTATTTACACTGCATAATTAAAGATTATAACTCCAAGTGCATAACTCGTTTACTTCAAAATAGATGTTTTATTTTAAACATTGCCTATTAAGTAGAACATCTGTATAAGTTTTGACAGTATTCTTTCCATCATATAAAAACCGGTGAGCTGGAAAAATTGGTCTACGACATTGATTCTCAAACTTTTCCGTCCGAAGACCACTTCAGCAGAATAATGGTCATCGCGGGTGATCTACCGATCATACCCCACCTGTTCTGTTCTCTCGCATGGCCTCGCCGTGACGTTGCACGTAAGTGACTTACATTTTGGACCAGCCCTTGAAGCACCCGGAGAACCCTTGCGGGCCACACCTTGAGAACCATTGGTATACGAGTATGTAGAAAGCATTTAACATGCTTTAAAATAATGATGAAATAAGGAAAGTCACAACAATATAATTTACAAATTAGATGTATTTCTGTTTGTTCATAACAACATGTCTAGAATTATCTTTATCCATAAATCAAATGGTAATTAATTTACGTTTAAACTCAGCTCTGAAAAACATTTAATATTAAAATAACTACCAAATTATTTAATATCTATTTTAAGTATGGATAATATTATGTCTTAAAACCTAGACTAGTTGATAGATAAATAAACGAAACAAGTGAACAATAAATAAGCATAAACACATCTAAATATTATAAGGTTCCGGTTCTGGTTATTTATATCAAACTCAAAATCTTTGAGATTCTCCTGTTTTTTAATTCTTCTTTACTCATTTCATGAACCTGTATTTTGAAATTCGTGATTCACTCGCTGCAACATCGGGAAGTCTACGGACTTACAATGCTAAAATCAGGAGTTCGATTCCTTTCGGTGGACTCAGCAGATAGCCCAATGTGGCTTTGCTATAAGAAAAACACATCCATACAGAAATTCGTGAGTAAAAAATAAATCAATCTATGTACATGTAAAGCAATCTAGTGTTTTCCACGCATCTAACTCTTTCTGTGTGATGTGTAACCTTGTACTATTTCTCATTTAACTACGGACAAAAAAACTTAATGTTTCAAGAAATCAGCATAAAATCTCTACAAGACGATATGTGTTATGCTCTCTTAATATAACTTATACCTTATCATTGCTTCAGATTAAAACTGAAATGATAAACACACAGAGAAATATACGTATATGTATATACAATCATTAGTAGGTAATTTAGAATAAGCAACCAATCTGAACTTTATTATTACATATTTTATTAATTAGGCGCCTGAAAAACTAATTGAAATTAAGTTAGGGTATTAAATTCAATCAATTAAATACCTCCCTCCAGTGACACAGTGGTAAGTCTGCGGACTAACAACACTAAAAATCGGATTTCGATACCCGTGATGGGTAGAGCACAGATAGCTTATTGTGCTTAATTCCAAACAACAACGATTAAATACGTTAGAGCTTAACCACATCTAGATTTTAGATTGGTGATTTGAGACCACATAACAATATTGTAAATTATATATATCTGGAGAAGAATCGAATATATCTTTCAAGGTCACAAATGAAGTAGCTTACTATCTATCTCTGGTTTAGGCTATAAGACGCTGGAGGACTACATACTGCATCTCTACCTTCCTTCTTGGTCGTTATTAAATGCTTGATTTGTCCAGCGATGCTTAAACCATTCTCCAATACTGTATAATCTGGTAGCAAGGAAAAACCTGATTTTTACAAGAAGACACTTCATAAACCGTAGGTTAATGCACTCGTGAGTAGCCATTGTCAGGCGCTTTGTTTGTTTTTAAAGACAACTGTTTTACATTTTATCTTTCGTTTTAAATACATAGCTCGCACTAACTGTTCCAAAATTTCGGATAAAATACACAACGCTAAGTTTAGACTTACATCAAAACTCCTTTTTAAAATAGAACAATCTATATCTAGCTTCCGGTTTGTCCAGCAGTAGGTGACCTAGTTTTCTATATTTGCTGATGAGAGGTATTTAGGTTTGTATTCATCATGTGTGATAAAGTTTTCAAGTGTGCTATGTGTGGCATATTTGTTCACGTTTATTTCTAACAGTTTACTGATCAACTAAAAAGCTCGTCTGACAACATAGGAATGTTTTCTTAATCGTCTAAAAATGTCGCGTCTGTGGTTCTGAGATTTCTTTTTGGTTTAGTGATTTTTTTTGATTATCTGAAGTTCATTTGTATATGATTTAATTGTACTAAACCAAGGAGTACAGACATGCTATACAACTAAGCAAATATTGGTTTGCATTTTTTTGCTACGCCTTTGGTGTTGCCAGTTAGCTGTGGCACGTAATTTGCTGTTTGTATTATTGTACTTGTCATTTTAATTTTGTGTTTATCCCAATTTATTTTGGAATTATAGGCTAGACTCAGAAATTTGTTTTATGTGGCTACAAGGAAAAGGGTTCCAGTGAGGAATAATTTTTGGAGCTGCCTACTTGTTTGAATTTTTTTTTTTTTATATAATATGACTTGTATTTTTGGAACACTTATTTATTCCTGCGTCTCAAGTGTCTTGAAAGTTTCTCCAAAGTGGACGCTATTAATCACTTTCAGGTCTAAAAACAGGTTTTTCACTTTTGAAACTAGCCGTGTACAGCAACAATAATGGTACCACATGTATTTTAGCCGAAGACTAATTTCTGTGTGAGTTATTCTCGTGACATTTAGTTATTTATGGTATTGCACAGATTTGTTTTAATAAATATATATATAAGCTGTTGCTAACTGTTAATATATACTATTGTTCATGTATATATTTCACTTGTTTTAATTCATATTAACAAGGGACTACTTCTATACAAAGGCATTGGATTTTATCGATTTCTTTACTTGAAAAATAAATAAATAAAAATGCGCGGGAAGATATGTTTCAGTATAAAGTTTTTATATCTTAAGCCTATGATTTTTCAAGCAGAACAATTCAGGAAGCTACTTGGGATAGTTTCAGTTATTTATAATTCATACGACATAAAACCGAAAAACAAGAACAACAAAAAACAAATTCATGGATCTGTGATAAGCTTGAGAGCCTTTAACTAAGAAAGATCCAATTATATTCAAGAGAAATTATTTGTATTAGTAAGTCTCTAAAAACAAAGAACGTATGTAAGGTTTAATGATTAACAGAAACAAAAGTTGTTCTTTATAAAGAGAACTAAGCATATAAGGTACATAAGACATCAGAATTAATTACAGAAATGCTTATCGTGTCACATAATCCTGTGAAGTTTGATTTTTATGAAGAATCAAATATTTAAATCGAATGAGTTGACTAACATTGGTCATACTTATGACTGGCAATTGCTTCATTTACATCGCCTGTTCTTAATCTCGCATTTCCTTGTGGGGCTTGCTACTTTGTTTAAATAATAGTCATAACCTCATATTAGTTTAGCGATGAATCTGGAGGTTTAGAATGCTAAAAAAGGGTTTTGAGATCCGTGATGAGCACAGCACAGATATTTCATTGTGTAGCTTTGTGTTTAACAACAAACAAAATATCATAGCTATTACACAGTTCTTAGTATTTAGTTCTAAAGAAAACATTCAATTCTAACTTCACTTCCTTCTTTACTGGATGTTACTTCCGGAAAAATTAAATTGTTAAACTATTAATGGATAAGATTATCTGCCCCCCACTGACGCAGTGATATGTTTGCAGACTTATATCTCTAAAAACCGCGTTTCTATATCAGTGGTGGGCAGAGCATAGATAGCCTTTTAGGCAGCTTTGTGCTTAATAACAAACAAACAAATATAACTGAGAATTCAACCGTTTTCCTATGGTTTAATGTGTAACACATCAGAAGAAAGTGAAGGCCACTGCTTAACAAAAACAAAGCAAAAGTCACCAACAACTAAAAGCACAGAGGTCAGTAAAAATTGGATTATTCAAAGGATATAAACACCACTTTAGACAAATAGCAGTTTATTGGGGTATATAAACAAAATTTTGAATCTTGATTGATGGTTATGTAAGGTGTTGTTAAATTACATTAATGACAAAGTTCCTCACTGTAACTGAAAGCCCGATGTTTTACACGATATAAAACTTTGTATAAGAGATTTGTACAGCTTCTGAAAGCTGTTGTTGCACATATAATACAAAATTAGTTATATATTCGTTTTTTTACTGACGACTCTAGAATGTATTAAACCAAAGCCTTACAAACACTTATATACTTAGAACCACAAGTAATAATGTATTACAAGAATAATTAGATATTCTTTGTTTACTAATAAATCAAAACTATATTTAACCAGAACCTTACAAACACTTATATACTTAGAATCACAAACAATAATGATAAATTAATGGTAATAAGATTCTATTCTTTATTGGAAATCCTTTTCAATCACTTTCCGCTGCCGTAAACTGACTTCAGCTTTGAGTAGACAGACCGGTTTCTTTCAGTACTCACTTCAAAGAAGATTAGCTTTCATGAAGATGAGTAGTCAACTGCAAAAACAAATTAGTAGTGACATCACAACGTTCGTATGTATTTCTAGTCTTTAGCCTACATGGTTCGTTCGGTTGTGTTATCATAGTTTTGCATCAGATTTCTACACGTGGAGACAAAAGGGAGGGACCACACTTCCTCACGTACACACCAAACCAAGGATCATGATTGATAGCAGTGAATGAGGAATTAGGCCTAAGCACGCCCACAGCAGCTATCTGCTACACATGTAGACTTGCAGCTGACTTTAATATTATATCACCTACAGAAAGTCATTAACACAAGCTGATGAAAGACAACAAACTATATAGCAGAAAAACATCTGACTTCTTAATGAGAAAAAGATTTCTGTAAAAATATAAATTCGTGTCTTTTCAGAAATTACCATTTTATTGATATAACTTATTTCAGAATGCTAATTCTTGACTATTATATAAGCTATAATGATTTAATATGGAAATAAAAATATTTTTACTGAATTTAATTCTTTTACACTTCCATCTTTGAAGCCTTTATTATGCCAGTGACTAGTTATGGGTTCTTATATTTTAAAATAATTTGTTTTTTATGTTTTGTTTTGAATTTAGAGCAAAGATACATAAGGGCCACTGTCCTAGTTGTCCCAAAGTTAATTAGCAGCGAAAGACTAGAAGAAGGGCAACTAATCATAACCGCCCACCTCCACTTCTTGGGCTACTCTTTTACGAACAAATAGTGGAATTGACGTGAAACATTATAACGTTTCAACGGTTGAAAAGGCAAGCATGTTTGCCGTCCACACCACCCGGCCTCGCCACAGCTTTGGGATGAATAAATTTTACTCTATATTATGTCAAATATACATAGTTTTGTTATTTAACATTCTAATCATTATAAATATCTCATTTTAACCAGTTGGAAACCTCGACAATCTAATTGAAATAATATCACACACATTCATCAGAATTCAAAAGGACTTCAACAGTTTACCAAGTTCAAAGTAATAAATTAATGCTCAAGCTATTGAATCTATAATATTTTTAATTAAAATGTAAAAAAAAAACTATTCCTGAGAAAATGCACGTGTGCTCAAGCAACTAGCTTTATTAAGTGACCGATAGAGAGAAATGAAAACTATAGGCTGATGCTACTGTGTGTATGTCTTGCTTGAATGGTCATTGTCAGAACAATCACATGTTTACGACTTCTAGATGGCCAATTTAATAATAAATACCTACTTCATTTAACTTTTAAAAACTAGGTCATAAGATCAAAGTCAAAGAGAGAAAAATGATTAGATTTTTTAAAAATCAGTTCTGGTTTACGAAGTTCCAATGTGATTCATTACGAAATAACAACCCCCTCTAGTGACGCAGCGGTATTTCTGCGGACTTACAAAGCTAGAAACCGAGTTACGATACCTGTGGTGGGTATAAAAGCTTTGTGCTTAATTACAAATAAACAATTCAACTAAATATTATTTTAATGTCGAGGCACTAAATTTTAACTTAGTGTTAAAACTTTGGAAGAGTAATTTCTTTAATTAGAATTACAGCCCCAAAATATCGTTAGCAGCGATTTTCCCAGGTTGATGAAAAAAAAAATCCGATCTTTATAACTTAGAACACAACAAAGGTGCATTTAACTACCTACGCTCATTAACTTGGTGACTGTTAGTTTTGACCTAAATAGGTAACTTGTTTTGATCAGAAGTTAATATTGATTATGACACATTAAAATGATGCTGAGACACTTCTCCTATAATCTCTTTCATTACCAAATTGACGGATTTATGTAAAGACACTTCTACAATCTCTTTCATCCCAAAATGACACATTTACACTGATACACTTATCTCATAATCTCTTTCATTACAAAACAAACTTTTATGTTGAGACACTTCTCTTATAATCTCTTTCATTACAAAATGACACATTTACCTTGAGACACTTTTCTTATATCTCAATCATTACAAATAATACGGATAAAAAAAAGGTTAGAGCTGAGATTCTGCGTTCATAATTCATTGATTATAAAATAACAATTTAGTGATTATACTCTGGACCTGAAATCTTTCTTATTATAAGATAACAAATCCGCTCAGAAGTTTCGGACAAAAAAGTATTTTACTTCAAAATAACACGTTAGTGGTGAGTTATTAGGATGTTAATAGTTTCCGTCTGCTGTTCCAGAAAAACGATTATTATACACATCAGTGGCGGGGGGGGGGGTTTAGATGGTGGTTGGTATTTCATAACGCATTTTCAAAAGCGTGACACAATGTTTTTAAACAATAATAAAAAGGTGGTTGTCTAGCCACTGCATATTGTCAGATGTTTTGTCTGTAGTAATCCTATACTTACATTCAGTTTGGAATCAGAATTGCGCACACAATAGACAGGTTTGTTATTTAAACAAATAAAGGCTGCAAGGTCATTAATATTCAAGAGAGAAGATATTGTTTTACCATATTCATATATACCTGTCAGTAACGAAGAGGAACCGATTGAATTTATTGGCATGTAAATCATTCCTGTCTTCCTCAGCTTGTGTGTTTATTTGACAAGGAACGCCCTTTAATATTAACACTGATCGCTAAGAGCGCGTACTATCGCTTTCTTGCTGTGTGTTATCTATCTACACTGTCGACATCTTACAAACATTGGTGGCCAGGATGTTTGTAAACTAACTTTAATAACTGACCGATAGAGAGAACTGATAACTTCTATAACCTGATGCTACTGTGTGTGTGTGTCCGCTTGAATGGTCGTTGTCAGAACAATCATATCTTTACGACCCCTATATTCCTACTTTGTTTGACTTTTAGAAACTAAACTATATGATCAAAATCAAAGACAGAAAAGTTGTCAAAGATTAGATTTGGGGAAATCTGTTTATTTCACGGGCTATATTTTAATAATTTAGACACAGATAGGGTGAGAGAAAGAATGGTAAAAGAGAAAAAGAGGAGTTTGCTTATTAATCTTGAAAGTTGACTTAATCCAAAAGATAATATCATTCATATCGAAGGTGTTCTTAAGTTCAATATAATAAATAGTATATACGTGATGAAAAGTGTGTGAGAAGGAACATTTTTCTACTTATCTTACATATTCATTTCCGTACATCACTTTAAACATGTCTTTATTAGTCCAGCACTAGGACACTTTTATCACTATAAACGTTTTTATATCTGTCCAGTACCAGAACATTTTTGCCACTATAAACATATTCATGTCTGTTCAGCACTAGGACACTTCTATAGCTGTGAACACATTTCTATATGTCCAACACTACACTGTCTTTATGAATATAAGCAGCTTTACATTGTCCAGCATAATGTCACTTTTATTTCTATTTTATATTTTTTCTCACTGTCTTCGGAGGATATTCTTATAATTTGTTTAGATTAGCATAACATGTTTTCTGAAGCTTATGATTTTGTTTTCTTGCCAAATTATTGATAGATTATAGAGAAGCATGAAAATATTCTACAAAATAAAGGCTTTATGTTAAGCCTTTTCAAAAGTTATTTCACGAGTATTAGCTCAACACTTAAAAGCTCTGACGATTGCAATAGTATTATTTCCAAAGAATCTGAACCATAAAGGGTTCAAACTTCAATATTTAATGTTTAATTAAATAAAATCCTGAAAGTAGTGCCATTTTAATACAAGAATTGCTTAAGGACTTTTACATAAGTATTTTCTGTTAATCAAAATGAACTATTGACAGAAGTTCCTTTTTATTACTTCCGAATTTTACTGTAAAAATTAGTTCGATATCCAACCGATACTATTTGAAACATTAAACCTAGTTTAGTTTGGTTTGTTTTGAATTTCGCGCAAAGCTGCAAGAGGACTATCTGCGCTAGCCGTCCCTTATTTAGCAGTGTAAGACTAGAGGGAAAGCAGGTAGTTATCACCTCCCACCGCCATCTCTTGGGATACTCTTTTACCAATGAATAGTGGGATCGACCATCATAATATAACGCCCCCACGGTATGTTTGGTGTGACGGGGATTCCAACCTGTGACTCTCTGATTACGAGTCAAGTGCTTTAACCACCTGGCCATAGGGGAAAAGATGTAGAAAAACGGGAGAAACAATTGTATTAAAAAGTAATAATATAGAAGTGGAACATTTTGCATTTATAACAGTAATAGTTTTACAGTTTTAGATACTACAGCGACATCTGTTTAGGTATGTTTCAACTGGCTAGCAAGTTGGCTGAAGTTCTTATATGCATGAAGTTTTAATAAATTATGACCTTATCTGAAGATGATCGCCGATATGCTTTTCGCCCCTGACGCCCTTTAGTTCTGAGAGAAAGTGGTCTCAATAGGCCTGGCTGCCTGTATGCGGTTGTTAACTACTAAGAACGATTAAAAGGCGAACGGTAAAGGGTGAGGGCCTCGGGTGGAAAGTCTCACTGGCACTCCTAATTTATGACTGCAAGCTGTCATAATTACAAGTTATTTAGCAGATTACAACCTAGATTTTATTCAATTACTTCGAGTTTACCGGCGATATCGCTATGCAGGAATGTTTGTGGCAAGATGACATTAGAGATACATGTATATAAAATACCTTGTACTAGTCATTTATTGCTATTTCAACATGGCTAGTTCGGCAAGGCCAAAAGCCACTTATTATGCATGCGTCTGATTAGCGCCTCTGGATTATTGGCCCAAAGATCTCATCAGCGACTCCGACACCGAACAACACAACTGAGGCGGTTTGGATGCCAGAAAACTGCGAGAAACTTAATGGGCCACCTAGAGTGCCTAACACCTCGCACAGACAGCGGCTTGTAACTTCTGTAGATATATGGTCTGAAAACGCGGCGAAATTGTGTGCGCTTTTGAGCAAACACGGTGCACAGCGGAAATTCAAACGAAACAAAAATTAAAAACAGATTGAATATGCATAGATATGTGCGTTCATAGAAATATGTTTTATTTTCTTAACCGAGTGTATACGTTATTCCAAGTTCAAACTTTTGTCAAATTCCTTAGTGTGAAAAAAGGGGGTACACCTGGATACCTAGGTCAGAGACTTTCAATAGTTTTCTGGTTGTATAATAGGAAACTTATTTTATTGTTAAGCTACCAAGGAATTAATTAATCGTCTCGGGACTTAAATAGCTCGTACCGACTATTTTTCTGTAATATCTCATTTATGTTAATTTATGAAAATAATTCAGGAGTAATGTATTCAATTTAGCAGCTACACTCGTCAGCGTAATTTGTCAGGCTTGGAAATAAAACCATGGTTGTTGTAAACTCAGTCTGATGTGCCGAAGAAAAATTCACTTGGTAATACATACAAAAAAAAAAAGAGAAAGATTTTAGAATAGGCTTAACACCTCTATCTGTATCAGTCTCAGTTTGTAACTAAAATGGTATTATGTGAAACTAAGATAAGATACAGTTAAATAGTCACAGAACATTAGTGTTATTCGTTATAGTTTTCTTATTTCTTCCTTAAATCCATCAAAATACCGCGGAATAAATAACAGATATGCTTTAACGCATACACACACAAACATATATACATATATTGATAACAAATTAAGAAACTACATATACGAGCCCTTTCTAAATGTAGATTTTTCTACATTAGGGTCAAACTAAGACATTATGAAATCAATGTGTGATTTTTAGCCTTACTTATGTTATTTTGACATCATATTTTTCAATAAGCAGACTATTATTTGCATTTTCTTTTAAAACATAAAATTTTAAGTTTTTGTGGTTACAATTAACTTGTAGATTATTCATTGTTTCACGTACGAATGTATTTTGTTCCTATTGCTGTAGTTGTATACTGTTGGGTACGTTATAATGAAACAACTGTGGCGCCTCACCACGCCATTACAGTCCATGTCGCCACGACCATCATGTTCTGTCTGACGACTGAGCATTTCAAAAATAGCAATAAAATATCATATACATTGTAAAAGTCTCATAGGCCTGGTATGGCTGGGGCACTAAACTCGCAATTTGAGGGGCACAAGTTCGAATCCCTTCACCAAACATTTTTGCCTTTCCATCCTTGAGGGGAGGACAGTATAATGTAACGGTGAATTCCCCAAATTGTCGGTAAAAAACAGCTCAAGAGTTGGCGGTGGATGGTGTTGATTAGCTGATTTCCCTTTAGTCTATCACTTTAAAATTAGGCATGGCTAACACATAAAGCCCTCTAATAGCTTTGAGTGAAATTCAACAGTACAACCAAACAAGCAAAAGGCTCCGTGTAAGGCACACATTTTCAAAGCACAGCCCTCTTTTGCACGTTTTTTTTTCTTCAAAATTCATATAGTTTACGAGGACAACGATTTTCAACTGCACTTTTCAACAATATAAACAAATCCATAGGCAACTTGAATAGTATGCCTACGAAAGGAATAGCATGAATACTCATTCATTCCGCCCGGTGCTTGAAGTATGACATGGTTAAAATAATATGTCATGGAAGTAGTTTGTGTACAAGTGACTTACTTGACCGACTTCCTTCTTCATTATAATGTATAGTGTTGTCTGGGATACGTGGAACGGTTTTAACCTTTGTTCATGGATCTATGTCCAACTTTATTCACCGCTTATTAGATAAGACTTGTTTGAGGTTTTTTTTTTTTTGGGGGGGGGCAGTGTTCATGGTACCCCAGGTTGATCTGTATAGCCTTACTTACTAATGTCATTACGTAGTAAAACTATCCCCATCTTGGAAATTATAAATCTCCGATCCGAATAAGGTCCGGCATGGCCAGGTAGTTAAGGCACTCGACTCGTAATCCGAGGGTCACGGGTTCGAATTTCCGTCACACCAAACATGCTTGCCCTTTCAGCCGTGGGGGCGTTATAGTGTTACGGTCAATCCCACTATTCGTTTTTAAAAGAGTAGCCCAAGAATTGGCGGTGGGTGGTGGTGACTAGCTGCCTTCCCTATAGTCTTACACTACTAAATTAGGGACGGCTAGAGCAGATAGCTCCCGAATAGCTTTGCGCGAAATTCAAAAACAAACAATTCCGCTACGAAGACATCTTTATAAACTGCGTACATGAATATCTTAGTTTGGGAAGGGTTTGTTACATACCTTTTCCCAAAGCGAATAATTATCGATGGTGTCATTCCACTTACGTCGAAAACGTAAAATGACGTCAAAACGTTTTATTTTTTACGTAGTTTAACTATAATTGCATGTCACATGTAATTGTCATGGAAATTGTTGATATACATATTCAAACTCCTTTTAATATAACGTACTTCACGCAGTTGCTCTTGAGCACAAATCTGCACAATGAGCCATCTGTGCTTTGCTTATAACGAAACTAGAATTTTTAGTAACGTTAGTTTGCAGGCTTACAATGCTGTTGTTTTTTTCTGTTAATTGTCGTTTTTCTTTTCATTGCTAGTTAGGTTTACTTAGTTTGAAGGTTTTATAACAGATGTGTATTAAAGATGACTTTATATGTTTGGTTAGAAATACGTGTATATCTAAATTTAATCGATTTAACATTTAATATACATATAACAATAATGCAAAATTCAGTACATATTTTATCATAGATATACGAGTTTTGATGCAAGTAGTTAACACCAAATCTGTTTTATTGCTACATTTTTACCAGATTTAAGTATCTTTTAATAAAGAGTGAAACCTAAAAGTTTCAATCAATTTAGTCCAGCCTGCATTTCGAGTTTAACTGGTTTCGTTTGTTTGTTTTTAGAATTTCGCCCAAAGCTACTCGAGGGCTATCTGTGCTAGCCATCCCTAATTTAGCAGGGTTTAGACTAGAGGGAAGGCAGCTAGTCATCACCACCCACCGCTAACTCTTGGGCTACTCTTTTACCTATGAATAGTGGGAGTGACCGTCACATTATGCGCCCCCACGGCTGGGAGGGCGAGCATATTTGGCGCGACTCAGACGCGAATCCGCGACCCTCAGATTACAAAGCGCACGTCTTAACGCGCTAAGCCATACTAGGCCCCTTTTTCAAGAGAGGTTTGGACAGAGGAAATTACCAAAAAGTTATATAATTAATTCAGCTCTTGTTGTGATATACAAACGGAATGTTTGATTTCGCGCATAGTTCACGAGGTCCATCTGCACTAGCAGTTTAAGACTAGAGGGAAAGCAACTAGTTATCATCACCCACCGTCAACTCTGGGGCTACTATTTTACCAACGAATAGTAGGATTGCAGTCACATTATAAAGCCTTTACGGCCGAGAGGAAAAGTCTGTTTGGTGTGACGGGGACTCAAGCCCACGACCCTCAGCTTTCCAGTGAAAGCCCTAACCACTTCGCCTTGCAGAGCCTACCAATAGATGAAAATTCATTGAAGCGACGAAGTTACTGGATGCAATTTTCGAGGCTGTTCCCTCAAATGTTACAATATTTATTTAAATAACAAAGGCCTGCGAATTTAAACTTAATAAAAAAGTATTTTGATTTTAATCACGGATTTTTTTTATAATTCAGCTACACAGATTTTGAAAATGAATTTTTTACTATAACAGAGGGTTTTTTTTTTAAATCGAGGAAGTAGCAAAATACATACTTTTATCATTAATTTTGGGTTCTAGAACGATCGATAAGAATCTCACGTCGCAATTAGTCTATAATGATTGTCAGTGGTTGTCAAGATTTTAAGCATAACAAAATGTGATCCGATTTAAATAAAAATTATTCATTTATGTAAAAGTACGTAAGACGTTTTGTGAAAATTTGTTCGCGGTAGAGATAAATGGTTATCATTTTCAGACTCAGTGTACTCGGACTATTGTAAAACATGTAAAAAGTTCAAGACAATGAAACATTCCTCAAAAGTATAATGTTGACACCTGGAGTGTCCAATTACTCTAACATTCTTCACAATTATAATGTTGACACCGAGAGTTTCCAACTGCTCTAACTTTCCTCAGAACTTTGTTGTTAAGTTTCTTACTTGAGAATACAGTTGCATTTGATCCCTATTATTTTTACGATTGATTGTAGAGAGGTAATAAGTAAGTTACTTTATGACCAATCTATGTAACTTTAAAAAACAGGTAACTCAGACTAAAACTAATGCAGGATAAAAATTTAAACGGTAATAACTCACAGTTTATTAGAAAATACATCAATACACCCGTGATCAAGTGTAATACATGGCAATAAAACAGCAATATTTCAGCTTCTCCTCGTTTAGAATCAACAGGATCCATTAATTACTACCATTACGGTCCTTATTAGTGCTACAGACTAGACATGTTTATTAAAATGTGTAAAATGCGTGTGTTTATTTAGTAGAATTTTTTATTATTAATTCAGAATATTTTCTGTCAATCAAAACTTTTGTAAATTCAATTGTGCTAAGTTTATACACGTACAAAATATCAGCAATGTTTAGAAAAATAAAGTTAGTATGAAATAATAAACTCACCCCAATCCATCATTCACCAGCTCTATCTATTATACTTTTATTAATTATTGTCATATTTGATATTTGGTATTGTTAACATGAGCTAAAAGGTCAGGTCAGTGACTTTGGCAATTTCTAACTTCAATCTCTGAGCAGAAGGAGGAAAACCACAAGTTATCCTCACCGCTTACATGGCTCCTTCTTTCACTGAATAGTGAGGCGTATTATCTCACTTTTAACATCTTCACACACCAGAAAGTGCGGAGCGTGTTTAATAGCGCATTACGGATGGAACGCTAACCACTAGGCCACTTTCTGTCTATTTAAGAAAGAAATGTACATTTTTAGTTACTTGGCTGTTATATTTCCAATAAAGTTCCTTTTAGGGCCATCAGAAGGCGCTATGATTAGATTTAAGTGTGTTCAGTGTTTACATAACAATTGTTGTCAGGAGAGGTAAAGTCACTGGATCTTTAAACAAAAATCCATAAAATTGTGTGACGTCATAAAGTAAATTGTTCAAATGTTGGACTGATGATGACCAGACGAGTAGTCGAAAAGTTGACATAAAATTAAAATATGTGTCTTTGGATTTTTATGGTCACAGTTTATGTATAGGTCAGTTCGCCTCTAATATACTCTCCAGCGCGGATTTAAATATTACAGGTATTAAAACCGATAAACCATTAGACTTGTCAATGAGTCACCAGGAAGCGTTTGTATAGAACAATAAAGAAATAGAAATTTGATATGTTAAATGTCGACATGGCATTCGGAATGTGCCAGAGTATATCGTTCTTAAAACACACGTTACAAAAAAACAGGTTACATATACATAGTTCTTCCCCAGTGATAGAGCGGATTTACATTGTAGAATCTGTGTTTTGATAACCGTGGTTGGCAGAGAACATATAACTATTTGTGTAGCTTTGTGGTTAATAACAAACCTACATAATAAATAACGATTCTTCATTCTTTTTTAGGCATAAAACATCTGAATAATTCTCTTTATGAGAAGCCAGTGTTTTTCCTTTCATTATTCTTGATATATTTGTATATTATTTATGAATATTCACGACTGTAATACAAATGTGATTATGAATATAATCAGGATAAGTGTTTTTATATTTCATCTAAAACTTAGGAGCAAACAATTGTTGTTTGTGTATTTCGTAAATAACGACATAAGTACGATACTTCATTAGTAATTATTGTAATAATATTCAAATTATTTTCGACATTATAACTAACAATATCAATTAACTCCAGCGACTAATGAAGTATCGTACTTATGTCGTTATTTACGAAATACACAAACAATTATTAGTGCCCCCCAGTGGCACAGTGGTATGCCTGCGGACTTATACACTAAAAACCGGGTTTCGATACCCGTGGTGGGCAGAGCACAGATAGCCCATTGTGCAGCTTTTTGCTTAATTCTAAACAAACAAATAGCCCCCAGTGGCTCAGCGGTATGTCTGCGGACTTACACGCTAGAATCCGGGTTTCGATACCCGTGGTGGGCAGAGCACAGATAGCCCATTGTGTAGCCTTGTGCTTAATTCAAAACAACAACAATTGTTTGAATTCAAGTTACCCTATGTGGCACTATCTAGATTTATAACACTCATCATGAGCTTAAGTACATTTATTTTCTTTAACTTTATTCTATAAATGTATTTAATGCTTATTTTATCTCGGTAGAATTAATTTATCTTTCTCATAAAACTTATTTTATCCGTTTGGCCATTTTTAATTTCAAATTTCAACTGGGTAAAAATGATGATTTCAGAGATTTCAGCTTATTAAATACACCTAAACATCTTATTAAATACACCTAGAGTGTTTTTGATCCTAAGATAAGACAATGAGAAATGTTTCAATACCTGTAGAGCAATATGAAATGCATTAAGGGTGTTTATTTTAGGTAAGAGCAATCTAATAATCAGTAAGGATTACCTCATTCTACTTTATCTCTTAATGACCGGGCGAGGCCTATGGTTATTGACCTTAAACTACGAATCCGAGCATTTTTGGTTCGGAATTCGTAGTCACAAAAACGCAATTCTCACTTTGGAGTTTTATATGCACTTTTAGCACTTTTCAGACAGCAAGCGTTATCCAAGCGTTAGAAATTGGTGCTGCTATTTACATGTCTTCTTTTTAACCTGTCAGCGTAAAAATAGTTGTTGAAAAGTTTTGCCTAATCTGAAATAAACAATTAATATATCATTATCGATATGTTTTATATTCTCACAATTATTTGTTCATTTACTGGTTGTTCAGTTTGTATTTGCCATATTTCTCTAATATTGAATTACTGATCGTAGTGAAAGTAGCCAGTCAGTAGCACCATACCACCCACTATTCCTGCAAAGGGATTGACTGTGTTAAAGATACAGGGAATATCTTATGATATCGCACGGATTCAAACCCTGTTCACCAACTCAACGTGCTCCCCATTGGCACAGTGGTATATCTGTGGAACTCACACCACTAGAAACTGGATTTCGATACTCGTGGTGAGCAGAGCACAGATAGCCCACTGTGTAGCTTTGTGTTTAATAAGTAACAAACAAACAAACAAACCAAAAACAACTCAAGATCCAACTCACGCCTCAGGTTTTCTAAGCTTATATAACATTATATTGAGACAGATGTAATTACTTTTCCATAGCATATTATCATTATAACGATAATTGCTACTAGGTAAACATAATAAATATCTAACTTATTTTAAACAAGTTAATAGTTCAATATTTTTTACATTAAGGGGAGCTGGGATCTCCCTCTTGCTGTAAAATGGCAGTCAAAGGTTATTAAGCAGGTCGTGGCCAAGTCATTAGCGTGTTTGGCTTCGGATCGAAGGGTCCCAGATTCGAGACGTGATGCTGTCAAACGATCTTTGTACGTTAAGATGCCTCTTATTTTCAACTTCTACTTAGATATATATAAACAATTTATTGTGTTATTAAATGGAATAAAATACAACATATGTGTGTGTATGTTAAAGTGTGAATGAAAGAAAGAATACAAATCAATAGGATATACATTACAATAAAACTACTGAAGTTTCAGCTGTTATAAAAGAGAACAAGAGTAATTAGAGTTTCGGTGTCAAACGTTTTGAAAAAGAGGAAAATAATAACTCATTATTCATATACTTTGCTATTGTTAAATCAAATTGATTTCATGATTTTGTTTTCGTGATAATTACAGTCCTTCTTCATCTCTTAAGAAAATTTCAATCAACTCGTTTAAAATGAAATATATATTTTTTGTTGTTTTTAGTTAAAAGTATCAGGAAAAATAACTTTTCTTTTGAAACCTGCTACTGGATGGCAACACATTCAAGTACACGTTTCAATTTGAACTTTTGTGCCTGTAAAGTACCGCCATCTACTAGGGAACTATGATCTTAAAATGCCATACTGCAAAAATATATACCTGTTGCAGTGTTTTTTGTTGTTTTTTTCTAGTCACAGATAAAAATCTGTATCTGTTTTGATTTATATATGTATATATATATATTTAGTAAATACTTAACAGGCCAAATAATACAAATCTTAGCTTGTATCATTAGTGCCTCACTACTTTCTAGTATAGTGATGTAACCAATATTAAGGGAGTATTAACGTCTTCAGAAGAGTTACTTGACCACATTCAGACAGTTTCTCACTCCAAAAACGAATTTACTGTTTATAAATTCTTTGGGTCGTGCATGCTCTACTAATTAGTATTTCTTGCCTATGAATTCGATGTTTCGTATCCTTTCCTACCAAAAAGCACTTCACAGGTGCACTGAAAGAGAATTGTCGTAAAATCCATATTGAAACAGACTAGAATTGGCGATAGATACTGTTTTCCTTTCGTTTAGCGTTATGCATTATGCAAAAAGTCTAATGAAAACAAAGAGAAAATTAAATTTTACTGATTTTTATAGTAATTCCATGTTGTCATTTTTATTAGAATATTAACCAGTTTAATTATTACTTGAACGTTTATGTACATTGCACATTTTTAATTAGAAAAAATTAGAATGTGTCATAAATAGTTAAGATCCTTTATAATCAATCTCTGTCCTTTTTCTGCGAAACTGTGGCTTTGTACAATACAAAATATTGTGATGGATTTCGTTTGTTTTCAATTTCGAGCAAAGCTACACGAGAACTATTTGCGCTCGCCGTCTCTAATTTAGCAATGTAAGACTAGAGGAAAGGCAGCTAGTCATCACAACCCACCGCCAACTTTTGGGCGACTCTTTTACCAACAAATAGTGGGCTTGACCGTCACATTATAGCCCTCGTGTAGCTTTGCGCAAAATTCAAAACAAAGAAATAATCAAAATTAAAATACCAACAAATAAACAAGAACGAACAGAATAACACAAGAAGTTTAACAATATTATAAAAGTTATTTAGAGCTTATTTTATTGTAGTGAAGCTGTTTATTATTTAAAGTTGGGAGATGATTTATAATAGATAAACGTTTTTAATTAAAAGTTTAATATTGTATGATCCAAATTCGTAATAAAGATGTTGCCGTTTCTACTATGGTGTTGTTGGATATTAATACTTTGGAAATGTTTTTACTCTGTTATTATTGGATATTAGAACATAAGAATTGTTTATAATTGATAGACAAATTTTAAATAGTTACAAATACAGACCGGGCATGGCCAGATGGGTTAAGGCGTTCGACTCGTCATCTGAGGGTTGCGAGTTCGAATCCCTGTCGCACCAAAACATGCTCGCCCTTTCAGCTGTGAGGGCGTTATAATGTGACGGTCAATCCCACTATTTGTTGGCAAAAGAGTAGCCCAAGAGTTGGCGGTGGGTGGTTATGACTAGCTGCCTTTCCTCTAGTCTTACATTGCTAAATTAGGGGATGTCTAGCGCAGATAGCCTTCGAGTAGATTTGCGCGAAATTCAAACAAACAAGTTACAAATACTTTTCATATGGGCTCAAACTAAAAGAATAGAAAATTAAACATTTTTTTAACACAAGCGACTTGTCTCTATTTATCGGCCCCCCAATAGTACAGCGGTATGTCTCCGGATTTACAACTCTAAAATCAGGGGTTCGATTACTAGCGGTGGGCTGAGCAGATAGCCATTTGTGGCTTTGCTATAAGAAAACACACATACACACACACGCACGCTTTATTTATTGAAGAAATCCAAGGTAACATGTATCATATAATTACAACAATTTCTGTTTATAAAGTGTTTATTTTATTGACGAAATGCATTAATACCATCTATGAAGAAAGACTCTGTCATCATCTTCAACATTATCATAAATACCTTAAATGTTGTTAGTTGCGATAACGACATATTGTTTTAACTATTTACACTTTAGTACCCGACTTTAAAGCAGCAAATTTATTATACACTTTTTGAGTGACATTGCATAAATTCTGGGCATTTACAATGTTAAACTTAAGAATCAACCTTTGTATTTTAAGTCGAAATTCTTCCTATCAATTTTGCGATAACCGTCATAAATTCAAATGATTTTTCTGTGGGTAAAATAAAACCTGGTGATTACACTCCCATAAAATGTTTTCGTTATAAGAGTGGACGTATCTTAATTTATCTTTAATATAAGAAAATTATTACATGAGAGAAAAAAATTGAAAAAAATGCAATGTAAATAGAGAGTGTTTCGTTAACCCTAATTCGAGACATCTCGACATTAAACATACCTTCATAATATTGTAAAATACGTAAAAGACAACTAAGACAGTAAACAATAAACATACGAAATATTTTCAAGAAATTAAAGCATTATTATTAGCTTCATTGGAAATATATTTGTGTAATGATTACAGTCTGTCTGCCTTCAGTTCTTAAAATATGTTATGTAGAAAACGCCTTGAAAACCACGATTCTGTTCAATATAGAGGAACCTGGAAATAATAAAATAGCTTCCAATTTATTCTGTATTACTTTTCTGTAAACGTGGTTTTAATTGTTACTAACAGCTTAAAACACATTTGTAAAAAATAGACTATAGTACCATTCATTAATCCGCTTTGGCACGAGTTCACGAGTTGACTGCAATCTTTACTAATTTTTGGATCGCGGTACCACACCTCAATTATGGCCTCAATTAGCTTATCTTTCGTAGTACAGTCTTTTCCTCGAAGTCTTTCTTTACAAATCGCCTTAAGATTTTCAATAGGATGTAAATACGGAGAGTTTCCAGGCCAGTCGAACGCCTTTATTCGCATTGTAGTCATGAAATTCCTCATAAGTTTTGATGTGTGGCATGGAGCCAGATCTTGCTGAAAAATGCCAGATCCATCTGGAAATCTCTTTTTTTAATTTTGAAACTACTCTTCTCTGCAAAATTTCGATGTATTGGGGTCCTTGCATCATACCTTCTACAATATGTAAGCTTCTGACGCCTTAGTAGCTGAAAAAGCCCCAAGACGTTTTCTTCAAGGGATGTTTTACGAACTGATTGATGTGAGATTCTCGAAGTTTCTCACCTTGAGATCTGCGAACATGCAGACTTTTTTGACTCTGTACGAATAAATGAATTTCGTCACTGAATAACACTTTCCTCCATTGTTCTTGCGTCCAGTTCTTGTATTTCAGACCCCAATGATACCGTTTTTCTTCACTGAGTTCGTAAAAAGTTGTTTTTGACTGGTATCCCTGCCCTTCTAATGCAATTTAGAATGACGTTATATTCCTCGAAATTTCGAGGAAAAATAGATCGACCGTACTGCAAAACACAGCTAATGACACCGTTTGTGTGAAAAAATGACTAATAAAGGAAATCAGCGGATCCAGCGAGATTACACCGGCCGCCATGCTGAAAATATTGTAAAATGACCATTTGTTTCAATTAATTTGCACAAGGGTGTAGGATAACAATATCATATTAACAGGAATACAGGAGTATTGCGTGATCTGGATGACATTATCATACTAGCAGGAATACAGGAAAACTAGATGATAAGGTTAACGTTGTGAAACTAGCAGGAATACAAAAAGACTACATGAACTTGCGTATTTGTTATTTCTATAAAAGAGGAAGACAATAAAATAAAATGTTGTGTTTATACTTAAACGTTTTCGCTCATGTTCTCTTGAATCATAACACATAACTTGAACATGTTTGGACTTAATGTAGAAATGTGGGAGTAACTGTCATAACAACAAGAAACAAACACATAATTTAAATACAAGTCAATAGATGGCGCGATACCCTGTCCAAAAATTATTTATTTTCAGAATTTCACATAAAGAGTAAAACTAATTACGAAAGAGCTACCCTAGCATGCCAAGCTTAACTTTCAAATGATAAACAAAAGGAAAGAAGCTAGCTATCAGCACCCACCAACAACTCTTGGGTTGCTCTTGTTGAATCGAAAAGTTTAATTTGACTGTCATTCATACATTGCACCCATACCCTAAAATGCAAAGATGATTTTAGGAAAGTGGGTCCTAACCATGAATCCTGGGCTTCAGAGCTCCTACAGGGTCGGCACACTAACCTTTGGGCCAAGGTCGGCTTTTTTGTTTAAAAATCTTTCATCTAATATTGTCGACTAGACCCTTAGTGGCTGAATAATATATATACAGACTTGCTACTCAACCCACCGGGTTTCGATACCCGTGGTAGGAAAATCGTAGACAGCCCGTTGTGTAGTTTTGTGCTTAATTCAAAACAACGACAATGGAAGACAATGTAATGAGAAAAATAGTTGAATAAGAAATGGTTTATGAAATATAAATGTTTTTGTTTTTTCTTTCAATGAGAAATAATATATTTTTTTGCTGTTATGTATTTACAAAAATTTATAGTATTTAATTTTTCTACCAAAAACTCTTAAAGCAAGTTAACACTACTAAGGTCTATTCTTGTAGATTTTTATGTTGTGTTTATAAGCGAACAACCAGTTTTGCTTTTATTATACTTTAAAGCAGTAATTTGTTTCTTTAGAAGAGCGATCAAACCTGCTAGCACGGTAGGTCAAAAGATCTTTAGAATGTACGTTAAGAGAATTAAAACATTTATTTGTTCTGATTATTTTACCACTAGAGTTAAATTAAAAATAAGAACAGTTTTGTAAAACGTTCACAAGCATGTACATATTTAATAAAAACCAGATGAAAGAATTAGTCAACGTTAGTTTTACGAACTAACAACGCTAAAATTGAAGGCTCAGTTCTCCGCTGTGGACGGAGCGCAAATAACCCAATCTGTGGCTTTGCATTTAAAAAATGAAATAAATAAACACATTCAAAATTACCCCCGGTGAGCTTGAGGGTTTACATATTTGGGTAAGACACCCAAAGTTTTACAGAAAAACAAAGATAACCCACCTTGTGCTTGAACATATGGTTAAGATCAATATTTTGTTAATGATTGTATAGTTACGCCTGAAATTTATTTATTAGATATTCTTATGAACAAGAATGACGACACACTGAATACATCACCTGAACTTGGCCTTGGCAGACTATATATTTGAACTGTTGGCAGATTAAACCTCGATGTTGACGGACGGGATATTGCCACTGAAATTAGTTGTTTCGTTTGTAACTAAGCACAAATCTACATAATGGGTCATCTTTGCTCTGTCCAACACGTGCATCGAAATCGGTTTTTAGCGTTGTAAATCCGCAGACATACCACTGTTCTACTGGGGGAGAATTAGTCGTTTGGTAAACTAATCAGATTAACAGAACTTGTTTTTTTTTCACAAAACTAAACCTGATTTTGATTGATCGGATATCTTTGGTAGAACACAACTTGTAATAGATTTTTTTTAAAAAATTTGACCTAGTTGTTGATAAAGTAGATAATTCGGTCGAGCAAAACTGATTCTAGTTTGAATGACTTAATTAAATCCAGTTGTTAATAGATTAGACAACTAAATCGAACATGATTGTTGGTGAAGTATATAGTTTAATTAAATGTGACTGTTTAGGACGGGATATTTTAATTCGATCTTGATGAAAGTAAGATGAGTATGAATAGTGTAATTAAACATCATTGTTGACAGATAGCTTGTCATGTCTTTGTTTGATCTGGTTCTTGTAACTTAATTGGACTACTTATTGTAAGAATGAACCTGACTTTTGATGGACAAATATTGTAACTAAAACTGATTGCTTTATGTAATTAATTGTTTTAGACTGAAATTGATTTGTTATTTACTTTGAATGCAGAGTCTGTTTTCATATAGAATGTCTTTGCCATATACATTTTGGACTAATTTACGTTTTAAACCATTTGGAAATAATCCGAAACTTCGCTCAAGAAATTATTTGTCAAAGCTGGTTATTAATAGAACAGATATCTTAATTGGACTTAGATGTTTTGCAGACCGGATTCTTCAAGTAAATCTGCTTGCTAGCCAATTGGATTCCTTACTTGGATTTAGACTAGGCTGTTCACAGATTGGATCCAGTTATTAGAAAATTTAACTAAATGACAGATATAGAATATCTTAAATCATAAAGATGCATAGATGTGCACTAGACACAATCTTATTGAGCAGTTTTAATTCTTACAACTAATTTTATAGTTTGGAAAGAAATGTTTCAGATGAAAATGTTAAAGCAAAAACAGACAAGCAATTGAAATCATGTGTCATATGATGAAAGTAAAAATCCATCATTACTCTTTTGAAAAAGGGCCCGGCATGGCCAAGCGCGTAAGGCGTGCGACTCGTAATCCGAGGGTCGCGCTAAACATGCTCGCCCTCCCAGCCGTGGGGGTGTATAATATGACGGTCAATCCCAATATTCGTTGGTAAAAGAGTAGCCCAAGAGTTGGCGGTGGGTGGTGATGACTAGCTGCCTTCCCTCTAGTCTTACACTGCTAAATTAGGGACGGCTAGCACAGATAGCCCTCGAGTAGCTTTGTGCGAAATTCCAAAAAAACAACAAACAACTTTTGAGAAAGTATTCAAAGAAAAAGTATCCAAATTTAATTAACTTATTTAAAAAACTGGGACAAAGAAACATATAAAACACTCTAAATTAGATTCATGTGCTGTAAACATAATTAAAGGTAAATAGTGATGCATAATACTATTTACAAGCAGCAAAAGTGTGCAGTTGTATCAGATGTCTTCGATAGGCTTGACAAACACGTGAAAGATGTTGGCACTATGCTATAGCTGACACTACCTATACCTGTTTTAGTATACAATTTATGATGACTAGATGTCCTCGTTTTGCTGTGGCAGCCCCCTTTGTGATAGTTTGTCTCAGTGACCCGAGAAAAGTCGTGGGACGCTGTTGTTTTGAATTAAGCACAAAGCTACACAATGGGCTATCTGTGCTCTGCCCACCACGGGTATCGAAACCCGGATTTTAGCGTGTAAGTTCGCAGACATACCGCTGAGCCACTGGGGGGCCCGTGGGACGCACAAAAAACTTTCGATTTTATCACAAAGACATTGAACTGTCAGTCACATCTAATCACGAATCTAATAAGTTTAGTAGATTTGCTTATAGTTGTATTATGTATTCTCCTGCCGCCAAACGTTCTAGGAGCTTCTATCTGTGTGTAGTGAGAAACCCAGATCTGCGCATCGTTTTAAATTAGTAGTACTGTAATTTTGTATGTGTGTGTTTTCTTATAGAAAAGCCACATCGGGCTATCTGCTGAGCCCATCGAGAGGAATCGAATTCTTTATTTTAGCGTTGTAAAACCGTTGGCTTACTGCTGTACTAGCGGGGGACACTGTAATTGACCTCTAGCATTTGGTTAATGTAAGTCTATCACCAGAAAATGTAGTTGAAGTTATTTTATAAACAATGCCAATATTAATGTATTTGAAAATTGTGTGGAACAGTTCGATAAATTTAAATGAAGTTAAGTAAAAGTTAAATTAATACAAATTTAAAATTACCATTTTAAAATTATGTGCAGGATCTGGGTTTTCTTTGTTTGGAAATTTGGTATTACTGACCCAGTTGAACGTTCGAATATTAATACTGTTTGTTGGTTGAGCCTGGTTCGAATCCCTGTCACACCAAACATGCCGTAGGAGCGTTATATAGTGACGGTCAAACGTTGGTAAAAGAGTAGCCCAAGAGTTGGCGGTGGGTGGTGATGACTAGTTGCCTTTCTTCTAGTTTTACATGGCTAAATTAGGGATGGATGGCGTAGATAATCCCTGTGTAGCTTTGTGTGAAATTCAAAATAAACCAAACGAATAAGCAAAATAAACGAAAGGCATATTCTGAATAGTTTGTTTGTAATTAAGCACAAGGCTACTAGATGAGATATTCATGATTTGCGCCCGAAGGGTATCTAAAGGCTACACGATGGAATGATCGTGATTTGCGCCCGAAGGGTATCTAAAACCGATTTCTAGCGTTGTAAGTCTGCAGAGATACAGCTTTCATTAAAAAAGGAAATATGAGAAGATATATGTTGTCCTTGTTGTCAAAATCAAGGTTGTAACGAAAGTCAGGTGAAACATATGCACATATAGATGAACCCTAATTCTAGTAGATGTCATTAGTGTACCAAGGTAATATGAGAACAAAGTTAACCATACAGAAAATATAAAATGTTGTTTGATAGAAACAAAATTCATGATCAAACCAGAAGTTCACATCAAGAGTGACGTTCGTCATTCTGTGTGTCTGTGGTTTTTCTTTTTTTAAAGAATTTTTACACAAAGTTAAAGAAAAAGCTATCTGTAAATGGTCGTTTCTAACTCTGAACTGAATTGGTCAACAGTACTTATCGCCAGTTCTTGGAGTTCTCTTATTTATTCTAATTATAGGATTTGACCATCAGTTTTATAATTCACCTTGGTACGGCTCCAAAAGTGAAACTAGATATTGTTGAAGTAGATCGCGAAGCGTAAATTATCAAATTCACAGTTCGAGTACGTTAACTGCTATTTCGTACTCGGTCTAAAAGTAATGAAGTTACGTTATGTAAAATTTGAGCAAAAAATTCTTAGTTCGAAAGTCAAAACTACACTTTATTGATTTATCGTTCTTACAGTACATAAAGAATGCAGACCGCCCTCACACTCCTTTAAAAAAATATACTCCGATTGCTTCACTGTGTAAAATCACCAATATTCCTGTTGAGCATTCGAATTCTGTTGAGTATTTAATATAGCGATATCATTCGTCTTCATTAAATAAGTGTTGAATCCATACGTCATCCACATAGGGATGATATAGTAGAACGTCATCTTTGAAGAGGATTACTTACCATACCATACCAATAAGAACACATAAACTGTCACAGTTGACAGTTGACAACTAACTCACAAAGCCATGATGTCAAATATAAACAGAAAAGCATGGGTTTAGTACTTCTTAGGGCGCAAACTTTGGCCCGCGATTGATCAAAAGCGTGGGATACGGTCTGTTGAGAATGTGTGTTTTTTTAATGCATTGACAATATGATAAAATATCGAGACAACTGATTTTGCTTGTTTTGTTCAACAATATGGAAGTGGTTAATGGTATGAGAACGGTTCTTGTAGCTAGGGTTGGGTTCTTTAATTTTTTTAGATAATAATAATAATACCAACTTCGTAGTTCTGCCTTTCCAGTCTGATTGACAAGAACTTTTTCAACAATCCCCTGAATTTGGAGTGTTTGATGCCAATTTGGTAAAAGCAACCATGATTTTTCTCATATTTTTGGGCCAGTAGAAACAAGGAATTTATGTAATACTGTGCAAATATGGACTGGGCTTGAATGCTGCTGTCGTCTCTTTAATCTTTTGTAGTGAAACAGTTCCTTAGAGTGCTCTCTAACAGATGAGCTATTATCAAACAGAATACATTTCGGTGTATTGGTGTTCATGGTATTTACTTGCAGAGTATTATCACAGTGGAAGGTGGCTCCACCTTTTATTAGCTATTAAATCTAATAAAATTGACACTGTAAGTAAAACTGTGCACAAAAGCATCCAGTTTATCATTGTTTGTTTTATTCGGGTAAAGAAACAAAATCCAGAAAATATTTTTTTAAAAATTGTCCATAACATATAAACGCTTCTTGTACATTAGTTACAAATAAAAAATAACAAATACAATTTTATAACATTCAGAATCGCGACGGCAAACATAATATTAAACAAACGTTCAAATAAAACATATTCCATTAATGTTTAAGTTCTTTTCTGGGTCATGAAGTAATACACAGATCTTGAACACGTTTTATTAAAACTATTTTGAAGCCTTGCCACAAACGGTTATCTGGCTGTCGGATGACGGTACATCTTGTAACAGTTTCGTTAAAAAATCTCTGTTGCGAGGCTGCCACTTTCCTCCTTCCTGTATTACATCTTAGTATTACATCTAGTACATCATGGTTTAATTGAGTATTATGAATAAATACACATGCTACCAACGAATAAAAGTTACACATCTGAGAGTTTATTGAGTTTTTTACCCCCATCTTGAAGCTCAATTGCACTACCCTCTCGTTCATTCACATTCTTATAAGAAGTGATAAATTTTGTGTACCTCAAGAAGGCTGGTATGGTTATTAAAACTTTTATTAAAATAAAGTAGAGAACAATATTATGATAAGTTTTGTGTTTATAGAGTGTCAATAAGCACGTTCAAATAATTGTAAACGGTTGAAAACACTTAAAACTGTAAAAACGCAATGCATAACGTACAGAGGAGTTATACCCCCTTTATTTGTACATGTTTTCATTGTTTACAACGGTTTTGTTATATGAAATTGAATCGGTTATCCTTGATATTCAAGTGATAGGTCCTTTGAAGAATTAACATTTGTCCCGAATAATTGTATAATAAATCATTCGTAAATTTAATCGCTTAGTTTAATTACTTCCATAAAATGTTCTTTAAATATTTAACCTCTTAAACTGGTTGTTTGCATGTTAAATCATTTGACGATTTGGGCTATTATCCTGGTTACTTATATGGTAATCTCCTCCTTTTTTTTCCGTAGGTTTGGCATGGCCAGGTGGTTAAGGCGTTCCAGTCAGCTTCGGAGTTTTGTGGACTCGAATCTTCTTAACACCAAACATGTTCGTCCTGCCAGTTGTGGAAAATCATAATGTGACTATTACTCCATTTATTCGTTGGTAAAAAAGCAGCCCAGTAGTTGGCGGTGGGAGTTATGACTACTTGCTTACCTTTTAGTGTTACAATGCAAAATACAAACAAGCTATAATTTTCTTTTCTTTGAAGTTTAACTCGAAATTATGAGTATGAAAATAATACATATTTAAGGATTCGACTCTTTATCCTAGTAATTTAGATAATATTTTTTAAAAGATTTAACTCTACATGATGCTTACATACCTGATATTTTGTAAAAAAAAGATTAGTCCTGTGGTGGAATAGTGCACTTATAACACTAAAATTCTGGGTTCGAATCCCGCTGTGAATACAATAGATAGCCTAATGTAGGTTTTTAGAACCATGAAATAAGATATTAAAAAGTAAACTTGTAAAAATTATATGATTAATATTGATTTATAGTCAAAGAAAGCTACCTAGATAGGTAAATCTCATAATCTCCTCAGTGAAAGGTGTGAAACACCAATAAAAATTGATATGATAAAAATTATCACCAGTTTTTATTGTGCTACAATGTCACACAAACTATCAATATACATTTAAAGCTTTGCCAGGAAAACGTTATATGGCATAGAACAAATATTGTTCACATACAACGATACAAAACCCTATAAACAGAAGTGTTTTAGAAAAGTAGATCTTTTTCCTTTAGAGCCAGATAGTCCTTGAAAAAGGACCAGCTTTCAAAGGCGTCTGGGTCATACAGTTTCATAACTTTGTATTAAATTTATTTCTTAATCTACGTGTTTTCTTAACGTCATCAGTATTGTTCAATTATATAAATGTCAACGTCAAAACAATCAATAATACATTGTAAGTAAGAATTATAAAGTTTTGTATTTATACTAAACCATTAATAATTGTTAAAAAAAATTCTCTATCGACATATTCTAGGAGATAACTAATAAAAATCGAAGAATGAATGAGTTTCTTATTGTAATGGAGCTTGCGATATGTAGTCCGAAACTCGAATATCGGAACTATGGCACCCATTATCACCAATCATAACTGGAAAATATTTTTATAACTGGGCAGTATTTTTAAAGAGCAATAAATAAAGCAATTGAAATTTCCACAAAAATGATGTATTTTAGATTTAACCAATAAAAATTACAAGAAAGGAAGCAAATTTTAAATATAAAACAATCATAAACATACTTCAAAACATATTTGTTTTTCTTTTGTGAAAATCTCATGAATATTACAAAAAGAACATGAAACTTTCATTGATAATTACGTTCACAAAAAATACTTTAATAAAATTTACTCCGTGACTTAATGTTTTTTTTTCTCGTGGCGTTTTTTTCTTATAGTAAAGTCACTTAAGGCTGTCTGTTGTGTCCACCCAGGGGAATCGAGCTCCTGATTTGAAGGTTATAAATCCGAAGACTTACCGTTATCCCAGCGTTGTCAATGGTGAACATTATTGAATATCAAATATGTGTATAGTGTTATAAAACTGTTAGACAATTTCACAAAAGACCGCAGACCTAATAGCCTTCCAGAGAAACTAGCAGTTATATCTTCCCACAGCGTGGGTAATATCTGCTAGTTGATTAATTTATATAATGCGGGAACTTACCCGGAACTTAACTATACAACTGAAGTATATCCAGCTATATATGTTAAACAATCAGAAAGTGGGTTGGACATAGACCTAAAAATAATATGCTCAAACCATGAATTCGAGTTTTATTGTCTGTATCCTTTTAACACAAAAATGTGCTCTTTGCCTTCATATTTTCTTGCTTTATAAGAGTGACAGTAACATCCTATTTTTTAGTGAGTTACAATTACCCGAATATTTGGGGTTGGATGCTATTGACTAGATGCCTTTCTTTTAGTCTATCAACTCAAAATTAGGGCCAGGCTATAAAAAAATAGCATTTTATGTAACTTCAAGCAAAAATTATGAAACAAAGAAACACTATAATGAACAGCAAAATTAATTAGGTATTTAATTAGGTATTAACACAAATTAGGTATTTAAGTTGTTGTACGTAAAAGTACTTCTAAGAATTATTGCTGTTTTTCTTATGCACATGTAATAGCAATCACGTAATAAATGGTGAATTGGTTGGTTCTTTGAAACAATAGGTTATCTGTCCTCTGCCTCGCACAAGTATCAAAGCTTGGTTTCTGCTATTGTAAGTTCGCAGATGTACGAGTACGCTACTGAAAGGAGTACTTAGTTAAAGGTATCACTGTAGTAGTCTCTTTCGTTTTGTTATCTTGTAGCAGCGTGTGTTATTGTATAGTGTCTTATTAGTACACGCTAGTTGGTAGTTTATCTCAGATAGTAGGAATATCGTCTAGAAATATATATTTTGGAGAACAAAATTAAAATACTATATAACTATGTTAGAAACAGAAAAGATATAATGCGCAGCTCAAATGAATATTGAATTACAAATTTTCTGTTGGAAAAGTTTCTAATAAACTGTTAAGGATTTTCTTTCTGATACTAAAAGCAATTCACTTAATGTTCATGACATATACTGTATTTGTCAGTTTGTAGTGATATTTAAGAAGAGTGCTAAACTATATAAAAAATTTAGTTTCATAAGTTTCCCACATGCAAGCAATTTTTGTCTAAATTTCAGATTTATAACAGTCGTTGTGAGTTAATAATAATAGTAAAAATTTAATTCACTACCAGAAAAAAATAATCAATAATCATGAAATGAAGAATCGAGTAATATGAAAATATTTTATTTTGTCACTTTCTTTAAACAATGGGCTCCAAAATATTAATTCACGATTACAATTTCTTAAGCATAATTTGTTTGTTTTGTTCCTCATTACTGGTCTTCATTAATCAATTATTACTTTTTTGGTTAATGCTTAACTTCAATTTGTATTATAAAAGGGCAACGAAAGAAATCAACCATAGTTTCTCTCTGGGTGTTTGTGTATGATATGTTCGTACCCTGGAGGGTCAGGTTCTCTTTGACCTCTTCATCCTATCGGTACTCATGTGGTTTTGCAGTATTGATATTTGTAATTATTTTATTTTTAGGTCAGAATGAACTGAATATTATTCTGATCCTTTTCAGGGCAATGTCCGTGATTTGTGATATATTTATGGTTGTTATTTTGCTCTATCAGCAGAATGTCAAGTTTGTTGGTGGCACTTTTTTGATTATTATAAATTAATTTATTTTTTTTAGTTTATTATATGTATGTATATATATATATATATACACATACATACATTTATTATTATTATATTTTTATTTTTAATATATATTTATTCTTTTTTATTAATTTCTATTTATTTATATTTTTATGCTTAAAATATAAATTGACGGGGAAGTGATGTTTCAGACCAGCTTGATCAAGTATGAGGTACCTGTCTAGTTCACATAGTAATTCATTTTTCATCCAATTTTTATCGAAGTACTCTATTGTACTATGTAGGAGTCTATCTGGTAAGGTTGGTATGTTCGAATATTTGTGAATGAATTGAGATGATGTTCTTGGAACTCTGTATGCTGTTGTGAGGAGTGTGTTTTGGATTGTTTGTAGTTTGGTTTTAATTATTTTATTGCTAACAGTTATCCATGCTGGAGCTGCATAATCTATCACTAGTTTAATATATCCTTTATAGATTTTTAGTATGTTATCTGTAGATGCTCCACTGTTTTTGCCAGTTAGACTCCTAGCATAGTTAGTTCTTCTCCAGACTTTATTTTTAATTTCGTTAACATGATTAATCCAAGTTAATTTTGAATCATAGGTTAAACCTAAAAATTTTGCCGATGGGGCAGTCTGGAGTAGAGTGCCATTCATATATAATTCTGGCTGTTGTTTTTTATGTTTTATCAATTTCTGAAAGTTGTTGTTGTTCTTGTTTTGAATTAAGCACAAAGCTACACAATGGGCTATCTGTGCTCTGCCCACCACGGGTATCGAAACCCGGATTTTAGCGTGTAAGTCCGCAGACATACCGCTGAGCCACTGGGGGGCAATTTCTGAAAGAATACGAGTTGTGTTTATTTTTATTCTATATTTTTGACAGTATTTACTCATTCTATTTAGTTGCGGTTGGATGTTTGTGGCTGCTATTGTTGGTGTTGCATCACTTTTCCAGACTGCAACATCATCTGCAAACTGTGAAGAGAATCCATAATTTAGATCCTTCAGTAATATATTGTTTACATACATGATGAAGAGTAAAGGGCTAACTACCCCTCCTTGAAGAACACCAGCTTCTGGAGTAAAGTACTCAGAAAAGGTACCCTCAACATTCACTCTACACTTTCTATTTTTCAAAAAGTTGGATAGCCAGCGAATAATTCCACGCGGTAGTCCCATTTCATTCATTCGGAACCTTAGACCATCGTGCCAAACAGTGTCGAATGCTTTCTCGATATCAAGGAAGCAAGCAACAGTACATTATTTTTTATTGAAAGTGTCTATTATGGTTTCGGTTAATCTGATTAGGTGATCTGTCGTTTGTCTGAACTTCCTGAATCCATTTTTTTTTGGTAATTTTGATGTTATCTCCAAGAGAGTCTATTGCTGATTATTCTTTCGAGAATTTTGCCTACACAGCTGGTCAAGCTGAGTGGCCGGTAGCTATTAGATTTATTTGCTGGCTTTTCTTTGTTATGGAACATTAATATATTAGCGAACTTCCAAGAAACTGAGATGTATCCTGAGGATAGAAATAGGTTAAAAAGTGTTTTTAGGTGGTCAAACAATTTCGGAGTACTTTTTTTTAGAAGGATGGCTTGTATTTCATCTTCAACTGGAAATTTGTTTTTGTGTTTTTTATTGCTTCAAGTAGTTCTTGTAGGGATATTTCTTTCGTTAGTGTTGTGTTTTCATAGTTTGTGATATGTCTTGTGTTTGTCTCAGATATGTTTATTGGGAAAAATTGTTCAAATTGTTTTTTTATTTTTTAGAATATAATTGGTGACTTTATTGCAGAAATATGTACTCATATCTGTATCAGAGTGAGTTTCAAATGTATATTTAAGTTGAGCTTTGAAGGCTTCGGCTTTTTCTTTATTTGTGTGTATTATTGTATTATTGTGTTCGAGTGCAGGATATTTCTTTGCGATTGTATTTTCGTTGATGAGTCTTTTAAGTTGTGTCCAGAAATTTTTAGGAGCAGTTTTATCGTTTAGTTTTGAGGAGAAGTTGTCTCATTTATCTCGTTTTTGTTGTTTTAATGGTGTTCTGATGTGATCTCTTATATTGTTTATTTGCGTTTCTGTTTCTCTGTCTATTGTTATCATGTACTGTCTTCTTCATTGTCTTCGTTTTTTGATTAGGGTAATTATTTCTGTATTGGATTAACCATAGTGTATTTTACAATGTTGAAAAATAAAAAAAAATGATTAATTGCCATGTTCTCGAATTGTTTTATACTCGCTTTAATTAAAATGCTTTTTTTATTCGATTTTAAAATCTCTAGATAATACAACACTCGTTTTGACCTAAAGTATTGTCATATTTTCCAGATTTCCTTGAGCGTATTGTTGCTTATTTTCATTTGTTTCTCTTCCCCCGCTGTTACATCAGTAAACATACGGAGTTAAAACTCTAAAATCAGGGGTTCGATTCCCTTTAGTAGACTCAGCAGATATCTTGATGTGGCTTTGTTATTAGAAAACACATACATACATTTGTTTCTGCTTGTCTTTTTGCTGGCCACAATATATAAATTTAAGTAATATGTTAAGTTCGTTTGTTTTGAATTTTGCACAAAGCTACACTAGGGCTATCTGTGCAAGCCGTCCCTAATTTAGCAGTGTAAGACGAGAGGGGAGGCGGGTAGTCAGCACCACCCACCGCTAACTCTTGGGATACTCTTTTACCAATATCAACGAATAGTGGGATTGACCGTATCATTATGACGCCCCAAATACAAAAATTGGATGAAAAAGGACGAGCATGTTTGGTGCGATCGGAATTCGAACCCCCGCCCCTCGAATTATGAGTCAAACGCCTTAACACACTCGGCCATGCCGGGCCGTTAATATGTTAAGAAAACTCAACTTTAATTAAGGTATCTTTCATACTGAAAATTGGATTTTTTATTTTATTATGTTACTTTCTTCATTAGCGTGTGATATTTTTCCTTACTTTATTATAATTTATTGTATGCAATTCCAAATTTCTAGCGCTTAACTCGTAATCTGAGGGTCGCGAGTTCGAATCCCCGTTACATCAATCATGCTAACCCTTTCAGCGTGGATGCGTTATAATGTACGGTCAATCCCACTATTCGTTGGTAAAAAATGTAGCCCATCAGTTGACGGTCTTACACTGGTAAATTAGGGACGACTAGCACAGATAGCCCTCGAGTAGCTTTGTGCAAAATTACAAAAGCAAACAAACATGCAAACATCTTTCAAATTCCTACCGAACCGTATTCAGTGCTCAATTGCGGTTACATAGAAGAATGGTTTTATTCGTTAAAGTGAGTTTCTGAGTATATTGTTGTCATGTTTGAGGAAACAGCGTAACTTGCCGTATTAAATCACCTAAGGACAAGAAAACGTGGAGTGCTTTTTCGCTAAATATAAAATTATGTAATACAGTTAAAATTATCGTTATTGAGAATAGAAACTAGCACTAAAACTATGACAGTTAAAATTATACTGTTAATTTTTCAAGTTGCAAGGTGCTATATCTGTTAAACATTCGTTATGGACAGTCTAAGACACTTTAATATACGTTTAAAATACGTATCTTAAGATTTTATAAAAAGAAAGCAATGGAAGTTTCTTAGTGTTTCCTCGAATTTTAGAATTATTTCAGTCAACTTGTTGGTCTCTAGGCAGTGTGACCAGTCAGTGATTGTCACATTTTAAACGATTTAATGAGAACGTCAACATAGTATTATTCTTTGTAATAGAGATAATCGTTTTGTTTTGGAATTTCGCACAAAGCTACTCGAGGGCTATCTGTGCTAGCCATCCCTAATTTTGCAGTGTAAGACTAGAGAGAAGGCAGCTAGTCATCACCACCCACCGCCAACTCTTGGGCTACTCTTTTACCAACGAATAGTGGGATTGACCGTCACATTATACACCCCCACGGCTGGGAGGGCGAGCATGTTTAGCGCGACGCGGGCGCAAACCCGCGACCCTCGCATTACGAGTGCACGCCTTAACGCGCTCGGCCATGCCAGGCCATTAGAGATAATCGGGGCATTAAAACATTATAGTCTCTTTCTTATATGTCACTTTACGTCAGCTTCCACAATGATATGTCTTTTGTAAGACTTTTTATATCGATAACTTGATATTTGAAAAGTAATTAACAATTTACTGCAAATTATTTTCTTGTCTATGAAACTCTTTTTTTTCAAGAAACAAATATTTGCTTATGAAGCAATCATATATATCTTAAGATATATTCTGCGTTTAACAAGAATATTTTCACTCATGATTTGCAGTAATAACTTTCCTATAGCGATAAATAGTCTTAACATTAAAGCTTATAATTAAGAAAGAAGCGTTTACGTTTTCTAGCTGTTTTTAATTTTTAAAACTGAATTTCTGAAAGTCAATACAGGGTCTTCCTGCAATGAACAACATATAACACAAATATCCCTCTTTTTTAATTTTTGTTCGAATCAAATTGTATCTGTGATGCCATTTACATACTGTCACTTGAATTTCAAAGCACCTTACAAAACACTGCAATGGAAAATAAAAATAAACCTTTTCTAAATATATATACATAGTGTGTGTGTGCTTTTATAAAAAAAAAGCCACAGCGGGCTATCTGCTGAGCCCACCGAGAGGAATCGAACCCCTTATTTTAGCGTTGTAAATCCACAGACATATTGCTGTACTTGTGGGGGCTATATATAGTGTACCATGGTAACTGTTCGAGCGTTCGTCTGTTTCGCGTTTACAGCGGACGCTTCCTGCGTTGCGAGGCTCAGCATAGCTAGGTGGTTAAGGCACTCGACTCGTAATCCGTGGGTTGCGAGTCCGAATCTCCGTCATACTAAATATGTTCGCCTTTTAAGCCGTGGGGGTGTTATAATGTGACTGATCAGTCCCACTATTCGTTAGTGAAAGAGTAGCCCAAGAGTTAGCAATGGGCTCTGATGACTAGTTGCCTTTCCTCTAGTCTAATATTGTTAAATTAGGGACGGTTAGCACATATAGCCCTGGTGGAGCTTTGCGAGAAATGCAAAATAAACCAATCCTGCGTTGCGTTTGAAAAGCCCAACATTCACTTTTGAAAATAGGTACAAATAATGTTGATGCCAAATTACCTTTAACAAGCAAGATATTTTACACCGAATTGTTAGGAAGTAATTACACTATTACTAAAATTTTAAAATATATGTAACTTAAAGAATAATAATGTAGGTTACACTATGTTATTGTTTAACAGTTTTTGGCATAACCGACATGCTCAACAACTATATTTTGGTGGGCATGCATAAGAAGCTCAGATCTCTGACTGCGAGTGAAACACAGCTAAAATTTTAAAAAAAGTTCATGCAATAATTTAAAATGATATATTAACTTAAACTTTTCCCGTCACTGGAAGCGAGAAGTCTTGATTACATTAAATAAGTTTATTGCACGGGACGTAATAATAATATTTACATCTACTTGTTTACTACTGTAACAAAATATTATATTTAAAGAAATTAAAATTGCTTAACGTTAGCTTTATCAACTGTCTATTATATTCCAATGAATATATAAGTATGTGTAAAACATTTTTCATAAACTTTACTAGAATTTATGAGATAGCTATAAATTACTAAACATTAAATAATTCCCTAGTTTTGTACAATCCATGAAATGTAACAAAATCGAGGAAACTATACTAGTTGTTTTAAATAGTGAGTTTTCATTGAATTTCCACTTTGTTTAATTTATACCTTCGTATTACGTTCCTCATTTTCTACAAGGCCAACGCTGCGAATTGTTTTTGTTCCTACTACAGCTATTGACAGAACATAACTTACATTCAATATTGTTTATTTCACGGACAGTTAAACAAAAGATCTGTTAATGAGTAGTTTTCGTTCTAAAATTGTTTTATCAGTCTTCCGTTACGTTTTTTATTTCATATTTATGTAACTTTAACTATTCTATTAATCTTCAAAGTACTTTTTTTTACAAAACTCTTGTAAATTGTTTTATTTTACAAGTAACTGAACATAGCAGTAAGAAAATTCAATGTAATTACTCTTTTAAGAATGTTCCCACCTGATACAGAGGTAAGTCTACGGATTTTCAACACTAATATTCAATTCCCTTCTGTGGACTCAGCAGATAGCCAGATGTGGTTTTGTTATAATAATACACACGCACACACTTTTAAGAATTTTGATGAAACATTAGAATAAATCGCTGTTAGCACCGAAAACATGGAAATTGATAGAAAAAGATAAAAACTTACAGATTTTTTTCAAATTTGGTACGCTGATAGATAATTCAAAGTTACAAATAGGTGTCAAATGTGATCTATATACATATGTATGTATGTTACATGTGCAAAATTATAGAACAAAAAACGTTTACACAAAAAGACACGAGCTATCGGGTTGTTTCAGCTAATGTCAAATTGGATTATTTTTACTTTATTTTGTCATTCAGATCAAAAACGACTGATTTAGAGCAGCAAAACTACACGGTGAAAGCACGTACAGTTATATAAGTGTCGGTTAGGTCAAGAACTAGATTGACAGTTTCTTGTTCAAATTTTCAAAAGAATTATATGGGTAAACTATTGTTATTCATTGTGAACTTTTAGCAAAATTTCGCTAAATTTTATAAAACTATTGTAATTAAAGAGGGTTTAGCTTCGTGTCATATTAGCGTAAATAATGATGATTTATACCTCTTTTACCGAGGGCATGCCGTGATAACAAGAAACTGTCAATCTAGATTCCATAGCGTTACTAATAAAGAAGTTATTATTATTGTTAGTGAAAACTACCATAATATATTTTAAAGGAACTGGTTGGTTGTGTAAGATTAAGGTCTGTTCTGAGTAATTAGGTTGGGATCCTAAAGCCAGTGTTGGTTACTAATGAGTGTCGCTTTCTTGTTGTGGTTTGTTGGTGTGTATTAAAAAAAAAGTGCAAAAAGTTATGCCGCCAAAAAAAAGACTAAGCGTGCGATTTATGGACGAATGGATGGTTTACACTTAAAAAGAATAGAAAGAGGCCTGTATCCAAAGATTATTACTTCAATCATAGGCAACTTTACCTAAAATTAGACAATGGAGAGAGAAGAAATGATGAAGAAAAGAAAAATTTGAGACGAGAATGGTGTTGGAACAAGGTACAAAGGTAGTTTTAATTTTAGACTAAATATCAAAAATATTCTTATGTTAAAAATAATAATTTATTTTAACATTTTTTCGCACTTAATATAGCTTCATAAACAAACAATTTTTATTTGACTATGGAGTGGGGACCTGGCATGGCCTAGCGCGTTAAGGCGTGCGCTTTGTAATCTGAGGGACGCAGGTTTGCGCCAAACACGTTCACCCTCCCAGCCGTGGGGGCGTTATAATGTGACGGTCAATCCTACTTTTCGTTGGTAAAAGAGTAGCCCGAGAGTTGGCGGTGGGTGGTGATGACTAGCTGCCTTCCCTCTAGTCTTACACTGCTAAATTAGGGACGGCTAGCACAGATAGCCTTCGAGTAGCTTTGTGCGAAATTCCAAAAAAACAAAAACTGACTTTGGAGTTTCTCATTAATTTCATCAGGTAATCTCTAACAAAATTCAAGTAAAACCCTTGTCCCTTATAACTACTAACAGAAACCATTAGCTTAGATATCCTCAACGTCAAATCTGTATGGTTTCTGTTATTAGTTATAAGGGACAAGGCTTTTAATTGACTTTTGTTAGAGATTACCTGATGAAATTAATGAGAAACTCCATAGATAAATAAAAATCATTTGTTTATGAAGATCTATTAAGTACGGAAAAATGTTAAAATAAATCATTATTTTTAACACAAGAATTTATTTGATATTTTGGTTCATATAGAGTTAAGGGATAAAGAGATTTTAGTTTCGGGTTACAAAAAACAAATTTTGAAGGAATGAGACAATAATTGTCTGCTGTGAATTGGGCAATCAAATTAGAAAGATATGCTGATCAAATTCGAACTTTTTAAAAATAAATTCTCAAATTTTTAATATAAACATTTTCTTTATGGAGAAAAGTATGGTTGCAAGTAAAAATCCAGGTCGGCTCATAAAAGACATAAAAGATAAAACTAAAGAAAAAGATTAGAATTGAAGTGTTATAGACTATCATTAGAGTTGACAAAATAAAACTTTAGGGAAAATATATGAAAAATTAATGGTTTAGAATATGAATGTAAATAGAAATAATTTCTTCAAGTACAATAAGGGTCAGCAAAGTTTGGGGATGGTAGTAGGGCCATTGAGGGATGATGCATGAAGATAATTGCTTGATGATTGTGGGATAGATAGGTTATTGAGATTTACGTTTTAACTCAATTTTTACAAATAACGATTTAAGCAATATTTATCACCTGGAACAAATGTTAAATGGAAGCAAGATGATTACATTAATATTAAACATGTTAAAAGCAAATACGAAATCGTAAAGAACGATAAAGTTTCTGGACCAAATAACAATTACCCAAGTATTTCGAAAGAAATTATGCATTTAATACGTAAAGTACATATTATTATTTTTTCTTTCATTAAATAATGGGTAAATTCCAAAACATTTTAAGTGAAGGCATTGAAAACTGTCCCAATAATTATAGATCTATTAGTCTCACATCAGTCGTCGGAAAGCTTTGAAAGACGTTTGTCAAAGTTTTTTAAACAAAATTTAAAATATTATTGAATAGTTGATGTGATTTTGTTAAAATAAAATAAATCTTGTTTTAATAATCTTTTGACATTCTATGAAAAAGATGTGAAGGTAGATGAAGGTAAGGATGTAGGTTTTGTGTATATGAATTTTCAAAAAGCAACTGACAAGGTTCCACGTAAAAAGCTTTTTATAAAAGGTTATCTCTGTAGCTGTAAAAGATAAATTGATTAATTGGGTAGAAAATTGGCTGGATGGAAGAAATCAGAGGGCTATTATAAATAAAACTCATTAAAAATGGATTAATGTCACATGTGGGTATCTCATGGCTCAGTGTTAAGACCTTTGCTCTTTTTGATTTACATCAATGATATACTTGAAGGAATGGGCAATAGATTATTCGAACTTTTGAATTAGGTGAAGCTAGCTGTTAAAGAAGGTACTATTGCTTTGTAAAGGATTTGAGTTATTTGGTTGTTTGGGGAACTAAATGGCAGACTATTACAGTTTGGATTATAATTATAGTTTTAGTGGAAATAACCTTAACACTGTTATGAAAGAAAAATATCTTGGTGATTTGTTGGATAAGTGTCTTAAGACATCCAAGAAATGTGCTCTCTTTAGTGGCAGAGAAATAAGATTTAAGATTGTATCTACAGAAATAAACACAAATCTAAAGAGTTGTATTGTAATTGTACATGTTGTTTAAAAGGCCACATTTAAAGTATTGTATTCAGTCTTGAGCACTTTTCCTTGCATGAAACATTTAACTGTTGAGAAAGATAGACGGGGAAGAATACTTAGATGGAAAGATTGTATCCGAGGATAGATTAAGATATCTTAACCGGTTTTATCTTGGAACAAAAATAGAGGCACTTATTGAGACATTTGAGATTATTAAGATAACTGATGGTGCTGATGCATATTTGTTTTATATTTAATGGTGATAATGGTAAGACTAGGGGAACATGCATACATTTGGGAATGGAAGAGTCATCTTCAGCCAAGACAACTTTATTTTTCTAACGTGGTGGTTGACTTTTGAACCAGGTTGATTTTGGATGGAATTAATTTTAGGAAAGTTAATGGTAAGTGTGGTAAATATTTGAATAGTAATGGCTACTTTTGAATTTCTGTTGTTTAATTTAATTTTGTGGATAGGATAACTCAGATGTATGAAAATGTCCTTATACGAGTTCTTTATTGATATGTTAAAACAAACAGATGTCGTCTATAGCTTAAGGCATTAAGATATGTGTCAATTACACAACCATATTGACAATTAACAGTAAGGATCAAATATGAATTCATTTGTGAATTAATTATGAAGTATTGTTTCTTTCTGTTAATGACGACAGTTTTTGCTTTTCGTTGTTCCCCATTTTATCAGCATAAACGGTTTAGCACACTGTTGAATTAATATATTTAAAATAGAAAATTCTTTCACGTGTTGTAATATGATAATTGAAAACTATATTCATTTTGTAACGATAAAGTATAGCATTATAAAGTAATACTCATAAACTGTGACTTTGTTTGATTTTAGAACTTTATGCTAAACTATATGTTGTTACTTGTACGTAACCAACGTCATAATTTTGAACTGATAAACTGGAGTTAATGACATACAGTCAGCTCTTGGACTACCCTTGTTTATTTGTTTGTATAGAATAAATTGACCGTATCTTTTAGAGCGCACCTAAAGCAAAAAGAGTTGTCACGTCTTTGGGTCGCGAACATCGAATTATTGGTTTCTCAATGTAAGATATTAATCACTAGGTCACCAAAATTAGTAGATAATAAGAAACTTCATTAAGAATAAATTCTTGAATATGATAGAGAAGCTATTTCATTAAAATAAAAAGGAATAACAACAACTTTCAAAAATAGCATATTGCAAACAATGTATTTTTATTAAAACCTTTTACACTACTGATATGATCAACTACGGATTCCATTATTATCAATTTAAATAAGAACAGAGTTTTGCTTACATTTAAAACCACGATAGAGACATTTAAAAACTGATCTCACCAGCTTGTGCAGGGAAGTATATATAGTTTTATCATATAAATGTACATGTCCAATCTTAATATTTACCAATAGTTATAAATAGATATATGTGTATATATTTGACACTTTTTCTAATTATAGATAGTACGACATGGTTTGGTGGTTAGGATTCAAGCTGCGGATCATTGATGCCAATTCTGTAAGTTTGCAGACATACCACTAGGGGTAACCAAACATCAAGGGTAACTTTCACTGATGCAAGATAATATATAAAATCTCATAAAAATATTTTATTTAGTACCATCCAATGTTTCTGTTTGGAGTAATATTTAGTTGAATCTAGTAAAAGTGGTTTTCACAAAATTGATATCAGTGCTAACATCAAATGGAAGAAAATCGAAAGTTTGTGATTTCGAAGTATTACAGCAATTTTCTTAGATTACATTATGAATTTTTTTATCAAAATCATTGTTACCGGTATGATTTTTTTCCACTCTGCATTGTTGCCGGCAACATTACTAACATTTTTGCATGTATAAAATATAATATCACATAAGCGTTATAGTTAAATGTCTTTCTTTATAAACATTTGTGTGTTTAGTTGATTCACTGTCTTCGTGTAAAGTGTATTTTTCAGTAGAGAAAAGAAAGACTATTGTTTTGTTAGGTTGTTATCACGAGAAATTTATGTTTCAGAAACTTCTATTTCAATTGCCTTGAACTAAATATCGAAACACGTGTTAGAGTGCATACATCTTTGTTGTACACATATTTGCACTGTACAGAGCTTAACAATGGCTTGGAGCTTTAGTCCTTTGAAGTACAGAAACAAACATTTATTTAAATAAGTGAGTCCTGTTTCATTCCAAAATCACTCAGCTGTATACATTTTTATCATTTGTACTCTCGATTCTTTTTTTAACATCCTACTGGATTTTGGCTATTGAAGTTACTTGTTGTCCATTTGTTTCGCACTGTCTTTACAAGTGTCCATGCCGTAACGAGTAGAAACACTCATTCCTTTCGGAGCGACCACCAAGGAAGAGATCACGTGGTCGTCAAAGAACCACCCACAGAACACAACTGTTACCGACTGCATCATCAAGGTCTGTTCTCCCTCTTAAAACAAACTTTGGTTCATCATAAATAAAAATGCACCATTCTTTGACATCCTCCGAAATTCAAAGTAAAAGGAAATGCGTTTACTTCCTTACGGCTAAGCAGCTGGTCTAATGTGTCTAATCCGTTGTGTGTGTGTGTATAAATTTAGCCCTTCAATGTGAATGGTCTCCTTCTTCTGGTAATGGCTGCGGTAGCATATTAATGTTCCAAGTTGTGCCGAGGCTTGCGCTGAAAGATGGATGAACACCAGATCACCTCGTCTTTGTTTGTTCTCTGCAAATTCGAGCAAGGAGTTGTGGATGGCTTCGTAGTTCGTGTAACAGTAGCATTTAGGACGTCTTCTTCTCATGGCCTTCTGTTCTTTCAATATTAGATTTCTAAACACATAGTTCTCTGACTTAAATACCTTAAAATTTATAGAAATATAAGATTACCATAACCCTCTTCATAATGTAAATGGTGATACTATCATATAATATTTAATTATTATTTTGAGAATCTATGAATCTATAAATTTACAAAGTTGACATTTTTGTGAAAATCTATCATGTACGTAGTAAGGTTTGTAATTGTTACCTAAGATAGTATGTTTAGAGAGACAAGTTCTAAGTTGTCTATGTTGTATTTGAACTACTGTTGATAAATATAAGATTGACACCCTGAATGATGAACACTTTACTTGGTACAGGGAACATTCCTCTGCAGAGAACATGTTAAAGTAAAATACTTTTTACTTTATAGGTTGGCATTACTATTATCTTTATTAAAGTGATTTATCATTTATGACTAATGTGTGTTCTCAAGGCGTACAGTAATTCATATTCCAGTAGAATACAGGTGTGTTAGGAACCTTTCTTTTATAGCGGAGTATAATGTAGACTCCTCTCTGAGCAAATGAGCACAGCTTACTAACAGACCTATCCAGGTGTGATTCAAACTTACATATTCCTCTTTGTGCAACTTAGTTAAGCTTACTAACAGACCTATCCAGATATAATTAAAACTAGCAAACTTCTCACTGTATAAACACAGTCTAGAGGCAACGGCCCCTTTGCAATACATATAGATATTATTCAGACATTCAAGATTCTTCACTGTGCATTCTACTGTTTTTTCGAGTCATAACAAAGTCCTCACTATGTATCATACTGTTATTTAGTAATAACAGCCTCTTCACCACGTATAAAATATGAGCGTTGAAGGCTTCTCAGTTTTAAATGGTTTGCTGTATGTTTGTAATATCAGTATGTTGTTTTTTCCTTAAACAAACTCGAAGGATAAATCCAATAAAGCGTTTCGAGGACAAAGATTTCGTTCGTTTAGTTAATAACTGCAGCTTAAGCTAGTTTATTTTTCAATAATTAAAGATACTTTATTATTATTTATTCTTTGGTGCAGTGACTTTACGATGAGACACTTTTTCTTAAGATAATCACAGCTAAGCTGTACTAAATTTAAGAAATGTTCCTTTTAGGGTTATAGAGTGGAATGGAAATTTCTTTATATTTTATATGTTTTGCCATAGACATTAGTATTGCATCTAGAAAATACAGGGTGGTCGCTAGAAAAGCGAAAAAATTGTCAAACAGCTATTTATTTTTACAAAGAATAACTTTTACAGAGTTTTTAAAAGCATATGTTATATTACACTCATAGATGCTCAAAATTATTAAAATCATACATTTTATTCATTTGGTAAAGAAATCAAAATAGAAATGAGTAAGCACGCATTTTATTCATGATCTCATCTGACCCTCAAATTTTCCGCTTTTCTAGCGACCACTCTGTATTAAGGCCAGAGTTTAGGTTTCAAGTTAACTTTTCTATAAGAAGTGTAATGCTGCAAAAATCCACAGGAAGGAGTAGTATCCATGAGTTCTTTAATTAATATTCACCTCAGCCGTATGGTTTCGCCACCATAACGGAAGGCTAGTTCTCTCATAATACGCTCTTGTTTCATAAGATCGTACTTTACAATTTATTACGTTTATCGGATTACGCTGATAATATCCTCTCGACTGTCAGAACTATCATTTCTCTCTTTCATTCTTTTTCTTATCCACTTTTCTTAGACGGTAGTACTTGTTTTGAGGACACGAGTGTAGACTTACACCTTATGTATACTTACAGATTGCAGGGTTTGTAGCAAGAAAAGTTGCCGTTCCATTATTCATCAGCTGTTCACTTCATCTCTAAAGAGAAGGTGACGACACTAAGATAAAGATATAAACATATGTGGGTGGCTTTAGCATTTAATGGCCCTGCTGCTCGGTATTTTTTTAATTTGTTGTCATTACAATACTTTTGCCCTAGGTGCTTCAGTTGAGCGCCCCATTTCACTCCCTAGTTTCCCCCCACTTTTACTATCGTCTTTGAAACAAATTCCTTAGGGCTAGAGAAAACCCGACAGACAGACAGAGGATATCATGTTTGATATTAACCACATGGCTTCAGCATGCTCACCTCTTACACACTTTGCTTTAAGACAGGAGAAGGGAAAAGAAAATGGCCACGTGACGAGGTCACATTCTTATGTAGGTGATGCGACTCTGCCTGCGTAGTGTGGAATGATAATAGAAATGTCTTGGTTTGTCTCTTTCAAGAAGATCTTTCTTTAAATCAGTTTACATTCCGACATTAGCCATTTTCAAGGGAACATCTGGCGTCATTCGGAGGCCGATTTTCATGGAACAGTGTACGTTTAATACTTTTGTTTTGGTAGTAATTTTCTTAGAAAACCACTCTGTATGTTCGAGTTTTTATCGGTTGTACATACTAAACGTTTGCTTATTTTATTCGCGACGTTTCATCAAGCTTACGTCGCATTATCAGATGAAATTCATCCGATGAAAACCTGTGTGATTTTTCACAAAAGAAAACTTTTTTTTCTAATATTTATTTTGTTTCTTTGTATGTGTTGTTTTGGACTATAGTGTTAACTTTTATTTCTTAGACTATTTTATCTAAAGGTGTATGTAAACAGTCAACCTTTTTCAAAATACTTTGCAAAATACGTTATTGTAAAAATAACCTCATTTTAATTTATGTAATAAACTCAAAGTATGATTATGGAAGTATAAAATACATAAAACAAAGCAAAGTATTTTATTCCCACATTCTTAAAACAAAACACCAGCTAAACATAAGTCAGTATTATATAAAAGAAAAGGAGAAATTAGAACTTGTTCACATGATCTATTTCAAGGCGCGACAAACATTTTTTTTAAATACTAAATCACAAGAAATAAGTAAATAAGCATTGTACTGTGGTACGAGTTTACCATGATTGAAACAGTAAACATGTAAGTAAAATATCAGAATTCTGGCTTTGTTTCAAGTATACATGGTGCGTAAATATTTCAGTTGTTACTATAATTTAGGCCCGGCATGTTAAGGCATTCGCCTCCTAATCCAAGGGTCGCGGATTCGAATCCCGGTTGCACCAAACATGCTCGCCCTTTCAGCCGTGGGGGCATTATAATGTGACGGTCAATCCAACTATTCGTTGGTAAAAGAGTAATCCAATAGTTGGCGGTGGGTGGAGATGAATAGCTGCCTTTCCTATAGTCTATGAGTAAAAAATCGAATCATGTGTATAGCAAAAATAAAAAAGAGAGAATTTCAAGTGCCGCAGCCATTAAAAATTCCGTTTTTTTATCTTTATTCATTTCTACAGTTTTGTGTTCATTTTCACAGAGATTTGTTTGTTTGTTTGTTTGTTTTGAATTTCGAGCAAAGCTACTCAAGTGTTATCTGTGCCAGACGTCCCTAATTTAGCAGTGTAAGAATGGAGGGAAGGCAACTAGTCATCACCACCCACCGCCAATTCTTGAGCTACTCTTTTACCAACAAATAGTGGGATTGAATGTAATATTATAATGCGCCCTTAAGAGTTTTGGAAAGACACTTCAAAGAATACATAAAGTATCTCAAAAGGATATTCTGCTACATGACCTCTTCAATCATAGTTTCTTGTATTCACAACATACAGAAGAAACAAAGAATACTGTCACAATCGTGACATTACACCACTATGACAAAGAACTAAGAATGTACTTAACAAAATATGGAAATTAAGTTAAAGTTGTTGTTTTTTACGTTAATATAAAAATAAAGGTAGATGAGAACTTCGTAGGCGATTTGCTGACGCCATCTATGGGCTTCTACGCAAAATGCACAATAATAAATATTTTTCTAAATGGTATGCCCATCTTTACCTCAGAAATCAGACAGTTTACAATTCTAAAAATCAGTTTTAGAAATTCGTGGTGGGAAGAATACAGAAAATCCGTTATATGACTTTTGTCTCACGACAAACAAACAATTCTAAATGAAATAGCTAATAAAATGACAAAGTCATGAAAAAAATCATCTTAAATGAAATATTTTAGATCAAATGTACTTCACTGGAATGCTCATGTCTCTTCCGACAAAAGTGTGAAATTTTTAAAACTTTTTATGTGTTATTTACAGTGTAGCTCATGAAGATATACTACAACCATATTTTTCATTCATTTCAACTAGATTATGACAATTTTCTTGTCTTGTGTATATCTAAGTATTGGTGATCTTTGGTAGTTCATAATTTAGTCACATATCCTTTCTTTATCTTCTAAAGCCATAAAGATCTCCACACCATTCTCTGAACCACACGATAATCCGTTCTGATTAATGATACTGTCCTGTTGTATTTGGTTAAGTGTCTTTTCTTTAGTCAGTGTTGTTGTTTTTTTCTGCATAATAATTCCTGATTAGGGTGTTTGCTGCGTCTTATTGGTCATCTTAGTTTAATAAAATTGCTGTTATAGAAACAGGCACGGCATGACTAAATCAGTTTTGTGCAATACCTTAACTACTACGAGTGTTAAAGTCACACAAATTGTCACGGGTGTATTTAAATTCTTCACATCTTTGTAAGATCAAATCTTTTATTACACATCTAGCCTCACTATCATATCATGAAATTACAGCTGGAAGAATGTCATTCAGTAATCTGGTATGCCATCATGTTGGAGAAGTGGTGATTCAAGGTTTTATGTTCATAATTTACTATTACCATGATTTGTTTGGATACCTTTGTCCCCATATTAATGTAGCGGTAATTCGGGACACTTTCTTGCACCTACTGGTCTAAATAGTGCTGCAATTAAGCTGAGAAATTATTGGATTGTACTTTCTTCTTGATATATTTTACTACGTTCAAGGTCTACTAGATTTATTTGCTCTAATCCTGCCTAATATAATTTCGGTTTGAGGGTAGGCTCGTAGAGATTCTGATGAGTAATAAAATTGAATCATGTATATGCACGTCTCACGCTTGATATCGTTGGCACACAACAGCAGAACTAATAAAAATCACAAATAAAAAAAGAGACATTTACAATTTTTTACCTCTATTCATTTCTAGCGTTTTGTGTTTATTTTCAAAGAGATATCGGTATGTCTTAGAAAGTTGCTTTTTATTTTATTTGGACAATGTACTATTTGTTCTATGCTCACCACGGATACGAAGTCCAGATTTTAGTGTTATAGGCCTTCAGACTTACCGTTGAGCCACCACCGAGGGGCTTTTTTTTTATTTTGATCATCTACTTGTTTTACTTAACCCTCGTTTCATAGAGACCATTAGCTGAAGTACATTTCTGAAAATCTCGTAAAATATTATTGTGCCAACAATGCGATAACCTTTACGTCTATTCACACCTTAAGCCTTGCGTTAAACTTTCAAGAGCATGGATCACTGCATTTATCATGTTGAGCGGTCTAGTCTCAGAAAAACCTTGAAAAAGTTCTGAAGACACGACAGAGGAATGGGGAAGCGGAGGTGGGTATAGCACTTTTAAAGAAGTTACTGATAAGTTATTTTTTTCTCAAAACCATCTCAACTGACTTTTGAGATAACACTTGCGCAATAAGAGGAATGGTTTTCACTTGTTTGTCAGTACTTAAAACGTCGAACTATAGCAAATTATGGGGGTATAAATTTTCTAATTTATTAACCCATAGTGTTACTTATCGAGTGATAAATACGAGAATACCGTAGACGTGACTTGTGCAATATTATCATTTATTGGTAGAAATGTGTTAATGATTATCATGGGGGAGTTTAACGATGCATGTGTTAAGCCATTTCTAATATTGAGAAGTAAGACAGCTTAGTTACTAAATCATGTCATTTTTGCCATACCCTGTAAAACTAAACGCTAGACCATATCTTATTCCCTCTGGTGGAGAAATTTATATATATATTGTGGCAGTTCGCACTGTGATACAGAAAATTGTTAGGCATTTTTAAATTCCGAGTCTGTTTGTTTGTTTGTTTTGGAATTTCGCACAAAGCTACTCGAGGGCTATCTGTGCTAGCCGTCCCTAATTTAGCAGTGTAAGACTAGAGGGAAGGCAGCTAGTCATCACCACCCACCGCCAACTCTTGGGCTACTCTTTTACCAACGAATAGTGGGATTGACCGTCACATTATACACCCCCACGGCTGGGAGGGCGAGCATGTTTAGCGCGACGCGGGCGCGAAACCGCGACCCTCGGATTACGAGTCGCTCGCCTGACGCGCTTGGCCATGCCAGGCCCAAATTCCGAGTCAGACTTGCTTTAAATGTTTAACAATAGCAACTAGAGATCAGTTGAAAAGTTTAGCAGTTTTAATTCATTAAGAAATGTAAGATATTTGCACATTATCAAAGAACGAGAGCATCGAATTTTGTATAATGCTTTTTTATTCAAGATGAAAACACAACCATTCGCACAAACAGATAGAGCTTCTTCTTTTTTACTTAAGTCATATACAACTAATAGTACATTAGTATAAAAATTTTGGACGACAGATTTTACATTTTTTCAGCAGAACAAACTTCAAATTAGGTTTGGTTTATTAAGTGTAAGGATGGACAATAGTCAATTTCTGTTATGCGTAGCTTTGGAATCGAGACCCACATTTAGCGTTACAATCTCTCAGTTTTACTGCTGAACTATGGAAGGTTACAACAGTTTATGTTGGTTCTACGTGCAACTACAGTCGAAAGTTTTTTGTTTGTTTGTTTAGAATTAAGCACAAAGCTACTCAATGGGCTATTTGTGCTCTGCCCACCACGAGTATCGAAACCCGGTTTTTAGTGTGTAAGTCCGCAGACATACCACTGTGCCACTGGGGGGCTCGAAAGTTTGCAATACAAAAACTTCAAAGGAATACTTAATCAAACAGCACATTCATGAAACAATTTCCATAAAACACGGTTTTTGAACCAACTTATAAACAAAATTCACCAGCTAGCCAGTTTAGTATTAGAACAAATGTTGTTGAAAATATATAATGAGGGACGTTCATTTTCTTTTATAAAATAATGTATTAGACATCATTTGCATAAATTTTTCAATAATATTTATATAAATGATATATAAGGATATTATATAATATCCTTCCAAATATAATATGCATATAAATGAACATTTTTTTTAAACAGAAAATACCTAAAACCAGGAGGTTTTAAACAGATAAATTAATGCTTTCTAGTTGTTATATATATATATATGTATTATGACACCGCGTAATGTGAGTTATAACAGTATATTAAATTATATTAGTTACTAGGTCCATTTTTACTTCCGATTAATGTAACATACATAACTTGTTTTGATTAGAAGTTTGTTAAATATTATATTTTTCTCTGGGTTTATGCTATACATTCGATCTGTTACTTTATATGTTTATATGAACATAAAGCAAAAAATATATATAATATAAAGAAGAAATCGATCAAATGTATATATTATACATGAAGTTAATTCTGTAATTCTGTGCAAAGTTTGAAACTATTATTAAACGAAATCCACTGCAATTCATACCTATTATGTAAGGTGAAGTTGTAATGTAAATCACGATATATGTTTTTATATATTCATCAAACAGCGTTGTTGATGGATTTTGTTCTATGGACCTTTGGATACTATTTAGCAATTCAAAGCATCCTTCCATACATAAGGGCCCCCCAGTGGCTCAGCGGTATGTCTGCGGACTTACACGCTAAAATCCGGGTTTCGATACCCATGGTGGGTAGAGCACAGATAGCCCATTGTGTAGCTTTGTGCTTAATTCAAAAACAACAACAACAACAACCATACATAAGGCAAATCAGAGGAGTTACAGACCCAGCATGGCCAGGTGGTTAATTTAATGCACTCGACTCGTAATCTGAGAGTCGCGGGTTCGAATCCCTATTACACCAAACATGCTCACTCTTTCAGCCATGGAGGCGTTATAATGTGATGGTCTATCTCACTTTGCCGATAAGAATTGTTCATTATATATCTGATGGTACCAAGATAACTATGTTTTTATCCTCCTAATCTTGGAATATTTTAAGTTGTAGAATATCTTCCTTAAAGAAAATAATTATATATCTTTGCAACTTTCATCGAGACTTCTGGATATTTAAGCTTATTATGAATGTTTAGAGTTTATAGCCTAGAGCCAAAAATATTACAAATTGTTCTGTTAGCAAACTGAAGTTTTTTGGTTCCTTGCACTTATCCCAAAACGGCTGAGTAAATATTGTTTAAAAGATATAGTTAACAGATGTTTGGTGTTAAAATAGACAACCTACTTAATAAACTAATAATGAGATAGTATTTGGGCTTACTGTTGTAATAATTGTTTATTACAAGCTATTAAGTATTATTAATTTATTAGGACTTTTTTACGAAATCTATTGCTGGCTGTACTTAGCAATATGAACAATTATTACAAGCTATTGAGTGTTATGAATTTATTAAGACATTTTTATGAAATCTATTGCTGTACTGCTGACTACACTTTACAATATAAAGTGTCTTAATGATCTTTATCGCGTCTTGGCCTTGAGAATGTGCAACTGTAAAATACTGTTTCGTTTATAGTAAGCATGAATATGCTCTACCAAGTGGTACTTATTGTAAATGTGTGAGTTTGTTACATAGTAAGACTTCAACTCATAATCTTATCTTTAGTAGGTTTATGCACGAGTGTGAACTACTTTTACTTTTAATTCGGCTAATTACAATTTCCTAAATATCGTAGAACCTCTTACAATGTATTGTAATTATAAATAAGTTTTCCAAAGCTGTTAAAAGCAGATAAGGTGAGAAAGAGTTAATGTAACTCTACTAGTTTGACCTGGAATGTTCCTCGCTGGTACAGTGGTAAGTATACGGATTTATAACGGTAAAGTCAGGGGTTCGATTCCCCTTCGTGGACTCAGCAGATAGTTAGATGTGGCTTTGCTATATGAAAAACACACACACTCCTACAGAACAGCAGGGCAGAACAAAGGAATTCTGTTTTCTCTTACTCTCAGCAGGATATCAAATAAGAAAATACTAGATAAAACCTTGTAAGGACAAGTAGAATACGCTTTGTCTCCTAAAGGTCTTATAAAACCTTGTAAAAATTAAGAGCATGAATGAATATTTTTACTTACCTTTGACGTTAATACAAACATTACTAGTGCAGAATCGAATGTGTTATATCAGGACGATTTTAGAGCTTCATCATTTCTTTACAGCTCATTTCGCTTGGTTTAGACATACCATATCTGACGACCTTGCACCTTGACAGTAAACTTGAGGATTAGTTTACATTGTAAAAGGTTCCATCGTAAGGCTGTAATGTATAAAACACACCTTCAAGCTGTGCATAGTTTCCATAAGTCATCTAGCACACAGTGACTATTGTTTCTCGGTGCCTGCGTCAACAGCCAAATTTCATCAAAAACCATCAACTGGGCCGCTATGTCTTCGTATAGAAAAGCATGAATGTCTGTTTTATTCCCCAGCAACTCTCCGTACGCAACAGTTAAAAATATATACTGGACTTAATTTCTGTATACGTAATTTGTATTGATGTTTCAAGAGATCCTTCTTAAGTACTTTGCGTACTGTTGCCTGGAGCACGCGGATGGTGTTTGCTATTGAACTACGTATTCATGGCTTTGCGTAACACCGTTGGGGTTCTACTTGTTACAGGTATTTTTCTAAGCTATCTAGGTCCCGAAGACGATCTTTGTTGGGTTTTTTTTCGAAGCCTATTAAATATAAGAGATATCTTAATAATAAAAAAATCTAAGTGCTTCATGTGAACTCATTTTTATGATCTGAATGTATGATTATTTTCCGATCAATACTTGGTTGTATGACACTACCCACGAAACGTAAAAAAATACCAAAACGTATTTCTGATACGTTTCGTTACATCGCGACTTTACATCGGTTGTGATTGTCAGGTAACTGGTTGACTTAAGTATTCAATGCTGTGTTAATATAATATATAAGTGCAGGAGAAAGAAAAAATATCCACTAATATAATCCCGACTTCTGTTCTGAAAATATGAAGTTACGGAGAAAGTAATGGAAGTAAAAAGAAATAAAGCCGTATAATGTTTTGAATTACCGACCGAACTTCGCTTGTTGTTGTTTTGAATTAAGCACAAAGCTACACAATGGGCTATCTGTGCTCTGCCCACCACGGGTATCGAAACCCGGATTTTAGCGTGTAAATCTGCAGATATACCGCTGAGCCACTGGGGGCGCCGAACTTCGCAACATGAAACAAAATTTTTATTTTGTTTTTGTGTGAAAGTATGTGAACAGAAGACGCTATTGATAATGTTATGAAGAAATTGAATTCCTTGTAATATGATATGCTTCTCCAACTGGTAGTTTAGCTAAGTGTATGTGTGTTTTTTATAGAGTACGATGATAACGTATGAGTAATTTATGTTTTCTCTAACTCTTACTAGAAGTAAAATAAGAAAACTAATAAAGAGAACTTTTAATGGTGAGGAACAATAAATGTTGTCTTCTGAAGGTTTTTAAACTAAGTTTGTTGGAATTGATTTTATAACTAAAGTACTTTCACTCATTTTGAACCTGCCCGACATGGCCAAGGACTTAAGGCACGCGACTCCTAATTCGAAGGTCGCGGAACCGAATCCCCTTTACATCAAAGATGCTTGTCATTTCAGCCAGTGGGGGCGTTATAATCTACGATCAATCCCATTATTCGTTGGTAAAGAGTAGCAAAAGAGGGAGCGATGAGTGGTGATGACAAGCTGCCTTCCCTCTGGTCTTACCCTGCTGAAATTAGAGATGGCTAGTGCACATATCCTTCGTGTAGTTTTGCGTGAAATTCAAAAGCAAACAAACAAACAAACACTTTTGAACCTACCTACAATTGTGAAGTTACTGTCGAATTTTCTGGTGGTGTGTAGTCTTCACTTTACCGATGAAATTCAATGAACTTTTCAATAATTTAGTGATCTTTAATGGAAATACCTCCTAAACATTTTAATGGAAATACACTGATTAGACTTATACATTATTATTTTCTATTCATGAAATACATGGGTACTGAGAAACAATTTAATAGCTGCTCTTTCTATTTGATGATAGTTATTTCTATCTATGCAATGCATTAAAACTTACCAAAAGAACCCGTAGCGTTAAATAGTGGCCCGTTTAAAGCGATATACGCTTGGTGCTTTCATTGTAAGACGAGAAAACTTACAGTAAGAAATATCTAAATGACTATTTAGAACTTCGGAATAGATATATGTACTGTCACAGATTGGTAGCATGGCTTTGTGATTAAGATAAATGAATCGTAGCCGGTGGGTTCTAATTCTTACATCGATTACTTCTTAGTTTTGAATTTCTCACGAAGTTACAATAAGGATGTCTGCGCGAGCCGTCTCTAATTTAGCAGTGTAAGACTAGAGGAAAAACGGGTAGTTATTACCACCCACTGCCAACTCTTGGACTACTCTTTTATCAACGAATAGTGGTATTGACCGTAACAGTAATTCCCTCACGGCTGAAAAGATGAGGATCTTTGATGGGATGGGGATTCTAATCCCTAACCCTCAGATTGCGAGTAAAGCCCCCTAACCGTCTGGCGATGCCCGGGACACTTTTTTTTTTTTACCGAGCATCTTGTATTTTCAGTCGTGGGAGCATTATAATGCGACAGTCAATCTCATTTTTAGTTCTTGAAGAGTTTCTCAAGATATAGCGGTGAGCGGCGTTTTTTAAATGATTTCTCATTAGTCTATGAGGGATGGCTAGCGCAAATAACCCTCGATTCATTCTTTTCGTTAAATTCAGACAACAAACAGACGATCGTAAAATATCAATAGTCACTCATTGTAAGCTGGACAGGACCATATCTTATCTTTGATAAGTGTATTTACATGTATAAAATTTGCGAAAATTTACTCTTGTCCAACAGACGAGGAGTTAATGTTGACAGCTTGAAAGAATAAAATCTGTTGAGGTGCCTTATTTTATTCTAAAAACTAGAACAGGAAACAAGAAAAATTAATTAATATAAAGACCTGAATGACCATCTAGTGAGATATATTAAAAAACTTGTTATGACAAACCGAGAAGGACTCGTAATCCTTATCACTGTAGCGGTAATTAGACGAAATATAACCAAAATATGTAAAAGTCTTGTTTCATCTTGCTTTTGGGTGAGTTTGAGACAGGTAATACGGCTCTTGCCACTGGAGTGTTTATTAAACCATATATTATATAATATTATTAGCTACGGTAATACCAAGGAGTAAAAAGTTGAAGGACATTATTAATTTTAGTGTTTGAAAGATAAATAGACGCGACACAAGATGATCGGCTATGAGAATCGTTTTGTCATGGAAAGTTGAAGGAGCGTTTTAATTGTTATTATTAGCAAAGAGCTTCAATCAATATAGAAATCATAGACCTGAATGAGGCCATGAATGTAAGCATAATTAATAATCGTGGCATTATCAAATAATCTCTAAAATTCAGTAAATTTTATGTAACATCTGTATTATGTACTCTAAATTACCTGTCGTTTTTTTGTTTGGGCACAAGTTAACAGAAATTAATAATGTATGTAGTTGTTGTAACTTACTTTATACGATCTTGTGTTTGTTTTTTGACTTTCGCACAAAGCTACTCGAAGGGCTATCTATGCTAGCCGTCCCTAATTTAGCAGTGTAAGACTAGAGGAAAGGCAGCTAGTCATCACCATCCACCGGCAACTCTTGGGCTACTCTTTTACCAACGAAGAGTGGGATTGACCGTAACATTATAAAGCCCCCACGGCTGAAAAGGCTAGAATGTTTGGCGCGATGGGGATGCGAACCCACGACCCTCAGATGATGAGTCGCACGCCTTAACAGGCTTGGCCATGTCGGGCCTACTACTATCTTGTGTTTTACATGCTATAGCTGTTGTGAGCTACTTTATATGATCTTGTGTTTTACATGCTATAGTTGTTGTAAGCTACTTTATATGATCTTGTGTTTTACATGCTATAGTTGTTGTAAGCTACTTTATACGATCTTGTGCTTTACATGCTATAGTTGTTGTAAGCTACTTTATACGATCTTGTGCTTTACATGCTATAGTTGTTGTGAGCTACTTTATACGATCTTGTGCTTTACATGCTATAGTTGTTGTGAGCTACTTTATACGATCTTGTGCTTTACATGCTATAGTTGTTGTAAGCTACTTTATACGATCTTGTGCTTTACATGCTATAGTTGTTGTAAGCTACTTTATACGATCTTGTGCTTTACATGCTATAGTTGTTGTGAGCTACTTTATACGATCTTGTGATTTACATGCTATAGTTGTTGTAAGCTACTTTATACGATCTTGTGATTTACATGCTATAGTTGTTGTAAGCTACTTTATATGATCTTGTGCTTTCCATGCTATAGTTGTTGTGAGCTACTTTATACGATCTTGTGCTTTACATGCTATAGTTGTTGTAAGCTACTTTATATGATCTTGTGCTTTCCATGCTATAGTTGTTGTAAGCTACTTTATACGATCTTGTGTTTTACATGCTATAGCTGTTGTAAGCTACTTTATACGATCTTGTGCTTTACATGCTAACTGTTAGGTTGTCAACTTTAGATGATATTTCTTATCATTTTTCTTTAATATGTTTTAACCTGTTGATCATTTTGAGAATTTTTGAAATTTTTGCGGAATCTCTTAATATTTTTAAAATTTTACATGTTAAAAAGAGAAGTTTTTCTTATTCTTGTTATTTCGTTTATCAATAATAATGTATAATTCTATTACATGTTTTTAATGTGAAGTCAGGATAGATTTTTCTAAGTTACAAATGGCATTGTTGAAACATTAGTTGTTAAGAAAGCGAATATAATATTAAACATTAGAGTTTTCTTACTTCTTCTGCATTCCTCTAAAACTGAGTTTACATCGACATAATTTCGATCCATTAATAAAATGCTTTATTACAATTGTAATAATAGAAATAGTAAGAGCTTCGTTATATATCAAACGAAATATAACGCTTGCTGAAAAAAAAACAAGAAAAATGTCAAATAATTGGAATGCTTTCTGCTATCTAGTAGACAGTTTTTCTCTTTACAAAATATGATTCAAGTTATTGTAAGGTGTTTTACAATAGGGTAAAGAAATGTTCAGAAACATATGAAACATTTGATGCAAGACACAACAACAGGATGAAATTTTCAACTCAGTCTGAAGAAATAGAACTCATGAAATTTTCGACAAGAAAACGAGTGCCTTTCTCAGTGTAATGGATCAAAGATACAAACAAGCTTCACACTTCTATCCAGTTTGAAAAGAAACAGTGATATAATGATTTATTATATTGACGTCAGCAATTAATTAGATAAACGGCAGATGTAACCTGCTGCGCAAGCTCGGGTGAATATCAGATATAAGAAAACAAAAGACGCCTGTTTATTTGTATTGTTTATATACTGATTTAAAGTATTGTTCTCAGAATAAAATTATGAGGTTTTGTAAAAAAAAAAAAAAAAATTGAACGGCCCTGAGTTGATATCAGTTTTTAATGCTCTATAAACTTTCTATATTGTTTACGAATCTTTATTTAATTGCCATTCGCTTGAATTATAGTAACAACTGAAATATTTACAGGTTTGAATGTTTTTAAATATGGCTTGAAGGAAATCGTTTAAAAAATGAGGTAATTTAACAACATTGTGAGTAATTTAATCTTTAACCGTAATAACAACTGAATAAGGTAAACATAGTTTAGTGTAAAAATAGCCAACACAATAAAAGTGCCTAAAGCATGAATTACACAAAATGATGAGTCAGCCTGTGATGGTTTTATTCTCTTAAAATTTTTACGTTTTATGGTAATTCCTCTACCCTGAATCCAAAAATAATATTGATTTTGTCCATTACGAATAGATTTTTCACAAAACGTCATGTGTACTTTTATATAAGTGAATCTTTGTCATTGAAAACAGGTCATATTTTCGTACGTTTAAAGTATTGACAACCAATGATTATAGATTTCTCTTGACCAATTACAACGTGATAGTATTATCGATCGTTCTGGAATCCAAACATAACAAACATAATGATAAAAATGTGTTCACTGTGTCAAATAAATTAATTATTTGACCTTGATAAAGAGAGAACACACTTTTAAGAAAACAAAAGTTTTGAAACGACTGCGAAATGAAAAACTTTGTTATAAATGCACGACCAAATATTGTCGAAACGTCGTACATTCATAACAGTTTTTCCACTATCCAGTCAATTCATTATCGCGGCGATTACTCGAGACTGTGTAAATTTAATTTTTTTTATGAGATAATAATTTGATCTAAGTAAATGTTTCTTTACGTTATAAAAAAGGGAGTATTATTTTCGAACCCTGCGTATCTGAATTAAAGAAAATCCGGTATTAAAAAGAAAACAACTTTTGTGAACTTTTAATTTGCAGGCCTTTGTAAATTTGTCGAATTTCTAGTATGAAAAATTTTAAAACACACTCTTTAACAAATGTGATATGTATTTTTATATCAATGTGTACACATTGATGATCGTGTAAGTAAGATGGAAAAAAAAAACTTGAATACATTACTTCTCTAATTAGTGCCCCTCAGTGGCTCAGCGGTATGTCTGCGGACTTACACGCTAAAATTCGGGTTTCGATACCCGTGGTGGGCAGAGCACAGATAGCCCATTGTGTAGCTTTGTGCTTAATTCAAAACAATAAAACAATCTGCAATTAGTGATACGCACATTTTATATTCATTATGTTTATAGAGAGTTGAACCTCTAATACTAACTTAAGCTTATATATTGTTTTAGGGTGTTATGTAATCTTTCTTTCCAAGACAAAATATTTATGGATTTAGATAATAAAATGCGTTAAAATTTTATATCTCAATTTTCTGAGACGGAAATATTCCTTGCACTCAATGGAATTGGAAAGCAAAGGAATATGAATTAACGTTGTGAAACAAAAGTACTGAAGAAGAAATAAGTTGCATCCATGGCAAACGAACTCAAACATATTGGAAGAAGCAGTTTATGAGCCCGAGACAAAATACTGAAGAAGGACTTTCTTCTGGAAAAGTAACACCAGTCTTATGTATTCAGCATATTTATTTAATCGTCCCACATCTCACATAAGTGGAGAATGAAACAGGTATATTAACGCTTTTACATTCAAAGATATTCTGATCAAGTCACCGGACGCAGAGCTCATAGGTTTCTATACAATCGGAGTTTTGAAATGGGCGCTGGCAAGCTTTAATCATCGTATACTAGATGGAATATGGAAAACACACAAGGAAAAATAGCATGGTTAAGACACAGCAGCGTAATGACAGAGGCTTTTTCAGTGGTAACCGTGTTGTAGAGCTGTAGTAAAACTACATTTAGTCAGAGAGAACATGATAGGATCTGGTAACTTGGAAACTGCGGTTTAGAGCTATTGTAAAATTACACGTTAGTTAGAAAGAACATGATAGGATGTGGTAACGTAGAAACTGCGCTGTAGAGCTATAGTAAAATTACACGTTAGTCAGAGAGAACATGATAGGATCTGGTATCGTGGAAACTGTGGTTTTGAGTTATTGTAAAACTAAATGTTAGAGAGAGCATGATACAATCTGGTAACGTGGACTCTGACGACAGTGAATCTTCACAGTCGTTTTAATATAGTATACTCAACCTCTGTAAAAGCCTAAAATCGTTGAGTGATAAATTATTCATACGTAAAATAGTTTAAAAGAGTTTCCAGCTTTCAGTTAAAACAGTTATTAAGAGATATTTAAGACAATTTGATTATCCGGAAGGAGGAAAAAGTTTTGTTCAGATACATATTTCTATAGTATATTGAGGCAATGTGCTTTAGGGCATTAGCTTTATTCGACTCCTAAAAAAAGGTTTGTTTGGACGATTGTAAAAGTTTGTTTGTTTGTTTATAGCGCAAAGCTAAACAATGCACTATTTACTGTTTGTCCACTGTGGGGGATGAAGTCCCGTATTTTAACGCTGTAAGTCCACAAACACAAACCACTATCTCAACAACTGGTGTTGTGGTACGGTAATTACCTGAAGAAAAGTAGTTTATACCACTTATGAACGTTTGGCATGTCTTTCAATCTCTATTTAGTTTTTAGAACTAAATAATATGATTTGAACATATTACATAAGTGTTAGGTAGTATTAATGAATAAAGCAAATATTGAAGGGTCGAGCATTTAAAGTATGAGAAAATAGATGGCTGAGCCTAATCTTCAAAAATATAAGAAACTAAATATTCATATCTTTAGGTTCTTTAAAATATCTATGTAATGTTATCGATGCTGAAACAAATTCGTTCAACAATAGTGTCACTAAAATTACTTCAACATAAATAAAAAATATTAAAACTCCGGTTTAGGTTTTTCAAGACAATCAATGAACAGAAAATGGTCGCAGTCAACTGTTTTTTTGTGTTTTTTTAAAGTAATGTGTCACTTACTCCATCTCTTATTATATGTTATTGACTATAACGTTGAAAATAATTTTGAATAATATTATAATTTATTATTGTTATTAGTTTGTATGTTTATGAAGATTATTTTGGATTGTTAGATTAGTATATATATATATTTCAGACTAACCAAACCTTGCGATACACTACTAGGATTTTTCCCTAATTATTCAAATCATTATCAATGTTAGTTTTGTTGTGTTTTACCCCATAGGAATCAGACATTTTGTTCTATAAAATTAGCGTCTTTATTTTAAAGTTCAGTTTTAGTTATGATCTATATAATGTGTTGTTAAAAACTGCTCATGAATATCATAATAATACTCTGCTGTATTTGCTTGTATATTGTTGAAAATATTACTTTTTACAGTCAGCTCTTCTCTGCTTATAGAACAACATAGATTGAACTGTTGTCGAGTTCTAGATGTCTGTCCCATTTAATTTATCATATTTTATTACAGGTAACACGTGGTAGTACATAACACAAAAATTTCTCTCCCTGCAGTATTTTGCACACCATAAATAAAAAATGGAAACCGATCTAGTCCAAGGGTAATTACAACTGTTTAATGAGTAGTACCATTTTCATTCCAAGCTTGTGTGTACTTAAGCTGCATTGGCGATTATCGTAAAGTTACCAATATTTGCTAACACACAGTATCCCAAAGTACAGCACTAACTTGTCTAGTAACACAGAAGTGCTTATTATAAGAATACATAATTCTTAATCTTCGTTCAAGTCGTTAGTAAGTGCTGTTGTCTTGTGTATAGTTGTGTAAGTACAGACACTGTAATTCTTCAAAATGGATTCCAAGGAGTATTCACTCTTTCAACGTTATGACTGGATTATGTGAAAATAATTACAACTATAATTGCTCTATATGTTTGTTTATAAAATCGTATCCGCACAATTCATTTACACATGTTTTCAGTCATTTAATTTTTGTTCATTAAAGGTTTATTAGGAAATATTAACACATATGATCTAAAATCTGTATTAGTTTAAGTTATGGAGTCGGCTAGGTTATAAAAACTTTTAGCCAAGAAACATTTTCATAACTTATCGATACTTTTCGAAAATATTGACAACTAAAGATATTTAATTGCCTTACCTGAATGAGTAGTTGTCTACAATATCTTAAAACATGTTTTACTTTTGATTTGATGCATATCAGTTACACGTTCTCCGTGATATGCTCTTCAGTTCAACACTTAACTTTTCTGGCTTTGGTTTATGAGAGGATATTGTGAAAAACTTAATACAACGCAACGGATTTGCAAGTTTCCCGCAAGAAAACCCTAAACGTTATGCAGTACTAAAATAATTAACCTCCAGTTTTATTCACTTTATTATTTTAACTTACAGTGGCCCGATTAATTAATTAAGCAACAAAGTATAATTGCCAGCTAAAGACTTAGAAAGTGAGGAATAAACGTAATTTTACGGTTCTGAATGGCAAAAAGAAAATAATTTAAGTTATTGAAACGTTATAGAAACGACACTGAATAGAGTTGTCGAGTAGTTCTTATTCACGCCATCCACTTTTTATTTATTTTATTTCCAGTTAATATCTGCTTTTTCGGAGATTAATTTCTTATTCAGATGATAACATATGGTTGTAACAGTTTCTGTTGCTGAATGAACTATTTTAAATCACTCATTATAAGAAGTTAAGTACATTTAATGATAGCGAAAGTGTTTTATTTCTTCAACTATAGGTTTTGTAAGTAGCTTAATTACTGTTAATTAATGTTCATTCATTTACTGTGCAAATTATTAAGAATTTATAGCTTTCATCGTGCATTTCCTCTAATAATTTTTTTTATGGACATGCTTGCCCTTTAAGCCACGGTTACGTTTCAGTCTAACGGTGAATCGTACTTTTCTTTGGTAAAGTTTGTTTTGTTTTGTTTTGTTTTGAATTTCGCGCAAAGCTACACGACGGTTATCTGCTTTAGCCGTCCATAATTTATCAGTGTAAGACTAGAGGGAAGACAGCTAGTCATTACCGCCTACAGCCAACTCTTGGACTACTCTTTTATCAACAAATAGTGGGATTGATTATCACATTATAAAGCTGCAACGGCTGAAAGAGCGAGCATGTTTGGTGTGACTTTAATTCTAACTCGCGATTCTCGGATTACGAGTCGAGTGCCTTAACCCCCTGACCATGCCGGGCCTCTTTGGTCAAATGTAGCCCAAGAGTTGGAGGTGGGTGATGTTAATGAATTGTCTTTTCTCTAGTTTACGAATTCAATATTAGGAACAGATAGACCTGTTATAGCTTTGTATAAAATTCAGCAAGCAGACAAGACAATGCCACTGACAGAGTTAAGTTCCGAGTAAACACTAACACAATACTTTTATCTATAGCCAATTTTCTCTTACATACTTACCTCTTGTATCTCTGATTCTTTGAAGAAAGATGAACTCAGTATTCATAAAATAGAACTAACTGACTCACTGGCTAATAATTATAGACAAACAAACTAAAAGATTAAACAATTTGATAACTATTCATCACTTACTCAATCTTAACCATGATTGAAGAAAATTCCAGACATTTAGCTACGCTTTCATCACGAGATGTGAAACTTGCCTTTAAGTAAACACTCAGACTAAAAGCCAGTTTAAAACAGTATAAGTCATCCGTTTTTAATTATTAAAGAAACACCTTTTCCATGTTAAGTTTTGAAATGTTTTGACCAATTCAGGAACATGTCTTATTATGGCTTATTTCACAATCTTCCTCTCCTTAGAATATCGGTTTTTAGACTAGACTTGTGTCCCTGAACGTTTTTTTTAATTAAGAGTTTTCTTAGTTTGAATAACATTAATATTCATTTTAGAAACGTTCGAGTTTTCCATTTTAATTTTTATTCCAGGCTTAATTTCAGAGATGTTTAGAAATTTTGTGTTTTACTGCCTAGAAGACCTTTTACCCAGTGCCTCTACGCTCCCGGGGAATAGCGAAAGTTTTTTATATACGCTTTACAAAAGTTTTTTAAAATTAAGTTGAACGACGTAAGTTGATGAAACGTTGAAAAACAAATAGGACTTTAAGAATAAGAATATATAAGCCATACTTATATATTCTTGCTCTCAAAACTATGAAACTTATAATAAGAAAGAATGAACTAAGATCTAGCAACCATGAAACTGTCCTATCAAATGTTAAGTTAATTCTTTTTGAAACAGTTAAGTAAACTATGTTTTTTAGAAACAAAGCACTACTTTTGGCACTTATTACTCAGAGTAGTGTAACATTTTAAACACAATTGTTTCAACTCATAACGTATACTAAGTTATCTTTGATACAACCAGGCTATGACTCTAAGGGTTGCTGAACAAGTGTGTGTATAATAGCGAGAAACGAAACAATGAAATGCAAGGACATTTGAAAGCAATATTATATCTCTGTATGTTTCAAATAAAAGTATGTATATTGAATCGTTAACATTTTTTGTTGGTAAGTTTTATATGAGAAATAAAAGCATTCGCAACATCTTGAAAAGTGATGGTAGCAAACCGAAGTACTGAAAGTGAAAATAAATAAACATCACATGAGAGATTACCACACTTGAAATAAAAGTTCGTGTAGAAGTAAATAATTATTTAACACACTCAAAGACTGCTTTATCCTTATTAAGTCTTCTAGATGTATTAAAAAGAAATGTAACGACAAAATTTAAATTGAATTATCTCCAGTAGAGTTGACTTCTGTACCTACATATAGTCAGATAAAAGTATACGGAATGTAACCCTAAAGACTTGTGAATGTTGTTTGCCTGCGAACTGACACGCTTAAAATAATAAAAAACTAAAAGGGAAGTAGATGGCTTATCCATAAACATTGTTGACAATAAAAAATAATAAATAAAGGTTATGCTAATTATACATCAGCGAAGCTATTAAATTTGGTTTGGCAAAATAAAAGATTCCACATTCGAAAGTTATTCGGTTTCAATATCCTGTTATATTCAGATTTTCAACTTCAAAACAGTATTAAAAATGACAAAAAAATCCGTGACACTGTGTTAATGAGGATAATTTTGCTGATTACTAAAAATAATAAAATTGTGAAAACAAAGCAACTATATATAAATATGTAAAGCGTTACGTTGAACAGGCATTATATAAACATTTTAACAAAACTGTATATAAATATGTAAAGCGTTATGTTGAACAGGCATTATATAAACATTTTAACAAAACTGTATGTAAATATGTAAAGCGTTATGTTGAACAGGCATTATATAAACATTTTAACAAAACTGTATATAAATATGTGAAGCGTTATGTTGAACAGGCATTATATAAACATTTTAACAAAACTGTATATAAATATGTAAAGCGTTATGTTGAACAGGCATTATATAAACATTTTAAACAAATCTATATATAAATATGTAAAGCGTTATGTTGAACAGGCATTATATAAACATTTTAACAAAACTGTATATAAATATGTAAAGCGTTATGTTGAACAGGCATTATATAAACATTTTAACAAAACTGTATATAAATATGTGAAGCGTTATGTTGAACAGGCATTACATAAACATTTTAACAAAACTGTATATAAATATGTGAAGCGTTATGTTGAACAGGCATTATATAAACATTTTAACAAAACTGTATATAAATATGTAAAGCGTTATGTTGAACAGGCATTATATAAACATTTTAACAAAACTGTATATAAATATGTGAAGCGTTATGTTGAACAGGCATTATATAAACATTTTAACAAAACTGTATATAAATATGTAAAGCGTTATGTTGAACAGGCATTATATAAACATTTTAAACAAATCTATATATAAATATGTAAAGCGTTATGTTGAACAGGCATTATATAAACATTTTAACAAAACTGTATATAAATATGTAAAGCGTTATGTTGAACAGGCATTATATAAACATTTTAACAAAACTGTATATAAATATGTGAAGCGTTATGTTGAACAGGCATTACATAAACATTTTAAACAAAACAACTGTATATATATATATATATTACTATGTAAAGCGTCATATAGCAACTATATATAAATATGTAAAGCTTCGTGAGTGATGAAAAATCATCATATAAACATCTTAAACATAAGAACTATACAGAAGTATGTGAACGCCATGTTCAACAGGCATCAAATAAACTTTTTAAACAAATCAACTATGTATAAATGTCATGTTGAACGGTCGTTATATAAACAGCTTAAACACAGTAACTATACACAAATATGTAAAATGTCATGTTGAACAGGCGTTATATAACAGCTTAATTAATGATATCTTTATTCTTAGAGAGAATATCTATGTCATTTTTTCGGATACTACTTCCTTTGCTGAAACAAGCACTGATAGGCGGGTTGAAGAGATGGCAAAGAACGTTAGAATGTTGCTAAAATTATTAAACAATAATAATTAAAATAATGGATTCATATAATAATACAAAGTGCGCTTGCTACTAGTTCATTACGTGTAAAAATAGATAAATCAATATAACTCAATAATTTCTCCCTGGAATCAATTACATGACCATAATTTTTAATTAAAACAATAGTACAATTCCAATAATCTGTTTATGCGTTAAATTAAAATACAACAATTTGTTAACGTAATTTTGAATTATTAAGTGATGCCGACAACCATTCTTGGATAATTTTCTTCATTGTTTTCGTTAACTTATATTCAGAGACACTAAAGTACAACTATTGACACATTTAATAGAGATTTAATCATGGGTTCACACGTAATGTCGCTTTTGGTCCGCCATCCTTCGACCTTACCATTCTTAAAATCATCTTCTGTCATGCTATTAATTTTTCAGCACTGAGACGGTCACTGTAAGGGAAACTTTCCCACGAGTGCAAAGATAAGATGGCAAAAACAGGGAGATGTCTCAAAGGAGATTCTAATAGTGTCCACAGATGTCAAGAGCTGTTAGCAGTCAATAAAAATGTTACCATTACCCATAAAAGACTGCATAGGCTCATAGCTTCATCCAACATCTTGAAAAGAAAAAAAATTCTTATAGCGCCGACATGACCTTTCTGACCTAGGGTGTAGAGTTATGGAGACGAAAAAATGCGCAAGTCATCAAACTTATCTGAAACTCTAGAATCCAGGATAGTGATACCGATAATATCTGAAACTCTAGGAATCCAGGATACCGATAATAAAATAGAATAGTACAGCTCACAGAAATAATGCGAAACAAATATCTCGTTTTTGCTCAGGTGGCCTTGATAAACGTGTTTAAAATGTTAAGTATTTATTATGCAGATAGACTGATAAATAGACAAGAAATAAGTTAATAATGGCTTTACCCAATAACTATTTTTATCACTCTCAATGAATGTGTATTTTGGTTCCGTTTGTGTTAGCCTATTATTACTTTTTATTTTTATGCAATGGATTAATGTTATATAATATATAAGGTAAGTGAAATACTTTGTCTATGTGTGATATAACATGGTGTATAATGTACATGAAATGGATTGTTTATGTATAATATCATATGATATATAATAAGAATGAAATAGACTGTTTATTTGTAAGTGATTCACCTTTTTTGTGATTTCATTTTAAACATTTCAATAGTATCAATGCTTGGATAGAACTTTTTTACAGTAAAACACCAAATGCACCCCTTAAAGTGAAATTTTATTGTGATAACGAGTTACTTTAAGTGATTTTGGTTTAAGGTTTTATTTTTGTTCGTCGTCTTGTTTAAAAACAAACATTCTGTAGACAGATGTTTACTTTTGGAATTTGTAATATTAACGGTTTCATGTAAGTTTTTTTATAGCATAAGTTGCAAATAGTTATAAAAATGATAAAGAGAAGAAACTATAAGAACAAATATCATTTTTTGTCTGATAACTAAAAGTAAAACTTCTTTGCATTTAGTCAAAATCTAAGATATTTCACTCTGCGTGTGTTTTCATATATCAAAGAAACATCAGGTTTTCTGCTGTCTTTAACGAGGGGAAATGAAACCCCGACTTCAGCGTTGGAAGTCTGAAAACTTAAAGCCCTCCTCTCAGGAGAGTAAAACGTGTTTCAGAGTAATACGGAAATATTTTGACATTAATGATGTGATGTTATATATATATATACATGCGCTTGCACAAGGTGTTTGCTGATATCCGTCGTGATCCAAAATACTAACATCCTGAGATAAAATCAGTTGAAATAGTGTTAATTAATAGTCTGTGTAGGAAAAATATATGTATAAAAACAGTTCGTTTGGGTTGAGAAAATATTTTACGTAGAGGAGCGAACAACGTTTCGACCTTCTTCGGTCATCGTCAGGCTCACAAGGTATGCTAGTTCAGACATAATAAAGAGTGTATGTTTATATTTTGATGTAAGAACATCTCATTTGTCTTACTTTAGTCCAATTAAAAACATTCATGAGAAAGCAGAGTTAATCATTCTTTTGTGGAAAAGAAGGCCATTGTTTCGAAAATAATATCCATCGCATGATAACTAATATAAAGTTATCACTTTTTAGGTCCAGAAATGAATTAAAGTTGGATTACTTTCAAGGAATGAAATTAAGAACTCAGAAAATTTTAAACTTTTCTTAACGAATTTTCTCTGACGACATTTAAAATGTTAAACCTGCATTAGAAATCTATCAATATAATTTCACTTTTCACACTGAGCACAGATATTCATTTGAATTGTTAAGAGATTTTTCTTCTACTTTACAAGAACTTTCCTATACCAGTATAAAATCTGAACTTCTTAATGAAGTGTATGTGGTAAATTCAATCTTACCTGACAGAAATATTTAACTTCTAAGACGTTAAAAAAGTGTTGCACATAAAGCAGAAGACAGAAAATGACAAAGTTTTTTAACACTAACAGTTGTAAACGCTACTTGCTTTTTACTCAACACATCTGATTATAATAACATTCTTATAACCGGTCATTGCTTTTTCAACTAGTTTTTTATATTATTATGCAACTTAAACTACTTTATCAACAATTCACATTGTTTACTGCTGTATGACATTTTCATACCTACAGTTTTTCTTTAAAAGCAGCATTGAGAGTTTGATTGTTTGTTTGTAATTAAGCAAAAAGCTAAACGATGGGCTATCTGTACTTTGTCACCACGGGTATCGAAACCCAGATTCTAGTGTTGTGAGCCCGAAAGACATGCCACTGTACCGCTTGGTACAGCTTTGAGAGAGATACGTACCGTTTATTGTGCTGCGGAATTTGTTAATATTATAACATTATATTAAACAAATTTAATACATAAGTGTAATAAGAGTAATTTCACTTAAATATTTTTTGCAACCTATTAAGCTAAGGTTTAAACTAGCAGCTTTATGTGTTATGTATTCCAGTAAGAAATAAAAGGTCAACCATCCAATACACTATGCAATTTTATGAAATAAACAAACATAAATTAAATGTTTTGAGATTAATAGTAGCATTTAGCAGATATATTCTGTACAATACTTAATGTTAAAGCACAATAGCAACACAATATGTCTACAAGATATGTAATCTGAGTTTGCAGAATTGCACCGAACACCAGTTGAAGCACTTGTATGAAAATATCATTTGAATGGGATACTTTCGTAGACAACGATCAAGGATGGTTTACATATGCTTTATAAGTTTCATACCTGATAAGTCTCGTGGGCACAGAAGAAAGGCAATGTCCTGAATTTTAAACCACCATTTTGTAATTCAAACTCAATGAGTAAAATCCATATTCTGCACCAAAACACTGAACCATATTCTGTGGTAAGCTGATTATTGGTGTAGAGGATCTTACTCGAGAACAGTATTCAAGTAGTAGTGTTCCTCCCTTCGCATACCGCTAGTTGTGACCGTCCAATTCCCCAAATTAAATATACACTATAACATCAACTCTTTCTTATTTTGCGATGACTTGCAAACGGTTCAGTGAAAATTGCTGGGAAAATAGTCATGAAATTCAGCTGCGTCCACTGTCCAAGAATTATGCAAATCTGGATTCGTAGGTGAAATAAAATAAAGCGAAGTGTATGCTCGCATCTATGATGCTCACTAATTTTGCATGCGATACTGTGTTGAGTGAATTTCATATTTTCTCTGCCATTGCAGCCTATCACGTGAAAGTAGCTTCTGATAGTATCGTATCACTCTTGCACATGCCCTACGTAGTTCATTCTCTACATTTCATTGTGTAGAGTTTGATAAACACTGGAGTTACAACAAGCACTCTATTGACTGTAGACAGCAGTATTTATTGCTAGAAACTATAAATTCCTGTCTCTCGTTTGTGGCGTGACTGTTTGTTCTTTGTAGTATTTATTGGGTTATTTGCAAGTGATATCATAGAAATGATTGATTTATGTTATCGATGTGTACATTTATCTACGGGTAAGCGTGTTTTTGTCTGCTTTTTGAAATTCGCGCAAAGCTACACGAGGGCTATCTGCGCTAACCGTCTTAAATTTAGTAGTGTAAGACTAGAGAGAAGGAAGCTAGTTATCACCATCCACCGCCAGCTCTTAGACTACTCTTTCACCAACGAATAGCGGAATTGACCCTCACTTTATAACGCCTGCACGACTTAAAGAGCGAGGATGTTTGTTATGACGGAGATTTAAACCACCTAGCTATGTCGGGCATGCGGGTAACCTTCTCTATAAATACATATATGAGGTTATGTAAGCTTCCGAAATCCTCATCGCACCAAACATGCTTGCCCTTTTAGCCGTAGGGGCGTTATAATGTTTCGGTCAATCCCACTATCCGTTGGTGAAAAAGTAACCCAAGAGTTGGTGGTGGGTGGTGATAACTAGGCACCTCCACTCTAGTCTTACACTGCTAAATTAGGGACGGCTGGCGCAGCGAGCCCTTGAGTAGCTTTGCGTGAAATTCAAAATAAACCAAAAATAAAAGCTTCCGAATTTTACTTTGGTATAGAATTACAAGCAACAAAGAACTTTCAACTATCTTATAAATCTGATAACAAAATACAGTACTGACTCCAAATTACGCATAGAAACAAATGAAGACGCCTAACTTAGTAATTAGAAACAAATATCTTAATTTTTCCTAAAGTATGTAAATTTAGAATTCATAATTAAATTACTTACTTTTGTTAATCACTTTACGTGTTAATTTATCACAGAATGTGTTTACTGAATGCAAGCTTTAACCGATTGTTATTAGTCGCTATACTTTATACAACATAGAATGTAAAGCATTAATTTTATAAGCATGGAAATATACTAAATAATCGTCGTGACCTCATTTGATAAGTATAGCTTTACAGTACGTCCGAAATATTTTTTATGTATTCCAATTTAGAACATAAAGAACCTGATAAAGGGTACTTTGTTTGTTGTCAAACTCAAAGCTGCACGATGGGCTGGCGATCTATGCTGTGCCCACCACGGGCAACGAAACCCAATTTTTAGCGTTATAAACTCAGACGACTCACTAATTAGCAAGTGGGAGACTCAGGGTGCATAAAGATAGCAAATCCTTACTAGATCAATTTTTATCATTTAAGCTCTCGTTTATTTTGTTAGAGTTTATCGGATTGTTGAATGTGTAGTTATTCAAGGTTAGATTTTGTATAAATTCTCGTAAATTTAATTATAATAAGTGAAATAATTCTAGCCTGATTCCATTCTTCTTCACAGTGTATTACTGATATGATTTATTAAATACCGGTTGATGTAGTTCTAAGAAATTTGCAATGACATAGGCATATTACAGATGACAATACACTCTTGTAAAATATTTGTTTAAGGCACGATGTATACACAAATTCACACACACATATATATATATATGTATATATGGACAGTGTACATACACTTTTATCCGTACATGGAAGCATAACCTATCATGTTCCTTGTAATCTGTCTAAATTACCAGAACTCGATATGATGAAGTAAAATTGTGAAACACGTGACCTGGATATTTCCAACTCATTCGTATCTTTCACGATGTCACGGAACGACGTGGGTGGGCTCTTTTGACTCACGAGGATGCGATCTCATCATTCACGATCTGTGGGATGTAACTATTCACTTTGGTTCCACCCTACTTTCTGATTGGACACTCCTACAGGAAAAGAAGAAAGAACTTGAAAAATATCCTAGACCTGTTCTTGAGAATGACAGAGAACTCTACATCTTATATAATATCAAAGCGACATATCTTATTACTTTAACATGATGAATACATTTATGTATTTTTAAAATGAATAAAAATGAATATGATATTTTGTTGGATATCAAAGAACCCAATATCTTGTTAAATTGTGCAAATGAAAAAATAACTATGTTTTAGAGTAATTATTTATCTAAAATTGTTACTTACAAAATAGTAAAAGAAAAGCTGTAGCACTTGTATTAGCTTTTTTGCTAATTTTAATAACTTACACAGTGCAGAGTTGTTCCCCATTGTTACTTCGATCTCAGTAATATTCTTTCTAGACTAAGCAATGGACCAACCCATTGGAATTCGTTTCTTACTTTAAGCCTATGTATTTGATACGCTCTGTATTGTTTCTCAGGCTATCTAGGTAAAAAACAAGAACAAAAAAGCTAAATACGGAAATTTTCAGTTCATTTTAAAACTAGGATTAATTTTTACTTGGAAATATATAGTTGCATAGTTAAAAGGCAAGTACCTCCCAGTGATAGCCCACTGCGTAGGTTTGTGATTAGCTTCAAACAAATAAAAGGTAAGTAAACATTGCTTCATTACGATTTCTTTCCTTATATATATTTATATTAGAAAAGGAAAGATATTTATCCGAAAACACCACTAAGATACCAACTGATTTCATCCAGTGACACAATGATATATCTACGTATTTAAAACGCTAGAAACTGGGTTTCGATACCCATGATGGGTAGGGTACAGATAGTCCATTACGTATCTTTGTGCTTGATTACCAACAAACTAACCCAAATGATAGTTCAAGGTCTAGTGGTTATAGAAGTTTTGTGGTTTACCTGCTATTCATAACTGAGCCTAATTATTATTAATTGTAATGTTTATTGAATACTTTTAATAATTCTTCTTGTATAAGTTGTTACATAATGCTTTATATACTTTTCTGTAATGGTAACAATTTTATGATATAGAGCCAGAGATTTATTTACTTTTGTCAGAAAATAAGTAATATAGATGTATTAAAACTTCCTGTTTTACTCTAATCTGCTCTTAGCTCTGAACCAAGTTTTAATTTGAGAGCCACACTAAGTTAAGTTTTAGGATTTGTAGTTTTCAGAATTCTTAAACATTTCACCAATTTGGTGCTATATGCTACTAACTTAAGTAATCATGTAAACAGCCAGAAAGTGATGTTTTAACTAAGACTTCAGTTGTTAGTTGTCGAGACTAATGAAAGAATGAAATGCCCAATCAGTAGTGTCCCTCATGGAATTATTCTTCCAGCAAAACAAATAACAGAAACTTAACATCAAAATATTACAAACTATTTGTACTCTTAGTTTTGGTAAATAATCACCCAGTAAAAGAAAATATTGTATAAGTTACAAAATACGTTGTTATTATGGCTGCTATAATATACGTCCTTATGTAGAATAACACAACGGTATAGTACCCGTAGTAGGTAATAGATAAACTCAAAAATAACAAAATTTCTTGACAAATAAAGCTACACATTTTCAGCGTTTTATGCATTAAAATGAATTTACAAGTAAAATAAATGATCAAAAGTAGCTATTACAGATTTCAAATTTTTCAAATACCTTAAGTCTTATATCAATTACGTTATCATACTGATATAAATACGTGGTGAAGAATATAACTTTTTGTATTGTTTCAGGCTCATCTTTCTTTCTTAATTGCGTACTCTGGTTTTCATGCTTTTATATCAAACCAAACAATTAATTTTTGATTAATTATACACAAATATAGGAATTACAAATTGAAAAAAAAAATTCTGTACGTGATTAAAAGTAAAGCTTTCAAAACATAATATATTCCAAAATGTTATAAATAAAAATGATGATCTATAAAAATTCATATATTTACCAGCCTTTAACAGGCATTCAGCAAGAAGTGTGAATTACTGGCATTTAACTACCGTTAGTACAGCCTTTATTCAATACTTTCCTTGTGTCTTTACAAGCGAGTATTTTTTTTATAAACAAAAGGAAAGCAACTGGAGAACAACAGACTTTACAGTTAAGCTTATTTATTCTTGAATATAAGACAAAAAAGTTTAACTATATTTTTCATGCTTTGAATTTGATAACATAATGTTTACACCTTACACTTCATGTAAAAAATGTCATATCTGTTTAACAGAATTATCTTATTGCTCTCCCTAAAACATAACAACGTCTTGAAACTATCCGTCAGTCTTTAATCAATTCTTCTGAACGAAACATCCCAGAGGTATGTTGATCAGGCGCCACCAAACTCTCTCCGAACTTCTAACAGATTTGTCCTCTGACATGTTCGGGGCAACTCGATGACGCGGCGGCGGTAACAAGGTTTTGGATCGAAACAAGGGTCGACGTGCCACTTCTGGATGTACCAGATTAACAGTCCTTTAGATTCTCTTCATCAGTGTCAGCTGTCTGGATCTCATCTGTCGACATTTCATTATTTTGTCCAGCGCAGACGCAAAGAAAATTATTGGAAGGTTATAATTAATATCTGTTAGTGTAGGCTTTTTTATATATATAATTTTTTCAACAGTCACGAAAATCTACAAGAAAAATATTCAATTATTAAGAATCTTACATCAAATTATAATTGGTCCACTCGAGAATCAAACGTTGAAAACACGTGTAACAATGATGCACGCAGATATTTTCATAAAAGTTACATTTCCTAGTATTACTGAATTTAAATGTATAAAAATAAAGCTGAGTGTCTAGAGCTTGACAAATACATAATAAATCTTAACACGCCTTTAATTATCCCACCAGAATTTCAAGCAAATGACATAGTGACTAACTAAGCGCAAAAGTCAAAACCAGCAGTAAAATATGTTATATATTTGTTGTATTTAAATTTTATAAATAATATTTGTTTTGTAAATAGATAAAAGAAAGATACCTCAAATATCAAATAACATAACGAATTAGAAACGTTAAAAAAGAGATTTGAAAAAAGTGAAACTAGATTTATGAGGCATTATTGTTTTAGGAATTGTTAGATGACATATCCCCAGTATGTCAGCAGTAATTTTACAAATTCATTACACTAAAATCCTGGTTGCAGAAGCTTTATTTTGAAATCTAGTAGAACGAAGCTATTTTTCACAAAAATTGATTTAGACGCCTAATTTATAATTAATCTATTTTTGAAGCATATGATCTGGCTCTAAGTTGCTCTATGTTTTTATAATTTTCAATGTTGAGAAAGTAGAGATTTTTTTTTATAACATGTAACAAACGAAACAAACGTTCAATGTGGGATTCCTTTAACATATATGAGAAACAAGGCGTTAACAATTTTGCAAATTCCCACCAATGGTTAACCACACGTCCGCTTGCAACACATCGTGTGGTCTGTTTCTCAACAAATCTATCCCGGAACTTCATTACATGCACAAAATACTGAAAGTATTCCAAGAACTAATCAGCAAACATTTCTCCATTGATACGTGACGTGTAAAACAGTTGAATTCTGAAATTTCCTGTGTTACTAGCAACACACGAATGTGAGATATACCTTTATCATTTACCAGAATAATTACAATAGAATGGCAATCATAACAACTTAACGTGTTTGTCACAACAATACAACGTGTGGAAACGCAAATTACCATCAGCAGGAACATTTATTTCCACTAGTAAGACTATTAGCACTCTCTCTACATGAGTGTTTATAATTACAAAGCTCTCTATACCTGTGATTTCCTTAAACGTACTATAAATAATCTATGACCAACTCTTGATCTATAATAACTCTAAAAAAGATGTATGAATAGTTTAAACACAATTATTAACACATTAATTTCGAACCCAATTACAAATGCAAAAATATATATCATTTATATATTTTCTCTAGAAAAATGTCAATTTGTTCAGTTTACTAGGATACAAAAATACTTTATTACGTATTGAGAAAGTAGTTGACAGAATCTGATTAGTTAATCTCAGATGAAAAGTTTCAATTTGCATTTTTCTGTTTTTACTCGGACTGTCTCCTTCCTGTATGTTCATTATTTTCATAAAGATTCATAACACAATAAAGAGGAGTTTTTACCACTCTAAACCACATTTTAAAAAAATACGTTTTGTAAAGAAATGCTATTATACATGTATAAAACTTATTTATATGCGTTCATTACGTTAGTATTGCAATATGAAAAGTACGATTGTTAGTAACACAAAGTTAGAAAATATAATTTCAAATATGGTTTGTATTGGGTTTATGATTTTATAGGCTTAACTGAACAACGTAATTTTGTGTATTCTTCTCTGCAACTAAACATATAAATGAAAAAGCTGATTACTATGTATGAAATTATATGTGAGAGGGAAAACTATCATATCTTGTGGACAAAAACTAAGTGAAATGATCCAGCATGAAAGTGAGGAACTGCACTTCGTATTAAGCTAGTGAAATCTACATAACTGTACTGAGGTAAAAAATAAGAAGTTCTATGTTATAAGTCATAGTCCTATATGATTGCTCTACTCTCTCTCGTTCTATATATTAATGAAAGATAAAATTAATTTTAACTTTCTATAAACAACATATGCATATTTCTCTATATCTTACATGTGATAAGCATACTAGAATTTCATAACCGTATGAAGTGTATTTTGCTATTTTAAATCGTAAAATTGAATAGTTTGAACATAAAAATGTAAAACTTCTGTTTCACATCAAGCACTTTAAACATATTATTTGAAGTCAACACGAAGAAAATCGGTTGAATTTAATAGTGGCAAAAGTTTTCTTTCCCTTCGTTTGCTAACTTCACGCAAAGCCAGAACATAGGCTTTCCGCGATGTGTTTACTACGGGAAATCAAACCGAATTTTAGCGCTAGAAATTCACGAACTTATCGCTGATTTACCGGTGGGCATGAGAACTTTAATGAAAGCCTGTTGTTAAGATTTTTTGGTTACAAACTAAATAACAATAACAAATGTATAATAATAATAGCTCCAATATATGTCATCTGGCATCTTTCAACCTGAATGTCTTCTCATGTGATTCATGGCCTGGCATGGCCGAGCGCGTTAAGGCTCGTAATCCGAGGGTCGCGGGTTCGCGCCCGCGTCGCGCTAAACATGCTCGCCCTCCCAGCCGTGCGGGTGTATAAGTTACGGTCAATCCCACTTTTCGTTGGTAAAAGAGTAGCCCAAGAGTTGGCGGTGGGTGGTGATGACTAGCTGCCTTCCCTCTAGTCTTACACTGTTAAATTAGGGACGGCTAGCACATATAGCCCTCGAGTAGCTTTGTGCGAAATTCCAAAACAAACATGTGATTCATGAGCCACATCGCATACTCAAAGACATAGTATTGCCGTACCTGGTGATCAAAGGGAGAACAACTAGTCAACAACACTCGCTTTCTGTATGGCTGCACTTAATCAAAAGGGAAAGAATTCTATAATGTACCCAGCACTTTCTAAGATATTTCGCAGACTAGAATTATCCCTTATCCACAACTATATCTAGCCTTCATACATTATGAATAGAAATATTGGTGTGATAAATTAAAAGGGAACTGTGTTATTTAAATGTAAGCTGATTTGTGTTTCGTACGCACTACAACATTCGAAAACAAATAATTATAAGATAGAAAGTTTAAAGTCATCTGTGGTTTCAGAATGTTAAGATTTTGTTGGCGTGATGCTGAAGTTTAACACTGGAACTGGCAGAAAAAAATATGACTTAACATGCCGAGAAAAGTTAACATTACACATTCACGGATAGAACTAATAATAGGAGATTAAAGGAACATAGAGACAAATGTATCTCTTGCGTTTAAACGTATTGAAAGTAAAGTATATATATATAAACCGCTGGTAGGGTTGATAATTTTTTTTATGTAGGGAGCGAACATCGTTTTGGCCTTCTTCGGTCATAAAAATACTTAATAAATAAATGAACATTATACATTAATAACTAAATATATTTTTTGTATGGAACTCGTAAGGGCTTTTAATCACATTTCAATGGGCTAGGTATACCTGGTAGTTAGCTTGTATGGACTGTAAATACCAGGGCTGTAAAACAGAAGTTGGCTACAAGACAACGCTAACCAAAGATTTTGTGAGTGGTGCTGCAGACTAAATACCCTCTGTATAGTTTAAGAGCATAACATTATTAATGGTCATGCGTAGATAGCAATTGTGTAAATTTGCGTAAAATTCCTGCACACAATTGCACACTACTTGAACTTGTAATCTGATTTCTGAAGCGTTAAAAAATTTTGTTTAGTGAATTGTACACGATAAGATTTAGGGCGTAATGATAAACTGTTAAACACAATACACTAATAAATTATTATTTATGCTGGCATAACACATCATACCGCATGTTGTTGTGAATAAGTTGCATTTTAAATGTGAGTAGCAGATACAATTGGAATATCTCAACAACAGGTAACAACAGCACATCTTAAGAAATATCTTATGCGTATAATAATAAACACTTAAAATACATTTCAAATAATGAATATTGCAATTCTATAATAAAACAAGCGTCATTTGCTAGACAAATCGTATTCTCAAGAATAACAACAGAATATAGTCGTAGCTTTACTACGTTAAATGTTATCGTTCTAAGCATTACCAAACTATTACGGTTAAACTCTGCTTTAAATATTACACAATTAACATTGTATGATATCCTTATTAAAACGTTTAGAGATATTACACATCTATTTTATAACCAAAGATAATATTTTAGTGCCAGATATTGTAGCGCTATATTTCTTGCTTTTATTTGATAAAGAATATTATATATCTGGGGTTGAAGCGAAACCTGGTGTTGGTTTTGAGTACTAAAAAGCAGTTAATGCAAGAAGTAAAAGAATGTTATATTACATCTTATAATGAAACTGCACCAACGAATATAGTATTAAAAATTATTTAAGACAGTTTTCTCATTGATTTAGTACCAGAACTCAAAGAATATCTGTATGAAATCACTGCTCTGTGTTATTAAGTTCAGAAAATTATATAAATCAATTGTTTTTTAACATTGTAACGTCTATAATGTTTCTATTATATTTTATCAAAATATTATAACAATTTGATTAATCTTAAATGCTCCTTAATATAAAATATATTGTTTTGGATAACTTTTATAATTAAAATGAAAAATACTTTAATACATATTTCCATAATTTTCTTACAAGACATTCATTTTAACTTTTTACAAATCCTCTCTAAAAGTGAAACTATCTGTATTTTACTTTCTTTCGACGTTCTTTCAGCCTTTAAGCTATAGCCTATTATGGCTGTGTTTTGTCGAGTAAACGTTTTTCTAGCAGTATATTATTACTGTTGTTACATTCTGTCCAATGCCATTAAAACTACACTCCAGTGGCTCATCGACAGGGCTGAGAGCTCATAATATAACACAAAAATGAAGTTTCGATACCTGTGGGACGCAGAGCACAGACAGCACTTTGTGCAGCTTTGAGCTAAACAACAAACAAATAAACCCTTACGTTTTCTTCCTTCGTAGACATTTAATTGATACCATCATTTACAGTTGCTTTATGACATGTAACATTGTAAATACAACATAATAATTACAGTATATGAATGTATATATACATACATATAAAATATAAGTTATGATTATATATATAAAATATAAGATCTGAATATATATTTATATAATATAAGATCTGAATATATGTATATAATATGAGATATGAATATATATATATATATATGATATTATTTTATATTTCTAAATTTCGATGAGTCGTAAGTATACTGGGATACTCCATAGCTACGAATACGGGCAAATTAAAACAAAAGGACGAACATCTTTTTTAACGATATTCTTACTGTGATCCCACGATCTAGATACTCTGAAAACAAATTAAAATATGACCGTTTTCATCATTAGAGACTTATTAGTAATAAATCACTGGTAATACAAATTCCTGTTAATATTATGACCTTAAAACAAAAGCACGTTCATTTAATGTTTATACTTGTTGTTGAATAACAATTATCTTCATAAAGTATAATTTTTTCACCCTACAAGGTTTATACAGAACTTTCGTGGAACATTTAACGAGTTATCTACAAGAGAGAACATAATTTTAATCGATATATCCATTACCGTGATTGGTCTTTCTGAGAAAACATAATTTCGGTAAAATAATATTAATATAGAATTACAAAATAATAAAAATAAAGAAAATTCATTGTGCTAAAAAACAAACAGAAAAGAAATGTTATGGCTCTTAAAGCAAAACTGACTTCAAACACCGTTCAACTTCAGGAATGTAAATTTGTTTATAAGTTAAACTCTTCTAAAGAAAATTATTGATGAGTTTCATATCATTTGTTATGACTTCATTTGAAAATGGCCCCGCATGGCCAGGTGGTTAAGGCACTCACTAGACTCGTAACCACACCAAACATGCTCGCTCTTTCAGCCCTAGGGACCTTATAATGTGACGGTCAATCTCAGGAGTAGCCCAAGAGTTGGCGGTGATGATGATGACTAGCTGCCTTCCCTCCAGTCTTACACTGCTGAATTAGGGACGGCTAGCGCAGACAGCCCTTGTGTAGCTTTGCTCGAAATTAAAAAAAACAACAACAAATAATCATTTGAAAACATTTAAAACTGAATGATAGTGGTTAATTTATTTGCTCGGTTTTCATTAAATTCAACCATATAGTTGAAAAAAATTATATGCAATGAAAAAGATACATTTATCTCTCGTGTGTTTTGTTGAGATTTCTTGAAGATCCATATAAGTTTTTGTTGTTTTTGAAATAAGCACAAAGCTACACAATGGGCTATCTGTGCTCTACCCCCCACGGGTATCGAAACGCGATTTTTAAAATTATAAGTCCTCAGACATACCTCTGAACCACTGAGGGGCCCGTATAACTCTATTGTGATCAATAAGGATTTCTTTAAGATATATATATATATATATGTGTGTGTGCTTTCTTTAGTGTAATATGTTGTAATAGCTGCAACTATAAGGAATAACATTCGTTGTTTTTACAATCTCTATGTGTGAGAAATAGGTTATTCCAGTAACAGAAATATTCTGGGTATTATCAGTTAGTAAATTTCTCTAGCACATTTGAAACTTTTCACACAATGTGAATGTTTCACATAACATATGCTTGTATTAAACATTATTGATTATTCTTAAAAGGTGCAGGAAATACAAAATTTTATGTTTGTGTGGCGGTTTTAGTATCATCGACGACTTTTATCGAGCGCCATTTTGAACGTTGTTTGAAAGCAGCATTTCAGTCTTGAACGCATATTCAAATACTCAATACTCATACAGCCCTCTACTAGTGTGAGATCTCATCTGTGTAAACCATTTTATCAATTTCTCCCTAATAACAGCATCTTTAAAAGTCTACGGATCAGTCAGTTACTTGTTTAGAAGAATATATATCTAAAATATTGTTTCTGGCTTTTAAGTAGTTAGTAGTGACGTTAATGACGTTAATACGTCAGTAAATTAGCAAACAGTCATTTGTGAACGCCAACATGTTTCGACAGTCTGCCTTCTTCAGGTGCAATTAAGGATCGAATGTAGTGTGTATATATATATATATGTGTGTGTGTGTGTTTGTCACGTTTGCGATATACAACGGCATGGAAAAACGTAAATAAATATTTTTTTCATAAAAGTACAATCAATCCTGCATTGCATTAAAAGTGAAAAATGTGGGCTTGTGGACGTATTTGTCATATATTCTTCAACTCGAATGAATAATGACCCTTAATTCATTCTTATTTATTTAAAAAGAACCTGTAGCTAATACAGTTTTGTTTTAGATTCAGAAAGTTCTTAAACTGTGTAACAGAAACAACAGAGGGTTAAAATTTCATAATATTCTACATCATATTAGCTACTCCTTTTTCAACTTAACGTTCTTTGTTAACATTAGTTACGTAAGCAGTCAAGTTTAGTACACACACACACATATATATATATATATGTATGTACATATGTAATGCACTTCCATGTGTCTAATACTTAAGTGTAAGGTCAAAACAGTTGAACTCTGAAAAACTTATTTTTAAAGAATAAGTTCTCTTCGTGAATTTACATAAGAAATGAAAAAAAATAAACAATTTCATAATGATAATACCAGATCAATGAAAATCTTCATTATCAGTCAACAAAATAAATAAACAAATAATCTAGCATCTACATTAGTTGTTTTTCATAAAGCAGAAAGATTGTCTGTTGACGTCAAACATACCCGCTTCATCACATTGCAATTTATCAGTAATCTTTGTACGCTGTTAAGTTGGAAGACCTTAACCCTGCCTAGCTGTGATTATAGTCTGCATTTCATGTTTTGATATCATTATAATCCATTACTGATTGGTCATCTGCATGCTATACTGGTTGTGAATGATACACGTATATATTTGAATAAATGACATGGCATCAACCGAATTTATAAAAAAAATGAATTTAATTAAAGGATCAATTATTCGTTTCATTTAAAACAGGATATCTGCTCAGAAAGTAGCGATTTCTCTTTATCAGTCATACATTTAGGATCATAGCTATTTCCAGATGACATATTTAAGGAAATGATTATGATGAAGCTTAAATGTTTGTCTTTGTCTTTTAAAAAGTTACAAAACTACTTCCTCTCTTTAGTTATTTTAAGAAACTAAATTTTGTATTCGTCAATTTAATTATGGATTTTTATACAATTAAAAAAGACGTTATCCCAAATTAGGAGAGTTACATTCAAATCTTCACACAATCTTTAGGTATTTCATTTCATTTTTACAAGATTTTACATCAAAATATTAGAAACATAAAAATAATAATATCTTCGAATCCTTTCTTTTTTGTTACAGAAACTACTTCTAATGAACATATTTTCAAATGAGAAACAATTCCTTTGTCTGAAATTTCTCATTCCTCTAGGAAATTAAGAGCAGAAACTAATGTGCGACTACTGAGCAGCCAACAGTATATTATGAAAAATAACTCTCAAAATAAAAATTATTTCCTGAAATAAACACAATGCGGTCAAATAGCTTTCCTTTTCTTTCAGTTTCGTGATTGTAATTAGTTTTATGTCTATACATTATGTCTTCACTGAATGCAGAATCATTTCCATAAGAAAAAGGAAAATTTTATGGTGCAACATAGTTTATCTGATAGGTAGAAATTAAGACAAAAATATATGCCTACATTCTCATCGATGGACTTTTAAAACATCTAAAAAAAAAACTGATGTTCAGTTAAGTTTTATTTTTTGTGACATTTGTCTGACATCTTGTGATGTTGGTGACTCATTTTTCATCGACGAATTTTAGGTAAAGTAAAAAAACCAATATTTTCTAAAAAAAAATCACAAATGTGTATCAGTTTTATATAACTGAAGTTAAGGACAAAGCAACACAATGTGTCATCTGTGCTCTGACCACTACGATATCGAAACCCGGTTTCTAGCGTACCGCTGTTCCATTGAGATCAACTTTATTAATTAATAGTTTTTGCCAAATACATTATTGACGTCTAATCATGTTTATTTATCATTATGTTAATATTTAATGGTATAGAATATTACTAATGACACAAATTATTTTGATATCACTGAAACAAATAGTTTGGAGTGTACCACAACATCATAAAAAAATGTCAAATCATTTGAAAGAATGATAAAATATTTTATAAATCCACCTATAGTTGTTACTCATAACATTCTCTTTAATAACTTTTGAAGGCCCGGAATGGCCAGGTGGTTAAGGCACGCGACTCATTATCCGAGGGTTGCGGGTTCGAATTTCCATCACACCAAACATAGTCGCTTTTTCAGCCGTGTGAGCGCTATAATGTGACGGTCAGTCCCGCTATTCGTTGTTAAAAGAATAGCCCAAGAGTTGGCGGTGGGTGGTGATGACTAGCTGTCCTTCCTCGAGTTTTACACTGCTAAATTAGGGACGACTAGCGCAGATAGCCCTTGTGTAGCTTTGTGCGAAAGTCAAAACAAACCAGTAAACTATAAAAAATGTTTGATCATATTTTCAACAAACTGATTGTTGGTTCTTTATATACACGCTAACAAAATATGGACTTTATAATTTTGTTTACAGAATCCTTTACAAAATATATTTAGTTGTCCCGAATTGCTTGGATGTTTCAGAATTAGTATCGAACTACATCAATACTCTTAGTGATTAAAGTAGAACTAAATTAATTCTTTAAAATAGAATTATTTTTCTATCCCACCATCTTGGTACAGGAAAAAGGTTTCCAGTAAAATGGAAAGTAAAATTTGTTTTTGTATCATTAATTTGTTGACTATTTGTAACAGAAATGTTTCTGATTGGAATCAGAAGCTGAAGAGAAGTATATATGAAATTATCACCACACATATTAAAAAATTATATTCGTGTCACTGTCTTTTTTCAGAACACCGCATCAGTTTCAAACCAAATGTACTATTATGCACTGGCCCGCCATGCCCAGGTGATTAGAGGCGCTCGACTTTAAACTTTAATGGTCGTGGGTTCGAATGTTACTAAACATGCTTGTTTTTTTCAATTGTAGACATTATAATGTGACGGTCAATCCCGCTATTCGTTGGTAAAAGAGTATCCCAAAAGTTGGCGGTGGATGATGATGACTAGTTGCCATCCTTCTTATGTTACACTGCTACATTACGGACGGCCTCCGCAGATAGCCCTCGTGTAGCTTTGTGTAAAATTCCAAACCAAAACACAAACAAACTATTATTCAGCAGCGTTTTTTGTTAAACTATCATAGCTTTATTATTTTTTGGTAAATTCAGATAAGTTATTAAACGTTTTAATAGAGCATGACAAAGGAGTTTAGACGGAACATTCCAAACTTTAAGATTACATTATCTGGAATGAAAGAATAAAGTTCCGAATGTTTAGAACAGAAAGACTACAAAAATCAATATTTATTTGATAAAGGTTAAAATATTAATCTCTACGTAGTAGAATTTCATTTTTCAAAAAACAATAACAAATATTCAACGATCGTAGTATTTTCATTTGTTTATTAATTAATATTCAAGATGTCTTTTTTTCTTTTTGAGCTATTTCTCTTAAATTTAATACGTAAACATATGTATTCTGCCAAGGCTTTCCATCGTATATACGTATTTTTCCTAATATTATTTTTACCTGTACGGATATTGTTGATCTTTTCAATATAGTTAAAACATCACTATGTTATATAATAAGTGCATGCATATTTTCTTATAGCGAAGCCACATTGGACTAACTCCTGTGTTTGTCGAGGCGTGATAGCCCATGTGCACGAGGGAAGATTACATACTAATAACATAAATGCGTTATGTAATATGTGTCCGTAACTTGACAGCCCATGTGTATCAGGGAAGATTACATACTAATAACATAACTGTGTTATGTAACGAGCCTGTTACTTGATGGCCCACGTGAAAGAGGGAAGATTATATACTAATAACATCACTGTGTTATGTAATGTGTCTATGACTTGAGGGTTCACGTGAACGAGGGAAGATTACAAAACTGTGCTGCTCCAACAGAACATGTAGTTTATGTTTTAGAAGTTCCATTACTCAGCACTGTTCTTTGTTCAACCAAAACCGATGAGACGTTCTTCATCGTTCTTTGAGCAATCTAAAGTAAATCGTCCTACCACTACAGCAAGCTTCGGCATAAAGTGTTGCTTTCCCAAGGGAAGTGACGGACAGCCTGTGGTTCATTAATAAAGACAGACCTAATCCTGTCAAGAACGATTACTCTGTTACCATTTAATTAATTTTGACATTCTCGGCAATCTGGCTATCTATAAACTCACATATTTTTCATGTCAATGACCAAAAGCATACGTACTGCCAGTAAGACCCACATTTTAGTAATTGGCCCAAGAATACAATAAAAAAAATTAAGGTAACTGTATTTATACATGTATATACACACACATGTGCATACGATACGAACAAAAGTTTCACGTAACGTTATACCCATTTACGTTTTTTAAATGTGTTATTGAACTAAAAATGTCACTGGTTGAGAAAAAGGTTAGATAATATATCTATATGAATATAAAACACACCACTTTCAAAAGAGAAACTAGAATTAAATTACATACAAGTACACATCTTCACAAACCATAAATATAACTTTACTAACAAGCTACTAGCTTCGAAAACTTTGCGCTCAATAAGTGCAACCCATGGTTATGTGTTAAGTCTAATGGCCTAAAACGCTAAAAATGGAGTTCAAAACTCACGTTGGACGGAGCACATAAAACTAATAATGCTTAATAACAAAAACAAATCTTAATACGTTTAATTACACTTGAGCGTATTGTTATTTACAGTCTGCATAATAAATTAGCAAACGACTTGAAGTTGGTTAATTACATGCTTTATACGTTTATGATGATATTTTAAGGGCAACAGAATAATTCAAAACCAACAATACCTAAACAATTTATATATTTTTATCACACAGAATAGAGATAGAAAATGATAAAATGACAGCTTAAGTGTATTTGTTTAGTAAATTTTGCGAAGGACCTGGACTAATGCTAATGGAGTGAGAAATACATTCTGCACAGTAACTTAAGTTTGAGAGTCTCAATGAGGGACTTTGAAAAAGATATCGATATAGAAAGGTATTAAAGCTAGTTGAGTTAGTATTTCTGGTTTCTCTCTGTTAAAATTAATGTCTATTTGTTTCAGAAGAAAGCCACATTGGGCTATCTGCTACGTCCAGCGTGGTAAATTGAACTCCAAATTTTAGCAATGTAGTTTCGTAGACTTACTGCTGATTCTTCAAGGGTCTCTACAGCTATAGCAATAAAGATAAACACCGTTATTATATACTTGGATAGCTTCGTGAACATGTTGTATAAGTCAAAGGGATGAATATCCATCTTTTTTTTGCATATTTTTTTTTACCACAGTAAAATAAAGTTTTCAACAAACCTAGAAACGGTTAGTCAAGAGGAATTATCAAGTATTTACACTGATTGCATAGCCACACTTATTCACGAAGTGAAGTTTGTTTCCTACTAATATCGTGGATTGAGGGTGAAAGGTTAACCAGCAGATAACCTAAGAAGGTTAAACGTTGTTCTATGCTTTATTTTAATTAAAGTTTTAATACCCATACCAGCCGTCTTTAGAATACTATAGTTTTCCAATAATTTTATATATTTTATTGAACACCTATAAAAATTAAAAGTTGCGCAATTAATGCAAATTTTTACATGCTGTTCATAAGTATGTTGGCTATTCTAAAATTAATATTTCTAAATGCTGGTCAATTGAAGTGTCGAAAATATAAATAAAGAAAATGCTTATAACTTACATTAGTCTATTGTTAACACATTGACTTATTTGTAGGCATTGGCGTGAGATCGATTGATTAGGCTTAAACAATACATGTGTCATAATGCAAATAATACCAATTTTTCATCTATTGTTAATTTTAAGAAGTTACAAAAGTAGAGGGATAAACTTGAAACATATAAGCCTAAGAACCTCTAAACTTTTGGTTGGCTTATTCAATCCAGATATTATTAGATTTGGTACACACTAATGTCTGTAAATTCCAATCACATAAAATAGAATCCACAATGGCATCATAACTAGAAAAACACCTACGAACTTCCAACACTTAGTTTAATATTAAATAGTTCAGATCGCTATTTATCAAATAATCTTCTACAAATCACCGGGTTTTATTGTATTTAGTTTAGTTAATTCAAACTGTAATGCCTGCATCGACCCTCACTTGAAATTGTTGAAATTAGGTTAACAAGATAAGAAATTCACGATATATATGGCAGCGCCGCCTACATTTATTCCATAAAACTTGAATATATATACATATATAGAAATATAAATTGTTATGTTAGTTACTGTTGAACACAGCTTGAATCCGAATCGGTTAAATCTTACACGTTGAGATTTTGGTCTTTTATAGCAAATGGATTATTTTATTACCTTTTGAATAGTTAATGATTGGCATTCTGGAAAGCTTTTAGAGGCGTGTCGCCACATTGAAACGTCAGTAACCCTGTGACCCATCTGAAAAATGGAGATATAGTAGCACTATATAACGAATATTTGATATAGTACGATTTTTTTGTGATAAAAAAATGCTACTTAGTTGAATACAAAACACGCTTTCTTCGTTGGCACTTAACAAAATGTTTATAATAATTTATTATTTCTGCGAAATACTTTAATGTTAACGTGTGGTGGTGTTGTCTTGGATTCCATTAAAGTTCCTAATCTTGCTAGTCAGACACAAGATTAAAGTTTCTTATAGCACAATAATAAGATAAGAAATCCATTGAAAAGCATATGATGCCGAGAAATGTAGGAAATTGGTACTGAACAACTATAGAAGTATGATATTCAATTCACAATATATTAATTTTCTTCGGGTACAATAATAAGATATGGAACTGATTACCAAGTTATGTTTACTTAGAATCTAAGCATGCAGCAGCGAATATATACCGAAGAAGGTGTAAAGTTCTCTGTAAGGCTGTGTTTTATTTAAGAGAACCCTTTAATCAGAGGTAACCATGTAAACTAAAAAGCAAGTAGCAACAACAAAATGTGAAACGAAATTATTGGATTAACGTTAATTAATGTAACAGCATAAAGAAACAGATTTGTAAAAATACAAAAAAGATGAAGCTGTGAAATGTCACAGATTAGCAAGTATTCCATTATACTGAAAATCACGAAAACCTCAACCAAGGTATAGAAACGCCATACTGTTATTTATGTATTATTAATGTATGGATGTGCGATTTGAGTGAAGGTGTGTAAGAAAGAAATACCAGGTTTTCTCCAGAGATTAAAAAGTATTCAGTCAGCCTGATGTTTTAACAGTGTTTTTATCTTCCTACTCATTCTTAAGTACCATACACTTCCAGAGTGAGGGGAAGTATTTTGTTCGTTACAACCTTTGTTATCGCAACATAAATCATTATTACAAACAACTTTTACAACTGGAAATACATTTGATACCAAAACATAAATCTATTTAGTTGATATTTGTCAATATAGTAAATATCTTGTAAACATACCGGCTGTAACTTTTCCTAGTTTGTATAAGTTGGACTCTCTTTTTTGAATATTTTCTCTAAATAGTTTTTGTTAATATAACTTATGTTTACAATATTTTAATACTTTTACTTAAATACAGTCGTATTTGTTGTCGAAAAGATTACAGCTAAGTGGAATGCTAGTTTTTAAGAAGTAGTCTGTGGTTGTGCTTGTTGCTGTGAATTGTCGTAGTATAATATCGCTGAAAAATATTTGATGATTTTGTGAAACGTTTCGTTCCAATACTTATGTTGGACCTTCACCATTAAAATAAGCAGTTATCACAACTAAGCTGGAAAACAAAAATAACGATGAAAAAAATCGAACTTTAGTTGGTTGTCGTGTAGTAACATTTGTCATATCTGCTTAACTTCAGAATAAAAACAAAAACATTATATCTACGTTTAAATATGATACAGTTGTTATCTAGACTGTTTCTTTTCATTATTTGTCACTATTAATTAAGCTGCTAGAGTGTTATATTTAAAAATATCATTAATAACAAAACTTTACACCAGATTGGGATTAGAACGGTTTTTAGGTTTATACTATTTTTATGCAATACATCAGTTAAAAAGTGAATTTTCTCAAGATTATGTAAGGTTAGAATAGCCACGATTACTCATAAATATCAAACACTTGAAAATAATTTCAACTCATTTCTCGAAATATTTTTACTTTTCTATATCTATATATAGTTTAAGATATATTTAGTTATTTTTTATGAATTTCTTTTATATTAAAGAACTACATAATCATTCGGTTTGACTTTAGTACACACTCACACACACACATGCACGTACATGCTGAGATCATGTATCATTATTTCAAGCTGTATGTACATACATAAGCACATGTTTATTACATTTTAATGAAAGGATATGCGGTGCTAAGAAAAGATATATATCGAAAAGAAATGTTAGTTTCTTATACTAAAACACATATACTTAAATGTAGTTATTCTATTTGGTTACACTGAAGTTACAAAACTGTATACAGTCACACTTTTTCACAAATAACGCTCTATTCCAAAAAGAACATGAACTAATCAGATAACAAAATCATCATAGAACAAGAATGTGTGTTAAAGTTGTTGTTATTCTTCAATACAATAGAACAAAATTGGCGTTTTTATTTTGAGTTTGGCTCTTTACATAAAGTATTTTGAAGAAGACATCAATTAAAAATATGTTGTATGAAAATGATTAAACGCTACTCATAAGAACTTCGTTTGATTACATCATTATTCAATGACAAAATTAGCTAATTATAGAAAATCTAAGTATATTGTTTTGTCAACATAATCCTAAAAAATATATTTAAATTCTATTTATAAGCTCCGTTGTCACCGTTTGAGCTTAATTATTAAAAATTACGATCGGGCGTAGCCTTGTAGTTTATGTTCTGACTTGTAAATCCGAGGTTCTGTGGTTTGGGTCCCGTTGCCACAACATTGTCCTTCGCATTTTGTGGTCGTGCGTGCGTTATGAAAGCGATGGTTAAGTCTCCTTATTTAATATTACTAGCCCCAAAACTTGCTGTTGGCTAACTGCCATCACTCAAGCCTTTCACTTCAAAATTCAGGACGTGCACCACAAACAACGAAACATTCCTTCAAATAGTGATTAGTATATGTTTGTTTTGAATTTCCGCGCAAAGCTACAGAAGGGCTATCTTCGTTAGTTGTCCCTAATTTAGCAGTATAAGACCATAGGAATGGATGGCAGCTTGTCATCTTCACCACCGACAACTCTTGAGCTACTCTTTTAAAAGGAATAGTGGGATTAAATATCTCATTATAACGCACCCACAGTTGAATGATCATATCGTTGAACGTATCTGGTGTGATGGGGGTTCGAACCCGCGACCCTCGAATTACGAATTGAACGCCATAATCAACTGCCTATGCCAGGCCTAACGGTTTGTAATATACACGCATATTTTGGAATGTGTGAAGTGTATTGAAACACCAAACTGTGTAATATTTTGTGTGTTCTTCTCATATTAAACCACTAAATTAGCTACACAACTATTTTACTGAATAAATTAATTCTATGTAAACTAAACGTTGTTATACAACGGTTCAGAGCTACTGGAAGAACAAATTTTTACAGTGCAAATGCTGTTTAGCAAGGTAAAAAAATAATGTCATATAAAAACAGTGACTGATGTTGTACCTGATAATTATTATTCTATTATTATTTTACAACGCTGTTTAACGTCACAACTGTTCATATTTTATTAGAGAAACTGAGCTCAGTGATTGTGTTATTCTACAATAGAACTAAAGAAAGATGTCAAGTAAAACACGAATATATTATGTTACGTATAGTGTTGTAATAGAAGTACACAAAAGTGTCGACAATATGCAGTTTTAAGACAAGATGGATTTTTGTTACCCTTAGCAGAACATTGTTTTATCGGATGTATGAAATCGAGTTTTATAATTACGATAATTATGTGAGAAAGACTGTCAAACTTTGTTGTTGATAATGATACAAGTATTTCGATTTGCTCAACTTTGTTCACAGTTAATACATGTTATATATATATATATATATCAAAAAAGGCAAAACTATTAAAATAGACCTTCTTATTTAGAAAGAGATAAACTGCTCGTGTTAATATTTTTTATTTAATAATATTAATTAGAATCCTAAAGCACATGAGAATTGTATTCTGCTTTAAACAGCTAACTAAACATCTATACTAACAATTATTTGGTAAACGCTTGAAACTAAAGAAATATTAACTGTAATTAGTGAGAAACGTATTATTGTTTTCTAAATGGTAATGGCCCCCCGCTCGTACAGCGATATGTCTCCGGATTTACAACGCTAAAATCAGGGGTTCGATTCCCCTCGGTGGGCTGAGCAGATAGCCCTTTGTGGCTTTGCTATTAGAAAGACACACACTAAATGGTAATGAATGATTATCCGCGATAGCTCTTCCTAAGTTTAAACTGATAAGATACATGGAAGCAATTATAATTAACAGCACCCAGTACTTACTCTTGGAATACTCTTGTCTGACTGTCTAGTGGGACTTGACCGTCGCTGTTATGGTGGGAATTTTTAGTATTTGCTATTGTAGTAACGACACACGAACACATGATCCACAGATCCACAATCTGGCACGATAACAACTGGGGTATTATACTCCCTTCTAGATACTTAAATATTAGATTTATTACGATATCTCCAGATTAGTGTACTAATTTGAGGAGACTTCCAAGCTGTGTGTAAATATGCGTATAGGTTGTAGCTTGTCTTTTAAAATGTGTGTATTTAAAACAAAGCTATGAATTCAATTTTATCTGAAAAATAACCTGGCCCTTACAACTTATAAAAAGAAGGGTAAAACGTGAATGTGTAAATGTAAATAACACACTGTTTTATTATATATCATAGGTCTGTAATAGTAGTGACGATATCTAAGTCACAAATGCGGTCAACTTATTATGAGTCTAACGGTTATTTTGATACCCACTGGATAAAAAGTAATAAAATGCTTGATATATATATCCTGAAATAGTGTCTAATTTTTTTTCATAGAGAAGAACCAGAAATGTTGGGATCAGCTGTATCAAAATATCATCAGTCTCTAAACTTAGTCATGAAAGGTTTATGTTTGACACAACTGGAGCGCAACGGTTTTTACTTTTTGTGAGAAGTAGTTTTAATGGCAGTAAACTGTCTTTACTTTAACTCCACATTAAGCTTTTTGTCATGTAAACCGTGGAGAATTCTACACTAGCCAAGCAGACCTCCCTCAGGCGGGAAACAAAAATTGACAGATTATAAACTAAACCTCACACTAACCTAGGTAATAACAATCATCAAATCAGGTTCAAGCCGAGATGTTCACTATCTGGCTGATAGAAAATTTCCAGACAAAGTATTAAACCCTTTCCAAAATCTGTGATACGCTTAATGTGGTGAACCCTTCTGATAAGGAAAACAAAAACAGATTACAAAATGTGCCGTAGAAATAATTGTATTGTAAATTAACACAAGCTTTGTGTTATTAGCATAAATTGTGTTACTCAACTACAGACGTATGTGATTCATAATCAGTCTATTATTGTGCAATATAAACACAAGTTATCTGTATATTTTAATATCACCAACGATGTGCAGTTTTTATTCATAATATGTCTATTTAAATAAATTGTTATATTGTGCTGTCAATTTTTTTTCGTATATAATGTATGCGATAAAAATCAAAGACTGCCCATCAACCAATAAAACTGTGATTAGTTTGTCAGACCCCAGTGAATGTGTCAATTTTGAATAGTGTTACTTTAAATAAACGTTTTCTTTACAATTTGAGATATTCACCACATCTCTAATAAAGAACTCCTTAAGTTATAAAAGAAAATTTACTATTTCAAATTCAGGTTTATTTGTTAAGGGATCCTCAAACAAGGAAAAATTAAAATTATGAGAAAATGTTTTTATTTTTTTTTACTACTTATGTGAGCTTGACAGAGTTTTACAGTCGTAGAGAGTTCGCTATTAAACAAATTGTAGATGAAATCCTCCACTAAGCTACTAATATAGAATAAAAATACGGTTTCACATTTTCTTTTATTATACCAATTACTTACTACTGGTCGATTACGCTGTTTTGGTTATTAGCTGGTTAATTCCTTTTATTATAAATCAACTTCATATTAAGCTTTTACTATACGTAGTAGCTCTTTATGAAATTACACTTCTTAACTACCAAAACCAGTTTTGTGTTTACTGATAGAAATAACATTTGGAGGAGCATAATTATATTAGCCTCTCTCACTGGACAAAATAGTGATAATAATAGAAATTTAAACTATAACTATAACCAGATATCCTTGTTTGAATGTAGTTTGCGAAACGTGTGCTATGCTTTTGAGAGTTTCAATGCAAATAGAGCTATAAACCTAAATTTCAGTGAATGTAAACAATGATATACCGTGACTTACTATTTTCGCAACTAGTATTCTGAATGTGCCAAACTTTCAGTGTTAGAAGAACAGTGTCCGTTTTTTGTACTTTTACCATAATAACACCAGACTTTAGGATTGCTCTGGAAGGCTACCTTGTGCCTTGAACTAGGAACGTACGTACACGTATGTCTTTTTTCCATGTTTATCTTAAGTTACATAAATTCCATCCTGTATGTTGTATACACCAGAACACAAGCGCTTTCTGAGATGCAGTTTATTCGTGTTCCAGATATTATTTTTGTTCATCGATGCTCGTACATTATTCTGTTTTACTGTTTGTTAGTACAAGTGACAATCTCGTGTTTTCCAAAGATACCATCAGATGAATGAGTGTCTTTAAACGGAGTGTAGTCTGTCAGTTTGTTGTGGCACGTGCAGGCCGCTCGTGACAGCCTTATGCTGTATCAAGTCTTGGGACGCCGGAAACTCTTTCTCCTTTTTTTTACATTTTCTGTCAGAGTACAAAATTTGAGGAGACAGTAAAGAGATTCGTGAACCTGGGCAACGTCCTGCGCGTGACGTGTCTGTGCTCTCTAACCTCCTTTGCTTCTAAATCTAAAACTCTTTTGCCCTTAAAATACCGGAAAGAAATATGGAACATTAGATATCAAACTTACATTAGATGTAAACGTGCAAGTCAATGCGTACCGTAAACGTTTATACAAGTATATGTTACTTTTGAAATTCTATACAGTATTGAATAAAAAACAAAAAAATACGTAATAACTCATAAGGTTTAATTTGAGATCTTTCATTGGTTAACATAGCAAACACGATATTCCTCTATATCTACCTACTGATTGTAGAAATAGAAGCTTCTGGAAGAAAATCCCGAAGCATCAATCATAAAATTCCTTTGTATTCTAAAAACTATCTAAGCATTACGCTTTAGCAATGAAATATAATTTTTATGCGGATCTTTTTTTATCGAATCATTAGTTCATGCTAATAGACAGCTATGCTGTAGGATATTGCTTGAAGAAGTTTTTACTCTAACACATTGAAATAAAAGGTTAAAACACATACTTCGATAACACTTGAAACATTTTATAACAAAAAACTCGTGAAGAAAACTGAAAAAAATTGTTTCAATCTAGAATGATCAATAATAACAAAAATATAAAACCACTTCTAAGCCCGTTGAAATTAAGATTACTTTAATCACATATGAGTACCACTGGAATTAACACGAGTTGTAAGAAGCATAACAGGGCACATAAAACTTGTCGTGAAATGACTATACTCATTTCTGAGGTACCCTAAGCTCGTCTGATGTTTACAATCACTGTCGATTTTTATACAATGTTATACTTATGAGGTTAGTGTAAATTCATTCAGTAAATGGTTTCAGGCATATTTGGTTGAAAAATCACAATACGTGCAAACAGCTTGCTGTTGTATGTATTCATGATTGACAGATGGCACTTCCTACAAATTATTTACCTGGTTACTCATAAAGTCCTACGTGTGTAAATGAACTCTTTGGAAAGCAATTCTTACAGTAGAAAAATTAATTTAAGAACATTATGTTGGCTACTTATCCGTTTTAGAAGCTACTATAACAAGGACACACATAGCTGTAATCAATATTTTGCCAAGAAGGTTATAATGGTGTATCTATGTTATAATAACTTACTGTAACGATAACATACAATATCATAAAGTTGTAATAACTCCCATATTTCCGTGTTTAAGTTATTACCGTGATGACTGTGAAGACATATTTAAAGTGACTGTAACACAAGTGAAGTCCAAAACTTTTTCAAATTCGAAAAAAAGTTGTTTCTTTCCTATATACTTTCTTCAGATTTCTTGCATGTTTCATATCTTCAGATATATGCACATATTGCTGGGTCTACAAACAACTATTTCATGAATGTCGCGAGATGATTTATACACGTAAACCAGAACAAGCTTGGTAACCAATAAGAGACTGGATGAAAAGTCAGTATTAGCGAAAAACTTAACCTGTCTAGTTTGAAATAATCGAGTAAAATACTTCAACTGATTGACTAACTATGAGATTTTTACAGGCTATATTACATCTAAAACAGTGTTATTAAAACATTATCAAGCTAATGTTAAGTTTTAAACCCCCCCTCTGTACCTACATTATTAATGTGCTAAAATGTTTTTCTGGATTTTTAATTTGACAAGAATAATCAATCATATCTTACTCGTCAGCTTATAAAAGGTGTTTACACTACAACAAAATTACTTGAAAGGTGTTTTGTTCGATGTTTCCAGCAGCTGTCAAAGATCATCAGGTCCAATCCCAATAATAAATCCCAATTTATTGCCGTACTCCAAACTCTTCTATAAAAATATGAAGTGCACCACTGGAACTGAATGTCTTCAGTTCATTCTCTCTTAAGTGGAGAAAAGTTTATGAAAATTGATGTCTAACATTTTTAATGGTGAAATAGCATAAAACATTTGACATAAGAAAAGTAGCAACGACAGTGAAGGATATCTAGGAGCATTATAACTTTTTAGGACTAAACGATTATTCTTTCATTCTATAGCACTTAGTGGTACTACAGATTTTTAACAAAAACTCAACCTGCTTAGTTTGAGATTATGAAATAAAGTAGTGTAACTGATTGATTAACTATAAGATTTTTACATGCTACACCACACTCAAAACAGTGTTACAGAAACATTATCAAGCTAATGTTAGGTTTTATCACCCCCTCTGTACCTGCATTATTGGTGTGCTAAAACGTTTCTTGGATTTGTAATATCACGGTACTGATATCTTTCTACATCCAGGTGCTAAGAACACAACGTAAACAATCTGATAACAGAAAGGTGACCATAACACATATATACATTATAAATATTCTGACGTTAAAACACTTTTTTATATTGGCATCATCACAGTACTAAAAATCCCTGATCTATTCTCGAAACTTTATGCCTAAGTTAAAGACATTTGTTACTGATGTAGTTAAGATGTCTTACAAAGATAACTACTTTTATGTATGGTTAACTGATGGCATACTTCATGAAAAATTTCAGAACTGTTATAATTTATAAACTCAAGTGAGAGACGTATCATCTTTCAGCTTATAGAAAACAAATCACTAAGCTCCAAGATTTACTTACAGTCGTTTAGCTAAATCAGTTAACGCGCTGTACAACATTGTTGGCTAACACGATGTAAACTTGTTGCATAGAACACCGTTACCTTGAAAGTTTAGCCTTCAGGTTACATCCTCACTTCAGCGAGAAATACTTTGAACAAAAGGATGAAAACACATGTAATCGCTCTGAATGCGCATGGGTACTGGTGAGTATACCCATAGAGAAGGCATATATTTACATATCCAGGAGTTCGTTTACTAAGAAACGTCAGCGACTAGGCCTGACCGCGATCCTCCAAAGTTCAAACTCGCGTTTCATCTACAGCGCTTGAACGTATACACGTCATCCAAATATAATCAATTACTACATATTTCGTCTGTTTGAAGCTGAATTCTATACTTATTTTTGTCAATCCCATTAAAAGGGAACTGTAAATACAATAAAATTTTAAATAAGTAAAATAAACTTAATGGGTTGGCAATGTGGTTTTGAAACTGAGAAAAAAAAACACATAAGGTTTGTTTTATGAACGCTGGTTTTGTGTCGAAACAGAATTAGACCATGCTTATTTAAAATGATAAATTGGGAAAGATGTGAAGATGCAATTGTAAAAATTTCTGTGTCCACAACTACCTAGTTATCAATTTCAAGAAACTTAAAATAACAGATTAATAGTTTCTAAATAATGGCTTTAATACGTATAAAACAATACGAAGTTGAGCACTAATATGACGTCACTGAAATGTATTTTGTGACGCTTGACAACTTAATTTAAAATCCAATCAAACACCAAGAGAAGCCACATCTAATTTGTTAGAATACACATGACGAAGAACGTGATATATCAAAACTTGATAAGTAGAAATAATTTCGTTTCTTTTCATCTGAAGCTACTTGTGTCTACCATGATTCTTATAGACACGTCGCAGGTCTAATAAAGAGAGATTGATAAGTATATTTTACGACCTAATTAACTTTCTCAGTTAGAAATCATTAAGTTACCGAGACACAAAATGTTAATTAGGATATTCGTCTATTGCCTAGACGCCATGATGTTTCGTTTCCCCTCAACCTCCCACCCCACCTTGCCAAGGTTGTCAACACAATTTTTTCGCGTGGCAAAAGCAACATCGGATGGTTGGTCCTGTAGGAGGGCAGGACATAGGAGGGTTCAAATATGTCACAGCCCACTGCTACACTGTGATTGGAAGAGTAGAACAGAGCAGTGTTTGACACAAATCCTGTTCCCATTTCTCGTGTAAATATAGTCGTTGAGCAAGTTTAAGAAAGATCTACGAATTTCCTTTTCCGTTCACTGGATAGAGTGCAAAGAAATCAATGTTGAACACCAGTAAATTTAATGAGATGATAATGTCGGGTTAAGAGACCGTCCGAAATATTGTGTCGTCATTGCATTGAAACGCTGAACTTAAGAAAGAGTGGGTGGGACGCTAACGTAGGTAGGTGATTTATTAAGAGCACGCACGGAGATTGGAACTGATGGCAACCGGTAGAGGTACATTGGAGGAGATAGCATGAACGCAACAGGACCCTCGGCTACTGGAAACAGCTGGCTTTACACAGAACCTTGTTATGGTCAAGGAGGGTATTTAGAAACGCACGGCTCCGTGTGATATGTTATGGTTTAGGAACATGTGATATTGAAAGTAGCGCAAGCTTCTGACGAGGAAGGTTCTACTGCCATTAGCTCTCTTGTCTGTTACTGTTTAACATTGTAAGTACAGTCTGCGCCTTGTTCGTGAGAGTGTGAAAGAAATCTTGTGGATTACTTTTTATGTTTGACAAACAGCTAAATATTTATATTCGTGCGTATTATCAAAAAAGTTAATTTGTTTTATTTAATAGTCGAGTCTAGTCACTTTCTGTTCAACATGAAGATGGAATCTACTGATGGTCAACCTCAGATAGTGACGCAGGAAACACATTATAATGACCAACTCGGGTCAGCAACTCCTGTGTCTTCTTCGGCAAATGCCTACGAAAACGGGTTGAACAGCAACCTGTCCACGTCTGGCCCTGATAACGATTCCGGAGACAAAGTGGTGTCGACCACAAAGAGAAGTGGAGCTGGTATCAGGAGACAGGAGAAACCTCCTTACTCTTACATTGCTCTCATTGTTATGGCAATTCAAAACTCGCCAAACAAGCGACTAACGCTGAGTGAAATCTATAGTTTTTTACAACAGCGTTTTACTTTTTTTCGGGGCTCATATCAAGGTTGGAAAAACTCGGTTCGACACAACCTTTCGTTAAATGAATGTTTTATTAAGCTTCCTAAAGGCTTAGGTCGTCCTGGAAAAGGTCATTACTGGACGATTGACCCAGCTAGCGAATATATGTTTGAAGAGGGATCTTTCCGTAGACGACCTAGAGGGTTTCGAAGAAAATGCCAAACTTTAAAACAATATACAGCTTCTTATCAAAATCCTTCTCAAGGAATGCTTGCTGCTCACTACGATATGCTTGCACAACAAACCCCGCATTATCCATGCAGCACGGTCATGGGCCCATTTTCGGGCCAAGACCCTTCGGTTATAGTGCCAGCCACCCAGGGTATCATACCTGGTACGGAAAACCAGACCATGATACACAGCTCTTCAACTCCTATAGCGTCTTCCCCACCGAGTGGATATAACATTGCAGCTCAAGGCGCTAACATAAATATGGGTATGGGAGGGATGAACATGGGTATGACCAATGGTCACTATCAATCTAGCTGCTCATTTTCAAGTAACGGAACACTTTCAGCTCTGGCAGCAACTTCGCCTCCGTCAGATTACGGTCCCATGGCAACTAACCTACAAAGTCAGAATTCTAATTATGGGCACATCCCTGGTTTAATGCCAATTAATATGGAGCCATACCCCTCATGGACAACACCATGTTCTATAAACAGCGTCCCATATATGAAACAACAGCCTTTAAGTCCTAACGGAAGTCCAGGAGCTTCTTCAATCCAAAATATGTCTCCCAGCTCTCTGACGGCGCCAAGTGAGTCTTCGCATTATTCTGGGAGTCCAGCTCATCTAGGTTATCCGATGCTGTCTGGACCTCCTTGCTCTCTCGAATCCATTGAATTTGGTATTAATGGCGGTAAGTCAATATCAATGATAATATTGTTGTTTAAGCATAGACCTCAATGCCATTTCGTAATGTTGCTCAAATATTTGTGAACATCTTGGCGAATTTTTTTCTGATGACTATGTTGTCTACTGAGCGAAAGCTGTCACTTTCCAGGTGACTAAGTTCAGGTATTAATGAGGATTTCTATACAATAACATGCATGTATAATATGGGCGATGAATAATAAAGGACTGCTGACTGAGATTTACAAGGCGAAATATTTATAACAATCCATTGGCAACGAAGTATTTTTTTTTCTCTTGCTTCTAATATTTTAAATGATTTAATGTACATTGACTTTCGTGTTGAACTAAAATACATCACAGATTTAAATTTTGTATACTAATTCAGTACAAGTTTTCCGAATGATAATAAAAATATCTGAAGTTTTTCTTTAATATTTAAAAGGCAAATATTAATATTCTAATTACTGGTAACGGTTAAAAATAATACAATGTTCAACAAGAGATGATCTGTTATTTGTGCTTGCTAATAATGTAAATAAATAAAACATGTCTTAGTTACAAGCATTTGAAAAAGTAAGATCTTATTTATTTAAATGTTTTATTTGAGTCATTCTTGAAGACATGTTCAGTTTGCGTTGTAAAGCAGTAATTAGGCCTTTAACTCCTTTACGTTCACCACGAGATAACCATCTCTAATTGTTATATAAAATCATAATGATGTATGCAACTTTTTAAAACATAAGTTATTTATTTTAGAATGTCAAAAGTATCATCTAAGCATTTTATGTAAATGCTAATTGTGTATGCAGTGGCTCCTTTTCATATCGAAAATCATAACTCATTTTATGGTCAACATAAAACACCAGGTTTATCTTTTCAGAACCCACATATAAAAATTATTCTGTGTCTGAAATACATACGTATGTCTATATCTATTTCTATATATACATATTATTTATTAACTTTCATCATCGGATGATAACTTCTTTAAAATAATTTTAAGGTTTCTTTGTACTTTGATTTTAGTGTAGATATTGAATAAAATGCTAGTATTCTTTGAATTTTTTGTAATGTATTGTGCGACTGCTCTAACTATCCAGACAGTTTACACTATGAAGATACTGATATTAATATTTTTGTAGAAGTATTACATTCATTATATATATATATATATATGTATTCAAAACGAATCGGACGTTTCATGTGTTACTCCGTTTAGCACCACATCCATAAGAAGTTGAAACAACGAGTTGTATTTTCTCGTAAGAATTCTAATCATCGTTGCTTCGTTCATTAGAAACTGAATGGTTGTAATCAACGTTCATTTACAGCACACTTTTTTACTCTTATTACAATGTACTGTTGCATCTATCAGTGTAATTGTGACAACGAGTGAAGGGCAAAACTGTTACATTGATCGTCCAGTACTGTTTGATATATTTTTAATACTTTAGTATTGACTTTTGTCGCCTAATTTTAGACATTTTTGACTATTTAAGATTAGAACAATTAATATGCTATTTTCCCATTATAGGTTTTTATATCTCTTACAGTTTAAGATAATTTTTCCGTCCAGTTTATACATCTTTAGCATTTTAGTATGATGCCTTTATGTTTTACTTACGAGTACAATTTTGTAAATCGATGACATTTTAAGGCGAATTCATCATTTCCTACATTTGCCAGTGTAGTTGTAAACATCCTTGGCATCCCTTTCCAGGTTATTTAATACATTTGATAGTTTGTGGTGAGAGCATTACGTATCACTTCCCAGTTCAGTTTATAACAATTTTTACATCTCTAACAGTTTTAGGTGAGGTTATTTTATCTATTTTTATTTCCATCTTTTTACATCTCTAACAGTTTTAGGTGAGGTTATTTTATCTATTTTTATTTCCATCTTTTTAAATCTGGAGGTTACGGATAAGGCGACTTTAATAATTTAACGTTACAATTTCATAGTCTTTCACGATTTAATGCAATACTATTATCACATTTTATCTGTCGCTCCAATTTTCTATTTCATTGAATCTTTGTTTCCAGATAACTGATCCAATTTTTGTATTTTTATCTCTTTAACAAAGTTATTATTACAATTCTTTAGCAGTGTAACTTTATATAGCTTTAACCGTTACAGGGCATTTCTCAGTTCTGACTTCATTTTTAAATTTAGAATATTTCAAACACAGACAAGGAATATTTGTATCGTTTTTACATACTTTACTGATGAAAATATTCGAATATATTTTTATACAGTTTTGGAAGATTTAGAAAAAAGCAAGATGATAAACTATAATAATTTTATGTAGGTAAGCAAATTATATTTTGGGAATTCGGTCAATATTGTAGCTTAAGGATGGTTTAGTGTTTAGCTTTCCTGGACTATGAAACAAGGATTTACGTAACTGTACTTTTGATGTGTTGTAAAAGTGACGGTTAACCCTCCCCGCACTATTCAATTAGAGCAGACTAAGAGTTGGCGGTTGGTGTTGTTGACTAACTGTTTTTCCTGTAGTCTGCAACTTCAAAATTAAGATGACTTTTGTGAAGCTTTACGATAAAATTAGAAAATAACTTAACATTGTCATTTTTTTTTCACATTTTGAGCAATCTGGTACATAAATGATCTAGAAAAATGTGTAAAAAGTCGATGAATATGGATCCCACTTATAATGATTAATATATCAAATACTTAACCCTCTACCATACGTATAATATACGTCATAATATAATAAAGTTTATTATCATATTAAAATGCTCTATCTTATGATGCAATGAAAAATAAATAAAATTGAAAAAAGTTTAAAAATCTTGCTCTAATTTAAACATTTTATGTCAAACCTTGCGCTGCTATTAAAATCAGAAATACAAATTGCTTTCACCTTAAATGACCAACAACGTATGAAAAGTAATACAATTACCACAACCTCGGTTTGTATTCAAATTATTAGCTTGAAAAATATGATTACATTAATATCCTTTACTTTGTACACACTACCTCAATAGCAATGCCTTAAACCTCCTATATCTAGCATGATGACTATCAGGTGATTTCACTTGTCAGTTATATTTAAAATATAACTAATTGGGAAGTTATAAAATTTTAATAATTCAAACTTTTTGCCACATACTACATTATCATTAATCGTTACGTAATTCTAAATCGCTCAGAAACAAGTATTTGGTCTTGAACAGGCAAATTTACTTGATAGTTGTCACAACTACTGATCATCCAGAAACCCTAATGGAGAGACGAAGTTAATCACTGATCAAAAGTCTAACAAAGAGATTACATAATTTAATGATAACAAGGAACATTCAAACCATTTTAAATTTACTGCTTCCACCAGTGATAGATGTTATTTACTGGTTGCTCATTGCTCAAAGTAACAGCTTTCGTATAGGAAACGAATATAATTGATTTCAGGTATTAAAGAGCATGAATACACACGTACAGCCAAAATCATTACATTTATTTCAGTTTATAAAGTCTTTCGTTTTACTTAACTTGGATTCTCTCATTTGATTACGATTACTTTGTTTTCAGGGAAAAAGGACCGAAGTTGTTATTTTAGTGTGAATATATTAAGACAGGAGTGTATTATTAGTTATTTTATAATTGTATAATTATTGAATAAACCGAGTAACCTTTATATAACTATGATAAATAAATTTGTAGAATGGATACAACAAAAAAAGACACTGGATGAATATCAGATGATGCATAATTTTTATGTTCCCAAAGTTAGTTTCTTATTTTTCTATTCAACAGTTTAGTACGGCATGTAACTTATGGAATACTCTGTTTGGACATTATAAACATATTAAACAATACAAAGGACATATCATGTTTTAGATCCAATTGACATACATTTTAATTCGCAAATTATAATTTGAAAGTTGTATATTTTGTATTTTAGAATTATGATATCGTTTTTATAGTAATACAGTATCATAGTATTATACAAGAACGAGATTTACTCCTCTGAAAAATTTATAACGATTGATATAATTCACAAAGAGAATATTTCCAAGAATTACCTACAGAATTTTCAGCTATGGTGATATTATATGTATCTAAGCTCGGAAGAAAAATGTTCTAAGCATAACTAGAGGTTACTTAAACTGAAAACCGTTCCAACATCCAAAGTTTAAGAGCATAAACACTTTTCTCTGGCAAGTCGAGCTGAGTATACTTTTCTAACTCACTCAATATATAGACAGTTTATTCTTGCATGAAGGGTTTATTTCGCCTAAAACCAATGATAAAACGTCTAATAGTTAATTATTTTTCAATTCCCAAAGAGCCCAAAAACCGTGATTACACATGTTTGACCACATAGGAACATCCAGGCTGCTTCACTGTTTACACATTCTATCAAGAGAGAACGTCAAATGTGATAACCATCAGGAAGAGATTTGTTTTGGCTTTTAAATATACACTCACAGCTCTAGAGGGCATTTCACAAAGCGTAAATTTATATGTTTTCTAAATGAAATGTATATATTTAGTTGTTGCTTTTTCTTCTACGAGTTGGAAAACTTGGTGCATTTTTTAAAACTATACATTAAGTTTTATTTGCAAATGACATTTATTGCAATAAAGTCGAAAACAAAAACCGTGGGCCCAGCATAGCCAGGTGGTTAAGGCACTCGACTCGTAATCCGAGGGTCGCGGGTTCCGATCCCCTTCACACCAAACATGCTCGCTCTTTCAGCTGTAGGAACGTGATAATGTGATGGTCAATCACACTCTTCGTTGGTAAAAGAGTAGCCCAAGAGTTGAAGATAGGTGGTACTGACTACCTGCCTTCCTTCTAGTCTCATGCTGCTAAATTAGGGACAGCTAGCGTAGATATCCCTCGAGTAACTTTGCGCGAAATTCAAACCAAACAAAAAGCATGTGTAGCACATTAAAGACCAACTAACTCTTTAGTGTAAATTACAGATTGGAAAGTGGAGTAAGGTACAAACAGAAGTAGCAATACCACTACGCCAATCATCAGACTGTTGCCTTGTCTCCGGAACGAAAAGTAAAGGAATATAAGAACACTTAAAGCATAGAAGAATTGATAAGATTCACTTCGTCATACACATAAGACTACACTTCATCATCTTTACTAAGTTATTAAAAAGAAGCTCTTTCTAATAAAACCGGAGCTATACAGTGGGGGAAAAAGTTATCTTCAATCTCCTTAATGGTTGCATACTTGTATGACAAGACCTAAGATGCTTAGACTAACTTTACAGATATCATCGGAAATATGAATGGAATTATGTCTCAAAAACTCCAAACACTTAGCAATAACAGAATTAACATCTTAATTACTATCAAATTACGCTTAATTACCCATTAAGGTTACTGGAATGCTAAGAGTTTCACTTTAGATCACGAGCACCATGAGGTACTTACGTAACATAATAATCATGAACGACCCTGTTGGAATTTTGAATTTTTTGATCGATTCTTTTATCAATACACTAACAAAACTGCCTGATTTAAAAACACTTTATAATAAAATATAAAACATTCTCCTCGTTCCTGCATTTGACATTTGAATATTTTAAATATAATACTTACAAATTGTTATAATTATTTTGAAAGTTTAAATAAGTATATATACATGTGTGCGCGCGCGTGTGTGTGTGTGTGTATGTTGCATGAAAATTTCTTTTTGAAGATTTTCTTCAACTCAAATGTATTTATTTTTACTTTCAGATAAATAGATTATCTAGTTAATTTAAATAACTAAAGAGTGGTTATATTACCATAGCATGTTTTGCTGAATTTAAGATATGAAACAGTACAAAATCTAACACGCAAACAAGCTACCTACATTTATACATAAAATTAAAGAGTTCGGTTCAAATAAAAATTGTGACAAGTTTGAGAACAGTTTTTATGAAGTTATGTTTTTTATTCTCTTAAGAGTACCATTATTTTGTTTCTAAGCAAAATATCGTAATTTATTTTTACAGAATTTGCAATAAAACGAATAGTTGTTTCCTAATGTGTACCACGTTGTTGCATAAGTTAGCATAATGAATTCAACAAAAAAAATAAATAAAAAAAGAACAACAAATGTTTATATAGGTCACACTGATCTGTTTTGACGCACTACTAGATTTTGTAATCAACATATGCATGCCAACTATAAAACATGGGTAATTACGTTCTTTCGTCGAGATGGAAGCACATTTTAGTAGCGTATTGATTAGAATGGACAGCTGGATGAGTTCTTTCTTGGAACTTTTGTCACTCTTTGAATTTTAATTGGTGAATAAAAAAACAACAAAAGAACTATACTCTATCGTTACTTTGATATACATACACAAATATAAATGTATATATATTCTTATCTTGCATTGTCTGTGCGAAGTCTCAAACTGAGAATCTGTACGCATGCCCACGACTCTGTTAACAAGACGAATAAACTTGATTATCATCTGAACATCATTTCTTCTGATTCTCTTTATTCGAACACTAAATTTTTTGTTATTTAATTTGAAGAGCAGGTTCTGATTTTCATTAATCTAACTATAACAGTTACCAACCTAGCTTTCTGGAAGGTTATTAAGTTGTAATATCTTTTGTTATTTTGTGTGCCGTGCTATTTCACACGCTTCTCTTACTAAAGTAAGGGAGTTTTTAGGTAAGAATTATATGCAGAAAAGTAGATATCGTGTGATCAGAAAATGGTTAGTTGTATCCAGGTTTGTGCACATCAATGTATTCTATTAGAGAATTTGTATTGTCTTCTGTGCACATTGATGAATATCACTAAAGAACTAATATATGGATAACATTCTATATACATAAATAGAAGTTTGTAAAAGTGAGAATATAATATTATAAAATTGTTAATAATAGCATTTATCTGATCTAAAGTTAAAAAACACCATATTTTAAACACAGTATTAAATGCTCTTAGACATTTAAGATTGCCATGTTCTGTTCTTCGTGTGTTATTAAAGCCTGTTAAGTAATATTCACATGAATATATTCAGAGAAAGAGAACTGATATCACAAGAGAAGTATTAAAAGAGATATATCCAGTCGAACAAGTTTTTATCACCAGACTAATAACTACTTTTTAACCATTAATTATTCTACATTCTTTCAGATGTTTTTGAACTGATTTTGTTTTATTATTTGCTTTTAAATCACTTGTAAATAATTTGCATTCTTAAACTTATTAATCTCTTTATATGTGCATAAGTCGTTTCACAATAAATTAAAGTTAGAAAAAAATCCGTATGTTTATTTCTATTTATTTTTCCGAAACATTTAAAAATAGTTTTGTAATGCATTTTTTATTCTGTTAGTGGTGGTGAAATTAATCTATAGCACTTTATAAAATCAATTTGCTGAAATGTATTTTAATATTACTTTTAAAGTTTGAAATTCCGTGGTTTTGGTCTTCTATAACAGCAAGTTTTCAGCTACATAACAGCAAAATGGGGTGAATTGGGGTAATGAGTAAAATCAATTTTATTAAAATATATGTGTTTTAAAAATAAATAAAATTGCCATATATTTAGTCGTAATGTTAGCGTCATAACCAAGAGAAGACCACATTTTTACGAATCTTCATAAAGATTACACTGAAGTCACGTGATTTACCACAATGGAAAATACTTTAATTCTTATAAAAGAAACATAAATGATACATATATACATAAATATAACTCTTTTATTTTCTTAGCCAGTCTTAATTCGATTAATCATATTCGTCTTTAATTAAGTCAGTGTGCTTATACATGTGATTTAAGACTAAATTATTCTTATCTTATTCTTTAGGTATCAATATTTATTTTGAGACACATAAAAATGTATCTGTTAATGAAGACCTATAAAGAGATTATATTAATTTAATTGTAAATTAGCTCCACTTTTTATCTGAGGCGAGTTTTAGCCGTTGCTTTTTTAATGTGATGTAGTGTCACAAGATATTATATTTTGTCCTATGTAGCTATAAATAATATAATTAACAGGTAGAGGTCGGAGAAACTTGTTGCTAAAATATTAGCATATTTAATACAAAAAAAATGTTAAATATAGATCATAGAGATGTTTCAATAAAAATAATCATAAGTAACTTGAATAATGGCATACATTATGTTGGATAACAAGTTAAATATCGATAATTTTTTTAACGTTTATTGAATTAATTAATTGTCACATGCTTTTCAAACTTTAACTTGTCTGTTCCTTATTAATCAGAAATGGTTAGAACTATCTTTCTTAAGTTATATAAAAAATAGATGCACTAAAAATAACGTTTGTTGCAGTTGTAAGATATCCATTTTATCTTTAAATAAATATTGCAATTAATTTTCCTTACTTAGTTTTATAACACGAAAGAAAATTTTACAACGAAAACAGTCCTGTAATGTTGGGACCAAATATATAATTCTGAAGGTTAAAAAGTGTTTTTAATGCATATTTGCTCGTGACGTTTAACACAGAGTTTTCGATTTATAATTACACCTATTCCAAAGATGGGATTATCATGTAGCTTGTGGGTTCAGTATTTATATATTGGCACTTCACTTCTGCAGAATATCGGCCTACCTTCTGAAAGCGCTAGAGTTATCACGTTTCTTAATTTGCGATTCATCTAAATGTTTATTTAGCTCGATATCGTGGTACCATGAACATATAGCACTTGAGTGTAATTAAACATCGTAGCCACTGGACAAAGATATAAGTGTTGCATTGGCCTAAGAATGTTATGTGCGAAATGATAGTGGTAAACATTGTGAGGGTATTAGAGATATTATTGAAACTCTCATAACAGAACTGAACTTATTAGGTCGAATTGTTATAATCGTTAAAACACAAACAGTGACTTAGTAAGATAAAATTATGATTGACAGAACTATAAGATATGTTAATTTATTATTACAAATAAGCAATAATTAGTATCTTATTAAAAGTAGAATAATTAGCCTTAGTAGATATTTTCTAACTTTATATGACTTCATTTTCAAGGAATATTTTAACCTTTAAAATATTTTTACTGATTGAAATTACGAAAAAATGTTCATATCCTGTCAATCACTAATTGTTTATGTATATTTCAACGTTTTCTGTAATGATAATAACTTTCTGTTTATGAAGAATTTTAAATAACGTTCGAATTGTACTTGTAATATTGGGTACAATTATTAGTTACATATCTCTTATTTTCATATTAGTTGGACGCCTTCATAATTATTTTAAGTTTCAAACTATAAAACTGTATTATGATGTGTAAAAGAGAGTAAACTGTGATTACTGTAGTTAAGGTTTTTGAATACATTTTAAAATTACAATATATATATATATACGTAAATACGTAATACAGTGAACTGCAGGTTGTACTACATTTTTCTTAATGCATAATAAAGAACTATTTAGAAATATTATTGAAAAACACTTGAAGTTTTTAATGCAAGAATTACATGTACTTCAAATATTTTTAATATCTCACAACCATAGCTTTATGTTGCGAGTGTTAATATGAACAAGTTCTTTTGAAAACTACTGCCCTCACCCCTCAGTTGTTCAGCGGTAGATTTGTAAGATCATAACGCAGGTTTCGATCCCCCTGGTAGGCAAGAGCACAGATAGCGCAATGTTTGGGTTTGTACTTCACAGTAAGAAACAAATAAACTTAAGGCCACTATTTCTATTACCAATTATGTGAATAATATTATATCTATTGTATGCCCCCGTTACACACTAGGCACTTTAGAAATACTTAATGAATAGGTAGTTCTGACGCCCCTCGTTAGTACAATGGTAGGTCTACGGATTTACAACGCTGAAATTAGGAGTTTGATTACCTTCAGTGAGCTCTGCAGATAGCCCGCTTTAGCTTTGCTATAAGAAAAACACACACATGTAGTCGTAAAAACATAATGAAATAAGATGATGCGTAGTTAAAATAATTCGACTTCTTCGTAAGTTATACTTTCATTCTCGACGATGCAACATGATTCTTTTCTATATCTTGCAATGCATGGACTACAGAAGTAATATAGAAATATCACTGCTACCTCTTATTCATTAGTTGAATTTTCAGATTAATTAACATTGTTGTGAGGAATAGACATCTTTAGATATATTAGAAATATTCCCTAATGTTCCCAGTCGGAGTTATAAGGGGAGAAAATTGCTGGATTGCCATTAAAATAATTTTTTATTAAACATCGTGCATAGGAATCAGCTCTGAGAAAACTGGTTAACTGTCCACACACGTGTTATAAATTACACGTTACAATTTTTATAGTTAAGAAAACCAATTTAAAAGGAAAATCATATAATATAAAGAATCTTCGACAAAATGGAAAAACAATAATATTTCATAAATTAAAAATAGTTAAAATTTCAAGAATGGTCAATAAAAACAACAACATTAAAAAAGTTAAAAGGGAAGATGTGTCGGAATATTATGTTACAAGGAAATGAGCATCTTTAATATATTTGTTTGTAGTCCCGTTCGTTTCTATTGATTAAACGTTACAGAGAAGTGTTCTGAAGAATGGCCAGGGGTTTTACATACCTTGTCTCAGATTTATTCTGATTAGACATTCTAGTTTTTTGACATGTTCTCGGGCTCTCTTAGGTAGTACTGTTACATCTGTGCACAGATTGATACAGTTTTCATAGATGATATAATATACTATTAATTATGAAGGACAATGAAGTGTTTGGTCCATGTACTAAGGGCCTTTGTCAATTTATAAACAGGTAAAGCAACGTTGTTTACTCTACAAGATGAAGGACAATGAAGTGTTTGGTCCATGTACTAAAGGCCTTTGTCAATTTATAAACAGGTAAAGCAACGTTGTTTACTATACAAGATGGTCAGCGCCTAAACAGACTTTCAATAGGTGAAGATTTGCCAAACTCCTTGGTAAATACTGTTGAACTGTCAGAAAGAGGTTTGCAGTATTAAGTAGAGAATGATACTAAACAGGTTAAGGGTACATACCTAGGAAATGGTTAAACAACAGGGGGAAGAGATTTATCAAAGCAAAAAACAAGAATTAATACACATTGAATATTGAAAACATAAAATAATTCAATGAAATACAAAGGTAAACAAAAAACAACATACACAGTTCAATGAAGATTTTCAAACAAACATTTTAATAAGAAGAAACAGTATATTTACGAAAGTGCTTCAGAATTGACACATAAGTTTAGTTCAAGAATTTGTGTGATAAAAAAGAAAAATGAGAAAATATCGAGAAAGACTACAGACATTAAAAAAAGGGTGAAGGATTAATGTGAAGGTTTATATAAATCTCCAAACAGAAAAGTAAAAGAGTTTGAGAAGAAATAAAAAGTGATTGAACCACTAAATAGCATTGAAATGACAAGACGTTAACAACATACATAATAGTAAAAGCATTTGAAGAGACAAGAATTAATATGACACACACAGCTATAAATAGGAAACGGGGAACATATGAACTGCCGGAAGATTATAGGTAGAAGTTTTTTGTACTTATATTGTAAAAGAAGAAATTAAAAAAAATGTGGAAGTTAACTTAGTTTTGCATACAAGTAAAATATTACTAAACATACTGCAGAATGTATTGGTAAATAAAATGATGACCCTCAAGAAACATTAGGAAGGAAAAAAATTTTAGGAATGAAAAGAAGACAGGGACCAAATTTTTGACCTGACGCTGGTTATAGAAATGTGTAAAGATTATAGAATGTTATACATTCTATTATTATACATGAGTTTCGTTGATCCCACTAAAGCGTTCGGCTGTGTCTAACGTAAGAAAGTGTGGAAGATGACGGAAAGATAGAATTTCTCAGACATACAGGGTGTTCGGAATGTCACTGTGCACTCATATATTTATTAACAGACATGTTTCAATATAAAATATAGGAGGTAAATATGAATGACAATTCTAAACAATGTTGAAAGTGACCCCCTTTGGCATCAATACAGGCTTGGATTCTTCTTATTTTGTTTCTAAACACCGCTATCAGTTGCTGGCTCGAAATGGACTGAATAGACATATCAGTGATGTCGAGAAACCCACTTGTTGAGAATTTTACATGCAAAAACGGCTCGTTTGGGTTGAGAAAATATCTTACGTAGAAGAGCGAACAACATTTCGATCTTCTTCGGTCATCGTCAGCTGTTTTTTACATATAAAATAAATAGACATATGATTACAAAACTGCACAGTGACTTTCCGAACACCCTGTATTATCAGTATCTTAGCAATTTACGCAAAGAGTGTGAAACAGTGGTAAGAAATATAAATGGTATTACAAATTGTTTTAAAATTGCCAAAAAAAAAGAAGTTAATCAGGATATGAGAGATTTAGAAGAGTTTGATGTGGGAAGCAAATATGACATGAAACTAACAACAAGAGTTAAATTATGTGGATGCTACTGAAACAAACAATGAACAATAAGAGTACAGATGAATCTTTAATGATAAATTTAAAGGAGAGGTTTTGCTGATGATTAAAGATAGCACAAAGAAGACAGAGAAGAAATCGAAGAAGAAATGAAACTGTAATATTTAGGATCCACGGTCAACGACATAAGTTTACGAGACTGTTGCCTATAGAATATGGAAAGCTTAAATAATAAAGGTAAGTCAGAGAATACTAAAGACGATGCCTATGTACAAAGGTCAAAAGTTTTTAATATCATTAAACTTTTGTTTGGTTAGATTAGCTGTTTCACCATTAGCTAATTATGGGTGTTGAAGGTGCGGAACACAGAAAGTTTTAAATTGGGATGGTATAAAAGAGCGCTGAGGTTACCATAATCTGAGAAAGAAACGAATAAAGGTGTTCAGGAAGGTGTAAAAGAAGATACCATAAAAATATATTATATTTTAAACATATTTCAAGAAGAGATTGAATGTACCAGGATGAAACCATCATAAAAGAAAGATTTCAAGAAAACAAAATAACATCTGCTACAAAATAGTGTGATACATTACTGAGGTAACTCGGAATGTTGATGATAGAAACTGTAAGTAGATCAGGATGGTTGAAACTCCGAGGCAGTTGTAAATACTGGTTGCTGTTCGGCTACTGTGCACTAGTAAATTTTAAGTGTTAATCATTTCCGCCCAACCTTATTTGAAACCATCGCCCCAAGAGACCTGTTTTTCTTTAACTCTCTTACTATAAAAGGATGTTGCTGACAGACCCTTTTTTTTACTTTCACGTTGAAATTGGATAATTGTGTAACTAGAAAATATAATGATAGATTTGTTTGGTTTGTTTTTGAAATCCGCGCAAAGTTATAAGAGGACTATCTGCGCTAACTATCCCTAATTCAGCAGTGTAAGACTAGAGGGAGGGAATGCAGCTAGTCATCACCACTCACCGCCAACTTTTGGGATGTTATTTTACCAACAAATAATGGGATTGATCTCACATTTTAAGGCCACCATGGCTGAAAGGGCGAGCATGTTTGATGTGATGGAGAATCGACCCTCAGATTACGAGTTGAGTGCTTTAATCACATGGTCATGCTGGGCCACACAGTTATAGAGATTACTCCTTCTGCATTAACGTAAAAATTAAGAATAATTAACTGCAAATTTATTTAAATCAGCCTTAATGTCATTTTTGTATTAAGAAAAGATAGTGGGAAAAGATGTTCCTGCTTTGGATCATATGAAAATTTCTAGAATTACGTCAATAACTTTGACGCTTTACAAATGTCACGTGAGGTAGATGTATGATATTTGCTTAAGCCCAGTGTAAAACTAATTTAAGAACTTGACGAGATGAGGTTTATCCACCGCACTGCATTTAGTACGTATCGTTCATTTATAAAGAAAAGGCAATTTTGTGTTAGGAAAACGTATTCCCAAAACATGTTGAAACTCACTCTTTACTGGTAAAACTGATTATTTAAAGAAATTCTCCGAGTTTAATAAGGATCAAAGGTTTGTTACGGAAACGACTCAGTAACAGTAGACATAGCGATATTTCGGGCTCTAATCTCCAGTGTAACTGTAACTAGTAATAATCAATCGTGAGACGATTGAAAGCTTATAAAGCACGATACTTGTCTAAGATGTAAGTTGGAAAGTTTTCAACAAATGAAACTATGATGTCTGAATAAGATGAAATATTTTAAATGAGGCCATTGCAAGTAGAGATAGCAGCTCCAATAAGAAACTTAATTTGGGAACTTCGAGTACAAAAATGAATATTACCAGTTTTTATATCAAAGTTTGTTGCTGTTAAGTTTTAGCAGATAAATCAAGCTAATCTGCGTCAACTGGTCAATATTCAAGGTTTCTCTAATGGTGTTTTGATATCGAAATGACAATTCGTATTCGACTGGCTGTGGTAGCTAAGTTTGTGTGCACCAGAGTGCAAAGACAGAACCTTTGGGTATTGGTCTGGTTATATCATCTTCAAGTATTTACAACAGCAATGGTCAATGAGATAATATTTCGTTAGTCAATGTATTTCTGATGGTGCATTAGCTAAAATCAATTGTAATTGTTTCATTGTCACATATGGTGTGAAGATAACATTTCGTGGCTTGTTTGTTTGTTTGTTTTGAAATTTCGCACAAAGCTACTCGAGGGCTATCTGTGCTAGCCGTCCCTAATTTAGCAGTGTAAGACTAGAGGAAAGGCTGCTAGCCATCACCACCCACCGCCAACTCTTGGGCTACTCTTTTACCAACGAAAAGTGGGATTGACCGTCACATTATACACCCCCACGGCTGGGAGGGCGAGCATGTTTAGCGCGACGCGGGCGCGAACCCGCGACCCTCTGATTACGAGCGTACGCCTTAACGTGCTCGGCCATGCCAGGCCCATTTCATGGCGCTTACTAATTATTTTGTGCTAAAATTTAAAAGATCTAGTTCATTTGTTGTGCATTCAAGCTTACTGTTTTGGGTTTCGTCCTGTTATTCTTAGTTTTTCTAAGATTTTCCTAGACCTACTGAAATGTACATGAAGCCTTGGGCGTCTGCGAAATAGTTGAGTGTCATGTTTGGTGTCAAATTCGCTTAACCTTACGTGCATGGGTGGAGTCAAACTACATAAGCCATGACCTTTTACAGAGTCCCATTAAATTTGGTATGATGTATTTGATGTCAGAGTTATCAACTATTCATTTTCCCCTACATTTTTAATTTTGGGATAGAATAAGTACCAGATATGATATATATATATGTATATATATATAGGGATACTAAAATAACTGTTTATGTGCAATTTTAAGGTTTTAAGGGTTATGAAAATTCAGTGTGCAAAGTGTATCACGGACAAAAATATTTTTATTATTTGCATGAATATCACCTTTATGGCAGCATGCTAGAGTTTCAGTCAGACTGATGTGATTAATTCACAGACATATCTTAAGTAGAAATACCTCTGTAATTCAATTGATTTTTCAGGTACACATGAACTATACATTTTAATAAACATCTGCCATTTTTTGTGTAGGTACACTAAGTAAATTTGCAATTATAGTCAATATTTCTTCTCCAATACAGGATCGATTTCTGTGCGCATTAGATTAATGTCAAATGTGTAATACAAACTTTAAGCCTTTTCTCCGAAAGATTTTAAGTTATAAGGAGAGGGAAGATCAGTAAGACAGTAAAGATATATAATGGTGGTGTTTTTCGACTTAAACTCTTCAGTTGTTGTGTGAATATTTTTAGCGATATAAGAGACCAGTTGATTTATAAAATTTTTACCTAGAATATCCCACGTAGCTCAGAGGTAAGTCTCAAGATTCATAATGCTAAAATCAGGTTTCGATACCAGTGGTTGGTGTATTGCAGATAACCCACTACTTATTTTACTTCTGAACAACAAAAAAACTTCTAAAATACATATTTGAAAATGGAGTGATAGAGAAAAAGAAATGGCTTAACACCCGTTTATCTGTTTAGGTGTACAGATAAAATAAAAGAGAACTATTTTGATTTGCTTGTGTGCTTTTCTTTCACCATTTTCAAAATTCGTATATCAATTGCAAATTTTTGTATTATTCTAGGAGACGTTGTACAAATAAATTATATGTTTTTGAATGGTTTCAAATGGACTTCTCCTATCTTCTGGTTAATATTGAAGACGATGCTTTGGACTTTTTGTACATAAGAAACTCAGCAAAGGCAGCGTCAGTCTACATGATATTATTCAAGTCAATACACTCTGTAAAACGTTCGTGAAATATGTTACTACATAGGAAAGTATTATTATATAGATTTTAATGATAAATAGGTAAGTGTTCTTAATGGGAATGTAATGATGATTAATATACGTTCTTCTTTCTTAGGTGGAAATTTGTGAATTGAAATTCCTGAACATATTTTGACTATAAATGAGCCAGTAATAAAACGACACAGATTATTGTTCTGTTGAATTCCAATTAAACACAAAATACGATTTTTTAACAGTTTAAACTTATCTGCAACCGTATCATAAGTTGCAAACTCAATATGAATTTTGACAAATGCAATTTTTCATGCTTCTTATTAAGTGACTCAGAAAAGACTGTGGTACTCCAGTTATTGTAATTATTATGTGCTAAAACATTGTGAGTTTATGGAGAATCAAAATGAAAGTTTCTCATATTAATATCTAATCTACTTCCCAAGAATGTGCCATACGTTTGCACTATAGACATAGCAAAATTAAGCCTATCATTGAGTTTTAAATTTTATCATATCATTAAGACACAAATAAATCTATGTAAAAACCACGATAACTGTGAGATAAACTATTTCATTAAGTCTACATTTTTCAAGAATATTTTGTGAAATACAGAAAATATATATGTGATTTTAATAACTATCTACATGTACCCAGAGGTTGAAAATAGGGCAAGCATACTATTTAAATAGCCTTAGTTGGGTAGTGAGTAACAAATATAGTATTAATGTTTTTCATAGTGGTATATAACAAGAAAACTAATTAAGTATCTGTAAAAGTGACAAACGGTTTCCTCTTGACGCTTACTCTTTCTTTTCATATAATAAATAATAAATAAAAAGGGAAACATTAATTACAATTTATTAAATCACATTACTTTACAACTCCCGACTTTTTCCAATAGCGATACAGAAAAAATAGGTAGTTTTTTGTTGGATAATAAGCGCAGTTTATGTATCAGCTTATACTTTATTCTAGTTTATTTGAAACTATAATTATTAACTTTAGTAAATATTATTTAGTTTACTTCGGCAAAAATACAACATAATTATTCCATGTAGCTTTAGTTTTAAATAACATGGACAAAAGTATAAAAAAAGTTGAAATAGGGGTTGAAAACACGAATATAAAAAAAATTAAAAAATTTTGTACAATTGATACAATTACTTCACTTTGAAATACATGTGGCAGTTTTAAAGCAAACCCTTGAAAAACAACCAAGGTTTTCAAAACTTCGGTTTCTCCAAGAACTTTTTTACTTACAGATGATGCAAAGTGATTCATCGTTTTCATTTCCATAGTAACGAAACATGTTTCTTCTGTAACGTGACTCATGAAGAACTTGAGTTATCTGCAGATGTAGAGAAATACGATTTAGATGTGTTTTCTTGAAAGTGTAGTGTAAATATACACCTAGTTTAATATTCGAAAAAGTGTGCCAAAATAAATAATTCTCGCGTTTTTACGCATATGAATTAATTATATGTTTTTAAAGTAAAACACAAACCAAGTTTGCTCTATATTTTGACTAAGAAGGCTTCTAGCTACACAATTAATAAAACAAAAGTGAATTATGTACATATATATATATACACTGGAGGAACATATTATTTAATTCTTTATTAGTTTAAAATGTGTACAAAATAAAGGTAGTGTATGTTATGTAATTGATTCTGTAATTCAGTTTCTTCCAACAGCAAAAATCTGAATACATTTAACATTTATTCTGAGCCAGTTTCTCGCCTTAGGTCTGGCATGGCCAAGCGCGTAAGGCGTGCGACTCGTAATCCGAGGGTCATGGGTTTGCGCCCGCGTCGCGCTAAACATGCTCGCCCTCTCAGCCGTGGGGGCGTATAATGTGACGGTCAATCCCACTATTTGTTGGTAAAAGAGTAGCCCAAGAGTTGGCGGTGGGTGGTGATGACTAGCTGCCTTCCTTCTAGTCTTACACTGCTAAATTAGGGACGGCTAGTACAGATAGCCCTCGAGTAGCTTTGTGCGAAATTCCAAAAACAAAAACAAAACATTCTCGCCTTAGACATTACGTATAAGAACGATTTCGTGATGTATTTAAAACGTATTACAGTTAAATTCTGTTAATTACGTGATTAAGGAGAAAATAGTCAGTTCTTTAACTTATTTTATCCCTCCTTGAACAGTATTCATCTGTAATCTACAAAATGTCAGTTTAAATTTATTCACATTCTAATAATTAATGGTTGAAAGTTGTGGAACTGATAAGGAATGCCCTGGTGGCGCCGTTAATAGTTTGTGATTAAAATGTCAAATTATTTAATTATGATATACGCGATTAAAACTTCTACACTTATTAGTTATCCGTGCAAAATGTAAAGCCTATAAATTAAGGTTTAAATATTATTTTTTTCATTTAATTTTAACTCTTCAAAACCTTTAGCTCGAATTAATTTCTCTGTATCTGAAACATTCGATGAAAGTTTGCTGTCTTGTATAGGAAGAAAATGTTAATATATTTTTAAAAATTAAAAATGACTTTTCGACAGTTTCAGTCGATAATTATTTTTATAGATTTGATGCATATAATGAGCAAGATGTGTTTAAGTAGGAAAATGTAATAAGTGGGTGTCGTTAATGGGAATATTGCAGAATATTGTACAGTCCAGTTGCAAAGCTAATTGTAAATGACACTAAGAGAGTTGGTCATCCGTTAATTTTCTGCAAACGATGCTATAAATTTATTATTTTTAAGTGTAAATGAAGAATTATTCTTTATTAGCGGATGTTATCATTTAGAAGGAATTAAAAAAATTCTATTACATAGGTTATGCTCGTATTATAACTTCTAGAGGTTTGCATCGAAAATTTTGTGGACTTACACAAATATATCTCTTATTTTATTTTATTCTATTCAAATTATGCTATATTTTTAAACAAAAATTGCTTTTTAAAAAATAAAAATAAGTTGGTTTAGCTAGTAAATAAACAATCTAGTTTTTGTTAAAGCTTGTGATCAGATGCAATTAAAGACGATGTGTGGTTACGCTAGAAAGTCTTTATATCTGAATATAATCCAATTAATTTTAGCCCATTCTTCTGTATATAAATATTGAAGTCAACGAGATCGAAGTTGCTTAACAAGTTCTAAGTGTCCATATGAAAACCCTCATTCAACATTTCGGTAATACAAATCTCTGCGCATAAGCGATTCTGTACGTAAAACTTCAGATATAATTCGTATAAACAACTTTTGCTTTTAATTGGTTATGTTGTTGTTCGTTGGTTAACTATTTCATGACAATGTTGTTATAGTCGTGAAACATGTTTGTCAATACGTACTATTTGTTAGGAGTGTTTATCACGCAAACCATGTTTACCTTCTCCATAATACAAGAAGTAATTTGGTTTAACCTTACCAATTCTTTTTGAGTCGTTAGACAAGTTGTAGATTTTATTTTAGAGTTTTAATGATTAATTAATTCATATAAGCTACTAAACGTTTAAGACAACAGATTTGGTTTCTTACGAAGTTTTTTTTTTACAATTTTTGAAACCTTATAAAGGTATTACTTCTGTATATATTGATATAATAATTGCAATATTTTATAGCATAACAATGAATGTTATCCCCCCCCACAAAAAAGACAGCGTTTTCTTAATAACTAAACTATACAAAACTCTGAGAATGATCACTGAAGTAAATGATGTAACATCACAACCATAAAAATCGCTTTTTGTTCTTTGAGACCATTTTAAAAATATAATTCAAATTGCTTTATCGTGGTTTGAAAGATGCAAGCGGTTTGGAAGAGGTTATGTTTGTCGCCGAAACATTCAAACACTTTTGAAGAATTCTGCGTCCTCGTCGAGCACGAGGGTCTGTCGCGAGCTTGTCCTAAACAAATAAAATATAGCTTTTAAATTTATTGCTGCTCTTCTGTGTTTGAAACTGTGATAAGTGTAAAAAAACAACACTTTAAAAAGGAATAGGTTTCGGAGAGACAGCTCGTTGGAATTAAGGGTCTTTTATCTGGATGCTGACCCCTAGGGAAGGATCCTTTTTCAAATATGAAGTGTAAACTTGATTTAGCTATTCGATAGTGCTGTAGCATAAGAATTTATGGTCATTGTGGTGGGGAAGAAAATACTTGAACCCGTTGGACCTTGTAGGAACATGTTATGGTTCCCTTTATTAATTGTTATGTTTCAAGACTTTATTGTATATACAGCACGAAACGTTAGCTTTAATTAACTTAGTTGCAAATTCTACTTATTTTTCAAACAATCTTTAACCTATGTACATTATTTATCATTCCTCAGGTTTGTTTCAATTTTTTTTTCAACGTTTAGGATACTTTTACACTAATATATATTATATATGTTAAAACAAAGGAAATGTTATTAAATCATGTCATAGGATGACTAGAAAAAGGGCAAATCGAGGTTTTTATAACAATCGGAACGGACTAGCCTCAATAGCACTGGAATTTATAAAGTTATTTTCAAACGATACTTTTAAAACGCACATTACATTTTTCTTAAAAATTTAGTTATATATAAGTTAATTTTAACACAGTAATCTTATTATTAGAAGACAATGCTGTTAATGAAAAGATACTTGTTTTAAAAACTTCATTATATTTATATGTGTGTATGTATATTGTATTTGATATGTATTAAAGCAGTAAATTAGCATTTTAAAAAGAAATCAAAATCAATATTAACGAAACAATAAGGAAAGGGCTACGTAAGCCTAACCAGCCGATTATTCGTCGCTTAGTTTGTTTATTTTTTAATCTATAAAACAATAATTAGGGAATCATATAGGCACTTAGAAAATTGCATAGCTTTCAAAGAAAAAGTTTGATATGTTATCAAGATATATTTAAATATTTATAAATAAATGGTGTGCGTATAAACTACAAGACTATTTTACTTTTAAAATATTTTCATCCCTAAACTGACAAAATCTGGTAAGGTATTACTGCCGAAGATACTTTTATTAATTAGAGTAAGTGATGAATTATGTATTCTAATGATTATACATTATATGATATTAACACTTCTAATTGTGCTGGAACATCAAATTATCTACAGTATTTACTGTGTTAGTGTTCAGGTGTATATAGATAACTATTTTGATAAGAAATTTATGATAACTAATACAAAAATACTATTACATCTCAACACACTGTATAGTTTCTGTTACTGATCGTAGACTCCAAATAATGCAATGTTTTCTGTAAAACGTCAACACAAATAGAAAGCTGGTTGTATCGTATCAAAAAAATGTTTATTAATCATATTTGAAGGTTAAGTAGGTGTTGAAACAATGATTACAATAATCTAAGGTTTTAAATTACTGCAGTAATCATACCTTCATTACTGTTAAGTTCGTCTCTGATCCATTTTATTTCTTGAAAGAAATTCTAAGATTACATCTATTTAGTTGTTCATCAACAGTACTTGTGTAACAATATCCTAGACTTGTTACCTTAACTGCCATTAATGTCCTATTCTAATTAAAACTATATCATAACTATGAATAAATATCGTATTAACTTTAAGGTTAAGAGATGAATGTTTTATCTTTAAATATTTAGTTCTAATAATGTTTGGTTAAATACATATTTTTCAAAATAGGAACTGCAATTCCCTAATTTGCACGAACTGAGTAATATCATATTTTTTCTTTTTTTGGCTATATCATTTACTTCAATAAATGGAGACTTTAATCTATTACTTCTTACGTGTAATACACTGTGAAACGTAGACTGTTTTACAGTCAAACTACTGTTGAACTTCGTGAGATTTGATGGAAATTGCTACATAACTATTCAACTGAAAATTGATTTCATTATAATAGTTATAAGCTTTCAGTTTCCCATTACACTATGAATTTTAAGTCAGTTTCATTCAAAGCTAGTTTATTAATTCTGACCTATATAGCTAGTTTATTTTTGATTACTAGTTATCAATAACTGCTGAAAGGGTCAATCCTTTTTGATATATAAGCTTTCTTTTCATGTTAATTGGATTGAAAAAAAAAGGCTAGGTGATGTCCCACTGTAATGTTGCATTACAATGTCTTTGAATTGAGTCCAAAATCTTTTCAACACTAAAGTGTAGCTTCCCTAGACAACACTTAGCGTGTTCTAGTTGGCATCGTTGGTGGCAAGGCCAGGGATATTTACCTCTCAGCCCTCACCGGGCCTTATCGTAGCCTGGGCTCCCCTGCTGTTGAGAGTATATGGCGTTTCTAGTGGTAGGATCAAATTTACCCAGAAAAGTATTCGGCAGTGATTATTTCAGTGACATTTTAAAGTAAAATAATCCTGAAAACGTGTCTGACTGTGGTGTTTAACTAAGCAGAATACTTATTCACAAATAGTGCAATTTTGGGTTTATTGGTTACGTTTTAAATCAGCTTCTCAAGAAAAATCATTTTTACACTTGTGTATTCCAAACAGGAAGGATATTCTGTATCGTTATATTTTGACAATGTTTTAACTTCTATGATCTTATGAAAACTTAGTTCTGCATATTATTTTAAAACAGTTAATAAAATATCTTATTAGGTTATATCAAACTTAGCAACCTCACAATTATCTTAGGCTATCTTGACATTGACAAGGATTGAGAAATAATTCGTATGTACAATATTAATACAGTAGTTAGAAACACAGTTGTATACCTTCTTATTTTTTGCATTAATTGTTTTATCTTGAAGCGCACACAGAATCAACAGTTTAAATACATCGTTCGTACAGGAACTGCCTTATTTAGTCTCCATAGAAGATTTCTTGACGAACATTTTGTTCTTCGATGAAACAAAAGGGAATAAATAATTCTTTACTTCGTTGTTTAACCAGAATAATTGTTAAGAGAAACTTTAAACACAAGGTTTGTTACTACGTTGTCATTAAACCGGAATAATTGTTGAGATAAACTTTACATAAGGTTTTTCCTGACGCGCTGCGCAGTTTGCTTTTTAAAATTAATATTATTTCAGAAACTCTAAAAGATAGTAGCACTCTATCTCTTTAAAATACTTTTGTTCTTCTTAAAGCGTTGTAAATTCTAAAAATATAAAATATTTTACAACAAATCAAACTCTTTACTGAGTCACGCTGTATTCTTCCCTGCAACAGCTGAAGTGAAAGTTTATGTACCATGCTTCTAGGATTGCATTGATTAATAAAAAATATGTGGGAAGGTTGGATAAAAATCTGTACTAAAATGTATGTTAAAACAACAACAACATGAGCAAGATTTCTCACATAATCGGAGAGCTCAGTTATTTCTTTAACCAGCATGCTGTAGACGTCTAACATATATGTTACACACTAACGTTAACATATGAAAAACTAACAACGAAAAAAACATTTTATATGTTTTTGAAACAACTGGATTGAAGTGACTCTCTTAATTAGAAAGTTCACCTGTGAAAATCGGTTGAAAATGACATAAATCACCAATGTTGTTTAAAATCTCGGATAACAATATGACTTCTAAATCTCTACTGATATAATTAAGCACTTATTTATTGCTAAAGAAAAATGAAGTTGAGAAACATTTGTGAAGTGCCTCGTGGCAATAGTTATATCTTTACACCTATCACACCTAGTTACCAGACATGCGTTACAAATAAAGCTCCATTATTTGACCAAGTTGAACTCTATTTCGTGTGCTCGAATCCAAACAACCGCTTAAAGTTAAAACTCGAAAACTGTGTGGGCGGGAATGCCAGTCTGTTTTGAATGACTAAGTTACGCGCTCGACCCTCGCTTCCCGGGTGACTAATTACTGCTCAAGTTGATAAAGTATAGCTTTAACTGATTATGACGTGTCGACGACCAATTGAAAGTAAGGGAGACCGTTTAGCCAAGACTGTTTTCAAGTCATCAATTCCCTGTGGGGGTCTCCCCCTAATTTCTGAAGACTGATTTTGCAGTCTTGTTACAGCTCTCTTTAAATGGTTCTTTTCGTCTCCTTATTTTCGATGTTTTTATCCAAGTTATTTTGTAAATGAAATCTATGACTAAAACTGAAGTAGGGTCTGCTTGTAAAAAAGAAGTCTTCTCAAATGATCTGTGACATCTTCTCTCCCACCAAAAACTTCGAGTTGATATACACAAAGTAAACAAACCACGTTTTGATTTACTAAGACGATTTAGGGTGAATAATTTTTGTTGTAACAAAACAGCTACTGGTAGTACGTTTTTATAACCGAAATGATAGGCATCTACCAACGTAATATAAACAAAGGCCGCTGACAAGCTTTTATAACACAATTTGGAGAACTTCTTACACAAACTTAAATACTCAAATTTATGTAGACATTTTAGCTTTGAATAAACGTCAGTACAATATTTGAGCGTTTTGGTAACAATAGTCATTACACTTGCTTGAAACATTATCAGTTAAAATAATCTTGAAACATGTAACAATATTTTGTAGATATATTTTTGTTATATGACTGTGTGGTGTATGAGATATTCTGTATAAAGAACATTGTTAACACACTATTGGCGTTGCTATAAATAGTACTGTATAAAATCTTGGCAACTAAGTTTCAAAGCTTTAATGATTTAATGGTTTTTAACAACATATTGTCAGTCAACAATGCATTATAGTGGATGAACTTACCTTGTAACATAAACGGTGGCATTTTGCTTCATAACAGAAAGTATAATAACTTCCTCAAGACATTCTATTTACAGTTGATATGTGTGTCTCGAATAAACTAGTTGTATTTTTATCTATTTCTATAGAGATTAACCCTATATACATTATATCAATAAATTATACTACACAAATAAAATAAGTTTAACATCCACTTGTATCAGAAGGTTAGACAAATAGATATTTAAGCTTAACGTCCATAAAACATTTCAGCTCTTATTCATGTCATGAATTTCATTAACTAAAACTTTTAAAAATAATTGCAGAAGAAGACAGTTCTGGTGGTTAATGTACAACTGCTTAATGACTTGAAGTCTGAGTATTGTTTCGTTTTATTTATATAGAAAATCTACCAAAACTCCGTTTAGGAACGATGTTGTTTGTGCGCGAATTAAACCAATATATAACTGGCCTAAATCTTAAGACCAATGAACATAAAGAAAAAATATGCATTTTGCGTTGTTAGACTCAACCACTTATTTGAGTAGAGCTTCGAAAGATGAAAATAAGAAAAGGGAAAAAAAAAATAAACTTTTATAGTATTTAATAGGAAATATCAGCAAAAGATTAGCAATAAATTGTATTTTTGAAACGATTTTCTAATTTTTTTTAAAGGCCCCTTTTGGCTAGGTGGTGAGGGCGCTCAACCCGTAATCTAAGGGTCGCGGTTTTGAATCCTCGTCACACCAATCATGTTCGCCCTTTCAGCCGTGGGGGCGTTATAATGTTAGTAAAAAAGTAGCTCAAAATTTGGCGGTGGATAGTGATGGCCAGCTGCCTTTCCTCTAGTCTTACACTCCTCAATTGAGGATGGTTAGCGCAGATAGCCCTCGTTTAGCTCAGCGCGAAATTAAAAAAACAAGCAATTCAGTAAGAGTGTTCATATATCAGAAATCATATATACCTATTATAAACGAAAGTTATTCTACTTTTTGTAATGAGAAATAATAATTTAGATAACTCTAATTAATATATTCAGTAGCCCTTTTCATTCAGTGTGAAACATGATTTTATATTGTTGGTGATAGATAATTTACCATATCAGTTAGTAAATGGTAGCTTACTATTTTTTATGATACAAATTTGCATTTACGTTTGTTGCATATCCTGTTAAAGAAATGAGGGAACCTATTTTTTTTTATTTTGATATATACATCACACATATTTTAAATTCTGAAAGGCTTTACACAAATGGCTTCGTTTGATTTTCAAGCGACATTAGTCAGGATACAACGAAATGTTTTTATAAAAGCTTCGCATCATGACATAAACATCACTTGTTTGTTTTGAATTTCGCTCAAAGCTGCACGAGGGCTATATGCGCTAGCCGTCTTTAAGTTAGCAGTGTAAGACTAGAGGGAAGGCAGCTAGTCATCACCACCCACCCACCAACTCTTGGGCTACTCTTTCACCAACGAATAATGGGATTGACCGCATATTATAACGCCTCCACGACTGAAAGTGCGGGCATATTTGATGTGACGGGGATTCGAACTTGTAACCCTCAGATTACGAGTCGAGCCTCTTAACCACCTGGCAACGCTGGGCCAACATTACTTGAAAAGATGTGTTTTAGTTGCTACATAAATAAAAATATTGTGGCCATTTTTGTACAAACTCGCACAAATAAAATACAAGAATAATTTTACGAAAATGAATTGTTCTTAGTGATTCCGAAATATTCTTTAATATGATTGTTTAAATATGGAAACCTAAACACTTTTAGTAAAGAATTAATCTCACTGATGAAATATGCATTATCTTAGAAATACTCTTCACTTCCATGGAGACCAAATGCGAAGAAAATCTTTCTCTATAAAACCCAAAGCGAAGCATTATCACTAAACAAACAGAGGGTAATAGTAATGTTAGTGTCATATGAAGAGACATAGAAAAGAACATGATTTAACCACGTGGTGTGGTCGGGCTGCTTCTTAAATCACACGTTTTACGCCATAAAGACCAAGACGGTTCTTCTCAAGCTTCAACGAAATGTTTTGGTATTGGATTTCTTTAGCCCTTAACGGAGAATTTAATGCATTTCAGCCAGTTACCGACAAGACAGTACCGCTGTCTTCGCTTCTCCTGCCGCTATTTTATAGGTCGCACGTTACACGTTGTACCAGGACCGACCAGAAACAGACTACAATAGGCGTGTTATGGTCGAAAAGAAGCATTGCAATGTGTGTGGCCTGATCCACGTTTTGGGATTTTCGTTTCTCTTTAGATCTTCCCGCCGCCCTGGGAAATGTACCATACTAGTCGCCCAGCACTTTAGGAAACACATGTTTTGTCTTCGCAGCTGTACAACATCGAAGAAACAACACGGATTCCCTTTGCAACGCAACGTAACGCTTCCAAAACTATACACACCTTTTGGCAAATTGCTTCAGTTTTTCAGAGAATCATGCGTGGGCAATGGTCTAGAAGAAAACCTCGCGTGTTCCGTCAGGTGATTTCAACCGCATATGGTAACTAAAGTACTCTGGACGAACAGTCAGTAGATTTACCATGAAATTGATTTTGCACTTGCCCAAAATTACTGGTTGTTTCAAATGTTACTTTGTTTACTCTTTTAGAACTTTTAATGTATTTTTATGACCATTAAGCAATTTAAAATAGCTCTTTTTTATTCAAGTTACTTATCTATTTATGGCTTTTGAAACTATTTGTAGAAAACTACATTTTGTTTTTGAAAATTATAAAAATAATGTATAGCTCCACTGATGTCATAACTGTTTCATATTCCAAAACTGAGAGGCAGATTTATTGCGCCTGTTCATGTCTCAGTTGTTAAAATTAAATACCACGTTTTAATGGTACACAATAAGTACTTGAAAATGGAGCTGTCTCCATTTTCATTCATTTATTGTGCAAAGATAAAGACCTTGAGAATGAGCCCTCACGCCCACCCGTGTCTTAGCTGCACGTTTTGAGGCATATAACGGTAAAAACCGGGTTTCGTTTCCCTGATGGGCACATTACAGATAGCCCATAGTGTACTTTTGTGCTTAGTAACAAATAAATAACAGCAAAAAGCAAACATTGAGAATGAGAACTTGTGTTGATGAAGCAAAACATAGAAACATGTGGAGTGAACAAGACAGTTCTCATGCATGTTCTTTGTACAGCAAATTAATGTTTTATTCTATTTTCAGATTGAGGACAGTGATTTAAAAAAAATGATTATCATTAAACGTTGTTTTTTTCTATTAACAGCCGTGTTATTTAAAATTTGCACATTTGTAATCTTACTCTTAATAGTACGTATTCCTGTTGTATTTTTCAGTTTACGTAAAATTATATAAAGGTGTCATTAAGATTATATGTAACAAACTCACTCTTAGAAAGATATAATATTTAATTATTATAAATGCATAACTATCCTAACTTTGTCTTAATTATCTTTGCCAAACAACGAATGATTACAACCTCACTATTAAGAAGTAGCTCGATTATAAATACATTCTACAGTTTAATAGGACTATCACGGAAGGATAATTAGCATATATGTGAAGGTGCGTGGCTTCTTAAGCAAATCCATTTATTTGAATGATAGCGTAAGATATATCTATTTTTTCCTTAATCTTTCGATATACGTAAATCAATAGACGTTAATGTTGACATTAGTACACTTTGTAAAAAGAAATGTATTTTTTTTGCATCTTAAAAACCTTCACATCCATATCTTATATTCTATTTATACTTATATGTTTTAGGTATCAGATTCCCTGGTGGACCATGTGACAGAAAGCCAAATTACCCCACCATGTCTATGCCTTCCACAATATCGCCACCTACTGGTAACCTCCCATCTATGACACACCTGAACTCTTCTGCTTCCACTGGATCATATTTGTGAACGCAAATACAGAATCTGAAAAAAAGGGGGAAAGACTGGAAAGGTTTAAAAGACACTTATATTAACGCACACGTGTGTGCATGGAACAGTGGTCTCAGTTGTATGGCTGAATTTGTGTTGCTTTACAAGTGTTTGTTTTCTAGTTGCATTTGAAAAAATCTTAGTTCCTTCAACGTTGGGGATGTAGCATTAAGTTTTTACGTTCATTTTTGTTGGATATATAGCTTATTTAACATGATCATTTCATTTTTTTTTCATATATTGTTTCATTGCATTAAGCAGGCTTTTAATTTTATTACATTACAGTTCGACTCCAAATATTGTTAATTGAAAGAAAAGGTCTATTTTATGTCATAAATTTAACTGTGTTTTGTAGGTCAATTTTTGTAAAAAAAACAAACAAACAATAACACCAATATATCATAAACGTAACATTACAGGTTTCATATTAGTTTTTAACTCAAGCTATTTGACAGGGTAATGAAGAGCACAGTATATATCATGAAATATACCACGCTTCGGGAATACCAGGTAACGTTAAGCTATTTTATACAGCGCAAAAATAATTACTGGTACTTCGTATAGACCATTTATAATTCAAAAGAACCTTTAAATTTAAAGTGTTTTCTGAATCATGGCAAATTGTCCATTCACTGTCCATTTTTGTTAAAGTTTGAAGAAACATAAATTTGTTTAAATGAGACAGCCAGGTTTGTCCGTATTTTATTATTCAAGATGATAGTCTCTGAGTGAAGTGATGACCTTTTAAGAGCCCTCATGGTAAGTTATAACACTGCTGAATAGATTTTCTTGCACTTTAGATAAGTGAAGCACGTGAGAGCTACATTGTTCCATAAGTAGTACTGGTGATGCCTTTGTCAACGCTAAAGTAATCATAATAAAAAATATATATAACAAAGAGGGATCAGGCTACGTAATACAAACAAAACGGAGACATTACAATAATTTCGTAGACTTGTCTATTAGATGTAGGTTGAATTTGCGGCAATAGGAAATATTTTCTACAGCCTTATTTTCACTTTGAACGCTTATAATTTGGAATGTCCTTGTGGTAGTATATTAAACATCACAAAGTAAGTGGTAAACATTAGACATCTGTTGACTTCCGCACATTTGTTTTTACAAAAAACTTCACTTAGAAAACAAAAACTTATTATTAGCAACCATAAAATATTTTCACACTCTTATTTTGACATTAAAGACAGGTTAGAGCTGATATAATAAGTTCTCCTTTCACGATCCACGTGCGTGTTTATTTGCTCATCCATAAATCAAAAGTCAAATTTAAGCAAATTATGCTACACATTACCAATGATCTACATTACTGATCGTTGTGGAAATTGCGACAGCTACATCATATGAAGAATAATGATCATGGAACCTTTGTATTAACTGGTATAAAGAATAATTGTCATTTTCTCTTCAGCACTTTCACTTAGCTGTAATTCTTGTATAAATCATATAACGACACAGGCGAAGAGACGGTTAAGTCTAAAATGAATGTATTATATAATGACAATAACTGTGACTGTTTGAAGTAACATAAATCTAGGCTTAGAGATCTTCGTAATTAACTTCGTAACGTAAAATAGGTGATACCTAGCAGTCGACTTCACCTAAAGGTCTTAACTCTCACGTTGTTTAGACACAGTGATAAACGCTTGCATAAGTTTCGACCAAACAAATTATCGTTTTTAGGAATTTAAAATGAAGTAATCGTGCCGCGTTGTAATCTATTTGTATTTTTTTTTCTTTTACGACAAGGCGAATTTATATTCCTGCTTGCAGAATTAGATCAAAATATATTTCCTGTTTGTCGGCTTTCTGGAAATCTGCTTAGCTTACGATAATGTATCATCTTTTTATAGTTTTCCTCTAGTCATCATAAATCAATATTTCATCAGATTGTTCTCTTAAGGGCAGGACCCAGAGACAAGCATAAAAAAGTGAAATAATTTTTAATTCACGAAGACCCTTTTATTTCTTTAAATCATAGCATATATAGATGATAATAGTTTGAAGAAAGTTTTCTATTAGTTCAGCAATATCAAACTCCAGGTTTTTTATACCACATCTTCATTTCTTCATCAAAACATCACCTGAAACTACAGATCAAGTATTCTCTAAAGTTTTTAAACAGTATTATTCAGCTACTTTTACAACACTTTTTTTTCTGATAAGTCATTATATTGAAAACGGTCAAAGCAGGTTAATACTATTTTTTAAATACTGGAAAATATTTTTATAGCGAAAATTTGATCGAAAAATGTAGCACATTTTGGTAGAAAATAAGTGCGTTGTAGGTAAACAGACATATTAACAAACTTTAATGGTGTACCTAACAGTTTAGTGAGATAAATAACTGTAAATATTACATTCATTGCCAGGTTATCACAGTGGATTTAAGCGTTTTTAAGCATAAATACTTTAGTAGCATAAATAAGTGATTACTGACTGGTAAATTAACATACGTGTTTATTGACTTATTGTTATAAGTTAACATTTTTAACATTTTAAAGGTGTTCATTGACATTACACATATTACAGAAAAACGTTTATTGATAGCTTATACAAGACATTGTAGATAAAAATTTACAAACAAGTTATAATGAATCTCTCTTGCACTGTTTGTTTTTATATGATGGTACAAAATCAAGCATTTTGCAGAGATATGAATAAAACACTATAATAACAGTAACACTTCAAGGTAATAATTATGAAATAATTGTTCGAACAGTTATCGCTTTCGTGTAAAATTAAACTGTGTATTAATGCTTTAGTTTTAAATATATATCTATGCAGTAGGGATACACGTTTCTTGCTTATAGCTTTTAATTCTAACAGAAAACACACCATATATATGTGTATCGTTTTGTAGTTTATTAAACCTACCTTCGGAAAAATGAACGTGGAAAGTATCTGAGGGAATTTTACTATTCACTTATGTGGTGGATTAAACGTCTTAATTTATTGTTGTTTTTTACTATAGTGGAACTTTGAACTTCCTTTTATTTGAGAAATCTATAAGAAACTACTGCTGATCTCATGAAAACTATTAATTACAGTAATAGAGTTTTGGCTAAAATCATCGAAAAATGAACGTTCACTATAACTATTAAAACTAATTTGTGTAAAAGAAACTCTTACTTAACTTTAACACATACCGAATACTGAAGCTACTCTCGCTGGTTTTCACATATCGATTATAGCATTAAATAGTTAAATCGAGAGATTAAAATTTATGTTTACAACCTCATTATCAAAATATTGCCTTTAAGCCACAGTCTTCCCAAATATTTAAACGCGAATTTAAAACTGAACTCATGAAGAGATATAAGTAATTATTTTAAATTAGAACTTTCATATTTCACAGTTGTGCCAAATAAATTATGATGCAATAACGAACCAAAGGTGTTTTTTAAGAATAAAACTTTATATGGATATATATATATTTATACATATTTTATGAACTGTGCTAAATAATATTTCAGATAACAGTGTTACGTCTGTTCTTATTATATGTTTATTCAGTGTATTACTTGATAAGTAAGTAACTACTATTTTAGATTTTAGCAAATAGTTCCTTTGTTCATGCTGGCTGTAAGAGTCAACGCCAAGATAACTGTCATTTACACCAGCGTTTATGTTCAAACAATAATACCCGTTTATGTGTACTTAATTAATCAACTTCTTATGCAACGTTTAGAACTTGCGTTACTACGTTTATGTGCAGTGAACGAGATATTGAAGTTCCTTTTATCTTATTCTAGTGTATTGAGAAAATAAGTAAAACTACGCGTACTTTAAACATGATGATGTAGTTTTCTTTAACTTTTCATCTCTTATTTTTGTAAATAGTATTGACATACTTAATCTAAATAGTATCTCTGTGAATTGTACTGATTGTATCAATTTAGATACATATAAAACTTTGATAGTTAACCAAAAATGTCTAAAGTGTATATAATGAAAAATACATGACTGCGATTTTTCAAAATCAATTTCAGTTATTCACATATATCATAATACATAGATAATACAAATAACATTAACTTCAAGGAAGCACAACATCTTTTAGGCGAAGTTTATATTTTTTATCTCATTGCTATTAATATAATGTCTTAGTTTCAGACTTTAATTCCATAAAATATGACGTTCTAATGATAAATTTTAAATATTTCAAGGGTGTAATCAAATTATATAATAAGACCAAGTTCTTATTATACCATAATAATATTTTTGTGGTTGACATCTACAAGCAGATTCTGGAAAATCCTAACTATTGTAAATGCCAAAGAAACGAATGAAATGTCTTGAGGCAATTGATATTTAGTTGTTTTGATTGGCTGTCATCTCCTATACTTTACAATCGATTCTTGTTAGTTAAGCTGAACACAAATTAGACTATCATTTTAATTTATAAACATCTATTTTTAATGATATAATGAAGTAATATGAACATATATGATAAGCAATGTTAAGGTCGTGGATAAGCATTTGAAATCATAATTGTGATTTTTAAATAATATCTTTAACAAATCAGATTTTAGTGTACGTAGTAGTTTAAAATGTTCTATATTTTTTAAATATCAACCTCATATGTATAGATTATTACTAAATATTGCAAATAATTTGAATTAGTTACCAAAGTTGCTCCTATGTACGACTGCTAACTTTATAATGTACAACTTGTATAATTTTACTCAAATAGTTTTTTTACAACCTTTATAGAAAGACGAGAATAAATGTATAGTGGAGAAATTCGTTAAATCAAATCATTGCTTGTTCAAGTTACAACGCTTCGTTTTCGTTGCTTTCAGGTTATCTGTCTGCTATCAATATGTTGCGAAGTATGTGCTTATTTTCACAGACGATCCTAAAAAATCGTCACAGCATTATCGTGTGTATGGTAGATTATTATTATAATGGTAAACATATTAGTATTTCGTTACTAATAAAGCTGTTATTTTCATTTTTTTTGTTTAGCATTTGGGTTATTTTGAATACAAAATACTGGTAACGTTCCATATCATTTTTTTATCGTTTATACTTTCTTAGAATATGGCCTTTCGTTACATGTTTTTGTCGAACATAAATAAGGCTTTATACCATATTACTCAGTGAAGTTTCAAAAGAGAAAGACAATACTCTTGCTAATTACTCTTTCAGTGCTATTTAAAGGACATAACTGGCTGGAAAGTGTGCTGGTACGTTCTTTTAATTTAACATGACAGAAATAATGCTAAAAAACTCGAATCTTTATGTGTTTCAACTGCTTTTCTGAGTTAAACTGATTTCATAGAATATTCACCCCTTATCACTTACTCTTGGCTAATCTCAAGCAAGTAACGTTTTAAATTAATTTATCACCCTAAATTGTTTTCTAATCTAATTACAATCTGGGCGAAGTCAACAAAATTTTAATGAGTGGCTCATTTGTCTACTCAAAATAGCGCACCACTTTCTGAAAGCCAAAAATGTCTTGGTATGTTACACACTAGCCGCGCTGAGTTTCACTCTCGTCCTTGTAACTGTATATGTCTCTTAGTATATGCTAACTTTTTATATTCCACTTAAGTCTTAGAAAAGAAAAATAGCGATTCTGCTTATATTTTCACAAAACGAGACGATACACTTAGTTTTACAAAATCTTAAATGTTTCTTTCCTCAGTTCTATAAATGCGACACATCTTTGTAAGCATAATCACTACATAACAACATACAAGTTTGTGTATTTGTGATTAAGCTTATAAGCTTTTAATTCAAAATTAACGAAGAAAGGTTGCATAATTCAGTAAAAGTATGTGTCTGTTTTCTTATAGCAAAGTCACATTGGGCTATCTACTGAGTCCACCAAAGGGAAGCGATCTCCTGATTTTAGCGTTGTAAATACGTAGACTTACCGCTGTACCAGCGGGAGACTCAGTGGTAGTATTTGTTTCTTTTTGAATTTCGCACAAAGCCAGTCGAAGGCTATCTGTGCTAGCTGTCCCTAATTTAGCAGTGTAAGACTAGAGGGAAGGCAGCTAGTCATCACCACCCACTGTCAACTCTTGGGCTTCTTTTTTACCAACGAACAGTGCGATTGACCGTAACATTATAACGCCCCCACGACTGAAAGGGCGAGCATGTTTGGCGTGACGGGGATGCGAACCCGCGACCCTCAGATTACGAGTCGCTCGCCATAACGTGCTTGGCCATGCCAAGCCCAGTGATAGTAAGGCTTGTGAAATAATACGGAATGTAAAATCTAAACTGTTTGAACAAATTCACAATCTTTACAGAAAGGAAAACATATAAGTGTGAGTTAATATCATGGGTAACCAAAAACTTTACCATCTAAAATGCTAAACGTTTTTACAGGTTCGTGCAAAAACTAAAGCAAAATATATGAATATTGATTATAGGTGCCATAAGGTAAAGAAAGCTAGCTTTTGACTAGTAGGAAACCACATTTCTATTGAGTTGGTTATTTACTGAAAAACTATCAAAACTAGATTTCAATCAGATGGTTATTTTAGTGACAAAGTATTAAAAACTATTCGTATAGTTTTTACTTTCTTTTGCTTTCCAAAGTAACATTATAAAAATTCCCATCAAAACCAATATCTCAAGATCATTTTGTAAAGTTTCACAATACATAAAGTATTACGTGTAGTTTGCTTTAATATTTCTTACACTCTAAATACATTTTACTATTCTAATGTATTTCGTTCTGTTAACTTAACATACTTCGATACTTTACTGATGAGTCCTTTAGTCATGTTTTAGCTGTATGTTTGTACATATACAAAACGAAGGGGTTCGATTTTCTGCGGTGGACACAGCAGGTAGCTTTCTTCTGTGACAAACTTGTACATGTGCATAGTCTGAAGGAGAATTTTTTTTAATTTTCCGTTGCGTATAACAACATTCCAAATAATTCTTTTTTAGTTATTTATTTGTTCCTTGGAGCCCATAATAATTTGAATGACTAAGTGCGTAATATTAATGTGAGCTAAAAGATATTAGTAGTTATCTAAGAAAGTCTATGTCAACTAAATTCTTCATTATGAACCAATATAAAACTTTAACGGTTGGTATTACTTCTACTAAACCTGAAAAACAGTTTATTTCGGCAAAGGATAAAGTATAAAGACAATGCTCAGTGGTTGTTGGTTGTAATACGATCCAAATTACCGAGTCGGTTGAAGAAGGAAACTACCAACTGTTTTATAATCGCAATAATCATTTCAAGTTATAAAGTGAATGTTTTAATAGTTCAAATATGTTAAAACAAATCTATGTACAAAAGTGTCATAATACAGCAAATATATAAGCTTCACAAGATAGGATAAAACAAATGTACAAGTTTCACAACATACTTCACCCAATGCTGGAACTAACATACAAAATCCAGAAAAAAAGACGGACAAAAGTAAAACCAAGTTTTACAAGATGCTTGAACTAATATACAAGATCCACAAGATTTGTTTTTTGTTTGTTTTGGAATTTCGCACAAAGCTACTCGAGGGCTATCTGTGCTAGCCGTCCCTAATTTTGCAGTGTAAGACTAGAGGGAAGGCAGCTAGTCATCACCACCCACCGCCAACTCTGGGGCTACTCTTTTACCAACGAATAGTGGGATTGACCGTCACATTATACGCCCCCACGGCTGGGAGGGCGAGCATGTTCAGCGCGACGCGGGCGCGAAGCCGCGACCTTTGGATTACGAGTCGCACGCCTTATGCGCTCGGCCATGCCAGGCCAGATCCACAAGAAAGTGTGTTTGTTGTCTTACAGTAAAGCCACATCAGGCTATCTGCTTAATTCACCAGAAAGCACGGACTTAAGTAAAAAAAGAATCACAAAATTAATATAAAAGATCCATAAGACTGGACTTGAAATAAGCTTCACAAGAAAGGACGAAATGAAAATGAAATAGGACTGATAATCAAACTTCATAAAATTCGATTGATCCGAATTATTCCTGAATAAACTAATGGAAGTAACTAAGCTTTACAACTTCAAAACCAAAGTGCAAGTTGGATTAGTCTTTTTAGTCAGAATGTTAGGATATTACTATTACCCTTATAAAGTAACTATGCTTTCGAAGCGCGAAGCAAGATGTCTTTTATTGTTGTTGTTGTTGTGCAAGCAGGAGGGGAACCACAGAATCCCAGTTCCAAAGCTCGACTCCAAAGCCTGGCCTCTCTCGAAATTAGATCTTTATTATAAACTATTCAACATGTGAAAATTTGTAGCATTTGCTAACTGTAAAAACTTATTAAGAGTTCTTCTATTATTAATAATATAAAACAAGCCATGAAAATGTACTGATATATATTTCCATTAATTTTCTTTGTTTTTTTATGAAATACGATTAATTTCTACAAATTATTGTGTTAGGATAAATTACACGATTACATAAAATGTATATATGTTTTAAACATTTTTATTTTTAGATTTTTATTTCCGCTTTTCTATTAAGGTAATTTCTATGTCTCAAAAAAGACGAAGTTAAAATTATTTATAGTGGGAATTTTGGCAATTCCACACTAAACTTCAAAGAAAATATTTAAATTCAATAAAAATCAACATTTTTAGAATGAGAATACAGGTATTTATCTTGAACTTTAATTGTACTTTTGTTGAATTTCCGGCAAAGTTACTCTTGAGCTGTCCCCAATTTAAAAGTAATAACGTGGAGGGAAGATTAGGTAAACCTGATCAACTAACAATATTCTGGTTACTCCAATCGAATAGTGGGATTGACCTTTATATTACTAAGCCCTCACGGCTGAGAAAACGAGCATGTTTGACAATACGATTCGAACCGGTAGCATTTAGATTACGAGTCAAACGCTCTATGTCCAATAGTCGAAGCCAGGACAAAGGTGTTTGAGTCTGGTCTGAAAAAAAATGACGACGAGGTCAGTATCTGAAATCTCTATAGTAATTAATGTTATTGTATATAAATTATTGTCTGCTATATTTTTTTTCTAGATAAAATAAGAGCAGCTATTTTGTTCAGAAGAAGAATATAAATATTTGGACTTGTATACACTGACATTCAGCACCTTTTGGTGAATTTTATTTTCTAAATGTAAGTTTACTATCTTCATAACTCATATCAAACGCACATAAACGTGATGTTTTGCAGAGAGATATAAAACTGAAATTTCGCTAAATGAAATCGCTTGTTTCTAGAAAGAATTTAAGTAACACATTAATAACACCAGGCTTATGCAGATTAGAAAACGTTTAATATTCATATACGCTAATATTTGTGTGGAAAACACTAGAGAACCATTTACGCTTTGAAAAATATAATTTACTCAACACAGACACTTATATATTTTGATTAATAGATAATTTCCATTGTAAAATCCGTGTGTGACTAACGTCATAGCAGCACAAATTGCAACAGTAAATGGCCCTTATATAACGTCATTTTAGCGTCTACTGAAAGAAAACACTCTATTGTAATGTGGTATGAATGATTAAAACAAGTGGCCCCTCCAGACAAGCTTTGTCCCCTTTCGGGCAATTACCTCAACATGTCAATGTAGTGAGTAACATGGTTGTACTGTGCAAAACAATTTATCTTACACAATTCATAGTATTTGACATTTATTAAACAGAGACAGTATAACATTTAGACCACTAAAATACTAAGTAAGGTAGAAAAATAGTTTTTACATACAATAAGATGTAGCCATCAAAGTTGTATTGTTACTGTAGGATTTCTTTTGTTAATGATACATCAGGATGTGTTGAAAGTGTAACATTAGCATACATCATACAGCCAGTCATCGATAAGTGAGAAAAGTTAAGTACATTAACAACACTATTACAACACTACTAGAAAGACGTAATAAAGAAAGTTAATTTATTCAGGAAGCGCTTTCGCACTGCGCTATGTACGCTGTGCTAACTACAGAGGTGCAATCCTGAATCTTATGGCTGTGCTACCAGAAGGGTTTGACCAAGTGCTACGTTCATGACGTTATGTTTATGTTCTGTTTTACCTGTACTTTGGTATAAAAACGGAACATACCAGGAATGTAGCCTAAGTTGTTTGAATCTTTCAATGAAATCCTTTAAAAATAACAAGTGTACACAACTTTTTATGCAACAGTTGTAAATAAAAAGGTATAACACAAACTAATTAAATATGGGACAAAAAAATTATCTAGCCCGTAGTTTTAATGGATTATCCAATGTAATGTTTATGCGAAAATATAAATTTTATTTATTCACAGGTTGTATCTTATTACTGTAGCCTAATTATATTTGGGGCCCAGCATGGGCAGTGATTTGGGTTAGGGTTCGAATCTTTATCCCACAAAACATTCTTGCCCTTTCAACAGTGTGGGCCCCAAACAAGTGGTCAGTCCCACCAGTCGTTGTTGAAAGAGTTACCCAAGTGTTAGTGGTTGGTCCTTTACTGTTACAATAAGAACTGCTAACACGGATGACACTCGTATAGTTTTGCGCGAAATTCAAATTAACTCCAATTTTACTTGAAGAAAGAAAATGTTATTATAATGATTATTTGAAAATATTTAATTGTAAATAAATAGGTAAATTTTTTTCTTTTTTTGCATTTTTCATCAATCTACAAGCTATGGTATGTTTATCAAATGTTCATATCGATCCAAAGTAACAAAACTAGATGATATTACTATATAAAAACTGATATTAATAGCTACTTACGTGAAGAAGTAATCTTCATTAATTTTTTAAATTCAAATCATAAACGTACAGCTAGATTCAACCTAAAGTAACTCTTTACTCTAAGAGAAAAAAAGAAGAACAAATAGTTACACCATATTAGATTGCTTTCTCTGGCCTGTTTGGAATACATCGATTTTCTTGGCAGAAGTGACATCACTCGATAATTTTTATTGGAAACAATTTCAGCGAAGACATACTTATAACTTTCTGGACATGTACAACTAGTTCTGATAAAAACAACAATAACAGGAATACGGAAGCTTTCCGTATGATGTTTTTATTCTAATAAATAGGTCAAATGACTGATAATTGTACATATTTCGTAATAAGTGACCTTAAGACTTCAGGCTACTAAAGTGACTAAACTGTATAAATATTCTATCGTTGTTACACTCTGAGATTCAAAGTTTTGTTTCTGAATTTTGATTTTCCAAAATCGAATTATTGGACATAAATTTATTTAGGGATTGCTTTTCTTGGAAAGTTAGAAACAAATAGCTGTAAAACCAAAACAAGAAAGGACAGGCACCTATTAGAGTTTAAGATCACAATCTTTAAAAAAGTGTTAACTACAGGTTGACTTTCAAACTAACAGAATTCAACTGAATAGTGCACTTTTTGTTAAAAATAATTTTATCATTTCGTCACAATAACTTAAAGTTTCAAAGTAAAGATAAAAATTAAATTAATACTTTAGGAAGGACAGTTAACAAAATACATTTTCTTGAAAATATGATAAAACTGATTTCCATTTTCTCTGCCGTTTGATTTCACGTTATTTAATAACTGTTCACAATTATAATTATATCACAAGATTCAATGATATTGATCATAAAAAATCAAAGTAAAATTAATATTATAACTTAAAAGTAAGTAGATCATGTTTATTTGAATATGTTAGAAATAAACTTAATAAAAATATTAAGTTCACCAAATTTTCAACAAAACTGAAGAACTAAGTCTGCATATATACGACGCTAAATATCGGGTTTCAATACCTGTAGTGGGCAGAACACAGATGTGTTCGTTGTGTGACTTTGTGCACAAGAAAATATAAATATCTCCACTGTTCTTAGGCTGGACCCAAGAAGTTACTTTACTAATACCATAATTAGACGTTATTTCGTACATGATAAAGAAGAATATTATTGACAAACTATACCCACAGTCTCAGTTAAATGTGTCTTTAAATTGTAGAGTTCTACAACATTAAACATAAAGAATATCCAGTGAATATCTCGCTAGTGGTATTGGAATATTAAAAACTATAACACCTTCAGTTTTGTTCGTGTCATTCTCTGTTCCCGAGAATAACAACACCTTAGAATGGTTGAATCTCTTATTATTAAGTCAAGAAAACCTCTTCTTAACCAAAGGATGAGAACAGTGACACTACAATTGTGAAAACAAAAAAAGACCAGAACTTGAGTTTCGATTGTTATAACTAAATGGTTTCAAATTCTAAATTATTTCTTTCAGTTCAACAAAGGTGACTGAGCCGTTTGAGTGAATAAAATATAAAAATTGAAAATCTTAAAGACTCAACCATAATCAAATGCTTCAACTTTATAGAAAATAGGTTTATATTTATAAAGATTGCAATTCTTAAAGATAGTCATCTGTTTAGAAGAAGATGTGCACATGCTTAAACTTCTGAACATTCTAATATTCTAGAGTTTCTTAAATTAGAAAACAAAAGGAAATAACATTATAAACAATGTATAATACTGATGTTAATAATGTAAATATTAATTTACTGTAGTGGTTGCACTGACTTTTTTGTATAAGAATATATAGATATATATATATACAGAAGACAATTTAACCAGATGTTATAAATGTTTCTCATATTATATTTCTTATACATTTAACAACTACTTTTATCAATTCAAACACAACTTTCAATTAGGTATCACTAATATATTTCTACACACTCACTTTTCCTGTAAGAACACGCTAAAAATATCATAAACAGTTTGTATGTCTATTTTTATTGAACCAAATAACCTCGTGTACGGTAAAAAAAACTCGTTTTCTTTATCCAAACATGCCCTTCGACGTTGCTTTAACCGTTTCATGCCCACTTAAAAAATATGATGGCGCCAATTTGTAATCTCTGGAGTCAAGAACTGCCATTGTTCCATAGTGAGGAGAAGGTTTGTGAAGTATCACATTACAGTCCATGCGTGCTCGCCTTAGCAACATAGACCTTACTGGAGGCTAGGAGATTTAATTGTTAACGATAGCGACCACTTCGCTTCTCTTTGCTGCCTTATCACTGATTGCACAAACTGAGTCAAGCTAAAGCTGACGGGCTTGAGTGTCAGATTGCTGTCTCAAAATTGACCCATAGTGACCTACCAGACAGGAAAATGTAGGCAATAGCAATAGAAAAATAATAAAGGATAAAAAGGGATACGGTGCATGGTCAGAGTTGTTAGAAAGAATAACTTATATCTGAGAAAAAGCGGCAACAAATAAACGAGTTTCTCAGAGGTCAAATAAACGGCGACTTATGACAAATCACTGAGGCACGTGCATTAATGGCGCGATGAGATAATAATCTTGATAAACGATTGAAGGTAATAACAAGCAGGAAATGGAGCAGCAAACAAATAAAATAAAAAGATCCGACTCTTTGGCGGGATCGCGGATGAATGGTTAACAAGTTGACGGCGTTGATTTGGAACGATGCACGATCTTAGAGTAGGAAACATAAATTAGGAGCCAAAATATGGTCTAACGAATTGCAGACAAAATATGCAAGAGTAAAATTGATGATTTGGACAGCTCGTGTGGAAAAACGTCATTTGTTTTATGTTCTTGAATATATGCCTGTATTATTTTCGTGCGGCATCTACAGTTTCTTCTTTGTTGTCAAAATACGCCCAACAACAGAAATATTACCCAAGTGTTAAAATGGTTATTTCCCATCGACAGTTGGCATTTTGTTCGTTTGATTTTCAAACAATCTTCTCTTGATTTTTAAGTTTTTTTATTTGTTACCAGGTGAACCTCATATCACTGAATTATATCTGTTACTTTGCTTCATAGCTCAAAGCCGAGTTAAAATTAATTATGATGCCGTTTTAGTTTGCTATTGTATTAAAACTAGATGTTACTACGTTTGGCTCAGCAACGCGTCCCATGAATATGTCGCATTGTAACCACACTTATTCGGGATAATAAATACTTTTAGTGATGTAATTTTACCATCACTTGCTAAGTTTGGTAAATTCAAAACAGAGAATATCTTTCTAAACTATCAAATATTACAGGTCTATAATATAATGTGACGCAAAAATGAATTCGTAAAAAAATTCAGTCAGAAAATATTAATAAAATATACAATATTAATTTTGAAATATATCTGACTTCTCTTTGTTTGTTTGGTTTTAAATTTCGCACAAAGGTACTCAAGAGCTATCTGGGCTAGCCGTCCCTAAGTTAGCAGTGTAAGACTAGAAGGAAGGCAGCTAGTCATCACCACCCATCGCCAACTCATGGGCTAGTCTTTTATTAACGAATAGTGGGATTGACCATCACATAATAACGCCCCCACGGCTGTTTGGAGCAACGGGGATGCGAACCCGCGACTCTCAGATTACGAGTCGCACGCTTTAACGCGCTTGGCCATGCCGGGCCTAGACTTTTCTTTTTAACAATGGAAAGCCAAAACACGTGTAAACAGCTATATTGACTACGTTAACGGAAAAATTACAATAAAAAAAAGGAGTAATTAATTCAAAGCAATTTCTAGATCCAAAACGATTAAATTAATTTATTTTAAAAGTTATTGAGCACTTTATGTAAAAACGTTTTGTATACCTTTTTTTGGGTAAACATTTTCTTAATTTTTGTGTTGATTAATGCTTGGACAGTTGCTTATGTTATATTACGTACATAATTTGAGTACGAGCAACTGCTGCAGTTAACTTGTTTTTCCTGATTTTTGCAATTTTTTGGTAAAACAATTGGTAAAAAAACTTTTACATTTACCGAAGCAAGAGGTGTTGTTTGGTTGTTGCTGTTTTGAATTAAGCACAAGGCTACACAATGGGCTATCTGTGCTCTGCCCACCACGGGTATCGAAACCCGGATTTTAGCGTGTAAGTCCGCAGACATATCGCTGAGTCACTGGGGGGCCCGAAGCAACAGAAGAATATATATGGTTTTGTTCATGTCTGAGGAGAAAGATCAGAAGAGTCGCTGAATTTATAAGTGTGACAGAGAACTTTATTTCCAAGCTCATGTCTCAAGATAGGAGTAACAAACATTTAATGCTCTTATAACAATTCAACTGTTTTTCTTGTAAATATATTTGCAAATAAAATCTTATTGTATTTAAGAAATGCGGCTAAAAAAATCTCAAACTATCATGTTCTAAAAAAATCCTTTCGTTTGGAAGACGAGAATGTATTATCTCGCAAGAGTTTCTCTGAGTAGTTATTGTAGATTATAGTTACTAATTCACCAGTTACACAATAATTTTATGAAATACATATTTCTCTAGGAATAATGAGTTTAGGAAACTGTAATAAAAAAGAAGTGTGAGGAAAATATTTTGGATAATTCTACCTGCTGAGTAGTAGATGTCCCTTGAAGTAGATTAATTACTATTAACTACTGAATAAAACAACAGTATAAATACTTTAAAATAGATTAACAACAAAAAACAATTAATCATTAAATAAAGCAGCTTTACAGATACCTTTGTGTTTATTTCTTAGGAACAACTAAATATTAATCACCGAATAAATCAGCTGTATAAATACTTTTAAATAGATTAACAAGAAATTATTAGTAATCACCAAATAATGCAGCTTATAAATACTTTTAAATATAATAATAACAAATTATTATTTATAATCAAATAAAGCAATTTTATAAATATTCTTAAATAGACGAAAAACAAATAGTTATTTATCATCAAATGAAGCAACTTTATATGGATTATTTTTATCGAGTGATTTCCATTATTTATTTCTCGTATTAGTAATATTATGTTCCGATGAGAGCAAGTTACCAATTCTTATACTCTGAAAAACATCTAAAATGAAGCAGAGAAAAGTTTATCGAACAAAAGCAACATTTATACCACTGTTAATGTGGCATCATCACGTATTTTCAAGACGGCTGGTATGGGTATTAAAACTTTAACTAAAATAAAGTACTGAACAATGTTTTGATCTACTTAGGTCATCTTCAGGTAAAATATATTTATACTTGAGAATCGATTTTACTTTAAGCGGGTTTTTCGTCATCGCGAATGTCATCATCATAATGTAGAGTCTGGGGTATCTCCACCACCTGTTTTTCAGATACCAAATTAAAATGAGGAAGGCTTGGTCTAATTCGTAATGTGCATTCTCATAAATATATCAGGTACTAAGAAAGATTTCGCTTGGTGTTACCATAGGATTTAACACACTTTAAAACTTCGCCAGTAGTAAGAGTTTACAATGGACCCATTTCAGTGCAAATACGGACTGCCTTTGACAAATAGGTAAGTACGTTTCATTTCACTTTGTGCATGAGAGATAACCTCTGTACGTATACCACTTTTGGCTCGTGCGTCCTGCCAGAAAATGATGATGTTAAGTCAGGTCTGGTAAAAATACCCAGCCTTGACCTTTCTAGTACTGGACGATTTACAGCGGTTACCAGGAAAAACATCTGTATTATTTTGGCTACTTTTCATCCAGTAACTGGACTTTATCGAACATAAACTAGGCTTTCAGTTCTGGCTGAAGCTGTCAACTCTTATCTGTCTTGATTACAGTTAACAAGAGACGGTTGCCAAACTTCTGTTCAGACTATCATGAATATTCTGACTCGATAGATACAGATGATTTTAGATTAGCCACAAGTTAAGAGAAGACTGATTAGAATGAGCGCATGAGTAAATCTCCTTACCGTTCACACTCATGTTTGACAGAGCAAAATTTTAAGAAATACACTCGCAAACTATAGCAGCTAGGAGCCACCCTCACATTCGGACTAGAACCCCCACTGGTTGAAGATAGATTTTGCTTCTCATGTTGATGTTGTCCAGATTCCTAACCTCAGACGGCTTAGATTCCCCACAGCTGACCCGACCGCCGGCATCGAAACTCATCCCTAACACGCAACACCCTTTGCTCTGGTCTATTTTATACAACGTTTGGGTGTTTTTTTTTGTTTTTTTTAATCATTGTATTGTTTGGTGTAAGTCTTTTTTTTGCTGTTTCCTAGTTATAAATAAATCATCATGTTTCATTTCAAAACCTAGTGGTGGAAATAATTTTTTATAATTAGCTCTTAGAAAAAAATGTCCTAAGTTATTACTTCTTACATTAGAAAAATATCCTGACTTATTAATTTTTATATTAGAAAAGGTCCTAATTTATTACTTAAAATTATTTTGAAAAATATATTAATTATGTAATTATTGTTAAATAAAAAGTTAATTTTTTTCATAGATACAATAAATATTAAGTTTATTCTTTTTCTCCACAAAAGTGTTCTACAGACATGTATTTTTCTTTAATTCTTTTTTCTCAGAATCTGTATAATATTTACACCACTATAAAAACAAGTGAATACCAGTAGGAAAATATCGATAAATAATATACGATTTTAGCTGATGTTATAGTCCCAAAAATTGTTTAGAAAAAATTATACAAACCAACAGAAAAGGTTGTTTTATAATTTATGATTTTTTCATTTTTCGAAGTTGATGTAGGGATATTTTTATCTAATTTTATTTGTATTTTTTCTTCTACTGTGACAAAGAAATAACCATTTCTCCAGCCTTTGTTTATACATAAACAAAAGGAGCTAAAACTTGCCAGATCATTTACTAAAAATATATATTTGTGCTTTGCTATGTTTCCTACCTCTAATAACAATAAAACAGTCTAAAACGCAAGTGTTTAAAGGATTTAGTATAGAAAGTGTTAGTAATCTTTACAACGAATTACAAACACTTTTATTCAGAGTGCCTGGAAATAGATTTAAAATATTAACCGTCATTCTAACTTAATATGTATTTACTTTTTCTTACTATCATATGTATTATAGTATCTTGCTGGTTAAACGCAATCGCATCAGGCAGCTCTTTAAAACTGATAATATTATAACCATGTGACATTGACACCAGTTTCAATGATGTATTTTCGACAAAATTGTATTGATAATTTTAAAACTTTATCTGATGACAAATGATCCTTTCTATCTAAATCCCTCTTTAAAACATAATCGAATATAATAAAATTTTGTGTGTGTTCTCGCTCTCTACCATAAGTGTTTTTCGTTGTACGATTATGGGGTTACCGTATACCTTAAGGTAAGCCTAATTAATATACTTCTAGAGTTGTTCTTCTTCTTAGGTACAAAGCTATGTGTTCTGCTCACCGCGATTATTGAAACCAGATTTTTATCGTTATAAACTCAGAAACGTACCTCTTAACCACCAAGAAGCTATTGTTAAAGTTTACCTGTTTAAGAGATTACCTTTAATATAAAATCAAGTTTTACTATCAGAACTATAGTCTCATAGCTGAAAGTGTGGTGCGTGTTAAGTGTCACATCATGTCTCAAAATTTGGACTCTCAATAATACAGCTGACACGAGAACTTCTGGGGTACTCTCTTTTGAATTCTATTTAATTTTACAAATATTATTTAGCACTGAAACTTTGTCTGGGACATTATTAACATTCTGAGACGAAAGGCATATATAGCATATTATGTTTCTCCGTCACACCAAATCATGCTAGTCCTTTCAGCCGTAAAAGCGTTATAATGTAACGGTCAATCATAGTATTTGTTGGTAAAATAGTAGCCAAAGAGTTAGGAATGGCTAGAGCAGATAGTCTTCGTATAACTTTGTACGAAATTCAGAATATATACTCTGTTAATAGCAAAAATAAGATTAGACTCAACTAAAATATTCTCAGAGAATTTTCCAAGGAAAGTTTGAGTTTTCCAGAATCGTTGGAAGAAATGTTTGTTGAAACCTCATCCAAATTATAAATTTTTGTTTTGCTTATTTTAGCTTAGTTTAGAAGATGGAACAATAGGGGTAGACCAATTGCTTTTATGTGGTCCCACAACATTATGTTATATTACAATTTGTCTGATTTTTTTTTTGCGGGTAAGTATAACAAATCAGTAACAAGAGAATACATTAAAATTAATCTATTGGTAATTAATTTATTCCTAAACTTGAACAATATGATTTCACCTCATCACTCGTAACAACAACATTGATTTATGAAGCAAAATTTGCTCACCTAACAAACATTATTAGATGAGATTAAACAACTGGAATATTTTGTTTCGTATTTGCATATTTTATATCTAGATGCTTTTTTGTTTTAGAAATGGGTTAGTTAAAATACTAAGTTAAAAGAAAATAAGCAATTATCATATTCCAAACAGATTAAACCCATCAGCAGGGTAGTTACACAAAGAATCATAATACAGTAATGGGTTAGTGAAACGAACAGGAATTTTCTTACTAAAATAAAATATAAGATTTATATTAGTTCTTTTGCTAGGCATGATAATAACTTTAATTATATATAAATCACATCAACACGCGGTTGATGCTTTAATTTAATACTATAATGTTTGCAAGAAATGAAAAGGTTTCTCGCTAGTTACTATATAATGCCATCAGGCTTCTAGCCCCGCTGTTTCTGTTGGAGGCAATGAGGTCACAAGATCTTTCACGTTCTTCAAGCATCACCAGAGGTCTCTAGTAATTGACGCGCCCCCTGCTGGCAGTCACAACGGGTGACCTCTAACGTGGAACGTGAGACGGATTGTGACGACAGCCTGTCACACAAGAGTATTTTTGAGTTTATTGCATTTAACGTAGATTGATTTATGTTGTGAATAGAAAAATCGAACTAAAATTTTGATACTAGATTAATATTTTCTTTAACGATGCTGCTTTGAACAAATCAATATATATATGCTGTAATTGGCAAGTTATAAATGTACTTAAGCATATCCCTTGTAATTGAATATAATGCTCTTCGACTGATGTCTCCTCTTGCCTGATTATAGCGTCAATTGGTTTAAATGACAAAGACGATAGCTTGTTATGCCAGAACGTAGACCATTTGAATCTGTTTGAAGTCATTTTTTTATATTATGATCTAGATCCACGTCAGCGATATTTTGATGTCACATGATCTGGCAAGTGACTATTTTTGTCTTTCGGTTGTTTTTTCAGAGATGCGATAAGCTTTTATTCAAATGTTTGTGGCTTCAATATAATTTTATGGAATTAAAGCTATAAAGTTAAAACTGATTTATCAAATGGCTTACTAAAAGGTTTATTAACGCAATAACTGTTATCGTACAAACAGTTATAAAGTTTTAACAAGTACTTATTTATTCTAACGTATTCAAAAGGAAAATAGAAATGAGCTCTACTGTCTCGTGAAGAACTTTAGCTTTCTGTACCCAATGCAATGAGCAAATAAACGAGTCGAAAAGTGAATATTATTAAAGCTTCTAAGTAGCACACTCTATTAGCATAAGACATGTTTTTTATGTGTGTTTTAGTGTTCACTTGGGCAAAATTAGGGTTAGTTTGTTTTAAATTTTTGCATGAACCCAGCTCTAATTTTTAACTAAGGGACTAATAAGAGAAGACAGCTAATCAACACCATCTACTGTCAACCCTTGGGCTATTCCTGTATAGCCAAAGATATTTGATAGTTGCTATTGTAACGTACTCGTAGTCCCAAAATGCGGAGTCCGTTTTTTAGGCATGGTTATGCGAATCATGAACTTTTAAATTCACATTTTAGGTATAACTAACCTCGCCCAGCACACAATATTTGAATCATAGGGTCTTGAAATAAGCATATCTTCATCATTTTACTGTTGCACACTAAAACTAAACAGACATGTCAATAGGGCGGTTCATAAGGGAAATTCTATAAAATCTTAATTGTGACTTTTCGCGTATTAAAATGGTCCCAAAGTACCATTCACTCTGAAAAATCTTCTTCTTTCTTTGCTCTCATTCTGTTTCGTCGTTTTCAATTTGACTCTCTTTATCTTTCTTAAAATTATAGTTATTTTAAAACAACAAAATATAAGGTAAAGCCAAGAGATTCGTTCAAAAAACATGTAGGTTCCAAACGAAAATGATCCCAAAATTGAAATCTACGAGACTTTTAATTTTACGTATCTTTTCTGCTGTTCATTTAATTGTTATTTTTATTTTCTATTTATTTGTATAAAGCGAAGTTACAAAACAGACCTTCTAAGTTCCGTCAACCGCAGGAAATCGAAACCCGATTTTAGCGTTTTAAGTCTAAACCAACACACATAAAAAAAGATTATTTTGTTTATTTCTTTAAATTCGTCCAAAGTTACACGAGGGCTATCTGCGCTAGCCGTCCCTAATTTAGCAGTGTAAGACAAGAGGGAAGGCAGCTAGTCATCACCACTCACCACCAAATCTTGGGCTACTCTTTTACCAACGAATGGTGGGATTGACTGTCACATTATGATGCCCTCACGGATGAAAGGGCGAGCATATTTGGTGTGACAGGGATTTGAACCTGCGACCCTCTGATTACAAGTCGAATACCTTAACCCACCTGGCCATGCCCCATAAGAAAAGAATGCTTATTTAACTAACAACGCGCTTTAGACCGGTAGCGTTTTTGGCTGGCTCTGTTTGCTCAGTTCTAGAATAGAAACTGAAAATATTAAACTTTAAGTAAATGTAGTGTTCTATGTTATAAAGTCTCATAAAAAGTAATGAATAACAAATCACACAAAAAAGGTCTGCAGTTGATAACACAAACTAAGATATATAAAGTGAAATTACATCTATCATATACATTCAAGAAATAACTTACTTTAAGACAAGCAATCAACTCTTGAAATCATTATTTTTTTATATGTAACATATATATATTCGTGAAGTTCAGTTTCATATTCAATTAACCAAAGACATGGCAGTATTTTTCTTAAATACTTAATGGACAAAAAAATCTCGAGTTAATACGTTGATTAAACGTGACTGTTATATCACAATCTTCCATAATCAGTTTTACTATGTTGAAAACGTACATCTATGATTTATCTTTGGCGGCTTTTATGTTACTGCCCCGTTATAACTGGGAGATTTTGTCGCCAGTGTTATGCGAATTCGAGAATGAGCTGATAGATTATTAACAGCATAAAAATACTCTTGTATCCAGGAAAGAATTTCTAGAAATAGTGGGTCTATATTTAAAACTGACAGCTACATTGATTTTAATAAACAGCAGAAAAAAACAGTACTGCTATTTAAAATGTAATATATAACGAACATCTATGACTTGTTGACTAATCAACATAAGAACTTTGAAAGAAACCAGAATCTTAACTTATTATTAATGAAGTTAAAATAGCGTTTACGGAATTACTAAAGTTTCATATTAGATATCATAAAATTTAACTAAATGTTTTTTGTTTTATAGTTACACAGAACAAAGCCGTCTTTAGAGAAAACCACTTAAAATAGAGGGACTTTCTATAAAATTACAATGAACATAAAATTTACAAAATTAGTACCCAATAAACTTTTAACAAAGGTAACAAAAATGACTTATTGAAAAGGATTCAAAACCGTATGCTAATAAATGTTTTGAGAATATCATTAATATTATAACCTATATTACTTCTTAAACTTAATGTTCATAAGTGTTCGAATGAAATAAGGTGTTCAGCTCAGAACATTGAACACTATTGTTTAAGTTAAGTGTTGCTGTCACACACGGTATTTCTAATTTATATATCCATAAGAAACAAGTGTACTTATACATACGTGTATTTGTATTATTATGTAATTGGATAATATAGGCTAACTAAAATTATTTTTCAACTGAGGTTATTAGCTAATTATTTTAAACCACATTGAAATGAACGAAGTATTATAAATATTTTATTGTTTCAAGCTGCTTGTATCAGTTTGTTCACGAATTATTACTTGATTATGACGTTCGAGTTTACTCGCACGAACCTATAGGAATCTATAGAATTCAGGGCAAAGGAGTGGTTAAGAGTTGGTGTTCTAGGTTGCGTATGAAGGTTCGAGCTGAACTGTGCTATTGCACACACTCCGCGCTTCAGCTGTGGGGCGCTATAACAAAAACAATCAACCTCTTTGAGAATAGCTTCGTACTGCATACTGTTTTTAATTGGGGATGGATCTGTACAAGCATTTAACATTTTTGTATATCGACAGGTGCTGTTCATGCTACTAATAGTTAAAGAGCATTAATTAACTGTTTATTTGACTTCTTTCTTTTACAGACATTAGAAAACGGTTCGTTTCTGTATCATTTGGAAACCTGTTCTTTTATTGGACAGTTTTTATAATTCTTGTAAATCATGTAGAGGTTCTGGAAGCAGAAAACTTATCACCCTAGTTTCTCAGAATAAGGCTTACAAAATGATAACTCTAAAATCCAAGGCTCGATTCTCTACGTTTAACAGAGCGCAGATAATCCATTATGTAACTTTGTGCTAAAGAAACAACTACATACCCTTAAAATACTTCAGATTGCCTCTAAGATTTCAATAAACTAATTAAAATAAGTGTTATTTACGGAAATTATACATCGTTAATATTTGTGTTTAATAGATATTATCTGATTTATTGATAAAACTGTTGTTGAGAAAAGTTTTCTATATATAAAGATGAACTTATGACTACGGTGGATTTTATACATGTAAGTATCTGCATAAAAAACACTAAAAAACGAGTTAATTTGTTTTGGTGTATCAGTTTGTGGTGAACTTAATCGTCAAATTTGACTTCATGTGAAAAAACGAATAGTTTTTTCTGATAATATCATACACGTTTTTGGTAAAAAAATAACATAATGTTTCACACTTTATGGGCTATAAATGATGCCGAAGAAAAGTTTTGCTCATTACCAGAACTCGAGAAGTATTTGAGGTTCATAATGTAGATGTGGAACTGATTAATACACGTTAAATCTCTGCTTGTTTGTTGGTGTTTACAAAATTTTACAAAATTTAAGCTGTAACGCAGCAGCTGAAGATATTTTTATTTTTTTGTTCGTGTTATTAATAAAGCTTTGGCTTAGTTCACCATCTCTCTGATCAACGTGGCATACAACGCAGAAAACCTTATTCAAAACTGCGTTTGTACAGCACAGTAATTTATAATAGTTCTGTAATTATGGTAAAGGTTTGTATAGTGATCAGATAGTGTGTGTAAAATAGCATTACAAGAATAGAGATAACAGCTCTTTCTTCACGTACTAAAGACGGGTTTACAGTAAATATGACTGAACAGCATCTTGACGGCACACCTTGCGTCACGTAAAACTATTCATGAGGCCTTTTGCTTAAAATTTACTAATATTATTATTGTGATGTAATTTTAGGTTTCTTGTTAATTAATTTAGGGTGAAAATCTGTAGTAGGTATACTTGTTTTAGATTATGTTTTGTACGAATCTCATCTGTAAGTTAAAATGCTCTCAAAATGGTCAATTTTTTTTATAAATTCTAAAAATTTCTTGAACATAAAAGATGGCTGTTTTCTGGATATGTTACATATAAGCTTTTACCAAAACTATAATTATATTTTTTCTTAACTGTTCGATTTCACAAAAAAAACATTTCATTATGCAAAGATTCTTCACTAAGAGACCGGACATGGTTAAGGCACTCGACTCATAACTTGAGAGTCGCAGGTTCGAACCCCGTCGCACCAAACATGCTCGTCCTTTTAGCCGTGGGGGTTATAATCTGACAGTCAATCCCAATATTTATTGGTTAAAGAGTAGTCCAAAAGTTGGAGGTGGATGGTGATGACTACTACATTCCTCCTAGTCTTACACTCCTAAATTAGAGACCGCTAGCGTAGATAACCCTCGTGTACCTTTGCGCGAACTTCAAAAACAAAGAAACAAACAATTTTTACTAAGAAGTAAAATTTTCCGTGGGTTTTGAAATTTGATTTCAGTTTGATACACACACTCACAAACAATCGTGTATACATATATTTATATACGTATTAACTAACTAATATGTTTTATATCACTTCAAGAAGTAGAAGAACAGAAGCTAATGGTTTCCTGTAGGCTCTATGAATAGCAACTCAGATTAATTTACTTTTAGGTTGTCCTCAGTCGGTTTGAGATAAGTTTACCAGTTTACAATACTCTTAACTTAAAAATAGCAACCCATAACTAATAAAATGTAACAAAATATTTTAGGAATTACATTATCTAAAAGTATGATGTGCCAATAAATTTCATTATAACAATACATTGTAGATAAAACTTACACAAAAACTCTGAAATAAAAATGTATACGAAACTAAAAAGCAAATAAAGACATTTTATTTAACATAAATATATTCGGAATTGATTAAAAACAAAAGCTATAAAAATGAAACATGTTGTTACTTTAAAAGCTAAAAACTAAAATTAAAAACATAACTGAAAACTGTTCATATTTTTTACTTTCAAGCATACAGAATACCTCTTTTACATTAGGGTTGAACTTGGATAAGTTGTAAACAAACGAGATACGGGTATGTGAGTCCACTTTTGCGCTCCGTTTTCACGAAAAAAAATCGTTTTCTGCGTAATAACGCCGTGGGTGCGTTATAAAAGACTGGATCAAGTCTCATTTGATGAGAGAAGATAAAGAGTTGCGGTGGGTGCTATTGATTCCCTGACTCGCCTCTTGTCTATCACTTTTAAGTTACGGATGACTTAAGTAGTTTTGCGTGAACCTCTTTAGGTAGACAAACAAACTTATTCATTAACTTTAAAAAAAAGGAAAATGTCTTTATAGTATTTTATATGGAATTTAAGATTTATAGACTTTTTTCTCGACAAAAACTATAAATTTAATTATGAGATATGAATTACAAACTAACAGCTGGTTAATTTATAACGAATATATTAAAACTGGTCAGGGCTGTCTTGGAATAGTCTTATTTATCGCGTAGTTTTCTTAAATTTCACGAGCTCTGATTACAGTAAAGCATAATCATAATGACTTTTTGTTATCTATTTGTGTAATTATTTTCTATTTAATGGCTTTAAGCTGTTATTTTTCTTCGCAATCTTTGTGAGATATTTTGGAACAATTCACAATACTGGTTTGGACTTCATTTCTTTCGGCTGTAACAAGTTATATTTCTCAGTCTTAAAAACAGTAAAGCTCATCTTACAAAGACTGAACAAACATACTAACATAAACAAGTATTCGTCATATATTCATATATACACATACACATATATATGTATATAAATCTTTAGATTTATACGTCTGACTTTTTTAAGTAGTAAAGAAGAAAATCTCATTTTACGTGTATTAAACAGCTCTGGCTATGCACATTTCACGTCATCTGTCTTTTATTGGCTATCTGGTCAACTATTAATTCATATATATTATTTGTTAAGTGTTAATTGCTATATGCGTGAATATTGGGTACAAATATATGTTAGTTCCCAATATTTTATAATGTCAGTGATGATTTTTATAAAAGATGTAAACAGCACAAACAAAAAATAATTATAAGATCTTTTAATTTTCATGCAACTGGTCACGTCTGTATCTTAGAATCCCTGCTGTCATGTTGTGTAAACGGTTTGAGAAGAACTGGAGATTAGTGCAGTCAACAGGTTGCTGTCATCTTAAAGATAATTGATACCTTGTCGCTTCTGGATCATCTTTCAATAGATAACCACAAGTGATAATATGCACTAGAGCAATATTTTGTTTTGAAGCATTAATTGAAGCCTTTACATATTTCTTCTTACATTAAAACTTCTTAATTTCCTTCCTTCAGCAGGCCTGTGATCCAGTTCTAATAGCTTACTTTTCAGGATCATAGAGGAGAGGGGGGGCAAATATACAAACTATCCAGTATCAACAAATTAACTGCTAGGTGGCCGATAGTGATAGAGCGCGTTGTTTGTTTTAAGTAAAGTGACTCCACCCTCTGCTAGGATGTATAACTTTTTCTTAGTTTATTTTAATCGAAAAGTATAACCGTGGGAATAACACAGTGGAATCCTTGATGTAACATGTCAACATCTAAGAAAGTGTGTGCGGAAGTAAAAAAACGTGAAGAAGAGAAGTAAAATAAAATTTGAAATTAACGAGAATTCTCTTGTCAATATATCGTTGTTTTCTGTTTTGTTTTCCCTTTCTGGTGCGTCAATACAAGACTTTATGTCTTGAACATAACATGTACCACTATTGTTTACATTCAAGTATTATGTGTTGTGTTTAAATTCAGCATAAAGCACTACGAAGCTTTTTAAAATATGCATATTAATATTTTTCTTTTATATAAACTGGAATTCTACATCTTTTTTAAGGTATTTGTCGAAGTAATATTCTGTTGTTTAGTAATCTGTGATTATAAAATATGTGAATATATTTCACAAACATGAAATATTCCTAATGTAAATTATTTCAAATGTTTATATTGTTTCCCTGTTCTTTCATCTTGATTCGCATTTATTATAAAAATCAGGTGTTAAGTAACGCTTGTGTTATCCAAAAATACTATTTAAAATAAAAATAAGGAAGTGTTTAATATATACATCATTTGAAACTTAAATTTAGTTCAGAAATTTAGTCGACAGTGAGTTTTGCATTGAGTATTCATTCATGTCACAGAAAAATACTGCCAAAAACGTTTGAGTATTTAATGAGTTTTTTATTGAAATAATATTTTCTTAAAGACCACATATTTATTAAGTACTATTGTTCCTGTCAAGAGGAATTTAACAGTATGCTATGCGCAAGTTTTTCATCAGTACTCTTAAATTAAAAATAAAATAAGAAAATCAGCTACTGTGGTTAGTAAAAAACTATATGTTTATTGACAATTTATGCTTTATCAAAACCGAAAAATATATTTATTATGAAGATTTTATTTTTGTCAGTGCAACTATTAGTATAAGCACAAAATAAATTCTTATGTAATAAACAGATGTCGCTTTGTAAAAACTTTCACATATATATAAAAGCCACTGTATATCACTTCACCTCACACTTGATTTATCTTCAGTTTTTGAGATGGGAGGAGACTTAAAAGCCAAAATGCATTCATAAAGATATAATAGTTCGACTACTTTCTCCTCATTACGATTTTAGTGACATGGTTGAATGAGGCCGTGAATGGTTGTGATGCAGTGAAACTTTATAAGTGCAGTTAATATTGATATAATGAACCTAAAGTAAAGACGTAAGTGTAAGATCATCTAGCCCAGAAACAACTACAGAAGATTTATCATGAAAGTAAAAATATCGATCCAAATCTAAGCTTTAATCGTTTCTGAACTAAGATATTTTCTGTTAATTTACCAACGTTTTTATAAAAATGTTTAATCGATGGAGAGAATGAATTAAGAATACAGTTTTGTAATCTATACACCTCATTTTGTGTGTTCAGTATATAGACTAAAAACAATATCAGGTTATTCTTTGATAGACTGTTTAGGCAAAGTTTCATCAATATCAGGTCATACTTTTTTGGCTAATCAACATGACATAAAAGCCATTGTTGCAATGTCGTTTACCAAGATGCACTGTCTTTTCAATGTATTAGAAGTTTATAATCTAACTGATTTTTACCAATAATTATGATATGAACACGTCATGAATTCATTTCATGAATTATCGTAGCTTTGATTAGTTCACAGAGAAAGTTACTGACCTTTGACTGCAACGACTACATTTTTTTTCTGCCTTCAGCTTGATCAAGAAATCAAGCTTGATTTCGCAAAGTTTATTCATTTCAGTTAGCTTTGAAATGTGAAGTTAGGGTGTATTATGGAGTAAAGATGGCAGTGCTTAGACACTTTTTTACGGGATAGGCTACTATTATTATTAATATTTCTTACTTTAGTTGTATTTGGAAGTTAAAATGCTGCAGTTAAAACAGGACATTTTTTCATTCACATTGGTTTTAAATAAGCAGCTTAAATGTTTCTTTTGATAACCAGTATAAAAATTTTACCACTAAACCAGTGCCACTATTTTTATTACCAGTTTATACATTATGCCGTTGTTAGTAATGTTTCGGCTTCCCATTGGCACAGCGATATGTGCACAGACTTATAAAGCTTAAAACCGGGTTTTGATACCCATGGCGAGTAGAGCACATGTAGCCCATTGTATAGCTTTGTGCTTAGTTCAAAATAACAACCCAGTATTTTGATCATTATTAAAGATGATTTGCGAGCGTTTCAAATAGAAATGTGATAAAATAACACTGAAAATGTAACTATTTCTACAGCATTGAAGATTTTGTGAGAAACGGCTACTACTGCAGTATCATTAAAGATGCTCGGTGAGAGTTTGAAGCTTCGATATCTAACTGAAATATTTTGTAAACATTCCAACAAATTTTTTTTTGGAATTAATTGTTGTATACGATATCCCATTCGTAGTTTTTTGATGTTATCTCTTGACACAGTGTATTTGATATTAAAAAAAATGAGTCACTAAAAAGAGCAATATTCGTATATTTGGTTTTGATAAACGAGAGCTGACAATATTTCATTTCTTTAGAAGTATGTATGGGAGAAATGAGATACCTTACCAAATTTGATCTATATATTTAAATCATAAGTAACGTTCGTTCCATTTAAAGTCTATTCGTGAAGTGTAAAAAAGGATTTCATTTTTTAGGTCTGGAAGGTGAGTTATGATTTTAGATCAAAGAAAAACAATATCCTGAGCAAGGAAGAAAACTTCCTTCGCTGGTATCCTGATAACCGTCATCATGAGTATGAAGCAGTGCTTGCCGCCCGTGGTGACAGTAATCCGAGAAAGCACATACTTGATGGAGCGTTTCCACGTATAATTGGCAGTGAACACATTTTGGCATGCCAGATTAGGACTCAGGCATGGCAAGCGTGTGTCTGCATTGGATTCCCTGAGCTTATAAAGTAGTAAATAACCTTCACAGATATTATTAAAATGGCCTGTTTTTCAGTTAAAAACTGTAGTTTATTTGCAAGAAAAGATAGTAATAAAACTACACTTGACTCTTTTCTTTAAGTTTTTGTTAAAAAAACTAAACAAATGTTTCTTAGATAATGCCAAAGTGTTATAAGTTTCGATTAAACCTATCCGTTAGTAAATAATTTTAGAGCAACACTTTCTTACCGTGTAATGTTCATATTATTAAAATTAATATAAATAATTCCAAAAGAAATACGAAGCTAAAACACTGATGAAAAGACTAATTACATCGGTATTTTTAATGGTCATATTTAATTGTTATGTTTAAACAATTGAAGGATATTCATTTTTATACAAACTACAAATCGTCCTTAGCTACTGTTAAGTCGGTTAGTTCAATACTTAGTCAATCTGGTTCTGAGTTTAAGTTAATGTTTAAGTTGTGTATTTTATTAATATTTTTAATATGCAATATAAAGTCTTTTTCCGCGGCTCTCACGAAGTAAAATAAAACAATTAAAATATGTCACGTGAATTAGAGGAATATGGCGATTTAACTGGCAAGTCAATGACCTGTAAACATAACTTAGTTCAAGTTGATCAAACTTAACAGTTAACCTTGAGTGTCTCAAACATTTTGATAAACCACTCAAACAAAATGAACTATAAATAGATTTGTCATTATAATATTTAATGTTAGCTTTATCTCACTGAATGCATACGTGAACAATTTTGAACAAATATTTTACAAAACCTAACAAAACTTTTCATCATTACTCAAAATTCGTATCTGAAGCAATGTCACTAAATGCTTATCTCACATCATATCTTATTGTCCGAGTAGGATAGTCTGTGTTATTATAGAGTTAAGGTATATTCAATGGAAGCTTCTTCTTTACTTGTCGTACTTTATTTTGCAACTTTTCTGTTTGCTAAGCTGTTTATGAAACAACTGTAATAACAATTATAATAACTATTGGAGATTATAAAACCATATTACTCATTTCAAAGCGAGATAGACCCAGATGTACGTTTTTCATTTTTTGAACTATCCATCTATTCTTTCTTGTGTGGGGCCGACATGGCCAAGCGTGTTAAGGGGTGCCACTCGTAAACTGAGGGTCGCGGGTTCACATCCCCATCGCGTCAAACATGCTCGCCCTTTCAGCCGTGGGGGCGTTATAATGTGACGATCAATCTTACTATTCGTTAGTAAAAAAAGTAGCTCAAGAGTTGGCGGTGGGTGGTGATGACTAGCTACCTTCCTTCTAGTCTTACACTGCTAAATTAGGGACGGATAGTACAGATAGCCCTCGAATATCTTTGTGAGAAATTCAAGAATAAACAAACTTTCTTGCGTTGTTTACTTTCCAGAGATCTGAAGCATACCTCATATCTGTTATAAATCATGTAAGAGCTGCTTGGTGCAGTCTTGATATTGTTTTATTGAAAAAAACAAAGGCTTTACAATTTTATTTTTATCTCTCTTCACTAAGCTTCAATAATACTTGGTTTACAAATGTTTTTGTAAAGCTGTTGTTATATAAAGGTTTTAACGCATTATATATTTGCTATACAAAAGTATGTGTATAAGTCTTAAGTAATTATCAGTTTACAGTTAAGATTTTCGTTGTGCGATATTCTTTTCTAATCATCAAGTTAACTTTGTGTAAGATAAGTTCTTAATACAAAACAGTTATGTAAATCATTCCCAATGTTTTGTTTTGATTATAGCTAGAAAAAGTAAAGAATTTAAAAAACACAACATCATAAGCAAAATACAATAATTACTGAGTAACTTTCTTCGTAGTTCATCTATATAGTTATCTATATAAAAGCCGTAAAGGCCGGCGTGTGTACTTCACGTCACGCTCGATGTATCTTCATTTCTCGAATTAGAAAACGACTTAAAAGCCAAAATGCATTTATCCTGATATAATAATTCGATTACTATCTGCCCAATACGATTTTAGTGACAGAGTTGCAAAAGGGCCGTGAGAGGGGTTGGTGCCATGAAACCTTATAAGTGTAGTGAATGTTGATATAGTAAGCCTGAAAAAAAATCGTAAAGTGGGATCATTTAGCTTATCGTCAACTGCATAAAATGTATCATGAAAGCAAAAATATCGATCCGATTTTAAACTTACGTCGTTTTTGAATAAAGGTATTTTTCTGATATATCACTGAATTTTTTAAATAAAAACAAAATTGTTTAATTAACGGATATTGTAATTTAAGAAATCAACAAATATTTTTTTTCTGATTTTACTTTGTGCTGTCAGTCGATACACTAACAAAAATGTTAGCTTGGAACGTAGTTTTACCAAAACCCACTGTCTTTTCTGTATATCATAAGTTGCTAACCTAACTGATTTTTACCAATAATTATTCAATGAATACGCCAAAAAATAATTTCATGAATGATCTTCACAAAGCAATGTATTGACGTTTGACTACCTCTTTGTTGGTCAAGTTTGATTTTGCAAAATCTATTTATTTCAATTTGCTTGAAATGTGACATTAGGTATACATTATGGGACAGGGGTGATAGTATTCGCCCATTATTTTTCAGGGGTTATAGGCTAGTCATAATAATAATTTTACTTATTCTAAATGTAAAAATATTGCAGTTAAAATAAGCGATTTTTTATTCACTTTGGATTTAGATAAGCAGCTTGAAGGTTTCTACTGATTAACTAAATGGTAATGTTTGATTACAAATTTAGCATTAAACTAGTGCTGCTGTTTTTATTATTAGTTTCTGTATTATTCTGTTATTCCTAGTGTTATGAAATGTAAGATTAAATATGAGCTACACGTTTGTTACACATAAAGGCTGTTATTTCTTAATATTGATCGAAATTAAACACAAAGCTTTACAAAGGGCTATCTGTGCTCTACTTATCACGGGTATCGAAACCCGGTTTCTAGCGGTTTGAGTCCGTAGATATTACCGCTATACCACTGGGGTTTTTTTCTAAAGAAAAGAATGAGATATACATACAAGTATTTCTTTTGGTTACACTTAATTTTGACCTGAATAAAAGTTCCATCATATTATTTCAAAGCAAAATCATACATTAGCTATAGTTTTATTATACATTTGAAACTTTTTCACAATTCCATTTGTTATAAAATAAAGAAACCTAGAGAAGAAACAGCTGTTAAAACTGTTTGCATTTAAATATACTTCTAAGCCCACATTCATTTCTTTGATTTTTTTTTGCATACGTAGCTTGATATATAGATAGTACATAAATCAAGAAGGATTTATCGGAAAGCTTTGCAAGCACATTTTCTTCACGAATAAAAAATGAGAAAGAAAAATACATCGGCAGTCATTCCTTAAAGTTTCTTGTTAGAGTCGGAAGAGAAAACGCTCCATGAAGATCCTTCTTTAACTTTTACTTGATAGCTAAATTTAGCTTCAGCAATTAAAGTATCCAACAAGACCCTTGTGACACAACGTCCGCTTGAAGCCAGCAGGCATCATTTCCCAAGGGATGCGCAGTTGGCTTTCTTAAAGCTCTCTCCTACCATCTCTTACCAGCCAACTTCATATTATGGAAGCTGAATATAGATAGAAAGAAAGATAAGCTCGGTTTTGGTGTACACTACATGAAAGAATAAAAAAATAACAACGTTATTTCTCATAGTATTATGATAACTTTCAGGATTGAAAAATTTCTTGAGAAAAAACAGACAAATCGGTTGTTGACAGAAGCATGACGCCCGGGCAAAATGTAAATGAGGATTTATAAGTAGCTTATGAAAAGAGGACGAGATTTTGTGGTCTGCCCCTCTAATGAGGTAGTTCTCGACATCTTTATGACGTATTAAAGTGGAGCAGTCGAATATATGAGAGAAAGAACATTTTGATGTATTAATTCTAATATTTGATCAAGAAAAAACAATTAGTTTAATGTATTAATTCCACTTTTGGATCAGTAAAGAACAATTAGTTTAATGTATTAATACATGAGCTTAGGAAAACTTGGCTTCTTGTGCAATAATAAATTAATCGATTAATCTTCTAACTTTTTAGTAATTCTTTTCGCACTGAGTCTCAAGTTTTGAGTAAAATATAAGTACTTATAAACTGGTCCTTTCATGTATAACGTGTTTTTTTGACACTAATTTATTTAAAAAAAGAGAAAAATACTGAAAAGAAACATTCAGTTGAACAGACAACTAGTAAGGTAATTTAGTTTTTGAAGCCATGGCTACGGCTGATTACTGGCTCAATTAAGTCTGCATGTAACTTAGTCACATGTAACATGCACAATTAAATCTGTACAGCTACACATCCAAAGGTTTTATGATCATGTCAATCATAGTCAAATGTAACAAAATTTCTTTGCTAGTTCAAAAAACTAGTCATTTACAAAGCTTAGGAGTTTAATTTTACTTATATTATTCAGTGAGAAACCAATTTTGAAAATAACTATCAGTTTGAATAACCACTGATGGTGTGTTTTATTGTGCAAGTGTTACTGTAATATTTTTTTTACACTTTACGGAATTATTGAAATTATTAAAAGCAATACACTGAATATTCCAAAGTATATTTCGATTTGTGGCTTTAAGTAGCACTCTTCAATTCTTAGAAGAATCATATAAATTTAACCAAATATATACAAATTTTAGCATTTCTCGCTGACGATAAACTACGTGTATCTAACCTAAAGATATAAAACAGTCTGTGATACAAGCATTGAGAAAGTAAACTTAGAGTGTTCTAGTAATGTTTCTATAGACACACTCATAAGAAAAACACAACTGCCCCTCCCAAGTGACAAAACGGGTCTACCTCCTCCTCACCCTCTATTGCATGACAATTTACTAAAATGTATAGTTCTGAAATGTAAGCAAAATCTCTAAGCCCTAGTAGCAAAACTTTGTAAACAATAACGTGCACTGATTCATCACGCAAGTAAACCAAACATCCCAGCTAGAAGTCAAACAATGTAAATATATGAATCACATTCACCCGGATACAGTAAACGGGTACATCAAGTTTATCGATAACACTTGATCGAAAAAAAAGTTAATGATTTGAAGCCAGAATCCTATTGGAAAAAGATCTAGCTAATATTTGAAATATCTTCCATTAAACAAATCTTTTTACTGATTGGACTACCTTTATACTTCTTAAGTGAGACAAGTCAGAAGATTTTAACATACAGTACAGAAGAAAAGTAATTAAATGTATTTTTCAGTAAATATTATGATACATCTAAATAATTATGTTATAGTCAAGTGTTACAAACGATACCCCAGTTTAAAAACTTCAATACGGAAAACCATTAGTTCATTATTTGTTTCATTACCTCAATCATTTCAAAAATAAAAAGTTTCAATTTTTGCTTCAGCATACTACCAACGTATTAGTTGTTTGTGTTTTAATTTCGCGTAGAGCTACTCGAGGGTTATCTGCGCTAGTCGTCCCTAATTTAGCAGTGTAAGATTAAAGGGAAGGCAGCTAGTCATCACCATCCACTGCCAACTCTTGGGCTACTCTTTTTACCAACAAATAGTGGAATTGACCATCACATTATAAAGCCCCCACGTCTGAAAGGGCAAGCATGTTTGGTGCAACCGGGATTCGAACCTGCGACCCTAGGATTACGAGTCGAACGCCTTAACTACCAACGTTACTTAGCTGCTATGCGAATACCAAATAATAATAGTAAACAACAAATAGTAAAAATAATGTTTGTAAATCACACAGAAATGATATACTTATAAAGAAATTTCCATAAACTGACACAAGGTTAATTTATTTAAAACGAAAACTATAAAAGTGTTATGAAAAAGATAATACAACTTTACACAGTTTCAGTTTTATTTCTTATTATTTTTCAGTTTTTTTCATTTGGAACAAAAACATGAAATTACTCATAATAGTACTTTTATTTTTTATGTACATAAGAGATATCTGTATTAACAATATCGTATCTATAGAGAATGGCATTAAAGTAAAAACAAACAGTTGTATTAATATAAGAAAATACCTGAAAGAAACGTGTGTGTTTTCTTATAGCAAAACCACATCAGACTATCTGCTGAGTTCAAAACGTAATGTCTGCACGTATTTAATCTTTCGGAAAAGTCGAGATATTAAATTTGTAATGCTTATTTAGTTCTTTATTATATCTGTCTTCCATTGTTTTGAGACTATATTTCACGTTACAATGTATTTTTGTCTTTTTTTGGGTAAATCGTAAATTCGGTAATATTTTAGTAAAGCACATTGAAATAAACCCGATAAAATCCTATCGTCTTTTTCAGGTCCACCTGTCAAAGTGTTCGGTTTTGTCGTCTTTCAACATGATTATTGGGGTAAAAAAATCTGATTTAAGTTAAATAAATGGAGCAGTTACCACAGATTGTTAACAAATTCATAATGTGTTTTAGCAATAAAAGAAGCTTGTTGTATTCGGTCGAACTAGGCCTTATTTACACTTGTTATATTTAATAATGTTGGGAGATTTTATTTTTTTATAAAAACGTTATCAATCTATTTAATTTAAAGGTGACCAGGCATGGCCAGATGGTTAAAGCTGTGGGGTCGTTATTATGCAACGGTCAATTCCACTATTCCTTTGTAAAATATAACCCCAACAGTTGGCTGTGGGTGGTGATGACTAGCTTCCTTTCCTCAAGCCTTACACTGCTAAATTAGGGATGGCTATAGCGTGTAGCTTTGCGCGAAATTCAAGAAAACAAACAAATAATAATTCAAACAGTTCAGTTTATTGTAATAATCACTTTATCAACGCTTTTTCTCACTTCAGCTTATTTATGGAGCTGGTGATACTTGTGTTATTTGCCTTTTGTGTCTCGATAAAAAGGTGTGGACAGAATAGGACTGAACTGAGCCTGCGACTTAAAGTAATGAAATAAAAGAAACAGCTACACTTATTACATCTATAAAAATTTTACAGCAAATATATATTTATAAGTTAAGCCGTATATGTTTTTTTACATACCTTATAGAACCAACTATATTCTTTAAAATATATCGTGATATTTTCCCCTCTAAAACAATGTTCATAACTTTCTGTACAGTAACGCAAGGTAAGTTAGGATATTGTTTTATTATTATAACCCGCATGAAATCGGCATAGCTGTTTCGAGCATCATTATTTACGTTAATTGTTTAAGCTAACATCACGTAGTGCTAAACTCTCTATAATTACGAGAATTTCATAATATTTCTTAAAAGTTGGAAATGAATAGCAATCATCTACCCTTATATGTGTGTTTTTTATTATAGCAAAGCCACATCGGGCTATTTGCTGAGTCCTCCAAAGGGAATCGAACTTCTGATTTCAGTGTTGTAAATCTGTAGATTACAGTTAAGTTTGCATTAGTTAAGTGACTTTATATTTTATGTTCTTCTTTATGAATTGTTTTAAAATTTGGAATGGAAATTAAGAGTTTAGTGGAGCATATCAACTGAAAATATGTGATAATTTTGATTACCACATTTTGAGCTATAGAAAGTGGAAAGTTGCTGAACCATCACTTCTGGTTTATTAATAGGAAAACTACAAATATATAATCAGGATTGTTTATGAATTTCGAACAATACAAGCCGTTTAACTTCAAAAAATTAACTACTGACACTAGTATTTCCAGGAGGACATTAGGTATCTTCGTTGGAGAAAAGTAAGCTTGTAAAAGGTGTGAGGGCGGCCAAAAGAAAAGAGCTAGCCAGTTTATCAACTCAAAGTAAATTTGCTCATAATGAACCACTGATATTCAGTTTCAGATCAGATAGAGAACTTGATATTATTTGTAAGTTCGTAAAACTTTTGTATATAAATCATTATATGTGAAAAGAAACATTCGTAATAATCGTTATTATGGATTGCGTTGTTATTTTATATTAAAATATATTGGTGTTAAGAAAGAAAAATGTGTGTATCGATTTTGTTAGCGAATATTATAAATATTATGCATATTATAAATTACCGGCTATTTGAAATCTTAATAAATTGGAAATTCGTCCGAGATAAATTATAAAGTAATTTTTATTCCGAGAAATATAATTTACAAAAATAACTTGCAAGAAACGATAACATACAGTTGATAAAGTTATTAATGGACACACAAAACGAAAAAGATATCATTACAGAAATGCTGATTAAAAATCAAAAATAACGATATAAAAATCCAATTGGCTTTAGCTGCTTCTTTTAGAATTTCGCCTAAAACTACACGAGGGCTTTTTGCTCTAACCGTCCCTAATTTAGCACTAAGATCAGAGTAAAGAGAAATAATCATCACAACCAACTGCTAACTTTTGGGCTACTCGTTAATAGCAAATAGTAGGATTAACTATCACATAATAATGCCTCCACGACTAAAAAGCGAGCCTATTTTGTGTGACGGGGATTCGAACCCGTGAACTTTAGAACGTAAAAAACAACAACTTATAACTAACACATCCAAGTCAACTTCAAAAATTCTCGGTTAAGAATTAAAGTTGTAACGTTATATTTATTTATATTTGTTAGAGACAGGTTTGTGTAAATAGGTGGGACTCGAAAGCTCCAAAGATCGAGATTGAAAGCGTGAGATTAAAGGGAACAGCGAATCCCGTTATTTGGTTCCAAATAGCTTCTATTTCTTTAAGAATTTTAACGTTAAGCTACACAAGAAAAATCTGCGAATGTATGTCTCTAATTTGGAGTTAATATGCTGAAGATAAACTTGTGGCCGAATAGTGAGATTTGATATTTAACTTTCACAAAGTTTTAAAGGCTTGAAAGTGTACAGCGCGTTTTTGTTTTTTTGGTAACAAAACACCATTCATGAGCTATCGGATTCGAAATTCAAGTACGCTAACCGATAGGTTCGCCCCGACCCATACGACTAGCCATATAACCGTCGGGTGCTGCCGACTGGGCGCCCTTCCTCAAGTCAGCAGTTCAAAATTAGGTACAGTACGGCTACGCGAGAGTCCTGACATGAATGTTTAGCCTTTATTTTCCGTTGAGATAGGAAATAACAACTATTTTTCCTATTTATTAGGCCACTAGTTTTTAAAGAAATTACACCACTTTATGTGTTTAAAAATAAAATAGATTCATGAAAATCGTTTTCATTCATTGCTCGAATCGAAGTAGCTTTACGGGTTAACAAAAGAAGTAACTTAAAGTTTCGTAAATGTTATTGTTTTTCGACATTCAGTAGCATTTTCTTACAAATTAACCAGTTTATATTTTCTTTAAATGAAAGATAAATATTTGTGACCAGTTTGACTTGTGACAAAATATTACTTGAATTTCAATTTAAAAAAGTATTTATTAACTTGCTTGTAAAACTAGTGTTAACACATCAAACTTATAATTTTATCTTTTGAAAGGGTACTCAAAACTAATTTATTATGTGTTTGCTTATCTTAGTTCACTCTATAGATGTTGCCTCCAAGTAATCTTGTCAGAACCCTGTTGTTAGAATAATCGGTTTCAAACACTGACCAGAAATTAAAACCAACTAATACATACTCCGATTGTCAATTACTCCACTGCCCTTACGACCTCCAGGAATGCAAGGCCGTGTCGTCAGTAACCTATCACAATTAATTAATTAATTAGTGTCTGCTCATTTGCCTGCTGTTGATAAACTTTCTCCATGGCCATACGTCACATTGTCATGTCCAAGAACTGTCACATGATACATCATACGTCATTTTGTGCACTTCAGCTATAGTCTGGTTAACATTTTTTGAGTTTTATACGCACCATTGAAAACACTTGATTTTTAAGTCTTAACAATTAGTGCTAGTTTGCAATTATCCCCCAGAAACTATGGCATTTTTATTTAATTAAAAAATCTACGATTTATGACGATGAGACATATAATATATGAAAAGTTGTAACATAAATACGATATATTATTAAACAACATAGATAATTTTGTTGTTGTTGTTGTTTAGAATTAAGCACAAAGCTGCACAATGGGCTATCTGTGCTCTGCCCACCACGGGTATCGAAACCCGGATTTTAGCGTGTAAGTCCGCAGACATACCGCTGAGCCACTGGGGGCCACATAGATAATATTAAAATAAAATCGCAAATAGGATCAAAAGTGTAACACATTTAAAAAATATTTTGTTTGTACGACTGAGAATAAAAAATCATCGAAACTTTGACGCTATGTAAAATAGAATAATATAACCGATACAAAATGCAAAAAAAATAATTTAAATGAAGCAAAAGCTCTTACAGAAGACATAGTCTCTAACAGCACGTTTCTGAAACGTATAGAAGCCAAGAAAAACAGAAATATAATATAGCAGATGTCTTAGCAATTAAGAGTACCTTCAAAATGTAAACATCAATGTTATCTTTGTTGAAACACAATTTTTTTCTATTTGTACTTTTAGTTTGAGTTAAATTGAAAAATCAGTTTGGTAAATAAAAATTGTGTTGGCTTTATCGTTATTCTTCGTGATTGTACAAAGTCCAGAAACATTCTGGAACTCCCTACAGATCAGCATGATATTCTATACACTGCTAAGCCTTCCAAGTTCATTAAAAACGTTTAAGAATCATATGAACAAAGAACAAAATATTGTAGCCACGCATTTCTAAATTTCCCAACTGTAGGAAATAAAAGAATTATAAAGAACAAGACTGCACTTTCAGAGTATCTCAGTGGCACAGCGTCATGTTGGCGAACTAATATCGCTAAAAACCGGGTTTTGATGTCCGTTGTGGGCACAGCACAGATAGTTCATTGTGTAGCTTTGTGCTCAATTAAAAACGAGAGAACACTTTCAAAAATTAAAATCAATACGATAACTAGAAAGAACTTTATTAATACTACTTACAAACATACATTCAAACATAATACATTTCTGTGTTTATATCCTCACCCGTGTCCATCCTCTCGTAGCTGACTGTACTTTGACGGTTTCCAAGTTGAAAGTTTTCATATTAAACGGATTGAGTTGTTTTAAGAAGTACTAATCTCATGAAAACACGGCTCATGTGTTGTGTAACATATGTACAGTACTCATATGCATAAACCAATTTTCAACTTAAATAAACACACCGCGTGAAATCTGTCAAACATTTCGTTTTCTTACCCAGTACGTTCGTTACGTTTTGGTGCTCTTACTTCCTTATTGCACAAACAAGAAAATTGTTAACTGTAAACTATATAAGTCTATAATTTAAACCATGATCACAATACAGTAGACAATTTAGTTTTACAATTGATAGTCCTATTTACACATAAAACTAATCCACTTTCGCGTCTTCATTCCATGAAGTTAGAGTAACTATTCAAAACAAATATTAAGTATTTAGGATTAAGCGATACAAGTTGGTTTCTAAGATTATTAAATCTTGAAGAATATGAGGTAAAACCAGTAATTAAACAGTAAAAGGGTAGGTAGGGCATATTAACACCATTTACTTATATTAAGAATAACACCAGAAGGTAGAACATATGAACAGAATTTATTCATTCTTAATATACTACTGAAATAGTTTACAGAAATATTCTACATACAGATTGAATAATATCAGCTTAAACGTTTGGTTTGAATTTTGCGTAAGGCAACACGAGGGCTATCTGAGCTAGCCGTTTTTAATTTAGTAGTGTAAGACTAGAGGGAAGGCAGCTAGTCATCACCACCCACAGCCAACTCTTGGGCTACTCTTTTACCAACGAATAGTGGGATTGACCGTAACATTATAACACCCCCACGGCTGAAAGGGCGAGCATGTTTGTTGAGACCTGGATTCGAATCCGCGATCCTCAGATTACGAGTCAAACTCCTTAATACTCTTGGCCATGCCTGATCATTTTGCTGAGCCCACCGAGGGGAATCGAACATCTGATTTTAGCGCGGTAAATTCTTAGACATACCGCTGTACTATTAGGGGGCAAACAGACATGCATGTTTGGTGGGAAGAAAATTTGAGCCTGTATAACTCAAGTTGCAAGTCAAGCGTGGTAAGCACCTGACCATACCGCGCTGTATAAAGTATGATGAGGATTCGAACCCGTGCCCTCGGATTAGGAGTCGAATGCCTTAGCTATTTGGCCATGCTGAGCCGTCATAATGCTCTATAAGAATCATTTGGGTCAGTCCTTCGTACTGGTAATTGCATTTATTTATTTTTTTACACTTTACGAGGTAAATTGTACTTTTTCAAAGGGCGCTCACCTCTCAACTCTTAAGTTGTGAGTTCGAATATCCATCATCAAGCACGCTAGTTCTATATGGTTGTTGAATGAGTCACCCATCCAGATTTTAAACTTTTGGCTTTCAAAAAAAAACAACCTAAAGAAAACAGTCTACTTAAAACTTGTCGGAATTGAGGCGAAATTAAGAAATTAAAGGAAAAATTAATATGAATACGAAACTAAAATTGTTTTTGTTTGTTTGTTTCTTGAATTTCGCGCAAAGCTTATCGAGGTCTGTCTGCGCTAGCCGTCCCTAATTTAGCAGTTTAAGACTAGAGGGAAGGCGACTAGTCATCACCACCCACCGCCAACTCTTGGGCTTTTCTTTTACCAACAAATAGTAGGATTGACCGTCACTTATAACGCCCCAACGGCTGAAAGGGCAAGCATGTTTGGTGTGATTGGAATTCGAATCCGCAACCCTCAGATTGCGAGTCGAATGCTTTAACTCATCTGGCCCTGCCGGGTCTCAAAACCAACATTTTACTATATTTTGGTTTTAAAAAAAAATGTATAGAGATCTCTTCCTGTACTATGAAATTAACAGCAATTGTTTTCAATACATTTTAAAGAAATTCAAAAATCAAACACCATAAACCGGTATGCTACTTAAAATGGTGAATCTGCGTGTAGGAAATACATCTCATTCATTTAATTTAGCATCATAAAATTTAATTCCTTCCAGTAACGAGTTTACGACTATCCAAACTATGAACACTTTGCATGTGAAAATCTTAAGTTTAAGCTGTTTTATACGTCAGTGAGCCAGATTACCTAATATATGGTATATAGCAGCAACTCCCAATATTTGTATTCGAATGGAGCTCGATTCCCCGTCGCACTAGACATGCTTGCTTCAGCATTGAAATCGATTCCAAAACCAAAGCTAAAAAAAAAAAAGTTTTTTATAATAGCTGCGACCACATCAACATAGGATACACACCCGAATGCTCGCCGAATGTGCACGAAAACTTATGTTGTATCTTGATTAAAGATCAATATAAATCTTCAGTTTGACACTTTAACACAGCTGATCATTTTCTTGAACACTTTAAAGTACTTGTCTTTTGTCATGCCCCCTCTTACACAAAAGAACACAATTGAAAAAGAATTAATTCTAAATTGGATTGTTTAAATAGTTTGGGTATTAACGAAAGGTTTGGATTTTTACAATTTTTAATACCCTTCTTTTAAAATCTGAAACGTTTAAGTGACTTCTTTCTTTGCTATGCAAAGTTGTTCTTTATTTCTTACAATTTTCAATGCTGTTTTCAACCTCGAGCTTTACCTTATTTAAAGTAGTTACTAATAGATGCAAATAAACGTTACCAGAAAAATGTTTAGATCGTTAAAACAGAGTAATGCATTATCAGCAGTAAAATTAAAGGAAGTTTATCAAAAACCTGATGCAATAATCACTTGTAGTACGTAGCTTCAACCAAAACAATTTTTCTCATCAAATAAAAACAGTGGAAACTATTTATTGTAGAACAAAAGAGCCAAGGTAAAATGTTTAAATTACACTTAGGAAAAAGATAACACCATAGTAAAGAGTTAACCAAGCAACAATAACGTGTCTATTAAACGTATTTTAGATAATGTTTGAGTATGTTAAGAGTTTTTATTCATACTACAAAGAGACCATTGTTTAATTACACAAAAACTAATATCATGATAAAAACCTTGCTTTAAAAAAAGTAAATAAGATTTATTTCGTGTTAAATTATCAAGCATTTCGTTATGATGCTGAAAAAAAGAGACAATAAGCACATTTTGAGTCACTTTGTAGTATTAAAAAATTACACTTTATTATTATCTTTACTTTATAATAAAATAATTTTCTTCTTTGAAACTCATTTTTGATGAAAAATTTGTGAAAAGTTATGAAAAATAGCAAAAAAGTATCAAAACGTTGATAGGTTTGTTTGAAAGATCGTACATGAGACGTTCTCATGAAAACATGTGTTGGTCCTTATGAAACTTCCCAGTGATAAAGCAGTACATTTGTAGACCCACAGCATTAGCACAGATATTCCATTGTATAACTTTGTGCTTAACTTCAAATAAATTCTTGTAAATATTCCAAAAGCCTCAAATTTCCGACTATAGGTTCGTATTCGAAGATATTTTAAATTAAGTTATTGTTATGAAAGACTCCTTGTATATTAATACTAGTTCTCTTAATGTTTTTTCAATAAACTGATTGCGTTAATATAATAAATATTTAAAATTGTCGATACTTGGTACTCTATTATTACAGAATAAAAAAAAACGATAAAATTTTTCGTTTAACAAATATTTCATTTATTAAGACCAAAATATGTGTTTTTTTCACACAGAGGGCGTCTGTATATATCAGTTTCTAGTTTTGAACTGATAAACTTGGAGATAGAATACAGTTAATCAACAGCACCCACCACCAACTCCTTTCTAACCTGGCTTTGGAATTTAACTGTCACTTTTACACTGCACCAATGGTCTCCAAGTGCGGATCGTGTTTCACTGGCCATTTTAACAATTACTTTACACTCTGTACGCATATATATACATGTTCTGAGGGACCAATAAACTTTTTGGCAAATTATCAAGTAATTCCATAAAACATTTGTGGGTAGAACTAGAATTGAAGTAACCCCAGTTGCATACAAACAATTAAGAGCTACTATGTAGAGTTCAGAAAATAAAAATTACATTATGATTTTTAAACATGTATTTAACGTGAAGACTCCTAGTTACCAAATCCTCCGATACAGCACTGCTCATGCTATATCAACAAAAAACACATACAAATAGCCCAATGAATAAAATATAGTGCAATAATTAAGCTGTTCAAATAAGTAAAACTTTGACTGAAATAAAGACTTTTTATATGAACGGTTGGTGAGCCATGAATTCTCATATTCATACTGCGAATACGTAAACTATTATGTTAGGCATTAGGGCCTTATAAATGTTCAACCTATTCCACTATTCGTTGGTTATTGTTATAAAACTCGGGAAATAATTCTTCTGCCACTTAAGTAAAGTAACACTGATATTGAACTTTTAAACTATTTTTTTGATAAACGAATAATTTACTAAAGATGCAATTCTATTCACGTTTTCTATTTATAAAGGAATTAAAGCAAAGAGTAATAGTCATGATTTTCATGTTTGTCATAGATTCAGATAGGAAAACACAACTTTTATGATTTTCTGTGTGAAGTACAATACCTTTACTAAATTACCTTCATGTGTAAATCTTGTCAAAATGAGGTTATATATGACCCACACCCCACATTATCTATAATCCATATAACAAAGGAATGTTCACTGGGTCATTTTAAGAAATATCAACTACACGAGAATATAAAATCTGAGTTATACTTGTCACACATAGGAAGGGCCTTGGTAGCAGATCCGAATGAAATGCTATTTAATTTTCTACTTACAGATTTAAGAACAAACATGATATATATATATGAGTTCTGTTTCATTATTTCTCATTAGTGCTCTGGATGGATAATCATTTATTGTTCTAATTTACATGTTTAGTATTAGGCCTAACATGAAGCGGTAAAATTCTGTTTGCGAGCAAAGTTTTAATCCGTTATCAAAATTTTATGTATCATTTTCCAAAAATAGTGCGTGGATTTATGGTTGATTTCAACCTCTGCACACTATATTAGTGCAATATATTCCTAACATCATGTTTTTGAAAGATTTCCTGAACATTTTTGATGTTACTCACATACCAAATATTTTTATCACTGATAATCTTAAGAGCTAAAGTGCAAAAAATAAAGATGTGTTTCAACTTATTTTTTACTCCAGAAAGTCAGAATTTGGGTGTATGAATGTCTTATATTGTACAATTTATATTTCATTAATGAAGAGAAACGCATGATATTATTTTAAATTCTCTTGAACACGATGATTTAATGAGAAGTTAAAGCTATATCACGTACTAATGAAATAAATCTGACAAATTTCAGATTCCTTAGTGAGACAAATGTTTCTGCCTCGTTTCAACTATTTTCAAAAGATATATCAAAAAACAACATCTCAAGATTTTGGTTACTTACTTATTAGCTTAAAATCACGATTTCGAAACAAATAAAATGGAGGGCAGGACTGTTTAGAGATGATATGGTGTATGAATCCAAGCAAAATCAAAACAGATAATTCATTGAGTATTTACTCATTCACACTGTTGACGATTTGTATTCATTAAATAATAACTCGAAAACAGTGGCTTAAACAAAACACACCTGCACTTCCAGTGGGTAAATATTGAAATGAAATTTCTTCAATTCAAAAGATAAAATTATTTTTGTTCTATTACGTCCAGTGTCACGCTTACCAATGAGTATAATCTGTGAAGTAAAATCTTTGACTACCTATATTTGTGGAGAGTGGCCAAAATATGGAGAGAAAATTTCGCAAAATTTTCGTTATCCATGTTGCAATTTTGAATTGAGTGGATGCTCCCTTCTTTATAAACTCTATCCAATCCGTATTACCAGTAAACATTATTTTTGTAGGGAGAGAAAAGTTGATGATACATTTCACGGAGCCCCCCAGTGGCTCAGCGGTATGTCTGCGGACTTACACGCTAAAATCCGGGTTTCGATACCCGTGGTGGGCAGAGCACAGATAGCCCATTGTGTAGCTTTGTGCTTAATTCAAAACAACAACAACAACAACAACATTTCACGGAATGTACAGGATCTTAAAAATATACAACTTTTTATATGACCTATAATTACTTGCATAGGCAATCTCAATTCATTTAATCTTCATAATTCTTAGGGTTAAAGAACTTCAAGAAATGGTCTGCGCGTTATCTAAAGCAACACGTAAACAGATTAAAGGAATAATTGCCAGATTTAAAAATGATTCATTTACATGTGTTTGCGAAGGTGCTTTAAATGTTTGGAAGGGCAACATTCCAATGACGAAAATAGAGAAACAGAAACTTAGACGACACAGATCATTAGTGAAAGAGTTTGGAGCCAAAAAAGCATAAATTAAGCAGAAAAATATATTAATAGGGTTTTTCTGCTAATACTTGTAGCTCATATAGATTCTTTACTTGTTGGTTTGGCAGGACATGTTCTTGTAAAAACTGCTGGAAATTATAACTGTGGAACACACAAAACGAACGATTCTTTTTTCGGAAGCACTTGTACACCGTTTACGAAGTCAAGGCTTATGAACGATCGTTGCATAAAGTATTAAACTCAATAAATCACGAAATACATTCTCTAATGCACAATAACTCGTTACCATAAATGATAAGGCAAATACATTAAATTAGGTGCAACAGCATTTTTAGACCTTTCATTCACAGGTAAACAGATTTATTGGCTCTTGAGAATTTAGATGTTATAAATAGCTTTCTTCAGAAATATATAAGAAAAGCGAAATCTTACTAAACAAGATCAGCTCCGGTGATGTTCTATCATGTAATGAGCGAGGAGAAGTAGTGATTTGTGGAAGATACGTTCCGGATAGTAATAGAATCAAGGATGTACTAGGTTAGCAGAAAAAACTGTAACCCTAATAAATGAAAAACAAATTGCGGAATATTTATCAGATACGAGTATTCCGCAAGAGTTCGTATGCAACACCGACAGATGGCAGTGTATGAAGAATGAGGATCAAACAACAGCTAAATCGGTAAGACTCAAGCGTTTGTATCTAAAATCGACCCATTTTTAACAAAACATATTGTGTTCTGAATTCATTTCATTCTTGGACATCATCATTGTTTGTTGTAAATACTTTAAACTTAGTAATATTTTGAGTGGAGTAAGAATTAATCTTACTTCTTGTAATGGACTAATCGTATACTAACTTTAGAGAAAGAACGGACGGTGGACCAGATAAAAGTATGTGATGTATTATACTCAGATGAATCATATACTACTGTTAGAGACGGAATTGACAATAAACCAAATAAAGGTATATGGTGTAATATACTCAGACGAATTATAAGGTAAATAATGTCTGTTGTGAATCAAGTTCTACGACATACTTATTATTATTCTGTTCATCCTGCCAATTAGAGGAAAGTACAGCATTTATTTAGATCCGTGAGAACATCAGGTAAATCCATCACTTGAAAACAAGTTAAGTTAAACTGGTTAAGTCAGCAGAATACACGCACACTACACAAGTCAGTAAAATACAAATTTTCAAGAGGTTGAAAGATCACTTCATGGAAAGATGAACAATCGCATTTTCATTTCATGTACCTCTCTAATCTAAGTAGTTATAACAACCAGTTGAGTATTTACTCACACGTACAACCAGTTGAGTATTTACTCACGCGTTTCGACACATCTTCTAAATATGCGAAGGTTCTTTCGATCAAGGATAAGAAAAGTTGAACATTTCTCGAAATTTTCAAATATTTTAATAAAGGTAAAAAAACAGTAACTTTTAAATGTATGCTGAAAGATATTTTTCTAATTTCTCGTTTTACTGTTATATCTTACTCCTTATTTTGTTATGTGTAATAAAATAAAAGCGTTTACATCAAAACGACTTAATCACACTCTTAAAACTGGAATGTATCACTATTTTACAAATCACGGAACTTAAAAATACAGCAGTGTATTGAAAACTCTCGTCAAAGTCTATAAACAATCGTCTCATCAAAACAAACTTTCAGTTCAAAGTGGGCAATCAAATAGTTATTAGTAAAGTCAACATAAGAAGGGGTTAAAAGACAGAAGAAATTTTGATGATTCATAAGAGATTGGGGAACAGTTCCCCAGTGTACATACCTGCAATGCTAATGTGAAGAAACATTAAATAGAAATGTTTGCAAATCTGAACTACAACGAGTTATCACACAGTTTGCAGTTAAGCATAAAGCTACATATAAATTACGAAAGGGATGAAACAAACAATATTTTCTAAAATGGAAATATTATGTAGACCGATTTAATAGTTGGATTTCTCAAACAAATCTGAATAGTCTGCCATCATGATATGTTTAAATATAACTTTGGCACTCATTGTTCATCATGGACCAAAGGAACGTGATGTTACTCAGCAACAGTTCTAGAAAATACTTTGCCACCAATATTTTGACGAATTATTCCAATTATCTTTCGAACTTACAGATTCGTAAGAAGTGTTCCTGGCTAAAGTACTACATTTTCAAAGCTGACATAATATACGTTATTGAATGGAACACATTTCCTGTTTGGTAGGCCTCAATCTTCTGCTGAAATAAATTATATTATACCGACCATTACAATTAACTTAAAATTTGATTAGAATCTCAAATGAAGTAGAAGAACCATTTTCAGAAACCAACAAAGAACTTATATTCATGACTTGGTCACCTGAAAAGTAGACATAAACGCGAATGATGGACCCTTCATAACACTTGGTGTTGTACTGTCAGTGCTACCTGGATTTTGTAGAAATCGTACAGCTTGAAACATTGTTGACATGCAAAGTGGGTTTTATTTGCTCTACATATACAGAAACATTGTATAATCCAGCATAGTTTATCATGTAACCGTGCTATTAATACAAATAATTCAAGTTGAAGATCAAGACTTGATCACTGAAACCACTACAAATCAAATTACAGACTCATTACTAAACAAAGTCTTCAGACTATTAAGATCAGTATCAAAGATGGCATGAGTCGACCAATCCTATTTAAACAAGGAAGGTTCATACTAACACTTGGTTTTCATCGCCAGAAGTATATGCGACACCACGAGAGTGTCTTATTATTGCAATACATACGATGCATATTAGAAATATAATTTGGGGCGTGCATTACTTTGTGATTCTGGAAGTCGATGGCAACAAAATGATGGGTTGAGAAGACGCATTGACTAATCTGTTTCGTTCAGCGAACCCATTTTCCAAACAAGGAAACTTGGCCATGTGAAAAGAAGTTGTGTTCATCCTGTCACAAATTTACCGTCAAATGTCATGCAAGGCAAATCGTTTGTTGAGACTAGTAAACGAACAAAGCAAGAATATTAGAACTTATATCGAGATGCCAAGTATTTTGTAAGACAGGCTATTTGACCTGATAAAAATACGAGATACTGAAAAGTCACGTGATAAGAATCGCTGAAACCAAGAAGTGAGGAGCATCGACCCCACACTATTTTGACAACTAATTATGACTCTTCTTCCGCATGAAAAGTTATATCAGTGAACAAAATCTGTGCTAGGCCTTTTCTGTCTCATTCTCTTACAGACTGTGATTGAGGGGTGTCAGTGGACCAAATATAATACTTTAGTTTCAATGACTGACAGATGACCCATTGAATTTTCTGTATCAATTTCAGGAAATTAATACTTAAATTTGGTACATTTATAACTTCTTCTAAAATTATCAAACCATATTGAACCAAGATGTATCAGTCTTTTACTTCAGTTTTTAATTTCTTGTGGGGACTGAATCTAAACAAAGAACCCATTTGTTTCTTACAATCTTTATACTTATAAAGCCTATAAATAAATCGTTTTCAGTTGAAATGGATAAACTAAAAGACATCATTTAAACATGGTGGGTAGCTTTGATAATTTCTACTTTAAATATGGCGAGAACGACAGAATAACAATTGATACGTAGAGGTGCATGGTATTCGGCATAGTCAACTGTCTGCATTCAAATATTGTATTGTTGAACAACTTTTGCTTAATAGAATAAACTAAAACTTACGTTTTGTCGAAATAAAATTCCATTTTGTGTTATGCTCAATGATGAATCCGGATTCACGGTTGTTTTACTGTAAGTTTATGTCCATATTAGAAAAATCAAAATCAGTTCTTCTGACAGCTAAATATTCTTTGAAATATATAGTGTGCAAGAAATTGTCAAAAAAACTTACAAACCTCAATCAACAATACATTTTTGGGTCAACTATATGTTTAAAATGTATTGATAACGATTACTTTAATGTATCCTAGAAGGAATATCAATAGAAGTTCAAACATTACAATATCAATTTCGTAGCAATCAACGTGGATGAAAATAAATTCCTGATCAGCCTTTGGAACATAATTTGTATAGTGACCTGTAACGAACGAGTAGTGAAATGGTAAAACAACTTTAAAATCAAGAACTTGGTATTAGTCATAAAGAACACGTGGTTGATATACGTTCTCTACCTTTAACTTGACATTCGACATGTAGATCACTTTACCTTGGTAGGACAAGGAAATTTAAAAGTTGAGATACATTTTGGCAGAACGTTACCCAACACTAAAAACGTTCTTGCCAACACAGATTTTCAATACGTCTTCGAAATGTATAAGTCCTGAAACATCTTTTCTGATATTTAAAAAGAAACTTCAAGCATTATGTTCTATACCCTTCCGAGGTCTGTGTGTACCAGACAAGGTCTTTCACATGTTTGCTAATGGTTAACTTTTTGACCACTGGTAGAAAAATCTACATCATTAATTTGGATTAAAATCTTCAAAGAGATTGAAAGAAGATAGGAGAGTATTTTTATCCATGTCGGTTACCTAGTGTAACCTGAACAAAGAAAAAAAAAACATTCATTGTGAGAAACTGTCAAACGTGCACTTACAACAAAAAAGTGCTACATGGACCTGACTCAGCTGTGTGTGTGTTATTGTGTTTACTATCGTTGCCGATAAATGTTAACTAAATTTAATTACAATAAACTTAGTAATGATATGTTTATTTATAATTTTGTTTCAAAATGTTATTACGCGAAAAGACATAAATTAAATGTGACTTCACGTGACAAGATAAAAGTTTGGTATTCTTTGTGATTAAGTAGAAAGCTACTCAAAGAACTATCTCTGTACCCTGTCCACCACGCGTGTCGAAACTCAGTTTTTAATGTTGTAAATCCGTAGAAACACCGCTGTACCACTGGGGAGGAGGTGTACAAAATTTTGAGAAAGAAAAGAAATAGTAAAATTGAGATTTTTTATTGATAACAACTATTTATAGATTTTGTTTATAAATGATCTTACAATCTCCAAATTGAGAAACTTTTGCAAAACATTTAATCAATTTTGGATAAAGTCATCTTTCTCTAAATATTCTAGAAAGTTTCTTCTATAGATCCTAATAAATTTAACTATATTTTTTGATGATGACATACAAATTAAAAAATGAAATCATCATGGTCTTTATTCAAAACTAGATCTTCATCATGGTCTAATACGTTACAAGAACGACGAGCCAAATTACAATCTTCAATTTCACATGTTTCACACTGTTTTTTCATAAGCATTTGTGAACATATGGTACATATGTTCAGCATACACATGAATAAGAGGTGTCTCAAACAATCATTTAATTTCTTACCTGCATAAACATCAACATCAATATTTCAATAAGCATCGATGCGATAAATTTGACAAATAACATTTATATTCTCAGTATGGTAAAACAACGAGAACCTCTCGATATCACATGACTACGGTGACAGTCGATATGTAAGTTAACTAGATGAAAAATGTTATTAGCATGAACATGAATTACACGATTCTGTCCGCCTTGGAGAAACTCATGTTCAGTTTATACTGAACGGCTATATAAACAGTTGAAGTACACTGTTTAAGTTCCTTCAATTCAGTTAAAGAAAATTGCTATCTTCTTACACTGTACAGCTATATAAACAGTTGAAGTACACTGTTTAAGTTCCTTCAATTCAGTTAAAGAAAAATGGTATCTTCCTTGGAGGGTGTAGTTTTCCAGAATTTTTTAATTGACGAATATTAATAACTAACTTATTTTTGTGAGTTAATTTCTAGAGTAATGTATGGATCATTTTCAACAGGATAGGGCATGAGATGAGTGTAGTGCTTTTGGGTGTTAAATAATGGTTAACAAATCTGGGTTGTTGTTGTTTATTCTTCACTTGACTTCGTGTTTTGGTTTTTTTAACATTATTTTTATTATTTTCGGCAATACTTCATTTTTTTCCACTAGAAGTAGATTAAGGAATTAGCAATTAGTGAAAGACAACGTCATTATTTATAAGGATAATAATAATAATGTAGATATTCAATTTGATTAATTTTGGAGAGGCAAACTGCGTATCCAGTTTTGCCTTTGGTGAGAGCCTAACAGGTTTACAAGTAACAGAGAAGTATCTGTCCATAATGGGCTTTCATTTAGAAGCTTTTGTTATGCACTTCAAATGTTTTACGTTAGAAGTTTTGCAAACTATTTTAAGGAAACAGCACTCTTCTGTCATTTTTCTCTTGAAAACGCAGAAAACATGAATAAATTTGTTAGTTATGAGCAAAATATCTGTCAGGATATCCGGAATAGTTCATTTTCGGATAAAATTCTTGTATGAAGAGAGAAGTGAACTGAAAGAGAACAACAGTAGAAATTAAGCCGAAAATCTTGGAATAAATAGCAAAGCAACTATGTCACTTCCTGTTCAGGACACCCCATTTCACAATGCAGATGAGATTAAAATCTCTTTCTCTGATTTTAATAAATAAATTAATGATTAATTAATGCATTAAATTCAATAAAAATATTTAATTTTTCCTGTGTTGTAAACTATATCCTGGGTCAAGAAGTAAGAAATAGCCTAAAGTATTTTAATCATGAAATACATCTCTAATTCCAGATTAACTACTTATTTTAAGCTGAAATTAAATGGTATAAATTAGAAAAGTGAACGAAACCTATATAAAAGCAATATCTTTATTCTGTGCATTATGACCGGATATTTTATTGTTGTATGTTTGGGTTTTTACTGGAAACATCGATTATGTTATGTGTTATGTTTTCTTATGCAGTGGATTATCTGATAAGCCCACCGAGGGTAATCGAACCCCTAATTTTAGCGTTGTAAATCAAGACATACCGCTGTTTCAGTGAGGGCACTTTACGGGAAACAATCTAAAATGCTGAAAAGTTTACTTACCATCTTTGACTTTTAGAATATTTTTGTATTGTGAGTTTTGTCCATATTGAACTATTTACAATAGCTACTGCAATAAAGATATAAAGGTAATTCTGTAAAATACTTTTATTTATCAGTATATGAGATAGTTTCAAATGAATTTGATTTGCTTAGCATGCTAAGTTCAGTCAGGAACAGGCAACTTGCTTAGAAAGAAGATGATACCACAGACAGAAGTCTTCCTTGGTATTGGAAGCTTGCCGTGTCGGTATGGTTCAATGTATATATTACATACGTCAAGGACACCTGTAATCTAATTCTGATGCTTAGCTCTAACTAATACATAAAGCAACAGAAGGATAACGATACACAGATTTATAAATAACCAAAGGTGTGAAATACATTTGCAGACAGGTTCACCATTTTTAGTTTCATTTGTTCGAGTAGCATTAGGTTTATGATTAGGTTGAGTTATTGGTAATGGAACAGCGTATTTATACTTGCAAAAAGTACCACACGGAGTATGTTGCTCTCTTTAGTAAACAGAATATTGTTAAATAACAGGAAGGTCATCAATCCTTTTTTAATCTGAAAATTTAGCAGTCACTGTCAAAACAAGACCCAATATGATGTTATCATCTGTTAAACCTGATATATGGTGGCATTTTACAAAATATAATTTAACATTCACGTTTAGACAAGAAACAAAATATCTAGCCATGTCTCATAGGTGATCTCAGTGCCCACTCCTAATGATGCATTTTGCACATTTCTGCTCTCTCGTGCTATTCCATAGTGCTTTCAACTCAAGTGACACATTATTAGCTCTCTGTTGCCATTTTGTGGAACTATGAATTCCCATGACATACTGGTCTTAAAACATACTTTCTCTGCATTGGGCATTATTTTCCGATGTCAACTCACCAATAATACTTCATGTTCTTCATGATACTTGAGATGTATTTCGAGCCTGCTAACTGCTAATATAATAACAACAATAAATAAGTAATGTTGTATTATTAATTCTCAGAATAAATATATGATTTAGAAATTGCTTAAGTAAATCTGATAATAATTACAACTTGCTTTCTTAATTATTTTCACAATAGTGTTTTTTCAGAGAAACTGATGAAATACAAAGCGATTAGACCACTACTACTTTTTGTAACTCAGCCGGCCTATTTAATTCTCGTAATGATAAAAGAGCCGATTTGGCACTTGATATGACAAACTAGGTTTGGCGTACTATAATATATTCTCTTTTACTTTCACTCAATGTTCTCAGAATTACTAAGAAATATCAAAAAAAGTTTGAATCCGGTAATTTAAATGATGTTTCGAGTGAGTCTGGTGTGTAAGTAGAACCAGTTATCAACTGAGGAAGAGAAATTTGAAGAATTGTGAAAACGCTTACCCTCTAAGTTTCTTCAATTGGCAGATGTCTATAAACAGAACCTTTATAGAAAATGCTGAATATTTTTAACGTGCATCAATGCAAATGAAAGAAAATGAGATGACGGAAAAGAACTTCAGAATTGACTCACCGAGATAGATATATCAATGAAGGAATCAAATAGTTTTGAGAACATATCGAGAGAAAGTTAGCATAGCAAATGCAAATTCTTTTTTTTCGCTTAATGTTTTCAGAAGATGGGTATATTACTAACATTTATCCTTGCTGATAATCAAAGGGAACTAAATTTGTTCTCTTTTCTAAAAAAAATTGTCTTGATTTGTTATTTACAGAGGTTTAATATATTATAGTAAAACGATTCTGGTCATGCTCTATCTGATAACTGTGTGTCTCGACAATAGGATTACAGCGTAAATTTTATCAAAAATGGCCCAGTCATAAGGTTTCATTTTCAAACTATGCTGTTCTTCTGTATTGTTTTTGTTTTTTGTAATCCATTTAGTGTAATTCCAATGAAACTCACAGATATGCAAAAACATTGTTGTCGAGAGTCACAGTGATTGAAAACATCAAGGTTTAATGCAGTTTTTTTTCACAGAGAAATGTGTTACTGCTGAGAACGGAAGAAGGTAGGCAGGTCTTATCGAATCACTGAAATGTGAGTTAACTCCAACATCCACGATCATGTTGAATTCTGACAGATTCTTGGAAGCAACAATAGAAAGTACAAAATACCCAAAGAGCGTTTCTTCCCAATATTCCCTATGGTGGACAGTATAACTTTGGTACAAAGTAGGAGAAAGAAAAACGGTAATATATTTTACCTGGGTGTCGGTTGGATTGAATACATGACCTTGGTCGTGTTGTTTGTTATAGCTATAGAGTTTCCACCCGAATTTATAGAAGCCAGTGACATCACAAACCAGTTAAAAGAGTTCTCAGTGATGGTACATCCAATTGCCTCGACTTTAAAGAGTGCTTTTATAATTCTAAATGAGAAAAAAAATTACCTGACAAATTATTTCTCAAATGATTACCTGCTAAAAGTAGGTATATTAGTCCTGACAAAGTAAGTATACCAGTCCTGACAATGTTAAAGTAGAATCTTAATTGGAATTACATGATAATGTCAAGTAGAATCTGATGTGCTTATATTTTTATTAACGACATACGATAGAGACTTAAGCTGATCAAGGTATACAATAACAAGAGAGAGATGTTTTTATTATATATGTCATGCACCATTACTTGCCTAAAGATATCTGTAAATATTGTCACACGTTATAACAAATCATGGGAGAGAGATCTTGAGAAGTTTTTGATTAATTATTTTCAGGATTGGAGAGAACATTTTTACGGGAGAATTCACAAGCTCAACATTCTCACCTTATTTAATGAGTTACGGGCAGATCCAAGGATTTCCTACCAACGTAAGTCTTCACCACTCAACATCCGATTTTTAATATAAATTGTTTAGGATGAGTTGTAGAGAATCAAAAGGGATATCGTTGTTGTTTTCAATAAAATATCAAAATTATATTCTTTTCTTTAATAAAGTAATTATTAAATTAGAATTAAGATATTCGAGTCTAAAATGTTTATGTTTTGGCTTATACATTCAATTTTACATTCTTTTAATACGGATGAGAGCGATTATATATGAGATTACAGTTTATAAAATCGGAACAATCAGAATATCTTAAAAATAACTGAATCACTTTGATTAACAATTTAGAAAAAAGATCAGTAGACATTCTCAAAAATCTTCCGGTAACATTATTTGGAAATCAACTGTAACTCTATTTATTCTGCTATGATATTTTGGCATGATTTAGTGAAGTGCGTGAGTAGCTACAATATAAAAGATGAAACTGAGTTTGTAAAACTGTATTTTACTTAAAACATTTATCATTCATTTTATTACTATTAATGTCTTTTATAAATGTTTTTACCCAAATAGTTTTATAATGCGACTGTTAACAATATATATTTGTCTATGTAAAACTCTGATTCAATTAATATTTTAGACACATATCACAATTTAATTAATATAAGTAACGTGATAAGTTTCATCGCAAAATAAAATGTATAGATCTGTGTAAATTGTAAGTATATTCCAAAATAAAGAATACAGTTTTAATAATACTTGCATAAATACTCCATAAGAGTTTACAGTTTTGGTTCTAATCTATCAAATATGAAGAAGTTCAGAGCTCACAGACTGTAAACATTAAACACACCTTTATTCAATAATCAAGAGCTTCAAATTAATATAATTCAAAACACAATTAAACTGAAGATATATCGGAAGAATCAGTAGCTTTATAACATAGATTAAACTGAAGACATATTGGAAGGTTTGTTTTGTTTGTTCGTTTGTTTTTGAATTTAACACAAAGCTATTTGAGGGCTATCTGTGCTACCCGTCCCTAATTTAGCAGTGTAAGACTAGAGGGAAGGCAGTTAGTCATCACTACCTACCGCCAACTCTTGGGCTACTCTTTTTACCAACGAATAGTGGGATTGACCGTACATTATAACGCCTCCACGGCTGAAAGAGCGAGCATGTTTGGATGCGAACCCGCGACCCTCAGATTACGAGTCCTTAACACGCTTGGCCATGCCGGGCCCATATCGGAAGAATCAGTAGCATTTTAACATAGATTAAACTGAAAATATATTGGAAGGATCAGTAGCCTTATAACATATATTAAACTGAAAATATATTGGAAGGTTCAGTAGCCTTATAACATATATTAAACTGACATTTGAAGGTTGAAAAGAAGATTACGGTTGAACAGAAGGTTACTAAGAATTTTTAAGCTGCAACACAAAAGGATTTCTCGTTCTCTATACTTTCATCTCGATTGCTTCTTTGCGTTTGTAATTTTTGAGATATATGTCGTGATTCAAATAGAACCCTTTTACTTCTAAAATCTACTTTTTGACTGTATGTTCTATTACTTTTTGTTATAAAGTTGTAGGAAATTAAGAAAATTTCTTTTGTTTTTTATCAGAATAAAGTTAAATACCCTTTGGTCTGACTTGTGACCTATTTTTACACTATTGGTTCTGAGCTTCTATTAGACTTTTTAATTATATTTAGTTTAAACTTGTATCGCAATTTTTGAAGTAATTCACTCAAGCAACAGTAAACGTACTGCATACTATTAATAGTCAAAACTAACTACTACATCTCATATCGACAGCATAATAAATATGAAATTCTGGAAGTAGAATTTTTAGAGCTGCTAAATTAATTGTTACAAGTCATGTCTGATTACCGTCACCCTGCTGAGTTTCAATACATTCTTTTAGTTGTAAGTCTTGAAACTTTTACTGTGCCTGTCTCCTCCTAAATAAGCTGATCGGTTTGTCATTTGTGATCACAGTATTTGACTCAAAATGTCTTTTGTACCAAAACCGTTTGGAGGGTATCAAGTATTGTGAAATATATTTAACTCACTTAGATTTAACTTTTTAGTCATTGAGATACCCCTCAAGACCATCAAATTTGTTCAGAGTTCCACGTATTTAACTTACATTAAATATAGGAACATCACTGCCATTACATTTTATAAGCTTTATGCATTCAAATACAAAGTACCACAACCATGTCCAGGTGGTTAGGGAGATTGATTCGCAGTCTCTTGGTACGAACCCGAATCCCCATACATACTCGCTCTTTCAGTTGAGAGGGCATTATAATGTCACGGTCAATCCCACTATTCATTGGTAAAAAAGTAGTTTAAGATCGTTTTTTTTTCTGCTAAACTAGGGCGACTAACACAGATAGTCTTTCTGTAGCTTTGTGCAAAATTTAAAACAAAACATGATAAATTTTATGTTTAGAACGTTAGGCACAAGTTTTCCTTGTTAAATTATTGTAAAACATAGAAATAAAAGAGCCAATTAACTTATATAAAAACAACATGCTCATTATATTGATAATCTATACAATATGTCTTAAACAGATTGAATGACATCAAGGTGAATAACTAACGACAAATATTAACTTAATTAGATAATTTTTTTACCGGAAGACAGTGGTTTGGAGTTTTCAAGAATGAATACTCGGCTCTGCTAAATTATATACTTTGTTTTTCTAATAATGGAGTGCTTTTAATTCAGAATGAAGTTCCATCAAAATTGAATAAAACGATATTACTATTATTTATCCATTTTTCCAGTGGCGCGGCGACATGCCTGCGGACTTATTCTGCTATAAACTGGGTTTCGATATCCATGAAGGGCAGAGTACAGTACATTGTACTGTTTTGTATTTAACTTCAAACAACAAAGAACTTAAAAATATTTACGTAAAGGAGAATATATAACGACATGTCATTCACACCATATCTGTTATCTTCAGTGCCGACGAGGTCTATTGTCTAATAAAACATGTCCAAAGCACACCTCTCCTTCCCGACTACTTTCCATAATCCATCTATTGTATAATTCCAAAGGCCTTCTAGCTACAGTTGCAGTTATCCGATCACACAAAAATCCATAAGCGCTACTTTTGTTGACACGAATTGGCATGTTTTCTTGTAGAAACGCATAGATATACGTTTCATTATTCACCTACTTGAGGTACGTAACGGTTAGACGAGTGATGTGACTGGATATCTTATCTTGGTAAACTTATACCGTGTTGAATTTGTTTTCATAAGGAGATATTTCTTAACCATATTGCGTACTGTTGTCTGAGGCACGATGATTCTTTTATTTTTTTTCACTGACGTTTATGTTACAAGACGTCATAATTTGCTTACCGCATCTTGTTGAAGGACCCTTCCTAGATGATTTGATTACCTAGACCGATACATGTTTCTTTATTTCTCAAATTTCATTAAATACTAAAGACACCTCTTTCTTAGAAATCTTTAATTCCCGACTATAACAAATTTTTCATCTTAGCGTGGTTGAGGCACTTGACTCGTAATTTGAGGATCACGAGTTCGAATCCCCGTCACACCAAACATGTTCAATCTTTCAGCCGTGGGAGAACTATAATATGACGGTCGATCTCACTATCAGTTGTCAATTTAGCAGTGGAAGACTAGAGGTAAGACAGCTAGAGCAGATAGTCCTTAGGACAAATTCAAAAAACAAACGTAGATCTTAGCGTATAAATATTTTGCGTCGGAAAGTGCTGTTGCACACCCTTTCCAAAAGTGATCATTATATGGTTGTATCGCACTAATTACGACGGGTTAAACAACGATACAATGTAATTGTCATACATGTCTTTTTATTGTAACTTTAAATTGGCTGTGGTTGTCAAGCAACTTGTAATTTGATTATTAAAAATGATTTTAATACAAAGTATTCAACCCTGTGCCTTATTGACCAATTAACTCATCACAAATTAGTAATATTTGAAGAATGAATGATGTTTGATGATCTGTTGCAAACAGGAAGGGGGAATTTATTTTTTGTGATAGTGATTATACGACGTTGAGAGCACGTAAAACAAGAAAAACTGCGATGTTATTGGGTAAGCAATTACTATCAACTCACCAATAGAAGTTAGATTTTTATGTGCCCGTGATGTCACTTTGAGGAATATTTTGAGCAAGTGAATAAGATTTTGTCTTTTTATCTTAAAAGACTTTCTGCGTGTGTTGAGGTTCAGTTTTGTAGTTATTAAGAAATACGTAACAGGATTACGAAAGAAAAGCGAAACATTTTACCTTCGTGACTAAACACCCTATTAGAGTTTTATTCAACTGATAGCCACGCCCACCTCTTAACAGAACAAACTGAAGCGTCAACTGTTGAGAAGAAGTTCTTCGCGGAAAAGTAAATCCTAAACGAAACTCACCATACACACAGAACAAAGACATCCTTGCTCTGAGTCCAGAAAAATAAGCGCGCAGGTGGTAAGAACATCCTTCTTTGAAGTGGTCACCAAAAAATACGTCTCTGAAAACAGGATGAGAAGAGTTGCTTCCCACACTAGTACAAGAGATGTTTGTCATCAACGATAGGGATACTGAGCCCCAAATCACCCTGATCAGTCGTCACGTCTAGCTCAAGAGCTAGCTATTCTGATATTCTACATTAGAGCTTTACCATTTTCACCAGAAGTCAAGAAACGATATTTATTTTCAGATGAAAAGATACACTGTTATTCAAGGATTACTTCAAGACCACCCACTGTGATTCTTAGAAAGGAACACCTATCTTTCTTTAACACAGTTGCAAAAAATTATCTAGTCCTGTCGATGATTATGCGTTTCATCGAGGAAAAACATTTTTAGGGCTGATTTCTACAAATAAATACCCACTGATACTCAGAATATTACAACTAAAACCTATGTCCGGTGATTTGGTAATTACGTTTTATTTCACAAATTACGTAACAAAATCTTCTGATAACTTCTCCATTTTAAATCTTTACACTTATTGTTAATAAGAATATGAAGTATAAAACCCTATACCGGCACAGCGGCAAGTTAAAAACCTATATCGCTTAACATCATGTTTCGATTCTCATGGTAATCAAAGTACGGAGTGATAATTATGAAGCTTTGCACTTATTTAAATAGTACTTATAATTATTAATAGTGACATGAAATTGCCGAGTTTGTCATGGCTTACGTTAAACAATGGTTTTATTGTAATATTTACAACAACAAAAAAGCAGTGCGCCATAACGCACGTTTGACCAAACGGGTTATGAAGCTGATTGGTTAAAATATTTATAATTTGGTTTTACAAGTGAGAGAAAAAGAAGATGAAAAACTTGCTTGAATGTTACTTTTTCTTGTGTTCTTCTTCAATAAACTATTATGAATTTCAAATCAGAATTGAAGTAGAATTATAGTTCATATCCATCTTTTATCGGGTGGTTAAGGCACTCGACTAGTAATCCGAGGGTCGCGGGTTCAAATCCCCATCACATTAAACATGCTCGCCCTTTCAGCCGTGAAGACGCTATAATATAATAGTTAATGCCACTATTCGTTGGTAAAAGAGTAGCTCATGAGTTGGCGGTAGGTGGTGATGACTAGCTGCCTTCCTTCTAGTTTTACACTGCTAAATTAGGGACGGCTAGCGCAGATAGCCTTTGTGCAGTTTTGCACGAAAAACAAACAAACCATCTTTTATCTACGATCAAGTCGTTGCTCATGTCGCCTTTCGGTCGATAGCAGAATTCAACTACTGAGCTGGTATATAACAGACAAAAGTATCATTAAGTTCTATTTACACATAATACAACGGATTTCAAACTTCTATTTCCTAAAACGTTTACGCTGGTTAAACGATGAAGCTATTTTTCTAAGTTTAACATAAATGGTGAGAAACTGCTTTGAAAGTAATCACTCTTTTATCACATTTACTGGTTATTTCGCACAATAAGATCATAATTGTATTTTCCAGACAGCTGGTGTGGGTAATAAAAGTTTAATTAAAATAAAGTATAGAACAATATTTCGGCTTTCTTAGGTTATCTTCAGGTTAACAAAGAGAGTTTACATTTTTGTTATCACGAAAATCAAATTTAATCTTCATGAACTTTAATGATTCGGGGGAGAAATGAATGTATAACTAACGTATTTAGAATTCAAACAATTTTAAACGACTGAATGTGCTTTAAGGAGAATAACCCATATATTGTGTTTTGAAATTGGATGTAAAATGAGTCATTTTGTCAGTTGAGATGTTCTTACAGCAGCTATCAACTCTTTACATTTGGACAAGAACAAATGGTTTAAGATTAAAAACGTAATTGTTTTAGCCTCATTTAGTATTGTTAAATGTTCTACCTTGTTATTTCTTCATTTGAAACATTGCTTATTGGTATAATGTAATAATCCTTCACTGGAAGTCGTGTGCAAAACCCTCATAGCGATTTCAGATTATCAAATGGTGTGTTATGTTTTGTTGACTCTATTTCAGATTATTAAACCATTAATTAAATCTGCGCAGCAGAATAAATAATATTTTTAGTGTTAAGGCTTTAATGATTCAAGAATTACACAGTTTGATTCTTTACATTTTTGTTTTGATTTTATTTTCAGAATAACATTGTTGAAATTGGTAATTCCAAAAATATCTTACTTTCTTCTAGTTTTTTCAGTACAAACGTAACTAAAAATATCAAATATACTATTTTCCACATTTTCACCTGCTTACCCTTTAAATAATATCGTCATTAATAACGAGGAATTAATTGAAAAGTCTGGATCTGATTTGGTTTCGAAGTTACTTTCTTGTAGTATTTCTTCGTGTCCTGTTATCAGTTCTTTCGTCATCCGATGAATCAGAGGCAATATTTTGTGTTTACAAAGCAAAAATCAGTATTTCCTTGTGTAGTTTTGCCTTAAGAAAGCGATGACAACCAATTTTTCTTTTAAAAACCCACTTTTTACATTATAATATATACTAGCAAGTGTGTCTTATGAAAATAAATTGACAAATAACAGAAACATTAAACAGACTAACTAAAATACTAAAACAATTTGAGACAACACTCTGTTTATTTGTGAGTAAGAAATCTCAGTGTTTTGTATTTATGTGAATATCAATTCTTGAGAAAAGAAGGTATAGCAGGCTTAATACTTGAATGGAATTTAATTATTTAATTAATTGTTTTCTGTCGTGCTATGACGGCATTTTAACTTGGACTAATTAATTTAATAAATTCACCATTATATAAATGAATGTTTCGTTACTTTGAACGAAACAGAATTTTTAAAAAATAACTGTATACTTAAGATTGGTTGTGGTCACAACATAAAATGACGATTTTCTTGTTAATAGAACCATGGGCCTGGCATAGCCAGGGGGCTAAGGCGCTCGACTCTCAATCAGAGGGCGTGGGTTCGAACACCGTCACTCTAAACATGCTCACCTTTTCAGCTGTAGGAACGTTATAATGTGACAGTCAATCCCACAGTTCGTTGGTCAAAAAGTGGTCCAAGAGTTAGCGGTGGGTGGTAATAACTAGCTGCCTTCCATCTAGTCTTACACTACTAAATTAGGGACGGCTAGCTAAGATAGCCCTCGTGTAGCTCTGCGTAAAATTCAGAAACGAACTAGGGTCACTGTTGCAGAATAAGGTATGCGTCATCTTGTGATAGCATTATTTTTAATCTACAGTCTATCGACACGGAGGAAGTAAAATATTTAAAATATACCCTGGAGATGGTTTATTCTCACTTTCATAAATATCTAACTATAATAACGCTTTTTTTCGGATGCTTAGACGTATTATTGAGAGTAGTTCATAGTCAACATAAACGAATTCAACTATTCTACAAAAGCATTTGCTGTCTAGTGAGCGCAGCTATCCAGTAACACAGAAGAAAAATGTCTGCGGATCTACAAGGCTTGAAACCGGGATTCAATTCCCGTAGTGAGCAGTGCACAGATAACCTTCTGTGTACCTTCACGCTCAACTACAAACAAACTAGAGTTGTTGTTAAACACAAAGCTACACAATAGGCTGTTTGTGCTCTGTCCAGTTCGGGTATGGAAACCCGGCTCTAAGCGTTATAAGTCAGCAGACATACCGCTGTGCCAATGGGGGTGAGGGCGACACTTGCTTTTATTGTTTGATTATTTTGCATAAAGCTACACGAAAGCTATCTGTGTGAGTCGTCCCTAATTTAGCAGTGTAAGACAAGAGGGAAGACAGCTAGTCATCACTAACCACCGGGAGCTCTTAAACTATTCTTTTACCAACGAATAGGTGGATTGAACGTCAGATTATAACGCTCCTACGGCTGAAAGGACGAGCATGTTTGGTGTGACGGGTATTCGAGAACGCAATTCTGGTATTACGAGTCGACCGCTCTTACCATCTCGCTATGCTGGACCGGTAGACGACAAACTAGTGATTATATTTATCAGTAAACACAACACATTGTTATAGTTCTAATAAACATTATTTTCATGAGACAAATAAACAATTTAATAATTAAATCTAGAGACTTAAATAATTATAATACAAATTTTGGAGGCATAAATAAGACAAATTTTCACAAAGCATATTTTCGTGTTCTGTCTAACATTTCGTGTAACATTTCTTAAAAGTTTATGTCAAAATACTTAGAAATATTGCAGTACAACTGAGAAATAACCGACTTGTATGGATACAACCCTTCGATTGAATGTCAAAACTATAATCAAGTTAAAAAGAAAGAGATAAGGGCGGGTTGGGAATTTCATCACACGGTCATGAGAACCAGAAGAAGACACATGAAACCGACAAGATATTGAAGCTGTTTGATGACTGATTTGATGGTAAGAGATGATTTGGAAAATTGTTGTAGACTTGCTATGATATTTATGTCACGAACGGAATATGTTATCAAAGCCAAATAGATTGGTGTCGAATAAAACAGGATGTTAAGGAATGACTGGCTTTACACGCAGATGGTAGAAACTCGTTTTAGTTTTATTTAATTATTTCATTTCATTTGGCATGAACAGTTTATTATATTCTATTTGCTGATTAAGTATAATGTCAAAAATGAAAAGCATCCTATAATTTTTGAAATAAATAAACATAATACTTAGAATGTGTATAAGACTATTTAAAAAAAATATATAAAGACATAAGTGCTGGGGTTTTCTGATAATGTGTTGAAAGTGAATATGGACACTGAAGAATATGTGGCTGTAAAAGTAATTTACAGCTCAGACGTTTCAGAAGTGATAACGTATTGTTCACGCATCGATCCCCAACAAAAACTTCAGATTAACACAAAATACGTGTTAATGCCATGAAGTACAATTTACTCTTAAATATAAGTCAAATTCATTTTCACGACTGAAATATTAATTTTTGCTGTTACTTACCGATTGAAAAGAACGTACGCAATGATTCGGAAATTTTAAAGAGAAAAAAAAAAAGAGAGAAAATTAAAAATGGTCCAAAAATCTGTAAGTATATTGAATTTTGTCAAGTTTCGGTCAACGACGTTTTCCGATCTGATTAAAGGACATTAAAAACTAACGCTACGCATGTTCTTATTTTGTTAACATTGAGTCTATTTAAAACCATTAATTGTACATTTTAAACAAGTAATATTATTCTGTTAACCGTGTCATTTTTTACTCAGTAAAAAATGAAGGAAAAGAAACTTCTGTATATATTTCAGTACTGCTACTTTTAATATATCATAATCTTTTATTTTATAACCTGTATACAAACAAACAAACAAAATATATACTAATAGCCTTGAGAAAAGACGTTGTTAAATATATATGTATTTATATAGTTATTAGAAACACATTGCTTCACGCACAGCCACAATGATAAGGCTTATTCGACAAAATTTGATTGATAGTGTCTTAAACCACTGGTATTTTTACTATTAAAGCTCAAATCACAGCATTATTGTCTCAATGGTAGAAATCATGATGTAATAGTAGCCCAGATCAATATAGCAACGAGGATATAGTCTCTAGGACAGAAATTGTCCACGTTTCAGCATCATTTAGTAGGACTGACCAAATATAATATTTGACTAGTTTCATCCGTGTTTTTACCTATTTTGCTAAGGCTGAATTTCTATTTTTTATTTCTTACGTAACCTTTAATTTTAACATATATTTTAAAATTATTTAAACTAGACCAATAAAAACAGTTATACATCCACAGTCTATTTGTACATACCAGTTTTTACTTCTAATTCTATTTCACGTATAGTATTCTATAACATTTTAATCTTATGTTAATTTTAATTATTTATTAAATTTTAATATAGCGGATGTAGGAGCTCTTTATAACATTTTGATAATTTTCGTTTGGTTAAAAAACATTCTTATCGGTTGTGGATAGAGACATTTGCTGTGATGTAGTCTGACTATGTTAAAAAAACTTTTTCTGGGTGGTTGAGGGGTAAATGTTTCTTTAATTAATGAGTTCGTTCGTACATTTACCTACGTAAAAGCATGACCGCTCATTACAACTAATCTTGCGTACACTATATTATTTTTTAGAGTATAAATGAAAAGTTAATATCGATAATTTACGGCTACGTATAATAAAACTGACTGCAGTAAACAAAAGTACCAATTTAGCATTGGAATCACACATATATGTGTCAGTCATTTGATAGAGTTACACATTAGTTGGAATAAAAGAAGATATGATAAATCAATCGAGCTTCTTGTTGACACAAGTAAAATTAGAAGATATAACTTTATCAGTACTTTGTAATATAAAGAAACGGATTGAAATAAACAAACACCTCACGAGCATAAATGCTCACAGACTTACGATAAACGGCCCGACATGGCCAAGCGTGTTAAGGCGTGCGACTCGTAATCTGAGGGTCGCGAGTTTGCCACCCCTTCGCGGCAAACATGCTCGTCCTTTCAGCCGTGGGGGCGTTATAATGTTACATTCAATCCCACTATTCGTTGGTAAAAGAGTAGCCCAACAGCTAGCGGTGGGTGGTGATGACTAGCTGCCTTCCCTCTAGTCTTACACTGCTAACTTAGGGACGGCTAGCACAGATAGCCCTCGAGTAGCTTTGTGCGAAATTCAAAACAAAACAAACTTATGATAAACTTGAGTTTAAATCTTCTTGTTATTCATACTGCCCGAAAACATAAAATAAAAATAACTGAGTATTGAAATAAAACTCCATGATATGCTGGTTTTGCGATCAGTTGTATTTAAATTGAAAAATATAGAAGGTGGTTAAATTTTTGTGTAATCGTCTTTTTTTTTCTTTCTGTGGTGAGCTCATAAAAATACGTAACGAGTAATCATTAAAAATATGAAAAGTTAAAAAGGTCGCGTTTAGATGTGGTAGAACAGGAATGATGATAAGGATTTATATAGAAAGATGTAACAGTATAACTAACTAGTGTAACCAGGAAGTTGAAGAAATTAAGCTGTAAAAACACATCCGATTATTTTATGTTGAATGAAATATAATAATACACAAACCAAGCCACCCGACATGGCCAGGTGAGTTAAAGCTTTCGATTCGTAACGTGACGGTCGCTGGTTCGAATCCTTATCACACTAAACATGCTCGCCCTTTCAGACTTTATAATATGACGCCGAATCCCACTATTTCTCGCCAAAAGACAGTTCAAGAGTTGGCGGTGGGTGATGATGACTAGCTGTGTTTCCTTTATTAGCCTTATACTGCTAAATTATGGACAGCTAACGCATGTAACCCTCGTATAGCACTGCGCGGAATTAAAAACAAATAAACCAAACCAGTAATTTTACTCACTGTTATCGATAGTTTTGAAGGAGAAAATTAGATTTATATGGCTTAAAAAGGCCATACAAATGTAGGGTATAAGAATGAGTGTTACAAGTAAAAATTGTACAGACCGTCAGAAATCCACAAACTGCACCAGAGTACAGCCATGGGTAAATAGCTTAAACTATTACTGATTCCCATACAACCAACTAAAAAGCAATGTCACACCAACATACTATCCATAAAAGTACACGTAGTAATAGTATTCCCAGCAGTAGTTTGGTGAGTGAACTCATGACTTGTAGAATGTAAAGAACGTATGTCAAACGTGTAAATATTAAAGTTTTCGTTGGTAAAAGATACTCCATGAGAAATATTGAAGTAAAATTTTATGTTTCAATAGGAGCTGTCTGGAAACCTTCAAGAGGGTATGTGAAACTTGTGGTGATGATGATAGAAAAGATTGATTTAAAACCCAGATTAGACTTGTTGTGTGATACATGGCAGTAGAAATACCACCAATGACCGAGCTGTAAGCACAGGTGTGACTTTTATCTCCAGAACACTGAGGTGCTCATTAGCCCGAAATTAGGCGTGTAGCTGTTCAAAATCCACAACCTAGGAGATTAATTAAACCAAAAAAATATCAGAAATAAAATTATTGGGTGAGAAAAACTGGAAGATGTTACGTTTAATAGACAAACTGAAATTCAAATTGTTTGACAACAATCAACATTAGTTTATTCGATGTTAGATAGGAGAACAATATTAAAAATAACCTTCACAATAAAATATACCAAGAGACCGATACAAGTTTTTTTTTCTCTATTTCAGCTATTGGTGTTGGATATTTACATAATATTAATGGTACTCTGATTACAGGCAGGTACAATAGTATTTTTATTTGTCATACCATCACTGGTAGTTCATCTTCCAGCAAGTGTTAAGGGAAGTAATTAAAAGATGTGGGGAAACAGTATACGGAAGGTAAAGAGGCCCATGAAACACTGGCACGTGCTTGTCCTGCACAAAGGAATACCGATAACACTGATAAGGCTTATATGGAGATTGAGATTATCAAACGGAAACATACAACTTGATTGAACTTATAGTAGGTAACAGAGGAGATATGGAACACTAATTCGCAAGTATACATTGATAAACTTGTGGTATATTATTCCTTTACAGCAAGTACAAATGATTTGTGAGTAGTGGAACTTACTTCTATTTTATTAGTATTTCCTTTATTAATTTCCTGACTATTTATTTGTAACCATTCTTTGTTTAGGACTCATGTATATCTATCTATGACACTGCAACTTTCTATAATTATTTGCATTACAATATTTTTCCACAAGTTTTTTATCAAATTTCTTATCTGAACGTAAAAACCTTCGAATGGGGAAATATAAAATGAAATATTAAATCTTACATAAATCTTTTACCTCACCTTTCTACTAACTTACTCTACGGACCATAATTTTTATATATTGTTAATTAATGAAATTATTCATGAAGCTTTATTTTGTTGAAATAAAAATAATCAATAATGAAAAATCTTTATGAACGCTGTCGCCACCTAACGACGCATTTAAATACTATTTATCTATAGTTGTTTGTTTTTTTTACAAATTCATGAAATAGCTTCCTTAGCATAGTAATAAACTCAGAATATAAGCACAAATACATTTTTATCTGATACATTTTTATGTAATATTTGAGTTTTACTATAGATTAATTTTTGTCTTGTAGACGTGATTTAAGGATGGATGCAAACGTTTATAAGGTTTCCATACCAAACCATTTAAATCGAAAGTGAAATAGAAAAGTTTTTGTATAATAGAAAGCTTTAACTACAAATATACTAAATTATAGTTCAATATTTTTGAAAACCCTTAACATAATCTTTTTGATGTAGAATAAAAATCATATATCTACGAATACTTACAATTTGGCAGGCAGAGAGATGGTTTTTTACCCCCCTCACCTCGGTGAATCAGTGGTAAGTTTACAGACTTACCATTCTAGAATTCAGTGTTTGATTTCATACAATGAACAGAGTACAGATAGCTCATTGTTTAGATTTGCATTGAAACAAACGTTTACAATCATGGGAGACAATATATAATGAATGTTATGATGCACTTAGATTCTTAAACTACGTTCTATTAAGGTAATTGATGGAGAATAATATAATGCTTTTAAAAAACATAAACAGGTATATGTTGAGGAGGCATGTGTGTTGTTTCTGTTTTTAGGTCCAACGATGTTTAATTATCATGTCATAATCTAGAACTTTGAACATTACGTGACCAAACAAAGCAATTGCTTCCGTTTTGTAAAAGGTCATCAATAGATGGCAGTATAGTATGCAGTTTGGACACAACAGGATTATGGTGAAAAATTGTTACATTTATTTTCGGGTATGACGTATGTACTAACATTTTTCACTACAAACACTCTGTAACAAATAAATATGAAAAGTAGAATGAATGTATACTTCCCCCATACGAAAGGTATGCTGTGTGTGCCAGCATAATTTAGCAGAATAGTATATTATGTGGTTTGACAAAAATAAAACTGAATCTATTGAGCATACGATGGAGTTGTTACATTTGGATTTAGAGCAAGAAACGTGAAATGACTGCTAACGACGTGTATATTTGTACATAACATGTTTCGTGTCAACACCTTGTTTCTACGGATAGTTAAAAATATATAATAGTTATAAAACAGTATTTTTTTAAAATTATGATATAAAGAAGAGTGAAAACCCCATGTCGTCATGTCTTTTGTGTGTGTGTCTAAATCGCATTTGTGTATCATCTGAAACCTACAATTCTATTCTTTCCCACGGGGAGTTAACTGTGGCGAACTGTACATAAATGAAGTTGTAGCAGTGATTATTAAAGCTAATTGCCATACAGTATATAGCAGTAAGCTCGTGCTTTCGTACGAAGTCTATTTAAATTTTTGCCATAATTATTGATTTGGCCCGGTATGGCCAGGTGGGTTGAAGTGTTAGACTCATAATCTGAGGGTCGCGAGCTCGAATCCTTATCACACGAAGCATGCTCGCACTTTCATTCGTGGGAACGTTATAATGTGACGGTGAATCCCACTATTCATTGGTAAGAGTAGCCCAAAAGTTGGCTGTGGGTTTTGATGACTAGCTGTCTTTCCTCTAGTTTTACACATCTAAGCATATAGCCCTCGTGTAGCTTTGCGCGAAATTCAAAACAAACTTGTTGATTTTTCTTTTCGGAGCATCGTGAAAATTGTATTGAGATGTTAAAGGTATTGAATTATTTATAAAGCACAAAAACGTAAAACTTTGACATAATGTGTTTTATTGGGTGTCTGTTTATATTGTTAAAGTAATATCTTTAAAGTTAATGCTAGAAAGGTCGTAGTTTTGTACTCGAATAAAACAAAGAACGATAAGCATCATTTACTTTGCATTGCTTTAAATGTAAAAGCGCCATTGTAATTTATCCAATAAAAATATTAGGTTTCCATGTGAGCTTGCATGCATAAATAAATACACGGATTCACTGATGCAAGCTGTTCTTCTAGGTACACTGATATCAATAAACTTTGAAATCAATTACAAGTTGTTCAAAGTTTATGGATTAATCTAGTTTGGCTGTTAAAAATGTGCCTATCAGATGCCGTTCGGCTCTTTAAAAAATCCTAGTTTTGAAAAGCGTTCTTAGGAAGTCCTATATAGCACCTTAAAATAATTTAAAAATCAAGAATGTTAAAAAAACACATCACAGTTAGTTTTTGTAACAAACTCATAATGTGTATAACAATTTCTTATATTTGAAAACTTTGTATTTTTACAGCCTTAGTTATAGGAACACTGAAAATAATTATACATCATTTCACACAAAACTAACACAGTATAATCACCAGTTTATTAATCCTATTTCATAAAATATTTTGTTAAAATTATGATAAGCTCTCCACTCATTTATTGGTATCTGTTTTCTTAAGTTTACCAGTCTATATATCTATATATAGTTGTCTGTGTATCTATTTACATATCCTTATCTATCTTTGTGACCTTGGATCTTTTGTTTTACCTATATGTATCTGCCTCTATGCTTTTATCTCTGATGTTTATCAGTAAGTCTGAATGCTTATTAGGCTAAGAATCTTGTTTAGATAATGGCAGTGGAGACACCAAATTCAGCCCTTTGTGAACTTGTGCGTTTTACGACAAACAAAAAAATCTGACTTTATGACTGCTGATCCGTATATTAACCTAGATAAATATATATATAACACTGAATAGAATTCCGGTCATAATAATAATTTATTGCAAACAGATTTGTTATTTTGTAATTTTACATTTTATTGTGCAAAATGAGTAGCAGAATCACTTGAAAACGTAAGAAAATAACGGAAGAAGATATACAGTGTTTTAAACATTCATTTTAAAAACTTAACAAATAGACTGTTTTGTTTACTGTTATTTTTTTTAAATTTACGTTGAGAAAGAAAGAATAAACGACAGAATAAGATTAGCTTGGTGTGTGAGTTATTTATATGATGGTACCAGAGTGAAGCTCAAGTAAGTTGTGAGTTATTTATATGATGGCACCAGAATGAAGCTCAAGTAAGTTGTGAGTTATTTATATGATGGCACCAGAATGAAGCTCAAGTAAGTTGTGAGTTATTTATATGATGGCACCAGAATGAAGCTCAAGTAAGTTGTGAGTTATTTATATTTAGTTCTATTACAGTAATTCCGAGTTGATGTTTAACATGATGGTACCCGAGTGAAACTCAAATAAGCCTCACGAACCGTTTTAATAAAAAAAATACTTGTTGTTGTAAGCTAGACAATGTAAAGACATGTATGGAACTTGATGCAATACTCGAAATGTAATAATAAACGATTTAATAAGATGTACACAACATTGAACGATTTAACAAGATGTATAAAACAATGAACGATTTAACAAGATGTATACAACACTGAACGACTTAACAAAGTGTATATAACACTGAATTATTTAACAAGATGTATACAACACTGAACGACTTAACAAAGTGTATATAACACTGAATTATTTAACAAGATGTGTACAACGCTGAATGATTTAACAGGATGTACGCAATACTGAATAATTTAACAAGATGTACACAATACTGAATGATTTAACAAGATGTGTACAATACTTAACGACACTTGCATTATGCTATTTAATTATCATATTGTGCTGACAATAACTGAAGACTGAACCTAATGATTGAAAAAGAAAATGATGAACAGTCCTTCATAAAAAACGACGTGTTTCGAGCTAGACATATGTTCAAGAACAAACATTTAAAACGAGCTTGTCTTATTTTTATTTCCTTTGTTTTTCTCAGTGGCTTATTTTACCTTTTGAAAATGCCATTTTGCTTATTTTAATGTAAATGAGGAAACTCCTAAACTGTTTTTTAACGTTTTCTATTCTGTTTTCTTTTTTTACTACTAAACTAATTTTTACTTCATCCTTTGATCAGTTTCACTTAAAACATTCTTTTGATCTTCACTTAACCTTTGAATGGATGTTTTGAGAACACATTGTTGGTTCCAATGAAATAGCTTTACTTACTTAGTGTTATAATAACTGTAAAAAAAAAAAAGTTTGAGAATTGAAGGTTCGGCTGCGAAAGTCTCAAGTGACATAAGTCAATAACCTGTGAGAAGGGAGAACCAAGTAATCTGCCAAACTGTCTTCTTAACCCCCACAAACTACCAATACAGTAAGAATAGAATACAGAAAGAGTCTGGAACAGTCCTTTTAACTCAAAATCCAAATGCTGTCAGTCAACGTTTCAGGATAGTAGCCAGAAGTAACGTCCTATTTTCTCCATAGCCATTTTTGTTTCGCTTTCTACTACTAACAAAGTCATTCTAGTATTCAGCAACAACCATCTCTGGTTCTTCTGTCGCACTGTCCAGCGCTATAATCTTAAACTTGCCAGTGTCAAGTGGCGAGTCAGAGAATGGACAAGAAACACATTAAATAGCTACCCGCCCACGGTGAGCTACAACTATTCGCGGAATGCTAGCTATGTATATTTAGAAACATTTCGAATACAGTTTAAGCGCTGCACAAGCGTTCTTTTGTACGGTTAGAATGAAAGTTCACTACTTAACCGTTATTGTATTTTTTATCAAATATATTAAAAGAACGTTGAATTTATTTATGGTGTTTAAGCAAACATTCTAACTTAAATTTTAGATATATTAGAAAGGTTCCAACTGTTAGACCGTTCATCTAAGTAATTTATTTTGGTCATAGATCACGTCGTGTTAGACGAAGTATATGTAGCTATTCTTCAAAACTTTTCTTTCGTGCTTGTAGAAAGCAATGAAGATGGATGTTGATTGGTACGTTTGGACTAAAGTAGACGTCACACAAACAGCAGTAAAAGAAACACCTGGATTTGGTGTTAAGAATAAAGAGGCTGTAAAAGTTGAATTTTATTGTTTGTCTAATATGTTTCTGATGAAATATTTAAAAGAGAATTCTTCAAACCATAGTGTCTTCTACTTAATTACGATTATGAGGATAGAGCTTACTCCACTGAGATATCAAGCTGGAGCATTACAGTAACTGAATAATTAGTTACGTTTATTCCACGACTGTATAAAAACTAGCTGTATGTGTTACATTTCTCTTAATTACTAAAATCACTTTTAATGCTTAATACTAATCATAGGAAATATTTATATTTTCAATAATTAATTAATTATATAAATTTAAACATGCGTACAATTATACATTACCAATGACGTAATGGTTCTATATATGCGGTTTACAAGATCATTCTTTCAGTTTCGTCTAGAACATAATTTATTGAAATTCTTTCTAAAATCCGTTACACCTTTGACAATTCAAATAAGATCCACATTCTCGATACTTAGTTTTATTATAAGCTAAACGCTGTTGAAATTAATTATTGCAATTTTAATCAACACCTTATTGATACATACCCGAATTTAATATTTTGCAATAATACTGCTTGATGTAATGGTAAAGTGGTAAAATGTATTTATAACAAAGCTTTATTGGGCTATATACTGTGCACACCGAGAGTAATCGAATCCCTGAATTTAGCATTGCAAATCCGAAAACATATCGCTGTCCTACCCGGCAACTGTCACATACGTATAAACCATGATTGTAAGGATAGATCAACTCCACTGAGTTGGGTGTTTAAAGTTGTGAATTATATAAACTGTCATGATCAGGTGACGAAATAGTAGATATGAAGAAAGCGCATTAAGTTTCCTGTAAAAATGGCCAAAGTAAATTAGGATTTACTGAAATAGAAACTATTTGTGTTGGCCGTCCCTAATTTAGCAGCGTAAAACTAGAGGAAAAGCAGCTAGTCATTATCACCCACCGCCAACTCTCGGGCTACTCTTTTACCACCGAATAATGGGATTGACCGTTATATATAATGCCATCACGGTACAATGGCGAACATAGGGATTTGAACCCAAGACCAGATTACTGGTCGAGCGCCTTAACCGGTTAAACCTGGCCATGCCGGGCCTAGAGAATAAGTATAGAAAAATAATCGACCATTTATATGACTTTCATCTTTAATTTGAATATCCAGTACTTGCTACACCAGCCAAATATTTTAGTGCATTTAAAAACTTCTAAAGATCGCTGCCCAGAAAATATACAGATCTAAGACGAAAGATTTTTACCTTAGTGTCAGAGAAAATATCCTTCCGACACACTGTGTTCCTGAACTACTTAGGAAATGTGTAATTGTAACAATGACACAAGTTATTCAAATAATTTTGTAATTTATTCAATAAGTGAATAATTATAGCTAACAGTTGTATAAAAGAAGTGAATATATTTTAAATTTTCAATAAATTGGAGTTAAAGTTACGTAATGCTTGAAATAAATAAAATTTGTAAAAATAACAGTTGTATTATTAAAGTTTTACGGGCAATTTACAAAACAAAACAAAAATCGAAACATAACGCAAATTTGTCAGATATACTCTTAAATTTTATCTCACCAGTGGTAAGAATCGTCGGGGTAGTTAGTGTCCTACCGTTTAAAACCTTCAGTTGAACTAGTTGATTGTCATCATTTCTTATAACATTTCGAATGGTTATAAACCTGGCTGTCGCATAAACCAGTCCAAAAAACAGTCTCGAAATTCCCACATTGAAATATGCATTAAACATAAATATGTTTTTTTCATATTTGGCAAGATTCAGTTACGCAAGAAGTGCTTTACTATAACTGGTATAGGCTTTATATATGTATTTAAACTTCATGGTATATACGGCGATTGTGAATTTCGTACAAATATTACTTGCCTTTGTCGTTGATATATTCAACCTTTGACCAACTTATAACAACGACAACCCCCAATGTTCACCTGTTAAAAATATCAAGAGTTTTAATTTAATTTGCCCGATTAAGCAGAAAGATCGTTTTTCTTTCCAAGTGATTGGGTTTGTTTTTGTTTTTTTGTAAGCCTAAAGCTGACAGGTTAAAAGTCAGCCACGCTAAACCATGGCTTTTTTTTATTCTTAGAAGTTCGTGAAGAAGAAAAGAGGAACTGAAGCAGAAATACTGGTGAAAACGAGGGCAGAGTGAAAACAAATGCGTCTTGTAAAAATTCCTCAGTTGACAAATTCATCATCATTACTGATAGAGCCTAACCGGGGACTTGAGACACGTAGTTAAGTGACTCAAATACGAAAGCGACGAAGTGAGCGGTTGCGATTTTCTAAGCACGACAATGATTACCAAGTGTCCTGAAGTTGAGGCCGGACTGTGCACAAAGTGCGGCTTCAATTAATCAAGCTCACAAAAAAAGTGTCGCGCGTAACGAATAACAGCGTCATCTGGCGAATCGACCGGAAAAGTAAGCCTGAATTAATGATAATAAGTACAAGAATACTATGAATATTCAACAACAATACATTTCTAAAAAAGTTATGATAAAATTTCTGCATGTTTTTCAGCAAATATGACAATTTATGGTGTTACAGTCATTCAATTGAATTACAAGAATGTTGTGCGCTAGGTGGTAATTTAATTGAAAATATAGGTGGCGTAGTCTTAGAAAACAAGTAATAAATTTAAAGCACTTTACATGCGCTTTTCGGAAATGAAATAAAAAGTTTTTTGGACAATTTAAAAATCCAATGTTTTATTTCAATGAACAGAAACATGTGTCACATTTCAAATAACCCTTGATATTTTCGTTTCTTGATAAATGTGCACCTTGAAAGTGTTACTATCTATAATGGTTGATGAATAATTTCTTCGAAGGAAATATATAGCTTCTACTGAAAATATAAGATAGCTAAGTTTATATCGAGTGAATCATTACTCAAATGATTGTAATGGATTGGTTTAGTTTGTTTTTAATTTTGAGCAAAGCTATTCGAAGGTTATCTGCGCTAGCCGTCCCTAATTTAGCAGTGTAAGACTAGAGGGAAGGCAGTTAGTCATTAACCACCAACCGCCAACTCTTGGGCTACTCTTTTACCAACGACTAGAGAGATTTACAGTCACATTATAACGCCCTAAGGCTGAAAAGGCGAGCATGTTTGGTGTGACAGAGATTCCAACCCGCAACCCTCGGATTACGAGTTGAGTGCTAGAGTAAATTAAGTCGTCAAGAAAATGAGTAAGTTACATGAATTTTACATCATCTACATTTAGTTACTGCAGTTCCTGATTAAATCAGTGATTTAAGAATATTTAAACATATTTATATTTTAATCTACACGTAACTTTTCTTACCAAAATATTCCACATTCATCATAAGTTCCATAGTGTGACTATTATTCCATAAACGTTGAAGGTGTTGCGTAAAAGGGATGTTAATGTACGAAACATTCTGAGAAAACAAATGTAGTTACTCAGGAGTAAACCTACGCAAGAAATATAGTTGGTTTTTGTGTGTGTTTTAAGTTTCAAAAAAATGCATGTATTTCCAAATGATTTTTAAGTACAATAATCATCCGTGGTTTAATTTTGGAAAATATTCTGCAGTCTCCCGCTGGTACAGCGGTAAGTCTACGGATTTACAACGCTAATATCACGGGTTTGATTCACCTCGGTAGACTTAGCAGATAGCTCAATGTGGCTCTACTATAAGAAAACACACACAACCTTCTTCAAGTTTGTGAAGCTTATTGTTTGTTCGTTGAATTCGCGCAAATTACTAGGGCTATCTGCGTTATTGGCACCTAATTTGAAAGTGACAGATTGTAAGGAATGCAACTAGGAAGCATCACTTACCGACAAATTTCGGGGTAGTCTTATCTAGTAGTGAGATTTACAATCACATTATAACCCCCGTAATCACCCAAAGAGGTAGCGTATTCGGAGACATGATTAGAATCGTTGACATGCATCAAAAGGGCTATTTGCAACAGCTATCTTTCATTTAGAACTGATAAACGAGACGGAAGGCAGCTTGTCAACACCACTCACCGCCAATTCTTGGAATACTCTTTTATTACTGAATAGCAGGATTAACCGTTATATTATAACGTTCCCAAAGCTGAAAGAGCGAGGCCTGGCATGGCCGAGCGCGTTAAGGCGTGCTCTCGTAATCCGAGGGTCGCGGGTTCGCGCCCACGTCGCGCTAAACATGCTCGCCCTCCCAGCCGTGGGGGTGTATAATATGACGGTCAATCCCACTATTCGTTGGTAAAAGAGTAGCCCAAGAGTTGGCGGTGGGTGGTGATGACTAGTCTTACACTGCTAAATTAGGGACGGCTAGCACAGATAGCCCTCGAGTAGCTTTGTGCGAAATTCCAAAACAAACAAACAAAGCTGAAAGAGCGATTATGTTTGGCGATAGGAATTGAAACGCACAATTCGCTTGTCGAGCGCCCTCACTACCAGACCATGCTAGGCCTAAACGAATAACAGCCACATTTTAAAGCTTACATTGCAATAATCTTTTTGTCTTTGGGTATCAGTAATATTCTGAAATAAATAAGTGTTGAAAAACCTGCTCGAAAAGAAAAGTTGATAAAACTAAGACTTAAGTAAAAGAGGATGAATATACTGCAAACAACAGATAAATAACATTTACGGAAAAGTACAAGAATTAATATTTATTATGAGCAGGAAGTATAACTCTTTAGAGCAAAATAATTCATATTCGCTTAAAATAATGAGAAAAGGTTTAACATTGTGCTTTGACGTTAAATATGCCATATAATTGACCAGAGCTCGTTTCTCTTTAATTATATTGAAGATCTGCGACATGCCAACTTAAAATTAAAATCTAACCAAATGACTTGTTGTTCAATGAAGTATGTAATGGAGTGAATTTTCACGAAACTCTCTATACTGTTTTAAATTCCAAAATAAGCACGTTAATTTATTATTACGTTGTTGAAATTAAGAGATTCTCAACAAGTTTAAATATTGTATTTTATCACACATATTTAAATTCAAAACAACTCTTTTTCGCCTGCATCTGGGTTAATTAAAAACAACTTTAGAGCTTTGTTCACTATGTGTGTATATGTCAGTAAAATGGTTCATATAATCAGTTGAGCATTGAGGACAGAATAGGGAAATAAAGATAATCATACATTGATAACTGGTACAGAATTCCATATATCTCGTTATGTTATACCAATCATTCCTGTAATTAAAATAATTAAAAATTGCTTCTCGTAACATAATGGATCATTAGGTGGCTAAGCCATAAGAACTAAATATATTATGATTCGAAAGCTACCAAGAAGAAACTATTATGTCGAGTATGACACATTTAAAGAATTTTGGAGCCTCACCACGTCGTTATAGTCTATGTCGTCACATTATGAATGCGCATCTTTACAATAGCTTTGTAACATACTTTTAATTGTAAAAGGCTCCTTCAAAGTTCCTACCGTCCCTGCTGCTATCCCTAAACTATATTGTGGGAAGACGTTTTCCCATCACCGGTTCCAACAGTCTGTTCACACAGACATCCGTAGGCGTTGAATCTCGCTACTTAACTAGTATGTCTTCGTATAGAGCAGCACGAATACTAATTCTGTAATTATTTGAGGTATGCGACTGTTGTAATGATATGTCCTGAAAGTACCTGTATGCATTTGAATTGTATCGCTTATCCAGAAGATGATCCCTCTTGATTTTATTGTGTGCTGTTGCGTAGGGCACGTGGAGAGCTTTTGACGCTGAACGTGTGTGTTCAGGAATTATGATCTGATACAAGGTGCTGCATAAGTTGCTTCTCTTTAAAGAATTGTGTAACAACTACGTATTTTCAATAGTCATTAAATTATTTGTTTTTCAACTTCTTTTATATGTTAACTTTATATCTTTCTCACTAGCAAGAATATAATAAAATGACAAATCCTCACAATAATTTACGATTTGAAATTCCAGCATTAGTTTTTTACACATTTTATGTCTCACGCACGTTTAAAAACAGTTCTCTTTTTTACTTTGTATTTCACACTTTCTGTGACATGTATAGATAGGTTTCTGTATCATTTGTAAGATAAAATTAAAATTTATTAAAATTATTAAAATTTCCTCTATTAATTCACTACATCGTACTTGTCTTGATTTTTTCTTTTAAGTTTAAATTTGCTTTCAAGGGATCTAACACTGAATCGAATTACTTGTCCATATTTTCTGATTAAACAAAATGAGTTTTCCTTGGTTATCTTATTGGTCTCAGATATTACAACTCCACAAATATCGTTTCATTACATTGAAATATTAGTCTGCTTTCTGTTGGTTATTGCTGTTATATATATTTTATTATACACAAAATAGGTTCTTTTAAATTCAACTTACCATTTTGTGTTTTGACGTTTCCGCTATAAATTCTTGTGGTAGTTCTTAAAATATCTTTGGTCACCCACTGGTCTCTATCGTACGTGGTTATACGTAACCAGACTGCCTAGCGTGATTGTATACTGGACATAATGTTTACTCCGCCTATGAGTTTAGCTCACTGAAATGTTAAATATTTTTCTGGAAAACATATAAAAGTTTTATCTCTTTCCTTAGCCTAAAGCTCTCTATATAAATACAATGTAATTAAAGTCTCAGTTGTATGGGAACTAGACAGATGAACGTAACCAAAAGTCGCTCAGTCGTATAAGTGAAAGCAGTATTTATTCTCTAATGTATTTCATTCTTTCTTTCAATTATTCATAGATAATTCAGTCAGCGTGCCACTGAAGCGAACACTCCCACGCGGAGTAGCTTTAGAACTCCTTCGGGTTATTCGGAAACTGTTGTTTTAAGAAGCACGAAAATTATACGTTAGCAATATCATTCTTGTTATATCATTCTAATGCTCGAAAGAAATATTACAGTAATACTTATTGTGTAAGTAGTATATTGTATGAATATTTTATGACTTCACTTTCTAATTCGTAGAACCCGAAACGTACTTATGATCCACTTCGCTCGCTCTTTTTTCATATACACATCTTTAAAAAATATTGTACATTGATACCGAGTAACAAAACAGCTAGAAAATAAATTACCCTTGAATACAACTTAACGAAAGAGCAAATTAAACTAGAAACGTTTTCTTGCCTGTTTGTTAACGGGAAAGGAAACCAGTTTATATTTTTTTAAAACTAAGTACTCTATTTTACCAATATAAATTGAAGAATTTATGTGTGAGTATAGCTTAGATATTTGTATCAAAGTATTGTCAAGGGTTTCTTAGTTTCAAATTAGACATTTGTGAGTTTAATTTATGCGAGGCTTACAAAACCTGTTCTTCTTTTTAGCTTTATTATAAATGCAAGTTTTCAGTGTTTGGTGACTCATCCTATGAAAATAGCTTTATGTTTTTTTTATATGAAGTGCGGTATATTCAAGTAATGTTATCTTGGATTTGCCGTAACCGTGGTTTAAACAGCATTGCCTGGTAAGTAATAAATTTAGGACACCTGTCATTGTTGAGATGTTAGTTTTAAGACATAGATCTGGGTACTTTCTAAGCAAAGGAGTCAAATAAAAATAGTATATAATTCTCATATTCCTATTGTAGCATTCGACAAGTTGTAGAAACCAAAGTAAAAACACGTGGAAAAACGCCTACGTGAAAAAGGCTTAGAGTTTACATGCCTTCTGAAGTTACAGTTACCAGACTGGTCACCCAGTTATACACCCTCTTTCCTTGACATATAAAAATAGTGACTTAACAACATTTCCGGACATAGCGATTTGGTCACTGAACTAGTCGTATATTTTTTGTAAGCTAAAGATTTCTTTAACTGAAAGAAAACAAAACACATTATTAACACGCATTAATGACTTATTTTAATTCTCAGGTAATCTGAAAATGTAAATTTAGTATGGTTTCAAAACAAACAAAACAATTTTAGTGTTAACAATTACCATTAATTTCATCTACATCAGACTATGTAAATATGAAAGCACGAAGACCGTTTAAAACAAACAAGGAAAGACTAAAATAAAACAACAGGTACACAACATCATATAATTATCGAAGAAAACTACGCGAGTTTTTGTGTCTAATATCTTTGCGAAAATGTCTTGTTATTTTTGCTCTTTATTATTTTTGTTTGAGTGACTATCGACGAAACATTTGTTGGTTCTTAAGGAATCACTTATTACTTTTAACTATATATATATGTTATCAAAATACGTTAAGCAACTGGATCGATGTTTCTTTTCCTATCTGTATTTGTCTAGAGCAATTCGTATTTAAACATACACGCGAACACGCCCATATATATATATATGTTATTTACAGCTGCGCATGTGCAAAATAAATCTTGACATATGTGTTGAAAAAGTAATTCGATTAAAGTCATATTCTGTTTGGAGACATTAAATTGATATGAAGTCATGTAATAGCTAATCAAACATTGATAAATAACATTTAAGAGAAAGAAACAATATTCATGTTTACGCAGTAATATTCCTAAGATGAGAAATATTAAAGTTAATAGCAGTTGCTATTCAAAGTAACCTCTAAGAATCACTTTAAAAATAATGTATTTTAGATGGTTGAGTTGTTTAATTTAGTGTTGCATATATACGAAACTGCAAAATATTCCCTGCACTTTAAAGGTGTAGATTGTTGTAAGAGCTATAATAAATCCCTTGGGGAGGGGCATGATAAGACACTGATAATTGGTAGCTTTCCGTCCGTTCAACAGTTCAAAAGTAGTGACGTTAGGAGACAGCCTTGTTAATTTTATAATGAAATACAAAATACAAATACAGTATTTAATTTCGTTATTAACAGATCTTATCTGTGTTCACTCACATTCTATCGTTAGTGTTTTTCAGAGCGTGATGTTTGTGCTTTTAGGGTATAAAAATTATATTATTAGAAACTTACTGTCCCATGAAATGTAGCTTACTATTTTTGTTTTAGTTCGAGATGCAGAAGCGGCCCTATTATGTTCTTGTACTAAAGATGAAAGTTCACATAACATTGGATCTAAATTATCTGAGGAAATATTAAATGTGTATTAAAAGAAATAAAGTCTGGAAAAAGAAAAAATTTAAGTGAATACAGATGAATTTTTATCATTTTCGCAAGAAAAGATCAATAACTCAAATCATTTTGTTGAAGCGTTGTCTTAATCAATTAATGAAAATTATATCTTTTATACGCCAGTTTCTTTCTTCGTTTTTCCTTGCAAGAGTGTTAAATGGACGGTGCTTGATTACTGATAGCTGCTTTGTTTTTATTCATCAGACTTGCACATGTTTGTTTATCAAATTTGCATGTTTTGCATGAATATTTGTAATCATACATATAGTGCTCGACTCAGTGTAACTCAATGCATCAAGACATTTAAATTTATGTACAGCGTTAGTGTATTCAAATGTGATATTGTGTCATTGAACCCGACAAAGCAGTATAATTTATGTATATGTTACACATAGCTTTTAACTTGTAAGCATTTTAATTAATTTTATGTAAATTTGAACCGTTTCATTAAGTCACTCTGCGTTAAACTCAGAACCGAATTCCCAATGGTTGTATCGATTATCAGAAATCGTCTTTACCACAACTTTTATCTCTCTGTTTTGATAAATAGGTATTTATTCTTATGAAAGATCTATTTTAATGTGTATTCGTAAACAATCTTTGACCAACTTTCGTAAAATATGTCACAAACGAAATAACAGTTATAAAATCTGTATCAATTATACATGTTATCATTTGGAACAAGTTAAACAGTGAAGCGATTCGTATTCTTCACATTTAATGAAAATATTGTATTTGTAATTTATGTTTTTCTGGTGATTCCAAATTTGGCAAAATGCACAACAACTCTAAATGATTGATTTTGCAAATATACAAATTATTTCATTCGCCAAACTTTCTATCTAATTCAAGTGCGTCCGTTGAAAATAAAAACAAAAATATTCAGAGTTTTGTAAATATAAACAATAAACAGAATAAATGTTGTCGACGGAAGGCGTAGTAGCATCCGCAAACAAATGTATGTTAATATGTCCTCCCTTCAGGCAATCTGAATGCGAGTTAACATGTAAGACTGATAAGCTTAATCAAGAAGAAAACTTCCCAGAGAATTCAAAATTTTGTTAATGAGATTGGGTTACAACTGAACAGTGCATCTACGTTAAGGATCACGTGGGGGGGAACTGGAAGCTCCAGTGAAAAGGAGTGAACAAGGAGAAGCGGGCGTTGTCTCATGTGTCATTCTTGTCTACATGTTGACTCCATCTACTTACACGTGTTCAGAATGTGTCTCCTCACGCCTGTACTGATTAGGCGCGTGAGCATTGAAAATTAATTTTCTCCTTCTAACTTATGAGAGGTGAATAAATAATGACAAAGAGCGAGTTTACTGTAGAAAACCGTTTCAATTTGTACCTCACTATGTGCAAAATTTTACAGATGTTTTATTATATAGCTGTGATTTATTTTGAGACGACATGATTTCATATAAAAATCAAAATATTTCGGTTATGAACCTTATTTGAAAGGTTCTATATAGTAAATCATGTTGTACAGTAATATTGCGCATGAAATGTTTGGCTAACTTCTTATTGTTTTTACACTTTTCATGCACTATACATTTTCTTTTAGATATTGTACAAGTTTGAGATAAATTTTAAGTAATTCACATGATATATTTGAAACAGAATTTAACAGTTGTTATATATATATATATATATATATAATTTATTGTTTGAAAAAAACAAAAAATTATGGTCTTTTGTCGAAATAAATGAAAAACAATATTATATTTAATCTTTAAAATTGGAGCATTACAAAATATAAATAGAATATGATAAATTCATAAATCGCTCGAAACACCCCCAGTGGCAGAACGTAATGTCAGAGTGGTTACAAATCTAGAATCCGGGTTTCGATACCCGTGGTAGGCAGAGCAAAAGTAGTCCATTGTGTAGCTGTGTGTTCACATATAAACAAGCGCTTGAAACAAATTAGTTTTTGTATATATGATCCCGCAATTCCATCAACAGCATAATAGGTTATTACTAACATATTTGCTCGTTATTATTCAAGATACTTTAGAACAAAAAGGGTTATAAATACATAGTCACTAGTTTTTTATACTCTTCTAACTTATTTTTGTCTTGTGAATTAAGACGCATCAACACTGTTGAGATTTACTATAAAACTAGATTGTTATAATAATGTTCTATTAAAATTGCAATTATGGTGGGCATGGCAAAGACTGATGGTTAGTGTTCAAATCACAATCTTCAGATCGCAGGTTTGCAACCTGGCGTCACACATTATGATATTTTAACAGTTAAAGGCGTTATAATGTGACGAATAATACAATTTTTCGTTGATTAAGAGTAAAGAAGGGTTGGCAGTACATGCTTTTAAATATTTGCGTTCCCTTTGTTCAGTAGCTCAAAATTAGGAATGAAAACAGATGACTTTAAAAGCTTTGCCATAAGTCAACCAACAAGCGAAACTAGTTATGATGTTGCGAATTTTATTAAACTAATAATTTCCAACTGCATTGCTTATTTGTTTTACTTTTTATCCCAAGGTGGGTCAGCGGTAAGGTCACGGACCTCCAACACTAAAATTTAGGGCTAGATTCACTGCAGTTGTTAGAAAAGATTCAGGCAGTTGCGCAGTGTTACGCTAGAAACAACAAGTAACAACTTTCATTTTTCGTATTCGCGTTTTTATGTTGCTAATTCGTCTTATATATGAAATATATGATTTATAGATTATGTTGATACATTTCACGGATGCTGCACAAAAATAGCAAGACATAAAAGTGAAATATTGTCCATTGAAAGATTTTTCCATATTATTTATGCTGAGTGTAGCCTAATGGGTAGCATGCCAGATTTCAATCCGAGGGTCCGTGGTACATGTTAGTGTGAAACGAGGCCTCACACTTTGGGGCGGTGGATGTGTTATGGGAATGACTGTAAGATTCCTCTATTGATGAGATTAGCCTAAGGATTGGTAATGGGCGCTGTTCATTAGTTTCCTTCCCTCTATGACGTATGGTTGACGTAGATGATCCTAGCGTGGATTCGTTGAAATAAACGAATAAATTTAATTTCAAGTCTAATCTAAATCAACTTAATCATAAAACCTTAATGGCCAGTTTCGATGTTATATCCCTCTTTACAGAAGTTCCAACAACAGAAGCCTGCAAGATAGCCTTAGAACTCTATATCCGAAACCCTAACCCAACCATAGACATTCCCAGTAACCAGTTGGCAATCCTCATAGAATTCACCACAATAAAGACAAACTTCATGTTCAACAATCAAAACTATATACAAACAAATGGCCTAAGCATGGGCAATCCAGTATCACCAGTTCTAGCCAATATTTTTGTGACACAAATTGAAACACAAGCAATTAATACAGCATTACATCCACCACTATACTGGTACAGATATGTAGATGACACGGTTGCGGGATTCAAATCTACGGAACACATACTTAATTTTTTCACTCACATTAACTCTATACATCCCAACATTAACTTCACATGTGAAGAAATATCATTTCTTAACCTCAAAATTATAAGAACCGACACACAATTCAAAACAGAAATCCACCGAAAAATCGCCCATACTGGACTATACATTCCTTGGGACTCAACACATGAAACAAAACAAAAACTCAACATACTAAGAAACCAGATAAACACAGCCATAAAACTATGCTCACCAGATAAAATTAACGATGAATTAGACAAAATAAAACAATACTTCATCAACATCAATAAGTTTCCTCCACAAACCGTAGAAAACATTATACGCACACACCTAGACAGAAAGCAAAATCAACCAACAAAAGTAAATATATCTCACGTTTCAAAAAATCATGAAACCATATACTGCTGTATACCATATATTCCTGATATCAGCAAACAAATAACCAAAATTTGGCAAAAACTAGTAACAAAATAAGACATTAGACATTCCAGTTAATACTAAATTTATTCAAACAACAGGCACAAAACTGAGGTCTATACTATGTAAAAACTACACTGACAAACACCACACCAACATTATTTATAAAATACAATGTGATAACTGCCACGACTTCTATATTGGAGAAACAGGTAGAAAATGGAAACCAGATTCAAAAAACATAAAAAGTTAGCTTCACACGTTTTCGAACACTGTAAGTCAAATAAACAAAACACAGCCATAGAAAACACTCAAATACTAAATAAAGAAACAAACATAAACAAACGCAAAATTAAAGAAGCCTTACTTATACAACAACTAAAACCCAAAATAAACCAATATAAAGGAACGCCATTATACCTATATTAATATTATAGATAAAATTATATATTCAAACATCAAACCGCGCCCTCTACATAGCGACACTCAGTTATACAACCCCTTCCAAACATGTGGTCAGCTTCCGGTCAATTACCTCTTTCTTTGTGAACCTGACGATGACCGAAAAAGGTCGAAACGTTGTTCGCTCTTCTACGTAAAATATTTTTTCAACCCAAACGAGCCGGTTTTGCATATAAAATTCTCAACAAGTGGGTTTCTCGACATCACTGATAAGCTCATATTTGCACAAAAGTGAAAAAAACTCCATTTTTTAGCATGTAAAACTGTCAGTGAAGAATATAATAATAATTTATTGTGACTAAGAGCTGAAAAGTGTTTTCGGAAGATGAAACTATTTAATAACTCACAGGCGAGTTTTACAAAGTACAGTTTGTAATATTATTAACATTACTGCTCGAGTTAATTGTGTAGTTGTGGATGACATATTCTGAGGTTACAAAATGAAAAAAAAATCCCTGAAACTGGTTGCATCTGATACCTTTTGTCATGCGGAAAAGTCTGGCGGAAGAAAATATACGTATTTTTCGAAACCGTTTCTTAAGTAACTACCACAACTTCACTCGTTCTGGGTTTTTAAAACGCGTCACCAGTTTTCCATCAGATGAAGACGTTTCAGAGCTCGTGAAGAACATCAGCTGATGTAACTGTTCAGTAGCACTGATAGCCCGCCTTTTTTGCCCTTCGAACTCATGGGTTGTCATGGAAACCAGTACGAGTAGAGTCGTTTCACGCCAAGCAGTCTGCTTAATGGCTTGCTATACAAAATATCATGGCATATGCGCTTTATCATGTAATTCTATTGTGCTTTTTTCTCTAGCTAAGATTAAATGTCAGTTGTTTGAGTGCTGTGTATTTCATTATCAATAGCGTATCAAGTAATTATACTTTGATTAGACACTTATGTATTTCGTAAATGCTTCTCCTCTCCTTTGGAGTTAAAAACTTTGCAGTTGGCTCGCTTCCAATTTTTTCTTTAACGATTACTTAAAGTGAGACGCACAGCAGTAAGTCTTTGTCTCAAGACGTACAATTAAATGTGATAAAAAATCGCTTATTTATTTTGCTAAAACTTCGCCGTGTTTTTGTCTTCGCTTTGTTGTTCTAAGTGTAGTTAGGATATTCTGTTTTCTCATACCTTTCCTTATCTTGTTTAACAAAGAAAATGGCTGTCAAGTTCGGGAACGTTTGGTGAAAAGCTTTTAACACGTACTGTTTCCTCTATGTGGCTACCATGCATCTAAACTTCATAAAGCAGGCATTATATTATTAATCAACACGTAAGCTAGCAGACACTTTTAAATATATATATATAACATAACTTAAGAGAATGCTTAAACGAAACGTTGAGGCAACTCACTTTAATAGTCTAGTAAATCCGAATCGTTATATTGATTGTTCTTTGCATTTCCGATAAACTTTTTTTTTGTATTTTATTCGAAAGTAAAAAAAAATAATTATGAAACTGTTACGATAAACTGCAGGTAGTTTCAATCAGCTACTAATTATATATGGAGAACTAGACAGAAATGTAATAAGTAAAGCTATATTTAGTGGCTGAGTTATACTAGAGGTGTGCGAGGTCCGAGGCTGTGCATTCTCGCAAACGTTTTATAAATTTCGTTATTCAAACAAAAGGTCTGCTTCCACTAAATACTTAATGTTGTTGTTTTGAATTAAGCACAAAACTACGCGATGAGCTACGGTGCTCTGCCCAACACCGTTATCGAAACCCGGTTTTTAGCATTGTAAGCCTGCAGATACACCACTGGAGGGCAAGTACTTAATGGAGTCTAGAATGGGAATACAAATGAAAACATATCTTATTGAAAGTTAGAGTTTGTTAACCCTAAATACTTGTATAACATATTTACTTCATCTTTATCATAAAGGTTTCCTCCCCTCAGTTTTAGTAGCACTCTAAGCCTAACCAGTGACTTAACATATTAAACTGGCACAAACTTCACGCCCTCATGCGTAAATCTATCAATTGATCCTTCGACGCATCCAGCTTTATTCTACCTCTCTTAATTGCCAGGAATTGCCTGTATTTACAGGACTTGTACGACCATCTCCTGGCCGCCCTCTATAAGGAATACATGTGTATGAAATAAAAGTTTCGTTACGATTGGTGGAAGGCCAGTACTCGTGGGCGTGGACTGAAAATTTGTAGTCATGCTCAAGCAACATCATACGCTAATGTTTGAGAAGTGAATAAAGCCAGCTAACCCTAACTCGTACGGAAACAGCTCAAACGTGTAGCACTTGCAGGAATATGAGCGAGAAGGAAAGATGCAAAGAATGGAAGAGAAAACAGTGATTGTGCCAGGAAAACGTTGAAGATTTCACGGCTGAGTTATAAACTTGGTACTTTGCCAAAAGTAAGCTTCGAAGACTACCGGTAGTAGGGACGTTTAATTTTCCGTTATTCATAAGAAAGAAAGGTTGTTCAGTGTATCCCTACCATCACGAGTTTGATCTGTCGTTTTTTGTTTATTTTTTTTTCAAATTCAGTACCCTAAACCGTTCATGTAAATACACACAAGCAAAGTCATCGGAAGAAAATGCACACTTTATACGGTGAACACCAAAACTACTACCGGTACGGAGGTTATCCTACATTGGCTGTGAATACCATGTACCCTAGTGCTGGTGTGGTATCAGGGTTCGCTGGTCAGAGCCACCCCACCCAGGACCAGTATGCCACAACAATTATGAGAACTTCGCCGTATGGCCCAACTTACGGCCCTGCTGTACCGCAGACAACGCAACCTGCTCCTAAAGACATGGTCAAACCACCGTATTCCTACATCGCACTCATCGCTATGGCAATACAAAATTCTCCAGAGAAAAAGATAACTTTGAACGGAATTTATCAGTTCATAATGGATCGGTTTCCTTTTTACAGAGAAAATAAGCAGGGTTGGCAAAACAGTATTCGACATAATCTCAGTCTTAACGAATGTTTTGTGAAGGTTCCGCGAGACGATAAAAAACCGGGAAAAGGAAGTTACTGGGCCATGGATCCGGACAGTCTAAACATGTTTGACAACGGCAGTTACCTACGGCGAAGGAAGAGATTCAAGAAAAAGGACACAAGCCGTCAGAAATTAACGGTTGATGTGCCAAGGGAAGAAGGACAGAAGAAAGAAGTTAAAACTATACAGAATGCTAACGACAGAAACGGAATACTGGGAAGTAACTTAGTCGAATTAGGTGTTGAGAACAAACGAGCTAACCAAGACACTGACAACCTGACAATCCAAACAAAAATGGCCTTCACTAAGGACAACATAAACAGTAGCACTGCCAGGGAAGCAGTTTCTTATCTGAATGAGGAGTGTCGACAGTCTCAAACCCTTAATAGATCGTCACCGCAGGCATCGTCAGTTCCACCTTTATCAATGATAACTCCGAAAATTGAGCTGATGGATAGTTACGATTATCCAGCATGTATGCAACAGAAAGCAATAAAGTGTAAATTCGATGGTAAGTCTGTTATAACCAACGGTGAGAGACCCCCTTCTTTGCTATTAGATGGAGTTGTAAACAGTAACCCAGGAACGTCTACCTTGGGATCTTTTCCTGTAAGTTCACTGATTGATACTCAGAAAAACTGCTCCACATTAGATAATTTGTCTACTACAGAAGTTCGTCGTGAGAGGATCAATCCTTGCACTGATCCTAACGGACACTGTACTGCTGGAATGTTTTATTCTCGTTCCCCAGTGTACTCAGATCTTCCATCGTGTAATAGCGTCAGCTACCAGTGCTCCACGTCTCCCGAGCTCTATCCTCCAGAATGCGGCGTACGTCCTGTTGGAGTCTGTCCCCTCGTCGAACACCTCCCCAGCGACGGAAGTCACACGGTATCCGGTAACAGTACTTGTCCGCTCACGGGAAATCATTTAACTTCAAATTCCTCTTCATCGGCTACTCAGAACTTTCGAAACGGGCGCCGGACGAGCAGTCCATCTTCTTCCTGGTACCCTTACAGCACATCGGGCGACATGGCATCTGGCAGCTGCTCCTTCAGTACGGACAGACTGTCGGCGGTCAACGGTTTTCAAAGTGTCCGAGACATATTTGAGAATCAACGGCTCATCTCTCCAACAGCTCCCGTAAACCCAAGCTGCCAGCTCGGATTCAGCGGTGCCAGCTTCCAGCACAGGTCGGTGCCGTCACCTTTTTACGACTGTAATCGGTTTTAAAGATGTTCAAGGATATAAAGACATTTAAAACATTTGAGCTGGAAGAAACTTGTAATGCTATATCTATATAGTTATGATAGATAATCACCCGATCATTGTATATATAAATACTTTGAGCACTGACTCTTACGCTGAAACAATTTTACCAGTTTCTGTTTTCTTGAGTCTCAAAATCCACATGAATACAATTGTAGCAATGGAACAGCGGTATGCATGTTGTGGTGAAACGATTATTTCATCTTACATGAAAAGCTGTATATGTAATAATTATATGTATGTAGATTTCAAAATGTGTTTTGTATATATCATAAAGATAACAAACTCAGAGAATACTGTGTGGACAAATGTGTCGATTTTTATAACACTTTTTGAAAGTGAATTTAAATATATTGTTTGGTTGCAACTACACGTAAGAAAGTTTTACCTGTAAGCTGCATGTTTAAGTAAAAACTAATACGCGAACTAAAAAAGGTCAGGTCAAGGTCTTGTGTTATCCATCAGTGAACGTGTGTCCTCATAACTAATTGATCACTGAGACAGCAAATCATAATTTTGACACCGTTCCTTTCAACTATTTTTTCTCTCTATAACTAACTGGTTTAAATGAAACATTTTTTTCTATGCGTTATAAGACTATTTTTGAATCTGAGGTAAACAAATTTCCTTTATTTCAGATAACTTTAAATCGCTATGTAAACCCCCAGCGGTGATGAATGGTATTAATGATGAAACAGATGTCAACTACACGTATGTTTGGTACAGAGCTTGCACAAACCTTACAAAGAACAACAGTGTGTAAAAATAAGCAGAGAAATGTTTACTTTTCCTTGCCTTGGGGTTGCACATTTAGAACTACAAACACTTTGTTAGACGTGCCACGAAAGGTTGTTTCTATTATACAATGTTTGAATAATGACATTTCAGTACCTCGATTATTCTAATTAATTACTTAAGATAAATAAATGCTGCATGTTATACTTATGTTTAAAAGAGTAATGTAATAATAATAATAACAATGTTGAGTTTAACAGAATGTTATGTTTTGTTTAATTATCCGTGTAAATGTACGAATAGCACTTATATAAGATTAGATTCTGAAGTTGGTATATATATATATATGCCAAAGATGGTTAATATTAGGTTAAGACAAGATGAATGTGTACCTAATATAGAAAAAAAAAACTTTCGTAAAACTACCGGAATTATTGTCTAGACTATAGCTAATGACATTAAGAATTATAGAAAAGCATAAGTTTTACCAAAAAAAAAGAAAGGGAGAGAGAGAGAGAACACAAGCATAAATAATATCACGTTTATTTACTGTATTTAAATGTTTTAGATGAAACACGTTCCAACAGCAACAGAAATCTAATGGAATCATAAAAATGAAATCTATAACAAAAACATTCAACTGGTTTGGTTACCTTTCAATTACATAAAATCTAATATACGTATGTACTAAAACAGCTTAATAATACACATATAACGAGGTATACACAAAGCAGAAAAACTTAAGTAAAAAGGGTGTTTTCTTGTAGCAAAGCCACGTAAAGCTATCTGCTGAGTCTACCGAGGTGTGAACCTAATCCGTGATTGTAGCGTTATAAATCCGTAAACTTACCGTTATACCAACAGCGGACTAAGGAAGAAGAGTTTTTTTGCTTTCTTAACAGGACACTACATACATCAGAATGATCAGTTGCGTAGCTTTGCGCTAAAACAAACAAACCAAAATTTGACATAATTGAGCTAATGTATATATCTTTTAGAACCCACAGTTTCAGTGCTGTGTACCTATAAAGTATTCTAGGAAATCAACATTAAGGTTTGTTTTTTTAATTTCGCGCAAAGCTACACGAGGGTTATCTGTGCTAGCATTCCCTAATTAAACTGTGTAAGATTAGAGGAAAAGCAGCTAGTCATCACCAACCAATGCCAACTCTTAGGCTATTCTTTTACCAACGAATAGTGAGATTGACCGCACATTATAACATCCTCACGGATGAAAGGGCGAGCGTGTTGGTGTGACGGGGAACATTAAGGTTATCTATCAGTTTTAATTTCAGCACCAGTAATACAACGCTCCATAGTCTGTTGGAGAGAGAAACAAGCTTGTTTATAAGTTTCTGCTAAAAATCTGTGAATAATAAGTATGTTAGAAACAACCATTTCTATCTATCTATTCTTAAATTCTTGAAAAATCGCATAATATATTACGTATACAATGCATACCCCAGCAAAATGGTATTTATATATATTCTATATTTATCACGGATCGAGATGACCGCTAGATTTCAACACTTTAACTTCAGTATCACAAATGTCATTAATATAATATCTATTAAGCTTTTATATCATCACAGTAATTATACTAGTTATTTTCATAATCTTTCAGTTGAAATTGTAGTTAAGTGTAATTAGCATGCTGCCAAATGGCCTTTCCGTAGAATAACGTGCCCTACAGCTGTGAAGTTAATTTAGCTTCCTAGTTGTTGTTGTTTTTTTTGTATACACATTATATTGGTCTTTCACTTAAGTATATTTGTATTAAGAAAAAAAGTGTCATTCAAACCGACTAATATTTTTGTGGTCATATTCTTCCTCGTGAGTTTCTCCCGTTGGTACAGCAGTAATTCTACGGATTTACAAAGCTAAAATTAGGTGTTCGATTCCTCTAGGTAAACTCAACAGATAGCCCGATGTAGTTTTGCTATATGAAAACACACACGTACCCTCTTCTTGAGAAATTTAACTAACTCATAAATTTAGAAAACGAACAGAATTAAACATGATTCCAGACCAGCGTTAATCGCTAGTAGCATGCATGTTATGTTATCTACTGTACAGAATGTTTAACATAGTCGCTCGATTAATTACTTTTCCCTAACGTGACGAGAGAAAAATCAAACATTAGTATACATCCTCAAATGATCACGAAAAATTTTTCCTGAAATAAGGAGAGCTTTCAGTCTTATGTTTTAATACATAGCTTTCGAAATTACACAGAACTTGTTAAATAACACTCTCTGATAATACATCTCCGTTATTTTGTCTGTATAGGTGTTAATACCAGTTGTGATAGATAATATAATGGCAGAGAATTTATAAAAATACATCTTCTAAAGTATCATGTTTTAAAAGAGCAGTTTGCCCATGATAATTTTTATACCTACACTTTTCGGTATTCTAAATTAATCAAGGATCTTGCTTCTGAAAAGCATGTAGCTTCAGAGATTAGTATTCACAATGTTGCATCACAATTGCCTATTAATAAATTTAATTTATGATGAAATGTCTTCATAACGATAAAACATCAAGTGGTGAATTTCATTTTAAGTTAATTTGTAATGTTTTATATTTCAGTGATGTAAATATTGCCAATATATGTCTTCTCTCTTTATTTATTTCTTTTCATCATTTGTCTGTGTGTTTATTTTCTTATAGCGAAGCCACATTGAGCCATGTGCTGAGCCGATCGAGGGGAATCGAACCCTTGATTTTAGCTTTGCAAATCCGTAGACTTACTGCTGTATCAGTGGGGGACGTTTTCATCATTTATCATTTTGTGCTGCTCTTGTATTATTTCTTCATTTTTGTATTTCTTCCTCCTCAACTGTTTTAAACACTTTGTTTCCTGATATTGTTTTCTTTTCTCTTATTTCATATTCAGGTGTTATAGTTTTACCACGTTTATCACCTATGTAATCTCATTGCACTTTGTTTCTTCAATTACATACCATATAAACTAATATATCACATAGTTTCTTAAATAGATTTTGCAAGTTCTAGCTAATTATTGACAAAAATAAACATTCGCGACAGACGCTGATAAATAGAAAATTCCAGTTGTGAAAAGTACCACACATTTTCTTAGAGTTTGTGTTCATAGTAATATTAACATCATAAGTCATTATAAAGTAAATTAACATGTGCGATTAGCTAAGTTAACTAAAACTAAACATTGAGTGCATCAATAATATTTGGTATCAGTTAAATGGATGAAGTTTTTATGAAAGATTGCGATCACAAAATAACATATTGTACTTATACTTGATATTCAATCAATAAATATCACGAATAATATCATTTGAGAAAAAAAATTACAAATTAAAAGCTCACTATTTATCTTTCTCTCAGCTAAGCTGTTAGATAACACCATGTTTTAATGCTAACGACTGGTGTTCTCTTCCATTTTTGTTGTACAGTCTGTTAGAGTTCTGTAGATTAGCAACGTAACTTCTGCAACATTGGTTTCAACTTGTATCTTATGTTTTCCACTGGACTAAAGTCGGGAGTTCTAAGTCATACTGTTCAACCCACTGTCACCTTCCACTTTTTCTAGATACCTCTAATTTAGAATACTGGTATATTATAGATTATAATCCTGCCGAAAGTCGAATCCAGAACTAACTGAACATTATCACCGGTTGTTTGTTAATAATCGGAATGTTGTGATATCTTCTATATAGAAATGTTTCCCATTCTCCAGCAGACGAGCATTTTCATATATGACAGACCCACAACCGTGTTTTAGTGCTTCACTTAAATAGACTTTTTGTAATATTCAAGTGTGAAAGTTCTTCTAAGTTTTCCATAAGTTTCCAGTATCTGTTTCGACATATCGTTCTGTTCGATCTACCGTTTGGTGATCATTTGTAAAGTAAACACTCAGCTATGTTCACAAGTAAAATATTGCGCTTATCTCTTTCGAACATCCTATTTCCTAATTTTAACTGTTTACATACATTTCTCCATTTAGAGCTGATGAGATTTTGAATAGATCTAATTTTAACAATCCTATAATTTTCTTTGCTTTATACCTTGTGGAACATCACTGTTAACACCCGATGATTGTAAGTTACGTACTTTGAGTAGACTTAAAATCAACCTCATACTCGGTATGGCTAATTTCATATGTGTTTCCATTTATATAAAAATTAAACTACATTGTTTTACCAGTTGGGTACCCTCGCTACGTAACGAATATATTAAGATTTATTTTTCATTATAGCAAACAATAATTTTTGCTTGTCTTTTACTACTTAATTATAATTTGTTCCTTAAAATTAGTTTTTGTTTTTTAGACTGACCCATGATCACTGATAGACGTTGGATCGCTATATTACAGAATAACATACCGACACTCCTCAGAACACAAAACATGTATAAAAATGTTTTAATGGGTTTGCAGGACTACTATAGTTTCAAGCAGGGACCTTTAAACGCCCATTTCAACCATTGGCTATTATGAAACTTATGAAAATATTTTGATAATGATAACAATTAAATGGCCATTCAACGCAACAATTCCGATTCAAATGAGTGTCAGTAATTTAAACGACTATAAAATAAATTGGTCAAAATAAAGGTACAATTTGAATGGATAAGAACGACCAATGCTACAGTTGATGGTGTCCGTGGTTGATGTGCTATAATAAGTGCAAAACAATTGTGCACGCAACAGAGAGTGGTACTGTAATGGTCTTTTCAACAGTGGTTCCATTTCTGCTGGCTTTTGAAGTGGCAATGGTAAAGTAGCAAAGCGACAATACAATGTTGATTGCTGAATAATTGGCAAAAAAAAACTTTTATAATTTTAATTTTGTTTCAAATTCCTCACGAGAAGATAGTATTCATAAAATAAATAAAGGCATGACTTAGTGGTAAGGTCACTCTACTTGTCATCTGTGTGACACGGCTAGATTCCCTTTACCAAACATACTCTTTTAGCCGTGTGATGTTATGATGTGACGGTGTATCATATTATTCTTTGTTAAACGAGTTGGCGATAGGTAGTGTTGACGTTAACATTTTTACAATCATTACCTTTACTCAAGCAGTCTTACAAAAGTAAAATGCGCTTATCTGTTTCCATTTTCATTACTTCAATGCCTTAAGTGACAATAGTAAACGAATAGTATTGATTAAATTACACATGGAGTAAAATATCAAAGTTAATTAAGCAAATTTCGCCATTAAGAATTGCTCTTCTAAGTGTCGTTTAAATCTATATCAGATGAAAGGTTAAGATTTAATCAGTTTATCATATCATTCTGTAAGTATCATATTGAGATTTAGAGTATATCAAAATTTATTAGTTATATATCAAGTAAAATATTCACGATTAATCACTTATTACTTACATCAAGGGCAGTGTCACTAAATATTAGTTACATTTCTACTGTATAAAGAGTTTGGAAACTTAAAGTAAAATAAATCTACAATTTATTATATAAGATCTGAATACCACTCTATATCTACATTTTAAACGTATTTTCTAAATATCAACAAAAGTTAAGTAAAATCATACAACGTAATGTTTATTCAATTATGAGGTAATTTAGAATAGCATATCTGCAAGGATTAGAACACACTGTTTTCTGTTGTAATGATTTTTATGGTGTAATAATCTAACATACGTTTTACCATACCGAAATGAAAAGTATTTGTCGTGGATTGAAAGTCGTAATGACGTCTCTTTCATTAAATGTTCTTTCTTCAAATATTCTTATATTCTATTATTGGAAGTATTTCTTCTTAGACATACTGTATACAAGCTCACAAACAATTACTATAACGAGTGGAAATTTAATAATTTTATTCTTTCAGTAGCAAATACAGTAATTTATTCTTAGCAGTTTATGACAGTTTCATTCCTCTACACCGGACCTTGATGAATCTCTTGGTTTATATCACATCTACCTTGTTCTATATCATAAATATGTTTATATTTATGAAATGTGACATTCCACATTTATCAAAATCTAGTATAAATAGTTATATTTCTTGTTTCCGGAATACATCGGAGATAATTTTATCATGAATTAGACTTTTATCTTCAAATGAATAAAAAAGTCTGAAACAAAGAAAAAAATCTTATTTATTTTAAACCACGCAAAATAAAGTTCTCCTCTTTCGCAAGCATGTCTTCTGTACCTCAAAAACCGTAATTTTATATACTCTTAAAAGACGGGATAAAATAATCAAAAGTTAAATGTCAATTTTTCAAAATCATCAGTATTGTTCACAATGCCTTAATATAATACCAGAGCAAAATTATTAATCCGGGAATTATGTTGATGATGGGCCCAGCATGGCTAAGCGTGTTAAGGCGTTCGACTCGCAATCCGAGGGTCACGGGTTCGAATCCCGGTCGCACTAAACATGCCCGCCCTTTCAGTCGTGGTAGCATTATAATGTGTGACGGTCAATCCCACTATTCGTTGGTAAAAGAGTAACCCAATAGTTGGCGGTAGGTGGTGATGACTTGCTACCTTCCCTCTAGTCTTACACTGCTAAATTAGGGACGGCTAGCGCAGGTAGCACTCGAGTAGCTTTGAGCGAAATCCAAACAAAACAAACAATGTTGATGATAAAAAAAAAATCGTTTTTAAAGTAATGTTCCTATTAATGAATAGGGAAAAGTATAGTATGTTTATTTAATATTTAGTACACCTACTAATAGTTTCTTAAATCTATTTGGTCATAGTATTTGAAAATATTTATTAACATCTGATAAAATCACAAAATTATAATTATGACATACATTTATTAAAGGACGTAATAAATAAGGAAAAAATGTTTAGAGTTTGGGAAATAAAACCCAAAACAAATATTTTAATGTATTGCTTAGTTGGAGTCAGCTCGTGCCGTAATCTATTCAATTGCGCTTTAATGAGCACTCCAGTGACACAGCGGTATGTCTGCGGACTTAACATTACAAGAAATCAGGTTTCGATGCCCGTGGTGAGCAGAGCTCAGATAGCCCATCGGGTAGCTTTGTGATCAACTACAAATGCACTTTAATGAAATAAAACGAATTATTTTTCACTCACATAAACTGTCTAAAAAATCTTTAACAAAAGCATCATAATTTATGGTAACAGGAAAGAGTAATTTCTCACACACAGAATTGTTATAAAGACAATATCAGGTACTACTCTTGCACGTTGTTACAGATAAATTATATACTGTGGTAAAATAGTTTAAGAACAACAATATGCAAAAAAATAAGCTTTTTTTCTTCTTATATCTAAATTGGGATTCTCTGAGCACATAACTAATGACTAACCTAATTCTTAACCATGTAAATCTTTTTTCTTATATCGATTTTAATAATTTCTTTGTATCTTAAGATTACAATGCACAATATCCATCTTTTATTCTTAATATAATTAGGAACTTCAAGACTAACAATACTAGTTTAACAACTATATGTGCTTATATTGATTTTCCTTATACAATTTTAAGGGCTTTTTTGTGTTGCTGTGGTGATAGAGCTAGCTTTATAAATCATAAACTCCCACAAGTCACTCTTATAACGCACTAGTAAAAATTCTCAAGCTCGTCGAAATATTTATGTAGAAATCTGCTATAGAAACAACTGTGAATGAAGAAGGACATTTTTCCTTTATACCAAAATACAAAACAAACCATGTATGAATAAAGAAAGCAAGCTTGAATGACATCAATATTCCTGCAGCATGTGATATGTAGTGTCAGTAAAGCTCGAACTCATGTTTATTTATTTTGATATCTATATGTACGTTAGAAAGGAATTGTTCATGCTTCGTGAGTGAATGATTAGTTAGGACTTAAAACAAAAGTCAAATTATAAATCATATACATTTAACATTGCTTTAGTTTAGGGAGGCAGTAAAACAGCTATTTGGACTTTGAGGTGAATTACAGTGTTAGTAATAGAACAATCAAAATATGCCACGTAAGCTTATAAATGTCCGTCTCAATCATTGCCATGAAAATAAACGTGATAAAAAAACCCTTACCTTACGTGAACATTATCTCTCTGTGTAATGAGCTTAAAAAAAAACATATAGAATTTTTAAAATTCGTTTTCTTTCCATCTTAACAACAGTTAAAATCATACAAAACGTGCGTGATTCTCTAAATCGATACAAAAAATTACATGTAGAGTTTAACATACTTCTTATGTGTTGACTTATAATTTATTAAGATAGGATGACGAATGTTTTCCACTTTGGGAAGGTGTAAGACGATGCACTGAACTACTGGCACGATCAGAACTGATAAAGAACTGTTACCTAGTATTTAGGAAGTCCATTGTTTCAACTGAGTATGTTCTGGATATGTGTTTTAACTTTATATAGAAAATATGTTTTATATTTTATCATATCACCAATCATATAGCAAATTACGTTTTCTCGTGATAAACTTTTCACAGAGAAAAAATAAGATTACGTAATTATTAAATTCACACCACCCATGACGTGAGAAACATAGATGTATTTAAACATCTTTGAGTTACCATTAGATGGTTAATAACAGCTTTTCCATTGATTATCTTTGAATAAGCAAACGCACCAAGAGTTTAAATGTTCCTATAAAACCAAGTACAATACATTTTGATACTTGTCCTATTTTCATCTGTTTAATATTATGATTTTAACATGTGGTATTGAGCATCAAACATAAAGCTCTTCTCCGACTTCTTTTAACAGGAAACATGATATTGTTATATGTCCCGTTTAGGCTTAATAACAATATGATTAATTGAGATGACACATGACACATCAAAGCCTTGTTATTTGATTAAAAACTCTTTGGTTGATTTAGTAGGCTTGCGGTTACAAAAACATAGTGAAAACTTCTTAGGACTCTATCTATTTGTTCATATAATATCAATATCAATTAATGTTATTTCAAGTTCAGTTGGCTACAGTACAAAACACATAACATATAGAAAGACGTCAAAACTTTTCTGCTGTTTAAAACTAGAGCACCAAAATTAGTCCTTAAAATATTTAAGCGTAGCATATCTCACATATTTCAGAAACTGAAGATATTAGTACGTATGCAAGTACAATGTAACAGGACTTTTTAAACTCGCAGTAAATTTGATGTAGAGCTAAAACTAACATCCTAATTACTAGACTTAAAGTACGTTTTTTATTTACTTATTAAGTACGGTATTTATTTACTTTTAGGTTTCTTGACTCTCTATGTCTTAGAACGGTATTGTTTGAAATATTACATGTAAGTTAAAGAGGTTGTAGCAAACAAGAAAAGGTAAATAATTGTTATGAAAAATATTCAACAACTGACTTTGAGACGTATACAAATAACACGTTTAAGGAAAGAAGTTCTTCCTGTTATATAATTTTCGTATCTTAAGAACCGTCTCAAGCTGTTTTCTAGTTTGACACAGGAAATTTGACGCGTTCAGGTAGAAATAAACGTGACCTCAGTGTAAAATTTTTATTTTCATATAAACTATACTTATATATGAAAATACTTTTTAGTGAAGTATTTAAAGTGGTCTATGCGAAAGAGAATAATAATCGCGCTTCTTCGTAAAATATTCTATAATTTACTAAGTTTATGCTTTCTTTATTACGTATTTTTACTTAACAAAAATACTTTTTGAAACTAATAATAAAGAAGAATAATTTATCTTTATGAAAACTGAAAAAGGTATTTAATAAAACGTTTTGTAGAAATTCAATCAAACATAGCTTATCATTCGTGTTGATTTGAAACAGACACATTTCTGATATTTCATGTTCTTAAGGAAATTTTGCGGTGTTATGACTTTTTTTTCTGTTTCTAGCTGAGTTCAACAACTCAATTTTCTTATGATCATTCCTTGAGTTTTTGCCAATTTTATCAGATTCCTCACTTTTATATCTCTGGATTTTAAACTGTGCGATCCCACATCGTACCAACCCGATCATTTTCGATATTTGCATTGAAATCTTTTAGTATAATTACGATATCTATATATTTGAAATGAGAGTTAGCTTGTTATAGTTCCAAATATTCTTCTGATCGATTTGTTGTCGATGAATCAACTTATATGATGCTGGGATAGAGTGAAGTGACTTGTAATGTCACAAGTGAAATTTCATCTGCTTATATCCGCTTAAAAATATGGCTGTGTGCTGATATATCCTCATTAATCTTTTATTTCACTAAAATTATTACAGACCGGTTTATATTTAATCTTTCTCTTAGACGTTTTTACTCAAGACGTTGCTAAGACAGTTTTCTCGATAGTTGACCCCTAGTGATATAATGTAAGTCTAAAGACGTATTTCGCTAGAAACCGAATTGGGATTGACTAAAAACAAAATAGAACAGTTTTGGCGTACACGTAAACATCAATCAACGTGTACTTTATAGAGTGGACTGAATATGACTGTAAATATTATTAATGTTGACCAAAATACACACTAATAAATTCATCGCTGCATTCTGTGTAACTATTATACACATCACAGTACATTAACCAAGTGTGAACGTACAAGATTTTTAGGATTATTTTTAATATTCTTATGGAAAAGTTTCTAGTTTTTATAAATGGAGTTACTACTATTATGTCTAATACCAAGTAATTACACGTTAGAAAACTTACTGTTAGAGAGTGCAAGTTATTTATATTTATTCAAATAATCAACTAACTTTTCCCTTCACATATCAGAAATATTCCTTTCTTTTTGTCTTTCTTCAGGCTAAAGTTATGCAATTTTCGTCTGTATAAAATACAAATTTAATGTTATTCAGCGATTTTCGTTTTATTCTCTGTAGCAGACGATAATGTTCAGAAGGTTCTTCTACCGCTTGAAGAACGTATTTTGAGATGGCTTTCAGGGACTGAAGATTTTCCTGAAATATATAATTCTATATTTATTTGAAGTACAATCAAATATAAAATAACATAGTCTGATCAAATTCGTAAATAATCTCACGTATCTGCCCCATATGCGATTTAGTTTTTAGCGAGTCAAACAGTAAAGAGTCAACGGCTCATGCTCTATTGCAACCGAGTCAAGATCCACACTCTTGGGGACCCGCGAATGCGTTATGAGACACAGTAAAATTCCACTATTTAACGACAGAAGCCAAAATTGGTGATGGATTGTGGTGATCAGCCGCCTTTCCTCTAGTTTATAACTTGAAAATTATAAACAAATACAGTATTGGTAGCCATTGTGTAGCTGTACAGGTATATCCGCAACAAACAAACAAACAAATAGCTACGTTGTCGTATATACTAAAAAATGTGCTCATTTCCTTTAAAAATAAAACGTTTTCCCACAGGATTACATTTGCAAATTTAAAGTTAAAAACAAAAAAATTCTTAATTACATATAAAATATTAAAATGCAATAATTTGAAATCAGAAATTAATTATACAGTACCGAAAACGTTTTAAAGGCAAACTACTAAGTATGGATACTTAAGCTTTCATTGATGAAGTGAATAAACTTAAGTTTATTGCGATTTTAATGAGCGCTTTTAAAACATCATTCCATAGCAATAACGCTTGAAATTATTGTATTATTACAGTGATTCTGTACTTACAGTCATAGATAAACATACGCAGACATATACGAAACGAAGACAACTTTTTTTCAAATAGAGTATTTAACACTGTTATAAACATATAGAAAGGAAACTCGGTAAAACCTTAATCTATTTTGACAAAACGTTTTTCTTCTTGCGAGATTGGTACGTACAATATAAATAATCATGACTATCAGAATGAAAACTAAGAAATCAAAAGACCTCAGGGTTGTTGTTTCTGTCAACATCACGTTCAGTGTTATTCTAACTCGGAATTATTCCTTACGTCTTCCAATAACAAAGTGTACCTTTTTCTTTGAGCAAACTCTGCCAAATAAACACCCAACTTGATCGGACTTTGTTTGTTGTAATAATACAACCTATTTATTTGTAAAAGAACGCTACTAAAACCCTAACGCCTTGCCCTAGCTTAGCTTTACCACGAAGGGAAAATGGCCTTTTGTATATCTAAAGAAATGCACACACTAGAGAAGTTCAGTGGTAGTATCAGCTAGTGGAAGATAGAGGATAGTCTTATTGCGCTGCCATCAGGATTCGCTTGCTGAGGTAGTTCTAACAAGATCATTGGGCACATTTTCATCTGATGTGACTAATAAAAATAACTGAGAAGTGTTAGATAACTGTTAAACGATAAGTCTCACGCCAGAAAGATTTTAATACATTAAGCAAGCGGCTATCGTGTGAGGAAGATAGGAAGGTGCTGGACATCATTGTGGGATTTAGTTTTACTGAAGTTTGTGAGATATTCAAGATTTCTATTACACGACTACACACGAACGTCATGCTCACTTATTGGTTTATTGTGTCATTTTAGTTATTGAAGTTTTAATTATCTGGCGAGATTTTTGCAACCAAAGGTAGCGTTGTAAACGTGAACTCAGATGAATACATGCCTTTGATTGACCAACGTCAGACATATATGTTGATGACTGTTGCTCACCATCCCTGACACGTGGTTACAAGATGGACTGGACATAAACTGTTTACTCCATTTTGCGATTGCATGTATCTTCGAAAATATCGAATATGCTTGGATTATCAAGATATTTGATACAGGTAGGAACGCTAGATTTGGTATACAGACATATAACTGGTTAAGAGATTTGTAAAAAAAAGCAACTAAACATTGGATTTATTTATAAACAAATCAAATTAAGTGACAATGTTTTTCTTTTTTAATTTAGGATAATTTTTTTCAAAACAAATAGTTGAAGTACATATGAAATTACGACGTGTAATTAATTAAATATTTTTAAGCAATGGTATTTCAAGTTAACATAAATGTTATTTGATCTTGTAATAGTAAATATTTTTGTCATACTACCATGTAAGCGTTACAATACATTGTTTTAACCGTCCATTGTTTTTGACAAAAATATTTACACAACAAGTCCCATTCCATGGTCAACCAATACGAACTAGATAATGTTCTATATTGTGTACCTGGTCAGGCTAATGTGAGTCGATGTTTGCTGAAACTTGTTTTTAAGATTGTTCTGGTACAGAATTGTTCTATAATACACGCAACTATGATAATACTTTAGAATTTACACAGTTTGAATATGTAAACATGCTGAAAAACTTGGTAAACTTAAGCCCCGACCTGGCTAATTGTACCTAAGAAATTAAACAGGCTCAAAACTACTTTGCTCTATAAGGGTAACTGGATACGTAATGATAAAAGTCTAAAGCTAGTTTTATGTTGGTACAGTTTTCAAATGACAATTTTTTTATTAACATTTTGGTTTTTGGAAAACTATGATTAAACAATATGAGCTTTAACTTTCTAGGATGAAATCGATTATGTATTGAAAAAATTCGTCGCACTTATAATAGCAATTTATGGTTGGAAAGAAGTATTAACGTTACTAACTTGCAAAAAAGACTTTAATACCTTATTATGTGTTTGACTGACTATATAAAATGTATATTCGTGTAGATTATTGGTTGTTTTTTTAATAGATTGAGGCTTAATCATAGTTTGTAGTAACGGCATACTGGCCTCTTTCCTCCCTTGGAAGTAATTTCATCACTGACCGTATTTACTTTGAAAGGTATGGTTACGTAATTTTGTTCAATTATTTTTTACTGTAAAACGATTGTTAGAGGACGTAAAAAAATTAGTCTTAGACCATATATCTTGACGGACATTTCCTATATTTTTCACTGTAGTAAGTGGACGGACAGCAACATACACTGGAGTTGTATTACAAGAACTGACAAATGTATGGTCAAATAGGACTGTTTTGATTGCATAAAAACAACGTTTTATTTCGAGGCGCAAATAGAAGCTTCATATTTATCGGTTTGTTGAAGATATCAAGTGATAAGTCCTTCTTCATCACAATACTTTTTTGGTGTAGAAGGTTTCCGCTTGCAAACGTAGCTTTATTTTGCGGTTGAGAACGTTGTAGTAAAATGGCTTTTAGTGTGGTTTCGAAGACCGTTGGTGAAAAATGTGTTTTTTTTTTGCTTCTGCAATTAATATTGATGTCTCCCTTTTTGTTGTGTCTTTTGATTTTACAGTATTTTGTAATTAATCTTACTAAGTAATTATTTTTTTTCGTTTAACCTTATCATTATCAAATGGTCAGAAAGTATTCATGAACAGAATATATAAATGCCAGACTTTTTGCTTCTTATGCTATGGTGCGACAATATATCACTGGATAAGGATATGCCACAGTTCTTATAAAACCTTATAAAGTCATCTTAATAGATCCAACACAGTTTTTAGATTTAACGAATATATATTCGTATATATAAATCTTTAATATTTATATAGAAAACAAATGAAAACTTAAGCATAGATAGGTTAGTACTCTAGTTTAGTAATTAGTCTGTTATCAGTCAAGTTTTTATGACTTACTAATTTCTTCATATTATTTAGTGTTGCACAGAAACATCATTGAGTTAGTGTTAATGGTTCATTGTCAACCACTCTAGATAACTAACATGTACATGAATAGGTACATAAACTACGTTGATTAATTTCAAAGTTAGTTAAAATACAGAGTATTACACCAGCTTAATCCTTATTTGATATTGTCCAGGGAAATAAAAAGGGTACGATAAAAGTGTGAGAAAAAGAACCAGTTTTATTTATTATTTAACCTTTGCATAACATTTTATTTTTTATTTTTGTTAGTCAAACTAAGTATATTAAGCTAAGATTATAATTTTAATTATTAGTTTAGTCATTTATGGTGTAGTTTGGAGTAAACATTTGACGAACAACTTATCTTCAGTACGCGTTGTATTTTACTGTGACTTAAACAATTGGACTCAGTATTTACATTATAATTCATTTAAAACGTAAATATACAAGGTTTCACTTCAACAGGCAAGACGAACAAGTACCGTTTCAGTGAAGATTTTGAGGCCTATTGCTCCCCACATCGCTGTTGATTTATTTCTCACATGTTCACCAAGCTGGTAATTTCATAAACATGTGGGGTACATGAAAGACGTACAAGGCCCAGTCCCGGCTCCTCAAAGCTCTCTTTCCGTCTCCATGTATACTTGCAAATCTTGTTCTGTATACACAATAATATACCGGAAATGTTGCATTTCTACGAAACATGGTTCATGTAAACGTTAACGTATGGTGATCCAGATGGCTAAACAGACACCTATACCAAAGAGACGGCAAAAAGAACTGGTTAAAAAATTAATTCTGTACAGAAATACACAGATGAAGAAGGGATTTTATATACAAGCAAGAACACTAAGAGAAAGTAGGGTGAGACAACGTAGGATAAATGGACTCATAGCTAAAAATTAAATCCGACACGGAATATCAATTACATGATTTGTGGAAGATGTAGATTGAAACAAGCAAAGATTAACATAAATCAGTAAATACCCCAGAATAAACTGTTTAAAATATTTCCTTTTTACTCATTTTTACAATTGTATATTTTATAAACAGGAGTAACTTAGTGGATGTCAGTTACCTATACGCTTCTGGAAATGTAGTGGAAAGGAAATGATACAAAGATCTAACAAGTAGTTGTAAATAAACTAAGACCCAATCATAAATTATATATGTATCCATGAACACTGTAAAGGTACTTGAAATGTACATTTGCAAAACAGATGATTTTTCATTTAGCTGTTTAATAAAAATGAAAGATATAAATGTTTATCTTAAAGATCACTTTAATATATTTTGGTTAATCTTTCAAGTTATCTATTTATTATATACAATTACTTTGAATAAATCTTGAAATAAAAATTTGTAAAGTATATAACATACATACAGTTCACTTACTGTATACATAAAATTGGAATAAGTGTTTCTTTATAAGCTAAGTGCATATTTTATAATGCATTGTGTGTCGGTGACTAGTGACCAAACAAGTTTGGTTTTAAAAATATTTTGTAGTTCTTCCTGGAATGCTTAATTCTTAAGAACAGAAGAAATATTTTCACTTCTTTTAACGCATAAATGTTTCAAACGTTTATAATTTAATTTTAGATGTAATATTTCTGTTGCCGCTTCCTCAGCCCAATACATTAATTTTAAGAACACGTGAATGAAAAGAAAAGGGAATGTTATAGTTCACCACACTACAATTGCCATATTCAGTGGTGAAGAGGCCTTTCACTCAACACTAGCGATCATAATATATATACAGTTTATGTATATATATATCATTAATTTTCATGGATAACGAAAGAGTTGTTGTGATCGAGATTATGCAAGTTAATCGTGATAATCTTTAATTTTATTGAGGTCGCATACAAACCTCATTCTAAGGATAAGAACGAACAATGTAAAATTATTTCTTTCCTTTCCACACAGATTATATATTCGTCATTACGATTTTGGTCTTTTAAATGAATGTTACTGCCATTTACAAGAACTGGCAAAACAGCAAGCTAGTAATCTTGTTCTCCTACGGTGTTAAGCAGTCACATAGTCAGAAACTATATTAATAAATGCTAAAGTTTATTAGTGGAAGTATATTACAGTGTGTTATAATATGTCAACCACGCTACATGTGTCATGTCCAGTGCCAATAAGGCATTTCCCTCATTATCACGGCTTATTAGTTCGGCTGGGTTATTACAGACGTACTAGTGGTATAGGCACTATATATAGTAACGTTATATTGCTTCAAACTACTCTGGATTCTGGTTCAAAAAATAAATTACAATAACAGAAGTATCATAAAATAAGATTCGTTGTGATTTTTAAAAACGTAACTAGAGTTTATCATCGAATTATGAAACATATACATCTGGCCAGTATTGCTATAACATTTCTTTACTTTCGTGGCTTACACTGAACTATAACACAAATGTCCAATCCGTGATACTGATAATTACAAATGTATTTGTTAAGCAGTGTCAGTTATAAAATAAACTCTTCCTTCTTTAAAAGTCTTATATTTGTTATTAAATACCTTATGACAAATATTAAAGTAGCAGTTTTATTGATTAAGGGTAAAAGTCTCGAAATAATTCAGGAGTTGTACAGAAACTCCAGTCACTTGCTACTATACAGCAAATGTACAAATCTATACATTGAATATGTAATGTTATCCTTCCATTTCTGAAGACATTATTATCATACAGTCTGTGCTACACTCCAGCTCTGGGAAGGATACCACCAGGAAAGATTTTACTTATTTTTAAATGGTTATGATTCTGGAGGCTATTTTGGTGAAATTATTGATGTCTGCATGTATAACAGCTGAAAAAACCTTAAACACAAAGAGCAGTATTCAAGAACTTTGTAGAACTAAGCAATGGAGGAATGAAAAACAAAATAAGCTCAGAGTAACAGAGAAAACTGATCGACGTAAGATCATACGCATGAGATCTGGGGGATGCGTGCAATCAAAAACACCGAGAAATGTACATTCATATATACATAAACTGAATATGTGTGGAGGCAGGACAACGAATGAAGTTCTCGGTTCTAGTAGTAATTGTTGTAGGTGGGTTTATTATTTACTGAGTCACATCTGCTTAGAGTCAATAGTCTTGACAAAATAGCTTCATTGAAAGGCAAGATAACAGACAAATATTACACGAATATACGAAGGGATCAGGTTTACTATACGCCACAACACACTTATACGTCTAATTGCGATCCCTTTCAAGATGATAATGTACATATCCACACTTCAGGAGTTTCTGTTGACTGGTTTACCAAGAATAATAAAAAGTTCACTCATGTATGCTTCCCTAATTAATAGCAGTTATTAGAGAGCAATCTTAAATCAGGTTTTGGCATTGCTTTCATACTCCGAAGTCAATGAAGGAACTACATTATAATTTTGTTGAAGCTATCCAACACCATGCCCTCCATGGTGACCATGCTCCGTGTTTATCTTGAAATAGATACTTCCAGCATTTTGCCCGATTTCTTTATATATTGCAAAACAGATACAGCTTCTAATATATAATATCTAAACATGTAAAAAAATACATACTAAGGTAAACTTTAAAAACAAATAGTTGAACAACAGCACCCGTCACCAATTCTTGATTTACTCTAATCAAAGATTTGACTGTCATTCTTATAACAAGCGTGTTAAGGCGTTCGACTCGTAATCCGAGGGTCGCAGGTTCGAATCCCTGTCGCACTAAACATGTTCGCCTTTTCAGCCGTGGGGCCGTTATAATGTAACGATCAATCCCACTACTCGTTGGTAAAAAAGTAGCCCAAAAGTTGGCGGTGTGTAGTGATGACTAGCTGCCTTCCCTCTAGTCTTACACTGCTAAATTAGGGACGGCTAGCGCAGATAGCCCTCGAGTAGCCTTGCACGAAATTCAAACAAACAAAGAAACAAAACATGGAGCGCAATTTTACTAGAAAAGGACACGAGACATAAACCTCGAATCCATAATCTCGACGATTAACCACTTAATTACTACTTCCAACCCAATCTGTATGTAAAGCAAAAACTTGTTTTTGTTTAGAACTTTAGAATATATTATTGTTTAAAATAGATTATATATATTTTGCTTATGAAAACCATCTTATTACTAATGCAAGGGCAAAAAAAATTTAATAAACAAATAAATAGTAGATATAGTTAAATATGACAAATATCATATTCTTACAAAATAATACATCAGTGAATAATATAAATGGTATATCACGATATAAAATTGGTTGAGGTTTAATTCGACCCAAGAAAATAGTCACTTTGGTATTTTTACTGTTGTATGCTGTTTGAACGTTTACAGAAAAAGTACCAAAAGTATGAACTTCTGCGTTGACAATTAAAATACACAGTTTATATAAGAACACCCGCAACAACACGTTATAATGCATAAGTATCATCACGCATTCTCACAAGTATTTTCAATATAAATCAACTAGGGTAGAAACAATAGGACTGCGTATTTGATTAAGTCCGTATGAATATAATTAGGATGAAAATCGTACATTGAAAACAATGCATTGGGTTTTAGTGGGAAAGGCACTTACTCGCTTGAACACGACAAAGATACATTGTTTATCTTTCAGAGTATCAAATTATAAATCTTACGTGTGAAATGAAGCAATACAAAATAAGGCTATTTAAACCTATTTACATCTACAGCTAGTTGTGGGTAGGTTGGTTTTCTATTGAAATAGTAGATAAGTAAATTTCTTACCATTGAAAAGGTTTTAGTGAACGATCATACAAAAACCAGTATTGCAGGAATAAAAAAAAATGTGACATCAGGTCATACTATAGGTCACTTGAACTTTGAAGCGATAACTTTTATATCAACTAATTTCTATAGGATTGTATTTTTGGCAGCAAATGAAAATTATATAATTCTCCTAGTATTATGCACATCGATGTCTATACAATGTTGCATTTGTGCTTAGCGCCTATTGAATTTAGCGTATTCTATTTTTCGTGTGTTTTATGTAATACACTCTTGCATAGCCATACCAAATTCTCAGTTCTGCTACAAAAATTCCACTGCATTATGGGATCTTATTTAAACGTTGTATTGGGTTTAATTAGAGCTAAGAGAATGTTTTAACACAAAGAACATATATTTGAATGCTGTATCAGAAACTGCTGTAAATGAGACGATTTATAATGCTTTGCTTCACTTCTATTGATATGCACTCATGCGTGTTTCAAAGAAATGATCATTCATTTGACTCGCTTGTTTAATCTTTTCTTCTACACTTTAGAAATAAAATTCACCAAGTTCATAAAGTATAAGATTTTACCTAAAAAGGTTATTGAATACCCTCTGCTCAAGCAGCCACGAATTACGATCTCCTTCGGCCATAAATCTGTGCAACTAAAATCGTCGAATACCTTCTGAATTTCATTTTGTCCGTTAGAGATGAAAAAAATAATATTATTATTGGAATATCTCGGTTTCTTCTCACACCTGCACAATCAAGTGTTCTTGAGATCTCCGTGTGTGGCTCTGAACTGAAACTTTCACGTGAGAAGTTCAGGGGTGAAATCTTGTTGGATAGACACCCACTAATCTTCCGGCTCAAGTGGCGAGATCAGCATTGGAGTTTTGCGACATGTTGTTTGCATTTCGTCGCCTACGTTCACAACCACTACAAAAGAAAGTATTCTTTGGGGTAACAAAACACAACTTTTTGGAAACGCTGGCATGACCACGAGCATCAATGACATTTAGCCCTGCAGTCCCTTTTTCCGCTGATTCTGACAAGCTCGCTGTGTTAATCCCGGACAAAGAAACTAAAAGGCGTGGAAAATTGAGTCACTCAACCGCTTTGCACGTGTGCTGGCTGAGTGAAACCCTCCAGGATGGATAAATTGACCAAACATAAAACCGCAGTCTAGTATTTTATATGCCATGCTGAAGTAAATTGGTTGTCAAATTACCCGAAGTTTACTCGAAATGACTTAATATGAAATACGTGCCACTTTAAAAAGTAAAAGGTTTCATTGATAATTTTCAAAAATAAAACTAAGATATTTAAAACACTAGTATTTTATATTGCAACTCACATGTAGTAGTCTCTTTATCTATTGTTTAACATTACTGAAATAGAATATAACCCGATTATTCCATGCATAACTGTAAATAAAACATTAATTTGAGGTTTATGTTACGTTACAACACAGATAAATTTAATGTCATAGACTCTTTATATATCACGCTTCTCTAGCATAACACGTTATATATTCTTAGTATTGCTAATAATATGCTTGATTCAATTATTATAAGATATTTAGCAGAAAAATTATCATGATAGATTAGTTATCTGTGTGTTATTACGTTACAAAAGAGTTAAACATGTTTACCAGATTTGTTTTTTATTAGTGATACTTTTGTATTTGCTGTGCAGCCATGGCAACTAGTTTCTGAGAAACAATGCTGTTCCACAGTTAACATCACACAAATAACTAATTTACACACCAGGTATCGCCAGCATAAAACATTATATTCAATAATAATTTTTGTACTGCTATGACTGTTCTAACGTTTGACGTTACGATCAGACATTTCATAGAAGATACGATACAACAGAATAACAATTATAATACAATTATACGCAGTCAAGACTTTTCAATATATTTTGTTTGTGTTTCTGATTGTCAGCGATTGAAAAGAAGCTTTAAAGTACTATAAGACATTCAAATAGGAAAGCAAAGTGCAATTTAGTATAAGTATAAATAAGGCACATACACGCCTATATATATATATATATATCTTTTGTGTGTGTATTTTAAGAAGTGTGGAGTAACGTTTCTAGAGGAGAAACGATGGAAATATATCTACACTTGTAAGAAAATGCACTGAGAAACAGTTAGACTAATTTCTAATTTGTATTGACAAATATTTATCTTTAGATGTAATCGTTAAAAGCATGTCTTCAATCTTTAAACTTTATCAACAAAAATGTGGCATTGTAAATATAAGCAGTAGCTATTAAGAAAAGCATTTTTCTGAAAATAATGTGTAGACAAACAAGTCTATGTTGTTGTTTTTAATTTCGCACGAAACTACACATGGATTATTTGTGTTCCCTAATTTATCGGTAAAAACTAGAGGGAAGACAGCTTGTCATCACAACCCACTGACAGCTCTTGGGCTACTATTTTACCAGCGAATAGTGGGATGTACCGTCATGTAATAACGCCCCCACTGCTGAAAGTGCAAGGATGTTTGGTGGGACGGGAATTCAAACACGCGACCCTCATATTATATGTCGGTCGCTCTAGCCACATGGACATGATGGGTATTTCAAATCTGTAGTGAACTTAACATCAGGAAAAAATAATGGCGTTATATCGCATTATCATTATCATACCTCTGATGATAACAAGATGCTGCACGTATAGCAGAGAAGTAGTGGATGTATAATGGATACATCTTTAGTGGGAAATGTATGTGTAGGTAAAGGATACAAGCAACAATAAGTAAAATGTAACCATGATTTCAGTGCAAATCCCAGATATAGAATAATATTAGAAATGTAAAACTGGGATCAAATATGGACGTTAGTCCATACACAATAACCCACATTTTATGAAATACAACTGTCTGCAGTTACCTCTTGACTTTGTTCCTTCACTAATGTTATTTGTATAAGTTACATATGCGATGTTACAATCGTTATAAGCTTGGTTATAGGGTAAATGAGAATTATAATTAAATTATTTTCTAGACAATGTGACTTAAGACGTATACAGACATACGTTCTTGAAAAATTGATTAATACTATCGTTTATTGGAGAAATGTATTTGGATGTTTTTATTCTAAGTTTTAATCAGACTAAAATAATTTTTATTCAAAAATAAAAAACAAAACGGAAAAGCCACAAAACTTATTGTGGAAAGCGCAAAAACACAATATGGTGAAATATATCTAAATATTAAAAACATTTTCACGAATTTTCAATAACAACGCTAATTTTTCTTTCATTACTGTTACTCTTACGATGTAGAAGTCTATTTGGAGCAGGACAAAAATTCTTAACATTAATTTTAAAACATTTATTTTCCAAATTCAAAATCATGTTTTACTGTGTATAAACATAGGGTCATACAGAAATATTTATAACAATAACGAATAAAAGTGAAGCTAATACTTATACATGAAATTTATGTTTCTATTCAGTAATTGTGCGACACGAATGGCAAGTAGTTTTGCTGGCATCAGATGTTAAACGTATGAAAATATTTAGTTTTCACGTTGTACTATTTATTGATTAACGAATTTACACGAAATACCTCGGTAAAAATGCCCCAAAAATATTTCTGGTCAATTTCTGTTTAAAATAAATTATCTAACATTAGGTTTAAAATTATAAAGTTTTCAGAACTTTAAATTGCATGCAATACCTTTAGTTGTGAGAAACCTTCCTGTTTTCATAATCAAAGAAACAGAAACGTACTTATAAGGTATATACTCATCAAAAACTTGTTTATAATTACACAATGTTAAAATAAACTTTCGTCTTTGTGACTGTTAACCAGAGGTTACAGATATCTTCTTCCAACTTCTAAACATAAACAGATTTTTGAGAAAGTCAAAATAACGTCGAGTTTGATAGGCAGTGTCCAATTGAGAGTAAAATACGTTTTAGGTGTTTTATAGCATAAAGCTATACGATGAGTTATTTGCACTCAGTTCACAGCTAGAAATCGAACCTCGAATTTTATCTTTGTAAGTGGTCCTACATGGCCAGATGGGTTAAGGCTCGCCCTTTTAGCCGTTGCAGCTTTATAATGTGATAATCAATCCCACTATTTGTTGATAAAAGAGTAGTCCAAGAGTTGGCGGAGGGTGGTAATAACTAGCTGCCTTTCCTCTAGTCTTACACTGCTAAATTAGGGACGGATAGTGCAGATAGCCCTCATGTAGCTTTGCGCAAAATTCAAAACAAACAATCTTTGTAAGTCAGTAAACTTTCCTTTAACCCTGAGGGAAAAAGAAAATTAACATATTTATTCTCTTGAAACTACGAAGAACTAGACAGTAGACTACATGCCTGAAACAAACAGGTAACAAACACTGCAAAATCACTTCTATTTTGTTTTCAGATATAGATGATAGTTTTTCGCACAGCTGCACGAGCTGCCAAGATTTCAACATCTGGATTCCGTAAACTTCTGTCTGTAAAGAATATTTTATTTTTTCCTCTTGATTAAAATCTACGCCATCAACATTATCTAAGGCAATTTTTAACCACAAATGATTTGGAGGTGACAGCCCACAAGAGACCTGTTTCTTACCTTTTATAAAGATGTTTATGTATACATTATAATATATTGCTTTGAAGAAAATCGGCTCGACTGATTCTTTGCCAGAAAAAAGAAAAATCAGTGATAATTTAAACGCTAGTTATCTTGTTTTTTATTTTAGAATCAGACTCTTTCAAAAGGTTATAGCTCTTGTTTCATGTACGATAATTCTAGGGAAACATTTTCAAAGTTTAAAAAGTGTATTACTTTGAATATTTACCAAACACAAAACACACTTTAGTACTAAAGTGTATTAGAGCCCATTGGAGCAGAATAAGAAGGAAAGAAGATTTAATCTCTCTAAGTTTTCTTTTTCATAATTAATTATTGGAGGAAAATTATTGTACGTATTAAGTAAAGTTAATATTATAACTCCTTTATACCTAAGGCCGGCATACACTCAACTCGTAATATGAGGGACGCGGGTTCCAATTCCTGTCACACCAAACATACTTGCACTTTCATTTGTGAGAGCGTTATATATGACGGTCAATACCACTATTAGTCGGTGGCGTAGTGGTGACTAGTTGTCTTTCCTCTAGTCTTACTCTGCTAAATCAGGACGGCAAGCGCAGATAGCACTAGTGTAGCTTTGCACGAAATTAAAAACAAATCAAAACACTTTCATTTATATATAATCGTTTAAATTTTATTATTTCCTAAAGCCCAGTATGGCCAGGTGGGGTAGATAGGTTAATATTTAATTCGTGAGTAATCAATTGGAACTATATATGAATAACTGATTCTAAAGATATCCATAGTTGTTTGATTATTAATTTGCTTATAAAATGTAGATTAGAAAAATAGTGTGAATAACTGATTGGTTTAATTGACGACATCATTGAAGTAAGGTGTTGGAAACAAATATTCGTGCATATAACATCAAGTTAATATAACTGTTTAGATCAAAATAAGAAATAATTATCTTCAATCCGTTCTAATGTTACCTGCTCTAAGTGTTCGATAATCTGAAGTGAGATAAATGTTTTGGTTTCAACATAAATTGTCTAGGTTCTTCTCTGGGAAATGTTCAGAAGAAAGTTCTCAGAATATAAAAATGAAACGAAAACATAAGTGCAGAGTAAGACTGGATTACTTAGAACTTAATCAAATTATAGCTCTCTTTTTGTTTTAGAAGTTGTTGTTGTTTTGAATTAAGCACAAAGCTACACAATGGGCTATTTGTGCTCTGCCCACCACGGGTATCGACACTCGGATTTTAGCGTGCAAGTCCGCAGACATACCGCCGAGCCACTGGGGGGCTTTTGTTTTAGAACAAAAAGTTAGATCTTATTTCATATGCGATTTAATGTTTACAGACTTCGATCCTATATATATAGTCATATATGTTTAGAAATGTCAGATTACTAAGTTATTTTAAAATGGTTGGTTATTTTGGGCTTTATTTGCAGTATGATTTTGTTCTTCTCACATCTTCACTCTTAAGAAAAAAATCGTATCTTAAATTTATTTTCATTTATCACTCATTCTTACCCTTTTACTTTAATTTCAAAATGTCTTCAATAATACCAGCAAAAATTATAATCCACTTTCTTATTTTGGTTCACACAATAATAATCGTTATTTGTGAAAACTGATAATATGCATTATCGCCTGGACCACTACCCTGTCTGTTGTTGCTTAGTTAGCCTAATGAGCTATGGTATTAAACGAAACTCTACGACGGTAATGGATAGGGCAGGTAAAATGTGGTTGACCTATTATTAAGATATTGTTCTCTTATTTCATTCATGTGTTTTCAGAATTATTGCAATTTATTGCTACAATATTTTTAAAGCAAACTGGAACTTGTAAAAATATATTAGTATAATAAAAAGCTAGTTTACTCTAACATTAGAATTTGTTTATCTAGATTTATCATATATACTTATTTCGTACGGCAAATGTTCACCTGAGAACTAAATAACAAACTCGGGGCCTTCTTTCATTACACGAAGATTAATACACAAACTAATTACCAGAAAATAATGATGGTTAGGTGAGATGTTTAAACATAGTGACGAAAAGTATCAAATCAAGCATGTAAAACTGGTTAGAAGAGCTAATTTTTATAGTCCAGGATTGGATTGTAATGATACCTATGGACATTAGAAATCAAAACCGTCTAACTAAGGACTCTACAGAGAACATTACACGTCATGAATTTTCATGTCATTATCGTTTGCTATTCTTACACGCCTTGTTCCTGGAAGTATAGCTAATCTTACACTTAATGTTAGTGAACTAACTGATTTCTTTTACAAACTTGTGTATGGATATTTAAGTAAGGAATCACACTATGCTAATATAATAATAAGTTGGCAGACAAAATTCGGTTTATAAATCATTGTTTGCTAACTTATTATAATATTGTTTGATACTTTGTTCACAAAAAAAATTAAAATCAGTAGAGCTTTAGCTACGGAAGCTAGAGTGTAAAAAAATGTACAGAATTTTTCAGTTTATGATTTATAAAACAAAGGTAGGAGTGAAAACTACCATCAAGTAGATAATACTAAATTTTGATAGTTTTATTATGGGCGTGTGTTTTTCTTTTTAAAAAGCCACATTGAGCTATCTACTGAGTTTACCGAGGGGAATGAAACTACTGATTTTAGCGCTGTAAAGTCGTAGACTTATCGATGTACCAGCGGCGGATCAGGATTAATGGCAAAGCTTCTAAGGTTATCCGACACCATCCTTGATTTTGCACTAATCAGCACAGGGACGGCAGCCAATCAGCCGCTATATACTATACAAGCTCACAGATTGGCTGTCACTCTTATAACGTACCCACAGGTCAAAGCATGGAAACATTTTTATGAAATCGCAAGGATTCTAAACCGTCCAGCTAGTTCTGAAATCCAGAGCTTTACCATAAGAGCAACTCACAGCCCTTGTAGTTCAACAGTGTTAACATTTTATTTACGATTTAATAAGCTACGATTGCGCATAGATTTCCCTCAATGCATAAAGTCTTCGTAGAACAGGTTAAAATTACTTGTAAAATGAGCATATGAACGATATCCATAGATTTGTGTTTCTGAATTAAAACTTTGTTGTTCTTCTCATTTTAAAGTAATTATTTAACAGTGTTTTTTAATTTAACCTTCAACATGTTCTATCAGTATTTCCATGGGTAAAATAGCTCATGAATTCATACTGTTACTCGGCAATTAAGTAAGATATCCTTGAAGATTCTTGAAAGATTTAGTTACCAGTGAGTTTTTAATGATTTTTGTTTTTAACTTTGAGGCTAATGTAGAAAAAAAACAAGGTAAGCTAAACAAGATGTAAATAATGTTAAACCTTTCTGCTTTTATAAACAGACAATGTTTATTTAACTAATGCTGTTTTCCAAATGACTCATTTTTAGCGCAAATTTATCAGAGATAAATTTAACACTCTCGTTTGCGATAATAATAACTTTCAAGAGAAAACAGCAACACATAATTTTGACACAATTACGTAAAATAAACCTAAAATATTTGGTAAACCTACAAAGATCATTATATAGCTTATGCAAAGATTAAGTACAAGAGATGCTAATTCTTTTTTTTAAGAAGTATGGAAACAAAATGCGTATGCTGTGTGTGTGTGTTTTTTTGTTAAGTGCAAAGCAACACGATGGGTTATATACCCATGGTAAGTATCGAAACCTAAGTTTTAACGATATGGCTCTCAGGGCTACCGCTGAACCATCAGTAACGTAGGCTCTGTAACGAGTTTTGTGAGCTAGATGTTAAATACATCACTCAGAATAACTGGTTATGTTATTATAATAATCCACTAATTCTAGATCAAGGTAACTGACTCATCGAATATTGTGTGCCATGCAACCATTCAGACTTCGAGTGTTGCCATGCAACAATGCCAGCTAGACTTTATAAAATATTTTATGTAAGTTTAATTAATATTTTATTTTGTGTAAGCTCAGTTAAGTTCATTTTGTGTAGTAAAACATGTAACTTCGTCTGTTCTTATGTACAAGTATACAAAACATTAAATATGAAATAGTACTTAATATTTATGCTGCGTAATTTAAACTAACTTACAGAAACAAATATTGTTGCTCTTCTTTGAGAGATGGCCGAGCGCGTTAAGGCGTGCGCTCGTAATCCGAGGGTCGCGGGTTCGCGCCCGCGTCGCGCTAAACATGCTCGCCCTCCCAGCCGTGGGGGTGTATAATGTGACGGTCAACCCCACTATTCGTTGGTAAAAGAGTAGCCCAAGAGTTGGCGGTGGGTGGTGATGACTAGTTGCCTTCCCTCTAGTCTTACACTGCTAAATTAGGGACGGCTAGCACAGATAGCCCTCGAGTAGCTTTGTGCGAAATTCCAAAAAACAAACAAACAAACAATGAGAAATTAAGTGATGCAAACCAAAGTGTAGAGCCGACAACATTCATATTTTAATATTGGTGTTAAACGTAAGTGTGTTGAGATTTTAAAAGAAGGTTAAAAGAAAGGGCAGTTTACACTAATCGCTACTTTTCATTACTTCCTGGACACACAAAACTGTATTAGTTACAATAGATTTCATAACTATACTTTATCCATAGTAATATAAATAAGTTACCTCTTCATACGTTCATGGAAAAATAAGAATATTGAAACATTTCACTGTAATAATTAAGTTAATACAAGTAAACAGAAAATGATGTGTTTCGTTTCAGTTTTGGAAAAATATGAAAAAGTTTTTAATAAATGAATTTCACCTGTTACTTCATAGATGTATAAACTTGTTTTGTTAATAGCGATAAGTTATTTTACGCGCGAGGTTGAGCATGATAAACTGAGCGTCTTAATTCCTATATTTGTTTTTGCTTAGTGTAACAGATAAGTCTCGTACTTAAGAAAGTGTCATACTTATGACATGACTTATCAACTTTATCCTCTTAAGCTTAGGAATCTAAACTTTATTTGTTGATATAATATAAAGAGTCGAAAGATTAATAGTGAACATAAAACACACAAACAAACAGGAGTGTGGTCTGAATTCAAACCTTTAAGGATGTGAATTCTCTCATTTTTTACAATATGTGCATTCACGCTCTTCTTAAAATAAGAGATTTTATGCATACTATAGAATTTTCTGTCATTAAGTATTAATGTGTGAAATAACTTATTATTCACACAAACAATATCTTGCCCCGGTGATTCATCGATAATTATGAGGGCTTATGAAAGTAAGGTTTGTTAGGATCACACCCTACCCCCATCCTTTTATCCTTTGTGTAGAATAAATGGTTATACCAACTCGACCGTTAAATAAGTGAAAAATTTGTTTGTTTGGAATTATGCACAAAGCTACACAATGGGCTATCTGTGCTCTGCCAACTAGGAGAATAGAATCCCAGTTTCTTGCGGTAAGCCACTAGGAGATAAATGAAAAGTGATAATATTGTGCATCACTAGCTAAAACACACAACAAAAACTTACTTTCTGCAAAGGAGTGAAAACTACTACACCAATTTATTTGATCAGTAATGCACCGTATATCGTAAAAAAAAATACAAATTAGATACGAGAATAATATACTTAAAATTCCATTCGCTTAATTAATTCTATCGTATTTTTAAACTAATAAAGATATGTTTTCAATGTGAATTTGAAGAATTTAATCAATCAATATGTTTGTCTGTATAGAACGTTTTTATTTTCGTAAGGATTGCATTAGTTACCACTAGACTTATGTCATACTTGACTTTTTACCACATTCAGTAGTTAGTTAACTTCTTCAACGCTACGTCTTTCCTACTCTTCAAACACAGAGATGATACCTCCCCTTCAACGAGCAAAGCACATGATTCACGCGAAGCTAGTCACGTCTTTAGCCTTTACAGGGATAGTGTCATGTAATTGCAGCGAAAAGTCAAATATTTACGTAAACTCCCGTCAACTGTCTGTCCTGGATTCTGTCTGGTCACAACGTTTTACTTATAGCCTTTCTCTGCTGTGTATACGATCAAACTGATTAATCAAACAGATTTGTGTACCAGCAAGATAAACAGAGCCCAAGCACCGGAAACGACAGATCTATGTTCACACGGCCTTGAAATTATGTTAGAGGTAAAATGGTGATAGTCATGACATGCAACATTTTATCTTAAACCAAACACAAGATTAATTCATTATTGTAACGCGCAGTCAAGACAGAGCAATCCATAAGTATTAATTAACGCAACGCTCATCCACAGTTTTTTTTTTCAGATAGACAATAACGCTAAAAATCGGGTTTCGATATTCGTTGTGAGCAAATCACTGTGCATCTAAGCGCTTAACAATAAAGCCAAACAATCACTAAATGAACGAAAAACTTTTCTAAGCCGAATTATTATTATTTTTTACTTTAATAGTCATTTTAAACTAAGTGTTTATGAAAACAGGAATACAATAACTATTACTTATTTTATAGATTGGATATCGAAAATTCCTTCATAAGTTTCACGTGTGTTTCAATTTTATGAGACATAACTGAATTTTCACCGACACAATAATTAATGACAAGATAACGAGTTAAGAATATCAGGAAAACTTTTAGTTTTCGTAGAAGAAAACAAATAATTCTTAAAATGTTCTACTTTTCAGATAATATTAAACACTTTTCAGCTAATTTTCGAACCGACATACGGACGGAGAAAGCGGACACAATAGTTCTCTTGTAAATGTTAGCTATCAAAGCTCAGTAAATGTAACAGATATTCTTACATACAAATTGAATACTCTTATATGTCAGTCACCCTTTCTTACATAAATAGATACATGTCACGAATCTTTTAAACTTTACGGTATCTAAAGATTTAATTTACTGGTCTTAAGAAATGAATTATCTGGATTATCAGTGAGCTACACTGACAATGTTTTCTCGGTGTGTTCGACACACCATTTAATACAAAAAGCGTTCGTTAGTGCTCTGAACACAGCAAAAAAACAAAATCAAAAATTTTACCTCAGCATGTAAATATGCTAGCCGAATTTGGCATTTTTAAAGGTCGAAAATGAAGTAACAGAAATACTGAAAAATTAACTCACTTGCAGGTCTTTAATCTTATACTGTAAGTGGCTTTTCCCTTAAAGTCATTAGTTTTTTCTTTTCTCCTAACAAGCTCCAACTTGTCAACTGTCTCCTGTCATAAACATAGGTTACAAATCATACATACATCACTTTTTTTCTATCATCTTGCAAAATAATTAATAAATACAGGAATTTCTATAGCGCTAGAGAATTTGTTATGTGTCTGTTTGGTTTCAAAACGATTGAATTTAGTTAATTGGTTTGTGCTTACAGAGAAAAAAACAAAACAAAAACTGCAGGGAAGTATTTTTGATAGCAATATTTTATTTTTTGTTGTATCGAGTTTTCCCAAATAGAGGATAATTATTTTCAAAAAGTAATACAAAAGCGAACGTATAAAAAGAGACCACAACTTGCAATTTTTAATTACATAACTATTTATTTATCGTTATTACTTGTTGTTGTTGTTGAATTAAGTACAAAGCTACACAATGGGCTAACTGTGCTCTGCCCACCACGGGTATCGAAACCCGGATTTTAGCGTGTAAGTCCGCAGACATACCGCTGAGTCACTCACTGGGGGGCTATCGTTATTACTCCTGATTAGATATTACTACATCAATGCTAACGTAGCTAGGTTTATGCATAGATCATATCAAAATACGCATTTTGTCTTGATGGTATTCAACTGACTGTACGATTTGTTTGTTCGTTTATTGTTTATCGCAAAGTTAAACAAAGCGTTATCTGTGCTGTGCCCGCTACAGGTATCGAAACCTTATTCGTACGTACGCCTGAATCACTGCGGAGCGACTGAAATTCAATTAGAATTAGTGAAAAATGATTGAATATCCTGAAAAGAGTTATTTTTCAAGAGAAGTAAGCCTTAATCTATGGTAACACATGTAATATGTTTTCTTTCTATCGTATTTTTTGGGACGCATAGAATGAATCGTCAGTTTAAATTAATTCCGTTAATGACAACTCTAGCATGGCCCTTCTATATGCGCCGACAAAATAAAATATTATAGACTTTGATGTGCTAAAAACTGACCACGTATTTCTGACAAGGTAAACTATACATTTTTTAGCACACAGGTGGCTGAGTGCATTAATTAAACTATTTTGATCACGCAAACTAGCATGAAACGGCATCTACCAGAACTACATTTTGAAATTACTTGGCTGGAGGTGCGTAAACGGTGTGATACGCTATCTTGTAATGGGTGGAATATGATGTCTAGTGGCAAAAGGTGTCAATATTCTCCTGGCCACAGTAAGCAGCATAATTAATTATTCTTGACATAATATATTAGTATTTAGTTTATTACATTTTTAACACTCTATCACTTATTCATCCGTTTAGAAGTTTTTTTCTCAAAAAATAAGTCCGTCATAACTATTGCCTACGACATTTTACTCAAATCAGAGCTCATCTTGTCGACAGAGATAGAACAAATACAAAAGTGATTGGAACACTACTTATTTAACTATTTTTTACAAAATTAATAGTTATGAGGTGAGTGCCTTTTATAAGCTGACGAAATGTAATCAAAAGTTCCTTCTGGGAACGAGATTAACAGGTACGCGTTTCCCAAAATAAAGTTTGTGGTCATATCTCCTGTTCAACCATTTTATACCTCAAGGAGTTGGAGAATAAAATGAATATTTGTGTTATTCCATAGGAAGGCATTATGTTCAATTTGTGGGACGTAGTACCTATAAACTACTGTGCGATCAAACTGTTTTAATTGGCGCTGAAATAACGTCTGTTTCTTATACTAGATGGATTATAAAAAGTCGACAGGAAAGAGTAGTACACTTTTTACATGACAGTCTTAAGACGAAACCTTTTTTAAAAATGCACGGTCATCAGAGAGGACATGAGGGGAAGCGACGACGTGGACTGTATGAATTTGGTGAGACTAAAATCGTTTTAATATAGAGTCATCAATCTCTGTATCTATTTGTTTTGTGCTTTTCATAATAAATTTGTTAATTTTTTGTATGAATTAATTATTATTTTACATACCTTTTAAGCATTTTACAAATAATTATAATCCATAACAGCAGCGAAATACCAGTAATGATCGAATAACATTATTTTATGTAAAACAGCAATATTGTAAACACGAAGCGTCGTCAGTTTAAAACCGGTTTTTTGTGATTTCTTAATGTTATAACATAGACTAGGTGAACCAAAAATACTATGTGCTATTTGACACAGGTATTTTGTTTTCGTTATATACAAAACATACCACCAATGATACAGTATTATGAGTTTCTGTGAAAGTGCAACATACCACCAATGATACTAATGATACAGTATTATGAGTTTCTGTGAAAGTGCAACATACCACCAATGATACTAATGATACAGTATTATGAGTTTTTGTGAAAGTGCAACAGACCACCAATGATACTAATGATACAGTGTTATAAGTTTCTGTGAAAGTGCAACAGGTTACCAATGATACTAATGATACAGTGTTATAAGTTTCTGTGAAACTGCAGGTCGCAACATACTGTACCTTGTAGTTCCCGTTGAATCCTCCTATAAACAGTCCTGTATCATCTGCTTTGTTACAAATCAGCCAAGGATGAAAACCTAATAAAAGCATTAACTTAAAAATCTCATTAACAATTTAACAGATCTTTCGTTTTGTATTTTCTTTAGCTGCATCGAAACGTATAAACAAAATAAATAAAATGCAATAAATCAGCAGTACATGCATTAATATTACATGCAAATCATATATCGATAATGGATCAAGAATTCTAATTTAAATTATCAAGGATTCTCTACTGCTGGCGTTACTGTTTTACAGTGAATTATAATTAAAGAAACCTGTAATTATCAGTTACTTAACGGGTTAATATAAATAATATGTATTGTACTACATAACTTTATGTTTTCTTGGTGAATCCCAATAAGTGAAATATGTTGGCATGAGACAAAAAGAGATGACAGTATACGTCAGCATGATTAAGCTTTATTAATAAACTAAACAATAATGCTATTATTAATGTGTTAAGCTGCTTGCTCTGTCAGCATGTTGTAAACGATTGCATTATTGTATTAAACGAAATAAGTCAGTCAATGTAACAAAACACATGATTTGTGAATAGCAGTTGAAATATTAGAAAATTTATTGATCGAGTGTAGGTGTCTACTACTGTTTTACGAATGGTAATATGCAACGTTTTATTGTTGTTACAAATTCAAAATGCCCCTGCAAAGAGTCAGTAAGTTAAGTAATACAAATGATAGTAACGTGTTCAGTATATCTTCAACTAACACACTGGTATAAGTTGCTAGAGATACCCGTGTGTTAACTGAAGACGTACTTGAGTTGATTACTAGCATTTGTACTACGTAACTTACTGGTTGTTTGCAGTCAGATTCTTAATTTGTAAAAGAACAAAATGATACATATTACCATTCACAAAACAGTGATATCTAATATATAATATTAGTTGCTAGATATTAATTACCTACCAACTCATAAATACATAAGAGTTGATAAATATTAATTACTAACCAGCTGACAAGCAGATATAAGTTACTAGATATTAACTACCAACCAGGCGACACACAAATATAGATGCACCCAATTACCTAATCGTAAAGTGTAATCATTATGGAAATGATAAGAAAATAATTACAGTTACAATTACAAAGAAAGATAAAAGGAAGTTACTCTTGCCTTAACTAATTTCTTTTTCTAACTCAACAGTTCGCTGACGATCCTGAGCTAAATTACACGTATGCATCAATACTAAAAAAAATAAAAAAATAGAACGTGTTATTTAAAAATGACGTCACAAATTACAATATTTCCAGAAAATCACAATATCAGAAAATCAAGACACAACCTAATAGTTAACTGCAACACCAGCACAAGCCTCAGTTATGACAACGTCACAACTAACAACCTACGCGGTAACCGTCGAAAATACATACATATACGAACACAATAGTGAATCATTTTTACAGTTATAATTTAGCTTACTTAGAATAAAGTAGAATATCTTACGTTTTTTCGTTAAATTGTTAACCATTCTTATAGATATTATTAAGCTTCTTTGGAACATAATTGCATATTTTACGCTTCAACTTTAAAATACGTATTGTACTGCACCACACGTGTTCGTAAGAAAACCTAGAAGTATGTAAGCAGAAAGAACCATTGAACGTGTCAGAGAAAACATTTGAAAGTTTGTTTGTTTGTTTGTTTTGAAATTTCGCACAAAGCTACTCGAGAGCTATCTATGCTAGCCGTCCCTAATTTAGCAGTGTAAGACTAGAGGGAAGGCAGCTAGTCATCACCACCCACCGCCAACTCTTGGGCTACTCTTTTACCACCGAGTAGTGGGATTGACCGTCACATTATACACCCCCACGGCTGGGAGGGCGAGCATGTTTAGCGCGACGCGGGCGCGAACTCGCAACCCTCGGATTACGAGCGCACGCCTTAACGCGCTCGGCCATGCCAGGCCTTCATTTGAAAGAAGCAAACAAATTTTACGTTATGTGACTATAATAAGAAAAGGAAAGAGGGAGAAATTTCAAAGACATAAATGAAGTTGTTTTCGTTATTTTAAAAGCCTTTTTAACGACTGAACCAGAAATTATTTATCTTATTTTTAAGTCTTTTCACTGACTGAACCGAAAATATTTATTACAGGCGCCGGTTCGTTTTAGACCTTTCTAGCAAAGCTACACAAAGGCCTTAGTATAGCTGTCCTTAATTTTAGATTAATAGACTAGAAGTAAGACAGCTAGTTACCAGCACCTACAGCCAACTCATGAGCAGTATTTGTCTGACTGAATAGTGTATTCGATTGTGATTTCGACAGCGCACCCGTAACTCCATCGGAATGCAAACATTAATTATCGCATTTCTAGTTTAAGCATACCAAAAACTAAGCCAGATCAGATCTTATAGCCTTTATGAATTTCACACGCGTGCATTGTCTGTAAACAAACTGTTTATGCACTTATATTACAAAGTTTTCATTTTTAAAATATTTTCTCCAAAAGTAAGATATAAAATAAATGTGTTAGTTGAGACTTTTATTTGGAATATAAAAATGACTTAGTTTAAAATACTGATGTTATGACTCTTTTAGTCATTTCTTTGCATTGGCGTGTGTTATGGTATTGACGAAGTTATATACCAATAGTTTGAGTGATATATTGGTATTTGTCTTTAGTTTTCCATGTTTTTTGTTTTGTTTTGTGAAACTCAATATAAGTTGTCACATTGTTAGTGATAGTAACTCATTCTTTACCATACTGGTATTTGATAACCATGCTTGTAAATACTTCTGTAAAATATTCTTATACTTAAATTGATGGTTGCATAAAACCCCTTAAGACACTATTTTCTTTCGGAAGATGCTTGCATATTTTTCGATATTTTTAGTTTGTGTCGTCTTCAAAACAATTTGCTAGTATTTATTCTAGTTATATATCAAATACTTATAAAGTACATACTTGGTAGTTTCCCTGTTCTAGTTCAAATGTCAGAAAAAGAGTCAAAGCTTCTCTTGTTTTTCTGTTTCTTATCACAGCCTTTTGATTTGGACAACCTGAACGTTATAGCATCTGGTTTTGCTATGTCAATGTTCAAAATGGTTTATCTCATGTAAGAAGCTGATTTAAATAAAATATTACAAAATTCTTTTAACACATTACACAGAAATGTGCAAAGACCAACAAAGTGTAAATCACAGAAAAATTATAACAAAAATGACAACATACAAACACATCGATATTGTCTCACAGCACTTGACATTTATAAATAAAATTGCACATTTTCTTGAAAAACAAAAACACGTTGAATTAATAATGTTGTGTTTTTAATTCTTACTGTAAAAACCTGATTAATAAATAACTTAAATCGAATTAAAGATAATTACAATTTGCTTGCACAATATCAGTCACACTGTAATAGTGTTTTTTTTATGATATGTATATATAGCGCCTGTCCTGTGAAAGTGGGTTTTCTCGGGGTACTCTCGTTTCCTCCCCACAGTAAAAACTTTAGGCATTGGATTTTTAGATCCCAGCGCAGGCAACTTTATTGCCAGACCCTGAGTCGGGTCGTTTGAATTCATGTTCATATTTACTTTGACTTCTGTCTTTCGGGACGGGACCAGGCCGTCCTCTCCGGTGCTGCCTCTGTCCAGGATAACATTTAGAGTGACATCTTCCGTCAAAAAAAAAGAGTAAAATTATTTAATAAATAAATAAATAAAACTAAACCTAATAACAATTCAAAGGGACGAAGAGGAACCACAACGATCCTGAGCACCCCAGTTGGAGAGAGAATTCTTACGATTTCTCTCTCTCTAAACTAAACCCCTGCCACGTTAGTTTGCGTTTTTTATGTATATATAGCGCCTGAACTATTACTATTTATGTCGCATTGCAACTGGCCTGATGGACTTTGGTATAAGCCGAAAGGTCATATCAGCACTGCATATAGCAGATGTAATGTGTATGTCATATCATAACATATTATGCTTTGGCTTTACTCACAGGCGTTTATTTCAAATTAGTTGATAATTTGTGTGAGGTATGGTTTGATTTTTTATTTGTAATGTGAAAAAATATTTCACTAGGTGTACTTATATGCGTGTTAAAGAATTCTAGTCTGCGTGTTTTTCGATACATATAATATGGTTTCAGTAGGATTAAGAAACTTATTCATTATATATCTGCCCTCTGATAGTCACACAGTAACAAGCGTGAGGGTTTATCGCACTGAAACTCGAGGGGGGTTAGCACAGATAGCCTACTGCTTTGTGGCTCCCACCAAACAGAAACCTGTTTAATATTTACTGATGTAATTATGAAAAGTTATGCAGTTCATCATGTAAATATCTTATAATTATTAGCAGAATGTGTAAACATAAGAATCGCAACTTTCATTCTGTTTTCTATTCAAGCTTGTTTCCACTTATGACGTATAAACACTTTTGATTTATACACATGAGTAGGGAAGATAAGTCATGAAAACATCCCATTTACACTCAAATTGTAATCGTCTTTCTATGGTATACAAGATATTGATTTTGACATAGCGACGTACTGGATCGTGTAATCCTTAACATGTTTATTTCCCAATAGAATAACTCAGTATGTTTAAGTATCTGAAATCGTAACTATAAATGCTTTAACTCAATATTCGAAATTATTTTCCATTCAAGAAATTTGTTCTCAAGAAAGATATAGAACAACTATTTCTTTTCCCTTGACAAAACAACGTCTTTCGATTAACACATAATGAAAGATTATAGATTTGGTTGTCGCATAGTCAGTCATTTTATGGATCAACATTATCATAAGGATATTCCTTGCAGTATGGATTAACCTCAAGTAATACGGGTAGAGTGGTTTAATAGCGTGTTTCTCGGTTTAAAATACTTAATTTTTTTTTAATAAATGATATTCAACAGCCCAGTTCTTTCTTTAGTTATCGTTATGAAGGAATTTTAGACGAAACGTTTCTGATTTTGTCTCGAATATTTTGGCTGTGATTTTTCTGCGTATTAGTTCAAGATTATCGTCGTCATGCGTGATATTTACTTTTACATAGAACATGCTGGAGCTTTATTGGTTATTTCGAGTTGTTTAAACGTAGCTTATCATATTAAGCAAAAGTTAAATTACTGAGATTGGGTTTAAGAAATTAGCAAGAGTTATAGTTCTGAAAAGTAGTTAAATGAAAGCTAGTTTTAAAGAACGTTTTCACGAGTTTTGCAAAGTGATTTCTTTAACTCATTTTGTTCATTTGCTTTGAATTTCGCGCAAAACTACCAGAGGCTATATTCGCTAACCGTCCCTAATTTAGTAATGTACGACTAGAGGTCATCACAACCCACAGCCAACTTTTGGGCTACTCTTTTACCTTCGAATAGTGAGATTGACTGTCGCATTATAACGCTCCTATGGCTAAAGGGTGAGTATGTTGGTGCGACAGGAATTCGAACCCGCGACCCTAAGATTACGAGCCGAGTGCCCTAATCACGTGGCCATGCTGAGCTTTACCTCTTCTTTTGAAACAGAAGGCCTTCTATTTGCTCAGCGACAAGTTTATTTATTTTGAATCTTCATACAACGTTACTCGAAGATATTCTTCAGTAGCCTTCCATAATTTAGCAGTAATAGAATAGAGGGAAGACAGATAGTCAACATTACCCACCGCTAACTCTTGGGTTAATCTTTTACGAACTAATAGAGCTGAAAGAGCGAGCAAGTTCGGTGACGGGGATTCAAACTCACTCTTCAAAGATTTCGAGTGACCATAACGGCAAGTCTGTTGGCTTATAGTTCTGAAAATCGGGTCTCTATATTCGCAGTTGGAACAGCACAGATAGCTCATTGTGTAGCTTTGTTGTCAGTAATAATCATATAAATTGGTTGTTTAGGTTTTTACAAATAATTAAAAATTGAGATTTCGATATACGAAAATTGTTTTTTCTAATTCTATTTTTGGACGCGATGAATTTTATTACATTTTGTATACAAAAAAAGAAAGAAAATATGAATTGCCATGCTTAATATTTTCATACTGTTTTACTTATATCAATCATTTCTCACTTCTTGAAAGTCTTGCATTGTCTAATATCTTCAAGTTATGTTCCGCTCAAACAATTCAAAACTATTAAGTATTAACTGATTATAGAACTGAATGTGTATAATAAGCATTAACAAAACGTATAAAGAAATATAACAGGATTGAGAATGTTAACATGTTAACTTATGGTTAGTTTTGTTTTAAACCTTTCAAAAAGAGATTTTGTTTGATTTTTGTTAAATGTCCTTCGCAGGGATCAAACTCCGAATTTTAATGCTCAAATCTCTCAATTTCACAAAGTGACAGCAGAGGGCGATGTTATTCCGAAACTATTTCAAAAATTTCTTTATTTGCATGGAATTTAAATGTAAACTTATATTTGCGCTATACACGCATAGCTGTCCCTAATTCCGATTTGATAGACTAGCCGAAAGGCACAAACCACCAATAATTTTTGTCTTATTGAATAATGATAGTTTATCGTCACTCTTACAGACCAAAAAAATGTTTTATTTTTCGGTAACAGGACACAAATCATTAACCCTCAGATTCACAATCTGGACACGTCACACACTAAGCTCCACTTGCATTAGGAACTAGTTAGAAGGATACTATGAATAAATAGGAAGACCAGTCTATCATTCGATTCACTACTTATCACAGGTTTATAATGGCTTTGGGAAATTCCATCCCATCCTTAATAACAGCTCTTATTGCAGGGGACAAGCGTTTATATAGGATTTCCCTAATTTCTGTTATTGTTGTAGACACTCACACATACCAGCTATCTTAGAGGTCAGATTATCTTCTCGGTTGGAATGTCGGGCTGCTGATCTGAGAGCCCCAGCTTCAAGACGTAGTGACTTCGAAAACGCTCTGCACTTTCAACTGTGACAGTCGATCTCGTTAATCGGTTCAAAGAGCTGAGAGTGCTTCTGCTCAACTACATCGGAAACCTACAGAGTCTCTCATCTGCTTATTTATATCATGAGTACATAAGGCGCCATTTAGTCTGAAAATATCTAATTATTTCTTATAAGGCAGTATTTAGAATACTGGAGCATTCTTTTTTCCTAAAACTAGTCACCGAGTTAGGAATAATGTAATTTATAAGGGTCTTGTATCACTAAACAATCCCATTCTATCGGATGGTTTAATTATTATTATTAACATTCTTTACTATCAACTATGTACAAATTAATAATATTATTGATCGTACGTCTCTGTTATATAACAGTGTTTTAAAGTGTAACTATTCGTACAATTGAACCGAGAATGAAGTAAGACTGGTTGGTTGTTTAATTTTAAGTATTGAAAGTTTAAATTTCAATTAACTGAGATAAAGGTCAGATGAAACCATATTTAAAATAAGAAAACGAAAATTTAAGTTATTGTAAGAAATTACATATTATAGTAAACAAAAAGTCACCACTCTCTGAGTGTTTACGCCTGTAGTTACATAGGACAAAGAATATTTTCTAATGAAATACATATAACTGTTAACAGCAAAGTAAAGCTCTCACGAGCGCAGAGAGTTTAATTCCTAGAAAATATTTGTTTTGCTTGTTTTGGAACCAGTTTCATATACCCTATTCAAGAGTGTTTAATATGTTTTTTTTTAATGAAAACTTTTGACAGATTAGCTGCTTAAACATTTTAGTTCTGGTTTGTGTTGTATTCTAATAGGTTCTAAGATATTTTGTGTTTTTAGTAAGTATATTTTGTAAGAAATATTATTTATAGAAAATTATGCGTTTACTAGTAATAAGAAATAAAGATAACTTGTTTAATGACACTAGATTTTTATTGGCTTTTTAAATTTATTCTAACCCACAAACACATCCACTACCATTAACGAGACTTTATTTAAAAACTTCTTTAATTAAGTCTGACTTACAAGCATCAAGAACATCTATAAACATTAACAACCCTTTATATAAACTTTTTAATTACCTCTGACCTACAAGCATATCTATTAACATTGACAAGCTTTTATATAAATTTATTTAATTTACTCTGAGCTACAAGCACATCTATTAACATTATTAGCCTTTATATAAGAATGTTTAGTTAAGTTTGACCTACAAGCACATCTATTTACATTAACAAGCCTTTGTATAAACATTTTAAATTAACTCTGACCTACAAGCACGTCTATTTATATTAACAAGCATTTGTATGAGCATTTTTAGTTAAATCTGACCTACAAGCACATCTATTTATATTAACAAGACTTAATATAAACATTTTTAATTAACTCTGACCTAGAAGTACGTCTATTTATATTAGCAAGCCTTTACATAAACATTTTTAATTAACTCTGACATACAAGGACGTCTATTTATATTAACAAGCCTTTATATAAACATCTTTAGTTAAGCCTGACCTACAAGAATATCTATTAACATTAACAAGCCTTTATAAAAACATTTTTAGTTAAGTCTGACCTACAAGCACGTCTTTTAACATTACCAAGTCTTTATATAAACGTCTTTAATTAACTTTGAGCTATGCGTATGAACAGCAAGCTTTTAAATACATTACTTTATTTAACTCTGACCTAAAATAGTTTTGTTTTGTGAACTTCCACCTTTTTAATGGCGCCAGATACTTCTAAAAGTTTTAAAAATTCTGTCTGCAATTTAAAGAAAACAACATTAGTAGGATATATCAGTTTGTTTACAGTTTCTTAAAACCTTTAAACCGATATAATTTTCATGATACTCAATGACACAAATACAGAAATGGTAGTTAATATCTTCATCTTTTATTTAACAGTCTTAAAGCACTAATAAATTTTGCTGTATTCTGCACATTAAGAACCCGCAGAGTGTTAATCCATGCAATCGGCATCTCTAAACCTGTGATAAAAAGCAGTTCTACTGTACAACTTCAAATGGTAATGAAAATGAAATCTAGATCCGTCACTCGTTTAACAACATGGTTTTAAGACACTGCTCGTTTCTTTCATGTCGTAAGATGCGGTGTCATTACTTATTTTAATCCCACAACGCCCTCTAAATGAACAGGATTATGTTCAGTCGGATGGGTCTCAAACATCTGTACAACTGTTTTATGGTGTCTTTTAAACCGCTAAATTATTCGGCATGTATTTTCTCGACAAGTTTGTGAAAAGATCCGCTGCAGGGTTCACCATCATTGATGCTCTTGGATCATGTTTTAAAACACGTGTGAAATGGTTTTAGCTCCTGTAAAGGGGAATCCTTCTTACCCTACACTTAAGACAGCTGTCACCAATACGTGTTAAAACAAAAGTCTAAATAAATTAATCTACCGAAAGGAAAAAAAAATAATTGAGGGCAAATGCGAGATAGATCCCACCCATAAGTCCGGAAATGATTACACTTACATCGCCTGAGATAAATTTGCTACAGCATTAAGTCTTCATAGGCAGTTTACATCATTTATTGATAATAATATGAGAGAAACAAGTTGTAGATAAACTCCTTAGGGAAATTTACAAAATATCCAGCTATACGATAATATAAAAATAACGTTAGCAAAAAAATATGTATGTGAGCTAGAGATAAGAAAGAGTTGAATTCAATGTAAACATGCGCACCATTCTTCTTTCTTCGTTAAACCAAGAGGTCGTCCAAAGCAAACATTGGGGCGGGGCGAAGAGAGAAGTAGTCCAATAAATCTTTGGCTATTTACAATTCAAATTTGCGGAAAGCGTGTTCACGCCTGGTTAATGTATTGTGGTCTGTGGGAGACATGAAAAGAAATTTCTTCCAACTCCTAACGCTAGTTTTCCCTGTTGCTATCGGCTAACTCTTATTGGCTGGAATGCTTCGTATTTGCAAATATATTTCTAAGAGGATTAGAAAACATGCGGTCGACAAAAGAGAATATTAAAAAATGTCGGATTACTAAACGTAACAGTTGAACAAAAAATTCTGTTTTCTATTTTTGGAAACAAAACTAGTATCTAAAGCATAACTTAATATTTTTTGCAGTTGTTTTGTTTCATCAAATCACAGAATTCAAACTTTTATTATTAAAAAAGTCAAACATTTATTTTGACAGAATGTTTATTATGTTTTTTTTAGACCGATATTAAAAATATTCAAATTTTACTTCTTTCTGTGTTTTTACATGTTTTGATATGAATATTTCCATTAGGTAGATTAGCTGCAGCTACGAAACAGCGTTATAAAATGTGCCAGTCACTTAAAAGGGTTTATTTCCAAGGTCAAAGAAAATGTTAAGAGATTTAACCCTATAAAGATTTGGATACTGAAAGTTAAGGCGTAAGATAACATTGTACACCTACTAGAAGCTTTCAAGGTCATAGGTCAAGTAGTGCTATCACCATATGAGATGTAGAAGAAGGAAACGTAATCGTTTCCGATTGGGTCTCTTCTGTTTTTGTTTTATAAACACTTCACAATATCTAAACATAATAGAACTCATAAACAAAATTGTAAAATAATATATACAATTCGTTTAAATTATATAGAGTGTTGGTTATTCAAACTTTACTGAATATTGTTTAAGGTTTCGTATGTTTCCTCTAAAATTTTTTATGTTTCACGTTTATTTTTCTCTCATTATGAGACCTCATTCATACCAGTGCAAGTGGTTAGTACATTTACTGGTATAGTAGATAGTCAGGGCTACATCTAAAAGCTATTCATGTTACGTGTATATATAATATAATATAAAATATACTTACACAATTGCATTAGATTTGCATGCTCCATCGCGGGTACAGCGGTAAGTCTGCGGATAAACAACGCTAAAATTAGGGGTTCGATTACTCGGTGTGTCAGTGCTACAAGAAAAGAAACATACATTTGCACGTACGTGTGATGTTCTCAAGCTTAAGTTACTGATGCATTTTGATTGTCATACTTTGTAAACTTTTTTTAGATAAGAAAATATACAACGTGTCTATTAAATGAGTCACTTTAAAAATCGAATTAACATAATGGTGAAAACTTTCAAAATGTGAATAGCCGAGAGAGCTTAGAATGTTTGGAATTCTTTTATTAACCCTTTATATATTGATAAATTGGGTAATTTACCAGTAACATATTAGGCAAAACCTTAGTCATCTAATGCAGCATTTTATCAATATCCAATTAAATTCACCGTCCTAACAAGGACTGAGTCAGGAATTTAGTCAAAATAATTTGTTTATCGTGTATAAAATATTTGCACGAATATACAGGTTCTCACATGCACAGTCAGAAACATATCAAGATAATTATTTTTTAAACTTCGTTTTAATTAAGCAGGTTAAGCGGAGAATTGTTGTTGTTTTATTGTTTTGAATTAAGCACAAAGCTACACAATGGGCTATCTGTGCTCTGCCCACCATGGGTATCGAAACCCGGATTTTAGCGTGTAAGTCCGCAGACATACCGCTGAGCACTGGGAAGCGTTAAGCGGAGAAAGAGAGGATGCAGCACTCTTCGGAATTATTCCAAGAGGTGGCGCTGGATTAGGTGTCAGAATGAGTAACAGGAACGTAATTAGCTTACGAAATTCACTGCATTTGTGGCACGTGAGACTAAAATGTTCCTTCTCGTGTCAGGTTTCAAGGAAACCAGAAAACCTAAAAGTCTTTGACAACTACTACTATCGCAGTTAGTGAGGCATGCAAGAAAGGAAAGCAATCATAACGAACAGCTTCCTACTGCCTGTTGTCAAGAAAGAAAAAAAAGACAAAACTAAAATGTTTGCAGTTATAATAAGACAGATCTTGTTAGCCTGAATACATTTTCCACCTTCTTTTTTTCAGATGAAATAAATGATTTCAGTTAATTTCAAAACCAGTTCTTTATACCAGTTCCTCAGTAGGTCAAAAGTAAGTTTAATGACTTATTATGTTAAATCCAGGGTTTAATACCCTGTATTTGACAAAGCAAAGATAACTTATTAATCAACTTTATGCTAAAAATGAATCAAACAAACAGATAAGCAAAATCCTGGACAATGTTTTCCCTTTTTTAATTCTAAACGGGTGTGGGAATAATAATCTAATTTAAAATTTTATTAATTATTATTTTAAAAAAAAGAAAATATGTTGGTTGTAGTTTAAAGAATAAAAGGTTTATACGGCACGACATAGAAGCTGAAAGGTAAAGTAGAGGCAATAGATTATATGTATTTCATTACAAGTTATAAAATACATATTAATTGGCTTTTTTGTTATAAACTCGGATCATTTTCTTTCTTTCTTTATAACATGTTAACACTCTCTTACTTTTCATTTCATTTTATAAATATAAATTAATATTCAATTGTGACCGTTTGAAAAATTCAGATTACACTTCATAAACGGTTTTACTCCACATCAATAATTTTAGATTAATAATGTACTTAAAGTAACCCCGTATTATTCTACAAGGAGAGTGCTAAGAAAGCGCAAACAATTAATGCTAAATTTTGAAATATTTCAAAATGTGTACAAATTTAATAATTCAATAAGATTTCTGATATTCAGTAAGATTAATAACAAGCATTCTTTTTTTTTAAGTGAGTTTAAAATATTAGTGCAACTATTATAAATAATAAATAAATCTCTGGTTAGTTACTAAAACAAAACATTTGTAGTCAACAAAATTACCCTTCAGTGGTAAGCCTAAAAACTCATAATGCTAAAATCCGGATTTCGATTCCTCGTGATGGGCACGACACAGATATTCCATTCTATAGCTTTAGACTTAACAACAAATCAACAAAAAAAACGAACAGAATTAGAAAGAAATGCCTACAGTTGTTTTTTCAATTATAAATCGTCTGAACATAGTTTGTGTAGGCAAGACACAATAATTTAAGTGTTTCGTAAAAACTACACCGAATATGGTAAAATTAAAAGCAGGAAGTTCAATGAGATCCAGATATAAGATATTTCATACATAAATAGTTGTAGCACAGTTAACACAATTGAAACGTAAAATTTACATAGAAATTGAAATATAAACGTAGATGGTCATGTGTTTAAGAACCGAGCAAATGTAGAGAGGTCAGTAAGTAATAAATATTGCATTGTAATTTAAAGTAGTACACAGCACATTATATTCGTGTTGAACAACAAATACGTATACACGTATCTCATCTCGAAGATATATTTGAATAGATATTCGATAAATTACCAAGGTTTTCAGAATCGTTGTTGCTTTAAATATGCAGAAACTCGTAATGGATGTTCCAATAACAGTAATATATGAAGTAACCAGGAGTTCTACTTTCTAAAAACTCTCAGGTTATCAAATTTCTTAAAGTGTAGGAAAATAGTTCATTTGTGCTTATGATTTTAAATATATTGTATATATCTATGTAATATTTTATTATATCAGATTAGACAGATCGTTTATTTTACACCATATGCAATAGTAAGTCAAGATCTCACTTACAATCCTGGCTGTTGTAATAACTTTCTTAAACAACTGTAGGCTGCTAACCTCATATTATTCGCCTGTTTCTATTTTTAATCAAAACGCAGGCAAACTATGGCTTTATGTGTTGGTGTACTTTAGACGCTGTTAATGCAAAAATAACAGGAAGTTACGTAACGAGTTATATAGAGACATCTGTTTCTTCCGGAGTAATAAAATAACAACTTAGGGTTAATTAAGTAACAACAAAAACGTCTGTAATCAGCAAAATTAAAACTAGTTGCTTACAGTTGTAGTTACCTTTGTAGTTAGTAAAACCTCTGAATTCATAAATCACATAGGTAGACAGCAGCTGTTTTAATTTGTTATAAAACAAGAGAGTTTGTTTATTACTGTATGTGTTTTCTTATAGCATAGCCACATCGATTTATCTGCTGAGCTCACCGAGGGGGATCGAACCCTTGATTTGTTTATTGTTAAGCACAAAACTATACAATGGGATATCCGTACAATGGGCATCGCGGGTATCCAAAACTAGTTTTCAGTTTTATATCAGCTCTCAGAATTTCCACTGAGCTAATCGTGGAAATGATGAGTTTCTCAGCTTTCGAGGCGATATTTTAAAATTAAAACGGTTGTAATTTAGTTAATCTGTTGATAATCATATAAATTTTCACCTAAGGTTTAAAAAAGTGATGAATACGATAAAAATACAAGTGTACGTCATTCTGCATTATGATAAATGATCAAACCAAAATCTATTAGTAGCTACCAAAATTTATATTAATACACATTTCAGATATATAGATAATATAGACAAAACTTTAATTTTATAAATGCTGTATCACTTCATCAGAAAAATCCATTTGCTTATGGCTGTATCATAAGAATCCTGTTCCATCTGCTTATCCGATTTTTAGTGTAGAATGTAAAAAAATCGACCTTGGGTTAAAATTCAAACATGTCGCTAGTAATATAGTGAAAAGGAAATATTTTTTCTTATTTCATATCACCGAGATACTTTAATTTTTCGTACTAATTCTAATGTGATCAGTATTTATTTTTAACTAGCAAAGGAAAGGTTTACACAACTACTTACTTTTCACTCTCATCTATTTCAGACATACCTGAGACTGCCACTAAAACAGTTCTCATAGGACAGAATTTAACTATTGTTTAATTTTGCACTTCGTCCATCATGGGCACAAAGGGATGAAATAGCTGACGAGAGCTTGATTTTTATAGCTACGGGCCAAATAGTTCACTTTCATTTGGCACAGTGAGCGTCAACAAAAAACAATGCGTTTCATCTGCAAAGTCATGGAGATTTTAAATATATATTTTTTAATCTACTAGGGAAACTATTATGAACCTCAGATACATCAGCGATTCACAGCTTGTGGTTTACAAACTACAGAACTGAGGTGCTATTTACGAGTTAGCCGGTTTACCGAACTTAATGTAGAGCGCTCACGTTCACTTGCAATTAGGCGTTCATTTGGTGATGTCGAGAAACTCACTTGCTGAGAATTTTATATGCAAGAACGGCTCGTTTGGGTTGAGAAAATATTTCAAATAGAAGAGCGAACTTTATTGTTGAATAAAATTGATGTCATTTCTCTTCTATTTGAAATATTTTCTCAACCCAAACGAGCCGTTCTTGCATATAAAATTCAGGCGTTCATTTGATTTATATTTTTGTTCAATAGAAGATAAAAGTAAAACACTTAATACATTAATTTCTATAGTTGCTGTCATCTTTCTGATCAGCGTAAAGTTTAAATATTTGAAAATTATAGAGAAGGAAACTTTGTTAATTATTTAAACATATTTTGTCTTTTACATTCTCAGTTTATTAATGAGATACCTAGTTATCATTATGAACGGACTTTACACTCTTCAAACACAATTTTATTTTCAAGAACTTTGTATCTCCTTCTCTTCCTAATGTCGACATCCAACAACATGTGTACTCTCTTCAGGTGTATATACAATCATGGTTTTGGAAACACTTGAGGGACGAAAGCCCACACTCTAGGGGTGAAATTGTACCCAATCAGTTAACAAGACGACACTTCTGGTTTGCGGTGCTTTGAATTCACTCAGAGCGACTGACTGTTTATGTGATTGAAATGTTCTTGGCAGGTTATTGCATCCAACACCTAAATTTTTCTTTAAACAAAGCAATTAGGGACTCGAGTGAAAACTTTGCTGAACAGCTATAAATAGCTGCATACTCAAAATTGTTCTACTCTAAATGAACCCACAGAATGACGTTACGTCTTTAATAAAACTGTATAGATATGTAGACGCATTACAGTAATCTTAACTATACTGAGGAAATACATGAAATTCGTTTAGGGTCTATTATTATTATTCTAGATTACTCTTATTGAGGATTTTGTTACTTTATACGTTTACATCTGAAATCAGGTATATCTTAAATACGAAAGAACAAACTAAAAACATTCATACGTTCTCCTTTATTCAGAAAATTCATCTGATGATACTTCTATTTGTATAACACTATTTCTTATACACTCAACTAATTTTTTAGTTTTAAAGCAAAATCTTAGTCCATATGCTTAAACAGAAACAGCACTATAGAAACACGAACAAGTTTTGTCATATTATACATACAATAATAACATCTAATTATTTACATTACTCGTTCCTGTTCTGCATCGTAGAATTGATGCATAGACTTCCTTTATTTTACTATGATGTAAGCATAACAATTACTTGGGATTTAAATGAGATATTTTTAACTGTAAGAAGAGCTTAAGCAAGACTTCACACGTGTTCATAGTGTTGACTCTAACAGAGCAGACGAAAATGAAACCAGTGAGAAGTCGCTTTAAATTAATTCAACAGAAATTTTGACGCAAGAGCTTCAACAGTTTGATTAATTTAGATGCTACAATGTATGTAAAATAATAATAATAAAAATAACAACAAATTATTAAACCAGCGCAGCACGTTTTTGGTACCCAAATTCAGATCACCCTTCTTCATTATCCTAACCTATTCATATATAAAACAAATCGTTTCTTATTTATTTAGCCAAACAGGCTTGTAGTACGCTAGAATTACTTATTTTAAACTTTTAAAGCTCTTATCTTTTTTAATCCTGGCTCGAAAGTTTTCCATCCATGCCCATTTCTGATACTCTAAAGAAATTATGAAAACGATTGTACATCACTAAAGCATCTGTTTCACAATGAATTTATCTGAAAGTGATTTCACTTTATACACACTGATGTGTGCATATCCCAACACTAACTCAAGAGATATCTATGTTGGCTCTTGTTTACTAAAATTTAAGCAGAACAACTTATTCTGAAAATATCGATCATTAATTTAAAAAAAAAATCATATTTTTGTAACAATACTCCAAGAAAGCATTCACATTATGTGAAGCAAATTGAGATATAATGGCTTAATTCTGTTACGTTGTGAATATTGTTGGAAGTATATGGGACTGTTATCATAAACGGAGCATTTGTTATCATGTTAGGAGCATTTGTACTTCTTATTCTACAATATAAGAATATCTTCTTCTTTATAAGGTTACATGAAAATATAGCGCTAACAAACAACAAGGTCAGATGAAAATACCGTTTCTACACTTGTAAATAATATTGCCTCAGGTTGTTGCCCACAACTTGAACAGTATTACCAGTGTTGTTTATTCTTAAGGTGAAGAATGCCGTGTTATTTTCGCATCTGTTGTATGGTATCTAAACTCCCATTGTTATCAGAACATATTTGTGAGTATTCCAATAAAACATTAGTTGCACGTACTTGCTACACTGCTCATCAAAACAAGGAATGCTGCTTATGAGAGATGAATAATGACTAGACGACAGTATTGTGCAGATTGAGTCGAGTTCTGTATAGAATACATGAAGATAAAATTGATATTTTAGCTGTTCCTGATGACGTACATTCCTTTATTTGTCACCATGTATAAGCTGAATCATTAATAAATACCAAAATCTGTCTGTAAGTATTTCAGAAGTAATTAACGCAAAATGTTTACTTTGATTATGATGTAAGCCAGCTCGCACATTATGACGTTTATTATATAACATACTAAATGTGATCTATTACATCTGTGATTAAACTTGTTAGAGTTTTTCACTCAAATACGATGCGGCGACTTTTATTTTATGCACATGATTATATCTGTATAAACAAAAAATACGGTCGATAATCCGGTCTTGGCTGTTGACTTTAACTTCAGTAGTTTTAATTTATGTTTTTTGACTTTGTTTTGTGTAGCGTTTCGAAAACATCTTTAAACATTGTTTCACATATAGCTTTTCAACTCTTAGTTCTCAGAACCACTAATGAAATAATTTCCAGCAAACAAGTGTTAACAGTCTTGACCATCTTGCAGTGCCATTATATGACAATAAAAACCAAAAGTTAGAGACTTTTAGGCAAGAATAATAATGAGCACTTATGAAACTTTGTGTGTGTTTTTCTTATAGAAGCCACACCGGACTACCTGGTGAGTCTACCGAGGAAAGTCGAATCCCTGATTTTAGCATTCTAAATTCGTAGACTTACCGCTGTAGTAACAGGGTTCTATGAAATTCTCTCTATCTTTGATAGAAAAATATTGTTTTGATTTTTTCTCGGTTTGGACATTAATTTTAAAGTGGTATAGTGTAACGTTTATTGCAAATTATTTTATGTAGGACTTTTACAGTGATATATTTGAGTAAACATATATTTATATATATATTACATTTATTAACCAAATTTAAAACTTGGTGAAAGAAAGTTGTTGTTGTTTTTGAGTTAAGCACAAAGCTACACAATGAGATATCTGTGCGTTGCTCACCACGGGTATCGAAACCCGGTGTTTAGCAGACATACTGCTGAGCCACTAGGGGGCGGTGTAAGAAAGAACCTTCAAGTTTTCCTTTTCTGAGTACCACAATATTAAAAACTTACATATTATTTGTACTTGCTGCTTTCATTTCAGACACTTTATTGAAAACGTGAACTTCCAGTTGACACGTACCCAGAATAACCATTTGTGGGCATTAGCGCATCTTTTAATTCAAACCTTTGAAATCTGAGCATGACCGACAAGCAAACGATGCCGATGTCTACTACAGTTACGCCACCCCCACACAACTGTGTTTCTACACATGAGAAAGCTTCATATAGAGCATCGTGGAAAGAGAATCTGTCTACAGGCAGTTCTGGTAGACGTCAAACCATAATTGGAGCTAAATAAACAAAACCTAAAGATTTTAACAGTGCGCTATTTGGAGGATCATCTACATCTGAGGGTATAAAGTACAGAGTGGTGTAGATCTGTGCAGCGGAAGATGCATTTGTGTTGTATAAAAAAAAACAGCAGTTACAGCTAGCGACTTGATTTATCAATGACACCGTGTGAGTAATGAAGTTGAAAAGTCTCTATAACAGAGGTCCGTCTCATCTACTAGTGTTGGTTACTACATGTAAAAACACGTCATTCCGTGACAAAGTAATTCGGAACTTGTGTATATTGATCATACACTGACAAAACTTAAACACCCATCTTGTAGAACAACCTGACTTAGCTCAGTAATTCGTCTTTTCTCTGGATTGAACAACCATTGTACGAAATACAATCATTTCAATTATTGGTTTTGTTTATCTACTAACTTTTGTACAAAGCTATTCGAGGGCGATCTATACCAGTCCTTCCTAGTTTAAAAGTGATGGACTAAAATGAAGATAGCTAGTGAGCACCATCTACCGATAACTGGGGCTACTGACTGTGGGACTGACCGTCACGTTTATCATGACGCCCCCACGTTTTAAATTGTGAGCATGTTCGGAAATGGTATTTAAGCTCACGCCTTTCAGATTATAAGTGAAACACCTTAAATACAAAGTTATACAAGTTTATTCATTCCAATAACTAGAATAATAAGAAAGTTATATCGTTATTTTAAAAAAAATGTTTTTAGAAATGTTATGAATTACGTTTACAATTATGAAAAAGCAACCAGAGTGTATGAAGCTATAATCACCATTAAAATTATTATATTCAGCTTTCAGGTGATTTTGCATCATTACATAGGAATGCTATTAAATTCTTGCATCATGTCATTCAGATGCCTAGGAAGTTGTAAAGTGAACGTAGCTTTTTTATTGGTAATTACAAGGATTTTCATATAAGTATTTTATTATTTATTTATAACGTCAGCTGAAGTTTAATGTCATATAATTTAAAAATGAATACGAAAAAATGGTTAGTAAATGTGTTGTATCATGTAGCCGTTATTAAATATATTCGTTTTAGTTGCAGTAAAGATATTGTCACTTACCAGCTACGGAAAGAAAGTTGTGAGTTTGGCTTAACGTCGTAGAAGAAGATAACTTTCCATTTTTAACGATAAAGTTATGCAGTTATATTGTGGAAGATTTATCTGAGTGTGACAAGCCAGACAGTGAGATATTTCACTGAGTTGTGACGGAATTGTTTTGACCATAAAATACGAAGAAGTCTTTTCTCATTTATCATCAAATTCCTACTTTTCATAATAACAAAAAAAATCCTACACTGAATAAGCCGAGAGATTCAGAACATATAATACTAAAGATCAAGGTTCGATGCGCGTAGTGAGTTTTTAGCAGCTTGTCCATTGTGTAGCTTTGCACTGAACAACAAAAGCCATCATTAATAGATTTACTTACGTCAAAGATAAAAATAACTTGTGTTTATCCATTCCAAGGTTCTGCCTTTAATTTTATTATATGAATTATTATTAAACTACATAAACTTTACTTTTCTATATTACTGTTTTCTTTTTCTCTTTTCGAATATGGTGTAGATTTTTGGAGAACTTCTCGCTACTACTTCATTGTTTAGACTCGAGTTCAAACCTTATTAACTCTTAAATACAATTTAGATTTAATATGTACTTGTTTTACACGAGAAAAGTCAGTACAGGTCATAGGTATGATAACCCTCTTATCTAAGCAAAACAGAGGCTGTTCTTTTCATCTGCATATTGAAAAGTTATAAAGTAGCAAATATGTTCTATCATATGTCTTTCCTATCTCCACTGAACATGTGGTAGTTTGAAGAATTCATGTAGGGTTGAACATAAACATCCAAGTATAAAAATAACTAAGCTAGTGTGATGTTAGACAATATATTTAAATTAATAGAATAAATTACAATAATTAGTATAAAATAACCGTGCTCCACTGAGGGGTTTAAAGCCCCCCTTCGCAAGGTTCACAAAAGCCTAATTTACTAATAAAGCTCCTTCAATATCCTCATTGCACTATAGCTACTCAAATGGTGGAAGGGTCAGTAGCTGTAAAAAAACAAACAAGACTGGTTGAATAATCCATCCTTTGTCCAGTTAGTTGGAGAGTTGTTGGGAGGGTGTGGCTACAAATTGAAACATAGCGCCCCGGAATTATAAGAAGGATTTGTTTTTGAAATTCGCACAAAGCTACTCGAGGGATATCTGTGCTAGCTGTCCCTAATTTACCAATTTAAGACTAGAGGAAGGCAGCTAGTCATCACCACCCACCGCCTACTTTTAGGCTACTCCTTTACCAACGAATAGTGGGATTGGCTGTAACTTATAACGCCCCCAAGGCTGAAAGGGCGAGTATGTTTGGCGCGACTACAAGAAGAAGGACAACAACGTAGATTTCGATGCTGGATGTAGTTTTAACAATAACCCGAAAATCGAGACCTCCTTCTTGCGTTAGTGACCTATTACGCGAATTTTACATTTCCCTGGTACCCTCTTGATAGGGGGTTACGCGATACAGATAAGCACACACAACCCAATCTACTTGAATTATTTTTCTCGTAGTTTGAAATCTGTAGGATGAGTTCTCGGACCAACGAAAAAAATTAATATCGAATGGTTAGTTCATTAACTAGCAAACAAACATAATGTTACTGTAATGGTTAAGTAAGTCTTGTGAATATATTTTTGTTCATGAACTCATACATGGCCCGACATGGCCAGGTAGTTAAGAAAGACACTTGACACGTAATCTGAGGATCACGAGTTCGAATCCTTGTCACACCAAATATGCTCGCCATTTCAGTCGTCGGGGCATCATAATGTAACGGTTAATCTCACTATTCGCTGGCGAAAGAAAAGACGAGCTGCTTTCCCTTTAGTCTTACATTGCAAAATTAGGAAAGGCTAGCGCAGATAGCTCTTATGTAGCTTTGTGCGAAATTCAAAAACAGCAAATAACTCATACAATCATATGAAAAAGATAGGACAACCTATGAAAGCCTGTGTATTTTTACAACATTTTTGAATATGTAGATATATATTCTTAGTTTTAACAATAGTGAGAGATTATAGAAATATAACTGAATAATTAAAACTGAAAAAGGACTTTTCAAGATCTTCTGTGAATATAATTCTACAAAAATGCATATTCTAACTGAGGAAAAGTAAGGACACTTTACCCCCTAATAGCTAGTTTTACCATCTTTGGCTCAAATAATTGCAGTGAGACTCTTCTTGAAGCCATCTACCAGTTTCTGACATCGCTCTGAAGAAAGTTTGTCCCACTCCTCAATGCAGAATTCTGTCAGCTGTGAGATGTTTGAGGGGTTTCTTGCATGTACACTCTGTTTCAAGTCACCCCACAGCATCTCAATGGGATTAAGATCTGGGCTTTGACTCGGCCATTCCAGGACTCCCTATTTCATAGTTTTCAGCCAGTTCTTGAAAGATTTACGGGTATGTTTTGGGTCATTGTTGTGTTGCAGGGTTAAGGTTCGCTTCAGCTTTACTTTTCTTACAGATGGATTCACATGTTCCACAAGCACCCTCTGATACACAGTAATATTCATGGTGGATTATATGATTTTGAGCTGTCCAGGTCCTGCTGCAGCAAAGCAGTCCCAAACCATGACACTTTTACCTTCATGCTTCACAGTTGGTATGAGGTTCTTTTCCTGGGATGCTGTATTTGGTTTATGCCAAACATGTCCTTTGTTCTGGTTTCCAAATAATTCAATTTTGAACTCATCTGTCCAAAGAACATTATTCCAGAAGTCCTGGTCTTTGCCTATATTCTCTCTGGCAAACTTCAGTCTGGCCTTGATGTTTCTCTTAGAGAGCAAAGCTTTTCTCTCTGCACACCTCCCATGCAAGTTAAACTTGTGCAGTCTCTTTCTGATTGTAGAAGCATGCAGTTTTACATCAACAGTAGCCAGAGCCTGCTGTAGGTCACGTGATGACATGTTAGGGTACTTGGAGACCTCTTTTAGCATCTTGCGGTCTGTTCTCGGGGTGAACTTGCTTGGACGACCAGACCTGGGCATGTTGGCAGTTGTTTGAAAGCTCTCTACTTGTTGACTATTTTCCGAACAGTGGAATGGATGATTTCAAAATCTTTTGGGATCTTTTTAAATCCCTTACCAGACTCATAAGCCGCTACAATTTTCTTTCTGAAGGCCTCAGACAGCTTTTTTGCTCTCACCATGGTGCTCACTTTCACTTCAACAGTCAGTAGCACACCAAACTAAATGTCTGAGGTTTAAATAGAGCAAGTCTCATTCAAAATGTTGAGTAATGATCTTCTAATCATGTGCACCTGGTGTGATATACCTAGGTGTGAGTTGAGCCATTTTAAGTGGGAATAAATGTGGGTGTGTCCTAACTTTTTCCTCAGTTAGAATATTCATTTTTGTATAATTACATTTACAGAAGATTTTGAAAAGTCTTTTCTTCAGTTCTAATTGTTTAGTTATATTCCTATAATCTTTCAGTATTGTTAAAATTGAGATTATATATATATCTATCTATCTTAAAATGTTACAAAAATACACAGGCTTTCATTGGGTGTCCTAACTTTTTCACATGACTGTGCATATATCTGGCTAATCAATACCTGGTGTAATGTGTTGTAGTCTGCCCTGAAATAATATTTCGTTTGTTAGTGATCAAAATAGTTAAATTTCAGTACAGTTACAACATCACGTTTCACGAAACATTCAACATAGAGCAAGTCTCATTCAAAATGTTGAGTAATGATCTTCTAATCATGTGCACCTGGTGTGATACACCTAGGTGTGAGTTGAGCCATTTTAAGTGGGAATAAATGTGGGTGTGTCCTAACTTTTTCCTCAGTTAGAATATGCATTTTTGTATAATTACATTTACAGAAGATTTTGAAAAGTCTTTTCTTCAGTTCTAATTGTTTAGTTATATTCCTATAATCTTTCAGTATTGTTAAAATTGAGATTATATATATATATCTATCTTAAAATGTTACAAAAATACACAGGCTTTCATTGGGTGTCCTAACTTTCTCACATGACTGTGCATATATCTGGCTAATCAATACCTGGTGTAATGTGTTGTAGTCTGCCCTGAAATAATATTTCGTTTGTTAGTGATCAAAATAGTTAATTTTCAGTACAGTTACAACATCACGTTTCACGAAACATTCAGATGAAGAACATTTTACCTTATTGATTAAACATAATAATGAATTAGTTTTAACTTTATTTAAATCTCAGTGATTAATAAATAAAAGGCATGATGCGTATTTTCTAGAACAGATATACATTTCACTGTCATAAAAATACTATGTAAGAGCTCCTATGCGACAAACTTTTATGAGCAAAATATTCAACTTGTTTTCCAAAACTTTTGTATTCGAGTACGTCATAACAGCAAGCTAACAATTACCATTAATCCACATAGCCATTACTGTCACATTTTATTTGGAGATTTAACGAAATATATCATGCAATCTTGCAGAAATTATTATATTTCATTGTATCATGAAACGAACAAGGAAATAAAATTCACAATAGCTTAAGGTAATTTCCGCCGTTTTAAAACTTTCAAGTGTGTATTTTATGCATGTAATGAAACGTTAAAGCTATTTGTTGGTAAACGTTCAAAATTAATTAAGGAAAACCAACTTCAAAACGCTGTTAAATAAAGTATAACACTTGAAAGGTTAAACTAACTCTGTATATGCCATTAATTATTCTTACGTCAGAAAACGACTGTGTGCTTCTAAAACTGTTTGTTTGTTAGATTTCGAGCAAAGCTGTTCGAAAGCGATCTGCGCTTGCTCTCTTGGGCCACTTTTTCCAGACCGAGTAGTGAGATTTTATTGTTTCTCTAATAACATACTTTCAGCCTTAAAGTGCGGAGCGCATTTGTTTATTTCTTTGGTAGCCTGGCATGTTAGGTCGTTAGGGTGATCGACTCGTAATCCCCGTCACATAAAAAATGCGAGCTCTTTCAGGCGTTGGAACGTTATAATATGGCGGTCAATCCCATTTTTCATTGGTAAAAGAGTATCTCAACACTTGACAGTGGATAGTGATGACTAGCTGCCTTCTCTCTAACCTTACATTAGTAAATTAGGGACGGCTAGCGCACATAGCTCCAGTGTAACATTACGTTAAATTAGAAAAATAAACTTTTTGGTTTATTTTGTCAGCAGAGTCCAGAAGAATTATCGCAAGTGCTATGTTACATGCGCTACTGCTGTACCGAAAACAATTTTAAATATTAAAATATTTCGTGATGTGTGTATTTTTATGTCATTTCTAAATATATTACTTGGTGATTGTTTTGTTTTACCATGATTCATATCGTTTTATGAAACCTGATTCACCTTTTAATTAATATTGACAAAACAACATACAGTGTGACAAGTTAGGCTCATCAAATCATTATGTTGGTGTAAAAAACTGAAGACACTGCTATACTAGACTTCGAATGTTTTATGTATTAGTTCTAACAGATAGAAATAGTAAATCTTTATGCTAGTATAGAAAATTGAAAATTGCTATACTAGCCTTCGTATGTTTTGTGTATTTCGTCGAATAGATAGAAATACCTTAAACAATTGATATATTGCACATCTCTGTAATCCTTACAAAAGGACTTTTAATTTGTGTGTTTGTGTAACAGCTACATGATTTTTGTAACATAAATACTGGATCCCTTTTTATTTCAAAATATATGTACGTATATATAGCTGCGTTTTACGTGTCAAGATGTTTGTGTTATTGATATGGATGTATAAATTCGTATGATACCCCATTAGTGTCATCCTTGCCCAGTGCCAACATGAAATCTTTTTATATTATAATTATATATTACAAAATTTATTTTTGTTTCGCTATTGTAAGTGTACAATCTCATAAATACATGAGATAAATGGGTTGATCTCATCAGATTAGATTATCAAGGAACGTGATAAACACAAATGCATTATTATGAGTACAGCTGTTACCTATGACATGAGAAGAATAAGTTTTCATTAGCTGTGCCAATAAAATAATAATTGCTCGAAGGTTGAAACTTCATTTAGTATAAACACATAAACATGCATCACAAGGACGTATAAAAAGGCAGAACAAGAAAGAGGACTGAAAGACAAGAGTCACAAAAACTTCTTCTAAAGGATGTAGGAAAAGTCTATCTTTTTTGTGAACGAGCAGCTCTTAAGGTTCAGCAAAACCACATATATATTACTGTGTACTCTCCGCATCTTTCTAAAAATAATGATAAATCAATCTTAACGTTTTAGAATAATAATAAAATAAACAGCTAATGAATTACTTCATGGCTAGTAAACAATGGCTCTTCCAAATGTAGTGTTCTCTTGCAGTAATGACCTATTGTGTCAAATATAACCAGTAAAATACTGACGTTTTGAAATATCAAGACATAAAGATGTTCGTTGAACGGCTTTCAATTTATCTAAAAAGAAAAACAGAACATAAACAGCGTTTTCGTAATATAAACAGGCCATCAATAACATCATCAAAGTCACAAATTTCATATTTTACGGAACAAAGAGTTTTTTCTTTCTGTTTTATATCTGTAAGCTTCAAAGTTTCTATTTTATCTATCATGATAGCATCGACATTCGAGTTATATTTGAATAATATCCTTTACATTAATAGCTAGACGTTACCAAAGTTAGTAAATCTTCGTGACATAAGTGTTTTGGTTTGTTTTAAAAACAAAGCTATACGAGGACTATCTGCGTTAGCCGTCCCTAATTTAGTAGTGTAAAACTAGAGGGAAGACAGCTAGTTATCACCACCCACCCCCAACTCTTGGGCTATTCTTTGACCGTAATATTTTAACGCCCCAACGGCTGAAATGGCAAGCATGTTTGGCGTGACGGGAATTCGAACTCGCAACCTGCCGATTAAGAGTAGAGCTCCTAAACCACCAGGCCTTGCCGCGCCTTTTAACTTAATAATTAATACACCACTTTAACAGGCTCATCAATAATCTACTCCAGCCTAACTAGCTTCTTATGTTGCTCGAACTGTTTTCTACATACCAAAGAATATGCAGTTAAATGTCTTGAATATTAAGCAGTGGTTGAAAAAGATATTCGTGTATGCTTTCAGCACCCAACTTCTGCTTGAAAATATCGTTAGTCCGTAGTGGGTTATTTCTCTCCATATCCCTGTCATAATACCTTCATACAAGTCTAACACCAAAACACAGTTGTTAAGCATAGAATCTTTTTACAATTCGTTTTTATTTCATGACTGTTAAAAACTACTACGTATATGATTATTGGTTTACCTGAGCAGCAGGTGACGGTATGATGGTTAATTAACAAAGCTATATTGTATTGAGGTGAGGACAAAGGATTTTTATTGTTGTTGTTGTAATGTTATCATTCACGATATACAACACAAATTCACTAAGTACTTCTCTAGGGATATACGTTAAGTATATGTGTAGATATTACTGGAACGTTTAGTTGCATTTAGAGTTGCATGAATAAACAAAATATTAAGGTTTTACAATGAACTTAGCATTTATTGTTGTTGTTGAATTAAACACAAAGCTACACAATGGGCTACCTGTGCTCTGCCCACAACGGGTATCGAAACCCGGATTTTAGCGTGTAAGTCCGCAGACATACCGCTAAGCCACTGGGGGGGGGGGCTAGCGTTTATTATAATACTATTTATTAATTTAAAACAAACGAGAAAATCAGTATCAAATTAAAATATATTAAAGTATTCAACCAACTGACACTTTAACATTTCTGGTGTGAATTTAAATATATTTTCATGTTCTTCTATTCATATTTTTCTTGCAGAAATAGGTTCTTAAGCATAACAAATCTTTGTCGGAAGTTATCAGTATGTTATTTAAACTGTAATTTATCGAATGTATTGTGCAAGGTCAAGCTTATAAGCTCTGCATAACTGTTAGTGTTAGAGGTAAAGAAAGTTTCAGTCCTTTCTGTCTTTAATCAAAATGGTATGGCCAAGTGGTTAGCGCGTTTGACTTACAATCTGAGGGTTACAAGTTCACATCCCTGTCTCATCAAAGATGATCGGCCTTTCAGCCATGGAAATGTTATAATGTAACGGTCAATCTCACTATTCGTTGGTAAAAGAATAGCCTAAGAAATGGCAATGGGTAGTGATAACTAGCTGCCTTCTTCCTCTCTTATCACTGCTAAAATAGGGATGGCTTGCGCAGATTCCTCTCGTGTAGCTTTGCGCGAAATTAAAATCCAACAAACTAACGCACCACCAATATGTCAGAACGATATGATTTTGGAACAATGATTTGATACGCTACAAGTCAGTCCTCTGAAGCTGGAATCATTTCGTAGTCTCCATTTTGTCCGAAGCACACAGTTCAACTTTTGAGATTTCATATTTAAATAGTGAAGACATCTGTAGATCTTATTTTTGCTTGGCAAATAGGTATCTATGAAATGGAACTTCAACGGGTGAACCAGATCCCTCACATTCAATATTGTCACTTACCGAGAAATATTTAGTAGGATAATTACCCACAAGATAAAACTCGAGTAACTTTTCAAAACAAACTAATTAAACAAGGTGGAGGTATACCCTAGTATGGGTCTGTTTAACTACAATTGGAGTAGGTTATCTCTACTGTATTGATGAAATCATAGATTACACCTTACATACACAGATGCTCATTAAATTTGCTGTTCTGTCAAGACGTTATTTAGCAAGATAAATTTGAAAAATACAGTATGTGATAACCTCAAATACGAAGCGGACGCAGTTAAATATTAAATTCATACTAAAGTAGTAGATAAAGCTTTTACTTAACAGATCTTATAAATCAACACTGTTGAATGTGTGTTGGACTATCTTGTCTGAAAAGAACAATCAAGGTAGTCACAATCAAGGAGGTTCTCATTCAGTGTTTACCAAGTATATCCAAAAGTTTAAAGAAACATTCCTCATTGACTTAAGACGGGAATATTTAACTGAAAATGATCAAACAAATAATAAGGAATAGAACAAGAAACGCTAAATTTGCTTTATGTGTGCTCGTTTTGCCTTCAGATGATAAAAAGTTTTGAAATACGTGCACTAGAAGGTACACAGTATACTCTGAGTTTGAAATACGTGTTGATAACTGATGAGTATAATTTGATCAAACCTTCGTACATCTTGTTTTTGTACACGGTCTTACTTTATGTTTGTAGAAATATTTTGCAGAGGAAAATTATTATATTTTCTTTTCATATTCTATATATTTAGTCCAAATGCGCCAAACAATTCTAACTTAGGTTCATAAATTCAAACAACAAAGGAGCAGTATATATACGTATATATAATTAGTAAAGTCGGTTTGTAAAGAAAATTCATTTGAAATATATGAAGTTTCAACTCAGTTAATATTTCTAAATCTCTTAATTCATTAAAGTACGCTATAAAAGGGAATTAAAGAAAACATTAACGAGTTACGAACTGATATCAGCTAGTAAATACAAAACAAGTCTTTGTTAAGCCCACAGAATAAAGAACGTGTGAACGACCACGCAACTCTTTGAGAAAGGACCAAGAACTTTACATTGAAGAATAAGTGTTAAACTGATACGTTTCTCTTTTTATTTCCTCTCTTTACTTATGGATAAGAAGAGGATTCATAAGAATGAGAAAGGCGGCAAATGATTAAGTTACGTTGTAACCACAAGTGAAAAAGACGAATGTTAAACTAATCTCTTAAACCACATTATTATCCCAAGTTATTTCTTTTAACATTTTTCTGAGTCAAATTAATTTTTTAAAACAATAATAATATTTTATATTAAAGAAAAACGTAAATCCATAGAATATAGAATAACATTGAATAAAGAAAATGAGACGCATTAATGAATATTTGTATTTATTTTAAGGTCCGTGTTATATTTAATGTTTAGTGACAAAAATTTTGATTGGCCATTTAGTGTTTTGTGCTGACTTACTTTCAATGCGCTTGTTTCTCATCCATAATATATGTGTTTTCATCTCTTATTATATGATTTACCCAGCAATGTATTTATTAAGCGTTTATCAATATATATAACTTTTATTATTATAACTGTAATTTAATATTTTAATTAGTGAAATACTAGAAATGATTTTTGAAATGTAATAATTAGGTATTTGCATACAACTTACATTTATTTCAATTTCAGTTAGCTTGACTTATATGATCCTTGTTATATTTAAGCACAATAAGTTAGGATCATAATAAATCGACATAAAGTTTTTATAAAACATGCAGATATTAGATTATTCTCAGTTATAGAGACGACGCATAACTGAAGTCTTACTTTAGCGAAGGTAAATAAAATATGGTTTAGTTATATCTGAGAAAATATATATTTTTGGTGCGTATTGGTATTGAAATTATAAAGAATTATCTTAGAGCTCACTTTCTTATATTTTTATTTAATTACAACTGAAGGCGTCGCGCATGCCCTTACGTCGTAATAATTAGCATACAAGGACTGTGCATTTGAAAGTCCAGGGTTCGAGAGCTGTTTAAGAAAAAATGGCTCTGCAGTCAAATTCCACTCGTCAACCCTCTATCAGTTTAAATTTAGCAAAGGTTATACGTTTATAGTCTTTATGTATTTTTTTGCCAAGATTCTGTGTGTGTGTGTGTGTTTTCTTATAGTAAAGCTACCGCGGGCTATCTTCTGACCCCACCGAGAGAAATCGAACCCCTGATATTAACGTTATAAATCCGGAGACATACCACTTTACTAGCGGCACCAAGATTCTAAAACAAGCATAATTACAACTGATTATATATGAATTAAAACATTTTAATTTGCTACATCTTAAAACTCAAGAAAGAATGGCTTAAATGATTCAATGGTATGTTAACAATAAACTGTCCTAAATAAATAGTTACTTTCAATCAACTCTAATGACTAATGGAAGTTGTATTTTGGAAAAAAATTAAGTTAATCACAATAATATGTAAATTTTTCGAAACTGTGTTTATTTGTAGTTAGAGACGAAGCTACACAAAAGTACGGGTATCGAAACACTGTTTTTAGTGTTATAAGTTCGTAGACAAACCGCTGTGACGTTGGAAACTGGGAGGAGCGCTTGTCGAAATTAATCAACCCTCTTGGTTAACAGAATGGCTAGAGGGTATTAATTATAATTAAGTTTTATATAATACTGTAGTAGAAAAAAAAACTTTGGAATCAATGCTTAAAATAAGAATAGTCACAGCTAATTTAAATATTATTTAAGTATTTTAAAATTATTAGAGTTTGTGACTTTTATTTATGTATAAGACGCTTGTGTTTTTATTTCGTTCAAAAATAAAAGAAATACATATTTCAACTTTCAAATTAATAAATACTGCTTTTTTTAAAGTTTGTGTCGTCTGATGAAAATTATGCAATGCAATTTTGAGAGATATTATTCAATTTAATATTGTAGGTACATGTAAACAGAACAAACATTAACTTAATACTTGATAAGATCTCACATATCCAGTATAGCCTGATATATAATGAAATTAGAAATTCACAAAACTAGAACAAGAATCAGTTGTGAAAAGTATTTTTAATTACAGAAAAGAAGAGAATTGAAAAATACATAAATAAAACTAAATACAAAATAAGTATTTTAATTGAGTGATTAAAAGAAAATCACTGGTGGGATGGTGAAATTTTGTCTCCTGGCGTTGCAATTACAAACTCTTGATGGCTGTACGAGCAATAAAATATAAAAGAAATAAGCAAATCTGGGGTCATCTGGTTAGAGCCTGATGGCTTACGTATCTGACTGAATAGCGAAATGTTCCTAAAGTTCGAGCGGCAATGCCGCTGAACGCGATCCGCGTTTTCAGCTGTTGGTACATTACAAAAGTAATATTCAATTACGTAATATTATTCAAGAAACCAGACAGAGTCCCAAAGCAGAAAGTGCTTCTAAGTAGCTGCACTCCTTCTGTTTCATAAAGTATGGATTATAATATTTTAATTGGTCATTTAGACCAAGTTTTCACAAAATGCCGTTTAATATGTCAATACAGCTTCACCATAAACGATTTTACAAAAGGTATATTTTGTACAAAATACTTTTATGTTTTCCAAAATTAAGTACAATCACTTTAACATTTGGGGTAAAAGTTGTAAAACTACAACATAATTTTTTCAAACAAGATTACATCACATATCGCCTTCGCTTATCAATTTACTGAGTAGACTGGAATAGAAACATCTATTATAAATTCATTTATTTTTATCCTTAAAACATGGCTAACTAAAGTATTTATTGATCAGAATCAAGGAAAAATATATATATGTATATATATATGTGCTGTGTATGTTTATATGCACATGGAGAGAAAATATTTTGAAACATCGATATGATCCTTGAGGTACTATTGATACGTATGTTTACTCGATCATTACAAAAATAAACTGTTAAATTACAACCAGTTGGCTGAAGGTGAATAAATAGTGTTAACTTAAAACAATAGCCACAAATACTCAATGAACATAACAAACAAGCGTTTGAACAACCATATTGTAGTTTTTGTTAGATGTATATCATGTATACATTCAAATCAAGCCTTATCACTACATCAGCCAGGACTGAGATAGATATAATAAAATGACTAAAACTGAAAACTAAATTTGTAAATATATTTTCTCGAGAAAATTAAAATTCTGGTACAAGTTCGTCAGTCGTGACATACTTCAAAGTGTCTTACAACTCATGTAGACGAACTATTCAGGCGAGAAAGACAAAAATGTGAAATTTCGTTGTAAATGTTTATGTTATTAATATTTTATACAACGAATTATTTTTTGTTCAACTTTAAACACGTCCCCAAGAAATTTCACGTTTTCGTCTTGTTTCTTGGCATAACAAAACTATAAGATTTAACATTTTGTTTTCTCTCTTTTTTTTAAGATGTCCATGTGTATTTATTTTTAATGTTGGAACTGTAAGAAAGCACCATTTAGACTTGAAGTTATTAACAACTGCTTCTCATCAACAAAGATACTATAGTTAATCGAAACTGATTTTGATCCCATTGTGATCTTAACTTGTTAAGGAACTGCGTATTGCATACAAATAAACATTAATTATAAAAATTCGTGTGTGGTAAAATAAAGTTGATTTAGTTTCGAGTACTGATGGGAACACTGAGTGTCAGTTTTCCAAGTGACGAAAACATTTCAACAGAACAGATAAACTTTTTTGAAGTACAATTTGTTTCTTAATGACATAGATGAAGATATTAGTTTATAGCTTTGGTAATAGCGCTAGAAAATTCATGATGACGAGAAACCCACTTGAAGTAAAAATGTTTCTCACGGTATTAACACTTTTACTAATAAAACAGAGGACAATGTTTCGACCTTTTTAGGTCATCTTCAGGTTAACAAAGAGAGAGTTTGCAACTGATTGTTGCAAGACATGTATTCGGCAACGGTCAATTGCAAACTCTCTCTTTGTCAACCTGAATATAACCTAAGAAGGTCGAAACGTCATCCTTTGCTTTATTAGTAAAAGTGTTAATATCCATACTAGCTGTTCTACGACACACATGTGCTATAAAAGTTGAGTAATTGTGAAACACTAAACGAAAATTAAGCCTTATACACAAAGAAAATATTTTATATGAAACCAAACCAGAGTGAGCATGTTGTATAAGTATAGTCCTTATAAAGTTACTATACACCAATACGTACATACAAAAATACTGAGAAAAATAAACATAACAAGCTTATGTTTAACCGTAGTAAACTGAGAAGTCTATAAGCTAACAATACATCAGAATATTATTCTAGCATTATGCAGTTTCTAACGAATTGTCAGAGGACTAAACGCCGAACAACTTAGTCCTTTGTGCAATGGCCGTGCAACTATGAATTTAGTATTGCAGTTACCTTTCACTGAATTACCATGAACGGCTAGTCATTTAAAAACACTTTATACGTTTAATAACTACCTACACTTCCATGTGTTCTATCTCGCATTTCTCCTCATTCCAAAATGTATTTAGACTAACTTATTCTCTCATATTTGTGACAATCTTTTACCCAGACTTAGTGGCCTGATAAGAACTCAAACAACTGCAGGATGTCCAGTTTAGCTAGTTAGAGGTCGCTGATGGTTTTCAAACTAAAAACCTGTATAATGTAAATCGTATATAGTTATATATACATAAGTTAAATTTTTTTCACAACCATTTACTACAGATTGGATTTATTCTGTTCAACACATTTCAGGGCTTCCTGGAGGAACTTTTGCAGTGTGTAACGGGTTTTCAACCTTGAAACACATAAGGAATAAAACGCTAATTTTACTTTGTTTTTTCAGCGCAGATCTACACACTGGGCTGTCTACGTCCTGTTCACCGTGGGTAAATGAAATTCGGATATGATTGTTTGGAGTTCGTAAAGTTACCTTAACCCAAAGGAAGACTCTAACTTAACTTAAGTATTATATCAAATTTCTTTGAAAATACCGTATTGAAAGTTATCACAAATTTATGAGAACAAAACGTTTTGAAAATAATAACATATTTAAAATTCAATCAATAAATTTAATGTACAGCTAGAAAACCACTCATCAGTCATCAAAACATACATTAAAGTGGGCACCAAATTCTCTTCCAAAAATCATTTAAAAATAATGTTCCCGCAGTTGGTCACTTGATCATATATGACAGTTACAGAAGTTGTTACAACAGGGCTAGGCACGGCCAGGTTGTTAGTGCACTCCACTCATAATCTGAAGGTCGCGGGTTTGAATTCCCGTCATACCAAAACATGCTCGCTCTTACAGACGTGTGGACGTTATAATGTAACGGTTAATCTTACTATCGTTGTTAAAAGACTACCTCAAGAGTTGGCGTTAGTCAGATAGCCCTCTTATAGCTTTGCGCAAAATTTGAAAACAAACAATCTTGCAACAGTAAAATGAGGCATTTAAAGGTGCTTACTCTATGTCATCTCATTCTAGATCAAAATGTTCTCATTGGTTTACTCATATGTCTTGTGGAGTGTAATTGTTAAAAGTGATAGATGCATCTTTTAAACCATAATTATTTATAATTGTAAATCAAGGATATTTTATTACATGTTTCGTACTGGCAATGATTTAGTCATCTTTCACTCGTCGTATATTCCTATGATAATATAATAACTACTAATTTGTTTATAATGAGTTAGAACCACCATAGTTCACAGATCTGTGGTGTCACTTTGAAAATATAGTCTAAGTATTATAATTAAGTACTTTATACCAATAGGCTTGTACTTACAATGGAGGAATCAAATTATACAGCAGTTTATATATTAAAAATCGTGAAAAGCTCTGAACATGGTAGTAGGTATATATATAAAAATGTCTTCCGCTGTTGCATACTTTTATTTGATTCAGTGGAAATTTTCAAACTGAAATAATTTCTTTCACATATTTTCAGTCATTAACTCTTTATGGAACTTTTCAACAGAGACTTATAATTATGTATAGTCCTGTGCAAATGTGTCAGGACAAAGGAATATATTTTATTTTATAGGGCTAATTCTTCAATACCTTTACTGAATGTAAACTTCGACATTATGTTAACATTTTACTAATACTTATTGATAATTAATTGAGTCACAATGAGAATACTTAACATTGTTTAGATGTAATAAGGGCATGTCATAGGGCTCTCCTTAAATTGTCATATTGATTAAATTTAGGGTCTAAAATAATTGACATGGTACCACATGTAGTGTCTCGAACATATAGAAAGAAGCTGGCAAAGAACTAGCCAATGGTACCGCTATATGCCTGAGGAAATAAATTTAACGGCACTCCACAAGTAAACCTCGAAGAAAACAATATTTGATATTATATATTGTTATGTCACAGCCAAAAAGCGTGTGGAATTACCGTATTTTCCGCCTAATAAGCCGAATTTCTGGCCCTAAATTTTGGACCTGATTTTTGGAGGTCGACTTATTGGCCGATCACCAGCTTTGGACCAAAAAATACCGAAGACCAAAATCGGCCCCAAAATCATACCTTTGATCTCACAGTTACGGCAGAGTTATTTCAGTTGAATAAACTTTATTTATTAATAGAAAAAGGTCTATACATTACGAATGACATGTATTCATATAAATAACAAAATTCATAAAAAAATACACACTTTAATCTCAGAAATTTATTAAAATCCATCAAATTCACCATCGTCATCGTCAGAAGCACCAAATAATAGATTCCAATCCTCGGCAGAGACCTGGTCGTCGTACGGGTCATTCTCTGGTGTTATTAGCTGAGTGAGTGGAATGTTGTCTTCCTCGTCGTCGTCCAACCACAACATATCATCTTCCGTTCCATCCATTGCATTTGAGATGCTGCATGCTGCATTTTTTAAATGACTTCTCTACAGTTTCAACAGTAATATCGTCCCACGATTTCACGACCCACTCACAGACGGTAGCGAGTAATGCAGCGCACATATTTCCGGCAGCAGTAAAACTTTGATTGCCGGAAAACATCCACTCATTCCAGCATTGATGGAGCCTGTCTTTAAAAGGTTTATTTAAACACACATCTAAGGGCTGTATCACAGCTTCGGCTTATTGGGCGGTAATAAGCAAAAACCCTCATTTTCAGAGCTGAAAATTGGCCTCGGCTTATTAACCGGAAAATACGGTGTCAATAGAGTATAGAGTTCGTATAAAATGTTTGCTGCAGATTTGAAATGGTCCTTAAACGTTGTCAGAAGTGGCCTAGACCATTAGCTAGATATAGGTAAGTTTGAGAATAGAAAAGAAGAGACAGAACACTTAATCTCAATGATACTGACGTTAAGTATTTTTGTTTACGTAATCTTCCAGACAGAAGGAAGACTGCCATTGGTCACATGCATGAGAGAAACGACCATGTACTAAATGAAAGAAAGGTGTCCAGATCTACAGTATCAGGAAGACTTAACGAAAATGGAATATTTGGTCGTGCAACAGTTAAAAAACTTTGCTAAGAAACTTTAATTTCCTTAAGGGTACAAAAACTAGACAGCAGATGAATGAAAGAAGGATATTATGGATAGATGAGTCCAAGCTTGAATTATCTGGCTCAAGTCGTAGGTTATACATTCATCAGAAGAAAGGTAAAATATATTTGCCTCAATGTTATATCTCTTACCATGAAGCATGAAGTATTCAGTGTGGTGGTTTAAAGTTGTTGTTTTTTCTGCTGAGGCAACGGAAAATATCTGCAAAATAGGTGTAATAATGGACCAGTAAAAGTACCATCAGAAAGGATCCGTCAGAGTATACTCAGTGGTTTGTGTAATATTCATAAATAATTCTACTAGGAGGAACATAATGACCCCTACATTCATGCAATCTTTTCAGAATTTACTTTGCGAAGAAAGAATCTGATGGAGTCATTCAAATGATGTAATGGCTCCCTCAGAACCCCAATCTTAATCTAACTGAACAGATCTGAGATCTGATATTTCAGTACTTGCTAAATTAAAAAAATTATTCCAAAGAAACTTTAGGAGTGTATTAGAGACATTTAGAGTAAAATTCTAAAGAAAACTTTGATTAAATATGTTGCAATGATGCCCGAGTGGCTGTCTTCAGTTATTAAAGCAAAAGCGGGACACACAAAATAATAACTATTTGCTAAACTCAAGCACTTCCACTGAGTTTCTGTTGTAGTAACTATTAAAATTATTAAAATGTTCACATTTCACCTATGATTTACCTTCCATTGTTCTTTGAAAGTAGCCTGAAATCTAATTTTTGACTTTGTTCTAACTCTCTTACACAGTACTGTAAATCTGGACCTATTGGTATCGTGCCAGAACTGTACTTGGAACGAAACCCCTCAAATAACAGCGGACTTAGGTTGTAATCTCGTTGACTTATTAGTTAATCAGGCCTTGTATCAATTGTATTGGCAGTTTCCAAATAATTTAAACAACGTAAATGACATATCTTGTGTCCACAACTAAAACACTTTTTTCTTGGTTTGAAGAATTAATTACCGATGAAGGTCTATTCACGTTTTATATTTGTTTATGATATTAACTTTATAAGAAATGTCTTTGTGTCACTTGTTCACAGTAGCTAGAATGAAACGTTTCAACTGTAACTAATGGTAAAACCAACTTGTTTCTATTTGAAGAGCTAAAGGGGAGTTGTTTTACAAGAAAAATTTAATTGTTAACATTACATCCGGACACTTTATATATAATAACATTTTAAAGTCAAATAACCGCTCTTCCTTCTTTCTTTGTTACAAATAATCTAAATTACTATAGATTTTTTGTTTGTTTGGAATTAAGCACAATTTTACACAAAGGGCTATTTGTGATCTGACCATCACAGGTATCGGAACATGGTTTTTAGCGTTGTAAGTCCGCAAACATGCCGCTGTGCCACTGGGAGGCAAATTACTAAAGGATAAAAAATGTATTTAATTGTATGGATAAGTTATGCGAGTTATGTTACCTAAGTTATTTGAAAGCTTGTAAATTAGTGATGACATTGTAGACGGTAATGATTTAGACATTTTTTCTTTCAATGAGAAAAGGCTTGAGTCCAGTTCATCTAACTGCATCTATTTATTAAAATATTCTATTAATACTATACTATATACTGTTCAGAAAGAAAGGTTTAGAGTTAGAATAAATTTGCATAATAACTACATTTAAAAATTAGCGATACTTAACTCCACTGTTCTGGGCACAGTTATAATTGTTATATGAGGCCTAATGGCCTAATACAGGAATATTATGGCTACACATTTAGAATTCAAACAGGGGTTGTTAAGTAAACAGTTTTCTATTGGAAACAAAAAATGAAACTCATTGTAATAGAAATATTGATATTTTACACAAGTTTTCTGGATATAAGTTATTGATTGCATTTTGAATGAGGTGTTATTTCAAACATGGCGTTAATTTATTTTCTAAATTAGAATTTAACCAATTTTAATATAAACACACATATAACATACTCGTTTTGGCCTGGCATGGCCAAGCGCGTAAGGCGTGCGACTCGTAATCCGAGGGTCGCGGGTTCGCGCCCCCGTCATGCTAAACATGCTCACCCTCCCAGCCGTGGGGGTGTATAATGTGACGGTGAATCCCACTATTCGTTGGTAAAAAAGTAGCCCAAGAGTTGGCGGTGGGTGGTGATGACTAGCTGCCTTCCCTCTAGTCTTACACTGCTAAATTAGGGACGGCTAGCACAGATAGCCCTCAAGTAGCTTTGTGCGAAATTCAAAAACAAACAAACAAACATATTTGTGTTCATCAGGATTATAGCGGGAAATTTAAACTCAATGTGTTTCACTTTACATTAAATATATGCAAGGAAACATTTTGAATCGAGAACTTTAAACATCAGTTTTCAACAAATGTCAAGTGACAATACATGTATTTAAAATAATTTTCTCATTGGTGTTTTGCTTTTGAGATATTCCAGGAAAACATATTGATTGGTGCAGTTCTGTCCGCAGAATCGAAAAGTTTTTCCAATAGCGAACAAATACTCCTTATTAAATAAGATATGTGACTATTGCAAACGATATGCTTTTTATTGTATTCGATTTTATGACATAAATACGGCGTTTTGGTTCATCAAATTTATAAATAAATTATCCCCTTCGGTTATTGTATGGAAAAACCTTGCAAGTACATTAATTTATACTTTTTATTTGTAATTAAGCGCAAATCTACACAATATGCTGTCTGTGCTGTTGTGCCAAGCAAGGGTACCTAAATCCAGTATTTAGTGTTATAAGTATGCTCACTATCGGCTAGTTAACCTCTGTCAAAATTTCTGATTTGTTTATTCTATGGTCACAAACACAGTAATGTAAAAATCTCAAATACATCAGTTCACATATAAATGGATTTCGTTAAATTTAATATTGAATTAATTTTATTTACTTTTTTAAATTATTTAAATACACCTAAATATACTTATTTATAATTTATCAGTGTAAGACTAGAGGGAAGGCAGCTAGTCATCACCACCCACCGCTAACTCTTAGGCTACTCTTTTACCAACGAATAGTAGGATTGACCGTCACATTATAACGCCTCCACGGTTAAAATCTTAAATCTACCAAGATATATCTTACAAAAGATTTTGTTCAATGAGGTATTTTGTTATTTTTCTAGTTTTTACAAGATTCACTTATCTTTTTAACTTTTGTTCTTTTTTTAGCAACTTGTTTTGACAAATCGAAAAATGTTTCAGTCTATACCTTAATTTTAACACTTCTTGTCTTGTAAAAAAGTATTTTAGTCTAAATACTTTTATTTAAAGAAAAACAACTCATCTAATCATTAGGAAAAATAATCTAAGGTGACATGTTTAAAATGTGTTTATTTATTTTTAAATATTCAAATACTTTTTAATCACCTGCGGATAAGATATCTTATAATTAAACAATGAATAAACATTAAAAGTAAAAGTATGATTAATATTTACTTGTCTATAAATAACATATATTTAACATTTATATCGATAACATTAGTTTTAAAACTGTTGTACTCAATATTCAGTATTGAAAACGAAATATTAACTGAATATAGCAACAGAACTATGACAGATTTGAATGTGTTCTATATGTTATTAGAAATAATTCAATAAAATAAAATCTCATGACATTTGACGGGAAAAATTATTGACGTTTCTTAAAATTTATTACAGAACCTACGGCATTAAACATGCAGTGTACACTATACGTTACATATTTCAACAGAAGTTACCCTAAGGAATTTCCATTTTGACATGAAACAGCTTTTAGTATGTTCGTCTATATATGCATATTTTGAAATACATGGAAGAATTTCCCTAAGTAAAACTTATAAACAGAGAAAATACTACAAAAGAAAAAATGCTAAGATTTTCCTTCGAAGTTATTAAGATAGCAGACACATTCCTCTCAATTTACTGAACATTCTATTTGATGTGATATTTTAAAGCAACCATTTTTCTTATCTATAACAAGTTTCTTTTATGTATGCGATCTGAGATTTTCAAGGTTTCCCAAAAGCTAGTTGAAAAGTCCCTTTTTCCGGCCATCATGTCCACGATTTGTTGCTTAAGTAAACACACCACGCATTATAGCTTCGTTCAAAAGCAACAACGTAATATAGAGCGCTCTTCGTACAGCCTGCAGCTCATGCTTGGGTTTGATCGCAGAAATCAAAATATTGAAGCACATAAGCTAAGACCACGTCTGCACTAGTACACTTGTCACTAATACCACTTTGAGAATGATTGACGCTAGATGAATTAATTTCGACGCTAAGGATTCAGTCCTTCACATCCACACAATAGCTTCAGGATGTTTTTCTTGGCTCCCCTTCTGACCGTCTGTTTTCTCCCGCGTTATTCACTGAGGATATGCAGATAAACAGCCCAAAGCTATCTCATACTACAAAAGTTTAGTAAATGCAATGGACTCGCAAATGTCGCCAACCAGCTCAGACGTAATTGGAAAACAGCTTTAATCAGGCCTCATGCACATTCGCTTTTCCAAAAAGTGCATATCTTGTTTCCAGGTGGAATTTCCCATGCTTCGGGCATTTCCCTTCTATGTTCTTTTCTCTTTCCTTAACTCTTGTACTTTCTTACGTTGTCTGCTTATATGTATGCATGTAATGTGTATGTCTTCTTATGTGTGTGTCTCTCTCTATACATATACACACTACATATATATGAATATATGGTTATTTGTTTTTAAAAAAAAAGTAGACAGATAACAAAATATTTATCTATTTAAATAAATTTAGACTGAAAATTCCAATGAGAAAAATCCGTTTTTCTTTCAAACATGAACACTACAAACTTATATGCTGGTGAAATTTGAAGGTTAAATGCAAATTCTGTTTTAATGCAAATATTAACATTTGCATAATGCATTTATAATGTAATCGTTATTCGTTTAATATACGTTGAACATAATTATAGAAAATGTAAGATAGTCTATAAATTCATTTAAAAAATTGTTATAAACAGCTTGAGATTAAGATAAACAATCTACTTTGCTGACTATCTAACCGTTCTTTATTTCTTACCAATGTTTACAAATATATCACGAAACTAATATTTATTAAACTATTCATTATATTCAACTAACAGTTTAGTTTAACGAAACCACAACCAAGGGAACGGGCTTGGAGAAACCGTGCCATTAAAACCTGCAGAGTGTATGAGACTTTTTTCTAATCTCATCGAATTTTCACTAATTTTAATCCAGTGGAGTAAGTTATTTGTATTTTATTGTAATTTTGAGACTGTAAACTGACTAATTTTAAATCTGTATATAAAATAATCGTTGTTTTTTAAATGTACATTTAATAACACTTAACATCACAATAACAAACAAACAAACAAGGTATTAAAAAAAGATAAATTATTAAAACATTAGGTTCCGGAGATGATAAATGATAAATGTACTGTTATGAAGTCCATTTTGAAACCAGTTTAGTGATTTAATACAAGTGTATTATGTTTGTTGATATTTCTAGACATTGCTTGATCACGTTGAGTGATATATATATACTGAAATTTACTCAAGATATATGAAAACGCTTACATGAATGCATAACTTGCTTATTGACTACTCTAAGGTTTGTATTATAGTCATAGTTTTATTTACGAGTAGTACTAATTTTAACATTAACATATGTGACGCGAAAATACGTTTTAACATAAGCACCTAAGGTAATTTTGTGGTAACAGAATATCAATCGTTGTCATCGCAAATAGCCTGCATGAGAACCTAAGTCTTATTAATAATTAGTGATTTAATTATTAGTTAGATATTAGTTACTATTATTATCCTAAATTTTGGCTGCTTATCTGCTAATATATTCAGAGAAATCTTCGGAATGGCCATTGTCTGTGTTAGTAATGGCCTGTATTCGATTCTAGGTGTTTTTTCATGAGTTTTTCACTCGACAGTGGTTTCTACTGTAACACACATTAATTTCTATTAAAGTAAAAGGTCGGACATAATGCAAAAACCTAAATCCATGCACAAGTAAAGCTGGTTAAACGTGAGAGATCCACCTTCAATCAATGAAATTTCTTGTACTGAAGGATTGTGACATGGCCTTCTCCAGGCCTCTACTGAACATTTCCATAAACTAACTTTTTTAAATGCCAGTTGAGACATTTATATACATGACGAAATAATGAAAAAATAATTGAAATGTATCATTTTCATAAAATTAAACCAAGCACCTCCATTGAGCTCATTTTTATGTAAATCAGGCATTTGAAATCAGCATGTGAAAGAATAAAGGCTTGTGGGATGTGATCATATAATATATGACATGATAGCATACCATAATATATACAAGTCGCTTATATATACATATAATTATATATATATATATACATAGTATATATCCGTGCCATAATTCCACCACCATCACAGTGCAACATTCCTTTAAAAAAATGGGGGTTGGATCTAGTTTCATTGAAGAAATATATTGTCGCTGTGTAGCTAAATGGTGGGGCCCGACCGATCTATACACATAAAAAATATTGCTATATATCTTAGTTCACTAAATATGGTTTTGGCCCTACTGCTACTTTAATGCTTGTTCTGGGTGGAGCCATCTTATACGGCGTCTTTCATATATACCAATTTTTGTGTACATTTTAGCTAATGTGTTGTAAAGTTGCAACTACAAACATTTGAATCAGTCTCGTAACAAGTATTTTACGGCTGTTTTGATATAGAATCGCTTGACAGTAAATTTCTTTTTTTAGTTGTGGATAAAGATTCGCCTTGTTTAAGTATTCAGACAGCCATGTCATTGGCTTAGAAAGCAGTTGAACATTTTTGATGATAAGAAACCAAATGAAACAAAAATTTATCTCAAAACGGCTGGTATGGGTATTTACACTTTTGCTGATAAAGAGAGAACAACGTTTCGACATTCTTCAGGTTCTTAAGATGATGTAGGAAGGTCCCAACGTTGTTCTATTCTTATCAGTAAAAGTGTTAATACCCATACCAGCCGTTCTGAGATACATAAAGTTGAATATTCTGTTATTGACGTGTCGCAAAAACATACTAGATAGAAAGCTTCCATTCGTTTAAACACTCATCGGATATCTTCTTTAGATTTAAAAACGATATGTGAAAGATTTGGAGCAATTTATATCTTATAATTGAGAGGGTTTTTGTCTTACAATAATATTTCAATCTCGGTTATCCCTTAATTGTATGTATTGTTGTGGTCACTGTATTTATTTTTACCTATTTACATATGTTTAGTCACATTTTATCAAATTACTTGGTTGTCTATTCATATTTTCCCTCAATATGTGCATCTCCATCATTTGATTCAATAATATTTGCTCATATAATAAGTATGACTAATTCACTATTTAATGAAGCAAAAATTTCACCAATTGAATTCCTTTATACAGAAAAATGGCTCAAAATTTGAGTAAACTAAAAAATGTGTTTGCTTTTCGAATGATAATAACAATAAAACATCCATAATTGCCCAAACTTTAATTTTGCTTAAATGACAGCCATAGTTGAATTATTTGCTGTTGCATAAATAACATTTTTCGTGTTGAGTATGACATGGATTCAATCCTGGGTCTTCTTGATGGAAGTCTGGCGCTTTGTACACTTAAAGAGATTTGTACAAAAACACACATGAATTTTCTATCAAAGTTAAAAGAGACACAGCCTTGAACTAAATTGGATTATGCTAGTTACATGTGTATGTTTTGTACGTACTAATTAACTACCAAATTCTATTAAATACATATTAAAGCCTGAGTTATACTGGGAAATGTGTATTACAGCATTTGTACTAATCAAATGTAAACATTGTCTTACATGAACAGTTTCAACTTTAAAAAAAAAAAGTCGTAATTAAGTTGATAGAAAGTAAAGTAACAAAACGTGTATCCGTTTAATTTTGAATCAGTTTTAAACTTGCATTATCTCTCCAGGAACATCTGGGAGTAAATTCCTGGCCTGGCATGGCCGAGCGCGTTAAGGCGTGCACTCGTAATCCGAGGGTCGCGGGTTCGCGCCCGCGTCGCGCTAAACATGCTCGCCCTCCCAGCCGTGGGGGTGTATAATGTGACGGTCAATCCCACTATTCGTTGGTAAAAGAGTAGCCCAAGAGTTGGCGGTGGGTGGTGATGACTAGCTGCCTTCCCTCTAGTCTTACACTGCTAAATTAGGGACGGCTAGCACAGATAGCCCTCGAGTAGCTTTGTGCGAAATTCCACAAACAAACAAACGGAGTAAATTCCACTACAATCTTATCTATGGCAAATAAACAATGTCTCAGTTAACTTTAACTGAAATAACAAAATAAACATTCAACAGAATCTGCAGTCAGTTAGACACTTTTATAAAATGTTGAACGAAAAGTAACTGATTATCTGTTAGATGTAACAGAGCTCATAGACGAAGCAAGTTTTTCAAAATCTTTTAAAGCTTTTATGTCACTACACACACATATATACATACACAAAAGCGTGAATATTTTATTAGGCAGTAATATCAGAGAATTCAAACAACATTCTAACGAGTAGTTTTACCAGAAATGAAAACAAACATTCGTCAATTTGTTTATTTTGTATCCCTCTTTCCGAACCAGTAAAAAGTCTAAAACAACAAGAAGCAGCTTTAGGAAAGCATAATCGGTAATACGGACACGAATAATATCAGACTTCGCTCAAAGCTATACAAGCGTTATTTGCTATAGTTCATAATTTACAAGTGATTAGATTAGAGGAAACGAAGCTAGCCATCACCACCTACCACCAACTCTTAGGCTACTCTTTCACAAGCGAGTAGTGAGATTTATCAGTGTGTTTGTTGTGGTGAGGATTCAAACTCAGGACTTGCAGATTGCGAACCAAACACCCTAACCACAGGCGCGGATATTAGAAGCTATAAAGTCATCTTATTGTTTATTTTTAGAGTTGTTTATTTAGGAGAGTAATCAATTTGTGATTTTTATTCTGAATTAGCATATTATTTATCCAACACTTTTACAGGTACCCTAAATACAGAAAAGTTTACTTATTGCTACGTAATTTATCAAGCCATTTCAACGTGGTAGAAAGGACTGAATTTTCTTCACATTTTCTTCTATTTAAAATATTTTCTCAGCCCAAAAGAGCCGTTTTTGCATATAGAATTCTCAACAAGTGGGTTTCTCGACATCACTGAAAGGACTGAATTATATGATAATGATACTACAAACGTTATTATTTGAAGTTATGAATTTTTCCATCAGTGTGAGACGTGATGGTAGCTGACATGACACTTATTTAACACGTGTTCTCTGAACTTTAGTAATTCATCAAAGGATTTCAATATAGCACAAATAACCGAACGAGTTAATAATTATGCTATTATATGTTTGACAGTGGCTCGTTTACTACAGTTTTATGTTGGTGGAGTCCTGATAACCTAATTATAATTTCTTGGCGACTATATGGATAAATTAAGTCAAACGCATTTTATATCGTAAGAAAGTTAAACTTTAAAGCAAGACATTTTTCAGAGTGATAATAAGTTTAGTGCGGGAACAGATTATTTTATCTGGAATTTCTCGGAGCCGCTTTACTTATTTTCAGGCTATAAGAAACATATCAACAGCATATACTGCGAAAAGCGTTCTGATAACTATTTTTCTTTCAATGTCCATTTTCCGTTGTTAATGAAAACAGCCTAAAAATGCAGAATGTAAAAGAAATCAATAGAGTATATACGAAGATTGATATATTGTTCAAATAGTAAAACTATCAATTAGTCATTCTTGAGAGATGTTACAACAGTGCACCACAGAATAGTTCTATCGTTAGATTTTAATTATCACAACATAATGTTGTAATCTACAAAATCATCGAACAGTATTTGTAACAAAACAATAAATAATCTTTACAAGATTCTTCGAGTTCACACATGTTTATTACACTATGTAACAAAATTTTTACTTTTTCTTGTTCCTGGGCAGAAAGTGTTATTTCCAAATTGCTTATGCGTGAAGTAAATGGAAAAGATCTGGGAGTGTGTGACGAAAACATAATGGGAGACATTATTTGGGAACTGATACGTGAAAGTGATTTATATTACAGTCGCAAATCTCAAATAACTACTCACTTCTAAACATTTTTGTTCATTTTTGTATAACTTTAGTATAAATACATATAAATCTTGATTCATATGTTGTTTTATTCTGACCTTCTGTAAATAAAAAGGTGCAAATTTGCCCGTTTTTACATAGATAATAGGTTACTTTCTAAATATCATTATTTAGGTCACAAAAGCAAAATTTGAAGGGAATAATGGCCATTTTTTGTACTTTTACAACATAAGCAATTAAGAAACAACACATTCTATCCAGGAACAAATTTGTGTTACATAGTGTTATCAAAAGATTGACATTACCCATTTATGATTCATGTGATTTGGTAATAATATTGAAACAAAATATGAAATAAAAAATAAAATAAATTAATTTAATTTAGGGTTTAATTTTGTATGAACATTTACGTTATTTTCATTTGTATGAGTAAACATCAACTTTTTCCTACAAACTTAAAATAAACTTTAACTCATATTAGTTATATAAAACTTTTAAATGAAAAACAAAGCTGGTTTTACAATACTAGTAATATTTTTAAAATTCTTCTCTTTATAACCTGCAAATTTTAATATCTCAAGTAAACATTTTTCACTCGACTTAATCTAAGAGTTTGTAATTGAACGATGTATACTTGTGGCTTAATGTTAAAAAAATAAAGCTCAAAACGAGTTGATTTGCGGTTAAAAAGCATTTTATTCTGACCAATGTACAATAGCAGATTTCAGACAAGAGTTGAATAGCTTTTATGCTTTAACTAAGGAAATGAGCTGTCATTTATCATCATTTATATACGTCTTCATGATAACTGATAGGATTGATAATAATTATAAAAAGTGAATAAAATAAATGTAAAATTCAAATTTTATGTAATTGCATCATAGCTTATGATAAACAATGTAAAAAAAATCTGACTTCCAACGATGGGGTGAATAGTTAGGTAAAAATGATTTTTAATGATTCGTCTGTATTCACTTTATTTGTTTGATAGTAGAGACGAGCACATTATTAATGTGCAATGTGTATTCTTCATGACGACTGTATCTGTTTTACCTATGCGTTTGGATAATTATTTCATATATTGTATTTATATATAGGATTTTTTCTTTAGTAAGAAATAGATTGTTTTCTTTATAAAATTTAGCCATTGCAATCTTAAAGGATTCGAATTATGTTTAGGGATCCTAACCTTACCTCCATTAGTATATTCTATAATCAGTAGAAAAAGCTTGCAGCTTAAACTAAGAGTGATGAACAATGTGTTAATTAGATCGTAAGCAACAATGTATATCCACCAGAGGGTGCAACAGATAAAACAAAAACTTGTTAATGATGTAATTCCCGTTAAAACTTTGAAATTTTATAATACTTATTTAGGTAAGCCTGCAAAAACATAATGTACTTGATCTAAAATATCATTAGCTACAAAAAGGAGGTAAAATTAGGGTGCAAAATGTTGTTATTTTTGTTCTCTGTTTGCTGTCAGTTACAGTTAACTGCTCTGTCTACCATTAGCATTGAAACCTTATTTTACTGGTAAGATCTCTCAGAGTAAGCCATTATGCGACCCTAGTCTCTGAAAGTGAAGACTATTATAGTTAACAGAAGAAAAAATTATGCTTACCTTGAAAAAATGTTTGTGTTAAAAATTGTAAGATAAACATACAAATACAAATACTGTAAAATTCTTTTAAACCAAGAACCTATTTTATATTTGAATTCGTAGGTTATAATCATACAAATTAACTGTATTAATTTCAAGTAAAAGGACAATATATACATGTAAACCAGGGTTAGGATGAAACCTAAATAACAAAGACGTGAAATCAGTGGTGAATTGATCCACAAAATTCAAACAACTAATTATGGTAGAAACTGTTAGATGGGTATTGTAATACTTGGCCATTTCGGCTCACATGATATTAAATACATTCTTTTCCGTTTGTAGTAAAATTAAACATTAAGCTTGTTACTGGTTGCTTACCGAAGAGTAATCTAACCCAATATTCAATTGAGATTGAAACGCTATTGAAATTCTTTGCCAAACATGCACTTTACTACATATGCCAAACATATCAATATAGGATTAAAAAAATCATTTGATAAACTTAATTTCCTGGCTGGTACTACAAAATACTAGAGTCAATAACAAGTTACATCATCCACAGGGAAAGCTTTAAAATCAATATATGTAAATATTACAAAATTAGAATAAATATCCCACAGTTAATAAAAATATTTTAGTTAAAATAATGGACATTTATTTTAAATGATAAAGTTAACTTAATTTATTTGAATTTGAATGATGTATATGTAAACAACTATCAACCTAACAAAGCCAAAATCAAAATGAGTTATATATAGAAGACAAAAAATCAAAACACTTAACAGATTTCTCTGGTCTGTAGTTTTAAATGCAATGAAATGTGCTATTTTTTTCTCTTTTTATTTTTATGCGTTAAAATATTTACATATGCATATATACATTTAAAAAAACCTATAGCACTACTATAGTATTTCTGCTTTTAGTAAGCTGTTGGCTGTTTTCTACAAAATAATCTTCACTTATGGTGTTTAAGAATTTCTTGATTTTTTGTGCTAAGCTTTTTTGTAGTTTTTTAGACGTTTTCAATTCAGTTTTATTTAATCTGTACAACGATTACGTATATACATACTATACATCTAATCATTCGTTTAAGAAGTAAATACCGGTAACTCAAGTTATTTCATTTTTTTCATGGATTTTGCAAATACATTTCGAACTCTTGAAAAAGAAAGAAAATGTGGAAGATAGTAGTTGGCTGAGTGCCAACGTACCTTCTTTTTTGTAGTATAATATTTTCTAGCAATTTGCTTAAACATGCCTTCAAGGTTAAGAAAAGAAAGATTACTTCTATAGATTCCAAGTCTTTTTCTCTGTATTAAAATTACTTTATATAATAATATAGATTACTGTTATTATAATCGTTGTGTGCCACAGCCGTACTAAGAGTAGAATTCTCAAATAATAAAAAAACGATCATGAATTCAAATATGATATGTATCGACTAAAAACATTTTCTTGCTTTAGTTAAGTATATCTGTCATAAGTGTACTGCCTTAGGGTATATGAAAGGTAATATTTAAAATTCGATCGTTATATTTCCTTTTCTTCACTTTTCTAAATCTTGTTTTACCCTGAGACAATTTTTGTTTATAAAATTTAAATAACATAATAAGAATATATCGGCATAACTATAAGGTACTATTACAGTCTTCTATAATATCTACGGCGTATTCCTTTTTTCATTCAGTTTTCAGTATCACTTTCGCTAAGTTTTCCAATGCATATATAACTAAATTTTTTTTTACATTTTAACTATTTACGTCAAAAACACCATTTGCATGTAACAGTCTTAATGGAAAGTGAGCTAAGCTGGATTATCTTGAAGTAAAACGAAATGATTTAATTAGACATTATCTGCTTCCGTTATTACGACCAGTCTGATTTAAAGAAAAGAAATTGTTTGAATAACTACACTTATGATAATTTGTATTAAAAATAATCAGATTTGAATTAGCTCGTATTTTTCTCAAATACTGGATCCGAGTAGCTGTTCATTTTGTTTCTATACTTTTAAAGACTGGTATGGTCTAGTGGTTAATATATTGTAGTGTAAAGTTTAAGGTCCAACGTTTGAGTTCCACTGTGTTAATGAACACATCTTGGTTCAAAATAATCTTATAGCCTATGGTTACCGTTCTTTAAGTCAGCACTTTGAAACTAAGGATGACGAGACCATAGTTTTATCACTTTTTGTCTTCATATTTTTCTTACTATAAAATAGCTATAACATTCATGTTTTTAGTGTATTATAAGAGTGATTCAAAATGCTGGAATGTCACTGCTCGTATATTTGTAAACATATACTTAGACGCACAATGCTGAATTCAGTAAAATAGAATAAAGGATGGAATAACGTTACAGCATCAATAACATTGTCGTTACTGTATGAATAACGTTGCTGTATGCATAGTGACAAAGTTTTGAATAAATTTAGGTATTTAAAGAGCTCATTCTCATGCTGGAGTACTCACTATTCATACATTTCTAAACATATTCAAATACTTCACTTTAGAAACTGCAATTTCCTCTTTAGTTTAGACTAAGAAAAATGAGTCGACAACAAGAGAACCAATCATTGTTCTTTTTTCAATTGTTTTTCTCTTTGTTGTGGAATTAAAAATATAATGTAAACAAAACGGACTCCAAAAAAACAAACAAACAGAGAGATATTTATTTGAACCAATGACTGCAACCGGCTTAAAATCTGTATAATGATAGGTGACTAAAACGATACATTACATACATTTGATAAATATAGAGGACAAATACGATTCCCATCAGAATAGAAAATAATTTAAATGTTTAAAATAGAAAATAAAACTCAAGTGAGGGGTGGCTTGGTGGACAAAGTTTAAGTATTAATGTTGACTTCATGTTGCTAACTGTTTAAATATGTTCTTCTTTATCTCCCACCTATGTATCACATTTTGTGGCTTTTTTATACAACTTGGTCCATTTTTATATGGCTGATCTCTATATTTCGACTCGGTTGTTTTTGTATATTTAACGACTTTTCTTTGATCAAATATGCGGTTAATAGTAACGTTATTATACAAGATAGATTTTATTTTTTAATTATTTGAAGACACATCTGAGGGAACATGCTACAATACATTATTAAGTGATTGTTCCTTTGTTTCTAAATCGGATATACTTGTTTATATCTTTTTGGGGATAAAAGAACATCCTATAAGCGCGAGCACACACATGCATAATTGCATATACATGTATGTGTATTTATGTTACCAGTAGCAGAAGTTGTAAATGAATCATGTTATATTGTATTTATTGTGTAGAAAACAACTACTATGTATGAAATATTACGAGAAACGTAAACAACGAATACTAGTAGAAACATATAAAATTCATAAGGAGCATCGAACCGGAAGTTTAAATTCCCCCCCAAAAAACCTGTTTTTTTTTTTTTAATTTTCATCCGAAGTTATATAGTGGCTATTTTAACATAGCATTTCCAGAGTAGCAACTAATTAGAAGGAAAGCAGGCAGTCAACATCACTTCAGAGGCCACAAAGTGAGGACTGTATTAAGCGACAACTGGATACGCTTTGTGAGTTCTTGGCAGGCTAACACTAAAGCCACAGAGACATAAGATCATTCATGGAGAAACAGTCAGATACCATAACAGAACGCATAGTTTCATTGACGTCACCATACATCTACTTCTAGCATTACTCGATTGTCAGAGTTGAGATTTTTATAAGTGTTATTTCTTCCCTTCTAGAAAGGTAATGAATAATCCATATTTATCTGACCAAATAGCTAAAAAAATACGTTGAATGTATTATATTAATTATCTAAGAAGCAACGAATACACACTGTGAAAACTAGCAAAATAAGTAATTAGTCAGAATAATTCAGGCAGGATCTTTGTTTTAAACTAGTATTGTTTTTACCATATCAGGTAGATCCTCTTTAAAATCAGTAAATTATCGATAAACTCAAATTTTTATCAAACCAAAGACAAAAATCACTCAGAATAATACTAGTTGCTCGCTTATAAGTTTAGTCTTTAACAATGCAGCTGTAATATTATGTGTGCCTAAATTCAAAACGCACCATTTCTCAACCTTTGGTTTGTTTTGGAATTTTATACAAAGCTACTCGAGGGCTATCTGTGCTAGCCGTCTCTAATTTAGTAGTGTAAAACTAGAGGGAAGGCAGCTAGTCAGCCTCACCCACCGCCAACTCTTGGGCTACTCTTTTACCAACGAAAAGTGGGATTGACGGTCACATTATAACACCCCCACGGCTGGGAGGGCGACCATGTTTGGCGCGACTCGGGCGCAAACCCGCGACCCTCAGATTACGAAGCGCACGCCTTAACGCGCTAGGCCATGCCAGGCCCTTCAACATTTGGTTTTTTATTTATACATTTCAGAAAATATCTGCTTTTACAATGCATAATACAAAAGTTAGTAAACCTCGAGCTTTTCTAGAGCAACGTGTAATGTAGTATCACCATACGAAATGTGATTGTTACAACAGTCACACATGTTACCATAAAATGTATCAAGATTAATTAGCTTTGGCATGATCACAAATTGTAACACTGTATAATCTATTTAAGTGAACAAATTTGAACTCTAACTAAAATGTATACGTTGAGTACCAGCCGGTCTGATGAATTCATCTGGAGCAACTGACGTATTTATCATATTTTAGGGTTGTTTGGTTGAGCGACCTTCAAATGCAATACAATCCACCTCCACGCATGCCTGAGGTGAGTAATGTGTAACGACAATATTAGCAACAGTAATTATTCTTACAGTGTTAACATCGTTTAACTGAATACTATCGCGTTAAGCTTGAGTTAGTGCCGCATATGTATGTATATTACATAAGACCTGTCGTATTTCCTTAACATATTTCAAAATATATAGTGGTTATTTCATTTAACAACTTAGTATTTTATTTTAATTGTAATAGGCATACCATCACTCCATTAAAATCAGTAAACAACTTTGGAATCGAGCATGACCCATGTTTACCTGGTGTCAGAACCGTTAATAGTATGATTTAAAAAAGGCCTAGGTTCAGAAACTGATTAGCTCACCATGACACAGGTCAATTGAATGCTGGACCGGTGCATTTCACGCACTTTTTAAAACTAATTTTAAATTTTAATTATTTAGCTAGTACGAAACACGTAATATTTATTCCCTGTGCTGGTCCTTTAATGTTAATTCTAGTGGAAAATGTTTTTACTTTCTATTTCCAGTATTGATGAACCTTAAATACAGATATTTAGGAACGGCCATTTAAGTTCGTTTGTTTAATTTAGAGTCTCGCGTAAAGCTACACGAGAGCTATCTGCGTTAGCCGTCCCTAATTTAGCAGTGTAGAATTAGAGGAAAGGCAGCTAGTCAGTACTATCCGCCGCCAACTCTTGGGCTATTGTTATGCCAACGAATAATGGAATTGACCGTAATTCGTTATAACGCCCCCACGGTTGAAAAGACGAGAATGTTTAGTGCAACGAGAATAGGCTGGTTAAAGAAAAATGTTTGTCAATGAATGTTTTTTCTTTGATGATAACGGAAATCCTCGCTCTCACCAATTGTCCTGGAAAACAGTTCAGTGAAACACTTCATCAATTTATTTTACAAATAGTTGGAGTGTTATACACGTCTTCTGGAGAAAGGGAGTCTCAACAAAGTAGGCATTTTAAAAATATACATCAACCTAAAAACTCTAGTTACTTGTACTACTAACACAGAATTTTGAATATAACAGTACAAGTATTTGAAAAATAGAAGAATAGTATGTTAACTCAAATATTTAAATACAGAACGTCCTACACGTCAACTACCACTGAAGGAGAACAGGATAATAATATTTAATATATAATCGATCAAGGCTGGAATTTAGATTTAAAACATGAGGCAGTCAAAGGCATCTGTTTTTCTTCACCACTAATATACAGGTCTTTGTCTTTCAAGTTCACGAATTTTAAAACATCAATTCTCTGCTCTTAAAATGAAAAAGTGTCATTTTTCCTAACCATCTTACGTGTTCCTAAATCGTGACATAAAACCAAATAACTAAAGCTGACAGATTAAAATAATGATAGAATGTCGTGGTCTCTAAACCTATATTGTAAAAAAACAAAACAAATAAGGTTAAGAATTATACAATTTATTTCATTTCAAGTTGTATGAACTAATTAGCTCTAATATAAGCAGAATTTGCAATTATCAGAGGACAAGTTAAAGTCTCCCGTTAATACAGTGGTAAATCTACGGATTTAGGACCCTAAAATCAGGGGTTCGATTCTCCTTGGTGAGCTCAGCAGATAGCTCGATGTAGCTTTGCTATAAGAAAACGTACAGACAATTCATATTACTTACGGTTTTAAGACACACATATTGGCAAGACATTGAGAATGTCACACACAGTCAACAGTTTAGATATTACAATACGAGAATATTTCTTGAACATGCAAATGTTTTTCGTATGGTAGGTTCATAATGTAAATAAATATGTATTACTACTGAGGGTTTTATAAACGAACACGGTTACCTTACTTATTAAGATGACCAAAAATTAAAAGGAAGCATGTGTAATACATTTATTGAATATTAAAGATCCTTAAATATATCTATTGCATACTACTGCTGTTTATCGTTTTGAGTTCCTAACGTTTTGTTGTTTACATTCATTTAAATCTATGAAAATAATATTTCTTTCTTAAACAGTTAGGAGAAGAACGAATTTAATCTCTTTATTTTATCGAAGCAGCATTTCTAAATCAAATTCATCTTATTGGTACGTTTTAATTCAGTTTGACTTGAGTTATAAATGCATTGAGCTTTTATTTAATTTTTCATATATTTGTTATTAAATTAAATATTTTATTTATACATACCCTGAATAAAATTACGTATAGCTTCATTTATACATTCTGTAAGAGAGAAAATATATAAGAAACAATTTTCAACAATTCGATATAATACTTCATCCAAATTTCGCGTATATTTATATTTTAAAGTTCAATAGATTATGCTTGTATGTTGCTTATGTTCTTAATGAGTCTTCCAAGTGAAACATTTGTCAGTAATAAACTCCCTCTGCAGCATTTCAATCTTCTTTTATTTAGCATAAAAACTTTGTACACCAGTTAAAATTCTTAGGTTATTGAATATTGCTTTTATGATATCAAAATAAAAATAATCAGGAAATAATGTTTGTGATTTGTAATTCTGAGATACCTGGATTACGTATAGATGAAGTCATTATTAGCATATCAAATAGGAGTACACTGACCACATAACTTACTAATACCTGTCACTCTTGTATGTTAGTAATATATGTGTGGAAAGAATGACTAAATGGTGATAGTTTTAAATTATTATTTAATAAACTGAATCAAAGTATTCTTACGTTATTAAAATAATTAAACTGTTTTTTTCATGCTTTCACACCAGAAAATTAACACTAAGACATTTCTTACAATCATTTAAACAAATGTGACTAAGTAAATAAATTGTTAATTGATATTACACCCATGGTGGTAAGGAAAGAATTGAGCATTTTGTTATACACCCCCACGGCTGGGGTGTATAAAGTGACGGTCAATCCCACTATTTGTTGTTAAAAGAGTAGCCCAAGAGTTGGCGGTGGGTGGTGATGACTAGCTGCCTTTCCTCTAGTCTTACACTGCTAAATTAGAGACGGCTAGCACAGATAGCCCTCAAGTAGCTTTGTGCGAAATTTCAAGACAAACAAACAAAAAAATTATAAGCATTTAAGAGAATAGCTCATAAAATGAGTGTAAGATTTAAAATATATGGAATCGCTTCCATCTATTGAATGTAGTTGTTACAATAACATGATTAGTGCAGTCCATTAAAATCTTACACCATGAATGACTATGATGTAATTAATTAGGTAGCGCCGGATCAGCAAGGTACTTATAAAAGTATAGGCAATCATACCATTTCCAATATAATGGTCAATGTATTCTCAGGACAAAAATAATTGCTAACAAACTTGTCAAAATCGAAATTTAATATGCAAAAATATTTCTTACGACAGACTGATACAAAAACGCATATTTTAATAGGAACTGTATGGAACCTCTGAAGACGCTATCTAAAACTAGTACTTTTCATAACATAAACGGAGAAGGTAGAAAGTGGAGGCTGGTCATAGTGACGTTAAGTTACTCAGTGTATGTTGTTTGGTAAAGATGATATTAATGACTGAGCTTGTAAGTAAAGATATGAATATCGCCTTCAGAGAGTATGCAATACTTCATCACAAAATACAGGATGGTCGCTAGAAAAGCGGAAAATTTGAGGGTCAGATGAGATCATGAATAAAATGCGTGCTTACTCATTTCTATTTTGATTTCTTTACATCATGAATAAAATGCATGATTTTAATATCATTTTGAGCATCTATGAGTGTAATATAACATATGCCTTTAAAAAACTTTGTAAAAGTTATTCTTTGTAAAAATAAACAGCTGTTTGACAAATTTTCCGCTTTTCTAGCGACCACCCTGTATTTTGAGTTTATATTTAGCTGTTGAACTGCTAATGCTTAGAGGTGATAACTAAACCATAAGGCCGCAATTGACGCCTTCAATGGCATTGGGGTTTGAGTTGCACAGTAATTATCCGGTGCAACCACTGCAGATAGGTACAAACTATTTTATTAGGATTCAAATCTGTTACATAGGGATTCATTTTTCAGTAAGACAGTGATAGCTCGCATTTAGCAATATGCTAACATACTCGGGAATTGGGATAAATCATGCCCTGGAAATCTATTCACAAAGTCTTCATGAACACAGAGGTCGAATGCACTGTAATTAAAACGATTTTGGAGCAATAGAGCACATTACAATGTCTAATATTATCTATCTGACAAGTGCACTGCTTAAGAATAACCACACAGTGTTGTAAAATCACCGCGTTCAAAGGACAACCCCTCTCCATCGTATGCTCTCCATACTCCATTTATTGTAAGAATGTAGTGGTTTCCACTGTCTTTTTAACAGTCTTATTGAACAACATATTAGCTGAGTCTAGTAGCTTGAACAGCCTACCTTTGAACTAAATGGTATAAGTATCCATTTCATTGTCCAGCTGCTTGAGCTTTGTAACATTTGAATAGATATATCTAGAAAAAAAAATGTGTCTCTAAAATTAAGCACAAAGCTGCATAATGGGCTATCTGTGCTCTGCCCAATACAGGTATCGAAACTTGTTTTTTAGGAGAGTGAGTCCACAGACATACCGCTGTACCATTGGAGAGCTGAAATAGTTTATGTACGAGTGACTTGTGTCGCTTTTCCAGATAAATATCACTCTCAGCTATGCTGTGTATTTATTTACCTAGATGGCTATTGCCATTGATCTATATACTTTTGTATATGATAAAACATATATGATATATGTATGATAAAACATCGCAGGTTTTTTTACCACAACTGAAAGAGGACTTGTTGCAAGCTCCTTTCGCTGTGACGCTGTTACCTCATGTTGATCTACATCCAAAGGCATGCAATTCAAGGAAGCAAGGGAAGCAGTGCTATATATGCTTAAAAAATGTTAATTTTTAGTACATGTATCAGCTGAATATGACGTTATGAACTTGCAATTAGTTCCTTCGAAAGCACTCTACTGAACTGTACATAATCAGTAATTACCCTGTACGGGCAAAGGCACTATTGGGAAGAATCTGGACTACAACTCGCAAAATGCTTCCTTTTTTAAGTTAAGTTTAGTTTCTTGTACTAGAAAAAGGCTATATTTCTAACTTAAATCATCTTTGTTACATAATATATTCTTTAAACTGTAAAATTCCTCTCACACGAATAATTTTCTGAATAAAAAATTCAAAATCATACTTGTATTTAAAATATAAAACATATCTTGAATGTTATATTAGCCTCTTCTATGGTATAAAGGAAGAAATTACCAGTTTATCGTACTTCAAAATACTCGCAAAATTGGAAATCACGAAAAATTCATGTGAAATAAATGATTTACAAATAAGTTAGTATTTTATACTTACTATTTTATAAATTGAAATGTACAATAAATAAAATAAATATACTAAGAAAAAATAGTAATTTATGGTTAATGTTCTTGCTATCTTTTAAAACATTTGTGTTTTTACGACCTGCACCTCGCGCTGGTGGCTGTTTGTTACCTCTCTGATGTCACGTGATGTGCAGGTACTTCACGTATTGTATTAAATGATACTATTATTTTTTCTATGCATACATTTTTGTGAATTGTCATCTTTTAGATTTCAATATAGATTATAAAGATCATAGATAAAATTATAACTATATTACCTAAAGCTTATTAGAGAACATGTTTGGTACAAAAAGTTTTAGTGATAAAGAAAGCATCATCAGAATTGATAGATCGATGCCAGCTTTAAGTCTGATTGGAAGAACAAAGCAGGGCGTTCTAAAATTCAATGCAAACTAATATGGCAGGACATCTTTATCAACTGCTTGTCCTAACCTACAGAATTTGGAACATGGAACTCAAGCACATTCAATGATTTAAATAATAAGCATGAGACAATTAAAAGTGATGAAAATACATTCAGTGATATATTTTCAACTTTAGGCCAAGCCAGATTTGGAAAGTCATGGACTGAATTATAATTAATTAGCTACCATAAAATAAATGTACATATGCACGATGAGAAAGTGAAAAGGAATAGAGACATTTTAAAAAGATTAATCGACGTAGTTCGTTATTTGGATGAACAACAGGTCATGATGATTCTCTATAGTCTGCTAACTGTGATAGTTATCCAGAATTGGTAAATTTGTGCAAGAAATATGTAATGTTATTGAAATCCCATTTAGAGAAATCGAGTGTTTTTTGTTTTTCTTTGGCCTATCAAATATAACCTAGAATTATCTCATTTATTGTGAAGGGCAAGTACTGTTGAATAAAATTAAAAATGAAATAAGAGATTTTTCCGTTTGTGGCTCTTGTCTCAGATGAAACTACTGATGCAAAATCAATTTCTTAGTTTTCTAGTGTTGTGCGATATATAACTAAAAGTGATAAAATTAACGATAGATGTCCGGGGTTTACAAATGTTAGTGCAGGTCGATCTGCTATAGATATATCCAAGATATGTTTAATTTAGTCAATGAATTAAATATTTGGTCAAAATCTGTTACACCAACTTGTGAGCTCAATGGACTTTAAAAGAAATTTAGGCATAAGTATGGCACATATATTAAGTTTAGTGTTGTCGCAATTTATAACGGAGATCAAGGAATGTGACAGATTCTTTACAAAACTTGAATCGTTCTCTTTATTACTTTGCGACATCCACAAACCGTGTGCACCTTCTTCATATTGAACTGAAGAAAAGATTCCTAAAAGTGGTCTCCACTCGTTGGAATTGTAACCACTGTCCTTTTGAAACTGACTTTAAGTATGAGGAAAAACTCGTCGACTTATTTCAAAATGTTGATAATTTGAGCAACTTTATCTGTTCCCAAGCACTTTCATTGAATCTCATAGATTTTGAGTTCAGTGTCTTGTTGAATATCGTTCAACAAGAATATGGCAGTAGTTTTCCATTTACAAATGTAAAACTTTATGTTCCACAGAATAGGATATTTTACACATTCTACTCTATGAATAAAGTAAGTAAAATGGTAACTATTCTGCAACAATTTCGGGCAGCAGTCGATGGATTGTACTCACTAAGCGAATAAGAAATAATCCTCGAAAAGACATTAAATTAACATACAGAAATTTCTTTTATGAAATATTTTGGATGTGGTTTGCTGCTAAATTGAAATAAGCTTTCAAAGCTTGGTAAGCATAGCATTCATTGAGCTTCTTGACACTAACACACAGAAAGGAAACAAACAAAAATTCTGAATTACCATAACATTATTGCAAGATAATTATGGAGAATACTTTGATATTAATTGCTTGACAAATGAAGTTTGGTTCTACACGCTAACGCACAGCTACATCAGAAATGCACTACGACAAGAAAGACTTGCGAGTTTAGCGTTAACCACGATTGAGGAAAAGCTTCTTAAAGAAATAAAGCTGATAGTTTAATATAAAGATGTAATACATTTATTCAGTTAGAAGGAAAGATAGATGGAATTAACATATAAATAAAGTAAGTACCCGAATATATCTTGTTTTTATCTTTAACTGGAAATACTTAATTTTAAACATTATGAATGAGCAGAAGTAATTAATTTTATTTTTACATTTTTTTTTAAATTTTATAATCCACTGTTTATGCTCTTACCTTTCCGTCAACTCACTTCCCTGTTCACATCCATTTTTTTTCCAGTGTCATTAAATACAAGGTTTGTAACGTATGATTTTGGAAATTCTTGGTCTGAAAACATCTTTGTAACCAAAGTATATGAATGTATTCTGTTAGAAATATTTCCGTTTGTGGTAGCAGCGTACCACCTTGGAAACGCCAAACAATACCAAAATTCTTGTTTATAACTTACATTTTAAAACTTTACTCTTCATCAATACTTATAATGGCTGTGGCTTTCAGATGACTTACCGATTTGCATATTCGAACTTCTTTCAAAATAACTTACTAAACTCCCTGTGTTATTAAGCCTCTATGGGTTTATAGGAAAACTGAGAAGCCCAAAATAACTAACAGCTTCTGTAAATTGTGACATTTGGAAAAATCTTTCACATTACACATTTATACAGTACTCTGTATGATGTGAGTACAAGATACTAAAGTAATATTGAATTTATTCACTTGAACAAACGAGTCTCTTATTTTTAGCTGAAACTAGTTCTTTTGTATGTCTGTCTCTTTTGGAATTTCGCGCAAAGCTACATGAGGGCTTTCTGCGCTAGTTGTTCCTTGTTTGTTTTGTTTTTTGGAAATTCGCACAAAGCTACTCGAGGGCTATCTGTGCTAGCCGTCCCTAATTTTGCAGTGTAAGACTAGAGGGAAGGCAGCTAGTCATCACCACCCACCGCCAACTCTTGGGCTACTCTTTTACCAACGAATAGTGGGATTGACCGTAACACTATACACCCCCACGGCTGGGAGGGCGAGCATGTTTAGCGCAACGCGGGCACGAACCCGCGACCCTCGGATTACGAGTGCACGCCTTAACGCTCTCGGCCATGCCAGGCCCTAGTTGTTCCTAATTTAGCAGTTTAAGACTAGAGTGAAGGCAACTAGTCATCACCACCCACCGCCAGCTATTGTGCTACTCTTTTACCAACGAACAGTGGGATTGACCATCACCTTATAACGCCATCACAGCTGAAAGGGCGAGCATGCTTGATGTGACAGGGATTCGAACTCGCGACCTTCGGAGTCGAGTGCCTTAATACCTGGCCATGCCGGGCAAGCTAGTTTTTTTACAAGGAACAGCCCCCCAGTGGCTCAGCGGTATGTCTGCGGACTTACACGCTAAAATCCGGGTTTCGATACCCGTGGTGGGCAGAGCACAGATAGCCCATTGTGTAGCTTTGTGCTTAATTCTAAACAACAACAACAATTACAAGGAATAAAATTCAGTTGTTGTGTTGTACACAGTGTGGTCTATTGTTATAAGTAATAATAATTTTCTCGTAAAAACTCAATCATTATTTGAATTTAATTAATACCTTTACGTGAAATTATTGAAAAGATGCAGAAATAATTAAGGCAACTTGTATATTGTGTATTGTATTGACTATAATATATTTCTACAATACACCTCTTCACACCTGAAACATTGTATTTTCATTAAACATGCAATTGTAGTTCATTGTAGTTCTCAAACTTACTGTGTCTAATTTGTCTGAGGTTTCACCGAAGCAACATCTTCGCTACCTATCCCTAATTTTGAACTCATGTACTAGAAGTAAGACAGTTAATTGACATCCACAACTGCCAGCTACTTGGATATTTTTTTTTCTGACCAAATAATGGGACTTGACTCTTATAACGCTCCATGTCCAGAAAGTGCGAAGCGCTATTTTCCTTTATAGCAATTGGAAGCTAACTCCACAGCCCAGCACGCTAACCCCAAGGGCACGATTGATTTAGATATTCAATGAAAAAATATAATTTTATCAACTAAACACCTGTAACTTAGGCTGAAATAGTGCTGATTCTCTTATCTCCTTAACATGCGCATTGAAAACTCATTAGAAGTCTACTGACAGAAAAATACCGATTCATTATTTGATTAAGAACTTTATAAGTCATTAAAATGGCTTGGCTTTAACTGTTAAATTAAGATACACGTTATCTAATTACTCATTTTGAAACGTATCTTTTATACAGTCTTAACATTTATAGACACATATTAAAACATACAGCGCAATATTTAATAAAACTTGTAAAATAATTTCAAATAACATTTAGAACGCAAAGTGTGCTGAAATGCAGTAGATTTGTTTTGCTTACAAGTACTGTAGCCCATTTTATAGGTTTCAGGCTGATGTACCCATTTAATGCATTGGAGCTGTTATGAAGATTTGTATTGAAACGTTGTCCCAAAGTGACCTTAAGACTACATTCCAAGGTTAGTTGTGAAACAGTGATAAACATATCACCTGTGTTTTTAAAAAGCCGTAAACCAAGATTTCAGCTTTTATATATGATTGTTGTTTTTGTTGTTTTGAATTGAGCACAAAGTTACACAATGGGCTATCTGTGCTCTGCCCACACGGGTATCGAAACCCGATTTTTAGCATTGTAAGTCCGTAGACATACTACTGAGCCACTGGGAGGCTTTTTTAATATGAATTTATTCAGACGTGAAATAAACATGAAAATTTTTCAAGCTTAATGTATATTAAAAGCAGCCTAAAAATGTGTTGAGTGTGCAACGTAATAAAGGTGATAAAAACAAATATGTCCCCCGCTGGTACAGCGGTAAGTCTAAGGATTTACAACGCTCAAATCGGGGGTTCGCTTCTCCTCGGTAGACTAAGCAAATTACCTGATGTGGTTTTGCTGTAAGAAAACACCCATAAAAACAAAAAATTAAGTCGTTATTGTAATTTTTAGTACATAGCTTTATACTGGGCTATCTGAGGGAATCGAACTTGGAAATTTAGCTTGGTAAATCTGAACAATTATAGTTGATTCTTCAAGAGTATGGAATATAGAACTGGCACTTTTATAAACAATTTGTAAATCATGTTGTACCTTTTTTCACTCGAAAGTTCTAACAAGTTAAATTGCATACATCACTTCAAACTTACATTATCAGTTGGTTATGTAAGTGTTAAATGAAAAACAGCATTAAATAATTCCATGACTGGATTACAATTCCGCTTTTGATTTAAAAATGCAGTAGTTGTTTTCAATTATCATATCTTCGAAATAAACAAAGATTCACTAGCAGCAAAGCATGACTGCTTGGATAATAACATAAAATCAGTATGCGGGTACACAAAAGAGATTTGCATAAAAAAGCACGTGAAAATCTCGTATAGCAACGAGAAATCATATGAAGGATATTCCCACTGAAATACTTTGAATTTTATGCCAACAATATTTTGCTAAATTTCTCATAATTCACCCAAACATGATTCTTGCAATACCATAACTTTTCCAGAGGATATAAAATGAAAGATTCTATGAACATTATTGTAGATATAGTAGAAAGTTAGATCTGAAGCGTTTTTACACACGTCTGATATGGAGCCTCAATAGAGAAATTCAGAGAAACGTAAAAATACACACACACGAAACATCTCTGCAGTTAATTTGTTCCTCTGGCTATAATATTACAACAATGTCTACTCAATAAATGAATATAATATTACAACGTATTCTGACTGATAATATTATTTTATCTTTTCTTCTCGATCATATAGGGGCGTCATAGAACATAAAATTTCAAATCTTATAGCATAGTGTGAGTAGTTCGAAATCAAAACAGTCAGTTAATAGTGTTAGACTGGCGTAATAATAAAATTTAGGAAACTGACCAAGAATTTTGAGTAAACGTAACAAAGAGCGTGACTGAAAGTTTAAAGAGTCTTTGGAAGAAAACTACCTAGAACGTGACCTGAAATGTAGAAGTGTGTTGCAAGAAATCAATCAGAAGTTTCGAAACGGTACAGAAATCTTGAGGACCAAAAATAAGAATTCAATCAAACGGTTCTAGAAGAGATTGAAAAAAGGTCTAAAAAGTATGTTGAGGACATTATAGAAATTTATAAAACATTATCAGTATGATTTGGAGTAAGTTTGTTAGCAGATGATAGAGTGTTGATATAACTGGCACGAGGCGATAAATATTCACATTACCAGAAATATTTGTAGTTGTTAAATAATGCACTTCACATTCATCCCAGTTTGAATTTCTATCGGACAGTACCTTGAAATGTAGCCATGCTTAAACAACGTATTATACGTAGGTGTTATAAGTGTATTTTTTTTTCAATTCCATTCACTCAGACAGACGTGAATATCAACATCTTTCACAGCTGGGAAAAGTATTATTTAAGAAACCTCACAAGTCTTTACGGTTCGGGAAAAAAATAATGGTTTGATGGCAAATTTCTTTGAAAGTAATTGTGACGTTGGTCCATATTATTTTCCTGTTAGTTAAAGGAAAAATCGACGAAAGAGAAGATTTCTCTGTATGTGAAAATAATAGTTTTAGAAAAATTTACCGAATGACCAAAAGTAAACTACTAGAATCATTACAAGAATTCGGTTTAGGTTTAGAAAAACTTATTTAAAAGATTTATCAGAAACAGAATTTTGAAAGTAAGATGAGGCAAAACAAACATTAACTGAGTTTAATAAAAAAACTGCTTCATCTCAGCTACCTTTCTCTAAAGTTCATAAATTCATAGGATTTCATTATTTGCAATTAAGCACAAAGCTACACAATAAGCTATCTATGCTCTGTCCACCATGAGTATCGAAACCCGGTTTTCAGCAGTGTGAGCCCGCAAACATACCGCTGTGCCACTGGGGAGAAAATTCATAGGTATGTTTGTTTTGCTTGTTTTGGAATTTCGTACAAAGCTATTCGAGGGCTATCTGTGCTAGCCGTCCCTAATTTAGCAGTGTAAGACTAGAGGGAAGGCAGCTAGTCTTCATCACCCACCGCCAACTCTTGGGATACTCTTTTACCAACGAATAGTGGGATTGACCGTCACATTATACACCCCCACGGCTGGGAGGGTGAGCATGTTTAGCGCGACGCGGGCGCGAACTCGCGACCCTCGGATTACGAGGGTACGCCTTAACGCGCTCGGCCATGCCAGGCCCATCATAGGTATGACACCATTTCCTTATGAACGTTCAAACTAATTGAAAAAAAAATAAACATACTTAAAAAGACAGTTCACGTATTAGGGCTATAACCTCAATAATACTAAATCTATATTCCAATATTTGTATAATAAGAGAGAAATATACAATACATTAAATAAGAACTGCAACAATTCAGACACTAAGGTTACTTGTATCACGGCCCGGCATGGCCAAGCGTGTTAAGGCGTGCGCTTCGTAATCTGAGGGTCGCGGGTTCGCATCTCCGTCGCACCAAACATGCTCGCCCTTTCAGTCGTGGGAGCGTTATAATGTGACGGTCAATCCCACTATTCGTTGGTAAAAGAGTAGCCCAATAGTTGGCGGTGGGTGGTGATGACTAGCTGCCTTCCCTCTAGTCTTACACTGTTAAATTAGGGACGGCTAGCACAGAAATTAAAAAATAAACAAATACTTGTGTCAAAAACACTTTGGTTTCACCACCAGTTGGATGTCTCCAGATGTTTTAGATAAAAGTCTTTACAAATATACTTGAAAGGAGTTTAATAAGTTATTTTCACTGACTTACGAATAATTACTCTCCTTTAACTACAATCTGTGTTGTTGTTAAAACTGCAGAAACATCAGTACATTTTGGTAATACTTTTTAGAAGTGCCGTAGTGTACGTCGTAGGTCAATACCTCATCCAATAAATCAAGGCAAATACATCTTGAAGTAACAAATATTTAATGAATTTGAATTGCGATGTAAAGCACTCTTAGAAATGTAGTGTAGAAAAAGACCAAACCTTGAAGAAATGCATTCTACTTCAATGTTTAAAATCACAACAGTCTTTGGATGGAAGGGTAAAATAATGCGCTACACCTTTCAAATTAAATAATCGAATGTTTAAAGTAATAATAAATGACAGGATGGATATATTACAACACGGTACTTCTTTTAATAAAATTCAGAATTACAAAACGTGAAAGTATTTTGGCTAAAACTTCACCAGTTAACCGACTTGTGAATTTTTAATCGAAATAATCATTTATAAAAGTGCTAGATATTGATAAGAGCAACACATTTAATCCTCAGGGGCTTCAAGTTTGTTTGCAATAAGATCAAAGCTAGACAATGGGCCGTGTTCTGCCTATCACCGTTTCTAGCAGTAACTTTCGCAGACATACTTTTATTTCTTAGGAAAGAGTTTCATAAAAAGTTTGAAATTTTTAACCTAAATGATCTACTTGAGTAGATTAGCTAGATCAGAGAACTTATGGCAGGTCGTCCATAATTTGAATAAGTTACCAGAGAGAGAGATAACAAGACATCAACAACCTTCGGAAAAAAAAACTATTTTATCAGGCTCCTAAAAACAAACAACAGTATTCACTGCCACTTTTATAATGCGTGTCAAGCTGAAAATGTAGAGAATGTTGAGCAGCATTGTGTCTAGAGTCTTAAATCCGGTGGGACAGCGAAATGTGCATGGACGTACAATGTTAAAATCTGATTCTTTATGGTAACTACAGCAGATAGCCTAATGTGGCTTTCGCTCTAAAGTGAACAAACGAACAGTTTGTACATTGTAAACACTATAATGCGCCTTTAATTTATCTTGCGTTGAATACCTCTTTTTGTACGTGTGTTGTTGTTTTTGTAGAAAAAGCCACATTGGACTATATGTTAAAAGTCCACCACAGAGAATCGACCCATGATTTTTGCATTGCAAACATGAAGACCAACCGCTGTCCCAGCGGGGCACCCTTATTCTTTTGTAAAATAATACTATTCTAATAATGCATATTCTGCATTCAATTGAAAATGTTTTATAACAAATAATCTAATATTTGTATTTATTATTATAAAACACTAATAACTATGAGTAAGCTTGAGTTTAAATCCAGCATGCATTTTCAACTAAGATAAGTTTATTGTATTTCTAATGTGATATTCATTGTTCATTCAAAATTACTCCCTTTTACTAGTTAATGGTTTCGTAACTATTTGTAAATATACTTTTATAATGTATAAGGGTCTAAATATTATTCAAGATATTTTTTATCATTGTTCTTTTTAGTGTAAAATGTAGAATAAATAAATAATTCTATTTAAAAATAGGCATGCATATCAAAACACAACCGATTAAAGAAATGAAAAGTTTAATGTACAAACAAAATGATTATAAAATGAAATTTGTATGGATACTAATCCCTCTTCGAAGCTCAACATGACCAAGTAGTTAAGGCACTCGACTTGGAGTCCGAGGGTCGCGGGTTCGAATTCCCATCACTCCAAACATGCTTGCCCTTTTAGCCGTGGTAATGTTATACTGCAACGGTTAATCTCATTATTCGCTGATGAAAGAGATGGCGATGGGTGGTGATGACTAGCTGCCTTCCCTCTGGTCTTACACTGCTAAATTAGAAAGGGCTACTAGCGCAGATAGTTGTCGTACAGCTTTGCGCGAAATTCAAGCCAAACAAAATCAACCCCCTCTTCTGTTTCCTACCTTCCACCCTTCTAAATGAGCTTATCCGCTGAACCTGATGTAAATATTAATTACTGAAAATTAGAGTTTAAGTCACTTAAGAATGATAAAAGTCAATGCATATGAAATACAATACTTTTACAAAGTAACATATAATTCTGTTATATATATACATATATACATATTTATTTATTTCTAACATTTTGTTCATATTATTTCATTATCAAACTGGATATTTTGTAATTCCGCAGAAATCGTCTTTAGGATTTATAAAAGTTGTGTAAAGAGCTAGTTGTCTGAGGTTTCAGCTTTTTGTGACTGAGAGATAAGTGTAAAAAATGAATTATAAATTTAAGCTTTGGTTGATAGTGTTTGTAGTTGTTGTTGTTTCTCAAAGTTGTTATTCGAAAGGAGTAAATGGGGGATATCCTTGTGCGGGTAAGTTGTGATAGGTTAATGGATAGAAGATATGTTGAAATATTGTTTGGGAATAGTGAGGCTGATATGTATGTTGAGATAAGCAAATATTTTCCGACTATAATATTAAGGCTTTGGATAACTGTAAACTAATTATTTATTAGATAAAATAAAAACTTTGTAATTAGAGTGGTAGTTCTACTACTGTCGACAAGCATTGTTCTGATAATTCAACTAGTTGTTAAAATAGCTAGATATCTTTTAACGCTTACTGTAAAATAATTTAAGCGGATATTTTGATTTGATTGATCTGTGAAGGAGTAAGTCGGTATTCTTTTTTTTTTATATATAGCATGTACAGTATTTGTTGGAATTATCAAACAGTTAGCTGGCATACACAACAAGTCTCTTACGTTAGTTCAATTTTGTAACTATCTACCCGAAAAATACTTCGAATTATGTAAGATTCTTTTCAACATCTGGGGAGCTTCGATTATTGAAAAGTAAGTTGTATTTTTGTTTTGTCTTTTGTTGGAAACTTTCTATAAGTAACTCTATTTTATCGCTAGCTTTTAATTTACGATGAATATGAAAACTCTAACATAGCATTGAAATACCGTCTTGAATATCTAGTTATGATGTACATTATAATATCTAATTCCCCAAAATATATATGCATTACTCCTTGCTAAACTAATTGTGGCCCCATCTAGTGTTGCCTACTTGCATTTGTACTTACTACAATAATATACTTTTAACATAACTCTAAAAATGAATTTTTTTTTCTTTCTTTCTTCTTCCAGACTGACTCAACGCCAAACGCCTGACGTGGTTTGTTACAGTCTTGGTATATGCCGTGTTGACCCTGGACAAACCTTCTGTCATCTTTTTCCAGAGCCGAAGGTAAGTTTAATGGTGATTTATAATATGAAGTTCATCTCTACTCTTAAGGAGGCTAAACAGAATCGTGTTATTAATTCTAATGCTATTAATAAAATGCCTTGCGTGCTGTAATGCTTTGCAGAAAGTAATATTGTAACGTGTGTTCTTCCATTTCTATGGATACAAGTGATAGAGAAAATTTTATTTGACTTCAGATGTAAAAACCACATTTGACTACAGTGGGAGTTAATGTGTTTATATTCCATGTTATCAAGATCAAACATTTAAACTTGTTTATCTTTCAGACTGGGATGGCTAGAGCTATTGAAAAGTCCAGACTAAAAGCCAAAGTGCATACCTTCTTTCACTGGGTAAATAAATCTAACCTTAAGTTGCCATTTAGTCGTCTTCTCTATCTCCTATTGATTCCCCTTATAAAGGGTTATTTATCTTGCAAAAATATTCTAATTTGGTGTTAAATAACATCCTCAGTTTTAAATCAGTATTAAACCTAAGTTTTCTTGCATAGCTGACTAGATTTGGTTTTTAATCGGATTTGTTTCAATTAAATTACTTAATTAGTTAAGGGCACTTAAGTGCTAGCTATTTAACTTTTCCTTGCTTTTATCTTTAATATTGGAATACATCTTCAGTTAATCTACTTCAACTCTACTGCATTAAATTTAACCTATCGCTAATGCTCTCATTAATACCTGAATAGGGTTAGGACTACATAGTTTTTAATTTAAATATTTTTAACTGACTAAGTTTTCAAGATATTTAATGTTTTACAGTAATATGTTAACTAAGTAGAGCTAGCTACTCTGTGGTGCTGGGTTCTCGCCAAAATAAGTAATTTTTATTGTTACAATTACTACATTCAATGCACTGTACAAATTTTCTTCTCAGTCTATAGTGCAGTCCTTACCTTCCCTGTGCAACTTGCCTGGAATAAGACGTGTGTGTGACTCGTTAAACCTGTGAGTATCTACTAAACAATTTCGTGCCATCTAGTGGTTTGGTCTTATATTACATAAATTTATAATTTGCTATCTTATCATTACTTTCGAATTGACACAGTATTTCATCCTTATTGAAAGGAAAGTCTTCATAAATTCAATGTAAGGATTAATTAAAGTCGTACGTTATGACAAAGTGTTAACTTCCGTTACTAAGTTTTAAGACTGTCTTAATTGTTCTTTACTTAAAGAAATGGTTGTGAAGTTAACGTAATTTATCAAACTGAGCTAATATGAATTTATTGTCATTTTTGTACAGTAATATGGGAGAACGATTCATGCACATGAGATCTAAACTCTTATTGTTTATCATGAACTAATAAAAAAACCGGTTTTAGGTTTAGTCTATATAAATAACTTAAGTTTTAGCCATTCTCGTATTCCAATCCTCGGAATCTGTATATCGCGACAAATTGTTAATATACCAGCTTCTCTAACACTAAATTTAAATTGCGTTTTCTCTTCTCAAATTCTTACTTTTCGTTACATTGTTTTCTGTTTTACAGCTTTAAAAAGAACCTTAATCCTTCTATTGACCTTGATAAAGACAAGTACAGCACCGTCCAGGTTTGCCGATGTTTTTATACTACTCGTATTGTGTTCAAGTTTTAATACGTAACTTGAATATTATCATTTAAAAGTAACTGTTTCACAAAAATATTATTAATAAATGAAAAAAAAAATGCAAACAAACCAGTAAGTACAACAAAAATGCATATTTTGAAACTCACTCTGGCACACGAGTTATGTGAACTGTGTTCGACGTTTACAAGGTCATGCTGTGGTAATACACCGTTTTTACGTTAACTTGCTGTCAACTTTCAGATATTAAACGTTCCAAACATACATCAGTGAGATGTAGATACTTAAATCTACAACGTCTCAACCGACTTGTTTACCTGCGGACGGTTACAGAAAGTAATTACTCTGGAAAAACTAAAATAAGTCTTCTAAATTTTTACTATTTCGGAATAAACAGAATTTACTACTTGATGTTGACAATTCAGATTCAATCTTAAAACTAAGCTTAGAATAAATTTGTATCACTCGCTACTATATAAGTAACTAAACGCAAATGGGGAAATTCTCTTCCAGTCTAGTCCATACCTGGAGCAAAGTTTCGTGTGGATTTTAGCCACCATATAGCAGCTCATAAAATTGCTTTTTCTTCCCCAGTACGAACCCTGTTGTCTTTCAACCGATTTTTAATGTAGCTTAACTCTTAAATTTAGATTCTTTCGATTGATTCTTGGAGACTAACTTACCCCAACCTCGCTTATAATAATTTAAAACATCGCGACAAACTCCAATTTGTTAGTCCTGTTTTTAATAACTAAGCTATAAAAAGTTTCTCCCACAAACTCTATTCACGAACTGTAAGGGCCACTACTATACTGCTTATCTCTCCATTGGTAAAGATTTCTAAAGTATAGACTGAACAAGACGATAACGTACGAACTTCATTCGTAACTTAATAAATGATACTACTAGTTTTTTTTCTAAAACGTTTATGTTAGACATAATGCTTTATTAAGAATATAATTTTGATAGAATAATTTCTTAGGTTTTACGAGGAAGTGTCTGGAGAGGCATGGACTGCAATGACTTCGATGATAGTATTTATCCAGGCCGAAAGTGAGTATTTAAAAAAACATGTATTTCTTCTACAAGCTTGCCACACTGCTATCTGGGAAATATTTTGTAAGAACAAAACTGTTATTAATTATCCTTTTTAATGTCCTTTAAAAATGAAAACTACACCTTTTTAGATCTTTAATTTCCATCTCAACTGTTATCTAATGAATACTGTAACTTTATCTCTTTTATCCAAAACTTCATCGGCATAGAATAAGTCCTCGATGGATGGAAGGCTTGAGACTGTTCCTTAGACTGTTCTCATTGTTTCTTTTAGACCGCTCAATGAAGATATCGAGAGAGATTCCAATTGTAATGGTATTTATGTAAGTATAATTCTTGTTCATAAACTTTTGCTTAAAAACTGTTTCTTCCATTATAGAAATTGTTGTAAATGTTTCACATTCAGCTAAATTGTATGACTATTTCTAGAGACTAGCAGTAACTATGTACCTAAATATCTTATTGCAAAGGGTATCGACACTGAGAATGGCTATCCGTACGAGACTTCCCTCTGTAAAGGAACAGACCAGAGAGGAATAATCTACATTGGAGATTCAGTCGGTGCACATTTTCATATTCCTTCTAACTGGCTTACACCAGCTGAAATGGTTCCGGTATTAAACTTTTATTTCTATGTAGTGAAAACATTTCGTCGTTTAAAAGAATTCCTTTAAATAATGCTACAATTTGAACCTTTTTCTTCAATGAGAATTTCTAGCTTATTAATTTCTTGAATGTGGGTCCACAACTTACTGGCATTCTTTCTTAACACATTTCATACTCGACTAGGTTTAAAGTAATATCGCGCGTCAAGATTACTTTTTGTTTAATAAAGTATTTCCTATTTGTAATTTCCTGTAAACTGGGCTTACAGCTACAAATGAAAGGGAAGCTTATTTACCTGTCCATCGTATACAATCTTGTAATATTTCATCTTCAGGGTGTCTTTGAAAACATCAGTTTTGTCTTGGCGAATGAATTTGACTGGCCTCATCTTTCATTTGCTACAGGTAAGTTTCGAACTTGTTAAACAAAACATCCTTTTTAGACTTTACAGTGAAGTTATTTCTTGGAAAAGGTACGAGTAAACTTATCTATTTTGACAATCGCACTCGTAATCAAAACGTCGTACTTGTTAAAACTAATTTTGCTGTTTTACTTGCCGATAAAGGAAAATTACTCAACATAAACAGTTTTACTTTAACAACTTGCTTCAAAACTAACCACCTACATAATTTAGTTGAGCACAATTCATTGTAAATGACATCGCATTTTACCACGCACATTTTACCTCCAGTCATGCACATCAGTCACTAGCACTAATACTCGGTATGTAAAGACGTAAACCTCGTAAGCAGCCTTAAGTGGTGTGGTTACCTTTTAAGTTAGCCCGGCAAGGTGAGTTAAGTAGTTGGACTCGTAATCTGAGGATCGCGGATTCGAAACCCCATAGCACCAAACATGCTCCCACTTTCAGCTGTGGGGTCATTATACTGTAACGGTCAGTCCCACTATCCGTTGGTAAAAAGAGAACCCCAGGAGTTGGCGATGAGTGGTGATGACTAGCTGCTTTCCCTCTAGTCATGCACCCCTAAGTTAAGGCTATCTGCGTTAGCCGTCCCTTGAGTAGCTTTGCGTGAAATTTAAATCAACCTTCCTTTAAAAGATAACTAAAGAAGTAAAAACTAATGTATTCTTCACATTAACGGAGCATTTCTTAAAATAAAAGTAAACAATAGCTTGTCTTGCTGTTTACTGTATGTAAGGGTGGAATTGACTTCATTATCTTAAACTAACCCTTGAAGGTCACCCCTACAATTTTCTGTACGTAAGAATGTGGTAAAGTGGGTATTATCTTTTTACTTAGTTTTCGGTTACATCCAGTTTTACCTTCCGACGTTTATCCCCATAATCTTCGGCGTGGAAAGCCAATGCAATACAACTATGTTCAGTCGCATCAGTGTGGGAAGATTTTTTTCTTGCATTACATTGTCGCTATATGTATATGGCAGCAATTTCAATATTAAAGGCGTTAATCTGGTGTGCTATTTCATAACCTGGCGCTTTCAAACAATCATAGTTTTAATTCCTGAAATTTATAATTAAAGATCTCATCTAAACTGAAACAAGATTCATGTAAAGGATCTCCATGTCCTTGCTTAATTCTTTTCAACTCCTTTATCTCCTCGATATTTCTTCTCAGTATAAAAAATGCGTCACATTTGTCATACCCCATAATTTTAAGAATACCTTTTCGAATGACAGATTGTCTTGATCTATAACGGTAAATAGTCTTTTTTTTTATTATTTGTATTTTGCTAGTAATATCAACTCTTACTCCGCTGGCCTACTTTCCTAGTTTGACCTGAAGTTCTTACTGAATCTAAGTTTTCCAGACCATTACATAAACGGGTTTTTAAAAATATATTTTGGTGCTATAACAAATTATAATTCTGAAACTTTTCCATATGTTTTGTTAATTTTTTAGTAATTACTATTAATATCTAACTGTTAAATGTTCCTTGAACTCATAACTGTTTCTTACCCAAAACAAGTTCCTTTTCAGGTAAGGTGAAATTTAATGTACCTTACTTGTTACCGAAACTATTACTACAGACTGTATTAAGCTTATTCAATGAAAGCATTTATTTTATAATCACCTCCAATAACTTTTCGAAAGGTTACATGGACTCGAACTCTCTACTATCCCATGCAAATATGGACTCTTTATACTGGAGATTACATTCAAGAAACAGATGTAATCACAGAGATTATCAAAACCTTAGTTTCAATGGTGAGTTTAACACAACATACTAAGCTAGGGGGTTAATGTAACTCGGGTTGTAATTCTATCTTAGTACTAACTTCAATCTTGATTTTGTAAGTGACATACTGGCTTGTACAGAAGCAGTTTCGTAAATTTACTACTCTGATGTCATTGAATACAAATTTAACTTGTACATGTTTAACAATACTTTAATTAGTTCTTTTACTATACAAAACTCTCTTTTTAGGAGCTAATACATCCACTATTATACGTTGCATCAAAAGGTAAACTTTTGTTTTTAGAAAAATTTAGCTTGTATTCTTTAAACTAGTAATAACATTCTAATTTCTTAACTCCAAATTAAATGCGCCTTATCTTTTACAAATAACAAACTGGTATACGTTAACTTTAACACCTTATTACCGTAAAATATTTGGCTTAACTGTTTAAAATATACAGAATGGTCTATTATATCACTTTCAAACTTTAACTTCGATTACTTAATTATAACTAGTTCTTTAGTGTAAATTCTACAAACATTTGCAAATTCGTTGTGAACTTTAAATTGTATTTTGTATTTTTTTAGTATATCTCGCTCTCGGACTACAGATTATCCAGCTATCGTTTTTTATGCATCGATGGGAAATGATGTGTGTTTAAGGTAAATAACATTTACTTTGCATTAAAGTTAAACTTGCAAAACTCAACTTCACAAACCATGATGAAATTTTGCACAACTATTCGAATACAACTAGTTTTGCTTGAACTTTTCAAATATCAATTTTAATAGCTTTACTGCCTTTTGTGAATTCTGTGCAATCGATTGTTTGTCTCTTTTAGTTACATGGAATCTCCAGCTGATTGGATTAGTAAGGAAACATTCAAACAAAATGTTGTGAAAACACTTGATGAATTGGTAAGAACGAATTGAACGAAAAGAATTTTAAGAAACTTAACAGTGTTTGAATCTAGAATAGAATACTTTTTTTCTATCAATACTATAAGTGTATCTTGGTCCTACTAGAGAGAATACAATTCCATGAGCCTTCTGTAGTCTCCAGAGGTTACAGAATTTATCTACTACACCAAAAAAATTGTTTTTAAATTTGTGAATGCACCTATCTATGCAAGGATAGAAAATCAAAGTTCCTGGGAAGGTAAATGAATCTAGTTATCTTAACTGTTAAGATATTATTCCTTTTTTAGAAAGAAACTTGTTAGCAAAATAATTATTACCGCCATCTTATTTAAATTTACAAATGGGTAGCTCCAAAAATTGCAAGTTGCATTTTTTTTTTCTGAAATAGAAATATCGTGTATTCAGTAAATACTTTTGAATTATTTTGTAGGACCTAATCCTTCCAACAAATAGCCATGTCATACTTGTTGGCCTAGTGAATGGAAGCTCAATTTATCCCTCAATGGCTCATCGTCTTCATCCTATAGGTCAACTATATGGTGATGTCACGTATTTAGATACCTATAAATGGCTAAATTGCATGCAAATTGGACCTTGTTTTGGATGGATGAATGAGAATGGAACATGGAGAGAAGCCACTACAAAAGTTGAGTTATTTCCTTTTAATAATGCTTTATTAAACACTTCATTTTTTAAGTATCTTCCTATTTACTGTGTTGTAATTATTTCCCCCGCTTTATTTTTATTAGAAAGCTCTTGAACTAACGAATGTACTGGAAGATTTACCTTCAACTTATTCTGCACGATCCTTCAAACTGTACTTCCTAGAAAATCCTATTTCTAAAGGTATTGTATCGGATGTTTTATTTGTTACGTTTAACCTTTTCATAGGCAGATGTTGCAGTATTTGATTTCAGCAGCTATTTAAATTGAACGAGTACCATTTTGTATGCTACCTAGATGTTGGGGCAATCTCTTACATGTAAATACTTGTCTTTCCTAAACTGCCTTTTCAATAAGATTCGAAGGACTGGTCTCCTCGTTTATTTTGGTTAAATTCTGTTGCTTAGTATATTTCAGAGTTAAAACAAAACTACACTTAGATCTTCTTAAAGATCTTGTTCCCATATATCTAATATATACTCTAAGTTACGTAATAGTCGGTTAAAAAGCCTAAATTTAATTTTTAGGTTAAATGCCAAAAACTTCCAGATAGTTGCTTTACTGACAGCGACTAAACCTTAAGTATAGTATACTAATTACTCCTTCATACAGTAGTCTATTCAGATTTTGTTTAACTACTTTAAACCTAACTCTTTTCTTTTTCATGATTAACTTCGCTTAAACATGTTAAATGGTGAAATGTATTAGAATGTCAAGAACATTCTGTCAAAAACACGTAGAATAAATGTAAATAAATTGTATTTTTTATCCTGTAACCAACATATGAGAACATCACTATTTTTTTTTAATCTATGCTAGTTATTGAAATGTGGAAAGAGAATGGTGGAGAAGCGTGGCAGCTGTTAGAACCAGTAGACAGTCTTCATCTAACACAGGTGCAATAACTTATTTCTTATGGTCTTCAGTTATTTCTGTAGAATAGTGTTACTAAAATATGATTTTGTGAACATTTTCATTCTAAACTGATCTTGTCTGTTTTGTTTATACTAACCACAGGTAGCTCAGCCTCTAATAACGAAAGTATTGTGGGACGAACTGGAGAATAAATATCCTGCAGTCCTGGGTCGAGAGAACGTTAACAATGCTAAAATAGAACAACTTTTTGGAGACCAGAATGGACACTAATTTATTTTGTTATCTTATATTCGTAGCTTTATTTTGTTGATGTTTGTTTTTAAGATTTAATGAATATTTTAAATGTTCAGCAGTTTTTGTAACTGTGAAACGTTATCAATTGCTATTTAAACTTGTGTTGATCAGTTACGTTTAGAAATCTAGACGTTAATTAAAAACTCTAACTACTTCCTTTCTCGTGCAAATGGAATATTATTTTGATCTTTAATTACCTTACATCAAAACAAAGGCGGGTATTCTTACTTTCAATGAAATGTTTCTAACATTTCTCGTTGATCTATTAAACACGTTTTTTGTTGGTGTTTTTTAATACAATTTTTCTATGAAATATCAACAATGAAAAATCATTTTAAATTTCTAGGAAACTTCTACTGCTGGAGAACTTGAACTAAAACTTGATCATGCTATATTTTATCCTTTTTAGTGCTAATTTCGTGATAACCACAATTCAGTACCTGTATTAACAGCTGAACTTCAGAAATTAACATCTCGAATTCAACACTTTGCAGCTTGTCTCCTAGATGGCACTAAGAACTAAGTATCATGTAAACTGTTATCATGCGGTAGCTTTAAGATAATCCAGCGTAATATTTAATTTATTTAAAGTGACTAGACTGTCTTGGCTTTATATGGATAATCTATACTATACTATACTGGCTCTCTTGCCGACAAATATATTCAGAATTTTCAGTTAAGTATTTGAAACTTAAGCAGCTGGTATAATAAAGAAAGTTTATTTTATTCAAATAAAGTGTTAGATAGCGGAAAAAACCTATGAATTCAATTCATTACATCTCCTAACCCGAAAATTACCTAAAGATCGAAACGTTTTTAATTTTAAGTGTTTAATACAGATACCAGCTGTATTGAAACAAAGTGTACTTCTCCTTGTAAGGTCGACAGGTTAGTCTGTGGTAATCAGCCGGTTAGGTAATACGTCCTTTCATCCTTACTTTATCCAGTTTTCTAAAATTGAGAACGGCCACTCCTGCATTATCTTGTTAACTTAGCTAGCGCATACTATATGGCGCCAGATAGAACATTCTTATTTTCTAGTGATGGAATATGTGATTACGTGCTCAATTATAACTTCAGGGTTTTATTAGTATCGGACCCCACTCTGTAGTTACTATTCGAGTACTGAGGCTTACTAGCTACGTTATCAATGATCCTAACATTACCATGCTTCACTTAACTAGCTTTAAACTCAACGTCAATGATTTTTACAAATCTTTAACTTTCTTCCAAGAAGATCTAATATACCTTGATTCGGTTAATCTGAAGGAGGAGTATTAACAACTCGTGGTGTTAGGAGTCCAGTGGAGGCAGTGCAACTGTATTATCTGAAAATATTAAGGCTTCAGCAGAAATACCTCGCAGAGAAGAGTGAAACTATTCGACAAATGAAACTCTTAAGTTAGTGTCTTGTGTTTACGCAAGATATAAAACAAAACTGGATTATTTAAGATATCTTGACTCGCAGTTAGGAAGAATGGAATATAAATAAGTTTAAAACTTTTTATACACGTATTTCTAAGGAAGGAAAGTTTCGTAATTAGAGATAAGGTAAATATTATGAACATTCCTTATCTTAGTTTATTGAAATTTTTTAGAATAACTTCAGATTTTAAACTTCCATAAATATTATTTACGATATTTTCATAAAAATAAGTAAATAATGTTCTTAAGGTGAATGATTTACAAGCCCATTAATTTAACATGTTGCAATATCTTGTCAAAAGTTATTTAATTAATGACCTTAAACACTATTGAGGTTTTTTTCTTTTACAAACTTCCAGTGTTAAATTCTTCCACTGGTTTGAGTGCATCCGGTGGTAACATTGCTTTCCACAAAGTCCTTAATGCGCCTCGCATGATTATTTAAGCACATTCAAACAGCATTATTGATAAAACTATTATGGAGATTCGTCTTGGCTAGGTATAAATTGATAACGAAGAAACTTCTGCCTGCGAGACAGACTAATAAAGGGGTTTTCTCGGCTCTATTTTAGATGCTTTGTTTTTAAACAACGTATGTTAATTACTGGACTAGCTTCTTCGAAAGCAATATTTCTAAATTAGTGATAAACTTTGAGACATAATGGTAACATAAAATTATCAAAATTCATTAAATAAGAAATTTCAAACACAAATCTAAAATTATACATTAGAAGTGTGAATATTTGTAAACAATTTTCTTCTTGTTTAGTGTGATTCTTTAATAGCGAACAATTTATTCGATAACTTAATTTTATTGTGCCAGGGTTGAAGTTTATTTCTAGATGTATGTAGAGGTCCATTAACAACACCTGTATCACTTTAATAGCCATACAGAGCAATCATTAACGAATTTATTTTACGTCTCGTTTGACTAAACGTGGACACTTAACTTTCTTTGGTTATTTCTCTCGTGAAACAGTGGTCAGTAACTTACTTCGTTCTTGGTTTTTGCAAAGGTCTCTCGCATTTCGGTTTCACGTGGTTATGGAAGTAAACTATAACATTTGTTTAAGTAATAAAAGGACGGCGTTAGTTACTGACATCATTACTTCATTTCTTTGTCACTTATTTATAAAGCCGTTAAATATTCTAGCATTTCATTGTAGAGGTAACTCATTTTAATGTTTGCCAACAAACTTTAACTGGTTTTGTGGGAAAGCAGATTAAGTTTCATTATCAGCAATACCTTTTTTAATTATTTACTAAATGTCTACTTGTGAAATTAGCAAAGGCAATTTGTTTTTGTACGAATTTCGTTTATTTTCAAACATAGTGAAGCAATTTGTGATTCGTCTATATTATGTCTCATTTTGAACACAACGTGCTATTTCGCTCTTCACACTCCAGGGTGATGTTTTTGAATTTCGCACAGAGCTACTAGAGAGCTATCTGCGCTAGCCATTCCTAATTTAGCAGTGTAAGGCTAGAGGAAAAACAGCTAGTCATCACCACCCATTAACTTTTGGGCCACTATTTTACTAACGAATATTGGGATTGACCGTCACATTATAACCCTCCCAAAGCTGAAAGGTGCGAGCATGTTTGGTGCGACCGGCCAGGATGATGTCAGTACAGGACTAATAGTAATACCTAATTTAAGAAAACTGACATGAGATATGGTTTACTTTTTGGACTCGTATATCAGGAGGTAAGAAAAATTAGCAAGATTGCGGAATTCGAAAGATTAAAGGTTATAAGTTACGTGAATGGAGGAATGAACTCTAACTACAAACGGACATGAAGGTTAAGGGTAATGAAATTGACCTTTAGAACAAACAAGTAGGCTTCAATCAGTGATGTCGAGAAACCCACTTGTTGAGAATTTTATATGCAAAAAACGGCTCTTTTGGGCTCAGAAAACACTTCAAATAGAAGTTTTCTGAGCCCAAAAGAGCCGTTTTTTGCATATAAAAAAACAAGTAGGCTTGTTTTCACTTTTTGTTAGAATTGAAGTTCACAGCCTATATAATGGTGAGTCTAAGGACTTGCAACACTAAAATGAGGGATTCGATTTACCCCGATGGACTTCGCAGATAGCAGATTTGGCTTTGCTATAACAAAACGCACAAATATAAAATATCGGTGACTTACTCCAGCGAGTATGTTTTTACAAAACTAAATGCTCATTTCCGGTTGAAAGAATGAAAAAAATTTATAAGGATTTTAATGTTATGACTTCAAAAACTTTCAACAGGTTGCGGAGCAAGATTTTTCGCCTAAATTAGAAAACCCTACACTATTCGTCTTGCTGTAATAGCAACTTCAGCGACACAAAGTTATAATGACTTAAACTGAGTTTAAACAATCGTCAGAAGAATGGTGGAATTTTGAGAATCTCAATTGAAATTACTTTGATGTACAAAACTTACTTAGCAACTTTAGAATGTATTTGGCTGTTAGATATGAAATATTAGAAACTCTTTTTTTTTTTTTTCCTTGTAGTTGAAAGAGAAGCGCTATCGTAAATTTATCAAAATAATAATGTATGGTGTCTGGTTCATTAAAAGCTCATTTTAATTTTATTTCGGCAAGTAAGTCGTACTGATTTTTTGTTACCATGAATAAAATTCATTTGTGTGATTTTCTCAGACGAGCTCAAGCTTCGTGACAATGTAACAACTGTAATCTTAATCGGATATTTGATTGCACAGCTAAAGGAATATATTTTGAAATAAACAAAAGATGTCCTTGTTTCACTTTTCTTAAAATCTGACATGCAAGAATCTGATAACTTTCCATAACACTAGATGGAGTGTATATTTAACCAATGAGTGAAGTCATTAGTATAATGTAGTTATACAGAATGTTGCTACTTGTCTGTATCGATGCTCCAGAAGCTACCTGGTTGTGGACAGAACCTGCTAGATAACGTGTTATCCACTATTATCCTTTTCATTATCTAATTGATTTTTTTCGATTAATAGTTTTCCTCGTTGATGCCGTAGTTACAATAAAACTAATATTCACCCTTACCTTAAACTTTGTCTTTTTAAATGATTTGCATACATGAATAATTACAATTCACTTCGCCCCCCAGTGGCTCAGCGGTATGTCTGCGGACTTACACGATAAAATCCGGGTTTCGATACCCGTGGTGGGCAGAGCACAGATAGCCCATTGTGTTGTTTTGTGCTTAATTGAAAAACAACGAAAAACAACAACAATTCACTTCATAGCAAAACTGCTGACATCTATAGTTTACTATTAGATTTACATCTGGTCGGGCCTGATCTTACCTGGTAGAAAGTTTTGGTACAATTTGTTATAATAAACGTTGTACGGTTAACATAAGTTTCACTTTCTTGCTCTTGCGAGTTTTAATTACTATCGTGATAAAAGTTTTCTGCATGAAATGGATTGGGTGCTTCTATTGTTTATTTACCTTTAGATATTTTTTTAAGTTGGAGTCGGAACTTTGTTCAACTATGTGAAGCAAAATATCTGGGTATTTAAATTTATTAATTAAACCTAAGATATGCTATCTTCCATTTTTTATTTTTTCATTTAAGTCGTATTCTATTATATATTTTTGTCAGTTAGTACGATATAAAGTATTCTATAAAATTATCTGGAATGATGGCAGCGTCGGTAAATCTTAACATTTTAAATAGCAATTTTTACTATTGTCGTTAACGTACCGCGCACGAGACAATGTTGTCTTATCAGAGATAACTGCCCAAAAGACCCAAAATAAAGTAAGTTGTTTATCTTGTATTGATATAAAATGCAAACGAGTCAGCATAGATTTCTGAACGAGAAATTGGTAGACATCTCACTTCAATACATAATACAGGTAATATGAGCAGCTAGCGCCAACTAATGCTAAATGTTTGAACATATAAATGAATAAGGCCCCGAGGTAGTCTTGATACTGCCAATACTTTTAAGTGTTTTTCAAACTGCTATTACCCGAAGTTAGGTAATTTATTAACTTAGATTACTTGAGATCTAAATTAATGTGTATAATAGAATAATCCTGTTGAATAACATTTCGTTTTGCCGTACTAGTGTGAAGTGGGCGGTTATAATCCATTAGTTTGTTAATGGCACGAATTGACTTCGATATATGCAGAGGTCGGAACCTACGACGCTAGGTTGTGATTGAATTTTATCTTTTGAGAAACGAAGTGACCATTTTAAATTTCGTCATTCCATTAACCAATGTCCTCATTCGGATTACGGTTGAAGGTATTTCGATTTTTCTAAAGTTCTTTTGAGTTGTCTGGTATGAAACCACAAATATTTTTTTATAAACAGTATTTAATAGATAACATCAGTTATATCATTCGTGACTGATACTTAAGGTTGGGCCAGATGTTGTAGACGAGCAAAGAAGCAAAAGGAAATCATTAGACTAATCCTGTTATCACATCTACAAAATAAGCTAAGAATGCATACACAGATTAGTGGCTACAATTAAAACATAATTTAAACGCATTAATTTCAATGGATTCCCAGCAGTAGTGGTTGTGTAACTAACGAGGCAAATACATCTAATTCAAAACTCTCGGTAACAAAACTGAAAGAAAACATTGGTGTAGTAATACGATAAGAAGAAAAGCGCATAGCTAACATATAGCTTTACTTACTCATTCTTCTGACTAAAAAGTGACGAAGACACACAAAGGAGACTTCTCAATGACTCATTATCTCCCCAATAAGGAGATTGATAATGAATTACGTATGGTAGTAATAATTCACTTGTGTATTTTAATACAGTTGTAGATTACCTTTTTATTACACATAATTATAAAACCATATCTAACTACTTTTAGAAGAAGTGTGCATCGTATCATTTACAACCGTTTCGGTGTTTATGCCAGTGTGAAAATAGTTTAAAATGATACTTAGGCAGAAGTATAATTCGTATTTATTAATGAGACAAAGATTCAATCAGTTGATATATTTGCAAGTCAGAGTAGTTAGCCAATGTCCTAATGCACATGAATGGTGGATTGTGTTGGAATACACGTAGGTAAAAATTGTAAAGTAGAATAATTTACACCGAACTGAATTTAGAAATGTTTATTTTAACGTAAAAATACTGTGAATGTTCCATGTTTAAAAATTAATACACAAGAAGAAAAATATATTTCATTGGAGCAAGTATTTAATAAAATGAAACGATAAAAATGACTTTTAAATATTTTAAACGCCATTTCTTTATTGATGTTTATTTATACAGAAACATAAAAACCACAAACGCTTAAAACATAAACACTGTTTTTTGTTGTTGTTTTTTTCAGGATATTGTTCAGTTTCTATAATAAATATTGCTTGAACAAAACCTGCTTCACAATATAAGATATTGCCGCAACTTCAGCCATCAGAATGCAGCTGAAATTAGTATTAATGATAATTAGAAAGAACTTAACTCTTTCGTTAGGTATAAGCAATTAGGTACAATTATCTGAATAGGTCGTGAAGTTTGATATCAAACTGTAAATTATTACTCAATTTTTTATGATACGTTATTTAATTTTTTAATTTAAAAGTAGATGTTAAAAAACTCAAACATACCTTTTATGTATATCATATGGTATGTTAAATGTAGCAGTGGTTTAAATGAGATTTTGTAATGTCGAAATACAAAGCTTGTATTGTACTCAAATTATCGATATTGACAAGTTGATATATAAAATGAGAAATTCCCCATTTGTCGAGATATATCGTATTCTATAAAACAAGCGCCCCACTCACCTCTTTCAATTTTTGGAAACAGCTTCTCATATTTGACATGTGAATAATCACTCTAAAGATCAGAATGTCGCACTAGTGCCTTTTTCAGGTATATTTAAGTATAACAGGAGTTATCTTTTTGTGACAAATCTTCACGTTGGTAAGTAGAGTCTTTAGTCTGTTCGAAATTTTCCATTATGTGCGACCCAAATACAGTTTAATTACCAAACTTGATAAATTATAATATAATTGTACGGTATCAACGTATAGAAGTAATTTAGTTACTCTTTTCACCAACAAATAATTGGATTAATCGTAGCATTATAACGCTCACACGGCTGAATGGGTGAGCATCTTTGTAAACATGATTCGAATTTGCGGCCTTCAAATTACGAATAGTGTGCCCTAACCACCTTGTCAGGCCGGGTCAAACTACAAATACATATCACTACAATATTTGATTTTCATAGTTTTTATTGTTTTTGCGTAATAATTTCATCAACAACATCAATTTTCAGGTTTTATACTATGCAAAGCTAGAAAATTATCCTTTTTTTTTACGGCATTGATTTGGATGTTTTTATTTTGGAATTTCGCACAAAGCTACTTGAGGGCTATCTGTGCTAGCCGTCCCCAATTTTATCAGTGTAAGACTAGAGGGAAGGCAGCTAGTCATCACTACCAACCGCCAACTCTTGGGCTACACTTTTAGCAACGAAAAGCGAGATTGACCGTCACGTTATAACGCCCCCACAGCTGAAAGGGCTTGCATGTTTGCATTATATTTAAATTTAGCTAGCTTAACAGATAAAGAAACAAATTCAAGTATTAAGGAGTATCAGAGCTTCCAATTTCAAAATAATTCTGATCAGAGACACCGAAATGTATAAATTCATTAATTTTATTCTTTCCAATAGTTGAGCCTTTAGCAATTTGTTAAATAGATAAATTACAACTGTATCTTGGGTGTATTTTTTTACTCTACGTTATTCAGAGTTGAATTTTATCTTTCTTTTTATTTATTTACTATTATCAGTAAATAAAGTTAACACATCTAGTTGTCCAAAATATATTTTTCACAAAGCCCCAGTTTTTATAAATATCATACCAGAGACATTAAATTAAGAAATAAGTAAATATTTTTTATCAGTTTCACTGTTTATGCGTTTTATTTTATACTTTCCGTATATTGATAAATAGTATAAAGTTGTATCTTTGTTGCAAAGCACTATACAATAAAAGCGACTGTTTTAAACACAGTTTTTTTTTATCAGAGTAATAAACAATACACGATACATTGTAGTTTGCTTTTGCATCTGATTTAACATAATAAAACTATATAAAAATTAATTTGATAGAGATCTCACAAATTTCACAAAACATCAGCCATAATTTCCTGATAGATTAATTACTAGTTAGCTGAAAGTACCTTGAATATATAATTATAGTAAATGTTGTCACGATTCTGTCATGCGTTGTGCAGAAAACATGATTAATAGATAAAAAACACGATAGATTTAAAGTTTTGAGAATTTGTTTTAGTTTACTATCAGTGAAATGGAATACATCTTTCTCATTCGAAAGGTCAGCGTCGTACCATGAGGATGAAATCCAAAGTTTACAAAAAAAACTTGTGTTAATGTTATCAATGTTGACCTAGCATCGTCAAATAGTTGGGGCACTCGACTCGTAATATGAAGATTGTAGGTTCGAATCTCCGTTACGCAAAACATGTTCTCTCTTTCACCATAGTAACGCTTTATAACATGACGTTCAATCCCAGTATTTGTTCATAAAAGGATATCCCAAGAATACGGCGGTGGGTAAAGATGACTAGCTGCTAAATTGGAACAACTATCGCAGATAGCTCTCATATAGCTTTTTTTAATTTTGCGGAAAGCTACACGAGGACTATCTGCGCTAGCTTGTTTGTTTGTTTGTTTGTTTTGGAATTTCGCACAAAGGTACTCGAGGGCTATCTGTGCTAGCCGTCCCTAATTTAGCAGTGTGAGACTAGTGGGAAGGCAGCTAGTCATCACCTCCTACTGCCAACTCTTGGGCTACTCTTTAACCAACGAATAGTGGGATTGACCGTCACATTATACACCCCCACGGCTGGAAGGGCGAGCATGTTTAGCGTGACGTGGGCGCGAACCCGCGACCCTCGGATTACGAGTCGCACGCCTTACGCGCTTGGCCATGCCAGGCCCTGCGCTAGCCATCCTTAAGTTAGCAGTGTAAGACTAGAGAGAAGACAGCTAGTCATCACCACCCACCGCCAACTCTTGAACTACTTTTTTTGCCAACGAATAGTAGGATTGACCGTCACATTTTATAACGCTCCTATGACTGCAAGGGGGGATGTTTGGTGTGAAAGGGATCCAAACCCACGACCCTCAGATTAATAATCGTGGACCCTAACCACCTGGCCATACAAGGCACCAAACCTAACTAATGTTCAGATATATTTGGAAGCAAACTAATTGTAGTAATGGAGATTTGTTTGAATTATGAAAAATTAACACTTAAAATATTTATAATATAAGTCTCCAATCGTTATTCTAGATTTATTTTTAAACATGATGATCCAAGTTGAGTCATTTGAAAACGGGAAAAAATATCATTTTGTTCTTATTTATTGCAAATATGTATAGTGTATGAAAGTCATCGCCAAACGTCACCAGTGTTGGACACGAAGGTTCGTTGCAGCAATGACTTTCGAAAAGTTAGAAACAATGATATCAGAGCTAAAAGTAATGGTTTTAATTGTAATGGGTATTCTTTATTTAAAAATAGGATTCAATCATTGGTGTGTGCAGATGAGGAACTATTGCAGAGAAGGTAAACCAAAACGAAACAGAATAATATGAATGATAAACTTAAGGAGGTTATAGTTATAGATTATTATTTGAGAAGTCATGTGGATAAAATAGTCTATTTGGTACATAGGGTGAAAAGTATTAGATTATATTACCCAGTCAGTTATGAGTTCAGAATACAAGTGAGAGAGATAATGAAAGAAACTCGTAATGATGTCGTGTTTTGTGCACGTGGGGTCTAATGGAATTAGAAAAAGTACGTCTGAGAAACTAATTCATAAGTATAAAGGATGCGTAAAACATTTTAAACAATACCTATAACTTAATTGTATTAGGGATACTTATGAGAATTAATTGCAAAAATAAAATTATAAGTAGGTCAATATAGCTAAAAGTTAGTCTTGATTTAATAAGTAAGGAAGCTTTTGAAATTGATGGTTTACATTTAAATGTGGTAGAGGCTGACGTGCTTGCAAAGGTAATTAACTCAGTTGTAAGTGAAGTTCAAAACTAGGATTAAAGAGAGTAATGAAGTTTTGTTTTTCTTCAGTTTTTATTAATGAAGGATTACGTAATATTCCCCATCTCGAACTGTTGATAAATGGAACTAAGTTTGAATATAACTATCACGTTACTTTTGAGGTTCTTGAAAAAGAAATCTGTATATCAAATGAACAGCAAGGCTCCTATGTTAGTTAATATTTCCAAAAGAGTTAAGGATTGGATATATGAGCCACTTACCACTTGTCAAGAAAAATGATAAAAATTGTCTCAGTAATTATAGGCCTGTTAGACTTACATCAGTAATGAAGAACATTATCGAAAGTCGATAAAAGTTGTTAACTAAGTTTAAAATTATATTTGTTAGCTAACAAAGTTTCATCAAGGGGATAATTTTTGCCTTACAAATCCTTTGACATTTTTTTAAAAAAGATCACTGTTTATGTGCACGAGATTAAGTTTGTTGGTCTTGTGCTATCCGAAATTTCAAAATGAATTTGTCAAGGCCCACATAAAATGCATGTAAGAGAATTATCTCTGTAGATATTAGGGACAATTGAGATAACTGAATAGAAGAGTGGCTAAATGGAAGAAAGCAGATGGCTGTTATAAATGGAGTTTAGTCAAAATGATTTGTTGTCGCAAGTAGAGAATTTGTGAGATCAATCTTAGAACTTTTACTTCTTTTAGTTTTCATCAATAATATAGATGAAAAAATGCTCAATAAATATTTAAATTTGCTGATGATATCAAGGTTTCGGGTGTTGTTGAATGTGAGAAGAGGGCTATTGCTTTACAAAAGGACTTAAATCGTTTAGAGAGTCGGGAAAATGGCAGATGGGTTTTATCATAATAAATGCAAGATAATACATCCGAATTATAAGTACAATTAAGAATGGAAAAACGTAAAGAGTGTTATGAAATCTTGGAGTAGTGATTGTTCAGTTTCTTAAGCTATCCAAGCAGTGAGCTTTTGCTAGTGGTAGGGCAAATAGGATTTTATATTGTATCTATATAAATTTTAAATACAACTCTAAATAGGTCATTTTGTTCAGTCTTGGGTTCCTTATCTTAGACATTCAATTCTTTGAATTGGTTCAGAGAAAGGTTACTGAAATGGTGTCTGGGATGGAAAGTTTGTTATAGAAGATGAGGTCAGTATCTATTTAAAAAATTTTCTTAAAAAAACTGAAGTGGATCTGACTGAGGTGGTTAAGATTGTTATGTGAACTAATAGTGTTGGCGAGTCATATCATTTTGTAATGATAGGAGCAATGGACACAAATATAAATTTTACCCAGGTAAGACAATTTTATTTTTAAAATAAAAGCATTCGAAACGAGTTGATCTCGGGATTTGTCGAGACATCAAAATTTAAGAGGGTTTAGGAGAAAGGTTGATAATTATGTAACTGATAAATGTTGGCTTCGAGTTTTTCGTTTTATGTACTTACTTATTATTATTATTATTTAATTGTTTCAATCTAATTTAGAGGATGGGATAACGTAGGTGGACCATATAGGTTTCTTTTGTCCCTGAATATTATGTTATGCAATTTAAAATAATTTGCGCAATTTGTTTATTAGTACAGAAAAATGAATCAAATATTTACAAAATTGTTTAGTATAAAGCTCAGCTGTGTTACGTTATTGTAAGGATACATGTATTAACCACTTATTTATTATGTCTTTAAGTGCCTAATACTGTTTTATTTTTAACAATCGACGTACTGATGTATATCTTGTATAAATGTCTTGTTACAAAATGTTGTTGGTTTGTAACAGCTAATACACTACAAACATTGGAAGTTATAATTGTGATATACGCTAATTAATCAGAAAACTACAGATACTTTAGCAGGAATATTTATAGATTTTGAACATTACAACCGTTTAATTTCAATGAAGTGAAGTATACCAGCGTATCAACATAGAATTAATTCGATTACCATGAACGCTGATAAAACATGCTGTTCCAGACAAGATAGATGACTCAGTAATGTTTGTAGTTTGTAACACTTTTTTTATAAATTATTATTTATAGTAATTTTATTATAAATTGTATTGTCGTTTGTATATTAAAATATATTTGCTTTTGTTTGTTTAGAATGAAGCACAACGCTACAAAGGAGGCTATCTGTGTTCTACTCACCACGGGTTTTAAAACCTGGATATCAACAGTGTCACTACAGAGACATACAACTGTGCTACTGGGAGGCATATTGATGTTAGAAAAGAAAATTGTGTGTATAAAGCTTGTTGCCAAATATAAATTTGACACATATAAAAATTTAATTAACTTCTAAATCGAAATTTTAGGATATTTAAAATCGTAATACGTGACGTAATAAAATGGAAAAGTGTTCAAGATAAGTTATAATACGTAATACCATACATATTTTATAGAAATAAATCAAATTATTCAGTAAAGTTGTGCATAAGGAGTAACTCAGAGAAGCTAAGACACTGGGTTATAGCAAATGTACCTCGAAAATAGCTGTAAGAGTCAAGAATAAGAGTTGACTGGTCAATGAAGGTCATTAGTTCAAGTGCCAATGGTGACAAATTTCTTTATTTATTCTTTACTAATTTTCTCAGGACACCTTTATTCGTGATCAAATATAAAAGGAAGTTTCCAGGAATTGGTGATGAAAGCTTTTTATCTCAAACGTACATACCATTGACGAACTTTTATTTGTATGTAATAAAAATCTTATTTTCACAGGGTCCATTGTAGCTAAACACGTTGTCAACGTACACGGTGGAATATATTTACTTTACCTGTATACAAACATTTTGTTTGTGTCACCTAGTATTGTAGGTGATGTGATTGTACAACTAATACGAATTATTCAATTTAAAGACAAATGAGGAAATATGATCATTGAAGTAGTTGAAAAGCTTCGTTACAGACACGTTTCAAGACTATTGAAATCGATATCAATGACGGCAGGGATCATCTTATCCGATTAGAACAAGAGAATGTCGTTATAAGACGTTATTTTGTCTTACGAAATCTATAAGACATGAACGTGCCTCACTATCTTCACTATTTTCATTCATTCGTCTATGACACACGTAACGATTAAGTGGGAAATGAATTATTGTATTGTGTTGGAAGTAAATAATAATTGGGTCAAACATTGGGGGATTACATTTATAGATTTCATACATTACAAATCATTGAATTTCAGTGGATTCTCATTGGATATTAGTATTTTTAAGAAGACGCTATATAAATGCAGCGGTGAAGAACTCGACGTGCGAAGAACACAAAGCTAGCTTGTTCCCTGCAAGGTAAATTATACCTACATCAGTTCGAAATTAATTCGCTCCTGGTGAACTTCAGACGAGATATGAAGGAAGTTCCAGACCAGATAGGAAATTTAATTTTGTTTGTAAATTAATGAAGCTTTTGTACACAGATTATTATCTGTAATAACCCTGTGTAATCCATTCGAAATTACTACGTTAAATATTAATTATGTGATACGAAAAAACGTGGGCTTATTTCTGAATATATCACACTTACGATCTGCTAACCTTTCACCTTTATTATTCGTTTAAGTTTGTTACTTCTTGTTTTGTATCTGAGCTCTTTAAATTTCATGTTAATTTATTAGTTTTCAGTGAAATGATTCGTGATAAGAGCTACCTGTATATTTTTAAATTTAAAACAATATTTTAATTATCATTATTACAAATACACACCGTATTATTGAAGTTTTAATATTTTATTCATTATTGAGTAGAATAGCACTTTTAAGTATTTTTCATTCACCCATTTTATCTTTTTCTAGGATTGTTCATGGACCTCTAACACAAATTATTCAGCATCTATTAGACATGGTTTTACATTTTCACACTCCACAATTCGCTTCAATACGAATATCGGTATTACGAACAGAAAAGATATACCAACATTGATTCTTTATGCTCAAAATGGGCGTTGATAAGGTCTTCAAAGCAATTTTAATTTCTGACGTAATTGAACGAGATGTGATGCACCCTTCGAGAGGATCACACTCGTACACTACTGGGAGTAACGTTTGCATCTTTGTCGAAAACTTGCCTATTCTTGCCCAGCTGTGCGTTTGATCAATCCTTTTCTTTTAATAAAGATGTTGACCAGTTTGTTTGCGATGATCATTATAATTCATTACTCTAATGTTACAACCCAATTCAGAAGATAAAATGAGTGTAAGATTCCATTCTTATAAAGTGTAACGTTAATGACATAATTTGGCTAGGTGTATAGGTCAAAACATTCAATAGTGTCTATTCAAGAATAATTACCATGAAACTTAATAGGTTTTCTCCGATAGACAATCTTGACAACTGGTCGTGCTCGTGCACTAACATGGAATTGAACAATAACATGAGTTGAAGGTATTTTATAGACGAAACCATATAATGACAGTAATTAGTGGAATACTGATGAAACGCACAACTTTCTCTAATGCATAAAAGGCAAAATATGTCCACCTTAAGAGCACCGCTAGTCTTCACTAGTTACTTTACAATCACAGTTACAAAATCTTCGGATGCATATTCCTGAACATGACGTTAGCAATTCATGTCACTTTCAGTGTTTTGTACTGATCGACTTATGAATTTACCACATGGAATTATTATCCTGGATATTATATTCTGTGGTTTATCTCTATGTAAATTTACGTGTTCATTTGATTAGTGTATATAAGGCCAGTAATATATTATTCCTAAAAGTATACTTGTCGGTTTGTTTGAGATATTTCAAAGTCACCTGCACAAATTCATTTAGGTCAAGAGGTCACGTGGAAGCTGTTGTTGTTTTGTTGTTTTGAATTAAGCACAAAGCTGCACAATGGGCTATCTGTGCTCTGCCCACCACGGGTATCGAAACCCGGATTTTAGCGTGTAAGTCCGCAGACATACCGCTGAGCCACTGGGGGGCCACATGGAAGCAACAGAAAACGTGCGTCATCCTCTGGAGTGCAATGCTATGCAAGGTCCTATTTATACACCTACAGCAAAGAGCAGCCTTGTATAGTTTGATAAATATTTTATTCAATCTGCTAACATCATTTCTATCAGTTCCACCATCCCAATTTAATGTCTCAAGCTTATTTTTTATACATTTAATTATGTCAATATATTCACGTGTATTCATACAAAAAACAATAGGTTAAACATACCAATAAACAATAAGTTCTTCAGCAATAGCACAAAAATGGACTGAAATGTATGATTGATGTTCTTAAATTAACTTTTGTAGATTTCATCTAGTCTTTCGAGAACTTAACAATAAACACAAATCCAAATGTTTTCCACAATTTAGGATATACGAAACAAAAATAACTAAATTGTATTTGTTTTTCTCTTAGTAGTTACAAATTTGTTGTCATTATCAACACATAATCCTTAATTTAGGAAAGATCTGTATAAAAATAGGCTACATTTTGTCAGTACTATGCAAGGTTTGTCAAATTATTGAGCGGCATTTATGTATTATATTTCAATTTGGTTTCATATGTAATCAAGGCCAATGATGAAGTTCGTGATTAATTTTTGAAAGCAGAACAGATTCTTTGAAAGACAAGTTTTTGAACTGAAAATTTTGCGATTTTCTTACTGCAATATTGTTGTGTGTTAACAAAATGAGATATCTTGATATATGAATTGAAATGTTCGGTAAGTAATGTTGTTATTGTGAAAAGATTGTGGATGTTTGTTTAATTTAATGTTTTCTAAAAATGAAATATTGAATTTCAAAATATAAAGGAAAAACAAAATTAACGATATGCAAATGACTACTTTATTTGAATTCTGAAATTAAAAGGAATATTGATGATATATTTTGAAATAACCGAGTCATTAGAATGTTAATGAAGATTTGATTTTTATGTCATCAGACTCCCCACTTAAGTTACTTTCTTGATGTTTACCTGTATCTGAACAGTTAAGAAAAATAAACAACAACCATAGCGAGTTAGCGTTCTTCACAAGAGATGAAACAAAGTGAATTTACAGGTTTAAAACACACGATTGTGCAAATTAGATCAGGTCAAAGCCGACATGTTATAAGTCATACTTTTGAAATGTTGTGGTTCCTTCACTGAAATCCAATAATTTACGACATTTCTGTGACAAAATTAAGTGGTCAAAAAGTGAGTATTCTATAATTTAGTGTAATGCAAATGTTTCTTAAAGTTACAGAGAAAAATTACACGAAGAATAAAAGGAAATTCGAATGACATGCAGTTCGAATGTCAAAATTTGAAATGTAATTTTCCCTCTAAATAAATATCCTATTCTGCCCTCTTTCTTTTATTTCTTCCTAGAGATACTATATTTGGTTGCAATATTCGGCTTAACGAAATATGTTGTGTTTCACTATTTTCAATTACTAAAGAGACGAAATTTGTAGAATGGACGGCAGCTGCCTGTTGTGGAGTCACAAGTGTAGAGAACGAGAGAGGGAAGTCTGAGGAATTCTCTCCCCAACAGGGGTGCTAGGAACGTTGTAGTTCCTCTTCGTCACCACTCATGGAAGATTGTATAACTCTATGTGGAAGTTTTTCTGTATTTTAATTTGGCTTATTTAAGGTGGTGAAGCGAGGTGGAGCAATAGGAAAATGACGGTGAGAAAGGAGAGCGAGACAAAAACTTCAAAAAGGAAGTGGACAAGTCCTAATACCGTCGGCAGAAAAGAAGTCAGCCGGAGACCAACCCCACATCAATCAGTGAAACGTCCCGTCATCAGAGCCACGGAGTGGCTGGGATCTATAAATCCAAGTGCTTCAGAATTTGTTATAGAGAGAACTAGGAGTGCCCCGCGAAAACTCATTTTCACAGGGCAAGCGCCCAATGTTCTACCTGTCTTGTGCCCAGAGCTGAAAATCAAACAAACAAACAAAAACATAAGCACAAACATATATGCACATAATTTATAATTATGTGTTTTATTGAATGGTTTGTGATTGGTGAAATATGATGTATAGTGAGTCGTGTTTTGTAGGAGCGCTGGCTAATTTGTATAAAGACGCAGATAGTTCGTTTCTATGTTCTGCTTTTAAGTAATATTTGTATGCTATTTCTGTGAGCCTATTCCTAAGGGTGGGCAGGTTATTGATTTTGTGTACATATTTGACAGAGGTGTATGTTCGTTATAGGTTTGCTGCTCCTAGTATTTTATTTTGCTGTATTTGAATCTTCTGTAGTGTGTTGTTATGCCAAACACTGTTAAATGTTTTTTTGACATCTAAAAATACGCCGTTGGTTACCTAACTGTTATTGAATGCTTTGTAAACTGATTTAGTGATTCGTATGAGGTGATCTATTGTTTTTCTGTTTTACTGGACGCATTTTGAGATTCGGGTAGAATGTTATTTATTTCACAGAAATGAAGGAGGCAATTTGAAATTATTTTCTCCATCACTTTGCTAAGACAACTTAATAGACTGATGGGGCGGAAGTTGTCAGGATTAATCCTGTTTGTTTGTTTCTTGAAAATGGTGGTGATAATAGCTTTTTTCCAATTGTGGGGTAAAAACCTTTTGTTAGTGAGAGATTCATGGTATTTGTGAGATGCTGTAATCGGAGATTGGAGCCTTTTTTGAGAATAATGTTAGGTATTTGATCATGTCAGTAAGAAGTGTTTATCAAGTTTTTAATGTTCATTTTGAGTTCAGTGGTGTTAATTTTTTCTATTAATTGAATTGGAATGACTTTTTAGAGTGTTATCAAGGAATTGTGGTGTGGTGTGTGTATGTAGTCGTTAAAATGTTGTTGGTGTTTTGTGTCAATATCAGCAGAGTTTAGGTTCCTAAAGGAGAATTCGTAATAATCGGCTAGAGTCTGTATAAGGTGTTGTCGGTCTTTTATAATTTCCTGGTGGATTGTGAAGAGCCCGTTATGATTGGTTGGATTATCACTGTTTCTGATTGGAGAAGAGATTTCTTGTAGCTTTTATCAATGATAGCCAGAAATTATTCACCTCTAGTCCGGAATCTCTCTTTAGTAAAGGGTTAATAGTACTAATACAAAATGACTCTTTGATTTTCTTGTCTTCCAGAAATTTGTCTGAGTGGATTATTCTAGTTTTCTTTCAGTTGACGGGGCATACTCTGCAATGGCTGAATTTTGTGATTTTATGAGTTTTTCACTATCTTTATGTTATTTTAATCTTGTTTCTAGTTTTCTTCCTGTTTCCTCAATGTATGTATCGTTGCATGATACATACTGATGAATACAGTATTTAATAGATGACGTTTTTGAAATTATATTTGGTAGGTCTCTGTTTTTTTGTTTTTTGTTTTACCAGGGCGGACCTTAAAGTATTGTAGGATTTCTATCGGATTTCCATGTTGAATTTCTTGGCTATGCATTTGAGTTTTTCACTAAAATATTGTAGGTATGGCAGGTAAATGGAGGTAGAGGTGGTGATTTTCTGATCTTTTCTTTCTGTTGTGGTCTTTTTCAAGGAGTTTTTGATGAAGGAGGAGGTGTAACCATTCTTTTCAAATCTCTCTACGATCTTTTGGCGTTATGCTTCGATGGATGTCTCATCACAAATGTTTTCTGCTCTCTTGTTTAGGCATTGAATTATATAACGTTTTATTAAGGTTGGATAATGGGACTTGAAGTGTGGGTTTACTGCATACAGTTGTGGTTATTTGTATTGCTTGTTTACTGATGAGTATGTCAAGAAACGGTAGACTGTTCTTTCATGAAAATGTCTGCTAGGATTGGACAGATTTGTGATCCCATGGTTAGACCATCTATTTGTTTGTAAAATCCCTCGTTGTATTAGAAAAAGGTGATTGTAGGTAAATAGTAGTTAGTTATATTATGGCGTCTATTTTCATATCTTTCTGTGTGGCAGAGAGTTGCCATTCAGCAGTCGTTGTCTGATGATATGAGGGGTTTTGAGGTTGGAATATTGGTAAATAGATTTGAGACGTCAAAACTGACCTTTAAGGTTTAGCGTTTGCGCTCAAAATTCACCTTGTCATTAAATGGCTACCTTCTAAGTACCTATTCTATCTTTACTATGAGAAAACATTTAACATAATATCTAAAACTCGATAGATTTCATATCAAATTCCAGGATATTATGGCGGAAGACTGAAAGACCGTCCTTTACCCTTGTATCTTCACAACAGGCAGTTGCCTTTCATTCTACAAAGTTTCAAATACTAAAGAGAGTTTGTAGCGCCGTACGATTTTATATTAATGACTATTTTCTGAATTTTTAACTCAGAATTCAGTTTTCATATTATTGAATTTTATTATAAATAGACACTTTAATTACAAGGATCACTATGCGTAAAAAAAATAGTGATGACATTCAAAATTGGAGTGCTTTGCATATGCAACATTCTATATTATATACAATCCCTGAAAGATTATGATTAATTATTTATTAGCTGAAATAAGTATTTAATATTATGTTTCTTGAGCGTTAAGAAATAAATTACCATGTACATAAATTAAACATGCAACATATTTTACATTGATTTTTATTTTCCTTCCGTAATTTCATAATGTCTAAAGTTTTGATTACTCTTTGTAACATATAATTAAATAATATGAAAAAGGTATAACAAATTTAATTATGAACGAAATTCTAGAATGTACAAAAGTGTAATGTTACGCTGAAAGTAAACTAATTTCCAGGTCATCACTGTATAACACTATGTAACACAAATTTTGTTCTTGAATAGTATGTGTTATTTCTTAATTCCTTATGCTGTAAAAGTACTGAAAATGGCAATTTTTCTATTCAAACTTTGCTTTTGTAACCTGAATGATGAAATTTAGAAATTAACCTACTTTCTATGTAAAAACGGGCAAATTTGTACATTTTCATTTGCATAAGGTCTACATAAAACAACATATGAATCAAGATTTTCTTGTATTTATACTAAAGTTATACAAAAATGAACAAAAATGTTTAGAAGCGAGTAGTTTTTCGAGATTTGCGACTGTAATATAAATCACTTTTACGTTTCAGCCCCCAAATATAGTCTCCCATCATGTTTCCTTGGTAGCAGCATTCAAAGTCTAGTATATCTTGGTAGAAGCACTCGCCTTGCTCCATTGAGTATGCTCCCATGTTCTCCTTGAATTTATCAAGATGTGCGTCAAGGATATGAACTTTTAGAGACATCTTGCATCCAATTTTCCCATAGTTCTTCACCAGAGCCTCAACTAGTTCGATATAATTTTCAGCTTTGCATTGCCCAAGAAGCCCTGAACTACTGCTACAAAGCTCCACCAAGTATTTTTTTTCCTTTCTACTGAGCTTCTTGGGGAATTTTGTACACTCCAGGATCTTCTTTATTTGTGGTCCAACGAAGACACCAGTTTTGATCTTTGCCTCAGACAGCTTAGGGAAGAAGTCTCGAAGGTACTTGATGGCTGCAGACTCTTTGTCAAGAGCTGTGACAACTTATTTCATAAAACCTAATGGTGGGAATAACACCTTTTTGGAGGTTCACTTGTGGCTCACACTTGATATTGTGCCTCCCCACAAAGAACTCGGTCCGTTGCGACCAGTGCTTTCTGTTTAGTGCACTGCAGTGTCCTCCCTGTTCCAAAAGCAATGATAACAAGGAAACTTGGTAAAGCCTCCTTGGAGACCCATCAAGGATGCCACCAATTTGAAGTCTCGGATTAACCTCCCTGCCATACTCATCATTATTCAAGGCAGATCTGTCACAGAGTATTTTTTTTGCTCTTGTCTTGATAAATTTGCTACATACATAGCATAATGCACCTGGAGAATGCTTGAAGCTTCTTGATAAAATCTATGTGTTCATTGAGGCAGCTAGAACTATACTGAAGTGGTTAGTTGTAAGCCTCTGTATGTATATATTACTGTGGAAAGTTCTAGAAAATTCTAAAAGGCTCTTGAAAATTCTTGTAAGTTCTACAACATCCTAAAAAGTTCTTGTGAGTTCAAGAAAATTCTCTATCAGCTACTCAGCACTGAATATACTTGAAATGTTCTGAAAAATAGGTAAATTTGAAATTTCATTATCCAAGGTAGAAAAGCAAAGTTTGAAGAGAAAAATAGGTCTTTTCCATTTGTTTTAGGCATAATAAATTGGAAAGTGACACTTTCTGCCTCGGAACAAAAAAGTAAAATTTTCGTTACATAGTGTAATTGCTAAACATAACTTCACATGTAGGTTAATAAAATTAAAAAAAAATAATATTTGATTATGTATGTAACATTAGGGTTCCTGTACTTCGAAACAACCACTAAAATACCGTTGTATGAATTGGAATATATTGACACCACAATAAGTATATATAATCAGCGTAACTTACACTCAATATTTATACTTATTACTGTGCCCAAATTATCGTTTTTGCAATGTTTATTCTTTACATACCAGCACAATGTGTCTTAAAAAGAATTACTCTTAAATGAATCTTAAAGCAAATATAAGTATACAAAATTTGTCAATATAACATAAGTAGCAGAAGAAAACAACGAGAAGTTTGTAACTTTTTTCCTTTAAGTCCTTTTATTGTGGTTCATGAGCTTAAGTTACTGAAACAATACTTACATTAATTCCAAGAACTTCTGAATAGAAATAAAGAACAATATCTTGATAACAACAAAACATCTGCTGCAAGAGAAACTTGAAGTGATTTTTGATAGATTGTTTTGGCAGAGTATTCATGAGGAAACTTGATATAATGGACTGCAACTGCCTGTTGTGAAGACACAAGTGTAGAGAACTACGTTTCGAAAGTCTTCTGCCTTTCGTCTTCAAGTGATTCTGATTAAGTTGATGGCGCTTATTTCAAAAATGTTGTCAGAATATGTTAAACTTCTATATATTTTGGGTTTTTTGTAACATCTTAATATTTTATCAAGACTACGTGAAACACAATGCAATTAATTCACTATAATAGATTTTTTGGGTAAGAATATAGATTTCTAGTAACTTCAAAACTAACTTATTGTTTTGGTATAAATTTTCATATATACTCTTCATATATGCTATTTGTTCTCAATATAACTGTAGAAAATTACATCATCTTTGTTTCATTTTCATGCTCGTCTGCTCCAACCTAGAATCACGAAACTCTCATTTCATTGCAGCATTAGAAAAGTCTCTCGACTGATCATAAAAGGAGGCGACTCAAACGCCTCTCTTTTAGTTGGTTACTTCGTTTTGTTCTGTACACAGTCAAACAAAGTCTAATCTTCTTTCTTGGGTCACACTCGCAAAATAATCAGTCTGCAAAACGCTGTTTTTAAGAGTATTTAAACTCTAATTTTGTAAATGTAAATTATTTTATATTTTTTACAATATATTTTGAAATGCTGGCTTTCTCAGTTCATGAAAAGTCCAAAAATGGATAAATCAGCTTAACAGTTTCTAGATTTGTGGAAGACACTTTATAGTTTCACGCAGGAAGGTAAAGGAAGCTTACTTCAGTTATTTTGGGTGTAAAATTGATAGCCAAGAAAATCAACGGGCCTCATGTGTGCATTGTTCGATTTGCACATCTGGTTTGATACAGTAACTGAACACGAACAGAGCAGTTATGCCATTTGCACTTCTCGTAATGTGACGTGAGCACAAAAATCGTCTAACTTACTGTTATTTTTGTACAATTGATGATGATGGAATTTCAAGCAAAATTAAACAATACGTTAAATATCCAGATATTGCATCTACAATGAAACCGGTACCTCATAGAAATGGCCATCAAGTGCGATATCCACCAAAGAATAGAAAACCAAAGTGTTATTCTACGAAGAACACAATGAATTATCGAGTATAAACCCCTACTGAATCCTGAAAATACGTTTCTGTCCCACACTGAGACTGAAGAAGAATTTTGTAAAAGGAATGAACAAAGGTAGTGTTGTTTCAGATTACGACCTGACAAGTTTTAAAAAATTCAGTGAAGAAAAAATAAAAGTTGGTATCTTATTGGGCCACAAGTTCCTGAAGTATTGATGGATGGTGATTATAAAACGGTTCTCAATCATAAAGAAATTACTGCCTTGAAATCTTTCATACTGTTTGTAAAAAATTGTTTAGAAGATTACAAAGATGAAAACTATTTTGTAATGATTGATAATATGTTCGAAAATTATAGGAGAATAGAGTCTAAGATGACACTAAAGATGTGCTTCTTACAATTCTAGTTAGATTTATTTCCAAATTATTTAGGTGGTGTAAAAAATGAGCATGGTGAGAGCTTCCATCAAGATATTTCTGCAATGGAATACTGATATCAAGGACAATGAAATAGTGCGATGATAAGAGATTATTGTTGGTTCTCACAGCGTTAAACTGAAAGAAAAAAATACACAAAAAACCCAACAAGTCTAGTTTATATTTTGTAACAACAATAAAAAATAATAACATAGTGATAGTTTTAACGTAGCCTGAATGGGTTTTCAGCATATAATTTTATCATACTCATTACTTTCTTAAATTTTTATTTCCACTAATTGTTTTTGAACATTCTTAAATACAGTTTTCAATGAATAAATAAAATTATTTAAGAAACCTTTGTTATTATCACGGTATATAAAAATATTTTGAATTCACCAGTCATAACTTAAAAATAACAGATGATCAGTAACTTTCAGCATTATTTTAAAAAAATAGAAACAGTTTGATATTTTCTAGTAAAAGAGATAAAAATGTTACCCAGTGGAATAGGTCAACTAAATTTTATCTGCTATGTCCAATGTCGAAGAAACCTTTAGTCTAATACTACGGCTAAGCAGGCTGACTGGGATTTGGAAGAGAGTGTAAAGGTCTTGGCTGTATTTGTATCATCAACTGTATCTGTTATTACTTTATCAATTTCTTGAGTTACACGTGTCCAATCCCACTTTTCCTAACAATTAATATTCTATTTCCATTTTAGTTGGATTTATTATTTATTATTGCGGTACATATTTCCAAATTGTTACCACTTTATCTACTACATAAAAACCTGTAAAAAAAAATGAATTTCCAGAACAAGATCAAGCATACGTTTACGTGTGTGTCACTGCAGCATCATTATGACATCAAGCCATGTTTGATCCAAATAGGAAAGCAGGGAAGATTCCTCTGATATATAAGTAAAAAAAATTAGCTCAGATCTATGCTTAGAGAATATTACAAAAATAGTATTTGTTGAAACAGACTGGAGATAGAAATTACCTGTATGGAAGAGGACGAAGTTTTCTCAGAAGAAAAACAGTCGTGTATAGGGTCGCCACATGGTCATGGTATGTTTTACTATTTTATCCAGAGAGACCAAAATATAGCATGTTTGCTTAGTTATATGTAGTGGATTTATGAGTAATATATAATATGTTCTTAGGAAAGGAAATGTTATATTTCTTTTGTGTATTGCCTGTTTTGTACAGAATGATTTTAGTTACTCGTCTTTTTCACGAAGTTTCGCGTTAGTCTGCACAGTCATTTACAAAACAGATTTTCAGTAAGAATTAATAACAATATATTTAATATTATGATTATTGTAAAATTTTTAACACCGGTTATTCAATTATTACTATTTACTTTAATTCACTTTAACACAGTTAGAAGACAACCATTTAGACTTTTTTGTTCTTTTAGGAGGTCAAACAGTCATAGCTACCTCTTTATAGAGTACTATATTAGTAATTTTAAGAATTTACCAGTTAAAGAAGAAACCCACTTTAATAACATCCTAACTACCTTTCATCTGCAACATGCTATGCAAACAAAACCTTTCATTTCATTTCAGAATTCCTAAGGCTGGCTGGGATATGATAGCCATAGACTATTCATACCATAAATTGCAAGAATAATAATTATAATGGTGTGAGCTAGATTAGGTAAAATGAAGTCCAATTATTATCAGTTGTATTTAATTCGTAATATATATATATATAAGCGATAATAAATTGCAGGACTAATATTTTCACAAAAACAATTGTAATTTTAACGCCAAATATTTATTTATTATTATTTAACAAAATCTACTCCAACAAAATTCACTGTGATATGAAAATTAAATAACATTTATTTATTGTATTTCGCCCAAAGATACTCGAGTACTATCTGTGCAAAAACTTCCTAATTTCAAAATGTTACACGAGAGAGAATGCATTTATATTAAACACCATTCACTGCCAACAACTAAAATATTAATATAGCAGTTGACGGCCACCTTTATAACACCCCCATGAGATAAAATATGGGATCCACAGTCAGATTTGGTTATTTAAAGTTAGCACTCAACCTTCACCAATTGTCAAATTATATACAGTAGTGTTCTTGACATTTGTAGTATATGACACAGGCCCCCCCAGTGGCTCAGCGGTATGTCTGCGGACTTACACGCTAAAATCCGGGTTTCGATGCCCGTGGTGGGCAGAGCACAGATAGCCCATTGTGTAGCTTTGTGCTTAATTCAAAACAACAACAATATATGTTATAGTATTTATATGGTACAAATTGTTGATATTTCTCTCTTACAAATTATAATATAATACTGAAAAACACTGGGAACTTCAATTTACAAAGGCATTTACGTATTGGATGTTTATTACCTGTTTACAAATGTTCCACATAAACCAGACATTAATATTTTTACTAAATATTCTAAAGCACGATTAAAATTTATTAATGTTTTGCCATGTATATTTTTTTATACCTATGTTTTTATCATCCTTATTGTTCTGTTGCCCTCTAGTAGGCTGGTGGTGTGTTTTGCAACGCTAGAAAATGATATTCGATACTCATGGTGGTCAGAGCACAGGTCATCCATTGTAGAACTTTGTGCTTAACTACAAGCTCACGCACATTGTTTTGTAATGCATCAGGAGAAAAGAGGTGATTAGATCGCTTAAGTCATAAATATATTTTCTCCAAAGCTTCTGACCCGTATCGGATATTCGTTTACTATCTATAGTTAAAAAGGGCGTTTCGGTTTCTTTAAATTTGTATGATCACCAAGAGCAAAGAGCCTAGAATCCTAAAATGTTGCATCTATACTAAAGTGGACTTTAGTCTGGGCATTATTACTAATCTTATCCACATGCGTGTTTGGATGCGCATGTGGATCTTTTTGATTATGGTTGCTAAGTATGGGCAGAAAGTGTAATATGAAATGTATTAAATAAAAAATTGAAAAAAATGCTATTTTATAATATGATCTTAATTAATTAAAATGCTTGATTTTATTATTTAAGTATAAAATTGAGTGGATGTTTTTCTTTCAAGTAAAATGTTATGCATCTGGCTTTAGGGACCTCGGCTAGTACAGCAGTAGGTCTACAAATATACAACGCTAAAATCAGAGGTTCGATTATATTCGGTGGGCTCAGCGGATATCCTGATGTGGCTTTGCTCTAAACAAAACTCACACTGGTTCTAGGCTAGACTATTTCACGCTGTGATACTTCTTCTGCTGAGAACTGCATAAAGCATACTGCAACTGGAACATAGTGAAGTGTCATCTGAGAATTTGTACGGAATGGTTTCAATGGCAACTGGAACACAGTGAAGTGGCATTTGAGAATTTGTACGGAATGGTTTTAAATGGTAACGATTGTTGAAAGAGTCGCAACTCATCAAGAACTAAGAGAATCGATTGTTTCAAATGTCGCTTATCATTTTTCTGATTACAAGTTGTTGTATAAAAGAGCCATTCTGGTGTCTTATTTTCTTTGTTTTTTTTCTTTTAATTTCGCACAAAGCTACTCAAGGGCTATCTGTGCTAGCCGACCCTAATTTAGCAGTGTAAGACTAGAGGGAAGGCAGCTAGTCATCACTACCCACCGCCAACTCTTGGGCTACTCTTTTAGCAACGAATAGTGGGATTTATTCTAACATTATAACGCGCCCACGGTTGGGAGGGCGAGCATGTTTGGCGCGACGGTGATTCGAACCCGCAACCCTCAGATTACGAGTCGCACGCCTTAACACGCTTGGCCATACGGGCCTCCTGGTGCGAAAAAAATAAAATCAATTCCACAAATAGAGTGTATCTCTCTCAGTTACCTTGCGATCTGCAAAACCATTCCTGGTTCTTCATAAAAGTTAGAACGTATTAGTACTATGCAGGATATATTAATTAGTATTGTCTAAAGAGGTCAGTCTAGTCGTTATCTGATTATTGAAGAACTTCTTCTTATACAAGTTCAGTGTGACGCGAAGTGCAAGAAATCATCGATTGATGTTGTCGGCCGCGAAATTTAAAATATATTTTCGAAGAATGCATATTGATGTACAATTTTCTGTGTACATTTTAAAATTAATGCTACATCTCTATAAATAGTTTCCCTAGGTTTCGTTAAACATCTTAAATATACTTTTATAGCGTTCTTCTCATTGCCTAGTAGTATTGATGAGTTGTAAGTATTGTTTTGATATATTGAAGAGACTGTTAATTTTTTCAGATTACTTTTTCTTTGCCCCCCAGTGACTCAGCGGTATGTCTGCGGACTTACACGCTAAAATCCGGGTTTCGATACCCGTGGTGGGCAGAGCACAGATAGCCCATTGTGTAGCTTTGTGCTTAATTCAAAACAACAACAACTTTTTCTTTTCTTTTACGTTCCTTTTGGATCGGCCTGGCATGGCCGAGCGCGTTAGGCGTGTGACTCGTAATTCGAGGGTCGCGGGTTCGTGCCCGCGTCGCGCTATACAGGCTCGCCCTCCCATGCGTTAGGGCGTATAATGTGACGGTCAATCCCACTAATCGTTGGTAAAAGAGTAGCCCAAGAGTTGGCGGTGGGTGGTGATGACTAGCTGCTTTCCCTCTAGTCTTATACTGCTAAATTAGGGACGGCTAGTACAGATAGCCCTCGAGTAGCTTTGTGCGAAATTCAAAAATAAACAAACAATCCTTTTGGATCGCAAGTTCAAAGCTTGAAGCGAGATGACGCTATTGAAGGAAACTTGTATCCTCAGCTGTATGTGCGTCACCAAAGTGTTAGCCAATCGCGTTATACAGTTTCAGAAAGTAAACAAAGCTCTGTGGAAAGGGGGTTCGGTTTAATGGTTGCATTCTCTCTGTGCAGTATCTCAAAATTATAGACGGTTGTATCATAAGGGTATCTGATCTGTCTGTTTAGTCCATGTGTGCATATGGTGTTATTTAGGTTGTAAATACCAAACCATATTTCTTGGATATTCCATTTTCAAAACTATTATTCTATTTTTTTCTGATGATTCACTCTAAAATTACCACCAATGAAACGTTGTTGACATTCTTTTATTAATAAACAAATTTTCAAACCTTTTTGTTTTTCCAAAGTTCGATTATTTTGTTTGATACAGCACGTTCTTTCTTTGGAATGGTTAATGCAACACATTTATCAACGTCGGTAAAAAGAAAAAGTTTTATATTTCCATAATCAACCGGTATTAAGTCATAAAATTTATGATGGCTCATGTGTTAGAGGTAGAGTTGGTAACTATTCTTCTCAATAGTATAACAGTTTAAAATTAGGACGGCTTGCATGTATAGCCCTCGTGCAATACATTTGAGAAGCAAATAATGTTATAAGCTTGTGTTGATAATGAAATAAAAATTTCAGATGAATCCGCTTTAAAAATAACAAAATTAAATGAACGAAGTCTTTGGTTTCTTTTCCGCTTGGTAAAATAGCTTGTCAGGGTTTTGTTAACATGAAAATACAAGTGTCATCAAATGTCACTTGTTTCTTTTCTGTTGGAGTTTTGTATTAATAAGTCTTTTAAACAAATGATAAACAAGTGAGTTTTGCTATGATAGGATTTATTAGTTACACTGAGAGATGGACAAAAGCTGTAATAAATTTACTGAAAGTGAACTAGAATACATCTGTTTCAAATGAAGAACTACCAAGCACCATGACTAAGAACTCCCACAAGTAAGATGTATAGTCGCCAAAGTGGTATTCAGATATATATATTTATATAGACAAATTGTAATAAAATATAATATAGTTCATATATATAGATAGAAATGTTCAGCTGCTTGTTACAACGGAGATTTGTTTGTATTATGTCAAGTGATCACATAAAATATTTAAAACATAATATTTTAATCATTGTTTTCTATGTATATTTAAGCAGTAGTTGTCCAATTTGATAAATTTGAAAAAAAAAGATTAAAATAATTTGTTTAGCTATCTAATTTTTTTTACCTGAAAATGTACCGAAAAGTATATGTTTTTATTAGATATACAAAACGTAGACCGATTTTTAATTGAACAAGATTCCTAGAAATTATATTTGTTTGGACGACTTTGTTTTACCCTAATTCAGACAATGGTACCAGCATTGTTGAAGTACATTACCTGTAGAATATTCACCATTTCCCAGATTTTTGTGAAACCTGCTCAGACAATGAACCAGATTCTCTCTGTGTTTGTTTTTGATGGAAACGAAGTAAAGTTTAAAGTTAACCTGCAGATGTAAAGTATCAAAATGTCCAAGGTCTTACAAATATAGCTGGTGAAGATACGATCATGATGGAACATTAGTTGCTCAAAATTATCCGTTAGAGAGGTCAAAGAGAAGTAGGTCTACAAACAAGAACAGTAAATTTACCAATATTTTCGAAGATTTGCCTTAAAATGAAGAAGAGAGAGAAGATTATGAGGTTCGTAGCGAATCACAACAATGAAGAGGAAGAGAACAATTCATATTCCATCACGAACAAAGCTGAGACTTTTCTGAATGAAGTTCAAGAATATTATAAGCATAAAAGGAGTGAAGAATACTAAAATAATACCAAACTTGCAGGACAATAGCCTGCGAGTAGTCTACTTTGGTATGATAAAAACACTTCAATGACTACTAGGATCAAAGAAACCAGTGCGGTAAAGTAATCCCCAGACAGAATGGATGTTTAAAAAATCCCTCTTTGGAAAAGTGGCATGTCTGTGGACTTACAACGGTGGAAACTGTTCCGATACTCTTGGGAGGATAACACAAAGAGCCTATTGTGTAGCTTTGTGCTTAACTACAAGAAAGTTAAAGGATATTTAAAAATAACTTAAAATACATGTTATAAATGAGAATCGAGTTATTCAGTAAGGTTACGCTAAAGGTGTAAATCAGAGAAATTAAGTTACAGTAAATGCATAAAGATGTCCACAAAACTAATTGTAATAATCAAGAATTAGAGTTAACTGGTGACTGTTTAAGCTGAGATGAAGGTCCTTGTTTTAAGCGCCATAGAAGACAAATTACCGTTTCTTATTTATTCTACATATTTTGCAGCCCATTGCTACTATCTTTACGGTTGCACTTAAGACACCTTTATTAGAGTTCAGACCATATAATTAAAAAATAGCCAAGGGACTAATGAATAAATTTCACACTTACTTAACAGTATATACCTTTTGTCTTGCTTACGTACAAAGTATGGTTTTAGAATAAGTAAACTGTACTAACTTTTGTACTTTGAGGTTTTTAATTTTCTAAGCTATGAACATTTTGGTGTTCATATTTTGACTCTATCATTCACCTGGCTTTCAATTAATAAGTACAAAATTAAGCAATGGACTCTTTGTGCTCTATTAAGCACGAAAACCTGCTTTTTAGTTTTATAAATCTTCAAATTTATCGTTAACCTATCTGGATGGTTTGTTTTGGCCTGTTTGTCTCAAAACGTAGCGTGACTAACCATAAGGATTAATTCCCACGACCATTGATAAGCAATTTAGTTACCACGACAACAGAAGTTTGTTGAGTTTTCAACACATATATAAACACAGATAGTCAAGAGATTTATAAATAATATCTTACACCATCATTTGTGGGTTTCTTTCCTTCTGTTTAATAAGAATGGAAACCTCATTAAAGTTACCTGAGAATGAAAGTTTTACAATATTAATTTTCTTAGCACTTGTCTGTCACTTAGTTGTAGCAATTAAAGACGCAAGATTTATTAAATTAGCAATAAATAGTCTGCAAACAATTGGGCACGAAGGTTCTGGTCAAGATGCTGTTAACAGTGTACAATGTAATAGTCTTTGTGCAAGAAATAACATTTGCCAGGGTGTTAACTATAATGGTCAATCTGCTCTCTGCCAGATGTTGAACACCATTTCAGAACAAGACTTCCAAAGTCAGGTTGACGCCAATGTGTTTGCTAGAATAGTAAGTAGAAAATCGTTAACATGTTCCATGATTGATGTTCTCACTAGTGATACTTAACATGCATTCAAATAAAGTAATTTTCCTGATATTATGTGTGAACGATAGTCCAGTCATTATAACTTAAAGCTAATAAGTAATGGGTCTGTAATATTTTCTTCAGGCAATTGAAATATTTTTGCAAACATTTTTGTATTACACAGAAAATCTAACGTTAATCATTCCACAGTAGGTACAATGCTTGTATTTTAAAACTGTTACTCATAAAATACATACATTTAAGCTAAAGTATAATAAGACAGTCCGTCAATATACGTTATTATTATTAGAGAGCTGAAATTTTATCTTGGAAAAACAATTCATAGCTAGATGTCACTTATAATTTAGATTATTTAATACTTTTTCAAAAACATTACCAATGTCTTCTTGAGCATAAATATCAATTGTACACATGATTATATCGATATGAACGAACTTAGACACAGCTGACTGTTGAACCTACATATACAATTAATTTTAGCTTGCTGACACATAATAAGTAACAATAAGTTTGAGTTGTTTTTGAATTTCGTGTAAAGCTACACGAAGACTATATTGCTAGCCATCCATAATTTAGTGGTGTTATATCAGAGGGTTTGTTTGTTTGGAATTTTGCGCAAAGCTACTCAAGAATTATCTGCGCTAGCCGTCCCTAATTTAGCAGTGTAACACTAGAGGGAAGGCAGCTAGTTATCATCACTCACTGCCAACTCTTGGGCTACTCTTTTACCAGCGAATAGTGGGGTTGACTGTAACATTATAACACCCCTACGGTTGAAAGGGCGAGCATGTTTTGTGTGATGAAGATTCTAACCCGCGACACGTAGCTTACGAGTCCTTAATCACCTGTCCATGCCGGTCCATAATGATAAGTGCGTAGTTAATCCATATTTCGTTCAATTTTCATATTATTACTCTGTATAAATACACAGACATTTGTTTCCATGTTTCATAGAACAAATTTAGTTGTATAATCAGTGATGTCGAAAAACCCACTTGTAGATAACCGAAGATAGTTGAAACGTTGTTCGCTCTTCTATGTAAAATATTTTCTCAACCCAAACGAGCCGTTCTTGCAATATAAATTTAGTTGTATGTTCGTTGCATTATTATAAAAACTGTCGAAACGCAAGTAGGTAAAATGAATGATAGGAATTACGTTTTAGAAGAACTCCAAAGAAGTGTAAAGAAATATCCGTGATGAAATTCAAGCAAAGAAGGAAAATTAAGAATATCCAAGATACTGTATAAAATTATTGCTAAACAAGAAAGTGGGGTAACGCTTTGAAAATATTCTCAGTAGGAAATTGTAATATTTTACCAAAATAATTAAACTAAATTAGCAAGTTTCGTTCTTGGAATTGTTACAATCACTGTTTAATTTCACAAAAATGATGTATGAATACAACTTTTGTATAAGTTCCTTGCAAAAGTAGAGTAATCGGTTTTTCTTCTTCTGGATTTCAGATAACTTGTGTTGATGATCCTTGTGTGAATGGTGGAACATGCCAAAACCTCCCCACTGCACCCGATGTTTATCTTCGTTTCAGTTGTTACTGTCTACAAGCATTTTCTGGGACTCGCTGCGAAATTGGTGAGCTTTACTATCGTTTTCTGTAGACTTTTTGGATGTTTAGAGTAAACTTTTATTAAATATTTATGTTAAACGAAAACTTATTTGTAGATTTATCAAAATTACGGTCTGCTAACTTTTCATTATTATTCTTCAGTCTGTGGTTAGTTGTTTTGTGTTTAGATGTTGTATCAGTTTTTAATGTTTAGTAACATGATTCGGAATAAGTTAGAAGTAAAATTTTAAAATTTAAAACGATATTTTATTTATTATTACTGCAAGTATATATCGTACAACATAAGAAGAAAAAAACATTTAAACTTTTATCATTTTATCAGAACAAGGTAGAAAAAAATACTTAAAATAATTTGAATCACACATATGTTTGTTGGAGTCATTCATTGATCGGAAACAAAAGTGATTCCTCAAATGCTCGCCAGTGAGCATTTGGTAAAAGGGATTTTACACTTCATGTGTTACTTAAATTTAAATCGAAATATCGTATTACGAAAATTAACAGCCTGACACTGATTCTGTTTGCTCAAAATGAGTATTGATAGGTTTATGAGATATTCTCATCTGTTCGTCAGAGAAAGCATTTCCAAGATCAATATTAACGTATGAAATAATTACACGAAACATGATATGTGTGATAAAGAGAAATCTTTAACTATGTGAAGGATAGGGGCTGGTGTTTACTTTTAAAAAAGAATTTAATAGTTTCAGTTGTCCCAACACATTATGTTATGTCTTAAAAGATCATTTCAAGCAGGGTTACTGGAAGTAAACGAAAACCATTTCATTCAATCATTCCTACTCTTTTTAATAAATATATTGACCAGGTGATGTGAAGTTAGCATTATAACAGATTAGTTTAAAGTCAGAGATCAATGTATCACTATATGACGCATCAAACAGTAGCAGAATTCCGTTCCTATAATATATAACTATAACAGTACCATGCCGCTGGATGTAGAGATCAGAACACCCAATAATGCTTACACTTGTCGGTACAACACTTCCTTTATGTTATAATAATTAAATAAAGCTTGGTCTTATTTTTAGTACTTCTAAATAACTATACGTGTGTTGACTGACAGCGTTATGAAGAGACCATTGTAAAATAAACATTGCTCCGAATGTATCACTGTAAACAAATTGTTTTGTAGTTACCTGTGTGCAAAATGAACCTCACTGGACGTCTGGTAATCAGACTTGTATTGTAAAGACCGTTACTAACATAATATAGATCTGATATGGCGGCCCGGCATGGCCAAGCGTATTAAGGCATTCAATTCGTAATCCGAGTGTCGCCGGTTCGCAATCCGGCCGCACCAAACATGCTTGCCCTTTCAGCTGTGATGGCGTTATAAGGTGACGATCACTCCTACTATTCGTTGGTAAAAGAGGAGCCTAAGAGTTGGTGTGAGTGGTAATGACTAGCTGCCTTCCCTCTATTCTTACACTGATAGTCCTCGAGTAGCTTTGCGCGAAATTCCAAACAAAACAAACAAACAAAGATCTGATGTTTTTTATATGCAAAAAACGGCTCTTTTGGGCTCAGAAAACACTTCAAATAGAAGAGCGAACAACGTTTCGACCTTCTTCGGTCATCGTCAGGTTCACAAAGAAAGAGGTAACTGGCCGGAAGCTGACCACATGTTTGGAAGGGGTTGTATAACTGAGTGTCGCAATGTAGAGGGCGCGGTTTGATGTTTGAATATATAATTTTATCTATAATATTAATATAGGTATAATGGTGTTCCCTTATATTGGTTTATTTTGGGTTTAAGTTGTTGTATAAGTAAGGCTTCTTTAATTTTGCGTTTGTTTATGTTTCTTTCTTTATTTAGTATTTTAGTGTATTCTATGGTTATGTTGTGTCTATTTGACTTGCAGTGTTCGAAAACGTGTGAAGGTGACTTTTTTATGTTCTTTGAATCTGGTTTCCATTTTTCTACTTGTTTTTCCTATATAGAAGTCGTGGCAGTTATCACATTGTATTTTATAAATAATGTTGGTGTGGTGTTTGTCAGTGTAGTTCTTACATAGTATAGACCTTAGTTTTGTGCCTGGTTTTTGAATAAATTTAGTGTTAACTGGAATGTTATATTTTGTTACTAGTTTTTGCCAAATGTTGGTTATTTGTTTGCTGATGTCAGGAATATATGAAATACAGCAGTATATGGTTTCGTGATTTTTTGATTCGTGAGATATATTTACTTTTGTTGGTTGATTTTGCTTTCTGTCTGGGTGTGTGCGTATAATGTTTTCTACGGTTTGTGGAGGAAACTTATTGATGTTGATGAAGTATTGTTTTATTTTATCTAATTCATCGTTAATTTTATCTGGTGAGCATAGTTTTATGGCTGTGTTTATCTGGTTTCTTAGTATGTTGAGTTTTTGTTTTGTTTCATGTGCTGAGTCCCAAGGAATGTATAGTCCAGTATGGGTGATTTTTCGGTGGATTTCTGTTTTGAATTGTGTGTCGGTTCTTATAATTTTGAGGTTAAGAAATGATATTTGATTGCTTTCTTCCTGTTCACATGTGAAGTTAATGTTGGGATGTATAGAGTTAATGTGAGTGAAAAAGTTAAGTATGTGTTCTGTAGATTCGAATCCCGCAACCGTGTCATCTACATATCTGTACCAGTATAGTGGTGGATGTAATGCTGTATTAATTGCTTGTGTTTCAATTTGTGTCATAAAAATATTGGCTAGAACTGGCGATACTGGGTTGCCCATGCTTAGGCCATTTGTTTGTATATAGTTTTGGTTGTTGAACATGAAGTTTGTCTTTATTGTGGTGAATTCTATGAGGGTTGCTAACTGGTTACTGGGAATGTCTATAATCGGGTTAGGGTCTCGAATATAGAGTTCTAAGGCTATCTTGCAGGCTTCTGTTGTTGGAACTTCTGTGAAGAGGGATATAACATCGAAACTGGCCATTAAGGCTTTATGATTAAGTTGATTTAGATTGGACTTGAAATTAAAAGAGTCTTTGATGAATGAGCTGGCTGATGTTGCATATTTGGAGAATGCCCATGCTATGTATTTACCAAGATTGTAGTTAAACGATTCATATGTTGACATTATTGGTCGTAATGGACAATCTGGTTTATGAGGTTTGGGGATGCCGTATATTTGCGGTGTGCGTGAGTCGGTTTTACGTAGGTAGGAATAAAGTGTTTGTGAAATTGTGTTGGCTTTTTTCATTTGTAGTAGTAATTTGTTTAGTTGCGTCTCATGTGTCTTTGTTGGATTTGTGTGTATTGGTTTAAATTTGTTCGTGTCTGATAGGATGTTATTCATTTTTTGTATGTATTCATTCGTGTTCATTATCAACCAACAAAAGTAAATATATCTCACGAATCAAAAAATCACGAAACCATATACTGCTGTATACCATATATTCCTGACATCAGCAAACAAATAACCAACATTTGGCAAAAACTAGTAACAAAATATAACATTCCAGTTAACACTAAATTTATTCAAAAACCAGGCACAAAACTAAGGTCTATACTATGTAAGAACTACACTGACAAACACCACACCAACATTATTTATAAAATACAATGTGATAACTGCCACGACTTCTATATAGGAGAAACAAGTAGAAAAATGGAAACCAGATTCAAAGAACATAAAAAGTCACCTTCACACGTTTTCGAACACTGCAATTCAAATGGACACAACATAACCATAGAAAACACTAAAATACTAAATAAAGAAAGAAACATAAACAAACGAAAAATTAAAGAAGCCTTACTTATACAACAACTTAAACCCAAAATAAACCAATATAAAGGAACACCATTATACCTATATTAATATTATAGATAAAATTATATATTCAAACATCAAACCGCGCCCTCTACATAGCGACACTCAGTTATACAACCCCTTCCAAACATGTGGTCAGCTTCCGGCCAGTTACCTCTTTCTTTGTGAACCTGACGATGACCGAAGAAGGTCGAAACGTTGTTCGCTCTTCTATTTGAAGTGTTTTCTGAGCCCAAAAGAGCCGTTTTTTTGCATATAAAATTCTCAACAAGTGGGTTTCTCGACATCACTGAAAGATCTGATGTGTTGCCTATTTTGAACATCTGATTGAGTCGTGAACTAAATAGTTACTCTATATTGTAAAGAATAAAAATCAGGCGAACATTGGTTTGCTTATGCTACTGATAACATTTTTTGGTGTCTATGCAATAATACCATCGGTTTGAAAGAGGTTCCCATTCTCAGACACTTTTTACCAACTTGTATTAGCAAAAGATGTAACTGACCAATTTATACTAGTGTCATAGGTCATCACATAAGTAAAGCATCCATATTTCTTCTTTGAGGTTTATTGATTGTGTGTGAACCATATATATATACACAGTAGTAGCTTGATTATTTGGTTTTAGCCGGACCTTCCCATTATCAAATAAGCGAATATTACTGTTACGAAAGTGTTTCTTTTTAGATATTTTGTATGAAAATATTTGTATCTTGTTAATGGTCTGAAATTCAGTGCTGGGCAAAAGTATTAGAAGAAGAAAATATTTTGTCATTCTTTCCATATTATGAAGCTAATTTTTCCAAGTCATTACAGAATGTATATTTCACGGTAATGTTTCATTGATTCCTATTGAGAACTGAATGAGCCAAGGCGAAAAAACTTATCATTCTTTAAAATTTCTGTATACTTCTATCAAGGGCATGTTATAAGGGTTCTGTTTGAATTAACACACTGGTCAAATTTAGGGGATGAAATAACTGCAAAGAGCTCGCATGTGGTAAAGAAATCAGTTTAACAGTACACGTTAAAACAGTGTTAACACTATATATTAAGTTTTGTTGTCATGTCACGGCCAAAAAAGGTAGAGATATGTCAGTAGAGCAGAAAGTTTGCTTAAAAGATTTTATGTAACGCTTTAGACTCTCAGATAAACTGCTGCAGACTCAAAATTCTCCCCCATCACTGTCAAACACACCCTAAATTATGAAACCGAGACAGGTAAACTTGAAAATAGGAAAAGGAAGAAAACAAACATATCAATTCGGGGATACTAATATTAAGTATCTTTTTTGTGTAGCTTTCGGGATATAAGTATGATTCTCACTGATCTTCAGCATGAGATGAACGACCATGCATCTAGAAAACTTAACGAGAATAGAATATTTAGCCGTGTAATAGTTAAAAATATTTATCTTGATACCCAAATATTGTCAAGAGACTGAAACTTGTTAAAGAGTAAAAAACTGGATCGTTGATGATTGGAAAAAAAAAAGAGTGTTATGAATGGATGAGTCCAAGTTTGCAGTATGCCTGGCAGAAAAAAAAAGTTGAAAGGTACTTACCTCAATGCATAGCACCTACCATGAAGCATGGGAGGAAATGTGATGTTTCGGGGGTGATTTTCTAATGAGGTGACAAAAGATAAATTAATATAATAATGAACCAGAGTTCAAGTATCATCAGATACTGATCCGTCATAGTATACGCAGTAAGTTACGTGTTATTGGTAAATAATTCTACTACCAGAAAGATAATAACCCTAAGCACTAATTCAACCTACACAACAGTTACTTAGCTAAGGAAAAATCTGCAGAAATGATGCAGTGACCCCCAAGGAGCACCGATCGAGCAGATCTGTGATTTAATACATCAGAAAACTTAGCAAATCAAAAGTTACTTCCATGGAAACATTATACGGGTGTATTAGGGACATTTGGAGATAAATCCCAAAGGACACCGATTAAATATTTTGCAACAATATCTTAAAGACTGTCAACACTTATTAAGGCAAATATTTGTTTGCTCAACTCAAGCACTTCCAGTGAATTTCTGTTGTGCTGGATCTGAAGATTAATAAACTTATTGTCTCATCTGAAATTTACCTTTCATCGTTCTTTGAAAGTAGCCTGAAATCTAATTTCTACATCATCCAAAAAATATATTACTTTTAAACAATAATAACTACGGTATACACACACAAACACATAAGCATTGCATTTCAGGTGGTTTTCAGTAGTTCAGATTAAAAACTGTTATTTGACTAAACTACTATATTTAAAACAAGTAAAGTTAGATAGAAATTGTCCGCTTCAAGATTTGTTTTTCAAGTAATTTAAATAATTTTACTCACTTTTCAGGGGTAAAACTGAGGCAGCGTAGTTCAAACCTATAACTTATTAATGACACATTTGATTCCAAACCTGAAAAAAAAACATCGTTTTTTCTTCCTAAGAAATACTTTAAATTGATAATACTGGCTTCTTCCATAAAGTCAAATATAATTATTGTGAATATTTTATTTTGCTTAGGGACAACAAATTAGAGTAGAGAGGATATGAGACAATGCATGTAAATAAGTTTTTTCTCACTGTATGCATAGTTAAAAATATATAGCTTTTTAAGTCAAAAGTCACATTAAATAACAGAAAAGTGACGGAAATATTAATCAGTGATGACGAGAAAACCAACTTATAGTGTGTGTGCTTTTTTTATAGCAAAGCCACACCGGGCTATCTGCTCAGCCCATCGAGGGGAATCGAACCCCTGATTTTAGAGTTGTAACTCCGGAGACATACCGCTGTACTAGAGGGAAGCCAAACTTATCGAGAAATATATATGTAAAAACGTCTGGTTTGGGTTGAGAAGATTTTATATTTGTTCAAAAGTGTTATGCATGATAATTCTACTAAATAACAATATTTTGTATAACAGACCTATATTAAATTACCTGAACGCTAGAAAATTGTTGTTTTGTGAATATTATTCCGATTTTGTTTGAACAGTATATGTGTGTCTTGAGTTACAGTGAACTAGATTAATGTATCTAAGTGACAGATTGTATTGAACACTTTTTCATGAAAGTAGTGAGTTCTCAGCCAAAGGTACTGATGAATCTGTGAAATATGATTTTTACAAGCAATTATATATTATGCGTAGGTATAGTCCAACAAGGAATTAAATAAACAATGTAAGTTATATTAAGTTTTTGGATGTCTATATATATATAATGTATATAGACATTCTATCTTAGTGAATGATTTTCTACAACTTTATAAAGTTGTCTACAGAAACTAAAACTCAGTTTAATAGATGTAATGTATATATATATATAACTCTAGATATTGAAAATACTAACCAATATCTTAACGTAGATTTTTGACCAATATGCTCAACGAATAGCAGTCGAAATTTAAATAAAAGTGATAAGATGGTAACGTAAGTTGTGATGAGAAGCAAAAATATATTTCTATATTTATCACAAAGTACAAATTATTTTGTAAATATTTAGCAGGCTGTAAATTTGCTTTAACATTTTGTATTTTAACTCTTAATTACGCTTTGTGATATTTTAAATATTAAATAAGTTATTTTAATACACTTATCTATCTCCTATTTGAAATAGGGCGTCTGTGCCTTTTATTTTTGAGGACATTAATAATGATTATAAAAATATACGATTGTACAAACAGACCTGTGACCTCACTTAAAGAACTGGCAATTATTTCATATTAAAACTATTATGTGGAGGAAGCTCAGCGATGTTTTCTCTATTAAATGTCAATTTCCGAAATGCATATGTGATATAAAATAATAATATAACAGCATTATTTTTATTTCAGTGCCCCCTGGTTATAAATTTCACGGCGGATCGTACTTCAAATTTTTTAATACAGCAACAAAAACGACAGACGCAATAAATACCTGTAAGGCCGACGGTGGTGACCTTGCTCAAATACCGGATCAAGCTACTTTGGATTTTTTACGATTCCAGCTGGTTATTACGAGTTTAGCTAACATCTGGATCGGGCTAAAGAAAGAAAACGATGTGTGGATTTACCCATCAACAGGATTTAGCAACTGGTATGGAAATGAGCCAACAGGGGATGGTGTGTGTGTGGAAATACTTGTGATGAGTGACTACACTTACAATGACATAAACTGTGATAACTTACGTAATTTTATTTGCGAAATTCAAATACCAGAGTAAACATATAAACTCAATAATGTTCAGTCATCTGTTTGATCTAAACAGGAACAAAGTAAATGTAACAGCTGCGTAACTGTTACGTATTTTTTATGTTTTATGTTCTTCGTAGACTAAACGCAACAGAAAAACACAGATAACAGCTTGTATAATTTATTACACTAAACTATTAACAAATATAACAGATATAACATAAATTATATAATAACAGTGTCAAATATTAAGTTACAACATTCGAAATTAATTACAAAACAAAATAATACTAGTTTCAAACTTCAAAATTAATCACAATACGAAATGGTACTGGCCTGTATTTAATATAATGATCTAAAATGAAAGTCTCAAATTCCAGTCTAGGGTGTGAATTTGGTCCCACAAAGAAATTCCGAAGCTTAAATGAAGAAGTTCAGAAACAGTTCACAGTTCAATAAATTCGCCAACTCTCAGCACAAGCAGTAATTCAGATGAATCGTAGAGATTAACGAAATAAAATCACAGCTTCCGTAGATCTAACTTCAGTCACAAATCCAAGTTGAATAATCACAACAAACACTTAATCTTTCTCAAATAACTGACTCTCTTCTTTTGAAATAAAAATAATGTCTGACTCATTTTTTTTATAAAAACTGATGACTGAATCTCTTATGTCTCTCGCATCTTTGTCTGTTTATATATTGTAGGCCTAGACCCCTCGAATAACCGCGAACTTTCTACAGATCTCCAGAGCAATCCGCGCATGACCGTTCTTGCACGAGACTAGACGTCTAGACACGAAGTCACCAGCACTTCATTTACAAACATATGATTGGTCTACTTAATTCAAAAAAATTCTAAATGTTACCCTAAATGAATAACAACATATTAGTTTAAACTTTGAAACAATAATATAAATATGGAAACATAGATAATAGAAATGAAAACTTAAACACAACACGACATGTTCGTTTACAAAATATTTACACATTTACATAACAGCATGAAGTAGTTTATTTACACATGTCATGTTTCTTATAATCTCAGTAACTTGTGCATTTCATAATTAGATAATCATAATGAATAATGAAATAGATTAATAACCGACTTGAAAAGAACCATCTAAAACTGGTTAAGGTGCAGATCTTTTGATGAACGAGAAATACACGTACAATAACTTGTGCTGTAATAATGTAGTAATTATATTTGTAAAATTCAAATACCATATAAATTTTATAAAATAAGGACATGTAGAAGCGATTGTTTTAAATTTAAAAATATAAGAATATTTCCATATAAGTCGAAAATATTTATTTAATAATATTTGCAGCGAAATGGAAGCGGTCTGATGAATTTTAATAAAACTTGTTAACAACAGCGGTACTTGTTTTCAATTTTGTAATATACACAATTCAGTATTTAATAATCGTAACATATATTAAAAAAACGCATAAGTATAAAAAAAAGAAATATGAAAAATGTTTTCTATATTCCAAACCAAAATAGGATTTAGAAAAAAAAATCTTAATCGACCAGTGACATTAAGAACTAATCGATAGGGAGAAAACTAAATTAAAATTGTGGAAATAACTATGTATAATTATAAAAGCAAAAATAAAATGTGGAGGAATACATAAAGAAGGAATAATACGAATAAGTTAATTTAAATTTATTTAATTAAATATGATATAATCCTAATACATATTTAACAAGTAATGTTTTGAAAAGAGAAAAAACAAACTGTATCGCGTTTTTCAATTTGATAACTCTTTAAGCGTGAGCGACAATAATCCATATTTAAGTAATATAAAAGTACACAACTAAAAATAGAAGACTTTCTATGTTCATTTATTGTAACAGTTTTTTTCATTTCGACCGTGTGAGCTTTACAGAACTCATCGTGAAATGCAAAGTGAGTTTAAATGAGTCTCTTAACCCTTTACTGTAAGTTCATATACATAATACAGATATTATTTGTTTAAAATATGGCTGTTAAGTAGGATACTGTAAGTATGCAATATTTTGCACTTTGTAAACTACTGAACAAATTGAGATGAAATAAGTAAAAAGGTAGAATATATTTAGATGTGTGTGTGTGTGTGACATAATGAATTTCAATTTTCCATATAAAGTATATTAAATATACATTTGTAATTTTTTTTGTTTAATTTTCGCAATCAGTGTTTCTGTGAGTATTATTTACTGTCACTTGTGTATGATATCAAAATAATTTAAATCTTAATTTATTTTTAACTGTGTACCTACTTGAAAGTTATGTGTTATTTATTGTTTTAATGATTGTGTATTTTGAAAAGAAATGCAATTATAACAATATAAAATGGTACGGAATTACGTTTTTATTTCTTTCAGTACTTTCTCAAACAGTTACTCAAAGAGCTATTACATTTGCATATTCAGTATACTTCTCTCAAACTATTCGTGTAAAATAAACTTTGAGCATTCATTCTGTACTTTGAAAACACTTTACACTCAGTTGACATCCTAAGCGTCTCACTTGTACATTGAAAGCACTTCAAAGCACTCTTATCCTTACAGCACTGTACTGGAGACTGTACTAAATTCGAATAATTTATTAAGTTTTTGCAGTTGCTGGATAACGCTTGTATTTATCATTAACATTCTTCTTTTCAAAGAGCACTGTTAAGCCAAATAACCTGAGTACACAGCATAAAACGTGTTAATTAAGTCTGCTGATAAAAACTGAAGCTATAAAAATATCATGTAAAGTAAAATACGAATTATGTTAAACCCATGACTTTATAATTAACAGGCTGACTGGGAACCTTTCAAAATGATTTATATTAAAGTAATAGTTTGTTCAACAAATGTGTATATAAAATAGTGAAAAAATCTTTTTATATATATATTGCTGACTTCAATTCTCTCTCTGACACACACAGACGATTTCGCAGCTTCTTTCTTTGGAAGATTCTGGACTGCACAAAGAATTTAAGAATCCTAAGTAAATGGTATTAATCACATCAGCCATGTACTCATTCAAAGTAGGCCTAGGAATGCGACAAATACATAGTATGCTCTGAAGTGTCATATTTGTCATTGGGAAAAGCTGCATTTGTAAGAACTGTTATTGTATTTTGTATACACAGCAGGGGTTGCTTGTAAAAGAGTTGTTATGGTAACTATCTTTACATTTTTATGCATTCTTTAATGTGTGAACTATTATAGTTTTCAAAATATTCATTGGTCTCTTACTTCATAAAATTAACTACAAAATCTCTTAATTTGTTATGGTGACAATTTGCGTTTGTTAACTTTTTGTTTGCAGCACAGAAGAAACAGTTAACTGTTTTTATTGAGTGTGTCTGTAGCCCTTGGAAGTAACACTGATGATCACAAAATGTACAGAGCATTTTAACGGTAATAGGCCGTGAAACACGAACTCTCTGGTTCAGAGTCCCCACAAACTAAGATAAGGCTTAAAATAAAATAAATAGCTTAAAAAATAAATCGAACTATTATTATGTCAATACTGCAGTATTATAAAAGACAGAGTTCCAATGTAACTTAAAAAACTAAATTGAAATGAATTATAACAGAGCATATGAGAAAAATGACTTTCTTGAATATAAAATGGCTGTAATATTGCTATATGTATCCAAACTTATGAAAACAACACAAATAGATGTGGTTTAAGAGTTGTTGTTTTTTATCCTTCATTGGTAATATACTTTGTTTAGTTATTATTTTCATTTCATTTTCTCACGAGCAAAGCTAATTCATTTAGAGCACAATCAACACAAAACCAAAACAAACAAAAGGCAAGGCATAGTTGTGAATAGAAAAGAAACAGGTAAAATGTTATGTAATAGAAACCTTGGTTCATAAATGACATCCTAACATTACGGACACAATAACACAGGCCTGCGATGGTTTTAATGACTTCCTGTTTGCTGAGTCTGAAAAAGATATCTATTTTTCTTCATCACTTACAGATATTTCACAAAACGTCATACGTACTTTTACATAAGAAAATCATTTTCATTGAAGTCGGATCACATTTTGTTATGCTTAAAATATTGACAACCACTAGTTATAGAGTCTTATTGACCGTTCTAGAACCCAAACATAATAATAAAGAATATTAATTGTGATAAATTAAACAACAATTTGAGCTAAGTTAGGGTTTGTTTTTCCTCCCGATTTGTAAAAAAAATTAACGTGATGGAAAAGAAGTCAATATTCCTTTCGAAGTTTGCGAAGATAAATCATAGAAAAACCGTTGTTAAAACCAAAACAACTTTTATGAAGTTTAAACTCGCAGGCCAATGTTATTAGTTTGTTCAACAAACAGTAAGGTTAAGCACTCACCATGAGAAAAGAAACACGGCGAGTTTATTGGTATTAAAGTTATATACAAATTACAAAATTCACAGGTTTTAAGTTTGGCTTTTTGACTGTTATGATTTCTTCGCTGAACGTCAATAATTTACAATGTTTTTCTAACACATTTTGAAAGAGACCAAAAGGTGAAAACTCTGCAATTTAGTGTAATGCAAATACTTTTCAGTTTTGCAGTGAAAAGTAGACAAAACTAAATTAAAGATAATTCTTTAACTATAATCACACCATTACATTTGCTGTTTTTATTTAGGTATACGATAATATAAATTTATGTCGTCATACCTTAGTTGGCTTTTAACTCAGTAATTTGTTTGTTCACTTGACTACAATATTCAGTTTGAAGAACAGTGCTGTAATGGGCCATTTTAAACTCAAATTTTTGAGTGTGATTTTTTGAGCTAAAGTCTATTTTGAACGATATTTATCATATAGTTCAGTTTGTAAAGAATCATTTCATTTATATGTAGAAAAGCATATCCAAAACAATGATTACTGTACTTTATATTTTTATCAGGTGAGATATATATTTAATATTATCTTTTTTAATTTTCGAAATACGAACTTAGTGGTTACATAAATACAATATATTTACACATTCTTTCTCAAATACAAATATGGTATCAGCATATTTTGTTTTCTCTTAAACTAATTTTTAAATACTTAAAAGGGTGCAACACCTTCAGCTCCAACCGAATTCCAAGAGCAGGAAATTTTAATTTTTCAGTATAGATAAAGTGAATTATAGTGTCACTGCTGCAACGTTACTAAACACTGCTTCACTCCTAATTTAATAAAGTTTAAAAAAATTACACTCCGTTATATAAGTAATATTAGTATTCTTATAACTTCAAACAACTACTAAAACATTGTTGTATGACCAAACGCACCAATAGGCATATATAATTTTCTAAAGTATTATATGTAGCAGAAAAAAGCAACTAGAATGGTTGGTTGTTTTGAATTTCAAGCAAAGCTATACGAGGGCATATCTGCGCTACTCGTCCCCAATTTAGCAGTGTGAGAGTAGAGGGAAGGCAACTAGTAATCACCACCCACGACCAATTTACCAACGAATAGTGGGATTGAGCGTCACATTATAATGCCCCACCGCTGAAAGGACGGACATGTTTGGTGTCATGGGGACTCGAAACCGCGACCCTCAGGTGAGAAGTCGAGTGCCTTAACCACCTGATTATGTCAGGTAAAAACCAGCTACAAGTTCAACACTTCTATTACTTATGATTCATGAATTTTACTAGCAGATAATAATTATATTAGCTCTAAGAATTTGTGAATGAAAGCAAAGAAAAGAAAAATAATGTTATGTCATCTACACTTTGTCCAGTGCCAATAAAGTCTTCTGATATTGAGTTTCAAGCACAAAGTTACACACACGGTTATCTGTGGTGTGCCCAGGACTGGTATCGAAACCCGGTTTCTGGCATTATAATTCCACAGGCATGTTGCTATGCCAGTTGGGGGAAGATCTTTGGTGAATACAAGATTTCATCAAGCCAGCTAAGATACAACGGCCTAAATTTATATTATCATATACATAAATAAAACAACAAATCTAATGGTGTGAACATAGTTAAAGAAATGTAAGTGTTATCAATTTTGTTTAAGTAATTTACAAATTACAAGTACAGCAAGGGTTATTAACAAAATATTTATTATTTTTATCTTTAACAGCAATTATTAATTTTAATTAATCTTACAATTAAGAGAAAGAAAAAAAGTTAAGATCAAACAAAATGACACTTGGCCTTTGTTTATCGAATTTCACGCAAAATCATGTTATGAATATTTGCGCGAGCTGTTCCTGATATTGAAATGTTAAACTATAATGAATACCTACATTCACCGGTCGTAATCCTCGTGACCGAACTAATAGTGAAAGTTGATTTTTTTTATGTATGTTGTAAAGGACATCGATTGGGGTTGAGAGGGCGGTCGACATTTGATTAGACCATTCGGTATTAAGACATTAAAATACAAGTGGCGAGACAATTATTTAAAGAGCAGCCATTTTTTTAAGTTCAATAGATTTGACAATTACAAAAACCTCTACGATTATGAAATATTTTAAACCCGTACGTGACTGGCGTGCTTTGGGAAAATATTAGAAACTGAGACTTGGAGATATGAAGACAGGTGAATAAACGGAGATAGAGGAAGACACAAGAAAATATATTGCCAATAAAAACTAAACTATTTCTAAGTCTAGTTTTCTTAAGTGTTGCTTCTATAGTAATACACAGAATATACATTGTTGTGCTGAAATTTGGTATGGTTTGTTTTTTTTTAGGTTAAGCACAAAGATACACAATGGGCTATCTGTACTTTGACCACCGCGTGTATCGAAACAAAATTTCTAGTTTTGTAAGTCCGCGAACATACTCTGTGTCACTGGATGTCAAATTGGATGCAGGTTGATTGCTGATATAAATAAGTAAAACTTTAATAAATATGAAAGGAAAGCGACGTATGTTTATAACATACTGATAAGTAAGTCTACCGGCCCGGCATAACCAAGCGTGTTCGACTTGTAATCCGAGGGTCGCGGGTTCGAATCCTGGTTGCACCAAACATGCACGCCCTGCCAGCCGCGGAAACGTTATAATATGACGGTTAATCTCACTATTCGTTGGTAAAATAGTAGCCCAAGAGTTGGTGGTGGGTGGTGATGATTACCTGCCTTCCCTCTAATTTTACACTGCTAAATTAGGAACGGCTAGCGCATAAAGCCCTTGAGTAACTTTGCATGAGATTAAAAAAAAACAACTAAGTCCACCGATAATAAAGTGATATCGAAAGCTGTTTTTGGCGGAGTGGTTTAAGAAGATGACTCGCAAAAGAAATTTTTCATCAAAAGTGAGATTCATAGGTTTGTTTAAAATCGAAACGAGAAGCGAAATAAGAGTTTAAAGCGGAACCACCTCAACAGAACCAAGGAGAAGAGTCAAATGAATGAAGCAGTGAAGTGAATGAAAAGAGTAGGTTTCCTTTTTGCTTTTGTTTTGCCTTATTTTGGTTTAGAATGGTAGTTTATTTAATTACTACTGGTTGTAAACTGTTGGTTTTACTGTTTAAAAGCAGCAAACAAGACTTGTAGAGATGCCAACCATTACGATTTGAACGTTTTCATTATGATTTTGGTGTATACATTAAGACTATAGGCCCCCCAGTGGCTCAGCGGTATGTCTGCGGACTTACACGCTAAAATCCAGGTTTCGATACCCGTGGTGGGCAGAGCACAGATAGCCCATTGTGTAGTTTTGTGCTTAATTCAAAAACAACAAACAACACAAGACTATACGCTCATACAGACAAATATCACGACTTGTTGCAACTCCCAAATTATTATATAGTATATAGGTCTATATAATAAAGTGATAAATTATTCCCCCAGTGCTTGAAAGAGATGAAAAGAAATTTTCTAGTGTGATACAAATAAATTTTGATAATAAATAAAAGACATAGTCCAAATGACTATTTGCGATAGTCATGTTTGTGCTTGAAATAATAAAAAAATATTTGTATCTCCGACCTCTTCTACTAACAGTTTGAGTGCGGTGCTTCTCCATACTGGGTACGTGGGGGAATTCATAGTTACGTCATCAGTGCTTGTCACCCAATCGGCACGCGCGTAAATGGGTATTTCTCGTTTTCTAAGCGGCATAGAAAAATCAATGCGATCGCTCATAAATTGAAAAAAAGAAACCTCGTTAACCAGTTTGTCTTGTTTTTGGCAAATCTTAAAGGACTAAAACTGTGAAAGGGCTCTGTCTACAATCAATACGCTCACTCATTTGAAATAGTTGGCATCTCTGGACTTGGAATTAAAAGTTTAATGCGCCACTCAAGAGAGGTTAATATGTCCAAAGAGTGTGGTCAAGAGGTTTGGCTAGGCTACGTTTGGAGTTTTGTAATTAGTAGTGAACTCTCTTTGCTTATGGTGGGCTCGGCATGGTCAGTTAGTTAAGGCACTCGACTTGTAATCCGAGGGTCGCGGGTTCAAATCCCTTGCTCGCCCTTTCAACTTTGGGGGAGTTATAAAGTGAAGGCTATTCCCGCTATTCGTTGGTAAAAGAGTAGCCCAAGAGTTGGCGGTGGGTCGTTATGGCTAGCTGCCTTTTCTCTAGTCTTACACTGCTAAATTATGAACACAGATAGCTCTTGAGTAGTTTTGCGCGAAATCCAAAACAAACAAATAAACAAACTTTAGGATGGATATTGAATTGTTGAAGATGGCTCAGACAAGGGTTATTCGAATTGTGTCAGGGATGGAGGATTTGTGATTTGTCATATGAGGAGAAGTTAATATATCTGAAATGTTTTTTATTGCTAAAAGGAGCGAGAAAGGATCTCTAGTTGTTAAAAGAATTGATATTGTTGATGCATTGTCTATTTTTTCATACTTAATGGTGAGATTGGTTGAACCAGGGAGTAAAACATAAATGTTAGCATGGTAGGAGTCATCTTCAGCTTCGACAAGTTTATTTTTATAACAGAGTGGTTGATCTTTGGAATATATTATCTTCAAATTTTGTCGAGGCAGTAAACGTGAGTTTAAAAGAAAGCCTGATATCTATATGGATGATAAGGTCTGGCTATGAGATTGTTTTGGTTTTGTTAATAATTTTAGGTTAGTTTAGAGGATGAGCAACCTAAAAGGACCAAAAGGTCCCTTGTTGTTCGTGAACATTATATTACATTATATCATACTGAAACTAGGGAAAATTGTTTAAATCTATATTTTGAAAATAGGCTTAAACAAAACAAACCCGAGTTAGTGATAAATGTAAGATAAGGTGATTCTGATGAATGGCTGGCAGGCATGTATAAAGCACACATGAACAGTTGCCTAAATTTTGTTAAAGCAATACAGATGCATTTTTCTTTGCTTTTTAAAAATTAGTGAGAGCAGCTGGGTTACCTTTTGTGAAGGATGTGGTGAAGAAGTTGATTCCCTATTAATATATTGCGTTAGCAGCATATCCAAGCAGCTAGCAAAATTATTAAAAGGTAGGAAGGTAGCAAACACATGTGAGACAATAACGTTGGTGATTATTACGTCTGGCTTCTTACATTGATTGGCTGCCTATAACAATAATAAGAAGGGAGGGGTTATATGAAGTCATAGTTCTACAAAGCGGAACTAGAGAGCGCGTTACTACGGAGGCGTAGCTAGGAGCAGAAAACGATGCAGATAATTCGTAACATCGTTGTATTTATGAAACATAGGGTTTTCCTTTATGCATATTGTACGTTTGTTTATAGTTTAACATTAAACAGGCTATACTGTAAATTAATTAAAAATATATGAATTTTAAGTAGGTATTATGAGTTCTTTACGTGAAAAAATACACTTATTTCAGCGTCCTAGCGTTTTTATACTTCAAAGTGAATGCTCTACAGAAAATCACAGTGACTTAAATGGTATTTTTTTTCGATTATTAGACTATTAAGGTGATTGGGATTTGTTCTACAATAACTCATTCGTTTAGTTCATATAGTTTAATTCTTGATTAAAACTGTCATCTAAGTATTTGCAAGAGCGTGTGCACAAACCATAATGCAAAGCTGTACTACGTTAACGTTAATGTCATATAACATTTATATGAAATTTAAACAATTTATGTCAAAAAATACAAAACAAATTTAGTTTTTTCAGGGTTTAGTAAGTGGTAAGCACGTCTGAATGAAACAGATTTATATCCAGCGATCAAAATACTAAAATATAATTACAGTCTTGCGTAACATATATAGCAACATTTACTTCATATTATAAAGTATTGTGTTATTGTTACCGAATTTCGCTCAAAGCGACAGTAGGATTATCTTTGCTAGTCGTCCAAAAGCTAGCAGTGTAACACTAGAAAAAAGATAGCTTGTCATCACTACCCACCGCCATCTTTTGGACTGGTATTTTACCAGCGAATAGTTGGATTAAAATAACAAGCATGTTTGGTGTGACGGGTGTTCGAACCCGCAACTCTCACATTATGAATCGAAATCCCGAAACAGCTGGGGCTGCTGAGTCGTATTATAATGTAACTGATATGTTCGACACTTATGTTAAACAACTGATATAGTGTACTTATTATAAAACTGGAAACAAATATAATCGTTATATGATTTTACAAAATCAAATAACTTTCTCATGACTGATTTAGATACAAGACAAACAAACACAAATGACTTTGTTGCATTATATAAAACTTTATTCGGTTTCTTAGAAATTTGTTCCTTGTATTTCTTTTCAGTATGTGAGTTCAGTCGTTAGTTTTAACTTCTAAAGATCCAGTCATGCTGAACTGTGATACATGTCACAGAACTACTTGTTGAAACAATCGATTATCATAATATATTCTTAGTTAAAGAGAAATGTTCTTGACACTTGTGTGTGTATTAGTGATATATATTGAACAGAAATGTAATTTTCAATTTGTGGTTTATTAAAAAATTGTAATTATCATATGCCCAATCATTTTTAGTGCGTTGAATTATCTCAGTCGGTTAGTAAGTGTTGATAATCTAATTCATTGCATTAGAAAACGTTCCCTGTCATGGCCAGGTGAGTTAAGGCGTTTGACTCGTAAACCAAGGGTCGCAGGTTCGAATCCCCGTCGCACCAAACATGTTCGCCCTTTCAGCCGTGGGGAAATCATTATGTTACGATTAATCCCACTATTCTTTGGTAAAAAAGTAGCCCAAGAGTTGGCGATGGGTGATAACAACTATCTGCCTTTCCTCTAGCCTTACATTGCTAAATTAGAGACGGTTAGCACAGATAGCCCTTGGGTAGCTTTGTGGGAAATTCAAAAAATAAAAAAAACAAACAATATAAAGGTTTTACAAATTTAGAAACACCATTGAGTCTGCTATCTGTTCCGTAATTTTCTTGATATCCTATCGAGGGTTCACAATGAGCGAATTAATTTCGAGTTGATATCGGTACAACTCATTTAACGAAGATCTGGTCAAGCTATTTGTTGAACACAAGTGCGTTTTTACAACTGAAATTATATAATGTCTTCATTAAAATACTAACCTCCGATGATAATCCTTGAAGGTAGGGTTTTATAGCATACTGACTGTAGAAAACCAATAACATAATACTATATCTTGGCGCCTCGCGTCGATTACGTTGTATAAGCGTTAAGCAAATTTATCGACATTTCAGCTGGCCTATCAAGACTGATGATATGCTAGTGCTTTTGGAAAACATATATTGTTGGTCTTTACACTCGAGAATTTTGCAATAAACATTGCATTCATTACACGCCTTTCTAAATATATATTTAACAGAAACAAACATCAGTATTAAAATATGCGAGAACAACTTTGAAAAAGACAAATATTTTAAGCTCTGGGTGCATCACCAAAGCTGTAGTCAACCCAATTATCCAGTTCCAGAAAATGTGCAAGCCTTTCTGGAAGGAATTTCAACACAAGAGCTAACTTTCCACTTTCCAGTAACTCAAAATTAGCGACGAATGCAACCTGATTCATTGAGGTATCTGATCTATCTTTGTAGGTTAAAAATGCTAAACCATAATTCTTGGAATCCTCATTTCACGAATCCCTTGCATTTATTTTGATGTCTCATTATAAATTGCCTTTCAATCAAACTTTGTTAATATCTCTTTATTAAAAAAAGACAAATTTTAAAATGTTTTTGTTTTCCTCAATCTCGATACATTAATTTGATATTACAAGTTCCAACAGTATAACTTTATTAAATTTAATATGTTCATAGTAATCTCTGTAGAAGGAACTGGCCATACTTACTCCAATTTCTACTTTATGCATACCACTTACTTCCTTTCATAAATTTTGTGAACTTAAGAATAGGTTTTGTTTTAGAGATATTATATTTACATTATAATTTTTGAGAATGAGCTAATAATGTTTATTTTTAAAATGTTTAAGTAAAACCCTGTGAAGTGTGCAAAAGGAATATGTCACCTACAAAAATGTCTAACAAGGTTTTCAAAAAACAATTAAAGTGTGCGTTTAAAACTGATAAATGTTAAAAGAACACTGTATTTATGAGAAATCATTACCCTTCCCTCTCTCTAATTCATCCTTACCACCAGTGCTACAGTGTCTGTGGACGTATACTGCTAGAAACCAAGTTTCAATACTGGTGTTGGGCAGAACACCTTTCGTGTAGCTTTGTACTTTATAGCAAAAGACAAGAACTATAATTCACATAATATTTGCTAACTAGATATCGTTAATTTTCATCTATTAGAATGTACTATCAGTCGAAACTTCATTAACCTTTTATCATTGATGTTGGTAAAGAAACAATTCATACATACATCAGTTTCATATTTAGAAGAAACCTCCTTCTAAACGCACTCAGATCCTCAAATCAAAGCATTTAAGGAAATTCAGAGTGAAACATTTCAGCTCATTTTTCTTTACATCTAGCAAAATAAAACGGTTGGGATTGAAAATTACGATAAAATGTTCAGATGAATTTCAAAATAATTTTATAAATAACTTAATCAAACGCACATTTTTTTCTTTTATAAAATGTTTCAGTTTATTTCCTGCTCCTACCGTATAGCAACGTTATGAAAAAAATATACAGTTCCAAAACCTGTATCTAATACCATACGAGTTTAATCTACTACTGACAGTAATTTGTTTTTTACGCTAGAATTTTGTCTAAATAAGTCATGGCTAACGAGTTTTAAGGTATCTTAAACATATGAGAATATTAAGGTCTCTCACCATGATTGATTTACACATTGCGTGACAAACAATAAAACCACGAAGAACTTGTGTCGTACTATTGTGATAAATAGGATTTACAATAGCTAAAGACAGCGATGTTCAGATATGTAGTTAGAGAGACTGTAATAAAAAGTTTGATATAGTTGTTTTGAATTTCGTGCAAAGCTACACAACGGCTATCTACGCTATCAGTGTAAGACTAGAGGGAAGGCAACTGGTCATTACTATCAACCACCAACTCTTGGGCTACACGTTTACCAACAAATAGTGGGATTAACGGTTACATTATAACACCAATATGCCTGAAAGAGCGAGCATGTTTGGTGTGACAGAGATTCGAACCCGCAACCTTCATATTACAAGTAGAGCGCTTTAACCAGCTGGGCATGTCAGGTCGAAAATGTGCTATAGACATGGGTATTTATGCATTCATTTTATTTGCTTGCGACAACTGAAACTTTATGGAATTGTGTTAGTTTAACAATTAAAATATTTAAAACATGTTAATTTGTAATAGTCATAAATTTATCTTAAGATAAACTGATTCTCTACGATTCATTAGACAAAGGAAATTGGACTACGGTAATTTTTTTTACTATTATATTTAGCTTAAATGAATCGCCACAAATGATTTTATACTTGTTAAGGACACTTCCAGTCAACGTTTAACTTTTGGACACGAAGGCTCTGGTTAGTAACGTTAAATGAATGTACTATTCTCTGTAGAGGAAATGGTGCCTGTAGGGAAGTTAGTTGAAGTGGCCAGCTTTTTCATTCCAGCTGTTGAACATTTTTTTGTTAACAAGACATTCAGAATTAAGAATGCTATAAAATATGTACTGAAGCATTGAGTAGATAAACTAACAATATGACTATGTAACGTGTTAGATGCAGTACTTAAATTATATTTCAATGTAGGATATATTGATGTAAGTTGTTTTTTCAAAACTGACTGTACAGTTAAATATAATTTTGAAATTTAACATTAATGTTAGTTTTTCAGAACTGGTCTGTGGAATACTTTATTTAATATAAAATTTCAGAAATAATGCTGCTCGCAGTTTCCTGATACGTTTGATAAAGATATAAGTTTTATTACAAGAATAAGAAATGCATTTCGTGTCATCATCTTATACGAGACGTTTCAAAATGGTTCCGTATGCCTCAAAAACCGTTATTACCTTACATATAGCAAAGAGAAATGAGAAGAAATTCACAAAAGTTTCTTTGGTTCTTTTGTTACTGACGCTGTTGTTGTTGTTTGGAATTAAGCACGAAGCTACACAATGGGCGATCTGTGCTCTGCTTACTATGAGTATCGATACCCGGTTTTCAGCGTAGTAAGTCCGCAGACATATCGTTGAGTTACTAGAGGCGTTACTGACGCATTTATACATTTTTTTTGCAACACAACAACAAGAAACATGTCAAAACGAGCTGTGTTAAAATATAATTCCTTAAATTATTCAGTACTAAGCCAAGCTGTGTTTAGCTACCGTGAGCTATCAATGTATTAATCAATTCTGTTACAGTACCACATGTGTGCTGTTGACCACCTGCTTTCTATAAAATTTATCTATTCAGTATTAGGAACGACCAGGGCAGATAACACGTGTTTAACACAAATTTCAGAGACAAAAAAACAAATATACTGCTTGTACTAAATTTATACTTATTCAGGTTTAGACAATGAAGGGCAGAATGAATATAGAAAAATTGGATAAAATCTGTGCAAGACAAAAGGTAGTGATGTTATCTTGTGATAATGTGTATTTTCATTTCAAAATATTCTAATAATGACTGTTTTATTTCATATGATCGATGAACAAATGTAATCTTTTCTTATATAAGCGCATCCTTAAAAATTATGAATATTCTTTTCTTGTAGTTTGTGGACAGCTGTGCTAGTGATGGAATTATGAATTTATAAATAAAGAACATTGAATTTATGAGAATCCGTTATACATTATACACCTCTAACTCTATCTACGTTACACTATATTTGTCAACTAAATAATGAAGATTTTCTTTTCTTTATCAGCATAAAGCTGTTTAACTTTTTTCCACTGGTGTCTTTTAAGAAGCTATTTACGCAGTTTCCATATACGAGCTTCATATCTGTAGGAATTTTTTACTAATAAACTTTGGCCTGGAATCCAAGAAGTTAAAAGATTTCTTTAGTGAAACATATTTCTTCCATTTGTTTACAACGATGAAGTGTCTTTATATTGTAATGATGATGTCAAATAAAATGCTTTGGGTTTGAAGATAAGAAAAAAATGTTCAGAATAATTTCAGAATTCACCCGAGAAATAACAAATATCAGTGTTTCTTTATTTTACTTCACGAAAAAGTACTGTGCAAGATAAAATATTTTTAGTCTGGCCTTCTACGCTTGTTCGGTAAAATAAAATCTTATTTTGCTTTGTTTGTTCTTGAATTTCGCACAAAGCTACTCGAGGACTATTTGGGCTAGCCGTCCCTAATTTAGCAGTTTAAGACTAGAGGGAAGGCAGCTAGTCATCACCACCCACCGCCAACTCTTGAGCTACTCTTTTACCAACGAATAGTGGGATTAACCGTCACTTTATAACGCCCCCAAGGCTAAAAGTGCGAGCATGTTTGGCGCGAACGAGATCGAATTCGGGACCCTCAGATTACGAAGCGCACGCCTTAACGCGCTAGGCCATGCCGGGCCACCTTATTTTGATAAAAAACAACAACCGCGTTTTTGATAACGTAACAGTTCAGTTATCATTAAAAATAATTTACTTTTTATACTAGATATTAGTCTAAATAAGTCATGATTAGCGAGTTCGTTAAATTCTTAAACATATTAGAATGAAACTTCATTTGTCATGATACGATTTACTCGTTGCGTGACAAATCATGACTGATAGATACATAAATATTATAACAGATAAGTTTAAACTTTATACCTCAGGCATTTGTTTTTTGTTTACTATAATTGAAATAAAACGCACCGGTCTCATATGAAGGGCTCGTTAATGTACATTGAGGATAACTTCTCACTATAATTAGAGCTGTATTTACCACAGCGATACTGAGATATACAAATTATTTGATTGCAGCAATGGATATTTGTTTGAATTATGCCATAGCGACACGAAAAAAACTTCTAAAAACGAGTTTCAATCATCATATTATTTTTATAATTTAAAGATCGTGATCCACTTTGATTTGTCACAAAGGGAACTGGAATGAAGTAACTTTCCTTCTCCTCTGTTTTTACTTAACTCTGTAAGTATGAAAATCGTCGTCGAACATGATTTAACTAGAGGACACGAAGACTAAAAGCTGGTGCTAGCAATGTACAACACGGTAGTATCCGTGCAAGAAATGGCACGTGCTTGATCCAGTCCCGGTGCAAGATATGACATGTGATTGGAATGTAACTACAGTGATCAGCTTAATGTGCTTCGTGATTAAGCTGCACAAAGCTATCAAAGTCCATCACGGGTATCAAAACCCGGAGGCCCAGCATGGCCAGATGGGTTAAGGCGTTCGACTCGTAATCTGAGGGTCACGGGTTTGAATCCCAGTCGCACCAAATATGCTCGCCCTTTCAGCCGTGTGGGCGTTATAATAAAGTGACGGTCAAACCTACTATTCGTAGGTAAAAAGAGATACCCAAGAGTTGGCGGTGAGTGGTGATGACCATCTGCCTTTCTTCTAGTCTTACACTGCCAAATAAGGGACGGCTAGCGTAGATAGTCCTCGAGTAGCTTTGTGCGAAATTTAAAATAATCACATGAAAATCCGGTTTTTAGCGTTTTAAATTCACAGACATACCGCTCGCCATTGCGGAAGGGGGGGACGGATCATCTTGGTCACCTCAATTGTTGAATATCTTTTCTGAATGACGCTTCCAGAATGAGAATGATGCATATGTGTACTGAAGAAGAAAATATGAAAACTAACAACTGAAGTATGTAAAGCTGTTAACTGAAATACAGAAATATATGTTCATGCAGTTCATGGAGCTACGATTAACAACAAAAAACAAATATACAAGTTAAAATGAACTTTAACTAAGAAACTAACGTTAATTCTTCAGAGCTGATCTGTTCAGTGCTTGTGCCAACAAAATTTCAAAAGCGAATTCAGTTTTTCCAAAACTATTCGGTTCTGTATTTTTTATAAGCAAAAACGGCTCGTTTTGGGTTCAGAAAATATTTTAAATAGAAGAGCGAACAACGTTTCGACCTTCTTCGGTCATCGTCAGGTTCACCGAAGAAGGTCGAAACGTTGTTCGCTCTTCTATTTAAAATATTTTCTGAACCCAAAACGAGCCGTTTTTGCATATAAAAATTCTCAACAAGTGGGTTTCTCGACATCACTGATTATTCGGTTCTGTGCTGAGTTTTGTTAAATTATTGTGAGAAACCCATATATAAAGTAATACCATTAAAGACGTTCAAGAGTTGGTGGTTAGTTCGATTTTTTAAATGTCTGTCTTCTAGCTTTTCAGAACTAAAAATGACTGACACATATGTGGGTTTCTAGAGCTTTAAGAAACAAGTAAATACACTTAGTGGCTCAGGGGTTACATACATCTGAGGTAGGCAGAGTACGTATAGCTTTGTGCTTAACAACAAACAAATTGGTATATAATCAATTTTCGACAGCGATACACAGAATACATATTTAGAAAGTAGGTAACATCTCTAAAACACGAAGAATTGCGGCAGTGATGCTGTGACGTTTACTATAAACAACATATGCTGTGTTAACTTATCAAGCTTCTACTAATTACTATTTCTTTTCTCACAATCGTTGTTAAAGAATAACCCGTGTTAATTACACCTGTGTGAACGGTGGAACATGTCAGGATCTGTCTTTAACACCTGATGCTTACTTTCTTGTCAATTGTGACTCCCTGTAAGTGTTTGGAATGTATCATCGTGAAACTGAGAAGTCACATTGTCTTCTGTCTTCTTTCTTTGTTTTTGTTGTTCAGGTGTGGTGGATGTTTGTTTTCGTTAGAGTTTTGTAAAACTAATAATATGTAACTAAAGAAATTGTCTTCCAATCGTGGTATTACTTTAGACTGTCAGTGTAGTGGTTATTGACGGAATTATAAAAAAAATGTGTAATGTTTTATATAATCGTGATTATATTTCACGATAATATTTACTCTCAAGGTTACGTAATTCTACCGATGACTTCTACGTCCTTAACTGCTATATTCATGGGAAATAAAACCATATTTAGCAGTTATCTTGTCAAGCTGGAAGTCTCAGGTTCGAAACATGGTGTTTCTAAACATCCTTCGCACGTTCAGCTGTGCATGCGTTATGTTAGAGACGGTCTTTTCTGATAACTGGTTAAAGGCACTCGCTTTAAGAGGGTAGTTGCTGTTGACTTGTTGCCCGTTGTGTTGTTTGTACTTAACTTCAAAACAAACAAACATACCAGATCTGTGTTCTGGGCTTAAATCAAACTTCTATTAAATTATCTATGTGAAATATGGAATATATATGTATTTGTACATAGCTTAGTTCTAAAACAGCCAACAGTTAACAGTTAATTTACATATTAATAATTAGTTTAAAAACAAACTTATGGGTTAAATAATGCGGTAACAACATTATTGTTATTAGTTTAGTAATCACAGGCAATAAGTATTATTACGAATCTTACAAAAAACTTTTAAATAAAATCAAAGGCAAAAAATGGTTTTGTTTGCAGATTAATGCTGAAAACAAGCTTTAAAAATAAAGAGTTCGCCGAGATTTACTTTCTGAAAGTAAACTCATTGCTAAAAATTTTGGAGATATTCAAGAAAAAATCAGACCAAAAATTGTAGCTCATTAATTATATATTTTAATTTATATTTTTAAATTAACTTCAATAAATTACAATGTAAAAATTATAGAAAATTAGGAAGCAAAAAATTAAAAAAATGTTTTGTTTGTTTGTTTTGGAATTTCGCACAAAGCTACTCGAGGGCTATCTGTGCTAGCCGGCCCTAATTTAGCAGTGTAAGACTAGAGGGAAGGCAGCTAATCATCACCACCCACCGCCAACTTTTGGGCTACTCTTTTACCAACGAATAGTGGGACTGACCGTCACATTATACGCCCCCACGGTTGAGAAGGCGAGCATGTTTAACGCGACGCGGGCGCGAACCCGCGACCCTCGGATTACGAGGCGCACGCCTTACGGGCTTGGCCATGCCAGGCCAATTTAAAAAAAAATGTATAATTTCTTTCACTATAATATTTATCTTAATTTTACTGAAAATGTTACACACTCTTGTCATTGTAAGACAGTTCATCTAAAGTGCATATAGATTTATATTCAACAAGGAGAATTTCATCTTTACTTCGAAATGTTATCTGGCCAAGTATTTTATTCATTACTGAAGTGACTTTTATCAGCTTCTATTAAACATTTAGTACTTGGTTAATCCACCACTTACTCTAATAACCTCTACACGACGATATCGGCATGCTGTGAATGAGGTTATGTATGTATTGCACCGTAACTGCATCTAAACTTGTCTCTATAATGCGTTGCAATTCAGCTATAATAGTTGATTTACGGTCGTGGCATCAATTGTCCGGTTCAGTTCTTCCCAACCGTTCGTAGTGGCTATGTTATTCACCTGATTTCCTCTCGTTTGAGATAATCCCGTACAATATGCACCCTTTGTACAGTGGCATTGTCATCTTGGAACACAAAGATTTTGCGTGTATTTTTTTACAACAAAGTCACACCGAGCTACCTGCTGTGTCCACCGATAGGAATCAAACCCTTGATTTTAGCTTTATAAATCCGAAGACTTACTGCTGTACCAACAGTGGACCAAAGCTATTGCCTAACCTTAACTTGTTTGATTATTTTGTGCAGTGAAGGAATATGAAAATTGAAGAAACTACGGCAGGTGCATAGCACTTTTTATGATAATATATAACTAAAATTACATAAAGTTCAGGTATATCTAATAATATCTGCAACAAATTAACAAATTTTCAAGGTAGACCACTTTTCTGTCCATCACATATAGGTCTTAAATTAAAGATATGAACAACAACTGTTACAAAACGATATTAAAATACGCAAGTATATGTATCAACGTCATTTACAGGCCACCATAAGTCATTTTGAGGTCAGTTATAGAGTTACAATATGATTGATTTTTCAAATTAATCTATATTTTGTTGTTGTATAAGAATGTACTTATTACTTTCTATCACAAATCATTTTCATCTGCCAGTAGATGCAACTGGATCGAGCTCCAATTTTCATACTTATAAGTTCTCAAGCTTACCGTTTAGTCAGTCACTTTGCATCTAAATGAATTGTGTCGAACGAAAACTGAAAGTTTAATGTTCTGTTGATTTCAAAAATATGCATAATATCTGGTAAATGTAGTGGTTGATTGTGTGTTATTTACAATTTTAATTACTTGGAAGACAGTATATTATATTAGAGGGAAACTGCTAAATTAGATTTTATGGAAACTTATAATAACCGAAGTAGGCAGTCTTTAGATCACAGACAATTTTAACAAAATAATTAGAGCGTAAAAGTTGTTGTTGTTGTTGTTGTCTTGAATTAAGTACAAAGCTGCACAATGGGCTATCTGTCTACCACGGGTATCGAAACCCGGATTTTTGCGTGTAAGTCCGCAGACATACCGCTGAGCCACTGGGGGGCCAAGTGTAAAAGTAAAAGGAGATAACATAGGTTAATACTGAGTAAGAATACATACTTTGACATTTAAAGAGAAGAATAAACATAGTGTAAAGTTCCAACAACAATTAATGGTGTTGTAATTGAAATCCATATTGTTCCTCGCCGAAGACGATCGAGCTATGGACAAAACACAAAAGTTTACACAAGGAGGAGCTCATTATACTTGCTAATGTAAACATTGTTGTCCAGGTGCTCATTTACTTGTTAATAAATGAAAGTGTCATTCAACTTTCTTGGCAATAAAAGTTAACGAATAAAATTATCGCAGTCATCACTTTGCCTTTTATTGGCCAACATTTACAACATGAAACAAGCAAAATATTATTTTATCAGTACGGAGTTTAAACTTCGATCTTGTTTTATAATATATATTGAAATACGTATACTACACACAACTTTATTTTATACTTTAAGAATTTATTGTTCAAAGTTGAAATGCAGAATTTACAAAAAAATTGTTTTGGATAAGTTTCTGTTGTTGACCACTAAGTGGCTTTTTAAGAAATACAAAGAACCTTTGGACATCTTGGTGTACTGTAACACATGTTCCTTACCTCTCATAGCTTTAATATGATACTTTCAATGTGTTCTTTTAATTATTTTGAAAATCTTCAAACGACTACTTGTGATTGCTGGTTGCCTCTATATGCATTCATCATTTTCGCAAATTACGGTAATATATCTTCAGTTCTAGAATGGACTATGCTATACTATGGATAGGGGTGCCTTGCAAAATAAAATCTTTTTCAAGATCCACATGCAGTGCGAGATTTGTTCGTGAGTCTTGTAGGTGCGTTGTTTAAAAAATAGCTCCTTTTTATGTTTCGTTAATTTGACTTTTAAATAATACACATAAAATTACAATTAGGGCGACATGAATAGTTAAAAGCAATCATAGAGATTGCATATCATCATATCTCAAGACGGCTGGTATGAGTATCAATTTTTTTATTAAAATAGAGTAGAAAACAACGTTTCGACCTTTTAAGTCATTTTCATAGTCAAAACTGCCTGCAAATAAATGGCTTAAGTATGGACAGTTCCATGTCACCAGTTTTAACCAACATTTTCATGACACAGATTGAATCACAAACGATCAATTCAGCCTTACACCCACTACTATACTGACAGAGATATGTTGACGATACAATTGCTGGATTCACATCCACAGAATACACACCTAGTTTTTAATTACGTGAACTCAATACACCCCAACATTAAGTTCACCTGTGAATATGAAAAAACTAACCAACTAGTGTTTCTGAACTTCAAGATCACAAGAACCGATACACATTTCAAAACAGAAATACTCAGAAAAAATCAACCATACTGGACTATACATTCCCTCAACACTTGAAACAAATAAACATAACTACAAAGTTATGCTCACCCGATAAAATTAACGATTAAATCAACAAAATAAAACAACACTTCATTAACAGCAACAAATTTCTTCCAAAAACCGTTGAAAACATTATATATACACACCTAGATCAACACGGTGAACAATAAACAAACAATAATAAATCCCAATAAACAATAAAAAACAACACTTCACGTTGTTGCATACCATGTGTTCCCAACATATGCGAAAATAAACCAGCATTTGGAAAAACTTATAACAAGACACAACACTCCAGCAAACACGAAATATATTCAAAAACCAGGTACAAAACTAAAGTTATTTCATGTAAAAACTACACTGACAAACACAACACCAACATAATTTGTAAAATACAATGCACCAACTACCACGACTTCTATATTGGAGGAACAAGCAGAAAAAATGGGAACCAAGTTCAAAGAATAGAAAAAAACACCATTCGTTTTTGAACACTGCAAATCAAATAAACAAAATATAACCATAAAAAAACTCACAAACTAAGAAAGGAAACAAACATAAACAAACGCAAAATTAACACGATTAGTTGCTCGCTTTGGGTAGCCTTACGACAAGAACACGTTGAACTGACATCTTCACTAAAGAAAAATGCCATGAAGAGAAACTGATTTATGAAATTAAGAAAGTGTATGCACAGATGGGGCACTTTCTGTGATAGGGAAACGTAAAGGATTTGTATCGTTATTAAAGAGCGAGTTGCCAGATCCAGACACTTCGATTTTTTTCATTGTATTTTGCGTCAACATAATCTTTGTGCCTAATCTACTGTTTTAAATGATACAGTAATAAAGTTATTGGTATTGTAAACTGCATTTAAACAAATACATTACGTCATCGCTAATTTCGCAACATACTTTATCTTGATTATGAAACATTCTGTGTGGATCTGCCATATCATTCTAAAGTGCACTGGTTATCACAAGGACAAATACTTGTCAAACTTTTATCTTTGTGAAAACAAGTCATAAGATGTTTTTGAGGAATTAAATCAACCGTGTGGATTACAAATGAGAATTTCTGCAAAAATGCTGCATTTTTGTGTTATATAATGTAAAATCAGAATTATCTGAATATTATTTTGCAAGGGAAAAACTACAACTATGCATGATGTGTGGCTAAAAATTCAGGCACTTCGGAAAAAACTGACCTTTTTCATAATTATCCTTACGATATCGGAACTTTCAGGTCAACACTTCCCTAAACTAATAGTAATTAATAAGGCTGATACAATCAACTCATTAAGGAAATGTGACATGAAAGAACATACAGCTATACTAGACTTTCTGATTAAAGAATACAATCAGAGGCTTACAGATTTTGAGAAACATGACCTCGCACTGAAACTAGGTTTTGAATCACACCTAGTTGATCTCTCCAAATCACCTGATGACTTATAGATGGAATTAATTGAGCTCTCAGAAGATAATATTCTGAAGTATCAATTTGACGATAAAAAAGATTCCATTAAAATATGGAAAAATGCTGTTGAATACCTACATCTGTGTCAACATGAATGCTATTCTTTTTGGCACAACATATTGTTATGAATCAACATATTCAACTATGACGCAAATTAAAACGCGTTTGAGATCTCAGATGACAGATGCTGTTGAATACCTACATCTATGTCAACATGATAGTTGAATGCTGTTCTTTTTGGCACAACCTGGAGAACTAATTAAAGCTGCGGTCAAAGCTGATGTTAGAAGCCAGTATTTGATTCATATCCTGAAATAAGCAGTCACAAAGAAGTAATTAAATATAACATATAACATTAAATATAACATTGACATAATGTTATATATGTGGCTCAGCGGGTATGTTTGCGGACATTCAACGCTAAAATCCGGGTTTCCGTGATGGGCAAAGCACAGATAACCCATTGTGTAGCTTTGTGCTTAATTCAAAACCAAAACAACAACAACATTTCGATGTGTATGATAAATCACACGACGTAACAACATTTTTAATTTTCCTTGTTCTTGGGAGAAAGTGTTATTTCCCAATTACTTATGTTCAAAGTAAATGGAAAAGACCTGTTTTTTAATTGAAACTTTGCTTTTGTGACCTGGGAGCGTATAACGAAAACATGATGAAAGGCTATATTTGGAGATTGATACGTGAAAGTGATTTACATTACAGTCGAAAATCTCGAAAAACTATTCACTTTTAAACATTTTTGTATAACTTTATTATATAAACTTGTAAATCTTGATTCATATGTTGTTTTATTCAAACCTTATGTTTTTACAAAGAAAATAGGTTAAATTCTAAATTTCACTATCCAGGTCGCAAAAGCAAAGTTTGAAGGGAATAATGGCCATTTTCTGTACTTTTACAACACAAGCTGTTTGTTTTTGTTTGTTTGTTTTGAATTTCGCACAAAGCTTCTCGAGGACTATCTGCACTAGCCGTCCCTAATTTAGCAGTATAAGACTAGAGGGAAGGCAGCTAATCATCACCACTCTCCGCCAGCTCTTAGGCTAGTCTTTTACTAACAAATAGTGGGATTGACCGCACATTATAACACTCCTACGGCTGAAAGGGAGAGCATGTTTGGCGCGACGGGGAGCAACATAAGCAATTATTGTTGTTGTTGTTGTTTTGAATTAAGTACAAAGCTACACAATGGGCTATCTGTGCTCTGCCCACCACGGGTATCGAAACCCGAATTTTAGCGTATAAGTCCGCAGACACACCGCTGAGCCACTGGGGGGCACATAAGCAATTAAGAAATAACACATACTATCTAGGAAAAAAATGTGTTACATAGTGTTATCGACATACAACTTAATATAATCTGGGTTAAATAAAGTGTGGCCCTCCAATTTAAAAAAGGTTCCCTACCTCTGAGTCCTAATATATACTGCAACGCCACCTACATTCCCGTACCCGTTTACACTCTCGTCTTTAAGACGTGTGCCCGGCAACGGTCTGTTGCAAACTCTCTTTGTTTACCTAAAGATGACCTTAGAAGGTCGAAACGTTGTTCTCTACTCTATTTTAATAAAAGTTTTAGTGCCCATACCAGCCGTCTAGAGAAACATTTTTATTTTAAGAAGGTTTTTCGTCATCACAGTTTCTTTTTTAGATTAAATGCATTTATATTAAGTAACATCACATTTTACCTATGAAAACTCAGAAGTTCATTTTCAGATCCGGATATGGTCGGCTGCGCAGTTACGACACAGGTTTCAACACCTTAACAGTTTTCTATTGATATGTACATATATATATATATATATTGTGTTGTCAAATATTTCATAGTGTTGTCTTTGGAATTTCATTACAATTTCTCTGTGTGGTTTACAAAAAAGAGCGAAAAAAATTGGCACTGTTAGTTTCATAATCACTGCGAACACTTGTGTTGGTGTAGACGCATTTCAGCGTATAATAAGGTGTACATATATATACTGTGAAAGGTAAATCCGAAGTGGATAACGAATAAAGGAGAAGAAAATATGTGCACTGTAAAACGCTTCTAGAAAATAAGTCGGGAGTGAAGTGGGTCTTGTCTTCTAGGACGAGTTGTGTGTGGGGAGGACACGTAAATGAAACAGGCAATTGTATTTAATTTGATTCTGTTTTGTAACATACTTATGTGAGTTTTAAAGTTGTCTCTTAAAATAATTTATCATAGTAAAGTTAAAAACAATCATTGGTGTTACTTGAATTCAACAACAAGGATAGTAAATGCTTGTAGAGTGACGTTTGAATGTTATATATCTGACATTATAATTCAACTTCGTGGTTTTATTGCCATCCTGAAAATGCGATTATTAAACTACACAAGAATGAATAGGTTATCCTAGGTATGATTTTTAAATGTATATTAAGAAGAAATACGTGTCTCAATGTTCATATAAAGTGAGTATAGAATGGTGAATATCTAAACTATATTTTGTCATTGTTTTTGTTCATATATAGTGGGATACCACTAAATATTTATCATTTTCTGGGAAGGTTATGTAGCAGTACTCTCCGATGTAAAATTATAAAGGTGTTCTGAGATTGGGATTTATAATTTCAAAAACGGGAATATCCTTATACTTATTGACATTAGAAATAAGAAAACTGCAGATCATCTTGGAAAATCAGGACCATTGGGAAAGATTCTTTCAAAAAAACCCAGTTGGGAGCACAGTGTGGCGTATTATAACAGTTGAGAATCTAGTGTCAAAAGGTCAGTGACAAAAGTGTCTCAGACAACAATACGCGAAATAATCAAGAATGATCTCCGTCTGGAAAGGCGACACAATTCACAAACAGACATGTAACTTCCACGATGTATCAATTCAGTTGTCGCATATATTGAGATTAAAGCGGGTATTACATATTAAGAAAAAATTACCTAGTCACTAAATGCAGTTCCTAAATATCTCCGTACGATCGACTGTTGAAATAAGCGCTGGAAAGCTGCTGTCCATATACAATAAATGGCTCATAGAAAGCAGTTAGCGAAGCCTTTTGCAATAAATTTACACTGCAGTTCTCTTGTGAAAATGCACAGTCGTGAAATAAAATATGATCGGATGTGACGGAATATAAGGACTTGTTAAAGTTCAAAATCATTTTGATATAGTGTACTCAACCTCTGAATATCTAAGACTAGTACACAACAAAATTAATAATAGTCTTATCTACAGAAGAATATTTAGGTACTGATTAAACGTAAAGAATCAACTTAAAGTGGATATTATAAATGGGTATTATACAGTTACGACAAAAAGTGTTCGTGCGCATGCGTCCCGAGTGGTTTTTTTTCTCATAACTTACAAAGTATCACGATTAGGATAATAGAAGTACAATATATTATAAATACTATACTAACACACATCTACATAATATTTTATGTAAATTAAATGACAAATAACCAAAAGCAGTAAGAGCAGAAAGTGTTTGTACATCTCAGAACGTGTGAAAAAAACTGATATTTCTGTACAAATTTTGTTCAGTTTGGCAAATGAACTGTACCATTCCATAACTAGACACTGGGTTCATAATTATTTGAATTTTAGCCAGCAAAAATTTTATTTCAGGCAATTTAGCGCCGTTTCCATCATTATGGCGAACAGGAAACAACTGTCCAATGATTTAAAAAACTGAATTATTGTAAAATACAAGTCTCGTTTGTCTCTTTTCTTTACGAACATGTTATGCTCTTCTGGGTTCAAAGCATCCCGTCCTCGTAGAACTCCATATTTAAAGCCTGTTCATTTAGAAGCACGATTGAGATATGCAAGAAAGCAGGTAGATAAACCTTTTACCTATTGGAAGAGTATTCTTTAGTTAGACGAGTCTAAAATCGAGCTTTTCGAACACAATGATGTTCGTTATATTTTCCCTAAGAAGAGCGAACGAAATCTTCCAAAAAACACCCTCCCTACAGTTAAACACGGAGGTGGCTCGATCATGCTATGGGGTTCCTTCAGCTATTCTGGTGTAGGCAGCCTTCACCACGTCAACTGAATCATAGAAAAAGAGTATGTTGATATATTAGACACTTTTATCAAGAATGATGCCCGGAACCTGCCACTTGGGCGTCGTTGGATCTTCCACCATGACAATGACACTAAGCACACATCGAAGTATATCCAATCCTGGTTGCAGAGGAACCATATGAGATTTCTGGAGTGGCCATCGCAGTCACCCGATCTCAACCGAATTGAAAACGTTTGGCATGAGTTGAAGACCAGGGTACACCAGCCTCATCCGAAAAACTTGCAAGAGTTGGAGGCCTTCTGAAAAAAAAAATGGAAAAGAATACCAGTCGAGTACTGTGAAATGAGCATGGATGGCTATGAGAAGGGATTGCGCCAAGTACTTTACTTGAAAGGCTATACGACTGACCATCAAAGTAGACGCACGAACACTTCTGCCCCTCCTATGTTTGGTTATTTGTTTATAAACAGTTTATTTGTTGTTCAATTTACATAAAAAAATTATGTAGATGTGTGTTAGTATAATATTTATAATATACTGTACTTTCATTTTCCTAATAATAATACTTTTTAAGTTATGAGAAAAAAAAAGGTTACGACGCAGTTGTACGAACACTTTCTGTCGTTACTGTAACTGCAGATAGGATTTTTAGTTTGTAACTAATGTCACATACGTACCTGTAGAATGATTTCTGTTTTGAAACCTGTTGACATCAAGTAAGCATGAAAAAATAATAATGTCGTAGAAGTAATGCTTTGCCACTAAATAATGAAATAAAAAAAGCCAGTAGGGTCTGCCATGATCCATGCTCCTACAATAACTATCATGTCCCAGACTTCTACTGGTAACCGGAAACATTTTGTTTGTGATCCACAAAATACATAGAGCCATAAAATATTACAATATTTCAGTCACTGCTCAACAGGACTCGTGAGACAGTCTGATCAAGAGTTACTGCAGTAGTGATAGTGGTGCAGCCCAGGTGGCAGAACTATATGAGATGCTGGTTTAGGAATAATCATATGAAGTTCCACATATATAAAAATTATAGTCTTTAAGTTTCAGAAGAAACAATGAACAATAAGATAAAGGAGAAACCAATGGAGTTATTCTACATAGACGCTGTTGAAACAGTTTAATTCAAAGGCATGGTCCGCTGTCATCAAAAGAATGGACAGAGAGAAAGATATTTCTATGGAAAAATATAAATCTGAGAACATCCTCTAGATTGCTTTAAAAAATCAATAAATAGGAATTTTATACTTTTATCTCAAGAGAAACGATAGAATCTGACAATTTGAATAGGATTAAATAGGTTAAGGGTTATCAAGCACTTAAAGGAAAGAGAAAAACAGACCTTGAGAAACTGGATATTTTAAAGCAAGTGTCAATCACATTACTTCTCCCTTTTCACACCACTCTGTACTTCTTACGACTAGCAGACAATTCAATAAATGTTATTCAGAAACAGATGACAAATCCAGTTGCATACATGGTTCAGTAATTGTGCAAATATGGATTATTAGGAGAACATAACAGGGTGACAGAAAACAAGAAAGTATCATATTATTTGTAATTCTCACTGCAATCGATATTGCCCGGGATGATTTTTTCCTCCAGATATCTATATAAAGTTTAATAATATTCGTCTTGCGAATTTTGATCGCCACAACAGCTCCATCGAGAATGATGGTAAAACTAAAGAATGCATGTCCTTCATTCATCATCACCAAAAAATGGTCATAGCTGTTTCATTGAACCAGATTATCAGATCATTTCTGTGGTTTTGTCTGTTGAAATAAAAAATGTACTTGCACGAGATAATGAGTATCGTATGAAAAAGAATCTGGAAATAATTTTGTGTCAAACTTCTGGCTGTTGTTTTATTGTTTTGAATTAAGCACAAAGCTACACACTGGGTTATCTGTGTTCTCCCCACCACGGGTATCGAAACCCACTTTTTAGCGTTGTAAGTCCGCAGACATACCTCTGAACCAATGGGGGCCAAACTGTCGGAAAAACCTTATATAATATATTATTTGCATTAACCTGTTTCTTTAAAGTGAGTGTGTTTTCTTATAGCAAAGCCACATCGAGCTATGTGCTGAGTCCAGCGAGGGAAATCGAACGCATGATTTTAGGGTTGTAAATCCGTAGATTTACCGCTGTATCAGTGGGGGACTTCTTTGAAGTAAAACACCCATGTCTACTGTTTATAAGTAGGGATACATATGAATGAGGTTATCATATTCTGTTATCCTCCTTTTCTTTACTTTTTCCTCAATTAAATATTTTAACCAGTTTGACTCGATCAAACGCTGGATCATATGAGTCATTTGTTACAAAGAAACACAATTAAGATCAATAACACAAAAATTCAGTTAAGATTAATACCATGAACAATGGATGAGGATAGAGTTTCTGATCAACACTAGGAGGTAAAATCGAAACAATAAAATGTGTTTCCAGAGTTTGTGGTTAATTTTCCCAAAATGTAAATAAAACAGTTTTTTTTTCGAATTTTCTGTTAATCTCCACGAAAATATACGATATTGTGTCGTGTCATAGTAAAATAAAATGATAACTTTATTCAACAATTCCTGAAAACTAGCTTAGCAATTTATTTATTTTATTCAGGCATTTTAAATGTATCTCCCATTAAAAGCGCTTCTAATTTTAACATACGAGCAGGTTTTATCAAGTATGGAACTGTAATTTTAGTTCAGACATTTCATTCAACAATTTCCACGAAGTGCTGTGACCTACATATTCATAACGTGAATTATAGCATTTAAGGTTGTGTTTTTTATTTCGCATGAAACACGATAAAAACGTTGCCAATTAAACAATAGAATTCAACATAATATGCATTGAACTAACAACTCAGTTCAAATGTCTGAACTAGAAACTATAAAATAAAGAAGTATTGACACGAATACAACATAATAGTAATTAATTACAAAAGGTTTAGAAGTGGTTTGTTACTGTTTTGAATTAAGCACAAAGCTACACAATGGGCTATCTGTGCTCTGCCCACCACGGGTATCGAAACCCGAATTTGAGCGTGTAAGTCCGCAGACATACCGCTGAGCCACTGGGGGGCATGGAAGTGGTAGGTAGCTATTTTTCAGCTTTTCCAAAGAACTATGAAATACATCTAAAGTTATGGAAATGTAAATATTAATTTTCATCTATTTATATATATATATATAAACATCAAATCTGATTATGTAGTATTTCTCTCGTAAATATTAAGACCAGTTGTTATCAAGAGACAACAGAATGTAACAGGGTTATAAATGTGTCAGGATAATCTCGTTTTTATGCTTTGATTCAGAAAACAATCAATAACAAACTTTTAAATTTGATATATGTATATATACACACACACACACGTCTTACAAAATAAGTAATTATTGAGTATTTTATGCATATATGTATGTACAAACTGTATATACATGTATACATGCAAGTAATATACAAATCAGGAGCGTATAGATATATACAATAAACGTAAACATTCGAAATATTAAAAGACACAATTACACAAACTCAGTATCCAGCTTACTAAATGTTTAATATGTACAAAAACATATACGTGCAGACGTATGTAAGGCTCTACTACAAAGAATTTTGCTTTGAAATATAATAACGTAAATGATGCTTTATGTTATTCGAACAAGTCACATAAATGCATTTAAACGTGTTTTTTTTTTTACAAACATTTTGACTTAATGAAGAATTTGGAATATTTTTCATAATTTGTCACGATTTATGTATGAAAAGCAAAATGCTTAGCAGTACAAATCACCGATATTCGTGGTCAATTAACTGAATGCTTGAGAAACAGTACTGAAAATATTACAGTGAAAAAATTACATTTGTTACACTTCGTGAGCGACACCTTCCCCATCGTGAGAGGAGCAGTAGTATTTTTTATGAGCAATGAATGTGGATAAATATTTAAATGAAATATTGCACGATTTACAGAATTTCGGGCCTTGTTTCTTAGGTTGACTTGTGTTGGAAGAGCTTTTAGAACTGTTAATCTCTTTTTCTTCTTTGGTTACATTTTGATAAAGGCCCGGATGTTGTTTTTTGTCTGTTCGAATGACGCAGTCTTTGCTGTGGCTATTACTTTCTTTTGATAAAGTTGGTGTTAGACAGGAGAGTTCAGTTTCATCAGAGGGCGTTTTAATTCCATCAGTATCGTTAAGAATTGTTGAACTGCTTAATAGAACCATTGCCGTATTAGATGGATCGACGAAGTCTTTGTGAGCACTTTGTATGTGACGAACAACGTTTCCTTTATATTTAGAATAATACGAGCACAACATACACCAATAGGCTTGTTCGTTAACTAACTGGTAATAAGGGTCGAAGACTTCTTCATCAGAAGACAATACATTTAATTCTCTTTGGTCAGGATATCCTCCGACCACTTCAGTGTCACAAGTACGTGTTTCCAAAGTGGATACTAAAAATGAGGACTTAACAGTATTAGAACCTTCATCATGACTATTGTTCATCCTCAACTGATTTCCGGTTTCTCTTTGGGCTTGATCATCAGGTGAATTGCGTGAAGTTTCAGAAAAATAGTTTTCAATTAATGGCAAACGAAACGTGCTCATATATTTAGTATTGTGATCTACTGACGACAGATAAGCGCCTTCAGTGCAAAGGGTTTTAGCCACAGACTCAGAAGTTTGGTGTTTACTATCATCCTGCTCAGACAATGAAGAAGTATCTTCAGAGATACTTGAGGGACTAGCTTTCTTAGCATGATGTTGTTTTATTGAAAATGAGTTTTTTTCATTTTCATAAATTGATTCTAAGTGAAATCTATTTTCAGCTTTGTCTGAGCGAGTAGCACCTGAATCAGACTGATGACTTTCAGATAAGACACAGCCATCCTGCTTCTTTTTCTCAAAACTTTTGTCATACTTTACTTCAGGCGGAGTTGATTTTCTTTCCAGATGAGCACGAACGTGAGTGCGCATACCTCGAACTGTATGACCTATATAACCACATAAGATACATTTAAAACTTAAAGCTTCACTGGAAGTAGCAGAAGAAGGTATAGTATTACCCACCATACCTACGACATCAAAAGAGCTGTACATAGACCTTTGTATATGCACAAAGCATGAATGAGACCTAAAGGCATCTTCCGAAACGTAACACACTTTACATCGACTACATATGAGTCCTTGTGGTGCTTCTAGTGGTACAATTTCGGTAGTTCGGTCTCGTTTTGGGCAGTAATACGTTTGGTGAGCCTTCAAGTTTTTTGGTGATGTAAATTTTACACCACAAGCTACACAGAAGAACTGATAAAACTGCCTTGCTGTAGGCTGGTTGGGCAAAGTTTGTGGAATGTTATCCACTGCTAACACTTCATTGGATGATTCAAGTGAACCCATTTTGAGGTCAGAAGACTTGGTTTGGAGAGATTTCGTATTTTTTGTAACAGAATTTGTTGTAAAAACTTTATTAGCTGCAGTTTTCTGTTGACGAGACGCACAATAATTTTTCTTGTGAATTAAGTAATTTTCATATTTGTAAAAAACGATATTACACTCTATGCACTGGCTACTTCCTTGTTTGACTAGAACTTGAGAGTGAGTCGAATTCCGTGGTATTTCAACGAAAGGGTTTAATGGACTGTTCTTCTGTAATTTACTAACAGGTATTTGCACATGAGATGGATGTAACACGGAGTTAGATGCATCTAAAGGCGTGTTTATCTCGGTTTTATAGAACTGATGAGATTTGCTTTTTGTAGGATATGTGGAGTTAGTCTTTACTGGATCTTTAATTTCATCATCCAAACATGATGGAATGTGTTCACTAAATACAGCAGGAAAATTTGTATTGTTGCTGCTTTTCCTGATGGTTAGGTCAATTGGATGATCTAATGTTTCCTGCTCGGAACCTTCAACTGACAAGGAAGTATCCAGTGATAATCTTCTCACAATATTGTTTTCACTCTTTGTATTCGAATCTTCATCAAAACTGTCATTTAACTGCGATTTTACTGAGCAGTGTTTTTCAATTAATAGACTTGAACTTTCATAAGAAGATAATTTCGTTTCGGAGAGAATATTCTTTCCTAAATCTTTATGGTGGCTAGGCTCATTTATCGAAGATGTTGTTCTGTTGACCATACCTGTTCCTGGAGGCTTAAAACTATTTAGGGTTATGAATTCTGCTTCAGTTTCCGAGAGGTGAGGCATTGTGATGAAAGCATTGGTTGGATTTGTACCAGAAGGAAGTTTCTCTGATGATTCTTTTGCTACCAAGTCGACAGCTTGATAGTGTTTGAGTTCTGAAGACTCCTGGGATCTAAAGTTTGGAGATACTGCAGCTGAGGACTCAGAAGAAGTTTTGACGTTTGTTGTTGACTGTGTGCAATGAACTGTCCTTTTATTGCAATAATGTTGTTTGTGAGCTTGAAATGTTTTCATGGAACAAAACTGTATATCACAGACGGAACAGTACTTGGAAGTAAGAGGTATTGATACAGGTGGTACGGTGGTGTAGTTTATGAAACTTTCATGAATACGCATATGCCTTGCTAACCCACCCTTTCTATCTGTAGTGTACAGACAATGTGGACATCTAAATGTTTCTAGATGAGAAGTAGAAACTTTGTTTATTGATTGTTCATGCCTATTCACCTCTCTATTTTCACCAGTCACGTCAGGTGGTAGTTGGTTAATACTGCTATTTTCTTTGGTGAGTTTCTCACCATTAGTTATATGCTCATTTTTCTCTGGTACTTTTGTTTCTTCCTGGCTAATTTGGAGTTCACCTGTACAAAAACAACACAAAAAACATGTAAAAATACAAACTGGAATTTGTTAATCGTCTATCACCTCAATGTTTGTATCTAACTGTATCCTGTAAAAATACATATCATCATACAGCTTAATCATTAGTGTAAACATCTGTAAACATTTTGAAAAATTATTAAGAAATATGAGTCAACAAAGCAACATAGCAGAATTTTTGTATTCTTATTTCAGCTAAACTATAGAAAAACAGTAGTGGTGTCTTCATATTATGGTAAAGCACTGATCATCGTTAGTGCACACCACACACAGAAGTGGGTGAAGATAGATTCTTATCTCTGACCCACCAAAATTATCTTCATGATTACTACGAATGCTTTAGCCAAGCTATGAACAAAACCAACAGATATTTAATCATATTTTCTGAACTAAATAGGTTTCATTTCAACTCTTCACCATTATAAGTTGTAAATAAAATTTAGAATATCAACAACAAATTAGATGGTTTGTTCCATCATATGTAAGCTCTACATTTACTTTTCTGTTAAAGAAACAATACTTTTAAATAAAGTATGTCAATATCTTTTGACAGAGAAAAATACTATTATGAAGTTTACATTAGGATGAGATAAAACATGATGAATATTTCATGGTTAAATTTAAAAGCAAAATCATATGGCAAAATATAATTAATCATAAAAGAATTATTTAAAAAAATATTTACTAAATGATAAAGTAAACAGTAGTAACAGAAATATATAATATTAAATATAATAAGTTTCCAATTCAGACTAATTTATAAAAGTGTACAAAAGTTAGAGAAATTAACTTCACATTATAATCACTGAAGACTTGAAAACAAACAGAAAGATGACGGTTGTAGAATGATTTCGAATTTTTTATTTTGTTCACAAAATAATTCCAATTTTTTAGAGCTTGTGAAAACAAGAAACACAATAGTTATTCCAAGAATTATATTTAAAAAAAATTGGCTGAACACGGACTTGTTACAGCACGATAATTATTAAAACCTGGTTCGCATTCTGTAGTCATCAAGAAAGTAGTCCAAATTTTATGTATGGATGCATTAGAAGATCGATGCTCAAATTATACTATGTGTCTGTTTGTAAATTAAGCACAATGGGCTACCTCTGCTCTGCCCACCACGGGTGTCAAAAACCAGTTCCTGGCGTTATATGTCCTCAGACATACTGCTGTGCCACTGGAAAATCTCACTATTTGATCAGACAAAAGTAGCTTGGGAGTTGGAGGTAGAAACTGTTGAATGGCAGCATTGCCTCTAGTTTGTTAGTGGTTTTGAATTTCCTTGTTCTCTAAATTTGTAGAAGTTTATCGAGTGTAAGAAACAACAAAATATGTTACCAAAAAGCGAGCGTATTTTCGAATATTGTTGCCAAGTGAATTTTTCGAGAATCTCTCCCAATGAGTGTAAAAGCTGGCCATCGAAAAGACATTTTTAGAGTATTGTTGGTCTGCTACAGTCAGTATACTATAAATCTCGGAAGTTATAACTGTGACAATTGCTTATTAATCGGGAAACTACAGATATTTGATGAGGAATGTTTATATATTTCAAACAGTTCAGCTTCAGAAATTTATTAGATTTCTTTTTTATTTGGAATTAAGTTCAAACCTACAAAATGGGCTATCTGTTCTCTGCCCATAACGTGTATCGAAACTCGGTTTATAGCGGTGTGAGTCCGCAGACACACTACTATGCTACTGGGGGGCTCAAAGAATAAACTTCAAACGTTAGTATTTGAACGAGAATATTAGTTTGTGCTTTGTGCTTTTCTTATAGCAAAGCCACCAAGGGCTATCTGATCAGCCCACCAAGGGGAATCGAACTAGAAAATTAATCTATTCTCTTCTGTTTGTTTGTTTGTTTTTGGATTTCACACAAGGCTACTCAAGGGCTATCTGAGCTAGCCGTCTCTAATTTAGCAGTGTAAGACTAGAGGGAAAGCAGCTAGTCATCACCACCCACCGCCAACTCTTGAGCTACTCTTTTACCAACGAATAGTGGGATTCACCGTCACATTATAACGCCCCCACGGCTAAAAGGGCGAGCATGTTTAGCGCCACCGAGATCGAACTCGGGACCCTTAGATTACGAAGCGCACGCCTTAACGCGCTAGGCCTGTTATGTATAAAGTGTTTGGAATGCCTTGTCGTGTTGTGTTTGGAGTTCCATATCTATCGGTCAAAATTTTTTGTTGTTGTTGTTTATATTATTGTTTCGAAATTCAAATCAATAAAATATGTTGTTATTCATGTAGCAATTTCTAGAATTAGGTAGATCGATCATTTGTCTGTAAATAGAATGTATTTTGGTCTGGTGTCTGTGCGAGACGAATCCAGATTACTCTGGAATTCTGTGGAAGTTACCCGTTTGTTCGAGAATACAGTAGGCCTACTAGTATATAAACAGACGGCGATGCGAGGAGAGTCAGTCAGTCATTCGTTTTCATTCGATTCAAGAGATGTTGTCGTCGTTTGACAATTTTTCAACGTTTGCTGTGTGTTTATTCAACTTGGATTTGTGACTGGAGCTAGATCTACAAAAGCTGAGGTTTTATTTCGTCAATCTTTACGATTCATTCGAATTACTGGTTACACTGAAGGTCAACTCGTATAGGACTGTTTAGGGGAGACCGGGGCAAGTTGGAAAACGCAAATTTGAGACATTCATCAAAAACATCGTAAAAAGAACTTCGTCAAATTTATTGGACTGTGAATTGTTTCTGGACTTCTCCATTCAAACTTCGGAATTTCTTCGTGGGACCAAATTCACACCCTAGACTGGAATTTTGGATTTCTGATCTGGACTTTTGGACTTTCATTCTGGATCATTATATTGGACACAGGCCAGTACCATTTTGTATTGTAATTAATTTTGAAGGTTGAAACTGAACATCTGTCATTGTTTTATATAATTTATGTTATATCTGTCACATATATAATATTTTATTGTAATAAATTATATAAGCTGTTATGTGTGTCTTTCTGTTGCGTTCAGTCCACATAAAAACGTAAAAAGGCCATGCTAGACCATTCCCTTCTGTAAAAAGTAAGCTCTCAAACCGCGTTAGATCAAACAATAATAGAGCTAGTTAGCATCCCTGTCAAGTGAAGTGTATCTGTATATTAACATAAAATGATTTCGCTTGTCGTGGACCAGGATCGTCGATAAAATATCAGTTTCAAACCATATATGACTCAAAGTTGTTTGTAAGTTTGCAAAACTGTTGTATATAAATCATTATTTGTAATAACCGTTATTATTATAAATTACACTGTTGCTTGAACATTAAAATACATTCGTGTTGAGAAACAAACCTGTGTGTCAATCATATTAGCATGTATCATAAATCTGATACATATTGATGTTCAAATAACTTTTAAATTCAAATTAAATTTTCCGATTATTTGATATCGTTATAAGTAATATGCGTAACATAATAAATCGGTAATACGTAACACAAGAAAAACTATAAAAGGCGATGACTAAAGCCGATCTGTAGCGTAATATTGTGATCTTGTCAGCGTTGCAATTTCTGAAAGTTCTACAGGCATAAACTTTTTTCATAACCTTAAATAGTACTTACTGTTTGTTACGGAAGACGTGGTTTCGCTTTTACTTTCTTGACGATACGAACAGTAAAACTTCTGATGAGCAGTAAGTGTTTTTTGACTACTAAAAGCTATACCACACGGAACACAATGAAAACCACCTAAAAGCCAGAAAGCAAAAAGGAATTGAAATGAGAGTGTCTTATAAAAGTGAATAAAGGTATCCACTACATAACATTGTCTAATGTACAGTGAAACGTTGTAAACAGTATTTAGCATTGCCAGTTTGAAACAATTATACAACGTTCTGTTTATGCACTTATGAATAAAGTTTGGATTATTAAATGTCAAAAAATAAATTACAAAATACAAGAAGGATAAAGATGTATTTAAGAAAAAATTTATCTTTTCGCTGCATGAATACAAATAATGGAAGTAACCTTGAATACGTGTTTGTTTCAGAAATCTAATTGTGAATGCATTTTACAAAGGACATATTTCTCTAAAAAGTGCCTTATATATCGGAATTAATTTGTCTGGGAACTTTGCAGAGTTATTTGGATATATAAAAATTTGTAAATTATAACTAGTTCAGTTAATGTTGAACTTTCTTGTGTTACTGCCACGACAGACAAAAACAAAACAACAAATTAGTAATACAACTGGAAAATTACTTTAAGTATAGGGAATTAATTCGATAAATTTCAAAAAGTTTGTGATAATGTCTAGTTAGAACATTTTTTGTTTTTTCAAAATTCATCGAATAATCTGAACAAAAGCTGAAAACTGTTATTATTCTTAACCAATATATTATTCAAACACTTGGTTAGTTTTATTGACAATAGAGGGCAGTAAACTCCAAGGTTAAGTAATGAAAACGTTATTTTTTATAAATATAAATGGATTTCACTCAAAGAAGGATTTAAGGAACTACCAGTTACTTTTTATCCACATATAATTCGAAATAACATTAAAAATATTCACTTTAGAACAGTTAATTTTCACTTAGTAATACAAATGCAATTAAATTAATTTTTTTACAAACGCTTCACGTACCGTTAAAAAAGAATGATGCTTTATAAAGGTAAATTTCACAAAACTACAGTTAAGGAAATAATAATTTAATGTCGTTTCTATTACAATTATTAATATCTTTAATATAAGATGTAATCACATAGAGCCTATGTGTTTTATAGAAGTGTTTTTTATATTTCAGTGATCTATGGAAAAAATAAGAAAATGCGTTTATGTTAGTAAAATATGCAATCAACTGCAAACAACTGTGAACACATAACGTCCTTTTAATGGGCTCAGAGGGATAAGGAATATAATTTTAAGCAACAAAATGCTTTGATTTTATTGACACAATTAGCAAAACTTGTTATTACAGAACCTTTCTTAAGCATCAGTATAAATATAGCAGTATAAAACAGGAAATTCATGTTATGTTAGATACTGAACCGGATGTTTTAGGACGTACAGAATGCTCAAAGCCATGTTCAAAAGTAAGAGACCTAAGTGTATGGATAAGATAAAAATTTGTAATAAACTATTAATATAAGTTGATTAAAACTAAGTTAACTGTACAAAAAGTAGCTTTTAAATTAATGAAGCTAATTCTATATAGCAAAGTGACTAGAATTACATAACGACATATATTTATACACGAGAAAACAAAAACCTATCATGATTAACATTCGTTATCGATTAGATATCCTCTCTGTTAAATATATTTTAAACCTTATATTCAGTAAGATCTTACAAGGTATGGTCAACTTATTAATTGTTAGTTATTGTACTTGCTTTAAATATGAATAGACATAGTTTCTAGAGCTCTAGTATTTACTCATACAAACACCAAAACCAAAACTTTTTAAACTATATTTACGTTATACTTACGTTCTTTTTTAAAGAAAAGTTGCAAAAGCGGTTTGTCAACTAACAGAAAAATCACAATGCAGTTAACAAGTGGTTAGGAGTAATACGTTGTATCTAGTACATCTGAAATCTAAAATGCCTTTTCTTTAAAGTTGCTGATTTGTTTCTATTTCAGTACAAAGCTGTAGAATGGGCTACCTGTGCTCTGCCCATCCTGGCTATCAAAACCTGGTTTCTAGCATTGTGAGTTCGCAGACTCACAGCTGTTCCACTGCAGGGCTTTTAGAAAAACAAAACAAAAAACAAACTGATTTGTCTATGACCTTTGGAATTAGATTTCACAGATAACAAAAGCTACACACATTCACCTTTCCTATTTCTCATCTGATATTATCTTCTCTGCACAGAACTCATGATCACAATCTAACTATTATCGTCGACTAATGGCACTCGGGAATTTACACTGTAAACCAATCCACATAAATTGTGGTGGTTCTTTTGAGATAAAAAGTAAAATAATGCATAACCTAGTCTTGAAATATAATTAACTTACTTAGTTTACCAACCAGGTGCACACCACTTGCATCCTGAGTATTCCGCAGTTCAGGAGCAACGAAAGGTATGCAAATAATCTGACCACCTGGAATAAAAATGTTCTTTCAGTTAGTTTATTACACAGGATTTTAAACATGGAAAATAAAAGCGATCCCATTCAAAATTAGATATTTATTAAACATTACGTAATTTAATACAATTCAAACACGTTAAGTTTCTGAAACAATAATGTCATAAAACTTCTAACGCTCTTTAAAATATTGATGAGAAATAGTTAATTTCAATACACTTAATTTATCTAATGCAATTCAAACACTTTAAGTTTATGAAACAACAGCGTCATATAGTATTAAAAGTTAAAATTTAAATTTTATTTATCTTAAAAGAAATAAAGATTAATTTAAGTAAGCCAAGAAAGCCTTAATATAAGGTTATGAAGAGGAAAATATATTTTAGGGTATAAAGAAATAAGTTATTTAACGGGTTTATTCGGGAACCTCCTTCAGAAAAAAAAAAGACAAACCCGATACATACCAGGTGATAGTGCAGGTCGTAAAAAAGAAAATGGTGAGATGAACGAGGGATTTTCCTGCTCAGATCTACGGAAACCATTTTTTTCTGACGTCAACACTAAGCTGGAAGGATTTTGAGTTTCTTGCGATGTTATTTTTTGGAAACCATCACAATGTAAAGAATTATCTATAACCGAACTACTTGTTAATGGTGACGGACTCCTGTGAGAAGTGTCGCTATTACTTGTATTTTCAGACAGTCTTAAGCAACTGCTTGGTTTCGTCAACACGGCGGGTGAATCAACTCTCTTTGTGTCCAGTAAACGTGTTTTTACATTAGGGTAACGAAATTTCGGAAAATTTATTTTTATTTCATTTGCACTCGGAGTCAGCTGATCAATTAATGCGAGTGGTGAATTAATCTCGCACCAAACGCTCAGTTCTTCGTTTTTACCGATATCACCTCTCACCGTGCACCATATACTGTTTCCTAAAACAACAGAAAATATCAAAGTATTTTAATAATTTTCGGTTGATTATAATAAAAGTAATTATGACGCTATCACGTATTTAATGTGAAAAAACAACTGACAATAAACTATTTTGCAATAGCAACAATAGAATCAGATGAAGAAAAACAATATTAAATTTTTTTCGTATTTGGTGATTCCAATGTACAAATGTTTACTTACGGAGGTTAAAAAAATATAAAATTGCTTACAAACAATGCTAACTCTCATTATAGTTTGTTACTCGTCTTCAGAAGTGACTGACGATGTTGTGTGAAAGGCCCATGATGACCGATGGGTTCAAACTCTACACACTTTTGTCACACTTTTAAAAAAAACAATCACACAAAATATTCTTCAACAAGACAGATACGGCCTCGATATTAATTCAATGTAATAGCGACAAAAGTAACCCAGAACTCGATTGCATTTTCTTCATTAGAGCCACTTGAACATGTTAGAATATTACATGTACAATGATATACATTGTCAAGCACTATGACATACTATCGTAATGATAAAGAATAAAGTACGAATCAAAAGAAAGTGCTACGCAAAGAACACATGTGAAAATATGACAGCACAGATAAAATGGTAAATTTTATGCTATTTCTGGTTATACCAATTATGATAAGCAAGAGCTAACAGCAGCATCTAAAAATAGTTTCATTATTATTTTTAGCTTTGCATAAAATGTGTAGCACCTCCAACTACAATTGGGTAATGAAACGCTAAATAGGCTAGTGGTAAGTTATCAAAAATGTTTTCGCGACAAAATAACCATTTTCATTCTGACCTACTTGGTCCGCATAGCCAGATGATTAGGGCGAGCTTAACTCGCAATATGGGGGTCACGGATACGAATATCCAAACCACCAAACATGTTTGCCATTTCAGCTCAGGGGATGATTATAATATGATGGCCACTCCTCTATTTATTCGTAAAAGAGTAGCCCAAGAGCTGGCTGTTGGAGGTGATGATTTGCTGTTTTCTCTCTTGTCTTTCACTAATAAATTAGGGACAGCTGGCGCAGATAGCTTGACACGAAATTCAAAACAAACAAACTAATATACCTTAACTTTTTATATATTTTTCTATACACAGTAGCTCGTCTTAAGGAATTTTTAGTATCCAAATAGTTTACCGATATATAATTTCTACATAATATTGACCATCGTCTTTGTTGAATGTTCAGAAACTTTTCACATAAATAACTTCTTTTCACTCGTTATTAAAATGTGCCTTCATACGGCTTTGTTCAAAGTTAGACTCTATCCATACCTTCTCTCGTAATTATGATATTGGCCTCTTCAGGATTGGTCGCTACTTTCAGAAACTTCAACCAAAGTCCGTTCTCTCCATCAATCTGAAGAATAGTTTCTTCCTCTTCTTCGTTAAAATCGTTCTCCTGTGATTACAAACCAACTTATCACAACAACAAGCATTTCACGTGACACTAACCTTAAACGAAAATGGTAAAAAGGTAAAGTGTCTTGTAGAATATATTTAAAAACCTACTATGTTTTAACGATCGAACTACGAACTATAAATATATTCGATTAGTGAGTTAAATATGTAATAACGTGCTATTATTTAAATATAATAGAGAAAGGAATGTACTTAAGTAAGTAATTATCTAAAGTAAGTTATTATCTAAATAATAACATCACTACATGGTAATAATAATGTTTTTTGCATTTTTTACAACAACAAACATAAAAATATTTTTATTAGACACTAAATTTAATGTGTTTATGCAAGCTTCGTGCAATGAAGGCAGTATTCCAGACTGATTCAAACTGGAAAAATCAAATTGTTATATCAACAGGGCAAGTGAGAAGCTTTTTAGATTAGAGAGAAATAGAATTTCATTTGCCTGGGATAAGTTACGTAATCGCCAACACCAATGCACAAGAATAAATGTGACATTTTCCCTGAAATTAATTTATTCCTAAACATTACCTTACACCCCTCTAAGTTATCGGAAAATATGGCTTTTTCTCATAAAATGGAAAATATATGAAGAGCTAATACTACCAAAATTCAAAGTAAATTATCAAACTATAAAGATGAATCGAATCAAAATGTTTTATATCAAAGTTTATACTGCAATACGAAATCGTATGCTTTGTAAAGTAAGAAGCAGGTGTTATTATAAATGGAAACATGGTTTTAAACAATACACTAAAAGATAAAAAAAAATTTTCAGATGCAATAAAGCCAACTAAATGAATTAATAAACTTAAATTCATTAATCAGTATTCTAAAAAAAAAACGGGTAAGTTTATAATCATTGGCAAAATAAATTGTATTTGTTTTCTATTAACATGAAATAGTAAGTTTTAATTATACGTTTTCTGTATCTTAGGCAGAACTGTTTGGTAAACAAAAAATGGTCTGCCTTCTTCGAACCTATGAAATGTTATTTTCATCTATTAGTCTAGAAAGCCTTTTACTAGTTTATCCTGTCCTTAAGTAAGACAGCAGATCTTTCATGATAAAACTGCACAAATGTTTTCAATCTACTACTAGCTGCAGTAATTGTAAATTCATTTTGGGAAAAAGATGCTCATTCATTTTGATGAATGACGTGAAGAGGATAAGATGATACGGAAAGAAAAATAAGACGTGTTTGCTAGAACAAAAACAAGATGATGTTCTTTTCAACTAATCATTTTTATCAAAATATCTTAGATTATAATAAAAGGAAAACTAATATTACTAACAAAATACTGACAATCTCAGGACAACTTGTTAGACTCAAACTTTTATCTGAAATTAAAACAAAGTTAACACTGAGGTATGTTCGGACATATTGAGGTAAAAATAAAGAACGGTATTTAAACCATTTGACGGTATTGATGACATAGTTTTACTAAATAAGACATATTCTTTAAGCCCTCAGCATATGCATTTGCTTATTCGAGATACACGAATGTCTTTAAGTCTAGACGTTATTAAACTTACTTCGGTGTAGAATTTCTTTGCGTAAGAACTACGTTGTATGGCTATTCTTCCCTTGTAAGGCCCGAAAGCTGTTCCTTTTATCAGGGGCTCTTTCGTATACACGGTTTGAACACTGATATCACCATTCTTAGATTCTTTAATGACGAACACATCTGTGGGTAGTTGAATTAATTCAGCGAGTTCTTGTAGATCGTCTTCTGACTTACCTAAATGTATGTGTGTATAAATAACACGTTGTACTTAACCATAAAGTTTATGTTTACATGCTAGCTATATTAAACTGTAATATTTTAAAAGTTTTATGGAAATATTAGGTATGTTGTATTATTCAAAACTCTTCTTGTTGTCCGACTTGGTTTGTGATCGAAATAACGAAAAAAGTCGCGAGTGAGAGAAACTGACGACAAAATTTCGGTTGGAAGCTAATTTTAAAAGTTTAGACTAAAAAATAAATATTTTTATATAAAATTATTGTCAAACGAGTTACAAAAAATATTTTAGATAGAATAAAACGGGAAAAAAATAACATTTATATTATTAACGTTATCGACAGAAAGAGGCTGCACACGTTAGTGATTTCTTTTGAATTATTTGTTGCTGTTATCAATAAGATATACGGAACGATAACAAGTTGTTTTCGTGACATCTATTGAGAAAGACGCCATAACATTATGCTTTACTGATAACTGTAGAACCAAAAACATTTGATATGTAAAAGTACTAGTGCAAAGAGCTCCGTATAATATAAGAATGACAGCTTTACTGAATCGAATTCTTGATAATTTGATAAGCGGGACGACACACAATACAACATTTTACAAGTTTTAACTTTCTGCATCAAATACACTCCTTCTTTATTGGAAATTTCCACAAAAAATTATTTAAATATCGTTTACAAAGCTCCAATCCAAGTAGATATAATTCACAATAAAGAATATTTCATTCAAAATGTTCTTGTGAGTGTCCCCATTTACAAGTTTCTTGCATGCAGGATAACTTAACGACAGTTAAAAATTCATTGCAGTTTAGCCCATATATTTCCCTGCTTACCTGTTACTTACATCTAGTCACAAAATTTTACAAGGTACTTGAATATTGTCGTAATGGATCCCATTTAGAATTTACTTGCATCTTGTCGTAATGCTCCCCACTTGCAAGTCAGAGTTATATCTAGCCTTAGTTTCCTGTTACAGATTCCTTGTCTCTAGTCGTAATACTCCCCACTTTCAAGATAGAATAACAACTAGTTGTAAAATAGTTCCATTTTACAAATTCCTTGTATGTAGTCGTAATGCTCCCCAATTACAAGTCAGAGTTACATCTAACTGCAGTTTCTTATTACAAATCCTTTGCATCTAGTCGTTGTATTTCTTTGCTTTTTCTCATAATAAAATAAATGTTCAACTTTCAATAAATTACCTTTAACCTAGTTTGAATTAAGCCAGACTCTATTCACAGATAAGAGGATAAGGTAGCGAATACCAGTTTTTAGTTTGTTTTCCACATGAGATTTTTGTAGGTAAAGAGTGAAAAATATTAATTTAAAAGAATGTTATCAGATGTGTTTTAAGAGGCATTGAGATGCATATACATAGAATTATAGACTTTCAAAATTATTTTAGGCTGAGATCTAACACTTCTACCTAAAGATCATGAAGAATTCTGCAAACATGGCGCTCTTATGATTCAAAATGTCATAGAGTCAAGTATAAGTTTATAAATTCTGTGAATTTTGAAATTCATTTTTACACTTTCATGCAACTGAAGGTAAAAGTGAGAGCCTTAAGGTTTATTCAAAAGTCATAATTAGAAAACACTAGGTGCATGAATACAAAAATACAAAAAAATAACAACATCCAGTTTGGTGCGTGTTTAAGAACTTTTATTCATGTTAGAAACCTGTTTTCATATTTTTCGGTAACTATAGTTATATATTATACATCCTCTAGTGCAATATCTGTTTTTTTGTTGTCAAAAAAGGCTTAATCTGCATAGCTAATACGAAGCTAAAAGTGTAAAGCTTCAGATAGCAGCCTTGTCTAACTTTCCAAGGAAAGCACTTAGTCATACCTATTTTATTTACTTATTATTTTCCCTCTAGAACGTCCTAAGAGTACGTGGTCTAATGGAACTAAGCTATCTGAATCACCAGCAAGCATTTTTAACGTTAAAGAAAGAAAATCCTAGGGGTTATCAGTAGTTGATGTAACACAGACTTCGTACTTGAGCTATGCAACGCTCGTTTTAAAGTAATCGTTGCTGGAAGTAACACTTAATGCAGGATGTCTTACCGTTAAAGTGGCATGCTTAAAGTTACATACGCAACAGCATACTGATACATCATGCACAGAAAATGTTAGAAGTATAAGAGGCCTATCAATATGTAATCACGTATCCGTATAAATGAGGCTATACATAGAAAGGAAAATTTAGAACTCACATACACGAGCACATTGCTACAAAACACTAAAGCGGAAATACGAATCGTTCCTCATTGTCTAACTGTTTATCATTTTGTCTTGTAGTCATTTTAATACGTCATCGATTCAGGTTTCCACCAACGCAGGTTCGTATTTCATCAAGCTTATCTTTTCATAAAGTTAAAGGAAAATTTAGTTCGTAGATCTTGTACTCAAGGGAGCATTTCGCTTATCTTATCAGCTTTCGAATAATTCTCTAGCCTTCATATGCTGCATGATTTTTAACGTACAACAGTTTCTATGGATGCTGCCCTGTGAGTCGTGACCTTATTTTGTGACCTAGATGTGGTTGTTTCACTCACAATCTTAAGACGTTAACTCGTGAGAAGAATGATAAATAAAAAGTTAAAACATCTTTGTTCTTTGTGTTTGTATGTCTTGAGCACCACGCAGACATGCATAATATTTAAATCTACTGTTGTTGTTGTTGTTTTTTAATTAAGCACAAAGCTACACAATGGGCTATCTGTGCTCTGCCCACCATGGGTATCGAAACCCGGATTTTAGCGTGTCACATTTGTTATGATAAATATGTAAACAATCAACGTCACTTAATTTTCAGAGACTTTAGTTTCATGTACACCTCGTGGTTAGGTACACATACGTGTGTTTTGTATCTCTAAGGGAACAGTTACAAAACACATAAAAGTATGCAATAGAATTCACAGAAAAATGAGGATAAAAAGTATATGCCTTTGTCATATTATAGCTTATCTTTTTACTTTAAAGTATTTGAATTTATGTGAGCCAAATCCCAATATTATTGTCTGAATTTAAATAATTTATTACAGTAAAATAAGTGATTCACAACCAATTTGTAATAGTGGAAAATTAAGTAAAACATTGCTCTAGGTCAGTTTTATTTAATCAAATGTGTGTGTATATATATATATATTACATTTTTTTTTCATAATTATTCCTTTTCATTTGCGGCATGGCCAAGCGTGTTAAGGCGTGCGACTCGTAATCTGAGAGTTGCGGGTTTGCATCCCGGTCGCGCCAAACATGCTCGCCCTTTCAGCCGTGGTGGCGTTATAATGTGACGGTCTTTCCACTATTCGTTGGTAAAAGAGTAGCCCAAAAGTTGATGGTGGGTGATGACGACAAGATGCCTTCCCTCTGGTCTTACACTGCTAAATTAGGGACGGCTAGCACAGATAGCCCTCGAGTAGCTTTGTACGAAATTCAAAAACAAACAAATCCTTTTCATTTATATATATTAGCTTCACATTATTAATGATATGTACATTGGATCGTTTAAGTGTTAATGTTTTACACTATTAAATGTGATTAACAGAGATCTAATGCTTTGAATAAATCAAGGAAATGAATCTTATGCAGGATAAAACAGTTTGTTAGTGGCAATACAACTGTGTGCGGCAGTAATATTTGTTATGTGGTAACAGGCCGGGCTGCTGTTCAGAAATCTCAAATATTCAGGTTTCATATGCCACTAAACACACTTAAAACTATGAAGACGTTATTAACGCACAATTAATCCCTCTATTCTATTAAGTGTATCCGGAGGTAAAAACAAAACAAAACTGCCAAAGTAATACTAAACAATATAATAAAACAACTTTACCTTCTAAAGTGTGTGTACGGTGTTTGGATATCCATGAATAAGCAACACTAAATAACTATCTTTGCTTAAACAGGCTTTGCAGCTGTCGAGCCAATTCCTGCACTTTTGCTACGTAGCACTGTAAAGAACTTAGGTTCAAGCAAAACTTTACTAAACTACTTCTACGGACCAACCATGACTTAGTGATTAGAGTAGCTGGAATGAAAACTTGATGACTTATCGTTCCATTCCCCGTTGTCGCAAAAATGTGCTCCTTATTTGGGAGCTGTGGGTAAGCTATAGGAGTGACAGTCACATCACGTTATTGGGCTAGCCAATACTAATTCAAGAGAAGTAGATGTGTGCTGTTGACCAAATACTTTCTATCTAGTTTAGAAGTTCACAGCTGAGGACCGGACCGTTATACGTATAAAACCCTTGTTTAGCTTTGCGCGAAATTTCTAAACAATAGCAACGTTATTTCTACGCCTGAAGGTAAATAGAAACGACCGTTGTTTGCTTACGAAAAGTAATTACAAATAAGGATAATGTATAATTTAAAACATACTAATTGACTTAATAGTCAGAAATATCACAGCGTGAGAACAGTCGTATATTTTAGTAAACTGACCTTTGTTAGACACTAGAATGTAAGATGTCAAATTAGTTTTCAAACCTTATTTTCTCTGTATGGCTGAGTACGCAATATAAGTGGGAAATTTGTGATACTTTATTTACTAGGATCTTTATCCTGAGGTGTCAAACCTCAGTTTAAGGTTTTTGAACAAGGCATAATAAAGGTATGACTTTTTTGAAGATACAGCAATGCACTTTGAAGCGTAAACGAAACAGTCATAATAACTGTTGTCTCGTCTTCCCAACAGATGACGCCTGATTTTCTTTTTGCTGTTTCTCATGTAAAATCTGAGGTTTTACAAAATAGCTTAACGAACAAAGAACTGAAAATGTTCGTAAAGAACTTTTTCATTTCTCAAAATAATTCAGTCAGCATTTTTGTTTTTATTACTGTTTATAAAATTTAGTTTATGTTTTATTAATTTAGACTTTCAGTCACTTTATCAATACCTTGAATCTGTTTTGAATTAATTACAAAGCTACACAATAGACTTTCTGTGCTCCACCAACCAGGGGTATCGTAATACGGTTTCTAGGGGTGTTAGTTCGTAGCCGTACCGCTGAGCCCCTGGGGGCAATATCGTGAGAGAAAAGTTTGAAAAATTATTTCTGAAAGATATTATGTACTTTGTATGCGTAAAAGTTTTCTTTTAAGTTTTCTAAATGATGTATATCGAATATTTACAAGTCAAAGTGAACTATGGTGCAATGCATTCATTCGATTTACGCTGTTATTCATTTTAATAAAATATTCTCTACATAAAAGAAACAACTTTCAAACATACGATTGTTCATTTGATGTGTTTCGTGCAAAACTACTCGAAGGTTATTTGCATTAACCTCAATAGGTTTGATCCGATCAACTAGAAGGAAGAGAAGCTCGCCCGTAGCAAACCCGCAATTGAAAAGTGGGTTCAAACTGTAACTCTTTCATTAGCCACGAAATGTTTGTTTGTTTGTTTGTTTTGGAATTTCGCACAAAGCTACTCGAGGGCTATCTGTGCTAGCCGTCCCTAATTTTGCAGTGTAAGACTAGAGGGAAGGCAGCTAGTCATCACCACCCACCGCCAACTCTTGAGCTACTCTTTTACGAATAGTGGGATTGACCGTCACATTATACACCCCCACGGCTGGGAGGGCGAGCATGTTTAGCGCAACGCGGGCGCGAACCCGCGACCCTCGGATTACGAGTGCACGCCTTAACGCGCTCGGCCATGCCAGGCCGCCACGAAATGTAGAAAACGTTTTAGCAGCGCTTAGATTCAAAGTTTGATTACGATAACCACAAACTTACGTCTAGCCCAGGGAGAAAAACAATAAAAATACTAATAGTGAAATCACTGGTAATACTATAAGAAACTTATTTAGACAATATTTGTGATTATTGGGGATTATTTCTTAATAAAATGCCGCTGAGCAAAAAAAAAAGAAAAAAGAAAAACAAAATCTTTCATTCTTCATCGCTAAAACAACTTTCCAAGGTCACAGATAAACATCTTTGAAAGTGAAAATTTATCATATATACTATTCGAGAAAAATGATCACATATATATATATATAGATAAAGTGTTATTCATAAATAAACCCAATCTTTCATGAATTTGTCTTTGCTTTTTATTTTAATTTAGATTTTATCAACCTATAAATAAATGGAGACAGCGCTTGGCAGTGCCAGATAGCAAAAACTGTTTTTTGTTCCAAATGTAGAGAGATAAGAGACGCCAGCATCAACAGAGTTTCTATCACATTTCATATCTTTTCATGTCTGAATTCAAGTATTTTTGATAATAGACTTAGTTTGATGAAAGATTAAACGTCCATTAATGGACAAAATGGTAATGGTAAAGCTAGAGCTTAAAAGTATGAATTGAAACTTCGAATCAAGATACATTATATGCTACATATTAAAATATAAATGATTAACAGGTCCTCTTGGATTTTTTTTTTCATTTTTGTAAATTTAAAAACAGAAAAATAAAGAAATATTAGTTTGTTGTCAGGTGTTGTGCTGCGTAGCATAGGAGAGGTAAAAGTGGTTAGATTTTAACATATTATTTATCACTGCAGAAGTTTGTTGTGTCAATAAAATGAATTTTCTATAATTCTACTCTTTGTTATGACATCTCTATTGTTATTATAGCAAATTCATAAGTTCAAGAAGCGATCTTATAAAAAAAAATCGTTATTTTTATTATTAACAATAGTGTTTACAAACCTCTCCAGTAAGAAAGAGATGAATTTATTGATTTAAAAGCTAAAATTCTGGATTCTATTTACTGCAGATAGCCCAATGTAGCTTTGCTCTAAAACAAAGAAATGCAGTGGGTTAGACAGTACAAATTAACAATAAGGTACTTCGCAACGAAAAACTTTAATATTTAGATTAAACACGATAATATTTAAAAGTTGCAGATGTATTTAAACATAAAAGAGGTATGAAAGAAACACGATTTCAAAAAACTTAGAAAGAAAGATTTATTATATGATTAAGTATTTATTCGGCATCATTGTGTTGAAGTCAAATATTAGTAAAGATTATATCTGACAGAAAACTACTTTAGAATATTTAAATTATATTTATAAGAAACGTAACTGTACTGGGAGTGATGTTTAAAGAAAGGTTTAAGAATATTGACGATGATATAGAATAAAAATATGTTATTTTTAATAAAAGAAATTTTTTATTAAAAAGGTTATTTCTGAACAATATGATTTAACTTATTCACGTGTTTTTTTCATTTTGCATAATTCACATACATTTTAATTTAGACAAAATATTATAACTTTATTTTATTCGATTAACCCTTTTTATAGTTAAACAGCAATAATAAGTGGTTTTACTACGATTTTAATTCTACATTCAAATTACTTATTTTAGAAATTTTTATCACAGGTTATAAATGTATATATTTAATTAGTCTCCCAAGGACTCAGATTTTAACGTTAAATAAATTGTATGATTTGAAAAAATGTGAAACTATTAATATAATTTTGTAAATGAATCTTCTTCGGTGAATCTCTAGTAGTGTCTTACGTGCTAGAATTGAGTTTTTAACCCTAGTACGTGAATAATACTTATAACTAATTTTGGTAACCGATGATACGATCACTTACTTAAGTCCCCACGGTGGACTCCGCAGCTAACCTGATGTGGCTTTGCTTAAAAAAATATATATATACATACATAAGCCCTGTCAGCCCCCAATGGCTCAGCGGTATGTCTGCGGACTGACACCGCTAAAAACCGGGTTTCCATACTCGTGGTGGGCAGAGCACAGATAGCCCATTGTGTAGCTTTATGCTTAATTCAAAACAACAAAAACGACGTAAATCCTGTCAGCGTAAAATTTGACATACTGTTAAATTATTGCTCCAAGCTACTAAAGAAATGTTGAAATGCGAAACATTACGTTTTAAAGTAAAACTGATGCAAAACCAGTAAAAACATGATTTGTTAAGAAATAATAATTTATCATATTATAACATATCACTGTTTGATAAAGGCGAAGTTAATTTGTTGTTTTTCATAAAAAAAATTGTAAAAGAAATTGACTTCTATTAGCGTAATGTGTTAAACTTTAAAATTCAAGTCCTTGAAAACCAGTTTAAGATACGGCAAAATCACAATATAAAACTAAAATGTTTTTTTTTTCATCATTCCTGGTATTGGTTGCTTATACTTAACAACATATCTATTATTATTAATGGCCTACGAATTCACAGCGACATCAAAATAAAGATTATCAGTTAGCTGTCACAAGGCTAGAAATATTTAGAAAGAATGTTTACTAGCGTCTTTAGTCTGCCTACTGCTATACACACCTACTGTGAATAACGCGTTGGAAAATATCAAATCATTGGATATGTTAATATCGTATTACATACCGTCTGGTTTGTCGAGAATTAATCTCTTTGTGGCCAGCGTAATTCGTGAAAAACGTGCTGTTAAAGGAGAGGGGTACATCTGACATCAAGTACAAGATATTTATACACATTTTGTTACATGAAATAAAGAAATTGTTTATCTGTACGCACTCAGGCGTTTTATTCTTTCTTGTATGACTACAGTGCGCTTTTCAAGACGTTTTGTCAAATATATTAACAACTACACACCCAAACCAGTAACACAGAAGCATTAACTAGTGTAGCACGCACACACATAGTGAAACATGAAGCGATGCCCGATTAGTTGAAGTAACACGTAATGAAAATACTCTCAGATTCCCACCGCTAATAGAAAGTTTAATTCAATTGTCCAAGTATGAGTGTGTGTGCAGTGATCATTTACTAAGACGACAGTGTTTTTACTTGGAAAGGATGGACAGACGAGGCCCAGTAGTGAGGACTCTCGAACTGAGAGAAGGAAGAACAGGCGGGGTCAGCGGTTAGGGTGCTCGGACTGTAAAACAAAAGAACGACTGGTGAGGCCAGTGGTAAGGGTGCTCGGACTGTGAAACAATGGAATAACGGGCGGAGATCAGTGCTTGGGGCTCTCTGACTGTTGATCTAAGTGCTTATGCTCCACCTCCATTTGCAGGAAGGAAGCAAACTCCACATTTTAGGACAGTGAGTGCGAACTAGGAGTGATTTTCAAATCATAGTGTTAGGCCAGAGAAGCCCATGGATGTGTTGTACAACCATCTTCTCTTTAGTCTATTACTTCAAAGTTAAGAATAGCAATGCGCGGATGGCCTCATGTAGTTTTGCTCAAAACAATCTAAACAAACAAGCAAAAGTACATAAGGTCATTTCAGTGCTTTTTTTCAGAAAATACATTTGTAGTTTCCTTGAAACACTTATGCTGTCGTTTAATTGAAGCGTTAGATAACGCCTGCGTATGACAGCTACGGGGACCATAACTTAATGATCCGACATTTTGCTGAACTTTCTTTTACTAAATGTAATGGTAACCAACACATCCATAACGCATTGACTAAACTCGTTGTCGAAGTATCCAGTTGCTTACCCGTCAGATATGATTATCAGGAGAGTAGACTGCTTACAACAGATTAATAATGTAGTCACAATAATACAATGCCCAGTCCTTACACATAACACATTTCAGAAGCAATCCCTCGATACATCTCAGTAATAAAATTCTTACCTGCAAACTGAGTACGTATAAATACTGTCATATTCTTATGCATATATTAAACACTACTCTTAAAATATTAGGACTGTTACCAGTCGTGATAGTCTTACTGGTTATTTCCACAACGGAGTTGAATCAATATGTTACGAACTTGTTGATCCAACAGGTAATACAGGCAGCATACAAAATATGATTGATTTCTCTTATTACTGACAAGTTCGTTAATACTTTGAACTAATATTTGACAATCTCGATGGCTTGACGTCGCAGATTCTGAAAGAAAGTGAGATTGAAAGTTATAAAAACAATCCACTGCCTCACTGCTGTTTTATTGAATTTAGGCAAAGAGCTACATAAAGGGCTATCCAAGCATTGCCCATCACGGGTATCGAAAACCGGTTTGTAGCGATATAAGTCCATAGACATTTCGCTGTGTCACTAGGGGACATTCTGTGTCATTTAAAACTAGAAAACACTCACAATTTGAGAAAATGCGGTATCGAAAAAATCATATTGGCTCACAAAATGTCAAATAAGTGTTCATATTATATTTCTGACCTTGTTAAAAAAATACAAGATATTAAGTGATATACATGAAGTTTTAAAATAGTAAAACATTTTAGGTTATTTTCGTGATATTTCAGAATAGAACAAAACTTTAGGCTATATATGTGATTTTTTTAAATAGTTTTACGTTTTGTGTTTTATAAGGAATTTTATAATGTAGATTTTGTCACACAATTTGTCTGTCTAATTCATAAGGTATTTTTGGTGGGTATTTTATAGCAAAGCCACATCGGGCTTTCTGCTGAGCTCACATGGGGGAATCGAGTCCCAGATTTTTGAGTTTTAAATTCGTTGACTAACCGCTGTACTGGCGGGGAAAAATTCATAAAGAAAAGAACAAACATATACTTTTAAAGATCAAATTATAAACACAAGTTAATGAAACATTGGAATTTACAAATAAAAGACTCTAACATATTTGAGAAAGTCAGTTTCTTCATTGGATTTCATTTATTCATATAAACTGGTTGTAAATGGCTCTAATACTTTTTATTACAATATATAATAAGTAAGTTTTATAAAATGAGTGCTTTGCTCTTTTTGACATTGGAATTAATACTAGTTTGTCTTCTTATCAACATAATAATCTTGAAAAAGAACATTAACGTGTACAACTAGTTTTGGTATAGTCTCTCTATAGACTAATATTCTATTGAAAGAACTAATTAAACTGTGTAACGACTTAGTGTTGTCGTCCTGAAATGCAATAAATGGGTGGTATAAAAGCAGGCTTCTCTTTTCCCAGTTGAATAATTAAATTTTAAGTTGAATGTTTTCATTTATGATCAGGTTGATGGAGTTATAATGGATCAATGCTTGCATTTGATACGTATGATCTGTTTTCAAATTATTACGTTTGGAAAAATACTCTTAGCCATATTTATAATGGTCTGTTTGGTTCTTTTAAATTCCGTGCAAAGCTATGCGAGGGAAATCTGCGTTAGCAGTCCCTAATTTAGTAGTGTAAGACTAGAAGGAAGGCAGCTAGTGAAAAATACCTACCGCCAACGCTTGGGCTACTCTTTTGCCAACGAATAGTAGTATTGACCGTCACATTATAACGTCTCCAAGGCTGGAAGGGCGAACATGTTTGGTGTAACAGGAACCATTTTTATAAATCATAAAAATATTTTAATTAATAAATAACGTCTATTGGTCAATACGACCATAAATATAATTGCATCCTGGTTTATTTACTTAGTAATTAGCAATGTAACTTTAAAATCAATGCATATAATTAATTCACTACAACACTTAAACTTAACTATGTTCTTATGGTTTCTACTTATGGTTTATATCGGAAAGCTATAATTTTATTAGATAAAGAAATGAATTGAATCAGATAATTTTTGCAACGCCATGTATTTAACTTTTTTTTTTCTTTCAATAAACGATATATCTTTAAATCTTAAAGTTTAATGTACTTATGAACAAAAGTAATAGCAATAGTATTACTTTGTGTAAGGAAACAACTGAAATACGTTGAAGAAAAAATTAGTTACAGTTCTAATCAGATTTTATTTTCAGATGCAAATCTAATGTATTTTCAGATCCGTTGTAAGAATAGAAAATGTATTTAATTATATAATGTAATAAGACGTTGTTTTAAATCTATAAATTTACATGTAGTTTTGCGGATATCACAACGTGTGAATCCAGCAAAACAGTATATAAAATCGTATAATGTGGCATACGTATAGTAAATGTGAAAACTGTTGTGTTAGCATGTTTTGATAGAACGAAATGTGATGTGACATCCGACAGTTTAGAGATAAAGTGGAGTTGACGACGAGTAATAATCATGAAATTCAGAGAGGTTCCTAGTTGATAAATTAGCCGATTTTTAATCAGCAGAATTTTGCGATACTGTTTTTTTCGATTATATATAACATTTGAGTTACACATGACAATATTTTGATACTATCTGTTGAAAATATTTTGAATACTGATTTAGGTTCAAACTAGAAAGATGGAATGTTTTTGGACTAATATAGACTTTAATATATATATTTTTATCTATCTATATTCAAAGTGCATTCCGTTTTAAAGATACCTACACACTTGTGGATTCGCAGTACAGAACTCGTGTAAATCTTTCGTGAAGGAAAAATGGGTTCAAATACTGCTGATAATATATCATCAAAACCAATTTTAAATAAATATCCAGGAACCTTTCCCACCTTTATCTGTATTAATGTTCCAACCATCTCATTCCACTAACAAATATATTTAATGCCACCTGCAAACTTGTCCTAACCTTCATGAGTCTGTAACATTCTTTAGTATTCAAGAGTCTTTTTGAATCTAACACTTATCTGATGATGACTAGATACTGTGGGTCAAAACGTTGTAATTATCAAAATGACAACTCTCCTATCGCAACATTTGCTGTTATTTTATCCCGAATTAATTATTACGTCACATGTTTAGCATTAGTTGGTAACAAAACCATCCAGACTGTTAATAACACTAAGTAAAACAAGATATGAATTATTTTCTGCGTGGTTCGATCTGTTAAACTAAATTCAAACTAAAATAAAATTCAAATAACTCTCACAATCTAATACGAAATTGAATTTTATTGATTTCGGGCAATCTTACCTGTAAATTCTATGTACCATTATAAAATTGACAACTGTAATGCAACATTCCCAAAAGTTATTACTTGTTCATTTATACTTATTATATTTTTCACTTTTTACTAGGATACTTTATTTCATTGTTGGAGCCTGTGGATTTCAGGCACAGTTGGAACATTAACATTTATAAACAACAAACGACATCCTTACATTTCAGCATTAAAAACTCAAACCACAAAATATTTTTCTTTAACAAAAACTAATGTAACTTTTATATGTGGATATGCCATTTTAGACAGTAATGTCGCAGTTATAAAACTATTAATTTTACAGTTCCGTCTCACCAACATCTTACATGATATATTTAGGTAATTATTTCAATTTTAGTGAAGGTTTTCTGCATGTAGTTACTAACATCTTTGTGTTCTGGATGTCTGAAGGCAGTAAATATGTATTAATCCCTTTGCTTCTGTAAAGTTTACATATACTAACTCTACCTCGTAGAAGCTTGTACCAGTTAGACCCTGTGTCTGTGTCCACTCTCTGGAGTTGGGTTTGGTCACAAGGTGTACTGTAGATACATTAAAAGTTGATGTTTCTTTTCTTTGAAGAGGTAATTTGCAATAAATATTTGACATATGTGACATATATTTGTAAGACATCAGGTCATCCCTTGAGTAATGTCCAATTTTAGGTTCAGAAAAAGGATTTCAAATGCTTTTAATATCATTTGATCAATTATTATTGTTGTTTTGAATTGAACACAAAGCTACACAATGGGCTATCTGTGCTTTGCCCACCACGGGTATCGAAACCCGGATTTTAACGTGTAAGTCCGCAGACATACCACTGAGCCACTGGGGGGCTTGATCAATTATGAATGTTCTATTATTAATAATTACTTCCTGCCAACAATTCACACTTCTGTAAAATTCTTGGAATTTGGAGGAAAAGAATGTAAATAGGGTTGTCTTGACATCTTCATATGTTCCAAGTTTTTTTTTATCACGATAGTTCTACAAACTTTGGAATAGAGAATAATCAGATGGGACAAGGTCTGGAGAATAAGAAGAATGTGGAAGTTTTCCCAGTCTAGCTCTTCGATCTTTGCAGATGTGATCCTTGTTGTAACACATTTACAACTGATCAAAGCAGGCCTCTTTTCTTTCATTACAACATTTAATGATCTAACTCTTGACAATAGAAGTCTGATGTAATTGTTACATTTAGTTGCAGCAACTGCAAGTGGATCACACCAACAGTATCCCACCAAACGTTTAACAAAACTTTCCTAGGGTGGAGGTCATTTTTGGCTGTGCTTTAACCAGTTTAACTGTACTAAGCCATTGTCTACGGCGCTTAACCTTTTTTATAAAACATTAATTTTTCATGTCCAATCACTGACCTGTCTAAAAAGGTGAGTTACGTTCACAAGAGTGCAGAAAAGTGCAAATGTCCGCTCTTGATCTAAGGTTGGCTTCTATCAAATCATGGAGGACCCATTTTCCACGTTTTGACACCTTTCCAAGTTGTTGAAAATAACGGTAACCTGTTGAATGGGTTGAATTCAGCTGAGTTAGTTCTTCAACTGCTACAGCACAAATTTCATGAAGTACAACCAGTAGCAATTTATCATTAAACTCAACAAGATAATCTGAATGTGGTTTATCACTTAAGCTGTAGTCACCCGATATGAGCTTCTGAAATCACATTTGAACATTTTCTTTCATTGAGAGACTCCGCACCATAAATACCTTGAATGTTTCGTGTAGTCTCTGCTGCACTATTACTTTTTTTCAAAAAACTCATAAAGCATTATATGCCTAATGTGCTCCTCAGACACATCCATCTTCATAAGGGTTGATTTGATTAATAATCTGAAAAAGTGTAGTTGGGTAAGTTTATTTTATTTGTTTCAACATTTTTATACACGTCCAACTACATATTTTAGTCAAACCTTCTACAAAGATAGAAATGATAATGCACTCTCTGTATTAAATTTTCGGACATTACTTATGGAATGACCTGATACTATACTATGACGTTTCGTCTGACTTGGAAAGTAACATTATTCTTCTTTTATCTGTCCTATGCAGAAAGCGTCTCAGCTACACTAGGTAATTTGAGTACAAACGATTACAGGCTGGCCAGCATGTAAAATACGTTAGAGATTTATGAATGAAGATCTGTTTTTGCGTTCATTTCTGTTTACTTGTATTCTCCTTGCTGTCTGTTTCTGATTTCTTCATCGCTTAACAGTTCTGAACTTTAGTCCTGCGGATAGTTTTGCTTGTGCTAGAATGATACAGTAATAACTTTATTTTTTACAAACGTATAATTTTAGACTTACATCAGGTAAGAGCCCTCTAATGATTCCATGTTAAGATTCGGACATTATAAAGCTAATATCGGGGTGTGATCCACACGACGCTAAAAACCGAACAAATCAAAGTGAGGTGAAACAGCAAACTATTGGATAGTAATCTCTCAGTTTCGATTCGGAGAGGGGGAGTGTCAGCTTTGCTATGGAATTCACGTAATTACCGCCTACATGATTGTATTTTCTTTGCTTAACAAACTTTATATGTACACACATTTAATTTCTCAACCAGTTAGCATTTTAAAAGGTTTAATAAAAAAGATATGTGGCTTACAAAATGAGGATACAATTAGAAAAATGGTATATTATAAATATTGACAACTCATTTAACTATGTATCAATCTATCTTAAAAGAGAGATCATGTCCCATTGTAAATGAGGTAGAAGTACACGGATAAGATTTGAATTTGTACAAATAACGTGACAAACATTGTATAAGGCTTATGACATGATTCCTTACCAAGCATAGTTCCTAAGATGAGAGATATTAACGTGAGCGCACTTATATGTTGACTTTTGTATTTCTCCGTTTGTTAAATACATCTAAAGCAGATTCAAAAGCACCATATATAATAAATCTTACAAATTTTTTCAGCTCATGTTTTGGTACATGACTACACATCATCATGTTTTATTTTAGCATCACTACGACAGAACGAGAAAGAAACTACCATTTTGCGTTACATTAAATACACTTGAAAGAAACGTCAAGGTAACGTTATCTACCAATCACTTAAATTACTCTAACTATTGTTATATAGTAGCTTGAATCATGCGTTTCTTTCTCGCCAGTAGGATCCCAAATATAATCACCTATTCAAATACATACTCTTTGTGTGATACTGAAAGAAACAGAGACGTATGTTGATGACGACAAGATAACATTAATAAAATGTAACAAGTACTACACAAATACCAGCTGATGCATTACAGGAAAATTACAAGGAGAATACCTTTATTGTATCGTATAGTAGTAAGAGTTTGACCTGTAGCAAACTGCTTTCATGTTTATGATAGAAAAGGTCTTAATCGTAAATTTCTGAAGGATGTTCCGGATATACGGCTTCACTCGTTTGAGACGAAAAAGCCAACAGTTAAATTACAAATTTAATTTTTCAAAAGTAGAGGAAAGTCAGAAAATATATCAGAAATATTCAAAGTAGACTCAACAATTAGACGACAAATAGCATATAATCTCGTTTGATCCATAGAGAAACAAAATAATCGCTTCTTGAGTACGGATGTAAACTCTGCTAAAAACAGCAACAGCACAGACTATAAGAGTCAGTGTGAACTAATGCACATTCACAGCTATATACATACTTAGCACTTCAAATCTTATACTATTATTCATTATTTTTACATACGTTTTAAACTTTTAAGGACACAAGCTCTCGGTGAAGCACGAAACTAAAACTTATTACTAATTAACTCTAGCCCATTGTGTAGCTCTGTGTTAACTCCAGAAAGAAACAAACACGTTTCCTCGTAACTGATAAATAACAAAGGTATAATCAACATCATGTATGCAGTGAAACTGTGTAATTTTCATAAATATCACGAAATACATTAATCCTCAAAATAAAATATTTATATTTGAAGCTATACTTAAGATAAAACACGTATAATTTAACCAATGACAGCATATGAAAACAAACAGTATGTGAATCATACCGCACGAAGTGGGAGCAGTAAATAATAGACAAATAGCGTTGCAACAACTACCGGTAAAAGTATTTAAATTTAAATTTGGTAATTGGCGTTAATTCAGTATTTTTGTTTCATATTTACTACATTTATAGCGTTAAAAGGCGTTAAAATGATCATATTTTACAATTACCAGACGTAGATGGACTAACTTCTATCAATTTTATTCTATTCATATGATTATATAGTATTTCATAAACTGTCCCAAAGGAAGCTTAATGTGGTTTATGTCATCTTCAATCAGCAGTACAGAACAGAGCATTAATTGATCAGTGCACTCACATTTCTAATGGCTTTTTCCAGAACCTTCAAATTTAGTGGGTTTTATGATGAACATTCTCTTTCAAAATATCATTAAGAACTACATGTCTCCTGGTGTGTAGCTCTGGGAATATTGGTAGTCATCTCTACTTGAATGAATGATTTTTGTTTATTAGAAGCCTTTTAACGGAACATAGTTATGAAGAGTCTTGCTGGAATGTGAAGTGTCTTTCTTATCCAGGCGTGTTCTTCCAACATTTTCCAATAACAAGCTTCATTTAATGAGACTACTTTCATTAAATGCTCTCAAAAATTACAATCGAAGATAAAAGTGCTTATGTAACTCACCATGTTGCAAAAGAAGCTTCGTTAGATAACATATCCACTAAGAAAATAATTGCACCTTGTATATGCAGAGGACGTTTCCAACATGGTTTTCTCTATCATCAACCTCTTTAAAAAATCCAATGTGCGAGGTCAAATTGCAAGAGTGGATCACAATCTTTCCACGTGAAGATGATTAAACAGACGAGATTTGGAGTTTAGTGCCTTATTTATTAAATTTCAACTTTAATTTCACACAGATTAAACAGCATACCTTCACACATATCAAACAGCATACCTTCACACATATCAAACAGCATACCTTCACATATATAAAACAGCATACCTTCACGCAGATCAAACCTTCCACTTGTGGCTCCTAAGGGATGTTTATAATCTTATACTTGGATATTCTGATCCAACTTCGTTACTATTTTTATTATATACACACAGTTGTCCAGAATGAAAGACATCTTTTCTTGCAATTCCAGCTTTCGCGAGTGAACGAATTAATTGTTTATAAACTATAAGCCACTTACATTTATTTATGAGGCTGGAGGTTAGAAAACACGTTGTAAATCAGATAGCTCTTGCTTCACTTCCATTACTGCATTATTGGCTTTGGATGAAAATTGACAATGGGTGCTTTTGACTAGTTATTTTCTGTCTCTTCTCTTAGTTAAACATTATGGGTGGTTAGCGTTGAAAGCCTGTCTATAACTTTTAATGAGACTAGTGTTACAACTTCCATTGTTTATTTGTTTGCAGTTAAGCACAAAGAAATATAATGGGCTATCTGTTCTCTGCCCACCACGGGTATAAAAATCCGGCTTATAGCGTTGTAAATCAGCAGACATACCGTGGTGCCATCGGAAGTCTCTCTCTTACATCGAAGAAACTTTAGCTTTTCATGAAAAAAACATAAAAAAAGAGGATAAGCAGACAGAAAACTAATACATCAATCTATTCGCTTTCACGGTCCATTACATCTGCATATTCACTTTCTCAAATACAACAAAGAAAGGAGTGCTATAATAACTTACGATATACAATAAATTATCAGTGAAGAAGAAGTGCCAAAACCATATTCTGAATATTCTATCACATGAGGTTTAGTGTTTTTAATGCATGTTTTTACACAGTTAATTATTTTACTCATTCAAAGGAGCATGAACTAAAAAAAATGTGTTACTAGTTTTAAGTCGCCATGAAGCCCGGCGTGGACAGGTTGATTGAGGCGTTCGACTCATAATCCGAGGGTCGTTGGTTCGAATCCCAGTCAAAACCAACCATGCTCGCCCTTTCAACCATAATGTGACGGTCAAGGACACTATTCGTTGGTAAAAGAGTTGGCGGTGGGTGGTGACGACTAGTTACCTTCTCTCTAGTCTTACATTGGTAAATTAGAGACGGCTAACACAGATAGCCCTCGTGTAGCTTTGTGCGGAATTCAAAAATCAAACAAACTCTTTTTCTTCATATAGTCAAAATATTTATTAAATTCCAGTATTCTAATCTAACATGAAAAATGAAACGTGTGCTGAAAAAAGGCATCACACTCCGAAAGCTTATACACACACACATTTATTTGAATAAAAGCTACTTAGAGCTGAAATGCTAAATCACATACATACATTACAAGAAGATATAAAATGTGCAATATTAGGCAGATAATAATAAAAAAATAAAAAATAGAGTTGGAATGCAACTTCTTTGCCTTTATTTCTGATTATTAGTTATTTCTAAGCCTTAAAAGGTGTCTTTAAGCTTTGTAAAAAAAATTAATTAATTTAAAACTACTTGCAATTAATACAACATAAGGAAAGCATAAACAAATGCTTTGCAAATGAAATGTGAGTTTTGTGCAGCGTACATTTATTTTAAATTTGTTTATTTAAATAAACTGCTGTTCTAACTTTCCTACTTTCGTATTTTATGAAATTTAGTGTTCTAGGTCTAATAGTTAGCGTGTCTAAACCATAAACCCGAAGATGTATGGTTCAAGACCTTTTGCTTTAATAGCACACTCTGCAATTTAAGGCCGTGGTTGTGCTATTTGACAGTTAATCCTAATATTCGATCAGATTAGAACAGCCTACTAGTTGGTAATGGGTAGTACAAACTCTCTGACTTCCATCTAGAGTGTTAGTCAACAATAGAGAAGATTATGAGCAGCTTAGCGTAGCCTTGAACGAAGTTATGAAACAAACTTACACTTACAATGATGTTGTTGTTTTGAATTAAGCACAAAGCTGCACAATAGGCTATCTGTGCTCACTTACAATAAACTACTTCGCCACTGTCCGTTCATTACTGTGCTCTAAGTAAGATTGTAGTTTAGTATGATTTTATTAAGTGTTTGTGTTAACTGTCAGATTATAGGAGATTTCAGTGTTTGTTTGTTATTTAATTTATATAGAGTTAAATCTATTTTTTATAGTATTTTGTGTTATACTTATTTGTAGATGGTTTTTAAAATTACAGTTTTATTACGAACAATGATACTTGATATTAATGTAACGTCACGTGGCTAAATTATAGGAGATTTCAGTATTTGTTTGTTATTTAATTTATATAGAGTTAAATCTATTTTTATAGTATTTTGTGTTATACTTATTTGTAGATGGTTTTTAAAATTAAAGTTTTATTACGAACAATGATACTTGATATTAATGTAATATCCCGTGGCTAAAATGTAGAGGGGCAACTGGTAATACATGGGAGTTTTAGGAACAATGTAATTACAAATATATTGTATTAGCCGTATATCACGTACATTTAGTTGAAAGTCGGGAGAACACGAGCTGGGGAGCATATGAAGCGAATAGATGCTTTGCTGAAAACTGTACGTTGCTTTTTGAATAAATTTTATTAATATAAATTACTCCAGTAATCAGGTTGCAAGTCAATTCATGATAAATATTTTACTTGCAATTATATTAGATGAACGTTTTTCAAGATTATTACAATTAGAGTTCTGAAATGAGTATAATATTTTATTGACTTCCAAACGTCTAATATTTCGGGTCCTTAATTATTCTCATTTTTTGTTTTAACAATAGTATTAATGTCGGCTGATCTTTTAACTCTGCAATACCTGTACAGCTAAAATTTAGGGTCCTGAATTTTAAAACAAAAATATACTTGGTTTTATTTCAGCAGAAAACTTATGAATAATGTGCTTTGGAAACAAGACATTAGTAATATAAAAGTGAACAATAAATTTGTATAAAACTAGTAAGAACATATTAATCCTTGGAGCCACTCAGGAAAAAAAAAAGTATGTAACGTATATATGTGAGTACAAATAACTATTCCAAGAAAATATTTTATCAGACACTCTTAAAATCCTTACCATTATTGCACTGGCAACTAACACACCTAAGGAACATAAATGGATGTTGTAAGTAGTAAGAATGTCTTAGTTCAATTGTTAAATGAAAATATCCTCTTGTATATAATTTTTGAGAAAAATGTTCAAAGCATATGATTAGTAAAAAAAGAGAAAATATGTTATTCATTATGATTCTTTTATTATGACTACATTAGAAATATGTATACTATATTTAGCTAAAATAATAAACTAACAGGTAGTACAGATATCATCAATACAGAAAATTGTATCTGCTTTAATTGTATTATACCTAGTACCTAGTTATGAGTATTTCTTCTGAACAGGAGAGCAAGTCTAAAAAACACTATTTGAAGTATAGCAAGATACAGACCTTAATTATGTTTCTCCACAAAATACATACTTACCACAGAAAAATAACTGGAAAAAACAAGCCATCCTCAAATTATTTCAGTTTTATTTACAGAAAATAAAATGGTACATTAAATGGCAAACATTTATGCAGTCTTTATGAAATAACCCCCAGTAGCGCAACTGCACGTCTGGAGATTCATACCTCTAGAAACCGGGTTTCCATACCTGTGATGGGCAGGCCACAGGTAGCTCATTGGGTATCTTTGTGCTTAATTCCAAACAACCATTCAAAACTTTATTAAATATAATACACGTTACTTCAATAACACAGTGAAATCGTTGCTTGATAGATTAAGTACTTGTTTAGACAAGTACTAGTCTCAACAGAATTTTATTTAAAAATAATCATTTATATACGATCAGTACTAATAAATTATAATAAATTACTGTTCATTAAGTCACTCTTTTAACCCTAAAAGTGGAATAATACAAAAGAATCTATTTTTTATTTGGCTAGCTTTGAATCTCACAACAAATGTTTAACCTTTTGCTAGGTGTCAAATGGACTTTAGATTTAAGTATCATCTTCAGAAAGCAAATTCGGAAAAATTCGAAATGATCTCTGTCATATAGAATTTAGTATTTGGTTTGTAGATTCCTTCTTATGGTTCCAGTCAGATGGTCAGTTAGAAAGTAGTAGAAAAATGAAGTCGATACAGAAGACAAAAGGTCAGTGAAGTGACATTCTAACAATTCTGCCCTAATGACATAGATCAGAAAGTTTATGGTCGCAACTAAACAGCTGAATTTATTAGTCTTGAAGATATTTAACATTACAGTCACCTTGGTTAAAAAACTAGTCTTCTTAGGATGAGTAATACCTGGAAATGCAACCTTTATCTGCTTAGCAAATGTGCCAGCTAAGACCTTAAAATAGTTTTTAATGTCATGCAATTTCGTTTTCGTTATGTTGAAACTTTAGTTTTTGGATCAGTGCTCGTAGAAAGAAAAAAATTGAATAAGTTAGTTTTAAACTGTTAAATAAATAGAAGTAAACATATAAACATATACGTTTAGCAAGAAAGAGTATTGGAAGTGAGAGCATAAATATACTATATATTCCACATTGCATATTATGCTAGCAGTAAATACATACGTCGTTAAAATTATAACGGATGTGAAAGTTCGGATCTCCGTTTACGAATAAATGTTTAAACCGAAAGAATCGGAGTTGTTAACATTACATATTATATTATGTTGAATAGAAACTATTCACTTCAAGAGCTTCGTTCCTGGAAATCTAACTTTGTTGTAATATTACCCGCTAGAGATTTTGAAACAGCTGTTTTCCAATTCCTCCTACAGGAAGAATTGAAGTAGTTTATGAGATGTGCAACTCAACAAATTTCCAACAGAGTTTATCAAATACGCCTCCGCCCTCTATAAGTTAGTCACGTGTTCGTGAAACCAACATTACTCACTTGGCGTAATCGTTTTTTTGTCCAACACGCAACGGTATCTCTAGTTTTCCTTGTAAGCTATAAATGCAAATATAAGTCAGATTAATTTGATTTTGTCAAGTTTCATCTTAAATGTATCTCTTCTGGTGACCCAGCGGTAAGTCTGAATGTTAATATAACTAAAAATCGGATTTCGATATCTGCGTTGAACAGAGAGCAGTCGTCTTGTCGTGGAGCTTTGTTCTAAACACTAATAAAAAACGGAAAACTGCTAGTGTACACAAAATACTTGTTCATAGTTAATCGATACTGTCGTGTCGTTCCGTATGCACTGGTGGACAAGTTTGTAGAGATTATTTTAAACGATAAAAAAAGTCTTCGTTGCAGTTCACATCATTTAAGACTCCAAAACAACAGCTTAACTTATATTAATTAATAATTAGTGATGCTTTCAGAGTTTCTGTCACGAGTTTCAATGTGGAGAAAATATTCCATTAAGAACTACACATGAAATCGCATTTCGTGGAAACGTTCGAAATTTTGAAAAACAAACAGACTGCACTGTGAATTGTAGACAGTTTATGTTTGCAAATAGAGGTTTGACGTAAACTTGTCTTCGTCACTAGCTTGTTTAAATATTACATTACAAACGATCGTTGATAAAGCACATCCTACCTGTGTTATCAGCAAGTTGTTGTCCATGCTTGTGGGGAGTTATTCTAGTTACACGAATGTATGAGTTGTGCTCCACGTTTTACTCAGAAGACCACACTTCTGTGTTATATTTTGTTAGAACGTTCAGTTACTATATTATCACAGAACTAAATCTGGTCCTATGCACACTTATAGTCACAGAGAATCACTCAAGGATAAAATTCTAATCATGGATAATATCTTACTACTTAAAGCTAATTTGTGAGGGTATATATCAAGCAGTTTCAAATGCGTCATTACAGTGTAGTGTTATTGTTGAAAAGGGAATCAGTTAACTGAGGTTAATAAAAACTTTTGCACACTCATAATTTTAAACTAAAACAATCTTTAAATCTTAAACTCTTGCAACAATCTTGCAAACAACACGCTGAACAAATGTAAAAACTGAGATACTAGATTATACTTAAAAATCATTTTTAAAAGAGTGCCCATTTACCACTGTAGTAGTGTTCCTGTACCATTGTTTAATTATCGTATTATACAATGGCATTGTGAATCGTATTAAAGTATAAATAAGAAGTGAATATTTTGGTAGTAAGCCTGAAAAGAAGTAGCTTGACAAGAAAGCCAGTAAGTTCTGTAGCGATGAAGGTGTAAAGGATGCTTGTCTGGGTTCGATTCCAGTGAATTTACGTTGATAGATTAGTGTCAATATAATGAAGATAACATTTGTATTCATCAAATTATTGTTACTCAGCAAAAATACGAAGGTGATTCCGGGGTTTCAAGTTATTATTCATTTTATATATTAGAAGAATGAAGGGATTTCAGTATTAACCCTGGAGAAATGCAACATCGTTATAACAGTGCAAATTACATCACAAAAAGCAAAGACAAAGCACTAATAAGTAGCAACGTTGATAAGGACATGTTTATTACTAGTGCGTTCAATAAGTAACTATGACCATCCGGAAGTTTCGTTGTTATAAATTGGTGGTACTCATAACACATTTTTCGTCCTATTCCAAACAAGTCCATGAGACTCACAGCAAGTTGAACTTAACAGAAACGTCTTTCTCCGCGGACAAAAGACAAAATCAGTAGAATAACTCACTAAACCGACACGAACACCTACTGTACCATAAAATAACTCTTTATCATTACTGAAATATTCTATGCACATGATCTCATTCCAGAAGATAAGGCAGAGAACAAGAGCGCGAAATATGAGGCAGCTTATGTCATCATGGGCATTACTGAAATTTATTGTACGAGACAAGAGTCACCCACATAATAATGTGAAGCTTCTTCCAGTCATCCCAGTACTTGCAAAGGGATATTATATGAACATATCAAATCACTTCAACTAATCAGCTTCTCCACTTGTGTGTGAAATAATATAACAACATGCATGTAAGTCTGTGTAGTTAAGACTAGAGGAATTCTTAAGTTGAGTTAATCACACTGTATTCTGACATGTATTTCGAGTGTTGTAATTCTAGGGTAAATCCGACTATTAGTTGGTAAAAGGGTAGCCTAAGAGTTGGCGATGGGTGGTGATGACTAGCTGCCTTAACTCTAGTCTCACACTGCTAAATTAGGGACGATTAGCGCAGATAGCCATCTTGTAGCTTTACGCGAAATTAAAAAAACAAACAAACTTATGTACCCGAACAGTGTTATTTGACTGCCACTCTTATTGTGAGTACTCCCACGACCTTAAAACGAAGAGCACGTTTCTTTTCGGCAGCCTAAAGCTAATAACGAATCTTCTGATTTATAGTCTGTGTGCGCTAACTACTATTAAACATCTGGACTGATACTGAAAAACCACAACTACTGCAGCAAAAACAGCACATAAAGAGGAAACGAATCCATAAGTTATTATTCAGTACACGTGAACTGAAAAAAGATATTTCAAATGTTACAAGTAGGAAAGACTTATTACTTTAGTACTTTAGCTACCCAACACTGCAATAACGATCTACAAATTGAAAACAAACATTTATTGTAAGACAAATTATCATGAGTGCTTCCAATTTGGATATTTTGAAAATGTCGAAAAAAATTCCGAGGAATAAATTTCATTTCCATCTAACTCGCATGTTTTATCCTGAAGTTAAAAACGACATATTTGGAAAGGCGATAACAGCTGACGTAATGCGCCTTTTGAAGAGCAGTATAAATGACCCAGAATCACTCATTTTAATTGGCTCACGATTTCTGTAGAGGCGTAGAGAAAAATGAAGGTTTCAATCAGTCAAGTTTGTTACTGCTAGAACATTGCAGAAACAATAATCGTTCTGATTATAAGTACATATTTTTGGGAAAAGTAAGTGCTCGTATGTTAAATCGAAACGTACAATACATTAAGATTAAAAGAGCAATAAGAATAATGAATATGGAAAGTTAAAGTTTATCACTTACTGGAAACCAATACAAACAGTAAAGTTAAAGTGTTAAATAACGCCCATAAAGAATAAAAATAAACAATACACATAATAAAGATAAAATATTAACCCTCTGTTGCACCTTGTAACAAAGCTATCTCTTTTGCTTAATATAACGTTTCAAATTTGTAATGGAATGCTCTCATTTGTAGGTAAAACATCAAATAAACATGGACTTAGTTTCGTCTTCACAGAGAGACATGCTGCTTTTCTATAGTTTCTTCTTCTTTCAAACACTAGTCAATCATTCGACGTTCCTCTTTCAAACACTAGTCAATCATTCGACGTTCCTTCAGTTCTCTGAGGATTAGCTTAAAACATTGTTCTATCATACCTTGCTTTAATATGCCAAATATTTATTTTTAGGTATTTTAAAGGATTGTATAGGATCAATAATCTGATAATTAAAAATATATATTTTGAATTTCTGGGCAGCTGTTATAAGGGCAATAAATAAAACGTGGTACATATATCAGTTTTCATACGCCTAACACATTGACGTACAAGATAGTTGGAGTCGCCCATTTTTAATGTTCTTAAGAGGGTAGGAACTCACAAAAGAGCAAAAGTTTAGGGTTTATAGTCAATGTCTCGGCCATATTTTGACCAGTTTACGAGGTATCTGGTACAAAGATACTTTTCTGTAGGTCCCACATATTGACAGCCATTTTTAGCAATTATGGAATAGGGGTTTCATCATGCCACAAAAAAACAAAATTTGAAGGATTTTTGGTACTTACTTCGCTATGTTTCTACCAGTTTTTGTGGAATTTGGTACAAATATACTTTTTCACATATTCCATATCATACATAGAGAAATGTGGGATATGTCTACTTTTGGTCATTTTAGGGAGGTAAAAAAGTTAAATAAAGCTGTAACTTTTGGTCAGTTACTGAGCCATTTTTCGACCAACTTACGTGAGATTTAGTATAGAAATGCTTATAGCAAGCCGAAAACAGAGCTGTTGGTAATTTTGGAATTTCTGTCTAATTTATCAGCGAAAAAAGCGCAGATTGAAGTTTTCGCGAAGTATTGATGTTTATGTCAATCAATATATATGGAATTTGGTGCAAAGATACTTTCATGAAAGTCTCCAGCAATGATATATAAGCTTTTCCACTTTTCTTTCCTTGTTCACGATTTTTTTCTTGGTGTTAAAACTGAACATATTGGGATCGCATTGTTGAGACATACTGCATTCGTAGGCGATTGTTTGCCTCTTTAATTGGTTTTTTAATGTTACTTATAAAAAATATATACATATGTGATCTACCAAAATATATTTCACAAAAACATATTTCATGTACCTTATAGATTTATCTAAGTAAAAATTCAAACAAAAGATTTTCTATCGTATTTTCATAGTGCGTGCTATAAAGGATAAATGATGAGAAATACTTACCTAAGTTCTATGTTCGGTAATTATCAAACGTCTAAATATACATTAAATTCTACCTATATTATCCATTATAATATATAATTTTAAATTACTGTATTTGTAAAATTACGCATGAAGAGATATTTAACAAAATTGCGACGCACTCGTAATTTTTGAAGTCAATGAAATAACATGAAACATTAGACCTGCGATAACTCGGTTAATTAACGTTTTTGGAAACTGATGTTCTTCGGTATTAACAGATATATAATGCTTATCTAACTGCTGGATCAGTTCGTTCTAACCATTTCACAGGAGCGGTCAAAAGTTGTCGCTTTTACTTATTGTTGTTCAAGTTACACGAGGGCTATCTGCGCTAGCCGTCCCTCATTTAGCAATGTAAGACTAGACGGAATGCAGCTAGTCATTACTACCCACTGCCAACTCTAGGGCTACTCTTTTATCAACGAATAGTGGATTTGACTGTCACATTATAACGCCCACACAGCTAAAATGGCGAGCATGTTTGGTACGACAGAAATTCGAACTCGCGTCCCTCAGATTACGAGTCGGGTGCCCTAACCACCTGGCCCTGCCAGGCCTGAAGAAGGTGTAAAATATCGAATATTTGCTAACATAGGATATATAAAAATGTCAGAAACCATTTATCCTGCCATGACATCATAATATAAAGGTGAAATTAAGGTCATCCACACCCATAATTTTATAACTCACTGTGTACCGAAGCAAAATAACTTCATTTATAAGTCTACCAAATTGTAGCGTAACTCATAAGACCAACAACTTTTCTGGGGGTAATATCGTTGTGCTCTATGACTTACGTATTGACAGATTTTACCAGAGACTGATAGTTTCAGAGATAGCATATGATTGATCATGATTTAACGTTTATTTCCTGTCATCATAAAACGTAACAAACGACCTAAACACTCAGAAAGATTTCGAAATTCCACATCTACTTCACAACACTGATGATAATAAAGATATATTAGATTAATTTAATTAATTATTAGATGAAATGGTAATTGTGATTTATTAATGACTGAATGGTTGTTTGAAATTAAGCACAATGCTGCACAAAGGGCTATCTGTGTTCTGCCAACCACGGACATCGAAATCCAGTTTCAAGCTGTGTGAGACATACTACTGTGTTATCGGGAGCTTATGATTTATAGATGAAGCATATTGTGATAAGAAGTTCAGGACAACAATTGGTTTTTTTAGCTCGACAACTTTATACACATTAAATAACGACTTTCCCAACCCAACATCAGTATAACATGTTAGTTCTTTACTTGCCATATGATATCAGCTATTATGAAGCTGAGAGAAATCTCTATGGTATTGCTTCCCGTTCAATTTCGTAAAAAAATTGTAAAAGAATGTGACCGTCATTATTAAAATTTCAAACTTACTAGTTACATGGCTATGTAACAGCGCCCTCAATTTCACTCCTTCGATAGTTTATGAATTATTACAGTTATTAGATAAAGGTTTTTACACCAACCAACTTCTTTTTCAAAGTTTTTTGAAAAATAAAAAAGTAGTTATTTTTTCCATATTGATTATTAAACACAAATAATATCTTGAATGTAATAGTTTCACATCTCTTCTTCAAAGTAAAGATTCTAACTTGAAACTACGTGTGAAAAATACGTAAAAATTTCATGGACAATGCATAACACACTTACACAATAAATTTTACAATAAGAAACGCCTAGTTTTTTTTATTTTTAGAATAAAAAAGTGATATATATAGAATATGTGTTAAACTTAACATTGATTTGTTTATGTTTATGTTCTATATCCTCCCCTTTAATGAAGTTGTTATCAGAGTTGTTCAAATGTAGTTCATGTAGTTTACTTTATATCCGTGCGAAGATAGTAAGCATAAAAAACATTAGCTTTCAGTGATAACAAGTGGTTGGTGTGCACATGCAAAGGCAACACAGAAAACATAAAAGTTGTCTACAATTAAGTTACGAAAGGAAAAGGAAAGCGAGAGAAATAGTCTTAGTAAGAAAACTGTTGAATTAATTCAAACACTAACAACCATTTCTTATCCAGCAAAGATAACAAATACTTATGAGTGTTTGTTTAAATACATAACAGTTTGGATTTGGACAATTTCAATAGAGCTAAATGATTTGGGGATCGTAGTGAATGTCAGAGAACAAACGTCTACTTCTGGTTAAGTGTGAACACGTGCTATTTGGTGATTGTTTGTTTTGCATAACTTCTACATTTTCGTAAAATGTAAACAATTTTCCACATGTTTCAAACTTTCAATTAATTTATTTATTGTTGTTTCCGAAGAACTAAGACTTAACACGTGTGTTATCTGTCCCAAAAGCCGTCTTCTTGATGACAGAAAAAACATAACGACTTTAACATCAACAAAATAACTGAGTAATGATTTGTGTTTGTAGTTTGTCGTGACAGAGTCTAGTAACACAATTGCGATGAATTACATAAATAGAAAAACAATAATAATTTTACAAGTAACTAATAATATACCGTTTTGGGCTTTCAGCATATTTCGGTACGTAGAAACACGTTTCTGTTTGCGTTACGCATGCAATAATTTTATCATAAAACATATCTAAGTAGTGAATAACCTTTTTGTAACTTTCTGTACGTGCTTTTTTGTTTCCCCCGTGACTTTCTACCCTAAACTTCTGATCCATAATCGAAGGAGTAGCTCGAAGATAGACAAAGTGATAACTACATCCGCGTGTATGTATCGACCAACAGTGTGCTGCCTTCGTGATCAGACTGGCCACATCACTGTCTGATAGCATATCTTGATCTTGATGGCGCCTTCAGCAGCTAGAAAGATGTCCACCACAGATAAGACTGCAACAGACGTAGCAAATGTTCGATGTTTATCTCTTTCACGTCGTTTAGTTTATATCAAAGCATGGCTTTTTACATTAGACTGTACAGGGACAGTTTTCTCCCCCTTTTTCTCATTAAGACAACGTTATAAAAATAAAACAGATACATCGTCATCAATATAAAAGTTTCGTTTTGAGACGAATAGTCTACACTTTTTATCACTGCAAGGTCATTAGCTCCTAGTGTTTCTTATAAGTGCACATAAACGAAATGGGAACCTGAAGATAAGTACAGTAGAATATTTATGTTTAGATATAGATCTTACCATTACGAACCCTGCTTTATCACTGCACTAGGTTACACTAGTACGTACAGTGCAAAGTGTACTCTCTTGAGCTTCGTTCTACCAGTAACGGTTTCTTTTACATCACCGCGTATGCATTAAAATGCCCTCATTAACACCATGGTTTCTTACATTATTGATATTTGTATTCTTAAAACGTGTTAATTGTCATAGTCACTTGAGATATCTATTTCGTTGGATAAAGATTACAATATATGAATTCAAGCACACAAAAAATTAAACATTAGTTCATAAAGCTTATTTACTGCTTTAAAGTTACTATTACTTCCATACCTTTATTCTTACTCACCCCTAAACACAATCAGCGTTTTATAAGCGTAATTAGAAAATACGGGTCAATGTGTTTTTTTCCACATTGGAAGATCTTTAATACTGATGTAGCTGTTATCGAAAAACAAAAAGAGGTACCTATGGCGGAATGTTCAAATATATGTTTATAAACACGATTTGTTTGGAATTATGAAATTTATCTTAAGTGTTTGGAATGGGTAGAAAAACGAGGTGTGAAAGATAATTTTCAAGAATATCGTCTAACAACACGAAATATTCTTATGTACGTTTCTGGAGAACGTCATTAACTTCCATTCGTAAGTATTACTTATACGTTTTGCGTCTTTGTTTTTTCTTTCATACACATAATCTCCTACTGAGAAATATTGTAAAAAAAAATGTGTATCTTCAGGCAGTTCTGTTGTTTTGAATTTAACAGCATCTGAATATATGAGATACGAAATTTTGCGAAAACCTTTATTTATAAGTTCATGACAAAATAATTAAAAACAAACCAAAATATTTAGCGATACAATGTTAGATGTAAAGCAGCAATATTAGCTCACGACTTTCCAGTATAAAGATAATATTTATCATGTAATATTGAATATACGTATGTATATACACATACATACACGTGTACGTGTGTGGGCACGACAAGTAACTTCTGTAACACTCAATCGTCGTATCGAATATATCGTTCAACTGTATGAAAAATGTTAGCATAGGAAAATACTTCATTATATTCTTGAATTATATTAAATATGTGAGAAGAAAGTAAAGACACCAGTGGAAAACGTTCGTGACAAGTGTGACGTAATAGCTCTTTTGTTCATACTGCAAAAAATCGGCAACACTATTTATTTATCCTTACAATGTGTTTACACATAATATAACATAAGAAACGGCGCAGTAACCCCTAACAAGGTATAATAATTTTTACATAATTCTTAGGAAGTTTAGCTAAAATAAAATCCGTTAAATATTTATTTGAAACTACTTCCTATTCGAACGTTTACGGTTCTTTTCACAGTTCATGTAAAAAAACAAGTAACGAGGTAGACCTTATGGTTGACTAACGTCTCTGATTTCTCCCACGTGTTTCGATAGTCTGTGACAGTACAGCTCGGAACCCGAACGACATATTTCTACCTTTTCTGTGAGCTAATCATTACATACCTATTGCATTATTAATCAGTTGTTCAAAAATGGGTTTTAGTCGACGTTGGAACAAAATAATAATCTCGACTCTCCTATAAGTTAAAATTATTAACAAAGATTGGACATTTATGTACATTAGTATTTTCTCACAACGTATATCCGCAGTGAACGTTTAAACACCTATTAATACAACGTATTATTACAACACGCTAATACAAATATCAAAGCAGGACACAGAACATTACACGAATACAATAATAAACATATGAGAATGTAAGCACACATTTATATCTATATTAGCGGTCACACGTGTATGCATGTTTAAGTGTACATATTATCTTACAAGTAAGAGCACCGTGTTGAAGGTAATGTACATGCGCAACAAAAAACACCGAAATAATTACATTTTTTACATGTACAAAATACTGATTATATTTCTTAGTCAATAATATAGAACAAAGTTATTGAATTAAGCTCAGAAATGTGCGTTATAATTACTAAAATAATGACTATTAGATACGATGTATGGACTTAATATTCGTATCCTTATTTTACGGTCACATACTCACGCTTTATTGGTTTGGGATGCGACTGTTTGCGACGAGACATGGGTTAGGTAAGTGGTGAATCCCACAGTGGAATATTTCCTCATGTGAACGTCTAAAATAATTTGTAGTAACGTGAATGCGTTTAGTGCTAAGTGTTGTTTTCGAAGGTATACAAATACGTATTGTTCTTAGGTGAGCTATCACACGAGCTACGAACGTACGAACCTTTTTGACCAACACAAACTGACGCTGGGAACTGTCGTGGAAAAGAGTCTTATCAAGCTGGCTGCGCAATAGTTTTGTGCGCATCCTTTCCTTCTACTCTTGAAGTCAGGGTTTTGCGTTTTGGTAGTGTGTTTCGAAATAAATTCCCAACACTTCTGAAATTTCACGTGAAAATTCTTATTTTATGAGAGCCAATATTTAACTAAGCAACAATGATTTACACACAAGTAGGCTCTAGTAAAACAGATAGTTGAAAAGCGTAATTGATATGTAAGAGTAATTATTTCACAGTATAAATTACTCTCTTCAAAGTGTAAATAGAGACGTAACGATAAGAAACCACTGGATAGTGAAGTATACCTACATGTATTAAGTATATTGATTTTCTGACACGTACAGAAAACTGAAAACAATGCATATTTAATTTTATGATAAAATATAATTTGTAATGAAAAATAAAACGGTGAAAATAATCAAAGCTATAATTAACAGAAAGCTTGCCAATGTAAAAAGCTTGTTGTATAAATAGAACACCATTAAAAGTTATCATATCGTAAATTAAATATCATTAAGTGTTGTCATGTCATAAATATAATATCATTAGCTGTTCACATGTTATGAATACAACCACATTATGTGCTGTCTTATAATAAATACAACACCATTAAGTCTCGTTATATAATTGCAATACCATTATTTTTGTCATTTCATAAGTACACCATTTAGTGTTTTCATGTCATACATACAATACCATTAAGTTTTGTCATGTCAAAAAAAATACAACGCCGTTAGGTGTTGTCTTATCGTAAGCGCAACTATATCGAATGTTGACGCAACATAAATACAGTTTCATTAATTGTTCACTTGTCGTGAATGTAATGACATTAAGTGTTGCCATATGATAAATACAAGACCATTAACTGTTGAATTATCAAAGTACAACACCATTAAAATTATTCATATTACAACAAAACGACAGAACATCTTGTCACACCTTAATTTTTGTTCCATTAAGTGTTTCCATATAATATATAAAACAACATTATTAATTCTCATAAAATTAAAACTTTACCTTTAAGTGTTATCATATTATAAGTATCATACCAATAAATATTGTGATAAGATAAATATCTCACCATTAGTTATTCTCATATCATAAACACATTACTATTAAGTGTTATCATATCATAAGTATAACATTATTAAGTATCACTAAATAATAAAAGACACTAATATTAAGTAATATTATACCATAAATACAACGCTATTAAGTGCTGTCCTATAATAAAATGAATACCATTAAGTGTTTTCACATCACCAAAACAACGCATTAATTGTCCTCATATCTTAAATACAACTCCATTACGTTCTGTCACAACATAAATACATCACCATTAGGTGTCTTCATATCATACGTATAATACCGTCAAACATTTGTGTATCAAAATATTGTGTAATTACATGTTGTCATATCATAAATACAATATCTTTAAGTGTTCTCAAATCATAAATACAACGCCATTAATTGTTTTCATATAATAAGTACTATACTATGAACTGCTGTCATATCGGAAACTATATACAATAAAATGTTGTAATATCATAAACTCATTATCATTATGTTTTATTATATAATATGTACAACGTTATCAAGTATCATTATGTTATAAAAATAACAATATTAAGTAATGCTATATGTTAAATATAACGCTGTTAAGTGTTATCATACAATAAATAAAATACCATTAAGTTCTGTGGCATCATAAATACAATGCCATAAGTGTTGTCACAACAAAAATACAGCACCATGATGTGTTTTCATATCATACGTACAATACCGTTAAGTGTAATCTTATCATACATATAACATCGTTAAGTGTTGTCGTATCATAAATAATGTATCTCTACATGGTGTGATATCACTTATACAACACCATTCATTTTTGTCATGTCATAAATACAATGCCACTAAGTCTCTTCAAATCAAAACTACAGCACCATTAACTGTTTTTATGTCATAATTACAAAGCGATTAAATATTTTCATACCGTAAATACAACGCCATTAATTAATCCTATACAATAAAAACATTACAAATAATTATTTTTATATCATAAATACAATGTAATGTTGTCGTGTCATAAGTACAATACTATTAATTATTATGCATCATGAATATAGTAGTGATAAATGTTCTCAAATCTTGTCATATGATAAATACAATACCACTCAATGTTGTCATATCATAAATACAAGTTGTTGTCATGTTATTAGTACAAAACAATTAAGTGTTGTCATTTCAAAGATATAATACATTGTGTGTTATCATATATCATAAATACAACACTCTTAAGTGTTGTTATACTGTAAGTAGAATTCCAATAAGTCTTGTCATGTCAAAACTACAATATCATTAAATGTTGTCATATTATAAATAGAACGTTATTAATTGTTCTCACATAATTTCTATAACGTCGTTAATTTTTTTTGTTTTTAATTAAGCACAAAGCTACACAATGGGCTATCTGTGCTCTGCCCACCACGGTTATTGAAACCCGGATTTTAGCGTGTAAGTCCGCAGACATACCGCTGAGCCACTGGGGGGCAATAACGTCGTTAAGCGTTGCCGTATTACAACTATAATATCATTAAGTTTTCTCATGTTTTAAGTATAACATCATTATATGTTTTCATGTAATAAGTAATAAATCATTATATTTTGTCTCATCATAAAGCCCCCCAGTGACTCAGTGGTATGTCTGCGGACTTACACGGTAAAATCCGGGTTTCGATACCCGTGGTGGGCAGAGCGCAGATAGCCCATTGTGTAGCTTTGTGCTTAATTCAAAACAACAACAACAACTCATCATAAATGTAATATCATTAAAGGTTGTGATACGATAAATAAAATACAATAATTAGTGATGACGAGAAAACCCACTTGTAGAGAAAAATATATATGTAAAAATGGCTTTTTGGAGTTGAGAATTTTTTTTATGTGGGGGAGCGAACAACGTTTTGACCTTCTTCGGTCATCGTCAGGTTCATAAAGAAAGAAAACGCTCCTCTACATAAAAAAAAAATTTCAACCTAAACCAGCCGTTTTCACATATATTAATACAATAATTGTTTTCATGTAAATGAAAAACTTTCAACAGTAAAGTGTTACTTATGAAATAGTAAATAATTTTCTTTGTATTATTAACTCTTCAACGCCCCTTTCAAATAATTAATTTTGGTAATGTTATCGAGGTATCAAATAATAATGAAACGAGGTATCCAAATATCTTTTATCAGTTTATTTCGTAGCTTTTATGTTGCGTATGATAATACATTTATAAGTTTTGAAATATTTCTTTAACGCCAAGTAGATCTGATTTAAGTGATGCGTCAATTTATCTCTTACTGCCTTGCTGCCTTTAACTTTAACAGGCCAAGCATGTTTTTTGGCTTATTTATGTGGTATTTTTATTTTATCTATATTACTCTGAGTGTAAGATTATTTTATCATCGTCACACGGAGCAAAAATAGTGCCAGATTTATGCGCTTCATAGTTTGAAGGGCTAACCATAGAGAGAGATGGGATTCTGATGATATTTTGGCTTTTATATGTTTTCTTTTATCTTAGTTTACTTCTAATATACGTGTAATGCTTCTCCCAGTTTTGTATTTTTTTAAAAAAAAAGATTAATTAATTCGTATCCGACCTCTAATAAATACAGTGTTACCTTTCATTTAAAAATTCCTAATTTTAATTTCCTATATTAAGCAGTTTGTTGTTTAATTCAGCCACTGACATGACGAATATTTGTGTTTCTTGTTTTCTTTTTATTCGTCTACATTATTACCCAAGAGTTTTATTTTTATTAGTTTTTGCGCTGTGTACTGCGTCTGTCTCCTGACTGACAACATATCACCTTTGGCTTTCTTAAATCCTCGAAATCTTCTTTTTTTTTTAAACGAACAAGTTAGTAATTATGTTGTATTTTTATTTTGAGTCCCAAAATGATGAACCAAGGAGACTGCTCAATGTTGCTTTGGTCTGAAACAAAAACCAACTCAGAATGCGACTACAGACCTGTTCTATGAAACTTTGTATGATTAAGTGGTTCTGATTATTCCTATCTAATTTTAATAAAGTTTCCTGCACAAAGAAAGGATTATAGAAACGATATGGTAACGTATCTTTAAAAGTTCTATTACGAACACAGAAATTAATGTTTTACAAGTGCTTACGTTGTTGAAATTTCAAACAGAATTAAATTAAGCAAACATCCATTAAATTTATTTATATGACTCACATACCCATTTATATAAATCAACCAACTTGAATTAGTTTTTCTTGATTTTCTTTATTTATTTATGTTATATAGTAAAACAATATTGTTATCATATGTGATGATTTTTAAATTTTTCAGAGCTATCTCATAATATTGTTTGTTAAAAATATAGTTATTATTTATTGTATCTTTTTCATATAATAATTTATTTTTGTTATCATATTAAATACACTATTTAATTTTAATGACATATGTTGTGTACTAATAAAAGTAACTGATTTTTGATGATTATTAGATGCAATTTTACATAACAGCAAAAGCGACAATATAATTCAAATATGGCCATTTTTAAGTTGTTTCATTGTGATTTTTTTACAAAAGCTGAAAACAAAAAAGCCTTTCACTTAGTATTTTGCAATAATTCCTTTTAGACAATTAGATTAACTGCTCAGATTATAAGTATCTTTGCTTATCATTATCTTAGTTTTATTGTTTTGTCATATTATCTTTAACTGATACTTTAATAGAAATGATAGCATAGTTTCATGAAAAGAGACAAGTAACTTCCATGCATAGCAATTATGAATAGCCGAAGATGTTGCAGTAAGTGGAGGTTGACAACATATATATAAAAAACTTCAAGCGGTGGGATAAAGTAACAAACATCCATCAAAAAATTCAAAATATACAATATATTAAACCTTTCGTTTATTATTAAACCTCAATAAATCGAGGTAGAATCTATCTTTATACCAGTAAGTTACTTTAGGCAACGTTGAGAATTTAAATTATTACATGTCAAATTGTAAACTGCTCTAGCGAAGAAGTCGTGTTAAGAAAGTCTTATCTAGAAACTCTGATGAGAAACTTCGACTATCTTTCTTAGCCTTTTCTAAATGGCCATCTATTTCTACTAATCATTTCCAGAATCAAATGTCATTCCAAGGCAGTTGAACTATTAACATGGTCTACTGCATTAGCGGACAATGATAAAGTCGCTTCTTTATCAGTAATTCAATGAAAGCACGTGCAGGTCGATCATCGATAAGAAAGCTTAGCGTTCAGAAGCGACAGGTGTGATCTAATAATCTTTGAAAAATAAAGCTATAGCAAAATTAATGCTATTTTGAGGCTTAAAGGTGTATAGAAAAACTATATTCTACATAACAACTCCAGTTTGACTCTGTTTCGTGGGAGTGTTCTGCATTTTTAACACACGATGTGAAAACAATGTAATTTTGTCAAGTTATTTTAGCTACTATACAATGTTTATTAATTTGGTATCATCTACAAGTATTTTTAGTTAAGTTAACAAGTAAAAATAGTCATCTTTCTGAATGCAACAGTTGAGCTTTGAATATGTTTCTTGCCATTAGTAATCTTGCACGTAACTATGAAAATAAATTTTAAGAATTCTAGTTTTACTTATTTTTAATACAAAATCTTAATGTGAAATAAATTAAAACATAAAAAACCTAGTTATATTTATATTTAATACCAAATACGTAATATAAAATAAATTGGAATATAGTATCAAAAATTGCTTTCATATAAGAAAACCTATAAATATATTTCTGAGAAGCAGAAGTCGCATAGGAACTTTTTTGAACATTTTTATGCATCAGAAACTAACGATGGTGAAACTATTCTTATATCGAATAACGCTTTTCTTTACGGTTAGACAGTTTCTTATTAAAGTTTTACCTGTTTCTCAACAAATAACTTTATTATCCGTGATAAACCTCAAAGCGAAAAGAGTTAAATCACTATAAATACCAGCGTCTTATTATTTTTTTAAAAAAGACTATTGTAAAGTTTAGATGGATATGTTATTACTTTTTATTCGAGAAACATATTTACTTATCGAAGATAAATTGTTATTTGTTATTAAGCATATTGCTACACGAAGGGGTATCTGTGTCCTCCCCATCATGGTATCAAAACCCAGTTTCCAGCATTATAAGTCCACAGACATGCTAATATGCCAGTAGGGGGCTATCAAAGAAAACTACCATTTTGTTTCTTAACGAATTTCTATCGCGTATTTCAGATGTATTGTTTATTGGTGTTTTAACTTTTGTTCATTATTATTTATTCAGGAGAAGCCTTATACAGAAAACCATTAACTTATACTGAGCACCTGTTGTTTTTATTTCTTAGAGCACTAAAGAAAGTATTTCGAATTCAAGGTAAACGTTATTAACACTATTTGTTGTATTTTAATTTTGAGCTACGCTACGTAAACAGTTATCTGCTCTAGCTTTCCCTAATTAAGAGTTTAAAACTAAAGGGAAGGCAGATAACATTGGTTTACAAAAAATATTTTTTGTCTAAGGCAAGAATGTGAATAGGTGTTTTTACTAATTTGGTTGTGCTGAATTCAAATTTATAAACAGTTTTGCTCTATCACCTCTACTTTTTTGGCTTTTAAATAGTCTCATTTTAGTATATACAGAGTATATACGTGCTTATTTCAACAGCTGCAGCAGCTTATTACAGATAAAACAGGATAGATAAAGAACATTGACGGAATAAATATACTTGGATGACACAATGTACACAATTCATAGTACCGCAGACAGTTAGAAGTGTGTTTTCTCAGATGATCTGGTGTATTTTGCCTCCGGGATGTCACGCAAGAGCATCCAGTAGAAGCCTCCCATCATGCTGGGGTTCCACTAGCCTTGGTAGTTGCTCTCCATCTTCGTAATGTCTTGGTTGAATTTTTCTCTGTGCTCATCATTCACTGCTCCAAGGTTTGGAGGGAAGAAGTTGAGGTGAGAATGGAGAAAATGTATTTTGAGTGACATTCGGCATCCTATATCCTCATAAGTCTTTAGCAACTTCTCAATACAAACTTGGTAATTTGGTACGCGTGTGTTACCAAGGAAGCCACTACAGACTGACTTAAATGCTTCCCATGCTCTCAGTTCCTTTAAGGTAAGAAGCTCCTCAAAATCAGTATCCTTCAGCACTTCTCGGATTTGAGGTCCGACAAAGATGCCCTCTTTGAGCTTAGCAGCACTGAGACCTGGGAACACAGTAGACAAGTATTGGAAGGCAGCACCATTTTTGTCCATGGCCTTCACGAAATTCTTCATCAAACCAAGCTTGATGTGAAGAGGAGGAAGAAGCACCTTCTTCATGTCAACCAGAGGATTCTCCTTGACGCTGTGTTCGCCAGGAACGAAAGTGCTTCTAGACCCCCAGTCTTTCTGCTTGTAATGCTGGGATACAGCTCGACTATTCCAGAGACAGAGAAAGCAAAGTACTTTGTGAAGCCCGCTTGCATACCCATAAGAAGACCAATGACCTTGAGATCCCCACACAGACTCCACTGGTACTGGTTGTACTTAACAGCTTCTAAAAGAAGCTCCATATTGTCGTAGGACTCCTTTAGATGGACAGAGTGTGCAGTAGGAATGCTGGAATATTTATTCCCGTTGTGCAGAAGCACAGCCTTGAGACTTCGCTTGGAAGAGTCTATGAAAAGACGCCAGTCTGAAGGATTATATGGCAAACCAAGGAAAGTGAACAAGCCAGGTACATTTGTGCAGTAGCACAACTTGTTTTCCGTGTCGAAAAATGAAGCAAGGTCTTTGTTCCGATTCCTGAAACTGGTGATCCTTACATCTTCCTAGACTAGGTTTCACTGTTTAAGCCGAGAAGCCAAGAGCTCTGACTGCTGTTTTGACAGATACAAATCACGAGCAAGGTCATTCAGGTCTTCTTGCGTGATCCAGTATGGCTCGTTGCCACTTGTTCCTGAATAATAAGAGTCAATATCTTCGGAAGAGATTGACTTGACAGAATCTTCCCTTGGAGGCATTTCTTCATCTGATTTATTTGCATTTATTGCATAATAACTAAAAAGAAGACATAAGTTACACAATATTAGAAATTAACCCTGAATGCATATACGCCTTTATGTACAGTATGCATATCTAAAAAACTAGAGATGATGAGTAAAAACGGATTTCAAATCTTAATTCAGCACCCCCAAATTAGGTTAAAACAGTTATTTTTGTGCTTGCCTCAATTTCTTTGTAAACCAGTATATAATCATTACCACCCACCGTCAACTTTTGAACTACTCTTTTACCAGTGACTATGATGACTAACCGTCACTCTATAACACATCCACGGCTGAAAGGGTGAACATATTTAATGTGACGGGATTCAAACCCGCGACTCTCAGATAATGAGTCGAGCGCCTTAACCATCTGGCCATTCTGGGTTCTATTAACACATATACATAATGAAAAAGTAAAAAAGCGTTCAAAAGAAAGTAAATAAAAGTATTGCAACTGATAAATAAACTCAATCTCTTTCGAAGAGCAGACTTTTCCTTTCCAGTCGGAGCATAAAATATTTGTATGAAGTTTTTTTTATAAATATCTTTTATAGATCTTTAATATAATGAAAGTTTCAAACATACTTGTATTTAAATGTATTCTCGTTAGGAGTTTATTAAAAACTTTCATGTACTAAAATTATTTCAAACTACTCCTTTAAATATAAAAAACAGAACTGTGGGAATTGCTGAAAACAAAATATACTGTACATTATTAAAATGTCTAGAATATTTTGGATATTATTTACAAAGTTATAATGCATAAATTAATTGAATGACATATTTTATTCTTTATTAATTTTTTTAGTGCTGACTATGGGATAACAATAATTTACAATTAAAACAATAAAAACTTGAGATATTTTTTTATTATTCATAAGTCAAAATGTGGGGAACAAAAATAAAACTTATCTGAAGTTGTTTGTCGTCTTTATTGCAATAAATTAGAAATTGTTAAAAGTTTATTGTTTGCTGAATTCACAGAAAGCTTATCGAAGACTATCAGCGTCAGCCCTTCCTAATTTTGATGTGATAGTCGGCTAGTCAACACCACCCACCTTCAACTCATGGGTTACTCAAATCGAATAATGTGATTTGACCATCATTATTATGATGTACGTACGGCCTGTTAGAAGTACCAAGCAAATCGTGAGAAATGTATCTCAGAACTGCTGGTATGGGTATTAACACTTTCACTGATAAGAAGAGAACAACGTTTCGACCTTCCTAGCTCATCTTTAGGTTTAAAAAGAGGATGTGTTTGAATGTGACCGAGACGATTAGAGACGAGAGTATAACGGGTACCGGATAGTAGGGGGCGTTGCAGGTGGATGTCAGGTTATTAATTAGTGTAGGTATAAAGGTATTCTTTTATACTGGTTTAATTTTGTTTTAATTGCTGTATAAGTAGGGCTTCTTTGATTTGACGTTTGTTTATATTTGTTTCCCTTCTTAATATCTGGGTGTTTTCTGAGGTTATGTTGTGTTTATTTAATTTGCAGTGTTTAAAAACGTGTGAAGGTGTTGTTTTTTTAAATCTAGTTTCCAGTTTTCTGTTTGTTTCCCCAATATAGAAGAAATGGCAGTTGTTGCATTGTATTTTATAAATTATGTTGGTGTTTTGTTTGTCAGTGTAGTTTTTACATAGTATGGACTTTAGTTTTGAAACTGCTTTTTTGTATAAATTTGGTGTTCAGTGGAATGTTGTGTTTTTTTATAAGTTTCTCCAAATGTTGGTTATTTTTTTGCTGATATCAGGAACATATGGTATGCAGCAGTATAAGGTTTTGTAGTTTGTTGTATCTTGGGATTTATTGTTGTTTGTTTGCTATTGGTTTAGGTGTGCGTGTGTATAATTTTTTCTACGGTTTTTAAAGATGTTTATTGATATTGTTGAAGTGTTGTTTTATTTTTTGATTTCATTGTTAGTTTTATCAGGTGAACGCGGTTTTGTGGCTGTGTTTATTTGATTTCTTAATATATTGAGTTTTTGTTTTGTTTTATGCCCAGTATATGTGATTTTTCTGTAGATTTCAATTCGAGTGATCTCGAGGCTAAGAAATACTATTTAGTTAGTTTTTTCTTGTTCACAGGTGAACTTAATGTTGGGGTGTATCGAGTTAACGTGATTGAAAAACTAAGTATGTATTCTGTAGATGTTAATTCAGTAATTGTATTATCAGCATACCTGTACCAGTATAGTGGTGGGTGTAAGGCTGAATTGATCGCTTGAAATTCAGTCTGTGTCATAAAAATATTGGCGAGAACTACTAACGCGGGATTCCTCATATTCTCTTTTTCTTAACCTTAAGATGACCTAGGAAGGTCGAAACGTTGTTCTTTCCTCAGCAGTAAAAGTGTTAAAACTCATACCACCCATTCTGAAATATATTTGTGTTTCAAGTGGGTTTTTCTTCATTAAGAAACCGTGAGAAATATACCAATTAAAGTTTATTAATGACTAATATATTTAAATTTTGGTAATAAAAGAGATTGAAACAGATGAAATGTGAGTAAAATCATTTGTCGGCTCAGTCGAAGCTGAAAACATAATTTTTTTTAAACTAAGAGCATTTGTTTCTGTTCTGTACAGAAGATTAATATTTATAAAAGCAATGTACAAAAAGCCTTAAGATTTTGATATCTAAATCATTGTCCAAACTATAATTTTGTTTTCTTGCACATCAATGTACATCAGATCACAATGTCGTTACATAAATATTAAACTTCTTAAAATACAGGCATTGAACGTAGCGCTACCATACACCTTTACGTAATATAAAATTAAATACTTAAATCAAGTACATGTTTATGTGGTGTTTTCTTATAGCAAAGCCACATCAAACTATCTGCTGCGTCCACCAAGGGCAATCGAACCACGATTTAAAAGTTGTAAATCCGTAGATTTACTGCTGTATCAGCAGGAAATATTTAAAGCGATTATAACATATGCACAAAGAAACACACTGAGCCGTTTGCCTTCTGTCCACTACATGAAATCAAACCCTGCATTTTAGCATTGTAAGCTCATAAAGTACCATTGATCACTATTGTCAAATGAATATCTTAGCAAAAAGTGTAGTTTTGTATGGGTTCAAACGAATGTAATTCAAAATGTACCACAGTTTTTAATATTCAGTATAATCGGTAGATTCTCTGGAGAAGTAATTAATATATTATGCATTTATATTCATTCTCGTTTAGCTCCTTATATGCTTTTATAAAATAACTTTTGAAATTGCAAGTAAAAATATTTTTTGATATTATCATTAAATGTATATATTACTATAAAAAGGTATATATTATTGCATATATATATATACTACATCAATGTATATTTTACTACACCAATGTATATATTACTATATTAAATGTATATAAATACAAAAAAGTAAAATCAGAGAAATTCTACAGAAATTATTTTTAGCTACAAATAAGGTAATTTAAGAACTTGACACAATTATATGCGAATGTAAACCTTAATCCGCATATAAATGCGCAACAGTCACAGTAAAGTATCACTTTACTGATGTGTTAATTAGTGCCTTTACTATATTGAGCGTAGGAATGCTAGCTTCAAGAGGTAAGTTTTATCTTACTTACGCCCAAATGGCTTTACCTTATTTTCATTTTTCATTTATATTTAATCTTTTTATGTTTATCTTATTCTTATTTTAATCATGGAGAGCAGTCAACTTCCTCTAGCTGTCTGCAGGCCGTGAAAGGTTATGTGGGACGTTCTGAACTTGAGCACCCAAATCTTTTTTTTCTGATTACCGATTTTCTTATGTGAGACTAGCAAATTGAAGGTCAAGATTGACAGACCGTGTATCCCCACCGAAATGTGGGTCCTACTTTATCAGTCACCTCCAAAACCAAGAATACATTTTATAATCCCACGTTGTAGCGTGTACCCAATAATCCTTTTTAAAAGTAGGCAGCGTATTTTATTTCATGTTAATGTGTTTTACTTATGGCTTGAAAATTTATGATTATAATATCATTAAAAAGAGGTTGGATTAACTATTTTTAACGCAGTCCTTTTTAATGATTTTCTTTATTCATTTAGCTTCATTTGGATGTAATTATTTAATTTCACTAAAATTACCATATCAATGTATATATTATTATAAAAAATGTATATATTACTATAGCAAATGTATTTTCGGGAAACGAAGTCGCATTTGTTAAATACTATTTGACCCCCTAGTGACAGCGAACTTACAACGCTAAAAACTGGTTTTCGATACCCGTGGTGGGCAGAGCACATATAACCCATTGTGTAGCTTTGTGCTTAATTCAAAACAACAACAACAACATAAATATTATTTATAAAATTCGAAGTTGGCTTTTTCTCATTTAGATTTATATTATGTTTGTTTTATATTGCTGAAAATTACATATTTTAAGCTTAGTTTCTAGTGAATTTTCGTGTTTTTTAAAATGTATTTTTATTATTTATGTTATTTTTTATCTCGTAAAATATCATTCACTTAACTAAAATCAATTTTCTTTCAGTCGCTTTGAGCTCATAGTAATTAGGAGTCGTCAGAAAGGTTTGTTTTGTTTTGAATTTCGTGCAAAGCTATACGAGGTTTTCTGCGCCAGTCGTCCCTAATTTTGAAATGCAAGATGGAGGAAAAGCGGCTAGTTATTACCACCCACCGCCAACTCTTGTGCTACTCTTTTACCAACAAATAACGGGATTGACCGTCACATTATAACACCCCCACGGCTGAAAGGGCAACTGTTTTTGGTGTGATGAGGATTCAAACCCGCGACCCTCAGATTACAAGTCGAGTGCTCTAACCACCTGGCCCTGCCGGACCTCGCTAGAATTTTCTGTCTTCTCCTTACTGTATGGCAAACAAATATAGTTGAGCATTGCTTAAACAATGTACTTTTGTTAACCATGCATATGTAACATCAAATACATATTTTTTTTATAAACAGAATCCTGCAAACAATTGTTCGTGTAACTCCTCTATCTGCATTGTAAAAAGTCTTTAATTTCAATTTCTAGCGTTGAATGAAACCAGTTTTGTTCTATTGTGGATTTCTGAGGAGTGTAGAACTTATCCCATGATCCACAAAGAAAACATAACTACTCAGTTAATTTTTTGAGACTGAATAATGTATTGTTTTGTTTATTTAAAATATTACTGAATTCGATCATAAACTTTCAATGAAGTTTGGTTTGATTTGTTTTGAACTTCGCGCAAAGCTACATAAGGGCTATCTGCGCTAGCCGTCCCTAATTTGGCAAAATAAGACTAAAGGGATGGTAGCTAGTCATCGCCGCCCACCGCCAATTCTTCGGATACTTGTTTACAACCGAATAGTGGGATTGAACGCACATTATAACGCCACCACAGCTGAAGGGAGGAGATGCTTGGTGTGATGGAGATTCGGACTCGCGACCCTCGGATTACGAGTCGAGTGCCTTTACAACCCGGCCATGCTGGACCTTTCAGTGAAGAGATAATAGACTCTACATGCAAAGAAATGATAGAAAATACACTCATGTAATATTTTTAAAGCCTTAGAGGATCAGAAATTAATATGCACACTTCTGAAACTTGGCACATGACTTGTGTAAACCAGTGTCTAGCCATACATGAAGATTTTAAACTAGTGTCTAGGTCATGTATAATAGTAGGTCATGCACAAGGGTCGTAAGCTAGTACTTAGGTCATGGATGAAGGTTATACACTAGTGTCTAGGTCATGCATGAGGATTGTAGACAAGTGTCTTGTCATACTTGAGGCATTACTGTGTGCTAAACGGCACACATTAAGGTAAGTAAGCGTCATATATTTAGCATTGTTGAACTGACTTCAGTCTGACGTATCCACAAATAAGGAAATGATTGTAAGTTTAATCTATTTAGTTTGACTTAAACACCGTCATTTCATATCCTCAGGTCTTTTAATTTGTTCATGTGAAACATAATTTAAATACATCTAATAAATGCAATAATAATAGAAGAATTTTGAGATATCCATTTTATTAGCAAATCAGCTCTTTATCTGCTCTCAGTGAACATAAGAAATGGATTTTGAGCAATATTAAAAACAGGAAAACAAACCATAGAATAGGTTTGATGTACAAAATATTTCTCGTGGAATTAGAATAATTTTCGATCGAAAACTATTTCAACACTTAACGAAGTCAAAATTTTAAACATACCAATGTTTAGCTCATACATTTATTTCTATTATGTGACTAGTGTGACTTTTCAATAAACAACACTTGCAACTTATCTATTTATACGAATTAACCAAAACATATTTTCTTTTCATCGAGTAATCTCTTAAAACTCACCAACATTACTGCCCTAGTTCAGATAAGAGTACGTTTGTGCAGAAGTTATACCTAAAGAATGGTTAATTCGTGGATAAGCTGTAGTATTTATTTGTTTTCATCACAAACACTTGGAACTTACATTTGTTTGTTCTGAACATCCGGTTTATCACTGGATTATGTAATACTGACTTGCTGTTAAAATAATTGTGTACCTTTCTCTGGTGTGACGAAGATATAAACTCATCTATTGAAATATAGCTGCAAACGCAGCTGAGTAATTACAATACAAAGATTATTCTATTTTATCAAAAATGTTCTGTTAAAGTTTCGAGACCACAAAACATGGTTTTCACTATTTTCCTTGCATATAGAAAGGTCTTTGACCTTAGCAAAACCCTTTATAGCCACGAATATGGAAATGTGTTTCAACTCAATAACAACATTAATTTAAACAGGTATTATAAACCCAGCAGATAAGATTATTCATATGTCTCATTGTCTACAAATCTTATCATTCAGAGGAGAAGTCGTGATAATTCTGGAAGCTCAAGTGTACAGAACTATTGGCGCCATGGTGTACAGGCTGATCTTATCGATAAAATGAAGCTATGAAGAAATTATATTTACAAAACTAAAACTTTTGAATTTTAGTTGCAATTTTTAATCTGATAAGGAAACCTAAATACGCTTTGGGTACATGTATATGTGACTCGAGGTAAAATTACCCTACGTTTTTTTTTTTTTCAGATGATGCATGCATGTGTTATCATTGAGTATTTAGCATGCTTCATAAGACGCTGTTTAATCATGTTTATTAAACTAAAAAATCAAACACGATATGAAATACTAGTAACTGCAAGATTATTTTTATATCAAGCATTGTATATGAACAACAATGATAATTAACGAGATAACATTAGTTTCACGTAGGTGTAGTCTCCAGCGTATTAATATAAATTAAAGTGTCGGCGTATAATTCATGATTTATTGTTATATATCGAAAATCCATTACTTCAGTTTTCCTTGTACTATTTCTCTGTATCGTCAAAGATCCATTTGGGATGGTCCACGAACACTGGAAACTAGCGGGTAAGTCTTCAGTTTATTTTATTCTGTAAACAGCCCACTGTTTATAATTTACACTAGATAAGTTTGAATAGCAAAATGTTTTTGTCAATAGAAGTTCCTATAAAACAAAATAACGTGAATATATCTAGAAATACTGAGTATAATTTGTAAATGCATTAATAATAACAAATTTGAAATTTCTTAGGAAAATTAGAATGTGAAACTTAAGTGATTAGCTTTAATTATAAAAGAATATTACAGATTTCACACAATCATGGTAAAATTAAAATGATATGTTTCAGGGAAGATAATTTACACGTATCTTAGTTATTGCGCGTGCATAACCGTTGAAAATGCACAAAACTGGTCAAATGTCTTTTAAATCGTCCGAACGCAGAAACCTCTCATTGACTAAGCGGTAAGCTTAAGGGCTTTCACGATACAAATGGGGAGTTCGATACCCGTAGTGGGCACAACGCAACAGACTGATGTATAACTTTGGTCCTAAACGTAAACAATAAACGATACAGAATATTATTATGTAAAAGGTATTCAAGGTGACTTAGCATTAACAAACTAATTAACATACACGAAGAAGTAAAATGATTTAGCCAAAGATTTTATCTGTACCAAATAATTTTGCACCGAAAGTGATATTATATAAAACTCTACTAATCAACGAAATTTAGTCTGGTTATGCTGTTTTAAGTGAAGTAAGGTATGCATGCGTCGTGAATATACTTATATTTTTTGGTCGTGACTGAAGGGATTTTTTATGTCTTCCAGAAGAGCATAATTCCTTTTCCCTAATCTTATGCGTGTTTTTATGAATCCAAACCATAACAAAGCTTTATTTAAGGGCGATAATTTCATGACGGAAGTGACCTAGCAGGAACTCAGACTCCACTCCGGTTAGCTTTATGACGAACTCTGTGCTATTGTCCCCAGTACTTTTTCTTCACTTCAGTTTCCACGGTGAATACATTCACTAATGGCGTGCGCATCTTTTCTTTTTTCATCGTTTCATCGATCAGTCGATCTGCAGTTATACTCTCCTAGAGCGCAGATGGCTAGTGATAAGACATCGAAGGAATTGCAAAATAGAGATAAGACCCTTATCTCTGAATGCAGCTTTCCAAACAGGCGTTCTCAGCCAACTGATAAGCAGCGAGTTTGATAGCGGCGCAAGCAGTCCCGCCTGATAAACTTCTATTTCCCATGAACTTTGTTAGATAACTTATAAATAGTTAAAGTAAACTAGCTAGTTGCATGGCTAATCACAGTATCTGTACTCTAATGTGAGGCCATAGGAAAAAAATACCTTTGTGGAAATGTAAAACTAATTTATGGCTGATTTGCGTTGGGAGTGTAAATGAGTGCAGTAAAGCTAACAAACAATCGAATTAAAATAAACTAAACTAAATGAATACATCTTCGTGCGTTACAGTTACACATAGTTCAGATGTTTCTCTTTGTTAAGCTGAAACTACAAAAAATTAGAATTCGTTGTAATCTCCTAAACTATAAATTTACCTTAAAATGGGGCGCAGATACATCAGTTTTATAGATAGTTTATAACATGATCCCTTGTTTAGAGTATCTACACTGTGAAACTGGGGATTCGTGGTTGGCAACCTGTTGTCGCAAAAATACACTCCTATCTTTGGGGCTAGGACTATACTATAGAAGTAACAATCGAATATCGTTAGTCGGTCACACAATAATAGCCCAAGAGTTGGCTCTGGGTGTTGGACGAATGGTTTCACTTTCTTAGTCTATCAACTACAACTACCACGCCATTGTGAAGTTCTGTGGGAACATTCTAATGAATATATATAAGTAAATTATTTTTATCTGGCTACATTTCGTTTTTATGTATATGTGAAAAAGGTTTAAAGTAATAAATTTTTTGTACAATTTTGTGAAATTATTCATGTTTTATTCTTGCATATTTTTACTTCACTATCACAAGAAAAAAATAATTTATCCATGATTAACCACCCATTTCACTTATCTCATTTGTAATGCTCATGCAATGATATTAAATTTTAAATAATCAAATATAAGTAAACGAAAAAGTAAGTTAATTAAACCTTAGTCTAAAAATACTAGTGTTATGTAGTTTCCAATATCCAAAAATAATGTACAAAAATATGTATCAACTCTTAGTCCGGAACTAAGGTAATCTCAGTAAACCTTTTACTTAATAATTTCTCGGCTCGGCATGGCCAGGTGGTTAAGACGCTCAACTCATAATCTGAGGATCGCGTTTTCGAATCTCCGTCATACCAGACGCGTTCGCCGTTTCAGCTGTGGAGGCGTTATAATGGAAATTATGGACGGCTAGTGCAGGTAGCCCTCACGTGTTTTTGTGCGAAATTCTAAAACACACAAACTTAATAGTTTATGTTATACGATATCTGAATATATTTACTAATAATCAAGAAATTTTATATTTTTCTCGCTGACATTTTATTAAAAAATAAGTAAAATTTAATATAGATTATAGTATTTTGAACACTGTGTTTGAACACAAAATATTTCTAGTATGTTTAAGCTTAGCGTTGATATTTTGTGATGTTAATATTTCAACGATTTAATACCTGTTCTATTGAGTTTTTACCAAACTGAATCAGAAAAAGTGATACAATCGTCATTTCGTCAATTATGGCCCATAAAATATTTAGTTCGAAAACAATGATAAAATAACTAAGCAGATTTTTGTTTGGTAATATATTAAGCCAGGTGATGAGTGCTGATATTGGCATTACAGCCTAATGGGCACTAAAGTGTGGTAGACAAAAAGTAAATTTGAAATATTATATCTACACATCTCTGATTAGAAATCCGTGAGAGGTTAACGAAGAGAATATTTGAAAAAAAAAAGAAACAAGTTTAGTCTTGTGAGGTTTTTAAGCCACCAAGGATTGTATGTTTAATATTTATTTATTTTTAATAAATCTTCTTTTTCTACCATTGTTCAAAAGAGGATTTTTGTTCATGCACTGGTTATTCCCATAAACAAGTTTTTACCTTCATGTTTGGAAAAGTTGTCATTTAGCTGAAGAAAATTTGTAATCATAATTTGATATCAACAAAGAAGATAATACATAAAATGGGAGAGAAGTATTCATAATAAAAGCTACTGGTCTTCAACGGCTATAATTCATGTTATCAAAGGAAAAACAAAATAATTCTAGGGGTGAAACGAGCGTTTTTACGTATTGCAGTTTATCTCGAACCACCTTTTGATTTATTATGTTACTTAACCCGAGTATTAAGATTTAGTACAATCGTAAATTTGAATGTAGAAGTTAATTGAACGGTGATATGTATCAAATTTATGATAGTCGTTTTCGAGACTGATACACACAGTTTTTTATTCTTAACACAAATATATTTTAATGTACAAACAACCATACAATTTATAATAATGGTCATTACAAACAATGATTTATGTACAAAAAAATTATAAATTCACAAACAGTATTGTGTCTTCTATATGGTCTGGAAATGAATATTTTTATCAACGGTCTAGGTCCACGATGACCATATTAATTCTGAGTTGATATTTAACGTTCCTGTTAAAATATGTATTTTTGCGTTTAATAAGCGTTTATTACAATTATAAATTCCAAGGCCTATAGTAGCTCACCGACAATATTATATTGTCTTTCGACACGTCGATTTATACAGTTTAAGGCAAGGTTTGTCAAAATTCAGTTGACAACAATACTGGCAATCATTAGTATTTTATATACATCTCAAATTGTCAATTCTTACGCTCAAGCATCTCTTCGAAATTTAGATAACAGGTAGAACTTATGCAATACACATATAACAATATGTTCATGTCTGATAGGATGTTATTAATATTTGGTATGTATTTATTCGTGTTCATTATTACTATAAACACAACATAACCATATAAAACATTCAAACACTAAATAAAGAAACAAACATAAACAAACGCAAAATTAAAGAAGCCTTACTTATACAATAACTTAAACCCAAAATAAACCAATATAAAGGAACGCTATTATACCTATATTAATATTATAGATAAAATTATATATTCAAACATCTAACCCCGCCCTCTACATTGCGACACTCAGTTACACAACCCCTTCCAAACATGTGGTCAGCTTCCGGTCAGTTACCTCTTTCTTTGTGAACCTGACGATGACCGAAGAAGGTCGAAACGTTGTTCGCTCTTCTACGTAAAATATTTTCTCAATCCAAACGAGCCGTTTTTGCATATAAAATTCTCAACAAGTGGTTTTCTAGACATCACTGATTCTAGAGAAAATATTTGTCTAGACTGTTTTTTTTATACATCATTAAAATGTAGAATCTGCAAATAATAAAACAACTCTAAACTATTTTTACAGTAAATTTAATGTCATCTAACAAGTACTGATACTTTAATAAAGTGTATAATATTCCAGTTTGTAGTTTGTTTCCAAACTACACATTATTCTCGCATGAGAATCAACTGGTCTAAGGTTTTCATAAAAACTTTTAGACATAGTTTTGTCTTTTTTTAACTGTAAAAGTGATTTTGTGATTCCTATTTCCTTCAAGCAGTTGATAATTTTGTGTGACTTAACAACTGTTCTTGTGTCCTGTAATCGGTGGGGTCAACAGATAGCCCAATGTGGCTTTGTTGTAAGAAAACATACACACATAGAGTGTCCTTTAATATATGGTTAACTTTGAAATACTTGCTTTTATTGAAAGTCACTATCATATTTCCTTTTCTAGCTTTACCATAACTAAATCAATACGTTTTTGAAGTTCAATGAGAACACTTTATTTTATTTGAAGTGAGTTGTAAGAGTTCTTCACAGAATTTTAATCATGAACGCAATGCAGCGCGAGACCAGCACCACTAAATTTCCCTCTGTTATGATAATTATTTGTGAAAATTAATACAAAGCAATCTTTCAAACTTCTTAAAAATATACGAAAAAGATAAATAATAATCCTAAAAACCAACCATGTCCTATGTCCCATGAACATTTTATAATGTTCCCACAGCTGAAAGGGCAAACATGTTTGGTTGGAAAGGAGATTCGAACTCCCAATCCTCAGACTGCGAGGCAAGTGTTTTAGCTACGTGGTTATGCTGGTTAAAAGTAAACAAAGTGGAAAGATTTGTTGGCGTTCTCTCTGTTTCAGCAGTTCTAACTTATTAACATTTTTATGAGTGTTCAAGTATAAACTTATGTTGTTGTGAGCAATTTTGTCTCTTGTATCTACTGGATAACAAGAGTCTATAAAGAGAAATGGAAGGGACCCAAAACAAACTGAGAACGATCTTAAGATATAAAGAAATACTTAACGTTAATGTTGTAAAGTCCACTGTAAAACATTATTCAGATGTTGAGGTTTGCGCAAAGTTACATGTGACCATCAGCGCAACCTGTCTTTAATTTTAAGGTCATAGACTAGAGAAACTATCTTAGTTTACTATTCTACTTTACTCGCCGCCAACTCCTGAGCTACTTTAAACGAATAGTGGTGTTTGACATTCATTCTTACAACGCATCCAAGTTCTAGAGTAAGAAGCGCAATTCTTTTCTTTTTTTGTGACAACGGAGCACAAACCATAACACCTTAAATCCACAGTCCGTACACTCAAGTTTTTTGTTTGTTTGTTCTGAATTTCACATAAAGCCACACAAGGGCTATCTGCTCTAGCTGTCCCTAATTTAGCAGTGTAAGACTAAAGGGAAGGCAGCTAGAAATCACCACCCACCGCCACATCTTGGGGTACTCTTTTACCAACTAATAGTTGGTGGGATTGACCGTCACATTATAACGCTCCAACGGATGAAAAGGCGAGCATATTTGGAACGATTGGGATGCGAACCCACGACTCTCAAATTATGAATCGCACGCCTTAACACGCTTGGCCATGCCGGGCCAATTCAAAACTGATAAAAAATGTTGATAACATTTTATCCAAAACAGAGTTATTGAATTATTTCTCAGTTCGTACTGCAGCACTTTGTGTTGAGAAACTCTTAAATTTTATAGAATGAACCTAGTTCATTGCTAATTTTTTACTATCACGCTCAATGTTATACTGTGTTTTTAAACAAGTTTCTTGATGAATAAAATTCACCAAAACAATAGGTCTTTGCAAATGTGACATAAAGTCATGCAAACGTATTAAGATATTTAGCGTTCTGTACTTCAAAAGGTAAGTGTAGGAGAAGAAAACCTAATAGTAGTGTGTATATACATAAATATATATATATATATACTCTTTAAATATATATTTATAATGTACATTTATATACATTTCAGCACTTTGTTTTTTATAATTTCTGTCTCTTAACATGATTCATATATCAACATAAATTTTCTCGCACATTCTCGTCGGTAGTTAGACTGAGGACTTCTGACATTAAAAATATGGTTTCAACACCTGCAGCGGCCTTATGGTTAGAAACAAATAAAAAAAAACCTTTGGTCACAATTTTTGTGATATTTTCTATAAACTAAGTTATGGCCACAAATCTGGCTAATCCATTGTCGTACATAAAATATACATTATTGACGATCTGCATAACTTCGATAAGCGGTAAGAACGTGTTTTGCAGCTTGTGTTCACGGATTTATTTATCTGAATACTGAATTCTTGATTGTTAAATGAAGAACTTGGTTTCGCGGATCTCTTTTGCTATTTACTTTCTTTTCGTTAAATAAACCATTTGCATCAGAGCTATAATGAAAATATTTTTGGCAAACACCTTCAAAGAAAGGCAAAAAATTAAACTAAATGTTCGATTAACTCATGTTCATAAACTTTTTTTTATTGAAAACAAACACATTTAACTGCATTCTTAGATCAAAAGTGAAAAAGAGTTCGCCCCCCGCTAGTACAGCGGTGTGTCTCCGGATTTACAAAGCTAAAATCAGGGATTCGATTCCCCTCGGTGGGCTGAGCAGGTAGCCCTTTGTGGCTTTGCTATACGAAAAAATACAAATAAATAAAAAAGAGTTCATAACGACTGCAGAGATAAACAGATTTTTGGATATCATTCCCAAAAATAAACAGATTATGCTTTGAGAAATAACATTCGTTTTATGTGATCTATACGAAACAGTTTTCAAGAATGGTAGTCATTGAAGACAGATCCTGATTTCGTCTAGACTAAATTGCTTTCGTATGTCATAGACACCGCTACCTGAGTGGAACAGCTGTGTTTATCCAGATACGCCCCTTCTATTGACAGTTACGTTGTATTCATTGTTATAAATGTAATAATAGTAAGAGGAGGAAAGAGGGGGTGCAGCGAGGTAGAAGACCATCAAATAGCTGGTCAAAATAAGCAAGAGTCTAATCCAGACCACAATAATCCAACTCTTTCCCCATTGTACCCTTGCTCAGTCTGTGGTTTATATAATACCGAAATTGCACAGTGTCGCCATCTCGGGAATCAGACATTTAGAAAGAAGCAAATGGTGAAACCAGTCGTCAGAACGTACAGAACACAATCAAATTATTTAGAGTCAACAATCTTCATATAGATATTTCTCACGCAAATCCATAAAGACTGCTAAACCATAACATCAATATTTAAGATTAAAGCTTCCATGCGTTGATATCCACGTGCTATCAATAGCTCGCGTGCGTAATATAAAGAGCTCTGGTTAGAGTATAGAAGATCGATACGGTAGTTTATACAGAATACAAGAGGATCTAATTACGTAATGTTCTAACAACGAACGCCATAATTACTTGTTTCATCTCACGAAACGATTCATTTGTACACAAAACATAAATCGGTCGTAACGTATTGTTTGGATTTCTCATATTCTTTTGTTGTGACTGTTTTTAATATCCTTTCTCGACTTGCTGCGCTAGTGATAACGCTAAATTAAGCCGATCACTGGTTTTCCTTTGTCTGTGTGTGTATCTATACGAGAGGGAGCGATGCACTACTGTTTAGCTAATTTTGTCTTGTGTTTCTTTTTTTAAATCCGCTCAAAGCTACAGGAAGGCTATATCTTCTAGCCATCCCTAATTTAGCAGTGTAAAACTAAAGGGAAGACAAGCTAGTCATCGCCACCATTATAATGCCCTCACGGTTGAAAGAGCGAGCGTATTTGGTGAGACGGAGATTCAAGCCTGTGACCCTCAGATGACGAGTCAAGTAACATAACTACCTGGCCGTTTCTCACAGTAATAACACTTAGAAATAAGAGGGATTTATTCATGACACGTGTGCGGATATTCTTATCAATGATAGAAGTGTAGCTACCAGTTTAACTGCTAATTTTGATTTCATGTCTTCAAATAGCACGGTCAATTCTTTATCTAAGGTGTTTTTCAATAGATAGATATAACAAGGTCACACGATGTTTTCGTAAGAAACACAGCACCTAGTTTGGATGTATAGTTACCCTGTGATATGACATAGAAACTTATATGTGCCTGATCCAAATGCCACGGTTATTACTTTGGCACTTAATGTCTCCCGGTGGAACAGAAGTATTTGTTTGTTTGTTTTGAATTTCGCACAAAGCTGCTCGAGGGCTATCTGTGCTAGCCGTTCCTAATTTAGCAGTGTAAAAGTAGGCAGTTAGTTATCACCACCCACCGCTATCTCTTGGGCTACTCTTTTACCAACGAATAGTGGGTTTGACCGTCACATTATAACGCCCCTACGGCTGAAAGGGCGAGCATGTTTAGCGCGACCGGGATTCAAACCCACGACCCTCGGATTATGAGTCGAACGCCTTAATCCACCTGGCCATTGTCATTTTCTTCTCAGATTTCACAACGATATTGAAGCTTAATTTCTTAGATGGCGCAGCTGCTTTCAGTTTTAATGTAAGAGCTGTCCAATCTCACTCATGAATGCGTTTAACTTTTAGACATTCTACTGAAAGTTTAAATGTGTTCATGACACTGTTACTGTCGCATGCACAGTGAAAATAGCAGGCATTTTTCTTGTTCACAGTTTATTGCAAATTGTACACCTGTAAAACTCTTTGCAGGGTTGAAAATTCACCTCGACTAAATATATAATTTAAAATGAATAAAATATAAAATTAATATATAAAGTTATAAAATTCCATTTGAGAAGACCACCAGTGGCTCAGCGGTATGTCTGCGGACTTACACGCTGAAATCCGGCTTTCGATACCCGTGGTGGGCAGAGCACAGATAGCCCATTGTGTAGCTTTGTGCTTAATTTAAAATCAACAACCATTTCAGAAACGATAACTTACCAGAATATTCTTCAAATTTTATATCATTTTTTACCAATTGCCAGTTATTAAAAAATAAAGTTAAAATATATTTGTGCAGTGGAAAATAATCCTTAGGAAATATCCGGGAAAATAGGTAAATAATAAAATATCATAAGAATAATCAGCATTCAAATAACTTTTATTCTACGTCTTACTTTTTAATCTTTATTAATTTATCAAACATACCTTAAACAAAACATATGTCAATATAAAACAACTTCAACGTCCCCGTCTTAATTTTCATGGTTTTCAATGACGTCTTCGAAAATTAAACTACCAAATCTATATTTATTATATTCAGCATTTTCATTTTCTTTATTTAACTCGTAAATGAGACTGAATTAGGTTATATATCACAATGCTTTAATCATGTATATTTAAAAAGTTTCAGTGATAAAATAACAAAACATTAGATCTGTGGTGTAACACAAAGATACATAATCTGATCAACATAATAGTTTATTCACCAGTCTTGAATTCGTCATCTTAAACTGACCTCAACAATACTAGGCTTTGTAAGATGATTTCCCGAATAAGACATGAAATTTGGTTCATCTAGTTCACACCTCGTGGCAGTCTAAAAAACAAATAGAAAGCAAAACAGAAGAGCTTACCAAACATATTCTCTGTAAACAAACGTTTATGTCTCTTTGGAGTTCGTAGCATTTTTAAGCACAATTTTTCATACAACAAGTTTCTTGTAGCCCCATATCTTTATCAGTTGCTAGGTTTCTAACAACTTATTTTGACTGTTTGTCAACTCAAACAGACGTTTTATTTAGGGTTAAAAACATTACCAAACACTTAAGTTTTAATTCGTTCTAACGGTCCTAATCTAAAAAGAATTGTTGAAAACAGAATACGCTTTGACAACTAGCGTCATCTGTTATCCAGAAACAAACTTAAAATATTTTAAATTGGATCAAGCTTATGCTCAATTAGACCATGGATTCATGATTAGAGCTTTTAACAGAAACGTAAGGCAGTATCTACTGAAAACATTTTACTTAGATTTGTAATACAATATAAAACATGAGCTCATATTCTACTCAGGATGAGAAGAAATGTATTTTTCATCAAAGTTCGCTGAGACACATTTGCAATGTTACAAAACTTGTATTTAGATACCGCAAAAGACAATACGTAACTTTTTCCTTTTCAACGTTCGGATGTATATAGAATGCTTTTTTCTTCTATTATGTAAATAATTTTTAGAAATCTGTAAGAATGAAACTGTGATTTAGATCAAATTATTATTTCGTTTACCACAATAAACTTTTTATTGTTATATTTGTTTAAAAAAACTGAAGAAAAAGGAAAAAAATTGATAAAAACAAATATTTATCTTCATTCGCGCTGATTATTATTTTTTTGTGAAATCTGCATCTTTTAGTACCAAAATCACGTGAACTTTCATTCATGTGCGGTATGTTTGTGGACTTATAAAGCTAGAATTCAGGTTTCGATACTCGTGCTAGACCATTGGATTTCCAAAATGTCAATATTTCTTTTTTTACCTTAAGTTCATTGTCGCAACTCTTTGACACAAAAACTGTAAACTTTATGTTTAACCCGTTAATTGTCAGAGGCTCCATGCTTTATTCCAAAATATCATTTTTTGACGAATTCTGTTGTCTTTTGCTTTTGTTTCTTTGCAACAAATTTATCCCAAATATAACAGAATATGTTTGGATCATTCACACAGCCTCTTGTTGCAATAGCAATGAAAAAATAATAATGTCCAAGTGCACTCACGGACAAATGCTATTGAGAAATGACCCGTCATATGACCTTTTAACCGATCATATACCAGTGATGCGTTTCTTGCTGTCTTTAGAACGATCGATAAGATTCTGACGTCGCAATTTGTCTGACGAAATCTGTAGCTAACAGTTATCAACATTTTAAGCATAACAAATTGTGAGTCAATTTCAATGAAATAATTCACTTGTTTCAAAGTACTTATGATACATTGTGAAAAATCTGTACATGATGGAGAAAAATGAATATCAATTTCGGATTTATTGTACAGAAATAACCACAAAACATGTAAATATTTTAAGACAATTAAACTATCGTTTGTGTTATGTTAGCTAAGTATCCGAAATTTATTTGGATACTGCAGAACGATCAGCTAGAAATTACAGATGATCTTTTTTTATAATTTACTCATCGTGTATTAAATTTATATGATTTAGGACATAGCGCCATATTGAAATCAATATAACTCTGTATAAGTGTGGTTTAAATTATAATTATATTATGTATATTTTTTATATAGATTTTATGTAATAAAACGAATAATTCTGGAAACCATAACCAAAATGTTTGGACTTTCTAACTCAACTGTTGTTATTTTTTTATCAACAGATCTATTTTATGTACACATTTTAGAGTTTTTATTGAACTCCTAATAAAACATGACATTTCTTTTTAATCTATTGTACGGAATAGTTTCACCAAAGAAATATTTTATTTCTATATCATGAAACAAGTTTATCATACCTGGACAAGAGTAACTTAGTCACATCATTATTGAGGACACTACAAATACCTAAACATTTATTGTGAAACTGTGTGACTGGTTGGATGACAACTAGTCACCAGGAGTAGTAAACCATCATTTTAATGCAACAGAAGGAGAGCAATTTTATAATATTTTCAGTTGATATTTATTCTATTCACTGTTACTATGATTAATTTGTAATGTTGCTGAAAACCTTTTACTGTTTCTGTTTCACATGTCTTATACTTTCCGATATTTGGAAAGTAAATCTTGGGAAATAAAAGATGAGATGTACTTACATGTATTGAAAGCACGACAGTCTGACAGATGAGGCCAATCACAAAGGTTTCGTTTTAAGTTGAATTGAAGACCTGGTGGACACTTTTGAAAATAGGATGTACAATTGTAACAATTGAAAAAGGAGCAGCAGTCGTCAGGATTAGCGTTTGGGCCATTAGGGTTGATACATGGACTCTGGTCGCCACAAAAAGTAAGAAAACCATGTGCATCAGTCTTCAACTCTTGTCCAGCCATAACTGAAGACATAGGCAACAAATCAAGTAACTTAAGTGTATTTATCGTTTGATTACAAATCATACAAAGTTGAAGAAACCTATAGCTTAATGGTATTAGTACAAATTAAATTGTTAAAACTATAATAATTAATAGTTCACAGAAATACTACCGTAACAACAAGCAGTTACAGTTGAATATTGAAAATAGTTGATTTCTAGATTCACAACATAATGCTACCTTACATACTATAATATATTTTAGCATATAAACGATAGCAGGCTGTAAGCACCTGTCCGTTGCATATTTAAGTCCAGCGTATAGACTGTACAGTTTTATTCATTGTGATGTCTTATTTTATGAACATAATAACAGTATTTACTTTCAATTCAACCAAGTTTAAAATAAAACGTGTATTAACATAACAAATTAGATTAAAATGGAAGTAGAATCATCATATAGATTTAGCAGACATCAGGCCATTCGATCAATAATCGTGCTATAATACATTTTCGAAGGGTACGTTGATTGTTTTGTTTTTATGTCTAACATACTATAAATACTACGTGAAAAAATTAAAACTGTGGTAGTTTTAATTATTATATATGTTAAAGTTACCCAGTTTTAACTGTAGTTAAAAGGTTGAGTTATTACGACCCGCATATCACGTAGTCAATTCTTACTTACATTGTTCACATATGCCTTTCAAAGTTCGACTTTTTAAATTTTTACTGGTACTCAGTTGACACGTAATCTAATGTGTTTTGTTTCTGTTCTACTACAAAGTTCTAGGGTAAGAAGTTGTCACAACAACACAAAACTAAAGTTTGCTTACCTTGTATTACATAAAAACCCAAAACTAAGTAAAGTGTTATTCTTAAATAAATAAAAAACATTCTGAAACTGAGGCCTTCAGTGGAAACTAAATTAGTCAAGATGGTTAGCCTGTTAAAAAGTGTCGCTTCTAGTGAGCAACACGTGAATATCTGTAGTTTTGATTATACCCAGGAAGTTATATTACACGTGAGTGGTGTGCATTGATAAGGCTAGTGTGTACATTTTCTCAACCTTGAAGAGAAAATATCTTGGAACAGGGCCGGTTTTCCTTCCCTTTCCATGTTGCTACATTCTACATTCGCGTTCTGTAAATTTTTAATGTCTTTGTTTAACGTTTACAACAGTGACAGCATTCGTGTTTTTATGCAACTGTTATGAAGTTTCATGTCATGTTTTTATACTTTATTCTATGATGTTTATAAAACATAATATCCGTTTTTTTTTGTAATTAATTATGTGTATGAAAGATTAATTAATAACTGCAGTTCTCTTTATGAACCTCATAGAACTCATTTCAAAAGTTGAAGATACCATATTAGTGCGTTAAACTCTGAACAGATGGCAGGAGTAGTTGGTTAAATAATTTGTTAATATAACTAATTTGGCCACGACAATCAACAATCGTATATAGCAAAGGACGAAGAGTTTGCCTGTTTGTTTTGAATTTCGTGCATAGCTATATGAGGACTCTCTGCTTTAACCGTCCCTAATTTACCAGTGTAAGACTAGAAGGATTGCAGCTAGTCATCACCAACCACCTCCAACTCTTGGACTACTCTTGGACCCCTACGGCTGAAAGGGCGGATATGTTTGATGTGACCGGGATTCGAACCCGCGACCCTCAAATTATGAGTCGAGTGCCTTAACCACCTGGCCTTGCTAGGCCTAGGACGAAGAGAGTTTTCAAAAAAGTACATTAAACAATATATTAAATACATAAATATATATCATGAATTTTCTTAGTAAAGAGAGAACACTCAGGAGTCCATGAAATCGTATGGTTTATGCCACTTAATTATTGTTTTCATAGTAAACGAAGAGTGAAGGACACTTAAATTCTAAATCAAGCTAGAAAATGGAAGAATTTTACACACAAACACACAGTGTCAGAGTAATAGAGTATAAAGGCAGGTGTGCATGTGTCTTAGGTATCTACTAACATTAAAAGAACGAAATTGGAAGATATATGCAATAAAGTATAAGAAACGAGTTAATTTTAAACATTTATCAAAATATAAATAATATTTAAAATTTATAAAATTTGTGAAATATTCAAAATCTACTAAAATACCTGCGACTGATCTGCGGACGCTAAGAACACTTGATTATGATGTTAAGGATAGGGATATTTAGGTATCTATGCTCCTGATGTCTCATACTTTGACTAAGGAGAAACAGGGCAGTTGAAGTGAGGAAAAAAAGAAACTTAAGAAGTATCAAGATAGTAATGAATGTGATGGATATTATAGATAAATATGTAATCCTTTAAGGCTTAGCAACCATCCGTTGATAAAGAAAGAGAAATGCTTAGAGGTAGTACTTTAAAACCAATCCTAAAGAAACTTTACTTGCCGTCATTTGTACTTTTGTTGTTGTTTTGAATTAATCACAAAGTTACACAATGAGCTATCTGTGCTCTGCCCACCACAGGGTATCGAAACCCAGATTTTAGCGTGGAAGTCCGCAGACATACCGCTGAGCCACTGGGGGCTCATTTGTCCTTAATTTACATTCTAGTACAATGCTGAAGTAGGGATAAAACATTATTTTTTTATTATTCTCTTTCAGGACGTTTTACTTTCTAATTGTCTGTCAATCCAGTAAGGTTAAAATAGAGACTTATCTTTAAAAATTAATTATTTTTATAACACAGGTTTAGTCGTGACTTGATATCGAAATACTGTGTTATTTTTACAGTACAGGTTTAGTTGTGACTTGATATCGAAATACTGTGTTATTTTTACAGGACAGGTTTAGTCGTGACTTGATATCGAAATACTGTGGTTCAATTGAAAAACATTACCTTGTAAGTTAACGAACATTTCGTGAGACACAAAAGTTTTAAACTAACTTGTCTTTTACGTTATCACGTGTTTCTACTTATAGGTAATCGCTATACTACAAAACTCTGTTAATTTTCATTGTTTTAAATAAATTCTTTTTCATTCACATTTTGTTTTGATGTTAATAAACATTATCAAACACAGTAACGTTCAGTTTGAGATTTCAAATGGCATAATTCAGTAAATAGTAACTTGATGCGTAAGGTATCAAAAACCAGGAAATATAAAAGTATATCGTATGGCTTTCTTACTGCCTTATCGAATGTGTTAGTCAAAATGCATATTTTTATGACGCATTATCAAAATACATACACACTGGTAATATATTATAAATATATATTAAAATATGTCATTTTTACATTATTTTTGCAATGTTTAGAAAATTACTTGGTCTTTAAAAATGTGTGTCTTAAATTTTCAGGCATCTTAACATAATTTTCTTATACATGTGAAGCAACATTGAAATTTTTACAAGAACACTTCATATTTTTTCTTTTTATAAATTTATTCTATTTTATTTATTCATCAAGCTATTTTCGTCAACCGATAAAATGATGTATATTCCTATGAGAAAATAACAAAGAACAAAATTGTTCATTTTCCGTGATTATGGCGCTTATTACGTGGCACAGTACCAAAAGACAGCATGTACGTCGACCTTAGGCAGGAGAAAACTGGACAGCATAGGGTCGTAGACAATTACATTTACTGTGCAGCACCAGAGGACGCATTGATATAATGATGATCACTCAGATAAACCATGAGAGGGAAAGTAAATCAACATTACATTATCTTTTTCACGTTATTATATCAATAAAGGGTTTTTTTTTAGGATACGTTATTATTCTTCAGATTGCGACGAGGAATTTTACAAGGAATTGTTCAGTTTTTTACTGTGATGAACGGTCAAAGTGTCAGCCTTTAGTCTGCGCTGATTGTAACAGGTTTTCTGATGCAGCATACTGTTACAACAGAAATGAAACAAAGAATGAAAACAAACAGTTTCTTTGTGTGAATAGCTTTACCGACGTAGGAAAATGTTTTGTTATTATTCATAGAAAAAAACAAACAAACAGGTGTACTGAAATGAGAAACATGGAAGGTCAATCATATATTTTAAATAACTATTTATGTTTTCTCCAGAAATAAAATATTGATTTATTTATTATTATTTTCTAATTTTCAGACCAGAATTCATGATGTCAATTACTGTGTGGTCCATGATATTAACAGTAAGGAAACAGTTTTCAAAGTTAGAATTCACGTGAAGAATTTTGTAATATTTTTTTTTATTTCTGAAAGCCTATAAGAAGAAAGATTTTGATGGACGTTTTTATTTTGAATTATTTTGTCCATCAAAAGATAAATCCTGACTTTATCATTAATAAAGGAAATAATTGTTGGGTGGAAATAATCTGTAGAACAACTGTCAGTTATTAATATTCCCCATATGGATGTATAACAAACATTATACATGTTTTAAAAACCTAAATATAGTCATATTATTCTTATTAATATATTTTTGTGTTTTGGTTGTCATCATGGACTATTGTCAGCCTTCAAGCCTGATAATATTCTGAGCCACCTAACGATTAACATCGCCTGTTATAAAGGTCAAGTTATCACTACAGTTATTGACAAAGTTGATGGTAAACTAAATAAAAGTAAATTGTATTATCGTAGAAAAGAACGTTTAATAAAATTTATAATCTATATGTTATAACTCTACACATTTTGCTAGCTACAGTGGAGTAAATCCTTTATTTGGGTCTGTGAAAGTGTTAAGTAGCTTCGTCCTTCTAAAACAGGTTTAAGACTGATTAAGTCATTAAGATACAAAAACTCTACACAAACTATTATGATACAAATTTTCAAAAGCAGAGTAATTGTTTCTGAAACTGATGAAGCTGATTCGGTGGGTACCTTTAACCTAAGTCAATGTAACAAAAAGTTAAGTATTTACTCACTTGTATTGATGTGGTTTTTAAGTATGCAAGGATTATTCTGCTCAAAGATAAGAAAGTTGCAACATGAAGTTAGTGGTATGCCACATTATCTTCTAGCAGTTCTATGAACAGTTTTGCCAGCAATACTCTGACAAACTATGACACTCATCTTTCGAGATCTGTCAACCTTGAGGGTTCAAGAGAACTGTTTCAGAATCAAAATAGTTGTTATAATGTGCATAATGGTATACATATATATAGTGTGTGTGTATGTATATATATATAGTGTGTTTGTATATATTTATATATAGTGTGTGTGTGTATGTATATAGTGTGTGTGTGTATGTATGTCTATATATATATATAGTGTGTGTATAGAACAGATATCATGCGTCTCTATCCTTGATTTTGCTACCACAATCAATTATTTTACACAAACATATGAAGATTTAATTATAATCTCAATCCAAGTAAAATACTCATTTCCTAAACCTGATGATGAACCTATATGTAATTAAAATTCGTACGATAAGTACTACTTAGACTTAATAATAATCACACGATGTAAGAGCTTACTATTAAAATGCGTAATGGATTTTATTCACTCTGTGTTTACTCAGATATTGGGAACCTACTATTGTTGATGATGCATGTGAACTGCTAATATGGATCGTTCATTCAAGCTAAAGATCAGGATGGAAACATAATCATTAAAATGTTTACAATTCTTCATTTCAGACCAGTTTTTAAGCTCATTTTTCAGACTACTTATTTTGATAAAATGGATGACATGGGTCGACCTACCTTATTTGAACAAGGAAAAGTCATCATAACACTTCATTGTCATTATTTGTGGCACAATGTGAGTTTCTTCTTTTGTTTGTTTACTATCACAAGCTGTCTATCGAAAATAACCATTACGATTACCGAGTGAGAAATGATTTATCTTATTATGATAGTCAATGACAATGAGGTAATGGATTGGAAGATGTATTGAGTAGCTTGTTTGGTTCAGCCATACCATTACCGAATAGTTGTTGTTGTTTTGAATTAAGCACAAAGCTACACAATGGGCTATCTGTGCTCTGCCCACCACGAGTATCGAAACCCGAATTTTAGCGTGTAAGTCCGCAGACATACCGGTGAGCCACTGGGGGGCTGCTGAATAGAAAAAAAAAAAGTGTTGGCCTTCAGAAAATAAGCTGTTTAATGAGACTTAAATTTAGCATCAGATGTCACACAAGGAAAATCTTTTGTTGATGCTCGTAATTCAAGGAGCTCAGGACCTGGCATTAGATGCCAAAGAGTTGCTCTAACAAATAAAAACAAAAAGACAGAAAGATTTAATTTTCAAAATCACCAAAACTTCAGACAAAGTAATTCTACTTTTTGACAAGAAATCACACTTGTTCTACCTTATGAAAAGTCCTCTCAGTGTAGAAAGTCTATGTTATAACTATTTGATCTCCTTAACCATACAAATTGTGATTAAAAAGAGCCACTGAATATTAATCTGTATCTTTAGTGATTGACAGAGAATTCAGCGAATTTTCTATATCAAGTTCAGGAAATGAATTCTTAGACGCACCATAATCATACCTTCAAGTAAAGGCAAAGATTTTCTAACTAGAGGGGACAATCATAATCATCATCTGTTTCATCAAGTGGATGTACACCTGAATAACAAGCTCATTTCTTTATCTTGCAACTTTTACAAGTAAAAGGCTTACATAAGACCCTGCACGGCCAGGTGGTTAAGGCACTCGACTCGTAATCCGAGGGTCGCGGGTTCAAATACCGGTGACACCAAATATGTTCGCCCTTTCATCCATAGAGGCGTTATAATGTGATGGTCAATCCCACTATTCGTTGGTAAAAGAGTAGCCCAAGAGTTGGCGGTGGGTAGTGATGACTAGTTCCGAAATTAAAAAAAAACAAACCAAGACTTACATAGAAACTTCAGAGAGTTGTAGCGGAGATGCTAAGAGAAGTCATCTGACTTTGTCTATGTAGATAAATACATGGCAGGTAGTTTCGATGATCTCGATTTTAATGATGGCAAGAACAATAAGATACATGACAGACAGGTGACAGTCAAACAGTCAACATAATTAGCTGTCTGTGTTTGAAAATAATTTAGTAGAACAAATGTTTTGACAAATTGCATAAGTTTCAAACCCCAATTCATGTGAAGTAAAAATAATTTTGTATTATGTAAAATGACAAATCAAGCAGAGCATACCTCCAAGCTTTTTGGAGGTATGTTTGCCAGTGATCATCTATCTGATTATGCAAAAAATTAGCTGTAAATTGCCTGTCTTGATCTGAGTCATAAACCCAATAACCACAGAATCTATATTTACTGTGGATAACATGAGAAAGTAGAACATTCTGATCCCTTAAGTACAGTCTCTACATGAGAAATCTTATTAAAAAGAACTGTTAGATGTGGACTTTCAACAAAAATATGCTGCAAGGATATACCGTTTACATACATCATTGTACATATTATGCTTACTAGCATTACTCATATTTGTTAAAATAAAAACTGTTATCTAAATTTGGATCCCATATTGATATTGATGATATGTTTATACATGATTTTATTACAAAATGTTTTCATGCAAATATGTCCTTTTTTATATAGATCAGATCATAAAATCTTTATTGTGAGAAAATAATGAAGGGTCCAAATAAAATATTTTATCAAGAATTCATTTGAAGTTATTCATAAAATATGAAAAGTAGCAGTTTTACTTAGAATATACAATTATATGAAAAAGTTAGGACACCCTATGAAAGCCTGTGTATTTTTGTAACATTTGTGGATATATAGATATCTAATTTTAATATTTAAAATACTGAGAGATTATAGGAATATAACTAAACAATTAAAACTGAAGAAAAAACTTTTCAAGATATTCTGTAAATGTAATTCTACAAAAATGCGTTTTCAAAATGAGGAAAAATTAGGACACACCCACATTTATTCCCACTTAAAATGGCTCAACTCACACACAAGTGGTCACACCAGATGCACGTGATTAGAAGATTGTCACTCAGTATTTTGAATGAGGCTTGCCTTATTTAAACCTCAGACATTTAGTTTGGTGTGTTCCTGACTGTTGAAGTGAAAGTGAGCACCATGGTGAGAGCAAAATAGCTGCCTGAGACCTTCCGAAAGAAAATTGTAGCAGCTGATGAGTCTAGTAAGGGATTTAAAAAGATCCCAAAAGATTTTGAAATCAGCCATTCTACTGTCCGGAGAGTAGTCAACAAGTGGAGGGCTTTCGAAACAACTGCCAACATGCCCAGGTCTGTTCGTCCAAGCAAGTTCACCCCGAGATCAGACTGCAAGATGCTACAAGAGGTCACCAAATACCCTAACATGACATCACGTGACCTACAGCAGGCTCTGGCTAGTGTTGATGTGATAATGCATGCTTCTACAATCAGAATGAGACTGCACAAGTTTAACTTGCGTAGGAGGTTTGCAAGGAGCAAACCATTACTTCAATTACAATGAAGCAGTTGATTCCTAACATCTATAATTAGTAGAAGAAATCGAAGTTCATCGATTCAAAGATTCTTTTTATATTCACCATTGTTTCAACAAACGAGTAGATCTTTGCGTGAAAACTTCAGCTACAATAGAAGTTAAAATTACTTTATTTGGTTTAAAGTAAAATATATAAGACTATTGTATGTATAATTTACACATTTTATTGTTGTTAGCAGATGAATAGGTGTATTTTCTGTTATTGTCATAACTCATATAATTTCTGTAGGAAAATGGAGTGACATCTTTGATCGTGGTCTTGTGGTTTTAATCCGCTATGTGAGCGCATAAACTAACTGACCATAGAGTGGACGTGCGGGGATTTGGTTTGGTTTATTTAGAATTTTGTGCAAACCGACACGAAGACTATCTGCGCTAAATGTCCATAAATTAGCAATAATAGAGAAGAGGGAACTCAGCTAGTTAACATCACCCACCGTCAATTCTTAGGTTATTCTTTTATTAAAAATAGTAGGATTCACCGTTACATCATAACACTTACGACCGTGAAGGTGAGCATGTTAGATGTGACAGGAATTCAAACTCATGTCGTGCAGACTGAGTTAAGTACCCTAAGCACCAGATCATGCCAGACCACGTGTATGGAACTCTGACAAACACGTCTAGAGCTTGGTATTTTTATACTTTAGAATGACTCAGAATATATGAGATAGAACAGCAAATATATTTGGTTAGCACACATTTGGAGTTGTGAATAGCCTAGAGCATGTTAAGTCTAAAATAAAATAAATAATTACGTAAACTCTGATCAATAACCAATAACATATCATTTAGTTATTTTTGTATGCAAGTTTTCCTTTTTTTTTCTAGGTTTCCTAAAGATGATGAATTAAGTTTTAAACTCAGATAGTTTAAGACCCAATGTAGTTTCCATAAAAAAATATTCGTTCTTTCGGCAACATTGTTAAATTCCAAGTTTAGTTTTTAGCTTGTACTTCACGTATCATTAAATAACTGGAAAGTTAGTTTTGAAATATGTGTTGTTGCTTTACAATAATTTGAGTTGTAATTACTTTTTCTACTCTAGTTTATTCGATAGTTTTATCTCAGCAGTAAAGAAAGTTTGTGGTTATTAGTACTACACGTACATCTCCTCTCAGTAGCACCGCCATAAAATTGTGGACTTATAACGCTAGAAAACAAGTTTTGATACCCTTGGTTGGCAGAGCACAGATAGCCCATTGTGTAGCTTTGTGTTTAATTTTGAACAAACAACCAGTACTACACGTAGTGTAAAATAAAAACTCGTAGGGATTGTTGTGAACATATAACATTCATTACTGTTATCAATATTGACGAAAAAAAATTTCAGTGTTATATTTTTTGTAGTATTGTAACATCTGAGTCATTTAATATTGGATTATTTACAAGGTAAGTTGAAATATTTGATTTGTTGTGAAGCCGTTTTCGATATGTCAAACTCGGAATATATAACGCTAAAATTTATAAACATTTCAAACTTTATAAAACAAGATCAAAACTTTTTGTTCTTGTTAAGATGACCAGTAAATTATAGATTAAGATTTTGAAGATTACACTTTTTTCCATGTTGAAATATCTGACAAAGAGTTATCCATCAGTGTAAGAGTATTTCCATTTAACTAATATAATTCGTTTTTCTGATAAAAATACAAAAAAGAATGCAGACACCTTTTATAATTAGTGGGTTTTGTTATTTCCGCCACACCCATTGCTAAAAGGTACATAAAATCAAACATACAACCACACAATCTCCACAGACAAACATTGGCAGTAGAATGGGTCATACTGAAGAGCTCAATGACTTTCAATGTGGCACTGTCATCGGATGTCACCTTTCTAACAAGTCAGTTCGTCAAATTTCTGCCCTGCTAGAGCTACTCCTGTTAAATGTAAGTAACTTATTGTAAAGTGGGAACGTTTAAGAGCAACAACAACTCAGCCACGAAGCGGTAGGCCAAACAAGCTCACAGGACGGGACCGCCGAGTACTAAAGCTTATAGCGCATAAAAATCGTCTATTTACAGTTGCAAAACTCACTACAGAGTTCCAAACTGCCTCTGGAAGCAATGTCAGTACAACAACTGTTCGTCGGAAGTTTAATGAAATTGATTTCCATGGCCGAGCAGCCACACACAAGCCTAAGATCACCATGCGAAATGCCAAGCGTTGGTTAAAGTGGCGTAAATCACATGCCACCGGACTCTGGAGCAATGGAAATGTGTTCTCTGGAGTGATGAATCACATTTCACAATCTGTCAGTCCGACAGACGAATCTGGGTTTGGCGGATGCCAGGAGAACGCTAAGTGTCTGAATGCATGGTACCATCTGTAAAGTTTTGTGGAAGATGAATAGTCCAGTGCTGTTTTTCATAGTTTGGACTAGGCTTTTTAGTTACAGTGAAGAGAAATTTTAACGCTACAGCATACATTGACATTCTAAAGAATTGTGTGTTTCCAACTTTGCGGCTACAGTTTGGAGAAGAGCCTTTTTTATTTCAGTATGACGATGCCCCTGTACACAAAGCGAGGTCCATAAAATATGGTTTGCTGGGGTTGGTGTGGAAGAACTTGACTGCACAGAGCTCTGACCTCAACCCCATCAAACGCCTTTGGAATGAGTTGAAGCGCTGAATGCAAGCAAGACCTTCTCGCCCGACATAACTAGGGCTCTTGTGGCTTGAATAGGAGCGAATCCCCGCAGCCTTCTTCCAAAAGTTTGTAAAAAACCTTCCCAGAAGAGTGGAGGCTGTTACAGCAGCAAAAGGGGGACCAATTTCGTATTAATGTCCATGGTTTTGGAATGAGATCCTCAACAAGCACATGTGGATGTGATGGTTAGATGTAACATACTTTTGACCATGTAGTGTATATCAAATACACATTGAAACCCTACATTTTAAACTAAGCCTTTCAATTATTTGGATTAAAGAGTTTTGATTTCGTTTGTTTGTTTCTAGTTAAGTACAAATTACACAAGGGTCTGTCATTGCTTTGCCAACTACAGGTATTGAAACCTGGTTTCTAGTATAGTGAGTCCATAGACATACCGCTGTGCTACTGAAAAGGGAAGAGTCACGTGTATCACTAATAACCACAAACTTTCTTTACTAATTGGATGAAGCAGCATCCAATAAATAGTTGAGATGTACTTGGTCTAACCTTAACGTCCCCTGTTTGAACAGTTTTATTTCTACAACTTATAACACTAAAATCCAGCATTTAATTCCTCAATGTGCACAAAGTATATAGCCCAGTCTGGCTTCGCTCTAAAAATTAAACAACCAATCTTAACATGACGATGGAAAGAGAAAAAAAACAAGCTAAAGCTCTACTTTTTATCTTGTTCATTCCAGATTAATCAAACTTGACCACTTTTAGCAACCTAAAATACACACTCACTTTTGGGATGGCATATTTCATATTTACTTTCTCAAATATCACTTTTATTGGACTGTTAAAAAATAAGATACTTTGATTTGACATTATCTGGTTGGCATTCAACTATGCTTAATAAAACTAGAAGAAGTTTTTTAATGGTCATTCTTGTATTATACTAGAAAATCGTTTTTTTTTATATTTTCTCATCACATTATTCATAACGTGAGTAAATATTGCGTGTCTAAGCATAAGCTGTCTGTAACTGTCAATGTACATTTTGCTTCTTGTTAATTTATTGTATATGTTTTTGTATGAATTTCATCATGTAGTGTGATATGATTAATGTGAAATATTTTTAAACTTTAATGATAAATTTCGAACGATTTTGTTTTCCTTTTTATCGAACTTAAAACTTAAACACTTATTTCTGCTTTCGTCTGGTAATTCCTTGACACATGCACTCATCTTCGTTTTTCTTTATTTGTCTTCGAAATTGTACATGATTTTAAAATAAACGGTAATATATTATTCATGACTCATGTTCGTTGTAAGTTTCAAAGTTAAATAATTTTAAAAGACGTGTTTTGATAACTCTGGTGAATTCAGAACAAATAACCCATTGTGTAGCTTTGCACTTTAAAACAAAATGAACAAACAAATCCGTTGTTCGAGCCACAGTCCTGATATTTTCTCCATTGAAAGGCAGGCAGTGAGTAACAGTGGAGGTAATAAAATCGTTGGGTGTAAACTTTAATTGTTGTTATTGTTGAATTTTGCTCAAAGCTACACGAGGGCTATCTGCGCTAGTCGTTTCTAATTTAGTGTAAGACTAGAAGGAAGACAGCTAGTCATCAATTTGCACCTCCAATTCCTGGGTTACTCTTTTACTAATGAACATTGGAATTGACCGTGACATTATAACGCCCCACTGCTAAAAGAGCGAGCATGTTTAGTGTGAGAGGGATTCGAACCTGCAATCCTCGAATTTCGAGTCGAGTGTCTTAAGTACCAGGTCATGCCGGAGCCCAAACGTTAATCGCAAAAAAAGAAAAAAGATAAATTTGAAATTACGTATCGTTTATAATTGGGTGTGGGTGATTTTTTTTACAGCAAAGCCACATTGGGTTATCTGTTGTAACCACAGAGGGAATAGAACTCCTGATGGCAGTGTTGTAAATCCGTAGACATACGGTTGTACTAGCGGGGAAGTGTTTTATATCCCCCAAAAATGTAAAAATATACATATTTTTTGCTGTGTCAATATAATACTTTAACGTAATACGTTGTTGAGTATTTTTTACTTTCATCTTAAACAATACTACAGCTATTAACTTTTAGTTAATGAGTATTTTATTTTACCACTGATTTTAACAAAAGTACGTAAATGCACCGCTGTCCACCAGTGGACATACGTTACCGACTTAGGTTTCCTTGTTATAAGTTAAGCATAAAGCTAAAGAATGGTCTATCTGTGTTTTGTGTCGAAATTAATGGTTACAAACATGGCCATAGTATTCGACAGAAATGAGCTTATTTTCAACACTTTACTGTGTTTAACTTGTTGTGTTAAAATTAAGTAAAAAATCAAAACATAGTTTAGCGTTAACATCATCTTCAAGACTAATATTGGAAATAAATATTTAAATCATATAAAGGACTTTGTGATCGTGTATAATTTTAGGTCAAAATATCAATATTTCGAAATTTCCACAATGAGTATTGTGAAACATGAAATGCAACATTTCTGAAAATAATAGATTCTCGACGTTTTTAGTGTTTGTTTATATGTCACATTCTTCATATTAAATGTAAGCTTACTGAATATAAACATTGCTAGATTCTTTTTTATTTGAATATCTCAGGAGGTGTAGGTGGGTGCTACTCAATCCCACCAGTAGCACAGTAATAAGTCTGATGATTTAAATACCAGTAGTGAACAAAGCACAGAAGCCCTTTGCGTATCTTTGTACTTAACAACAACAGCTGTAAGTTCAAAGTTATGTCTGGCTAGCGCAGATAGTCTTTGATGTCCAACGTCGAAAGAAAACAAAATAGATATTTTCAAATGGCGTTGAGTATGTTCCTAACTAAAATTATTTTTCTTACTTTGATAACTATTTGGATTTTAGCAGTAAAAAAATAACACATCTTGTTCAGTTTGTACAGTAACACGTTTATTCTAAATAAATAATTAACGAAATTTTCCCATACATTCTCTGGAGATTAAGTCTCTCTTTATATAAGAAAATTGCTTTGGTATTTTTTTAAGGTACGAAACTGATCTTACACATTCAGCAGCTTAAATTGTCCTGTAAACTAACATGTAATAATCACTAAAACATCCTTAGATTATACATGCAGGACTTTACTGAAATGTACTGTCAAATGTCGTCCAGGAAAAAACTTTTAGTTCAATAATTCATCATGATTAAAAACTATAACGAGTCATCTAGTTTGTATGTATTGTTTGTCTGAAGTGTAAGAGGTTAACATGAGTAAAGGTTCCACAATTAAGTTGATGCTTTGGTACAATATAACTTTAACTATTTTTGTAACTATGTTTACAACTTACATGGCACTACGTGTCAGAAATATTGTACATACGAACAAATACAAAATATAACTGTTTTTACAAGATACAAAATACCATAAATGAAAACAAAAGAATCAAAATAAATTATTCGATATACAACAACTAATTGCCTGCATAACAATTGCTTGGAACTTTGAAATATTAATAAAATATGTAAAAAAAAAATGAAGAAACAATAGTTCTACATTCCTTGAACACATAAAATGAAAATTCATGTTAGATTTCGGCAAAAGGAAACATTCTGAAAATGTGTTTTAAACTACACAGTATCTTAAAGGTTGTAAAGGGGTATATTTGCCAAAATAACAGAACATTTTTACAGGTTACTTTCCTTCTCTATATTTACTGGACCACACAGTTCCAGTGTAATTAATTTGAAGAATACATGATGACTACAAAACTACTACTACTGTTATGCGATCACCCACGGAAATTATATACACACAGTTCTGTGAGATTGTAATAATATCTTCGTCATGAAAAGAAAAAAAAATCATTTCTTTTTATTTTAGCCCTAATATATTTTCTTTGACTACATCTGCATTACTATTGTTCTAAATAAAGACATCATCATACTTCATATGACAGTTTATGTGAAATCTGTGTTTAAAAATAAAAATGAGATTGATGTCCTCTTCAAAACAAACAAAACAATAAATAATACAGACTTTTTCGTTTTCTACTTCAAAATAAAATATCATAATTAAACAGTAGAATTGTTCTGTACAAATTAACTGGAACATAAAATCGGAAAACTTCCAACACATTTTCAACACTCGTATTTGTCGACGAGTTTTGATTTTCGGCAAAGACTGACTAGAGTGACTCCACAATGAGGATACTTTCAGACTAATAATGTTAAGGGAAGCATGACTAGTGGAGATGTCCTATATCTAACATACTTACCATATACTCGTTTTCCTGCACCACAGAATAGTAGGGCTATAGGATACTGCACGTACATTAAGGACTGCAGGAAATTATTGAGGGATGTAGGTTTACACACGTACATTAAAACAAGCAAATTCCGGAATAAATACAACTATGAGCAGATAACAGGTTCTATCACGAGATGATGATAATGAACATACTATAATCTATGACACTGTACAATTGAAATATGTAAATGACCATCAGTTTATCATGATTAGACCCAATGTCAACAAGCTTGGGTTGAGCCTAATATAAGCTAGTCCTGATTGGACTCAACGTTAAACTAAACAGACTGTAGCGCTTACAGAAGGTAAGTTATAATTTATCAATAACGTCTTATGTACTGGACATTTGTTTAAATGTTATGAGGCGAACAATATCCAAGTATACGTCAAATTTCTTATTATATCCATCGCTGTGGATAAATGATTTAGCAGAAGAAATTTTATTAGCTATATAAGCATCCTTTTAACTTCTAACTTGAATCAGTTAATAAAATTACCATACCGATAAACATGTTTAGTTAAATAGCTTTCTGACTTTTTGCTAATGTTAATATCTTGACACAAACATTAGAAAACCACACTGTGATATTGTTATGTTCAGAATAAGTATAAATTATTTTCATTCTTGTTTTTTCTTATGAAGAACATTCAGTTAAAGTTTTTGAAAAGTGTAGTTTCTTAATTCACCGGCTTTTCTGTTCACTCACAACTGTAGGGCTACGACTTCTCTTTCCCGTTGGAGCTGTTGTTGTTGAAGATATCGTAGTCGTACTAACAGAAACTTGTGAAATATGACTTCCACCCGAAGTGGCCGTTGCTGGACTTGATCCTTGACCACATATCCTGTGGTGGTTCTCCCAGTCTTTGTGTTGACAGAAAGAGCCACAGTATCTTGCTACATTACATCCACTGCAAGTCTCGTTAGCCTTTCTACCGCAGTTCCAGCAGTTCTGAAATGCATCAACAATAAACCTAAAATCATATTTAATATATAACTGGAAGCTTCACATATATAATCACGCGTTTGTTGTTCATAACCTAATCAGAAATAATAAACTGCAGCCATGAAAAATAGTATGCAAAGAGTTCATGTCCTTTATTTCTAAATGTTAATTCAAAATGATTACTTCCATGTAACACTCACAAATTCCAGCTTCCCTGTTGTTTTAAACAAATCGTTTTATTGCAAAATAAAAGATTATATTTGTTTTTTATTGGATTTATGCCGATGACATTTTTGTAATTTGTCTTAGTAAAACGTTTAAAAGTATCACATGAAAAGGAACTCCGAAGAATTCCAAAAAAGGGAAGAAGGAGGGAAGATAGATGGGTGTACTGTTCGAAACAAATAGTAATTAAACTTTTCGAAACCTATCGAGATATTACCACTCTGAATAAAATATCTATACTTCAGCAGGTTCATTGTACCTATCCATCCATATCTGAAATAGTATTTGAATTTTCTGTGTGGTTTTTGGTTAGTGAGAGATTAAAACTAAAATGTACAAAGGTAAGTTTAAATTCACAAAAAAACTCGTTTTCTTTTTTCCTTTTTTTGATTTTAAATTTGTTTTCATAATTTTATATCAGGAATACTAGTTTTCGTCGTACACATTTTTCAAATATTTCTCTTGCTTTTCGTAGATTTTTACTCATTTTCCCAGGGACATCATTTAACAGAAGTGTAAATATTGACGTTTTGTTTTATTACCTTGAATGCTTAAACCTTTTTTTTTATTTCAGGACCGCTGGTATGTGTTTAAACGTTGTTCTCGACTTTATTAGTAAAAGTGTTAATACCCATGCCAGCCGTCTTGGGATACTTTTTTACTTCTAGTGGGATTCTCGTCGTCACAAATTAAACCTTTTTTTACCTCATTATATGATACGTTGCAAATACAACGTAAATGAAAAATAGAAACAATCTATGAGGCACAGGATACTATAAAAATAATCACATGAAAACAAAGTAAACCTATTGAAAATGACCAATTAACACAAAAGTTGATAATGAACTCCAAGAACTGATACTATGCGTTGCACATTGTTGCACATACCTCAGTGCAATCTTCTTGTTTATTGGCATTAGACATAGCTTCTTCTGTTGCTTGACGCTTTGCTTCTCCAACTAGCTTCTCCATCTTAGCCCTTTCTGTTGCTACAAGTTCGTTAGCTTTGGTTTCTGCTGCAGAAACAGCCTTCTGTAGCTCAGCAACAGCTTGTCGCTTGACTTCATTGACGGCTTCTTCTGGAATCAAATGGATAGAGTCATTTTGGTGAACATTTGTTCTCATGAACTCGCATATTACTGGCAGGTTCAACAAACGTGCTTGAATATATGCATCTGTTGAGATTCACAATAGGAATAAATCGAGGAAGGCCCTCTAAACCTTTAATAATTTTATTAGATAAATAGAGGATCTAATTTTTCCAAAAAAATTAATCATCGATATTTAAAGAAATATATTGTAATAGAAAAAGTATTTTGGTATCAGTAGTAAATTATCCATTTATATTCTGCAATGTTCAATAGTTTATTTGCTGGTTACTTTTTCAAAGATACTGATTTAACGTCACTCTTTAATTTTAAGACAGAAGTAAATAATATAAAATATAAGCTCACTATTATTTTAAATGGATTAATTTGTTTGACAGATGTGCAAACCATATCGCTGTATTTTATAAATGCGGACCAAAATCGTATTACAAAGCAATATTAAACGTACTATTTCACCATAGTACCCCCATTGCCCTTGGATTATATCATACTACCAATATTTCACTGGCATTCTCTCGTATATTTTATTACGTTTATGTTAAAATGTTTTATTGATTTCTATAAAGTACGTGTAATTTTCCCATAATCAACCACTCGCACCGCTTAACAGTTGTGTGTTATCTGTCAGTCAGTAGGTAGATGATAAAATGTCATCACATAAGGGACGTTTGACGTTGCAATTTGCAAGCGTTGTTATGTCAGTAAATCACGCGTCTGCCATAAATTACGAAAAGAAGTATGCACTCTGTAGGCTACAACACAGCATGAAACATGAACTTCAAAACCAAAATAAAAATATTTATTTATCTTAATTTTCGTTTTATTTACTCTTGAAACAGAACACTTTCGGGGACTCTGCACATTCAGTTTGATATGTACATTATAGACACGTTTGTGGCGTTAAATACCTGCTCGTCTTCTAACTTCTGATACTCTTTCCTCGGCAGATTTATAGTGAACCATGATATCTCCAGCCTGTTTCTTTAAGTCAAAATCAGATCCATCTAAGTGTCGTCGACCCCACAAGTTAAATTCACCTCTATCGACTTGACTTCGTTGTTGCAAAATGGCCAGAGCACGTTTGGTTTTCTCCACCATTCCCAAAATACAATTAAGCATCTGCAAAAATAATATGTTTATACTTTTACTTGCATTTATTTACAAGACGAGTTCATTCACGAATTTAATTAAATCAAAAGTAGTTCCAGCTAAAAAACAGTGTAATTACTGTACTCTGAAAAATGCATAAATATTTAAAAATCACCCTATCGTTTATTTAATTTTATGTTAAAGCTCCTCTGTTGTGCCCCAACCAAACCAGTTCATAATAATATTGTTGTGTTTTTACTTATTTTAAACACCAGTAACAGTATGCTTCATAATAATATTGTTGTGTTTTTACTTATTTTAACGTCTCAATTTTGCTCAAAGTGAAAATAAATGTTAGTTTCTGAAATAATCTTTTAATAAAAGAAAATGAACCAAAACAAATACTTGAATCAAAGCTCAAAACATCGCGAGCTGTTATGATTGTATAAGAATCAGTCTCGTCTAACACCTGGTGTTTATTTGGTTCATTACTTTTGAGGTTCGTGATAAAGCAACAGATTGAGCAAATAAATACTTAATATTCATGGGTGGATAGTCAAAACATTCCAGAGTAACAATTTGAACAGTGGTATCAGACAGACAAACGTACCGTATGAATGTTCTTCCATTCTTCCTCCATCTCTCTATCTTCAACAAAATCCCTGGGTAAGGTGCCTGATGAAGAAAATGAAAAATATTTAAATGAGTAACTTATTTATGAACATAATTGAGGTCATTTCTTTGTTATACTTTTTTTTTTCATCTGTGCCATTGCTATATCGTTCTGAGTTCTAAGTTTGTAGTTCGTGCAGTATTTGTAATATGTGAGCAAAACTTCTCAACTAATACATACAAACTGTCTTTGTACAAAACTTGTTTCACTTAAAGTTTAAGTGTTGCCTATACGTCAGTGAAAAGAAAAGCTGGTTTTGTTATCGAAATTTCGTGATGTGAAAAGTAACTGTAAGCTCTTTTAAAAATAGCACTCATTTCAAAACTGCCGTTCTTGTTGTTTTTACTAAATTGTTTCATAGTTTTAAATACTTGTTGAAATCACGTTAAATGTGATTTGATTTGTAAATAAATGTAACTTGCCATTATAAGGCCTATGGAAATCTCTCTCAAAACGTTCATATCGGTCAAATCGATCCCTCTCTCTTGTTCTGTACATATGTCCCGGCTCATCAAACCGAAAATTCAAACTTGGATGAACATGACTTTTTGTTCCCCCAGGACTTAACCTGGACCCCATTGTGGGGCTGGGCAAAGGTTGATGTCGTTTCGCTAATGGTGGACTTTCTGACATTCTGTCGCTGTAATCATTGTCTTTGGATCGTCTGTGAAAAGAGGTAAATACATTTGAACAAAAATAACTAAAACTGCAACTTAAATAAAAATATTTATACGGTTTTGTACACCATATCTAAACAAAATATGAGTCATTTCACATGAAGCTCACTATAAAGTCATTAATTACAGTTTTCTGAGAAAAAAATTAGATTGTTTTTAGAATGGATGAAATGTTTTACTGTGCAAAGTTTAAAAATTCAATGTGAATTTTAATATTATTGATTCAAAGATTTCTCCCAAATGACAAGTCATGTACCTTTATTAAAACGAGTTTTCTTGTACGAATGCACAATATCGTCATTCTCTTGGTCAGCGGTAAGTTTATGAACTTAATCGTTAATATCAGGGATTCGATTCCTCGTAGGGACAGAGTGAAAATAAAAGTTAGCACGAGAAATTATTCGTGTTATTAATCTCAGTGGTATAATTGAATTATTATTACTTTTTATAATCTTACCCATCCGAAGGACTGCGTCTCTTCCCATTTTCTTTTACCTCCGTTTGAAATATTTCTAAAGGTTCACCGTTAGGAGGCATTGAACTATCAAGTAGTGTCTGCTCGTGCTGCCGAAGGTACTGTTGAGGTGATTGTCTAGCGTGTCTTGCAAACTGTAAGAGTTCAGTCTGTAGCAATGGCAGGTGAGACTGAAACCAGAATCCAAACATTGAAGTTTCAGGAAATTAACCAAAATTACGATCTTACGATTTTCATAAAAGTGAATAAGTGAATATAAATTAAGCCGAACACGTAAGACAATTATAAGAAAAAAAAAGTTCTTTAAGAGTGCTTAGTTGCATTCTTTAAAAGATACGTTTAAAAACAAACATGACAAAGTTAGTTAATTCAAAAATTTAAAAAAATCAAAGTAATTATTTCCAAGTTCTTTAACAAGTTTTTTTTTTAATATTACACACTGATTAATGACTTTTTCTGGCAATTAATTGTAATGAGGAAGAAGCATTAATTAGTTCTAATTACCATATAAATTTAAAAATCTCATATTTAAGAATTCAGATGTAGAAGTAAATGTATTTCAAAAGAATATAAGCGTTTTACGGATAAAATCCCAGTTTAAGTTATAACTTCGCTCGATATAATCGTGAACTAACAATAAAGTTGATGTAGTCATTATATATTTATAATTACAAAGATTTCGGCGGTTGTAAGAAATGTTTGTTTATGTAAATAAATGCATAAGATTAATCTGGGATTCAAATTAAGTGGTTATTATTACCATGTATATTATTCTATATCTTATGAAATAGAAACTCAATAAGATGTGTCTTGGATTTACCTTAAGGAAAGGAATGACAAAAGGACGAAGAGGATATTTCGTCACTTCCTGAATCTTTTGGTGAAATTCTTCTATTGTAATTGAGGAATTCTACGAAATCATTGAAGTTTTATGTTAGAAAATACTAATTCCAATGGAGGAACTATATAAATTGTTTGAAAATTGTATGTTGAAAATACGAACTTAGAAAAAAAATTATTGTTTTTTATATTAATAGTGATAACTAATACAGTTTTCACTATACTATATGAGTTTGAAGTAATTTTACCATTGTTTATTTAAGTTCATTGTTATCAAATCAACAATAGAGTGCATTAAAATCTAGAACTATAGCAGATACATAAACGTTGCATACTCAGTGGTTTCTGATCTAAAGATGAATGTAAGTACTTATTACAATTTAAATATAATTAGTTTTTCTGGATCTCAAAGATCTATATTCGTTACGTGCGATAAATGACTACATATTATTAAGTGTCACAGATTATTTTCATGTGTTACAAAGTAAACATTACAATATAATAACTGTTGCTGCCTTCTGTACAGTATGAAATTCGAAAGACATTTTATACCACATATTTATCATTACTAGAGACAACCCATTATATGAAGTAACAATTTATTTTGAAAAGAGATTTTGGTTGTATCTGAGAGGCATAAACTCTTGGATCTTAAAATTCAATGAGGTACATTAAAATGGCTTAAACACATTAGAACTTATTCAATAGCAAACTTTTTGTTTCGGTCCTATGAAGCTTTCAGGCCAACTGAACTTTATAGAGAATAAGGTTCAACATAGTTTTTTGTTGATATAAAGAACATTTTGTTAAATGACTATGATGAAAAGTGATTTTGATCCACATAAATCCAGAGCATAAAATTAAAAAAAAACGAGTAACAGTGAATGCTGGTATTAAATAATTATAACGTATATACTTACAACAAGTCCCAGTATAAGATTATGGACTCTTTCCCCAACATCAGGAGATATGTCACTGCCGAATTGCTGAAGAGTGGTAAGGAAACGTCTAAGTTTACAGAGTTGACGAACACCAGAAGAACTTCCATCTCCCTGACTGGTCATAGATGCAGTTGAAGGTATGGGAAAGTTTGAAGCATGACTTACAACTGGAGGAGAGGGGGTCCCTCCTACAGTGGAGGTGTGAGGAGAGTGACTGCCGTTCATGCCTATACACATTTAAAGTTGAAAATAAAGCAAATAATTGAACATGTTAGATGTTTAAAAATATATTATAAATTACAATTTGCCAGTAAAATGTATTTACGTATTTAGAAACTGGTGAAAATATGAACCTAACACTTAAAAGAAAATATTATACTTGGCTCGGCATGGCCAGGTGGGTTAAGGCGTTGGACTCCTAAATAGAGGGTCGCGTGTCTGAGTCCCGGTTGCACCAAACATGTTCGTCCTTTCAGCCGTAAGGACGTTATAATGTTATGATCAATCTCATTATTCGTTGGTAAAAGAGTAGCCCAGGAGTTGAGGGTAGGTGATGAGGATTAGCTGCCTTCCTTCTGGTTTTATACTGCTAAATTAGGAACGGCTAGCGCAAATAGCCCTCGAGTAGCTTTGCGCAAAGTTCAAAAAACAAAAACAAACTGTCACAGCTCAGTATTAAGAAATTATCCCATCGAGTTTAATGCTTCAGAAATATCCAGAAATAGTATAACTAACACTCACAGTTATTTAAAATTCGTTTTGGTTTCAGATATCCTCACAAATTAATCACTTTTCCACAGGGTGTTCTGAAATTCACTGTGCACTTATATATTTATTAACAGACAAAATTGCACAGCAACATTCCGAACACCCTGCAGAAACGACAAAAAATTGAGTGCAATAAATTCTTAGCTTTTCCGTTCCCTGAGAGGAGAGTGGTAAGTCTACTGATTTACAAAGCTAGAATTAGGGGTTCCATCCTCCTCGATGGATACAGCATATTGTTCGATGTGGCTTTGCTATAAGAAAAAACACGCACACACACAAAACACAGATTTAACTTTTCCGTACTTTATTTTCAGTTTATCATGCACTAAAGTTTACCTATTTTGTTTATATTAATATAGAAAGTCAACCACACACTATTTTTCTATATATTTCAAGTGATTATTACATTTCAAAATAAACTATTGTTGTTCTGTTTACAAGTGTTTGATATTGCGGCTAATATGTTCTGGCATTCATCCTTCTGAATAAAACCTAGTTTATACATTATTCCACCAGATGGCAATAACTATGCTTAAGAGAATACGGATCTGTTGTGTCAGTTTGGAATGAGCAAACTTATTCGCGTGTCTTATTTCTTATAAATTATATATATTTTTTGGAAATTAAAATGGTCTTAACAAGTATGAAATGTTTTTAAGTACCTGATTTTATACAATATACATTTCAAAATTTCTCGTCTAAAATATTCGTATCCTTTACGTTTTGAAATAAGTGTTGGAAAATAAAAACGATTTTATAATATTTAGGAGTACATTTCAATATAATGCTTGTTTGTTTGTTTTGTTTTTCAAATTTTGCACAAAGCTACTTGAAAGCTATCTGCGCTACCCGTCGCTAATTTAGCAGTGAAAGACTAGAGGGAGTGCAGTTAGTCACCACCACTCACCGCCAACTTTTGGGCTACTCTGTTACCAACAAATAGTGGGATTGATCGTCAAATTATAATGCCTCAAGGCTGAAAGAGCGAGCATGTTTGGTGCGACCGGGATTCGCACCTGCGACCCTCAGATTAGCAGTCTGCGCCTGGTCATGCCTGGCAATATAATGCAGTGTGTGCTTTCAACTTTTGAAATAAAAGAAGGTTTATTTTATTTTTTTATCTAATTTCTAAGTTCATAGAAAAAAGATGAAATAAGTAATATGAATTCAGCCGTCAATATTTACCATGTGTAGCTACGACTTTGTGATTTATTAGTGTTCCTGCTATATTTCCACTAGAGGCCGACACTTTCACATTACTGTCTGGAGAATCAGGCATATTTGAAGGATCTGATATTTCTGAAAAAGAAAAATTATTTATCATATACAAAACACTATTCTGTATTCTGTAAACAAAAATATACTTGAGTCATATGATAAGCCCTGAAGGCTAAGAAGTGTAAAATTATTATATTTATGATAATATTTTTCTCTCTACTGCTGTGTTTCTCAGTGTTCTCGCTTAAGACGAGCTTAAAATATATATTTATCATGTATCCTGAGTGATCTTTGAATAGATATTTTCTTATGTACTATCAGTTTCTTACATATTATCCCTTTCGTGGTAATTTTCCTTTCAACATATCTATTGTTCAGAAATGCGTATTCAATCATGCAATAAGTTCTACCGAGTGATCTGTTAAAAACTGTACAATAACATTTATAATTAATAATAAATAAACTTAATTATGAGCAACAGGCAACCTTTAAGAAACACCAATAAAAACAAAACATGAAATATCTTATTAAACTTTTCCAGTTAAGATGAAGATGTATATTAAGTAATTTAATAATATGTTCTTACGAAAACTTTATCGGAATCTAAATTTTACATAAATTTCGCATAAAAGTTAATAAATGGTATAAAAAATTCTTATCTAATTTGTTTCATCAAAGGTACGTTTTCTGAAGGACTTTTACTTGTTACGGGAGACATACTTTTCAACAAGTAGTCCAGAATATACCAGGTATTTGTATCATGAAAAATAATTATTACGAATGCTTATTCTACTGCAAGGATAATTTGAACGCATTTTGAGGCTCATTTCTGCTTCAATGGTTTTCCTGCCAGTTTCACAAACAAGCTTTCTTTTCAAGGATAGATCTAAAACCATTCAAAACATCTTTTTTATTTTCTCTCATCAGCGATAAGTCGAAAGTTCTGGAACAGCATTCTCTCGCCAGTTTTAACTTAGGTGCTTTTGAAGAATCATTTTCTTCTTAGGAAATGCTTAAAGTATGTTTTCAAAATGATTTTCTTTACCCATAGTAATACGCCTCAGAAACCCCCCCCACAAAAAAACCAATCTGATAGTCGCATGACTTGTTTAATAGACTGAATTAATTTTCTCACCAAGAAAGATTCAACTTAAATCGGGTGTTTTTACCTAACTTCTTACACAACCACTATGTGACTAGTTGTTTCTGAATGATTATTAAGAAAAACTAAAAGCTGTGCTAATAATACAAGTTATTAGTAAATAATAAAACTACCATTTAAGCACAAAAAATGTCACAATCATTTTCTCTTTATCAACTTGAAAACAGTAAGAAACAAAACGCTTTCTTCTTTTTTTTAAAACTATAACAATTAAGTCGTCAACAGGTTACCCTGGGCTTTGCGTTGTGTTATTTATTAAGAGTACTACTATTTACTGTGAAGTATAATTCAGGCTAGTCTCTGATATGTTTATATATGATCTTTACACAAAACGCCCAAGAAGAATGTATCGATTTTGATTATTAATTAAGATATATAAAGTGTTGTAAGATATAGCACACTCAGACGTATATTGCGCATTAAATAATCGATCATATTTTACGCATGCGCAAACCGAAACAAACTAAATTATTAACGAAGGAAAGTGCCTATATAAAGAAACTATAATAGCACGTTAAGAAATTAATTTCGTTTAGTGATTACTTTATTCTATAAGCGTAATCAATAAGATAGACTCATTAAAGCTGGTAGAATTTATATATATATATATATATATATATATATACTTTAAATTAGGCTAGAATACTTTGCGTTCCGTAAATTCGAATAAAATCAGAAATAAAAGCCTTTTTTTCGAGTAATTATGCAAACAGATATTTAATGTTTTGTAGATAGAAATAAGAGAAATATCTCAATCATGCCAATATAAACTGACTTTAAAGCTAAAATAATTAATGTCTCATATGAGTAGTTTTTCCCCTAAACTAATCTAATATTTTTAATCAACTATTTTTATTTTCCAAGGAAATGAGGTTAAGTGTTGAAATAACTAAACAAATTGTGATAAAATTTCTGCTTTTCAGTTAAAATATTTTCAAAGAGGCAAACTCTCAGTTCAAGCATTAGGTAATATTAATAACACCATGAAAATTATTTTGGTAATGGGATAAAATTTAATGGAATATTCTGAAAACACTAAACCTCTTTTAAATTTTCCTTTTTCATTTGTCTTCACCGCATTAAAAATATGCATTAGTGTGAATTTGCAATAATTAAAACAAATAGAACCAGATTCTGGGCTTTGTTAATTATAGTGATAGAAACACACATGTAAATTATTTTTATGATGAAAATTTACAAATAAAGTAACATCATAAACGTACAAAGCGGCAGATGGATAAACTTTCCCGAACAGTGCCACTGAGCTTGTCGTCCAAACAATTATCTTGTGTGTTCTGCTTTATCTATGGATTTTTACCACATGTATCTGTGAAAACATTTTAGATACAACTCAGGATTTCCTAACAAAATGAGTATCTTTCCCATATACTCTTAGATATTTTTCTTTTTATTTCTTGTGATAAATTAGCTTCAAGATTCCACGAATCTGTTTTTCTTCTTTTCTTCACACCATATAATAAAGTGTGGGAAACATATAAAACACATAACTGACAAATCACCAATAGATACAATATATAAGAGAGAACTTTCAACTATTTAATCTTTGATTTTCTTCTAAAAAGAATTCAATTCACCGATGGCTAAGCGACTTCCGATGTTTTATTACAGGTCAATGATTTTGGACAATGTACAATACAAAGGAACATTTACGTGGATAAACCGCAGTTGTGGCTGTATAGATTCTCTTCAATACTATCGACAATTCTTTCCAGAAAATGAAAGAACGATGAAAGGAAGACATTATATTCCATAAACCTTAAATGTAATAAAAATATTATACGTCGTTTGTAAATAAAAAATAAATATTTTCTGTTTCTGCGTATGGTATTATCAATGTCTTACACCGAGCAACGAATCCCACATAAGCTACAGAAGAAACGAAAATACCGTAGAACCGACAGGCTGCCTTTTTCACCACTTCTGATGTTTCACTCACATAGAATATTCCGATATTTCTGTTTTAATTTTAGAAATAACTAACCCTCAAATGCTTCCCTTTAATTCACATAGACCGCTGCGTACTAATCACGTGGGTGTGTTTTCCTATAGTAAAGCCATATCGTGCTATCTGCTGTATCCACCAAAGATAATCGAACCTCTGATTTAAGCGTTGTAAATACGTAGATTTACCCGCTGTCTCAGCAGAATATTTACCTATCATTTCCTCCGCTATCCTAATTTCGTCTGTAAGGGCATTTGTTCGTGGTACTGTAACATGTGTGCCACGTTTGGTTCCGGTAACTTTGGAGTTTCGATACAAACATAGTTTCAAAAAAGGTGCCCCAAGAATCGTAAGGAATAATAAATCCAATGTCAGGTTCTGGATCAGCGATCCATTAAACGCACTTCTAGAACCTATCGGGCCTAGGCGATTTTTTGTTTGCATTTTAGCTCCCTTGCAAGGGGGCTACACTTTATAGAAAAACCCCGAGTCTGCCTCCCAAGTTTGGCTCTTCTAGTTGTAAAATCGTTGTAAGAATTGGCAGAAAGGAAAGATATTCAAACATACAGAAGGCCTGAAAGGGGAATAAAAATATCTCTAAAATATAAACATGTCTCTATTAACGAAGTGCTCCGGTGACACTGCGGCATATCTGTTAGAAACCGGGTTTCGATACCGGTGGTGCGCAGAACATAGATAACGCGTTGTGTAGCTTTGTTTGTAACTACAGTAAAACGCACTATTAACGAATTAATGTTGTAATTTCGCAACAACGTAAAACTGAAAAGGTTTCTCTGTGTGGGTGCTAAAATTATTATGTTCAAACTACCGTAACACATTTCAAGTTTCAAAATAATCGTACTAAATAAACTATATGTAAGTTGAATATGATTTTATTAAAGTCAGTAAAAGTGCTTGAAAGTGGTCTTGTTATATCCGTTGAAGCTATGCATTATTAATAATCTGAAATAACGTTTGCTTACTAGTACAACAGATAAAAAAAAGTTTAAAAAATGGTGAGAACTATGAGTGACAAAAAGAGACATAAACGCGTTTCCATAACACACGTATGTACAAACAGATCAAACAGACATTTCCACTCGTAGATATGCACGGTTTCTCTAGCAGAAACGAAATAAATGCAGATATACACCTTCTATACTTTCCAAGCACGTGGTCCAATTCCCATGCTCTAGGCTACAGCATGCCTTGGTTGTACTAGGTGCCAAATTCCATTTACAACTAGATTCTTTTTAATATTTCTTTACTATTCGTTGCATTTAGACGATAGGACTATAGTGAGAATGGTTAGGGCTCGTTTTGAATGGTTCAAACGATGATATAGTTCCATAGTGTTCTTGTATTTCTGTATTGTCCAAAAAAAATGATACCCACCAAAAATTCAGTTGTAATACCTTACAGAAGCCTTAAAAATTCTACTATCGACACATAAAGATACCAGCTGGTCGGAAAAATTCATTCTCATCATTAGTACCTAATAATCCAATATTGGTTGCACGTGGGGATGTTCTCATCACCCAAAGGCTTTAGCCTCTACATCAATATTCCTTCTAGCCCCAGTTTCTCTAAACACATGTGTACTAAACAACAACTACGACCACAGATTTGGAAAATGTCTAGATATAGGTCCACATTAACGAAGCTAATTATGAAATATTATTCAACTATTTTTCAAACACTAGAACACGTAATGTATTTTCTCTGCCAAAATACTTTACGTTTCTTGGTGAAATATCAAACTTTATAAATATCTTAGTAAATAAAACATCAGAACAGTTGTACATGTAAGCGAAAGGTTACACGAAACTGTAGACAAACTATATTCTTATATTTATTTATGCACGTGCATATTTAATTGCTGTAAATAGTTAATGAGTACGGTGTTTATGTATTTTCAAATATATTTAGTACTTCACGAGTAATACAAGTGATCGTGAAGAACAAAAATAGAGATAAAGTATGGAACTATTGTTATATACATTTTTATCAAGATACATAAAGGTGTCGAAGAGGCCCTTACAAAAGGGCTTAAGTTTCTTCAAAAGAAGAAAAACGGAAGATATTACTGTTGAGTACGTATCGAAGCGAATATATTTTTGTGTTTTAAGATATTACACACCGAACTGTGCTTTGTACTTCTACTAGGCTAGTGATAAAATTTCGTTATAATAACGTAGATTAAACGTAAAATGAGCACAGAATATTTTTACGTCGTAATATTACATAGCATACTGTGCTTTGCATGCATGCTAAATTAGCAATAAAGTTTCACGATAATGATAACGATTATTTACTTATTATATAGTATGCTATGCTCAGAAACAAAAGTTTAATTTAGACCTTTAAATTAGTTATTTTACTTTTGACATCAAACAACTGTCTTTTTAATTGAAATACATAAATTGTTTTCAAAATATTATTTTGATCTTGATATTGGATCATACAAATCGAAGACGTAGATAGTTGGCTAGGCTATACATACGACAAATTCGTGAGGTGTTAAAATATTATCTTTACATTTCTGCTAGAAGCATTTAAAAACAACTTAAGTAAAAACATCAAATTGAAAACCAAATGGTTCGTCCTGACAAAAATATTCCTGTACAAAATGTTAAACTTTTTTAATTCCATATTGGCTGCATAAATTAAAAAAATGGCACGCCATTAAATATTAGAATATTTTTATTTTGCATAGAAAAAATTATATCAATTTTATAATAATGATTTATTAGTTCATAATGAAACTTTGTTTTAAAACTGAAAATGTACTGGGCTAAAAACAAACAAAATATCTGATATAAATACAGAGTGAAAGTCAAGCACTCAAGAAGTGATGTTAGTTGCATCTCGTCAGTAAATCCTTCGTTACCTCTATAGCTGTACTTATATATTTATAATTTTAACCTTTTGTTTTATATATAGTACATTTTTTCTCTTTATCACTAATGATATATAACAACGGTTTCGTTTTGCTAGATATCGTACGAAGTGGTTTGTTAACAGTGAAACCGTTTTATATCTGCTACACAAACTATTATAGAAATCTATATATTTACACCTCCCGTGTTCAGAGTTAATCGATCACTAATATACAAGTCCTATTTTTTGTCAGCAACAAAAATGTAGAATAATATTAACAGTATAAACAATATATTAATGATATTAACAATATAAATAAAACACTTAAACTGATATTAATGGTTTAAACAAAACAAATACTTAATAATATTAACAGTATAAACACAACATATGCGTGAATGATATTAACAATATAAACACAACACTTACACTGAGTGATATTAACGGTATAAACATAACAAATACTGTGCTCATATCAGTGCTTAAATATCATAACATGCGATTGTCTTCTGATTTAGTCTTCAACGTATGAGAAGTTTCTTTTTTATTAGTCATCCTGTACACAACGCAAAAATTCGGTTTTCGATACTTGTTCTAGGCTGTGCTTTGAGCTTAACAACAAACATACAGAACCTCATCTGGTTGTATACATTATTTATCTATTTGACTAAATAACACATCAATTATTTGGTACGTACAATTATCCATTCATCGGAATTTGGTGTTAAATTTGAGTTTATTTAATATTTATTACATGAATATGTGACTGTTTGAGCTAAAGTAATAACTTAGTGGTATTTACATTTATTGTATACTACGAAAAATATCTGTGTGTCATCCTGTCTGTCACTTGACCAATATTTTTGTTTGTTTGCTGACTTCATTTAATGAAGACTGGTAGGTGTCTCTCTCTGTACATAGTAAGCTGCGTAAGGAAAAGTATAATGATTTTGCTGGTCACACGTCAGAGTTCTGGGTCTCTACATGTCGCGAAGCCTTGGCAACAACACTTAGAATTAGCAATATTTGAGAAAAGGTTTCTGCAGCTGCCAGTATTCTGTGGAAGGCTACCAGCTGTGGAAGGTTTCACAGACGCTCTTATGAGGAATAAATGACACGATGAATTATACACATATGAGACAATTCTTCTGTACTGGACGTAGCATTTCCCATAAGACAAACCTTTGCTCATATGCTTTACACTGTTATTCTTCTTCTTACATAGATTTTTGTTTGTCTACCAACTATTTTTTTGCCATTTGTTTTGTTCCGGATATTCGGCCAAGGTTACATAAGGAATATACACACTAGCAATCTTTATAGGTTTAAAGTGCTTGACTAGAGGAAAGACAGGCAGTCAAAGGTACTCATGACAATTATTATACTAATATAATCAAATAATGCAATTTGACCCTCAGTCATTGAATTCACGATTTGGATCGTCAGCTACAGAGCCATGCCCGGCTACAAATATATAACATTGCTTTGTCATCTAGTCAGTTATGCGCGCTCAACATGTGTCGCCTTGATCCAACACAAAAAACATGCAAGAAGACGATGAATGATCGTTTAATTAAAACGGAAAAAATTGAGGTATTTTAGAGATATAATAATTATGTAAAAAGAAAGCTGTACGAGTCGTTTACTGTTTAATGCACGTAACTGTTTAGATGTATATAAACAATTGAAACATTTATAAACAGCTTTAAACTCTCATTGAAAGTCTTTTTAAACCCTGAATGCACGATAATTTTGCTGATAATTCACCTTTAATTACACCTTCAATCCAGTTAGTTTTGTCGTTCTATGGCAAAGTTACATACGTTACTTTTTTGTTTTAATCAAGTGTCCCATTATATGTTCTCTAAATATTATTCAATTGGATATTAAATTAAATATAGCTTCTGATTGCACAAACGTAGTCTGTAATATGTCTACCACGAGGATGGAACCAATATATGTGGCGATCACTAAAGTTTTCCACTGGGCAGGTTGTTTACTTCTGTGAACAATAATTTCTCGACAAGTGGTTAATCACCTAAATGTCAACCATCTTTAAATCTATTTTCATTCTATAAAAAACAAATGATAATTTTTCAACACTTGTTTAAAAAATGCTAAAGTTGATTCTATAAGTTATTCATAAATATATTTTACACAATTATTTATTTATGGCTTACACAGGTTTTTGTTTCTTTGTTCTGATCACCGTATCTTAGGGCTAATCAGTCGGACTGCTCTTTTTTTCCTTAATGATGTATGGATAAGACTTTTAATCCTCACACAGTTTTCTATCCGTCATAAAAACGAGATTTTTAATTAAAAAAATTAGATATTTTATGGGTACTAGTTACTTAAATAATTAGGAAATGAAGTTTCCCACTAGACAATACAACAGAGCTCCACACGCTCGTAAGTGTTTATGAACAGAACTCTGTAAGGATTTGCTGTGAAATTTGCAATGAAAAGACAAATTGTTGAAATAGGCCAGATCCCTCAGAATGATCGTTTGTCATATTTCATATTACTGCATTGATATTAAAATACTTGAATACTTATGTACATAAATTACGGTTATATATTCACAATTGTTTGTTTGTTTCTTCCTCACCTTTAAATACGAGGTCAATAAATTGAGAATCAACAGTTTAATGTAGTCTGTGAAAATATGTTACGTTTATAGTTATATCAAATAAAAACAATTGTATTTATAGGTCTTTCTACGTGTTATCTACAGTATCAAAATTAATTAATATTAAAATGATCTTAAAATTATATAATAGCTGTTGTTTGCTGTTAACAATAGACAGCAGGTTATCAACGCTGTACACATCGAGTGAAATTCAACCCAAAATATTCGCGTTCTAAACCATTCCGCAGAAAACTCGTATAACATAAAATGAAATGACGTTTATATTAGGGTAATAATACACTCTAGGGAAAACAGAGTAGATAAGAGAATCTTCACTTTTCAAAAATGAATGTTTTATATATATATGTATATTTAGGGAATAAGCTAGTTTTCTTTTTATTCTATCATTAAAGCGCTTCTATACATGTGTAAAGTTTACCAAATAGTATCTTATTCTCTTGTCTTCTGAATATACGTTACAGATTTATTTGTTAGCCAATGCTAGAAATATACCATTTGTTAAGATGTTTAAATTACAGTTGTTAGTAATTGGTCATTACTCGAATTTGTTTTGTATTTCATATACACAACTTTAGATAAACCCATTCCTGTGATTTTGCCCAGGTACGGCCGATGGTTAAGGCATTCGAGTCGTAATATGAGGGTCACGTGTTCGAATCTCCGTCACACCAAACAGACTCGCTTTTTCAGCCGTGAGGGCGATATAATGTGACGGTCAATCCCACTATTCGTCAGTAAAAGAGTAGCCCAAGGGTTGGCGATGGGTGATTATAACTAGCTGCCTCCCTTCTAATTTTACACTGCTAAATTAGTAACGGCTAGCGCAGGTAGTCCTCGTGTAGCTTAGCTCGGAATTAAAAAACAAACCAAACCTGAGGTTCTTCTTGGTTGATTTGTTATACACATAATTTTCAGTGATGATAATCGTATAACTCTTAAACACAATTAGAACCATACCTACTAACCAGTTCTAAATACTTAGCTGTGGAAAATATATCTTTACGTATTTTAAAGTAACAATTATTTGCTAATTGTGAATATAGATTACTATCTTCGAATAATATTCAGAAGTGCATGCTTCATATATTCTTAGAACTGCCGTTAAACTACAATATTCTGTCCAAAACAGGTAGGTATGTCTTATGATATTATTGTGAAAACTGCGTATAATAAAAACCCTGCACCCTTAGTTCATAACTTTGAATTATTCTGTAATACACGTCCTTCAAATTTCTATATTAAGCCTGATAAATCTATAAAAATATGGTGGTTTACTGCCCTCTTGGGTTTGCTCACTGAACCTCGTGCAGAACAGATGTTCGCTCAGGTGTTTCAACAAGCAATCTTATTCAAAGAAAGTTTGTCGAGCTGTTGTGTACGGATCCTTGATGGAACACCCGAAACACTACTGTGACAGGTGGCCTGGTACATATGGCATATAAAGCTCATATAAGGTCAGTGTTGGTCATGCCAATTGTTCTTAGGTTGACGTCACGATTACAAGTATTGTTTACTTTTAATCATATCCAAAGACAGCCCTAATTTTAGAAGATTTAGAGTATAATTAATTTGGAATGAAAACATTATCATAACAGTACACTAGAACTTAATCAGTACTATTATTAAACCTCACAATTCTTAGTAAAGTTTCATGTTGTTCGAAATACATGAAATCCTTAATACACAGGCTGTTTTTACATAGCTAATTTACACTGTTACTTCCATAGTTCCCATTAACAAAACAATTTATTTTCATTTATACACATTTATCCATTCTTACAATGTTTCCATTGTAGCATAACCTTCATTCGAATATTTTATAAGTGAAAATAACGGAAAGTGTACAACAAAAATGTCAAACACACAACACTTGTCAAATCCAATGCCAACAAGGCCATTCGCCCTGATATCGGGGTTCATCAGACCTGCTGGTATAGAACAGATATAATAGTGACAAGATAATTTTTAAACACTTATAATTTTAGCACATTTTCATGACAATTTCTTCTTCTGGTTATGCTTTTATTTGGTACACGACACATAATATTGTTTTGTATCAAGATTATCACAAAATGAATATTCTCGTATGATATGTGCATTATTGAATATTAATATATTTAGCATAAACATCAAGTTGTTCCTAAACTTCATAAGACATTAAAAACTCTCCGAGTCTATTTTCTAGATGTTCGTGTTTTTCTGCTATGTATTCCTTATACAGGAAGTAATGTATAATTGAACACGCGCCAACACATTTCTTAAGCACATAAAAAATGAAGAAAAATACATTGTGTTTGCCGAAAGTTTCTTCCCACAATCTATATTGTTTAAGGACACAAAAAAATAAAGAAAAATACACTGTGTTTGGCGAAAGTTTCTTCCCACTATTTATATTGTTTAAGTCCTCAAATATCTTGGTGATAAATTGAGACCACTGTGAATCTCGTGATCTAATACAACAGTACAGTAATTCGTACCAAAAGATTGCCAGCATAATGAATTGTTTGTTTTTGAAATTCGCACAAAGCTACTCGAGGGTTTTCTGTGCTAGCCGTCCCTAATTTAGTAGTGTAAGACTAGAAGGAAGGCAGCGAGTCATCACCACCCACCGCCAACTCTTGGGCTACTCTTTTACCAACGAAAAGTCATATTATAACACCCCCACGGTTGGGAAGGCGAGCATGTTTAGCGCGACTCGGATGCGAACCCGCGACCCTCAGATTATGAGCGCATGTCTTAACGCGCTCGGCCATGCAAGACCACAGGCATCATGAAATATGATCAATTTAGATTCAGAAAAGCAAATCAAAAATAAACTGCTTTCATCTCTATTATAATACTAAGCCACCTTTTGTGGAAGAATGCTCATACAAAACGCTTATCACAGCTAGTACACGTATTGTATACCTAGAATACTTGCAACCTGTGATACATATTTAATTTTGAAGGTTTGTTTGTTTTTTAATTTCGCGCAAGCTACACGGATGTTATCTACGCTAGCCATCCCTAATTTAGCAGTGTAAGGCTAGAGAGAAGGTAGCTTGTCATCGTCAAGTCTTGGGCTACTCTTTACCAATGAATAGTGGGATTGACCGTCACATTATAACGCCGTCAAAGTTTTAAGGGCGAGCATGTTTGGTGTGACGGGGATTGAACCCGTGTCATTCGGATTGCAAGTCGAGTGCCTTAACCTTCTGGCCAGTTCTGAAGAAAACCTTAAAATATAGAAAAATATAAATATTCCAAAGCATTTAATATATTTTATTATAAAAGATTCTCTGTATTAAACCCCAGTAATTATGATATTATAAAAGACTTATCTGAATAAGAAGATAACCATTGTGAATGATCCTGTCTTAAAACAGTGAACTGAGCTAAAGTAAAACAACGTAATATCTTGGTTTGTTTAATGCTAAAATTTTCAAAACATTTTAACGGTATTTAAATTTTCAACCGGCGACTGAGACTTTCAGTTAAAAATACGATGTTATTTAAACGATGAAAAATAAATTACCAAATTTAAGATCTCAATCAGAACAAACAATCTCAACTATTTATCTATAAGCCCTCATAAATACACCCGCAGGGTATATCACATGACACGTCTCCATCACTAAATATACTTAGAGCAAGGCTACGACTCAAGGCTATACGTGATTGTATAAAATAGGTTCCAGGTTGAATTATGTGGGTAAAGAGCACTGCTGGGAAAGAAACATGGGGGCGAACTTTCTATCGTCTTATATGTGTTATCTACAAATGTACTATATACATAATTGTACAGTTCAGTATAAAATAGGTATTTAAAAATCTTATAAAATTAAATTATCTATTAATTATACAACTATCCCTAAATGTCTCAATCCTAAAGACAAAATAGTTCAGCTACCTATGTTATGTACAGTAGAAAGATGGGATCCAACGTTAAAAAAGTGTAAAAAACTGGGCAGAATTTTTACACGTTACTGAATCGCGAAATATAGAATTAATTATTATATTCTGTTTTCAAAACAATAAATATTACACTGATAATAATATCTGGCTATATTGGGTATTTGTTTTTTGTGCTATTTTATTATAAGACCACTTAAGAATACGATAATTTTCTTCCATTACCTCTTGAAAAAGTTTTAATTATCATTGTATTGATAGGTCTGTTTTAGTTTCAGCTTAAAGCTACACAATAGAATATTTGTGCCACCAACCATTGTTATCGAAAACCGGTTTCTAGCGTTGTAAGTCCGCAGATATTTATTGATATGAAACAATAAAACTTGCATTTAGCTGAAATAAATAGTTCTAAGAAAAGGTCCCATTTCATTTTTATTCATTCGCAAAACAAACCATCTAATATGGGTCAACATGAAACAGAAAACATGTTTGAGAGACCCCAAAACATATGATTCATATTTTTGAATACTGTTTAAAAAAACACCATTAACTCAATTAACAAGCAAGACAACTGTTTCAGAAGTTAACACCTGTGATCCTTCTCACATGTTGTCATTTTTAGAGTCAGTCGTAACTGAATCCTCTGGTGACAGTAGCACAAACTAGGCAGAAAAAGTTCAAAAGATGCAAAATATTTGAAAACATACATCCATGCATATATACATATTCGTATTAGATTCAAAACTATCATGAGTTCGTAATGCTTTTAGACCCAACTTCAGTCAGATTAATTAGCGTAACAGTCGTTACAGGACAAACTTATTCATAGATTCTACCGAACATACCGTGTTTATGAGCAGAAAAGTTTCTAAATGGCCACAATGAAAAGAACGCCAAGTCAACAAGCTACAGTTAAATCAGAATGAGTAACTATTAGACATTTAAAAATTACCCGCGTCTCTGGATCTAAATGACTGCAGTTCCTAGAGTAAACTAACCATAAGATGATGTATATATAAGCAATGTAAGACAAATACCAGATGGAGACTAATACCTCATTGGACTATATCAGCCATGGATCTTCATGCAGCTTTCGATCTACACACATATATACTTAATATATTTATCTTTTATGTACGGGTGAGTCAATCATGTAATGTTTAATATAAAGCTTTGAAAAAAACAACAGATATTGCCAAGAATTCTATGTTGTGTCTTGTAGCTGTACCTCCTCTACCTCCACTGGCTGTCCCGGCATGGCCAGGTGTGTTAGGGCGTTCGACTCGTAATATGAAGATCGCGGGTTCGAATCCTCGTCGCACCAAACATGCTCGCCCTTTCAGCCGTGGGGGCGTTATAATGGTTTGGTCAATCCCACTAGTTGTTGGTGAAAGAATAGCCCAAGAATTGGCGGTGGGTAGTGATGAGTAGCTGCCCTACCTCTAGTCTTACACTACTCAATTAACGACGGCTAGCGCAGATAGCCTTCGTGTAGCTTTGCGCAAAAATATAAAAACAAACAAACAAACTCTACAGGCTTATTTGCTATTAAACACAAATTTGACTTAATGGGCTAGCAATGCTTGCCCATCAGGTGTATCGAACACGGTTTTTAATTTTATAACCCTCAGACTTGCCGTTGATTCACCAGTGGATTCCTCAATGTTTTAATTTCATTATTGGGTTTAGTCTGCTAAATCTGACGTAAAATGAGGCATAAAAAATAATATTCATCAGAATACAAAATGATCACTTGGTATCAAAGCTATTAAATATAACTTTGACAACATTAACACAACGGAGACGATGTCTTAAAAACGTTCGTGACAAATATATATATTCTGTTATTAAACTTCTTGAAGAGAGTTTAGACATAAGACGTAGAAAGCGACGACGAAACTTATAAATACCAATGGTAACTTTTAAAATCATAAACAAGTTTTTCTTCAAGCTAGAAATTCAGATAATTGTGCATGCTACTCAGCTTTATTTACGATGTCACACTCGAGATGGACTTTTATTTTAAAAGTATCAAAAGCAATTTTCTTTCTTCATATATTTATAAGTAATTAATATCACTTCAGAAATATCGACATTGCTAGATCTTCAGACATTTAAAAATTACCTGATTTCTGGGTTATTTTTTGTCCTAAAAGCAAAAATAATTAACTATTTTATAACTTTGAAAAAAAGAAAAGAACGTACATAAAACTTACGCCCACTTATACACCGAAAATATTACCCCATTAGGCCATCTGTTTGTGCATAAAAATCCCAGAAAATCCATTGAGTTAGAAAATAAAAACAAACAACTCGATAGTTCCTTTTCCTTTCTTAAATCCAAACGGGAACGTTTATACAAAGGAGGGCGTTTTGTGATTTAAACGTTGCTATCGATCTCACATTGTCTGCATTTGCCGTTAACTACAAGTCGGTCTTTGGAGATTAAAAAAGAGAACGAAAAGATGCTGTGTGTGAAATATTACACAAAGAATAGCGAAAGGAAGCTTTGTGAACGAGGTATTGAAATGCGATCTTAAAAACTGAATCGATGACATTGGGTGAAATATACGTATTGTTCTTTTCTAACGCCTTCCACCCCCTCTCCGATAGTTCATTTGACCAACATACACGTGTATAACCAAACCAGTCTTCGTGGTTACAGCGTACATAGCGGTACTTTAAATTATTCACCAGCAGTGCCCGCACGTCGGTAGCTACTGGACTTGTTAATTACCATGCGATAAGGGCAGTAGGCAGAGAAGGCCAATAAGACAGGAGTGAACGTGTACCTGTATCACTGAGGCTGGCTAGCGGCTGGTATTGATTTCACTCTACAAGACGTGTCAGTTACACCTGTGGCACAGATGTCGTCTCGACTGATTTCTTTACTGTACTGCCGATAAGTTCAGAGAATTTTTACACTGCAATGTACAACAGCTGTCAAAAATCACCATTTCTTTAATTTCTTCCTTTGGTGAATTATATTTTATCAGGAAATTAAGCGCTCCCGGTGTTAAGAGTAAATCGGCCTACACATTCATTACGAGCGAGAGCTTAAGAGTGAACCATATGCTGTAAAACTGTATGTAACGTTATTGGTTTCCAGATTTTAATTGAATTTTTTTCATGCATTTATGGCTTACATTAAAATAAAAATAAAGAATACAGGAGCAATGTTACCAGAAAGCATTAACTTGATTTGAATGTTGTTGTTTCTTTCGTAAGTATCACAATAAATCACTGAGTTCTAGCTCGTTAAATTTTGTTCAATAAAAATATCCAATATTTTAAAATAGCAGAGTGTAATGAGAACTCTTCAACAAGATATGCATGATGTTACCACTTGATTTTCAATAAATAGAAACGATAACGTGTGTATTTTCAAACTAAAGAGAAATAAAGAAATGGATTAATAATTTTTCTTAAATTACTCAGAATTTTATTCACTGGTTCTAATAAATTTCACGAGATACCTGAATAATCTATTGATTATTTTCTGAGATTTTAACTTGTTTCTGAAAAAAAAAGACATTATTAACTGACATTTCGCTTGAATCTTAAGGTTTATAATGGCTTCCAGTAACAGGTATTTAACAAAAAAAAAAGGTATTTAAAGTACTTAAATACTAAGTTCCTAGGGATAAATAGACTCGCATCATTATCTTATTTTGCTGTTTTTATTTTATGGACAGTCATAGAACAGTCACCTTGTACATTACAAAAGTAGTATTACTCGTCAACAGTTACGGGAAGTTGTTTTTTCCAAAACTGAAACTGAGAGTTCGAAGAGTTTGGTAGCCATTTAGTGAATTCTAGCATCAATAAACACTTGGTTTTCGTCACGAAGTTTTTCATGCAAAACTCACATAAGCATCTCTAATCTACGATGCTTCATTGACACTTTTATAACACCTTTAACATATACATAATGCATACTGTAAAAAGTGTATAGTTTCTTAAGTCTGCCACATAACAAACATTATTAATGGTAGATTTGTAATTGCAGTGTGAAATTTAAATTTTCAAATGTAAACAACACGTTTACGACTAAAGGCCGTCAAACAATACTTAACATATGTTAAAAACAAAAAAAATTTGACAAGCACAAGTGAACCACTCATACGACATGGGAGAGGTTGGGATTGAATAGTTGATTTTAACTTTGGTGCCACTTTATATCTTGTGTAATTTTAAGTTGAACTGCCTGGAAATATAATGCATTTCGTCAATGAAGCGTCTCACGGTGGCGAATAACCATAAGCGACCATCATCACAAACTCTAATAGCAAATTATTTATCAAATAGTTGGATGCCCTTACTAGATTCATTATTTCACGTTTTAAAAATACTTTTGTTTAGAATTTATTTCTTTTTACAGATAAAATACTTAGCTTCTTACTGCTTCAAAACAAAAAGCTTATGATAGGTTAATTACATCATTATTTATCTTTGTAAATGCCTTTTAATCATTTTCATCTATCTCACCATTCCCAGTATTATTTAGATGTCCATTTTTATATGTTTTTCTCATGATAATTTAGTTAAACACTATTATGCAATACCAAAGTATATTAAAAATTTGTTTTCTATTGTTGTTGTTTTTTACAATAAATAGATTTCTCTAAAGACAGCTGCCAATGAAAGGATTAATTTAAATCTGTTTTAAACCAGTCTACAATTGTTGTCTTTCTCGTACTAGTATAATTTAATATAGATAAAAGAATTAAGTTAATGTTATATATATATTACGTCATTAAAACAACGTATATATAATTACGACAGCATGTAATATTTTGTTTGTTTGTTTTTGAATTTCGGGCAAAGCTATTCGAGGACTATCTGCGCTAGCCGTCCCTAATATAACAGTGTAAGACTACAGGAAAGACAACTAGTCATCGCCACTCACCACCAACTCTTGGGCTACTCTTTTATTAACGAATAATGGGATTAACCTTTATATTATAACTCCCCCACAGCTGAAAAGGCGAGCATATTTGGTACGACGGGGATGCGAACCCACGACCCTCAGATTACGAGTCACACGCCTTAACCCACCTGACCATGCCGGGCCGCATAGAAGATTATTAAATACAAAATCCAACTCAATTCAAATTGTATTCACCGAAGAAAATATTACTCTCTGTCCAAGTAAAGTATAAAATACATCTATAGACTCTTAAGTTTCAGCAGTGTACGTACAGTTATTTTATTCTAACTTCTTTTTAGGTGTAAAACGGTGGTAAAGTTCTATTTTAATGTCTGATAATATATTGCTCTATAACGCTATTTGACAAACTAAGTTACCATTTCAATACAAATCACTACAAAAAAAAATCTGTATTATTCAATGGCATCTGAAACCAAACGAAACGCAAGCGAAATTTTTTTACTTCGACGACGTTAATAAAAATTAAACTGAAATTTACGTAAATGACTTGTTAAAGAAAACGAAAATTAATCTAAACAATTAAATAACTATTAAAGGTGCAGAACCTCCTGCAATAAACTATAAGTATTTCATAAAGTAAAAAGAACGCAAAACAAGTTTCTCGAGTCTGGAGCTGGTTAGAGATGTCTTTCGCCACAACTATAGCATTGCATCAATTTACGTGATTACTTAAAGTTATATATTAAGTATCGATCGCTTTATAAATTATAAACACGAGTTTTTAGAAATGAAATGCCTCGAAGTAAAGTTATGACAGATTTATGAATGTATATATTTTATCTTTATTACATGAAATCACGAAATTTTAAAAGCGAAGTTTAATTTTTCGTTCTTTGATTTATATTAACTCCTTCCCCTAAAGAAACAGCACATACACACAATGGGACTATTTTTAACTGTTTAATTGAATCAAACGTTTCGTGTAACTCGCATATGATTAATGTCTGTTTGGTGATACAGCTTAAATTATACATCAGAAGTTTTATCTACAAATCATAACATCTGGAGCACAGTAAATCTTGTGGTATAGCTACACTCTGTTTCTATTCATATTTTTACCTACATGTTGCTTCAGACGGATGAGTGCATTCGAAATTTCCGCCATCTGCGACCAAGGAACATACAGCCAATCGCAATTCAAATTTATTTTATTACCAGCCAATCAATAACAGCTGGAAAACAGCTGTCTTCAATCAATCGTTTGACAGCTAACCCATTGTTTGATGATACGACGCAGGGGGCATCTGGAGAGAGGAGGGTTTCTGATACAACTAAGGCGGCTGATTGAGAGGGGGTTCCGATACAACTAAGGCGGCTGAATGTATTCCACATTCTCTCACCTTTCAGTTTACTCTCACTTTTCGAGTCCTACGGCTGTCAGTAAGCACATTCAAAACCCTTTTAGACAAATTATCAAAGAACCTTTTGGTTCTCCCAGACACCCGTACATTGACCCTCTTTGCCCGGAAGAAGAGTAAAACAACCAGCCTGTGTTCTGTATACCATGGTCTTTAGACAAACACTATGAACTAGTGAGTATAGTAACAATAACGGATCAGCTGGTCTAACAAAATGGCACCTTTTTGTGTGATGTTGTTTATTTTATGGTGAACTACTATTTGTAAATATTTTCAAGTTCAAACCCAAAACTTAGGTGAAAGCTAAATATGCAGCTGAAATTCATTATTAAGGAATAAGAAAGTTTCATCAACAAATCATTGGTAAATTAATTTTTAGACATCTATAATAGTAATTTACATAGTTGACGCTGTAAAGTGTTTTACACATTTAAATTTTTCTTATAGATAAAAAACAACATGAAATGACGCCACTTTTTGTTATGTTTTTAATTTTTAAGCGAGCCACCGGTTGAACCCTGCATTTTTATTCTGGCTCATCCATACGACGATTTCAAAAATAACTTACTATTAGAACTTATAAACGTAGTGTATCCTTTAGTGCTTTTTTCCCCTTAACTACTTATCGTGTTATAAATTTCAAATAACACTTTTTCATAAACGCGCAGACTGTATTTATATCTTTTAGGTTTATATTGTATAATTTCTAACTAGAGGGCGATTGTTTTGATTTAGTGTTGTTATCCAAATAAAGTTTCATATCAAACTGTTTTATTATTTAAAGAAATATATTATAAACAAAATTATGTAGTAATTTTTTGAATTAAATTTTACACCGAAACTATTTTTATGGCCAATAAAATTTGAATATTCAAAGACTTATTATTATAAGTTGTGATTTATGTCATTGTGATATAAGTCTTTAAAAAGCGCTCTTTCAACCACTGTGTGAGAAAAATAACGAAAACATTGGTATTACTTTGTGACAAACATGCATTCACCAAAAACGAGAAAAGCTAAACTAGTTCTTCAGTCGCGATTAGCGATAGTGATGTTTTTTTACTATGCCAGAACAATTTATAGAGTTTGATATTCATTGTAAATAACCGACATATTTGAAATTCTTGTGCTACAACCAATCAGTAGCGTAGCAAATAGGGTTGGATATTAGTTCACGACTAGACTCTGAAAACAGATGTCAAAGTTGTGTATCAACTTACGAATTAATCTAGATTTAGTGACTTTAACGCTCGAGTATACATAAAGTTTGGACCACAAGAGAAACCAGTCTATTTAGTTTGTATATAAACTTCATTCCCTATTCGCACAGCTTATTTTAGCAATGTAGAAAAAAAATTCATCATGATTTATGGATAGCCCCTCTATATGTAGAGTAGTCTTTGGAATATGAAAAGTATTTGAACAAAAATTTAAATCTCTTTATTGAACTATTGTTCCGGTATCTAATGGTGTTTCAACAATACCGATTACTGACAACAGCATCTCTGATATTCAAATCAATATATACGAATATTACAAGTGATTATTCTGCTTACAGTCTAAACGCCTAAGTTTCAGAATTTACCTAATTTTTATGAACTAGTAGGCTTTTAATTAGAATAAGAAAAATAAGACCACAGGCAATGAGAATCTGGCTGAAACCAAACATGACATAAATCAAATTAGATAAAGACTACGATAGTAAGTTGAACTTTTAATGCATTATAGATCATCTTGTCCAGATTTTGATTGCGATAAAAAGCTAAGGTCCTGCATAACTCCAGATTACTGATATGAACACATGAGAATACTTGTTATAGCCTATTGTCCATAATGAAACAGAAATGTAAAATGATCAAAGCCTGAACAAACAGTGTTAAATTAGGTAGTTCAGCCAATCTCAAAATAAGACCACTACAACACCAGGACAAACACATATCGTTCATATAAATATGCATAATATGTAAACAGTACAGAAAAAATGTATATTTAAGCACATTTTGTAATTTCATTGTCTATAACACTACATGCCTGTCTATTTTGTACCATAATAGAAAGGACTGTAAGTTATAAACTTCACCTGCATTATTAGTACAGTGACCATAATACGAATTCCTCTAAGAAATATTTTATACTGTAAATCTTGCTTTACCTAACTAATTAAATAGAATGTTCTTTCTAAACAACTTTGGTCAGGTTTAAGATAGTTTGTGGTCAAGAAAAATACTTGAGTTCACAGCTAAACATAAGTGATGCTGAGTTGACAAGTAATGTTTGGTTCTCTTTGTCCGATAAGCAAAGTGGTAAATAAGCCAAAAATAATGCATTTTCTTTGAAGTACCCTTGTGTGTTTCATAAGGTCTGAATTGTTATAAGAAGTTTTCGGTTATTTAAAATCTCTAATCCTTTTTTTTTTACGCATCTCGCATGAGTTCTTTGAACCGAACATGTTAGGGGACGAACTATAACTGTGCAGCTGTCAGCACACATCTCCATCATCTCTCCCCTCCAGTTTTAGTTATAATTTTCGGAAAGGAATGTGTCAGAGCTTCCCTGGACGTATATGAAACGTTGTGAAGCTGTAAATTAAAGTATGTACCAGCTTTTTAAAACTCAGAATGTTCTGAAATATATTAATTATAAAACGCAACATCATTAGTTGTTTATTGTTATTTGTATTAAGCACGAAAGGCTTGCTCTTTTCACCACTGGTGGGACAACATCTTTAGTTGTTGTTTATTGTTATTTGTATTAAGTACAAGAGGCTTGCTCTTTTCTCCACTGGTGGGACAACATCTTTAATTCAACAATGAAGCATGTCGTTTCTTAGCACTGAAGATGTGGCAAAGTTTGGGCTTAAATGGAATATCTCGTCCATCGTATTTCTAATGTGGTACGACGTTTCAGACAAAGTAAAAAAGTCGAAACGTCGTCAAAATGTAAAAGAGTCAAATGTAAAGGAGTTCACGAAATCAAAACTATTCAATGAAACATGTCGTATAACGGTCAATCTAACTTCAGTTGTTTTTTTCTTGATTAACAAAATGCGTTTCGAACAATAAATGAAGAAGTAATAAAGCCATTGTTATTGTAGAAAACCCAAGAATGAAATATTTATAAATATCAAATACATTGTTATTTGTTTGGAAAGCACCAGGAAATACACAGTAGGTAAACGTTTCTTTAGATGCCACTTAAGATTGTTTGTGTGTTTGAATTTTGCACAAAGCTTCTTGAGGGCTATCTGTACTAGCCGTCACTAATTTAAAAGTGTAAGGTTATAGGGAAGACAGCTAGTAATCACCACCCACCGCCAACTCTTAGGCTACTCTTTTACCAACGAATAGTGAGATTGACCCTCACATTATAACGCCCCCACGGCTGAAAGGGCGAGCATGTTTGGTGCGACCGGGATTCGAACCCGCGACCCTCTGGTTACGACTCGAACGCCTTAACACACTTAGCCATGCCGGGCCACCATTGAAGATGTTTAAGCGAAAAAGTAATGGATATAATCAACGAAAGATGTAATGGTTTATAACTGGAACGAATGTGCATATCAAAAGGAAAGCTTCAAAAGTAGCTATAAAGAGTAATAATCATAAATAAAAGTAAATTCGCTAACATTTGTTTCTTTCTTGGAAGTTCTACGACAAGAAAGAGTCTATGGTTCATAAAGTTGTCATGTCATCTGCAGATGCAGTTTCTCAAACAATGGGAATTGTGCCCCAAACCCCAAAGCTGTCAAATCCCAAACGTCTTGAAGCTATGAACAATGACTTGCTACTGACACTGCATTTGACAGCCACATCTCACTCAATGAGCCCTGAAAGTCGACTTTTCACCGCCCAAGCCCCCACCACGGAATCATATACTCATAATCTCCAATATACACGAGTTTTGCTTTCCTTTGCTGCCAATTGCACCTGACCACGCAAGGCTTCTTTAAGCCTCTTTTATTCCACCCTATCAATATCGTGACCCGTATAAACACTTCTAATGTCAAATTTCTTTGAAGGTATTCTAGTAATTATAATTGAATTTTATCTCAGTACTCTGAATATTGATGAATGATTTGTTAGTTGTGCAAAACGCATCATGTAGAACTAGTAAATGACTAATACGTTGTTTAAGACACAATCAATATAATCTAACTACAATTTCAGTTGAATAGTATATGGATTGTTACTAAAAACGTATTATTACGAGTTCTTTGTTTATTCACAGGTATGTAAAACATTAAAACTGTTCATATCTGTTACAAACCAGAAACATCACCAATAAAGTTAAAAGGAACATATCACTAACGTACTTGTAACTTCGCAACGCAAGTTTTGCTATCATGAGAAAATAAATGTCGTTAAAATCGCCATCATTATATATACTATATTTAGAAAACGGCAGAACATCCAACTGCTTAGAAACAAGTAAAAAATACTTACTTTACGCAATAGATGATTTATTAGGAATAATTGTTCGCTGACGTTCGATCTTTACTAGCCTAAAATTTTATTTTATATGCTACTCTTATTTCTCTAGTCGCCGGGAGTTTGCACGGAAACAGTGTTTTATCGTATGCTACACTCACATTGCAGAGCTCCACGTTCGTTCGTGGCGGTTCCCTCTTGCAACTTGGTCTCAAGAAGCGCGCGCCTACTTTCTCTTTACCTACCCTAAACGCACCTCGAAGTGTGCGCGCGCTTGTACGAAGACTTTCACCAATCACAACCTTTGTAAAGCGTTCAATACCTTCAGCAGAACACATGATTGTTGTAACAGATTGTAAGTTTTGGTTGCCGAGAAAATCGAGTTTTTGCTGATTTTTTTTTCCTAATTCTGGTTGAAAGTTATTGACAAAATATTTGAGAGTCCCTCAAAAGATTGAAAAATATAAACAATAACTGTTTTGTACAATTGATTTGTTTAGAAATTTGTAGTCACGATTGATTCCACACCTCAGATCCCAAATTGAAAGTTGAAATGTGTACTAATTCATTGCTTAATGTTTACTGAAGCAGGACACAGCTTGATACAGAAGTCAAAAAAGAAACCACGCTCTCTTGTTGTTTGTGTTCCGTTCAATAAAAAATGCACAGATATATATGTATATTTTCTCAGTAACGGTAAGCTGATATCACAACCAAATATATGCCAGTTGTTCATTTCGTTATTTTTTTGTTTGCCGGATACCAAAGTAATCGTATGTTTTACAAACGGCTAAATAGAGAAATAAAAAATTACCTAAAAAAGAAAACAAATCCTCTCTCAGAGTGTTTCTTATGATGGATGAAAGTCATACCTGTTCATTACCAAGAAATGCAATAACTTATCATGTATGTTTTTTAATGCATTTAAACAGAAAAAGTTAGATTTCATTCTCATTTATTCGATGCCGATTTAATGTTTTATTATTGATTGAAAACTCCAATGAGGTTTATTATATTTTCAATTGTAGGAAATATATGAATAAAACTTCTGTTTTACTCAATCAAATGAACATTTTTACAGCTATAACAGCCACATCTTTAACATATATTGTCACTACACATGGATATACGTTTGAACGATTACGTTTTGTTACTGATAGCGGATAAAACACGAATCTTTCACTAGGCTGACTGTGTGTTTTGTGATTTTCTTATAATAGAGAGTTTTGACTCATAACGGTAAAGTTGAAGCTACTATTTATGTAACTTTTGCTATGATTTACTTGGATTTGGTTTTAAGTGCTGAAAAAAAGTCACGATTGTTTAATCATTAATTACTTCTGATAAAACGCAATGCAATATATAAAGCTTAATTAAAACCTTAAAAGTCCTTCCGTAAGTTGCAAGATGAATAACATAAAAATTATACCATGTTATCCTAAGAAAAAATACTCTCAAATTCTGAGACAATAATAATGATGTATGTCGAATAGAAAAATTAAGTTTCAACCTTGAACATTATTAATAAATATCTTCTGTAGAAAAATGATATATTGCACGAGCCGTAAATTCGTTATTGTTTTTTATAAAATAATACAAGCTTCATCTTGAAAAAATACTAAAATTAACACTTTTTACTGCTTAGTTTTAAATGCTGCAAGTTTGGCACATATTGCAGTTCCAAGTGTTCTGTTTGTATCCCTAAACAAAAGTTTCTGTTTTCTTCATAGGTTTCACTTCTTTTCTATCGATACATTTCCCTCAACTTGAAAAATAGCACCTTTGATTAGTTACTGTGACCCTCCAAAGGCTTCTTCATTGTCAGATGAAAAGATTTGGATTCCAGAAGTGTACCATATAAGCTTTCTGTGTAAACAAGAACCTTGCACGCCAAGAAGGTATGACTAGCATACTACAAATCCGCGTGAGAAACAAGAAACGTTTCTATTATGTGTTGGCATTTCCGTCGCTTTTTTGAGGATCTACAGAGAAACACAATTCTAGTTTTATTGAAACTAAGTCAATACTCTATCAGCAAAGAATTTGTCATGTCAAAGTACGTTGATGAGTCGTGTCAACAAACCCATATGTCAAGACACTGGACAATTGATTTAAAGTTACAAACTATTGCGCACCTATCTAAGAGATCTGGCTTACGATCATAAACCTCAGTCGATATTCAATTTATCAACTTTATCGCAAACACTCTTTTAGTCTTCACTTTCACACTCATGACGTAGTTTCAAAATCTATATAAGTTTTTCCAACTGGTTTTTCGTTTAGTAGTACTTAAAAAAGCACGAGTTTTTGTATAGTAATCGCACGTTTCAAGTACGGAAATTTATTTATTTTTTAAATAATAATTTAAATAATTTGTTATTTAGATAATAATTGTTTACCTGATTGTTTTTTAATTTTGCGCAAAACTACAGAAGGGATATCTGAGTTAAACTTCCTTAATTTAGCAGTGTAATACTATAGGAAAGGCAGCAAGTTACCGCTAACAACCACCAACTCTTGGACTACTCTTTTACCAACGAATAGTAGAATTGACCCACGGCTGAAAGGGAAACCATGTTTGGTGAGATGGGAAATCAAACCTACGATCGTCATATTACGTGTAGAAAGCCCCAACCACCTGGTTATGCCGGGCCGAAATGATAATTAATAATAATTAATATTTTTTGTTAATGCCTCCTAATTTGCACACCTTTGGAGTAAAAAAATAAAGTTTTTATTTGCAAGAACAGTATTTTTTTTCTTTGAGAGAGGATGTTAATTAAATTATGTGAAGGATATGTATCTCTACACGAAAGAAATGTCATGTATATGTGCGTGCGTGTATATATGTTTATGAAGATAACCCAACGTATAGTCAAAACGACATTTTAACATTTTAAAGGATAATTGAACGTAACAATTATATGTCTTTTCTATTGATAGTACTATGAAGCAACTTTTCAACCAAACATACACATGAAAGACAGTCAAATAAAACAATGACTAAGACTACGATGTGGGACCCCCACAATGATTCGAAAGTGTACATGAGATGACCTGGGATATTCAAATTTATGCTGAAAGGAATATTATAGTAATAAATATCATATTTTGTGATTCTAAAATTACAGAATATAATTATTAACTATTTATTCAACCAATTCTCAACAATCAGATGAAAAATAAATTACTGGACACTTTAGACATGACGTGAGATTACTATAGACATGGCATTAACTGTTTATAAGTTTCTATTTTTGTGTGAAATTCAAATGTTTTTGTTTATAACGTGAATATGATAATTATATGTTTATAGGCAATTAAATTAAATGTTAAGCATTAAAATATTACTTCGTCTATAAGAGTGTGCTAATTTTTAACAGAAACAAATAAAATATCATTAAGTAAAAAGACCTAATATGCTTCTACACAGAAACTGTTAACAAGTTCTTTAATATTTTAAATGTTTTATAATGCCAATTGTATTTTATTATTTAGACATTAAAAGTTTACGAGATTCATACTGTGGTTGTCTGTAGTAATAGCGAAATTTTAAAATTTAGAACAGGTTGAAATATTACAAAACAAATCATATTGTAATAAATAAGGGCTGGGTTAAAGGTTACTCAGATTCTGATCTCAGATTGTATCTTAAAAAAGCATATTTTTATTTCTAAAATACTGAAACTGCTGCTTACCGTGATGAGGAACCCGTGAATAAGCCATACCATAAGAACAGTAAGGGAAGGTGTCGTTATGAAGCAAAAGAGAATTCATCAGAAGACAGATTTACTGGAAAAAAGTACACAAAACGAAATCTAAAAACAAGATCCGCATGAAAGACATCTAGTCTAAGTTTGTTCTACCACTAAATTTCCATTTAGTGGGACATTACAACACCCGTACTTCGAAAATTCACAGCTTTCCTCTGTCTTATACGGAGCTCAAATGCTACTAGCAGATAACTAAATATGAACACAGCGCCGTCACATTCAACTCAATATACGAGTTCACGAGGTTGATAGGCTGTCTTCCTATAAGGCAGATGCTTTCCGGACAACACACAAGTTCACACATATACACACACATACACAAGAGAATTAAGGGACTATGGACTGCATGGCGGCCCGTTTACGTCACCTCTTTGCACGCGACAATGATGTCACTCAGTAGTCACACGTGTTGGAAGGACCCAAATAAACGGTTATCCTGGACGAAACGAGTAAAAGACAAAATAGCAGATCCTGGGAGAAAAGCACACCTGCACCGTCTGCAGCCAAACCAGCTGCACGGCTTAGGGGGAGAGGGGGAGCCACGTGCCACAAAGGTGCCTTGACGTACATGCCACGTGCTACTAGTGTTGGCCAACCTCAAAAGCTAGCCATCTGGCTGAAACAAAATTGCTCGTGGGGCGGATATTACCTGGGTGTCCGCTGGGACAGAGATGGGGAATTATATTTCTAAAACTCAATGCGAATGGTATATGTTAAAGCATAACTGCTGTGTAAATGTTGACATTGTGGTTTTAACTCCATCAGTGGGGACACATATTTAGGAAAGCGGTTCAACAGTGGGGAATCAAATGTTCTATGCTTGTATAAAAGGTAAATACACAATTAGTATTCGTTGACACAAGTAAAAATTAGTCTAATTAGGGAAAGGAACAGTAGGATATGGTAAGTGCTGTCCCTTGAATATAACAAAGCATCTACCACGTTCTCTGGATATATAAACAAACTTGCATAATTTACAGTGTGTCAATTTTTTATAACATAAATATACAAACAGACAATGTTTCAGGAAATGTAAAATCATTTGAAAAACTCTGTAAGCGAAACGCGGTGTTATGCAGTAAGTACCTTTTAAGAAAAAGTTTCTTTGTTTGTTTTTGAATTTCGCACAAAGCAACTCCAGGGCTATCTGTGCTAGCTGTCCCTAATTTAGCAGTGTAAGACTAGAGGGAAGGCAGCTAGTCATCACCACCCACCGCCAACTCTTGGGCTCTCTTTTACCAACGAATAGTGAGATTTACCGTCACATTATGACGCCCCCACGGCTGGGAGGGCAAGCATGCTTGGCCGTGCCGGGCCATTCAAGCAAAAGAAATAAAAAGGAAAAACATTATATACGTAAATACGTAGATTTGGTTGCAAGAATCAAGCAGCCTGAGGTACATATTTTTACTATCAACTTTCCATGATGTTGTTCTACAGAGGAAAATACATCCAATTATGCAAAGCCTTCTGACTAGTGAAGCGTAAATAGATAGTAAATAAAGTGAATATTCAGAAAGTCACGCACTGGATATTAATTTTTATCCACTTATTCTGGTATGCCATCACGTTTCAATAGGGTTAATAGAGATAATCAATTTGTTTTCAAAACAAGTTCCATTAAACTATATTTCAATTCCTTAACCAATGAATAAATATATATAGTGATCAGAACATTTCATATACAGACAATATACAAAGTACATTGCAAACTTAATTCAGGATGATTGATCACATCTTACTTACATACGATACAAAAAATACCTAGACTGAGCCTAATATTCTGGTATTACTCGTAACATAAAAAATATTAGTTGCATAATCCATAGTTGTGTCTAAATCCTTTGCTAGTTATAATATCTTTACTAGTTTAGTACTCAGTGTAAGCTCACCTCTGCATCATGATATAAATTTATTTCAGGCGTTCGAAACTTTTATTATACATGTTAACTGGCTTAAACAACAACAAAAACTAGTTATAAAAAGATAATTTTCAGTAAAAATTATTCCTCATTCTATAAGCTTTTATTATACAACTTAAACAACAAGAGAAAGAAAGAGAACCATTTATTCAAGCAAAAACTTTTCACTAAACCCTTACTTATATAGATTCACCAAAAACCGAAAGTATTTATAGTATCTTCCATAGTTTTTGTAAATTTTCATAACGTTTAGTTACGCAACTACACATAAGCAGTAAGAAAGCGTAACTGTGCGTAATATCTTAATGTTTACCTCTTTTGGTACTTGATTATTTATAGTATTTAACAATAAATGTATTGACACATTAATGTGTTTTAATTGCTTAAGTTTCATTGTTAGTCATTTTGCGGACTCGGATTGTACTTCTCATGTTTCAGTTCTACAGTTATTTACATAGATAGATATACCTCTACTTTTCTCGTTAGCTGAATAAGATGTAATAGAGATTTCTTTTTTCTTAAACGTTTTATCCTTAGTAAATTTTCTTAGCAAAATGCTAACAATTTTACTCAACCAAAGGGATTGATTGCTAAGGAAAAGTTAAATATACCTTTCCAAAGAAAGTTTTAGAGCAAATTTGGTTTGCCATTTGAGAGATAATATAATTCATCTGATAAAAAATGCTTTAATACAAAACACAATATCAGATCAATAAAATAATCACTCTAGAAATTTTACTGCAAAATACAATGAAACTTGTACTGTAAAATACTTGTAAAACTACCCATGGAATCATAGCCATGAAAGTATGAAATAACAAAATGTACTTCTCTATATGACTTATTGCAGAGCATACTTTCCATAAGATGAAACCGTTTAAGTAATCGAAAATGTAAATCAATTAGAGCGCGTTAGAATTATCTTAGTCGAGAAATTTTAGCCCTAAATTGTTTGAAGAAAAAATAAAAACGATTAAACTTCTATCAAAGCTATAGTCATTAAATAACAACCCTCTTACCCTAAAATTGTCAAACTAATCATTACCAAATTCATTCACGTTCTATCAATTGCACAAACATTGGGCAAACCGTAAATGCTTAATTCTACATTCGTCTGGCAAAGTATTTCACAGTATATTTCACACTTTTATCAATAAGCTACACAAACGACTACTTCTAAAATAGCTTATCCTGGTTTTGAGCTGATAGATTATAGGAATACAACTAGTTAACAACATTCTTTGGAATCTCTTGGACTGATTTATTTTCTGATGTAGTATTGGAATTTGATCGTTGTTCCCACAGCACTTTTTACTGCAATAAACTTGGAACAATGATTCAGAATTGGAGTGCTACAACCACTACGCCACGCCCTATTCAGGAAATCTTTATGGCAGTTATTCAGATTTATTCATTTAATGGTCCTTTAAACATTTCTGATATTTCATTATAAGATTGTTAATCGTTAGAAGGATGTGTTATCAGAATTAAAAAATCCTCTTTTCATTATCCACTTAGAGAAAATAATTCTTTTTTTATTCCTAAACTGATTTCAAAGTGATCAAAAATTTCCAGTAGCTTGGAGAATCTTTACTTAGAAATATTTATCAGTAACGTCTGAATACGTTTCGGTCGGTGGTATTATGAAAATCCACATTTACATTTCTTACAGCTGTCTTTATTTATATTATCAGGTGTCAGTTTGGCTACTTATTTTCATAAAGACATAAATAAAAATTGAGTATGATATTCGAGATTCAACATGTCTCTGTGATCTATATCGCCACTTCTGGCTATCATTTCCAAAGCACACCACCGCTTTACACAAGCTTTCGATAGTCTGTTTAATGTACGACAACAAGGGTTTTCAAGTATCCAATACAACAGTCAGATCACTGCTTCTGTCGATTTAATCGGTATATCTTTGTTTGGACCAGCATGAATATCCATTTCATTCTCCAGCTGTTTATGGTATACGGTTGAAATGATATGTCAAGAAAGCATTTTGTGTACACGAGAATTACATCGCTTTTCCAGATGGAGATTTTTATGGATTATTTTGCCTTTGTTACACGGATGGTTTTTGCCACTTAGCTGTGTATTCGTAGATTTTTGTCTATTACAAAACGCCGTACTCTGTTAACACGACTTGTTTCAGGTCTCTCTCTTGATGGTTCTCCCCAAATTGACCCATATTCTTTTGATTTTAGATATTAGTAAAGGATATCCCTGTCTTGGAAATTCAAACCCCCCAATCTAAACACACATTTATGACCTGAATAAATTAATATTTTGTGACCCATTTTCAGTAGCACCACATTACCGATGAAACATGAAACATGCAGTATCAAAATGTAATTCTTTATGCATAGTTTTTCACCTCTACTCCGTATTGCTGTGGCCTGGCATGGCAAAGCGCGTAAGGCGTGCGACTCGTAATCCGAGGGTCGCGGGTTCGCGCCCGCGTCGTGCTAAACATGCTCGACCTCCCAGCCGTGGGGGCGTATAATGTAACGGTCAATCCCACTTTTCGTTGGTAAAAGAGTAGCCCAAGAGTTGGCGGTGGGTGGTGATGACTAGCTGCCTTCCCTCTAGTCTTACACTGCTAAATTAGGAACGACTAGCACAGATAGCCCTTGAGTAGTTTTGTGTGAAATTCTAAAAAACAAAAAACAAACCGTATTGCTGTAGTTGTCATGTACTTTGCTGATTTGCGTATTTAAACTTGTTTTAAAATAAATTATAATTCCTCTGTTTAATCAGTAAATAGTTTCAAAAACAAAACGAAACTCACACTATATTACTCTTTGTGGCCTCCTTAATAGGTTCTTGCCTTTTACAGGATTGATTTACCTTCACCATTTCCTCAAGTAAGAATGCGACATAAATCTAATGAAACTCAAAATTAAAATCCTTTAAACACTACAAATACAATCGTAGCCGTTTATTTCAAAGACCACACTTAAACAACCAAAGACACTGAAAAGTATGTCATCGAATAAAACTTCTATGATTTTGGTTTATGTTTATGATATTGTTTTATCGCTTTCATTTCTATTACCATAGATCTTTCTTTCGTAACCACAGGCTCATACTCCGAGCGAGGGCGTTGCCCAATATTACTTTGGAGTGTAATTTGAGTCTTTTGCTATTCTGAAATCGTTGCTGTTCGATTTTCCAGCTTTCTCTTTTTCGAAACGTTAGGTTCTTTTATTCTAAATCGTTTAAGAATGTTTCTTCAAGAACATCTTTCTTCGGAAAGTCCTGTAACATATGTGCCAATCATAATTCTGTACGTGGCTGTATTGTATTTTTTAACGGTTGACAATTTGCAATGAACCAATAAATAGGTAAAACATTTGTCATTTTGCGATGGTAAAGCTTTGCATTAACTTACGAAAATGTTTTTAAAAAGTGCTATAAATTATAACTATATTTTATATACTTATAAGATATGTGGCTAATATATATGTGTGTATATACATGTACATAGAATATTCCATATTCGTATGAAATCTTTTTATAATTTCACTTGTTTAGATCTACAAATATAAAGTTCATGCCTTATTTTAAGCACGTTAGACTTAAAACACTTTGTTATAGGGATCAACAATAATATTTATTTTAATTAAGAATTAAATTATTGAAGTTTAACGGTAAAAGTTAGTAATTATTCAAAATTAATGTTGTTTTTGTTGTTGTTTTGAATTAAGCACAAAGCTACACAATGGGCTATCTGTGCTCTGCCCACCACGGGTATCGAAACCCGGATTTTTGCGTGTAAGTCCGCAGACATACCGCTGAGCCACTGGGGGGCCCAAAATTAATGACTCATATATATTGTTTGAAAAGTATTTGGCAATTTCTCAAGAACGTCAGTTTGTATGACAACTGAATTCAATGGTCACAAACCAAAGACTCAGCCATATATGTCTCTGATTTACAATAATTTAGTGAAAATGTCATGTAAATTTGTCTACCACAATTACAACATTCTTACAGCTGAAATAATGAAAAGTTTTAAAGACATACTGTGTCTCGAATCTTGGACGTTCTTATTGTCAGTATATGTGCCAATAGTTGGGGTCACACCTGGCCATGGTTGATAAATATCATGGCTCCAAAATAATTTTCTAGCTGTGGTTACATTTTTCATAGTAATATCATTTTAAAATGTTTTCAAGAAATTAGAAAGTTACATGTTGTCACTCCCAGTAACACGTTTTTAACACCCAGATATTTAAAGCTGGGTTACACTTATTTTTAGAAGGTAGCTTCACAGATTTTTCCATGAAAGCATGTGAAGTCAAAGGACAAAATATTTTATAAAACCTTTAGCAGAAAGACTCGCGTAGCAGAACGTTTAAAACAGCATCGATTCTTATAGACCATTGAATGTTTGTTTGTTTTAAACATGCCCTTGGGAAGTTGATGCCCACCCTTTGTAGACGATATGTGGGTAGTTGATATTATTTACCTTGATTTTCTTTGCAAAAACTTGTTATATTGAAATTTTTGGTATTAGACAGAAATATGTAATCGTGGTCAGCAGACAGAGTACAGTTGACAATGTAAAATGTTCCAAAGGCAACAAATATTGTTCTTATAAAAACCATTATTCCTCATTACTATACACTAGTTTACTGTCGATATGTCTGTATTAAATTTACCAATAATGCAAATATTTCTTCACCAATGCCAAACTGTTGTCTAAATAGAGAATAACAATATCCAAAAACCACGACAAAGGTATTAATATAACTTATGTGATTGATTATTAAAAACAACAATCTCATATGGAAGGAGAAACTAGCTTGCGATTAGCTTATATTAAAGTAAAGGTCGACCCTTCTCCTGTTTAATGTTACTGCACTCTTGTTTCGGTTTTCAGTTCATTTTAAGGTTCAGTAGACATGTTTTAGGTTGGTAGATATGATTAGACGTCACTATAAGAATAATGGTTATAATTTTTAAGAGTATCACGGAAGTTGCTTCGATAGAATCTTCCATCAAAACGGTATATCAAAACTACTTTACTTGTAGACAATATGGAATAGCTAATCAGAACTGCTTTAGTTGTAGACAATAAGGAAGAGCTACAGAACGGTTAAAATAAATTTATTATTTCTGAAATAAATGGGATAGGGTTGAACATGAATATCTCAAATTAACTTTTGGAGAAATGATTCCACATTATTTTTTCATTCAACAGTATTTCACTTGGAGCCAAGGTAATCAAAGTTTTAACGCACTGAAGATACCATTAGAAATCTAGTATTTTGTTTTTAACTATTGAATCACGACATTGTGTGTTTTGGCCCAGCAAACCTGATGAGTGAGAGTACTGAAAGATACACCTTTTCAGCAATTAAAAAAAATATGTTTAAATTGCAAGACAACGAACTCTATGTGCCAACAATCCACATTGAGTCAGTCTTATTTTAATTTGAAATATTTTATTAGATATTAGTCTCTCTCTGCCTTATGTACTTTGTAAAACTTTATTTTGAAGGGCGATCAATACCAAAAATATATCTTGGTTGATGTTTAGTTTCGCTGTAGCTTCTAAGTTGGTGTCTTTATTTGACTCAAAGTTAAAATAATAGATCAGGCTACAGCACACACAAAATTAGTCCCCAACAATAAAACTGATTGAGCCTTGAACATAAGAGGGGTCGTATCGTTACATTATTATGGTTTATGTTTATTTTAAATTTTTGTGATACTGGCTGATAAAATTACTGATAGCTTTTGTGTTGCATAACTACCAAGTATAAATAGCAATTGAGCGTAAAACATTAAAATAATGTAAAAATAAAAATAAAAAGCAAAAATAATTGAAAAAAAATTTATGAGGTTTCTGCCTTGTGATATTAATTGACGCTTCTAGATAGTTCAAAGAGAATGTCTCCGTTTTTCGTTTTGTGTATATTAAATTCTAATGTGTTCAAAATCTTGATTTCAAAATCTCTTACGAGTACGTAAGTCTTATACGTTTTACACAAGGGATAGACCTTGTATTTTCCAACACAATTTTATCTATATCTTTAGGATCTGAAGTAGATCGCTTCCAGTGTTTTGGCAGAAGTTTCTATGGTCCACAGCATATAAATTATATATATTCATTCTAAAGAAGGGTTTTTATTTATTAATATGCATTTCTTGAGCATACTTTGTTTCATACATATAAGAGATTGTTCGCTACCAAACATATTAAATATTCCATGAATCTAAAATTCCTCATTTGTTTTCGATTGTGAACTTGGGAGCTTGTACACCTGTTACATCGCTACTTACTTGTGCATCGATAAACAATTAGCCGAAACGCTGTTTCTTTAACCTCTGTTGCACATACATTATTAAGTTGCTTTGTGTTTGGGTTTCTTTAACTTGCGATCTACACAGAGTCTATACTTACAAGTTGAAAAATTGAATCAATTTTGAAAATGGTGTCTTGGTGAATTACAGCAAACTATAAACTTTAAACGACAACTGATAAGAAAGATAACAAAGATAACCGTTGTTTTCATTATAGATGGTTATGAAGACCGATACAACTTCAATATTTCTTGTTTATGAGTCGCAACAGCCGAGATGCTAATTTTCCATTAGAGAAGTCTTTGTGGTTAAAGTTGCAAAATTCTCTTTGTATTAAACAACTGTCAGTGCAATGTGTATTTTGTAAAGCAGTATGATTAGTTTACTTTATCCTTAAACATGTTATATATAGTTGAATTTAATAGGAGCGAATTTAAAGTAATTCATTTTGTTAGAACACTAGCATAAATACAAACACAGATATAAGAAAAAACATATTTGGAAAACTATTCATAGCTGTTTGGAAAACTACTTTAAAAACACTACCACAAATATATATTATATGTTTGTTTTGGAATTTCGCACAAAGCTACTCGAGGGCTATCTTTGCCAATATATATATATTATAATTTGTAGGTTTGTATATTTTTTTATAAATGGCAACCTTTATACATATTTCTTTTATCAATGTCACAAAAGGAAATTTACCAGTCTCGACCAATTCAAAGTTTAATCCGTCCAACACAAAATAAGTTTAAGTTTGTAGTGAATAAAATATTTCAAAGACCTATGTTTTTTCCTATGCGATGAATACTACAAATTACTTACCACTAGACCCAGCATAGCCAGATGGTTAAAGCACTCGACTCGTATCCTCGTCACACTAAACGTGGTCGCCTTTTCAGCCGTGGAGGCGTTATAATGTCACGATCAATCCCACTATTCGTTGGTAAAAGAGTAGCCTAGGAATTGGCATGTGTGGTGATGACTAGCTGCTTTCCCCCTAGTTTTACACTGCTAAATTAGGGACGGTTAGCGCAGATAGACCTCGAATAGCTTTGCGCGAAATTCTAAAACAAGCAAACTTAACACTATTTTTACTTAATAACACAAAATTTCGTGGGTGGAGGCACATTATTGTAAGTAAATTATGGTCACAACCAAGACGAATATTTCAAGTCATAGACCAGCTGCATTCTTATATTATATGGTGTTATTACATGTATAATAGTTTGTAATTTTTCTGGTATGTACGACAGTTCCATGTAGGTATAAATCCAAAATGCATAATGAGTACTTCGACGACACTGGATATAACAACTACGGTGTGTTTCACGTATTGTTATGTTCTTAATTACACTCTCTAATAAACTCCTATAATACATAAATTGAAAAGTTTAATTAAAACTAAATACCTGCAAAAGTATTTCAAAACAAAATCTTTATTATCACTGATATTTTTTTTCCGTTCCTACATTATATTGTGTAAATCATCCCAACATAGATGACAACATACGAAGAACTAAACATCTTATATTATATGTTGAACCTTACCCAAATATTTTATTTAAAAACAAACACCATTCCACTTAATGAATCACTTTTGTGCTTACAGTTCACTTGTGGTCTGCATGTGTGTATTTAAGTGTTTGTTAACATGTTTTGGTCTCTGTTATTATGTATAAGAACTTGCATCCCTGTTTATAAACATTATTTTTATAAGTACAAGGCATATTTTCACGAGCGTATATGATTTACAGTGTGTATTTGTGTGTGTGTACAAGTGTACGTGTATGTTATACGATGTTAACATGTTTAACGTATTGCTCCTGTACGTACATGTTATTATGCACCTCTTAGTTTATGTATGTTTTTGAATTTGTTTTTATCTATGCTTATGTGTTTGTTTAGTATAAAATAAATATCTTCATGCATATGTTGTTCGGTGTACATATATGATTTGATTATCTTTGTACATGTAAGCTACATTCGATCATAATGACGATAGGGTATGAGCAACAGCGCGAGCTTTGCGGGTTGTATAAACTGATACGGTTACACTGGCCATATGGTTGGCTCTCAGCTACTGTCCGTTATTACATCTCCACGTGAGCCACATGTCATCTCGGGGCTTCAGTAATGCAACAGATGTTTCAAAACTAGTTATTAGAATAAGCTAATAATCCATAATTCGATGACTCTGTGCATATTTAATGTGTAATCGGTAGTAATGGATACCATTGTGTCGCTAAAATTATTGTATAATTTTTTAGAAAGTAAGATAGACAAAACGCGTACCCAAATACGTGTTAAGCAAGGGTCTTGAACCTCTTCATAGGTTTGAAAACACAACACAAATCCTCAAACAGGAGAACATACAAAATCAATGAGAAGAAAACTAAAATATTACCACTATACTGGTAACAAACTACATCAAGTGCGAGCGATTTGAATTATTTTGCCCATTTTTAAAATCATTACATATGTATTGCACATTGTAATGTTGGTGCACTTTACAACTATTACCCAGTACTATTATTGTAAGCTGTTAAATGAAATGTGTAAATACTGACTCTGTTGTAGCTGTTTCCTTTTTGTTAATATCTCAGACCGGCTCGGGATGGCCAGGTGGATAAGGCACTCGATTTGTAATTCTAGAGTCATAGGTTCGAATCTCCCTCACATCAAACATATTTGCTCTTTCAGCTATGGGTACATTATAATGATACGGTCATTCCCGCTATTCGTTAATAAAAGAGTAGCCCAAAAAGTTGAGAGAAGGTGGTGATGACTAGCTGTCTTTTTTTCTAGTCTTACACTGCTACATTAGAGACGGCTAGTGCAGATAGCTCTTGTGTAGCTTAGGACGAAATTGAAAACAAACCAAACTTCTCCAAAAACAACGTTTTATGAAGTATAGGAAATGAACTTATACTTTCATGTTAAATGTTTATATGCAATTGTTGGAAAAAGTAGGAAATAATATAATTAGTACAATCAATTAAGTTACAACTTTATCAGATTAGATACTGTAATGTTAATTTCATAAAGAATATTATTTAATAAGCATTATAATTTTCATATTATTTGTTCTTTATAAATACAATTTTATTATAACGACTGTTTTGCACTATTATTTTAAGATATGTACTTTGTACTAGACTAAAGGTCCTAAGATGATCGAATCTTGTGAGTTAATATTAGAACTCTGAGTATACCCAAATTTTAAAATAACGTATTTCAATCCTTATAAGTAGAAAGGTAAAAAAGTATGTTTTATTATCTATACTGTTCACAAAAATTATTTTCAGGCTTATTCTAAGCACGTAGCTTGTTTTGTTTAAAAGTTAGTGCAAATAAAGGATAGCTGGTAATGTTGTTGGTATTGGAGCTGTTGTATTTAAAGGGGCTATCAATGTGATTACATAGTCATATAAAAATAAACTTAATAAATCATTCGTTATAACTTAGTGCTTATACTCTTGTATCTCTGTACAGAGAGTGATTTAAACTGTGTAGTTTATCTTTCAAACGTGAACAACTCCTTAAATTAATATGTGGTTTAATTACAGAGAACAAATAATTTTATTTAACGTTAACGATTAATAATTATTAGTATTCTAAATTTCAAAAGAAATAAAATTTTCCGAATCTTTTAGAACCTTATTAGTCTTCTGGTAGCTCAGTGATATGACTGATGGCTTATAACACTAAAAATTAGGTTCAGATATCTGCAACGTAACTTTGTGCTAAACAACAAATAAATACAACCTTATAAATTTTATAATTTTAATTTTGCAAATAACATTTTTAATTGATGAATCGAAGATGATAATTCTTCTTGAAGCTTACCAAATTTTTTTCAGTTTTCTGAAGAGCTTTTCAAGGCTCTTGGATTTTTTTTATTATTCTAGAACGTACGGAAATAATGTGAAAAGTTACGCAAATACCACCTGTTACTAATTTTAAACTGAAGCCCAGTGGTACTTACCACAAACATTTAAACATCTCCAATCGTTTCTTTGTTTATGGATATTCTCGCGAAATTACTCAGGGGTCTTCTGCATTAGCCGTCCATAATTCTTAACTGATAGACCAGAGAAAAGACAACTAGTTGTCATCAACTTTTCGGCTATACATATAAAGCACCCATGCTTCAACAATACGAGCATGTTTTTTGTTTTTTTTAAGGTGGCTGGTAATAACAGCAAACATAACTTAGACCCGCAATTCCACAGCTGGTAACTTTAACCACTTGACCATGCGCAGCTTTTCCTAATAGGATAGTGGGATTTGATTGTCTATCTAATAATACATAGCTATAATATAACCACAAAGTGCAGAAAGTAGTTATAAACCCACAGGTATCCATAGGTTCATAGTCCGGTATTCTGACAGTACGGCTACGTTCGACTAATATTCTCAAATTTCACTGTTAGAAAACTGTATTTTGTCTTTGTAATAAGCCAAATTACACTTGAACCGTTGTTCATTACACGAAAATCAAACCATATAAGGTACCGTAGTTCTTTGCCGTGCTTCTTATGAGCATTTACATGTAACAATAACGACATACGCAACTCGAAAATAGGAATAGTTTATTTTTTTCTTAGATGAAAACGTTCTTGTTATTGGTTTAACGTTAACATCTAAATAATTGAATATCTTATTTCCCAGAAGACCGTCCACGTTCTCCAAATTGGTGTCAAGTGTATAGAAGTGTGCATATAGCTCTACACCTGATGTACTATTACCTAGTACATCAATGACAAATGAATAAGTAATTCAAACAGGTATCGAACTCAACTTGAACCTGGTACTGATGATATGTTTGAAAATATTCTGTTTCCTAACTGGAAATTTGGTAGCCTGCGGTATCAAAACATATGAAAAACATAACAATTGAATATTAAAAGAAAGTGCTATCAGATGAGGTAAGATTGTAATAATAACTACTAAACCTTAGGGGAAAACGAAACGTAGCAGAAAATCAATACCGTTAGACAACTGTAAAACTCCTGCATATTTCATCACGTAAATTTGTGTGTGTGTGTGAATACATGTTCACTTAGACACCGTAAATTGTGTATATATTATTATAACAAAAAACGAGTTATTCATAAAACTTAAATACAATCAGTGGATTTTATAACTATAATGCTTGCTTTCTTTGCTCTTACGCGCTTCTCCGATGAGGCATGATAAAATTTTCATTAAGGTTAAAATAAAATAATAAAAAAACGAAAAAAAAATACTGCAAGGAAATATATTTCCATATTTTAAGTTTTGTAATCTCGGTAACCTATGCATTTTAGAATAATACTTATTTAAAAAGAATTTGCTCTACGTTGCCAAACGATAACTTATGACTGATTTATGGGGGGTAAACATTATGAATGATTTTAAAATATATTTTGACAACTTTTAAAAGTGGTGAATTACTAGTTCAAAAAAAATAGAAAATTGTCATACGTAACTATCATGTCGTTTTATTTTTTATATTTTATATTTTATTTTTATGATTTTTCCTTTTCTGTCAATCCATAGAAACTTTTTGAAAATCCATTTCAAAATGGATGAAACGCAGTTTCATACTGAGTAAAAATACTAATTTTGTGCTATTTTGTATACAAAAGCCATAATACCCTCCCATAGGAGCGCTACATATTTCAACAGAGCATAAAGAATATACACATATATTTCAGTAAAAAGGGTACGGGCTTGCTAAAAACGTTAATTTTAGCAATAGATGACATCACTGTAACTTCAAATATTGCTGATTATAATATAAAAATGTAATAGTGTGGTTTTGAAGGGAAAACATCGATGGCTGATGGACCTTAAAATTACTAAGCACTAGTTATCCAGCATTTAAATAAGCTAGGTGTTAATAGCCGGTATTTTTATATCCTACATGTTACTGATATTATCTATTTACATAGTCTAGGTTTTAATGATAATATGCATTAGTACTCAGTATTTATATTACGTAGGTGTTACTGTTATTATATATTAGTACTTAAGATCTATATAGTCTGGGTTCACTGATAATGTGCATTAATGCCCAGTATTTATATAATGGAGACGTTAGATGTTATTGACACTCTTTTTTTTATTAGTACCAGTTATTATTCCTTTGTTGCAAGAAATATATGGTGATGAAACTTTATACATTATTTTGTATTTTTTCGGAATTCTTAATATTCAACATTTCATATAATATTTGTGGTATTTTAAATAAAACGCAAGATTATGAAACATTATTTCGTATATGTATATATATATATATATATATATATCTGTACAAAATTTACTTACTTTTATTCTTTCAAATAAAGCTAAATAATTACACCAGTTTAGATCATTTTGTAGCCAAGCTTGGCAGATTATTTAGGTGGTGGACTCGAAAACTGGGGGTCACGGGCTTGAATCCCCATTACACCAAACATGTTTTTCTTTCAGCTGTGGGAGCGTTATAAAGTGATGGTCAATCCCACGATTCATGAGTAAAAGAGTAGCCTAAGAGTTGGCGGTGGGGGGTGATGGCTAGCTGCCTTCCCTCTAGTCTTACACTGCTAAATGAGGGACGGCTAAAGCAGGTAGCACTAGTGTAGCCTTGCGCAAAATAAAAAAAACAAACAACAAAATATTTTATACTTTTATTTAATGTGTAATTTTAATTATTTTTTAGTCAAGCCTGTGAATTATAAAAAAACATATAGGAAACAGAAAAGTACCATGCACTGTGTGGTAAAAAATAAATTATAATATAATAGCTAATAAAAACCATATGAAGTGAAGTTCTCCGTTGTAACACTTTATGCAGAGGAGTGTCTATGTTTTGGAGAATATATGCACATATGTGTATATATATATATATATATAAATGGTAAAACAAAAAGTATGATTTCGAAAATACATAAATTATGACAATGTTAATAAGCTGCGATTATTTTCTAGCGTTCATGATATCTAAAAATACTTTTATAAACTAATAAAATAACTTTTGTAACATTGCTGGGTGATCGATTATTATTATTATTTAAATTTCAATTAAGCATATTAAAAATATAACAATTTAACGTTTTCATTCCATGTACATATTTTATTCTCTTTCTTCGTTATTTATATTGCAATAATATATTAACATCATAGATAATATAGGAATAAGTAACACGTATGAAACTGGAAGGTATCGACTCATTTATTATCGTGTTAGTTATTAATTTTTGTTTGAGAGTTGTCACTGTTTTCAGAAAAAACATGTTACAAACAGAAGTTCGTATTGTTTGGCTCATAGAAATGCATGCAATTAAAGAACTGACACGTTAAGCTTTTATAAATATAGCAAATCAGACGAAGGCTTTAAAATATCACTGATCGAATTTCAGAAAAGTAGTTTAGATATATAAATAATTAAGGAGAATCCCTTGCAACTCTCATATATCAAACGGTGTGTTACACGTGAGAACCTAAAAATACACCATTTCGAGAGAGGCAACGTAAACAGTGTGGCACTGAAATTGATATTAAACAGAAAAAAAGGGGCGAGTGATGTAAGCCACAACGTCTCTTCATTTCTTTCTCACATATATTCTAACGAATTTAGTGTATATGTGTTACACATGTTTCGAGCTCCATGTAACAGATGAGCACCATATGGTAGGCGACATGAGATGGTTAGAGTACGCGCGTGTGGAAATAGAACTATATTCTACTACTCGGCATAATATCTCACAGATCTGCACCCTTAACCTCCTGAAAATTCAAACACAGCTTTCTACTGTGGGTAAGAGGCGAGGTACTACTTTTTCCTCATTTAATATCTCCTTTTTTAAATAATGTTACATAATTTGACAGAAATTACACAAACTACTTCAATAATTATAGATGAAAAAATTACATGACAGTTTAATGTAACAGACTGGAAATGGAAAAAATATAAAACTTGTGAATAAATGCAACACTGAAATATGAAGCTGGTACAAACATTCATAGAGATAACTTCAACAAATGGCTCGTAACCAATCGCTGTAAAGACCATTTCTCCTACGCATACAACTTTTAACATAATATATAACTTAAATTTATTTTCTTATCAAAGACCCATTTATACTAATAACAACATAACAATATATTCCTTTCTTCCTCACCAGTCATATTTTTCTTCAGCAATTATCATTTTTAATATGAAAAAGAATAATTTTGAAGTAAAGATTATTGTAATGGTTATGTACGCTTATCGCTGTTATTGGAAATTAAATATTCTTATGTGATTTTATTTATGTGTCTTGAGAATCTTTAGTTTATATTTAATGTTATTTAAACACGCAAAACTGTTGCTCTAGCCCAAATTTAAATGAATATTATTAAAGGTAAATGTGTATTGTTGGGAGTTTGCGCCTGTAGATAAGTTTTCACAGCGATACTTACTTCGTCAAGGATGAATTGTTTCACGCTGCCCTGTATGGAGTAAAGGTAACGTTCACGCTGTAACATGATATGGTTTATAAATACACAGTCCTTGTCTTATGTCAAAAATAACATAGCAACAATGAAAAATTGTTTGCTTAGTTCCACAGATGACAAAACTTTAAGAAAACATTTCTTTATTTACATAGTGTAAAATTTGAAGTATTAATGCCCAAGTTTTTTAATTCGTGAAAATATTTTATCTTCAAGTTTGTTTGAGATAAAATGGATTCTCTTTGTGGTTTCAAGAATGTGTTAAACATAAAATAAATTATATTTTCATTTCTGTTAGTGTGCGTGAGTATGTTTTCTCATAGCAAAGTCACATCGGGCGATCTGCTGAGTCCACCGAAGTAAATCGAACATCTGATATTAGCGTTGTAAATCCGCAGGCTTACCGATGTACCAGCGAGACTATTCTGTTAGATATTGAGAAATCGGAGCAACAAACATTTAGATATGTTCATATTCTAATTTATTGTAATGTCACCTCTATTGTCACGGTTTGTATTGCAATAAAAATAAACATTAATACATAGTTTTTACAATTGTCATAAAACAAACAAAGTTTAGGAAATTTAATTAAAAACGAGACAGAAAGTACAAAAAGCCATAAAAATATAATATTCGATTTGTAAGTTTTATAAAACTCAGAAAGAAATAATCCCATTAATCTAAAGGGTGGAACTTTCATTACATTTTGAAGGGAAGAAATACGAGAGAAATAATGAGACTACGCCAAAAACTTGAACATTAATTTCACCTTTCTTCTCCTTTTATTAGTTATTTATTTTGTACGTTCCTTTTTTAAGGACAAACTAAGTTGTTTGCATCGAATGTACCTGACATTAATTATTGTAGATCCAACTTTACAATAGTTTCACCTCAACAGGCTCCAATTTCAATTGCTTCACATTTTAAATGGGGTGCAGAGTCAGTTCAAGAATCCAACCATTAGTAGCAAACAAGCTGTCATTCCCATATGTGTGATCCCTACAGGACCTGCTTCAAAATTCTGCACAACTACTCGTCAGAAACAGACGAAAAAGACGCAAAAAACCGTTGTTGTTTTTTTTCAATGTGCTTTTTAATATGTTTGTTAGACGTTAGTTTAAACTTATCACTGCAGTTCCTTATAGCAAGCTTTGCTTATAATAAGAATATTTTCTCATCTCTGTATCACAACTAAAGAATTTTTTTAATTCTTAAGGTTTTATAGTCCGTTATGCTAAACTTGAACAGACGTTTAGTGGTTATTTGAAAATTCAGTTTTATTCTAAACAATATCTTTTAATATTTAAGTTAGGAATGTATTTAATATAAAATCAATTTTATAAGAAACGTCTTTGGTTATTACTTCTGTCATTGATCGATGAGGTAGAATTTCATTGAAACATTTTTTATTAATAATATATATATATATATATAAAATAAATGTTTGTTTTGTTTATTTGTTTTTCAAATTTCGCGCAAAGCTACATGATGGCTATTTGCGCTAGCCGTCCCTAATTTATTAGTGTAAGACTAGAAAAAAGGTAGCTAGCTAATCATTATCACCCACCGTCAACTCTTGGGCGACTCTTTTACCAACGAATAGTGGGATTGACTCTCACATAAAGCCCTTACAGCTGAAATAGCGACCATATTTAGCGCGACGGAAATTCGAGCCCGAGACCCTCAGATTGCGAGTCGAACGCCTTTAACCCACCTGGTCATGTCGGGCCGTAAAAAAAAAAAGGTTATTAAGTTATATAACTGTTTAAATCATTTATATTTAACATATTTTTCTATAATAAAATAATGAATTTTAGTTTCCTACTAGCCGCTTTTCAATAGCTGTAAGGAATTCGTATTGTTATAAAATTAATCTGCGATAAAACATTCGATCCTTCTTCTCGTAGCGGAAATTCAATAGCGTTTACAACAGTATGAGATAATTTTCAGTAACATTGTTTACTTCTTCAAATTTTCTGTGAGGTGGTGCATTTTTTCCCATTTTTCGATATTTTAATTGCTTTCCTCTTCCACGTGTCTTTTGAGTTGGACTTATTTCAAGCAACGGAGAATCAGGAGTGTCTAGTGGTTAGTGTGTTGGACAATAAATCTTTTTGTTTTTTAATTCTGTCCCATTGCCGAAAAAATCTCGCTTCGCAAAATGGACCACGGTTGCATAAAAAAAAAAGCAGTATTCCATTTCCAACCAGATTTCTATAGCAGCCTAAAAGTTATAGTTGGTTGCTGTTAAACTAAAGGTTATAGTTGGTTGCTTTTAAACTAAATGTTATAGTTGGTTGCTGTTAAGCTAAATGTTATAGTTGGTTGCTGTTAAACTAAAGGTTATAGTTGGTTGCTGTTAAACTTCTACATTTTCTTCAGTCTGTTAATTCCAGATTAAAGACAACTAACGTAGATAGCCTTTTTTCAGCTTTCCGTGAATATCTGAAGACCAATAAACAACTTCAGTAATTCGCTATTTTTTCCAGTGGTTGGTCTAAAGTAAGCCAATGAATAAAGAAAAACATTATTTCAAAGCAGTATAATGTATCTTATTTGTTTTATAACTTGTTTGAAGTTTACCTAAAGTCTATCTACTCATCACTGTCCTTAACTTTAAAGCGATACACTAACGAGAAGGTAAGTAATCAAAAACAGTGACCAAACTTTGTCTGATTGAATAGTACGATTAAACAGTCATTATTTTATTGCACCACGGTTCGAAAGTTCGGAATACGGTTTTTGTGTCATGAGACCGCAGCGATTCACAAATCTTTGAACATTTTTGCCACGCATGACCCCAGAATTTAGCAACATACATGCGTTGTTTTGTTTTTCAAAGTCAGTGAAAGCAACTACAAGAGAAATGTTTTAAACAATTAAAAGTTTAATGATTTACAGTAGGTATTTATTTTCCAAACCCTTTGAATGTAATGAATAATAACAGGGGCTGAGTATGTATTTATGTAAATACTAGTATATTTTACTGCTTTAATAAAGAAAACATAGTAGTTTTCTCCCTAAAGTTCTGTTTATAAATTTTTAAGAAAACAAATTGCCCCCCGCTAGTACAGCGGTATGTCTACGGATTTATAACGCCAAACTCAGGCGTTCGATTCCCTTCGATGGGCTCAGCAGATAGCCCCATGTGGCTTTGCTAGAAGAAAAATACATACAAACAAACTGAAATATAATTAACTAAAATGATTAGAGAGGTCGCTTGTTAATAACATGTTGAATATTTATTAAGTACTTGTAGTGTACTGCGATGTAAAAGGGTAAAAAGTCATAAAGTTATGCGACATTGTAACATTATCTTTCTACAAAAACAATTCTATAATTTTTAATAATCAGCGATAGTTTGACACACTTTGAGTAAGAAACTATTTCTTGACCGCTCTGGACCTGTAGTTTAAGGTTCAAAATCTTCCTATAGTAACAACCAAATTTTTACTATTTCTGTTCCAATATTACAGTTTAGTGAAAGCATTTTACAGTTTTCTTAATATATTGGCTTGATGTTTTCGTAAAACTAAGGAGTGATAATTGTTATATTTAATGTAATTGATGAAAATTATTAAAAACTATTTCGTTATCTTTTCGTTTCTGCTGTTTGTTTCTCTTCAGCTTTGTAGTCCAGAAGCTACGAATGAGTGACACCAAGAGAAGCAGAATATTTCTTCGTTTATTTTTAATAGTCAAACCTATTTGGGTACCTGCTGTGACCACCGAGGGGAGTCAAACCACAGATATTAGCATTTTAAGTGTACAGACATACCACTGTCACACTGTGAGACACGAAACGGTGTAGTGTGCGACTAGAATTAGTGGTAGTTCCTATTGTCTATTAACATTTATTAATTAAGAAGCCTTAATAGAAATGATCAGAAACTTAAGTCTTTGATCTTGAGACACTTTTAACTCTAATAATCAGTTATTTATTCACTGGATAGCAAAATAAGCATTAAAAAAGCAGCATTCGAAACATTACTTGTTTTCTCTTAATGGTTGTCCACATGTGGCTTCAAACAAGGACCTTGATTCTGTTGGGCATTTAAATATCTTAGAAATATATATATGTGCTAGCATATTCACCATATGGATGAATTTAAAATCTATTTTCGACGTGAAGATTATCTAGTGCACACGATCTGCTTTTTATTCTGATCTACAAAAATCAGTTCTTGAATTTTAAGGTGCTGAAAATGTACGCCGTGTCTACGTAACAATATACAGGTTTGGAAGCTGACTCCTCCACTTTCATCCCCAAGACGAGTGATAAAAATCTATACCAGCAAATATCTGTCTTCTGCAGAAGTCATTATTTTCTTACGACCATTATTTCGAGAAATCAGCGAGATAAACAAATTCAACAAGTACACTTGAATTTAAAAATATGAGTGATATCTTGTATAGCATAGAAATATCAAAATACGCAACCTTAAAAAAAGTATCTTTAATAGAACGATATAAACGATTGCTGTTAGAAACAAGACGGAAGAAGACATTCGTTTTCAGTTTTTGACATGTTCAATTTCTCTTTCAATTCTCTGATATTTTCTTGTATTGCCATTCTTACCACGTGCCGAGTTGCTTAAGTTTGAACGTGAACTTATTTCATTAATTCGTCTATTCTTTTCTACGACGTCAAAGCACGTTTCCATGACACGTTTCATAGTGGAAATTCGATGGGTGCATCAAAATGGTTTCAGAAAGCTTGAATTACTTCTTCATTAACTATCTATTTAAACAAAAAGACTTCTTCGTTCAACTTTGCCAACACGAAACAATCAGGTTTTGAATCCCTATATATTTATTAGTTGTAGTGTGTTATGATATTAAAACAAATATATTTACACCACAGTGATAAGAACTGCTTGATTTCGTCTTCTACAAAATTGCTTTACATCATTAGCTGTAAATGAAAAACGAAAATTGAACTAACCGCGCTGTTGCAACAATGAATATTAAATTTTCGCAACAACTACCATGACATATAAAGATTGCATGATAAGAAATGTACTGAAGTAATTCGTGGAACAATAAAATATGTCAAAAGAAGAAAATATTGCAATTACAAAGTTCATTTAAATTTCGAAATGAATTGGGAAAGTTATTTAACGTTAAGCTTAAAAAAAAAACTCGTTTTGAAGAGACCTTGTCCTTGAATTAGTCATTTGTTTTTAAAACAAGCTCCTTTATTAATGTCGTGTAAAGTGAGCCCATGATAACAAAAATTAATGAATATCGCTGTTGTTATTCACTTCTTAATTACACATACTTGTATTTAAAAGAATAAACAAACACGATATTGCAATTACTGAATACAAATACAAATTAGTAGACTGCTAATAAAAGTATTGTTGTTCAGTATATCAAAAATATATATGTTACAATATGCTATATGTTTTTCCACCTTTTATTTACTCAGTAACGCCAAGATTGCTTGTCCAATTTTAAACTTGTCACAACAAACACTTGTATAAAGGCACTTTCTTGATTGCTATCAACAGGCATTTTACGCATTATCATAACGACTGACGAAAATCAAATCTCATTCAACAGGAGATGAAAGAGTTAGGTGTCACAATTTAATGTTTCATAAAAAAACACATTTCTTAAAGTTAATTTATCAAAATTCGAGATTCTTACTCCAATAAAGCACTATATACAATGTTTATATCACATTTACAATGTTACAGTGTTAAGTAACTTACCTTTAAACGATTTTATATATGCAACTTAGCATGCTTGTATAAAGTTGCAGCAGAACGGTATGTTATCAAGACTTAGATTTCGACATCGTTTGATGTTACACAGATGGTGTGATGTTACTTAGAAATGTATGAAATAGTTTTTGTAGACCTGAAATATTCATACACTTATGTCACAATAACCAGTGAGAAAAATCATCCACGTGCCTCAGACAACAGTATCCAACATAATCCAAGAGGACCTACGTCTGCAAAAACGAAACGACAAAAATCGCTTGTTCACAAGTCGCTTGCAATCGTCGCATACTACAAACGGCTGGAAAGTGAAACGGATGTTCATGCTATATATACAAAGACAGATAAAGTGCCTACGGAATTTTATGCGCTTAAACTATTCAAACGGGAGATAGAAACAGTCGTCTTCGTAGATAAAACTGCTCTTAAAATAAATACAAAGAGTGTGATTATGTTTTGAGCATAAAAGTTTTATTATTGGAGCCTTTTACATTGAAAATTATGCTGCATGTGCATAGTCATCATGTAAAACATGACTAGACGTAAAAACATATACTACTTTCACGTTGTGAAGCTCCAAAAACGTATTAATATAACGTATTCAATCGCCGTATTTCAATTTAAAACTTTATAATATTTTGACCATTTTTATGAGACATGTAAAAATCATGTCAATACTTTTTGTAATTTATATTTGATGTATTTGTTTATTTAAAAGTTCAGTTTTTATACAGTAATTGTATTATAGCTCGAAATGAAATTAGCAACTCATATTTAAACTTTGGATAGATAGATCTTAATAATGAATAGCCACTAATTGCATAGCAGATTTGATGATCACTGGTGCTGACCACGTAGGGTCACCAATGTAGCAAAGTAGTAGAAAGATATTGCTGTATTAATTTACGTTTGCTGCTATTTGTTTTCATCTATCATAAGCGTAAAATCTTTATCTATGATGGTAGTTTATGTAAGAACTTCATTATTATCCTCTGAGGTAAGAAGACTGACATAAACAGTACTCGAAACAGTTGTCTTTCGACTTGATTTGAATTACAATAATGTTACTTCAAGTTTTAGTTTAGTGTTGTACATAACTCACTTTAATTTTAGTTTATTTAATTGTGTTAGTGATGTTTTACTTCTATATTGAGTTTTTAAATATTGTGACTGAGGTGAGTAAAGAGTATTTTTATTCACTGTAAATGTGAGTGTTTTTGTGTTTCTTCTTTTCTTAAATTATTGCAGTATTAGGTTTAAACTCTAAATCTTTTAAAGTTTGCCAGATGGTTAAGGCACTCGGCTCGCAATCTGTCATTTATAGGTTTGAATCTTCATTCCACTAAACATTCTCCCCTTTCAGCCGTAGAAACGCTGTACTTCGACGATTAAACCCATAGTTCATTCATAAAAGAGTTGGAGGTGGGTAGTGATGAATAACTCTAGTTTTCCCCCCACCCTCAAAGTGGCTCAGTTTAAATGCAGACTTACACTAGGAAAAACTGGGTTTCAATACCTGTGATCGGCAGAGCACAGATAGCCTTTGTGTAACTTTGCGCAAAATTCCAAACAAACCTTTAACTTTTCTATGTCGTGGTTAAGCTCATCTTTAGAATAACATTGAAATATTGCAACGCAGGATATGACACCGATTTTATACTTTTATGGTAAGCATATAATTATGTGAATTATTGTGATATTCCTTGTTTGTACTATTTTATATTAGGTATTGACCATCAAACAATCTCTCGCATCAGTTATTATAGTGTTTATTGCTTGCTAGTAGAAAATTACTTAAAGTAAACAGAAGACAAATGATGACATCTATTAATGACAGAAGTTAGTCGTAAAGTATAACCTATGGAGTTAATGAGCATCAGCTCTGGAGAGAGTAAGTATATTGAATGTCTTGAATGTCAAACAGTTCTTACTCTCAAACAGTGCAATAAACAAAAACATGTAAAACATGAACATAATACTGTTTAATGCAAAACTATGGTTCAACAAATACTTTCAAAGCAGTACCACCAAATGATGCAGCCATGGAGCCAATGGACGAAATACTTTGTTTCCAACAAAAACAGTAGCACTCTATCTAACACTGGGAGTTATCTTGCAGTGTGAGTTATAAGTTTGTTATTTTGTGTTACTGGACAGTGTATGATCTAGAACATGATCTAAGTGATAACTTAAGCAAGAGGAATGCATAGAATCACATCAACCATGTTGTATCTTAAAACAAATTTAAAACCAACAACACATCTGTGACCGTAAAAGCTAGTGATAAGAACTCAAAACCTGTAGAATAGGTTTGCTTACGTGCTTTTCAACCAGGTGGCTACTTATAAAAGAAAAACACGACTTATCATAATATGGACACTGGTAAGGTAACTCACATTAACCAATAACTCTTTAGTCTAAACCTTTGCTTGATTTTATGGTTTAAGTTAAGCACCAAGTTACACAATGAACTGTCTCTGCTCTGCGTAGTTTGTGTTTATATACTCTAAAACCAGAGAAACGTTAAAGTTATGTAATGTGACGATAGAAGTACTTGTGTCCTGTGTTAACTTCAAGGAGCTGAACAGCTTACTACTGTGTCAAAATATTCTAGATACCTAATAGGACCTTAATGTATGCTCTGGCAATTGGCTATTGGGAGGAAGAAGTTACTAACAAAAATCGAAAGTTACCGCCAGCACCAATCATGACTTTTGCAATCAGAACTTTGAAGCAGATGTTGTACGTGTAAAATAAGAATTATATGGCAGTGAAGTCATATAATTCGTTCTAAAATCAACACTAAAACTATCTCTGTTGAAAAGCATTGTAAAAATCTGAATGGCGAAACAACTAGCTATTAATTTTTCGTAACGTATCTTTTTACGTGTCACAAAGTGATCAAATTATATCTATGGATTGGATCGCTTGCTTTAAATACCCTTTGCTCTCTTATTATTATATTTAAATACAGTTTATGTCTGAAAATAGGTGAATGATCAAATAAAGCTTATTAAAGGCTATTTAAAGGTTACTTTTCGGGTAATTTTGGATACATTTTTACACGCAGATATATATAAAAATATATATATTATTCTATACAACTTCTGCGACAAAAGGCGTTACATTCCTAGTGTTTTAATTGCATGTGATCATACTATATTTGGAGTCTCAATTTGTTTTAATTTATTAACGGGAACACTGTGTCATAATAAGTTCATAATCTATATTTGTGTTTTTGATTGATTCCTGCTGTGTAGCCCAGGAAATTAACAATTTTCTTCATCCTCTACAACATCTGAATTTTTAAGTGACGGTATTAAAGGACATCCAGTGGTTGCCAAACCGAGGCATTACAACAAATATAGCATTGAAATTTTCAATCCCTAAGGACGATGATACGTTTCCATTGATATCCATAGCGATTTGTGTTTGCTGGGAAACTCATGCCTGTCCTACTAGAAACGACATTGCGATCACGAAACTCTGTGATCCTGCCTCTGTTTTAATCTATCTCTAAACTGTACTACTTGTTGGACTATTTATTCACTAAATGGTTCTTTGTTTGATTAGGCATCAATATATTATCAGGATCTGCCAAAGCCATAGCTATGATACAGGAAGAGATTACTTCAAAACTACTTTAGTGGATTCAAGATCTCAGGAACACTAATGGTTTGGTTTGTTTTAAATTTTCTGCAAGGCTATTTCGAGGGTTATTTGTGCTAGTCGTTCCTAATTCAGCAGTGTAAGACTCGAGGGAAGGCAGGTAGTTATCACCACCCACCGCCAACTCTTGGGCTACTCTTTTACCAAGGAATAGTGGGATTGAACGTCACATTATAACGTCCCCACGGCTTAAAGGGTGAACATGTTTGGTATGACAGGGATTCAAATCCGCTACCCTCAGATTACGAGTCGAGCGTCTTAACCACCTGGCCATCCCGGGCCGAACACTAATGAGGAATACAGCAATAATAAATAAACAATATTAAATAAATACAAAACTATTTAATATGAACGTAGGGGAAAATTATGAATATAAATATAACTATTTAATTTTCAAGAGCCAACATTAAACCTACACAGCTCATCAATATAGAAGGACTATCATTAATTAATAAATGTTGTTTATAAAACGATAATTTTGACACTTCACTAACTTCGCTGTGTTAAAATATTTCCATATAGAAAATTGCATAAACAAGTGGAAATGTTATTATTATGCCAAAATGTAAAGGTTTCGTTAAAACTGATGTGATAAACTAGACGTTCTTGGTGAATGATATCAGCTCTCATATTTTCCATTTTGAATACTTACGCTTAAAATAATCGTGTAGTTCAGTTATTATGCTTATTTTGTTAAAATTTTTAAGCATGTTGATTTAAAAAAAAAATGTTTCTATTGTTTACATTACGTTTAACATGTGTATTTGAAACGAGTGAACTTTCATTAAAACATGTACCATACAGCGTACAGAATACTGTACATCACTGAAGTCCGTCAGTACTTAAAGCATATTTGAAAGGAAAAGTATGTTATATACAAGGCTAAATAAGATATCCTAAGAATGCATTAAGTCAACAAACAAACATAAGATGTACTTTTAACACAAAAATATGTTTCGGTTCTTTATTCTAACTGTAACAATTTTGATTGTTGTTGTTTTGAATTAAGCACAAAGCTACACAATGGGCTATCTGTGCTCTGTCCACCACGGGTATCGAAATCCGGATTTTTTAGCGTGCAAGTCCGCAGACATACCGCTGAGCTACTGGGTGGGCAACTATTTTGATCACGAACACTTTGAAGTTGTCATAAAATATTTATTTTCCATCTCATTTCTAGCGATGAGGCAAGAAAGTATCTTAATATTTCATTTAATATATCTAGAACACTAGATAAAGGAAAGTGCAATATATGTAACGTTTTGCTACGTCTGTTTATTGGAAAAAAGAATTTTAACGCATTAATTCTAATAACCAAGAACATTAATACTTTAATATAGAAAACATGTTGTGTTTTTTATTGTGTTTTAAAATGTCAAACATAAGTATGATAATCATCTTTGAATCCAGAGAATAATACATCCAGTTCTTTCTTTCTCATCTCCTCTCAATCATAAATATACATTCCCTAATCTTTCCCTATTTCCTTCTTCCTTAAGTGATAAAAACCAGATGAAGGAGGATGCGTGGGCTGCAGGTGGATACTGTTGCGTTTTGGTGGTGTTGAGAGAAACGACGTTGATATAATACAGTAACAGCTGTCTCTGATGTTTACCAGACTCTAGAGTGAGATTTTCAGTGGTAGTTCTCTAACTAACCAAAATGTCTTATTTCATTTTCCTGTCTTCCCACCACACTATCTTCCAGTAATTCTTATCAAAATATCATTATAATATCTTATTCAATTAATGTATAATTAAATCAGTAAAAATAAACAATCGAGAAAAATATAATTTTCACTGTTTGAATCGTTTGTATATTTCAAATATCTCTCGTTTAGTTATTATTAAGTTTAACTGTTACAGAAGAAACCTCTAAGATAAAACAGAATTTGAAGGCAAACTGCTAACAACACCATAGTAAGCTTAACTAACCAGCTTTCAGTAATATTAAACTCAATTTGTTGTTTTCTTTAGAGAACAATTATAACACAGTATTTTTTTGTAAAATAATATGGATATAAGAATTATCGTTAAAGTTTAAATATAAAATATATAATACATATAACTTCCATAAAGTACTAAGCTACTCGTATGATTTTATTTAAGACTTAATTTTACAGACAATTTAAATTCTGATTTTACTTTGAAATAATTTTCATCTCACTTTAAATTAAACACATCTCAATAAATTAATTGTATTTTCTCTTTGTTGACAGGTAACTATGAATGAAATAGTTTAGGTTTTTAAAACATAACGAGTTGTTCTCTACAAATATTTAAGGAATTTCAAACTAGAGTTTAATATAATAATTTTGCGGCCTCTACCCATTACACCAATAGAACACTAATTAAACTGACTTCAAATTGAATGTGTTTCATAATACACAGGCAAACTTAGCTTTTCAGAACCAGTGTGATATTTAGAGGAGTTTACTCACTCAAGGGTATTTGTGACCATTTTTGTTGTGGTTAATAATTGCACATAGTTGTTTTATTTTTATACATTGTTGCAAAGAGAGAATAATTACAATATTAGATCTTTTTTTTATGTGAAAACGAATGAAGGAAGTTGTTTTCAACGTTTTTATTTTTTGTTAATTTGATGACCTTGATGTGAGTACCATTTCCATGCGAACTATTACTTTACTTTGAAATATAAGAAACTTAGAAAGTCGAAAGTATTATATTTTTTTTAATTCCACTTGCACGGTTATGAAATTAATATCATGGCTTTTATTTAGATGAGTTAACTTAATACATTTTTTCCAAAATATATTAGCGCCCAGCCTTTCTTACTTTTTCAGCTAGAAGTATTCGCTTCCTCTTGTGACATTCCACGAAATACTTCCATTCCTGGAAAAGTCCGACCCAACAAATAGTTTTTTTCTGTATACGGTTGACTTTGTTTCTATTCTGAGAACATCATTTAGACACATTCTACTAACAAATTTAGACAAGGAACGGTACTGAAATCTGGGTTGGTTTGAAAGGCAGAAGCGATTCTTCAAAGAAACTAATATGAAAGAAATTATCTCTGTGTAGTCTTTAACATGAATTGATTATTACTTGACTGCTTAACACATATCGAATAATACCATCTTATATACATAGAAACATTAAGAAACAGATGGATAAATAAATAATTTTACATTTATTGACCACCCTAAGCCATGTAATCATAAAACATATTTTTTTAATTATTAAATGCCCGGCATGGCCAGATGGGTTAAGACGTTTGACTCGTAATGTGAGGGTCACGGGTTCAAATTCCCGTCACACCAAACATGTTCGCCCTTTCAACCGTGTGGGCGTTATAAAGTTACGGTCAATCTCATTATTATTTGGTAATAGAGTTGTCCAAGAGTTGGCGGTGAGTGGTGATGACTAACTGCCTTCCTTCTAGTCTTACACTGCTAAATTAGTGACGGTCATCGCAGATAGCTCTCGTGTAGCTTTGCGCAAAATTAAAAATAAACAACAATAAAATATTAAATACTGAGAAATTAATAAAATATTCAGTTTAACCGAAGAAACTTAACATGACGCACCAATGAAAATTAAACATTTTGCAAAAATAATTATTTATCTTTCCATCAAAATTTGATAGCTGATGCTATTATTAATTTTTAATTATTTTTGATGTTTGATGATATCAAACTTCTTATAACTTTTAAGTAATCCGGATGATAATTAGTCCTCCAGCGGGTCAACGGATTTCAACTGAGTGGACAGAAAGAAAATACTTCATTCTGAAGACGTGAGCAGCAAAACAACAAAAAGGTAAGGATAAGAATTTACCACACTTCTCATTATTAACTACACAGAAGGATTTCACTCTTCTGAAGGAAAAGCAACCAAAGAGAGAAAGTTATTAGATGTATCTGAGGATAAACTTTTCTCTCGATAATTTATAATTTAGGGACTTTTAAACTTAAAAATAGATGTTTATTTTTGTGATAGATAATTATTGAAACTTTATCGTGGAAAAGGCAATAAAACAGCAAATACCAAACATATTCTAAATCTTGTGGACAGAATAGCTTTCATGAATGAATTCGTACATGTACAACATATACATTGTAAATTTAAAACATTTAACTTTTTGTCTTTATTTAGAAACAAATAATATGGTTGCACACAAAATCAGTTTATTAGCTTAAACTCACCGTGTAAACAGATTAAAAAAATGGGGTAATCGTTTACGTGAAACGTAAAAAGGTGTTTTTTTGAGAAATTAAAACACACAACTTTAATTGCTTACATGATTAATGCCAGATAATATATCACGTGCAATTATGTCTAAATTATCAAATAATTAGGAAATACTTAAAATTATGTTTAATTTCGTAGAAGCAAATGTTTCTAACTTTAAATAAAAAACATTTAAACAAACCTACGTAATAACTAGGATATATTTCTCTAACTTTATGACGTCTGCACATAAATCTTTAACATGTAACACTTCCTTCTGCTATTTATTCTAAAACAATTATTTTAACTTTATTTTTAAACGTTATTTTACATTGACGCTTTTTTTAACTTTCCAGTTTATAACCTCGAACTAACTTTTGAAATCTGAAATAGCGTCACTATTTGCGTCCCCCTTTCCCCTGATTGGGTTAAGTAAAAACTGTCACGTGTGGGTGACACAGATGCCGAGAGGACCCGACATGTTTAGTTCTAGTGCTATAGACCGACAAAATAACGCGGGTAACAGCTGGTTGGGCTTACTCACTCTTCTAGTTGACTTATTAGAACCAGCTGCGCCACATGCGCTCTTGCCGTGTTTCGAATTTCCTAACCACCTTCATGCTGTATTGCTGTTGATATAATGCCTTACACATCTGTGCTGCTGGAATCTTTCACTAACCACTCCTACAACCATTAGACAGACAGCATATTGGAAATGGAGCAGAGAAATATATATATATATATATGTATATGTATAAACAAAACAAATTATTTGAAGAACATATAATAATACTCGAGTATTTTAATAAATTTTCCCGTTTGTGTATTTAAACCGATAAGCAATCCTTTATTTTTACATAGTGGGCTATCAGCAAGTACTTTCTGCATGAATATTAAAAATATTAAAATATCAAAAATATTGAATATTTAATAAACATGTAACAGGTCTTTAGGTTGTATTTGCTTGTTGTTAAATGATATGTCTGTTTTGTTCCCCTCATAGGGATCAAGCCCCGAATTTGACATTATTAGCCCTCTTGTTACAAGGATATTACCAAATATATGCAGAATATCTTTACTTAAATTTAGGAAGTATGTCTGATCATACTTAATTAAAGATATGTTGTGAAAGTATACAATTAAAAGTTCTGTTAACTTTAATAGCCCTCCAGTCCTTATTACAGTCTCTTTCTAGGCCCACACTTTAAACTTTAATTAACAAGGTTTTTATTAAAGTAATGATCTCAATAAACTACACATACAATTTTAGAATACTTACATAAAGTCAAGAAAAAGAAGGTTCATTCTAAACCAGATAATATAAAAAAATATAAAATCAGAGTACATAACAAGAATGAAATGCTGATACACACATTGCTTATGAAAGACAACACAAAGTGCAAGCCAGTTACACATTTAAACTGAGAGCAAATAAGCAAAATGAAAACATGTAGATCCAAATACTTAGTAATATACTTAAAACATTTATGAAACTCTAACGCAAAATATAAAGAACACGAGTACTAACTATAAATAATAAGAAAATCAAGACAAAACACAAACACAGAAGTGTAATAAAAATGATGATTTTAAATATTAGATATACTGAATGAGATACAAAATAAATAAAACAATGCAGCGTTGTATACATGTTTGTATATATTATTTATAGTGAACCTCAAGAGAGAGAACAAAAGGCTATTAAGGCCTTATATATTTTTTTCTCTTTCATTGATGATTTTTGGAGGAGACTTTTAACCATCGGTATGCACCTCTTGCGATACACTATCTTCTGTTGTAGCTATTGATTCTTGATGACCAAGCAACATTATCCATTATTTGCTATTTCTTGAAAACAGGCAAATTTTTCATCAGAAGCACCAGGTTTGGACCATTTCGCTGCATGATTCTGGCAATGTCAGTGACAATATGTTCTGAGGCTCTTACCAATGCTTAATGACGAGGAGACTGACTCTACTCGGATGTACCAGATATTATGTGCATATCATGACTATTTTCATTAACTTGTAATGGTTATGTTAACTTGATGCGTGGATTTGAACATTCAAGGAATGGACATGATTTCACTGGTTGATGATAAGATGCTGGTATAGATGTAGTTAGTGTATTCTCCATACCATTCTGTACCTACGACAAAAATCCTACAATTCAACTCTGACTGGCATCAGCATCTAGGATGAATGAACATTCTTGAGAAAAATAAACAATCATGGATTTTATAATTAATTAAACATATTAAAACTAAAACAAATATTTATATTCTTGAGATCACACAAAACGTATATCCACCTCAGTCGATGAAAGACAGTGTAGCTGCCTTAAAAAAATTAGCCACAAACTTTCAATAATATGATGTGAAACGTAAAAAAGTGGACTCTTTGTATTTGGTCTCAGGCTAGAATCCATCTATAATCGCTTTGATAGTAGCAGGATCAGTAGGCTCTACTAACTATAAGACCAGCTAAGAAACACTAATTCCATACACTTGAAGTCAATTTTACTTTTTCACTTTTAAGCTTACTTCTCTTATGATCTATAAGACAACTGTCAAGTTCGTAGCTGAAACCTGAAAATGAAAATAAAAAATATCACTTACATGTGTATGAGACGCAATAATACTCTAAATGTAAGCTCTATCACTCTCCAGAAAGTTTCAGTTACTTTACACAGGTAGAATTATATGATTTTTAAATCATATAGACCTTTCAAAGTACTTAAAGTAGACATAAGTTTACTCTAGCCACACGTTTCAACTTGCCCTTACTGAGAATTAACGTTTAGTTACTGCACCAAAAGGCAACTTCCAATGTCTAGTTATTTCTTTATTTGCAGTAGTGTGAAGGAAAACGCACGTGCTACCATGTTTGCGTACTTAAATCCATTTTGACACTGCCATCTTTTTCTGAACTTCACCAGTTAATAAAAAACATTCTCCAAAAATTATGCAGCCCTTCTTGTATCACAAACTCATTTTCAGAAACAGTAAAATCATTTGTTCTGCTAGGAACCCTGAAGCAGTTGTTTTATTTTGGGGATCTATAATTAACAAAATCTGTCTGTTTTTTTTTTAAATAATCCAAATGATTACTTGGTTCAAACTGTAATGAGGAGTATTTGGGTAGAGAATACATCAACCTTTATGATGGAAGATCCAGATACATATAATATATGAGTTTAAAATTTGACAGAGTGTATAGCTGTGGTCAACATGCCTGTATAGAAAATTTATCATACGTTGCTGATTAGTGAATTCGGATGATACCAGGTCGAGAACCCAGTGAACTTCAAGGAGGAACATTTCTTCGATGCAACTCTGTTAAACTGAATTTCTGAAAGATTTCAGTCTTTTTAGTGACACCAAACTCCAATAGGACACTGTCTTAAAGAAATAACAATTCACTGTGTGTGTTTGCTAATAAGTGAACAGTATGTGGTTTTGTTTTTGAAATATTTTGACTTAAACTTTCACATTTTCTTCGTAGTAATATGTTAAAATTTGTTGATAGGCATTGTTTTTCTTTTATACTATTCCAGGATTTTGGCAGACATTACTACTTTTGACATTAAATAGAACAAATCATGAAGAAAACTAACAACGGTTTATTAGCCTCAGGTCAGGTTAACAAACATTATTTTACTAACAGTATTCTTGGTTTAGTTCAACTGATCTTCAATAAATAAAATTTATTTTACTTACATTGTTTAAACATCATGAACTTAGTCAAGATAATCAATAAATAAAAAAAAACATCGTTAACAATCAAGATGTGCAAATAACGAAATAATGGATTATAATATTTATAAGTAATAATATAAGAAAAATGTACTTAATTAGCTGCAGTTTGTACTAGAATGATTTTTAGTTTTGCTTTCTTTGGTCGTAAGTTAATATTAATTATTTCAGTACTGCTTTATTGATATAACTAACTAATATATGCTTTATTCAATGATATTTAAACTTGACCTGTAGCTATTTTCAAACCTGAGTGACACTAGTAGTTATTCAGATTGCATTCTATGATATAAAAAGTTGGAAATGACATTTGAAATTACTAAACCTAAAATTACGAAAGAAAACCATGAAAGTAGCAAGTATTTCCTATTGTATTTTCATGGAGTGCTGTTTTTTTGGTTTTTTTTTGCAAATAAAACTCTTGCTTTACAACTCGCATAACAATTTTAAAAAGGTGGTTAAGTGCCTTTCTTTTTCACAGACGAGAATCTATGGAAGAGAAACGTATAAATTTAAGATTCAAATGTGTTCAACATTTCTTTTGCTGAAATATTTTAAGTGGTATAATAATAAAACAGATTTGGATCTACTATGTTTACTCATATTTTGAAAATTTATATTTAAGTGTACACTCGATGCCTGAAAGATGTTGTCCTATTCCAGTGGGGTCAATGAGTATTAAAGAATGCAGGCATGTTGATTCAGTCGATGTGCAGATCTTCATGTTAGAATTCACAAACTGCTCATCATATCAGTAAATCATCGTTCAGTTGATCTTATTCTTCGAAATAAAGATCAATAATGAAAAAATGAATATCATGTGTTATGATGAAACTGGAGAATAACTGTTAATCCAATAACTATGGAGGTAAGTTTCATGGCAATATAGAAAAAATAGCTGTGTCTTTTCTGGTATGAATATGGTATTGGTAGTATTAACCGATATTTGTTGATATGGACTTCATCCATTACAAATAGATAAGGGAACTAAGGATGTCCTGTTACAATGCAGCATTAAAATGTTAAATGTTAAAAGTGATGTATTATGTTTGGTAACATAATGTCCGTGAAAGGGTATTTCATTTACAGTATAATAATAAAAACTGTTTACTGCAATTATTAAGATGGAATAATTTTCAATGTATGCTTTGGCCATTGCAAAGCCCTGTATCTGAATGTTAGTGAACAGCTGGCTGAAATACAAGTTTTACAGTCCCTGCGATCACTCTGTACATCGCAGAAAAGGTAATAGTCTATACTACCAGATGTATACCACGATTATTACTGTGTGCCAATATTTAATTCATGGTTGTCAAAAAAACTGGTCTACTTTATAGCCGGAGCAAGGGTTGATCCTGTAATAGAATTCAAAAAATTTGAGCTGGCGGGCAAATTCGAATCCGCACGATACTACAAAATATTACACGTGCTTTATAAAAGTGACGTCAATTCTTTAGTGTTTAAGGTTAGTGGTAGTGTACCGCTGACTGACTGCCTTCTCTCTAATCAGTATTTAGAAATAAACAAACGGCGATTGAAAGTCTTTGTAGCTTTTATATAAACAAATACAAGATAGAAATACTGCTCTTAAGATGTGCTGTTTCTGGCGTTTTCTCAAGTGGAGAGTAACCTTAAAAGTTCTAAAGTATTCCCAGAATTACGTCATAAGCTTACTACTTCACAATACGGCGTAAAGCTTATACCAAAAAAGGGGTACAATTATCACATTATATTTTCATTTGGCATAGTTTTATGAACATTTTAAGCTGATATTGTATTATCACTTTGAGGTGACGCGGGTAAAGTACTGCAATCGCTATTGTATGTAAGTTTGCGTATTTTAGCAAGTGCAAGAAGTATAGTTTCAGTCACAGGTGTCTTGTTAAAATGAAAAGAAGTATTTTTTACTCTAAATACTACTATAGAAAAAACTCAATATGTTGATCTCATTAACACTATTAACGAGAGAATGTCGAGACTACATTAGATAACCGATATGACATTATATTTAACCTATATCATTTGTTACAGATGTTTCCACTTTTATGTCATCAATATAATCTATATCATAGGATTAATACTTCGCTTAAAACAAATTTCTTTTTCCTCTGATTTGAAGTTAAGGGCACAATATGTCTTTATACTTGCAACTGATTCAAGATATTTCATACAACTTTATACATGTGCTAAATATTTGCTGTAAAATTGGTTTTGGAGCTTTTACTTTCATTCATCTTCTTTCTACCTCTTTCTATAGTGAAGATACTAGAATAGTATTGAATATGTTGGAGGTGCTAATAGTTATTAGGAATATAGATGTATTTATAACTACAATTTCTCTCCCGTTATCCGTTACAATCTTAACGGTTCTCCAGTAGCTTCGAGAATATTCAGCTAATACCTTCTTCTACGAGCACTTGGTACAAAAATCTTAACGATTTTCAAAATGATGCGTCTCTAGAACTTGACTGCTATAACCAACTTAATAATCTTTGAAATCTACGTTATTTGTTTTCCAAATGATAATGTCGATTTATAAATGAAATTTGTATCATCTGATTATTTATATGAGTTTTTCTCGAGATCCGGCGTAGCCAGGTGGTTAAGGCGCTTAACTAGTAATCTGAGAAACGAGGATTCGAATCACCATCATATCAAACACACTCGACCCTTTCAGCTGTAGAAGTATTATAATATGCCTTCCATCTAATATTTCACTATTAAACTAGCTTTGCGTCGTATTCAGAAAGAGACAAGCACTAATTGATATGTGTGACAGTAATCAAGAAAGATTGTCACCTCTGACTTTATTGGTAGTTTTCTCAAATATCTTCTGCTCAAAGAATAATACTTAAGGTATAGTAATGAAAATGAAAGTATAATGTTTACGAATATTTCTACTACTTTCAAATTAAAATCTGAGATAGTCTTTTGATAAAAAAAAGATATTGACCTTTAAAATGTTAAACTACAGATTTAAAAGACTAAGTGCTTAGAATGAAACTTTGCATTAAAATATACAAGTGTTTTTAGTTCTATTTAATTCACTGTTAACCTTTGGAAGCATATTATGCTAATGTAATAGAAACTGACAGATTTCGATTTACAAGAATAATCGAGTGATGGGGAACATACTAAATCGTCTTGCAGAATATTGGTGTGTTTTCTTTCTTTGTGGACAGCAGTTTATCTTATTTAAAACTCATCAGCACAACTTGAATCAGTAAACCAAAAAATTGAGAGTACGGCAAATCAAAGAAGGCATTAGTTTTCAAAGTCACAGATTATATTTCCAATTTCACCTTAGTTGTATAATATCGAATAACAAAATAGGAAAAAGGCATACTATTATTCACACACCAGAAATAAACATAAGTTGATAAATAGCTAGGTAAAAAGAATTAAAAAAAACCTATATATATTATTTACAGTTCAACTTTGTTTCTTTGGCTTGTTGACCAAAGCTGTACTGATGAATCTTGAACCAAAGCTGTACTGATGAATCTTGAACAGGCGAAACTGTAGTCCACAACAGAAGGTGAGGAGAATCATAATGCATTAGGCCTCTATCTCAAAGATCATATTTATAGATATTCATATTCATTGAAACTTTACGGGTTTGATTTGTGCAAAAACTATCACGAAACTAATGGTGAACATTTGATGGCATGTATTCTCTTGATGGAACAATACAGGAAGATAATTTATGTAGTTTCTGTTTAGAAACCTCAGAATATCGCTGTTTCTGCCCTTCATAAATGCCAGATATTGATCACGAAGTTCAAAACTAGGTATGTTTTGTATTTGATGTTAAGCATTAATTTGCACTGTGCTGACTATAAGGATCAAATTCCACAATTTGGAGTTATAAACATCCAGGCTTACCGCTGAGCCATGAGTGATATTATTTAATTATCTTTTCCACTGAATATTACATTATGCTTTTTGTTGAAACGTTCCCCGCTGGTGCGGTGGTAAGTCTACATATTTACAACGCTAAAATCAGGATTTAACTCCCCTCGGTTGGACGCAGCAGATAGCCCGATATGGCTTTGTAAAAAAAAGCAAACAACGATTATTTGTTAAATTTAGAGGTAAAATGGTAAGTATGTTTTTTTCAGAACAAATGCTGTATGTGATTCATATAAATATTGTTGTTGCCTTTTTATACAAGTTATAACTTACAAAAATAAGCGGTTTAGGAATTTTCAGTTTATAGGCTTAAAATACAGTCTTACACCCAGTTATGTCACATTTGGAATAATACACTGAGGTATTTACTTTAATCATACTTCTGTTCCTCTCGCCTTAGGCCCGGCATGGCCAAGCGCGTAAGTGCGTGCGACTCGTAATCCGAGGGTTGCGGGTTCGCGCCCGCGTCGCGCTAAACATGCTCGCCCTCCCAGTCGTGGGGGCGTATAATGTGACGGTCAATTCCACTTTTCGTTGGTAAAAGAGTAGCCCAAGTGTTGGCGGTGGGTGATGATGACTAGCTGCCTTCCCTCTAGTCTTACATTGCTAAATTATGGACGGCTAGCACAGATAGCCCTCGAGTAGCTTTGTGCGAAATTCTAAAACAAACAAACAAATCTTCTTGTCTTTATAAAATAATGAAGATTTTGTTAAAAAATAAAAGCGTTTTTTTTCTTTATGGTAGAATAAAGTTACATGTTCTTCGGATTGAGGACGATTCAGGCGTGCATTTATAGTTTAGTTACGATAAATCCGAGAGTCAACAGTTGGCATCCCATTGCTACAAAATCATGTTTCACACTTTGGTACTGTCCGTACGCTACAATAATGATGGCCAAATCCCACAATTTGACTAGAAAAGCTCAAGGGCTAGCGGCGGGTACTACTGAAAAGTTTCCTCTCTCTTTAGTCTATCTGTGCATGTTTTCGGGAATATTCAAAATAAATAAATTTTAATAAAAATACAGTTACGGTAATACACACATTATTATTTAAATTTTCATGTGTTTAGAAGGCATTGTTCTTTTGCGTGTACCTACACAATTTGCTACATAACACCCACCTAAAACAGTCTATCGTTGCTGTTGTTACTTATACCATGCTCGTATATAACAATAAATAAAACTAGAATACATGAATACATACATTAATTTATTGTCTCTGGTGAGGGAGTAAATTAACTCAATGATTTACACAGAATGTTAACAAAAACAATTACTGACAGGTGATAATGAAGATAATATCCCCCATCTTTTAACCGTGCAGACTATCTGTAAGAGGTGAGCGAGTTCAATAGTGACATTATATTTTGGATGGTAGCCATGAGAACTATAGCATCTGGGTCATAATGCGTGATCTACGGCCTTAGGTCGGGGCACGCTAATAAAATAATGAATTTGTTTATACCCGGGGATGAACATACTAAGCAGATAATATTTTCCCAATTTAATATATCCGACACTAATTTTCGTTTCATAAAACTCGTCCACGGCAAAAAAGATATATATATATATATTTGCACCTCTGTGGGTGTTATTGTTAAAATCCGACAAGCATAATAATTCAAATCTGTTTCAACAATTTTAATTCATCTTTGCGTCACAACTGATTAAGGAGATGTAAGCACATGAACATGATTTATTACGTAGTTTGATACTACGTTCTAGAATTACTGCGCCGCAAAGGTACAAGAAATCACAATTCCCTTGCAAATAGATATCACAATAATTAATCATAAATTAGTTGTTATTAGGCAGAGAAAAGTCTTTAACGATGATGGGTTAATTATAGTTTTGTGACAAGTATATAAAAAAACGCCATTTAAATATAATACAAAATATATCTTAAATGAGATACGAATGTTATTTTCATAGTTTATTTTTTAACAAATTTGAAACACAAAACGAACTAGAGATGATTAGCGAAGTGAAACTTGTTTTAGAGACTTCGTGAAAACAATTTTTGAGAGGGACGTAAACTTGACCTATTGCGTTTTTTTCATCATGGATTATCTTCATCTGATGTTTATTCATCATTAGGTTGGCGTTTATGGCGCAAAGCAACTAGGCTATCATTAGGTAGTTGATGAACAAAAGTGGAATCGATATTTATATTTGTTTAATAGTCGTGTGTGTATGTGTGTTTTGTTATAACAAAGCCACATCCAGTCATCTGCTTTGTCCGCTAAGGGGAATCGAGCCCATGATTTTAGCGTCGTAAAGCCGAAGACTTTCCGCTTTCTCGGAGAACTTAAGAGTCGTTTGTAAACACGACTTACCTTGTCACATGCGGTTCAACAAAGTAACTTATTACCACCAATATAAGGGTTTACGCTAAACATTTATATAAAATCACCACGACTAACACGACAGAAATTATATATATGTTATAATAGTTGGAAGTAAATATATGAAAGACAGGTAAAACATAAGTAATGAAATGAAGAATATTTAAAAGATAGGTAAAACATAAGTAATGAAATGAAGAATATTTAAAAGATAGGTAAAACATAAGTAATGAAATGAAGAATATTTAAAAGATAGGTAAAACATAAGTAATGAAATGAAGAAGAGATACGAGACGTTTTTTCTTCTTAGTCAACAAAAAAATTACGAGAAACCGATATCTGTATAACTAACAATTGAAACATTTAATGATCATTCTGAAAATTGTTTTAAGACATGTTCGTTAAGAACAACAAAAACAATTATTATTTCACGGTTTTGCGTCATATTTATGACATCATCACAAATTTGTGATAGTACTTGCAGGCTGTTTGTCAACACAGAGCAACCCCATTTCAGGTTTCAATGTCCTCAACTAGAGACTGAATCAGAACTCAGTTCTTGTCGAGCTTCAGTGTCCTCAATTAGAGATTGAATCAGAACCCAGTTCTCGTCGGGCTTCACCGTCTTCAACTTGACTGAATCAAATCTTAAGCATTGTAGTATTGCAGAGTCTGCAATTTTATGAATGCTGTACTTCAATTTCAATGCATACTAAATTGTGTAAGACAGTATATAGACACATTATATGTGTAAATATAGAGATAAAACAAAGTAATACGTTATTAACAAAGAGTACAAGTTGTCGCGTGAACTATTTAACAGTAAAAAGGCTATTTTCACCACAGTACTTTTTTCATCATTGTTAGGTAATATCAATTGCAAGTGATCCTGACTTTATTCTTAATGAAATCTTGTAAATTAAATACAGACCAAAAACACTCGAGCATATCAATACAATACGTGATACTGACTTGAACTTGTTTCAGGAAAATTGAAACAAATCCAGTTTTTTTTTAACAAACTAGTGAATATTATGTGCAGATTATAGCTGACAGCGAATAAGTAATTCCTTAAAAAACATTCTATTAATGTCATTTCGAATTTTGAAATATTCAGATTTATAAAAATAAAATGTTTGTTGTGTGTTCTCCTAGCCACTTCGCAGAGTGGGGACTAAACTTGATGTCGAGGTACATTAAGTCCATGGAGAGATGCATCCAAATGTTTAGTTTTACAGTTTGAGATTTTTGTAAGCATTCTTGTAATTTTTACCATTAGTCCACTTCTTGTTGACAGATTTTCACTTAATTTCAGCATAAGCGTTTGTCGGTTTTTACGGAAATACATGCAGATTTGTGGCTTCACGTTTTATTTGTTTGTTTGTTTGTTTTTGTATTCCACGCAAAGCTACTCGAGGACTGTCTGCACTAGCCGTTCCTAATTTTGTAGTGTAAGACTAAAGGAAAGGTAGCTAGTCATCACCACGCACCGCCAACTCTTGAATTACTCTTTTACCAACGAATAGTGGGATTGACCGTCACATTACAACGCCTCCACGGCTGAAAAAGCGAGCATGTTTGGATAAACCGGGATTCGAACCAGCGACCCTCAGATTACGAGTCAAACGCCTTAACCCACGTGGCCATGCCGGGTCCTTTATGTTTTGTAGCTTTTGTAGGTGTTTTTGCGTTTTTTACAGTTACATATAAGGGAAACAATTTTTCTTTTTCTAAGATAACCTTCCATTGGTCATGAATTTACATAATTTCCTGTCCATAAAACGGGTAATGCAGCGAGCATAGAATAGTATTGTTTTTTTATTACTTTTACAGGGTTAATACTATTTAGTGGTAATTCTAAAAACTAGAGAGTGAAGGTAAATAAAGATATATTATAATATTCTTTGATAGATTGTTAGGTAGAATATTCATGATAAAACTTAGTTGAATGAAAGGAAACTGTCTGTTGTGGAAACAAAAGCGTAGTGGATGACGTTTCGAAAGGCAGATGACACGATCTCCACAGTCCACACCAGAATATTATAAAGACCAAAACATCATGTACACACTATCCCGAAGATGAAAGGGGAAAACTTACAAAACGTCATCCTCTAAATTTTGGTTTCTGCAACAGGCAGTTCCCATCCATTCAATTAAATTTCTTTAATATTTCATAATGTTTCTCCACGCTATGTCTATCATATCTATTGCCGGCGATGTCTTCTTCTAATACCACACTCAATAAAATGTCATATATTGAATTTGATTTCTTTTTCTGAAACAGTACTATTTATGAATTCAGCTTAAGTTCGCAATCATTGTCTAATAATTTCAAATAAACTGAGAAAATCTTAAACTTGTTTGATATAGTGTCAATGTTGTTGTTGTTTTCTTTTTATTGGCACACTGAGAGATTGCATATTTTCTCTCAACACCCACAGTCACCTTATACACTTACGCTATACAATAGTAATAGTCTAGCTCTGTCTTTGAAAGTCTTACTTCAACAGCGAAGATTGGGATTACCATGCGTGAATATATACAATTTTGCTGTATAAGTTTCAACGTCTAAAGGTAAAATTTTAGGTAAATTAAACTTCGTTAATTTATTATGCACCTCATTATGGCAAATACAATCAACAAATTTTCCGAGGTATACGAAACAAGTTTGCATAAATTAGCTGTTATTAAAGATGGATAACAAATAAATTTCCTGAACATGAATCGAGTTTAGATATATCGATGTTTCAGAAGTATGAGGGGAATATTTAACATGATTAATTTTCAACAGTTTATTTGAAGAGTCAGTTAAACTGATAACTCTACATCGCACTAATCATAAGTACAAACACAAGCTACTGCTTGAGGCCTCGAGCTCTCGGAAGACTCCAATTTCTAATTTTACTATAGCATTTAAAATTCAAATAGGTATTGCTGAATCTAAAAGTAATCACTGTAAGGCACTTAATTTAAGCTTTGATTTTAAACAAATATATTTGGGCGCAAATCTTCACAAAGCTAGCGTGCATCTTGTTAGTAAGTCCGGTGATTTAATTACAGTGCTGCTTAGGATCTTACACTTGAGACTAGAACTGGGTTTATATCAATTGCCCGGCATTATTAGGTCGTCAAAGCACTCAACTCGTCATCTAAGGTTTGCGGGTTCGAATTCCCGTCACACCAAACATGTTCGCCTTTTCAGCTGCCTGGGAGTTATAAGTTACGGTTAATCCCACTATTCGTTAATAAAAAGAGTAGCCCAAGAGTTGGTGGCGGGTGGTGATGACTAACTGCCTTCCCTCTAGTCTTGCACTGCCAAATTAGAGATGGCTATCGTAGATAACCCTCATGTAGCTTTACGCGAAATTCAAAAACAAACTGTAGCCATTAGACGTATTCCCTGAATTTTGTGAATCATGGTGACAAGAGTGGTTTCGGAAAGACAAATATATTTTTTATGCAACCTACTTTATAAACTAAACTAAAGACAAATGACACACATTCAAAATCAATCATCAGATTATTTATTTTGTTGAGAAGTTTTAAGTAGCATTCATGTGATATGTAGCAAGAGGTTTATAAGATAGCCAAGGCTTATGGTGTTGCTAAGTTGTAAAAATTGATATTAGGGTCTACACACAAAATATGATACAGGATTGCGCTCTACAATTAATTACGAAGTCTATTAACAGCATTTGCCTTAAGAAGGACATTATCTGTCTTATTAATACTGTTTATTATTCGAATTTAAAAACTGCTGGAAGGAAACCCACCTAGGATTTTCTCTATGGAGAATATTTTGCCAGCTTGTTTAAGAAAATTACAAAGTCAACAATGCACAAATTAAAGAAGGAAATAGAAATACCGTGTTTTTGATTGCTCGAAACAGTATGATTTAGATACTTCAGTAATTGACTTCAACATAATAGCATTTAAGATTTCTTTACATAGGTAACATAAAGCTACAAGTTTCATGAATGCATGTTTGTTTTTGAATTTCGCGTGAAGCTATACGAGGACTATCTGCGCCAGCCGTCCATAATTTTCCAGTGTAAGACTAGAGAGAATACAGCTAGTCATCACAACCCACCGCCAATTCTTTGACTACTCTTTTACGAACGAATAGTGGGATTGAACGCCACATTATAACGCCTGCACAGCTGAAATAGCGAGCATGTTTGGTATAACGGAGATTCGAACCCATGACCCTCGGATTACGAATTGAGTGCCTTAACCCACCTTGCCGTACCAGGCTTTTATGAATGCATATTGTGGCCAGTTGAATAAGCGCTGGGATCGGTTCATTTACACAAGAAGTCATTTGCACTTTAATTGGATAAACAATTTGCATTAAATTTTGTTTAGATATGGTAGATTTAGTATTGTAAGATTGTATGTGTTTTGTTCAGAATAATTTTATTTCTAATTTTAAGCAGTTTCTTTTATTTCAGAGATTTCTTCCTCTCCTCAGTACTAACCAAAGACAATTGCAGAATTTTTGTGATGAATACGTTTTTCAGCATGTTTTAATCATGTGATATCTTTCATAATCAATGTGTCTTTTCAGAGTATGTATGACATAGCACTATTCCATCAAGATGGTCATAAAGTAAGCAGTTGCAACACTGAAAATAGCTTAGTATATAGATTTAGGCGTTTCTAGCATTTACTTTAAACCATGGGCGGGTAAATAAACATTTATCTTGTAATTGTAAGGTTTAAACGTCCAAAACCGCATTCTCCTGGGCTTTCCACGTCTACAAACACTCACGCGGCTTGTAATTTTGAATGTAAGGTGATAGTTACCATGCCTACAACTAGCTGTGGGGAAGGAGCTCTGGACGTTATGGATTAATGCAAGTGAACTCTTATCCATTTATTAATGTTGAGTTTCTACATACTTGTTTCTTATTCTGCGACTTGTAGGATTTCCAGACAGAAACGCGATATCACCAGTGCCTTTGAGTTTTATTTATAGCGCTTGCATTTGTTTTTCAATTGGTATAGTTTTCGTTTTTTATGTGAGGAATTTTTACTTTATTGGATAATAATTTTATACACACACACACATGTATGTGCATAGAATAATGAATAAAATTAAAAACAAACCAATAATAATCATACAAGTAAGTCCGTTAAAAACATACTGAAAACCAAACACCAGTAATACTTCAAACAAAATCAAACAAGTTTTGAGTTTTCGATATATGACAGCAACATATAACAAAAGACGAACTAGCTGGACATGAGGGTGATCACTTATCACAATAAACTTATTGCTATATGTGAAAAAATGAAAACCTACAATTATCAAACGTTAATTTACAAGTCTGAGATGATGACCTGTAGTTTGTATTTAACTCTACTACACTTTCAAAATCAATGATATCTATTAATTTAATGACAAAAGAACTTTAGGCCCTATTGTCGTGATCTATGGCAGGTCTGCGGGCAGAAATCCCGGACTTGAGTTAAGACTAGTTTAGGAAATTAGATACGAAAGTTAGAATACTTTGGTCGCATCTCATGAACTTCAACTCTTTTGCTTGACAAAAAAGAAATGTTTGGCATGGTTCTGGAAATCTTGTAAAAGGAAAATAGAAGACAAGATGGAATAACCTTAACAAGTCGTGGATGGTTACAAAATATGACATTCCAGTTAATGCTAAATTTGTTCAAAACCAGGCACAAAAATGAGGTCTATACTATGTAAAAACTACACTGACAAACATCACACCAACATTACTTATAAAATACAATGTGATAACTGCCACGTCTTCCATATTGGAGAAACAAGTAGAAAAATAGAAACCAGATTCAAAGAACATAAAAAGTCGACTTCACAAGTTTTCGAACAGTGCAAGTCAAATAAACACAACATAACCATAGAAAACACTCAAATACTAAATAGTTTAGTTTAGTTGTTTAGAATTAAGCACAAAGCTACACAATTGGCTATCTGTGCTTTACCCACCACGGGTATCGAAACCCGGATTTTAGCGAGTAAGTCCGCAGACACACCGCTGAGCTACTGGGGGGAAAATACTAAATAAAGAAACAAACATAAACAAACGCAAAATTAAAGAAGCCTCACTTATAAAACAACTTAAACCCAAAATAAACCAATATAAAGGAACGCCTTTATACCTATATTAATATAAATAAAATTATATATTCAAATGCCCCCCAGTGTCTCAGCGGTATGTCTGCGGACTTACACGCTAAAATCGGGGTTACGATACCCGTGGTGGGCAGAGCACAGATAGCCCATTGTGTAGCTTTGTGCTTAATTCAAAACAACAAAACAACAATATATTCAAATTTCTAACCCCGCCCTCTACGTTCCGACACTCAGTTACACAACCCCTTTCGAACATGTGGTCAGATTCCGGCCAGTTACCTCTTTCTTTGTGAACCTGACGATGACCGAAGAAGGTCGAAACGTTGCTCGTTCTTCTATGTAAAATATTTTCTCAACCCAAACGAGCCGTTTTTGCATATACATAATTGTTAGATAAGCTCACAAGAAATATGTTTTTTTTTTACAGTTTGGCATAACATTAGAAACTGTATTTACTTAATATAGCTATAGGAGATCACTATTTCTCTATCTTTTTCTTATTATTGTTATCGGGTAAACAGAGCTATAACGTTTCCACAGATTAACATAATCCTGAAACATATTAGGATATCAGACTGATGACACTTTCTTCTGCACACATGCATGCCCGAGTATTATAAAACACTGAACCAGTTTAAAGACAATAACTGATAAATGACTTGTTACTAATGTAGTTCACCATTTTAGCATTCTATGCAGGCAGTGATGAGCATTCACACCAACCCCAATCTAAACGTTTGAAATTCTAATAGCTACTTTTTATCATAAAAGGGTAACCTTACGTAATGCACAAAATTCAACATATCATTGTTGTCAAAATATGCCATGCTTAGAGTTTACAGTCAATGCTGTATTTCTTTTTTTTTTAGCTGTAGAATATTATAGTTTCTGCAATAATGAGAAATACACCTGAATTCTAAATAATTTCAAAGAACTAACTGGAAAAACATAATGATAAAAACTTCAATCAGAAGTTCAATATGTTATAAAATAAAGAAAGCGAAATGATCAATGATATGTTGTCAATATAACAGTAATGTTAATAATGTATAAAATACAAACTGCTTTTTAAAATATTGTGATTTTACTTACATCTTAGAAATACAAGTATTTGGCTCTTTGTTTAGAATTAAGCACAAAGCGACACAATAGCTTATCTGTGTTCTGCTCACCACGGGCACTGATCCCCCGGTTTCTAGCGGTGGAGATTTGTTCCGCAGACGTTCCATTGTGTCATTGAGAATCCAAAACAAGTATACATTGTAAGTTCATATAGTTGTATAAGAAAAATACATCAGACTGTAAAAAACTGATCTGTGCGTTTTTATAGCAAAAACAAACAACATAAAAACATGGGCTATCTGTTGTGTCCTCTGTGAAGAATTGAATCTCGGATTTCAGTGTTACAAGTCACTATGATTAATGCTGTCCCACCATGCGATTTAAAGTGTACATAAAGAAATCTTATTTAAGTCATTTATTTATTAAACAAGAAAAATGTTACTAATTTACCACAATTTATGTTCTTTGTTTATTTCCAATAAAACCTTGATGATGTTAGTTGTCATTTCAGTTTGATTGAGAGTTTATAATTTGTAAAAATAACTACAAAACAAACAGCTGTTAGACTGAAATGTGATATACAGTTATGTGAAAAAGTTAGGACATTCTATGAAAGCTTGTGTATTTTTGTAACATTTTTAGATATATAGATATTAAATCTCAATTTTAACAATACTGAGAGATTATAGGAATGCAACTAAACAATTAAAACTGAGGAAAAGACTTTTCAAGATCTTCTGCAAATGTAATTCTATAAAAATGCATATTCTAACTGAGAGAAAAGTTAGAACACACCCACATTTATTCCAACATAAAATGGCTCAACTCACATACAGGTATATTACACCAGGTGCACATGATTAGAAGATTGTCACTCAGCATTTTGAATGAGGCTTGCCTTATTTAAACCTCAGACAATGAGTTTGGTGTGCTCCTGACTGTTGAAGTGAAATTGAGCACAATGGTGAGAGAAAAAGAGCTGTTTGAGGTCTTCAGAAAGAAAATTGTAGCAGCTTATGAGTCTAGTAAGGGATTTAAAATTATCCCAAAAGATTTTGAAATCAGCTATTCTACTGTCAGGAAAATATTCAACAAGTGGAGGGCTTTCAAAACAACTGCCAACATTCCCAGGTCTGGTCGTCCAAGCAAGTTCACCCAGAGAACAGACCGCAAGATACTAAAAGAGGTCTTCAAACACTCTAACATGTCATCACGTGACTTACAGCAGGCTCTGGTTAGTGTTGATGTGACAGTGCATGCCTCTACAGAAAGAGACTCACAAGACTTGCATAGGAGGTTTGCAAGGAGAAAACCATTGCTTCAATGTTTGGCGTAAACCAAATACAGCATCTCAGAAAAAGAACCTCATACTAGCTATGAAGCATGGAGGTGAAAGTGTCATGGTTTGGGGCTGGTTTGCTGCAGCAGGACCTGGACAGCTCACAATCATAGAATCCACCATCAATTCTTCTATGTATCAGAGGATGCTTGAGGAACATGTGAGTCGATCAGTAAGAAAAGTAAAGCTGAAGCGGAACTGGACCCTGCAACACGACAATGACCCAAAACATACCAGTAAATCCACCAAGGGCTGGTTGAAAACTAAAAAATGGAGAGTCCTGGAATGTCCGAGTCAAAGCCCAGATTTTAATCCCATGAGATGCTGTGGTGGTGACTTGAAACGGGATGTACATGTAAGAAAATTTTCAAACATCTCACAGCTGACAGAATTCTGCATTGAGGAGTGGGACAAACTTTCTTCAGAGCGATGTCAGAGACTAGTAAATGGCTACAAGAAACGTCTAACTGCAGTTATTTCAGCCAAAGGGGATAACATTAGCTATTAGTGAGTAGGGTGTCCTAACTTTCTCCTCAGTTATAATATGCATTTTTGTAGAATTATATTTTACAGAAGATCTTCAAGAGTCTTTTTTTCAGTTTTAATTGTTCAATTATATTCCTATAATCTCTCAGTATTGTTAAAACGGAGATTAAATATTTATATATCCAAAAATTTTACAAAAATACACAGGCTTTCATGGGGTGTCCTAACTTTTTACATGACTGTAAGAATATTCAATTATTTTAAATATACCCTTGTGCAAATAAATTGAAACAAGACGGAAAATTAAGATTTTTTCAACTTTTTGTGTTTTATTTCTGAGAATCCAAAAATTACTCACAAATTAATACATGAGATGACTGCCTTTATTTCTCAGAAGATCATTAATTCGCTTTGGCATCGAGTCCACGAGCTGACTGCAATTTTTGGATCGCAGTACCAGACCTCAATTATGGCCTTAATTAGCTTATCTTTCGTAGTACAGTCTTTTCTCCGAAGTCTTTCTTTACAAATCGCCCAAAGATTTTCAATAGGATTTAAGTCCAGAGAGTTTCCAGGCCAGTCCAGCACCTTTATTCGCGTTGTAGTCATAAAATTCTTCACAAGTTTCGATGTGTGGCACGGAGCCAGTTCTTGCTGAAAAATGTCAGATCCATTTGAAAATCTCTTTTTCAATTCTAATACGACTCTTCTATCAAAACGTCAATGTACTGGGGTCCTCGCATCATACCTTCTATGATATGTAAGTTTCCGACGCCTTAGTAGCTGGAAAAGCCCCAAAAAGTTTTCTTCAAGGGATGTTTTACGAATTGATTTATGTGAGATTTTCGAAGTTTATCGCCTAAAGGTCTGCGAACATGCAGAATTTTTTTACATTGTACGAAGAAATGAGTCTCGCTACTGAATAACACCTTCCTCAATTCTTCTTGCGTTCAGTTCTTGTATTTCAGACCCCATTGATACTGTTTTTTCTTCATCGAGTTCCTCTTCTTGCCTTTTAACGCAATTTTGAATGACGTAATATTCCTCAAAATTTCGTCACATATCCCCAAAATAGATCGACTGTATTGTAAAACACAGCTAATGAAGCCGTCTGTGTGAAAAATTACTATTAATGGAAATCAGTAGGTCCAGCAAGCCTACACCGGCCGCCATGCTGAAAATATTGTAAAATGACCATTTGTTTCAATTAATTTGCACAAGGGTGTACATGAAGCATCAAAGGATAATCAACTACTATTGTATGAGACTATATCAATAACTCAGTTTTATATCTTACAGATGATTGTTGCTTTAGCAGCTTTACTGCTAAGAATTGACCCCCAGTGTCACAGTGGTATGTCTGCGGTCTCACACCTGTAAAAATCCGGGTTTCGATACCAGTGATGGGGAAAACACAGATAGCCCAGTAAGTAGCTTTGTGCTTAATTCTAAATGAACAAACAAAGTTCTCAGAATGAAAAGTTAAGGAAGACAAATGTTATGTGACCTATCTATATATATCTATGATTCTTAATTTTGTTTGTGGGATTACTTTTACGCATTAAATGCGTAATCCTTTACGTCAACAAGTAATTGAATAATATAGAGGCTGAGTAAACTAGATGTATTAAAATTATTTTGAAATCTCGTTACTTTGTTAGAGTTATTGTCACCACGTCTGGGCATGCTCTTTTGGATGAACGTGCTTTGTATTTCCTACTGTAAAAAACTTCGTCGTAAGAATGTCATATCGAAATCATACTAGTCTTCCTTACTCACTTAAGACAGTCCATTTAATGCACGAGAATAGCAGTTTCTCAGCGCCTACTGAGACAGTCTGATCACAAATAAATCTAAAGTTACTGCAACGGGCGACTTGACCTGTAAGTTTTCTAATAAAAGAGCGTGATTACGCAATTCATCCTCCATTTGCTTGTACTTATATGAGTACGACTGTGTCGCTTTTTCATACGGAGATCCTTCTTGATTATATTACGTATTTATGCCAAGAGTATCTGATCGGTCTTGTAATTGAACTTGATAGTCACAGATGTTAACCTGTTAAAACACGATATTCTTCTTCTGAAGGGGTTGTTACGTATCTTTCTCAGAAGCTGTCAACTTCCGATGGTATATTTTGTTTGTATTTGTATTTCGCTCAAAGCTACACGAGGGCTATTTGCGTTACTGTCCCTAATTTAGCAGTTTAAGACTGGAGGGAAGGCAGCTTGTCATTACCACCCATCGCCAACTCTTGGGCTACTCTTTCACTAATGAATAGTGGAATTGACCGTAAAATTATAACTCCCCACGGCTGAAAGGGCGAGCACATTTAGTGTGACGGGGATTCAAACCCGCGACCCTCAAATAACGATTCGATCGTCTTAACCAACTCGCCATGCCGGGCCACTCGATGGTATTACACTACCTATGTTACGTCATTGTCAAAATATCGTACTTGTACATTTCATTTTAATGAGACTTTATGTCGGATGTTGTTGTCACGTGAACTCTTAAATTAGACATTCAAAATTGTTTTAATATAATGTACTCAACTACTTTGTATCCATTAGCAACAGTATTTGGTTGCTAATCATGTGTTTTACTATTTAATTGATGATGTGGTATGCAATGCATATAATGTTCCAATACCTTTCAAAGCAACAAAGAATCAATTCCGAATTATTGATTATTTAATTTTAGCACTGTCATGACAGCAGCATGTGGTTCATGGTATTTAATGCAGTTTTGTTTTAGTCGCTTTAGCCCAATGTTCTTTTGTGAGATGATTTCTTCTGCTCTTATGGATGTTTCAGTGCTCCAGCTTGTTAAATCGGAATATCCTGTGTTGAATTATGACGTTAATTAAACACAATAGCTGGTCAGTAGTATCAGGGAATAGAAATCATAAGATGACCCCGTTCACTGGACCGAGAAAGCGAGGTAATGTTTGAAACACAGGCACACTATTTGTTTCTTAGTTCTATTTTCGTCATAATCCATTTGGTAGAAATTCGTCATTAGAGACAGAAAGCTGATGATCTATTCACTGATCCAGTAAAAGTAGAAGCAATTGTCTTCTTCTTGGTGACGAGAAACCCACTTTTGGTTTTGTTTTTGTTAACCTGAAGATTACTTACGAAGTTCGAAACGTTGTTGTCTGCTTGTCAATAAAAGTGTTGATACTCCTACCAGTCGTTCTGAGATACATTTGTCTACTAATATACGCTGGTAAGCCCACTGTTTTCATATATGCCTAAATAAATACTGTTTTTAGTATCATTTAAATGTGTCCAATCTTTTTATTTTTCATGAAATTTAAAATTCAGTTATCAATAACAGAACTCTCCCCTACTTTCTTGATTGAATTTGCTGTTATATGCGGGTTTGCCTCTCTGCTGCTTGTCGGAAACTCGGTTTTACCTAAAAATATCATGGTGTTTGCCCTTGAATAAGACCGTTCTTGGCAGTAATTTAAAGAACAGACTGAAACCAAATTATATATATGATTTAAAGGACAAGTGTAGGAAGTTTAAACATGGCTATATATGCGACTAATTTTGAAAAGGGATTTTGATGTTTTGTTTTCAGTTTGTTTTACGCCATATTAGCATAACAATATCATTTTCAAACATTATACTTAAATCACTGTCTAAAATGCTTCAATTCAGTATACTGATTTTCACACCTTATTCAAACGTGGTTCCATTAGAAGTGGTAAGTTTCGTATCTCACGTCGTAAGCGTGTGTGATTGTTGCTAAGCACAAAACTACGAAATAAACTCTCTCTTTTATCTGTTATCTTACATACCCTCAACCTTACATTTGATTCACTGGAGAGCGTGCGGTTTGATTTGTTTTGAATTTCGCGTAAACTTATACGAGGGCTATCTGCGCTAGCCATTCCTAATATAGCAGTGTAAGAGGGAAGGCAGCTAGCTATCACCACTCACCGCCAACTCTTGAGCTACTCTTTTACCAACGAATAGTGGGATTGACCGTAATGTTATAACGCTCAGACAGCTGAAAGGGCGAGCATGTTTGGTGTGAGGGGGGAAGGGTGCGTAAAGCAATAGTTCCAATTACGTATTATCATTTAACAATGTATTTAATTGAAATTAAAAAAGGAATATAGGTTTGACTTTTTAAAATATTTTTCAGTAAAGTCGGTAAGGAGGCCAACCATGCAAGACAAAATAAACCTTTAATTGAAAGTCCGTTATATATTTTAATATTGATTTTTACTCTCTACATATTTCATTTTTAAAAATACTAATAAGATACAGTATTTCAAATACAATATTCTTATTCAGTTACTAGAAAGCCTATTTTCTCAACGCCTACACTCAAGATTATCATAATAAATTATTCAACTTAACATTTATTGATTTTCTTTAAATAAATAATCGAGCCTTTTACGTTCCTGTTGTCTGAATAAGTGGATGAACAGACAAACAAAACTTTGATAGTTCTCTGTGCTTCTTATTTCTCAAGGCTTCCTTCTTTAATCAACTTGGTACTGCTTACAGAGTAATACATTCGCAATAAAGGACAGAGGTCCGAAGGATATTATTTTGCAACCTAAGAGGACAAGAGCACATGCTGTGCGTCGATATATTCCCATAGCACAGTCCACGTGTCTTATCTCCCACACCCACAGACTAAGGGTTTGAGAGTTTTCTGTGTAATACACGTTTCAGGCTTCTTGCGTCCGCAGATGGAGACTGTACGATATACTTTTTTGTTTTCGTAACGAATACGAAAAAATAAATATAAAATCATAAGTAAATCTTCGAGTCCTCAAAATAAATTGTACAGGCCGATCCCTCAAATACCAGTTCATTTCAATTGTTTTTTTTTCTCCGGATAATGCTAGAATTATCTATATCTATCAATTGAAGAAACATGAATATTGTATGTCATAGTATGAGAGACCCCAGCTGGTTTATTCAGATTCCATTTTCTGTTCTTTTAATGAGTACGTTTATAGTGATTATACAAAATTTGCTACAACTTGTGAAGCCTAGTTACGTGCAATGAGATCACTGCCTCAACTAATAGCACTTATCTAAATGTAACCTAAAAATATTCTGGTTAAAATTAATGGACACTGTAAATTGCCGTCCACCTGCCAAGAATGAAAAATTTATAACAAGCAGAAAGTTTTCATGCAAACCATGACTGTGTCTAACTTATTTCTTTTTCACTGTCCACCCAATAACAATTCAAGTAATCACATCAGATAGTATTACATAACGTATCAGCTTAAATTCGGACTTCCTTAGCTATTTTAACATTACTCACATTTTTACACAGTATAGAAATCACAAGAAATAATATATATATATTATATATCTGTATAAGGTATAGTTTGTTTATATCTATAATCTTTGTGTTGTTAAATAAAACTTGCACTTTTGTGTCCTATTTTATGAAGCTTTATATGAAATGTTTATATAATTTGTGTTTTTTTCGAGGTTAAATAAACTATTATAGTAAAAATATTACACATTTGTATTTTCTGAAAATCCTAAAGCATATATATATATACGTTTACCTTTATTTTCATACAGAGCAAATAAAACGTCAATTATTAAAACATTTTTGGAATGCAAGGAACAACAAAGTATCGGGATATTATATTAAATTAGGTTTGGTTACTCATCATAATATTACAGTCCCTTCCTGGACATGCTCCGTCCATCGACAGTCCATCTTGAAAAAAGTCCTTAACAAAAGTTTGTTTGTTTTGAATTTCGCACAAAGGTACTAGAGGGCTATCTGTGCTAACCATCCCTAATTTAGCAGTGTAAGACTAGAGGGAAGGCAGTTAGTTATCACTACCCACCGCCAACACTTGGGCTACTCTTTTACCAACGAATAGTAGGATTGACCGTCACGTTATAACGCCCCCATGGCTGAAAGAGCGAGCATGTTTGGCGCGACAGTGATGCGAACCCGCGACCCTCAGGTTACAATTCGCACGCCTTAACACGCTCGGCCATGCCGAGCCCCTTAACGAAAGGTTTAAAACTTTTATAACCAAAGCACTACACTCCATCTTTGGTACACGAGTCGAACACTTCTCAGTGTCAGTTTCAACAGTCCTGTAGCAGAGAACTCTGTAAGTACTGTGTATAACGACTTTTTACTATGGAATATATTTAATATATCTGTTTGAGGTATGCGACAGATAAACGGGAGGTATTATTAGAATTCTAATTTTGTTGAACTCATACTCCGTTGGTTTCGATTCCAGACAGAGTACTATTTGTTGCGCCCCGGCATGGCCAAGCGTGTTAAGGCATACGACTCGTAGCCTGAGGGTCGCGGGTTTGCATCCTTATCGCGCCAAACATGCTCGCCCTTTCAGCCGTTGGTTCGTTATAAAGTTACGGTCAATCCCACTATTCATTGGTAAAAGAGTAGCCTAAGAGTTGGCTAAATCAGGGACGGCTAGCACAGATAGCCCTCTAGTAGCTTTGTGCGAAATTCAAAACAAACAAACTATTTGTTGCAAGATATTCCTGTCTTGGAAATTCTAAATCCTTAATCGGAACACATCGTTATGATCTAAGACCGTGAATATGTTTTTGTTGAAAATGGTTGTTACATACCATTTTCAAAAGCAATCTGTTTTTGGAGGCATCGAGCTTCGTACTAAACACTAAAAAATGTACAAATTTGGTTTTGATACATTCCGTTCCACCAGATTTTATGTCACTGTGGTTATCACATGACTTGATGAGTTGTAAATTCAAAATCATTTTAATATGATATACTCAATAAAGTAATTACTATTTTGGAAAACTTGGAGAATTTGCATCATGTTTGATCTCAAGCAAAAACATTAGTAATATGTAAGCATAGCTTAAACCTATTTATTTCGATTCTAACTTATGTTTGCATAATAAACATGACATGCATCATGCTAACAATTTTAAATTTTCATACGTGCAATCTACCCTTTAAACTAGCTAGTCATGTCTACTGTCCTTAAGAAGTTTTACCTTTTTCACAAAAGATGCTGGAGAAAACCTAAACATATAATTCTTATATAATTTCAGATATGTTTTACCTACACTTATAAAAATTATAAACCTATGATTTACAGGCCAAACGTTAATCAATCGTTAGTGTGACACACTGTGGAATGCAGGATTTTGTTTGCGTCCCCTTACACCGTATTTTGGAACCCTTGGGTGCATTTCATGGGGGGACACTCAAATTCCACTATCTGATTAGAAAGTGATTTGCCCTAAAGATGGCGATGGGTGTTATAATTACCTGCCTTCCCTCTAGTGTTTCAGCTTGAAACTAAAGGAGATTATAGCCAACTTAAGTCCTTAAGTAGCTTTGCGCGAAATGAGCTTAATTAGACATTCAAAATAAAAGGCTTAGCTATTTATAAACTTTTATAGCTTAAGAGTAATTTTATGTATTCAATGTTTTTGACAACAAGCAGTACCACAAACCTTATTTATTATAAGAAAAAATCATATAGGCCTACCTTAACAAAGTATAAAATATATAAATAAATTATGAAATCTCAGACAAAGCTTCGTGAGATTGACATACATATTCAAAGTATAGTAATGTTAAGATACTTGAGTGTGTGTTGGTTTATTGTCCTTGTTGCTTGAGAATACAGGGTGTCAGAAAGCACCCTAACTCACTTCTTTTATTTTTTTGCCCCCTTTTTTTTAGTGTTAGTAATATGTAACTCGCAAGACTTACAGATTTTCGGTTTTCTACGAGGGTCGTATTTCTGTTGCTTCATACTAAAAAACGCTATATACATAGATTATTGAGGTAAAATTGAGTTATATTATTTGAAAATTTAAAAGAAAGAAATTTATACGTAATGAGGTAACAATCTGAGTAGAACCTTTGAAATTTGAACTTCACTACACATCAAAAACAAAAAATTATAAATATTAAATATGTGTAGAAAACGTTTAAATTTCTTAATGTGAATATTCTGCTCATAAGAAAATAAAGTTGTTATTCTAAATCTTAATATAAAATTCTACTTAGTCTCTTTTTAGACAAATTATATGTCTATTGAAACCAATAACTCAATTTTTTTGACTCAGATAGCCCTATATATCTCATAGAATCGAACATAGGATTTTAGCGTTGTACACCTCTAAACTATGCTGCTTATCAATTAGGAGGGCAACCAAACGAACCCTTCATTAAGAAACATTTTTAGTTTGAAGATATATTCAACTCAACAGATTAACGTTACAGAATAAACTACTCTTTCATTTTGAATATACTATCTTTCAATTATCTGCTTGGCTTTTATTTCTCTTTATTTAGTGTTTGATTTGTTCTGTTTATCGGTTACATAATTAACTGATATGTGTATGTGTGCGTCAGACTCAAAGTAAAATTTATTTATTAAGAAAATAACAGGCTTATGCTTTTGGATCTGACGTTTCAAAATGATCGCAATGCATTTTGGTCAAAACTAAATTGGCCAGAAGCCAAAATACTGCAAAATGGCATTCATGTTTTGACTATTTTCAGCTTGGCATGACTGTCACAACAAGCTTTAATGAGCTCTATAATTAGTCACACAATGCAAAATGACGATATATTTATTTCAATAATAATTAAAAGTATCGAACATAAGATTTTATATTAGCGAAGAGTGTTAACCTTTAATAAATCCAGTTTCATGGTAGGTAAAAAGTATGTTTCTCCATTATTAGTAACTAGGGTAGTGAAGCCGTTTTCATAAATAGCATTAAAAATGCTTACTTTTACGTTTGGCTCGGTATGGCCAGGTGTTTAAGGCATTTGAGCCGTAATCTAAGGGTCGTGGTTTCGAACCCCCCGTCACACCAAACATGCTCGCCATTTTAGCCGTGAGGATGTTATAATGACAGGCCAATCCTACTATTTGTAGGTAAAAAAGTAGCCGAAGAGTTGGTGGTGAGGGGTGATGACTAGCTGCCTTCCCTCTAATCTTACATTGCTAAATTAGGAACGGCTAGCGCAGATAGCTCTTGTGTAACTTTGCGTGAAATTCAAAACAACCAACTTTCAGGTTTCCTTTACTCATTATTTATTTAATATCAGAAACATTTTTTTAAAGATAGTCGAAATCAACTACCCTTCAGACTTCGTTCAATCAGAGTGTAATCCATTCAATGCACCAAACCAATATTAAGGATTTAAGGATTTTGGTCACTGTTGAAACGATCGCAGTAGTTGTGGAAGTTAGAAAATTGCCAGCATACTTACTGATTGAAAGAAAACAGTCAAAAACAGAAATTTTATTTTAGTTTGTAATGCTTGGGTTTCTAGTTTTTGGAGACTTAGACAAAAGTCGTTGTTGGTCTGATCCAGATTAAGTTTTTTTTAATTTTTTCTTGCTCAGTTAAATATTTCGCTAGTTAAACTTATCACATACATATAAATTTGCTGTATTACTAATAGCATCAAAATCAGTTTCATCGTTGAAAAACGACCTTTTGATTACAGAGTGAAACTGTTTCAGAAGTAGTTGAAAATTTAAAATCAATGATTCTAAATTTGCAGTTGCTCGTTAAAAAAAAGCACAACATTTTTTATTATATTTTACAACACCTGAAAGGATTGGCTATTTATTTAATAGTATGAAGCTTTATTATTTCCATGTCTAGATGTGCTTTCTATAGACTAAAAGTATTCAGATTAATTTGTCTACACATAACTTCAAGGCTTTAACAGAGTAAAGCGTCCTCAAATATTTCATTGTTTTAATTCTGATATATTAAATGTTGTTATTATTCTTTGTTTTAGAATAGAGATACATTAGGCTATCTGCGGAATCCATCAGGAGCAATTGAATTGTATTTTAAGGTTCTGACTCAGTGAACTTAACGTTGGCTCATCAAGTGTTTTGAAGAACAAAGCCTTTAATATTGTAACTTTCACACATATATTTTAAAGAACTGAAGAATTTAATCTTTTTTTTTTCCCATAAAAACAAATTAAATTATGTTCAACTGCTGCTTTTAATTAACTTTCTGAGCACATTTTATGCTTTATTTTAACTGACCTGAGCAGCGTCAGATTAATTTACCTCCGTATAAAAAGAAAACGTTTAACGCAGCACCACAGGTGTATTATCTGAGACCACAAATATTTCTTTTATTATTCTCTCGATAATCAAAGAACAACTATCAATTAAGAGAATTAACTTTTTATCCAAAAATTAAAAACCAGGTTAATTTTGTTATTCCAACATTCAATTATATGCATATGTAGTTTTTTTTATTTATAACCTGTTGAGAATCGTCGAGTATCTTAAATTAACATTATTTTATAGTCACAGCATCATATGGTGAAATTCATAATGTACAATCCACTACTAATGGATTTTGGATAAATTAACCGAGAAATATGGTGATGAAAATAATGGTGTGCACGCCCTATTTGAATGATGAAAATATTATCAAATTATGAGCTTTATTTGATCTCGTGAGGTTAAATAAATAGTTCATTTATGACTAGATTTTTTCTAATTGTTCGAAATTTCGTATTTAATTCAATCAATTAATGAAATAATATACAGTCATGACTTTTGTAACTTTTGAGCTCAGAAAAAACATACAAATGCTTTTTTTGGGGTTTTTTTTAGGTTAGTTGTTTTCAGGTAAACAAAATTTAAATACTCCTATTTTGAAAGACGGGATAAAATTGGTGCTTGTATCTCAAGTTACTTTTAATTTTTCATGGCTAGTTTTCTTACACAAAAATGTCGTTTATCGCTTTGTTTATCCTTTCTATATAGAGGTAGGGCTGTGTGATATTTAAGGCTGCTGGATATACATAACTATAGAAATAACATTGAAAGCGTTTTTCATATATATCAGCACTTTTCGATATAAATAATAGTCTTCAGGTCGTACAAAATTAGAATGTTCTAAATGTTATGAAAGACACCGTTAAAATCAATCTACACGCAAGTCATATCTTGCTGAAAAATCGTTAGGTTAATAGCTTCAGTATCAAAATTAGAATGGTGAAATGTCTCCAGTTGGGATAGCGGTAAGTCTACGGATTTACAGCCCCCAAATCAGGGATTCAATTAGCATCGGTGGACACAGCAGATATTCTCGTGTGGCTTTGCTATAAAAATACACACACACGAACGGAAAAAAAATATATTGTCCATATATGTCTTCGTGTGGCTGAATTAAGTTTTAAAGCCAAATCGTTCATAATGCAATGTAGCTTTCACAAAAAAATGTTATTTCTTTGGGGAACAATGTAATTTTTAAGCATTGTTAAAACCCAAGTTTAGGTTTTTGCTTGTATTTTACATCTCGTTAAATAATTAGAAAGTTAGTTTTAAAATATGTTTGTTGTTTTTCAGCAACAATATGAGCTGTAATTACTTTATCTACTTTAACTTATTGGATAGTTTCGTCCCAGCAGTAAAAAACAACAAAAACGTTTGTGGTTATTTATACCAGATATTCCCATACGTTGCAAGCAAGACCACAAACAACTCTCGAGTCTAGATCAAGATACCTGTGGTTGGAGTACAGACAGCCCTTTGTATAGCTTAAAAATAAACCCTCCAAGAGTTGGAGTTTTTTATTTCAAGCCGAATAATAGGAATTATTTAATCTAGTTAAAAATCACTGAAATTTGTTCCCAGTATTTATTTTTAAAAATAGAAAGTTAAACTGTACGTACAATATCTCAAAATTACAGAATACATTTGTTAATATTTATGTTTTCTAGAAGAATACCCACTTATTTCTGCGTCTTTGCCTCACAGAAAAAAAAGTCTCTATCCTGCTTTTATTTTATTTAAAATAACATTCTAAATCATTTCTTGAGTTTTTAGTTTTTATGCACACATGTCGTTCAAACACTACTAATGGATTTTGGATAAATTAACCGAGTAAATTATATGGTATAATTAACGCAAAAAAAGTCGCAGTTGCAGATGGTGATTAGCTTCTTTTATAACAAGAGCTCCCAATTAAGGAAGGAATTGATTACTTTCCGTATTTCTAGATAGTTACACCACTCTGAACTTTTAAATGATGGTTTCAAATGCACAAATGAGTTTGAAGCAGGTGTTGAAGATTAGAATACGACAACGTTTTTTTAAATATTGTTTTGAAACTCTGTTGACGTCGTTAAGGATCCGTGCAATAGTTTTACTCTAAGTAAACCATCTTATTTCAATTGAATAATATTCACAACTTACAATTTTTACAAAAATGTGCAATTGAGCTTTAAAATTTCCTTTCAGAAAAATATGATTAATTAAAGTAAACAATTAGAGTTTAGCTTACAAACACATTACACATTCAGAGATGATACAACAATATTTAGTCATATGCTTATTTTAAAAAACATTTTAGCAACCGTGAATACGTTTTGAGAAATAAAAATGGTGCAACGAATTTTGAAAAACAAACACACGCACACACACACGAGATCCACGCCACGGTTAACAATTTGGTTAACTATAAAAAAAATGATTGTAGAAAATTAGAAATCAAACAAAAATTTTTGTGATGAAGCAAAACATTATTTAAACAGACAGAATGAAGTGTAAACCAATACCAGATAAGTTTTTTGATTTTTTTGATATTTCGTATGGTATAAGAACAAATAACCTTTTATCGATAACTAGTATTTTAGAATGTAAAAGTCGAGATTATTACGTTGGTTCAAAAACTATTTTTGAAACTCTTGAGAGTACATTAGCCTAACATTATGGTTTTGGCAATACAGCTTAACTTTAATAAGAACAGAAGAAGTGATATTCTCCAAGTAATCTGCAAATAAGATATTTCTTTACTCATTAAATAGAATGTTACTTTTGACTGACTACATATAGTAGCATGGTATCATTGTAAGCAACATTTACTTAGTGTAAAAGTTATAATATTCATTACCCAAAGGTATGAATAAAAAATATTAGAATTGAAAATGCTTAAACTGTTTTGTATTTTCTAAAAAGAGGGCGACATTTCGAACCCTATATTGAGTCTGAAACTTCGTATATCCTAGCTGCTGAGAAAAGTTCGGCCATTTATATCTACTTTGATGGAAGTTGCAACAAAACAAAACTAAGGCATATTGGTACATGAGTAGCCAAAATAAATAAAAGGAGCCAGTGTTTTGTGAGATAGGATTTTATTAATTGATATTCATCTGTAGAAATAGGGAATGACAACACTAATGACGTGATCAACGTTTTCAAAGCTCCCTAAAACCATCAAGACACTTGCACCTCCCATATTTAACTGTTATTTAGGGGTCCTCAAATTTTTGTGAAAGTTACGAAAACGTACAAAGCTATCCAACATTAAACAGTTCCTATGTCTGCTGAGTCATTTCACTAACATGTGAAGCATTACGTTCAAAATGTTACTGCATCCTGACACCAAATATATCCACTTGCCCTCTCAGAAATGAGCCCCTAAAACCGTCCGTGGACGAGACAACCATCAATCGTAGATCGATCGCCATAAACTTACAGTTTTGTATTTGTTTTTCTTTTTACTGTACATAATATTGCCTCATAGAAAAATGCGTGAAATATCACTCATACATTCGTGATGACGAGAAACTCGCTTTAGGTAAAAATGTATTCTCAAGACAGTTGCTATGCGTATCAGAACTTTAATTAAAATAATGCACAGAACAATGTTTCACCTTCTAAGTTAACCTGAAGATGACCTAAGAAGGTCGAAACTTTATTTTAATTAAAGTGCCCATCCAGCCGTATTGAGAATACATCATTCGTACAATCTCTTCCTTTATTCTGTAGCCGAAATAAAACGTTCACTGAAGTTTTTAGGGACTAGCAACTATTAGTATATTTGTCAGCTCAAGAAAGACTGTATGTTATGCAGAAAAGAGAGATACACAAACCTTCAGCTGAAATTGCGTATTCATAGATTTGAAAAACTTGTGCATTTAAATACATCTATAATAATAAACGGGCGTGTCTGTGATCGTATTATCTCCAACAAGAAAGAATTTAAAGACATGAAATTTTGCACACATTTAAAGTGAACCTTGAGGGTTAGCATCTGGATATGATTACTTAGCCATATGTGTGAGCGCGTGAATGCGAAAACGTTTTTGAGGCAAGTAAATACAAAACCCACACAGAAAAGAATATGTGACTACCATGGCACCAAGAAGAAAGAACGTAAAAATCTGAAATTTTGAAAAATCATACCAAGTGAACCTTGACAGTGTGCTTCTGTGAGTTATTACATATCTTATTCAAGTGTTGGCGCGAATGTTTGTACAAGTATTTTTATGATATAAGTTAGCTTATAACCACATAGAAAGGATGTTATTTCTTGTATTACGAATAGAAATCACAGAGAGACAAGCACTGTGTGCATGCATGAAAGTTTGTCTGTATATGATAGCACGTTATAGCACCAAGAGAAAACCTAGAAACCTGAAATTTAGCACCAATACTAAGTGAACCCAGAAGGTTTGCATCTGGGTATTATTACTTGTTTACGTGCGTGTGCAATATTTTAGCGAAGTACACTAGAAAAATAATACTTAGAAAAGAAGTGGCTGTTTATATTACAAATTATAGACCTAAATAACATATAGACAGACAGAAAATAACATTTTTTTTAAATTTTGCAGTATATGTATTAATATTTAAGCATATATGCTCTTTATAACAATATTACATTATCCTTTTATTGTTAAGCAACATTATATAGAAAACTTTCTTCGAAGGCAATGTTACCAGAACTCACTGGATTTTCTACATATTAGAAGTTGTTAGAAAAGGAACCATATCTTTTCTATGCAGTGCTTCAGTAGATTACCTCTTTGAAACAAATTGGACGCCCACATGCGTTTGTCCGTCTGTGATTTTTACCTATAATTTGTAATATAAGGTACTACTTATTTAATTATAATAATATTATTACACAGCGTGCCTGTATGTCTGGCTTTGAGTCTTTTTGAGAAAACAACCATTATTTTCTAGTCTGAAACACCTCAATGGTAAAATATTTTGGAAGGTTCTTACAAAATTTGTGATTTCAAATATAAATGTGAAATATTTAGAATAATGATAAAGTAGCTTTGTAATAACTAATTCTTAACTTATTGTACTTTCTTTTTGGCTTTTTGATGTTTCTAGAAAAAAATCTTTAAACTATTTTCACTGTTCTTTTATGCTACAATAGGTTTAGAATACATACACTGAATTTGTCGTCTAGAATATATCAATCTAATAACCCGAACGAAGCTGAGTGCTTTTGTTAGTATACAATACATATGGCTAAGAATATTTTATACTATAGATGTAGGATGATTCAAAGCTCCATTAACTAAAAAAAATAAAATAAATCAGTATTCTGATTTACTTTAGTTTTAACATGGTAAAAGAAAGTTTTTTCTTGCTTTCTGTCACTAAAACTGACAGTATATATAAATATGATATAAAACTGATAGACAGATGTAAATTTAGAATATCTAAATATCTTAATGGAGTAGTACACAAACACACAAGAAAAGAATGAAATATTTCTTAAAGTTTACGCCCAATAAGCCAGGATAATGCAGAAGACCAAAGAACTAGCGTAGAAATGAAATGTCTTTCAGAAAAGTTTAATGTTCATGATAAAATTAGAGAGGCTTCGTAAATTGTTAAAAGGGTGAAGCTTGGCTGACAACATTGTTTTGTATCGAGACGTAAATGATTAACTGTCTGGACTGACAATACATGTAACTGTAGTCCTTAAAATATAGTCAGAGCAATTCGAGAGAATAAATTATGAAACGTATTTCTCACAAAACAAAATTAAATACACAGATATCAATTCAAAAAATGAATAATAAAAAAACACTTGTGACACTAAGCAATGTAATTGCGTGTTATGAAGTTAAAAAGTTATCTTTACTAAACTTGACGATGATTTCTAATGATCGTATTCTTCCAATAATTATATTTTGGGAACGAAAGAAGAATTTATGCACTTCATGGTTCGCTTTAGTCATGAATTACATTATTTCATTCTCACATTAATTTTAAAAAATGCAGAATCACTAATTGCACTAATTGTCGAAGCTCTTAGATATGCAAATAAAATATTTTAAAATATATTTCTAGTACAGTATGAGATGGAAGAGAATGCTAAAATTAAAATAAAAACTAGAATAAATAATAGTTTAGCTTATTCCTTATGAAATGGGATTATGTAAAAAAGTAATAAATATGAGTAAAATTAATTCTTTGTCGTGCACACAGTTCTGAGTTATAAAATTTAGTAGAAATGCGAATCGACATTTTTGAGAAAATCACAAGTAAGTGTTACTTGATACTGAAGTTAATGTTATTCATCTGTCTTAGAAAAGTCTATCAAAATTTAAAGTCAAAACTTTAATTATACTTAAACTTTATTCATTTTGTCCATTACAAACAACTTTTTGGAAAACATTTCAACATTATATTCTTTTTTTTATAATATTATGAAGAAAAATAATTTTTGTTTCCAAATTGATAAATTTTTCTTTTTTGTAAACCAGCACTTTATTCAAAATAATTAAACAACCCTGGTCTCACAGGTTTACTATTTTAATACATTTATCTCTTTAACAAAACAAAAAGTGAACTTTAATTGAATCAAATCTGATTATTTTCAAAGCTTCTGTATACAAAAAATCATCATTGCATGACGTGCATAAAATACTTCAGTTGCATGTGGGAAGTTCGTTACAGCTAAACAAATTACGAAGATAATTTCGATATACATATATACAGAAGTGGCTTTAAGTTTAAGCATTTTCAATAAAATTATTAATTTTGTTTACATGTTATATTTACATTCAATATTATAGTACTAGGCACAAAAAGTTCATTCTGGAATATACATATTGGGCAATCAGTATTCGGTAGGTTTTCTCTAACCTTCTTTATATGACAATATCGTTCACACAAGATTACCTGTATTTGAGAGTAACAGTATGTATTTTCTGCCATATTTGCTATATAGTCTCCTAAAATTGTCATAGATTATATATATTTTTAACCTTATCTTTCAATTGATATGAAAAGATACTTTTTTGGGTACGAGTGGATTAAATTTTATATGAAAGTAGCAGTTCTTTTCCACGGCTTATTATGAAAGACTAATTATTGATGTTATAATTAGGATTTACAACGTTAAGCAAACAAGTTAAAATATTTTACTGACATAACAGCTGGATATTCTTAATGTTAAGAATATTATTATGATCTCTGGTTACCAAAATAATGCGATAATTTTAACTATCACCACTACAGTCATATAGAGTTAGAACAGCGTAGATTTTGTTCATAAATTAAAGTGATGAAAAGCCCTGAGCTTTAAACGAGGTTGGAAACGTTTCAAATGAATTTGTCTCCAGTGAGTTAAATACACGAAAGGTTCCGGTTTCTGGAGGAAACACGTGGTTGTTATCCTGACCACGTGGTACAAACATTATGTAATAGTTGAAAATATCCTGGCTTGTGCAAATCCCTGACAATAGATGGAAAAGAAAAAAGAAAATACAACGCATCAACTAGTCTTGGTAGCACATGTTGCAATTTCCAGCTGGGTGGCAAACCACCCAGTCTTAATTTGTTTACCCATTAGATCCTCGATGTTTCTCAAGCTAGTCTTTTAAAGTTTAAACATATGGTACTGTTTGTAGATGCAAGGTTTGTACTTACAAAGGATCTTTTGCTCTAGAATAGTATATTATTCATATTTTACTATCAACAGCGAGAAAATAATTTGCCCATTCTTCAGCCTAAGGTAACCACCTTCAAAGACACCTTTAATCACCGATAAAGCCCCTTTTTTATTAATGACAAATAGCTGTAAACAGCTTTATAGAAAAACATATAAACAACTGGACAGCTACGCAAATATAAAGGTACAAACAAGCTATCAGACAGACAGCACTAGTTTATGGTAAAGAAAACTTGGCGCACAAGCAAAGAAGTTTTCGTGAAAAGTTGATGATATAACTCAGTTTTAGCTTTATAGGTTCTATATTTTTATTGTAATAAACACACTTTTTTTTCGGCCAACATAGAACTTTCGACATTTTATTAAATATCTCATTTAGAATCAGTAACGCAATCTCCAGGCTGTTCGCTGTTATTTGTTATTTTGGCGTGCCATAATGAATGTTCAAATCATGGTTTGCACACTACTTGTCATGCACGATAGCTTGTCATTTACATATGCAAGAGACCTGCCCCATTTAACCTTGTTGCCTCAGCCACCATCTGTTTTATTCTATACCATCGATCTTTCAGTCCAGTGAGTATCTAAATGGGTTTTTTGTTAAGTCTTCCAACACGCCCTCTAGTAACCAATTCCAACTCCGGCTATGTTTCTTACTTACAGTTCACGTGAAGTTCTCTTGTCACTAATTAATTTCACTTAGAAGAGTACACGCACTTTGACTGAAAAAGAAATAAAATTATGAATGAAAATCAGGAAATTGAAATATTTATACTTACATACATTTATTGAAATTAATCGAATTTCTGTATCGTTGTCAAAACTAATAATAAATCTTTATTCTTCGAATGATGTTTTGAAACCAAAGTAAATTACCTATTTTTCTTTTACTTAAAATGATGATTGTAGTTTAGAATTGAAACACCAATGTAAATCAGTATTTTAATATGATTTTATTTAACATTCGTACTGACCCTGCGGTTCCTTAAGTGAATCTTCTATTTACATATATTTCTAAACTACTAGTAACTACTGAACCCATTATATATACGTGTACCTGCAAGAAGAATTATAAAAGGATTTGATTAACAAATTCTTATTTACCATGCATTTTGTTGATGTTCTGTGTAAATATACAGTAGAGTTCTATATAAACTTATATCTATGATTCGAATATTTAGTAGATGTATTGTATACACTTTTATTTACTATTCAAATTTTTAGTCGATTTGCCGTTGTCTTGGCGAAAAGTTTTCATATAAGATTATGTTATTATTATTGACATAAAATACGCGCAATGATGATATTAGACAATATGACTTCATAGTTACACGAAAATATATCATCAGAGAGCGCAATGAGAGGTTGCTGTGATAGGTGGACATGTGTCAGTTTTATCATGAATTATTTGCTATAAAAAGTTCACGTTGTTGTTTTTTCATAGCCCGATATGGTATCTTACATACTCAACAAAATTACAGGTAACACAAGCATCATAGTGTATAATTTTATTGGATTATCTTTCATACAACTTATGTTTATTCCAACTCAGTGTGTAAGATCTTATGTGGTTTATAAACGATAACGAATAGTCAACTAAAAGTTTAGTTTTATTACCCAATGTTATAATTTCTATATGCTCACAAAATATAATTGATAATGTATGTGAAAAACAATGTTAGAGTAACAACAAAAACCAGTGACGCTACATATCAGACGATTTTTCCAGGGAAGAGACGCTTATTTCTATGTTTAGCTTTATAAGTCAATTGAGTTTAAAGGATCTATTTAAATAATAATTACTATTATTATCTCGTTATCTAGTAGAGCTTGTTTCTTCCTAGCTGCATATAGCCTATATTTTTGCTTGGTATCTTTCAGTATTCTTGGCAGGAGATATTTAGAAAGCTATGAACGTTTTGTGTTTACTCAAATAGATGATTCTTTCATTTGATTGTAGTTCATTCTATCTGACTCATGTTTTTACTGAAAGAAGAAGGTTAATAATATTGACTAAAGTATTTTATTTAAACAAAAATCCAATAAGTCAATTATAATACAAGTCGCTATCTATGAATTTAAGCCTACTTAGTATTGAAAATAAACAGTTCAAACTATACATAATCATATATCTTCCACATATTTTAGCTTGTGTTTCCGTGCATCACTGAATTTAAAAGTCAGTAAATAATAAACGTGTGAGATGCATGAGACTTACGATTTCATTATACAATACAACGAAATGTATTTGTACGTACTTAAAATGATGACAGATTTAGCTGTTTCTGATTAGTGTTCATAAACTGAGCTAAAAGTCCAAACGTATTGTAATTTTTAATATCTGTCTACAACGACCAGTCTAAAGTTCAGTCAAATCTGGATCACTTTTGAAATAGAAATATCCTTTACCTTTCACCACTAGTAAGCAGACTGATACAATTCTATTAAATGGAAGAAAGACTGATGAACCAGCCTTTAAACGTAAGTATATCGCTACATATATTTCTTTGCTTATAATTTTAATTCTGTGTTTTTTTAGCATAATGATATTTGCCTTCAGTCATATTCATTATGATAACAAATAACGTTGAATATATTCTATGATTATACTTATGCATAGATTTCACAAAATAAGTATAAACATTCAACACTTAAAAATGCGCAATAACTTATTGTATAATGTTAAAGTAAAATATACAATTAAAAAAATCTACATCTTTTAGTGGAAAAGGTTTCACTATCTTTAAGAGACCAAACGAAACCTGTATTCATCTTGACTTTAACTTATTTCTGTTACTACAGAGAATATTACTAAATTTTCTACACTCTTATAACAACCTCGTTGATGATTAAAATATAAAAAACTGCAACCCTACTATATCTAAGTAGTTGCACATACTAGAGTTGCAGTTATTATATCTTTGAAGAAGTTAGACTATGTATTGATTTTTGTGAGTTATACTTGTAAACAATAAAAATTTTAAACAACAAATATGTGAGTTCATGATCGGAAAAAGGACGTAATAACTTAAAAGTAGAATATAGTTTTCTATTTCATGACTGTACATTTAACTTTGTATATAGTTATGTCAAGTTCATGTGCACGAATAGAAACGTTTGATTTACTGACTGTTAAGTTCCTTGACATACAAAATCGGTTCTTCATTGTCAGAGTTAAAATATAATAAACAGCTTATTTTGATTGTAAAGTATACTCTGTAATGGCAAACAGCAAACATGTTGGACTTATGAAATATGAAAGAAAATAAACGTATTTCCTTGTTTTTTTAAACTTGTAAGCTACTGAATTATAACTTCTTGTCTGTCCGCTACTTTTTAAGAAAAAAAGCCCATTAGTTGTTACTCTCATCGGTAGTCGTGTGACTAATGAATGAAGATGTAAGTATTAGTCACAAAGTATTAGTGAAATAGAAAATTATTTGATCTGGATTAAGAATATGCAAAAAAGCAGTAGATAAACATACTTACAGACATGGGTTACAAGTGTATATATAGGGTTACGAGTGTACACTTCAGGTTACAAGTGTATACTTTAAATTACAATTGTGTTCTTTAGGTTACTAGTTATACTTTGCACTAAATATTTTCAAAATGTACATTCATGTGATCGTCATTTTCATACAAATGATTTTGGTGAGTGTTCTTTTTATTTTGTTCATAGAGATTTATTTTATGTAGTTAGTAATACGGTGTATATAAAGAACTACAACGCTAAAAACTAGATTTCTATACCAGTTGTGGTCAGAGGAGAGATAGCCTCTTGTGTAGTTTTGTGGTTAACTATGATTGACCATTAAATATTTCTTAGTTACTATTTCACCCAGTCATTTTTGTTTGTTTGTTTGTTTGTTTTTGAATTTCGCGCAATGTTATACGAGAGCTATATGCGCTAGCCATCTCTAATTTAGTAATGTGAGACTAGAGAGAAGGCAGCTAGCCACTGCCAACTCTTGAGCTACACTTTTAGCAACGAAAAGTGTGACTGACCATCACTTTATAACGCCCCAACTGCTGAAAGGGCAAGCATGTTTGGTGTGATAGGGGATTCGAACTCGCGGGGGCCATTCTTATTAAACAAAAAACATAATATAGGGATTTGTAGTTAAGATACAATCGATAAGAAGGCTTCTTCTGAAGACAATGATTTTATTTAATTTTATGTAATTTAAAGGTTCTTTTCGAGAACATTAAAATATGAGAAAGAAACACTGACGTTAATGAAGTGGAATTTATCATAAAAGACTAAGTTAGACATATACAGATCAGTATTTTATCAACTAATATGTTTTCATTAGTAGTGTATAAATGTATCATAAAATTTTGTTACTGAATGTTTCAGTGTGTGTTACACTTAAGGCTAATAATTTACTTATATATACTAAAGCAGAAGGTATGTTAAGCTGTGATTAAAAGTGTTTTTATACAAAAATTACAGGACACTGATTTGTATAATTTGTAGATGGAAAGATAAGTTATGTTATAGTAACAGTTTCAAAACCTATGTAAGAAAATATTTCTTTTAAAAATAGTTCGTAAACTAGTTTTCCTGAGCCTAGTAACAGAAATATTTCATGAACATTTTGCATTGGATAATTTATTCATTTATATTGGTCCATGTCTTTATTAAAATCCTCATGTGAAATCAGTTTGTTTTCACAATTGTTACCCAAATAAAAATGTTAACTCTAAAAGAAATAATTATATGAACATAATATTAAAAAATGAAAGTTAATCAATGTGTTTTGTTAGCTGAGATGTTTCGCTATGAGTGACAACAATTTATTTAGAAACATAAATAATCAGGTTACCATGTATGTTTAAATAGAAAGTGTATAATAATTGTGTGCTTACTGTAATGTCCAGTCAGATATCGTGAATACACAATTAGTTTTCTGTATTACAATGTAAAGTGGCAGAACTGTGTTTACTGACTTTTAAATTACGTGATATGTATGATTATGTGGAGTTTGAACAGTTTATTTTTAATATTAAGTATGCCGAACATACGTAAATAACTATCATAATTGTCTTTGTTTGTTTTCATAAAATATTTTGCTACATTAATTACCTTTTTCTTTCTGTATAAACGTAAGTAATATATAATGTTTTAGATTCAAATAATAGCATTATCTCTTTTAGCGAACACAAAAGGTCAAAAGTTTTATAAACTTCACAATCTGTCTCGTGTATCTTCTGAAACCAAAAATTATCAAGCTGGTATATGATCTTAAATAGTAAACACATGAGAATCATTTCAGAAATAGAATTTAAAATACCAAAGGAACGTACAGACCAGACCATATGTAGTCAGTATGAAACAAGTTCAAAACAAAGAAGTGACAACGCTAGTTGCTATCTGAAAACGTCCTTTAAACAACCTGAAACTTTCTTAAGTATGTAAAGTAGCATATTGTAAAATGATGAAATGTGAGTTTTACATAATCACTGGTTTATAATTAAATGTCCTTTTGTACATTTGACAAACTAATAACTTTAGAGGAAAGATAATAAAATAAAATTTCTGGTTTTTAGAAAGGAAAGTGTTAGTTGATTTATGTGAACACAACATCAAACTTTTTAATTTTGCCATCAGCTGTTATGCGTCAGAATGTTTTTATGAGTGACCATGTGTCGACCTTTGTAGTTTCTAAGAAACGGTAGTCTTTGCATCAGACGGTCTCGAAGCTTAATGATAGAGCAGCAAGTGAGTGGTAAGTCCTGCTATCTTGAATAAGTCTTTCCTATAGATGAATACATATGTATTGAATGAAACAGGAGGTTAAATTATATACAAGATTGAATACACATTTTCTCAGGACAATGAAACTTTGTAACGTAGATAATTGGTTAAAATAACTACCTTATTTATATAATGTATAATAAAAACTGATATATATATTATAACAGTTATCTCATCGACTTGTAAAAGTGAAACAACAGGAGTTCTATGGAACATTTTCTACCTAAAGTAACACTGTCCTTAGTAATGATAATATCTTCAGTCCATACAAACACTGTAAAAAGTATGTAAGTGAAATACCATATTTTCTCAAAATAACAGCTGTATACTATATGGATAAGGATAAGCTAGTGAAAGTGCAATATATTTAAACAAGTGACCTTTTCAGGACCCTAATTGTAAGCAGCACGCTTAAATGTGGGAACTACTCCTATAATCAATATAGTAACTGTATATTGAGTCATAAAAACGTAATCGATTGTTTTGTTAAGTCAGTATTTATAAAAACATTAGATCTGGTAAAATTTTTAGAAGCAAATTAAATATTTTACTAATACTATCATTCCATATAAACAGAAACAAAGAAAAAATAAGACGAGGCATGTTGAAACCTGCATGCTGTCCAACAAAAGTATAGAAACACCTTTGTAAAATAATCGCAACTGAATATAATTTGAAATCTGTATAAAATCTTGTTAAGCACTATCTTCCTTTGTAAGACTATCCGTTTATAGAAACTTAGTAACACAATCTGATTAGCAGCACTATCTGTCTATAGAAACACTCTATTTAGTAGCATAATCCATTGAAACGCATTTCGTCTATAAACCTTAAAAATAGAAATTCCAATATTAACAAGCATTTTTATATCGAATTGTGGTACTACCCCTCTCTAAGATAGCAATGCCCTCTGGTTCCACTTCATGGTAATTTATTGTCATTGTCTCTGACATTTCAATGTTATGTCTGCTTGTCATAGTGGTTTAGCAATGTGCTTTCTGGTGATACTTAATCCAACTATGGCATGATTGTCTCCCCATTTTCCAAGATCGACAAACTTGTGGCACCCTCTGGTGATGTGATGTCTAATCATTGGAGAAACAATTTACTTTTTATGCTGTCGAAGAGGTTATTGAGGGAATTCATTATCATTGAATTCCAACTTATCTCAGTAAAAGATGCTGCAACTCAACTAAAGTAACTGGTTTAGGATCTTGGTTAGCAATTTTCTATCTAAGTTTAGTTCAAAAGAGCTCGATGGGATTATGATTGGGAGATTTTGCCAGACATGGCAATCTTGTAACATATTCCTAATCAAGATAATTCTCTATAATATGCCCACTGTTCTGAGCAGCACTTTCATTTTGGAACATCAACTTATTTTACTGAGCCATGCCCTAGCATATAATATAAATATCATCTCTATGTCATGCCTGTAGGAGGCATTATTAACGTTTCCCTGACGTTATGAACAGCATTGTTTTCTTCAAGAATAGTTGCCCAAACATATACTGCACTACCTCCTGTGAGTTTCCTGTAAATACACAATCTTCTCTTATCTTATCTCCAGGCCAAAAGTGAACACAAATTGAACAAGCTGGAAACAGAACTCATCTAAAAAGATGAGATGCTGGTAGTGTTTTAACTGTAATTTTGCATGCTGGCTTGCTAAAGTGACATGATGAGGAGGCAGTGAGTTCTTGTTAAAACTAGTTTCAAAAGATTTCTTGTCACAAATAACATTGTTTGGTTTGTCTCATATTCACCTTTTTTTTTGAGATCCTGCCGTAAAGTGTTGCAAGAGTTCTTCCTACCTAGACATATTAACCTAACCAAAGTTCGATCATCTTGGACAGTAGTTTTACCGTGTCTACCAGTAGGCTTTTCTTGAACAATGTTTCCTGCAGTCTGATGACGTTTTAGAACACTGGTTACAATACATTTGGGTACCTTACTGTTTTGGCAATGTTCATTTACCTCATACCATTTATGGACAGTCGAATAATTTGGTGTTTTGTAACTACTGGCACGAAGAGGCATGATTTTATACTAAGTACAGAGGAATTAACTGAACAAATGGATGATTTATTTTGACAACAAAAAGGTTATACCAAAAGTGTATTTCTCTAATGTTAGTACTGAGGTCGTATGAGTAGGGTGTATTTTTTTTTATCAATTTTACTGATAAACATTATATTTATTTCTCGAATGACTAGTTGTATCTACTTTTGAGTTGTGACTGTTTTCTGTCAAATGGGTAGTTCTTACGCTAGTGTTTAATCATTTGGAGAACGCGATTTGTTAACAATTTACAGAAATTTATACTTTTTGTATTTAAAAAAAAGTTAAATACTGTCAGGACACTTCTACGTTTATTTTGCAGGATTCACAGTTACATTTATTTTCTAGAAAATCTCAACCTAGACAGTTAATGTGCAACAACAAGAAACAATCTTATTATTAAATAAAGAACAACAAAGTAAAGATTAATTTTATTTTCTCAGTGAACAACACATGAAGCTCTAAACGTAATAACAGAAGGAATACAACTAAAGTAGTAACTTAAATTTCTTTGCGATATCTAAGTAGAATTAATTATATATTATGTATGCTATTTAAACGTTAGTCAAGATATAGTATTCTTTGTTACTTTAGAAATAGCAGAATTGTTACTTTGTATTTTACAATTTCGTTTTCTCTAACATTCTGACAGCTATTAGTTTCGATTTCACGTATTTGGTAAAAATAAATTTAATCATGAAACTAATAGTACTTGAACAAGTAACAAAAGCTTTATTTCCTGTTTTTATACATATGAAGTAATCAATCAATAAAAATATACATACACACACATTCAAACAATCCAAATCATATGGAACTATCAGAACAATGATGCGTATTCTTATAATTATATATAAATCTATAGGATAATAATAATATACAGTATTGTCTTTACATTAGTTCTTAATAAGAACAGTAAAAATAAATAATATGTTGTGTTATTAATAGAGTAAGTAATTTTAATTTCTTTTGAATTTCGAGCAAAGCTACTCGAGGGCTATCTGCGTTAACTTCCCTAATTTAGAAGTGTAAGACTAAAGGGAAGGCAGCTGGTCATCATCACCCACCGCCGACTGTTGGTCTACTTTCTTACCAACAAATAGTGGTATTTACCGTTACATAAAAACGACCCCATGGCTGAAATGACTTGTATGTTTTATGTGACAGGGAATCGACCCTCGGATTATAAGTCGAAAACCTTAACCCAGCTGGCCAAGCCGGGCCATTTTAAGTTTTGAAATGCATTTCGTATGATGTTAATCCAGTTTTCCTTAAATTGGAAGTAGCATATATATTTGTTATAGTATAGCATTGTGCAAAAATGGTAGAACAAAATCAAAAATTAGATCTCAGGATACTTCAAATAGCAATGTAATTACAAGTGAAACATTAACATTTAATTAATCTTCATATTTAGTACGTTACGTATTATAATTTATATCGGACGAGTCTCTAAGTTATTTTGTTATGTACACTAAGTATTAAGATGTCAGATAGCCAGAAATGTCAATTTTAATTAAAAGATAATATACATTAAATCTGAGATATTTGCCATAAAGATTAATCGACACAATTTTCTTAATTATTTGTTTGTTTTCTTTTGAATTTTGCTCAAAGCGACACGAGGGCTATCTGCGTTAGTCGTCCCTAATTAAGAAGCGTAAGATTAGAGGGAAGGCAAATATTCATCACCACCCACCGTCAACGTTTGGACTACTCTATTACCACTGAATACTAGGATTTATCGTCAAATTATAATGCCCTCACGACAGGAAGGACGAGCTTGTTCGGTGTGACGGGAATTCGAATCCGTGACCCTCGGATTACGAGTCGAGTACCGTAACCACATGGCCATGCCGAGCCACTTTTCTTTGTTAAAAAAAACATATTTTAATATACAAACGACAATACAATTTATAATAACGGTTATTACAAATAACCATTATATACAAATATTTTACTATCTCATAAACAATACTAATTCTTCTATATGGTATGGAACTGAATGTTTTATCGACGGTCGAGGTCCACGAAAAGCGAATTAATTTTGTTGATTCGCAGATACACTTCATTTGACGGGAATACTAGCTAGCTTTATTCTTGTTTCACCTAATGCGGTTTACAAGCTCACCTTTAACAGAGGAAGATAGATATGTCCTATAGTCCTGTAGTTTTCCGATTAATAATTCTTTATCAAAATTATAGCTTCCGAGACTTATACTATACTGACTCTAGCCAACCAACAATATTTTATTACTGTCTTCCCGCGTCTTGTGATAGCTACCATTTATACACATTAGGCGAGATTCTCAAAAATTCACTTGGCAGCAATATTTGTAGATACACTAGTGCCTTTGTAAAAGCATTGTTGATTCTTAGACTCGAGAATCTTCTTCAAATTTAGAGAACAGGTAGAACTTGCGCATTACACATTTAAGAATGTAAGTTGCCTACATTTCTAAATACATATTAAACTGAAACAAACATAGATATCAAAATCATATTAAATCCATTACAAGTACAACAGAAACTTAATTGAAGTGTCTGAGTTCAGAAAACAGTTAATATTTTGTGTCCCTCTTTTGATTTAATAGCTGCAAACAGTTTATCAGGCATTGTTGCAATATATGTAATCAAAGCTTCATTTGATTTTTTACATCAATAAAGTTAGTTTAGAAGTAGCTTTTTATTTCTCAAGATTTTGATATATGTGTGAGTGTGTTTTCTTATAGCAAAGCCACATCAGGCTATCTACTGAACCCACCGAGGGGAATCGAACTGCTGATTTTAGCGTTATAAATCCGTAGACTTACCTCTGTACTAGCGGGATCGTTAATAATATCCTATGATAGTTTATAAAATAGAAATAAAAATTTAACTTTCAATAAGTAAATAGTTCGATTAAAGTTACCCGTAATAAGCGATTGTTTAGTTGCATTGTTACATCTCTATCATTGAAACAGTAAGTGAACATTATTTTTACTTTATTACATTTAGGAGTTTGCCCCATTTAATATGAGCTCTTAACAAACTTTTACAGCTCAGTTGATAGCAGCAACGAACACTAGTCTGTCTGTTTGAGGCCTAGCATGGCCAGATGGTTAGGGTACTCGATCGCAATCTGATAGTCGCGGGTTCGAATCTCCGTCATATCAGACATCCTTACCCTTTCCCCCGTGGGAGCGTTATAAGTTTGGTAAATCCCACTATTCGTTGGTTAAAGTGTAACCCAAAAGTTGGCGGTGGATAGTGATGACTAGCTGCTTTCCTTCTAATCTCACACTGCTAAATTAGGGACGGCTAGCGCATATAGTTCTCGTGTAGCTTTGGGCAAAATTAAAAACAATCATGTCTGTTAATGAAAGTACCATCAAATAAAGGTTGTGCGTATAATAAGCCACACGAAACATGCAGAAAATAAAATAATGAAAATAAATTAACAATTAATGTTTTCTTAATTTTATTTGTGTATTCTTATAATAGGCTGTCAGTTTTGTACTTATCGCTAGATGATAGCTCGAAATTCTATCGATGTTTTTCAACAGACCGGTATTAGAAACATCAATTATCTACTGGAGGGGGAGTGGAATAGCGGTAAGCTTGCCAATTTACAACATTACAATCCGGGGATCGATTCCCGCAGTATAAAGTGTAGAGATAGATCAGTATTTAGCTTTGCCCTTGGTTTTCTCTTTCAAAATATTGTTATTAAGAAACATACCACATATATCGTCTAGTTTCATCTGTTACTGTAAACGGAATAACAAACTTTTACTACTTGCTCTACTATTACCAACAAAGTCAGTGCCGTAGAAGACAAAGAGTAACCGCCCGTGTTGTCAGAGGAGCCTCAATTATGAACGGTTTAAAGGGATATCCACTCCAGGTGCACAGTGAAGAAGGGTGTGAAAATGACCAAAACGGTTTGCCACGGCACTCGCAGGAAAAATCTATTTATGACCACCAGTTTGGACTCTAAACTGCCTTGTTACGGCTCTGGTTGTTTAGTAAAGCAAAAAAAAAAAAAAGGTATACATTTCGGCTACTAAAATTTAGTATTTACGTGATCGAGTAAACAGTTCTACATCACCAGTTAGCAGAGGGATTACTAGTTCTGTGTACCTTTGAAAAATAGAATGACGTGAAATATTACAAGACCCGACGAACAGAAGCGTCCTTTACCTACAACATATAACATATTTACAATATGTCAATATGTCTATATGATGCTTGACACATATATCTCGACCCGGCATGACAAGGTGGTTGAGGCGCTCGACTTGTAAGCTGAAGATCGCGGGGTCGAATCCCCTCACACCAAACATGCTCGCCCTTTCAACCTATTATAATGTGACGGTGAATTTCACTATTCATTGGTAAAAGAGTAGCCCAAGAGTAGTTATGGGTGGTGATGATTAGCTTGCTTTCCTGCTAATTTAAGGAGGGCTAGCGGAGATAACCTTCGTGTAGCTTTGCGCGAAATTAAAAAAAGCAAACGCACATATCTCACACACGAACACGAATATGTTTAGATATTGTCTGAAAGTTACTTATACGATTTCATTATTTTTTAAGGTAATGTTACGTTCATCAACAATAGAGGTCAGTATGTTGAATTTATCAGTTTTTGTTATTTTTAATTTATGAAGATTATATTGAACAATCTGAGGTTCCAGGTTATGAGCTTGAAAAACATGTGGAGATGGATACTGTGATAAATACATGTGGAGGTGTTAAATAACACAAAAACTCTAACTTTCACACAGTATATTTATAACGCACATTATTATTACAGTATTGATTATTACCTTACAAAATGTTTCGAATTGCCTTTAAGAACTCAATACGTATATATTTGGAACTTGGTATACTTTGTGCAATGGTCAGGGTAACTTTGTAGGAAGAAGTAGTACGTGTGCTTTCTGTTTTCCGATGGCAATATTCAACTCTTAATGTATTTCAGTGTGTATCACATGGTTAATTAATTGACGGTCACTGACTGAAAATTGTCTTACGGGTCGAAGTTGAATGATCAAGGGTCAAAGTAGGAAGTGGGTATAACTCAAAAACGGTTCTACTCTATCAGCCTTGTAGTGGTTGTTGAAGTAGAATCTTCAGGTAAATTTATGTATTGTTGCAATAGCAGGGGCCATTTTTTTCATTGCATTGCTTCATCGAGAGTGTTAGCGTGTTCTTTAAAATATAAAAGACGTTTCTGTGCCTTCCCCCACACACTTTGTGTTTGTTGTGTTATAAAAAAATTAATAAAGTTCTTTTGTGGCGTAAGGAATTTCTGTAAATTTAGTTAACGTTAACTTACGTGAAATACAAGGAATGCTTAATGATATCAACAATAGTTGAAGCCGTCATGGACAACTATTAACATACCTTTTATTTCGAACTATCATTTCGTAAGAGATGATTCAGATTGACCAAGCGGTCTAAGAGTAGTTAGATCACGAACAAACAGAAGATGTCATGGACAACTATTAACATGCCTTTTATTTCAAGCTATCATTTTATAAGAGATTATTCAGATTGACCAAATGATCTTAGAGTAGTTAGGTAATGAACAAACAGATAGAACACAGAATTTTGTGCTTTCTATATGTATATAATAAAAATAGCGTCAAGGCTGAATTGAAAGCTTGCAAGATATGACATATAATCTGTAATATACCAACATGCACCTCACCAGTATAATTGCCCCTTAATGGCTAAGCGATAAGCTTACAACGTTAAAAATTTCGTATCAACACTTGTTGCGGACACAGAACAGAGAGCCCATTGCATTGCTAGTTGCTTAACAACAAGCAAAGAAACAATATCTTATACCTTAATAGAAAAATATCAAAGCAAATTTTTAATGTTCGTTAGGGTAAACAATTTCCGTAACTAGAATAATTCACAATCTACTATTACGCTGACCAACAAAGTAATAAAACAAAAACTCAATCATATTTTGTATATTTAAAGTACATAAAGGGTAAAACTTTCTTAAACTAGAATATGATTTGTTGGACTCTATGTGATTCTTTCAATTGTTTATAAGCAGATTTCGAACAAATGCATAAAAGTGCAAAAGAAAGCGATGAGAAACATTTATATATTAGTGATTTACTCGGTTAATTAGAATGCACAAGTAAAACAAACGCTAACCAGAACCTACAAGAACTAAGAGTAAAGTAACAATTGAGTCGTCGAACAGCTCCATTGATAAACGAATAGTTACTTAATAATGCCTGTAAGAGTGAAAACATGAAATACTTAGTACTTAATTTTAATGGTGAGAACGTCCCACACATAGTTGCTGCTAACGTTGTGACAAGCAAGCTAAAAATTTTCAACCTGCCAACAAACCAAGAAACAATTACGTATACATTAGCAAAACTACAATGACAGGAAATATCCAACAAATTATTATAAAAGTAGTGGTATTTAAAGCTACATCTTCGCTTTGTCACCGAACTCTGAAGTTGTGAGCCAGTTAACTGACCGTCGACCCACTTTGGGACGTAGTGTGTGAAACAACTGCATAAAATGTTATCCTATCATCAGAATGAAACTTTTGAAATGCTTCGTTCTCTAGTTATTAGTTATAAGTTCTTCAGTTATAAGACTTCGTCATGTTAGTTTATTTAGAATAAAACTATAATTCAAAATAATTTATAACATATTTTTTCCTGTACATGAAATAATAAACAATAGAAATCCTTTATTGATTGATAAATACAGTTCAAAGGCCAATTGTAAAAAATAAGAAAGAGGTGCTCTGTGTAAAATTCAATAATCATAACAATGTGTAATAGAGACTTGTTTATATATTGTTCGCAGCCGGCGGACTCCGTATTGTGTCACCCTAATTAATTTTATTTTTTTACCTATTGCAATAATATTATATGTAAAAAAATGACTGAAATAAGTGACTGGAACTAAGTTTTAAATATAAATATATAACGAAATAAACTTCAGCATTGGTTGGATTTGTGTTTAAATCCCTTTGTGTAACTAAGGCCTTGTAATCAAAACATAAATGACTCCTAAGCAATCTGATGAATATGTAGTTTGTAAAATATGTGTTAAAAGCCGATACGGCCGGTATGTACTTTTCAGTTAAACTAGGGTTAAATATAAAGTAATTTAAATTAGATGGAAGCGAAAAATATGCTTCAAATTTAACGCCACGTGAATTAGGGTTAAACAATGTTTGTAGAGTTCCAAATTGAATATTTTTTTCCCAAAACATTTTATTACTTGAATCAGATAAATATTTTAGTCGGAACGTACTTCAAGTGATATACTGAAATACCAGTTAATTGTTCCCTTGTTTATTTCCGTTAATGAGAGTTAGTCTCACAATATTACTTTTACATACTTCATTGAAAACTTTGATTCTAGCAAGCTTAACTGAAAGTAAAAGTATTGCAACAGAAGCAGAAACCTAATAAAGGAAACAGCTAAGTCTACTAATTTAACCCACAATATTAACCTGTACATTTAAGTCATGTCCATCTGTTACACACACGGTATCTGTCTGTTCACTCAAGTCATCCGTATCTATTATACACGAATGGTATCATTCTGTTCACGGAAATCTTGCCCATCTATTATACAAACAGGGTAGCAATCTGTTCGCTTAATCCATATCCATCTTTTTTACACCAGTGGTAATAATCTGTTCACTCAAACCATATACATATATATTATACACGAATAATATGAATCTATTCACTCGACACACATCCAACCGTTATACATGAATGGTATTAGTCTATTCACTCAAACCATATATACTGATTATTAACCCACGGTATTAGTCTGTTCATTTAAAGACTGTTTCTTGGGTAAACATATTAAAATGGCAATTACCAAATACACGTACTATGAGTAAGATTACCAGAACACGCATATCCTCTTCATTTAATGTTGTTGTTTAATACATACGACGAGAAAAAATATGTGTGAAAATGTACCAAAGATAAACGCCGTATATTTTAGTAAGTAAAGAGTTATTTCTCACGTATTATGCAAAGACAATTACTTTTCTTCTTTTTGTACCAGTTGCACTTAGTGTAACTGTCAATGACAGTGTGCTCGTTTCGTGATGAAAACACTTATGTTAACTCTACGTTGTAAGGTTGTCTTCCTTATTCCTGTAACAGTCATGTTTACTTTACGTTTTAAGATGGTTTTGGTTATATCGGTAACTGTCGTGTCAACTGTTACGTATTATAATTTATCTCGGACGAGTCTTCGATTTATTTTGTTACGTATGCTAACGTATTACGATTTCAAGTAAACGGAAATTGGAATTTAAATTTAGAAATTAATTAAATATCAATACGTATCACATTTGTCAATAAGATTGATACACACACTTTTCTTCCTAAACACAAATATAATTTAGTATACAAACAAAAATACAATTTATAATAACTGTTATTAAAGCTAGTTATTATAAATAATAATTTATACACAAATGTTTTACAAATGTCAAACGATATTAAGTCTCCTATTTGGTTTAGAGCTGAATATTTTATCGACTGTTCACGAGGAACGAATTAATTCTATGTTGATACACAGGTACACTTCCCTTGAGGGTAAAGAAGCTAGCTTCTTCAGACGTGAGATTATTTGTTCCGACAAAAATATCTAATGTCCTCCCAGAAATACTAACGTCCGAAGTTGATTTGCTGAAGTTCGTAATGTTCGAAATCTATAAATGTTCCAGGTCAAATATCTGTAGTTTTTTTTTACGAATAATAAGCGTTTATCACAATTACAGCATCCGAGGCTAATAGTATATCACCTGCAGCAAAACAGCAGTCCTAAGTTGTCCCACTGCGTGTTGTGATGGTTAGATAGCTTTTACACTCATTAAGCGAAATTTTTTAAAATTGATGTGGCAATCACTAGTATTTCATATACACTCATCGAACAAATTTAAAGAGCAGACGGGACTTTAACAATATAAATTTTACAACATAAGTTATATGCATTTCTAAATAAATGTTAAACTAAAAAAACATAGATATAAAAAATATGTAATAGTAAATCCGTTACTTAACTCTATGTTATGAGCTCATTTTCCTTGTGCTGATAACGGTCATGTGAAATCCGCCTTTTAAAATGATTTTCTTTTTCATAACTATAACCGTCGTATTAACCGTACCTTGTAAGCTGGTTCTCCTTGTACCTATAACTGTCTTGTTAACTGTATATTTTAAGATGGTTCTTTTTATACCGGTAATGGTCGTATAAACTGTACATTATAAGCAATTTTTTCTTGTATAAATAACGGGTCTTTTAAATGTATGTTGTAAGCAAATTTTTCTTACAGTGATAACTGTTGTATTAACTGTACATTGTAAACTAATTCTTATTGTATCGATAATGATCGAATTATCTACATATTATAACCTGATTCTCCTTATAACGATCTAATTAACTGTATGTGGTGAGCTGTTTTCTTTTTCTCACATACCAGTAATCTTCGACCAAAGTGTAAGTTTAAGCTGTTTTGTTTTTCGCTGTTCTGTATCGATAATGATCTATGATCTGTAAATTTCAGCTGATTTTTTTACCCATAGTGATCGATTTCGCTGCAAATTGAAGTTAGTTTTTTGTTGTTTTTTGATCATCCAGAAAACGTTAATTCAACTTTGAGTTGAAGGTCTCAAGTCGGGCTTTAAGAGCCGATAAAGAACAGATCTAACAATATATATATATATATATATATATACCCATATTAAGTTAACTTTCTACTCGTTAATTACTGAATCTCTCTTGAAATCATATCAAGTGTTCTCGTCACTTTCAGGCCAAAAATTTATTTCATTCAATGTATTATAAATGCAGTATTTTATTATTTCTGTATTTCCAAAAAGCTAAGGCGAGTGAAACTTTAGGTGACGTTATATGGGATATAAATATTTAGCATTTGTTTCTCTTATACAATTCTAACGCAGTTTGTCTTGGTTGTAAAACTTTAAGAATGTATTACATTATTTTTAGTGTTGTTAGCCTATCACCAGAAATTTCTACAGTGTGATTTTATTATACTTATTATATATCTTTATTACTAATATAGTACTATGATATGAAAACAATATTTATGCGTAATCAATCTATATAATGAATGATTTATTTGCATGTGCTAAACATAATATATTTTGAGCATGATGCTAGAAGGTCAAGATTAATATATCTGCATGATTTTATGTAACCCTATTTGGAGAACTTCATAATTTAAAATACATATGTTAATATATTTCTATTTTTATTAGTCAGACTATATACTTTTAAATTCCAATAATTCTATTTCTCATTATTTTTAAAGATAATTAATTTAAAAAAATAACAGAACAGAATTACGTAACTATTCCAATAATGGTATTAACAAAACAACGTTATAAGTCTTCGGATTTACCAGTGAACCACTGGAAATGGATGGGGGCATGTTTGAAATAATTTGTCGTATTAGAATACATTTGCACAAGTCAATCTAATTTCTCAATACCGAAAAGAAAATTCGCCCGTCAACTTTTAGCATCTTTTTATGTTATTGAATTTCTTTTTTATCTATTTCTAAAGAAATAAATACAAATATTTTGTATTTTATTTAGGGGGGTGGAGATTATGAGCTAGTGCGCTTAACACGCACCACATCATGTTGAAAACCACGCGAGTCTGGTTTTGTCAACATACAAATAATAACGAAGTTAAACTTTTAAAACAATCCCTTTTATGTGAAAGTACATACATACTGATTGACCACATTTTAAGAACTATTGCACATATTTGTAGGACATATCAACCACCTGATAATGTGGCGTTACTGGCGTATCAAGTAAGTGTAATGATGAAGTCATAGCATATTTAGTATACAACACAAGGGGCAGGTTGCTCTTATTGTTGTTGTTTCAGTGTAAAGCTAAAGATTGTGTTGCGAGTCATACAACACAGAAACTCGAACTCTGGATTTAAACGTTGTAAATCTGTACGTTTGCCGCTGACTCACTGTGAGAACATTGGTTAGAAGCAAAGTATTTCTAAATATCAATGAACTATAATAATATTTAAATCAATAGGAAGAGCGTTATTTACAACAAATTATCTTTACCCAGGTATTTAAAGACATCTATCATCGATCTCTACCAACCGCGAAAGAAGAAAGGAGGGATATGTTTACTTTGAAAAAGCCTCCTAGTGACCCAGCAGTATGTCTACGGACTTATAGTGCTTTAAACTAAGTTTCGATACTTGTGGCGGGAAGAGAACAGATAACTTTGTGCCTCGTTACAAAAACATACTTTCGGAAAATTTATATACCAACGGAAAATACATTTGGACAAACTTGTAAGGAACAACAAATATCAAACCATCTCCCTATTAACCGATTCCTTTGTTATGTAATGGATTTAACGTTCTACGTTTGTTTTAGTACTTACGCTATGCTCGCCCTCCCAGCAGTGGAGGTGTATAATGTGACGGTCAATTCCACTTTTCGTTGGTAAAAGAGTAGCCCAAGAGTTGGCGGTGGGTGGTGATGACTAGCTGCCTTCCCTCTAGTCTTACACTGCTAAATTAGGGACGGCTAGCACAGATAGCCCTCGAGTAGCCTTGTGCGAAATTCCAAAACAAACAAACAAACTTTTTGTATGTGACGTATATTGTTGACTATGTAGTGTGCAAATCCCGCCTGTTCTCGAAATTTGTAGAAGATTCTTGATTAAGAATGAAAAATATACTAGGTGTGTGTGTGTGTAACACAAGTGCTTGACAGTATTGTCGAGAACATTGATGAATATTCTAGAGTCTTGCATGATTGATATATAAGAATTAACGCTTCGAGAGACAAATAAGAATACCATTGGATATTTAAAATCAGTGCTCTATAGGCCTAGAAAAATGTAATTGTAATTAACGTCTATTAATCGGAGAACTACAATATTGTACTAGGAATCATTATAGATTTCGAACATTGCAAACCTTCCAATTTCAGTGAATTAACATCGGACATAAGTATCTTTACGAGAACGTTAGATATTGCCGACGACGAAAGCTTGTAATCGGTGCAAGGCCAACGAAGCTAGATTGCTTAAACGAGGTGTGACAATATCAACTGAGAATTAATTTGCTCGTCGTGAACCTGAACCGTCGATAAAATATTTAGTTCTAGACCAGATAGAAGATTCAGTATAATCTGCAAAACTCTTGTATATAAACCATCATTTGTAATAACTATTACTGTTTTTATAAAATGTATGGTTTTTAGGTTTAAATATTAAAATATATTTGTGTTAAAAAAGGAAATTGTGTCTGTCAATTTTCTTGTCAAATAACACAAATTTGATACATATTAACAGTTAATTAACTGCTAGACTCAAATTAAAATTTACGGTTATTTGAAATAGTAATTCGTAACGTACGTAGTAAAATAAATCGGAGACTTGTTCGAAATAAATTATAATACGTAACAGTTAGTAGCCAGAAATGAACTAATTATTCTTTAGTAATCATAAGAAGCATCAGCTGTCAGTTGTAAACTTATTTCAACATTGCTCGCTTCAAGTAGAAACATAAAATCAAGATTTTAACTTGCAGTTGAATTGCAAACTTCGAAGACTGAATGGCTAACATCATAAGAATTGTACTTCACTGCATGGAATGTTTCAGTTTATTTGTAGTGATGCTTTTAGAGATGGTATAATGGTGTGTGAGAACGTTGTTGTAACAGGAATTGGGTTTACTTTCTACTAAAATGGACTAATAACGTTCAAACTAAAAAAAAAGATGTTGTTACTGCCACATTTTATCTTTATAAAATAAAGCTCATCCGCGAACATAAACCCATACTTTACTAACAACTCTAGTATCTTTATCGACTTAAGCACTTAAACACTGAAACTCAATTTGGTTGAGCAACTTTGAAATGGAGTTGAATTTCTCGCTTGTCATGATCTTCAAATGTGTGTATTTGCTTACAGTAAAGCCACGTTAGACTATCTGCTGAGTTCTCTGAGGGGAGTCAAACCCCTGATTTTAGCATTGTAAATCCGAAGACTTATCGCTGTACCAGCGGGAAACCATTATCTTCGAACGGTACTCCTAGATTTATGATTTTTGTAACCAAACAGGATATCTTTCGATTTCTTGCACGTGATGTTCCAGTTATTGTTGGGAAATATAGGTTTATGGGAATTACATAAGCATTTCTGATGTAATAAATTCGACCCCACAATATTTACAGATTTCTTATCATTATTAATGTTAGGACTATTAAAAATATTCGATCAATTACTTAACTTTTTTTCCAATCCATTTATGTCATATATGGTTTGGTTTGTTTGGAAGTTTGCTCAAAGTTCACTCGGCTATTTATCTAGTCGTTCCTAATTTAACAGGTTAAAACTAGAGAGGCTAGGTTACATTACCACCCTACCGATAGAAGAGCGAGCGACTTTGGTTAGATGAGGATTCGAACTTGCACATTGCGAGTCGAACAACACTAATCACTTAGCCATGCTAGGCCGCTTTACATATGTTTGTTTAAAATTAAGCACAGAGATACACAATAGGCTATCTGTGTTATGCCCACTACGAGTGTTGAAACCCGGTTTTTAGCGATGTAAGTCCACAGAAATACCGCTGTGCCACCGGGGAGCGGTTCATATATGATAGATAGATTGTTTTCGCTTACCTAAAACATAGCAGTATTCATAACCTGAATTTTAATCAGATGGTCTGAAATAAACCCCTCATAAATATATGAATAACTCAATTGTAAGAACACGCAAGCACAATTTTGTATCTGAAAAATATACTAATATATTTCCTGATTCGCGTTTTATTCAAAAACGATAGCGTAAGAAGGAAATATAAATTGAATATATTATGTTTTACCTCATTCGAAATATTGTTTACATAATTCGAATATGCTTGGACTTAATTTGAATGTTATTGTTTGAACAGCCACATATTCCCAACAGATAGTCCGAAAGCATATGTGAACAACATAAAAACATGTTTTTGATTAAATAACATCAACTTTGACTGTCTGAGTATGTTCATAATTTTTTTTTACAAATTATGCACTGAAATTCAATCAAGATGTACGTGTTTTTATTTTAAAATATCTTTAAAATCATTGCACTATTTTACTGTGCAAGTATTCAGGTCTGATCAACTTCATATTTACTTGGAATTGCTCATAAAATTTACCTATTCTGATTCCACAGGAGAGACTTAAAATGTGTTCAATAATTATGGATCATGTAAAAATTTCTTAGTGTATAAATATTTTCTAAACGTTCAGAGTTATTGCGTTCAAGTATATAAACTCAATGTTTATATATATGTATATGTGTGTGTGTGTATATATATATATATACATTGTACGGTTATAAAATTCAAATTTCGGTAAGTAGATTGCATTTCTTATGATCATCACGTGAATAGAGTTTCAATGTAATGTCCTTGGGGTAAATAATACTAGGATCTATAAAATTAAAAATTTAGATTAAACTTCTTCTAAGTGTTCCAATTCTTCTTAGGGCGTAACAAGTATTGTTTTGTTAAAGAATCGCTTTGGTTCGGCATGAAATAGATGATACAAAAAAGTGCTCTTCAGTAACTAAAAAACATTTCAGTGTACTTTGTTGATAACACAACCTGTGATAGTTTAAATGAAAGCAGTAAAAATAAGGAAGATGCGGGAAAATATCTAAAGTATTAACTTTTTTTCTGATTAGGTTCTTCTTAGCTTTGAAATTGCATGCACGTGTTTTACGTGTATGAAATTCAGTAACCTTTCAGAGATGAGAAGAAAAACAAAAAAAATTGAAAAAAGTTATAATAACCAAACTGTTCTGGTAGTAAGGATTAAACATACACAACGTCTGCCTAGTAACCGCTCGTGCAATTTCCCATGCACAAGGTAATGAAGAGAAAATGCAACGCATGCACAAGAGCCCACGTGCGTTGGGTGGCCAATCAATGACAGTGATGCCACATCTGGTTCCGTTCCTACAATTTAAATTTTGGATATTGACAGCTTGGGTTACAACCTGAGTCAACACAATAATGAAGGCTGGAATCGATGAAAGCAAGGCATTCCAAGATAAGAAAAAAAAAAGGAAGAGTGGAGACTGCAGAGCGAATTTGTTCGTAAGAGTATCGCAAGAAAAATAAATAAAACAACAAATTTTCTGTTTTGTTAACACTTGCTACCCTTTCAATATAAATAAAAGAAAAATGTATGTGTGTGTATATATATATATATATATCATGGTATGTTCAGTTAAGTTGTTATGCTGTTATGAAACCTATTTTATTTCCTATATGAATGCATATACTAATTACAAAGATAACTACTTTATTTACACTTATCATGATAAATGATCCTCAACTTGGAACGCTTAGTGATATTCGATTTGATATTGGTTAACAGTGCATTGAAAATTATGTGCCCCCCGGTGGCTCAGCGGTATGTCTGTGGACTTATACACTAAAATCCGGGTTTCGATACCCGTGATGGGCAGAGCACAGATAGCCCATTGTATAGCTTCATGCTTAATTCAAAACAATAACAACAGAAAACGAGGTGTTGTATATTTTTAATAAAAGTAAAAATTAATATTGCTGTTTTTTTTCTCAAAGCTCTACCAAGTTCCACGGGGCATATCAGGTATATAGACAGTTAAAAATCAAAATTAGTCTAAAGTCGAAAAGTGAGTGAATTTGAGAAGGAAAAATTATCTGATGTAGGGATTGTAGAAATGTATATATGAAATGGCCACGATGCATTCCAACTATTCGTGATAACAAGAAAACCCACTTGTAGAGAAAATTATATATGTATAAACGGCTGGTATGAATAGAGAAATCACCATGCAGAGGAGCGAACAACGTTTCGAACTTCTTCGGTCATTCTCAGGGTCACAATGAAAGAAAGAGGTAACTGACCAATAGCTGATCACACGTTTGAAGGCGGTTGTGTAATTGAGTATAGAAATGTAAAGGGCGTGGTTAGATGTTGAATATATTTATTAATATAGGTATAAAGTTGTTCCTTTGTTTTGGTTTATTTTGGGCTTGAGTTATTGTAGAAAAACCCCAAATTAACCAACATACAAAGAAACATCTTTATACCTATATTAATAAATATATTCAACATCTAACCACGCCCTTTACATTCCTACACTCAATTACACAACCGCCTTCAAACATGTAGTCAGCTATCGGTCAGTTATCTCTTTCTTTCTTTGTAAACCTGACGATGACCGAAAAAGGTCGAAACGTTGTTCGCTCCTCTAAATAGTGGTTTCTCTATCCGTACCAGCCGTTTTTTCATATATATCTTTCCATGATTGTAGTACTTTGCAAAACGTCATTCAAGTGATAGCAACTTGATACAAATGATAACATATAAAAGAAACAATTATTGTGTCTAGTTGTAAGGTCTACAAATATTCAGCATCGTTTTATTTAGTACAAAGATCTTTATTACTAGACTTATGACGATTGATAGTTAATTTTGTGAAGTGTTGAAAAGGCCTCCAGTAGACATTAAGTTTATAATATTGGTTTGGAAACAGGCGGTTAAATTATAATGGATAACAAAACCCTCGCAACTGAAGAAACCTCAAGTGACTCGAAGTAGCTTGTTGATGCTGATTTTAAATTTTGCCTCAATATTTTACAAGCACTATGTGAAATAATCTGCAATTAACTCAGTACAATAGATTTATGCTGTAAAAGTAAGTACACTGGGACAGCTTAATGGGTAAAAAGACATACAATTATGATAACTTTTATGGTATTGACTCCATAATATTAGTGTAAAATTCTAAATATATATTGTTTAGATATGGTAATTGTTCTTGATATAATTGTAGTGTAATACATCACTTTTACTTCTTTCCTGTGCTCATCTTCTCTGCCCGGGAATTACGAAACTCTCGTGTGCTCAATTTGTTAAAAAAGTTGAGAAGTTCCTCGACCAAGCATAAAAGGGGCAGAGTCAGACATATCTTTTTCATTTGCCTCTCACTTACTCAGTTGGTCACTTCGTCTCACTCCTTGAACAGTCAAAGCAAAACTCAACTTTTCCTCGCTTCATACTTGCGATGCAATCAAATTTTGCAAAACTTTGTTTTTTAAATCTTTAAAACCCTATCTAGTTCTGTAAACTGTTTTCTTACATTTTTCAAAAAATATGTTGAAATGCTGGTTGTCTCCAGTTCACGTAAAGTTCGAAAGTGCAAAAATAACCCAAACAGTTTCTGCTAAATTTATAAAAACAAACAAACAATTTCACGAATGAAAAGCATCACACAAGGTAAAGGTGGCTTAGCACCACTATTCCCACCCCTCAGTGGCACATGTATATGGACTTCTAACGTTTGGCGGGCAGATCACAAATAGCTCTTTTTGTACCTTTGTGTTTACTAACAAAATTACCACTATTTTCGGTGTAAAATGGATGAAAAATATAAAAAATAGACTCCGAATGGGTAATATTCATTTTACACATCTGGTTTGACGCAATGGCTGTATAAGAAGAGAGCGAGTATGCCATTTGCAGTTCTTATGATATGGTGTGAATCAAAATATTTAACCGACTGTTATTTTTGCATGACTAATGTTTCAGGATATTCAGGCAAAACTAAGCAATACGTTAAATATTCAGCTGCTACATCTGCAATTAAACCAGTACTTCATGTGGAGGATCTTCCAGAGCCATGAGCAAAGTAGGAATCAGAAAGGTTAACCTGCAAAGAAGACAATGAATCTTCTTTATCCTCTACATCTAGTAATTTTATTCTGTCTCATTTTATTACACAAAAAGACCTAAATAATAAGATTTGTGACTTGTATTTATCAGAGCAGCATGAAGAAATATTTTAAATCTCGTTTACTGCAAAAGGATTTATTACCTCCAGGAACAAGAGTTTTAATTTACCAAAGTCACAACCAGTCTTGCTTTTCACTACATTATGCATGATATTTTGTGTTTCTGTACAAATGTTGATGCACTAATGGAAGAATTAGGTACTGAACATTATTCTCAAGAATGAAGACTTATGCTCAATGAAAATACTCATCCATCGATTCTTGATAGAAATTTATCAAAGCCTGTAGATTGTACATTCTTAAATGCAGTTTCAAATGAATAAATACAGAAATAAAAATTTGTTATTTTCGCTATATATAAGAATATTTTGAACAAATTTATTATAACTCGAAAACTAGAGGCGATCAGTAATTTGTAATATGAATTTTAGAATAAGCGTCGTCAGCTTAGTAAGAAACAGCTACAGAGAACTGTTTATTTCATTTTTTGTTGCCCGTTGTGATATGGTTGTGATTGCCTCCTGCCAACTCTTATAAACTTGTGGTGAGGGCATTATAATAAATATTGGAGGTGAAATACACCTTTGAAGAATCTGCTCATTTAAATATCCATGAATGTCAAAACACTTAAATAAAAAAATTCAGGGCAAGGTATTGAGTTTGTTTCGTTATTATTTGGTTACTAACTCAACAATAATAGCAATCGTTGAAACAAAACACATAATACTGTGCTTGGTTTTATAGCATTAATACCTGTGTCTTGACCAAGTACAACGTCTTTAGAACAGCTTGCAAGAGTTAATTCAAAGGTTACACCATAATCTCCTAGTCATCACCAACTGTCTAAAGTTTTGAAACACTTCATTAGATATATACTAGAACGTAGTTAACAGCACACTTGGCATAATAGAAGTATTTAGTAAGGCAGAATATGCCACTACATCATGTCTGATCAGTAATGACTAACTTTTCTGTAACAGCATGCCTGGGTACGTTCTTTAGAGGAGTGCGTAGAACATTTCTCTCTTTTCTTCTAGTCTCAGCGTTGTTCATCCATAATAAAGACCAACAAAGTGGACTTATTGTTTGAGTAACAGAACCTATCAATGTAGCTTGATAAAGACGCGAACTTCCTGTACAAATATAATTTTCTTTTTACCAGACTTGAAAAATCAGTTACACAGTTCATTCAGAATTTCCTCTTTTTCAGAAGGCCAAGTGGGTTAAGGCGTTATTTGAGGGTCGCGGGTTCGAATCCCCCTCGCACCAAACATGCTTGCTCTTTTAGGCGTGGGGGCATTATAATGTAACGGTCAATCCCACTATTCGTTGGTAAAAGAGTAGTCCAAAAGTCGGCGGTGGATGATGATGACTAGTTGCCTTCCCTTTAGTTTTACAGTGTAAAATTAGGGACGGCTAACGTAGATAACCCTTGTGTAGCTTTGCGCGAAATTAAAAAAAAAACGTTTTTAGGAGTGTCAGATAAAATAAATTTGAGTGTGTGTTTTTTTTATAGCAAAGCCACCTTGGGCTGTCTGCTGAGTTCACTAAAGGAATCGAACCTCTAATTTTATCGTTGCAAATCCAGAGACTTACTGATGTACCAGCTTGGGACTGTAAGAAATCGGAAGAGATGGATGCTTTAGTATATTATGTGTAAAATTAATATGTATCAATACTTTATAACAGTTTATAAATGTTAATAACATTAAATGACTTCCTAAATAACCATATGAACACGCAAAGTCCGCCAGTCGCACAGTAGGATATCCGCGGACTTACAACTCTAGAAACCGCGTTTCGATACCCTTGCTAGGCAGAGCACAGGTAACCCATTGAGTACCTTTGAGCTTAACTTGGAGCAAACAAATAACTGAAAACATTAGACAATTGTTTACAAATTATTTGTTTATATATTAATTTCATGTTGTTTTTCGTTTCCTAAACATTCCGATATGCACCATAAGTGTAGGAAATGAAATAAAAATTGACTTTAGTGAGGGTAACATAATAAGAGTTATCAGATTTATTAAAGTGTATTTACACACGGCTTTAATGTATCAATAAGTGCTTAATAATTCTGTGAAGATAGCTAAGCTACAATCAGTTTTGCTATTCTTTAAAGATCCCATTAGCTAATCGATGTTTTAAAAAATGCTACTTTTAGCAAACGTCTGATAATATATAAGACATATTGAAATCATATATATAGATTTTAGCAGTAGCAAATCCCTCTTTCATTGATTTTAACAGTAACAAATCCCCTTTACGTTGATTTTAGCAGTAACAAATTCCCCTTTCTAAATTCCCTGTAATAAAATTAAATAAAAAACCCGCTTTGCTTAAGAAACCAGTAATTGTTCCTCTTACACGAAGCTCAAGACTGTCGTTCCCTGGTTATCTCATCAACACTACCTCACCGTTCGTCATCAGCTTAGCCTCGAGCAAGCACCTAATCTTCGATAAGAGCTTCATAGGAAGTGCAGAGACGAATGAACCTGCCATCTACGATCAATTTCCCGACACCTGTGACATCCCATACTGCTAACCTAGCTAGCTAAGGATTCAGATTCTTCCAATAAAAGTAAATATATATACTTGCTTTCGTCATTATAGGCTCAAAAATTAACTAAATATTATGAGAGTCTGCAAAATGCGAGTATGCTGCTCAACAGTATTTGTACGAGGGACTAATCATTTTCGTAACTGTTTTCTGTTTTTGTTCAGTATTTAATAATGAAAAAAAGTTTTAGACCGTTCTGAATTAAACAAAGTAAACAGCTTTACAAACAGTCAAATATCAAATACGGGTTCGACTGTTCACCATTAGTTCATTTCTTCGAATCTATTTCGGTAATAAACTAGAACGAAAATAATTCCGTATATCACCTTCCGATATAAATGTTTTTCAGATCTTATTTAACTTACATTTTACGAAATTTTATTAACTACGCATAGCAAAAACCAGTTTTATTATTTTGCAATGGAAATCTCAAATAGTTTTTCCTTGTTTTAATATAATATATATATTTTTTATCTGAATGTTGCGTGATTGCGGAAGATTAATATGTTTTGACAAAGAATATAAACGTATTCAAATAATTCGTGCTGAAAGCTGGTTATAGAACACAATTCTACAACACGCAATCATTACCCTATCTAATTTTAATTTCACTTTAAACATTAATCTAATAAAGGTCTAATAATCTTAAGATGAAACCATATTTGAGTAATAACAAATTTCTTAAAGAGACTGACGCACAATGAAATTGGTACCAAAGTTTCGAAGGTCATCGTTCATCAACAACAGATATACGAATATCAACAGAATTGCTCAAAAATATGTTTCCAATATAACAATCGCAAAGAATGTGAACTCTAAAACTAAGAAATTATATTGTGCAAAATCATTAAAAAAATTGATATTTATGATCAAAATTGCTTGAAAATACAATGTTTTTTTCACATCCATCTAAATTCATGAATTACGTGTTTTATGTTTCATATTAGTTGTTTTATCATTCGGTTTACAAAGTTTCGAAAGTCCTAATATAATATGCCGTTAAATTTTATATTATTATGACTTGAGGTTATCAAGTAACAAAATCAGAGGAATGTGGAAAAAATAAATATGTAGTCTAAAGTTATTTTTTTCGCAGGTATTAAGTCAACTGATTTATGCCACAGTATTCATCATTTGGAATCATAACACCAAACAACACTCTTTGCGTCTCTTAATGTTATCAAAGTTTTGACTTTTTAGTATTTATATGGTAATCACAAATTAATTTTCTTTCGCTAATTTTTCTAACATTGATTTTTATCTGATTAAACTTCATCATATTAAGTTATTTCTATAGATTTGGCTAAAACCTAACTAGTTTTAATTTTACAGCAGTAATTCTTGTTGAGGTATTTTTATTTTCCAATTTAAATATGCAGTCTTAAAAATAACGGTGAGGTTAAATACAGACTTAATTAGTCATATTTCTAAAGCCTTTGGTGCATGAGTAAGACACATTAACAGAAGTTGAAAGTTTTATGCCAAAGTATTTCTACTACATCTTGCAACTTTAACAATAACTTTACACCTTCAAAAATTTGTATGTTGACTTTGTTGATGTTTCATTCATTGTCCAGACCCTTACCAATAACGACTAAAGTTTAAATTTAACAGAAAATTAGCTTTAGTTGCAAAATATTTTTTTATTTAAAATTACATGTTTCCAAGCGCTGTTTAACAATTGCATGTAAACATTTAGTGTGATTACATTATTACTGGGCACAATGTGTAATATGCGAAGCATATCAGGTGTTGACTGTTCTTTCAGTTTAGGTAGGTGAGTATTTCTTGTTCACGTAATGGTTTATAAATGTTTCACACACACGTTTGGAAACATACTTAGGTATGACATATGAAAGACCAGATCTACTTGCTGGTGTTCTAGTTATATATTGTCACTAGTCATTTCTTTTTAATATTGTTAAACGCTCCAATGGATCGTTTCACAGAAAAAAAAATATAGTTTCTCTGGTGAGATTAACTGTTCAGTAAATTAGCAGTATCTGAAGGTTATGCTTTTCTATTTCAGTTTATAGAATAACTAACATGAATAATCAGTACGCTATGAGAGAAAGTGCCGTATTAATACCTATTTGGCAGAGCTTCTCCTGATACAGAGTTATCTCCCGAATCTACAGATTGGCCATATTCAATGTGTACCCCGCTAATACAGCGGTAAGTCTACGGATTTACAACGCTAAAATCAGGGGTATGATTGTCCTCGATGGGCTCAGCAGATAGCCAGATGTGGCTTTGCTATACGAACGTTCAACATCTTTGGCACTTGTCACAATTGATTAGTTGCGTTAAGTGAAGGTTCTTTTCTTTTCTTTCTTCTCCATTATGTCTAGTTTTCTACCAACTCAGTGTAGCATTTTCGGCCACATCTCCTTTCACTACTATTCTTACCTATAATGTAGTAACTGTACCTTAAAATATCACAATTGTTTGCCGCGTATTAACTTTTTAAAACGGTGATTTCGAAGGTTTATGGGCCACGCATCTTGTTGCAAAAAGGCAATTCGCACTTTTGAGGCGAAAAGCACACCATAAAAGTGAAGATAAAATTTTGCAAGAGCATCTCTATTGTTGGCGGTGAGTACTGTTGACAAGTTACCTTCTTTCTAGTCTACAATTCAAAATCGAGAAGAGCTATGCGCAAATAACCTTCGGTGTAGCTTTGCATGAAAATTTTAAACAAACAAATGAACGTAATAAATGAAATTATTATAAATTCTTCTGTGAATTTCAGATAAAACCTGGAGATAATTCTAAGTCTTGTTTTAATTAAGAAATTATAAGATGATATGTTTTATTACAGAGAAATTTTGGAACACATTTTTACGCCTATAGTGTATTTTTTCTGAAATTTTTGAAATTTTCTAATATTGAAAAATTGTAAAAATGGCACAAACCCAGTTTCGGTGATAAGTCTGAAGGCTTCTAACACTGAAAACTGTATTTCGATATCACTGGTGGCTACAACAACATTATCCCATTGTATAGCTTTGTGTTTAACTACAAACAAAATGCACTAATCATAATATTTAACTAGTTTTTCAGTTAAAGATTTAGTTATTGAGCTTAATATCCTTCTACCATTTTTTGTTGTATAATTGGCTTTATTTCTGTAGTTTCATTAAGCAACGTCTGAATGCGTAGTTTTGACATAAAACAGAGCTTTCGGTGCTAACGATGTACAAAATCTATCTTTACTGAATATGAGTTCGTTTCTCAAAACTCATTTGTTATACAGCAATCGGTAAAAAAAATTTGTTTGAGCACACTCTTCAACTGTACATAATAAATCCATCCAGAAATCGTTACTAGTCCACACTTGTTCATTTACGACAGAGGATAAAGGTGAAACGAACCGTATCGATACGGTAAACTTTATGGTCAATTTCCATCTCGTGGGATGAAAACTACTGTACAGAAAGCGGACTTGCTATTAATATCAGAACAGATTAGGTTTCAGTGGTGCATGTGAGACAGGTGAGATCTGGATATGAAACCTGTCGAGTGATTAATAACGTTTCCTGTACTTACAAGTTTTTCACCAGTGCTCTCTACCATCCACCTATAAGTTATTTTTGTATTTCACTGATACGTACATATATATATCACCAAGGATAAGATTTTTTGATTAAAGTTTTGACAAATGTAGAACTATAACAACAAGTAACATCAGTTAATGTTCGTTCCTTTATCAATGAACTAACACAATAATATAATTATAATGAATTATTATGATGGTTTAAAACAATGTTACTTTTACAAACTCTGAAAAAATAAAGCCACTTATTGAAATAAGTAAGTCAACTGTTTGGTGTAAAGTAATCAGTAATTCTTAAAAAGTTATAAATATATTGGGTAGAAAGTGTATAATAGTCGTATTGAAATGTATATAATGGGTAAATCAGATTAAGAAATATTGTATTTGTTCGTGCTCTCAAAATATTTACACGTTCTTTAAAGAAATATTTAAAAAGATAAAATTTGTGTAAAATGACATAATAATTAAACCAAAGTTATCTAGTATTCTGGAAAGCAGTCAAATAAATAGGTATTTATTTCAGCTTTGCCTTAGCTTAAATAAGTACTGGTGATCCTTTTATTTCATGGCAGGTGATTACAAATTTCTTTGTAACTATTTCCTGATAAAATTATTCACTATTTTGCTGCATGTAAACAAAATGATGTTTTAAAATGAGCAACAGAATAGAGAATTACAGCTTATGCTATTTATCTTATACAAATTTCTGGCGTATAAAACGTGTTTGAAATCCACGAATATATCATTCTTTCAAAGTTTCGAAATATATTTAAACAAAGGACCTTAACAAATTTGACGTCGACCTGTAAGCTGGTAATATATGTATATATATACATGTGTGTGTGTATGGTTAATGAAAACAGCATTCAACTTCAATAGTTAAGTTCCATTTTATTTGTACTTAACAAAGACACGCGGAGACACTGTTCTTCTTTAAAATGTTCTTAATTTAATTCTTATCCAAGTTTATCGACTATGATAAGCTGTAAGTGTGGAAAACACAAAAATATAAAAAAAAACTCTTTCGAAACATTTGCTGTATTTTTCAAGTGTATTAATTTATAGAAAATCAGTAATTCTGAATCAAAACAATAAAGAGTTATTTTTTATATCGAGAAATCCACTTGAAATAAAAATGTATCTCAGAACGGCTGGTATGGGTATTAACACTCTTATTGATAAGGTTCTTGATCGAGGAAAGTTGGAACAATGTTCTCTTCTTATCAATAAAAGTGTTAATTCTCATACCAGTCCAGGGTTATATTTCCCAGGTGGTTTTATATGAATGTCATTGGATAAAATGTGACATTCATCTTCATGACATCTAAACATAGAACAATAATTAAATGTGAAAGAAAATAGTCCACTATTTTCAGTGAAAGGCGATTCTGGTTATATTCAGAAGGTATCCTATGTTTACAATGTTATATTAATGTTCTTTGTTTGTAGAATGTACGCAAAACAAACAGGTCTACTTCTCAGACAATATAATTTAATTGTCTCTTCTTTTGGAATGGGTTAACTAACGGTTCTGTTTCAACTCTTCAAGCGATTCTTTTGTTCTGTTTTATAAATTAAGTAATACGGAAGAGAAAAATCTATCAATTTAAAAGAACTAGCTTGTATTAAACCAACTTTAATATTTCCTCAGCCTTGACATCTTCAATTGCAGGTTTACTTGAAATTCATCGTCAGACATGTCATATGTGTTTTAAGGTTCTTCACAGCTTGCAGTGTTTCGTGAGTGCTATTGATTTGTGTAAAATTTCTAGCTGTTCTTGGTTACTTTATCTGACGTACTATAATAACAACTCCCGCAACGAGTACGAACGAATTTAGTTAACTTATTTTTATTTCTATACAGGTAAAATTTGTCCTGGCAGTTTATAAATTGCAGAGATCAAATAGTAGAGAAAACATCTGTCCTCTGTAGCACCACCTTTTGTCGGGATTGGTCTGGAATAATGTGTAAACCAGGGACAGTTTCCGGAACACGCAAACCTTCATACTTCCGGTGTGGGAAGAGCCAAAGTGCAAAAGAACTAGTATGTATTCTTATGCGTGTTTCGTTGAGATCTGGATAAACCAATGAGGATGAACCTTCTGCGGTCAAAGACAGAACAACTCGCAGATGTTCCTATAATTACAGACACGTTATTTCACCTGTTTGGGTGTATTCCGTTAATGAGAGAAAAATGTCACTTACAGGCCATTTGCTCAAGCTGATGATGATTCTGACTGAGATATATTTTAGTCTTTCATTGTTATTAAAGTTTGCTGCCACAAAACTAATTAAAGCTTCATTACTTATATCTTGTTTAATTACAGACTTTTATTCCGATAACTATTGATTTCATCATTGATATACGTAATCTACGACAGTAGTTTAGAACGCAGCTGATTTGATAAATTCAAAAGAATCGCAAAAATAGTACGACACTAACAAAAATTAAGACTTCTACTAATTACAAAGTATTTTAAAAGTAAAGATAAAATATGACTGTTACATAAGTGCATATTTTTATTGGTTAAATTAGATACATATTTGAAAGATGAAAACAATAAAAACTAGAATACAAAATACTCAAAGAAAATGCAAATGAGTCAGAAATACTGATGTACAGAAAAACTAAACAAATGTCTAATTCAATAGGAGAAACTGGCTAGTTTGCGTTTTGCCTGCAAATATTTTTAGTTTCTAAAAGTTTATGTTGTAATTTAAGAAATACTTTCACATTATTCTACTTACCAGTTGGTTTATGAATAACTTGTAACAGAGATTTTATCTTGACAGTTATTCTCTAAGAAAACAATGTCTTCTTAGGTAGTTTTGTTTGATAAAAAAAAGTGGAGAGAACATTCGTTTCTTACCATGAAAAGAGAATTAAACTCTCTCTTTAAAATAAAAGTTATACTTTTTGTTAGTTTCTAAATTAAAATAAAAAATTGTCTCCAGCAGAAGATGATACTTGCATTTAATACACTACAGAACCAATCATAACCATACATAAAGAATTTATTACAGTCCGAACTGAAAGTTTAAACTTATTGTAAATCATGTTCTACCATTAGAAAATTTTAAATTGTTCTGTTTATTTGTTTTTGAATTTCACAAAAAGCTACACAATGGCTATCTGAACCAGCCATCCCTAATTTAGCAGTGTAAGGCTAGAGGGAAAGTAGCTAGTCATCATCATCCACCGCCAACTCTTTTACCAACGAATAGTGGGATTGACCGAACATTATAACGCCCTCACAACAGAAAAATCAAACATGTTTAGAGTGATGGGGATTCGTACCCGTAACACTTAGATTAAGAATCAAGCGTCCTAACCACCCGGCCATTTAAAAATGGCAAAGAAAATAGCGAATAGTGAGCATAATGATTGCAGGTATTTAAATAATTAATTCTGTACCTTTAATAAAAAGGCATAACTTATGTTATAATTTATTCTGACCATGATATTCCAAAAATGAAAGTTAGGAAAATAATAATGAATAGTTGATGAAGTTGAGGCTCGACTGTAGTTATGTTGCCATTCTAAGCATTTTGTAATGGATTTAATATTATATATTTATTTTAATATCTATGTTTATTTCAAATTAATATATATGTTTAGCAACAAATTTAACTTTAACTTTATTGTTAAATGTGTATTACAAAAGTTCAGCCTCTTTCCTAAATTTGTAGACGATTCTCGAGAGTGAAAATCAACAATGTGCAATGTGTGTGTGTGGAAAATACCAGAACTGTTGCCTTAGCTAAAATTTGTAGAAAATCTTCTTTCAAGCTTATAAAAGTTTATAAAGAGAGTTTTAATATTGTTGGTCTGCTAAAGTCAATATACTATGAACCTCGGAAGCTGTAGCTGTAATAAACGTTTACTAATCGGAAAACTAAAGATATTTGACTAGGAACGCTTATAGATTTCGAACATTACAAACCGTTCAAATTCAGTTAATTAACTTCGGATGTTGTTATTTCTACGAGAGCATTAGATATTTTCCTCGGTGAAAAGCGAGCTTATAAACCGCGTGAAGCCAACGAGGAATACAGCCAACTTGTTTTCTCCTCAAGAGAAGTGTACCATAGAATCGATTCTCTCTCCATAAACCGTCGATGAAAGATTCAGTTCCAGCCCAGATAGAAGATTTAATATTATTCTTAAGTTTTTAAAACTCTTTTATATAAACCATTATTTATAATAAATATACATAACATTCGTTATTATAAACTGTATTGTAATTTGTATATTTGCGTTAAAAAAGAAAATTATTTGCATCAATCCTGTTGGAAAATCTCATAAAGTTTACACATCTCTATATTCAATTAACTTCTAAATTCAAATTTCCGGCTCCTTGAAATTGTAATACGTGACGTACGTAACATAATACACAGTCCGGATCAAATTATATGTAACAACTTGAATTCAAAGTAGCTATTGCTATTCAAAAACTTACTGTGGCTCAACGAAAAATAAAAAACTTTGGGATTTTATTGTATAAGAATTTTCATGATGATTTTTATTTTCCCTTTTATCATTCAAACTAAACGATGGTTGCAATAGAATAAAAAACCAATTTAGCTGTAAAATTTATGTTTAATATCCTTGTATAATATATTAAATTAAATAATTTACAGTTTTGTTTGTACATTTTTTCATTTCTGTCAACCGAACGATTCTTACAGAATTTGAAAATCTGCTCCGATTTCTTATGTCATCATATTTGTACATAATAAAGCAGAATCAAGAATTGGGAAATATTTCTACTGACTGGAAATCAGTGGTTATCTTTATTCCCTGTTATTTATTTACTGAAATATTTAATTAATAAAAGAGTCGTTTAGTTAATACTTCTAGTTATATATATTTATTAAGTAAAAAGAATAACAAAAACATGTTTATATAAAAAAAATACTCATAGGTCTTTAGGATGCTTTACTAGGGTCCACTAGGTTTTGACAATGAAATGAGCGCTGCATGACATTAAACAATTTTCTTTTATCGTGAAAACATGATGAACACAATTTTAGACACAAAAAATAGAAAATAGAAGCATAGTGTCCATTCTAAGTGCCCACCAGTGGCTCAGCGGTATGTCTGCGGACTTGCACGCTAAAATCCGGGTTTCGATACCCGTGGTGGGCAGATCACAGATAGCCCATTGTGTAGCTTTGTGCTTAATTCAAAACAACAACAATCCATTCTAAGCACAACGTTTTAATATCTAGAAACTACGAAGTCTTTCTTCTAGCTTTCCTTAAACATTTTAAAAGGACCTATCACATTTAAATCGCGATCTTTAATTTAGCATAATAAATCAGTCAGAGGAAGCTCACTGTATCATTTCATTTTGTATATCTTGCTTCGACTATGAAGAAACGGGAAGGTTGAAACCTATAGAATTTGGGGTTTAGCTCTAAACAAACATCAAAAAGATCATTACTTTTTTTATTCCGACTCATAATAGCTCACATGTTTAGTTAGAAACGGTGATCATACCTACCAAAAGTAAAAAGATCCTTTCTATCGTGAAAGAGAGTCGCTATTAAAACGAGCGAGGACAAAGTCGTTGTGAGAAACAGACATGTGGAACGTATAAATGCATAAAATACGCTGAAGTAAATGTCTGTCCAGCGTTCGTTTCAGATCTGGTAAAACAAAAAAATGTATCCGCTTAATGTTTTCTCTCTGTCTCTCTCTGCTTTTCCCATCTTTCATTCGATGTAGAAGAGTTTGCATGCAAGGGTTATACCGTGATACATAAACACAAAACACTGTTTACAGACGCATTAAAACGTTTTTCATATATCGCTTCAGAAACACAAACAGGTTCGTGGTTCTCACACTGTTTAAGACTAACATTTACCAGAGTACCAATATATAAATCAATTCTTGTATATATTTCATTCTTTAGCAGTATAGCGTTAGCTTGTTAAAGCTTTCAACCTGTCTACTATAGTTTTATAGCATAATACATGCAAGAAAATTTAGAGTTCTTTATACTTAATAACCATAAAGGCCTTATTGGGCTATAAGCTCCAATTATGCTACCGGGTTTATTATTACTACCACAAATAATAGGAAGATTGCTCTTGCAAAAGGTGATACTAGGTGTTTTTCTTATCTTTATATATAACCGAATGCACTCAGCATAATTAATATTGTTTCTCATTATTTTTAATATGGGAATTTCGTGATTTTAGAAATGATTATGCACTAATTAACATCGGACACTTATTAGATCGTTTAAAGCAAATTTTATAGGCGAATATATATATTTCTAGAATATACATTATAATTCACAAAGATGGATGTGTAGTTATTCAAGTGCGTGAATTTTCTACTGCAGGGCTTGTGCTCAGCGACGGATATAAAATAAAAATCAGCTATTAGACCACGTACTACAACTGAGTACAGCTGAGCTCACCAATTACAAACCGTTGTTATCCCATGTACTTAGAAATTCTGCATTACTACGTAGCAAACTAGCTTTAAATAAAGTATATTTACTATCGCTAAAAAAACCCAAAAAACATGAATAAATCAAACCATTTTATGGCCAACACATTAATGTCAAAGTCCAGCAATCAAAATTTAAAAAAAGAATAAAAAGTTGACCTCAAAATGACATTAAGAAGATGGCCGTACGAAGCAGTGTTTGGAAGGTTAGTTTTAAATTAAAGAGCACTGAGAAATTAATTTTGAAAAACATCGGAAAGTAGGTTTGAAAGTATATTAGGAAATTGATTTAAAGAAATTTGTTTAGGTTGTAAAAATATTTCAATTTGTAATAATATCTTAAAGATGTACTGCAGGAAGGTGGTCGTGACACTGTGTAAGAAAGGCAACGTTAAAGAAGTATTATATAATTGAAGTTATTTTAATTATTAACTTCTGAAAAGATGTTACAAGAAGACTATTACATAATAAATAAAAAACAACCTTGAAGAGATTTAAATAATAGTTAGTCTAAAAATATATGGTAGTAAGTTACTGAGACTATATATAATAAGTATATGTGCAAAAAACGGCTCGTTTGGGTTGAGAAAATATTTTACATAGAAGAGCGAACAAAGTTTCGACCTTCTTTGGTCATTGAAGATTGTTTGGAAATAGAGCTAGCAAGGATAGACATAAATGTGAACTAAGATGATAGCCTTAAGTGGTTTTATGTTGTCATAATTGAAAAGTCACTATATGTATTTTCTTAAAAAGAATTAAAAGAATTATCTTTCCAGCTTTCAGTAAAAAATTATTATTCGGAGACTACAATCTGTGTGAGATTAATTTTCTGGTAACATATATAAGCATATGTTACATGTAGATAAAATTTCAACAGATAAATAAGTTTATTCTTTCTCAATGAAACTGCTCTTCCTTACTTTCTCTGCTAAGTATTTTTCTTTTCCTTAACTAAAATACTTCTGTTTCTTGTGAACAAACATTTTCTTATGGTTTTGTATAAATGTGTTATTGTTGTCAAACAATATTACCTCCAACACAAAAAATCCTTAATGTATATTAATTCTCAAACTTTGCATTACTGCTTTTATAATTAGTTATTTATTTTGTTCTTAAGCGACAAACTACACAATGAATTATCTGTCTGTGCCATACAGCAGGATCGACCTTAGAATTTAAGCATTATGAGCCATCAGTCTTACCTCTAACCCACTGTCAAACGTTTAATTTCATGGGTGAAGAGAAAATGGTTTTGATCTCAGTTGAGTTAGACACTGAAGTTATATAGTGTAACAAGTTAATTATTTTGAAATAATGTCTTAGTAAAATATTAAGTAATAAAACACACAATGGGAATTGTGTAACGTGCTTTACAAACTCCCAAAGATAATGTTTAGCCACTAGATGGATTAATGCCATAGCTCAATTTAATATATTCGATTTGTTTTGAATTTCGCACAAAGCTACTCGAGGGCTATCTATGCAAGCCGTCCCTAATTTGGCAGTGTAAAACTAGAGGAAAGGCAGCTGGTCATCACTACCCATTGCCAACTCTTGGGCTACTCTTTTACCAACGAATAGTGGGAGTGACTGTCATATTATAACGCCCTCACGGCTGAAGGAGCGAGCATGTTTGGCGCGGCAGGGATACGAACCCGCAACCCTTAGATTACGAGTCGCACGCCTTAACATGCTTGGCCATGCAGGACCCATTTAATATATTAGCAGCTGTCATTTGCAACGTTAGCAATGCATATAAAAAAAGAATTTCACGTAAGAGTAAGACCAGTCGATTTTTCTGAATCTAGTTACCAGATGGACACAACTGAGATCTGAGATAATTTGCATAACTTAGAAATAAAATAGTTAATTATCATTATGACAAATATTTACCACCTTCTTTTAAATTATGCTGCAAAATAGTCTGTGTGAAGCAACAGAAAGAATTATGAAACTGAGAACAAGAACGTATTCGTATTATCTGAGGAACTTTAGCTTTATATTGCGAAGCACCGATAATGTAACACTAACAAACTTGTTACCAGTTGAATACAAATTAACACTTGCTAGCTGTATAAAAAAACTGGTTTGCAGTTAATATATCACAAGTACGCCGATATATACTGTAGAAAATTGAGATTCATATGTTAACTTCCACTGAATGCAATGTGTATTTGCGGGGCCTTTGTGGATGTTGTAAATATTAAATCATATTTCTTATATTTGCCTATTATATTCTATCATTTCAGTTGAAAACAAATTTTCAACAGAACAAAACTTGTATATTTGTTTCTATCTTTTTTCCATCAGTATACATTATTTAAAAATACCCTTTTTTAATGAAAATTATCATTGTCAATTAATTATAATTACTAATTTATTGTTGTTTGCGCTCTGTCCATCTTGGAGAGATGAATCTCGGTTTTTGCTTTTAAAGTCCTATACTTTCTTTTGTACTCGATAAACAGAGAGAAAGGCTTTAAAAGTACCATTATATGACTGGGTTAGTGTTTCTAGCGTTTAGACACTAGAAGTCACGAACGGAATATCTATCAATCAAAATGAACATTTTATACATATATTTTATTTAAAATATTATTGATCGGTTATTTAATGAGGTACTATTTGTGTTGTTATCAGTTCTTATCACCAACAAAAACTAAAAGCATATGAGCGAAATATTACATAGTCCATATGTTTAATGTTTGAGGATTGCGTACTTCATGGAAATGTTTGATTAATTAAACAATTATTTTTAAATTGTGTTTTTTTGTTATTGTTGTTAAGTACAAAGAACACAAAATAGGCTATCTTATATTGATATAGAAATCCAGTTTTACCGTTATATTCCTTTTGATTTGTCGTTGTCTTACCGTGCTGTCTAAAATGAATTGTGGGTATATCACTATTAAACTCAAGTTGCGCCATCTATTTTCTGTTAAGTCATTAAAGACTGTTCTAGCCTTTTCTTTATGATTCTGCAGTTTAAAACACGCTTAATTTTTTGAATCTAAACCACAAAGAATAACGAACAGCTTATGTTGTACTTCAAATATTTTTGTCTTACACTCTGAAAGATATGTCCTTAAAAATAATAAATAATTTCTCTCAAGGAGATGCCTATGTTACATTTTACGTAAAACAAACTATGTAAAACGCATTGTTATAAGCGTGTTTTTACATCAAATTCAGATTTCTTTCGAAAAGAAATTTCATTATAAAATTTGGAAGTGCAATTTAGGCGAGGAGAGATGACGATGTATTTGTAATATCTTGTGTATTTTAAACATACTTTCCTGTAACACTACTGAAATACACTATAAGGAAAACCAGTAAACTGATGATCTAATGTTCTGCAAAAATACTCATTCGTTTACGTATTATTTTGAAGCTTGAATGCTCATGTAATGAAATGGTTTATGGCTTTACGCTGTACGTTATTCAATTAAATAAACGATATTTTTTCGTATCGCATGAAGTATTACTTTCATAATTCTCATTTTAACTTACGGAACGTATCTTGGAGAGTCGAAAGTTAACAGCGCCCCTAAAATTCAATATGGATTATTTGACAAAGTGGAAAAAGTAAACTAAAGTTTCAAGTGTTGTTTTTAAACCCGAATTAATAAAGTAGTTACAAACTGTGTTTCAACATGTATCTTAGTAATGCATGTCTTTAATATTTTCATATTTAACTGGAATCCTTCAAGTAATTTACAGTTCCTCTTAAAATTAGGTTTCGGTTTCAATTGTTGCATTTACTAACTCATACCTCTCGAAAGTTATTTAACCTATAAGCGATAGGTTAAATAAAGTATTAATAAATGTGACTCTAAGATTCTACATATATGAAATAAAGTTGTCAATTTCCTACAATACCGTGTAGCTATGTGACTGTAAAAGTATTTAGAAATATGATTAGATTTTTTTACAATTTTATGGTAAATAATGAAAGTTACAGCTTTTATCCTGGAACTAGTCCAAGAGAGGATACTAAAACAAGACAAAAAACAATTTTCTGAGAAGGAAGTGCCAAGAATATGTTATCCATCGTTCTCATAAGCATTCCATGTATCAATATAGAACCAAGCTGATATAAAGATTATTCAATGGGCAGATGATGCTAAAATGGTAATCTTTTATTTCTGTTTATGTTATATTTAACTCCAGTTGACGTAACGATCATATTGACATTGTTTGAATACATTTACTAATGATGTTTGTCTTTACGTTTCTAAGTTATGTTTCTTGTTTTGTTTAATAAATTATGTAATGAAAATAGCATATTTGTAGCATTTCAATTTAACTTGTTTTCGTTTTGATATGCCTCCTATTGACACAACGGTATATCTGCGGACTTACAACACTAATAACAACTTTCGATACCCTCGGTAAGCAAAGCATAGATAGACCATTGTGTTGCTTTGTGCTTAACTTCAAACAGACAAACAATTGATGCTATACATATATTCGGAAACTTTGAAACTTTAAATATCTTCAGATCTATAAAATTTCAGTCTTATATTACTAGTTTACCTCATAACTCCATAAAATTCTTCTGAAACCATTTCAAGTTATGAAATTTTGCAAGTGTTAAACTTTAATACATGAATATCACAACATAAAATTTAATATACAACAACTTATAAATAACACTCAACTAAACAGAGTAATAAGTCTGGCAATGCCAAGTGTGTTTAATTTCTAAACAGGCACTGTTTGTTTCAAATAGTTGAATTTTTTGTTTGTTGCTGTCAGTTTTTTTCCATATATGTTAAAAAAGTTTTTACAATTTTCTTTACAGCTACTACAGCTGGATTTAGAGCCTTATATGTATATATACACACACACACATATATATATAAAGTATATATTTTAAAGCTGTACCTTATGGGGACCATAAGTAATAAATCAAACTCCTGCCTCCTAGAGAGTATTTAATATATTTGTAGTAATGTTATTTCAAAATGTTACACATGAATGACAGTGAACCCTTTGATGTATTTAATTTTTAGCTTTCAATACATATGGAAATATATATATATAATTTCTGAAGCCAGTTTTACTTGAATAAAATAGAATAAAAATATATTTGGTGAAAGTTTCTTAACATATTATACCTTTTAATATGTAAGTTGAATATACTTATATTTTGTCTTTAAAATCCAGTATGTAAGTATTTTACAAATTAGCAAGTCAGTAATAAGACATTTATGGAATAATAGCAACCGTCTATAAGTTTGAAATTACATGGCGCTGTTTGACGGTGTAGAGTACTCAAGACGTGTTTGAGACGGAGACATGAAAAATGGAGTAGTTATAGTAATATAAAGATTTTTTTCAAATGCAAAGACGTAACTGTTTATTTTTCTTTAAATGTTGAAGCTGTTTGTTTGATACACAAAAAAACAAACTAACTTTAACTTTCTCAAAGAATAGTACAAAATAGAACACAAAAATATAAACACATAAATTACTTTCTTATTATTTTTTATCGATTTTACTTCGTTTTCTCTATGTGTGTTGTCCAAATTCTCATATTTTATGGTTTTATTCTGAAAATGTACAAATTCTAAAAAGTAAGAAATTAATATGTGTTTGTTTTATTTTATAAGAAGTTTTAACAAAGTGGGCATCTTTCTCACTTGTGTTTACATTTGATATTTTGTTTAAAAGCTGTAGACAGAGAAAAACCTCCCAAAATGTTTCGCGTTCCTGCAGAGGAGAAAGAGAAGAAAAAAAAAGAAAGAAGAAAGAGAGAAGGACAGAACAAAGTTAATTTTTTCTAAAGCATGACGTATCTACATTATATACATACATGTTATATATTTGTTTTATATTGCACACACACATACATAGATATTTTTCTTTCCTGGAAAAAGACAAACGTTGATTTGTTTTAACAATTTGGGGAACCTATATTAGTAAAACATTTTAAAACGCAACATAGGAAAGCATAAAATAAGCGAAGTGTTTATAGTAAAAAGGTTATTTTTTTGCGTATTTTTCCGGCAGATTCATTTCGAACTGAAACCCTGTTTACGGCCCTATTCCACCTATTGAAACTTAGAGAAACAGAAAAAAATTCCATATTGCTAGAAATTCCACTACATGCATCAGTACTTCTGTAACATACACATCATGGATTATATGAATCTGAGGCTAGAAGATTAATTTTGATCGATTTTTTTAATAAACTAAGAGTTTCAGTGCTAAATGTGATTTGTAGAATGCGATTGGTCATACTGTAAGTACTCTCATCTAAAATTAGATGAACCCCTTTTCTTAAGGTGCTCTGTCTCATTACATCACATTTTTCGAATACTATCATCTACAATTCATTCTGTAACGTTTTCAGAGGATTACAATGCCGAACACGACGTTCAATTTCATCACAAACATGATTTGTTTGGCTGATGTCTAGATGTTTGGCTAGACGAGGAAACCCACTGTCTGGCTTTTTGAATTAATAAGACTGTAAGAGCATGTTGAATTGTTGAATTACGATCTCAAAATGTTCTTGTCCACCAAAAAGGGAACGTTGCATCGTGAGGCAGACGTAATTAATAATAACCTCTACGTACAGTCTGTATGTTATTGGTTTTCTAATGTAATGAAAAAGATCTAACTCCTGCAATTAGAACGTATCCCATTGCATTAGTTCATCAATTTCAAAAACATGAACAAGTGAGAGAAATTGCTTTCAATCACAAAACAAATTTTGCATAGTTATCATGAACAATATAATAAAGCACTAGTCTAGTTATGACCTCAGATGTCAATGTTAGATTATATTTGCAAGCAGTTTATTTGGACTTTGACTGACCCTTACTTTAAGGGTTTCAGCTACTCTGACTATAACAAATGTTGTGATGTAGCATTAGAGATATTTGATATAAACATAAAATGTCCGCCTGTTTGTTTCAGTTGAAATTATTTATTTCGCAACAGAAATATACAGTATTTTGCAGCATCCTAGACTCAGTAGTGGTGTACGAATTTAAGACGCTAAAAATCTGGTTTATATACACGTTGTGCACGACACAGATAGCCCATTGTATAGTTTCTTGCTTTACTACAAACAAAACAGTAGTGTGTAACTTTATTAAAACCCCCCAGTGGCTCAGCGGTATGTCTGCGGACTTACACGCTAAAATCCGGGTTTCGATACTCGTGGTGGGCAGAGCACAGATAGCCCATTGTGTAGCTTTGTGCTTAATTCAAAACAACAACAACTTTATTAAAATACCTAAACAAATGTCATATTATCGGGTTTACATATAAACTAATTATTGGTTTGCTATGGAAATAAATTTGTAATTACGTTAAATTAATATTACAGGAAACTGTTACAAAAGTAAAACATGCGTAGTGTAATAAACAATGGCTGACATAGTTTTACTTGAATCTTACTTCGAAGTTTCTCTTTAATACAGTTAGCGCGTTTTGTCAAATAGTAATTTGTTCTGTGGGGAAAAGTCTGAGCTTTGCCAAGGGCACTTCATTTTCTGCAAATCTCTGAAGATTTTGTTCTTTCTCAAATAAAGCAGATATTTCTTGGATATGTATTTTAGATCATTACGTTCTATGTATATAACTCTCACAATCAGTTTTTTTTTCAGATTGTATTACATGAGGGACTAATAGGCTTTCTTATTTATTATGGTTGATGATTATATCAATTTTGTGAAGATGGTCCATATCATTTGCAGGTACTAGTTGTTATCCATCATAGAGGCTTCTTCATACTTGATTGTTGGAAAAAGATGCTCCTCATATAACATCTTTAGGCTATGGCCCGGCATGGCCAAGCTCGTTAAGGCGTGCGACGTAATCCGAAAATCGCAGGTTCGCGCCCACGTCGCGCCAAACATGCTCGCGTTCCCAGCCGTGGGGACGTTATATAATGTTACGGTCAATCCCACTGTTCATTGATAAAAGAGTAGCCCAAGAGTTGGCGGTGGGTGGTGATGACTAGCTGCCTTCCCTCTATTGTTACACTCCCAAATTAGGGACGGCTAGCACAGATAGCCCTGGAGTATCTTTGTGCAAAATTCCAAAACAAACAAAATCTTTAGACTATTTAGCACATAGATTAAAATCAAACAACTCTAATTTATACTAGTCTATCCAAAGTATGTTGTTCATCTGCTCCGAAGACTAAGACACATATTCATTCGCAAAATTTAGTCTCTTTGCACGTTATCTTCCTTCAAAGGTTATATTTTTATATCATAATTGAGAGTTTACTTTTTAAAACTTTATCTGTTCTTTAATATAATCAGCAAAGTGTTTCCCATCGGAGATTTTAAGGAATTGATTTTCTGATATCTAACGTTTCTTTTAGTAAGTTTTTTTCTTCGTTCTTTACCTTTTCTGGTGTTATAGAACTGAGTGTCCTAATATCCGTCTAATCTCTACTTTAAAGTAGGTGGTGAATATCCGAGGCTTTTTACAATTTTTTTAATTTTCAGTAGTCATTTGCAAAAATTTGGCTCTAACTTTGTTAAAGGGTATTAATTTTTAGTGTTTATGCATTTTGATGGCAACCAAAACTTGTTTCATTTGTAATAGATGATGTTTTTGAAAAATGAAAGTTTATTTAAACTTTGCGCAAAATTACACTGGGTTCTTTGTGCTTGCAATTTGTAACGTAGCAGTGAAAAACTAGATGGAAGATATCTAGTCGTCACAATCCACAGCCAACTCTTGAACTTCTCTTTTACCAAAAAAAGGGTGGAAATGGCCGTAACATTATAACGCCCTATGGCTGAAAGGGTGAGCATGTTTAGTGAGACGAGGATTCGAATCCTTGACCCTCAGATCACGAGTCAAAAGCCCTAACCAACTGACCATAATAAAAGTATATATTTTACACTTATATGTATCTGCACGATAAACTAAGAATGTGAAACCTCATAAATGTTGTTAGTTACGATGTCAATTATAACTACTAGTGTCCTACTGCTTTCATCTTCAGATAATCATACTAGTCAATCTTTTGAACAAATATTTGCAGTACTTAGTCATTTATGGCAAAGTGTTTATTTTCACGTAAAATTATAATTTAATTGAATATGCTACATGGATATTTGAGAAAATCCACATTTTTTATCAACTGTGAGATGTTTCTCAGCAAGCTACAATTGTTTTACTTTATAAGCACAAATATTTAAACGTTTTCTAGTAAATTTTCATGCTGTATTTAGTTATGCTTTTGTCTTTTCGGAACTTTCATTTTTAGCATGTAAAATTATAAATTAGTTAGTTGTAAGAGGTTTAACCTTTGTTTTGACAGGATATTAAAACACTGGGATTTCTCTATTGATTGGTTTAAGTAATATATCCGTGATGTGTGGGAAAGTAATCTGATTATAATATTTTTATAAATTTTGTTTTAAAATTTCGCAAAAAGCAACACGAGGGCTATCTGCGCTAGCCGTCCCTAATTTAGTAGTGTAGGACTAGGGGGAAGACAGCTAGTCACCACCACTTACCGCCAACTATTGGGCTACTCTTTTAACAAAGAATAATGGGATTGACCGTTACATTATATAACGCCCCACGGCTGAAAGGGCGAGAAGCTTCGTGTGACGGGTAGTCAAACCAGCGACCCTTGGATTACGAGTCAAGCGTCTTAATCACCTGGCCATGTAGGGGTCTTTTATAAATTACCATACGACACTCAACCAAAATATACCAATGTAAATATAACTATACTTCACTGAGGTGAAGCTATACAGCCATGCTAATAATCAAAGAGCTAAAATACATCATACTTTTTATTATGAAAGCGAAAGCTTTACAATTTCCTGACCCACTTTAACCTCATACTGACTCAATGATGCTTTTGGAATATTTTGAACAATTTATAATGATGATAGCGATAACTTTACCTTTCTTCATTCTTTTGTCAGTAAACTCTAGATTAAAGATATGAATTAAGAATTACTTTAGTATTTTTTTTTGTTTATGTTAAGAACAAAGCTAAACAATGGATTCTATGTAAGAATCGTGAGGAAAAAAAAATTTAGCGTTTTTCGCCACCGGACATACCGCTAAGCCACCTGGGGACACTAATTTAATAAGTATCTTCTTTGGCTCCTCAAAACAATTATACTTTTTTCTTCAAATTAAATGTTCTAAATGCCTCGTGCAGGAATTTTTTACTTCGATACAATTTTGTTGAAGTTTACTAATATATATATATATATATATATATACATATATGATATGATATAATATTTATTCCGTGTAAAAACACTATATACGTGTCCATATAACTATATTTTCTTTTCAGAAATTTTAATAAATGAGAGTGAAAGGAACTGACACATGATTAATCTAATCCAAAGTTATAAAATTTGCCTCTTTGGAAATGTTATTTTTTGAAAGCATGAAACTGATCTTTATTGAACTTAGCATTGTAGTTTTCATTTAGAATCACGCTATTTGAAATCATGAGTAATATTATAAACTTAGTGAAATAAAACACACTTCTCAAAAAATTACTGTATTTCAAAATATACAGTAATCGTTCAAAATACACTAAATGTTCAGAAATAAAAAATACGTATTGATGTGGAACTAAACTATATTTTTTATTAATAGAAGCAGGTGTTTCACTGTAGAAAATTTAATCAACTCTAACACAAGGACTAAAATTTATTACTGAAATATGAAAAAAGTAGCACATGTTACAAACTGCATTTCGGTGGAATTTGGTTTCTAGTTTGAAAAATTACTTTTTGGAATGTCTATAATCTTCAGAAGACTCAGAACGGAAGATATTTACTTCAGTTGGTGATACAAACATCATCTTGTACAAAAGTAGCAGCTGCATTGTCTTCTGATTTGACAAAACTTTGTGCATTGAGTCACGCAGATGGGAAGGACGAGCACATTGTTTGTTTTAGTGTACCTCGTGCCATTGATTCGTGCTAGGGGGCAGCTGCAAACTTAAGCTACACGTGTGATATCGTGTCTAACTTTCTGAATTTATGCACCTTTATAGGCGGTAACAACACTTTACAACCAACTTCAGACAATATACAACACATACAGAAGTATATATAACGCGTGATCCCAATCCACCTGAGCCCAAGAAAAAAGTCTGAACCCTATTACACAAGTCCCTAGAGTTATAAGGCAATGCAATATAGGAAAATATAGTTTACCAAATTGAAGTATATAATTAAGCTTCCATTACTCCGAACTTTTACAATCATTAACGCTTAATTAATAATTGATCGTTAATATAACGCTATTTCATCGCAAAATAAAACCTAAAACCCGTGTTATTTTAAACAACGAAAAGAGCTAATTCTTGTGTAATAAAAATGTGGAAAAAGAAACAAATTATCAACCAAACATTATTAAAACAAAGTTAGTTACACGGATGCTGTTGATAATTTAGTGGTACCACTAATTAATTTTTATACGATTTAAAATCATGTTATGAAATACAAGCTATCGAATAATTTTATAACTTTAGATTAGATTAATCGTGTGCCAGTTTTTTATCCTTGACTGTTTCTAATGCTATCTTGAACTAAATATTTTGTAAGTTGTATTAGCCTCGCCTTGAAATAAAGTTGCCCCCCAGTGGCTCAGCGGTATGTCTGCAGACTTACACGCTAAAATCCGGGTTTCGATACCCGTGGTAGGCAGAGCACAGATAGCTCATCGTGAAGCTTTGTGCTTAATTCAAAACAACAATGAAATAAAGTTGATTTTGATTTTTTTCTCCCTTGTGGCTCAACTGTTTCCGAGTGATTGATTTAAACCTTGTACTGAATAACTTTTAGCGGTTTTATCCAACTATGAATTAAATCTTTTATAAGTTTAAACCCGTTAAATATTTTGATTTTTATTATTTTACTGAAATTTATTATTTAGTTTACTTATTTTTAATTTTTAAAAATGTGAATATAGGCAACATTTAAGCAGAAATTTTCACAAAGCATTATTTATATAAAGTATGTGTTATTCAATGGATTAAGTAAATTATATTAAAACGCTCTGTTTGTTTATTTCCTTGTTTTGAATTTTACGCAAAGCTACACAGGAGCTATCTGAGCTAGCCGTCCCTAATTTAGCATTGTAAGATTAGAGGGGAGGCAGTCAATCATCACAATCAACTGCCAGCTCTTGGGCTACTCTTTTACCAACGAATAGCGAATTGACCGTAACATTATAACACCCCCACGGCTGAAAGGACGAGTATGTTTGGTGTAACGGGGATTCAAACTCGTGATCCTCAGATTACGAGTCGAGCACCCTAATAATCTGTATCTAAATATGCATGTTATTAAGTAACGTAACAGCTTGAGCCGATATAAGGTCATGGCAGAATGTATTGTATCAGGCTTACATCTTCACTCTGTTAGGCGTTCGTAATTACTGTGATGTCACAGAAATATGAATGCTTTAAGAAAGGGTGTGTAGTGACTTTTATGGTGCAAAATATCCATGCACACGAATGAAAAAAAAGTGTTCATATTAGAGATTTAGAATTTACAATTCTGGAACATCTGTTTTGTTAACGACTACGGAAAATAAGGAATACAGGTCAACTTAGGATACTAGGACTACACAGAAAGAGACCTGAAACAAGCTCAGTCCCACAAACGGCAAACGAAGTGCAGCGTCTTGTAAAAGGTAAGAAAAAACCTACTGACGAAAAGGTCAGTGGCAAAATTCGTCCACGTACTCCAAGCAACAGAGTACAACATAATCAAGAAGGATCTCTATTTGAAAAGTGACACAAAGAACGTATACACAAGATATTCGTTCAGTTGTCGCAACAGGTATTAATTCTATTCCGTATGAAGATATACTGGTCAAGTCATCTCATGCACTTCAAATAGATTCCTGTGGGATTAGGCTGCTGAAACAGGCCGGCAGGATACGTTGTCATCATGCGCTATAAGGATTATGGAAAACTTGCCCAGAAGACGTATGTTCTTTGGATATTTCACTCACATGATGGAGCCTTATGCAATGGAAACTGTACATCTAGATTATTGTGGTAGAGTACTGTCGTCAGACATATCATGACCAGATACAGTGGTATGAACTGCAACAATGTGATGGAGCTCCAAAATTATTATAATAACAAATTCAACCTCTGTAAAAAGGATTTTGTGAAGGTTTAAACATTATTTTATGAAAAAATCTAATTTTATTTTTGTTCTTACTGAAAATAAATGCTTCTTCCGTGAAAGACATTTTGAGAAATTCTGACCTCCTATTACGGAACTATGTTCTCTAAAATGTTTTACTTTCAAATATATTGCAATGTTTTTGAGAATCTGTTGAAAATGAGCTGGAAGTAATGCTGAAGGCTACGGTACTTTGATTAGTCATATCCACATTTGTAAAGGATGGAGACTCACAGGGTCAATTATTCACGTTAAAATTTTGAAGCTTCTCAAGCGAAGCAAAAAAATGGTTAAGAGTTTTAGGTGTTTCGGTTGTAAGTAAATAGGACTGAATAGTTATCAAAGAAGATTTAGATATTAATTATGTTAATTCAATAATTAATAATTGAAGTGCAATGTAGAGTAACATAAAAAGTAATTAATTTGCTTTTCTTGATTAGTTCTTCAGACTTTTTATCATTTGTTTGGATCCCATCATATACATTGCCAATTGTTTGAATTGTAATTGGCATTTCAAACGTGAAAACACTTCATGCGTAAGTAGAATAAAGAATCTATAATTCAAGTATAGCCGTCTCTCACTTTGAGCTTCTGATAAGAGGGAAGATAATTAGAAATATCCACTGCCACAACGGCTCTGTCTAGTTCTTTGAATCTCACAACATAATTGACTGTTACTTTTACATCGTGTCCACAAGTTTTCGGCGCGTTTATCAAAACCCCATTTTGAAACAGGAAAGTTTCGATTCGCAGTCTTTCATTTTAACCAATAGGCCATATCTGGCCCCATTGTTCAACCGTTAAAAACATATGAAAGCACTGTCATTATTATTATAGTTATACATAGATAACTGTCCATTTTATTGATGATGTTCTAATTCAAACACTGAAGCTCAGCCACTTGCAAAGGGAATTGATTTTGAAATCAATAAATACTGTGCAGAGGATATTAAAAGACAGTGTGTCATTGATGAAAAATGACTTTTCAAGTATTGTAAGGCAAGAATATTTTGAGTAGAATATGTCAGGGGAAACTATAATGACTGTGGGTAAAAAGAAATTAGAAGCAAACCGGACTTCTTTCTACCAATGAATTATTCTCAAAGATACTTATTAACATCTAAAACTGAACTTAATATCACTTAAAGGCATATCAGAATTACATTTTTTTTTTTACTATAAACATCTACAAGCTCGTCCCATCTATTTTAATGCTGAAACATTTTCTTCCCTGTAATAACTTGCAGGAAGCCAGGTGTATAATCAGATGCATCTTTTAGTAGTTGTAGATAGTTTTTTTCATTTTTTATAACTGAGGAAAATGACACTTTTAGAACATAAGAGGAAAAGGTAGGAGTTTGATCCCAATCACATATTAATACGCTATACAAATATTGACACTGTAAAATATAAATATTAATTTATTATATACAAATGTTTTGATTATTCTTATTGAAATGAGGCTATGAAGTAGAAAGCTGACCCTAAAGGTAATGCATAAATTAATATTATAAACGAAATGAAATATTATGTAGTTTTATTTGATTGTTTTTAGATTTTGCTCAAAGACACACGAGGGCTATCTGCGCTAGCCTTTCCTAATTTAGCAGTGTAAGACTAGAGAGGAGGCAGCTAGTCATCATCTTTCACGGTCAGCTATTGGTCTACTCTTTTACCAACAAATAATGGGATTCAACGTTAAATTATAACGCCCCGACGGCTATAAGAGCGAGCATGTTTGATGTAACAGAGATTTGAACCCGTCACTCTCTGATTACGAGTCGAGCGCCCGAAACATCTGGCCATACGTGGCCATATATTTTTATAATGTGATTTATACAATATATGCCCAGGCTTAATAATTTTACGTTTAATACGTTGAAAGATTATTTATGTAGGTCGTAAGTTATTCAGTACGGTGATAATCTCATCGTTAGCCTCTAGTAGCAAACTTTGGAACTATTTGCTCTGTGGTGAAATTCTCTAGAACTATTACGTCATGTATCTTTCCCGATCTCTACTAAGAACCACATTTTAATTTCCTCTCTCCTATATACCTTCAGACGTCGACAATTTTGGGTTTCATGGTAGAATTCTTAACTACCAAGGTCTTGTGTGTAAAGGTAGAGAAAAATCTAAGACGTGTAAGTGGTAGATGGAACTATATCAAAATATAATATCATATTGTAATTGTTATTGATGGCTAAGTAACGAAACTTAAAAAATCTATATGTTCATTTCAACGTAAATGTTTTGACACGATGTTTACAACAGTGAACGTTAGATAAGTAAAATATAAGTGTTCATTGCAAAATAAGAGCAAAATCTTGTTTTTTTATTCCTCTTTTTAAGCTTTGTGTTCAAATTATTATATTTTGTGTGCTTCATTTTGCATTTTCACTTTATTCGGAGATTTCTTATTCAGAAGTAGTCGAATTTAAAAGATCTAAATGTAACAAAAATTTGGCGGAAACAAATCGTCTGAAAATTAAATGTTTAACCTTAAAGACAAAAGGAGGCGTTGAGTTTCGAGTTTTTCCGTGTGGGTTGTTGCTGTTGTTGTTGTTTTGAATTAAGCACAAAGCTACACAATGGGCTATCTGTGCTCTGCCCACCACGGGTATCGAAACCCGGATTTTAGCGTGTAAGTCCGCAGACATACCGCTGAGCCACTGGGGGGCATCCGTGTGGGCATTTGGGTATTGATGTTAAATACCCAGGAGAGTCAGGTACATTAGACTTCTTCCTCCAGGAGGCGTTGAACTAAATTTCCTTCCATATTTCAAGCAGCAAAACATATATGTGACGTTCAGTAATACAAGCTTGTGTTGAAATATGTATTGTTTGTAATGAATACCGAATAAAGGATGGTACAAGCATAAATGTGTTCATATATAAAAAAAAGAAGTTAAATACGTTTAAGTTAAGTTATTGCTTGAAAATATGTATGTAAAACATACGGCACCAAATAGACACAATGTTGATATGCCATGTCTAAAGAACTGAACATAAAAACCACCCGGAAGACCAAAAGATTTATACACATTCCAAACAGTAAAGGATTTAAAATTTCACACGAGAATTTAAACATATGGTACATGGCGCTCTTAAACCTTTTATCGGGTCTGGAATTGTCCAAAATACAGCACAGATAATCTAACACGAAGGGAGAGCAGAGGGAGGAAAACAACAATCGAAATTTTCTTTCGGCCATATAGAAGCCCATAGGAAAGAGAAAAGATTTAGCGAGCGGATGAGATCTAATTTACAGTACATTAAAGTGGAAACTATTTTTTCTCAAAGTTTGAACTTTGTAATTCAGCATAATATGAACGCCGATATTACGTGTCCTAACCATGTGATGAATTCTCACCAGGTGCCGCTTTTTATATTATTACCTTTTTAATGCTCTAAACAGAACTCTTTTTATTTTCCTCAGTTGAAACTCTTTATGGACATTCAGAAGCGATACCGTCCTAGTCTATTATCCTCATCACTGAGAATTTTCACTTGTAGTGTTGTTTGGCAGAAATCCACTCTATATCGACAAACGAAAAAGGGTGAAATACATGGCTATTATAAGAAACATTGGAATAAAAGCATCAAAAATGAAAAAGTGTACTTCAAAATAGCCTCTAAGTATTGATTTGTTCATGGTAAAATCGGCTTTTTCCAATAAAATGACAATACCTAATATAGTGTACATTATACATACATAACTCTCAATCATTTTTCTAAAATTCTATTAAGAGTTGCTATTATTTTTTATAATTTCTTGAAAAATAATAAATAAAACATCCCGCAGTTCTCAAAAGAATTATTTTACACAAACAGAAAAATAAACACGTTATGTTAACAGTATCTACCTTAAATGAATAATTCGAATTCAGGTAGGTTAAGAAAAATGTGCTGGATCTTTTTTATTGAATTAAAATATCTCGATCAGTTTTATGGTTAGAGCTTCGAAGTATTGCGTCAATTTAATTGTGTTTTTCTGTCTTTACATTGGTTTTAGCTGTAGTGTATTCAAAAGAAGTATGTGACACAAACAAGTGGTGTTTCCCAAACACAGATTTTGTTCGAATTGCAACACAGTTAATCATTTTAGCGATATAAACACAGAATAAAATGATGTGCAATTATTAATTAAAAATGTTTATTTAAATACGTTTTCCTGTTGTGATATCACATGTTAAATATGTGCTCATAAACTGTATAAAATTCTATACGAAGACTGTACGTCAAGCAATCATCAGTTGTTTTGTTAGCGCACAATATTTCAGTTGTTTTAAAGTTGTGCTGTAAACCTATATTCTACAGAATATAATTTGAGTTTTCTTAAACACAAACTTGAATCAGTGTAATGGTATAAATGAATCTGAGGACGGCTGGTATGGGTATCAACACTTCTACCACCGTAAAACAGAGAACAACGTTTCGACCTTTATAAGTAATCTTCATGTTAACAAACAGAGAGTTTGCAATACTTTATTGGAGAAGCAAGCAGAAAAATGGAAACTAGATTAAATGAACACACAAAAAAAAAACCTTCACACGTTTCTGAACAGTGCAAATCAAGTAAATACAAGCTAACCATAGAAAACACCCAGATACTGAGAAGGGAAACAGAGATAAACAAACGTAAAATTAAAGAAGCCCTACTTATACAGCGACTAAAACCAAAATTAAACCAATATAAAGTAACATCTTTATACCTATATTAATTAATAACCTAACATCTAACTGAAACGCCCCCAACAATACTGTATCCGTTTATGCTCTCATTCCTAAGACACGTGTCCGGCAACGGTTAATTGCAAACTCTCTCTTTGTTAAACTGGATATGACCTAAAAAGGTCAGAACTGGTTCTCTGCTTTACTTTGATAAAATTGTTAAAACCTTTGTCAGCCGTCCTGAGATACATTTTCACTTCATGTGGGTTTGTCGTCATCTCGAGAGTAACAGTGTGTTTGATAAACTCCTGACCATTAAAGTTTCATAAAAGAGTTATATAAACGTTTACAGTCGTAAGATAGTACACTGGAAAGCCTGATATAAACCAATGTTCATTGGGTATTCTGTTGTGAAATATCATCCGTAGTAAACTAATTTCGAAAATATGTGAATTTAGACCGTGTAACAAAATTAGTATTTCTTCAAGATTGAACAAATACTAATTCTTTACAAAGATATTCCAACATAAGCTTAGATATCATGATTTTAAAATGTTGGAAATTTTGGAGGTTATACTTTCAGAACTGGATAAGTTTCGAAAAAATAAGAGATTAATATTATATCTTCTGAACATCTGAATTATATTATAATATTAGCAGGGTGTGGATCCTAGATAAAACAGTTTTTCGAAGTGTCGCTCATGGATATTTTATTGGAGTAAGTTATTGATCTTAATATATATATATATATAGTCTAGCCATATTCGCTGAATCTGGTAATATGGTGAAATAAACTTACTTTTATTAGTACGTGATCTAAACTATAACTTATGAAAAAAGAAAGAGAGTAAAGTGAACATTTTTCATATCTATTAGTCTTCAATGTGCAAACGCTAAGTTTACAGACTTACAACAGTAAAGCCTGGATGAAGTCCCCTTAGTGAACCAGAAATAGCTCACTGAATAACTTTGTATCAGAAGAAACAAATCAAAATATTGTCTATGGGTCGCTAAGCGGCAACTCGTAGAACTTATAAAGATAAAAATACCGTTTTGATACCCGCACGCTACAGACGATCCAGTATTTAGCTTTGTGCTACAAACTAGCACATTTATTGATTACAACTGAATCGATTTAATTAAAAAGAAGTCAATATAGCAGTATTATATTCTTATAGATCATTTGAAACGCATTTGATATACAAACATCTTGTCTTCTGCAACGCAGCAAACAATATCAATACAGAGCAAGGCAGAAATTGATAAGAGTTTTTCTATTGAAAACTAAGTGCTACACAAAAGGAAAGTGTAATTAAATTCTAAATCCAGACTATATTTTTTCATGTTTGTTTTCTCGTTTACAAAAAAATTATTTTAGTTTGAAACAGATATCAATTTATGGGTAAAGGAAATTACCAGGAACTACGTTGTGTATCGCATGCGCATATACAGTATCCTTCACTGAGTTCACAGTTTACTAACAAAAAAATTAATGAAACCAAAAGTTATTTAGTAGAGTTTCTTTTATGTAATGATATGTATGTGTACAAGAATAAAACATTTATGGAGGTCTTATTGTGAAAAATGAGAATAGTGACAAAAGTTCTTTTTCAGACATAGCTATGTAATGTTTCAATGATCCTTTTAACACTAAAGCCTGTCAGTGGTATAAAATATTAAGCGAATACATTTTTCACAATCGAAAAATTTTCAAGAAACTTTGTAAACACAGAAATACAAAAGACTCTCGTTGTTCGTCGTTTCAGGTACTATGTTATTTAATAAATGCACAGCGAAATATGTTTCTAGTTACATAAATCATTTTTAAATGGAATACTAGAATGTCTACAAATAAATAAAAAAAGTCGACAAAACTACAATTTTTTTAAAAGAAAAACTAAAAAGTGGACAAAATTGCAAATCTTTTAACAGCTTCCAGATAACAAACATTAAAAAAGTGAAAAAAGTTGGCCATTAGTAGCTAACGTGCTCTAAAAATTATTTTGCGTAAAATAAAAAATCTCAACATGTTCTTCAGATTCAAACATTTCTACGAGTGTAATATGTGCACGCGAATCACACGTATTATTTATATTTTTCTCTCTATTCACGATTCGAGATCTTCCAATTAAAAGTCTAATTAAAAATACCGATGTGTTTTTCAAATGTGAGTTGTATGTTGCACTAACAACTTAATTACACATTAAACTTAAATGACGATGAAAATGTTGAATAAAATTGATTTTCAAAATGTCTTAGTAGTTTTACTTATAAGTTAGCGGAAATGTATTGTAACATTTACATAAATTACTAACAATTTAAGAATACCTTTCATCATTCATTCTAATTGTTTGAAATATGCCTGTATTTTCATGAAGAAACATTATTTTAATTTTCGTCCCCACTGAACAACTAATTTACATATGCGGTCTTTTTTTAGTTAGACACAAACTAGTTTCTCTCTGACTTTTCGGGGTCCGACATGGCCAGGTAGTTAAGGCACTCGACTGATAATCTAAGGATCTAGAGTTCAAATCCCCGTCACACCAAATTTGCTTGTATTTTCAGCCGTGAGATCGTTATAATGTTACAGCCAATCCCACTATTCGTTAGTAAAAAGTAGCCGAAGAATTGGCGGTGGGTGGTGATGACCAGCTACCTTCCTTCTTGTCTTACACTGCAAATTAAGGAATGGTTAGCGCAGACAGTCCTTATTTGGCTATACACGAAATTCAAATCAAACTCTTTCTTTTTGAAATTCAACAATAGCAATACAACTGTTTCACTAGAATAAAAATATTCGTTGTGTTAATAATATATTAAATATATCTTTACTGTAAAACACTACTTAAAATGTAAATTTAATTACCAACAAGCTAAGCAAAAAGTATGTTCTGTCTTTTAAAAGTTAAACCATATTTCATCCGTATACCACCAATAACTATTCGACCTCACCTCTGCCAGTCTCTGATAACAGGTTTCCTACAAGCTTTGGTGTTATCGACGCTCCCCAAAACTAGCATCTTCAGTAACTACCACCTTAAGTGATCCCACCTGCTGCTGCCTAGTTTCACGCTGCATGACGAGTTATTCTTATCTCACATTAACACTGGACATTTGGTGGCGTTTTTCCTCAAATAGTTTCAGTGATCAGTAACAAATCTGAATATTTAAGCTAAATGTTAAATTCGCCGTCAGACAAATTAATCATCAGATACGATGTATATGTACAGTTTGAAACGACAAAGCTAGACAGGTTGCTAATGCAAGAAATAATTAATTAATTAATAATTTGTTCCGTCATATTCAAACGACAACCACAACTTTATTAATCAGCTCTACTGAACAAAAAGCAGCTTTATACTCAACCTACTAAAAAGTGAAATTTCCTTATAACTCTGACACGGCTGAAAAATTTCGTTTTGAGATTTTCAATTTTTGTTTTTTTAAGGTCAGTGCACATTTATTGGTTAAAAAAGACCTGAATAAAGAAATACATTAAAAACATACATTATGTAACGATTTATTTTTGTTTGTTTTTTAATTTTGTGCATAGCTACACGAGAGCTATCTGCGCTAGTTGTCCCTAATTTAGCAGTATAAGACTAGAGAGAAAGCAGATAGTCATCACCACCCACCGCCAAATCTTGTGCTACTCTTTTGCCAATGAATAATGGGATTTATCGTCACATTATTATGCCCTAACGGCTGAATGGGCGAGCATATTTGGTTCAACAGGGATTCGAACCCACGACCCTCAGCTTACGAGTCGAACGTCGTAATCCACCTGGTTATTATGTAACGAACACTTGCACGTTAGTTTCTTGCTGTTCGTTGTTATAAACATCATGTCAAAACCTTTATATTGAAATGAACATGGGGAATTCTTACGTTTTTGTATTCAGTAAAAAAAAAGAGGTTGTGAAAGACGATTGTTTCTTGTTTGAACTGTTGAAGTAGCAATACGTTTTACCCCCAGTGGCACAGTGGTATGTTTGCGGATTCGCATTGCTAAAAACTGAGTTTTGATACCAGCTGTGAACAAAGCACGGATAGCTCATCATGTAGCTTTGTGCTTAATTTTAAACAAACAAACATCATATTTTCATACAGCTTCATTTTAAAAACATGAGTATAAGAATATTTAGTTCCAAAATAGATTTAGCTTATATTGTTTGTTAATAACAACTCACTTTTCTTATAACCTATCTTTAAATGAATGCTAGAAATTATCGCAAAATAATGACTTTTTCAATATCAAACTAAGTCAAACGATAATTATTTTTTCTTAAAATGGCATCTGTAGAATTTACAAACAATAATCTTAAATGAGCAGATTTTTAAAGCATTGAAAAATTATCAGACTGAACAAAAGAGCACTTCTTTCACAAAATGACTTCAGCATTCTCAGTTTCTGCCTAGGGCTATTGAAACTCGGTTTCTAGTGGTGTGAGTGCCCTGTATCACTGGGGAACCAAGCCGCAACCAAAGCATAACATATATATATTTGTCTAATACTCTACTAATACAGAATATAAAGCACTGGCTTTGAGTCCAACAAGTAATGAAATATATTGTAATACTTATATCATGAAATAGAAATCACGAATGAATAACCGTTTTCACAACTTTTTAATAAAACCATATAATTGTGAATTCAAAATTTGAGTAAAAATGTAACTAAATCTGTCTACTTTTAATGGATTTTGCTTCATTTAAATTAATTAGCTTGTTAAGAGGTAAAGGGATATTCTCTAGCAGTTTATTTAATAGTAAGACGATGTATTGTTTTATGACTTTGATTATTTAAATAGTTCTCTATAACTTATGTATATATAACATTCCATTTTCTGTTACTATTGTGTTTGTGTGTTTTTCTCATAGCAAATCCACATAGGGCCACGTGCTCAGCTCACCGAGGTGACTTGAATCCCTGATTTTAGCGTTGTAAATCCGGAGACATACCGCTCTACTAGCAGGGGACTTCTGTTACTATGGTCTGAAAAAACAAAAACCTTTACTTTTCAAACACTCGTTGCGATGAAGATCCAATTGAGAAAAGTTGGTTGGTATAATTTTTTTTTTCATTATCTGAAGAGCATAGGTACTTTTTCTAACCTTATTGCCATAATATCTAAATCACTCCAGTATAGACTATGAATCCTAGAAAACAACGAAATACTAATCTATTAACACTTATATCCCAGTTAAGTTTTCGTCAGAATCGTCATGAGTAATAAAAGATTCACGTAGCGGTTTTATGTTATCTATTTTATCAGTTATTTGAATGTATCCATTTCCCAACAGTAAAAAAAAAACTGTTAAAATACCATGTATACCGTATAAGGACCTTGGTCATAACACACATATTATGTATATTTCTTTTGTTTTTCTATGCAGGTAAACACGATGCGAGTTTCACTGTTAATTTATGGATACAGTAAATGTAAATTTGTATATTGAAAGGATTTTCTCATGTTTTCTTTTTTGTTATTGATGTTACCTTTGTTTTTTGGTTGTATGACAATGAACTAATTAAATTACAAAAAATAACAAAACAAGAACACATAAAATAACTCATAAAGACCAATTTAGGGGGCTTTTTCGATTAAAGAAATGTTGCATACTTTTTGCTTCTTTCGTTTTAGTTTTATAATAATACAATATTTAGCTAATAATATGTTGTTATACATCATGTATCAATTAAACCAAAAGCAAGTAGATATAACACTGGTGAAATTATATTCCCTCTATTTTGTATAGATACGTCTTTTCGTAATTCGTCGTTTGTGTTTTATGGCCAAGTTACACAGTTGCCTCTGGATTTTAGCGTTGTAAGTCCATAGGGTTTTATATTCCCAACTAATTTATATTACCAGTTATGTATATCAATGAAAAGACCTTCCGGTTTAGGACATTATAAAAGGTAGTAGCATATTGAATAATTAATGTATAAATTATTTCTTAGTAAAAATATTAAGGATATTATGATATTTTTATACAAATATATATTGAATATTCTTGTAATTTCATTTAACGAATTATGACAAATAAATGTGATTTTTAATATTATTTTGATACGTTTAACTAGTTGACCTTCTAATGTGTTGTAGGACGTAAACATTGTATTTTATTTTAAGTGAAAATTACTTGAAGATATAATATAATGCTGTGAAAACGAGTTTAAACGTTTTTGAAAAACTGTTTTGCAGTGATTCCAAGAATTTTAGAGTTTCGCTATCATTAATATGATTAATTCTTATGAAGAAATTAGTCTAATTCTAATGTTTCAGCTAATGACGGGATTACTACATATGAAAAGCCCTGCTTCATTTATCTTTTTTGTTCTTCATGACTAGATAAGTAGATTTGTTCTAATTAGAATCGTGACTGTTAATGTGTTATGTAAATTAATATCTGTGGAGAGTGAAACTTTAGTTCATTATTGTATTAGTTTCAGGAACAGTTGCAAACATATACTATTTCAACTGCTGCAGTTGTTCTGTTGGAACTTCCATTTTTTGTTTCTTCCAAAAACTTTTTGGTTATTTGATCATTGTTTACTTACGCAAAGAAAACGTATGCTTTATAAACATGTAAGGTTTATTTTTATTACAATTTACAGCTCTAATAGTTGGTAAGATTACTTTTTAAAACAGGTACGACGTTTCGATTACTAAAGTGATCATTACCAAGTACTTTTTCTGTCTGACTTTCAATTGATAGTTCAGCCTTTTTAGTAGGTGCTTTTATGAATTAATAATGAAAGTAAGCTGTAATCTTCAGCGGTAATTACACTTGCAAGGTAACTGCAAAGGTTCAGCTCATTCTTACGGATAGTTTTCAGCTCTCTGTGTTTTTACATTATAATTTGTTTTAACAGTTTATTTGAACTTTAAGTCACCAGGTTCACTTTTATTTTTAGGAAGGTTGGTGTCAGTTTTTCTGTTTTGCAAGTTTATAGAAAATTTAAACTTAACATCAGACTCTTCAATTACATTTGTTTCTTGTCGTAATGAAATAAATTTATTGTTTGCTATCTCGACATAACGTAAGCATATTTTTCCGGTGAGGCTTAGGCTGTTTAGTGGTAACATTAGGTTTAGCTAGCTTTTGTCAGATAATTATACGGAAAATAAATTGCAACTTTGATTTGAAAAGATTAAAAACAAAATTTCAGGTGGCTTCTTGTAGTTGTGGCGATATAAATCAAGTGTTACTTCTTGGTATTGCGTAATCAGGTTAGGCCTATATACATAATGACATAAGAGAAGATAATAAGAAAGTTGGACATTAGGCACAAGAAAACAAAAGTTTATTAACAAAACTCAGTTGCTGCCGTAGTTTGGTCTAATTGTTCAACTTTAAGTTTACTTATTTATAAAATATATTTTATTACAACTTACAGCTTTATAGTAAGCAGCATTAGATGTGAGAAGAGGTACGACGTTTCGATCACTGGTGGGAACATTATCAAGAAACTTATTGCATAACATACCCAAAAATGTGCATGTAAAAAACATAGTGATGAACATTTAATTTATTTGCTAATTAATATTTGTTAGTTATTAAGAGTTGATGCTGCAAAGGTGTTCCGTAGAGATACAGATGTATGTTAGGACTGTAAAGAATTCAACAAGAGCTACAACCTAAGTTCAGACCTGGTAAGTGTCATTAACAAATGGCCCTTGTAGGAATTGTACTCCTATATTTAATTTCTTATATATCCCATAATTTTAAATGTGTATGATGATAAACGCATATATACGTTATTATATTTATTTATCTGTTTTTTTAATTTCGCTCAAAGCTACAAGAGCGCTATCCGTCCCTAAATTAGCATATTCAGACTAGAGGGAAGGTAGCTAATCATCACCACCCACCGCCAACTCTTGGGCTACCCATTTACCAACGAATAGTGGGATTAATCGTGCCATTGTAATGCCCCATGCCTAATAGGGCGAGCATGTTTGATGTGGTGTGAAACTGCGATGCTGAACCACCTTATTATATGGTATAATAAATGGGAAATAAGGATTTCAAAAGGATTAGGAGGCATAATGATTAGCTGATTTAGATGAAACTTATATTAACAAAATCTTAAAAGTTGATATGTTATCTGTGGAAACACTTAAATCATTAACATTCAAAACATCTTTTATTGAAAGACAAACTGACTTTTACTAGAACTGTTTGGAAATTACATAACTGGTGATTTTACTACATTTAAAAAACTGCGTAACTCACACATTCATATTGTATCTTAACTATTAATACACGTGTGCAAAAAACAAAAATAAGTGAAAAACGCTTGTGTACGAAAACGTTATACGTTATTTTTCTCATTAAGCAACATTTTTCACATTTGAAAATTACGGAAAGCTGAATATTTTAAATTCAAAATACATTTTTTTCAGTACTTATATATGTATGTAATATGTTTGAGGTTTGCTAATACGCATTGTATATGTGTGTGTGTGTGTACAATGTCATAACGAGAGTAGAAGGAGGACAGAATGCTGTGTCCTTGTGATAAGAGTGAACGCCACCGCTGGTAAGAAAGATTGGACTATCACTGGGGTCCCTAGTGTCGAGAGGGTATAAAAGCGATGTCAAAAGGTCACGGCAGAACATGTTTCATTGCTTAATCTTTTGTTACTCCCTTGTTAAATACATAACCTGACTGTCGAAGGTGTCAGACGAAACTAATGTGATAGGGCTATCTGGTCTCTGCAGACGGCAGTCACCTGTTATGAAAGGATCTAGCGAAAACTGTTATAGCCATTATTACTCAGACTCCAAAACGTGGTGCTTGAAGACCTCTTCGGATTTTCACACTGTAAATGATGTTATTAAAGTACAACAGTTTGTCTCCATCGTGTCCAAGAGAGCTAAGACTAAGTGAAGGTGTCATATACTACCTATAATGTACTGTAGCCAGTCTTGGAGACGTTCGTAAAACCTGTGTAATATTGTACTCTTTTAGAAAATTGATTAATTCCTTTACAGATTTCAGAGTGAGATATTACTTATAAAGTAAATAAATCACATTACCAATGATATCAAAAGGTTTTCTATTTAAGTTTTTATTCAAGAGTAATAGTTATTCTTACATACAACTGTACACAGTATGTTAAATTCTAAAAAATTATTGACTAAACGCCTTATTTCTAAATAATTATTTAATCACTATCAAGATTGCTAAAAACTATTTACGTGAGTTTAAGTTTATTTATTTATACACGTATCCACTTTTTATGCACTTTCGTTGATGTTAAAAGGGAAAAATAATTTCTCAACATTATGGCTAAAATGTTTTAACTGTTGCCACTGAAATATTTACTTTTTAATAAATGAAAATATATTTATTTAAAAGTGAAAGATACTATCTTAAAGCTGTTTGTTTTATTATTCATTGTGGTAATTAATTGACTGGTTAAGTATTAATTAGCAGAAGCATTGCTTAAGAGTTTGTGATCAGCTTCGTTTAATTGTTAAATCAAATGAGTAAACCTCTTTTCTGTTTTCCTTAACATGCTTAAGGGCCTATCTTGGCTAACAGTTTTAAGATTTTCATAAATATCACCATATATATGAAAATTTAATTTTTGGTTGTTGTTTTGGCATTAGCGGAATTATTGTAATGCGAAAGTAAGTTCAAGAAAGTGCTGTGAAAACGTATTTTATCTTTTATTAATCGTAATTACTATTAAGGTACAGTTTGTTATTTACAACAGATAAAATTCTTAAACATTGAAGGCATCAAAACTTGTATACTTATGTGTTTCACGATATTTTCTGACAGAATAAATCGCAAATAGTAAAGACAACATAGTAGACCAAAATGAGAGAAGTACTTTCAGTATTTGACCTTAAAACTGTATGTGCGCAAACTTTAAAGAAAATATTTTTAAAAATGCATCGCCATCTATTGAGATTTCTATAAAATTTCTAATTGGGTATGAAAAGAGCATGTTTATGTAAACAAACGTCAATATGTATGTATGTTTATCTGTTCCTTCTACGTTTCCACATTTCTTGATAAATTAGCACCAAATATGATATAGTGATATAAGATGGTATGATAAAAGTCGTATAAAAGGGGTCGAATTCTTAAAAACAGCAATTCTTTCTTTTCAGTAATGTATATTTATGTATTTTATTGCGCTTTTAATGTTTATTTTGTTAAAAAGAACAATTTCCTATCCTTTGTTACAAATGACATGGCCAAGCGTCTTAAGGCGTGCAACGCGTAATCTGAGAGTCGCGTGTTCGCATCACCGTCGCACCTAACCTCGCTCTCCCAGCCGTGGAGGCGTTATAATGTTACGGTCGATCCCACTATTCGTTGGTAAAAGAGTAGCTCAAGAGTTGGCGGTGGATGGTGATGACTAGCTGGCTTCTCTCTAGTCTTACACTGATGCCCCCCAGTGGCTCAGCGGTATGTCTGCAGACTTACACGCTAAAATTCGGGTTTCGATACTCGTGGTGGGCAGAGCACAGATAGCCCATTATGTAGCTTTGTGCTTAATTCAAAACAACAACAACAAAATCTTGCACTGATAAATTAGGGACGGCTAGCATAGATAGTCCTCGAGTAGCTTTGTGCGAAATTAAAAAACAAACAAACATTTGTTGCAAATGTTTTAAACTAAAACACTGACATATAACATTGTTAAGAATATTGTCTAAATAATTACTTAAACATATTTACACTATTGCAACAGGCTCGGTCGAATCACCCGAGTTCGTGATCTTTATAATTTTCATACGATAACATTTGACTTGTTTTATGTATCATTATGAAATTTTACAAGCTTTCAGAAAGCATTAAAAGTCTATTGTGGACAAAAATTTAGAAATGTTAATGAAGTGTTTTCTTAAACGATTTCTACGACATTATACGGAGTCAAAATGTTGACTGTAAATTGACTTTTATACTGATATCAAAATACTTTTATTCGTTGGAAGATTCTAGAATTTCATTTACGTAAATTATAAAATATAAAGTTTAAATGTATTTTTACCAAGTAAAACTTTACATTTCATCTGTTATTATCTCTATCCTAACAAAAATGAGATTGGTCAATTTGACTGACTTCTAAGGTATGAATTAAATCTAAGCTACTTTTTCTCTTTTTACTGTGACTTCAAATTACGTTTTAACGTAACATTTATTACTCATGCAAAATTATGTGTTATTGCAGCCTATGTTTATAAAACTGTCATTACTTTTATCACTAAGAAAATGTATACTTAAAAGTATACTTATTTTATAAGGTCATTACATACCGCTCGTTATATCTTTTGTTTATTTAACAAAATTTATCTTACTTCAGTAATAAAAAAATATGTTAAAAAGTGTTTCGATAAAAATGCTTGTTGTTGTTTTGAATTAAGCACAAAGCTACACAATGGGCTATCTGTGCTCTGCCACCACGGGTATCGAAACCCGGATTTTAGCGCGTAAGTCCGCAGACATTCTGCTGAGCCACTGGGAGGCCGAAAAAAATTCCTTTTAAAATTTGTATTTAATAAATAAAGTTATTATAACTTGTTGAATAATTTCAATAAGTTGTGGATTTATTCAGTAATACTTATTATATGTTACAATTGTTATTTGTCATTCTTAATTTACAATATTAAGTAAGTAGCGCACCTTACTTGATAATGTTTTTCGTATTATGGTATTTCTTATAACTTTAGCAATTTTGCTAAAATTAGTACTAAAGACTAATAACATAAAAAACAGCTTAGCTAAAATTATTAGAGATCAAAATTTTAGTTGTAAGAGACATCCACGGGTTATTGTGTTTCTTTTTTCAGCATGAAAGCTTTGAATCTCAGTCTAGCTTGCTAAATATTAGCTCCAGTGATGCTTTAAAGACTCACGTTTTGAATAGCTGGAATCAGTAACTTCCGGATAGCAGCTTTCATTGAGCATTTCATTCTATATGCAATTGTAACCAGATTTCTTCTAGTTTTCCACAAAGATCTAAATGTCTCTTCCTCTCTTTGAAAGAAAAAAATATTTTAGAAAGACATTTTTCGGAGAATATCTTACACAAAAGCGTGACAGAAATGATAAAAATGAAATCGAGAGATATGTCCAGCTGGTCTTTTACAAACCAAATTCTGGTTGTGGTATCAGGAAACTATATTAAAAGTGACATTGCTGTATCCAATGCCATAGAGTATCGAAATTACAAGTATTTGATCACAACACACTTTACAGGTTCAATAATTTAATTAGTGAAAGAATATGTGATTTAAACGTTTCCAGTGAAATTAATTGAAGAAGAAAGACTATATGAACGTTAACAACAAAACAAAACACAAAAGTATATTTGCAACAGTAGATACAACGAAAGTAATGCAAATGTTCAGAAAGAAGAAGAGCGAACTCGAATAATTGCAAGAAAATTTGGACTAAATAAAACGGATAAAAATATGAAAATGAAACGTTGGGTTTAAAATAAGAAAAAAGTGATTTTAAACGTGAACCTGTTATACACAACGGGTGAGCAGACTGCAAACAAAGAATTAGAATGTAAAAATGCAGTAAAGATGAAATTAGTATTGTTCTCTTTTAAAGTTGGAAGGATCGCTTACCATTTACATTATATTAGCAGCTAGCCAGCCAGTCATGTACTTAATTCCAAGAACATGGATGTATCTTTACCCAAGGTGACAGTTATAAAATAGTTTTATGCGAAAGTAATGTTAGATACAGATGTTATCCTGTATCGAATCCTGCAATACTGAGTACAGGTTTCAGTTTCTTCAGATTTTGAGCTAAAATTCAGCAAAATATCGTTGTTACAATTTTTAGTATTGGATAGACTATTTTTCATTTATATATATTTAATTTGTTTTTTGTGTTTTCAAAGCAAAGCAATATTGAGCTATCTGCTATTCCCACCACGAAGAACTGAACCCCTGATTTCAGCTTTGTAAGGCCGCAAACTTTGTGAGGCAGCTAGTCATCACCACCCACCGCTGACCCTTGGGCTATTATTTTATCAACAAATAGTAAGATTCACTGTAGCATCACAACGCCCCCACGGTTAAAAAAGCGAGCATGTTTATTGCGATGGTGATTCGAACCCGCGATCCTTAATTACGAATCGAGCACCTTAACCATATAACCATGCCAAACCTCTCCAATTAGTAATGTTTTAGTAGAGATTTTATTCACTTAATACTGTTCAAACGTGTGGTAATTATTGCAACTTTAATACTCATAACTGACAGCATGGAACAAACTGGCTGACTTAATTGTCATCATCCTAGTTAAGTTCACAATACCAAAATCTGGAGTTCGATTTCTCATAGTAAACACAACGCAAGAACCCATTGTGTAATTTTGCGCTTAAACAAAGCAAATAAATAGACTCAATAATCAATCACACTCTACTTTCGACTAACTCACGCTTTCATACTTTTAAGTTATATCCTAAACTTTTAAGAAAGGTTCACAGAAGATTAATATTTCCTCTGAGGAAACAAAAATACGAACGTTTAAATTTCAAAGAAAAACATAGACTACAACACTGTTCCTTCATAAATTGTGAAAAGAATTATTTAATATTAAACTTTCTTAATTAATAGTTCCACAGTTGCACAGCGGTAAGTTTGCAGACTCATGCCGCTAGAAACCAAGTTTCGATACCCGTGACAGGCATAGCATAAATAGCCCATTGTGTAGCTTTGTGCTTGATTTCAACCAAACCAAAAGAACCTTAATTAATACAAAGTTTATTTTTGACAATTAACGACACTAGTATACATATAAATTTAGATATATTAAATAAAGTACAGTCGATATTTTAATGAACGAAACAAAACTTTTCTGTACCTTATGTTATATTACTCTTTATAAACGCTTGCTACCTAACGTTATCTTCGGAACTTAGTTTTGACTCAAACATTTGGTGATACTCTGGAAGTGATTTTGACAGAAACATCAGGTTGTTCAGCTGGTTATTTTAACTTTCATGAAGTATGCTTAGAAATCAATCACCGTACTGTTCTTTTGCCAAAATACTGCCAAAGATAATCACAGCAGATGGCGTTTGATTGTACTTCTGTATTCAGTAAGCCACATTATTGATTATTTTGATTACAGCGTAGGGTCTCACCAATATCTACTTAACTTTACAGATAGTCCTTTTAGTCCGTTCGAAGATTCCGCAAAATATCACAGCTTTACGAATGTTTGCAGAATAATTCTTTAAATCACTGTTTACTGATATGAATATGAATGGTATGAAGAACTAGAAACTTTTCTGGAAGAGCTGGCAAACAGGAGTAGAACGACGAGAGTATGAGTAAATTGTGTTATAAAGGCTGTGTTTATCATGATGTTCTATGTCACAGAAGAGACGGAAGAGGCTTGGTGTTTACATGTCGAAACAATAGAAAGCACACTACGTTATTTCTTTGCAGCTTGATACATTAATTACGCCCTTATAATAGAATAATGTGAAAAAGGGTTCCAGAAAAATTTCTTTAAGGAGAATGTGTTGTGTATCATCTCTCAGGGGTATGAAATGGTATGTGAAATGATATTTTAATTGAAACTACCTTTATGAAATACGAACATAAGAAGAGTATCATCATATGTCTTACCCTGAAGCTGGAAACACTAAAAGTATGAGTGCTTAGTCTTCATATGTCCTTCTTAAAGTCCTTACCTACAGAGAACCTCCATAATGTCACTTGAAAACTAGTTACTATGTATCCTATGGATTTATATAGTTGAAGAGAGGAAGAAACTGTTCATTGTACCACCCAATGTAAGACAATGTTCACTGAAGAATAGTCAGGACCCAAGGAATAAAGTGTGCAACTAACCTCTGAAATAAACTTTCCCAAACATTCTGATAATCTTAAGGATGTACCTATCCTTCCTGTTAAGCAATTGCCTGAACGAAAGGTCACTATCAAAGTAAGAAAAGATAAACGACATGGTTGGATCAAAAATGTGCCAAGACAGATAAAAACTCTGATACTTTTATGCATAGAAAATGATTTGCTACAGTCAATTCATACCAAATGTTTCATGAATGTCTTTGCTACAAGGAGGTAAAAAAGAAAGTAGTTAAAACAAGTACGTATGAGATAATCTGCTTATACTAGTGTTGGACAAACTATCTAATAGCCATTATGATCTAAGTATGTGTGGGTGTTTGTTTCTGTGTATGCGCATATGAATGCGTGAGCTATCAAGTTTGTGTGTATATATACTGCTATCCAAAGAAAATCTTTTCTGTATTAAAGCACCAACTTTCTTATTCAAATTGTTTGTTTGTTTGTTTGTTTTAGGAATTCGCACAAAGCTACTCGAGGGCTATCTGTGCTAGCCGTCCCTAATTTTGCAGTGTAAGACTAGAGGGAAGGCAGCTAGTCATCACCACCCACCGCCAACTCTTGGGCTATTCTTTTACCAACGAATAGTGGGATTGACCGTAATATTATAACGCCCCCACGGCTGGGAGGGCGAGCATGTTTTAGCGCGACCCGGGCGCGAAACCGCGACCCTCGGATTACGAGTGCACGCCTTAACGCGCTCGGCCATGCCAGGCCTTCTTATTCAATAAAAAAAATTAGGACTATTACTTAATTCGTGGATGGAATCTTATAAATCAATGGGTGTTACATTCCAACTGTCTCTAAAAGGAAAACATATCTTTATGTTTAATATTTTTTTGCCTTATTCACTATTCTAATAAGACTGGTAAAATATCTTAATCCGCCCCTATCAACGAGTGTTAGAAATCCTTGATTTTTATGTATGTGTTATATATAACTAAAATGTACAAATTATAAACTTCTTAGATTAACTTTACAAAACATCAATGAAATGAAATATCTAAAATTGCACAAGCTGGAGCGTAGGTGATGCTAAATTCAATGATACTGGATAATTTACCGTTACACAAGCTAGATAGTTAATCGTTTTCTACTGTAATCTATTGCTTTTTTTACACAAGAAATTATTTTTTCAACAGTACATACTAAAGAAATAATGTATAAAATTAGAAGAAAAGCAGATGTGACAAATGTTTACAGCTGAAATTGCGTAAATATATAATTTTGAAATTTCTGATCAAGGGTATAGTCAGAGCATGATAAAAATAGCATTATTCACTTCATATTTGGGATATTTTATTGAACTGTACATTAAAAATTAATCTACACTTAGTATTAGGGTATAAAAAATTAAATTAAGTATAGAGTTTTACCTAAAATAATTTTTATATTCATTTATGGGATTCTCGGGTTTAATAAGCAAATTAATTGCAAAATAGCAGGATGAAAACGAGTATTTCTATTCTTAGCATGAAAACAAAAACCTTTCACTCATACTGTCTCAGGGATGGCTTTGGAAATCATTATAAAATACTTTATTATAAACCAGAAAATGGTTGATAGTAGGGTTTATCCAGTAATTTCACAACAATTAAAAAAGAACATAAGGCAAAACTATCTTAAAAAGTAGACCTGTTTTTGATACAGCACTGAGGTCTTCTATTTTAATGGCTAAGGTTGATAAAATATTGATAATACTAAAAAAGTTCATTTTCCGATTGTTAGACAAAATTCATCTATTTGTTCTTCATATTATTATCGTTTATGATCCACAAACCTACAGAGGAAAACGACTATGAATACTTTACTAAAATATGGCGAAACCTACAAAAATTAAAAACTCCTATGCAGGATACAAGACTATTTTTAAGTTGATTCTTGAAAGAGAATGAGATATTTTATCAGTTTTTATATCGCTATTAGCCAAGTGTCTCTTAAAACCAATTCAAGCACGAAAGCCTACAGCAAAAATGGCTAGATATATTGTGTCAAAATATTGGTAGGTTATTCTACTGATTTTCGTACTTAGCTTGTTAAATTCGCGTTTGCATGAAATCTCAGATACAAAATCACTTGGTTCACTAAACTGTTGAAAAACAGGAAATTTTAAACTAAATGCATATGCATGTATGTAGCTTAAAAATATTATCTGTAAATGAACATAAAACTTAAAAACAAAACAATGAAAAACGTATAACTTAAAAAAGGAAATATGGGTTGTCAAAAAGTTTAGTAACGAGTTAAATTAAAATACAAATGGCCCTTCATGACCGGTGGGTAAGGCACTCAACTCGTAATCCGAAGGTTGCGGGTTCGAATCCCTGTCACATTCACCCTTTTAACCGTAGGGGCGTTGTAATGGGACAATCGATCCCACTATTTATGGTTAAAGAGTAGCCTAAGAGTTGGCGATGGGTGGTGATGATTAGCTGCCTTCCTTATAGTCTTACTTTACTAAATTAGGGATGGTTAACGCAAAATTCAAAAGAAAGGGGATTTTGAATCTATTTCTTTTTTATCTTTTTGCTGAATTACATTCTTTCTTTTATAAATAAATAACTTTTTAATTATTTTATCAAAAAATCTAGATGTTCGTGTATGGCAAATTTCACAAAAATGCGCGTACTAAGGTTAAAGTTATAATAAATATAGTTTCATAATTCCAAGGCTCATCAAACTAACCAACTTTATTTTTTTGAATTAATCTTTTGAATGTTTGGATTTTGATACTATTTTATCTAATTGTTCTAGATGTTGTGAAGAATGCCTTCAGTTGTTTTCTTGGAATTTTAATTGATTTCTATTACTCGCTTGACATCTTCCTGTAAAGGTGTAGAACAGTTTTTCTTCACCTAATGTACGCACTTTCATCCACTATAGTATCTATAAATTAGTCACTTGCCAAAAAAATAATTATTACATATAGGATAACAACTAAGCAAATCTTTCCATGCCTTTCACAAGTTCATTTAAGGTATAGTATTTCCTCCTTTTTTGTTCCCAAACTTTGCTTCAGAAACTTTATTTTGAAGTGACCACTAATACAACATATTTGTGAAACTTCTCGGTTAGAAGGTTATTTAATGTTGTTATTATTGGTCCTTTGAGACGTGCAGCAAGATGAATAGATTGCTGTTCATTATTCCATTCATTCCTACCTGATATACTTCCTGTAGCATCTTTCTATCACAGTTTTTGTTTTCTTAATTGATTGATATTATTTAACATGCCTTCTGACCCATGCAGGCATACTATGTGGTTCCTATTCACTTATTTATTTTTCATCCACATTTATCTACGTATTAGATGTGTAGTCTCGGAACAGAATGTTGGCCGAGAGAGCTACTAATATCCTCTTGCTCTAATTACTCACAAAACAAATCACGCTCCGCGGAACCCTTGGGCTCCGCTCGAAAATTTTAGAATGTTAATATTTTTTCCTAAAACTGTGAAACTGAATCAGAATACGCTGTTCAAAAAAGTAAAATATATCTTTAATATAACACGTTTATCGTGTATTGGGCCTTTTAATATATTATTCTGCCTAACGCCAAACAATTTTATTTAGCGTAGGGAAAGTTCGGTGAAAGTGTTAATACAATTTTAATTAACTTCGACAGTGGCACTACTGGTTGCTGGTAGATATGGCACCATCTCAAGATCGCAAGCATCATTGGAGATGCAAGATAGCCTAGTAATTTTCGTATACAACATCGGGAAACACTGGATAGTGATGCCAACTCTTTTTTGAAAGCCAGATTTGAATCAGCGGCTGAAACTTGTCAAAATTTTAAACACCGTGATGCAATTAGATACAGTATCAGTTGATTCAATTTCAAAGTATATTTATATGAAGTATGATTATGTTTATGATAACAATAATTGGTAATTATCAGGTTAAGTTAGATTTGTTGTAGTTTAATTAGGCAAACTTGGTATCAATGCTCTCTATGACGTCGTACGACCGCATGATGTCATGTTTCATTTTGTTCAAGATTTCGGCGCACGTCAGATCTGGATTAATATTTTGTTATTTGGTTTCAAATTTTCTGTTAGAAAAATAAAAAAGGAAAAATAATAGGTGCTCTTTTTTCTTTAGAAAAAATATATTATTCTAGCGGCCAACCTTTTTTCCACAAATCTTTATTTCTGACTTCGTTATTGCAACACTTGTCTCAGGTTAGCATGTCATTTTGTGATGATAAAACTCAAGTGCTTGAACGAGTTTTCTTTAAGAAGCTATTTTGTGTCCGTAAAAATACTTTAGAAGTGTCAAACTGTATGAATATGTTTTTAGACAAATTAATAATTTATCGTTCCCCTTATAACTGATAAGTGGCTGAATATCAGTAATAAATCTGATACGAGTAAAAATCTTCCTAGGTCTAATACAAATTCACCAGCGTTATCGTCGTGTGCAAGCACTTCAACACAGGATGATGCAAGAAGTGCCGAAACAACAAAGAAAAGAAAGTATGATGAAAGTTTTATTTAATATGGTTTTACATGGACAGGTAATGAAGATGAACCGAGTGGGTTGTGTGCTGAATGTTGAACAGTGTTGAGTAACAGTAGTTTGCATCCAGCAAAGTTAAAACGGCATCTAGAAACTGAACACTCCCAATTAAAAAAATCCAACTTCCGAATTGTTCAAAAGAATGTGTTTGCAATTAAATGCAAGGAAAGCTACATTTCGTTCGTTCGTCCATCAGGACAACAAAGGTGCTCTTATTGCTTCGTATTGTGTTAGTTACCGCATTGCAAAAGCAGGTGAAGCTCACAAAATTGCAGAAGAATTGATAAAACCTTGCGCAAAAGATTTGGTAGAGTGCATGACTGATGAGAAATTTCTTAAACACATTAACTCTGTGCCCCTTTCTGACAACTCGATTTATCGAAGAATCAAGAAAATGTCAGCAAATTGCTTAACGGAATTAATAAGGCGAGTAAAAGTGAGTCCAACTATTTCGCTTCAGATGGATAAACCAACAGATTTTGCAGGTTATGCGACGTCGTTTGTGTTTTTTCTCTCTTTTAACGAAGTTGGTTTTGAAAAAGACATGCTAATTTACAAACATTTGCCTACTCAAACAACAGGCGAAGAAATATTTACTCTGATCGACTTATTTATGGAAAAACATGAGATCCAGTGGCAGCTTTGCTCATGTATTGGTATTGATGGGGCTGCAGTTATGACTGGAAAATTTCCAGACGCAGTGGCAGGGATAAAAAAGAAAAACCCGCACATCAAGAGCCTCCATTGCTGTCTTTATCGTCATTCACTTGCAATGAAACGAACGCCAGAAGACTCAATGAGGCATTGGGTGATGTCGTAAAAAAATTGTAATTTAATAAAATCTAAAACAAGAATGCGAGGATCTTCAATTTATTCTGTGAAGATATGGGAAGTTTGCATAAAAATTTATTGCTTCATAATGAAGTCGGATGGCTTTCTCGGGAAGAAGTGCTTACTCGGTTTTACGGACGGCGTGAGGAGATAGGTTTCTTTTTATCTAAATGCCATTTTGAACTTGCATACAAATTAAGGAACAAATGCTAAATACAAAGAGTGGTTTACCTTCGGACGTATTTGTCTATCTAAATGAAGTGAATGCTATAATGTAGGGTACCAGGATTACGTATTTCAAGGCTCAGGGTAAAATGGAAGCTTTTTAACGTAAACTAAAACTTATGGAAGAATATGATTGCTCGAAAATCTCAGTGATTTTTTACTTATAAATGGAATTTCCTTAAACGGAGATGCAAAAGTTTCAGTCTTGCAGCACATATCTGATTTATGTACAACTATTGGGGAGAACTTCACTCCTCATTTAGAAAAAAATTACTGTGGATTAAAAATCCTTTTGCTGACTCAGTAAATACAAACGAATTGCCTTTGAAAGAGGAAGAACAGCTTAAAGAAATTTCAACTGATTATATCTTAAAAATAAAATTTTAACAGGAAGAAATTACACAATTTTGGATACAAATGGCCATGGAATATCCCGAAATAAGTAACAGATCTTTAAAAATTTTGACGCTTTTTCCAACAACATTTTTGTGAGCAACCATTTTCTAAACATGCTAAATATTGAAGATAATTTGCGTTTATAAGTAACAAGTATAACTACAAATATTGAGCGAGTATGTCAACAAAAGTAAGCCAATCCGAGCCAGAATAGGAATTTTAATAATTATTTTAGGTATTGATTTGTTTTAAAGAGCACTGACAGCTTTACAGTAACGATACAACACATTACATGTTTCAAACTTTGATTATGTTTGTAATAAATACTGTTTGGGTATGCTATACTTTTCGTTTTGCTACTGTTTTTGCTTCAAACTCCGTAAACAATAACATGATTCATATTTTCGTTTCTCAAGACACTTTATGGCAAGACTGTTATTTTGTATTTTCTACCTTGATGTTTGAATGAAAATCAGTTTCAAAATTTAATGAAGTAGTGATTCAGATGAAGTAGTTCAAAAACGTCCTCAAGTGAAAGTACTAAGAGATATCATTGATATCATTTTTACTATTCCATGAGCCTTGTTCACTAGGGGCATGGAAAGTGTGGATTGTTTGATCATTGTATACGCCAATTCAGTTTCTAGATGTTTTCACCTATCATTAATATTCTTGTGAAATTCCTGTTTTACTTTTATATATTTCCTGTGACCTCCTCATATTTATTTTGTTTGTAATTTTCCTGTAAATATTATATTTTCTTCGTGTAATTCCTGTCTCTGTTTTGTTTTAACACTCTGTCTTATTCTTGTTGGTCTTTTAATTTCTTATCTCCTTTATCTTTTTGTTTTTTTTCTGATCATCTTTCCATAATTTTTCCATTTACAACAAAATTTTGATTTCACTTTAAGTGCGTGTAATCACATAGAAGTTTGTATTTGTTCTATTTTATTTTTGTTAAAATAGTTTTACTTCTGACATGTAATGCTTGTATCTGTTGTAATTTATATATTCAATGTTTAAATTTGTTAGCTATAGTGGATAAAATATGTATACAGTTCGAAAAATGTTATTTGAAGCTTTCTAGTATATTCGGAGCTAGAGTATAAATAAGAAATAGTTGTGAAGGGTGTAGTTATTTTGAAGGCAGAGAGATGAATTAGTCATTATATTCGTTGTTGTAGTTAGGTTGTACATGTTGGCTGATTCTTTTATGTTGGCCTGCAGCAAGTGTACGACAGTATACAAATGTCTACGGTTGTTGAAACGGTAATAACTTAAAGATAACAAACGTTTTACATTTATTTGATTGCAATTTATATAATATACAAAGCTGTCTAACCTTTTCTGTGATTCTCAACAATATTTTAAATAGTCAGATCGGGTCCACCGTAATTTTGATCCGTGGGTCCCATGAAGTCCTTTGTTTCATAACTTTGTTTAAAAACTAATAATAGGCTTAGGTTAACAAATAACTAACTTATAGAAAGAAATTCAACATTTTATTTCTCACTTTCTCATTTATGTAGTTTTTTTGTTAAAATATGAATTCAACATTTCAGTGCTAAATTGTTTTAACTCCTCAATTAGTCAAAACTTTGAACATTCCCCCCTTACCCAATTTGCAAGTTATGCTTTCCAAGAAATTTCCTCAACTTTCAAAAACTTTCCACTTATTATGCCATAAGCTCATCAAGTGACATCAACTCAACCTCTAATGAAATAACCGTATCAACGTACAGAGAAATGAAAAGACAAAAACATTAATATTAGGCCTATGGTACTTTTAAACGCTTAATTCTTTGTCCATTTCTTTTCTCCTAGTAGCAGAGTGATATGTCTGTGGACTTATACTTCTAGAAATCGGCTTTCGATATCCGTGGTAGACAAAGTACTGGTGGCTCTTTTTGCTCAATGACAAATAAGAACAACAATCATCCATTCCTTTAGAGATTTACAAAAATTAGAGGAATGTATAATTATTGTACTTCAAACACTCTATATTAATTTGCCATACCCATTACTAACGACGATATTTGCTTAAATCAGGCATCTTTAATTTACCTGGAACACAACAGACACAATTATACATCCAGATCCATTTCATGAAAGGGATATTCTTTATCTTGTCCATTGGGGATTTTACATAATTAGAAAAAGTATATAATAATGTTTCCGAGTCACACAATATTTACTAATATCCCATTGTTGATGATGCGTTTCAATCAATACTAGAGTTTTCATTTCAGCTGGAATACAGTAAACACAGTTATATTTCGGAAATAGACAAATTTACAACCTAAATACGAACCATATATTTTACTCAAGTCTAAAATATTCTCTACAGTTACAAATTATTTGTGACGTGTTATTATTATGATTATTTTCATTTCACAAAAAAGTTCCATCCTCATCGTGAACCCAAATATTATGTATTTGTTTCACTCCTATCTATTGGTTCAGGGTAAGCGTGCGTGTAAAATTCAGGCTTCATTCGGACTGAAAGTAATAATCTATTTTAAATGGTATGAAAACCTTTTAATATTATTCATTATATGAATAACGTTTTTTGTTTGTTTTGAATTTTCACCTTTGGCATGTAAAATTGTAAATTAGTAAGTTGTAAGAGGTTCAACCCTTGTTTTGGCAGGATATTAAAACACGTGAATTTTTGTATTGATTGGTTTAAGTAATATATCTGTGATGTGTAGGAAATTTTGGTTTGTTTTGAATTGCGCGCAAAGCTACACAAGGGCTATCTGCTTTAGCTGTTGTTGTTGTTTTGAATTAAGCACAAAGCCACACAATGGGATATCTGTGCTCTGCCCACCACGGGTATCGAAACCAGGATTTTAGCATGTAAGTCCGCAGACATACCGCTGAGCTACTGGGGGCATCTGCTTTAGCAGTCTCTAATTTACCAGTGTAAAAGTAAAAGGAAGGCAACTAGTCATCACCACCCACCGCCAACTCTTGGACTACTTTTTTACCAACGACTGATGGAATTGATCGTAATGTTATATCGGTCCCACGGCTGAAAGGATAAACTTGTTTGGTTCGTCGAGGATACGAACCCGAGACTTTCAGATTAATAGTAGAGCGCCCTAACCGCCTTGCCATGCCGGGCTATTATATGTATATAAGACATTATGTTAGGCCTTCTATATCATTTATCACTAAATCCTTGGTCTTACCTCTTGGAGATTTTTAAGCATTTGAAGAATTAGTGCTGTTGAAATACTATTGTTACAAACTTTTTAAACTATTAAAAATCTCAAAGGGTTTGTTTGTTTGTTTTTTAATTTCGTGCAAAGCTACTCGAGAGCTATTTGCGCTAGCCATCCCTAACTTACAATTGTAAGACTAGAAGTAAGGCAGCTAGTCATCACTACCCACCACCAATTCTTGGGCTACTCTTATACAAACGAATCCGCGACCCTCAGATTACGAGTCAAACGCCTTAAACCACCTGGCCTTTCGGGCCACATCTCTAAGGGACTAGACTTATGACATGGTGTTAAAATTAGAAACAGAAAATAACAAAAAAATAAAAATTTATAAAAAATTATCTTCTATAATATACCCCGGTAATTATGTGTGTTCTGAGAACTCACGTGAAATATGATATACGAACCAAACTGAATATGAATATACACCTTTCTGTTTTTTTAAAAAAACTGAAATACAACACTTAATAGTTTCAAAGTAAAAAGTCCTGTGAAATAGTTGCGTAATTTACGAGGTTGATGACCCGAATGTCACTTGCCAACTGCGAAGACTGCTGTTAAGAAACTGCGAAGTAGATCTAAAATAAAGTTCATTTATTCTCGAAACGAATAATATTATTCGACATTAAACCTCAAATAATTGTAACCGATTTTTTATTTATAATTACAAAATTTATTCAGCGAACTATTCACCTTTATTATGTTCGTCATATTTTCTTTTTGCACTCATGTTTTCGTTTGGTAAATAATTAAAAAACAACAACTAAATGTGAATTGCGTGTATTGTTGAAGAGAGGTACGCTTGTAGAACCGCATGAACTTAAATATACATTGAATGGTAGAGGAGAAGTACGTCAGAAGTAGGTAAAGATTATTAGGATATTTCAGTTTTTGATGATTTTTCTATTATCACTATGGTGCTGTTGCTTGAATCTTAAAATTTGAATGTAATAATGTTTGTGTAAGCACCTGCTTCTAGTAATAATGTTACTAATGTAGTAATAACTTTACTATAACTAGTGCTTTCGAGTGTTTTTCTTCCCATATGATTAAATCTTGACCCAATTTTATCTTTAGTGCTGTTGTCTTTGCATGCAGATTAGTTAGTACCCTCAGTTAATTAAAAATAATTACAAATCCAGATTTTTTTAAGTTTTAATTTTATATTGTGTTAGGGTGACAGTTCTTTATCTTAAACTAACATCAGTGCACAAGAAAAAACTGAAATCTTGAGCTGAGGAACTTAGTGTTTAACACACTGGGGTGTGGTTCTCAAACTTGTTTTTGTTAGTATGCCACCGAAGTGTTGTTTACCGCAACAGACTATAAATATGATGAAATCCAAACACTATGTCACAGCTTCCTTTCTCTCATTATGCAACCTTTCCAAGGACCACCTGAAAGAAGCTTGCAAATCACTAGTGATATATAGCCTGCAGGCCAAAAATCACATCCCTGCATTTATTTCTCTTAGCAAAATAAAAATCTGAATGTAAGAGATAAAAAAAAACAAACCAAACTGTGATTATGAGAGCAAATAATCACAAACCTCACATTGCGACTCATTCAAACGTCTTATGAATCTTTAAAATGTATATATATATATATATAATATATATTGTGCTTCCTAGACTTCACAAGCATTTTCAGCAACAGCTTTTCCATTTTTCTGCCACTCAAGACTTCACATATGGTAGTGAGATCAAATGCTCCAGTAGTGGTCTGTTGTTGGGTTAAAAAATATATTGGACAACAAAGAAATATTTGATTTCTCAAGACTATTGCCATACAATGACCTTAAACACTTTTATCTACTACTTATTTTCAGGAAATCATCAATTCTCTTAAAAAGGAAATTACAAGTACAAAAAGTTAAGTAAGAGTTTTAAATACAAGCTTGTTAGGTTTGTTGATAAACATGGAAGGTAATGTCCTTGAGGTTATTATTGTAATGCCAGGAATGTAAGGTATAAAATATTAGTTCAGTGCTCTAACTGAAATGAAGGACTAATGATATAATTGAAGTTACTGAAACTGGTTTAGGATTGGGCATTATTCATAATTTTCAAATTGATATTTAAATATATTTTGAGGAATGGAGTGGCTTTCTAATAGAATTGAAGACGTAGAATGGTACTCAAGAGGTTGAATCTTTGTTGGTTACACTCGAAGAGCTTAAAGCATACTATTTGTTTAATTGCCTGTTGTTATAGGCTAGCTGGTCAGGCAGAAGAGACCAAAAGTTGTATACTAATATCAGGGCTACTAAAAATAAGGATCCTGGGACAGTAATTATGGGAGAGATATTTATTGAAGTAACTTAAGCTGTGTTTTTATATTAAATTGTAAGAAAGGCAACATGCTTTTTAATTTACTGTTACAAATAATGAGATTATAATTTCCAGAATTGAAGTAGGGATACATTTTGTGAAGAGTGAGCAATGCATAATTAAAGTTGATGTTAAGGTAAAAAAAAAAATTCCTAGTTTTCATTTACCTAATTTTTAGACAAAATTTATCATTAGCAAGTTGGATGAATAAATTAAAAAGTGATGCAAGTGTTTGAAATTAAATTGCTTTTAATTCTAAAATAGCATATTTTTTAAGATGATAAAAGTATAACAGGGAATCTGGTGTACTAAAGACATAAAAGAGAAAATTAGTGATAAAAGCCATAATTCTAAAAGTTTTAAGTTAACAGAGAGGGCAAAAGATCTAAAGAAGTATAGGCAAATTAGTAGATTGTTGTTTAATCAATTAATTTTACATGGTTTAAAAGGTATTTAAACATGAATTTTCACTATTCTTTTATGATAATTAAATTTCAACAGATCAGTGGTTAAAAGAGTGTGGATTATGTAATTCAACTAATAACTTAAGTTATAATAGTGTGTTAAAGTTGTGGCTTACTTAGGAAAAGATGTTTATTGTGGATTTTATGTATAAAGCTGAATATTTTATCACTGAATAATTTTATATTTAGGTTTAAACATTTTCATAATGAAGAATTAAGTTTAACTCTTAATAAATAACAGCATACAGATGAGTCTTTGCTTGTCTTATGATTCGGGTGTTTGGGTATTTTTAAAATGTCTGCTCAACCTCCTGAACATGAAGGATTATTATGAAAGATGTCTTGAATAATTACAAAATTATTCTTTAAGTAAAGTCATGCTTTCACATTATTCAGTATTATTAACTTGTCATTATGCTTCTGCAATGTTGGAATCAAGTGCATATTTTTTATTTCCAGAATCATTCTTTTACTCAGGGTCTGCAATTAAATTCTTCTTGAAATTATAGGTTTTGTTTTGAACATGAACATTATTGTCATTTAGTTAAAACTTGAATTCTGTTTTACACCTCTAAATAGGAGTAGGTAAATTTCACCCAGAGAGATACCAAGATGGAAGTGAAAATCAAAGAGGTTATCATTTCTGTGAATTAGTCAACATCCTTTAACTGTCTGGTAGGTGTAAAGGAAAGGAGTTTTAAACTTATGTCAGTATTTCAGCCCTTGAAGCCATCAGAAAAGCTGTGCCATTTTATGAAAAAGGTGAAGAGGGGTAGTTAAAAAAAAGTCATTGTGAGAATAAATATTCTGAATTTTAATTTTTAACTTATTCAATTCTCATGTGAATCAGAATTAACTTATTTTATAAAAATAATACCGCTGATGAATAATTTTAAATATTTTATGATGTAGTCTCTATACATTGTTCATTTCAAATTTTAGTTATAACCAAACTTGTAGATTTCTGTAACAAACCAGAACAAACATCAACTTTTGTGATGACAAGTCACTCATTTGAAGAAAAATGTATCTTAGAGGGCTGGTATGGTTATAACCATACCAAAATATTTTACCAAAATAAAGTGGAGAACATCATTTTGTCCTTCTTATGTCATCTATAGGTTAACAAAAGTTAACCTGAAGGTGACATAAGAAGGGTAAAACATTGTTCTCTGCTTTATTTTGGTAAAAGTGCTAATATCAATACAAGTTGTCCTGAAATAGAAACAACAGTTCATACTTTTACAAAGTTGATCTCGACTATCTGTTCAGATAGTCATTCTTTAAAGCACCACTCTCCTTTGATGTACAAATTATTTACTGAAAAGATTGATATTTATCTAGCTAACAGGCTTTTAAACTTTTTTTAGTTTAATTACTGAATTAATTGTTGCACGAGGAGAGTTTGAAATATCTCAAATTGTTTTCTTCTGATATAAGAATGAGATGTTTAACATTGTAAAGGGATTTTATAGTGTTAATGCAAAGTATGGTAGTAAAGTGTGTGTGTAACATTAATAGCAAACAAATCTGACTGTCAATGACCACAGGCCAGGACAAGAGGAAATATGCTTTTGGGGAAAGATAAAGCATGGAACATGAGGAAAGAGGTTCAAATGGAGGTAAAGCTAGGAAATGGAAGACGGCATTAGCATCCAATCTGGAAGAGTATGTCATCAGGGAAAATGCCAAATATGAAAGGAATGGATTAACATGCTGAAGAGAGATGAAGCATAGCTCTATAGTAACAGAAAAAATGAAAGGTGTGGGAGAAAGCTGCCTCATAACCAAAATCAAGGAGACTGAAGACTCCCAGTCAAAAAGCCACATCAGAAATTTAGACATACCAGTCACTGTATGCTGAGCAGCTGAAAGTTTCCTAGAATAGAATCAAGTGTGAAAGACTTTCCACTTCCATTGATATACCTCCATGGAAGAAGAAGGTATGGCCTGAACCAAACAGAAAGCTATGCAATGAACCAAATTTCTTTGAAAATGACCAAACAAAACCCAGATGTGAAGACACAGACATGAAGTGTGGAATGTAGAAACAGTGACTTGGGTTGAAGTATAGTAGGGAAGAACTAGAGTTAGTGCAAACAAGGTTGACCCAGCCAATAAAAAGCTAACAGAAGGAACCAGTATGGAGTGGCAAAGATTGAGGAAACCACTCAATGAAGCAATCAAATAGGAGGTAAACATACAAGAAATTATTAGATCAATCTTGACTGAAGGCATTGATAGCTAAAACCTGAAAATGAGGCACAAGGTACCAAAAAAGGAATAATATGCAATGCATCAATGCGAGGAAAATCTAACCAACTGCAAAACCACCAAAAAATTATAGGACCAAGGGACCAGTCCATCAGAGTGGGAAAGATGATCCATCATAAGACTTAAACTACTCTGAATGAGACATGTGATTAAACAAAGGTGCTGAATGTATGTCCAATACAGAAGATCCAATGTATGAAAACAGAAGGATCTCAAATAGATGTCACCTTGGATATTGATACATGCCACCTCTATCAAACTGAAATGTCTGGTTACAGGTAGAAAATGATTCAAAGTCTAATGGACAGCTAGAAACTTGAGGCCATGGATATATAAGGACTGCTCAATGACTGACCAAAAACTCAAAGCTTCCTGGTGATTGACCCATGCACCCAAGCTCTTAAGTGATGCATCTGTAAAACAAATGTAAATCTTTTTGAGGAGGGGGAAATGTTAGCTCACCAAAAATTGTATGAGCCTTATCTAAGCACCAAAACAGATTTCCACTAGGGAAGGAAGAGATGTAAAAGGAGCAGCCAAGGGATCTCCAGTAAGGTTCCATTGATCATTCAAACTTCACTACAGGGAATGCATATGTGCACAACCTACAGTAACCAGTGGTGTTATGAAAGAAAACCTCCCCAAAAGCAATAGAATCTTGCATGCAGAATATAAGGAAATAAACAGAATGTGGCAAACCAAATATTCTTTGAAATGATGTCAGAGAGAAGGTTGGGCCTGAATGAGGTGAGTGTTGAAAAATATCTGCAAATGGCAATGTACTGGATAGGATGGAGGTAAGATTTTTCTAATTTTACTAACCAGCCTACCCAAACAGCCACTTGAATGAGCTAATGAGTATAGCTAACTGATTCAAGTTCAAAATGGGCCAGAAGAAATCAGTCATCTATATAATAATGGAAATGCAGCTCTATAACATGAAGATGAGGAGCAAAAGCTTTGACCACCCAACAGAAAATATAAGGTACAGAAACAAGCCCAAAGAGTAGTGTGCAAAACTGGTACATCCCCCTCCATGATGGACAAGCCAAAGATGTGAATCAGACTATGCTAAGACAGGAATAATTATGCAAGAATTGGTGATGGCTATCTTGATCATCCATAAACCTGGAGAAAATGCCTTCCAGAGGGTGAGAAGAGACCGTGCCATAAAACGGAGAAGGTAAATTAAGCAATTGAGATGGGACAAATCAGAAACAGTCCTCTAGTCTTCAGCTGTTTTCAGAACAAGTTTTTAGAAATAAAAATCCAGTTATTAATGGAGAACAAATTTGACAGTCTGTTGAGCAAGGTCCCCACACACTCTCTGACAAATTCTGACAAACAATGGGATCTTAAGGTGAAATAAAGGAAACAGACACAGAAGACCTGGGAGGTTTTGAAAGAAATAGGATCTTGAATCTTTCCAACTAATCTTGAAAGACCCAAATATCATTGACAAAAAGGCATCATTAATGGAGAAATGTTGTAAGTTGAACTCCTACTGGACTAGAGCCCACCAATTAAAAATGGGAATAAACTGGAAACTACCATTTATTGTAATTGTTTTTTCTTTAATCATTCTGCCACATTAAATCTCAAAAAATCTACTGTTTTTTAATCTTATGTAGATGGGATACTGAAAGTATATTGTAAACAAGATATTTATAATTATTATTAATTGTGCACACAAGCATTGAAAGATATTTTAATCATGCTGTTGTTGACAGAATTGTTACAAAATAGGAATAAAAATATTAAGTTACCACCATTTACTGAAAAAAGTAAAAAAGAATTCTTGATACTATATCATTTATAACAGGTTTATCCTGTCAAATAGTGAACAAATTGAAAAAACAAAAACATTTTGAGATATATAAACTGATAAACAGAGTTAGGCAAATTCTTAATACAGTTAAAGATATAATTTATTTAATGGAAAAATTTGGTATATGTAAAATAACATGAATGTAAAATAAGTTAGATAGGACACACGACAAGAAATTTTCAAATTCAGAATTAATGAACACAAAAGAAAGGTTAAATACAATAATAATATTTTGCCTTTAGCAGAACACATCAGTGAAACAAAACAGATGATATAAATTGGGAAAAAAAATACTGGTATTTTATCGCAACATGGCAATATTATTATCAAGAGTATTCATGAATCTATTGAGATAATTAAATGTAAAAAAATAAATTTAAATTATTAAATAATGATAATGTACCTGATTAACATCTTGTCAGTAGATGGCATGAAATTAATATGTAAATTGGTCTTCTTATAATTATATAAATAAGGTTTATATGTTGCAAAACATTACACTCCTGAGAATGACACATTGATGTATACTGAAACATACAGAATGTGCAAGACCATTTTCCAGTCTCATTAGTTTCATTGATTTTAATCCTTTTATAGCAAGTTATTGGTATTTTAAAGTAATTTTCAGACTAGAAACTGTATATTTTTGATACCATGAATGAAATGTTGTTTTTCTTAAAATAATGTTTTTTTAAACTGAACATCACACAATTGCCAAGGAATTTTTATATGTGACCTGTTGGTCTATCTCAGCTGGCCCATCATCTTAGCTAAAACTATTAATAAAAAATTTAAGAAATAGAAATAAAATAAATCTTAAGGCCAACTCTTTTCACTCTAAAAGTTATCAAGCTTTCACATAAATTTACTGTCTACATAGATTCTGAAGACAATCCATTCCAAAGGCAAACCACCCTGTTATAAAAATAATACTGTCTTAGCTCAAGACGAATCTAATCTGCCAAAATTTGTGTGTTCCCAATTTCTACTATCTTCACTGTTAAGTGTGTAAAAAAAGCAACAAAAAAAACTGTTCCATTCAAATTATCTTTATCTAGAGATCTATTCTTTCTACCTTTAGAAATTGGGTTTGTTATTTGGTCCAGTTGACTTATTCCTCATTGTACCATTTCCACAGTACTTTGTTGACTAATTTATTATCAAATTTGACACTGCATTTCACATTTTTGTTTGCCATTGGAGGAAATCCTGCAATCAGACATGAGGACAACACATTCATCTGCCATTATTTACATCATATACCAGTTTTTGCTTCCTTTGGTGTCTGCCTTTCACCTGTGGATGTTCTTCACGCTTTTGTGTAACTGTAAGACTGGGTAAGTTTGTATTAATGCTTTCTTTATTTTGGGAGTTCATCCTTCATACCTTCTTCACATGGATTCCTTCCTTTGGTGAGGAGTGTCTGGCTAGGTATTCAACAATTCAAAATCTGCATGGTACAGCCATGTTCACTTAGGCTTTTTGTTGCATGGTTTTGCTGTACACTCCATTAAGATGGACTATCTGTTAATACTGGAGTTTACAATGAATTGCTAATAAACTGAATAAATGATATTTACTGTTTGCTTCTAGGCATTCACTACATTTAGAATTGAAACAACATTGAAAGACAGTGTATTTAAATTATTTGTTGTTGTGAAAGACTTTATGACAGTTATATGTTGCTTATTCAAATGATCTTGAAACTTTAAAAGACTTTGAGACAACAACCAGTGCATACATAGTGTGCTGAATGTGTGGTACAGTTTGATGCATGAATAAGATGTGGGATAAATTATTGAATGAGTAATTGGGTAGTTTTTTTGCTCAGGCAGTAGAGAATTCCCTTTCCAGTTGATGTTTGGTGCAAATAGCCTAGCTGCTTTGTGCCATAAAACACCAAATCAACCAACCAACCTTTTCCAGTTGCAAGTTCCAGAGTAGTTTTGATTAAATTGCATGAACTCTTAAAAAACATTTTATTGTACTGGGTACTTAGTGCCTATTCTAGGAAAAGCTGAGTATGCCATATAGAAATATCAAAGAAGAAACACTGAAAATCTTTGGAAAACATACAAACTTGAACTGGAAATGAAATAAAGCTCCTGATTTTAGTCAAGGTGTTATATGCAAGACTTTAAATACATTAATTATAACATTATATTATTTACAAATTTACTGGATGTAAAAAATGTACTGTCTTTTATTTTGAATGAACAAAATTAAAGACAGTAAGCAGTGTGAAAACAAGCTTTTCCAATTAAAGCTCTCCATTGAACTATGATCGTCTTATTTCTGTAAAGATTGGAAAGAGGATGTTGTCCTGACTAGACTACTCATTGGTAAGTTTTTAAACCCCCTTTTCTTTGATCTGAGACTGATGCTCCAATGTGTTGTCTTTGTGACACTCAGGTCACAATAAGCCACATTTTACTCTCTTATAGTTGTTGAAACTCTCAACGTTGGCACCATTTCAGACGTGTTTTGCCCTAAGGTTTATCCATTGTCATTGGTGATAGTAACACTGTCTACCTTACAAATGTTTTTAGTTTTTTTTAAAGGCCATTGATCTTTTTAAAGCAATTTAAGTTTTTAAATTAATAAATTAGAATTTTTTTAAATACAATTCCTTTTTATGAATTAAAGGCTAACCTCAGGTGATTAATGCTGATGTTTTAACCTACCCATTAGTCATCCTGGTGAGCTATAATAATTAAAATTATGTTACAGAAAGTCTTTTAAAACTTTTATCGCTGTACTTTCTTTCTTACTGCTTTAAACTAGATATCAAAATTGGATTTAATGATATTTAAGTTTTTAATTAGAAAATTAAACTGTTTTATCTTGATTCTTTTTAATGAATTTTAATAATTTTACTTTAATTTTAACTTTTTTTTGATGTTTGGCACAGGTAACTTAGTTCCTTTGTGCCATAAAATACCAAACCAACCGATCAACCAATCTTGATTAGAGAATTATCAGCTTTATTTTGTTAGAAGTATGAATTTGTACCGGTTAAACCTATTCATTTTACCCCATATCTAGTTTTCCATCTTCATCTTACTGCATTGACTCTCATACAGGAAATGATACTTTACATCTCTCCTGTCTTAGAATTTCCACCTTGTCTGGGAGATTTTCTTAATATACTTCCTTCTCCTTTCCTCCATATTGGGGAAGTTTTTTCCCTCTGCACATTTCTTCTTTGTTCTTGGGATCATCTCAATCCATTTCTAATAAGGACTTAGGGTTGGCTCTTTTTCTTCACTGGTCTGTTGTTTGAGGCTATTTCTATGCATTTGCTCTTGAATCATAACCTGTCTCTCTTCAATACTGACTCTTACACTTACTACACCCAGTCAGTTTTTTACTACTATAGATCTTTCTATCTGCTCCACTTTGCTTTTCACTTATTTTTCTTTAGAGGTTGACATCAATCCATGGGGTAGTGCTCATTTTTCCTATCATATTAAGAGAGATTGGCTGTAGTCAATCCCATCCAACCCACATGTCTTGGTGGAAGTTGGTCCAATTAACTGGCCCTCTTTCTCAGCTCTCTTAGAACTTGATCCTGCCATCTTATGTAAATAAATCATCAATAGATGATTGTGTATCAGCAGTAACTAACTGTATTGTCCAAGCAGCTGTTCAGTGCATCCTCATAACCTCGAAATATTTCCCACAGCATCTCATCCCTGGTGGAATTCTGTTTTTTATATAACACAAAGTGCTAAGAAACATTCTTGGGATGAATTTCGTAGAAATCCCATGCTTTCAAACTGCATCGAATTTCAACAAGCCTGTGCACATGTTCGGCGAGGTAGGCATCAAAGCCAGAAGGAATCTTGGATTAAATACACCTCCAGCATTTCTTCAACTGCCAGTTCAAAAGTCATATGGGATAAAACTCGGAAGGTGAGTGGATGGTATACTTCTACCCCCTCGCTATCTTAATATCCAATGGCCATTAAGTTGCTGATGTTCAGAGCATTGCCAGTACTCTTGGTGAATGTTTCTCTCATGTATCTAGCTCTTCAAACTCATCCCCTTCCTTCTTAGCTGTTAAAACACTGATCATCTCTATGACTACAATTGCCCTCTTACACTGGTGGAACCTGCACTTCATTAATCTGGCAATACATCAGTTGGACCTGATGATATACATTGAGATGCTATGCCACCTTTCTTCTGGCTGTCTTTAACTGGATATGGCAGGAGAATGTCTATCCTGATGCTTGGTGCCAAGCTATTGTACTCCCTATTCTTAAACCTGAGAAAAATCCAAATATTCTTTTGAATAACCATTTAATTGCTTTGACAAATTGTCTCATAAGATCTTAGAGAGGATGATTAATGCTCATCTTGTTTGGTTCCTTGAATCAAACAACTTTCACCTCTCAGTATGGGTTCTGAAGACAGTGATTTATGATAGACCACTTAATTCACCTTGAAACATCAGTCAGAGAAGCCTTTTTGAAATGAAAACATCTTGTTTCTATATTTTTTGATTCAGAGAAAGCATATGATACAATATAAAGATATGGCATCTTGCAAGACCTTCACTCATATGGATTGTGTGGCAATTTGCCAGTTTTTGATAAGCATTTTTTAATGAACTGCCAGTTACAGGTCCATGTGGGCTCAACACTTTACCATTACAGTGGTGAGTCGAGCTGTGTGAGGACGGGCGTTGTCATGTTGAAAAAGTCATTGTCGTTCACCATGATGGGTTGCACATGGGGCCTAAGAATTTTGTTGACGTATCGTTGAGCCATAAGATTCCCCCAAATGTGCCAAAGGTCTGTTCTGGCATTGTTGGCAATGGCAGCCCACACCATTACACTGCACCACAAAATCTGTCAACATCCTGCACACAGTTTGCTGCAAAACGTTCACCTCGGCAACGGTAAACATGGGTCCTTCCATCCTGTCTATGAAGCATAAAACGTGATTCATTGCTGAACCAAACATGCCTCCATTGTCTTTAAGGCCATACCCAATGTGCCTGAGTCAACTACAACCGTGCTTGACGATGTTGCTGGGTGAGGATGAAACCTCTGACTGGATGTCAAGGTCAGATTCCTGCATCTTGTAGACTTTTGCGTTCGGTCTGATTGGAAGTCCTATGCAGCCCTGGTATAGTTGAGGCAGTAGACGTCGCAGTGGTGGTCCTATCCCTAAGGGGACGTAACCAGATGTAGTGATCTTGTGCGGCCATGGTCACACGAGGTTTGCCAGATCATGGATGGTCACAAGTTGATTCATGTTGTTGGTGACGATTCCATAGCCTTGTGATGGTGCTTGGGTGGACATTCACAGCTCTGGCAACATCTGATCAAGATTTGCCTGCTTCCAAGCGACCAATTGCGTTGTTGTGCTGTGCTTCAATCAGTCTTGGCGTAACTGTATTGTGTGTCGATGGCTTAACACTGAGCTATGGAAACTGAGAACCCATCACTTTTATAGGGATTTTGCACATGTTGCACTTGCAGAACATGCAGATCTCTTAAACAAATTTATTGGACACACATGCATTTTGGTGAAAAATCTGATGTTTTCCTCCATTTTCAAAGTACACAACTTTTATTTTCATTTTGGTCTGACAATTAGTGTCTTAACACATGTAACATCACATACTCTGAGCTTGCAACGTTATTACGTATATTTCTCTTTAAAATAAAAAAAATATCCCTTTTGCATTTCCTGTCTTGAAGAGTATATTTACATATATATTTATTTTGTATTATATTGATCTTCCAGTCAGGATATGTATCCAGTAATATAAAACTGACCTTAAGTTTACCGTGTCACAGCTATACCTTAGTGGACTGGTATTTTGTAATATATATTTAAATTATTATACACATATATGCATACAGATTATTAATGTTTAAGAGATAAATTATTAAACCTATTTTCTTAAAATATAGATAAAGAAGTAAAATAATTGTTTCTTCTCTTTAAGACTTTTGTTGCTGGACATGGATTGTTAAGCTTTTAAACATATCACAGGTGGAAGATATCAAGCAAATTTTTTTGGGTTGTATATATGTAGTTGAACAACCAAAAAGTTGTGAATAACTATATTGATACCATAGAAATTCACTACAATGTATTATGCTTAGTAACTAAGATTTATTTAGATTTTTAGAAAAATGAAAGTATGAGCAGACCGAAGACACAACTTACTTTCTTGAAAACTTGAATCAAAAGAACAGGGTAGGCATTTTATTGATTTAAAATGTCTGAAAAAAATTACTTTGAGGACTTTCCAAGGTGTTAATTGGTTATTCACAAGTTATATAGTGTAGTAAGAGTATATGAAGGATTATTAAAAAAAAATGGAAATAGTTGAACAGGGCTACTGTGCTAGAATCAGTACATAAGCAAAATAAAAAGATATGAGGTTCTTATTTTATACCCTAGCTTGTCAGTATTAGTAATTTGAGTTCCTAATTTGTACAAAAGTACAGACTTAGTATTTTGGTATCACAGATATCTAATTTTAAACATTACTACATTTAACACAATGTGATGACCCAACATGGCCAAGTGGATTTGACTCGTATTTTGAGGGTTGCACGTTCGAATCCCTGTTGCACCAAACACACTCTCCCTTTCAGCTGTGGGGCATTATAATGTGATGGTCAATCCCACTATTTGTTAGTAAAAGAATAGCCCAAGAGTTGGCAAAGGATAGTGAAAACTAGCTGCCTTTCCTCTAGTTCTGCACTGCTAAAGTAAGGTTGTTTAGTGCAGATAGCTTTTGAGTAGCTTTGTGCAAAATTCAAAACAAAAAATACCACGTGATTTACTGAAATCTACACTTAGATGTGTTCTTTTAATAATAACTTTTACTTTAAGAAATTAACTCATGTATAATATTAAAGTTGGAATTATAACCTACAATTTGACTCCAAACTTATTGACATAAATAGTAGTTCAATAAAATTTTGAATGCAAGTCAGCAAATGGGATGACATGGCTTTTGACCCATGACCTGTTGCAAAAGAGGTAATATGCAAACAAGAGCAAGTTGGCTGAATAAATTTGTAAAATCATTTCAATGGGAAAAGGAAATATTTTGGAAAGGATGGTTGACAATTTATAAAGAGTACGCATTAGCTTATTTGTAAGAGCTATTAACTCAACTGTAAGAGAAACAAAATTAGAATTGGATGATGGAGAGGGCACAAATAATAATAAAATATGTACTGTGAGGGTACAGTGTAAGAATGAGGTAGGAAGTTAGTTTTAATTGTAGGCTAAGCTGTTATTATTGTAATGATTTAAGTATAAGAAATGAAATATTATGATATAATTGGAATAACGGAAATCTTGCTAAATGTATACAGCTTGAGTAACAGGATGTTTTTGAATCAGAAGGTTAAAGATTGTTTAATAGAGAGAGTGTATGCCAAAAATGAGGAGAAAGAGTGGCTTATATATATATATATGTGTGTGTGTATGTATGTAATTTAAAATACAAGTTACAGCGTCTTTAAATTGAAGGTTTCTGTTAGTGGTTATAATGGGAGAAAGCTTGTAGTTATAATGTGTTACAGAAAACCAAATGAAATTAATAAGAAAATCTTCAGTGAGTTGAAGTATTCAACTGGTAATGAAGCTATTTTTATGGAAGATTTTTATTTTAGGAATATAGGTTGGAAAATGCAAGAGTTAAATCATGACGGAGACAAATTTGTAGAATATTTTTACCATGGTTTTCTTCAACAATTTGTAACAATGCTATTTTAGTTTTGTTAACTTCTAATAAAGAAATGGCTTATATTGTAGAAACGGGAATATCTGGGCACAAATGATGGGATATGAACAATGTCTCACCCAAATATTTTTTTATATTAATTTTTCATTACTTTCTTTTGAAGACATTTTTAAAGTTTGTGTGCAGTTTTAAGTGTTTTTGTTTCAAAGTGAGAACTTAATTATATCAGAAAAATTACTTTGCAAGAGTATTTGTTTCCAGGTAAGAATCTATTAGGTAGGTAATTTGGTAATTATAGCTTGTATTTTCAAGATGAGAAATTACACATTGTTGCAAAAATTCTTAACTTTATTGCATAAAATTGGCATCTCATTAGAAAGAAATGGTTCTCTTTCAATAAACCAATTGTCAAACACATTTTTCAGTCAAATACAAGAGACTAAAATTTTGAAGAATTGATTGGAAAATACAAAAATGTCTGAATACACAACAAAAACTATGACATTTCAATTCATGTAGAGAAAAGCTTAGAGCAATTATCCACAATTGAAACATCATTCAAAAAAATTATCAAATATTTATAAAAAAAATAGAGCAATTTTGGTGGTCAACTTTATTTCGTTACCTTGTTCAAGCCTTTATAAATTTTCACAAAGTATACATCTTATGCTTCATCAAAATAATTCAAAACTTTTGTAAAACTCTGTATTTATGAATATAAGTCCAACATCATGTGTTAGTTTGTTTTACGGGGAGAATCTGTAATTATGGAGGTGAGAGATTACTTTGGATCTACAATTAATCATTGCTCAATTAGATTTGATGCTTTGCTGCATGTATAGATGTGAATTAATGAGATTTTGTTTCTGAATTTCTAAAAAAAGCAAATTTTGATAAGATGAATCAAGAATTATCTTGTGACTTGAATAGATGAATTAGTTGGAGATTATAATCAAATATGGAAAAAACATTTTCAAGATAAGCATGTTTTTTATAGATTAGTGGTCCTCAACCTTTTCTGATTTACCGCACACTACAACAATCTGAAAATTTTTGTGGCACACCTGGAAAGCCTTAATGACTTTTTTAGGTACACATTAAAGGACAAGCATTAAAAGCTTTGGAAAAAAATTATGTTCAAAGCAAGCAATAATAATGTCATTGTGTGTCACGTTTAGACACACATAACACAGAAGAATTAACTTAAAAAGCTTCAGAACAAAAATTATAGTCAAAGCAAGCGATATTAATGTTATCTGCTCATTGTCAATACTATCGCTTGCTTTGGGCGAGTGTTGTTCTAAGGCTTTCCAACGATTTTGTGGTATAGCAGAAAAATCAAAACTTTTATTTTTACATAAGTTTTCAATGTGACGCTTATGCTTGCTTTTGAGAGCAAATAAAATTAAAGCGAAGCTTTAACATTGACAAACAAGCTCGCATTTCATCTTCGACTGTAAGAAGCCTCTTTCTCTTTCTAGCTTTAATTTCAGTCAATTATGAAAATCCAATTTTGCAAAACCATGAAGATGCAAATGAAAGAAGCAGAACTTCAAATGCTTTTGAACTGATTGCAGGATATGAATTTGTAATGGAGATCCAAAACTCATCCAAGCTCTTTTTGGGAAACAATGACTGGTGAAATTGAAAAAAGCAGTTTGATTGTTTGATCTACCATTTATGACATATGAAGCACTTGTTGCACCACAATTAAACTAACGGTCAAATCGTTGCAGTCAGGAATGAGATTAAATGTGAACTTCTCAGTGCTCGAGTTCAGTGAAAACCATTGAATGTTTTAGGTTTCAGGGTCTCTATAGTAGCTGTTATTAACTGATGTGTTTGACTTACTGATAAAATCCCCAGAAAGTTGAATGTGTTTCAAAAACACTGCAGCACATCTGCCAATCTCTCGTGTCACACAGGTTGAGAATCACTGGTATAGATAAAAAGGGGTGGCTGCAAGTAAAGAGACAGATTGGCTTGCAAAGGTTATAAAGGATAAATTTAAAAAAAATTAAGTGGGTTGCAATGATGAGAGGTTTGAAGGATTATAAAAGATAAAAAGGGTGGGCAAAACAGAAAATTAGCAAACCCAAAAAAGTATGTAAAATATTTTGGCTGAAAGCATGAAAATAAATAGCAAGTTTCCTTCAAATAGATTAAGAAAAATGGGAGTAGGTTTCTTTACTAATATCCAATGGTTGTGGGATGTCTGTGTTAATAAATTATATTTTTTCTTCAGTTTTTACAGACAAAAATTTACATAATACTCCTCACCTTGTACAGTTGCTAGCTGGAAACAAGATTGGACAAGATGACACATTAATTAAGAGCATAAGAACACAATATAAAATTTAGGGAATTATGAAGCTCCTAGGACAGATAATATTTACCCAAGTGTTTTGAAAGAGGTTAAGGATTGGATGTGTTGGTCACTTGGTATTTATATTATTTTTTGTTTCTTTTTTTTATACAAGTTCTTGAATAGGGGACAGGTGCCATTAGATTTGAAGCTGGCTTATGCTAGTTTACATTTAAATAGAGTTGGCCTGGTTTGTCTGTTTAGCAGTTCTAAAAGTATGATTAGATAATGGAAAGAGAATGAATAATGAAGAAAAAAAGAAATAAAAAGTGCAAATAAGTTGTACTTTTTCTTTAGATTTTACAGATTAATTTTTAAGCAGCATTACACACCTTTAACAGGTTGGCTCACAAAGTAAGTAATGGATAAAATTAAAGAAAAATGTTATAAGAAGTTTAAGTATACTATAGTTATGGAAGATTTGGATGGTTTTTGGAGATCAAGATAGTAATTATTCTCATGCAAGAGACATAGAAAACATGTTTTTATTTAAAACATATTACAATTGTAAATTTGAAATCAATGTGTAGCTAGTTAACCAATTGATTTATGTATATTTACATATGTGTCCTTGTATATTAGTGTGTTGATTGTAAACATGTAACACTAATGTATTTTGAGCTGTAGTATATAAACACTTTAGTGATAAGGTAGAAAAACAGAAGATATATTTTTTTTCAGTTTGCCTTTTCCATATGTTATTGCCTCTTTAGATATTAACATTCAAGTTTCTATCCACTGGTAACTGAGCCTAATAAGTGGCAACAATATCTTGTAGAAAAACAAAGCAGAAAAAGTTGATGGAAATGCTTGAAATATCAACTAAAGGATAAGATCTTTTCAAAGGGGAATAAGTCCTTTACAAAAAAGTTATTTTTGAGCAGAAGAATTTAAACAAAAACTGTGTTGATTACTGATAAAAAAAAATCCTCTTAGCTATGCACAAATGTAAATTTGAATGTATTTTTCAATTTTCCTTCACGAGTTCTCTTAAATATTGGAAAATTATAAGATAGTTATTTTTATATATTTGGAGTTAAAATTAACATAAAATCCAGAGGTAAACCTGTTTTTAGGTATTATAATTTAGGACTGAGTTACTTTATTCTAAAACTAGTACATGAAAATGTATCATTTATACAAAGTATTACAAAACTTGTAATAAGCTACAAAATATGGTTATTAATGATTAAGGAGCATCCGGGCGCAATTGGATGAATTGGGTCTGTCCTTGGATAACATTGCAGATTCCACAGGTCGGCCCATCCCACCATGGCTAATTACAGCCCCCAAATGTGACCTTTCTTTCAGTCACCTAAAAAAGGCAGATACTCCAGATTGGAAGTACCGTCTTTTATTCAATGAATATCTTTCAAACAATCATTCAGTTCCCATTTATATAGATGGTTCCAAATCAGGTGATTCAGTGGGCTCTGCTATGGTTTTCTATGGGTCAGTAGTTGCGCGTAGAATCCCCTCTACAGCTTCTGTGTTCACTGCTGAACTGTATGCCATATCTCTTGCCCTGGATCATATTGCAGCTGAGCAGTACTCCAACTGCACTATTTATACTGATTCGCTTAGCTCTATACTTGCCTTGGAATCTCTACACGTTAGCTCACATCCTATTCTCGCTGATATTCGAAACCGACTGGCCCATTTCTCATTAGCAGCTACTTCAATCCAGTTTTTCTGGATACCAGGCCATGTTGGTATTCACGGGAATGAGCTTGCAGACATGGCAGCTAAATATGTCTGCTTCATCACTGTCACACCTATGCCTGTTCCGTACACGGACTATGGTGTTGTCTTTAAGACTCGGCTCCATGCCAGCTGGCAGTCCACTTGGAGTGAGCAACACAACAACAAACTTTTTCAAATCAAACCCAAAATTGGAGTTTGGCCATCCAGCTTCCGTAAAGTTCGGAAGGAGGAAGTTGTTCTCACTAGGCTACGCATTGGTCACAGTTTTTTAACTCATCATTTTCTTTTATCTGGAACTGATGCACCAATGTGTAGTTTGTGTAACACTCAAATCACTATCAGCCACGTTTTACTTTTTTGCCATCGTTACAATTGTCAATGACAGCAATATTTTAAACATTTTTTCCCAGGGTCAGTCTGTAACATTGGACAGAGTTATTGGTGATGGTGACTCTGTCCACCTTGATAACATTTTTAATTTTTTAATGTCCATTAATCTTTTTAATCTCATTTAAGGGTTGCATATTTATTCATTACACCTTTTTAATTGTGGCTCCTTTTTTACAGTTTTAATCTCTCTCATTCAATTTGACATTTGACAATGGCCAGAACAATAAATAACTCGACACCAGGACTGGAAAGGCCAACTTCAGGTGACTAACGCTAACTGTTTGAACTACTTGTTAGTCGTCCTGGCGAGTTGTTATTATACTTTTGCTGCATATCGTTTCACACTTTTACTACTTTACTTTTTAGTACTGGCCATATTGACTCATAACCCAGAACCAGGACTGGAAAGACCAACTTCAGGTGACTGACGGTGGTTTTTATTCTTACCTGTTAGTCTTCCTAGCGGGTTATGATCATTACCATTCTGCTACAGGTATTTTTTCATCTTTGTTGACTGGATGTCAACATTGGTTTTTGCGCCATTTTCTGCTGTAATTGCCATTTTGTTTTTATCTACAATTACTTTTACAAATTTTACTCCATTTACTTGACTTTTATCTTTTTACTGAACATTTGTCTACTCGTTATTACGATTTTGTTGAGTGTCTTTTAAAACTTTTATTCTTTTACATTTTGATAATAGCTGCTTTGACACATAATCTGGAACCAGGACTGAAAAGGCCAACTTCAAGTGATTGACGGAGGTTCTTGAACTTACCTGTTAGTCTTCCTGGCGGGTTATGATCATTACCATTTTGCTAGAGTAAATAGTTTATAACTTTGAAGACTCGATGTCACCATTGGTTTTTTTGTTTTAATTGCTGTTTTGTTTTTACCTTCATTTACTTTTACAAATTTTACTCCATTTACTTGACTTTTATCTTTTTACTAGACATTTGGCTACTCGTTGCAATTTTGCTATGTGTCTTTTAAAACTTCTATTCTTTTACATTTTGATACTGGTTGCTATGACACATAACCCGGAACCAGGACTGGAAAGACCGACTTCAGGTGACTGACGATGAGTCTTGAACTTACCTGTTAGTCTTCCTGGCGGGTTATGATCATTACCTTTTTGCTAGAGTAAATACCTTCTTATATTCTGCCTTCTATCTTAATGTTGTAGACTAGGTATCAACATTGGGTTTATACCTTTTTGTTTTACCTTCATTTCCATTTATGTCTTTTACTACATTTATTTTTTTACTTTTTTACCGGATGTCTGGTGCAGATAGCCTCATTGCTTTGTGCCATAAAACACTAAATCAGTCAATCAATCAAATGATTAAGGAAATTGAATTATGTGACAAAAATAAGCATGAAACTTCTTTTATGTAAAGTTCATAAATGTTGTTACTTCAAAAAACTTATATAAATGATTTTAAAAGTTCTTAATTCATTAATTTTTATTCTTTAATTACACTGTTTGTTACTGTTTTCATTCTTTAGTATAGAGTTAACAAATATTTTATCTCCTCTTTCACTTTTGTGAGTTATGCACTCACTTTTGGTGACTTTCACTTGATCATAAGTGCTGCAACAGAATTCCCAATCATGTCTCACAGGTCATAACTAATATTTTCAGACATGAAGTGATAACTTTGGTCCATTGGTAGTTGACCAGCCTCATGAAAAAACCAGAAACAACTGATGATTGTCTTGTAGGAGATTTTAGTCATTGGGAAGTTGTGGATTTGGACAGCCTTTTTTTCTTCTTCCTGAATGTACTTTTTTGTTGCATGTTGTTTTAGATGACTTACCCAGACATATTTTCCCTTTGATGAATTTGATAACTCAGGTATGTTATGTTCTGTCTTTATCTCCTGTTTATTGTGTTCCACCCTGCTGTTCTTCAAAAACTAGACTTTGGGCCATTATTTTAGTATTTCTTCCTTTTCTTGATATTGGGGTTCCAACACATGGATTTGAAGAGTATTTACATTCAAGGGATGGTATTTTTTGATTCCCATGTGCTGTAGATGATCATGCTTTTGATTATTGTTTGAACTTTCTGCATTTGATGTAACTTCTTTCTTAGTGGAGATTAGACTTATCTTGACTACATTTCTCATGAAGTCAAAATATTTAAAACTTGCCCACATTTGGAGTTCTTGATGGTCAGATCATGGGTTATGATAATTGTTTCAGTCAGGATTGTCTTTCATTTCCATTCATTTCCTCTGTTGTCTCGCAATTGTGTTGTTTTTTTTCTTTTCTCCTTTGGATCCAGATTTCTTTTACCTAACCTGCTTGATTCAGATTCATTCTAAGGCTTTCCACTGTTCTACCAATGTATGATTTTTCTTGCCTCTTCCATCTTTAGTTTCTTTTCCAGGATGATGTTATGGTTGGCTGGTTTGTCAAAGTGAAGCAGTTTTTCTTTACACCCACATAAGTTTTTGGTTCATTTTAGGGTGTTTTTTTCAACTTCCTCCTACATTGAGTTTTATTTGCTCTGCTTTAATTGCGAGTTGTGGAATGTATCATATGGTTCTTCTCATCCTTTTTTTTTTCTAATGTGTGAGAGGTTCCCTTTTTTATTTGGAAGGGTTATGGTCCTCTCTCAAAGCCCTCATTCCTCTTGGTTGTGCCCTCAAGCTTCATTGTCATTGGTTGGCTAATGGATTCTTGTTTGAGATTTCTCAGATGCTCCTCTCACTCTTCTTCCTCCCTTACAGACTATATCTTACTGGTAGTTGGATCAAAACTCATACCCCTGTGTATTCTTCCTCATCATCATCCAGAATGTTACCTCTATAGGAGCTTCTCTTTCTGGATAGGGAGCATATTTCTGTACTCAGGAGTTTTGGGATGATGATCTCTTTCTGAGTCTTCTATCTGTATGAACCTCTTAGAATTTATTACTCTTTGTCAGACTTTTCTTCACTTATTGTTGGATTTTTGAGGCTGATTGATAAATCTTCACTCTGATCTGTCCATGGTCATCTTGAATATCACCAGGCAAGGGGCACTAGGTTTCCAGACCTCTTTTTGCAAACATTGGATCTTATGTGTTGGGTCCAATTCTTTTGCATCACTTTATTAGCATGTAATAATCCACATGCCCTGAATCTGATTGAGAATTGGTTAACTCATCCTGAAAAATGGATAGATCCAGAGACCACTCTAGAGAATAAATATATTCATCCTGCACTGTACACTTATGGACAAGCATGGGTAAAGCAGATGGGATTACAACTCATTTCTGGTGAGTTGTGGCATTGAGGATCTTTCTATAGACCTGGCATGGCCAGCTGGGTTAAGGCATTCGACTTATAATTTGAGGGTCATGGGTTCGAACCTCCTTCACACCAAACATGCTTGCCATTTCAGCTGTGGGGGCTTTATAATGTGATGGTCAATCCTGCTATTCGTTGGTAAAAGAGTAGCCCAGGAATTGGCAGTGGGTGGTAATGACTAGCTGCCTTCCCTCTTGTCTTACACTGCTAAATTAAGGATGTCTAGTGCAAATAGTTCTTGTGTAGCTTTGCGCAAAATTCAAAACAAACAGTTTTCCTACAACAGACCTAATGCCCAATTTCAGATGCTGTCAGCTGTTGGTAGATCAACTCCATTGTTTCTGGTGCTGTGATTCTCCAGACTTCCCAGTGCAGAGAGTTAATGGAATCGAGTTTGGATAGATTCATTAACCTATTCACTATGATGAGAACATATATTTTCCAGTGCTCTCAACTCCTCATGCTGTGATTGAGATAAAATCAAGTCAAAGTTTTATCATTGGTTTTGGGTCAAACAACCAAAAACAGTTGCAGTGTGAGGAATTGGGAGTACTGGGAAGTATGTGTCTGACCTACAGTGAAAGGGTTGATAAAGCTTTTATCTCTCTTTTTTTCCAGTGGAGTATGAAAGTTCTTGCCTCTCACTAGTTCCCAGCTGTTGGGGTAGTGGATTATGAAGGCCTGTTCTCTTGAGTATGCACAATACCACCCAGTTGAGAATAGGACAGTAGCATTTCACTGGTGTAGAGGACATGATGCTTTTCCTACCATGAACTTGCTGTATAATTTAAGATGCCACCAGGTATTGGGTGTAGCACTCTGCCATGTATTACAGTTAGCCCCTCTGACCAAGGCATCCTCCTTCCTGCTGCACACCTGATATTGGTTCTTTGAGATCAAGTGTGAGTTGATTTGGATCAGCTACATGGGCCCTACCATTTTTTTGATGGTACCCTCTCTATGTTATGAACTAGACAAAAGATAAATGATACTGCAAAGTTTGGAACATAGAGGAACACTTGCCTGGGCTCTACACCTTCCTGCCTTCTAAGGGATTTCAGTTTCTGATAATACTCATTCCCTTATCCTTGATACATTGACATGTTCTTATTCCTTGGCCTTGTTACTTCAGACTTAGTTGCTCTGTTTGTAAAAGGTGTAGCCTGTAATTTTGTCACTGAACTTGGTATTGTGTCTTCTGTGAAGTTATTTTAGTTGAGGCATCAGGAATTTATCTTTAACATTTGAACAGGTAGGACTTACTTTATAGTTTAATAAATGTGTTAAAACTAATTGTTGAACAGTTTTAATGACCCACATATGCACAAATATATGGCATACTACATAATGGAACTGTAAATTCCAAAACATACTCTTCAAAAATATACAACAGTCATAGATAATTATATATTTTTTTTTAAATGACAATTTAACATTTTAGCTAGTTTGATGTTAGGAGAAAGTAAGTCACAAAATTTTAAAGGTGTACAATTATAAATGAATAAATTTACTGATTTAAGAGTTTTATTAATGTTTTTTTTTCTAGGTCTCAAGATGATCCCTGTACGCCTTATGTCATACTTGAAAACCAGTATGCCTTTTTTTTCAATTACCAAAAGTTTAAGAGCTCTTGCACACCAGAAAAAAGGATGTATAATGATGTTTGAGCACAGAAATGCAAAATCTGTATTACTGAGATGTTTGGCTAGTGATTCTTCTAAAGGTCCTAGTATTGATACAAGTGATCAACAACACGTTTCAGGATTTCGAGCAAGTGAAGTGGAGTTCAGCCACACTCGAGCTCGAGAGGTTTCGAATGCAGTTGCTGAATCATTAACCAGTGGACATGAATCAGAAATGGAAAAACATGATCCAGAATATGGTGTCAGAAGTCCTGAAGATCATGAAAACTGGGATGAGGTAGTCAAATATGCTGAGAATCTTGGCGATAAAGAACACTTAGAAGCATATGAGCATTCTGGATCTGTCAGTTTAAACTCTGTGATGCAATCTACAGTGCCTCAACCATTTTCATCATCATCTAAATCTCCAGTGCATGTTAATATGCCAGGAGGTACATGGAGCCGTGAACAAAAGTACTTATCTGGAGAACGACAGTCCATACACCAGTCTCAACAAAATTATGGCCAAAATAGGAATGAGAGCAGTAAGTATTCTTATTTTACATACATCTAAACACAAGTAGTTCATACTTTGTGTTAGGTTATACTAGGACAAATAAAAATCTACTGAAAACAAAGAATTTTTTTTCTGGAAAATACTAATGAATTTGTTTTATAAGGATCAGATAGTTACAGAAGACTCAAGCACATGGGATCACCCTTTACCCTTGAAAAATGATAAAAAATAATAAATAATGAAATCAAGTTAAATAATGGTATCTGCACCCATTTACAACAAACTTTTAAAAGAGTTCATGTTAACAGCACATACCATATCATAAAACAAACCATTTCTAACAAAATGATTTTTCAAAGAATAGGTATGCAAGTAAACTTAAATGATTTAAGCGTAGAATCATATTTTCCACATCTTGTGGTAAGAGGACCAAATATTCACTATGTACTTAGTTGTAATTCAAAATTATGTTAGAATACTATATTTTATCAGTAGAGTATTAGCTGTTGTGTTTCAAACATTGTAGTTTGAGGCAGAGTCATCAAGATGTTGAAGGGTCATTTGGTTCATTGAAGTTACTCACCAAGTCATTCTTAATGTACTTATTCACATTAATATATTGTATTTTTATAACAAATGCTTAAACATAGTGTAATAACAGATGTTACAGAAAATATCTAGGTAAGTTATTTTATCCTGACATACAGAGAGCAAGACACAATTTGATCTTTTGAAACTATCCTTGCACATTCTTGTAGCTCTGCTCTGAACCATTCCAATATCCCTTTTTTAGATAGGTAGACAAAAATCCTATAAGTGAGGCTTAACTGACCTAAATTCCCCATTTCTGTTAATACACCCTCAAATTATTAGTTTTACCAATAACAATAGATCAGTGCTTTGATAGCTTGAGGGATTTATCCACCACTATGCTAAGATTTGTTATTTCAGTTACATTATAGTTTGTTCCTATTTATATTAAATATGTTATTCAAATTATGATAAATGCATGATCTTGCATTTACTAAAATTAGGTTTTTTGTAAATAATTACCCAAATAACAAATTGATCCAAGTTATCTGTAACAGATGTTCTTCAGTGTCCAAAGAAAATCTTTAATTTAAATATCTTAACACTAATTAAAACTCTGATATTTTGTGTTCAAAAACCTTTTAATGTTTACCAGTGACTTGCAAAAGTTTACAAAGGTGTGCATACATTATCAAAAATCATCACGTTATTACTTTCGTGGTTATGAACTGGGTGGATTCCACCCAAACTGTAATGGACGAGTTAAAACTCCCACATAATAATGCCTTGGATCATCTTGTGCTATAATAATGCCTGGACTGCACAGCACACTCCATTTTTATGCATCATAAATTTTAATTTGTTCACTGCTATAAATAGCTGTAATTATTTTATTATTGTGTCAATATAAGTTTTATTTTTGAAGTTACTCACTTATTTATTAAATCTTAAAATCTATTGGAAAATGTTTCTAAATATTATTTTCCTATTGCCACCATGTTAAGTTCTCTTTTTTGCAAGTATTGCTATCTATTGTATCATTTTCAAAATGTGTCTCAATATCCACGATGTTTTTTGTAAAACTGAATCAGATTTTCTATTAAGAATATTATGCACCTGAAGGAAGGAATATGCCCCAAACACTCTTCTATGAAAAATGTATTTTTAATTAAATTTTTTTTTATATACTAATTTCTCCACTATTTTATACCACAGTGCTCTTTTAAGTGTTACAACTCAAGATACACCCTTGTGCAAATTAATTGAAACAAATGGTCATTTTACAATATTTTCAGCATGGCAGCTGGTGTAGGATCACTGGATCTGCTGATTTCCTTTATTAATCATTTTTTCACACAGACGGCATCATTAGCTGCATTTTGCAATATGATGGATCTATTTTTGGGATATATGACGAAATTTTGAGGAATATTACAGCATTCGAAGTTGCGTTAAAAGGGCAAGGAGACCAGTCAAAAAACAACTTCTTACGAACTCAGTGAAAAAAAAAACGGTATCAATGGGGTCTGAAATACAAGAACTGAATGCAAAAACAATGGAGGAAGGTGTTATTCAGTGACGAGACTCGTTTCTTCGTACACGGTTAAAGAAGTCTGCATGTTTACAGATCTCCAGGTGAGAAACTTTGAGAATCTCACATCATTCAGTTCGTAAAACATCCCTTGAAGAAGATGTTTTGGGGCTTTTTCAACTACTATGGCATCGGAGGCTTGCATATCGTAGAAGGTATAATGCGAGGACCACACTACATTGAAATTTTGCAGAGAAGAGTTGTTCCAGAATTGAAAAAGAGATTTCCAGATGGATCTGGCTTCGTGCCACACATTGAAATTTGTGAAGAATTTTATGACTACAATGAGAATAAAGGTGCTGGGTTGGCCTGGAAACTCTCTGGACTTAAATCTTATTGAAAATCTTTCGGCAATTTGTAAAGAAAGACTTCTGGGAAATGACTGTGCTATGAAAGATAAGCTAATTGAGGCCATAATTGAGGTGTGGTACCACAATCCAAAAATTAGTAAAGATTGCAGTCAACTCATGAACTCAATGCCAAAGCAGATTAATGATCTTCTGAAAAATAAAGGCAGTCATATCATGTTTTAATTTGTAATTTTTTGGATTCTCAGAAATAGAACACAGAAAATTGAAAATATTGTAATTCTCCGTCTTGTTTCATTTAACTTGTACAAGTGTGTATGCTTATTTTCCAAGTGTTCTAGAAATGTGTACATTATGTGGAAACCCTCATAAACTGGCAAGTGAGATTACTTGAAAAACCAGAATAGTTATATTTTTAAAGAATTTCAAAACTGTAAAGTGTCTCTTTACTTTTTACGTGGATAAACATGCTACATTTTACTTGAGTTCCATGTTTATCAGTGTCTTATTGGAGTATCTTTTACATTTTACTAATATTGTTTTCTCTTTCCTTTTGTTTATAGCAGAATAGATGTTGGAGCTCTTCAGTCGAAGCTTGAAATGTCATATCTCTGGAGAAAATGTAAAAGTTGGTTGAAACTAATTAGTAGTATATGCTCCATAAGGTGTTTGCTCTTTGCTCAGATTGCAGTCACAATCTCAGCATCTACATTTATTTTTGTTACATGAGAAGAGAATGTTAACATTTATAAAAACACCAAAACATAAGGATTTAAATTCATATTTTGAATGAATACTAAATTAATTTCAAAGTTTCAAGAAGACTATGGTGATGTTTATTTTTAAAAAATGTTATCCAACAATTGAACAGTGACTTTATGTACATGTTTAAAGTGTACCTATATTGTTTCTTCTTTTTTAGACAGTATGTAATGACTCTTTAAGATTAATGATTATGGGGTAGAATTATTGTACATTTCAAAGAAGGAATAGAATACCAATCTTTTGGTTCATGCTCTGTTTTTTACCATTAGAGCTGTGTACCTTGTGAGTTTTGCTAATTGATTAAACATCAAATTCATTAATTGATTACATTCAGCTAATTGACTACTAATTGGTATAATAAAAGTTAATAATAATTGGAGATATTGATTATGATCAGTTAATTCTTTTTATGATGACCCAGCTGTGTAGAGCACTTGACTCATAATCTGAGGGTAATAGGTTCAAATCCCTGTCGCATCAAACAAGCTTGCTCCTTTTCGAGGATTAATGTAATGTTTTGTTTCTAGAAATTGATGGAAAAGTACCACAGAAATTAACTTTTTTAACTCTTCAGTATAATTTATTAGAAATGGATGCCAGGATAATGATCTATCTGTGATTATGAAGTACAAAAACATATATACATTAATAGGTTTGAAAAATGTTTAAAACAAGTACTCCATCTAATGAACCTCAGTAAATTTTGTGAATATCTGTTTTCTTGTAGAAATCTTGTATATTCTTGAATGTGTTTTAATGAAAATTTTCTAATGATGAAAAATTTATTCATTTATCTGACATTTAATATAGGCTTTTGGCTAAAACTAGTCCAGATTAAACATCTGTATTTGCAAGATTTGTTTTATAACAATAAGGTTTTCAACATAACAGAATGTCTAATCAACTATTATACAGTTACAACAGAAAATGTTTGTACTTGCATCATGAGTAGTTTTTTCTCATAACTTAAAAAGTATCATAATTAGGATAATGAAAGTATGGTATATTGTAAATATTGTACTAACATACATCTACATAAATTTTTATGTAAATTGAATGACAAATAAACTGTTTATAAACAAATAACTAAACATATGAGGGACAGAAAGTGTATGTTTGTCTACTTTAATGATCAGTTGTGTAGCCTTTTGGCTGAATTGTTTGGCAGAGTCTCTCCTCATATCCATCCATGATCGTCTCAGTGTTTGACTGGTATTTTCTTCCATTCTTCTTTACAGAAGGCCTCTTACTCTTTTGGATGATGCTGATGAACCCTGGTCTTCAACTCATGCCAAACTTTTTTAATGGGGTTGAGATCGGGTGACTGTAATGGCCACTCTAGAACACTTGTATGGTTCTTCTGTAACCATGATTGCACATATTTCGATGTATGCTTAGGGTCATTGTCGTTCTGGAAGATCCAACAACACCCAAGCCACAAGTTTCGAGCATCATTCATGAGATAAGTGCCTATTATATCAACGTACTCTTCTTTTTCATGATTCTATTGACGCAGTGAAGGCTGCCTACACCAGAAGAGCTGAGGGAACCCCATAGCATGATCAAGCCAACTCCGTGTTTAACTGAAGGGATGGTGTTCTTTGGAAGATTTCATTCCCCCTTCTTACAGAAAATATTGCAGACATCATTGTGGTCAAAAAGCTCGATTTTAGTCTCATCTGACCATAGAATTCTCTTCCAATAGGTAAAGCGTTTATCTTCATGCTTTCTTGCATACCTCAATCGTGCTTCTAAATGAACATGTTTTAAATATGGAGTTCTACGAGGACGGCATGCTTTGAACCCAGAAGAGCATAACATGTTCATAACTGTAGAGGTCTTACTTCAACCCCAGTTTCCGTATCTCATTACGTGTTAAACAATGGTTCCTACTAACTTCTCTGAGAATCACTCCTGGTTATCTCTGCAATTTTGGTGGGGCATTTGGAACAAGGGAGGTTAGCAGTTGATCCTGTAAGCTTTAACTTGGCAATTATGCTTTGAACAGTAGATTTCAACACAATTAAGTTGTGTAGCAATACTGGAACGAGAAACACAAGACTTGTATTTTATAATAATTTGGATTTTTAAATCACTGGACAATTGTTTCCTGTTTGCCATGATGACCAAGCAGATAATGACAGAGATGGTGCTAAATTGCCAGAGTATATTTTTTGCTGGCTAAATGTTAGTAATTATGAACCCAGTGTCTAGTTCTGGAATGGTATAATGTAGTTTATTCAACAAACTAAACAAACTTTTTATGGGAATATCAGTTTTTTCACACGTTCTGAACTGTATGAACACTTTCTGCTCTTATTTTTGGTTATTTGTTGAAAAAGTTTTACATTTAATTTACATAGAAAATTTATGTAGGTGTGTGTTAGTATAATATTTATAATATATGTCTATTAGCCTGATTGTGATACGTTTTAAGTTGTGAGCAAAAATTACTCAGGACGCAGGGGTAGGAACACTTTCTGTTGTAACTGTAAGTGCATCACTAATTATGGCATCTAAAAAAGTTATCAGGGTAACTTTCCTAAAATAATTGAATAGGCATTACTATTTTGACCATTTATTTTTTAAGTGGTTTCCTCAGATAAATATTTTGTTAGAATAGAAAGTAGAATTTTTATTATAATAAGAGTCTTAATTTTTGTTGTAGTGGTTTTTGGTTTATTCATAGTACTAAATGATTTGATAAAACTGCAGTTTCTATGTTTTAGTAGGCAGTTTGATATTTGTTAAATTCAGTATCCAACATTTGGTGATGGTTTTTTCTCAATGTAGGCATGTAATGTACAAACAAGTTATGTATTTTTTACATAAAACCATTGTCAAAGATTATTTTCTTCAATATTTGAAGCATACACTTATTGGAGAAGAATATTATGGTGTATTATTGAGTGATTTGCATAATAGACTTTGCTATCAAGAAGTCTGTATCTTATTTTATATAAAGGACTGAAAGTGATTTAAAAGAAAAGATAGCATTATTTTATATATTGTATTGGTATATTTTTCAAGGATCACTGAACATGATCATAGTTGGTGCTCTACTTTTTTAACATATTCTGTAATTCAAAGATATAACAGGATATCATGTGACATATACAGTAATTCTGTTTATGCCATCATACTTCTTATAGAACAAAGGTAATCCTGTAATATATTTATCTGTATGCTTATCATTGGTATGGGTGTATTGTACAAAGATTTATTTAACATATTTTAAGTTTAATTCCTATTTGTAATAACTAACAAATTAAATATTTTCCAAATCATGAATGAGATTTAACTCATTACCATGTATGTAAATAGAATTTGTATAAGTAGTTCCAAAATTGACAATTTTTGGTGATAGAATTTCATAAAAATTAGTATATTTTAGGTAATAATATTACTGTGATTGAAAAATTGGTATTATGTGATAATACCTGTATTTGTTACTCTAAAATGAATTACATATTTAGTATATTTTATAGAGTATTTTATAAGGGGTGTTGAATTTGTAGCTTTTACAGATTAAAAAAATGGTACACAGAATTGTTGTGATGCTTATTTAAATTTTGATGGTAAATTTCTTTATTTAATGCCAAAGACTATTATAACCTTCTCATGTTAAACACCTGAAACATAGAAGATATATTTGTTTTTTAAAAGACAAAGTGGATGCAGTAGGTATAGTGTACACTTAAATGGTTTTTCTATCCATGTTTATTACAGTCGTTTAATTGTCATTTTGAATTATTATAGGTAAACGAACATATACACTTAACTATACCATAAGAATTTTCCAACAAACATATCAGCTTTAGGCATTATACAAACATTACTGGGTTGTGAAAAGAACTCTCCCCTTAGTAGTGTTTTGGCTATGAAGATGAAAGGTTTTAGGTATTGATCAAACATGTAATAAATAAAAAAATTGTTTTCATGCATCTTGTTACAGATCTTAGTACATTTTATTATTTACATACAAGTCTTCAATTTTCATTGTTTCATCCCAAGCTACATTATTTGTACTCTAATATTACATGATAAATAATTTTGTTAACAACAAGAATTACATTAAAGGTTCAGGCTGCTATGAATAAGCCCAAACAAAACTTATTTGCTTGCAACAGTTAAATATTGGTAAGTACTAACACCCACTCTGAGTGAATGAGACCATATTCAGGTAATAAAGTAGGCTACAAAAGGGTGTTGCATTTTCTGATGTACAAGTTAGAATCAAATGGGAGGGGTGAAGGCTTGATATGTCAACTTGCAAAAGCCATCCTTCACTGTGAACAGAACTCCATTTCCAATAGTGTATGGTCAGAAAGATGGAAAAAAATGCTTATAAATTGTATATCTTGGGTGGTCTAAAACAGATAAAACTGCTGATTAGGTCACATTCATTCATGCTGATACAGTAATGCTATCTTTGTACTCCTGCTGTTGCTGCTATTACTGTTATCTTCTTCACACTTCTGTAACTTCTGCAACTAAGTGACAAGTATTTGTCTGTGACTGTAAGTTGAAACTATTATTGAAACAAAGTATGAACATACATGCCACAGTATTGCTTTTGCATACATTAAAAGCATATACCTTCCTTGGCCATTTCTAATGAAAAAACTTGCATAAAAAAAAAAATGCCTGATAGAGCTGAAGAATCTTGCAATGCATGGCCACTAGCACATTTTGTTTATGAATGTGGATTGAAGAATGGGTTTTCCTCGGTCGTCATCACGAATCTAGTGTGAATTTGGTTACACTGGTGGACAATTCAAATTAGATGTATTATAAAGAGTTCTGGTCACTATTTTTATTCCTGCTAATACAAAGAACGTATTTTCAGCAATTAATGCCTTAATGCATTGTATTCTCTCAAACACTTTTTTATATTAGATGTAAATTTTGGCTATCAGTAATCAAAGCGATCAATCACTGATATTTAAAAGCTTATAGATAATTGGATTTGCTTCTGGACATGCTTTGTCTCATCATGTCTCTTGTATTCTCACCCTATTTTAAATTTGAAAACTGAAATATGGGTTATACAAAGTCCTACAGTGCACTGAGAATAAAAATTATGCAATGGCCATTGTTTTTCCAGCCTATCACCACATACTTTACATAACAATGCTGAGTGATGCAGACAAAAGATCTTTATAAACCAACAGTCAGGCTTTGTTGAATATGTTTATTATAAATAAAGACTTCTTTTCTTAAGTAGATAAATACCAATTCATGTACCCAACTATTATACAGTGACCTTGATGAAACTTAAAATTAAGTAACTGTGATTCAACGTTTCATGTATTATCTTTAATGAGAATAGTCTCTTACCAGTAAATTAATTAACATTCTGATATTATTTAAAATGTATAATCAATAGACATACTGAAACTTAATTCTGAAGTGTCTTAAGATGTAATCCTATCCGACCTACATTTTGCTTTAAACCCTTTGTTATGGCTCAGAAACAAGTCTAAAGACCAGGTTTTGATACATGTGGTTGGCATTGCATTTATAACACATTGTTTAACTTTGTTGTTGTTGTTATACAGGGTGTTTGGAAAGTTACTGTGCAGTTTTGTAATCGTACGTCTATTCAGTCTATTTCAAGCCAGCAAATGATAGCAGTGTTTAAAACAAAATAAAAAGGATCCAAGCCTGTATTGATGCCAATGGGGGTCACTTTCAATACTGTTTATAATTGTCATTCATATTTACCTCCTGTATTCTATATTGAAACATGTCTGTTAATAAATATATAAGTGCACAATGGCTTTCTGAAAACCCTGTAGTACCAATAATTTAAAAGAACCATTAACTGCATCTTTATAACAATTTATGTAATGAAATGTGATTTAAAAAACCTTCTGCATTATTTGATGACATTAATTATCATACAAAGTTGTATTAATATATACTTGAGGTACAGCACCCTGTTGCTCATTACAAAAATGTACATTTCAATATACAATTAGAACAAAACAAAAAATCAAGGTACATGGTATAAAATATATCTCAAGACTTTTCTAAGCAAAAAGTCTAGTACTTTACAATTTCTGCAGTTTAACACGACTATTAATTGCATTATATTACAATTTTATGTTATAAAAGTTTCTGTATATATATTTTTCACATTGTTTCCCGACACTAATTACTACATACAATTGGATCAACATACTTAAGTACATTACTACCAGTAACAAATATTTACATTTGAATATAATAATTACAGGAATATTTGGTACGTGTCCCAAGGTCTGAAAATGATAAATTTTCCCACACAAAATAGATGTCCTTAAGCTGGACCCTCAATTGTGCTGATTTTCATGGTAAAAAAATATATGGATCTCAAAACAAGTCCAACAAAAACGACATATCCTCCTGGTAAAAGAAAGAAAGATACATAAGTATATAATACTTTCAACTCATGTTATCAGATTTATTCTATGAATTTTTCAATTTTAGGTAAGTTGTGCACTGAAACTGGCTACTAATTTACTTTTTTTCATTTTAAACCACTGACTAAATGTATATTTACATTATCTTCACGTACAAGTAACTGGGTTAATTATCTTCACGTACAAGTAACTGGGTTAAAGGTTATTTTTAATAATTTTTTTTTGGGGGGTAAACAAAAACTGCCTTTCATGTTTGTCTTGTTGCTTTCAATAAAGATCATTCAAATGAGGTTTTCTGTTACAGTTAAACTTCAAATTAAAACTTCACATAGTTATCTAGGTCTTTTATATTATGATAAGCCAATCAGACCAAGCATATATCAATATCAGCTTAAAATCATTTGAAAACTGCTTATATTTGCTGATTTAACATACACATAAAATTGAGCAAAACAGGTGGATAGGATACTGAGACAAAAATAAAAACTGCATGTCGTACTTGACAGTAAGCTTAATGTTTAAAAAAAAATGATTTTTCCTAACTAATTGTCTGTAAGGTATGTACTGTATAGCACACATGCATTTGAAAGAAAGACTTTTACATAAAATAAGTGAAAAAAAAAGTACAATTGATGTTTATTTTTGAAGCTGGTAAACAATGTATAATTGTGAAATTTTGGTATCTTTTCGTAATACTTGTATACTTTCACTATACATTACAACAGTTCCTGTTATGTACCTTTAAAACAAACTTTACATGTGTGTGGCAGGTTTCAACATGTACGAATAAAGCATCTTTCAAAAAAGTTATTGAACATTTTTACAATAAAATCTAGTTTAATTTAATCACAGGTTTCTGATGTATATTAATGCACTTAAAATTGCCTGAATTTAAAAATGTCATAAAAGGAAAACCTACCTACATAAGCAAAATATATTCTAGAAGTTGATTGCATTTTATAGGTTCCAATCTGAAGAGAAAATATTTTAATGTGTTTACAGCATTCAAATACAAATACATTAAACCAATATCTGTTGTAACTACTTTTACCATTGAAAATAACAGTTCAGCTAATGGAACTTTGAAAGATTTTTTAAAGTGATTATAAAATCATCTTCCTTTTTTTATTATGGATAAACTGCATTAGGTCACTATAAGCATCACTTAACAGTAATTGTTTTTTTAATGATTAACAAAGAGCTAGAAGAAGTCCGTATGGAAAATATAATAAACACATTTTCATTTTTCTCTAAATATTGAAATATCTTTTATCCATTTAAATGTAACACTTGCTACATTTTTACTAATTCTTCACATCTGCTAACCAGCCAATGTAAAAAGAAAGTAAAGGCTGGATAGTATTTAAGTTTGTTTTCACTTAAACTGTTTTAGGTATATAAACAAACAGATCCAAAATTATCCTTAAATAATATTATTTTCTTGAAATGCTATGGGCATAAACAGTGCCACACCAAAATAGTCAAACAGTTTAGAAGTAATTACTACACAGATAATCTTACATTGGAAATTACTAAAATGTATAAAGAGATTCTACAAAAGCACTATACAAGTTTCACAAAGTCAAAGATAGTCATGATGGACTTAGAAAGAGAAGGTTTTCTTTCCAGTTAGTAAATTTTCTTTGAAAATTTGTTGTGGTTAGTTTATTAAGATGCCACAAAAAGATAACTTCTTGGAAGATAAGCTATTTAATTGGACTGCAAGTTGTTTAGAGTGTAAAAGGCAGAAGATAATTATTAATGTGGCAAAAACCTAGTGGATTAAAGTTAGAAGTACATCAGGGTTGTCAGCTATGTCTTTTGCTATTTTTAGTATTCCTTAAAAATTATAATGGAATAAGCAAGGTTAATACCGTGGATGATACTGTATTAATGGGTATTTCAAATTCTGTTACAGATGCTGTAATTTTGCAGAGAGATTTGTACTACTTGATAAACTGGGTAAACATCAGGTAACTACCTTTTGATCTTAATAAAAGGTTATGCACACTGGTTACCATATAATTTATTATCTTTGTAGCTTTCATGAAGCTCTTTAGGTGCATATGATGATGGAAAATACTTAGGTAGAACTATTTAAATTTTTTAAAGCTTTCAAGGCACAGCAAACTGACTAGTAATATTAATATTGCTTTGTCTGTTTGTTGAACTGTGAGTAAAGCTACTTAAAGGTTATTTGCATTAGCCAATCCAACTTTGAAATGACAGACTAGATGAAAGGCAGTTAGCTAACTTTATTCACCACTAATTCTTGGGCTACAATGAATAGTGGGATTGACTTTAATGTTAGAACTATTGTATGACTGATGAAGTTTGATTCCAGGAATCACAGATTGCAAGTCAAACACCTCAACCACCAGACCAATAATAAGACAAACATGATATTGCATTAACATTACCAGTTTATAATTTAGACTCTGCAAAAGAATCTAGACAAGTTTTGTATTACTGCAGATAGCATTATTGGATTTATAAAGTGAAGATTGTATTAACTTTTTTTTTAAAGATACTTTATACTTGGATTTTAAAGAAGATTTTGATAAGGTGTCATAAGAAAGACTTTTTGAAACAGAACATATGCTAGATTGCTAAATTGGTTGGAAAGTAGAAGCCACAATGTTATTATTAATAAAACAAAGTTAGAGCAATTTAATGCTACAAGTAGTATCTCAAGGTTCTCTGCTATATATTTCCGATTTTCATTAACTACATAATAATGGAATGAGCAGCATGTTAGTTGATATCATGGATGATTAAAGTTACAAGCAGCATCTCAGTGTTATATTGTTATGTTTTGCTGTATCTGACTTTCATTAATAATAATAATGAACTAAGAAGTACATTGGTTGATATTGTGCATAATACTAAATTAATTCTAAATTGTGCTGCTGTTACTGCAATTTTGCAGAGGTTTGTATTATTTGTTAAACTGAACTAACACGTACTTGATACCTTTTAATGTTAATAAAAGTTATGTTATGCATATTAGTTACCATGATATTAACCATTCATAGAGCCTTATTGGGGATCTCTAGGTAAAGGTAATAACGAAAACAATTTGGTATACCTGTTGCAAATCTTCTTAAACCTTCTAGACAAAGCATATTGGTTATTAATAAGGAATACAGTATGTCTGACTGCTAACATTGGTATCTTGAATTTAAGTAATAGGAAGCCATCAGTTAAGTGTTTAAGGTGCTGGTTAGATCTGTTTTGGAATATTGTGTTCAGTTTTGGTCACCTCATTTACCACAGAATGTTGAGTTGTTGAAAAGAGCTGCCAGGATGATTCTGGGTTTGGGATGGCTATACTATGATGATTAGGATTAAAACTTGATGTGTTTTTACCAGAGACAAGAAAGCTTGGGGAAGGTTCAGTTAAGGCTTTTAAAACTGTCATTTTTATAATCTGTTATTGCAGATACATTTTTAGTAAAAAAAACACAACAAAAACAACATGCATGAATTAACACTATAATATAACATTAAAATATGTAACATTCTGAAATGATTCCACTTAAAATCGTGTTTCTGCTCAAGTATGGTCAGTCCAAGCATTCTTTGTGTTTTATTTTCACAAAATATGAGAAAAAGAAAGAATCCAACAAAAGTTCTAAACTTTCAACAAGTATGCAGTTGTGTCTTAAATTTATGGTATAATGAAAACTACCAAATTATAACAATATGGTTCATTATAAGAACCACAGGAAGAAGCATTAAAGCCAGTACTGACCGTTAACCCTATTGATATGACAAGAAATATGATGGCTAGTGTTAGATACATGAATCCTCTTCTTTGAGCAAACTCCTTACCAACTGAGGAACTTCAAAACAAAATTATATATTATAGAGTATAAACATAAAATAAAAATACCACTGATTGTTTATATTGAGTTAAATTCCATGCAGATAAGGAATACATACAATAAAAAAAATGAAGGTGTTAAACAGATAAAAACAAACTTGTACTGGAAAATGCTAAATATTTCACTCATCACATTCTTCTCCGATTGAAATCAATGCAATAAAATGGAGATAATCACACACATGTATTGAAAAAAAAATATTTTGTTGAGATAAATGATTCCTGTAAAATAATATTATCATGGAATTCACAAGTAAAATTATCATTAAATAGAAACCTTTCAAGGAATTATATTTCTAATGTGGTTGTATTCTCTGCATAACATAAAATAAGCAAGAACAAAGAATGTCCAATTGAAAACATTATTATTCTAATTAGAAATAACCTGTTTTAATAGCTGGAACAAAAAGCACTTAATCATGAAAAACAAAAAATAACATTTCAGAAATAATACACGTATACACAGGCTTTATAGAGCAAATTTTGGTTCCACATTTTTCCTACATAGGAGTATGTACTTATTTTTTCTATTTAAACATTTTCTTGAATTGTTTAAAAGTGAGATATTAAACTACCAAGATAACTTGAACAATTTTAAATAATTAAAAACATTTTTTTTTATAAAATAAGCATTAATCCTGAGCCTGAAGTAACAACAGTTATGATTACTTGTATAAACTCTAAAGGTAAATAATTCAGATTGTATAGTTTTTCCCAAAGTGGAAATAAAGTAAGTTCTAACATGAAAATCAAATGAAGTGGAACAAAGTAAAAATGCTGTTTTCAGTGACACCAGTTTTCACCAAATAATGAGAAGCAATGTTAAAGAACGTCACCTAATAAAATTTTATATAACTTCAGTTGAAAAAGTTTATAACAGCTTTAGTTGAACAAATCATAGCATATAAACATAATTCAACAACAATCCAACAAACATTAATTTGAAATAAAAATTACACAGAAATCCAGCTAGTATTATTTAATATTTAGTGTTAACTATTTATAAATAGTGTAAAGTATTATATGCTTTTCTTGAAAGATATAAAAAAAAAAATTTACTGTCAAGTAAAATGTAATTAAACGTTCACAATAAATAATAGCTATATATAATGGCATTATTACATATCTATCTCCCTTAAATAATTATCATTTTTTATGCACTGATGTATTAGCTACACTTAAATCTCCTTTTATTTTATAAATATATATATGATTCATGTAAGAAAAGTATAAAATTGCTTACATTCTTCTGCAGGAACAACATCTTACCAATGCATTATCCAGGGTGTTGAACTAGAAATGTAAAACAAGTTTACTTGAAAATGCTGTCATATGTTAAAAGTGAATACATACAACTGATGTGCTAAGTTGTATGTTCTTAAATTGTGCACATATATTTCAGGAACAGTATAAGCATAACAGAAAACTAGTGGACATTTCACATCAGAGAATAAAATATTGAGATTCATTTTAAAAATGATGAACAAATACACACATAACCAAATATTAACAATTCACTATAACAGTTTTATAGAAGGTTTACTAAATGACATGGTGAAGCTCTGGAACCTCAACATATTGTTACAACCCATGTCACCAAGTTCAGCCATGCTCCATTCAACAATCATGCATCTAGACAATAGCTCTGCAGCATATTTCCATTGCTCTGTTGTTTGTCGTTTATAAATTCCAAAACATACATTTCTTCCTCACAGGCTTTCCATAAGACAACTTGTTTACAAGAACAACTGATTCCTGAGAACTAGTTTTAACAGTATGATGACAGATATCCATAATAACTGCATTAAACAACTTGACCAATATGTCTGCATACAGAATGGCATGAATACTTATTTCATTCTTCAGCCATAACATATATGACACAACTGAATGAAAAATATGATTGGAAACCTTAACTTAATGAATTCAAACCCTATTGACCTCATTTGATGATCCAGTTGGTGTTCCTTCTTGATTATGTTGTGCATTGTTGCTTGAGGCATGCACATGGCTTTTACATGGGCTTTCATATTTGTAGATTCTCACCTGTTGCATTACAACAGTCTTACTATCATTGTGGTCACAGCTTGTTACAAGTCTCTTTCTGGATGGTCCTGTTCCAAAATTGATCCTTTTTTTTTTTAATTAATGCCATTTAGTACAAGAGATATCATAACATGGGAATAATAACTCTCCAATTATGGTCTGAGGCATCAATATTTTACATCAAAGAAAAAAATAACATTATTCAGTGTCATCTTCTTGCTATAAAATGCTACACAGTTAATACATTATTCTAAGATGCACTATTTCACTGTGACTTTATGTCAGCTGTGGTTGTCTACACACGAAATTAAAACGTTGTTCTGAGACGCACTTTTTCACTGCAACTTTATATCAGCCATGGTTGTTACATGACTTTTATATACATATTCAAAATAGTTTTAGTATAATGTATTAAACTCTGGATTGATTATTAAAGTCATGAAAGATTCATTAATGTCATAATATATTACATCTCTTTCTCTCTCTCTTAGATTTGGTTAAATATTCAGGGAAAGACCATATGAGATGCAGGCTGGCTGATAATATTAAAACTAAGAGTTGAGATTTTCTTTTTCTTTAATATGTTAAAAGTAAGAAAAATATTTAAATGAGGATTGAACCCTTTAAAGGTCACAGATGGTAAGGGTTTTGTTAAATACTATATGATAACAGAGTTTTTAAAATATTTTCTTCTCATCTATTTTACAAGAAAAAATGTTAGCAATATTCCCGACACTGAGCATTCTGTGAAATATTGATATAATCATGTGGATATTAGTTCTCTGATAAATAAAAAAAAAAAAAAATTAAAACAAGAAAAAGTGCAAAAGCTAGACACAGTTTTCCCAAGAATTGTAAATGAGTTCATAAGTTTGATGCAAGCTCTATCGTTCATTTCTCGAAGGTCAACAGACAGTGGGTAGATGAGGACAAAAAATGTGCTAACATTATTCTTACTTTTAAAAGAGGTAATAACAATTCACCCGGATATTAAACTTTTATAATGGGAAAATTTAGAACCAACAAGAATTCATGAAAGGAAAATCTTACATTTCTAATCTTTAAATTTGTAAAAATATTATTTTTTCTATGATGGAAAAAAATGTGGAGTTGATATGCACACATACATTTCTAAAAAGGCTTTTGATAAGATGCTAAACAGAAAAAGATTACATAAATAGACTGAAGGGTGAGAAAAAGTAAATGATGATAACAGAGTCCAATGAAATTGTACCTAATGGGTGCCTTACATTGCAATGCTTACTTCAGCCTTTGCTTTTCCAATTTACCTTAATAACACACTTATAAGGGCATAATTATTAACATCTGCTGTTGACATTAGGCTCTTAAATGCTTCCATCTGTACAAAGGAAGTTACTATAAAATGATTTAATTGTTTCTTTGAATTTTGCACAATGCTACATGAAGGCTATCTGTGTTAACTCTCCCTAATTTTGCAGTGAAAGACAAGAGTGAAGGCAGTTAGTCATAACCATCCACTGTCAAAGTCTGGGGCTACTCTTTTACCAACAAATAGTGGGATATTAACCATCACATTATAATGCCCGCACAGCAGAAGGGGCAAGCATATTTTGTGTGACGAGGATTCAGGTCCACAACCTGCAGATTGCAAGTCAAGTGTCCTATCCACTTGGCCATGCTGGGCCTACTATAAATTGACTTGAATGAATTAGTGAATGGCTTAATCATAATAGATGTAAGTAAAGCATTTAAGTTCTTATAATTTGCATCACACACAATGTGAATGAAGGAAAAATCTTGGACAGAGTTTAAATATGTAACTTGCATAATTAAAACAGTGTTAAATTTCTAGTATAAAAATGTGATAAAAATTTAGAAAATATTTATAGACATCAAGAGTCAAAATAGGTAGTTATTTTTTTAAACAAAATACATGTTAAGCCTCATGTGCACCACTGTTCACACTTTGTGATCTCTTTATTTAAGAATGACTTACTGGAAAAGGTTAAGAGTAGGTATAATGGGGGTAGAAATCTTATATTATAGAATTAAATAACAGATAAAAAGGTGATATTTTTGAAGTTTATAAGAATATCTGGATGGCAAATGGGACAAAGTCCTTATAGTGTTGTCTTATTTTTTTATGCTTAATTCTGAAGAAAATAAGATAACAGGGCACAAACCAGTTCAGACAATTTTATTTTCCTAACAATGATTACCTTATGAAACAAGTTATTTTAAGTGGCGGTGGAGGTCAGGATTTCACAATTAAAGAGGGAATTTATTGTTATTTGTAACATAAAAAGAAATGGAGAGATAGTTTCAAAGAACCAAGTCCTTTATTTTCTATGTGTTGACAATATTTTAATAAATACATAATGTTTTCGAAATAGGAATACAGGTGAAAAACTAATATTAATTCCAGTCATTTATTTACTTTTTATTACAGTTATTTGACCTATTCTATTTGAGAGGGATAATTTATCCTTTAGTTTGATATTAATATTACTTTGTCTATTTAATATTACATTACTTATTTACATGTCTAAGATATGAATATACTTTACACAGTGCAACATGTTTATCTCACAATAAGACTTTTTCTTAAACCACATCTTTAGAAATCCGACAATTTTAAGCTATAAATATGATTTTCTTTAATCAATTACCAATCAGATTAAAAGTAAAGCAGAAAGAAACAGATTTTTAAAATACTTTATGGCTTTTCTTGTTTTTTTATACACTTAAAAATAAACTTATTTCCAAAGATGTGGTTAAAGAACCATACTGACACAAAGGTAGAGGTGAATATTACATCTAAGCAAATATATTTTATCTAAAATAACTGTAATTTGAGCTCGCTACTTAAAGGTAATGAACAATAAAAAAATTTACCAAGAAGTTCTTATGACAGTGACCACAAGAAATCCTACACATTCCAGGGATACGTGTAACTGGTTGAGACACAGTATGAGTCACCATGTTAGTAATCCTCCTACTGAAAATAAGAAATAACATAAAAAAGAACAAATTTATCCTTGGTTTTGCTTTTACTGCATTTTTCACGAGCAACACATAAAACAGAGGTGTAAAGAATAATTCATCCGTGGAATTAACACAGTTCAATAAATGTACAAAGTCAACATATTAAGAAATGAAAAATGAATGACTAAGGGGTAAGCATGATATTGAAAAAGGATGTTAATAATCAATTCTGTGTATGAAGACTTCAAAAATATATGATTATGAAAGAACAAAATGGTAATGTTCATTGAAATTCATTGTCTACTTAGTACAATTAAAATTTTAAGAGAACAATGATCATGACAAAACAATTCTACAACAAGAAGTAAAAAGAAAACCAGTTGTTTAATATGTATGTCTCAAGATTTGTTGTTTTCCAGTTCATTTTTTCCTTACATTATTTCAGTGGTTTCTACATAATCAGTATGACACATTGTTGTTAAATGGTGCAGAAAATGTTTGGTTAGAGCTCCAATTATGAACAATTTACAACTTATTTTATATAAGTGTATCCAGTAAGACAGTTGCAATTTTCACTTTACAGTTTCGATTATCAGTTTCATGCAGTTTTGTGACAAGCTATTACATCACATCGTGTGATTACTTTACCGTTCTAAAACTTAAAAATTCACAGTGACAGTGCAATAGTAAACAGGTATTCAAGATAAAATTATTTAACTATTACACTTTCCTCCATTCAGTTATTAATACATAAAAACAAATGTTCATCTCAATGTTAAAACTGATAATACTTGGAAAATAACATAGAATATAAATGACTTATTATTAAAACTCTAAATTAGATGATCAGTGCTATTTTTCCTTTTTTAAATTGCTTGTGAAATATAAAATTATAATTTCCCACTTCAGTCAAGAAAATGTATTCACGTGTACAATTGCTCAATTCCCAAAAAACTCAAGCAGCATTAGTTAAAGAGTAAGACTGCTTTAACAAACAAAGCAAAAAATACAGCAAGTTCATATTCATTATTCTTTACTGGGTCAAAAAAATGAATATCTTAGTTTACATAACTGTGTTTATTAGAAATTACTGCTGTGCAGTTCCAAATAATAGTACAGGGTGGACAAATTGCAAATCTGTAATAATAAAACAGTCCTAAATAATAGTACAGGGTTAAAAATGTTTTGTTTTTGTTTTGTTTTTTTCCCTTCATTCTTCATGTCATGTGATCTTCCACAAGAGTGGCTACTGAAAGGCAAGAGAAAAAAAAATGTGAAAACTTTTTTTAAACTGACTTTTTGCTCATAATAAGAATACATGCCATAATGTTAATTTTATCAACTATCTAAGCAAGCTGGTTTGTTCCCAACTAGTAACCTGCCAACTTCCCTTGCATATACTGGAAACACTTCTCATTAAGAGTTTTGAATAGGTCAAACCCTACATGATGCTTTACGATACAGCAACAGAAAAGGCAACTTGTCACCACCACTCACCAACAACTCTTGGACTACTCTTTTGCCAAATAATAGTGGGATTGACCATCACTTTATAATGCCCCCATGGCTGAAAAGGAGAGCTTGTTTGGTGTGACAGGGATTCAAACCCACAACCATCTTATAATGAGCCAAGCACTTTATCCACCTGGCCATGTCAGGCCTAGTCTAGAGTAACTAAAGTAATGTAGTATATAAATTAGCACCAAAAACAAATTCATGTTCATTCAAAAACACAAATTTGTATTCATAAATGCAATCGCATAAAATTTTCTGATATTCTTACACATGATTAGAACTTCAGAAATTTAGTTGATCAAGACTCGCAGCAGTGAATCATGCAGCCAAGGAAAATGTAAGCAAATGCATCTTAAAAAAATGCAACCATTACCGAGTCCTTTTCACATGATGTTATATTGTACAAAAATTTTCCACTCTGAAATCTACCTTTTTCTAACAGCTACATCTTAGATTATTGAGACTGTAAACCATCAAGACACTAGTAGTTTGCATATCAAAAATGAAATGAATTTTAGGAAATATTGCCAAGATACAGCCTAGCCAAATCATATTATACTGTTCATTTTAACACACCCAATTTGTTATTGGTATTCACATGTTCAGTTTTCAAACCTTAGCCACAATTTTAATATTGGTCCAACAGCTGTGAAATTAATATCACTACATCCTTCATGCTCAATTTACTAGCAACAATGTATCTCAAAACTATACATTTTGTGGCCTACAGGGTTGGTTTTTTCTAAAACAAAATCTAGATTTAAATTTTTTCCTTTAAATTATAAGAGGTTAAACAGTGTCATCACTTATGTCTGTGTGCAAAGTTTTATGGAATTCTGATATGTAATTTTCTTTATTTCTCGTATACCACATTCCTCTCATAAAATTTTAAATTGCCTGCACCAATTGGTCGAATATAAACTGGCTTTTAGTGTGGAAGTGTAAGACTCACAAGTTTTAATTGTTTGTTGACAAACATAACTTCTTTCTCCAAGATAAAGGTTTTATTTGTAAGTTTAATTAATAAATTAATTTTCCATACTCACAAGCATATATATTTACATGCAATGTAGCTCATGCAAGCTATATAATAGGACTTGTTGGTTTTCCATACTATTAACTATTCACTAGATGAAGAGTGTGCATTTACTATAATAGTATATTCACATGTATTTACTAATATAAAAGCTTTGCAAGTACTTTTGAATGACTGTTAGGTTTTTGGTTAGAATTGTCCAAGTTTTGACTGTTACTCGCTATTGAAATGTGGTATTACCTTGATATGTGTGTGTCTAGTCCCAACATCAGCAAAGATTTTTGGTTCTTAAATGCATGTATGATAAAGGCATATGGATACAGAACTTTAGGTATATATTGGAAGCTTTAAAGTTTTGTTACACTTTGGTACTTCATCCCACCCATACACCTTGAAGTATATGGAATATTATAGCAATGAGTTGTGTTCCTCCTTTATTGCAAAACATTGAGAGTTACCCTGGCCCAGAAATGTAAACAATATATTCTAATTAAAACAATATTTAAGTTAAAAACTAACATCCTCATGAGGAAATATTGATTTATAAAATAAGTACTGAACAAATACAAAGCAATGTAAATGCATCTACCAATTCTACAACAGATATTAGATTTAACATGCTTTCTTCATATCCAGTTGGCAGCAAGAAAGATACTGGTTTTAATTTTTTTGATACAATATGTTAATCCCCAGACTGTATATAATAGGTTAACTGAATATCCAGCTGTTAATGAACAGGATAATGTAGCAGCTGGACATCCAGTTATCATAGTTAAGTGTAGCTTAGATGCATATTCTTGTCAGCTAAAACATTAACATGAGCATACTTTAACCTATTCAAACAAGTGGTGAACAGTATGGGAGACAAAAAGGCTCAGATTACTTTCAACACTTAATCACAGCCTCATGTAAAAAGTATGAAACAAATATTACAAATGTCATTCAAGCTTAACACTAAGTTGTATATATGCAATATATTCTAGTAATTCATCTCTGGTACAGCAGCTTGCATTAGATAAGCATTATGGCAATCTATCTCTAGTAATGCATCAGGTATGGGATAACTAGCATACTGCATCACTTGTGAAACATATGCTTAAGATATACATGATACTATAACTAAACCTGTACGCAGTATAAAGATCCGACTTTGAGGATTTTCAAACAATATGCTCGAACTGTCAAACCTGATCCTCATCATATAAAATCTAAATCCTATTATGAATAACAGTGCACACAAAAACAAAATATCACATGGCTATTGCAAACACTATAAGGTTGGTAATGACAAGAAAAAGAGACATGTATCAAATAGCATGAAAAATTACTAGTCAAGCATTGAATCAGAATATTAGTTGTAAATTCAGTTTGTAAGAAATAATAGGATGTGCAAAACTTTACTTTTAAACACAACAGGATATATAACCAAGTTAATCAGAAAGATGGTTGAGAAAGGCTTTTCGGGTAAGCATCACGCAACACAATGTTTGATAAAAATATTCATTGCAATACCGAAAGACTTACCAGTATGAATTCATTAATGATTTAACATTTAAGGTATGGTGTTCACATCATTGTGCAAAGCTTCTTAAGCAACTTGTGATATTGAGATATGCAAACTTTGATGTGGAGAAAGTACGCACACACACATGGACACTCTTCTAAACAAAGTCTTCTTTGCCCAAAAAAAAATTATTTCTGTGATGCTTTTAACAAAGATGAGAATTTTTCTTACAACAAGTTTCCTTTATATAACAAGAATGCTTGTGGGAAAATGGTTGCTACTTGAATGAGTACCAAATTGTGCAATATTTCACTGCCTGAAGTGCACTTACTTAGAAGCTGGAGAGTAAGTTCAGCAGATGGTTGACTGAACACAGTAAGATACAATTTCACCTTGATTCAAATGCTTGTAGCTCTAAATTATTATTTTTATGTTACCTAGCACTTTATTGTTCTAACATAATAAAAACAATCAATATCGTATAAAGTTTCAGAAAGGCTGATTAGCCCCCCAGTGGCTCAGCAGTATGTCTGCGGACTTACACGCTAAAATCCGGGTTTCGATACCCGTGGTGGGCAGAGCACAGATAGCCCATTGTGTAGCTTTGTGCTTAATTCAAAACAACAACAAAGGCTGATTACAAAATCTGAGGTACTAGCTATGCATTCCAGGAAATTGCAAAAGAACAAAAAGTAAGGAAGAAACATTATATTGGACCTTTGAAATTTTGGATGAAAATAAAATTCCTGAAACCTTTAAAATAGCATTTACATTGTATCACTGGCCACATGTAGCCAATGGATAACACAATTATGGCCAGCTTGAGTTTAGGAATCAACTTTTTCCATCATTTTTTTTTTATCGCAAATTTGGTAATCAGCAACTTTACTGACTCACATCATCGCTAATGTCACAAGCTTCATCACCATCACAGACTCTACCCATTTTGTAACATCAATCTGATTTAGATGTTTGTTATCAAGTGCGTGTTGTTTTGCATGTGCTTGCAAACATATTTGTATTGTGCAACTTTCAAGTGTTTAAACATATTTTGTTCTTAATCCCATAATATGGATAAGTGGATAATTCAAAAACAAAATAATCCATATAATGGTGAACATTCAGAAAATAGAGACAATTTAACTGATTCTAGCATTACTGCCAAAAAGATAATGGCATGTGACTGGAAAAACGTGAAATGAGAATTTAATGAAAGTTGAGAGTTGAAATTTGCAGTTATTGAAACAATTAATAAGCAAGTGCATCTTTTGTGTTACAAAATTTTTACAAATAATAAAGTACACAACCTTAAGCAAGACTTTACCAATTTTCACAGTGAATTTGATATGAAATTTCCAGTTGATAGCAAAAATTGTATAAATGAAATTAACCATCTGAAATCACAATTTCATAAACAAAAGGGAAGCCTAAAAAGATTTTTATCATCAATAGAACTAGTTATGTTAGCTAGTTATGAAATAGCTTGGATTATATCTCAAAAAAAGAAATCATTTTCCTATGCTGAACTAGTAAAATAAATATTGATTGTGGTCATTGAAATTCTGTTGGAGAATTATGATTCAAAAATAAAAGATGATATTCTTCAAAAGGTAAATAATTTGCAATTAAGTCAAAGAACAATTGTCTGCAGAATGCTAGAGTTAGCAAAAAAACATAGAAAATCAGCTGTTTGAACAACTAAAAGACTATTTTTCTTTAACACTAGATGAGTTAGTGACACTGCACAGTTGATATTGTGGGTTTGACATGCAATTTCAAATCTTCGAGTCAGGGAAAAAAATGCTTGGCCTTTGTGGATTATGAGATCAAACATGTGGAATAAAAATCTCTGAAAAATTTCTTGAAATGTCAAGAAAATTGAATCTGGATTTTAAAAAACTGGTTTCTGTCAAAACAGATAATGCTCCTTCCATGACTGGGGTGAAATTAGGATTTGTCTCACTTTTGAATCAGCATTTAAATGAAAATAATGTGAAGTCCACACAGTTATCTTTCCATTGTAATGTGCATCAGGAAAATTTATGTGCTCAGATGTCTAAGAATGATGAACTGAAAAAACTGATGGACAGTGTTGTAAAAATTAAGAATTATATTAAAAGTGGAAGCTCTCTCATCCATTGGTAGTTTGTCGAGTCTCTGAAAAAATGCAGTGACTGTAATTTTGATAATCTTACTGATTTTACAAACGTAAGATGGTTAAGTAGAGAAAAAGCCTTGGAACAATTTACTTCCTTATTTCCTCAAATAAAAGAGTATCTTGTTGAAAAATGTAAGATTGAAAATTTCCCTTAAACTGAAACTGTCATGGCAATGTGATTTATGCTTTATGTGCCACATGATGGGTCACTTGAATAACAAATACAAAGCTTTAGGGAAGAGGTAAAATAATAAGCAAGCAATCACAGTCTATTCATTAATTTCAATAAAAGCTAAACCTTGTGGAAGAATTACAAAAGAATGATTTGAAACATTTTGCAAAGTTGAATAGTTTTCTAGAAAATAATGATTACGATGATCTCTATGTAAACTGGATAAAAATCTGTCTCAAAAATTTAAATCACGTTTCTCTGAACATTGAAGATGATATTTGAATATATGCATGATCCATTTCAATTTGACTTGGAAATGTCAGTAAGAAAATTGCATCTGTTTAGTCTTTGGATAAGAGTGGATTTGAAGACAAGATGCTTACCCTGCAAAGTGTAGAACATATAAAAAGTAAACAAAAATGTTTTATCAGAGAGATGTGGTTCACTATTGTGATAAACGAGAGTCTTACAAATTTAAAGAGAGCAATTTCAAAATTACTTTCTATGTTTGGATCCACATGGGTGTGTGAGTCAACATTTTCGACACTAAATTTTTTTCAAGTCTAGACACAGATTTCAATTTACTGACATCAATTTAGTGGCAAAGCTAAGATACTCAGTGAGCATAGATTACATTTAACAAAACTTGTTGATGAAAATCCCCAACAATTTTTACATTGAAAGTTAGTTGAAATGAAATTATTTTGATTAAACTTGCATCCTTCTTTTTTTTCGAATAAAGTAGCCAATGTTGTTTTATGTAGCTACAGTTGTGGCTGTTATAAAAAATAAGTTGCCCACCCCTGGTTTAGAGGATGATTAGTATCTTTGCATGTCATGTAACAAAATATGTTAAAAATGTGAATGTGTAAAACTGGATCGCAGCACCTGACAGAACACTGTTGATGTTTGGAAACAGCTGCTGGAGTATAGAGAACAATATCCTGCTCGTGATGATGGACTGCCTATGGGATACATTTGTAAAGTACTGAAAATTCCACACAGGAATACTTCCACTGTGCTGCATGTTAAATAGTTTAACAGTTGACTCAGTTACTTCAAAAATTTTCCAGGTGAATGAATATAAAAAAAATTACGGATTCAGTAAGTAAAACCTTTCAGGTTGTAACCAAAATGAGGACAGTGGCAAGCAAATAACTACCTTTTAACCATATGGTCAGCAAGGTACAGGGTTCAACTTTTCATTTCCTTTTGACCTTGCATCAAACCTACAAACTCTTCCCAAGCTCAAAAACCCATTCAAAAGCATGGAAAGCTACTTGTATTGTTACAAGATAGTTAATTAGTTACAGTTTTGTCTCGTCATTTATTATTTAGTTTATCTATGAACTTTTAGTTACATTAAAATGTTAACTCGCCTTTAAATATATATGAATGTATCACAAAACTGACATCAGCTTCTTTACCAGTGCTGTACAGACATTATTAACCCTTAAATATTATGTAAATTTGTGATTACACGAGATGTACTCTGATGACCTAATAAGTGAATAAATACCCTGCCTTAAGTGTCATAAACTGAGTCATGAAATAGTTAGTAACAATATAATTTGTGAATTATTTGTTTATTATTCCATATTGTTATCAATATGGAAAGGTGATTTTGGAATACTGCATTGTATTTTTTTTTTTTATCAAAAGTAGGATTTTTCTTTTTCCTATCCATCATGTGAAATAATTAGTAGCAACTTTAAAAAAAAAGCAGTTTACAACATCAACTAACTGTGGAAAAAGAAGGCATCCATAAAATGAAGATCAGCTGAACGATTCATCAAATCTGTTCCACCTATAAAGAAACCACAAACTAAAGTGGTACCTAGTGGTGTTACTTTTGATTTAAAAGGCTCCATAACTATGAAGCATAAGAGTAATTCTAAAGTAACTAAGACTACTACAGCTACTCACAAATACTAAAACGGCTGATGTTGATATACCCATTGTGCAAATAATTGAATGGCCTAATTACAGGCCTGTTGATGAGGAAAGGCAAAACAAGCAACTTACTAGAGCTGAGGTTTGTGTATCAGGCATCATTCTAACTTGACTATATCATCTATCTTTAAAATATGATGGAAATTGCCTATTTTGAGCTATTTTATATACTAATAGGCTCTGAAGATAGAATTTTGTAATTAGAAATGCAGTAGTTTCTCACATGTTAAGTATACATGAATTAGTAAGTGGTGATTAAAACTACTTAAATTGACACAACAGTGCCTAATGATAATGTCAAGCAGAATCTTTCACAAAATCAAATAGTTATTGATGGGACATGGAGAATTGATTTTGGTTTGTCTGCTTTAGCTCACATTCTGAATATAGTAGTGTACTCTTGGAAGCATGAAGAATATTGAACTTAGTGTTTCTGTCATGGAATTGACAGAAATCTAAAAACATAATCAAATGACAAGTAACTTTCACTTACGCTACCAATAATAAAATTTACAAACATGATAACAAAATACTTTGAAAACAGTTATTGAGTTCACTTTTAGTAAATACTTTTAAATGAAATAACCAGTAAATGAAATACAGCCTTAGCTGTATTCTGATAAAAATTCTTTAAATTGCTGTTTATATAATAAGTAACTTTTTGTTTTCTTGGAACCACTTTTATACACACACACACACACACACACACACACACACAGCCAAGCTGTTTTTGGTTGAGATATTACTATTCCTTGCATACCCATCACCAACTAGTCAGGAAAATAAGAAGTGAAGAACACAAAGCAATAACAGATAATTATTTTACAGGTTTTTATTTTGTTTTTTTTTAGATATAGCAAAATAAAAGCAAATCCCATCCATGTTTTTTTTTCAGAAATTTCTCCTTATTACAGTAAAAATTTGATTTCATATAGTTTATTGATTTGATAATTTTTATAAGAAAAGAAAACTATACATCAAAATAGGATGTCTATGAGTCTTGTAAACAACAGTTATGAACTATATTTCTCAAATTTTGTATGAAACATATATTTCATTAGTTTACACGTGTATTATTGTTTGTTATTAAGCACAAAGAGGTATCTGTACTCTACCTATCATTAGTATCAAAAACTGGTTTCAAGTGGTATAACTCTACAAACATAGTGCTGAAGCAAATGGGGGATATACATCTATAAGACACAAGTGTTTCTTTTGTTGATAATGACCTGATGAATATTATAGATAACCTAATCTCATAAGAATGATGACAAAGATTAGTTATTACCCATTCTGCTTGTTTGCACAGAAAAAATTAACATTTAGACATCACATTTCTTAGATTATTACAATATGAATAAAATAAAATCACCAAATTACATTTTTCTTCACCAGCGAGAAGTGTATTTATGAACTTTACAAATACACTGTGAATATTTTTTCCCACGCTATTCAGTAGCATTTTTGTGTAAATGCTTTTAATTAGTGCCTTCAGCAACTAATTTTATCTATTAACAATATTATAAAACTTTGCCATACAGGAAAATAAAAATAAATTCACACATTACCAGTTTAGTCGGGGGCAAACGATTTTCTGTGATTCAGCTTTACAAATCAGCAAACAATTGCACACACATCGTACATACTTCTTTCCAGGAGGAGCATTTTTTATTGGCTATACCAATAGAAAAAAAGACATTTTGAAATGGTACAGTTTCATTTATTAATCTTCATTATTTATATTTATAAAAGCTTTAGGGTTTTATCAACTTAAATTTCAAAATAATGTGGAAAACCTTCAAATTAGATACATATTATTTTCTCATTATGTACCCACCAGTTGCTTTTATATGAGAAAAATTTTTGTATTAAAATAAAAAACAAAACAAAAGAAAAACATTACTTTACACTACATATGTCCAATGTAAATATAACAAACTATTTTTATCTCCTTAAATATGGGATGAATCTTAATAACTGTACACACCATACTATGTAGATAATCTTTAATAATGTTTTGACAATATCTTTTACAATATTTTGTTACATATAAATAAATAAACTACCTTACAATTTTAAAAGATTACTTAGTTCTGTAAGGTCTACATTGTAAAATGAAAAAATTGGTCTCTCACTCAAAATATGAAAAAGTGAATGACAAAATCTCACAGATACAAGACACAATAAAGCACGACTGTCTTCTTAAAACCACACTCAGCAAACAAGTACATGTAATAGTTTAAAATTTCATCTAGCAACTTTTGTATTTAAATAATTAAAAGTAAGGTAATTATTACCGTTGCCTCATTGCAATTACTGCATTTCACAACAAAATCGTTGAATTTTCCTTGAATGTTAATCATTGCATGACAGACTTTGCATGGGATCATTGGTATTTCTGCACCTCCATGTGAAGAGGAAGGTGAATATGGAGGAGGAGAAGGATCTCCAATTTCCAGACATCTTTCATTTTGTGCCAGTGGTGCTGAAACAATTACAACATAGTTTATAACAGTCATTTATAAACAAAGTATTGGAATGTAGAACCAAAGGCAGTAGCATACTTGAAGTGGTTTACCTGAAGCACTATTACACATTTTTTTTTACATTAAAAATCCATAATTGGTCAGCAAATAATTAAGATATTTTAATTGCGAGCTTTATAACACAAATGTATATAATAAAAGTTTGAAAAAATTTAAATGAAGAGCACATACCATATTATGTTATTATATAAAATTAATAGTAAATGTAATTTTAACACTGGAAGTTAGAATAACAGATTTAAAAATTTAAAATCACACTAACAAACAAAACCATTAGAATTTCTAATTTAGTGATCAGTAAACCTGATAGGATGCACACTTGGTCATAAGTAAGATTACATTAAGTTGCTGTTTAGTAATATACTGCATAGGAAAGTTCTTGTATATACATTTTGATCTTGTATGCTGTGGATTAGGGTTGGTTAATCTCTAAGGGTAAATGATTTGTTACTTTAACATACAACAATTCAAAATCTGCACATACCAATTAGTTAAAAGTAGATCCATAAGTAGCAAATGTAAATCAACAGAGAAAAAGTGAGTAAGAAATATCATTTTAGCTGTTAATTATATTACAGACTATAGCTATGAGGATGCTAGTGCTTTATGAAAGGTTTCAGAACATTTGTTAACTTGGTAAAGTAAATTATAATCAAGTGCTAGTTAATTCATGGGATTATCATAATTTTAAGCTCAATTTTGATGGGAATAAATTTAACAGTATTAGAGAGAGAAATATTATGGAATTTTGGATGAACAGTCTCTAAAGCCATCCAGACAGTGTGGATGCTGGTAGTATGCAAAATATGGTTTGGAGTAATATCTATAGAATTAAAGAATAGTTTAAAGACATCATCACTTCATTGTACAGGTGTTTCATTACATCTCATTGTATTCAATTTTGACATCTTTATCTTAAGAAAAACAATTAATTGTTGAAATGTTTAAAGACTACCAGGATGATGCCTCAGATGAGAATGCTGCAATACAAGGGCAGGATAAGATCTTCAAAAGTTGTTTTTCCTTAGAAAATGAAAATATAAAGAAAATATGATTGAGAAGTCTAAGATTATTAAGGGAACTGAGAACACTGACATATTTTTCTTTACATTCAATGTGGGTATGGTAGTAGAGGCCAAACTATAAATTTTCTACAAAAGTGACCTTCAGCTTGTAAAATTTATTTTTATAACAAGATGGTTGATTTTGGAATAGGTTGCCTATAGCTGAGATGGACGGATTAATAATTATGGGTGTTTAAGAGAAGTCCAGATAAATATTTAAATAATAAGAGTTGTAATTGGTTACTTTTCTAAGTACATTATACTACTTCAGAGGATAAGCAGACACTGTATCATCTCTTAAATATTATGTTAATAGGATAACAAAGCAATCTAACTCTGTTCTGCTCATTCTTATGTTTTGGTTGCTTATACCTTCATCCTATTGACAATAAAAGGCAGAACCTGTACAAATTCCTGCACATCAGATTCCAAGATTATGGACAAAAGTAAAAGTGAGTAACTGTGATGCTAGGTGAAAATAATCTTATTCCAAGCTGTTAGAATTTGTAAGAAATATACTAACATATTTAAAACTAACTATTTGTTCAACAAATTTTATCTTTTTTCAGTAAACTACAATAAAAACGAGAGAAAACTTTCTAACAACCAGCGAAAATGTACACAGTTTTCCCAGATGGTGCACACAACATAAACTTCAATCACATAACCTCTAATAAGTCGTTAAACACTAACTCAAAGTTACTTCCACGACAGTATTATTACACATTTCAAGAAATATTAATGATCTGAAAGCTAGATGTGAAACATCGAGTAATAAAGTTGAATAATTCCATTTTAAGATAAAACTTGTACAGAAAATGATATACTGCAAATGCCTCTTACATTATTATTATATATTAGGCCATTTTGTATAAAAATGACTAAATAACCATATAAATAAACTAAACATATATAATATTACACGTCATTATTTTATACATACTCACCTGTTGGTACTAAAAGATCCAAATGTTCTTTGAACTGGCTTCCTGTAACATAATTGTGTTCTTCGTTTTGCAATAATGGGGATTTTTCAGACATCACTAACTATTTGATTGCTTCAGCACTACTTGCTCTTTGATACAAAATTCCTAATAACAATTAAAGTTTTCAACTGTTATTATTTATAAATCAATAAATATTTAGAAACTTAACTGGCCTACGAGTTTCACAATTTATTAGGTATTGCATTCTAGTTGCCACCTACCTTTGTAAGTTCCTACCATGTGATTTATTATCAAGACGATTGTTTTATTCATATTTAGTGCACTTGCGTCACGTCCTTACGACAATGTGCTGTTGATATGAATATCTCATAACATACAGTAATAACATATTATACCATTTTATACATAATATTATGTATGGAAAGTTTGTAGTACTTTGATTGAGTTGTTCTGATTTTTCTCAAATATAGCGTCAAGCTTAAGATATTACAGCTTAGATTATTATTTTTTAAAAAAGTGGAAAAAGTTAAATTATATAAATATATATTAACGTTTCCTACCCAGTGATGTGGTATTCAAGTACATTATTTTTTTTAGAAAGAAATCATGTGTCTGGAAATACACAAATGGACAAATAAAATAAGGTTTTATTTACAAATAGTGTGCAAATGTGTTTCACTTACTTAGTTACTGGTTGTATTTTTCGTTCGGGCTTTAACTATGGAGTTAGAAAAATACGGCATTTTAAATACTTGCTGTAATTAAACAGTAACTAATTTCACATAATTATTGTAGGACACATTTTTATTTTCAAATTTTATACAGGTAAAGGTTACATATTGCAAATTTGCAACTTAAAGTCTTTATTGATTATACTATGTGTTTTTATCTTCTTCTATTGTAATATTTATTTTGAAAGATTGTTTATTTCGAATCTATGCACGTTTTTACATAATACACAAGCAAACAGATTTCATTTCAAGCTCCCCTCCAATTGTTATTTATTTTTTCAGTATTTTAATTTAAATACTTGTTTGTCAGAAGGAAGTAATTATGGTGATAACTTAATGATCTAGAAATTTATATATTGAGTAAGAAATGAATGTTGGATGTACAAGATTGTTTCGTGCAATTGTTATTATTTACTTTATTTGCGACTTAACATTTAATAATAGTTTAGTTTTTAAGACAGGAGAGTTAAAGATAGATTGTTTTAAAAGTGATAGTTGTGAGTTTCGTTAAATAGCTCTTTATGAATCGCACATTTTATTAGAAATTTTAATGTTACCTAAGCTTTACTAACATTGTTCACGTCACAATACCATGACCGGCGCGAGATATTCCAGTCCCGAGGGTAAACACATATATATGGGTCCTCATAAAGCAATTAACTATAAAATCTAACTTTTTGAACATATTTCATGCCAAAGTTTTTAATGCTCTCTAAAAAGTTAATTTGGCGAACTTTTGTAGGGCTTTCTTATGACTCCGGACCCTTATCGGCAGTTCTGCACATTACTCGAATCTTCAGTATTTTTCTCGATAACTTAACTGAGTATTGTTACATCACCTCTCTTACAGTTTTAAAATTCGAAGCCTCAGTGAATATTTAATAAATATAAATGATCTAGCAAGCGTAAGTCAAGTTTAGTTAGGGAAAGAAAACATGAAGTTAGCAGGTGTGTAAGTGATTAGCCATAACAGGAGCATTTAAAAGCAAGTTTCACAGTTAAATAGAGATTAGAAAAATAATTTGTCTTAGCAACGTGTGTTCTAAAGTAATTGAAGCCATCTGCGTAACCTCTGACTTAAATGAGACCGTGAATTAGTTCGAGATACAACTGTGGTAACTCACAAGTAACGTAGATGAACTATTCACTGATAAGAGTACAGAAAAATTATTAGTCGTGTCAATTCGATTATAGAGTAATTAAATCAGCCTGAGTAGAATTTTGACAAGAAAAAAGAATTATTTAAAGTTTTAGATAAAACTGATTTGATGTGATGTAAAAATTGTCTTACATCTTGATTTGTTTTGAATATATTATTTTAAAATAAGTGGATTGTGTGTTATCCATTCATTCTTTGAAATTATCTCAAAGTCACAAACGAATACTATTAACAATTCAAGCCAGTTTATTAATAAGTAACAAATGATAAACAAAATCAGTCCTTGAGTGGGTTTGTCAAAGTGTTAGTTAGCATGTTTCTTATCGATTATTCAATGGAGAAATTCTGCAGTTAGAGATGAATTACTTTGGACATTTTTATTGCAAGATTATTTTTGAAGTCAGGTCTACAAGCAGTATTGTAGCAATTGCCCAAACAAATCCTCCAGTGTGACTGTGCGAGTGCTATACTAAATCAAATATGAAGGAAGACTGATCTTAAAATGTGCAGTGGATTCACATTCTGTGCTAAGCCTTTGCTTATAAGTGAATGTAGTCTGCAGCAAACATTTGTAAAAAAAAAATAAAAAATAGCTCAATTTTTGTTACATAAAATGAGCATTTGCTATTCTCAAAGTACATAACAGATGTTACCATTCATAGAGATTATTGTTTAATGCAACATTGTATAATTCAAAGAAATTCACTCATCCAAGAAAAGAATCACGTTATAACACTGTTACCAGAGGTGCAAACAAATATAATTTAACTCAATTTCACCAAGTTAATAGGCCTAGATCCAAAAGAATATAAATAAAGCATTGCTGGAGATGATAAACATTTATAAAAAAGGCAAGTATAACAGTATAGGTATTACTATGGATAACTGTAATTATATGTTTGAAGAAGTATAAAAATGTATATTTGTCAAATTGAAGTTAAAAGCACATCAGTAAACTGAAACGTCAAGGTTAAGAAAGAAAGTGACGTGCAGGATGGTAAGTTAGCCACTGAAGCTTCCACAATTACTACCAGTCAATTTATTCATATTACGTTGAAGAATGCAGAGGCGAGTGAAGTACACAAACACTAACTCCAGGAAGTTTACAGTTAAAATAAAGAATCTGACTCTGAGACTAAGATTCAAAACACAGAAACACTTTAATATACTTTTCACAATATTCTATTACAATCAACTCATAAAATAACTTTGAATAACTAACCAAGCTTCTTCAGTGTAATTACTAAAATATTCCTTAATTCTACTTTCAATATTATTTACTAAATCGTTTACATTATATTGATTTGAGCATATCTAAACCATGTTATTTGATGCTAAGAAAAATGGAAATAGGTTACTTACAGAGAGCTTGGGCGAGAAACGTGGGGCAAGTCAATCACAAGAATAGCTACAGTTCTTCTATGGGCCTTAGAGATTTTTCAACTGCTTGACTCTTGAAGTTTTGGCTGCGACATTTTGGCTCTACCTCGAATGGCATTCTAGCCTCAAATATCAGTTTTTATACACAGTCTTTCTGACAGTTTTACGATATCCGAAATAGTGTACACAACTATTCATAAGTGGGTCTGACACTTAATTGATTGTGTTTTTTTTTATAGTTTCATAATTTTTCAAACCAGAAGCAAAACCTCTTGTTCGATGATTATTGATAAGGTCAGTAAATTGACAGCCTCCTTACTTGTATCGTTACAAACACTTTAATATGGGTACTACTTCACAGTTCTGACTTATTCCTTTCTTGGTAACTTTCTGCAAGATAATGTAAATATTTTCCATAGGTTTCTTACTGCTGTAGTGGCGCTAGTCTGTAGATAATAATCTAATTTCCAGTCTTTCTAACCCTATCCACCTGGATATCTTTTACGAAAAATAATAAAATGTTTTCGTGTCTTACATTCAAAATTTTATAAAACTACTTTTGTTTACGTTATGTTAATTAGAATAGCATAACATTTTAAATAATAATTCATAATTTAACAGTAAATAAGTTTTTAATTCTACAAGGCAAGAGTTAAAAAATCCGGAATTTCCCTGGTGTGACACACGTGACACATCTTGTTTCAGCATGTTGTCATTCCTATTTTATCCACCACTCCTTGAAAAAGTATGAAATTTAAACGTAAATTGCTCTATAAAATCGTCATTGCTCAGGTAAATCACATTTATTATAATTTTAAACTTTGTTTACAGACAGATATATCAAATCGAAAATTGGAACCACCCACCTTTTATCCTCTCTTTCATGATTTGTAAAGTTTTTCCTACGTTTAATTATATATTATCTATAACCAATAGAAACTCAAGATTTTCATCTATTACATAACGTCTTGTATAACGTTAAAATTTGAACGGTTAAATGCAAATTTCACTCAGAATATGAACAGTCTTCCCTGAGAAGGCCTGGCATGGCCGAGCGCGTTAAGGCGTGCACTCGTAATCCGAGGGTCGCGGGTTCGCGCCCGGGTCGCGCTAAAACATGCTCGCTCTCCCAGCCGTGGGGGCGTTATAATATTACGGTCAATCCCACTATTCGTTAGTAAAAGAATAGCCCAAGAGTTGGCGGTGGGTGGTGATGACTAGCTGCCTTCCCTCTAGTCTTACACTGCAAAATTAGGGACGGCTAGCACAGATAGCCCTCGAGTAGCTTTGTGCGAATTCCCAAAAAAACAAACAAAACAAACAAACAAACTTCCCTGAGAAAGTAAATGACTATCGTGGATGAATTTCTAACGAGGGTTGTCGCAGAGTTAGAAAGTCAAAAAATTCTTCAGAGGTAACAAAAGTTGTCTACTTTTTGTATGTTATTAATCTATATTGTTTGTGAAATTATTTAATGGAATAATTTTTTTTAATTGTAATACTGTGAATAGTATGAGAAATTAGTGTTAAATCTCTTCAACAACCAAGAGCAAGAAAAAAGAAGGTTTGATAAGTATTTTATTCTTTGTTTTTCGTGTTTATTCTTTATGTATAATTAAAAGAGCAACTAAAATGCCAAAATAAGGATATTTCAAAGTTAGATAAGATTAGATTAAGTAGAACAAATAATAATATTATAATAAAGTTGTTTCACGAGACACACACGTGAGCTGCTTGTACTACATGTAGTAGCTCTTTGGTAATGCAATTCCATAGCTCAATGTGACCTGCACGTTTCCCAAGTGATTTACCTAAACCCCGTAGTTTGTCGTGGTTCAAAGGGTAATAAAAGGGCAATAAAACTATACAATTTAATTATGAATACATGTGTATTTTTACAAACTTAGAGCTAATTGGGATAAATGAATATGGTTTTTATGTAACAATATGCAGTCATTATAGAAAAAAGCGGTAATTTAGAATTATTTCGATTTTTTTTGGTGGTGACGAGGATGGTCAGATTTACTGATCCCGTTTTGAGTTATGTTAAAGAAAATAACATAGACTATCAAATTTAAAAAACAAAACAAAAAAACGTTGAAATGTATTTAGGATGTTGTTGTTGTTTTGAATTAAGCACAAAGCTACACAATGGGCTATCTGTTCTCACCCCGGGTATCGAAACCCGGATTTTAGCGTGTAAGTCCGCAGACATACCGCTGAGCCACTGGGGGGGCATGTATTTAGGAGGTCTTAGGGATTATACAAAGGAAGTTGGAGATTTTGAGATAAGAAAAAGTAATTTTAATTTTAACATGAAAATTATTTTTCATGCAGATCATTCTAAGCAAATGTTCAATATACGTATTTTCAGACAAATCTTTATTAGAGGTATTTAACTAAAATTATGAATTTTCTATATTAAAAATTTATAATATTAAGCGAAATACAAATTTTGTCAAAATATACAAACTATATTAAAAGTTAGAGTATGAAATATAAAAATGTTTAACGAATATAAATGAGTCACACCGTCGATCATATAGACCTTATATAATACAATTGCTACGACATAGTTTCTAATTACAGTGATAACAAGTGATTGTACCACCAAGAAGTGAAATAGACCAGTGTATATATTGTGAGTGTAGTATGATAGAACTGAATGTGCTCCAGTACGTTCTGATAGATTAATGATCGATAGATTTGTTGTTGTTGTTTTGAATTAAGCACAAAGCTACACAATGGGCTATCTGTGTTCTGCCCACCACGGGTATCAAAACCCGGTTTTTAGCGTGTAAGTCCGCAGACATACCACTGAGCCACTGGGGGGCTGGTCAATAGAGCTTTTGTGGATGTGAAGAATAAATATGTCATCATAAGGGCCATACAACAAATCACAAAACTGGAGACAAATTTGAATGAGACCTTTTAAGATGTAAGACTCTACATTTAGTACTTTGAGGCCAAAGAACACAATAAGTAGTAATTTTTCAATGTTGAATCTTAATATTTGTCTTTATTTAAATAAAATATATTTTATATGGAGCGACTAGCAATCTCACAAGAGTATGACTGAAGTTGTGGAGGTCTTACAGTTGATTATTTTCAGAGATCTCATAACTTGCTCACAGAATATCAAGACACCTTTTTGTAGTCTTCATGATTTAAAATAAACACAGATAATACCTCACAACATTAATATTAGAGATGCAGCCCTAACATATTACCTTGAAAAGCAAATTGCACATAAAACAATATAAAACTTTCAAAGAGATAAAAGTAATGAAGGAACAAAGAGTAATAAAAATGACTATCTAATCCATTATATAATGTAGTTGTTCAGAAGAACGGATCAATAAAGTTCTGTGGGAAAATAAAAAGTTACAAATATAATACCTCCTCTTCTTCGGTTGCTTTATCTAGAGTTAAATGGTTTCTAACATTATATCTTAAGACTGAAAAGTGGTAAGTGCAAGTTAATAAAGCGAACAGGGAGAAGACTACTCATTACAGGAAAGACAAGGATTGAAGGAACTTGTTTACTAAGTTATTGTCAACACACTGTTTTCCCTTGGTAGAACCAGGTACTAGTGGTTCAATCAAGTCCATAGCTACTCTTCTAAATGGCTATTCTATAAGAGGCATCTCACCCAGTGGCACCTTGGTTACCTTCCTTTTAGGTACTGTTGTTTGGCAGACGTCACATGACCTGCAGAATCCAGTCACTTTTACAATGAATATTGGTGGTGATTCTGCTTTTTACTTTCTATGCTCCTAAGTGTCCTCCTACAATTGTTTTTTGAGCCAATTTCAGTACTCTTTTGATATTATGACATATTTAATTTCCCCAATAGCACTGCCCTGATAGATCCAGTTCAGTACTCCCTTTTGGTCATCCATTTTTAAGTTCCTTTGTCTTGTGTTCTACTTTTTCTTGGGCACTGTCTCAATGTTCCTAGAGTAAATAATCTTTTGTTTGTGCTTTCACCAGTTCTTGTAAACCTATATTTTCGGGCTATTCTCTTTTGAGACTTTCAGAGGCTTTATATCTTGCTTACTCTTTGTTTGAGCTTTTGTGTTGATTACAAATGCCTCGTTATTCTATTACCTAGCATATTGTCATTTGCTAAGTCATAAATTTGTGCATTCATACACATGGCCTTAAGGTCTTCCACATTGCAAAGAGTATCTATCTTTATTTTTGTTATGGGAAATATTCTCACTGTTCCATCAGTAAACACACACAGATATACCATTCCCATCATTTGGTTGTGAAGTACTAGATTGGTTCTCACTGCTGCACCAAATGTTTTCTAGAACTTTTACTTTTTTTTTCTCAGCATGTTGTTGATTACTGGTACCTGATTGTCGTCACATACTCCAATCATTACTAGCACTGTTGATCCATCTGCTAACTTGAGTTGACCCTCAATCATGCACTGTTAATCTTAAATGTCTCTGTGCTGTTTCTTCTTGCAGCATCATCCATGGTAATAGTCATTTCTTTTTTGTTTCTTATCAGCACCATATTTGTGGGTAACTTCAGCTGTTTATGATTATTTCTGCCATTTGTTGGTGGTGGCGGGCTTATCACCTTTAGTAGCATCCTGCTTCTAGTCAGGTATCCAGGAAAGACCACGTGACTGGGAAAGTAACCGCTGGCGTTATTATTTGCTTTTCAAGAAATTCTACAAGCGATTAGAGGATGTTTATTCTTTGAATTACTATATTGGAGAACAGTATGAGGTCTTTTTCGGATATTAAAAAAACTGTAGACTAGAGGATAAGAGTCAAAGTCTTACTGGGGACAAATTATTTTCATTGGGTTTCTGTGTATTGTTCACAACAAACTTCAATAATAAATGGACAGCACACAATCCACTTGTCTAAAAATATATTCAAAACAAGTGAAATGTATGCACAAAATTTTGTTTTACTATTTGTTAATACTGTTTTAGTTATTGTTTTCAATAATTATCTTTTTCGTCAAATTCCACACAGGAGAATTCAATTACTTTCAGACGTTCTTTGAGAAGAGAAATTATTTTCCTCCATCTCTAATATTAAAATACAAGCTGTCGAACCCACTTTAGAAATCGCCACCATACACTCTTTATGGCTAAACTCACAATTATGAAGTATAATTTCACTCTTACTAAGCTACTCAATTGCATTAACTTTGTCGCTTATACATATTGCTCAATTGAGACTTAAAACAAAACTGAGGTCTATACTATGTAAAATCTACACTGACAAATACAACACCAACATTATTTATAAAATACAATTTGATAACTGCCACGACTTCTGTATTGGAGAAACAAGTAGAAAAATGGAAAACAGATTTAAAAAACACAAAAGGTCACCTGCACACGTTTTCAAACACTGTAAGTCAAATAAACACAACATAACCATAGAAAACACTCAAATACTAAATAAAGAAACAAACGCAAAATTAAAGAAGCCTTACTTATACAACAACTTAAACCCAAAATAAACCAATATAAAGGAACGCCTTTATACCTATATTAATATAATAAAGTAAATAAAATTATATATTCAAACATTTAACACCGCCCTCTACATTCCGACACTTAGTTACACAACCCGTTTCAAACATGTGGTCAGCTTTCGGTCAGTTACCTCTTTCTTTGTGAACCTGACGATGACCGAAGAAGGTCGAAACGTTGTTCACTCTTCTATGTAAAATATTTTCTCAACCCAAACGAGCCGTTTTTGTATATTTATTTTTCTACAAGTGGGTTTTCTCAACATCACTGAGATTTAAAACGTTCTAAAAACTACGAAATGTTATTATGTAACAACACTCACTTAACTTTCAGATTGTTTGAATCATATGATGTCAATGCACAATAATTAAGTAAATGAATAATAAACAGTTAATCAAAAATCTGTTCTGGCATGGAATTGCAGAAGCTGAACCTCATAACCACCATCGTTAAACTAGATGTGCTAGTTCTTTTTCAAGATTAACCCTAGTAAAGGTTGTTGGCAGATCCCATTGATTTGTTTGTTTGATTTAAATTTCGCGCAAAGCTACACGAGGGTTATCTGCGCTAGTCATCCCTAATTTAGCAGTGTAAGAGCAGAGGGAAGGCAGCTAGTCTTCACAACTTACTGCCAACTCTTGGGCTACTCTTTTACCAACGAATGCCAGGATTGATCGTCACATCATAGCGCCTCACGGCTGAAAGGGAGAAAATGTTTGGTAGGACGGGGATTCGAACCCGGAGCCCTCGGATTGCAAATTGAGGACCTTAACCACTTTGCCATGCTGGGCAAGATCCCAATGGAGTCAAGATATGAAAAGAAAAGAGCCTTTGTAACACCAAATAGATGCTATATGTTTAAGAAGATGCCTTCTTTATTTGTCAACTCAGCAGTGACATGTTGCACAAAACCACCACAGCCAGACGGGATGATCACATTTAAAAACTGAGAGAGCTGTTCAAATGATTGAGGGTAGCAGATCTGACTAAAGCATTTAAGTACTTCAACTATTTTGGAATGGACTTTATTGGACACAAGGGTGTCATAAAAGAGGGAAATTTATCTGAATACAAGATGCAACTACAATGATCAAGCAGCAAGGTGCCTTCACACAGGAACTTTATCACAAACTACGACGAAGTTACTGCATCGCTTGCTGACCTAATAAAGAAAGTACAACATATGAAATTAAAAAGTGTTCGGAGGATTTCCAATTCTTAAAATTCCACACTTCAATAGATTATTCATCATTCAGACTAATGCATCAGATTTCGGAAATGAAGCTGCTCTTCTGCAGGAACATGAAGACTATGTACTTCAGGACATGTAAGTCAGTAAAAAGAACTGTTGAGTAGTGAGAAGAACTACTCTGTGATTCATGACTGTTTGGCTATCATATTTGCCATCAAAAACATCTAGTATCATCTCTATGTGTAGAAGTTTATCATTCAGATGGGTGATCAGTCCCTTTCATATAGTTTGCAGTGCAGGAATCATGAGGTGAACATTCATAAAGAGAAAATTCTCAGAAGTCACGGTTGCATTCATATTTCAAATTAATTAAGAGATGAAGTTATGAGCTAAAAAACTGTATATCAGGAAAGAAGTCATTTTTATACTGTAGCGAATAAAATTATAAATATTTTTCTTGAAGCAGGATTTATTTGTTCGATACGCATGACTGCTTTAACCAAGGGATAACATGAATATTAATTTTAGTTTTTTTAAAGTGATGGTTTATCATAGGTTTGCTTATGCAATTGTGTGAATCATACATTGTGTAGCTAAAATGTTGCAAAATGGTGATTGTTGTATTATTGCATCATGATACTAGAATCTCCTAATTTTTTCTCTACAAAACTCAACAAACAGGAACAACAATTTCTTGCTCTGGATTTTACTGTGGTAATTAACTACACTTTAAAGAATCCAGTCCTTCCAACGATATATAAAAATTCCAAAGTATGAAATAGACTGAGCTAAATGTTACTTATTTATAATTTTTAATACTTCAGACGAATTTTCATTGCATCATTTTATTTAAAAAGTTGATGTAGCTTGTACACCAATAGGGCTGCTATTTGTATGTATCTCACACTATTAACGAGATCAGCCTCTTCCAGTGGATGAATAAAAGCATAATAAATAATTACGTCATGTGCTGGTTTTAATTGCGTTACAAATTATAAGTTTAACAAAGATCTAGTTTTTTGTTTCAAAGCATTTTCTGTGTAATGTCCATGTTTCAAATTTGTTAGTATTTATGATTATTAGGCCCAGCATGGCTAGATGGTTAAGGCGCTCGACTTGTAAACCTACGGTAGCGAGTTCGAATTCACGTCATACCAAACATACTTGCCTTTTCAGCCGTCAGGGAGCTATAATGTGAAGGTCAATCCCATTATTCGTTGGCAAAATAGTAGCCTAAAAGTTGGTGGTAGGTGGTGGTGACTAGCCACCTTCCCCTTTAGTCTTACATTGCTAAATTAGGGACGGCTAGCGCAGATAGCCTTTGAATAGCTTTGCGCGAAATTTAAAACAAACAAACTTTACGATTATTAATTCTTATTACGAAAATAGAAAGATGGCTTATTACCACAAAAAAATTAAAAGGTTAAACAGAATATCAAGATCAGTGAATTGTTCTTCCAACAGCAAGTTTCTTGTGACGAACAGTTAACAGAGGTAGTGTATACACATCAGTTATTTAGAATAGCAAAGAATCTGCACAAGTTAATATTTTTTAATTGCGATCTTATCATTTCAATTTGTAAAACATTTCTCTAAACTAGCTCGCCTTCCACACAAGTTAGTTAAAATATCAAATAGAGTTTGTTGGACTTTGAATTGTGAACAAGTATTCAACAAGACAAATGAATCATATTACTTGTACTCTCCCTGTACAAGAATACCCAAATCTGTATGATTCACTAATTTTAGATTTAGTAAGTTTGGAGTGGTAGTAGTTTTGTCACAAGTACAACATTGAAAAAAACACATGAACACCTATTACAGGAAGGTAATGGGTGCCACAGAAAGGGGAGATTGTACAACCCAGAAAGATTGATTGTTTGTTTTGAATTTCGCGCACAGCAACTTGAGGGCTATCTGCACTAGCTGTTTTTAATTTAGCAGTGTAAGCTTAGAGGGAAAGGAAGCTAGTCATCGCCATCTACAATGAACACTTGGGCTACTCTTTCAACAATGAATAGTGGGATTAGCCGTAACATCATAATGCCCCATCCTTGAAAGAGTTAGCATGTTAGGTGTTACGAGGATTCAAACTCGTAATGAGTTTGCATTTCCAACAGATCATGTAATATTGAAGTGACTTAGGAACATTTTTCGGTCATACAACAATCAATGAAGTGTTATGCATTTCATTATTCCAGATGCACACAACCTCAATAATGGTGAGAAGCTCAACACATTGACGGCCTTAATTACTCTTCCAGTCGACAGTCTTAAAGCCCAAATAACCAAGTGGTAGCAATACAAAGTTGCCCAATGATTCACCATGATGATGGTTTAAAAATACCCCTTTATTATAAAAAAACTGTTAGTGCACATCCACGCACTGTATTTATACAGTTGTACACGAAATTATTCGTACCAAACATGAACTGAAAAATAAATGGAACATTGCTTACGAAATTTACAATCTAAAAAGTCAAATAGCATGATGGGTCCACAAATTTTAGGAGTACAACTTCATTTTGCATCAGACTGGAACCATGGAAATGCTGATACATTATTTCGAAGATTGTGTGTTAATGTATGTGTATACATTACGGAGAGAAAGAAAATATAAAAGAAGACTTATCTTAAGTGCAGCAGGGTATATAGTCCAAAGTGCAGCATCTAAGAATAATCATAAAATACAGATGCAATTCACCAACACTAAACTGTAAACTGCTCATGCAGAGATGCAAGCTTAAAATCAATTATTTATTGGATAAATAAGAGTACAGGAAAATTCTTACGTAAAACAGCGAGTTCTTACAGTCCGAAAATAAATACGCTTTAGATAGGGTAAAATACTTTATGGTTCACATGAGGTTTTATATTATAGGTAACAGTAGACAGAAGTAATGAATACATTTAGTACTTCTATATTTTTTACATTTTACAGCACTCTGTTATCTCCTCTACTTTTCAACAACTGGATGCTTAGGTGTTATTAAGATACTGCAGCAATTAGGAGAAGACTGTTATTAAGTAGATAGGAGGAATTTGTAGATAACTGGTATAAAAAGTGTTCACTCTACTATGAGTTTAAATGCCTATGAAAAACAGTACAGGCAACTTGAGCAAAGTCCAATTTTGGAGAATTGCTATTGAGGTGCTTTGATCTATGCTTCTGAGTAACAGAAGGAACAAATATTTTGTGGTTGTGATGGCCATTTTGTAGACATTTTAGAATCTAGCAAGAAAATTCGTCAATAAATTTGTTTCAAGATTTGACATGCCTATAGAAGCTTACTCAGAGATGGACTTTCAACCAACCTTGTTTGCAAAAATGTGTCAAATCCCAGGGACAACAGTCTTTCATCCATCTTCTGACAAAATGGCGGAGAGATGCAACTGCACATTGCTACATCAGTTAGCAAGTTATGTAGATGAAAATCGTTAAAAGTATGATCAAGTCCTTCACCATTACTGGTGAGTTATTATACGGTGATACGTAAATCTTCAGGCGATATAGCATCATCTCTAGTGTTTGTAAGAGAACTTAAATTGCCTTTAGATATTCTGTATTCTTTTGCAGTATGTCTGACAAACAATTGTTTCTCTATGTATTTCGATGTTTGGTGAGGGTTTGTTGTTATTTTTTGGTTTGATGGATATTAGTATTAAATAAAGTTTTTGTGTTCATATCCTGTAATTTTCAAAATATATATTACATGTAATAGTTTTCTTAATGTAAAACATTGCTTAACATAACGTCATGTAAGGATGTTGAAAATAATCGTTTTCAATAATTGATCAGGCTATGTTTACAGTTTATGACCACAGTTCCAATGAAAGTAACTAATGATATTACAGCACACGTCATACCAGTAAAAAACCTTGGAGATGGCTGTTTTGTAGGTGATTTTAATGACAGAAAATGAAACAGAAACAAATGTTTAATGTATACAAACCACACACACTATGTTTTTGTTTCACATTTAGTAAAAGATATTCACTTTGTTTTACACTTAGGTCTAATTTTATTATTCTGCTTAAAATTAACCCCATCAAATTGGGTTGTAGTGTTACTTTATAACGCTTGATTGAATTTCATGTTATCGAGCAGATCAGTCTGGTGTAGCTCAACATTTAAAATTCATTTCATCTAAATATATCACTATGTATGCATTTCTGTAGAAATCTTGTACGAAAAATGTGCAACGCAAACATAGCATTCATTTTCTATATTCTTGTTCTAATAAAGAATTTAAAAAATACATATATCTTTTATTCTAAGTTGATAACATGTTTGCATAACATGTGGTTCAGGTAGTTTTTAAGTTCATTTAGTTCCAAATGCCTTGTTCCTCTGTTGTTATAGTTGTAAGGAATGACTGAAAAGGTAGAGCTTTGAAAACTTAAGCTCTTATACTTTTATAGATTTATGAAAGTCATATTTTGTGTTAAATAACACAATGATAATTATATATGGTAATTTTGGTAACTAAAAGTAAAGCAGTCAAAGTTTCACATAAAGTTACACTGTTGCTAACTACTAAACAGCAAGTTACTGGTATTCGGTAATAAATATTTATATTCCGTCTGCTAGTATAGATACAATTGTTCCCAATGATTTTGACCCTGTCCAGTCCACTGTGGATTCCAAGTCCAATATTCTTAATGTACCTGAAGATCTTGTTGAGGACAAATTTAAGCCTTTCATCACTAAAGGTTTTGTTTCTTTTGTTGGCGATTCACGTCTACAACCAATTAAAATCCTGCGGGATACTGGAGCTTTTCAGAGTTTGATTTTGGAAAGTGTACTTCCGTTTTCTGAAAAGTCATCCATTGGGGCCAATGTGCTCATTTCTGGTGTAGAAGGTGGCGTCGTTTCTGTCCCTCTTCATAGATTGGATTTGCATTCGGACTTAGTTTCAGGCCCGGTGACTGTGGGTATTAAATCTTCATTGCCTGTTGAAGGTGTGTCTATGCTTTTGGGGAATGATTTGGCTGGTAGTAAGGTGGTACCAGAGGTTCGTGTTGTTGAAGCACCTGTTATTAGTCCCAGTGCAGAGCAACTCGTTGAAGAGTTTCCTGATGTTTTCCCCGCCTGTGCTGTTACTCGTTCTCAGGAGTCCAAAGAAGATTTCCCTTTATCTAACACATTCATGTCTCACATCGATGAGATTTCTGACTCGACTTTGAGTTCTACTGATGACTCTAAGTCATTTTTCAAGTCTCTTCATCGAAACAAACTTATTGAGGAACAGGACAATGATGCTGAAACTCGTTCTCTTCTACAACTGGCTGTTGATGAAAATGAAATAGGAACTGTTCCTATTTGTTACTACCAGAAGTCAGGTGTGTTAATGAGAAAATACAGACCTCCTGACGTTGCTGCTGATGAAGAGTGGAATGTTATTCACCAAATCGTCATTCCAAAATGCTATCGGAATGATATTCTTAGTCCTGCTCATGATCATGTATTGTCGGGACACTTAGGTGTAAGAAAGACCCTAGATTGTATCCGACGACATTTCTACTGGCTAAAGATGCGCCAAGATGTTGTTGACTATTGTAAGACATGCCATTCTTGCCAAATGACTGGAAAACCAAATCAGGGGATTCCCAAAGCACTACTGCAACCTATTCCTGCCTTTGAAGAACCGTTCTCAAGGGTCATTATCGACTGTGTTGCCCCAATGCCAAAAAGCAAACCAGGAAATCAATACCTCTTGACAATCATGTGTGCTTCTACACGTTTCCCTGAGGCTATCCCTTTGAGAAAAATCACTGCTCCCAACATTGTCAAGGTTCTTGTCAAATTCTTTACCATATTCGGGATTCCAAAAGTTGTACAATCAGATCAAGACTCAAATTTTATGTCCAAGTTATTTCAAGGAGCCATGCATGAACTAAATATCCATCAAATTTCATCCAGTGCATACCATCCTGAGTCACAAGGTGTTCTTGATCGTTTCCACCAAATTACTGCCACGGACACTCAAAGAACTGGGATGAAGGTGTTCCCTTGTTATTGTTTGCAGTTCGTGAGGGTATTAAAGAATCCACTGGATTTATCCCATTTAAGTTGGTTTAAAAACAAACAAACAAAAAGTTTTCACAAGTTCAAACTTTTTTTTACTTTTAAGGGGAAGAGTGTTATGTAAATGTTTTGTAAACGACAACATGTCGTGTTGTGTTTAAATTTTCATTTCTATTATTTATATTTCCATATTTATATTATTTTTTCAAAGTTTAAACTAATAAAATACGTTGTTTTTCATTTAAAATAACATTTAGAATTTTCTAGAATTAGGTAGACCAATCATATGTATTTAAATGAATTGCTGGCGACCTCGTGTCTAGACGTTTAGTCTCGTGCAAGAACAGACATGCGCGGATTGCTTTGGAGTTCTGTAGAAGTTTCGCGGTGGTTCGAGGAGTCTAGGCCTACAATATATAAACAGACGAAAATGCAAGGAAGAAAAGAGAGTCAGACTTTAGTTTTATTCAAGAGAAGAGTCATTAGAAAAGAAGAGTCAGTCATTTATTTGAGAAAGATTAAGTGTTTGCTGTGATTATTCAACTTGGATTTGTGACTGAAGTTAGATCTACGGAAGCTGTGATTTTACTTCGTCAATCTCTACGATTCATCCGAATTAGTGGTTATACTGAAAGTCAACAGGTGTGGAACAATTTACGGGAAATCGGAAAAATTAAAGGCGACAATTTTGTGACGTTCATCGGAGGCAACGTGAAAAGAACTTCGTCGAATTTATTGAACTGTGAACTGTTTCTGAACTTCTTCATTAAAACTTCGGAATTTCTTCGTGGGACCAAATTCACACCCTAGACTGGAATTTGAGACTTTCATTTTAGATCATTATATTAGATACAGGCCAGTACCATTTTGTATTGTGATTAGTTTTGAAGGTTGAAACTAATACCATTTTGTTTTGTAATAATTTTGAAGGTTTGATCTTAATATCTGTCGTTGTTATTATATAATTTATGTTATATCTGTTACATATATATATTTAGTTTAGTGTAATAAATTATACAAGCTGTTACCTGTGTCTTTCTGTTGCGTTCTTAAAACATAAAAACGTAATAGTCACTTCTTAAATAGTGGGCAGGTACCACAGGACTGTAAGTTAGGGAATTGTTACAGTAATTTTAGACCCATTAATATTACAACAGTTATGGGAAGAATCATTTAACAAAGCTCAAAATTCTAATGAATACTTAACATGGTTTCACTGAGAGAAAACTTTGCTTTGCAAATCTTTTGACATTGTTTGAAAAAGTTACTGCTTACATAGATGAGAGTAAATGTGTAGATTTGGTATAGCTGGATATTTAGATGACATTTGACAAAGTGCCACATAAAAGTCTTGTAAAAATTATACCTAATGTGTGAGAGAAAAATTAGTATCTAGATGGAAGAAATCAGAGAGTGTTGACCCTAATGAGGTTCAGTCAAACTGGATTAATGTTACAAGAGGAGCATCTCTGGGCTCTGTCGTAAATCCTTTAGTTTGTTTGATTTACTACAGTGACATAGATGAAGGAACAGTCAGTAAATAACTTAAATTTGTAAACGATATTAAGGTATTGGTTGTTTTCAGCTGTGAAAATGATGCTGAAGAGTTACAAAAGGATTTAGATAATTTAGTGAATTGGGCAAATAAATGGCAAATGTGTTTTCGTTATAATAAATGCAAATAATGCATGTTGGTTATCATAACTTAATTATAAAGCATAATTTGGATAGGAATAACCTTAATAGTGTTATAAAGTTCCGTAATACCCTGAGAAAGCCAGCTTAAACAAAAAATACAGAGTAGGTAGGAAAGAAAAATTTCAAAACATTCTTATCATTCACTGACAATATAATTATTTCCTGACTTCCAGTGATCTTACTATTTTCACATATAAATAATGTAAAACATTTTCTCCAGCCGTGTATACCTACTCAAATACCTTAGACAAATTTTAAGTTGCAAAACTCTTTACCATATTCTATGTGTTATCCATCTAGCTAATGTATATTTGCACCTCATTTAAGTAATGTAATTAATTAATTTTTCTCGGCAAAGCCTTAGACATGGGTTTCTATCAACATAAGTAATGTGATTATTCACTATTTTCTTTGGTTATCTTTGCGTTTATATTAATAAATTATTTAACAACAACAATCTTACCAATTGTTATGAATTCCGAGATAATGTTTCTACTTCAGAGGTCAACCAGATCTACCATTTTCCATCCCTTCTCACTGGTTTTGTGAACAGCCACAGAAGGGAGTCACTCTCAGTCGAAACTGTCAGTGATGTGGTCTGTTTTGAAATAGAGACGTAAAAGAAGACCAAGGTTTTCACTCTTGGGAATTATGAGGAAGCTTATGCAAATGATCTGGGAACGAATGGCGATAATTTAGACTCGAAATTCTGACCCCTTCTTTTACAAGGTCGGTTCTAACAGAGGATCCTTTCTTGTTAGCAGTTCATGCTGAGAGATTTGTTGCACAGTTACCAACCAGATAGGTGTGCCTTATTCTCCATGAGGTGGTAGATTTATACTCTCAGTGGATGGACCCATTTTGAAACTATGGTGGCTTAGAATGTTTTTCGGATTGATCCTACTCTCAAGACTGTTCTGAGGTATTTATCTTCAGTCTAACTTTTGTCTGAACGTTATTCTAAGCAATTTGAATTTAATACCCAAATATATCTTAATCAGATTGTCTTTTTCAGTTCTTTCTTTTGTTTTCTGGCTGGTTAGTTGTTGAGATTTATTTGATATACACCCTTTGTTAGAAAGTATTCATTTGTTGTCTTCTTCCCTCAGAAATTAAGGAAAGCTTTTTTCACCATCTAATGTTATTTGATGGAGTTTCAGAAATGTTAGAATTTTGCATTGATACACTGCATTTTGATTCTTCTTTATTGTCACTGGCTATCTGCAGCTTATTTGACAGTATAGGTCTATAGTTTCCAGAATCCTCTCCTTTGGTTTCCATAATATTCAGCTATGGGAGACCAACGATAATAGCGTGAATGCATATTCCGTTTACTAGGAAGCACTGGAAACATTATTAAAGTTTTTTCTTTCACTAAAGGTCCATAGCAACTCAACGTTCTAGCTTCAGGGTTGGCCATTTACTTTACGTCACCACCTCCGTTGATTGCTCAAAATGTTACCTTTCACTTCCAACAGATCCACAGAGAATGCAGCTTTGTTCCTAGAGCATAAAAGAATTGTTAGTCAGGATTTTATTTTCATTTATTCATTGTACCCACACAAACAGGAGATTGGCATTCAATCATCGATTGATTGTGTCGAATCAATCAATTCTTAGATTCTCTTCACTTTCAAATGGAATATTTTTTTCAATTTAGAACAGTACTTTTTGTCAGGGTTCAAGTTGATCAAATTCGATGTTGCTAAATCCCTGCAGTTAACTTCTTGGTGATTTGACCAGCAAAATTTTTATTTTATATCTTTCAATAACCACTCTACGTAAATTTGTACACGCCTTTACTTTTGAAACTTTCCTATCTTATTACTTACATAATCAGGCAATTTCCTCTTTTCAGAGTTATCAATTACCCCATGTAGGTATTTTGACTACATCTGTTAGAATTTAACCAGAGACGAGTATTTTCCACAATCATATGCTCTTTTTTCAGGCTTTTTTATTTTTTACAGAATCCCATTGTGTGGCGAGTGTTGTTCAGGCGTGTATGCTTTCTCTTTTCAGTTCTACATTAGCAACTGCTTTCACTATAATTACTAAAGGTTGCGATAGGTTCTGTAAAAAGAAGGTATTCCATAAAATCATCTAACTGCTTACTAGATTGCATTAAATTAGTATTATGGGCCATCACTCATTGACTATCATGAGTAAAGCTAAAGGAGGCCATGCCAATCCTTGTCGATCTTCAGGTTGATTAAATCTGTATTAGTTTGCTTTCAAAAATGTAAAAACTTGGTTCTCTATTGCACAGTTTTTTGAGAACTGCTCCTCAGAAGCCTCTGATGTATACCACTCCATCAGACACTACTAATGGAGTTCGAAAGTCCTTACCACCCCAAGATGTAGCCGATGAGGTGGCAGACTGAGGCTTTTTCCAGAGTGTTTGATGAGTGTGTTTTTCCACTCTTGAAAAAAAGATGAAGTTCATGACCCTGTTACGGAGGCCTCTATATTTTTTTCCAATTTTGGGAGTAGCGACATCCCCTGCAGGAGCTTATTCGTAATTCCAGTTCAGATTTGATATAAGGCTATTTAATTGGAGTAGGTATTGCCTTTCTTTTTGATCAATGTCAATTTTGTTTAGTTCTTCATGAAAGGTGGTTCATTATCTTTTCATAATTTTGAATACAAAATCATCCCATCCTGTATCCTTGGTTGAGCACAAGTTCCACGTCTGCTTCATAATTTCAGGGTCAAGTAGAATACACCTTCTCCACTTGACTGGGAAGTGAGGATAAATGTTCATAATTCCATACCACGTCATATGGCACACACCATTCCAAGCCTACGTTATTTCCTTTTGGACTTCTTCAGGTAGAGGAGGATGTTCGTCCACTTAGATATTGCTTACTTTTTTGTCGTGATTATGGTGGTGTTAAGCGCGTCACTCTGTGGCTACAGGCTGAGATCTAATCAATGTATATGTAGGTCTGCCAGACCAAGCCATCAACGTGGGATATAGGTACCACGACCCCTTATTTCAACCTTGAGTTGTAAAACCTTAGCTATCTGGTTGGGGTGGGGTTGGCCTATGCTAATGATTACTTATATTCTGATCCATCTCTGGTATAGGAATTAAGTTCCAGGTGAAAAACATTCCTTTTTTGGATGAAGTATGGCTACCTCACTCTCGAACTATTTTCATATTGGTGCTCTCCTGTTCTTTACAGACTCATTCCGTATTTATCATGCTTGCATCAGCCTCCCCACCTTATTAGTGTGTGATTCTAGCTATATTGTTAATGGATGGTAAGCATGTTTTGGAACTTACATTTTCCTGAACTGAAAATATATTTCTACTGATACTCTCCTACTCTACCTTTACACTAAAAACTAGTTTATTTCTCAAAAAAAGTGATAACATTATCTGAATGGAGGTTTGATATACAGTATCTAGATGGAGAGTGCGTTGAAGTTGGTGGAAAAATTTTATGAATGACAAATTGCCTAAGACATTTTAATGAGGTGTTAAAGATTGGAGCAAGCGTTTTTCAATGCTTAGGTGGGCAAACAGTGGAAACCATGGAGATAAGAAGTAGCTATATTATAAACAGAAGTAAGTATTACTGAAAACACATTCGTTTAGGAAAATATTAACTTTTATCACTTTTGTTACATAATAATATCATGTAGATTTCTAAATTTGCTGTTATGTATTTGTATTATTTGAGTACCTTGTGTTGTACAAGTATAACTATTCCCATACAGATGGCGGATCATAGGCTATGTCTACGCGTTTTTTGACTTGTATTCAAAATGTTACCGAACTACCATTTAATGAATTTATGTCATTCGGTTTGATATCAAACTGTAGATTGTAACTCAGCTCTTTATATTGTATATTATTTAATTTCTTAGTTTAGAATTAAATATTAATACGCCTAAATATCGAATTTTAAATATCATGTTTCTTTATTACATTTTTGTAATGTTTAAGTACAAAGTCTATAGTTTATGCTAATTAGGAACTCACTTTACTGACATTGAAATGTTAGAGTATAAAACAAGAACTCTTGTCTTTTCTCTTTGCTGAAATGTCAATTATGTGCTGAATCGAACATAGTAACCTCACTCACTTTTCTCCTTTTTAAAATGGTACCTTGTATACCCTTAGTTCAAAAAATGATATGTGAATAACCATTCAAAAGCTCAGAATGTCCCTGAACTGGTTTATCAGTCATATACAAATATAACGACGTTATTTTTTCTTTTAAAACAAACCTTTGTGCTAGTAAGTTTAATTAGTAAACGTGATCAATAATAATGGAATTATCTGGTATTGGTATATTATTTTATGATTTCTTTGATTATTCAAATGTATTTGAATAATCCCTATAGTCCAGTAAAATTAGCAAAAACAAAACACTTTGTAAAGGCTTATTACATTCAACCCATGAAATGAAATAAATACACTTCTAAGTTAAGGAATAGCATCAAATAGAAGTTCTCATGACCGAGAAGAAGAGCTTATGGTAAGGAGACTGTTGTAGGAGAGAGAGGTCCAGATCCAGAAGAAGTTCTCTTCTGGACATTGAAATTTTGCTAACGATGCAAAATTCATTGCTATGATCTACCTTCAACCACAAAATCAGGAAAATTAATTGATATCAAGAGCTCCCAAAGTGACACAGCGATCTTGGAACAAAAGATGTACAGATGCATGAGGGTCATCAAAATGAAACGATAATGGGTGAGTTTCAAACCACATTTGATGGTCTGTAGGGGACTCCAAGACTGTTACAAAACCCCATATATAGTTAAGATTAACAATGAGGATATGATATGTAACAATTAGATTATTTACATTAGTAAAAGCTGTTTCCCAACAAGTGAGAAAATGTGATCGAATTTGAGAAAACCATGAACAATGAATCAGAAGTAAGGAAATTTGCTCTAGTGTGGGTATGGTTAACAAAAAAACCTTGGTTTGTACAGAGCTAATGAATTACTTGCTAGACACAACTCATTGTCTCTCGGTATTAAGATCAGAACCTTTTAGTACATTTCCACAGTTCCTACGATATCAGAAGTACCTCAACTAGGCATTGGCAATAAGGCCGCAAAGCAGAGGCTTTGTCCAACTCTACAGAGCGTGTAAGAGAAGTAAAACACATCTATCTTTCAATATCCAAAGAGACACTATGAAAATACTGGGCCATTTTATGAAGCATTTCAGGAGGGTAATTGCCTGTTATGGCTGGTTTTCAGGAGTAGATAGCCCAATGCTTGATTCTGTGTTTAAACAGTTTAACTTTAAACTTCGTAGATCACTGAAGAGAGGTGAACTTGAAAGGTGAGATATATTTAATAAACTTGATGAAATGTCAATTCCATCCAGTAGAGAACTCGGCAATGCATTGGGTGATTTCAGACTGCTATGTGGATAATCGGTGTCATCTGTAAGGTAAGGTATAACTTTGTATTGGCTTTAGCATATTTCAATGGTATACATATTGTTATAATTGTTCAGGTCCTTCCAGGAAAAATGTAGGATGAATACTTTCATTCTAACAGAAGTAATTTCTGCACAATCATATATCAAATTGTGATTTTGAGCCTATTGCAAGGGAATAAATAACCTAAAGTGGCAAATTTTATTACTACATCTTGAATGGACCTTCTGCTCTTGTACTACCACAACTCTGAGATTGTATTATTTCATGGATTAACCAGTCGCACCTGTTGATCCTGACATTGCAATGGTTTCCAGCCTGGGTATCTCAACTTATGCATCTCGGGTTATCTGGGATAAATGAAACAAAGCATTTGAACATTATATGCTGATGCATAGGATAGAAAATTACTCATACTTTGACAAAATACCTAAATTATTTGTATTTGGCAAAACAGCAAAATAGATAAGACTAGTAGTTTCACCTGATGGCTCAGAAGGTTCAGAAAAACTCAAAGCAAGTAGGAAGTGGGGTCATTGCAGCTTCAAAAAACTAAGAGGGACAATTTGTTCCAGTATGTTTCGTGGTCAAGAAGTCTGTTGTAAGTAAAACACAGCCATTAATGTATTTGCAAGATCAGAAGCTAAAGCATAGTACTTATGCAGTCAGAAGCACCTCAACTAGCGATTGACGAAAAACATACAAAGCAGTGGTTTTGTTTAACTCTACAGCTAAAGCATAATGTGTATGCAGTCACCAGCCTCTTTCAGTTAATGGTGTAAGAACCAATACTTACAGTTTGGTTATGTATTTAAGTTGTGAGAATGCAAACAGTAAGGAATTTCAGTAAATGTTAAGACACGTGTATGTTTAAAAATGTTTATATCGGCTCTATCTTTCATTATCTGCAAGAAATTATATGTTTTAGCAATATTTGTATAAAAAGCATAGTGGTGCTATCTGTTTTTCCGATATTACAACATATTTTGAGAAACTGGCTGAACAAATATTGATACAATTTCAAAAGGAAAATCGGATTAACACCCAAACGAGTGAGTTTAAATGAATAAGCAATCAGACGTACGATTTAAGTTCGAAGCAGTTCCGATTTTACTACGTCAATGTCACGGATAAGGTTTCAACTAGACACGAAGATCAATAGTAAACCACATGTAGCTCGTAACTATAAGAAAGAAATGTTTAGTGCCACATGTAACACGTTCATCGGACGAAAAGATTTTGTGCTATGAGTTAAAACGGTGGAAGAGGGCGGCTAACGATTTCATTTACAATATTACTTTGGAAGCTCAAAATTGTAAGTAAACTTTGCTACTTCTCTGTCTATTTTCGAGAAGAACAGTGGTTCTGAAGGCCGAGTTGGAACTGCTAGTGATTTTCCACACAGCAAGGATAGTTTTATTAGTTCTTAAGTATTGGTGCACCTGAATTACATAATCAAGAAACACTCTCCCACTTTTAACATGCAATTTAAATCAGTCTTAGCGAAAATGTAAAAAATATAAATATATGTCATACAATAAGAGAAATATGTCGCCAAATTAAAGTAACATGCATTTCTGCAGAGTTTGTTAACAAATTCACCGACTTATGAAAATCGTATCGAATTAAATGACGCTTAATTTGTTTGTCAATAACTGAATAAACCACGGAATTCGTCTAAGTTGATATCATGTAATATAAATTAAATTACAGAGTCCGTCAAAGGAAGTTTAGGAATTTTACGAAGTTATGCTTTTCAATGAATTAAGAAAAAACTTTTCTTTACAGAATGACAACCAACAGTTCGAAATTCAAGAGCTTTCTCTTATTTAAGAACAAGACAACTTGTATGTCTTAAATCATATAAATAATATGTACAGGATGAATATAATGTGAACAATTACTTCTAGCTCTGTAGGAAGGGTTGTTTCTTTTTAATAGCTAGTGTCTAGAAGCCAAATGCTCACCAATGTACGCATGTACGATAATCAATATTGTTACACAAAGGGTTCGCTTTTATCCTCACACTAGTAGTTTAATTTAATTAGATATTGGTGTTTTAAACTTCCTAGTAAACAATTTGCTTTGAGTGTCTTGTTCATAACTGAAATGAAGGTAGAAGAGTTAGAAGTATATTCGATTTTGGTGATTTCCTCGGAAATTAGGCTCTGACAGATAAGAAAAGTGTTTTGTAGCGAAAACATTCAGAGTGAATTAAAGACAGTTTCGTGAATTTCAGAAAAATTGTTTCTTAAATACGAAATTAGCTGAAGTAATTTTTTCCTTAAAGTCATCTTTGACTTTAGATTAAGTGCTTATGATTAAAGAGTGATCACGAGTAAAGAGAAAAACAGAATAACTACATAATGAGATTTAAGACACTTATTATACACAGATAAAGAACTTTTAGCCTAAATTAGTAAGGTTTTCATTTACACCAGGAATGTTTAGAATACGTATTTACACATTTAACATTTTTTAAATATTTTTTTACACTAATCCGGTTTCGATCGGTAGCCAGTTCAGCAAATAAAATTATCTTCTTCACTACTTAAGTTGTCTCCAGTTCGTAGTAGTCATATTCAACGGTAAACTTTAGTTCAGTAGTCACGAATGAATTGTGTAACTTCTGACTTCTTTATAGATCTAATACTACTAATTTATGTTCATATTTACGGTTTGTAAAATTTGTATACTGTTAGTTTAGCTCATTTTCAAACAGGTAAATTCCTCAAGATGTTAGTTTATAAACTGCAGTATTTCTGTTTTGGCCTCGTAAGTTATGGCGTATACACACGCCACACTAGCGACTGTCGTGGATAAGAGAATATTTATTTTTAATAAATACTTTTGTAATACCTTCTTTGCCCTCAGAAATATCATCTTCGTTGCCATTTTTTCTTCAAGTCTACAAGTTGGCATGAAATGAACCAAGCTAAATAACTAAGACGGCTAAACTGTGATGTATGATTGATTCTCTTCCATACATCTAGCATGAGCATGAGCAGTGCAAGTAATTCATGGCGGCGACATATTTCTCTTATTCTACTCTATTTCTTCTACCTTCATTTCAGTTATGAACAAGACACTCAAAGCAAATTGTTTACTAGGAAGTTTAAAACACCAATATCTAATTAAATTAAACTACTAGTGTGAGGATAAAAGCGAACCCTTTGTGTAACAGTATTGATTATCGTACATGCGTACGTTGGTGAGCATTTGGCTTCTAGACACTAGCTATTAAAAAGAAACAACCCTTCCTACAGAGCTAGAAGTAATTGTTCACATTATATTCATCCTGTACATATTATTTATATGATTTAAGACATACAAGTTGTCTTGTTCTTAAATAAGAGAAAGCTCTTGAATTTCGAACTGTTGGTTGTCATTCTGTAAAGAAAAGTTTTTTCTTAATTCATTGAAAAGCATAACTTCGTAAAATTCCTAAACTTCCTTTGACGGACTCTGTAATTTAATTTATATTACATGATATCAACTTAGACGAATTCCGTGGTTTATTCAGTTATTGACAAACAAATTAAGCGTCATTTAATTCGATACGATTTTCATAAGTCGGTGAATTTGTTAACAAACTCTGCAGAAATGCATGTTACTTTAATTTGGCGACATATTTCTCTTATTGTATCAAGAATTACTTTCATCATAATCATGAGTTACTCATGACTTTTACTAGTTGTTCATAAGCCACTCTCAAAATTATCATTTACTTAAGGCCTAGTCACGAGTAATGCCACTTCCACGTAGAGTTACTTTTAACATTGCTCTCATATTTAAAACATATTCATAGTTTACAACTAATCAAGTCAAGACATACCAAGCATTGTTCCTATGGTAGAATATGATTCATAGAATCATTCTCAATAGAATATAAAGATCAGAATAACAATTGCAAAACAAAATATCGTATTTAGATTAAAATTCTACACGATTAAAAACTTGAATGTTCACTAAAACAACGTCAGATGACTACCAGAAGAAAGGAGACACTTTTACACTTCTATAATTGCCGAGCGCAAACAGCACATCTCATAACCATAACAATCATGAACGTCTTGTGTTATCTCTGTGATAATTTAGTATTTCCTGGTGATAAATATATTATCAATTGAATTAGTAGGTTTCTCTGAGCAGTGTTGATATGACAGAAAATTATTTAACCACTACAATTTTATGATTAAATAACAGTTGTGCCTATCACATCTGTTCTATTTATATTTTTCTATTGTTTAAAAAGTCAAAGAATTATACGAATGTGAGAAACCTATAGACACAGATAAATGCCTCGACTATAATTCAAAATTACTCAACAATTTAAAGAACTGACAGACTGATTTCGAGAATTAATGAGATTTGAAATATTAAAGATGCCATAAAGATGGAACTAAAACACGTTACTACAACCTTCATGAAACAAATAAAAATTGTAAATAGGAGGAAAATTACAAAAACAAAGACACATTCTCGTATATAAAGGTCTCTCTGTTACATATAGAGGATATGTAAGGAACATAAAGTGAGAGCAATACTTAAAAGCTGTAACACATTACGATCGTATAACCACTAAACCACCTAACGACCAAATTGTGAAGAAAAACATCGTTTATAATACCTTTTGTTAATATAGACTCCAATACAGTGAAGAAAGAAAAGTTAGGTTTCAAAAACATACAATGGCCCATTGTATCAGAGACAATACAATAAATCGGAATAGTACTAAAATATTCTATGACAGACAAAATGCGGAAGGTTTCCTAAACGTCGTTCTATATTTTTCTGTTTCTACAACACACAATTGCCGTCCATTCAATAAAATTTCATATCGTATTAAAATCATTGATAGTGACCACACACGATAAAAATGAAAATAACATAAGACTTCTGTTTCCACAAAAGTAATAATATCCTCAGTTAATCTTGTGCAGGAGTAAGCTAATCAAAGTTAATATTTTTGGACTCAAACAGATAAGTTATCAGAGTAGACCTTAGACGAATAAATAGAACACTAACCTATCTTGCAAAAAGGTTCGTGGTAGAAGTTCTGCTACTGTTACCATTATCCTTTCTATCTTTAGACTCGGGTAATAATATAGGCTGTTAACCATGACAACGTATGGTATCCTATTAAAGCAACATATACTGTAAATATTCAAATTCTAATTAACATATACCGAAAGTACTCAAGTTTTAACTGATATAAGAAACATTAACAATTTAGTTTTCCAACCTGAATATTAAGTACAAGTGAAATATTTTTAAACACACTTTATAAAGTGGATAATTTTGAACATGATAAAGGCAGAAAAAAGCTTCCTCATTTTTCAATTAAATTAACTGAATAAACAGGCCGGCATGGTCAGGTCGTTAAGATACTCGACTTGTAATCCGAGAATCGCAGGTTCGAATTCCTATCATACCAACCATGCTCGCCCTTTCAGCCCTCGGGTCGTTATAAAGTGACGTTCAATTTTACTATTCGTTGGCAAAAGAGTAGCCCAAGAGTTTGCGGTAGGTGATTTTTACTAACTCCCTTCCCTCTAGTCTTACACTGCTAAATTAAGGACGGGTAACGCAGATAGCCCTTGTGTAGCTTTGCAAGAAATTCAAAAATAAATAAAGATTTCTCACACTGATAATTGAGTTTTATACCACTTTAAACAGCCCGTTGCTCGTTGAGATGTTTTTAGTCATCATAATGTTATAAACATGTACCACAACAACTGTTTCAAGAACACTATTTTTTATTAACAGAACATTTTATGTAGTTAACTAGAAGAAAAATTGTATTGACGTTAAAATAGCTCTCACTAATATGATACATCAAAATAAACTTAAGGCAAAAATTACGCCAGAAACTTTTTTTTTTGCATTTGACTTCTTAGTTACTCAACATCACCCACGGACAATCTTCTGGGTTTGTCATAAACCTGACCGTCCATGTCTCCAAAGAGCAGACTGTCATTTTTTTCATTGTGACATTAACAGGATGCGAATCATCAAACTTCAGTTATCAAAGTTCGGTATGTTAACCAAAAGGTTCTGACCAAAGTCAGAAAGAAAATACAGATTTAACAAAAGTTTTATCATTCTGTCATAGTCTCTTCAAAATATTTTACTTCATTGTCTGACTAGGTAAATGAGTTTAAAGGCTCTTGTTACTTTCATTCTAGGAATTTTGTTGGAATGGAGATTAATTTATTAGAATCCAGCCCTATACTCCTCATGGGGAAACTGACCTTCATGCCAGTTTTTCACTCCTGTCAGCATATACAATACAAAATAGGTTGTTTCTAAAACCGATTCGCTTCTGCTTTAGCCATTCAAGCAAGTTTACTTTCTCATGAATTTTGCAACTTATATGTTAACTTTTAAAACATCCGTATTTTTTGTTTCAAGTGAAAACAAAACTGCGTCACTAAACTGCACACATGATATCAAATGCTCGTCGGTTGTCAATACACGTTATGTATAAAAATTTAGTCAATCATTTCAACTGATATTTTTAAATTATGCTGTTAACGTAAATTGTACGTAAGTTTAAACACTTATAATACTACTAATCGGACACAGTACAGACAGCTTCACATTAAATAAATATTTTTGAAAATAAAACATTAAAAAAACAATAAAGTGGAACAATAATTAACCTCTTTCTTTCACCAAGTATTATGAAACTATATTTAGATTGGCATGAACCGATTTATATCAAAATGTATATCAAAATTTATTTGAAGTAGTAAGGGTGCAAAAAGAAGAACTTAATACAAAACTGACTCAACCCAAGAATAAGAGAAATTTTCCTACGGTTTTCTTGCTTTTGTTTCGTATTGCAAGATGCTGGAGAAGTATAGCGCAAAACGAAACTTTTGAATGTAAATCAACAAATGTTATTTGCTATTTTGATACCAGAAATAAACTAAAAAGTCTGAAAGAAGAGCTTGCGGTATGAGATAAGTACCTTTCTGCTCTGAAGTGTATGTCAAGCCGATTACATCAAGAGCCCTACAAAAAATAAATCGATGTGCCAGCATAGTTTCAGAAAGATATCTTGTTCTTAGTAAGCTGTAGGGGTTGTAAACCCTATGGTTTTGGAACATTTGTGACGTCTGGGTGTTTTTAAGTATGAAATGTGGCTGAAACATATAAAAACAAGAAATGACAAATGCTTTTAATTTATGTGTTAGTTTCACCTTTTTTCCCCATTTACATTTATCATGCTGTTATAAAACACTTCTCTTTCTTCTATGTTTTAGTTAAACTTGTATCTTGTAAAATTTGAATGATGGATTTCCTCTGTTATATCATTTATTATTATAATTTTATCACAGAAATAATATTTGTGTTATCAAGTAAATAATGAATAAGATTTCAAAACTCGTTTAATCTTGAACCATACTCAAAATACTTTTTTTTCTGGACCTCTTTTCAGGCCCGGCATGGCCAATCGAGTTAAGCGTGCGACTCGTAATCTGAGGGTTCGCATTCCAGTCGCGCCAAACATTCTTGCCCTTTCAGTATGGGGGCGTTACAATGTGACGATCAATCCCACTATTCGTTGGTAGTGGGTGGTGATGCCTTTTCTCTAGTCTTGCACTGCTAAATAAGGAACTGCTAACACAGATAACCCTTGAGTACCTTTGTGCGAAATTCCAAAACAAACAAAACCTCTTTTTAATACATAATTTAAGGGCTGGCATGGCCAGGTGGTTAAGACGCTCGACTCGTAATTCGAGGGTCGCGGATTCGAATTCCCGCCACACCAAACATGCTCGCTCTTTCAGACGTGAAAGCGTTACAATGTGACAGTAACCAACTATTCGTTGGTAAAAGAGTAGCCCAAGAGTTGGCGGTGGGTAGTGATGACTACCTGCCTTTCCTGTCTTAACTGCTAAATAAGGGATGGCTAGCGCAGATAGCTCTCGTGTAGCTTTGCGCGAAATTCAAAAAGTAGACAAACATATTTTAAGTTAATCATTTAAATAAGGTTACGTAATTTTGAGCGTTCAGCAATATATTTATGTTAAGCAATGAACTCATAATTAACATTTCATTTATTTAAAAAAATTATCCAACATGCTTTTTGCACGTTGCACGTTCTGTCAATCATCCAGTTTGAACGTGAGTTAACGCAAAAATGTTTAGTTGGCTGCTATTTTGAGAAACAGGAGGATATTAAACACACACATATCATACACATACTATATCACCAGACCACTTACATTATATGCATAAAGTTATTGAGGGGTCGTGCCGTTACTTGCTCTATTGTGAACGTCTCACCATCTGACTGAGAATACGACGAAATTGTTATTTTCTTAATAAACTATAAGAACCAGGATAACACTAAATCTGAGTCGACTTCCAAGATATATTCTAAATTTCCTTGAAACTCTAATACAACCCCATTATTAAAGTATATTGACATCAGTAGAAGAATAACAGTTATGTGTCTTGCAAGAGTTAGCTTACTTCTTTTCTACTGACATTTCACTTTCACTTGTTTCATGATCCTCCGCAAAAGCGGCTCTATCGTGAGTCAGGAGGCTTAAAATGTTAAAACTTGTATTTCGATACAAATAGTCTGTTGTTTAACTTTGTAATTCACAACAATCAAGTAGCCAACCAATTAGCTTTCAATGTACTAAACCTGTACCATAACCTTCCATGAATATGACTTGTAAAAAATTCTTTTCATACCAGCCAACGTATCTGAAACACCTTTGGGACGTCCAGTTATGATGTTATCAGGATAACAACATTTTAATATCTTGGGGCTTTTGGGTTAAACTGACTAACAGAGGTCAACGAGAATGTACTTTGTCTTACCAACTTACGGAAACAACTTCTTTGTGTATTTCACAAGCGTGATATTGAGTCTTCAAACTCCTACTATATCTCATTTATTCAGCTCCACAAAAAGTAAATTGTTGATTCTCTTTCAGCCATTTGTTAAGCCCACTATGCATTTATCCTTCGAGTGAGCAATTCTCTGTCCTATTATCCCAGCTTTCGATACCTAAACCGTACCTACAAAAGTATTTCATCGTACATATTTTATTGTCCAGCCGAACTACCAAGTTCTGCAATTCATCTAAAAGCCTTTTGAGTAATGATTTGTTGGAAACGTAAGTTGGATTTGAAGTGCTCATTTTACACGATTTTGAATTTGATACCTCACTAGACGACTAAAAGGAAAAAGAAAAATATGATGTTGGTCATATATGTCAGATAAAATGTTGCTTTCTAATGCTTTACAGCCTTTAGACGTTTAAACTGCAACTTTTAAAGTTTTGTACTGACATAATTCATCCACACAAATGGTTGAGTTTTTATAACTGTTATGTTTTAATAGTTTTGTAAACGTCTTTGTTCGACTCTATGTAAAATAACAGTCAATTTCTTTGTGATTGTATTTTATTTTCTAAAAGACCCCATGATAACAACTTACAATTAATTTACCCTAGTTACATCATTCTCTGTACATTGTAGCTGGCATTTAGATAAACATTTTACATTTGTCCATGGCATTGAACTTTGCTTGGGTATTCATAGGATACATTTTTTTACGTATATATCTCTCTAGTCTGCTCTGATACTGGTGGTATCATGTTTATCTCTGGTCAAAAGTAAAATCTATTTTACTGAGCTTATGATTTTGATACCTATTACACAACATCTCCTTTGGAGCCATATCTTGATACCAAACTCATCGAATGAGCAGGAAAGTCATGGTTATTTTCTCGAAGCCCGCTGTCTAACACATGGCTGCAAAATACGTCTAGTTGAAAGTATTGAGTTTAAGGAAATTCAATACATGTTTAAGTGCGCCTTCGGTCACTTAAACGTGTGAAGAGTATTATGGGAAAAATTACTTCGGAAGAGGGGACATATTCTTCCCTGTGGGACATTATGGCTTTCGAAAACCCTACTTATCATATCTAGTTGCATCAGGAAATTCTACATTTGCTTGGTAGAAACAACATTCTTTACGAAAGTGTACATTCTTGCGTATCTCTCCAAAATCTTAGTTATTTGAAATATTTTCTTGATTTTAAAATGTTACACAGTAGAATATGTAGTTTTCGCTTTCCTAGCAAATTTATCATTCTTGTTGAAATCACTCCTTCACAACAGAAGGAACCATGAACAGATGGCTATTAAATTAATATATAATATAAGCAAGAACTTGAATAATACTGAAGTAGTTTTTGTTTGTAGCTCATTAGTTACATCTTCAAGTAAGGTATTTATGTTGTGCACATCATATATAACTTAAAACAGCCTTAAAACAACTGACACAGAGAATAAACCGTCAATAATTCTCATATCATTTCTTCTTCTTACAATAAAAGAAACAAACACACACCCAAGACTTAAAGTGTTAAGCTAGACATCTCACGAAAAAAAAAAAGCTCTGTCTTTAGATAGCAGCTCAAAACACATCAGCTTATTAATGATAATAACAAAAAATGGTTCGTTTTGTAGAGGTAATGTATTTATCAGTTTGTAAAAATGTTGAAATTTGAAACTTTACTTGTTAATTATAGGTGGTGCAACTGAAACTTTAAACCTCAATTAGTCATTGGTAAACTTACCCAAAATATTTCTTCTTTAACACAACTATTTACTGAAAACTTGTTGTGCATCCTGATGCAGTTTAAACAAACAACTAGTAACAGATTCATTTAAATACCGTAAATTATTTCAAAGTATTCTTAAACTTCAGTAGGTAATTCTTTTGTGTTGGACATCATACAAAACAGCCAATAGTGTTAGTGAACGCCCGAAACATGGCCACGCTTTATTAAATTGAAAAATGTGTAAAAGTTTTTTAAGTGTTCTCACAATTTACTCATAAGGGTTATCATTCTATTAACTGTATTGATAATACCAGTATACACGCTAGTATTAAGGTTTTGCGAGAAAATTTAGTTTAAAACTTTTGTAATAATTTCAGAACGAACGAAGAAATTTTATGACTTGGCGGAAAATGAGTAATTTAAAATGGTGCAATAGTTATAGACTTGGACGGAAGTTATGACCAAAATATGGTGGAGGGAAGATAAACACGTTCCTATAATATCATGTGAGGTTATCGCAGTCTAGCAATAACCATGAACAGATGGCTATTAAATTAATATATAATATAAGCAAGAACTTGAATAATACTGAAGTAGTTTTTGTTTGTAGCTCATTAGTTACATCTTCAAGTGAGGTATTTATGTTGTGCACATCATATATAACTTAAAACAGCCTTAAAACAACTGACACAGAGAATAAACTAAGAAATATTCCTACGATAAATTTGTTACTAGACACTACATAGACGTAAACAACATGGAGTACTATGTGCAGTAAATAAATATTTTATTTAGTGCAGCACAGCATTTAACAGGTTAATAAACAACATACGAAAACTCTGAAAATTTACACTTCTAAAAAACACAAAACTATTATTTTAAACAGTTGTCATAAAATAGCTTTATATGATAATAATGACATAATTTCAAGAATGGCAGTTATGTTTAGTTTAATAATTAGTAATGCCTTATTATGCATAACAATGACTACTGGAATTGCGTTGTTTAATTCGGTGATTTACAGCTGATGGTACTTTAGAAAATATAGATGGTACAGAGAAGTGTTATGCGACTAATTAATTTGCTTGATTGTAACAGGGAAACTAAGTGTTGATTCGTCTGAGGAGTTCTGGAGTGTGTGTATATTGCATAGCTGTACGAAGAAAAATTTGATATTGCCAAGTTATATACAGGCTGAGAAAGTTGGAAATACTTGGTTAATTTATTCATTAGAACTATGTATAAGTTATTGTTTTTTGTTGTTTATTTCTTTTCTTATGGCATTATTGGTAGACACCAAAGCAAAACAGCAGTGTGGCAATTTTCTTTTCTCTGGAAAGTTTTGATTGTTTCATTAAACTTTTCAGCGCTCATTTCATATTACCTAGCAACCTGTCTGTTTGAGCATAAGCGTTGTTTGTGTACAGCTTTTGTTTAATCCACATCGTGAGCACAAAAGTATAAATAACTCTTCTCTTGCGTAATTCATTAAATAATAACGTCCCTATGATGTTAACACTATGAAAGACTCTATATAGTATGTTATATATATATTTAGAAGTATTCCAGTTGACACTGGAATATACATTATACATTTTCCATGGTATATTGATTGGGTATGTTTTTAATAGATATCTTTAAATAATTCTATGCTAAACTTATAATCCATAGTCCATTAATTTGCCGTTTAGGTAGCTAATGTACCAAAGACCATTAGGGGAGGATTGGAATGCCAAATTCAAGAGATAAATATATCTTAGCACCAACAGTGGTCTGATTTTAATAACCTTCTGTGGAGTATATTATTTAAATTGCCATCTTCTTACAACTGGTTACAGACGGGGAAGAGTCATAAAACTGTGAGACATGTGAACTGGAGCACACACATTTGCTCTTAAAACTTAAATATAATTATATTTTAAGCGGTGTATAAGACATACGAAAAGCTGATACTTGTAGGTTTACTACCGTAGATCCCATACAGAGCAAGATGTATCTTATAGTTGAAGTTGTTCTTATACTGGGTTATTTTTATTCTAATACATACATGTATATACATCTAACTGACGTGTGTATTTGTAATCGAATTATAATTGGTAAGTAGTTGTTTATAGCTAGGTTGAGCGAAAATAAAAACCAACAATAAAAAAACCAACTCCAGTAATCTACATTTTTGTCATTTTTATCCAGTAACATTGTTGAATACATGGACATAATTATTAACATAAAAATATACACGTATGAATGTGTAATATATTCAATTAACATATAGCAAATTTTTTTAGTTTTGAAAGCATTTATCACCCAATTGAAAAAAAACAACAACTCTTCATTAAAAGAAAGAACTGAAAATTTTCTCTTGATATCTGTATATTTTGGATCCATTGTAATGATTAAATTCCGAACTAAGCAAAAATTACCGCTGTAGTGAAGTCACCTACAGATACATGTTTAAAATATAATTTTTATATTTGTCATTTGTACTTATTTTCAGGGATATGTCAAAGAAAAAAGAATTATATAATACTGTACTTTATTTAATAACGTGGAATGAAATATAAAGCATAACTCAACAAAAACTAGGAAAAATTGTAGGCTAAAATGGTTTTATATAACCCATCTTTTAAGCAATAATATTATTCGATACAGAACTATAGAACAATAAGTACCACTGTTGATGTAGCTATATGAAGATTCACTATTGTGATGCCTGTATGTTGTGTAGCATGTAGCATTCTAAGCAAAGAATGTGACTCTAGAAGACCATTTTCTTTACTTCGCTTTGTAAAAAAGTTATACAACATAATGTAAATAAAAGATATTGAATTAAAATTATAATTAATTTTGAAATTATCAAAGTCGAGGACGTCTTGTTCAAGGTGTTTTATAAGATTGTAGAAATTTCGTATGAATTCTAAGAATGTAAATATATACATTTGCCTAACAAATCACTATATTTTACTTTTCTAACAAGGCAGTAACTAGTTGCCAATAGCACGGCAATCGAGTTGAAAGTCAGTTCAACAGCACTACGCTAAATCCCTTTTTATTTGAAAGCTGTTTACTTTTAAGACATGTATATTTGTAAATATATTAGTGATTTTAAACTATATTCCAGTTGTTAGGTCTTACATCATAACACCATAACGAGTGCTCTTTGTTGTAAAATTATCCTTACGTGTATACTTTTTCGGCGGTTAAACTTCAAGTTCTTTATATAAAGTTTAAACAATTTGTTTGTTTGTTTGTTTTGGAATTTCGCACAAAGCTACTCGAGGGCTATCTGTGCTAGCCGTCCCTAATTTAGCAGTGTAAGACTAGAGGGAAGGCAGCTAGTCATCACCACCCACCGCCAACTCTTGGGCTACTCTTTTACCAACGAATAGTGGGATTGACCGTCACATTATACACCCCCACGGCTGGGAGGGCGAGCATGTTTAGCGCGACGCGGGCGCGAACCCGCGACCCTCGGATTACGAATGCACGCCTTAACGCGCTCGGCCATGCCAGGCCAAGTTTAAACAAAACACTGATATAATTCTTCTTACATTTATTTGTGAATCTTACTGATTATTTGCTACGTTCATTAGTGTATAAAGTTAGATATGGGTTACAGCAAATAAGTGAGCGCTTATACATATATTCAGGTTTGTAAGAAATAAGTGTTTAAATAGCCGATGAAAGTTAATTTTGCGCATTTTGAGGAAATGGTCTATTGTATTTCTCTCTGTGGTTAGTAACAGTAACTTTGGTTCGTTGAAGTATTTATAATGGGTGAATAATTTTAGTTTTATGAATATTACTGTGTCCAGTTAACTTAGTGCGTGGATTAAGAATAATTTTAAATTTCCTAAGCTTGCCGGACTGCCTTTAATATTATTTGATCGAAGATACGTCACTGATGAATTAATAAAATTTAATTATTATTTAGTTTACTTTTAAATATTTATTAATATAACACTACATATTTGAAATAAATTTGTTATATCATACTTATTTGGTTTATATATATTACTTTGTATTACTTTTGTTATGATCAGGCTGTTATAATTTGTGTGATATTTTTGTTTGGTCCAAATAGTCGGCTTATTTTTGTCAAAGGTCTTTATAAAAACGTACCTCAGAACAGCTGGTATGAATTTTAACACTTTAGTTAATAAGCAAAGACCAACGTTTTGACCTTTCTAAGTCATCTTTAGTTTAACAAAAAAAGAGGTTAACCTTTATTTCAAGAAAGTTTTTTATAATTCGCCTAATTTGGACAATAGGTAGCGCTACAATCGACTTGTATATTTTGTAGTTACCTCATAGCCTAAAATAGAAATTAAAATATTGTATACAGCGACACTACCCAACTACTAAAACAATGCTTTCTCATGTTTGTTATTTACTAAGCTGATTAAAAACATGTATTTTTTTCATGTCTCATGAAAAACGTTGTGAAAACACCAACACTTTCACTTTTTATTCAGACTTCAAAATTGAAACATGTTAGCAAACGAAGTTAGCATGAATTATTACTCTTTACATGGTAATGTGTCGATCTTTCACTTTTAAATTGACAGATTAAAAAAAATGAACATTTAAGAAATTTATACAAATAAGTGAATTCACTTGTTGTAACTTTTTATAACTTTCATAATTCAAAAAATATAACCTATTGAAGCATATTTCATTCATGTATGTCGTATGTTCATCTGAAATCCATAATATTTTATTCTTAGTACAAGCGTTGACTAAATAGTATTTGGCCTCTATCACAAGTAAGATTGTTCATTAACATTAACAGTATCTAAAAACCTATATTCCACGGTACATTAACAACAAACTCTCATTGATTACCAATCGAAGTTAGCTACTCAAATTGATGGGAACTGAATATTAAGAGAGTAATTAATACAACTTAAGTAATATTCCCTTCTAATTAGAGCTGTGTAAAGTCCTAAAATAAACAAACAGAAACTTGTAATGACTATGACGGATTGATTTGTTGGTTGCGTAGCCTTGCAGTTAGCAAAGTTTCATTCCTCACTCTTTTGAAACCTGCTCTTCTGAAAAAATAATAAGGATTTTTTAAACATAGTTTGAATGTTTTACAGAATTTGCTGCAATATTCTTTATACAATTAAACCATATCCAAGAGTTAATATTTCCTTCTGGAAAATTATTCGATAAAAGCACAGTGTAACGTTCCTCGTATATGTCAAACCTGTAACATTATCAGGGATAGTGAAAGTAAGTATGGTACTATATAGCAGTGTAATCGATATCTCATCAATACTGTTATGTAATGAGGATAACATCATTAAGGAATATTCATTCCGATCATTGATCTCTGAAGAACAAATGCATGGACAATTTTAATTTAATAGTACTGTTTATTATGTTCTTTGCAATTGTTTTAGTTATCATAGTACGTGTCATCTAGTATTTTTCCTCTAATAAATCAGGATGAACTTGTAATATATCTCATGAATTTCTAGTCATTTAAACATTTTTGAAGGAAATTCCATTTTATATTTCTAACAATTACAAGTTAGTATTAAATATCATGTATGGTTTGTTGCGTCACGTTTGACGTTTTTATAAATTCAACATCATAGTCAAAACATGTTTTTTTGAGCATCAACCACATAAATCTTTTTTTTCCTGTTTTGGTTAAAATCAAACATGAATCTTATTCTATAATATTCTGCAAACTTTAATATTTTCCGTCATTATGAATTACGGAAGTATGAATACAAAGTTGTCAAGTATTATCTTTAGATATTTTAATACAATTCCAAATTAACTGATTCATTTGAACAAAGTGACCATCAGATAGTTTAACCTTTATCAGAACTAGAAGGGAGAAAGAGTAAGTTGAGCTAATATAACATATAAGCCCGTTGATGGTGTTCCATGGATCGGCTTGGAAACAAAATTACTTGCTATTTAACAAGTAGTAATGATTTCGATCAAAATGTACAATCGCTCTAGTCATAAAGTGACTGCCTCAAAAAGTACGTATACAATAAAAGAAAAGAAAAATTTTGTTAACTGTAATTCATCACAACTGACCAAATAGTCGAATAGCTTGCTTTTTGTAATAAAAAGTGGCAGATGTATTAAGCGGAGCACAAAATAGGAATATTTTAAAGAGAGTCATGCAAGTGATTTAGTTAATTACGATTTTAATAGCAATGTATTACATGCTACTTTACAATATTTGAATGCATAATTAGAGACATTAGAAGCCTTTAGCTACAGAGACGAAAATAACTATCAGAATTACAGATGTCCTTTTGTAGGAGAGATTCTGAATCTGTATGGAAGTTTCTTCATAATGATCATAAATAATGTTAAAAATTACTATAGTCACTAATTGTCAATGTTATACTAACTAGCAGAAATACCCGGATATTGAACCTTGGGCTTTTCTGAAGTTTGCTGACATTTCCACAAAAATGTATTCACATATGTTCATACATTCAATAATGTTCACCATCCATGAGAAAAAGGATTTTACTGAAAATTTAGTTTAAAAACAAGCTATCACCACAACATTACATCACATAGATTATATAGATATATTTTGTAGACGACAGTTACCAATGAAAGTGCCTTGCTTGTCTACTGTAACAGTCATGAGATTTTTATAAAAGAAATGCAAATATTTTTTTATTTGTGTTTTTATTTGTGAAATATTAAACATGTCATTTTTGTAGAAGTTTCAGTTAATTTATTCATTTCTCAACTATAAAAAAATATTGTTTAGGTAAAACAACGTTACCCAGTTTTGATTGGTGATAATCGGTGAGGTAGTTTCCGAGATTCGAGTTCTGAACGTGTAAGTCGCAAGCTACATTATGATAAGACGACAATACTAACAACAGAAATTATCTAATGTATTTGTTGGGTTACGAAGGCATGGAGATGTTACCATCCAGTTAACCAGCCTCATACTAAACAGATTTCATCTCGGACAGAGTTGAGATGTTACTTGTAAATCAATGTTTATTGTAAAGTTATGTGAAAGATGAAGAAAATCTATAAATATTACTTGGTGTGTTTTTTTTTTTTGTATAAGTGTGTATGTATATATATATATAATATCTTAAACTGTTGAAGTTAAACATCAAAATTGTTTCGGTAAAATGCACTTTATCGGAAGTGAAATTTAACTGCTTGCAAATATATTTAATGTAAATAAATAAAGCCCAATTTTAAGTTTAAAAGGGATAAATTTTATACTATAAAACAAGCTTGGGTTTTTGTTTGTTGTTGAGCTACATATTGGACTATGTGTGCTCTGCTCATCAGTAGTACTGAAATCTGATTTATAGTGTAATAAGCCCACATATATACCACTGTACCACTAGAGGGAGAGATAATAAGTTTAGCTATGGCAGTGAAACAAATTTCAGTATAAAGTATTATGTTTTTTTTTCTATAGCAAAACCACATCGGACTATCTACGGAGTCTGCCGAGGGGAATAAAAGCCCTTATTTAAACGTTGGGAATTGGTAAACTTACTGCTGTACCAACGATGGGCTCAGTATAGAGTAAACTGTATGTTGATCTGATCGTAACGGATTAACAGTTAAGTGTAATCACTGTTCCAAATGTTTTTATATTCATAACTTGAGTAAGTAAACACAAATTCAAACTTCACACACAAATATTTCTTTTCTTCAGATCAACTGAAAACATAATAAAAAAACAGATTTATTGACAGAAAGTAAACGAGTAAAATTATACAACGTTTGGAAAATATTTTTGACTCCAATATTATTGTACATTTTAAGCATTTTGGCAACCCACTTTCACAAGAAAAAACAAACTTTACACGGGAAATGGCGTACGGTAATCTTCCGGTTGTAGTCTCTTACTTCGTTACTTGGTGGCAGCACCAATACAGTATTTGGCAGTGCATTATTCGGAATGGAAGAGCGTAAGAGTCGTTATTATATGACGGCGTCAGCCGGAGAAAGACGGTTATGTACACTGATAGCAGCTCTTTCAGCACTGAATTTCAGATGACATTAATTTTTTCGAAATGAAACGTTTTTGTTACCAGACTTGGTTTGAGCCTGTGCAAGTGTATTTAAAGCAAATCTCGATGCTTCAATTGGTTCTAACTAATTTTACTGGTAGTAACGCTAACTCTGATTGGTCGGTTTGTTGACAACCTTGGCATCGTACTGCGGTTTGAAGCGTGAATCTGTTGTAGGAACTTAACAAAACGTCTGTGGTAGAAATTATGGATTTTAGTAAAGAAACAGAGCTCCTTTATTCTAAAGAGGAATATTAATTTTCAGCTGTCCTTGGAGTATTGGAAAAGGAAAATAGATGCAATGTTTTTGAAGAAATTATGCCAGCTGCTGGCTTTGTTTGTTTGCCTCTGGGCAATAAATACAGGTAAGGAGATGGTTTTAGCTTACATGAAATTTTGTTTTTATCACAGTCAATGCCATCATAAAAACGTATAAAGTAATATACTTATTTTATTTATCAAACCGGATGATGCATTCAGTATTTCAAGTGAAAATAATTTTTATAACTGTGACTCCAGTTCAGTGAAAGTCACGCAGAGACGGATTGATAGTACTGCCAATCCTGGTCATGTATTGTGACGGATTATTTCAAGGTCTCAAAAGGCGGTTATAGGGTGGTGAGGTCTTTGGCACCTGACTGTCGTTTCAGTTTCAAAACGATGGTCTCGCTGTTCACGTAATACATTCCGAGTCTGCAAAAGACGTTTTCTCGTTCTTGTAAATAGAATGTAAGGTATTTCCAACTAGAAAACGAAAATTACATGTGTAATAACTTTATTATAAGAATATGAATTTGTATTTATGGTAATAAGATGAGTGTTAAATGGCGGGAAAGAAAAGTATGTGTGTGATATCAAAATAAAGTCATAATGTAAGCAACGAGACACTAATTGGAATGCTTAAATGATGAGATAGCTTTCCTATGTACTTGCATATACAAGTCAGTGTATTTTATAGTGGACTCTTTTTGAATGAACAAGAAATTGATGTTATTTTCAAAATTTTCTTAAGAAGCACAATAACAATTCTAGTACAAAAAAAAGAAAAGAAGAACAAATCACGACAAGGCAAAGGGTTTCACGTTTTCTCGCGTCATTGTTCTAGCGACAACTTACCAGTCAGTGCATGTTGATGTATTCCGCGGATTATAATTAATTGGCAGATAAGTTCACATCGGCATTTCAGTTGCAACGTACGCTTTGTTCAGGTGCTGTGTAACTTTTGCCTTTCATCTCTGTCATTAACTCGGTTCGTAATGAAATCGTTCAATGAGGTCCTTTAATCATGACCTTATATATTAAATTGTTGGCGAGTATAAGAAATTTGAGTTTTGTCCGTGATTTAATAGGAAAATAAAATACTGTAAAAGAAGACATTTTGTTTAATAAATAATTGGATAAACTTTATAATGGATTCTCCTATCGGTTAAGTTATTTTCGATTATTCATTAAAAATAACTGTGCAAAGCCCAGTCTAATTAAGGATAACAAAAAAGTGTTATTTTTTTTAATTCCAAGGCTCTTTGATATCCATATATTTAAAAATAAAATAAGTCTAAATAAAAATTTTACTTTTTTTTAGAAACTTGAATCAAATACCCACAGCGTTCACCTAATAAGGTCGCAAATTTGGTAATTTACTCTAATAGTCATATTTTCTGTTTCTAGAGTTAATTCGCTTTTCATATATGAGTCTAATTCACTGATTATTAAACAATAGTGCAGGTATAGAAATGTATACATTAAAAATAAACAAATATAGGTTGTAGTACTATATACAGACACACAAATATATAGACAGGTTTCTTTGAAGTTAAACGCAAGGTTATACAGTGGACTGTCTGTGCTCTGCCCACAACGTATACTGTAACCCGGGTTTTACAGTTTTATGTCCGGAGATACACAACTGATAAAGATGGGAGTGGTTGTGGATATTTTAACGTATTTCATATTGTCCCTTGAAGCCATTACTTTCTTAGCTGATGCTAGAGATGAAGTAATGTGAAACAAAGTCGGTCGAGAGTTAAGACTATCTTAAACTCGCATAAAGATGAAAAATATCGTTATCTGTCGAGGTTATCGAGAACAAAATTGCTATATATATGTATATATATTTCTGATCGCTGAAAAGTTGGAGTTTTATTTTATCTTCAGTGCAATAATATTTTTTTCGTTGTGATTTTACAGTTTATTGCATCTCCTGTTTGTTGATAAAGCCATTATAATTTACAATATTTGTATAATTTGGAAACCTGTGTTAATTATTTCATTTCTTCCCTAATGGTTCAGCTGTTTTAAGTGTAAAAGTGTATAACATTAAAACACGGGTTTTGATACGCGTGGGGGGTACAGTACAGATAGCCAATTGTATAGTTTTGTGCTTAACAACAGTAAACACATTATCTCATTTCATCTAAATTGCGAATTTTATTTTCAAAATGATACTAGCACATTCTGAAATAGTGTTAGGTTTAGATAATGAACAAAAAAATTAAATAAAACAACTTATGTAAATTTTTTTTCTAGAAAGTGTGATGCAGTTTATTAATGGAATAGCTTTATGCACATTTAATGTAAAAATGAGATATTTTAATGATTTTTCAATGTCACTATATATCCCAGATTATATGTAATTTTAATTTTATTAAATTTAGTTCATGTTTGTTTTTGACAGATTTCCGTAGATTTGTATAGTCAAAAACTTAATTGTTTGTTGACGATTAATCATGTTTGAAATCATGCAGTTTTGAGTAAGTGACACATGAAATTATTTAAGACTGACATTATTATGTATGAATTTAAATTTAAAAATATAGGATTTTTGTATATGGTTTTACCACATTTTTGAAACGATTTCCACCATTTTAAGAATTGCTGATAAACAAATACACGCAGAACTCTTTTATACGCTGTCTATAAGATTTCAGTTTTCTCTTTTATCGTTTCCCTGTAGGACAGCGGCAAATCTTCGTATTTCAGTGCTAAAATTAGAGGTTCGATTCCACTCGTTGGACACGGCAGATAGCTCCGTAAGATAAATAAAAAAAAAACACGCTCGTTTTTATTCTTGCATTGTGCTAAGTCTGAAATTGTGCCAATGATAAAAGTAAAATATTTTAGGTAAACCACGGTCTTCTAGTTGAAAGGTTGTTTCAATAAAACCTTCATCTGAGTAGCGATAAACATAAGATATGTTGTACAACGTCTTGAACTCGATCCATTATATAAGGTATCCGATTGAGTGCTACGTAATTACGATTTTGATTCGTGATGTTAGTGCAGTTACATTTTGTAAACAAATAAATATTCCTTGTCATTGCGAAGATTGATGTGCACTAAATATATGATATTTTAAAATAAAGGTACAACTGCATCAGAAAAAAAGTTCCGTTTACCATTCGGCGCAACAAATGAAACGCCTGTAAAACAGATACAGATGTACACTATTACAGTTTGTTCAACCTGATTAATAATTAAAGAGTAGTCGTATTAAACAACTCATCAAATCATATATTACATAAAATAGTTAAACAGACGTTTTCCAAACTTTGTTTGAGAATCGTTTGCTGCTTACTTTCGACTTCACATTGTTGTTGAAAATATTTACATTTTCTTGGTCATCTCTCTCTCTCTCTCTCTCTCTAGTATTTGAGTATATTTATTTGTATACCCAGGAGGGTCAGGTACACTAGACCTCTTCCTCCTTCCGGAGTGGCCAGATTAATATATTTTGATTAAATACTGAATGGCTGGAGTGATATCATAAATTTAGTTAGGTCCTTTTCATGACAGTGTCCATTTATATTATTCTTTGATTTTTTTGTATAAGTCTAGAACGTAGGTGGCTTGTTTTATTTTATCTCTCTTATATTATTACTATTATTATTTTAAGTGATTTTCTCTATGGTTTGTTTTGTTTTTATTTTGAATTTCGCGCCATCCCTAATTTAGCTATGTAAGACTAGCGGGAAGACAGCTAGTCGTCACCATCCACCGCCAACTCTTGGGCTACTCTTTTACCAACGAACAGTGGAATTGACCGATACATTATAACGCTTTCACGGCTGAAAGGGCGAGCATGTTTAGTGTGACGGGAATTCGAACCCCTGACCTTCGGATTACGAGTAGGTCATGCTATGTAATAAAGGTTATATTACTACTGTAATATATACATACGTATACAAATCAAAACCTTTACAATGAGACTAAACTATCATCACAACATTAAAGCCATTCATGTTTCTAATATAAGTTAGGTTTATTAAACCATGCTAGCGTACCTTGAGTCATTTAGTTTAGAAGTTGTACTTAATTTTATCGTTACTGAGTCATTGTATTAGTTTGTTATTCTACATTATCACAATTAATTTTTTATTGGCTAAATTAACATTAGCATCTATGTTATGGAGTAATCATAGAGCATAAGTATAAATCTTTATGCTACTAGCATGGAGAGTCTATCGAAATAAGACGATTTGATCACTACAATCAAATAGGAATGCTCATAATTGAACAATTTACGGAAAATCCTTATGGTCAGTATTATTTATATAGCAATTGATCAAATTCAGTTGGTCTGTCTTTGAATTACGTCGATCCACATACACTCATGCAGACAGAATCAATATCAATTCGTTCAACTCTGAATCTTCTAAAGCTATCACACCAGATAAGGAAAACGCAAGGGTTTCGAAAGGTCATTTCATTTATTTATGTTACTCGAACGTTTTTTTGTGTTTACTACCAATTCTACAGTTGAGCTGTATTGTAAGAAAAATACTTGTAAAATCGAGAATGCTGACACATAAGTAAAAAACTGTCTGAGCTCATTGATGCCTTGTATATATAAATATTCTCGGATTACTTTTTGAGTGGATAAATAAAACACGATAAAACTAGTTCAAATTATTTATTTATGATACATGTAATTATTTAATTTGCATAATTAACCTTTTAAGTTTTCGTAATAAACAGAATTTTTTGCTTTTACCCTTCTGTACGTAAATATCGTATGTTAACTTACGAGTCAAGTGTCATCTCGTACGTTACTTTCTAGAGCTTCTGAGATTACGTAGATTTATTCTAAGCGGCCATTCCGCTTCGTTGGACTTTATTACATATACACAGTGAAAGCCCCAGGTGTACAATAACCGTGAAACACTAGTAGTGAGTAAAAATGTTCCGGGAGTACCGAATACTATAGTAACGTACCCAATCAAAAAATTTTTAATTTTCAGTTGAGTGATTAGCATGTAAAAGTACTGAAGAATAAATGTTTTGAGTCGTTAAGTCACGTGCTTCGTAGTTTTAAAATCCAGATTTTCAATAAGGTTTGAGTAGAAATTGAAAAAAGTTATTTTATTTTTGTTCAAATAAATATTTTTCGACTCAAAATGAAATGACAATCAGACCTTGTTTTATTTTGTTGTTGTTGGTTTGTACTGTTGTCAAATATATTTAAGTTTTCTTGGTCATGATCCATGTAATAAAAACTTGGAATTAATATGGAAGTTTTGCCTTGTTCATGAAGACCGTATTAGTGCTGTAATACATACACTTACACAAAATGTGCACAAAAACTACCTTGTAGTAAAAATATTAGTTAAAGGGTGGAGGCTGGGAGCTTTACAAATGAAAAACTTATGGTGATTTATTTCAACAAAAAGGGTGTTTTTATATCTAAACATTAAGGATTACTGCCTTCCCACCACTGGCTATAGATAATTAACACAGTAGGAGATGAGCCGTTGTGAGTTCAAGCATTCAATTCCTAACCCGTAACTGATTCTCCAAAGCTGATGATCAGTTTGATGTCTCATAGATGGAATATCTCCAACTCTTTTGGGGAGGTATGACCACGGAACTTTTCCGTTTTCAGTTAATGATGGCAAAGACTGGTACTGGAAAAAAATAGTTTTTACTTATATTAACTTCATTATTTTTATATAGTGCTGATTTGATCGTCTATTTACAGACGACGCATATAGCATTAGTTGTATGCACAAACACACACAAATGTATAAGAAGTACTCAGTTTTCTCTGTTCCTGTGCTTCAGAATTTTATGTCTTTCTCCTATGGAACAGTGGGAAATTTACGGACTTACAACTTTAAGATCCGGGGTTTGTTACCCTTGGCGATCACTGCAGATAATTGAATGCAACTTTGCTCCAACGGAAGTAATTGAATAAAAACACTACTAAACATATTTTTCTGGTTCTTATGGAAAACTTATATGTAAAACACATAGTATTACTATAGGTATTTTAATGTAGGAAGAACATATAAACAGTTTTTTACTGAGGGTGTCTGTGCTGAGCTTCCCGTGGGATCGAACCTTGAATTTAGTAATACAAGCCTCTAGCTTACCATTTTCTCATTGAAAAGGGCATAAACAAGTAGAGAATAACATTTGATAGAAGTGAACTAAATGTTCAGTACTATCAACATCTTTGTAATAAGTTGATAAGTTAGAAGCATCCAGGAAAAGGGTTAATTCTTTGGCATTTAAGATACGATTTTAATTCGATTTACAACTAACTTATTCCATTGTGTAAAATAAGAGTACTTGAAGATTATAAGTTGAAGCATATGATTTCCTTACCTTTAACGATTTATACCCATTTCATGAAAATGAAGACAGAAATGACTCATATTAACGAATTCTGCAGCAATAAAATTCGTTAGAAACCAGATTAAATTACTCTTACAGACCTTTATTATAATACCTTTTATGAAACGATTGAAAAGAAAAAAAAACATTTTGACATTTAATTCCAACTAAATGAATCGTTACCAATTCGTGATTATCTGCAAATAGCTTATTCTCTTGGCTATCTTATGAAGATAATGTTAACGTTATCATTCCTCATTGAATATTTATATAAAACAAAATCTGAAGTAACGATTGTGTTGAATATTGAGCACAATTTTTTTTATATCTCGAACCATCAACGTCTGCATGGGAATTGAAAGTCTTTATGGGTGTACTTTGTCATCATAATAGCAGTATTCTACTTTGTAACGAGAAAGAGGTTTAATGAAAACAAAAATTCATATATTTCTTTATAATGGTGAAAATTTCATAAATTTATGAAGCAGTGTTGGTTTATTACATTTTGAAAAGTTAGTAGATTTTTCTCCATATTATTTCGTTATTCAAACTCTATTCAAATTATTCATTTTTTCTCCACAATGATACGTATACAAACTACAGCGTAACGTTCAACAAAAATAATATGGTTCCACCCAAGATTTAAATATATGTATTTCAGGAGAACAAATATTTGAAATAGAATATGCACTATTACCGATATGAATATGCTAGATCCAGTGCAAGGGTAAATGTTTGTTAGATTTCGATAAATATTTGTTTCAAAATATAAGTCCATATTTTTGGTCAGTTTTAAGCTTGAAATTCAGTTTGTGTCCAACTGTGTTTAAGATATTTGCATTTTGTGATAGAATACTTTGTCTATATTGTTTGAACACCTATATTGCACCAGAATGGAAAAAAAATATTAAAACATTTGTTGATGTTAAGGTGTTATACACATCTTGTTTGCTTTTGTTAAATAAGTAACCACAAAAATTGCTATTTCATTCATAACCATTTGACCATTTGAATCTTTCTATTTCTCTCTCTCTTTTCACTTTTTAAACAAATAATAATAAGTTTATAATTTCTTTTTTCGTTTGTGTTTTCTACCAAAAATTCTGTTCAACGGAGAAAATTTCTGTTTCTTTTTTTTGTTCTCAAGCCCACGGTAGATTAAGTGGTGCGACCAGTTATTTTTCTAATCTTAATTATTAATTATATCGAGATTTTTACGTTAATAGGTTATAAAATACTTTGTGACTTCAGCTTACTTACCTACTTCAGTATAGATCACTTGTTGGCCCTATTTTTTTGAAACGTACTATATACTTCAATAACGAGCCCTTTTTAAGAACACCTCAAATATTCTTCCAACTAACATGTAGACAACAACCGCTGGCTGCATAAAAGGGAGAGAGGGTGGTGGTGCTCGGACTCCATACTTTGGTGAATCACTGAGAGGCTTGTATGGTTTGGGTTCAGTGGCGGGAAGTCTGAGCTGAGCCTGAATTCTGTTAGTGATAAAGGTATTTTACGCTATTTTATACAGCAACTTTAGCACGTCGATTTGAAAAAAGGTACCTTTTAAACATTATTTAAAAACCTCAGAATCTGTGGCATCTGTGCTTCAATACACAAGTCATTTTTTATGGATATGCATTTTTTGGATTAAAAATTATGTATTAAATAATGATCAACACGCATTTCGTATATGATCGATATTACCATAACATTTCAATTTAAGAAGGAAGGTCTTCTGTGTTCAGGCCCGGTATGACCAGGTGGTTAAGGCACTCCACATGTAATCCGAGGGTCGCTGGTTCGAATCGCTGTCACACCAAACATGCTACGATAAATCCCATTATTCATTTGTTTAAAGAGTAGCCCAAGTGTTGGCGGTGGGTAGTGATGATAAACTGTTTTCCTTCTATTCTTACACTGCTAAATTAGGAACGGCTAGCGCAGATAGCCATCGCGTGGCTTTGCGCGAAATTCGAAACAAACCAAACTTCTGTGTGCAGTGTTAATATCTCGCGTTCGATTCCCTTTGGTAAATGCGGTAGATAAGCTAATGCTTTCGTTTTGTTTTTCTAAAACAAATAAGTCTTCTTTGCGAAATCATTCGTGTTGTTTTTAATTTTTACAGATATCAAAGACAAAAAGTTATAAGAATTTCCATAAGCAGTTTCCTGAAAATTGAGAAATATTAAAAATAAAATTACGCAGAAGAAATCGTTAAATGGTAAATTTGTGTTTCTTGCGTTTGTATGTTTCACAGATGGAAGTTTTTGCTTAATATGTGTTTCAAAATTTGTTGTAAAGCTATTCGTAGTTGTCCCTAATTTGGAACTGCTGGACTAGGCGGAAAGCAGGTGGTCAAAACACTGAACGCCAATATTTCAGATACCCTTTTCTGACTAAATAACGGGAGTAGACTGCCATTCTTATAGTATACTCAAGGCCCTAAAGTACGTATCTCTTTCTGCGATAAGTGGCTGCAATTTTGAACACTAAGTTACACGGTTCGAGCACGTTGACCAAAAGTTTCATATATTGGTGGCGGTAACAAAGCGAAATATAAAATTATTGTCAAATATATTGTTAACAACAAGGTTATCCAATCTAATTGATAATTCCATACGTTTTAATCACTGTCAGCCTTAGTTTGCTTGTGCTCTAATTTATAGGATTGTATACTTCACGTTTTTGTTATATATAATTGACTTTGTTTATTGTTATATAGTAAGCTTACTTTTATACGAAGGTATTAACGAATTGGTACTACAGTTGAATTATATTTGGAGAAGGCTTAGGTAATTGAGCCGAAACCATTTGCGTTGAAAACACAACAACCAACGTGGTGATAATTCAAATAAGTTACTTAATGCAAGTGCTGTTGTTTTTTGTTTGCTATTAAACCATTTCTTTCTTGTAAAGTGTCACAATATGAGGGTTAATCACATTTGAAAAAACATAGCTGCCAGTGCAGTACTGCCTTTGAAATTGTTTCATCCTTTTTCGGTATCGGTTAACATGATTATCATAATTATGCACCACTATTCAACATTACAATTTTCTATCGTAGCAAGCTTCTGTAAAGGGTCGCAAAGTCAATCGTTAGACCATACATCTTGACAAAGATACTCCACTCTAAAGAATATCCGCTTCTAAGAGCAAATTAAAATGCTCAAACGTAAACGAGTGTTCAGTTAGATGACTTCACAGATGCGTCAGCATAACCACTGAAAAGTAGTTTCATTCTTTATCATGCAACAAGATTGGTGCTTTTTGATTGACTATTGCTAACATTTTTTCACGCAAACTTCTATGAATTTCTTCCAATTCTTGAGAGTAAACCTCCGTACTAATATTTTGGTACTGGCTGAGAAAACTGTAATGGATAGCGCCGGCCGCAGACCAACATACAGTAACCATAACCTTCTATTGGTGCAACTTTAGATTTGGAAAGTGTTTACGATCTTTTTAACAGTTGAGCCACACCGCGGATACCTTTCTCTTATCGTAAAAGATACATTTTTCATCGCAAGTGACAATAGGTCATTTCTGTTGGACAAAATCAGCATAAAGCACAGTTCAAAACAGCGATTTTTTTTCATTATCATTGAGTCATTATTACAATTTGCTTTTGATGGTCTGAAATTGCAGAAATATCAAAACCCAATTCTTGTACCATTTTTTGAACAGTTTGACGAGGGTTTCTTTCCACTAATGTTCTCAGTTGGTCGATTCCAACCAGGAAAGGACGTCCTCTACCTTTTCTATCTTTAAGACTCACATCTCCATTACGAAACTTTTGGAACCAATGCTGTACTGTAAGTTCGGAGGTGGTTCCTACGCCTCATGCTTGATTGATATTGTGAACTGTTTGTGATACATTAACTAAGTTTGAATTCATGCAAAAAATGATGGACAACTTTTTTCATGATTAACTGAAAAGGAAAAATGAGATTTGCTCTCCCCTGACTACCAAATAAGCACTGCAAAATGACCCATATGCAAAGCATTTGCTTGTTTTAAATTACGTGCAAAGCTAGAAGAGGGCTATTTGTGCTAGCCATCCCTACTTTAATAGTGCAGTAGAGTAACTGCAGCTAGTCATCACTACTCACCGCCAACTTTGAGCTACTCTTGCACCAACGAATAGTGGGATTGACCGTCACATTATAACATCTCCAAGGCTGAAAGGGCGAGCATGCTTGGTATGACGGTGATTTTAACCGGCGCTCCTCAGATTACGAGTCGAGTGCCCTAACCATTTAGCCATGCTAAACCATATGCAAGGCAAGCAAAAGTAGTTTGCTTCGAACTTTTTACCATAACAAACTAAACAGCATATAGCTTGTACACAATCAACTTCTAACAAGTGTCATTAATGATAAAAAATTGCAGAAACATAAAGCCACATGAAAGTACCAAATGTTTAACTCTTTCACCTCGGCTAGGTCAAAGTGTGAATGTTACTATCTTTTAAACTACTTTGTTATTAATATATATCAATCAACTCGGCATCAGAGCGTAGGCAATAAATCAAGCTTAGTGTTATTGAAGTTCTAAGTTTTTACTTTTATAAGGAAATATTTAAGCAAAATTCTCAATCTCTCCTAGAACGAAAACTGTTATTTGTTATTTGTCTTTCCTCTTCTCCAACTTTTTATCAACTTGTTATAAGTTTTAACCTACTTAGGCTAAACATTTGGTGTTTTTTTTTAAATTTGAAGTAATTCCAAAAACAAAATATAAGAAATTTCCAATTTTTATGATGGTTACGAGATCGATCGAATTAACCGACCTCATTTAGCGTTATAGTTAAAAGATAGAAAGAAAATATAAAGATTTTTTGAAAAAAAAAATCATTTGTTAGGACGTTTTGGGGGTTACTTAAATAATATTTGAAAATTTTCAGATGAAAAAGTATTTAATTTTATCATAAAAAATCACTTTCCACTTCATTGAATATTAACATGCTCCTTTGTAGAAGATGTGTATATTGTAAATAATGTTTTTCATTGACACTGAAGTTTTTTCCCCCTTTTTTGAGTTTATTAAATTCTTCACATCGCACTCTCGAAAAAAAGTTAAGAACCCGGGACTGTAGGGCTCTAGTAAGAACCGTAATAGCAGAAATCCTGGTTGGGGAGGTATTATGGGAGTGGTTACACGCGTTTATAGGTCTACATTAATTCTCCAGTTCCTGATAACATTCACTCTGTTATTGATAGATGACTTTTAATAAAGCGTTTTTCAGGGGTTATTTCTTTATTTTGGTTTTGCTCTTCTTATTTGAATAGCCTTTGTGGGAAAAGACTGTGACGAAACTCGCTTGTTTAAAACAATTATGGAAGCATTGTATACTGTTGTATACATTTTCCACTGTTCATTTCTTTAGTGCCACGCTGCTGCATTATCTCACACAAATCGTTTATATAAAGTGTGCTGTTTCCCATTATATAACATATACTCTACAAGAAAAGCACAGCATTTCCATCACTGAAAGTGGCATGGCCCAGTGATACTGTTTGTGTCAGAAGCACCTGAACATCTTTTGAACATGTTAACAGTCCCAACTATTATGTTTTACCAGAGATCCCAGTATAAGCAAAGATATACCATAGATAGGTAGTTACCTAGTATCGACGTGTGTGAAAGATGTCAGAAAGTCAGTATATAAGGGAATTTGATAGAGAAATGGATTATGAACTTCGGTAAATTTAATAAATTAAAAATAAATTCGTTAGTTGACTTCATGGTATACATATGAAGAGGAGGAACTTTGTTGACATTTTAAGAAAATGCCAGAAATTACTGTAGTGTAGAATAGCCTTAATAAAGAGATCGATTAAGCAAATTAACATCGCCTCCAAGAATATTAGGCAGTGTTTTACTTAGTTCACACACAGACCGTCAGAATTTTGACGACTGGTCACAACGTTTTTGCGAAAGATGAGTCTGAAAGTGTGTGTAAATGTTTGGATGTCTACACATTTGAATGGATATCAATTAATTTGAAATGAACATGCTTTATCAACTGGCTGAAATACTATAATAAAAACTATATAATCTGTACTGAACATCTTATGGAATATGGATGGAAACATCCCTAAAAAACAAACAACAGTTACTTAGGAAAAAGGCTATGCTTCGCAATAGAATGGTTATTATTACGTCTTCAAACGAATTGGAACATTTCTTTAGAGTAATACATATATTTATAATATTATTCCTATTGCAACTTGAAAGTATCTATAACAGTATTGATAACTTATTTGCATGCGTAATTTTTTTGGCCATTGGCCTCTCAAACAAACACTGCAAGACTAATACGAAAAACTGTTAATTAACACATTATTTTACTGCTCGATTGCGGCAAGACAAATGAATAGACAGAAGCTCTGACATAGTAAAATATATATATTCAAGTAACAACCGTGTTAACTGTGCTATGACTCAAATGTTTCTTTCGTTTTCTTAAACTTAAGTATTGGTATATATATTTGTACATATATATGTATTGTATGCTATTTTTCCATTTAGATGTTTAGATTGTTGTAGCGGGAAGAGGTTTGAAGACAAAGTGGCTTAAGTAGGAACTTTTGCACACTATTTTAAAATATTTTAAGCGTAGAATATCGCTGTAGTAAATTTTGTTTGTTTTTTAAATTTCACTCAAAGCTACTTGAAGGTTATCTGAGTTAGACATAAAAAGTTTAAATGTGATAAAATAGAATGAAGACAGTTAGCGACTACCACCCACTGCCAATTCTTGAGCTACTCTAGTAAAACAGTGGGTTGAACGTTCTACATTGTAACGTCCCTACGGTTGAAAAGGTTAGCAAATGCTGTGATTGGATTCGAATCTGCGACACGCAGGTTGCAATTAGTGCCCTAAACACCAAAATGTGTACTGTACTAGAGCTTTGGATTTCAGGACCAAAATGGCAGGTTCACATACATGAAACACCACAAAATATTCCCTTTTATCTGTAGGCGCGTTATAAGGAAGATAGCCAGTTTCTTAGTGTGGATGGTTGGTGGTATGATGTTGATTGGCTACCTTACTTCTCGTTAGTAGCTTAGTAGCTTTTACATAAATACTAATATCAACTAATTTAAGCTGGATAGAAAAAGAAGGTTAAGCAAGAGAGAGTGAGGATATCTGTTACAATATGTTATTGAATTGTTGATTTCGTGAGTCTGTAGATAAGTTAATAAGCATTCAGTGTATTACGTGACCACTTTGTCTGTTACTGTCATCAAATTAGCACTGTGCTCTAAATGTTTAGTTTGTGTTTGTGAGAAATTCAAGCCTTTTTAGACGTTTTCTTCTTGTGAATTTGACCTACTATTAGGTTCGTAAAACCTTGCAACATGTAAACATTAAAATCGTGCAGATGAATAAGCAAAAGTAGAAGGAAAATTGGATATCTTCTTTTTTAACAAATATTTCTGAAGACCCTACCCAACTACAGAAACCATTTCAACATAAGTTTTTGAACTGCCATCCAGTATTGTGATTAGCAAGACGTAACTTTTTAAATACTTGTAATTATTTGCAATTGCCATTGTCACGGTAAACGCGTTCTTTATGAATTTATTAAAACAAACAGAATGAATTTTAACAGGCTTGCTCATGAAAGATAAATCGAAATAATGGAAAAATTAAAGAAGAAAGAGAGATGTCCCATCAGTTATTGTGTTACGTTTGATCTCAGTAACGCTCTTCTGGGTTCTCGAGGACCAGCATGACCAAGTGGTTAATGCTCTCAACTCATAATCCGAGAGTCGCTAGTTTGAATTCCCGTCATACCAAATATGCTCGCCCTTTCTGCTGTGAAAGAGTTATAACGTGACGGTCAATCCTTTTATTCGTTGGTAAAAGAGTAGCCCAAGAGTTGGCGGTGGATGGTGATTACTAGCTGCCTTCCCTCTAGTCTTACACTGCTATATCAGGGACGGCTAGCTCAGATAGCCCTCGTGTAGCTTTATACGAAATTCAAAACAAACAAAACCAACTCCTACTCTAGAAATAACAATAACAGGAAAATCAACAAGCCACAAACAAAGTTATTATTATTATACTGATAGTAGACGTGTCAATATAATATTACATAATTTATTTATAAACACAAATTTAACAATATGTGAATAGTTATACATTTATTTTGCCTGCATTTTAGCAGGACGAATCAGTGAGTTCCATAAAATAATTACAAGCTGGTTGAGAGACTGAAATTGCTTTGGAAGTATATTAGTTCTTTTTCGTATATGTCTGGAAGAGTTTAATTTGAAAGCGGCCCAAGTTAGCTATATTCTTTCACATAATCAAACCAACTGCTTCGCACTGAGATAAAATACTCCAGTAAATAGCATAAGAATAAATGTGTAATGTGGTTATTCCAGACAGGACTTAACTAAAAACAACCCACCATTCTATCAGTGGTTTACATGGAACGATATTCTGAAAGTGTATAGATAAGAATCAGGCAAAGAACAATGTTCAATACTTTTTTTATGCGTTGATTGTTCCTGAAATTTCCGAGGTGTACTTTGATACAACTACGCCAGCAAACTTAGTTTCTTTATGTCTGGTGAATAATAGGATGACCATTCTCATTCATTCTCTATCTTTTCTTTATACACATGTGTATCATAATACTGCCGAAGGAATTTTTATAGAGGTAGACTGGACTGTACAAGTAAGAAACAGCCTGGCTGTGTGATCTCACTGTATAGACCAGACTGTACAAGTAGGAAACAGCCTGGCTGTCTGATCTCACTGTATAGACTGGACTGTACAAGTAGGAAACAGCTTGACTGTGTGAGCTCACTGTATAAACCGGACTGTACAAGTAGGAAACAGCCTGGCTGTGTGATATCATTGTAAAATCTTCAAGCAGATTGTTTATTTTTAATTCAGTGAAAGCTTCACTCTAAAAGGACTGAAATAGATATAGTACAGGCCTGCGAGAAACGAGTGGTAGTATGTGTCTAAAACCTCCTGTTATTCAATCGATTTCAGAGTTTTATATTTTCCATCATTGGCGGGAAATACTTTACCGAATTTCAAAGTTCATATAAATGGTTTCGAGGAATGTTGGCTGAGTAGATGTGACGGAAATATTGATCCATGATCTCTTAATATGTCGATTTCTGAAGCCACTGGAATCAATCACAGCCTACATATTTGTACTGATGACACTGAGCGTTTCAAGCGATGAGAAGAAATCTTTTGAAAATATTTATTTTCAAATTTCATTGTATACAAGGAATATAATGAACTACTAGACACAAAAGTTTTTCGAGAAAGCAAATGAGTTTAATTAGCAAGAATTATTTGAAGTTGATACTACATGTGTATTCATCCTTCTACATTTATAGATGTGATCATAGTTCTGCTATGTATTGTTTGCATGTCAGTTTGTATGTAAACTATGTTTGACGCAGCGAAAATTCATTTAAATTGATATTTTCACTTGAATAAGCGTACTTGTTATATACTATTCCGTATTGGATGACATATATTCTTGAATATGTATATGTGAATTAGGTCTTTACTGAAGTACTTTTTATATGGCCTTAAAATATAATAAAACAGCTTTACATCCAAGAGAGAAAACTAGTTGTGGGTGTTTTGATAACTTGATGATACAGTAAAATATAAATAAATATCGTGCTCTATTCTGCATTTGTATCACCGAATATTGTGACATCGAATTGCTTTACTGAACTCCAGTGAAACCGTCATATTTTTAAAAGAATTTGTTCAACAGTATTGCTGTGTATCTGCGATAGTTGGTATCAGCAACTCGCTTCTCTCAGACCATAACAAGTGGTTTGGATGTTGGATTGGTTGTTCACAAAAGGATGGGTTTATTTTCACGCTCTACAGAAAAAACAGTGAGAATAACAAAGAACGTACGAAATTATTTAACAGATTGGGGCACAAAAGGGAGCTCACGAATCAGTGCTGGATTGTTCCCACAAGCATCAGTTGTAGTTAAGCCAATAACGTCACAAACGTAATGGAACGTTAGTTTCCCAGACGAGTAACGCCAGTTTCCTGATAGAGCTCATAAGATTTAGTTATTCCGATAACGACACTTAAGATTCCAAGTAAATAAAGAAATATTATTTTAAAAATATATATTTTGAAAATCTCAGAATCTTTATGACATCTTAATGGTGAAAGTCCGCTATTCCGGTAACATACGATTCACAGCTACACAAAAGGTGGTATTCTTTTTTATATTTCTTATTACTATGGCAGTTATGTAGCATTGAGACAGTGATATTAAATAGTAGTCTGGTCGAAACAAATAAAACGAAGTAAAATAATAATTAGCTTTCGAAAATGTATTTAATACGGATTTGAAATAAAAGATTGCTTTGTGCGAAAATGGCAAAAACATTAAAAAACGAACAATATTTTTGTTCATACTGCTGGTAGTGAAATGTTTTACCAAATTTCTGGTAATGATAAAAAAAATGATTCAAAATAAAGAAACCAAAAAAAAAAGGAATTTATTTACCTTTCTCTATGGGGCCCCCCAGTGGCTCAGCGGTATGTCTGCGGACTTATACGTTAAAATCCGGGTTTCGATACCCGTGGTGGTCAGAGCACAGATAGCCCATTATGAAGCTTTGTGCTTAATTCAAAAACAACAACTTCTCTATGGGGGCTTTGCCTCTTACTTAAAGTTTACAGGTTTGTCATGGTGCAAGCATTATTCTGTAATCCAGTAAAATATAACTATTTTGTAACAACCGGCAATTTATTAACAAACAATTCGTAATTTTAAAACCGTTAACATCAAGGTTTAGTTCATCCATAGTATATTCATATGATAAATATTCCCTGCACTTTGTGTTTTTACAAAAGCATGTATGTGTGTGATTATTCAATATATGTTTGTTTTTTTCCTTGTTTAGAAGATTTTAAGCTCTAGTCAATTTGTCAGCGTAATTGCTCGAGTATTTCTGCTATTAAGTGTCTTAATATCAGGTTAGAACTATGCAAACAATATATTTATCACATGGACTGAAAAGAGCTTTGATCTATAGATGTGATATTTCATAATTCTAATCATGCAACGTGTATTTATTTGTCATCAAAAGAATGTATAATTATGGCTACGTAAGAAGTATGGCCACGAAAAGAATTTATTACTGTATTTATGTAAAATAAAAATAATATCTACCTAACTCATATTTCTCCGTAGCATACTCTGAAAAAATGGGCTACGTCCTAAACCCAGTTAGTATAATATAATATAGTTTCTAGTAATAAGAAAAGATCCATTTAAAGTAACGTTAGAAAGTTCGAAAGAACAAATGCAATTACAGTTTCAATGCAGTTTGAGGAACTTTTTATTGGTCTTTAATAATAATAATATGAACTAAAAATTCGGATATTTGAGCACTCTCCAATGGTATAACGGTATGTCGGTGGACTCACACGGTTAAAATTCGGGTTTTCATACCCCTGATGGGCAGAGCGCACAGGTCCCATATTGGAGCTTTGTGCTTTATTATAAATAAACAAAATCATATTAGAGCAAGTGTCTGTGGTTCACTCTTATTCTCTAAAATATGCCTAAAATACAGAAGGTTGTTAAAAAACAGATTAATTAATTGCTTTGTATATTAGTGGTAAACTGCACCATTGTTACCTGCTTTAGCCGTTCTTAACTTTGAAATGGTAGATAGAGGGAAGGCTAGTTAACATCACGTGGTTTCAACTCTTGAGTTACTCTAATAAAATATTTGGATTTGAATGTCACTTTTATAATGGAATACTTTTGATTTTGGGATGTTCACACTAAATTCCTGAAACCTAGCTATCAACACATCCCATTATCCTACAAAATATTCCACTGAAATATGAGAATGTTGTCTTGTATGTTTATTGAACATCAAACACAAGAAATCATGAATATTTTCATGTGTATAAAGCACGTTACATGTAAAACATTTAGTGTTTTACTCGATATTTAATCAATACAGTTATTCATGAAGTAATGAGTAGTTTAAGTAATCGGGCTTTACTTTTCTTGTGCATACAACAAGGTTAAACTTTTACTTACGCAAGTTTCAACGCGTACTGTTACATCACAGGAAGTTACGTCGTGAGTAATTGAAACACGATAGCCGTTTTGTGATCGGAAAATAAGTATCAAGTAAATACTTGTTGTTCAAGTCTTCTCAAATTTCGTTAAGAACACAATTGGTAAAGCATAGTGCTTTCTGTCGTGTGTACGTGTAGACGAGCTATGCTAAAATGTCTTCTAAAACGTTGGCGTTAAAGAGGTAGAACCATGGAAGTGCACTAGTTCCTTCACTAAATTTGTTAAAGCACCTACAGTTACATTTAGGGGCACTTGAAAACAGTTTCTTTAGTTACATATTGCAACGTTATTCTGAAATGTGGTTATATTATACAAATTATGATACGATTTCCTTAGTCGCAGACAGCATTTGCATGTCGTAGTTGGGATGAGTCACAGGTGCGTTTCAATTGTGAGACGTGGTTACATTTGATATGATAAATTAATCGTCTCAGCTAAAATACCGAATGGTTATTAAACTGCGAGTTGCACTGACCTATAATGATCTAACAGACTTACAGTGTAAACAAATATGTGAATTATATTTTGACTTGGTTACAGCCTTTCAGCATAAATGAATTTTACCATGGAAATGCACTGTAGCGTTATTTGTACTTTGCAAGAGTTATTATAATAGGTATGTTTCCTCATACATAGAACTGTAAGATTCATAAGGCGGATCCATGAGTAAAACATAGTCCAACTCGGAGTTGAGATGAGGTTTTTCCTTGAAAAACGTATATTTTACGTATATTTTTTTAATGTGAAGCTTTCCTGGATGTGATTGTCTTTTGGTGTGAAAACCAACTTACGTTTGTAGATTTATTTTTATACATTATGGTTATTTTTTGAAAATTGTATGTAGACGTAATGTTTGAGTAATATTAGGGGTCAAGAACTGTTTAATTTATATCGAAGCAAATTGGGATGCCCTTGAAGTGACATTTGAAATATTTATTGAGTTGTATTGAAATACTATTATGAGATTCTGTACAAATTATGTGACAAATATCCGTAAATTTACTATACAGTAAATTGTATCGCCTTCAGCCTTTTGTTTGGCGTTACAGTTACAACATGTATATAACATGTTTATTGGCTGAAAAGATTATTTTCTAAAAGGCTAGGATTAAAACACAAACTTTAAAATACTATGTTAATTTATATATACCATCAAACACATAAAGGCTTATCAAAATGTTACACAATAAAACAATATGAAAAACATAAAAGTAAACAATGTAATAAGTTGCATATGATGAAATAAGGAGCTGTCAATAACCAAATTAAGATATAATTATCAGGAATGATGAATTAAAAGTAACTTATTAGGCCTTTGTTGTTAACTGAGTAGCACAACAGTATGACTGTGGACTTACAACCCAAGAAATTATGTTTCGATTCCCTCAGGGGGGGGAGAACATAGATAACTCTTTATGTAGCTTTATCCTTAACCAAACAAACAAACTCAACTGAGTATACTCTGATTTCGTAATGTTTATGTTCATATTTTTGTTTCTTATCATCAAGCTCATCAGGATCATTTCTGTATTTGTTTGCTGCTCTTTGCAATAATCCTTCAATTTCTTATTACTTAGACCTTATTGTTAGACTGCAATGGTACTGAATAATTATGTAAATAAAATTATGTTTTATATCTCTCGTGAAGATGGGTTTAATTGTCTAAAACTCTATGGTTGTGAGAGTTTATTTAATTGTGATTTAAACTATTTTTTAAAATATATACACTTGTTTCCATAATTTTAATTTAGTAAAACCAACCTTACAGCACATTTAATTCTCTACATTCATCAGTATCTTTTAGTGCGGTAAATTTAAATTTGTGTGAAAATGGTGAAATTATTTAGTGCAAGGAAGATTCTACTTCGTTGTTTTAAGTAATAAGAGTAAGTAAAGGAGTCGAATATAAAGTAAGTTGTAGCGGAAATATATCGTGTTACGAGTAATATGTTAAAACAAAGTGGTAGTGATGGAAGTTTCAGATTGAGTCTAGACTACAAGAAATTCTGGAAAATCCCGGGATAATCAGAGTACATTAGTTCGCTCTTCATCTAGAGGTCTTGAGATTAGCACGAGATGCGAAAATACTCGTGGGACTAAACTAATGTGAAAACAACCATAGCGTGGCGTGTAGCTGGTGTGGTGGAACAACTCGGCGAAAGTGATGACTGACACATAGCCAGGAGGAGTGGGGAACTTGAGAATGAGAATTCTACCTGTTAAAGGTACGAGATCCCTAGGGACCAACTATTAGTTTATTTTCACTGGGTAACTCAGTTTTTTAAACTCACTTAGACTACTTTATTCACTAAAATTGGTTCTTTTAGTACAATTTTTTAGCAACAAAATCAATAGCTGTTGGTGAGCCCTCACCTGTTGCACTTATATTTGAGACGGCCCCTTGGTATAATGGCAACAGTCACGTTAAAATACCAACTTCATTGATGACGAGTGCCTTCACGAGCACGTTCATGGCCTCCGGTCTGTTAGGCCTTATCCAGTTCTCTGTCTACTGCTTTTGTTGCGATGCTGTGCTTGTTGCTAGGAGGCCACTGAACTTACTGTCACAAAAGCATTTATCTGATCCTCATTTAAGAACCGCCGTATTCCCTGGATTGTGCCTTGTGTCAGTACGGCCAGTTCTTTAATCGTGTTTTATTCTTACTGCAAGGAAATGACGTCTTGATGAACACTCGCCAACAATAATATGGATATTAAATTGATACTAATTACCAGCTACATTTACGTAAATATACACCAGGGAAAGCAGTCGCAAGTAAGGATTACACGTGAAGTTTTTATGTATTTTACAGTTCCTGTATTAGTTCCTCGCATACCACTGGTAGTCTGTGACAATTCTTAACGTTTTTGTTTTATAATTTACATCAAGCACTTATTTTTCTGTAATAAACATAATGAACAGGATGATTTGTTTATTTCCGAGATTACACCTCGTTATAAACTTCTTGTTCATTATATCTCGAACTCTTTATTGTAGATATTAAAGAGTCTCATACTGAGAAAATAATAACGGCATTAAAAGAAACCCGTAAGTTATTAACATTTTGGATAAGATTAGAAATATGGTTTCATGAATTGTATGGAATTTCGTGCATATACGTTAAAACCACGTGAGAATTATCTGCGCTAGTTTTATCTAATTTTGAAGTGAAAGACTAGAGCAAAGGCAGATGTCTATTTAAAGCCACCTAGCCATAACTCTTTGCGTACACTTGTAACTTTTCTAAACCAATACTCTAGATTGCAAAGAGCGATTTAATTTTTAGCTGTGTCGCGATGTAAGCCAAAGAACCTTGTAATTATAATCGTGTACCTTAATCACTGGGCCATGTTCAATCCCTTTATATTCCAAGCTCTTCTATTACCGCTGGTGTAGTAAATGTAAAATATTAAACCTAAAACGTAGAAGAAATGAATAATCCAAAATGCGTTGTAAAGATTTTAAAACCAAAAACATTTTAATGTTTAATGTTTTAGACAATAAACATTAGGGTGGTCTAAGAGTGTTTTCGTTAGAAATACCTCGTATAATTTTCACTTTGAAGGTATATATTTTTAGTATATTTGTTATGTAATTTCAGATTTTATTCACTTTTATATCTTACAGAAAACTACTAATTGGTTAAGCTTTATGCTGTAGTATTTTCAAAACGATATCTGAAATAAAAAACTCAAATATGGATTACATCTTAAACACTCAATGTTTATGGGATGGCAGTATTACGGATTAGAAAATTCCATTGAAAAAAGAAATTCAAACCTTAAACTATTCCAAACCGTACATTGAACTTTCTGGCTGAAGTGATTTAGGTGTCTCTCTTCCTGTGAAACTTCAAACGGACAAACAAACCGTGAAATTTCCCATCCCCATATGTCACCTTTAGTATAGTGATAATCACCACTTCAAATGAGATATTTCATTTACAACCGTTTTAGTCATTAACATTGGAGCATTCAGTTATGTATGTTCAATTCAGTGGCGTAGTCTGTTGAGAAGAATGAATAAAACTAAGAGCTTTCGGAATTTCAGAACTAACTTATATTTGTTGATGTGAAAATTCACTAAAATTTGTTACAAATGGTTACAGATATCACTTATACAGTAACATAAATTGACATGGGAGTTGGAATGATGACAAGATATATATACGATATGGAAAAATGTCGTTTATTTTCTAAATTATCCTCCCGCTAGTACAGCGGTAAGTCTCCGGATTTACAACGCTAAAATCAGGGGTTCTATTCTCCTCGGTTGGCTCAACAGATGGCCCAATGTAGCTTTGCTGTAAGAAAAATACACTCCTAAAAATACATTTTTCTGAATTTGTTGCGTGGAAATTGTGCACGCAAACCTGCTTTTATGAACAAGCACATACAATATGTTGACACTGTTTTTTTATAAATTTTATTATTTATAAAAATTAAGTTTCACTCTTATTTCTTGTGAAACTACGTTACAAAAATTAAACGCTTAAACTTATGGAAATCGTGTTTTAAATCCGCGATTGCTTGAAAATTTGTACTCGGAAGCTTATATGATTTTGAGTGTAAAATCAAGAGTTTTTATACGTTCGTTAAGAATTGTCTCATTGATTTAAGATGCGTGACTTTACCCTGAAACCTCAAAGACCTCAGTTACACTGAGTTTACTTAATTTAAGTCATAACGAATTATATTTCAATGGAATAAGGTATATAATCACGTACACATGCAACAAACAAAACTATATATAAAATCAACCGAGGACTTCTGCTATCTTTCTTCTATATGTTATGTTTTACATTCTGTGATGTTGCAATTATAAAGTCTATTATAGTTTTATTGAAATGTGCAATACTAGAGTTAGAAGTATTACTATTTAATAGAAGACAACATAATTATTTTTGTGATAATTTTGAAGACTGTGTGAATACCGTGAATACAGGATAAAATTCATAGGAGTGTAACAACAGCACACATATGTACGAAAAACAAAACAACTCATCTTGGATATGAATTGAAAGTACATTTTCTTGTTAACGACTTTTCAGGAATGAAGGTTATTGCGTAAAAAAAATCAATTCCGTTGTTAATTTTGGGACCGAAATTCTGCTTTTGCCAGTAATTTCAAAATTGACTACTTTTTAAAGAGAGTTTTTACTTAAAACAACATACTCAGCAGACATTAATTAAAATTTAAATGAAGTTGATAAGAATATATATTTATGACTTCCTTTTTTCTTTTTTCACATGAAATTAATCATAAACGGCGACTTTTTTGTGTGTACGTGAATGACAAATTAATTTAAGAATTTAAGTATTCAGATGAATATCTTAAGATTTTTTTAGTGGTGTAGACCATGTCTTTATAATTGGTCAGTTGTTAGAAGTACAGACCACGTCTTTTTAATGGTTTCAGTTGTTAGTGGTATAGACCATGTCTTTTTAATGGTTTCAGTTCTTAGTGGTATAGAGCATGTCTTTGTAATGGTTTCAGTTGTTAGTGGTATAGACTATGTCTTTGTAATGGTTTCAGTTGTTAGTGGTATAGACTATGTCTTTGTTATGGTTTCAGCACTAAATTTAATTTTACACAAATCTGATGGATATTTATTTCAAACTGCTGTAGTTTTAACTCTCTTGTTTGTTTCTGATGGTCATTTGACCTATATCAAATCTAGTTAAATGTAATTCAACTAACAGAGTGTAGAAGAAATCATCCATTATTGTTTATGACTATCTTGCTTGTTGAAGAAAGCAAAAAGTATAATAAACAGTCGTCGTGCGTAATTCTATATTCAGATATATTTAAACACTTTTTGAGTTATAACCTAATATAACCACATACTAAATTAGTTACTTGTGATTTCCTCAGTAAATATCTTATAAAATCTTTCTTAGACATATCGCTATCACACCATCAAATGAAGAAACCAGCTGATTGCTTAAAACACCACTATCTGTTCTAATGGAGGTAAAACAGTGATGTTGTCCTGGCCTATTTATTAAAACCAAATCTCTGTTAGGAAACACCATATTTCTGGATCAGCAAAAATTAATGTACTTACATTACCAAAATCTTGGATTCGATTCCTGGCGATGGACGGAGCCCAGATAGCCCACCGCGTAAATTTACTCTAAAAAACATCAAATCATCATGTGACGTTAATTTAAAACTTCATTTTAAAACTTATATAACAATAAGTCATTTCGGCTAAACATATTTCAAAGAATTGAATATTTATTACTTTAGACTTCCTAGGAGATATATTTCTGTAATTTGTAGCAGACATCAGATACGGGTCTTTGAAATGAAAAAGCTAGTAACGATCATTTCTATAACTTGCACCACACCTTTATCATATGCAATGGGAACTTAAGTGGCGCCACCTCATGTGAAAGTTTGTAATAACATGAGCTAGCAATGTGTGTATTTTATTTCGTTGTCTTTTTGAAAGCATATAGGAAATAGATTCATGAATTTCGCAAGTAAAAGAAGTGATAATTGTGACAATAGCGTTTCTTTAACAGAGTGCATTAAGTTATGGAAGGTAGGAAAAACAGACAATAATGCAAGTAATTGATTATCAAAAGAAACGAGAAAAATACAACGAACCTGAAGACTACAAAAATTTCCAGTTTTAGGTATGCCAATAAGTATAAAAAAAATCAAACAAAAAACTTTGCATACGAAAATAATATTCTAAACTCTGGTTTTAAATTATTTTGATGCAGTTTAAATTTAAATTATTTGAATTAGTTTTAGTATATTAGCTGTCGCTTTGAGCCACCTCAAATGCTGGTTCGATTGTTTCACGCCAGATGTGGTTCACGCATGTGATGTCTTACTGTGTTGTATATAATATTTATCATTTTATTCTCGCACGTAATTTTTCTTGGAAGCTGTTTTCTCAAGATGTTATTATTTATTACGCAGAAGTGACAAACTTCTCTTGATATTCTATTTACTTTTGATTTATACAACATTATTCAGAATAAATGAGTAAAACAACGTAAATAAGTATCCAATGAAAATTTAATATAACTTGAATAACTCAAGTATTTATCTCCGTTGGAATAACTTGCATAAATATTGCGTTGATTTGTTACTGTCCAATTTTCCTGTTAAATGACACTTAAAAAATCATTGTGCAGGAATTAAATCAAAATAATTGTTTTAATACTTTCTCTTTCAGAAACTCTGGAGAACGATATAGTAAACAACTTTTGTTTTGTCACTTCATGTTTTAACATTTCACTGTCATTCAGCTCCCCTCTAATGTTTGTTTTTGAATTTCGCGCAAAGCTACATGAAGGCCATCTGCGCTAGCCGTCCCTAATTTAGCAATTTAGCAGTGTAAGACAATAGGAAAGGTAGCCAGCCATCACCACCCACCGCAAACTCTTGGGCTACTCTTTTACCAACGAATACAGGGATTGAGCATCACATTATAACGCCCCATGGCTGAAAGGGCGAGTATGTTTGGTGCGACCGGAATTCGAACACGCGACCCTCAAATTACGAGTCAAACGCTTTAACCCATCTAGGCATGCCAGACTTTCTCGCTAATACAGCGGTAAGTCTACATATTTACAAAGTTAAAATCGGCAGTTCGATTCCTCTTGGTAGACACAGCAGGTAATCCGATGTGGCTTTACTATAGGAAAACACGCACACACAAATCGTTCAGAATTTGAAATTGTTTTACTACGTATCTAAACAACTTTGTAGGTATGTAACTGCTTTTTTATTACATATAATATGCAAACATTATATTTTGTTTAATTTATATACAATATATTATTTGGGAGTTGTATGTGAAACGATGACATCCTTGTATAGGGAGATTGGTCACAACTATAGTGTAGAGATACAATAGAAAGAATAAATTGTTAAATTTCAAACAAACAACATTTTGTTCAATAAAGTAAGGATCTTAAAATAAATTTGTAGATAAATTTTGCGATGTATTTATTTTTTATCTAGTTTCTTCTTTGTCAATATTAAGTTACATTAATACAATAATGTTCAATAATGACCAATATCTTGGCAAAAGCAATAATAAGAAATAATACATTACTATTTCAGAATTTATACAGATTGGATAACGTTGATCATATTCATTCATTACAGTCGCTGTTTTGTTCTATTTGTCGGTTTTTAATCAACAAGATATATTAACGCAATCTTATTTTGAGGCAGTGGGTAATGATAATAATATTGAAGTTGACTGAAACTTTGTAGATTCAAGATGTCAGAAAAACACATATGTTAAAAGTATTGATAAAAATGAATAAAAACCCTATAAACTGAGTGCTTTCGGTAGGAGGACATTTTTTCTTTAGGGGTAAATTGGGACTTTGTAAACAGTCGTACTGCCTTGATCATTAGATGACATAACTGACGAAGAAGGTGAGAATGATTAGACTCTAGGTTACAGCAAGTTACAGAGTGATGTTCAGTATAATGTAGTTTAATGTTTTCAAATGATATGCATGTGAATAGAGAATCATGTTTCATTCCATATATTCTTAGTGTGGATTTTCATGAAATCCATTTTTTTTCTTAAGTTTCACAAAAATTCAAGAATTGAACTTTGGGATAAAGTTTATGAACCAAGCAGCAAATGAGCAAAATAGTTAAGTAATTCAACCTGCTGTGTGGAAAAGAAAGATGTATTCATTGTATTTAATTCATTTTTAAGATTAAACGTAAAGAATAAACAAATATTTTAAGACAGTTGCAGCCACTTTGTGTCCTATAAATAAATAGTTGGTGTTCTGTTTCAGAAAACACTGTACAACAAACAAACTTATATTCCTTCCAAAATCATTTACGCGAGTTCAAAACAGCAAAAAGTGACATTAAGTTGTGTTTTTGACATTCTTCTTTTATCATTTTATCGTGAAGCACTCTTGGAGACCTACACACTTATCATTTGATAGTGACCTATTTGTATACTTACTTCAAAGTCAATGTCTCGAAATCAGTTATTTGATATAAAATAAACCTGCATCTCACATGAACCATAACAAAGTTAAATGAAAAAAATTTGTTAGTGACATATATTCGTAGAAGAGCTCTGCTTAAAAGAACAGATAATTAACTATTATGACGTCTTTGAAGTAAACAATTCATACGTGACAATGCTGTAATATTTGATTGTAAATAGTATCATTTGTACAGTTTATCTGTATACTATTTTTAATGCGGTACTCACTGTGGTCAAAATGCAAGTCCAGTAAACACAAATACAATTTTATGACTAGGGTCGAAGATGTTTTGTTTCATGTCAGAAGTTGTCAAAGAATTAACTGGTCATAAGATATTTTTTACAATTTCTTTACCAGCCGTGACATTCTTGTTAATCCAGAAAACAAGGGCTTCAGACCAAGTGGTCTAATCAGAAAGAAAACAATGAATAAGCAAGTCCTTTGTTGCAAAATAACAGCTATACCAAGGTAGCTGCAGAAAAAAAAAAGATTAATGCTTTTACTAAATTAATATGGTATTTATGACTAAATAAAGACAAGAGAGTTGTGTCTGTATGTACGTTGGCAATGGAAACTAGGTGAGATCAAATGGAGCCAATACGAAAAGTAAAACGTTGACCATAGCAGAAAGTTGAAACAATTTAAATTGTTAATTCTTAACTTACTGTGAGCTAAAATAAAAGAATTGGAGGGTAGATCTGCATGAACCATCCGTCAGTAATCATTTATGAAATTTCTATAAGAGAAAACGTGGGTTGTCTGTTATTCACAAATATGTTCAGTATGGTGGTAGTAAGTGCTTGGCATGCTCAAAGTTTCATCTACAGCAACAACTATAGATCTTATGTTCCATCAGCTATTAACTTGTTATTACATTGGTTCTGACAAAACCATCATCATCTGGTCAAAATGAAAGATAAAAATGTCTAAGAAATGTTTCTTCCAATATTCGAGAAGATCCAAGAGGTAATTTGTTTCTTATAAAAGAGAATATCATGAAAAAAATAAATATTATTTGTCCTTATAAACGTCGTTGTGAATGTAGGAAATATGAGGCAACCTCATGCTTGGATAGAAAATGATTTGATGATTTTCGCTTCTCATAGAATAGTGAAACCACACAATAAACGTATTCAGTTTTTTTGCAAGCAACGTTTTTATTAATTTGTACTTGCAGAGTTATTTTATTCACCCAACAACATTCTACCTGTTTTCAATATGATGATGTCTGATCTTCCTATTTGAGAAATATTCCTGTAAATTGTAAACTTAAAATGAATAACAAAATGAAAATTGATATTGTGGTTGATTATTTAATTTTAGAATTAAACACATTAAAAATATGTACATTCTGCTAACAAGTTAAAAGGAGTGTGATATTCGTTTATGAATATTTTTTTAATAAAAAATACGACTTAAGTACTGCAGTGAAAAGTTTTAAGGTGGAATTATGAGAAGATAAACTATTTTTTTTAATTATATTTTCTATGTTGTCTTAAACAAATTGTGTTATTTTAAGAAAAAAACGAATTCATAAATTCCATGCTATGAGTTGGAATTTTCGAATTGAACAATATGTACCATGAATATTGAAACGGATACATTAGAGACCTCCAGGGTTAAGGTATAGCCATGCCAAATTTTGAACTACTGATAGAGGAAAAGCAACCAGCCAACAGTACCAGTCGGCACAAGGACCATATCCAGCTAATTGTGTCTTATAATAGAAATGACTGTTACTTTTATAACACGTTCATCACTGAAAACGCGGACACTGTTCAGTGACATCATACCTCGAACCATAGACCCTTTTGTACATAATATATTTCCCTATCCGTTTGGCCATGACTGTAATAAGGTGTTACGAAGAAAACACACTAATAATTTTTATTTAGATATATTCATTATCTTATGATATTCTTAAGTGTAGCTAGATCTACGAGTTTTTTTTTGTTTTTTCTTTCAACAGTCTTCCATCAACCTGAACTGAATTAATTGTTTTTGTCTGAAGCACAAATCAGCACAATGAACTATATGTGCTATGCCCAACGTAGAACCATGACTTTTAGTGGTATAACTCCATAAGCTTTCCTTTCGTATATTACAGAGCGGAAGTGCTCTGAAATGAAAGGTAGAATTTGATTTCAGCAGAAAGTGGGAACAACTATTCTATATAGTTACTTGTTTTTTCAAGAGTACATGTATATAAAAATACTAAAATTCGAGCGAAATATTTTAAACTTAATATAAATGGGAATATTTTATGGATCACGAAAAAATCATTGTTGAAAATCCAATTTTGAGGATTGATATGTATTGTATTCTCAACTGTAGATTATTTGGATAAGTCTAGTAGAAAACATAAAAATACAAAGTACAATGTTATACAGTTTGACTTCCATTTACAAAGTACTATCAGCACAACAAAAAATGGATGCGTATTACGCTATTAATTTAGCTTTTCTCTGTCACTGATTACAAGTAAATTAGAACTTTATAAAATATTTACTTCGAAGTGTGTATTAAGAAATATAATGACGAATAGTTTCATCTCAACTTACTAATTTTAAGTATTCATAAGAAGTTAGTTTTTAGAGTAAGAAAATAATTTAAATAGCCACGACGCGAGATAAGTCGAACGTGTCTAGGTTTTAATGAAAATAATGTTGTTGCTGCTTTTAAATTTAAATCAACAATCAAATAGTACTGCAATTTATATTGTTGGTTTGAATACCAAACAGTCTTTATCATCAAAACTAAGCACTTTAGAATAATCGTACTAGCCATGTATATTATATCTGTTTGCACGAAACTTCATTCTTTCTGTCAAAGCTGAACACTTGGATAAGGATTTAGACTACGGTCGTGCATGAAATTAATTCTTAAATACTATTAAAAATACAGTGTACTTAAGTCTAAGAACATTAAACTATGTCTAAAAGTCAATTTATTCTAATAACCTGACTGTGGGTCTAAAAGTGCCATTTGTAATTAATTAAAAAGTACATTAGGTTGGTTACTCATAATAGCTTTGGCCTTTTCTACCCTTAAATTAACATCATCAAAGAAGTTTTCCAACTCCTGTCGCTGTTGTGCGAGTTCTGGCAAATTTCGTTAAATGATGTTTCAAAAACGAAATTTGTCTATTATATTAGTTAAAGCTGTTTTCAATGTAGTAATTTCAAAACCTAGCAAACCTAGCAAGATGTAGTTGAACAGAAAGTGTTATAGTAGTGTAAAACACCAAATATAAACAAAAATAATAATTACTGATATAATGATACCAAAGTGTGCCTATTAATTGCCAGTAATTAAATATAATAAGAAAGTCATTTAAGTTGTGATTTCAAACGAATTCGTATCAATTAAGTTGTAGATATTAAAAAAGCCTTGAAGACTTAGTTATCTATCTGACGAAACAAAGTAATGTTGAGGTACAAGAACACTTTCATGCATAAATCAAATAATTTCAGGAAACGAGGTAAAAACAAAAGGGTGAGTGTGTGTTTTTCTTATAGTAACGCCACATTGGGCTATCTGCCGTGTCCACCGAGGGGAATCATACTTCTGATTTTAGCGTTGAAAATCCGAAGACCTATCGCTGTCCCATCGAGGAACAGAAAACAAAAGGCGTTAACACACGAAGCTCCGAAGACGAAAACATAGCAACAAATTGTAATACAAAATTGGTAAAATGTGTTTTTGGAGAGGTTTGTTTATTTGAGTGGGAAGTTCGCGTACAACTACACAATGCCTATCTGTGTCAGTCACTCCTATTTTCGAACACAAAGACCAGATCATTGTTTTCCAAAGTGGGTGCCGCAGGCTCTAAAGCTTTTTCTGGGGGGGGGGGCGTCAAAAATAGGTTAAAATAAAGATGTTAGATTAATCATAATTTTAAATAACCAATACGTCGTTTAAAATTGTGATGAAGTCATTAAGTGATATACAGTATGTTAAAAGGAGATGTTATTTCTTATACTATGGCCTATTCTTCAATTAACGTGTTAAAATTATTGGTCAGAGGCCTTAAATTTTATTGTTCACATCAAGAGAGTCCGCACTAAAAGAATTTGGGAACCACTAGTGAAATTTGACTGTTATTCTTCTAACTCATCGAAGGCCCCAAAAATAAGGACGCGAATTTGCGATCATAGTCCGATACACTAACCCCTTAAGCCACGCCTAGAGAGTGACGTTGTTAGGATCGCAAACACACTTTTTTATGCATTTCAATTTGGTAAATGATAAAATTTTTAAAAATTACTGTAATAAACATGTAATAGAAATTCTTTAATGAGCTCCCTTTTGTGTCATTGAAAGAATTCTTGAAGTCTGTGAAGATTAGTTTTTTTCGTTTAATAAGAAGTATTCTTTTAACTTTTGGTTCAGAGAATAAGAAAATGACTACGTTTAAGAAAAGATAGTACTGTCTGTATTGAAGAAAGAAAGGTGGAAGGTAGAATTTGTTAGACAGGATACGCGTCTGTCTGAGAAATACAAGTTTTACTCAGATTTGTCATAGTCATATAAACAGTCTTAAAGAGCTTGTTTAGTTATAGAAAGTCATTGGTTTATTTCAATTTTTTTTTTTGGTAAAGCTGATATCGAATCGAATTTAGCTTCTCCCAGGAGCAGCATTTATTTGATTAATTCAGAAAAGGAGGACGTTCAGTAGACGTCCGCCTAATGAGTTGAAAAAGATAACTTGGTTAGTTGAGAACACGGGTGATTTTAATTTTCCATTGCTGGAAGTTATATAACTTTGGTTTCAATGGGTAAATAAGTAAGAAGCCCCAGTGTGTGTATATGGGATAGAATTAAAACTATGTATTAAAATGTATATGTGATGATTCCACTTTTGTCTCACAATAATACAAATATATATCATTATTGTATGTGTTTGTCTATTTGACTGTATATTTATCGTTCTATTCGCTTCTCCTCTCATTCATCTTTCTCTCTATTACATTCTCCAACTTTCTGTCGAATCACAAAACTATATAATAGTAAAGGCAGTATTATTGGTTATGTTTATTGAGTTAAACTTCCTGCACGTTTAGACTCATCCTGCAAGAAGTTATTCAAACATTCTTCATATTTTAAGTATGTTTACATAAAAGCAGTATTACTTGACTGTACTGTTGTAAATTTGATGGATCGTATGCTTTTAAATGGCAAAATGGCAAAACATCTTGAAAATATAATATGGTACTTATAGTCCAGAATATAAACATATAATGAAATTTTCCTTTCTATGTGAAAATGAATAGAACGAACAGAAGAGAGATTTGACTTTATATGTTTTGTCATGAGAGACGTTCCTTTGTTTGGTATGGAATTTTAGCTCTCAAAAGACGCCTACCGTTATGAAATATTTGGTTGGTAGTGTCTTTACGAGTGACTGAGCAGAATAACACTCTGGGGTTTCATTCAGGGGGAAAAAAAAAGTTAAACATTTTATCCCAAATAAGAGCCCTTAGAACTCGTTTGAAATACATCTTAAAGTATTTCCGAACAAAAATCAGATCGTATTTTGATCAGTTTATCTTAACAATAGCACTCGGAAGAGGAAAACCCCACTTGCCATACAAAGGCTAACCCTTTGTTATGTACTTTACCAAATTGGCAATACTTGATAAATTCTAACTCCAATAAAAACAAATGATTTTCTGCCATTTTTTGAAGACAAAGTGGTTTATAGATAATTTTTAAATATTTATTAGTACTTGTGTTAAAAATCCACGATTTTACATAAATCATATTTGTCAATATATTTTTCTATTCCTTCAGCCGAAGTCCGGTCTTCAATATCACAGAATAACTAAGTTTCATCCGACGCTCACTCTGACTATAAACTTCTCATTAACATCATGTTTATCCAATCCTTCTGAATGATTTCCTAAGGAGTGACATTTTACTTGTATGATTGCAGTTCAATTAGAGGGTTAAAATGTGTATATAGTTAAAATTTTATACAAATGTGTAATCTTTTAGACGTCTTTCACTTACCATAATAATATAAACCCACGTAGACATTTAAAATATAGATAACTTCAGTAGTATTAAATAAATTTTCAAAGTTCTTCAATGTCCAAAGTAAAATAAAGTGATCTTAATCTAGGCGGAAAAAATAAAGAAGGAATAAGCTCAAACAGCTTGCTCAGTGAACAATGCAGAACAATTAATTGGTAGCATTAATGTTACCTTTTCTTCATATTTCTTTATATGAATAAATGTAGGTTCCTTATCTACAATATGTATAATGGTATAATGCTATATAAACTCCTATAACGCTAGTTGAAACAATACACGCTAACGTGCTATAAACCTAGTTAAACACTACACAGTTTTGAATGTTATAAATCTAGTTAAAACATTGCATGGTATTGATTGCTATGAGGCCAGTTAAAGCACTACACAGTTTTGACTGCTATAAATCTAGATGAAACACTATACAGTATTTATTATTATAATGCTATTTTAAAAAATCAAACAAACTACACACAAACTACAGTTTACCTTTACGTAACATCTGATGTCAGATGTAATTCCTCGAAAACAGTATAATTAATAACTAAAATGCAACACATCCAATAACATATTAATGTTTTTACCTAAAAAACAAGTAAAGATGACAATAATTTTCTAAAGGATCAATAAATTATAAATTACACTCAGTATGTTTTGTTCAGTAGTTTTTCTGCAAAAGACACAACAAGAAAAAAAAGCCACAAAAATGGGAATTTTACTCATAACGTTTCGATACAACATTTTTACTTTAACGTTTCGCTACAAAATTTTTATTATTTGCAACAGAAACAGTCCGGATAAGTTATTTCATAAAACTTCAGATAAGATACTGAAATTCAATTTAACTCGTGGAAACGTTCAATGCTCGTAATAGAAAGTCTAAATTAGAGGACAGTAAAACAAATTGTATAGTTTACAATGCTTATATTTTTAATGTCAAACAGTTTCCGGCGTATGGTAATGAGAAGAAACGACTAGCGAGCAAGCAATGCTTTATATTCAACATTTTACACAAAAAGCCTATAAACTTTGTATTACCCGTTTCCTTTGCTTGCAGTTTATGTAAGTATAGCATAGTGAAGAGGTTCTACTTGCTTGCTTGTTTTCCAGAAATGTCTCAAAATGAAGTAAAATACATCATTGATCTACGGAAAGTACAAATCAAATAATCAAGGCTCCAGCTGTGACAGCTGATTCTGTTAGTATATGACATACAAAAAGTATTACTATTTACATACACACGTTAAACCAAAACTTGTTCTTTGTTCACACTCATGTGCTCTTAGTGCTACGTTACTTCGAACTTAGAGTTACTTCAATTTACAAAATAATTCTGATTTATATCCTGTCGTGCACAAACCGAATTGCACTTCTTACAGCGAAACAATGCGCATATTTGAACAAAATGTAGAGAAAAAAAAATCCGGTATCGTTTACCCATTTTTTTTTTTTTTGCTACTGTATGAACTAAATTACTTTATTCTGTTTTTAGAATGACATAGTTCGTAATCTTTCACCTGAGAAAGTAAACATTAAGTACAGTTTCTTAATGCTGAATATCTAGTAAAGGATATTTTAAATTTTATTTGTGGTTAAGCACAAATCTATAACAGCTACGGGTATCCAAACGCGAATTTTAGTGTTACAAGCCATCGAACTTACACAGGTGAGCGATCGGAAGGCTATAGGACTAAAATGAAGGTGTTTGGGTGTATTATAATAACATTTCAACTTTGATAAACGTCATTTTTGTCCTTTGTTTTTTTAATAAAATTGCCAATTTTAATTCGGCTTATTTTGCATTCGCAGAAAGTCTTCTGCATGTTACAAACAGCAAACATACATCTGCACATTTCACAAATAACGACTACATGCATACCTTATTCGAGTCTCATATCTCAAAATGATCCATCCCTTAGGCTGGTATAAATAAGTATGAGGAAACTTTAACCTATCAGATACTAAGTACACGTGCCTGATCAATTTGCTTTCTATTCGTTCTCTCTGATGAATGTATAATAAATTAACCCATAATGTTCATGTTTAAACCAACTGAATAGCAAATGTACACAATGTTAAAAATATATGTAATTAGTATCTCGATATACACCCGACATTAGTTAGTTTGTACAGTTGGGTTGATATACATTCAACGTAAGGCCCGGCATGGCCGAGCGTGTTAAGGCGTGCGACTCGTAATCTGAGGGTCGCGGGTTCGCATCCCCGTCGCGCCAAACATGCTCGCCCTTTCAGCCTTGGGGTATTATAATGTGACGGTAAATCCACTATTCGTTGGTAAAGAGTAGCTGAAGAGTTGGCGGTGGGTGGTGATGACTAGTTGCCTTTACTATAGTCTTACACTGCTAAATTTGGGACGGCTAGCACAGATAGCCCTCGAGTAGCTTCGTGTGAAATTAAAAAAAACAAACATTGAATGTGAAGTCAATAGGTTTCCATGGAACTATTATGGAATCTAAAATTATATTTATGAACATACGAAAGGTATTTTTAGAAAAAAGAAAAAGTGATTTTATTTAGACTGTTGTAAACGGATTAACATGTTCGTACATGTTAATGTACTTTATCATTAGCCCACCATCACCTGGAGGACATATGAACAACGTTTTTAATCGGTGGAAATAGATATGCCTGTGTTACAAAACTTTCCTGATGGATTCAGAGAAACACTCTCTTATTTTAATGAACGTGTTCTGAATATTGGCGACTATAAATTTATCTCAGAGTTGTCTTAAGGTGTGGTACGTTTTATTTTAACTTGTAATGTATTTTATTACACGATGACAATGAATGCATTAATTATCTGCTCTGTTATGATGGGCTTTTAGCATTACTTGACAGGCCATGATATGTTGTGCAATATGTCGAAGTATTAAGTTTAGCATGCTTGAGTTTCGGTGACGTGAAAAATACTTTTTCATTGAAAAGGCACGAGTATACAGATATCACAGTATTTTTGTTAAGTCTAATGTCGATACTGTATTTATCATTAATTTATATATTATTCAATAAAAAGAATTAAATGTCGTGCAACACTTTGTTATGTCCCGCAGTGGCACAATGGTATGTATACAGACTTAACACGGTAGAATCCAGGTTTCGATACACGTGGTGGGCAGAACACAGAGAGCCCACCGTGTAGCTTTGTTTTAATATATTATTTGATGAAAAGTAGAATTAAGAACTTTTCATATTTTTTTTGTTATTAAAAGTGAATCAAGTACCACAACAACCGTACGTTTCTGTTGTTGTTGTTTTTTTAATTAAGCACAAAACTACACAATGGGCTATCTGTGCTCTGCCCACCACGGGTATCGAAACCCGGATTTTAGCGTGTAAGTCCGCAGACATACCGCTGAGCCACTGGGGTACGTTTCAAAATAATCTATAGTTGCAGTCCTGTTTATTTGCATTCTTGTAAAATAAACCTTGAAATATAAAACACCAGCAGAACACATAACTTCCTCTCAGTTCATAGTCGGAAACGTTTTCAGATAAAAAATATATGTGTCGTCCTGGTGATGTTAGTAATGTAACGTGTTCAAATACATCACAACTGCAAATGTCACAGTGAGCACGCTCATCTCGTAAATTCGCGCGTTTTCGATGATTATATAAGAATTCTCTTAAGCCCAGTACATGCAATTGACATTACTGTTTGTGTTACCGAACTGTTATTTTTCTTTGGAAACATTTTTGTTTTAAATCTATGTGTTCGTACGATCATAGAAATACTAAAACAGTAGTACAAACAAGTGAAAAAACGTGAAATCAACAATATTTTGATAAAGCTGATATAACGAAAAATCGCAAACAAAAATTACATGCACACAATGCTGAGTATTTCCACTGATTATTTATCCAAATAAGGGAATACACTCACTAAGGAATAAAGTGGTATTGTATATCTTTTATACGATATTATTTTCTGGCCATAATAAAAAAGTAGAATGGAATTGAAATTGTATATCCAAAACATTTATTTTTTTATTATTTTGAAGTGAAATATCTGTACACAGGTGTAAGTTTTGCCATTTTGTTACATAGCTTATATAAGTTATATATATGTATATAAACTACTTAACAAAATGATAAAGCCTATTGTGCTGAGAATAGTTCCTTGAAAATATCATATTAGTAAATTTTGTGAGTACCTCTTATTCATTTCAACCTGGTGAACGTATTGGTAAACATAACAAGTATGGTATCATATAAATAATTTATTATTATTAACAAAATGTTTATCAAATTACGATTAATTTGTTTTTAAGAGGTGCTCACTTATTTATAAACTGCATGAGGCTTTCCAACAGCTGTTTTTGGGATAACAGGTTTAATTCAGCATAAAATTTTGTCTCTAAAAGAGAGACACGATCACGTACAACATTTTGATAGATGAAATATGTCTAACACGTATGGTTGCTATGGCCACAGACATTATCCGTTATGAACTTCAGTTATGGGGAAAATAAAATAAAAAAAGACTGATAATGGGAAAATTAATTTCGATTTTTAAGTCTCTCGGTAATATTTCTGATTTATATTATTTATTGTTTTATAGTACTGATTTAAAAATCACGTGTTTACTACGCATTTAAACTATAAATTTATTTATACATACAAGCTATACTTCTCGGCAGTTAGGAACTTTTTCATCGTGTTTTTGAAACTGTATATACATGTGTGTGTGTGTGTATACATGTACCAGACAAGCTCGTCTGGACTGACACCGAGTTTTTCTCCTTGTGTTCATTTGCCGTAAAATCTTGTTTTACAAATTGGGGCCGTGGACGAACTGTATAAGAGAAACAGTCAAATATCTCAGAGTTGTCGATGAGTGTTATTGATACTGGTGTTCTACCTCTAATTTGTTAGTTTAGATTTTCCATTTGTAGCTTTGTTCGAGAATGTCCTCCGCTGGGACAGCGGTAAGTCTTCGGATTTACAACACTAAAAGCATGGATTCGATTCCCCTCAGTGAACACAGTAGATAGTCAGATGTGGCTTTGTTATAAGAAAACACACACTTGTTCGAGAATTATATACGTGTATGTGATTATAAACATATTGTTCATTGCAAATGATGAACGAAGAGTCAGCACCACGAACATGTTACAAAATATTCTGTTGCGTGATTTAAATATAGCTTTAGCAGATCACATATGCATCTATAAATGTATTTTATTATCCCACAATGGCTTACATGTATTTTGTTTTATTTACGTAATGTGATTTTGGTACATGTACAGTGATAACATTAATTTTTAAAGCGAATGAATCGCCTAGTATAATTATGATGTAGAAACTTAGAAGTTATGCTTCATTTTAGTTATTTATTCATAGTAATTTTATTTTCTTCTAACCTGTTCTGTAATCTTATGTTTGTGTTTTCCAAGTTCTTTCAGAATTTTCAATTATTTAAAGTATTTTACTAATACTCATTCCTGTCCACACAGTTAATCGTCTTTCTCAGAGCTAACTTACTTTTTCTGTACCAGCTAATTGGATTGGAACGAAATAAGCTTCCAAGTCGTTCGGAGAACATTCTAGACATATTGATTCCAACTGTACATGCATCTTCTATATAAAGAGAGCGAATTCTGCTCTCTTTTTTGTTATATATATAGTGCCCTTGCTCAATCAAAGTTGGTCATTGGACATTTAATCTTCAAGGCTTGCTCTTAAGTTCAACTTATTTAATGGATGTAGCTAAAATGACACTTATTTAAAATGAGTGATGTAGCAGTTTGATAGTCGATTAATTAAAGCAGTTTCGAACAGCAAGAATTTCGAGAAATAATGTAAGCAGTTCCAGTTAGCATTTTAATGAGACGCAATTCGTGTTCCTAATGTATAGTAAAATTAATCTGCAATAAAACAGCGACATAGTTTCTCAAAGAAATGTTTGCTTTATTTTTGTCCACAATGATAAATAAATGTTCTAATATTTTTGTTCACATTTGTAATAATTTAAATATTACTCTAACGTATTTGGAATGTGTCAATATCATACATTGATGCAAGATAGACATTTTTGTCTTGAAATATGTTATACAATAATTAAAACAACCAGTTTTACACACATAAACGAGCAAACGTAAGAAAGTGACAAGAAAAATATTAATGGATTTAAGGATAAAAATAGTAAAAAAATATTCTCATTGGGGAGATACAAAATACACTTAAGATAAAACGTAGTCCCATTTGTTGTGTTACAGGCACTTTTTGTACAGAGTTCGGCTTCCGTGGTGGTGAAAATGAAGTTAACTATAATGTGCACTTATGGAAAACAAGATAAAAACATTCACAAGATAAAAAGCCATTATAAATATTCGTTTGTTTGATTATCTCAAGCAAGAAATTGATTAAAACGTGTTCTTAAGATTCTGGTAAATTTTGACACCGGCATCATTATTAGAGCCCAAACTTACTGGATTCGACGTTAAACAATTACGTGAAGTTGGCGCCTCAAACATTTCAAAAGACGCATGGAATGTCTTGTTAATCCATTTTTATTAGCGGTTGGTTCGCAGGAGTTTATGGAGGTAACAAACGGATGCTAAGTTTATCCCAAAAGCTGTTCGCTCAGATTAATCCAGTCATTGTTCTGCAAGAAAAGTGATCCAACTCACTGTCGTGCTCGTCGATCCAATCCCAGACTATATGATCTCTAGTCGCTCAGGGAGGAGATTCACCATTATGGGTTAATATGGTGACAATAACTTAAGATATACTGTGGATATTTGTTCTTATAAATAAATCAAAATGACTTAATAGCCACCACGACAAACTTCCTTACATTATTACAGTAACAGTAGCTTGCACTGTTTAAACAGCAGAGAATAAAGTGTGGTCTGATCGATATGTTTTCTCAGAAAAGGGTGAAACACGACTGATCAATCACACCACATGCTCCCAGTCGTCACACATTGTTTACAGTCTGCTTTACTATTTACAGTACGTCTTGGACAAGCTTTAGCATTACAGTTTTTGTAATGCCAATATGGTAGGAAATAGTTAAATGTTGACGACTCCCAAAGATTTCTATCAACCACGTGGGGAATAAATAATCTCTTGTAATAATGGTTAGCGACTACAGTTTTCCTTTCTTTCGATTGTTACTATTGATAGACTCTAATGGAAGATTATTTGAGTAACTTCTCGAATAAATGGTTTCTGCTGGTCGATAATGAATAAAACCAAAGATCGACTCAATCTTCAAATGTGAATAAGAGTGAGGAAATTCTTGCTTTTACTTGTTATGTTGTAGACTAGTCATGACATGACTATATCTTTTCAGTAAGTCCCTAACGTTTGTTGATACTTTATTTGGTCATTTTATTTTACCATATGTAAATAAGTGGAGTGAATATTTTAAAATATAACTTGGAGTTCTAGAGTCAGCGTGTGGTGTTAGCTTAAGGAAATACTATGCTTAAAAACAAAATTAATTATTGGAAGCAAATATACATTCTTTCATTTTCAGAAAGTTTGTCTTTTAAACAAAAGTGACCTATCGTGGGTGTACTGAGTGAACGAATGTGTGACAACGTTTGGCTTATTTCTGTAGTTGTCGCAACTAATCCGCTGTGAATTATTTGTTTTCACTTTTTATTCTCATTTGAGGATTATAATATATAAGTTTAATTAAGATTAACATATAAGGTTAGTTTAATATCATTTTGTATATATATATTTGAATACTTGAACCAATATTAAATACATATATAGATACTCATATACAAGAAATTAGCTGTACCATTATAATAAAAGATTTAACTTTTGTTCTTTAGCGAACTTGGTTCATTTAAAGTCTATGTATATATATCCCTATCAATTAATTAATTTCATCAATTGTCCAATGATAAATACGTTGGAAGTATTCTATTATGTCTTTGAGTCATCGTACCCTGGGTAAAAAATGCCTTTTTATTGAATATTACATCTTTTTGAAGTTTCTTTTGGGTGACTAAACCACGAACAATACACTCTAATTAAAGAAGGACCTACTGATTTATTTAAGAAAAATTACAATACCTTGGTACATAGTTAAACATAATTTAATTTTTAACTTTATTTTCTTTATGTGTACTTAGTGACTTTCAATTCTGTTATATTAGTTTAATAATTTAGTGTTACAGTAATGAATACAAACGTCAATAAATAGCACTCTAAACCATATAATGAACATATAGACAAAAGTTAATAAATAGCACTTTGAACCATTCAATGAACATCTCGACAAACATCAATAAATAACATTCTAAACAATTTAATGAACATATAGACAAGCATCAATAAATAGCATTCTAAACAATTTAATGAACATATAGACAAGCATCAATAAATAGCATTCTAAACAATTTAATGAACATATAGACAAGCATCAATAAATAGCATTATTAACCATATAATAAACGTGTAGACAAACTTCAATAAATCGCACTCTAATTACGTGTGCGTATAGAATGAAGAAGTCTTCAATACGGCTTTTCATAATATTTATTCCACAATAGATACTTTGTGTAGATGTTTGTACAGAATCCTAAGTAGATATTTCGTTGATTATATGAACAAAGACTATTTGTTGTTTATTACTTTGGTAAAATTGGCAGACAGAAGAAACAATTAAAACTCTTGTATTTGAAAATTTCAGAAACAGAAATGCACTCCGTTCGTGGTACTAGACAATTTGTTGGTGTAAGTGTATGCATATAACATTACAATTACCAGGTAACTCATTTGTTCTTTTAGTATTATGTTAATATTTGATCTTGACTTGGCCTACGTTTGCAGATGTAACATAAGACCAGTTTTAAACAGTAAATAAATTTCAAAGCAAAACGATCGACACAAACTGGTAGAGCGCAGGTGCAGTTAACACATGATTCAATTTTTTTTATGATAGGGAGGGAGAGACAGTAACATAGCGCTATGTCTTACAACATCTGGAACCAGGTTTCGATACCCGTAGTGAGCAGAGTGCAGATAGCCAGTCGTGTAGTCTTGTGTTTTACTTCAAACAACAAAATTATTGTATCTAAAATATTACTTACATGACATAGTTTTTTCTTAATTTACATATGCAGATTTCATAGGAAAGATAAAGTAACAAATAGAGTTATGCGTATCAGCTGTTAAAGATAACAATATTACAATAAATAATGGGATGTGTTCGATTCATTAGAACGTCTTAACCATGCATGTTATTAAATTTAATATTATTTAAAAACAATGCCAATAATAATAAATGTATAATATATGTATCACAACTTACTTAACTAAATCTTTCCCTGTAATTTTTCAACGTGGTTATCCTGAAATAGTTCTGTTCATCTTCCTCGTAATCAATGTTCAGCATTTCGTAGTATCGTGCAATGTTGAAACATGCTATGATGTAGGTTAACTTCATTATATGTAAACAAAGGTCAAGAATATTATGTTTCAAAGTGATACTGGTAATGAATTTGATTTCATTATTTTGTTTGTTTCGAACAAAGAGATTAAATGTTGTTCTTATCAAAACTCATTTTGGTAAAATTACACGAGTAAACTTGTAAAAAAAACACACTTAAAGTTTATCAAATAAACAACCATCTCTTGCATTATTTGCAATCAAAATTTGAAATAATCACTGTTTCGAAACATATCAATAATTACAATTAGCTGTGACGTTTTTAGATAAATTATTATAATGATAATTAATACTAACAAGTGATAGAATTGAAAGTATTCCTTGTTATATCATTTGTACTGCCCAGGACGAGAGTTCCTTAAGAATATCTAAATGTTTTTCAGTTCACTGACAAAACCAACATTAAACAGTCAATTTACCTTAAGGAAGTTTTATGGTCTTAAACTAAACTCGGTATGCATGTGTGATAAAACTATAATAAATAGAAATATGACGAATATGTACATGTTTTAAAGCATATTATCGAAATATGAAAAGATTAGTGACTACAGAAAGCTGATGAAACAATAACTTATTTATTAGTTTCGAATTTAAAATAACAAGAATTATGAATCTTTTACATCTGTCTAAACCATGGTATAAAGATAAAATAAGAACGAAAAATTTTTCATTTAAAAACCAAGCAAGAACTTTCTGTCAAGTGTAATTAAAACCACGTATGAAAACTTAAGAAAATTGTGTGCTGATTTTGAAGTCGTTCCAAATAAGCACAAAAACGCTGTTTATGTGAGTTAAAATAAGTTAGAAGAAAATATTCTTTGCAATTCTGTATGATAATTCATGTAAAAAACTAAAGTTAGGGATATCAACAAAACTAGGACACCATTTTCTTCGAGTTGACAAAAAGTTCAATATCAAATCTTGTTAGCAGTTTTGTCAAAAGGCTTGAACAAAAAATTATGAGATTCTATTCTGTTTTAAAGCATATCAGAAACAAATATTACACTGTTGTTTCTGTAGATGTGTGGAAGTTCGTGGTTAAACATTAAGCAATTCTGTCTGGCACAAGTTGTATAGTGAATGAATCACTAAATCCTAGTGAGCATGAAAAGAGACAAAGTTTGACAACATTTAATTTAATTATACAACTCCTGTTTATCAATCCTCTCAAAAGTCTTCAGAAAGAGTGTCACTTCAACGAGTAAACCTGGTACAATCAAGTTATAAGAGATCGTCCACGATCTGGATGAGGCAGTGAGAGGCTAAGAGTGCTCTCTGAATGTAAACTCAGATAGATCAACATAATTCTTACGTTAAGAAGATGTAATCTATTTCGGGGAAACAACATTACTTATTGATACTTACAAAACTAAATGATTGTGCATGATATTATAACTCGTCTTAAACTGAACAAAAATAATCTGGATATTTTATACACTATGTTTCTGAAACGATACAAACATTGAAACATTTTATTATCAAATTACTAGATTTTAGTATATGGAATACAGAGTACGTGACTTTTTTTTCTTTTTTTGTGCATCAAAATATTCGTAATCTAGAAAAGTTAACTAACGTATCGAATTATTGATGACCTAAAAGATTGGAATAAAAATTAAGAATTGTCTGAGAGTCATTGTCCGACATGGCTAAGTAGTTAAGACGCTCGACTCGTAATGCGAGTCACACCAAACATGCCGTGGGGACGTTGTATTGTGATAGTCAATCCCACTATTCGTTGGTAAAAGAGTAGCCCAAGAGTTAATAGTGGGTGATGATGACTAGCTGCCTTCTCTCCAATTTTATACTGCTAAATTAGGGACTGCTGGCTTAGATGGCCCTCGTGTATCTTTGCGCGAACTTCAAAACAAACAAACCAATCTTAAAGTCACATATGATTTAAACTACATATTTTTCACCAAAATATATTGCGTTAAAAGAAAATTGTAGGCATGTCCTAACAATTAACAATAATAGTCATACCATGAATGCTCTGCATGTTCCATGATAATACATTACATTGTTACATTATTTCTGTTTAACATTTAACAGCATATGCTCTAAAATACAGTATTTGTCAGGCGTAATTTTATTAGGAGAATTATTATTGAAAACAAGAGATTTTCCAAATATAAACAAGTATCGAGATGTTTCGCGTTCTAGTGAAAAAAAACAACTGAAATCATTTGTCATTGCTGCTGTTATTTCCAATCAGTTACTCAAAAACAGAAACTTATATAATATTGTGTTTTGTTACGTTTGTGTGTTAGAGTGCGTGTTCGCTAGATGACTCAGAAAAACTTAAAATAGTATTTTCAGTAATTCTTTTGAATAGTATATATATATATATATAACGATAATACATTGGTTTTCTAAGTAAAACTCAATTACTTCTTCAAAACATTCAATAATATAAATTATTTCTCCGCAAATTGCATTATGGCTGATTCAAGCTTTTAAAACTTGAATGGTATGAAATCTCACAACTGAACAAAAACCAATCCAGCGTGAAACAAAAGCACCACTATCGAGTGCCACCATATATTTTATTTTTTTAGATCTTGTTGAAAGAAAGTAATTGAGTTACACCACATGTCAATATTGCCCGAGAGCACATAACAAGAGTACACTGAGCGTAGAATCAAACAGAATAAAATGTTAAGATAAGAAAAAAGTTACTGTTTTTACTTCAACGTGTGCATGTTATTTTAACCTTTTATAATGTTTGTCGTGGGTTCGATGTTCAAAATATAACAAATAAAAATTAAAATTTTTAACAAATTCAAAATTAATGAATATGTTAATAAGAAAAAAAACATCATAAGTTCGACTTTGTTTTACGATGTGCACCTATTTAAAATGTTCAGATGATTTTGAAAACAAGAAAGAATGTAACAGCTAGAGTACAGAAAACAACAATAAAAAATAATTGCAAGGAAAACGCAACTCCGATAGAAAGAAATGTGCAAGTAATAGAAAGACAAAAGAAAATGGAAGCTGAGAAAGATCAAAATTTTACAAATGCGATAAATATTACGTAAGTTCTTACAAACAGATGTAAAAGTTCTCTATTCAATTTCTATATGTATATATATTTTTATTAAAGAAACATAGACTTTATACGTTAATTTCAAATTACAAAATACAGCTCGTCAGATCCGCCATGTTCCTATGGGAGAAGTTTATTTGTGACGTAATCTAGCCACATCTGTATCTGATGGCTAGTGCCGCAGCAAATTGTATTTATTTGCATGCATTGATAAATGTTTCAAAAACATCAAGTGTAATTCCTTTCAAATACTTAAAGACGTCTTTTGTCGGAGGTGTTTCACAACAGCAACGCATCAGTTGAAATTAATTTTCAAAACGCTAGATAAGCATTTTACAATACAATTTTAGTTGATGATTATTTGTTTCCGGAAAAAATAACGTTCGTATTGAGTGTTCTCTTTCTAAACAGTGCATTGAGAACAGGAAAGTAAGTATTGAGTGCTGTCTTATTAAGTTCATAGAGAAGGAAAGTTTTCAAATTGTTAAGCAGCTTCTTTCCATAAAATTTTAAGTTTTTAAATTGTATTTTCATTCTCTAATCTTGTAGTTTAACGCTTGCTTGGTGTCTAAGCACCAAGTACGTTACTTTGTGAATTTTTTTTTTCTTATCTAAGCAGTATTAGACTAGAGAAGTGTTTTGAATAGAACTTAAATGATCTCCCAATCTTTTTGTTTATTTCTAGTGCTGCCATCTTTTGGTATATTCTAAATGTTTCAACCTGAAGATTTCGATTTTGTTTGATAAATCATTTCTTGATATTCTAATTTCTTCTCAACATTTTTGCGGAAGTCCAGGGAAAAATGTTGACCATTGTTTTGACAATGTTTACAAGAGGCATTGTCATTAAATAGCTGTCATACTACAAAAGCAGAGAACTTGTTTACTGCTAAGCACAGTTACACAACGGGCTATCTGTGTGATGCCAGCCGCAGATATCAAAATCCTATTTTTAACGTATGAGTAACAAACTTATTGTTAAACCACCAGGTGACAAGACAGTGAAAGTAAAAATCGTTTATAAATAAGGTAAATAAAAATTGTGAAATAAAAAATTGCGAATAGGATCGTAAGAAAAAAGTAAACAAACAAGGCTGCACATTGTTTGGACATCTTTTACTCAAGCTGTAAATCCACATTTTGACTGGATCCCGTTACCTAGAATTACATTGTTTGGTAAGAGAAAAAAATAATCGCAATACGAATTTAGAAACGTGCCGTTTTAACAGATTTTCTATTCCTTGCGCGACTTTTTAAAACATTTTTTTTATATTTCTATGACCTTAGCAGTCAATATTAAATGTTTTGAAATGTTGTTTTAAGATTGTTTTTTGCTCGAGCGTGCTATTAAAAGTTTGTGCAATTTTTTGAGATCCATTTTTCGTACCATTTTGATAACCCTTTAATTTTTTTTACTTATCTCTGAGGTAATGCATGACATATAGAGAGGAAGAACACAAGCATATATATTATTAAAAACATTAAAAAGAAATATTTGAGGACTTGTAAAACTAATTTGTCAGTTTTAAGTATTATATGTGGATATACATTATTAAAAAATAACAGATAAAGAAGGATTATAGGAATAAGCTTTAAGGATTAGAAACAAAACAGAGGAAGCTTTAAACAGTTTACAATAAGACGAAACAAACATTGATTTCCTTAACCCAAACAAATTTTTCCGGTTTAAAACATCATGATGCTTTAATGTTATATTGATTTTACTCAGTGTATATTTACTTTTTTATTTCTGTTTTAATTTTATTTTAAAATAAAATTCACTTCAAGTACTAGAAGTATTTTATGTTTCGACAATAATGTTGAATAATTATACCAAATGTTTTATTAAAGTGAGTTAAGATTTTCATCGATTCACATATGGGTTTTAGTAAAGAACACAATAATCGCTGTTGCTAAAATTGAAACGATTAAATACTACCTTTATTTTCATCAAAGTCATTGGTTGCATTATATACACATTTAGCATGGCTTAAATGCATGAAAATTATTATGTAATTTTCAAACTACATTGCCAAGAGATACAGTTATATTTATTATAAAAGTGAGAAATATATTATAACAGTTATGTATTTGTTATAATACATGTGGTAATGCCACTATATTTCTGTATTCAGCGGTTGCTTCAAAGCGAAACAATTTCGTTCGATGCTGTTATGTAAGAACTGTGTATTGTAGATGTAAGTAATATGTAATATCAATGAAATCTCACTATTCACACAAGTTAGCATTGTTCAATCTTTGATTAGGACGTTTAAGATCTTGAATAATATTGTGTAAGGCGTACAAGTTAAGAAAATAGTTTATGATGATTTATTTCCATTTCCTAGTGCACTTGTGACTTTATTAAGCGTCAAATTGTTAGATGGTTGTCTTAATGTTGTTTGATGCATTTCCAGACGTCGCGAAGAAAAGTTGTTATGAGAAAACATTTCAGCTCTAGCCCCCATGCCAGTTGGTTAAGGCACTCGACTCCTAATCCGAGAGCCATAGGTTCGAATCCCAGTCACACCAAATATGATCGCCCTTTCAGCCTTGGGGTTGTTATTATGTTACAGTCAATCCCACTATTTGCTAGTAAATGACTAACCCAAGAGTTGGCAGCGGCTGGTGATGACTAACTGTATTACCTTTAGTTTTACACTGCCAAATTAAGGACGGCTAGCGCTCACAGCTCTCGTATAGCTTTACGTGAAATTTCAAACAAACTAAAGAAACCAAACCTAGCGTCCATGCCTTTAGCTTTCCTCGCATCATTAAATAGCAGACTACTGTTAATATGAAAACAAAAATAGTACCCGTTCATTGATATTCTTCTACTAACGCATTGTTCTTCTAATAGTAAAACAATTAAATGAAACCGATTAAAGCGTTTTTAGTATTTATTTGTGAAAAATCGGAATGTTGTTACTATTTTTGACGAATGAGTTCATTGACTAAGGGCATGTTGTCAGAAAATACTCGATTTAGGGAAGTTTTTTACGGGAAACGAAATAAGATACCATTTATAATGGATACAAGCACGTTGAAATGAGATATACAAAGGAATGACTTAAAACACAAATATTAAGCTTCATCTCTGATTAAATCTAGACTTTGTAGTGAATTTATATTATTACAGCAAAAAATATTTGACTTTATCCTATTGAATTATAAAGATTGTTTGTTTGTTTCGAATTTTGCGCAAAGCTACTCGAGGGCTATCTGCGCAAATTATAAAGAACACAAAGAGTTTTAATAAGTTGGACCATACAAGAAGTAAATAATAGTGCAACTTAACAGGAGTATGCGAAAACAGTAGTGAGAAACATGACATGAATATAAAGTAACTGTGTGAAGTTGAACATGATAAAAAGAGGATAACGAAAATGTAAAGAGGTTGTTGTTTGTTATTTAGCACAAAGCTACGCAAAAAGCTATCTGTACTCCTCAAGGAGGTATGACAGAAGTATGTGTTACGTATTACAATTTCGAATTCCTCAAAACTGAGTTAAATGATAATTTAAATTTAGAGGTTAAGTAAATGTTGGTATATATATCAGATTTATGGAGCTTATCAACAAGAGTGAAACACATGGTTTCTTATTTTAATATAAATATATTTTGATGTACAAATTATAATAATTTACAATAACAGTTATTACCAATAATGATCTATGTATAAAAATTTTACAAATTTGTAAACAAAATTGAATATTTCATGTGGTGTCCTCCGCTGAAACAGCAGTAAGCCTACGGAGTTACAACGTTAAAATCAGGGTTTGAAGTCCCCTCTGTGAACACAGCAGATTGTTCGATGTGGCTTAACTATAAGAAAACATACACACACAGACTTTTATCTGGTATGGTACTTTCTTCATCTATCATCGAGGGTTTACAATGAACAAGTTAATTTTAAGTTGATGTAAAATACAATTCACTTAACAGCTAGCTCTGTATTCTTCTTTCTTCGCTTGTCACACGTTCAGTTTTTCGCCACTGAAGTTGTATGATGTTTTCGTCTCCTTACCTAATTTTATAAACGTAAAGAGAATTTATAGAAATTTCAGCCTGCACAACAATAATGACAACACACTATTGTTTACGTACGCTCATATATTGTTGATTCCAAATATGCATTTAACTCAAACAAACATCGATATTAAAATAGATATGTAATATTAAATTTGTCACACATGTTAGAAATGTAAAGTAACAAAAACAAAACGTGAAGTAATGACGAATGTAAAAGTTTTAAGTATCGGAGTTTGTTTGTTCAAAATATTTGATGAAACTAAAGGGTAGTTTAGTTTACTGAGCCTAATTTTGATTATTATACGATATAAAAGTTAACTACTTAACCGTATTCACTGTCAACTGTCATGTTAGAGTTAAACTAATCGAATATTATTTTTTGGCCGCCACTCTTTAAAGTAAATGAATAAAAATCTTAAGTTCGGAGCTCAGTCTGGCAACAACAAGACACTGATCATAAACCCATGACATTCATAAACCGGCACGATAACAACCATGTCATGTCTGACCGAATACTAAAGAAGAATTAAAATATATCTGCTGATTGTTGAGTCAAGAACTGAGAATTATAGAGAACTGAGGTACGAAAAATATAACATTTGTAATGGATTTACCATTGCACGTTTATTTTAATACCCATGCTTATTTCAATAAAGTTTTCTTTTTTGCATGTGAAGTATGTTGTTGGATGTGTATTGCGAAAGTCCCGTCTTTTTTTTTTAAATTTGTAGAAGATTCTTGAGAGTAGGAATTTAAAATATTTGTTTCATAAAAACTCTAGTTCGGTTTCGAACATTGTTGAAACTTCTAGAAAGTGGCGTGAATCGCACAAAAGTAGCTATCCAAGTAAAATAATAATATTAGTTAGCTGCAGTAAGTGTAATATAAACCTCAAAATTTATAATTGTGATCAATGATTATTATTCGGAAAATTACAGAATTTGACCGGGAACGTTTATAGATTTCAAACATTATAAACCTTTGAACATCAACTTTAAACGTTAGTATTTCTACGAGGACATTAGGTATTGTTGCCATCAAAAGAAGTGTACAGATGTACCAACAAAGAATTAATATGCTTTCCGTGAATGCCGATAAAAGATTCAGTTCCAGATCAGATATGAGACTCAGTACTGTTTTTAAGTTTGTAAAACTCTTATATACAAACCATCACTATTAACAATCTGTTATTATTAGCTATATTGTTTTTTTATTTGTATATTAAAATATATTTGTATTAAAAAGAAAATTGTGTCTGTTAATCTCGTTGGCAACTATAATAAATTTAATGTATATTAACATTTAATAAATTTGAATTTCTAGTTATTTGAAATCGTAATACATGACGCGCAACATCATAAATCGGAAATTTGTCCGGGGTTAATTATAATACGAAACACATTATTTATATTTTTATAATTTTGCTTGACGAGTTATGGTACGGGATATCAGTATAGTAGAGATTTTTTTTTCTTTAATTTCGCACAAGGCTACTCGAGGGATATCTGTGCTAGCCGTCCCTAATTTAGCAGTGTAAGACTAGAGTGAAGGCAGCTAGTCATCACCACCCACCGCCAACTCTTGGGCTACTCTTTTACCAGCGAACAGTGGGATTGACCGTAACTTATAACGCCCCCGCGGCTGAAAGGGCGAACATGTTTGGGGCGACCGGGATGTGAACCCGTGACCCTCAGATTACGAGTCGCACGCTTTAACACGCTTGGCCATGCCGGGTCCATAGTAGAAATATAATGATATAATAAAGATCTAACGAAAAACAATGAGCTGTTACACGGTGTCTAAGTGCAACAGAGGTATAATAAATGTGAACACTAGTGGTACAGGAATTGAACATGATTTACTGTATTCAAAGTGTAACAAATTATATCACAATAGCTAACTGCTACTGAGGTATAACGAAATGCATGCTACAGTAACTACCTAAGTCAGAAGTATGATGAAAGACATGGTGAAAATTTAATACCAGAACTGAACATTATAGAGACGTAAAACGTATTAGGAGCTGTGATACGGGATCTTTACATGTCAGAGATATAATTAAAAACTGTCACATGTAGCGAAATGGAACACGAATTATTATATAATTTAATAAGTAACAGTTAATTTGGCTGAGCTACTTAATCTTACCAGATTTCGGTTTTCAGTTGCACATTCACCTTTTTATAAAACTAACGTCTCTCAAAAAGTATACTTTGTAGTTTATATACACGTGCTCAAAGACAGGTAAACCACATTTATCTTTCAGTTCCTTACAAACTTTAAGTTCTGTAAGATGAAATACGTTTTAAACTAAACAGAATCCCTTTGCCGGTGTAAATAAAGAAACAAACAAACAAACTAGCATATTCAGTTACTCTTACTTTACCGTACTTATCTTCGTGTTGCAAAGAAAGCAACTTTATAATCATAAACGTCGGAAGCGGTTTCGGTCTTTATTCAAACTCGAAAGGAAAAAAAGCGAGGGAAGCTTTATTTGGAAATCATATAAATAAACTCGTCTGTATGATTCACATGTTGTATGTTAAAACAATAATTTTACACAGGCTCTCCCCAACGACGCCAAAATATGTTTAAAGGTCTGATATCACAGTTTCATGTTTGAAGTTGCACTTTTGTTATGGTTAAGTGCAAAGTTACACAATGTAAAGGACAAGTAATACACGAGGAACAATATGTCAGTGTAAAATATTTCAAAAATAAAGTGATGCAATTTAATAATAAATTTCAAGGTATTTATTATTTTAAACTTTTATAAACATCTATAATCTTAACAGATAAAGTTACTAAAAAGAATAGGGAAAGAAAAATGATGATCTTATATTTATCAGTTTTAATCTTTAGGTTATTACAATATATATATATATATATAGCATAAAAGTACATTATTAAGATTTGTAGAAATCCTCAACGTATTTTGATCGAAAATATTGTACGTATGTGTTTTAGTATTAAGGGATAAATTCCATTTATGTTTATGTCAAGACTAGTTTAACTAACGTTTCTTCACATCCTATTTGTCGAGAGATTTATGTCCGACTTATATTAGTCAAAGAGGTTCATCTCATTAGGAAAAAGCCTTTTTATTAAAGTGCAAAATCATATAATTTCTTTTGTATATAATGATTACCGCGTGGCAGAAAGATAAAACAAAAACTCAGACATAATATAAGAAGTTGTTTAGAGAACACTTATAACTAACAATTTATTTACTGGTTGATGCTATGTAACCACATGGATATGTGGGTAGAAAAACTTAAAATGTGTCTTGTAAATGTTAAAATACATAAATACGTTTCCGTTTAAACTTGTAGTGATTTATTAAACACCTCAAACTAAACTCTTGAGGAAGTAAGTTGGACATAAACTAAATATCAAGCGTTCTGTTTTCTACCAATGAACGATTGCGCGTATCGGGCGTCAACTTTGTTAATTTTTATATAATTGTGGTTATATAATAGTTTATTTCGAATTTCTTGAATACTTTTGTCTTTAATGGATGAAAAAAAATGCAGTTGTCGGATTCTATACATAAAACTATAGTTAATTATAGGATCGCATATTTTATGTAGTAGGTGCTGTTTAGTGTTTTATACTTTGTACTGAGGCTGTGAAAGTGATTTTTTACAAGGAAACTGATGTCTGCATGCACGTGGTTATACGCGGTGTTAACAGAGTTAAGGCTTCTCAATTTTTTTTTTCTCTTGACGTTTGCTTGCTAGTGCTTGGAAAAGTTACATGGTTGTTTATACATTGCTCTTGTTTAGTCCTATATGAGCGTGAAACCTTCAACATGAAATAATAGTATATATAATATATTTATATCTTTACATTTCGGTTGGTAGTGCGGAACACTTAAAAGTCATATTTGAGAAAGGAATGAAAAGGAAGCAATACGTCATCATAAGTGACGTTTCTGTTGGCGAACTTGTCAATAAAGAGTAGGTGTATGAAAAATAAATCATTATTTATTTAGAATCAACCATCCATCACGCATGCACGTTTTTAAGTTCTGCATTATTTGGGCATCCATCAGTACTAATGATTAGGTGAGGCAACGCCTTTTTAGACTTGTTGTGTTCTTCGAGGGTTTTAGAGAACAATATGCTGAGCTGTTACACAAACATGCTAATATTATAGCTTAAATACAAGTTAATCTTGTATCACACATAGTGACATATTATTTAAATTTTGTCAAGTGGAACTATCCGTTTATTTGTATTCCTAAAGTCACAATTGGGCGTTAAGTAGGGCTAACATCATAATTTGCGTTACCAGGTAAAATGAAAACATTTGAAGTATTTGACAAAATGTTTCTGTCATGTTTTAAACTGTGAGAATATTCGTGAATTACGGTTGATCAATTCGTAATGAAATTAGCTGAATTATGAATATTGACATGTCATTTAATTGTTTAATTATGCCACATAATGAAAGTACCTTCAGCAGTGAAGCCAGATAGATCAAGACCACTCTGAAAATCTGTTGCACGTAAAAATTATTTTGATCTCGACTGTGTTAAATTTGGATTTTAAGAAGTGAATTTGGTTTAGATTTTAGATTCGCAAGCCTTTAAAACAGTTGACGATTGTTTGTTTGTTTTTGAATTTCGCGCGAAGTTACACGAGGGAAACTAGTCATCAACATTCACCTCCAACACTTGGGCTACTCTTTAACAAACGAATAGTAGGATTAATCGTCACATTATAACAGCTTTATGGCTAAAAAGGCAAGCACGTTTGGTATGACGGGGACTCAAACATATAATCTACAGAGTACGAGTCGAGCACCCTAGCTGTATTCCATGTCGGAAAGATTGATGAATTACACTGGTTAACAAAGAAATTAAGACAAGCACAAAAATAGCTGTTTTAACCTAATTTGGGGGTGCTGAATTCAGATTTGAAATCCGTTTTTACTCATCACCTCTAGTTTTTAGAAATGCATGCTGTACATTTTGTACACATACTGTACATCAAGGCGTATATGCATTCAGGATTAATTTCTAATAATTTGTGACTTATGTCTTCTTCTTTAGTTATTATGCAATAAATGTAAGTGATAGCATTACATTATATATATATATATAGCTATATATCAAGACGGATCACCAGTTTCAGGAATCGGAACAAAGACCTTGCTTCGTTTTTCGACATGAAAAACAAGTTGTGCTACTGCACAAATATACGTGGCTTGTTCACTTTTCTTGGTTTGCCACATAATCCTTCAGACTGGCGTCTTTTCATAGACTCTTCCAAGCGAAGTCTCAAGGCTGTGCTTCTGCACAACGGGAATAAATATCCCAGCATTCCCACTGCACACTCTGTCCATCTAAAGGAGTCCTATGACAATATGGAGCTTCTTTTAGAAGCTGTTAAGTACAACCAATGCCAATGGATTCTGTGTGGGGACCTCAAGGTCATTGGTTTTCTTATGGGTAAGCAAGCGGGCTTCACAAAGTACTGTTGCTTTCTCTGTCTCTGGGATAGTCGAGCTGTATCCCAGCATTACAAGCAGAAAGACTGGGGGTCTAAAAGCACTTTCGTTCCTGGCGAACACAGCGTCGAGGAGAATCCTCTGGTTGACATGAAGAAGGTGCTTTTTCCTTCTCTTCACATCAAGCTTGGTTTGATGAAGAATTTCGTGAAGGCTATGGACAAAAATGGTGCTGCCTTCCAACACTTGTCTACTGTATTCCCAGGTCTCAGTGCTGCTAAGCTCAAAGAGGGCATCTTTGTCGGACCTCATATCCGAGAAGTGGTGAAGGATACTGATTTTGAGGAGCTTCTTACCTTAAAGGAACTGAGAGCATGGGAAGCATTTAAGTCAGTCTATAGTGGGTCCGTTGGTAACACACGCATACCAATTTACCAAGCCTGTATCGAGAAGTTGCTAAAGACTTGAGGATATGGGATGCCGAATGTCACTTAAAATTCATTTTCTCCATTCCCACCTCAACTTCTTCTCTCCAAACCTTGGAGCAGTGAGTGATGAGCACAGAGAAAGATTCCACCAAGACATTACGAAGATGGAGAGCAACTACCAAGGCAAGTGGAACCCCAGCATGATGGGAGACTTCTGCTGGATGCTCTTGTGTGACATCCCGGAGGCAAAATACACCAGATCATCTAAGAAAAAACACTTCTAACTGTCTGCGGTACTATGAATTGTGTACATTGTGTCATCCAAGTATATTTATTCCGTCAATGTTCTTTATCTATCCTGTTTTATCTGTAATAAGCTGTTGCAACTGTTGAAATAAGCACGTATTTACTCTGTATATACTAAAATTAGACTATTTAAAAGCCAGAAAACTAGAAGTGATAGAGCAAAACTGTTTATAAATTTGAATTCAGCACACCCAAATTAGTGAAAAACACCTATTCACATTCTTGCCTCAGACAAAAAATATTTTTTTGTAAACCAGTGTTATATGTGAAAAGAAAGATTGTTTCAGTTTCTGGTTATCATTAATTCAAACCTTAATTAAGAGCCAGGAGAATTAATGTGAATCACTAGCTTTATTTTTGTAGATCAGAAATAAAAAATAATGTATAATTTAATGAAGCCGATTATATATATATATATAATTGTTTTTGTTTGTTTTTTTAATTTCGCACAAAGACAACTCGAGGGCTGTCTGTACTAGTCGTTCCTAATTTAGCAGTATAAGACGAGAAAGAAGGCATCTAGTCATCACCACCCATCGCCAACTCTTGGGCTACTCTTTTACCAAAGAATAGTGGGATTTACCGTCACATTTTAACGCCCCACTTGACTGAAAGGACAAGCATGTTTGGCGCGATGGGGGTGCGAACCTGCGACCCTCAAATTATGAGTCACACGCCTTAACACGCTTGGCCATGCCGGGCTCATATATATATATATATAACAGAATAGAAGTACACAACATCGAAAATCAATGAGCAATAAAACTAAAACCTAAAATATACTGAATCATCACTGGGTACTCTTACAATTATAGTTATTTTCAACCTAAACTGAGTACCTCACTACGTTTCATGAACTTAGAAATTTTGGCTTCGTCCTTACCTACATACAATTCAACATGATCACTTCATTGTATCAAATAATTTTCAACGTCATTGAGAGTAATGAAACTTTGTAGAAATTATCACGTCATAAATTATTTTATTTGTGTAACCAAGACTTTAGTTGTTGAAGGACAACTAATTATTCTTGGAACAATTTAAATTGGATGCGTTTCCTATCTTAGATAGGATAAGCATTTTATATTTAAAATATTTTGAATATTTTGGAATAAGAAAATTATATGACAACCACAGATACAAGATGACACAAAATCGCGTTGGAACTTATATTAGAGCTACGTTTGAACCTTGATTGTAGTTCATACGTATGACTGGCATGGTGGTTAAGGCACACGACTCTTAATCTGACGGTCGCGGGTACAAATACAAACATGCTCGCCATTTCAGCCGTGGGATCGTTATGATGTGAATGTCAATCCCACTATTCGTTGGTAAAAGAGCAGCTCAAGAGTTGTTGGTGGGTACTGATGACTAGCTGCATTTAATTCACTGTTAAATGAGGGACAGCTAGCACAGATAGACCTCATGTAAATTTGCGCAAAATTGAAACAAGCCAAGTCACACATATGAAGTGTGATGACACATACAAAGAAACGGAATTTTGAGAAATGTTTGAAAGAGTCCTTCCAGACACAAAATATTTATATAATTAGGCTGTAAAAATGTGCTCAGATTGGAGATATAGCATTCTATAAATGGTGATATATTTACTTAATGATACAGAAAGACAAAGGAATAATAATCAACTTGGGAAAGTAGGGTCGTTCGGAAGGATACCTGCATCGCCCTGTACTCCAGGTGTGGTAAACAAAGTGGGATGTATTGTAAGAGTAGAGAATCAACGAACGCAAATGTTCGTGACAGAAGCTGTTCAACAATCTCAAAAAGGAGTTCCGTGTGCGTAAAACGTTTCTGCGTCATATCCGTTCAACCGTCGCATACCTCACGTTGCCGGAGAATGAAACAGGTACTTATTCTGGTACATATTGTCACCGGACGCAGTGCTTGTGATGTTAGAATTTTGGAATGGGCGTTGAAAAATCCTCGTTCACCTATTATAGATGTAATATGAAAACCAACTAGGAGGAAGGAAGAATTAGCTTTGAATGTGATACCCTTACGACGCAGCCTTTTTGCATCGAAAATTACATTGTAGGGCTATTGTCCAAATGCAAGTCGTCAGTTAGAATATGGTCGGACATGGCGACATATACAGCATCGGAATAAAGTGTTATAACAGTTCGTAGAACAGTTACATTCAATTATGTTATTAAATGTTCATCTCTGGCACTCAATATAGAAACGCAGCCAGCAATGGCTGAGATATTATTTGTTTTTGAATTTCGCGCAAAACTACATGAGGACTATTTGCACTAACCGTCCCTAATTTAGCAGTGTAAGACTAGAGGGAAGGCAGCTAGTCATCACCATCCACCACCAGCTCTTGGGCTACTCTTTTACCAACGAATAGTGGGATTGAGAGTCACATTATAACGCATGTTTGGTGTGACTTGGATTTGAACCCATGATCCTCAGATTACGGGTCAAGCGCTTTAACCACCTGGCCATACCGAATATGAAACCATTATTTATTTTGCCCCCATTAGTACAGCAGTAAGTCTACGAATTTGCAACACGAAATTCAGAGGTTCTATTTCTCTCGGTTCGCTCAGCAGATAGCCCAACGCGGCTTTGCTATAAGTAAACATACACACACACAGACACTTATCTCTGAATGTGTCAAATAGTAATGGCATCAGTTTGGTGATTTTGATAAAAAGATCAGATAATCTCTGTGGTTATGTGGGTTAACTACTAAATGAAGTTGGTTTCCTCAACATGAAGTCAAACTCAAAAGTTTATTCTTTACTGTCTGATCACTGACGACCACCCTAGTTGATGTATTGAAGTCTATAAATAAACCAAAATCAAATGGCCATATTCGTTGAAGCTGCACTACGTATATTGCTCATTTATGGCTGTTGGTCATTGGTAGACATGAAATCTTGACTTATTTAGAAATATATATATATATATTTCTACATTCCTTGTGTCCTTTTTCGTTTGTGAACGAGGGAGGCTACTCGCTATTGGGAGAGCATTGTTGACATGAGTGAACCCCCCTGAACAACATCTCATTGAAATATTCCACTGGTCAGCATCACTTCCTGTATTGTTAATATGGACAGGGCTTGGAACAGAAAGACTTAATGTATTGTCTATATACAGTTATGCGTGTCTGGAGGGACAACAAAACTTTTACACTCAGTGAAGACTTCAACTTAACAGCATGAAAGGGTAAAAACAGAAAATTGATCCCTAAGCGTTCTGTTGGAAAACGACACGTACCTAAGAAGACTCAATCAGTCTTTCATTATGAGATGAAACTCTAATATAAGGGGGATTAGTGGAAGCAAATACTGTCATTATAGAATAAATAAGTTAACTGTAAGACCTGGAGGAGTTCAATATCATTGACTTTAACATCATGCGACACGTCCATCTTGGGACTGGGTTTGTAATGACAGTTTATCTTAACAGAAACGTTATCCGTGGACATAGTGCGAACTCTTAGTAGAGCAATCTTCATTTAATCTACCAAATGTTCAGATGTTTGTGTGTTTCTTTGTAATCAAGCATAAAGCTACATAAAAGGTCGTCTGTGCTTTGCGGTATCGAAACCAGGTTTTCAGGTGTGTGAGTCCCCAAACACAACGCTGTGCGACTGGATCTTATAATCAAGATGAAATACAAATACAGTTGGCGCTGTTAAACCGAGAAATGCATGTTATATTAAACATCTTGATAAGTAGTTAGCTTATTAAGTCAGGTTCTATGGACATCATAAATGATTTATTAGAACAGCAAACAATTTTATGAGATATCTGTAGAAATATATTTAATTTAATATTTCACTTATCGCAGCGACATCTTACCAAAACAGATATAATGACAAAATATAATATCATGTAATTATAAATATAGTCTGTAACCTCATATTAATCATCCAATACTTGGTTTGTCTACCTCGTACCCTAATAACCTTTGCTGTTGTTGAGGTTATTGATATAATACACTGCGATTTCATCTGAATATTCTGCTAGAAGGCAACGTGACTCAGCTCCTGCAGCTGGTCTCGAGTCAGTGTTAGCAATTTTCAGGTTTAGTTTCGTACAACATTTCTCAATGGTATTGAGATCTGGAGATTTTGCTGGTCATGGCAATTTTTTAACATCTTCTTGGTCGAGACAATCCAGTACAATTCCCGCACTGTGGGTAATGACATTGTAATCCTGGAATACAAGGCTGCTGCCAAGTATTGCCCAAGCAAACAACAGAAATATCGTCTCCATGTGATCCCTGAAAGAGGCACCAATGACGTTTCCTTAGAGGATATGAAGAACACTTTTTTTTACCAAGAGTAATAACTGCACAAACGCATACTCCACCAACTACAGCGTGTTCCCTGTGGGAAATACAGTCTTTCTTAATCTGTTCTCATCTGAAAAGACAGCATGTGTCCATAGTCCAATCCAAGTAACACGGTGAAGGTGGTAAATTCTGGTTTGCAGATAGCTCTTCGTACAAAATAGCCTTTTTTGGTCATTCTCCTATTCACTGTTCTTCTGGATATCCTGGAATAAATATGTTTATGGCATTCCTGTTGTAAAGTGTTTCGATCTTCACGTGTTAACTTGATCAAAACGCAGTCTTTACGGGCAGTAATTTTTCGGGTGGTTACCAGTAAACTTTCCTGTTAACAATGTTTCCTTCAGTCCGCTGATGTTTCAGGATTCTGGATACACGACACTTGGGTGCCCTACTGTTGTAGAAATATTCGTTTGCTTCATACCATTTCATACCGGATAGTCGAACAATTTGATACTCTATAACTTGTGGCATGTCACGAGGTATGACTCTACACCAACTGTCTGAATAAATAATTAATATATTTCGAAAAATATATTTTCGCCAAAACACACATCTTTTATAGAAAATAGATATGTATGTGTGTTTTAAAGAACGACTGCTTTAAACAACTTATACAAGCCGGAATAACAAATCCTACACGTTTGAGTGATCACATGTTATTTTCCCGGTTACTACTCGTACATTTACTAAATAACTGCTCCATACATGTAGACAGCAGCATCATTACAGAACACTATGCAAACGTTTTGAAAATTACTATACGAGGAAATGGAATAGAACAGATAAGCATCACTTTCGAGATAAAAAATATTGAATTTTTTTATTTGTTATGATTATTTATAGAAGTAGCTGTAACATCCTTTCTTTGTCAACTAATATATATTTTAATGTAAACTTTAGATCCCACACTTTTTCTCTTTGAGGTGGCTATCTTTCAATATAGTTCCCAGTGAATCAGAAGACTCACGCCGTTAGAAAATGGGTTTCGATACTTGCTGTGTACAACACAGATATATTATTGTGTAGTTTTGATTTTAACAACAAACAGACGTTTTATTTACTAAGCTTTATCGAAGTGGCGTATAACATTCGGTAATGCATGTAAAAGTAAAATAACAAACAGGCATACCAACAGCAACTGACAAATAAATATAACTTTATAAATAACAAAAACAAAGTCTAGTAAGTACTTTAATACTTGTGAGAATCTCTCTCTCACTAAAGTTGAGAAAGAAGTAGCATTTAAAGTTCTCGTAGAAAGTTGTACTTTATTAGATTTTTATATTTATTGATAATTGATATATTCCCCACTTAAACTTTCTTCTCTTAGTTCAGCGTATTAATTAAACAGTTACTAAAAAGTATCTATTCCTTAGACATATGTTGTCATTTTTAAAGCTGTAGCTAATGCTTATTTATTTAACTATAATACATAAAAACTATTAGATGAATGAGTCGTCTTCATTTTAAATAATGAATAATTTATTTTATTAGAGCGTTCACTTTAGTAGCTTAATATTAAGCTTAGAGCTTAAACACTAAAACGTGAGTTTCAATACCCTTGTAGATCATAATGTGGAAAGGGCATTTTGTTGCGTTTCAGCTAAACGCAAACAATTTGATGAGATTTCTAAATATATACAAACGTTTTGAAATATTTCTTTTTACACTGACTGCTGACATACTCGTAACAATGTATATTAACTAATGGATCGTATTTTTAACTTATTGTACCTGAAAAACTGAATTACACCATAGATTTAACTTATTGTAAGAAGATATCAGTATCTATAAGCACGCTTAAAACATTGTTAGGCATTTAGCAGTGCTATTTGTCGGCTAAGGTAAAAATTGAATGGTTTTATGAAGAATGAGAAGTGATAAAAGAATTACGGTTGAGAATACAGAGTGTGCCACATGAGAAGATCAGATCTACTCACTCGAGACTCACAAAAATCGATCAACATCTACTTTCAGTGCACAATAAACATTCGCGATCTTAGCAAGCTTCTTCAGAACCCTTCTTATCTACGACTTTCCAGGCTTAACTCTCGGTCTCTTTCTACAAGGGACTATTTATTTCATTATGTACAAAAGAAAGCAAGTTTTAGTTTAGTGAAGCTGGATTACCTTTATAATATTTTGTTATTGTTGATCTGGTATCATTCTGCCTCGATAGCATGAGACCTAAGACCTATGAGAACCTATGTTTTCTCTTCAACTTGAAAGGAAAAATACACTGATGCAGACGATTGGCTAATTTATTATAAAACCGATTAATGTTTATATAGACTTTAAAATTCAAAATTTATTTTGTATATTTGTAAACATTTTTGGTATTTATGCTTTAAAACAAATATATACAAAAGCAAAGAAGTCAATTTGTTTCATAATGAAGTTTGAAATTTAGTGTTTGCTCTATGTAGGAGATAATTTAATAAAACTAAAATGAATAAAAATGTATTATACTTCACTAATTTATTTTTGTTTCGTTATTGAATTTTAAATAATATTATTTTAACTCTGTAGTTTTTGAACGAAAGGGGGCGAAATATTACTCGAGGAATTTTATAACTTGTTTATTTATTTTTTAATTTCGCACAAAGTTACACGAGGGTTATCTACGCTAGCCGTCCCTAATTCAGCAGCGTTACTCTAAAGGAAAGGCAGTTAGTCGTCACCACCCACGCCAATTTTTAGGCTACCCTTTGACCAACGAATAATGAAATTGACCATAATATTATAATGCCCACACGACTGAAAGGGTGAGGATGATTGGTGTGACGGAGGGTCGAACACGCGACCCTCTGATCACGAGTCAAGCGCCTTAACCACCAGACCATGTTGCGCCTTTTCTATAATATACAATCAATTATTGAACATTCTTATAGACTTCATTTCTTTCTTTTTTGTGACTTTTTCTTCTGATCACTTATGGTTGTTCTTGCATTTCCACATTCAACAGTAGTTTAGTCGGTTATCCTGAATTGCTTTACTAAGGAACTAAAACAGCTAGAAATGCAAAATTTTCCGATAAAGCCAACAAAATAACTACTAGGAGTTTATTATAAATCGTGAAATTGCCAAAACACTATATTTAATGAATTCCGATACGTGTCATCAAAAGTTAGAAAATCATACCTGAAAGCAAGTTATCGATTCGATATTGGAAGAATGGCCCTGAAATCTTCAGAATAATTCAGTAGTGAAACAGTCCAAAAATCTATTCAAAATGTGTGTTATTATATAACAAGCGTGCTTTATTGCTTAAGGAAGAAAAGGACATTTTAACAAACTAGAAGTTATTAGTATTCTTTCACCGAAGAACAGAGGGTATTCACTTCATGGATTCCAATGATATTTATTGACCATATAGCTAATAAGTCTCAGCTATTTTTATCGTAATATTGAACTGCTTGATGTATTTGATTTAAAATCCTGTACATCGTTACTTAAGACAGCTGCTATGCTTTATTTATTATATTTTAAACTTTTGATATCCTGTTTGTTTGACAGAGAATCCATTTTCATTTCTCAATACAGTGATCGCTGCAAAGAAAATAATTTGTAAACTATAAATATTATGCATACCTTAAGCTTATTGAAACTCTAAGATAATTCAAAATGTAAGGTGTCTTACTGGATACAGAAAATTCGCCACGTGTATCTTTATGAGTATCTTTCCGGGCAGTGTATCTAAGGGTTCTAGATTCAAGCCTGCGATATGATGCTAAGCACGCTCCACAGTTTTACTTGTATAAAAGTAACCTTCAATCTCACTATACGGCTAAGAATAGTTTAGTTAGATGGCGGGTGTCGTTTATTGGTTGATTTTGCTAAGGTCGAAAAAAAGGATTTGTTTTGTTTTGAATTTCGCGCAAAGCTACACGAGGGTTTTCTGCGTTAGACGTTCCTAATTTAGCAGTGTAAGACTAGAAGAAAGACAGCTTGTCACCACCACCCACCCCCAGGTTTTGGGCTACTCTTTACCAACGAATAGTGGTATTGACTGTTACATTATAATGTCCTCAAGGCTGAAAAGGCAAGCATGTCTGGTTTGGCGGGGACTCAAACTCGCGATCCTCAGGTTATTAGTTGAATACCTTAACCACCTGGCCATACAGGCCCGAAATGAAGAAACTCGGTTTGGACTTGTGCGGTTTTTAATACTAAATTCTTTTTTAGTATATAAAATTGTGTTAAATCGATTGCGTTACTTTCTCTGCTACTTAATGACTCCGTTACCTTAATTTGTGCCCCCCAGTGGCTCAGCGGTATGTCTGCGGACTTGCACGCTAAAATCCGGGTTTCGATACCCGTGGTGGGCAGATCACAGATAGCCCATTGTGTAGCTTTGTGCTTCATTCAAAACAACAACCTTAATTTGTGAAAAATCTATTTGTTATAAATAATTAAAAATATCCCAAGTAATTAACCTTATTTGTGAGTGACAAATGAGACGGTAATTTAAAATAATGTTTGCTATTAGATTTTATTTTAATATTTGAATTTGTTTTTATTTAACTTTAACTTTTTTATGACATACAAAAAAAACCAACGAAATAAAAATTTAACTTACTGGGTTTGCATATATGACTGTCATGAGAAACGTAAAATTAATTCTGAAAATACCAGAAAAAATGTTAAAATATAGGTTTAAATATATATGGAAATTGTGTAATTCATCCACCCAGCTTAACACTTTTTAAGTTGCATGCGAAAGAGACCTGCATGAAATTTCAGGAGTGTCTTTTGTGTTTTTTATTTTCTTCAATCATGTCGTTCCGCAGGCATGACATTCCGCTAAATTCAAAATTTCTTATTCCATATCAGCGTTTCCATATTTCAATACACGCTGAATTAAGACACTTATTAAGAAGTTCAGCTGAAAGGGGAGCGGGAAGACCTGAAATGCTATGTATGCGACGGTAAAGAACGAGGTGATGGCAAATGGAAAACTAACACACAAAAAGAAATACTGTCTTGGAAACTATAATTAATCTGTAAAATGACACCTGAAGGCAGACAGAGCCTCACGACCGCCAACTCTTCACCTTGCGTTATCTGAGAAATTCTGTAGAATGTACAAGAATTCACTATTGGCAGAAAAAAAAGAAATATTTGTAAAATAAACCATTCTCGCAGGTATTTAATAAGTAAGTAAGAGCATTGAAACAAAATGGTTTAATAAAGTGTATCTAGTAGCTACACCAAACGGAAGATTTGTTTCCCAGGTTAATACGTATCTCAACTTTCAGTTGTGAACATGTGTCATTCGTTTATAAATTATGCCTTTTTTTGTAGTCAGTATTTCTCAGTTAAATGCCGTCCACTGATATATTTTATTTTGACACCAATTTTTTCTTTATATTAAGCTTTAAACATGTCCACTATACTTCTTTGCGTTGACCATCTAGGAATTAATTTATTTTACACTAATCCATTCAGGATCTTTAAATAATTGAAATGGTTTACATACAGTAATTTCTTTATAATGATATTTAGGGGTACCCTGCTAGTACAGCGGTATGTCTCCGGATTTACAACGCTAAAATTAGAGGCTAGATTCCTCTCGGTGGGCTGAGCAGATAGCCCGATGTAGCTTTTCTATAAGAAAAAAAAGTCAAAACAGACATTTACGTTATTGGAAAATATTTATTGACTTATATCTGTTTTACATAATTTGTTATTATATTATGTAAAAAATCATATAGATATCAAAATGTGCACAGATGAAGTTTTCGGTTCAGGATTTTATAATATTATAAAATGGTAGACTGAAAAACTTATTAGTTTTATTTTGCTAAAATTCAGAAATTTCTCACGACTGTGGAAATTATTAGTATTGTGCTTTTTCTATCGTTACGACTGTTTCAAGCGATCTGAGCAGCAAATAAACACATATCATAATTCGGTCAAAAATTAAAAAGGATTCAAGTTATTGTTGCTTTTATATCAAGAAGTTTATCGAAATGATTATGTTTAAAACCAGTTTTATGACGATTGACTATCGTATCCTTCCACTCGAGTATGAGAGTGTTGTGAAGAAACAAGTGTCATGGCTGCCCTTATATGTCTGAACAATCACATTTGTTGGACATTCTGAAATCGATTATCATTTTCTAGCTTTGGTGCTCTCAGTACAAAAAGGAAAACTCCATTAGCTAAAGTGAAAGATTAGCCTGACTTATAAAGTCTTTTAACGTTAGTGTTCAAGCTTGTTGGATCTATCATAAAACAAAACTGAAAACAGATAAATTTATTTAAGACAAACGACAGTCTTCGAACATTTTTCAAACTTATTTGATATATTTTCTAAAGTGGCTATTTCTTAAGCCTCTTAAAGGCTGAGCTGTGGGGTTCTAGACTTGTAACGCTAAAGATCGAGTTTCTACGTGAATATTTGTGCTGGAAAATTATCAGATTAACTGTTTTTAATTATATAAATTCGTTATCTTTTATTCTGACCAATTTTCCAATGTTAAAATAAATTACGCCATGGTACCGTATTACATTTCTTTTGAGATTTGGATGTGCAATTTTATGCACCTTATCATCATGTATTCAAATTTTCACTCACTGTGCAACATGTGCGGGTGAATCATAACTGAATAAGTTCGTTAAATCTATGAAGCAAACCTTGCATTGTCCACTTCTATTATTTTACGGTTCAGTGTTACTATCGAACTCAGCGCTAAACATTTAACTTCAAAGCTTGGCTCTGGGTGGGACAAAAGTACAATATTAACTCAGTGCTATAAAAATATTAAAAACACTCGCAAGCACTAAGGCTTTAGAATGTTATTTGTTTAAATAAATATTGTATCTGCTAACAACAATACAACAAACGTCTATATGCTTCTAGTTGACAAGTTATTACTATAATTATAAAAAAAAGAAGTCCAGGATTGTTAATTAACACAAAATGTGGTAAAAAAATTACACTGATTATACCCATTATTTATATTGTAAAAAAAGGATAAAAAAGCAAGATTGGGGATATTTTCTGGTTTAAAAGAATTGTGTGTCCTTTGATCTCTGATTCCGAATTGTGTGTCCTTTGACCTCTGATTCCGAGATGTGTGCATGGACTTTGAAATTTACAATCGTGAATTTCTTCCGCATACAATTTTGTTGTCATTCGTATTATTTTTTAGGACCATTTAAAGATCATCGACCATGCTATGTAATTAACAGCACATACCAGTGAACTACATACAAACAAAGCAACTCCACTGTGCAGATAACACTGCAGTCTTGCGTATTTAAGGCATTTCCCAATTTCACTAAAGTATCGATAATAGTACATATGAAATACGTGTGGAATGTTGAGACTTTGTGAAGAAGTGCTTGGTATTTCAGTACTGTGAGAATGTTGTATTCTGTGTATTCTTTTACAATAACCATTACAAAATCAACTAGCTGCTTTCAATAAATGATTATAAAGAACGGGTAGGTGAAAGTGCATACGAGGTATTAATACAAATTCGTTTTAAGACATACATAGTATAGAGAAAATAATTAGTAATACAAGATATGAACTGGTTATACTTTTATATTTTGTAAAATAAATTCGGGTAAAGCTAAATGTACATTGAAGTTATAAGTTAGAGGTATTTTCAAATTTGAAACAAGTTGCTGTCAAAGATTCTTGTGTTAAGCATTTGGTAAAATTTGCTATTTTAGTAGAGATATTATAGAAAATATTTTTTTATCTTTAACTGTGTTAGAACTTTTAGTGGTAATTAAAAGAAAACTAACACAGAGTAATTCAAATTTTGTCATTTTTACTATTTTTATTTTTCAAGTGGTCTGATAATGATATACCAGTACATTAAAAGTTAAATACGTATTTATATAGAAGTTATAAAAAACCTAACATTCAAGAAGTTGAAATGATAGTACTTTTTAATTAGGCCATTACAACCTTCACACCACACAAATAAAGAAGTAAAATGTAGTTAAAGTACATTTCAATGGTTGTAAACAATGTTATCTATCACAAACAATAACAAAAGTTACTTTCTACATACCACGTTGACGTCAATATTTTTCATATTTGAGTTTAACATAAAGTGTAGGGAAAGTAGCATGATGTGATCTGGAAAACACAGTCCGTGACGTGTTTCACCTCCTTGTTCAATGTAAATGTGGCCTTTCAAAACATGAAATGTGAAAAATGTTTGTGGAAATGACAAATTATGACCGAACATACACTTCATTACGTGTAGCCATATGGGGAAAGTTGTACTGCTTAATTCGTAAATAGTTTATTGATGTTAGTGAATTGGAAATATAACGTTTTTGGATCATTTATGCTCGAAAACGGTTATTTTATTTCATATATCACATAGGTGGTTACATTTTTATTTGTAAGTCACTTCTAAATCCTCAAACAAGCAAATTCGTACATTTAGAAACACTTCGTAAAAGTTAAGAGTTACACCCTATTCTTTACTATGATGGTGTACCGTAGGAAGTGCTCTCAATAACAATAATCAAACCAATATGACAATTTTTACATTAAAGGTATATTGTATATGTACTTTAATTACACAGTATCCGATGACTACTAAATATTTACGGATAGCAATGATAGTGTCATTCAGGGACAAGAGCAACTGGCTTATGTGCTCATATTACACTTGCTTCTTTCAACATACATTCACCAGCATCATAAACTTCATGTAGTTGATTAGGTCTAAAATTAAGCTGACGAAAGTGACACACATAACAAATTATGATAAAATAAGTAGATTGTTTAAATGTTGAACAAATTACACAAACCTATGGTTTGTTTCAATTGAACATAATGTTGCAATACAGAGGAACACATGCTGATATTTTGCTTAATCATTCTGTCATATGAGACGTGATAGGGAAATAGTTTATAATATAATTACAATTCCGTATATTACCGTAGAAGTTGATTTATGTTATAAGATTTATTATTGAACATTAACTATTTCCTGTGACTATCTTTAAAGTAATTAACAGAGGATTGGCATGTAGGGCCACACACTTTAACAGCTGCCATTTTGTGAGTTACGACGTGGGAAGAATAAATGTTACACACCAAAAGAAGTTAATTATATTTGTCACAATAATTGCACAGATGTCCATGTAAATATCATATAAGCCATTTTAGGCTCTATTTGCCTCTCATATTTTGTTATCTGAGATTGTTTTTTAAAAAGTCGAAATAAATAATCCATTTTAATTTAATATTTTATTCCTACAATTCTAAAATAAGTAATATGCGAATTTTACCGCAACTTATTCACAGATACCATTTTATAGACACATCTATTTTAAGAACGAAAATCTGGAATGAGGGAAACGATCTAATTTTTGATATTATTAAAGGATACTTAATTACTTTATTGTTCAAAAGCTTTAAAATGTTTAAATGTCACAGAAAAACTGAAACAGTCAGCGAAATACTATAAGGAAAAAGTGTTTTAAAACCAAGCTGACTTACACATTCGTGTTTTCTTATTTTTAGTTATCTTGATTATTATAGGTTTTAGATTCATTGTTTAAAGTTCTAACCTTAAATCTCTTTCTAAATAGTACTTATTTCTATGTAGAAATATATTTGACAGCTAACGTGTATACAAAGAAATTTTAATTCTAAACTATCGGGTATTGGTTTATTTTGAATTTCGCGCAAAGCTACACGAAAGCCGTCTGCGCAAGCCGTCCTAAATTTTGCAGTGTAAGACTAAAGAGAAGACAGCTAGTCATCACCACCTACAGCTACTCTTGGGCTATTTTTTTTGCCCACGAATAGTAAGATTGACCGTCACATTATAACAGGTTAAAAGGGTGGGCAAGTTTGGTGGTAAGGGGATTAGACCCCGCGATCGTCAGATTACGAGTCGAGTGCCTCAGTCACCTGACCATGCCGGGCCAGCTCTCGCTGAACTTTTCAATGACTTATGTTTTTATATGAAGTTACATCTTTTCTAAAGCAAAACATTCATTGTGCAAGTAGCTTTAGAAAAGGATCCTACTCTGTTCTAATAACCCTTGAATACATATTGATAACGAGAATATACCACCTATTTTATTTATATTGGCTATTTGTTGGATTGTTATCGGTTCCGTAAAAATAGTAAACAAGAAAGAAACACAAAACACACGTCTGGTCAGAGAATGAACTGAACAATAGGGATACGTGTGGACAGTTATGACATTTGTATTATTTGTGAACGTGTGATTAAACAGCATATAGAATTAACTCAGCTCATAATGCATGTTCTCAAACGACTAGCTTGACTCAGCAGTGAAATGACCATGCACTGGTGTAAGAACGTCTAAGTGTGCGTATTGTTGTAAAGACACGTATAATGCTATGGGATTATTTGTCAGAGAAGTGTTAAGTCAAAAGACAACAACCAATAAGTTATGATGTGGTTTTGGTGTATCTAAATATAAACGGATGTGTTCAGTGGTGACAAGGAAACTTCGAATCGAGCATGCAGCGATAAGGGAACGTCTACCTATAGAAAATATATTTACATAAGTGTGTAGTATCGTTATTGTTTTAAATTAAGCAAAAAGCTACACAATGGGCTATCTGTGCTCTGCCAACCACGGGTATCGAAACCCGGTTTTTAGCGTTGTAAATCTGCAGACATACCGCTGAGCCACTGGGGGGCGTGTAGTATCAGATGAATATATTTCTAAGTATATGTTTATGTGTGGTGACAAAGGTTTGTCTATCTATACGAGTAAGGACATCATAGTCAATTTCAATAATAACGGTACATCCGAATGGGAGGGCTGTCTGAATGAGGTGATGTCTGATTAAGTGTCTAGCACTAAAGAACTGTCAAACTGCGTTATAATGATGAGGGAAAGTCCAAATGGTGAGGTAGTAATAACAGAGCTGTATGATCGGTGTATGTACAACAACAAGAGAATGAGCAGTTTTTGGTCGATGAACAATTACATAAACGTGATGGTAAGAGAGCTTCTGAGCTAGAACTTAGCGTTCTTATTTATTTGATGTTAAACATAAAGATACACATCGTGCTACCCGGGCTTTGGTTATTTAAGTATTAAAACTTGATTCTAAGCGTCATCAGTCCTCACATTTACTACTTACATCATGGAACAATAACTAGTTTATGTGAACGTCTTTACGGCTGGGTGTGTATGACATAAGATAGTAATTCTCAGATGTTTCCGATCAAATGCCCATTTTAAGTATTAAAGGTCAGTCGCAAAACAGTAATTTTTTTTCATTGTTTTTTTTTTATTTCGCGCAAAGCTACTCGAGTGCTATCTGTGCTAGCCGTCCCTAATTTAGCAGTGTAACACTAGAGGGAAGGCAGCTAGTCATTACCACCCACCGCCAACTCTTGGACAACTCTTTTACCAACGAATAGTGGAATTGACCGTCAAATTATAACGCCCAAGGCTGAAAGGGCGAGCATGTTTGGTGCGACGGGGATTCGAAACCACTCGATCCTCGGATTACGAGTCGAGTATCTTAACCACTTGGCCATGCTAGGCCCAAACCTAGAGTAATCCACATGTAATGAATACTAATAATTAAATTCCTTCATGTTTTAACCATTGTTTAAATAACACTAAATCAATAGTCCTCTGTAAAGTAAATGATTACTTAAAACACAAATTAAACTGAAATAGTGTACAGTACAAAACTCTTTTGTATTTGCTTCGAATAACGCAGTAGTTTTGTGCTGCCATAAGTTTATTAAAGTATGATAGTGAAATGTAATGAGAAATTACGTGTATCACTCTCCATAAGTCAGCCAAATTGTCTAATCATGTCATTTTCCTTTGAAGCCCAATAGAACTTTAATTATATTCATATCACAACATTTTGGAGAATAATATGTAGTTGGGAAAGTTCCACCAGCTTTTTTGTCTTTATTTCAGGTATCGTGTATTGCATGCATGGTATCACTGTGATTGACTTCGGTGAGGTTAATTTCCATATAAAAAGGAAAATAATTCTCTTAATTTCACAATAATTTTATTCACTGCTTCCATAATTGTCTGCATTACTGCACAGAGACATATGTATGGAAAATCCAGTTTCTTTGTGATATCCCTTTCTACATTTGTGTATGTGGCCATTATATAATTCTACTTTACATTTTGTTGAATATTGGTTGAAAAGCGAAGCAGCAGTTGTTGTATTGGATGATGGTAAACCATCTCTGATGTTCTTCGTACCAGATGCTATCACCATTGCCACTTTCTAATTGTAAGTAGAATAAAATCACCAGCGATATTTGGACTAGTATTTCTTTGCTATATTTAAGTGAAAAAAGCAAGATCCTTTGATTTCTTAGCAGAGAAGATTCCAATAAGTCATGCTTAGCTCACCGTGTACGTTTAAAACCGAAACGGGCATTCAGTAAATCATGTTTTATTCTAAACTGAACATACAACATATTTCTGATACAACATTTTATTTTTGCATCAACAGACGTCTCATAAAATAAATGAAGACATCATTACAAGCTACTGAAATAGAGCCACGTCTGCTGTGTTACTGAAAGTCGAAAAGGGAATTATTCAATATTTTCTTTTGGCAGCTTCTTTAAGTATTTGTATTCATCTTTTACTTTTTTAGCACAAACAGAGTCTCGCTCACTTTCGAATGCCATACTGTCATCAGCTCTTTGAATGTTTGGTTAATTAACTCTTTTTCAAATACACACTTGATATCTTAAATAGAAACAAAGACTTACAGAACCCGTTTTATGAAGTCAGTTACAGCAAACCAGCAAAAAAACAATGGAAATTTATTAACAAATATAATTGAAATGAAGTAAATAAAAAAGTGATGGGTTCAAGCTTAGTTTTATTTTAAATTTGAAATGACATTTGGACTCGTATTATAAAATTGGTTGACAAACACACCAAGTCTTCATTTGAGCTTGTACATTATCGATACAGATGTCGTTATCAGCTTCTAATTAGCGAAATCTATGTGTCAGCTATATATTTTGATGTGAATGAGCATTAAAATTTATTGAGTATTTTACCTTTTTGAGTGAATTCGAATATTCATGGGTCGAGTCCCGTTGCTGCAAAAACTGGTGACTGTCAAGTCTCACTATTGACTCGGAATAGAGTATTCCCAGAGTTAATGGTAGGTGGTGTTTGTTTTTGAATTTTGCACAAAGTTATCCGAGGGCTATTTGCGCTAGCTGTCCCAAATTTAGCAGTGGGAGACGAAAGGGAAGGCAACTAGTCATCATCACCCACCACCAAGTCTTGGTTTTCTCTTCTGTCAACGAACAATGGGATTAACCGTTACATTATAAGGCCTCCACGACTGAAAGGCATGTTTGGTGTGACAAGGATTCGAACACTCGACCCTCAGATTACGAGTCGAGTGCCTTAATCACTTGGCCATTCCGGGTCAGGTGTTGGTGACTCTCTCCCTCCATTTTATAGTCAATCGTTTCAAAATTAGGGACGACTATGAGCAGGTAGCTCTTATGCGGCTTTGCTCAAAATATTGTGAAACAAAGAAACATACATTATAGTAGTAATATATGTTGACAGGAAGCATCGAATTATTATATTTTACTATTCTTCATATATTACTTTTACTTCTGGTTGAACTAAATTTTAATGTATGTTATCCATATGTTTAGCTTAAGTTACCGTAGACATGCGTCAGAGAAATCATTAACTTGAATGTAAGAGCCTGACTTCTTTTTATATATAATTACTTTACGAAGTTTCCGAGAACCTCTGATCGCGTGAAATGTGTTCTCGTCAGAGAGGAACAATCACGAGATAACAGTCCACTGGAACCAATGATATATTTAATTAAACATGACAACGACTGTTAAGGTCGTTTGTCTTGGCCACGATCAAGGAGAGTGAAATCAGTTGGGAATTAAAGTCACAGTGGAAGAAAGACGATAAAAACATCATTTTTTAAAACATTCTGGTAACAAGACCTTGTTTCATTAAAATTGTGGTTGGGTATAAAATGCCTTTTGCATTAGAGCAAAAAAACACTAATTTGGAAGTTATTATAGATGTGTCCAACTAGATAAAATAGATCATAAAACATTTTTGGACAGAGAAAAGACTGTAATTTAGATAATCGATTTCCATCAAAAATGTATTTTTATTTAAAGCAAAGAGTTCATTCCACTAGAAACCTCAGCCGCTGGGAATATGAACGAAGAACATGGTGATAAAAATTCATTGTTGTTCAGTGGTTACCTTACGGTATTTATTGATCATCGTGACGTTTCGTCAATACTCCGTAAATTTACAATAAAGTAACTACCTCTAACAAGTTCTCTAGACGGTGCGTTGCATAATAAGCTGAAATATTATCTAAAGTTTCAAAGCACCACAAAGTGAATGTAATACTATAAGCTTCTACTCTTTAGCCTTTGATTTCTATATCATAGATGCAGGATGAAATAGCATTACTAGTATTAGCTATTTTATTAGGTGTAATTAATGACGTTTTTTCTTAGGTAATTATTGCTATTTTTTGTACAATTGATATGTGCTAGTCAATGGTTCTCTGCAGAAAAGGGTGTTATTGACAACAAAAGTGAAGTTTAAATAAGAATTTAGGGATTAATGAGATAACTGAATCAATTTAAAGTTTAGACTACGATTACTGAAAGTATAATTTATATGTATTTCTGTATGAAAGCGATAGTTAATTTAAGACAATTAATATAATTGGCTAGTTTTTATTGTTTTTATTTCAATCCTAGTTTTATTTACACAATTTAATGAAGTAGTGAACTATATTACTTGTTCAAACAATGTTTCAATCACAGTCTATGCACTGCCATAAATATACACTCATTTAAATGGGAATTACAAAAATCTTTAAGAAAATTGGATCCATCCATGTTTTAATAATTTTACAAGAATTATTATTTATTAGAATCTTTATAATATAGTTACTTTTAAAACAGTTTTCTCTGTGTTGATTTATAGAGGTGCTTTAGATTTATAAAACACAGGATCAATGTATATACATACAGAGTTTATTACATTTGTAATTAGCTATGCACACAAGAGAAGAATTCTTTGACTTTATTGTTTATTTTGTTTCAAGGTACGTTAAACATAGTTTATGGAATAGCTCAATCATCTTCCCTTTTTTGGACTAAAAAATAAAATCTGTACACACTGAGGAAAGCATAAGAAAAAAAAATAACGTGTACTTATCATTTTAATATTCCAAATTCTCCTTTATTAAGCCTCTTGCCATGTAGCTTTTAATATAATAAATAAATAAATAAATATAATTTCATATAGCATTAATAACTAAATATAATTCAGGAGGAACGTATTACTTAATCAAATATTTGATGGACCGACCCTTATTGCATTTAGTGAGATATCTTGAACAAAAACATTTCAATACTGCAATTCTTCTAGTTATCGGGTCATAATATTTTTCTCTTCAAGATACAGAATTTTGTTATATTTCCTCGTTTTAAATTCTGCCTTTTTCGATTTAAATTGTTCTTCTTAGTTGTTGTTTTGAAGTATAGTGAAGAAAAAAATCATTAATATGTGCAATTGCCCTAGATTTATGTATGTCTATTAAACGTGTGTAAAACGAGGCTAGAGGGAACGGATACTAGAAAACAATCCAATTTCAACCATTTTGATGGAAAATATAAAATGGTATTTCAAATAAGTGTCTGGTTTTATAGGTTTCTCTTGTATAACAGAACCCTATTTCATATCCTTCTGATTTAAAGGCATCTTTAGAAATGACGCATTCACGAGGAGGTCCAACCCATTTCATCATCATTATCCCTCGCGTGTAGCCTTTGGGAAATGGTGGCTTCTTCCGGGATTCCTTTCATAAATCTCTAGACCGCAAATTTTGTATCATATGTGCTCTTATCAATGTTAAAAACACTTGGCTGTATCAGCGGTAGTTCAGATTACGCGTTAAACTATTTTAGATACTTACTGGAACACTGAATTACTGATATTAGGGCAATAACGAATCAAACTAGAAATTTACCCCATTGCTAATATTATGGTAATAACACAGTATTCAGGAGATTTACTACTTCAATTGGGGTAATAAGACAGTATACCTGAAATTTACCGTATTACTCATATCACAGTTCTCTCGATTACCGAAATTGTGCTGAAAACATAACACACCGGGAAGTTACCAGATTTCTGACATTATCCAATACACTTTCTTTACATACCATCGTAACAATTTGGCAGGTAATTAGTTCACTGGACCACAAAAGATGAAATAGTCTGATAAATTCTAAGCAACAGTTAGATATAATATGCTACACATACATATATATCTTAGACAGGTGTTTTTCTAGCGTATTGTGAAGACATTTTAATCTACTTGACAAACAGTTTTAAATTAAAACAAAAGCACATTAAGTGTCTGACAGTAGTAACTGAACATTATCAAGTTAGTGTTTATATAAATACGGAAAAAGCTGATTTTGTTTTACGTTCTGCATTGTTAAACGAATGTGTGATCATTGGATTCAATGAATGTACTTGAAAACAATCTAACTGTAATAGGAATTTATTTTATTGAGGTGTTGCTTTCGAGAAAATTTGTTATATTGTGTTATACTTGGTTGTATTGCTGTTAAATGTGTTTTTGGAGCTCTTCGCATATACGATACTCGATCTATGGTTTGAAAACCGCAAGGAATCCAACCCCGGACTTTAGTGTTGCAATTCTACGTACTTACCACTTATTGCTCGGTAATGGTATTCATTGCTAGTTTTGAAAAGTCTTGTTTCAAATTCTTAGGATCACGTATTTTTGCTTCACTTCACTCCTAATTGATATAACACAAACTTCTATTAAGAAAATGTGATTATAATAATAAATTACAATAGTTCCACCCTATTTTAAAGTATGTTTTCTCCTTAATTAAATATCATTTTCGGTAATATTTTATCATAGTTAGTTGGCGTAATGCTTTGACATTTTTTTGTTCAAGCCAGAAATCACTACACACTGTGTTTACCTCAAATATGCACTGTTTAATTGTAAGGATAAATCAGGTAGGTTAATTAATGTCAAAGTATTTGCAATATACCAGAAGAACGGAAGAACAGACTTGAAATACTTACTTTGATTGTTCAAATACGATATTGCAGATAAGTTCATTCATCGATCTCGTAAATTTATATACAACTGTCAGAGCATGACAAGAATTCACTGTGTGTCATGTTTATGCTACAAATATTATTTGAGAAAGAAATCGCAGTAACATGAGTGCTATAAATGTGGCCACGTGTGAAGCAATACTTAAAGTGAGGTCGAGCAGAGTGCTCTTCATGAAGGCCGTGCTTTTGAAGAACTGAGATGGTAAACCATCCACCAACTTGAAAAATGCTGAACATTTTTAGTTTTTGCTAAAATAGCCCGTAAGCTCTTAAACTGTGCTGATTAATGTTTTTTGTACAGTTATGATAACCACTTCAGTCATCTCTGTGGTGTTGACGAATTTGAGTTTGGAGGCAAACAGTCCACCAACTCGACTGTGTTTTTTACTGTGTTTGGTTCGCTTACTGCGAAAAGTTGTAAAGTGGATTGCATTTCACACACTTGGTGTGAGACATAGAATGGTAAGACATGTGCTTAATTCATGAATGCTTTACAGAGATAGGATTACAAAGAATTAGATTTAAAATATCTCACAATACGGTTATAATATTTTCAACTATAGCAATCTTAACTGGCTGAAAAATTCAAGAAAGAAGAATGCTGTGTGGTTATCATTAAATTTCATCCACAGTATTGTTAAAATGAAAATTTAGCAGTTCAGCAGCCAATTGAGCTCAAAGCTTAATTAAAGCACCATTTGTATCAGCTGTCAACAAGCATTAAGTCTTTAGGTATACAACACTTAAGTTGGCGAATATTCTTCCTTTTTTTGGTTAACACGTTTGGTGAAACATCATAGTAGGTGTTGTATTAACGGTCGAAGCCTAAAGTCTCCTAAGTAGCGATATTCAACACAGCAGTGTAATTGAAATATTGTTGTATTCCATAGCGAATGGAAACCCGTGATTGGCAATTATAAGTAACATTATTATATGATGGAACTGAGATAAATGGACGGAAAGTACTTCAAAAACTTAAGTGTGACCAAAATGCTACATTAACTTACAACTTTACCAATTGAACACACATTTTATATTTCATTGTATTGCAATGTAACTAATGTATCAATATATATGTATGAAATATTTTGTTGAAAATGTAGGGTTGCACGTGTAATATTTCTATTAGCGCATTATTTCCCAAGAATGGTGTTTCTTTTTTTTTACTTTTAGAATCTAACAAACATTTAAAAATTGTGAAAACAAGATAATCTGTTTTAATAATTCTCGTTACAGATTTTTTTCCTTTGGTTTTCACTCGAACAAAACAAGAACGTTCATTATGATCACGTGCTACCTTTATTGTCCTTGTAGAGTGCATGCTGATGTCATCGTTATAGTGTATGTCGTACAAGAAAGTTGCATTTGGCTGACACTTTAATCTTCCCTAAGACACTTTCATTTTCTCAGTTTACTGAATATATGCAGATATCATCGACCCGGCTCGTTCACGTAAGCAGCTTTCAACGTAATTGTCCTCTTGGGTAAGTTAAAATACAGACTTGCCATTAAATCCAGTTTGGGTTTCTGGTAATAGGGCTGTTGTCAGGGGATATACAACGGTTCCGCATCAATAGGCAGTCAAATGGGTGTCGTAGGAACATCATCTGCCATCCGTGCCGTGGCTGACGTGTTTTCGTGTCGCTTATTTTATAGATACTTGAATAAAAGAGGATGATAAATCTTACGGTTCAGAATAAAGAAATGGTATTGTTTCAGTATAAGAATTAATCACAAGAAAAAGAACAGTGATTAAAAAGTGAAAAAAAAATGTCCAAGCAGAATGTTTCTTCAGAGAGAACATTAATACATTAACTAGTTTTTTGGTTTAACGAAACTAATATTTTACACAAATAAAAAAAAATAGGTGTACCAATTGCACACTGAAACATCTGCTTTTCTTTGTCTACGATTTCAATTTGTGAACAGCATCACCAAACACAAGATTTAAGATTTATGAAATTGAATGTCCGAATGTACACAACCGAAAAATATTGTGATACTTAAAGTTTCGTTATCTTATACGTTGCAGATATCAGACACGCGATATTACTTTATTATGTTGTTCTTTGATGCAATGCTAAGCGAATGTTCTAAAGTATTTGTAATAACGATTCTTTGTAAAATACTACATAGCAAAGGGTATACACCGTATGATGACATCTAACAAAGTGTAAACTCATTATTTAATTCTGTTTGTAATTCTATGGTTCTAGAGGGTTGCACGTTTTCCAAATTCAAAACTATTTTCCACAACTTCTGTTTGCTATAACTAAACTTGAGCTTAATTAATTTTAGTCCTACCAAGGTTTCTCGTTGCACGAGAAAAACCATCTAGCAATTTAATCCACTAAGGGACCCAGGTGGTTTTAAAATATCTGAATAATTAGAAAATTCGATTTGCGTCGAAGAACATTTTTGAAAAAAAAAACACATTTCGATAGGCTTGATTAATTTACAGCAGTGTCTTGCATTGAAGTACTTTTTTGTTACGACCTTCCAAAAGAAAAGAAAAAAGGCTCACGTAAATAAATTTAACATATTTTTTATCCTTATGCCTACACATACACACACTGAAAATACTACTTGCAAATAAAAAATAGCTATGGAAACTGTATTGTTTTCTCGTGATTTTTCTATTGCAGAAGTATTTAGCTCTCTATTGCATGTTATCCAAATCATTACTTCTACCGTAAATGTATTAATAAACAAAATTGCATCCTATGATTAAGTAAGAGCGAGAGAAAATAATTACATTCATAAATATTCTGAAGGTCTAGAGAAAAGCAGCATAATTAATTCAGTGACTATTTTTATTTTAAAGGTATTTCAGCATAAAAACTTTCTTAGATCTGTCATATAAAAGTTGGTCCTCGTACCATATTTGTTAAACGTTTATCTGTAGATTACAGTTAAAATATCCTAAGTGTAATTGGTTTTCACTGAAATCCGAATTGGATGAAGTGCATTATATATATATATATATATTTATATATAACATAAAAATAAAACATTTTTATTATGGACGAAGCTGTAACAAAATAAAGTGAAACTCTAGTTATTATAACATTTATACAAAAGTTTAACATAATTAAAGGCATGATATCATTTTAGAGTGAAAATGCTTGTGGCCACAGTATCCAAAATCATTGGAAATATTCTGTCTATTAAACCAAAATTATCAAAACAACAGCATGAATATCACCCCGAAACACATTAAAATATGATATCACCAACCACTCTCGTCTGATTTTTACCAAATGATATCCTCTACCTTCAAAGTCATAAAAATATAAATTTTATATCATATACCACCACCTATTTCTATAAACAACATCACCCATAGTTTCTCATAGTTTCATACTTTTAACCATGTTATAAACATGGATGTCATTAAGAACTATATTTCTCTGTTATAGTTTGACTTCTATCATTGGTTTGTTGCATCTTTGCTGGCGCGATCATGTAATCGTTTGTGCGTACGTCCATAATAATTTTTATCTCATTTTTACATAAGTATTTCGTGGTGGCTGAGCTGAACTGAGTAATCGCATGTATATTTGAGGTATAACAGATAATTAAGAAATTTATTACACATGAATACACACACATATACATACATATTAAAGAAGCTAGCATTTGTTGAAGATAAGTATTGAGATACGTATTAAATGATAGTTGGGCGTGGCTAAGTGGTCAGTCTGCCATGTTATAGCCCAGAAGCTTCAAGGTTCGATTCGTAATGCCGCTGAATAAACTGCGTACAACTAGGTAAGGATACGATTGAAAGCCCTGTTGTGACTGTGGCTGCCAAAACGTCTTTGTAAAAATTATGAACAGCTATACTTGAACTTCAGGGTTCTGAATTGCTCGTTTAGGCTGAAAATATCAGTACAGAATAATATAACTAAAACGTCCTATCACTCTAGCTCTTTCAAATAGTCAAACTTTCCTCTTCAATTTATCACTGAAGAACAAAGGTCAACCTTTCGACAGTGCTTGGGTTCTAGGGAGTTTTATCGTTTTACATTAAAATGCTTTAAACTTACGTGATTTTCTAATACGGAAAGATAACTTCTAACGAACTAGTGAAAGTGAGTATTAAAATGTTGGACTAGTAATATATACACCTGTAAACCATGATCTTTCACAAATGTTTTAGGTAGAGAATAAGCAATATTATCTAGAGCGTTGAAATAATTTAATATTTTACTAATTTACTGTATTATTGAAAAAAGTATTATATTTTGTATCGTCATCAGTAGATCACCCTGCAATTTTATAATGTTGATTGCTATTTACATGAAATACATGTAATTTGATACATTAATTCTTTGAGCACACTGATTCATACTTAAACTGACACAAATTCATATTTCTATTTTGTTTTCAAAATCTTTGTCACTGAAACGTAATAGTTTGTTTGTTTGTTTTAGAATTTCGCACTAAGCTACTTGAGGGCTATCTGTGCTAGCCGTCCCTAATTTAGCAGTGTAAGACTAGAAGTCATCACCACCCACCGCCAACTCTTGGGCTCCTCTTTTACCAACGAATAGTGGGATTGACCGTCACATTATACACCCCCACCGCTGGGAGGGCGAGCATGTTTAGCGCGACCCTCGGATTACGAGTGCACGCCTTAACGTGCTCGGCCATGCCAGGCCTGAAACGTAATAGATAATTTATATTTGATATTTTAAAACATTCAACTTGCAATTGATTTTAATGATCTATATATATTATTAATTTCTATGTTCAAGATAAGGTATCTATATAGAAAATAGCTTAAAATTAATCTAGTAATTAGTACAAATAAAAATGAATATATTATCATCGTTTATTTTTTTAATACAAATGTATTTTACTATACAAACAGTAATAAAATTTATAATAATAGTTATTGTAAATACTTATTAGAAATAACGATTTATATTGTTGTTTTAAATTAAGCACAAAGCTACAAAATGGGCTATCTGTGCTCTGTCCACCACGGGTATCGAAACCCGGGTTTTAGCGTGGAAGTCCGCAGACATGCCGCTGAGCCACTGGGGGGGCCAACGATTTATATACAAAAGTTTTACAAATTTACAAACAGTGTTGAATCTTTTTATCTGATCAGCAACTTTTTCGATATTGATGAACGAATTATTTTTGAGTTGATATTGATGCAATTCCCATAATACAGACGAGGGAGTTCTTCGCTGATCACACGTTAAATTTTCACAGCTGAAATTATATAATGTCTTCGTAAAAGTACTATTAGTCCTAGATGCATATACTAAGCTAACAGTGTAAAGTAATCATCCTAATAAAGAATATATAATATAATATACATAAATAAAAAAGTATTACACATTGAACAAACAAAATACGCTGATGAAACTAATATGAAAGAAATAGTATAATATAATAAAAGACATTAGAGCGAGTTCATAGCTTCATTTACTATTACTGATTCTTTGTATCTTGAACAAATACATTTATAGTTGTTAATCATTTTATTAGAAGGAGTTATATGATACATTCTATATAAAAGGTTTAGTTTTGTTCTTTATGAAACGAGAGTTTGTTTAGTTCATATGTATACATAGTTCTCCATTCAATTATTCTCGCTCCTAAATAATTTCTCAGGTTTTTGACGTTTCATTTCTTGTTATTCTTTAGCTCGAATTATACATCTAGACTCGCATTATTGTTTATAGTATTACGTATTGTAATTTATCTCGGATAAACCTCCAATTCAATACATTACATATTAGAATTTAAAATATCCTGAAACTAAGTTGTACAGTAATTTAAATTCAGAAGTTAATTAAATGTTAACATACATCAAATTTATGGTACTTCCCAACAAGATTGATACACATAGGTTTTCTCAATACAAATATATCTTACTATACAAACAATAATACAATTTATAATGATAGTTATTGTAAATACTTATTGGAAATAACGATTTATATACAAAAGTTCTACAAACTTACAAATAATATTGAATCTTCTATACGATTAGCAAATTCCTTGATATTCTTTCGAGGGTTCGCGATGAACGAATTATTTTCTAGCTGCTATAAGTGTAATTCAATTAATGAAAATCTAGAGAGTTCTTCGATGATAACAAGAGTGTTTTTCACAGCTGAAGTTATACGATGTCTTCGTAAAAATACTAACTTTTGATATTCAATCCGTTGAAGTTAAACGGTCTATAATGTTCGAAATATATAAACGTTCCTGGTTAAATATCTGTAGTGTCTAGATTAATAAGTGTTAATCACAGTTAAAGCTTCAGAGGTTTATAGTGTACCAACTGTAGCAAACAAACAATTTATACTGTCTCTTGCGGCTCGCGTTAGTTATGTTTCATTAGCACGAGAGACGAGCATTCAGACATATTGTCGATTCTTACATTCTATAATATTTTACAAATTCTTACCTAGCATTAGAGTAAGCTCAAATATTTTATTGTCATATTGGATATAAAGTTCATTCAGTGCAAACAAATATATTTTCATTTGTGTATTCAATCTATAAAAATATATATGAACATTATCTTAAATAAATAGTAAGTTTAAAGATATTCAACTTTCATATTACATGAAAAAACAAGCAAGGAATAAAAATCGACAGAAAAACTGAAAAAGCTAACAACGTTCAGGGAAAAAATCATTCTCAATCAAAGCAAAACAAAACTTTCAAATAGAATTCCTCTTATTATAATCTAGCAGTTTAAACTCAGAAACGTTTCACGAATTCTGAAAAACAACAACATTTTCATGTCCTAAAACTTCACGATTGTTTTAAAAGGATATTTCCTGACGTTTCCATTGTGTCCTTTCAAAAAGCAGAACTCCAAAAGATATCCTTGTTTACACAAAATTGAATTACATCACACACAAAAATGATTGTTGACCATGCAAAAAAGCCTGTTGTCAAAGCTGCAAGTTTTTAAAAACGCTGTCTCATTTTCTGAGAAGCATAATCGAAGAAACTTTAAAATATCAAAAGAAATCGAGTATGAAAAAAAGAAACACACGTACCTCATACAGTGTAAAAATTCCAAACAGTAACATGTAGAACACGAACTACTCTTAGAGCACGCTTCAACAACCTTAAATCTTCTATTAATACCAAAAACATTTTTCTGTTGGGCAACACTTTAATTAACCTGATCTTTCTATTAAAGATGTTACTCTCATCGGAACTAAAACAGGATTCAAAGCAGATAGAGAAATGAAAGAAGCTTTTTGGATCGCTATTCTTAACACCATCCAATATTTTGGAACTAATCTAGATCAAGAAATCAGTAATCTCTGTTCTTTGGTTTCATCTCTATCAAAAATGATTTTGATTCTCCTTACTTATTTCTTTATGCAATGTGAAAAACTATATTTTCTAAAACTTACTATTTGTTTAAGATATTTTTTCATACTTATTTTTATAAATCGATTAGTATAACACTGTTTTTTCAGTCAGTCTCCAAGCGTCACCTTTATTGTACTTGAACAAGGAAGTATAGTTTCAAATATAAATATTTTTAGCCATTTTTAAAGTTAAATATCCCTAATACCTTTTCACACATACTCTCGTCATCAGGTACATGGTACAGAAAATGAGACACTTACGACAAAACTTAGAGAAATAAACACTTCCTAAAAATATGGATGGTCTTCGTGACTTTACCAAAATTCCCTTTATATGTATCACTCATTCTATTACTCAACCATCTTTAGTTTGCTTCTGAAAAGAAAAGAACCACCTTTTGAAAGTGTTTGAGTTATAAGATTTTTGTTGTTGTTGTTGTTGTTGTTTTGAATTAAGCACAAAGCTACACAATGGGCTATCTGTGCTCTGCCCACCACGGGTATCGAAACCAGGATTTTAGCGTGTAAGTCCGCAGACATACCGCTGAGCCACTGGGGGGCAATATAAGATTTTTAATCATTTATATTAAGATTTCTTGAACCTATTGTTTTATAGCAAAATATATAAAAAATTAATAATAAAGAAGATTTGGTCTTAATCTAAATCTACTTTTTTATTGAAATAGTTGAAAAATAGTCCAATAATTCACTTTTTTATCATTGAAAATGTCCAGAAAAGTCTTATTTGTTGTTATCGTCATTTAAATCTCAACACGTTTTGAGAGTTTTTCAAGCTGAATTAAAGTTTTTGTTTTCGTTGACCTTCCCAATATTGTGTTACAGTGGTCACATTTCTATACACAATCTAATAATAAATAAATGTACACGTCCATAATGATATACTCAAAAACAACAACATCAACATGGAAAAAATCAAATGTGGTAAAGATTACATTATTTATTTGGCCTTGCTACGAAAAGACTGGAAGACGATTGAAGCTAGTGAGAAACTAAGACTGAGTTGGTCCTATACCAACAGAATGGACTCATCGTGTTGTGAGAATTATGGATAATAATTCTTATTAAAATAAACTATTACTGTTGTTGGTCAAGTGCAAGTTGATCCAATGCCACTGGAAGCCATTTTGGTTTTAAATTCGCACAAAGCTACACGAGGTCTATCTGTGCTAGCCGTCCCTCATTTATCAGTGTAAGACTAGAAGGAAGGCAGTTAGTCATCACTATCCATCGCCAACTTTTGGGGGACTCTTTTACCAACAAATAGTGGGATTGATCGTCACAATATAAAGCCCCACTGCTGAAAGAGCGAGCGTGTTTGGTGTGGAGGGGATTCAAGCCCACGACTCTCAGATTATAAGTCAAGCGCTCTAACCATCTGGCCATGTCGGGCTAGTTGGAAGTAACCTTCGTAACATAACATAGACTACAATAACAGAGTAGGTATATAGAGATATCTTTCATCACGAAAAACATTATCGTATGTCGATAACAATAAGCATCAGAAATAGGATACACATTTTATTTTCCGCCGAGAGCATATTTGAACAATTCTATAAAATCGGGCATTGTTAGGTTTGACGACTATCGTCCTACTTTTGTTTAAATATTTGCAAAACATGACTAAATACAGCGCTATTTTTTATTATGTGAGATGCGTTCTGAGCAAACCTGACTAATCATAACTGGCTGTGCTAAAGGACGTTCACTTAGTGTTCAGTATATCAATGTTCGAGTAAGGTCTCTACTTGTCGTCATCAATGACCATATTACTAGATGAGACGTGTTTTCGAGCACGATGGAAGTTCTACTCTTTCAATCAGAAATACAAACGAGAGCAGATTTTCGTATATGAATCTTCTTCAAGTATGTATGATCAATCCTTGATTATTTTACTTAAAATCATCACAACGACAGATTTCTCATCCAATTTCGTTATCAGAAATGAGGAGCAGTCACTCAGCCCAAATTTCCAAATCTTATAAGTATGATGTGCAATAGTAAAATAACAGTAAAGTCAGACACTTTAAACACTAATGTTAATGTGTACCATTTGTTTCGTATTTATGTACACAAACTTTATTACTTCCGAAGTGAATGTTTTTTTTTTTACTTTGCCCTAAGCTTTGTTTATTTATATTGGATTATTATATAAATGCTATGAAGCTCGGTTGGATTAAAGAGATGTAACAACGAATCTTTGTAAATCTCTGTAAGGCTGAGCCATTACAACACTCTATTTTATTGGAAAATTAGGCACGGGGTGCCCACCTTTTGTTGTTCAGCTGTGGAGATTACAATAACCCTTATAACTATAAGATTTTGTAATCCGATATAAGAAAAAAGAGTATGTTCACATTGATTTTGAGAAAGAGATATAAATACAAACGTTTAACTTAAAAAAAGAAAGACCTCCTAAAGGTAACGTAAGTGAAACACAGTCACACTCTCTGAAACATGTATGAAAAGAACATGCGTGCTGAAACCATTCCTTTGTCATATTTTTGAATATATATTTCTCTAGAAGTGGGTTTTTCTCAACAACACTGACCTTTGTCATATTGTATTAATAAATCTGAGAAGAGCTATATGATATTTTCATTCGTTTTCATTTGAACAAAATAAATATATTATTATTAGTCACAGTACTAAATTTGGTTTGAGTTAAATGGATGCAAGTGCGAATAATACTGTTTTGTTTTGAGACAGTTTAATAAACTATAAATGTCGAATTATAAATTATGTTAATGCTAAATTTTATAATTATTCTCCCAAAATTACTGGGTCGTTGACAATCTTTCATATTGGAATATTCCACAGACTACTGAAAAGCCAGTTCGTGCTCTTAAAATTTAAAGTGTAATTGTGTGAATAAACTATGTAATTTCGAACGTCATAGGTTGTGAGAAGTCATGAATTTCACCTCAGTCACATTATGTCGTTGTAATAGTTTGAGCAGGTTATTATTAATTGTTTACTTTATGATGTTAGGTATTCAGTTGATTAAAATATTCCCAGTTTCCTTCCTTCTGTACAAGTCTAAATTAAATCCTGTAAAATATGTAATTTATTTTAAAACATGTAAAAACGGAAATAGTGTATTTTACGTCAGCTTGTTTGCGTGATAAATTCCTATTCTTATGGAAAGACCGGTACTTTTGACGAAACCTGAAGAATGTTAAAGTAGCATAGGACGTGTCGTACATAAGTTACCCCAACACTGATTTTAGATGGTTATTCTAGAACGATCTTCTCTTCATGGTCCAAATGTGCCCTAGAAAATAGACCCGTGATTTGTCAACACTTGTAAAGCTTCTCACGTGCAAGTGATAACAAATATTCAGCTGGTTAAAGGACAAAACTATGATATCTGCTGTTGTTTCCTCACAGGAATAAAGTTTTTCTGAGTCACGGTAAGACGGAAGCCATTTTGCAGACGGAACTGGAGAGATGGAGAAGCTCACTGTGATGATTCACGAATCTGTTATTGATTGGGCAGACAATGGGCTTTGAATTCTGAAAATATGCCATTAGAAAAGGACCACGGCTGAAGTGAATAATGAGATGGGAAGGACTACAAGGTTGATTTCTGGGTAGAAACCGGATGCTTCAATGACACGGGGGTTCAGCTATCCACGTGTTGAATTAAAATTTTCATCCAATGAGACTTTTCCGATAAAGAGATTGTGAATCGTAGTAAATAAAAATTACTGAAATATATTTAAATTTTTTTGTATAATCAAGTCAATCTTTTACGACAGTTTAAAAAATGAAATCAAATAAGTGTTCAAATTGTTTAAGTGCCAATAATTTGTTGATAATATAAATTTGGCTGAATATATCAGTTTTATGTTTTCATCGGTAAAATTTCAAATCAGTTATATAAGCTATTAAAACCTCACCATGGATTGTTTCTTTTCAAATGGTTTCTATTTTCTGAATCATAATTGAAGTTCCTACTCGCAGAAATGGACATAACTACTTGACAAATGATTTCCTTTTTACACAGTACACTAAAATATAAAACATTAGATTGGGGGGAAGTTATTAGATCACTAAGGTGAAAGTTCGCTTTTATTTTACTGTTTAGTACTTAAACTGTAAAGTCACTTATTGTGTTCCTTTGCTTTATTTTAATCATATAATATTCTAATTCACACATACCAAATATTTTTACAAAAATTATCACGTATCGATCTCACAGAATCTATTTTCATTAGTCTTGGTATTGTATTTGTTATGTTTTTCAGTTACCCCATCGTTGGGCTAACATGGCTAGATAGTAAGGGCGCTTGACTCATAACCCGAAAGTCGCGGGTTTGAATCCATGTCACCTCAAACATGCCCACCCTTTCAGCCGCATGGTTATTATAACGTAACAGTTAATCTCACTATTCGTTGATAAATCAGTAGCTCAAGAATTGGCGGTGGGTGGTGATGACTAACTGCCCTTCGTCTAGACTCACATTGCTAAATCAGGGATGTCCAGCGCAGATAGACTCATGTAACTTTGTTCGAAATAAAAAAACAAACAAACAAATAAGCCTCACAGTTATGATTACAGAATGGACGTGCTTCAAACTTAGTAGTTAGCAATAAGTTTTAGTATACTTATGTGTTTTAAAATAAAATCATTATTTCTGTAAATTTCGATTTTGTTATTGTATTATTAGCTCAAACCAACTGTTTCTATTGAGATATTCGTAACTATATCCCCGTTCGTGCATAATGTTCAAACTCTGAACAATATTAGATTTTTATTGTGACATTCAATATATCAAATAAAGGTGGCGAGTGTACCAATTTTCAAATAAGTTTCACCAAAAGCGCTTTAAATAAATTTTGTAGAGGATATGTACATGTCATTGAACAAAACAGACCCAAACGATTGGTTTGATTTGAATTTCGCGCCAAGCTACTCGAGAGCTATGTGCGCTAGCCGTTCCTAATTTAGCAGTGTATGAAAGGCAGCTAGACACCCACCACCACCTCTTGGGCTACTCTTTTACCAACGAATAGTGGGATTGACCGTAACTTTATAACGCCCCCACGACTGAAAGGGCGAGCATGTTTTGTGCGACCAGGATTCGAACCGGGGAATCTCGGATTACGAGAGGAACGCCTTAACACGCTGGGCTATGCCTGGCCGACCCAAACGAATCTGATTACACTGCATCAATGAAAAGAATCCCCATGAGTAGAGATATAAAATGGATAAGTTTTGGAGAAGACTGCTGAAGTAGGAATTACATTGGAGTGGGGATACACTTTCTACTACTGTTAACCTCCGTTATTTCATTCAAAGTTGTTAAAAAATCATAATCAAACAATATCATTAATGAAGTTTTCAACGCAGTTCTTCCATTTAATATCAATTTCTGATCAACTGTTTAAGTACTAATTTTATATACACACATTTCTCCCGCTGGTGCAGCAGTAATTCTACAGATTTACAACGCTAAGATTAGGGGTTCGATTCCCCTTGGTAGGCGTAGCAGATAGCCTGCTGTGACTTTGGTATAGAAAAACACACACACACATATATATATTCATGTATTTTCATATACTTTGAACTGGTCCGCTTAATTTCATGACTTGTACTCCACTGTGATGATTTTATTGAAACTTTCAAGTTATTTACACAGGAAATTTTCAAATGAAGGAAGCTTTTCTATGTCTCTTTATAAAGGGAAGAATGAAGTTTACATAGGCATATTAAATGTTCTACGAAACTATACACCATTACTTGTTTTTTCTCTTGTTAACTTGTACAGGAGTTTTACCTTGTACATTTTTGTAATCTTTCTATTTAGTACAATTTTCTCCTCAGTAACAAAATATAGCAATTAAATTATGAGGCTGTAGGAAGTCGCTTTAAGACCTTTTTCCTGCAATGAAATTTTTATTTGAACTTTCGAATTCTTAATATATTTTCTATAAGCTGCTTTAACAAAATGCATTTTGTTTGTATATTCATTTGTTGTAGTCAAAAATGGTATGCTGTTAGCTGAAATTACGAAGTTAAAATAATTACATATTTTGAAATCTGGTTGCCTGCTTTATAACCGTGGCTCAGCGGTGTGTCTGCGGACTTACACGCTAAAATCCGGGTTTTGATACCCGTGGTGGGCAGAGCAAAGATAGCCCATTGTGTAGCTTTGTGCTTAATTCAAAACAACAACAGCTTTATAACCAAATACGTTTAATGAACATATCAAGCTTCATTAAGTCGAAATTAAAATTCAAAGAATGGGTAAAGCCTAGCTTTGATCCTGCCAGATTGATGATCAGGTGGACCGAGGTTCGAGCCCATATATGCCATTGAGCGCTATATATACTTTTAGCCACAGACATGCAACATAAACACTTGTCAATACCTCAATTTGGTCAAGAGTAACAACATATGCATCAGGGTCGACAGATGTTTCCTCTTCACTGTTTAGCAGTTTTAAGCTAAAAAAGGCCGTGCTTAACTCTAAGATATCTGAGCTGGTCACTTGGCCCACGTGTCATATAATGTTCTGCCAAAACTAAGCTTCATAAATGTCTTGGAGATGAAAAATACAATGAGTTAGTTACAATTTGTTACAGCTACATTATTAACTCTTCGCATTATATACACATTATATATATATATAACTATGAAGTTAATTTTTTTGATAAAATGAAATTCAAAGTCGAAGCAAAAATTTTACTATTATAGTGAATATTTTTTCAGTACATTCTAATGTAGGACATACTCTGTTTATGTATTAGAGAAAAGAAATGGTTTCTTTATAAGCCGCATGATGTCCAATAGGAAAAGTCCTTACACATCTATTTACTTTTTTCTTCATAAAAAAATTAGTGTAGAAAAAAGAATCATCTGAAATTAAAATATTTCTACAAAAAATCAACTATTTTTTGATATCCGTAAATCAATTTTTTGAACGGTGTTTTGTTGACAACCATTTTTTTACTTGTTTATTTCTTGGAAAGACCTCTCTGTGGGACAACAACAAACGCAATTTGTTAGCAACTGACATCGACGTGGCCACTGTTGTCACATTACATCAGTCGATACTCTGACTTCTAGGTTTATTGTTTTTTGTGTTCTGTGACAAATATTGACAGTAAAGCTCGAGTCGTGTTTTGCCATAAAGTGATACTGGAACTATATGAACTTTCGTAGTAATCAGTGGTGCCCTCTGGAAATACACTTGCGCAATAATTTTTTTTTTTTTTTATGTTAACGTTAGAAGTTTTTCCATAGACTTGACAATTATTCATTACAGTTTCGGGTGGCCATGTGATTAAGGCACTTGACTAGTAATCTGAGGGTTGCGGGTTCGAATCCCTGTTACACCAAACATGCTCCCCCTTTCAACCGTGGGGGCGTAATAATATGATAGTTAATCCCACTATTCGTTGGTGAAAGATAACCCAAGAGTTGGCGGTGGGTAGTAATGATTATCTGTTTTCCCTCTAGTTTTACACTGCCAAGTTAGAGATGGCTGGTGCAGATAACCCTCACGTACCTTTGTATGAAATTCAAAAACAAACAAATATTATAATTTCGGAAAGTGTTGCATCTAGTTATAAGAAATGCGTGACTCAAGGGAGGTTTATTAACCCTGAGTAAAACCTTTTGCAACTTTATCAATACACAGTGTTGTGCTTCCCCCCATTCACTTACAAAAAGATAAAAAAATCGGTCATCTCAACTATATTGAATAAATTGTTTTTGAATCTAGCTTGTTCCGCATTTTTCCAAGAAGTAACGGTACTGTCACCTAACGGAAGTTTGAAACAACGTTGATAAATATCCATATATTCGGTAATAAAAAAATTTCTAGGTAGGTTTGTTTGTTTGTTTTGGAAATTCGCACAAAGCTACTCGAGGGCTATCTGTGCTAGCCGTCCCTAATTTTGCAGTGTAAGACTAGAGGGAAGGCAGCTAGTCATCACCACCCACCGCCAACTCTTGGGCTACTCTTTTACCAACGAATAGTGGGATTGACCGTCACATTATACACCCCCACGGCTGGGAGGGCGAGCATGTTTTAGCGCGACGCGGGCGTGAACCCGCGACCCTCGGATTATGAGTGCACGCCTTAACGCGCTCGGCCATGCCAGGCCCTTCTAGGTAGGAATAACTAACAAAATCTATTATCTATTTTGAGCTGCTACTTGAAAGTTTTTAATGTAACACTTTTCTTTTAAATTAAATTTGAGTAAATGTATGATAAAATGAAGAAAGCGATCAAATAAAATGCGAGGTATCGCCGATAAGAGTTACTTGTTCTTCACTGATTAACTGCTAAATAACTCAAATCTTCATTACAGCGTTCAATGTACGTATGGTACACATATTGCGTCATATTGAATGATCTTGTGTTTTTCTCCGTAACAAAAACCTAATGTGTAGAATTAATCAAAAGAGTTGGATAAAAGCACTAATTTTTTGTGTAACATACACTTACGGCCACAGTAGGAATTAATAGCATCACCTTCTTGACTGAGGGTATTCTTTTTTTTTTCTATTATGTGACTTTTATATTATTTAAGATTTTGTAATTTACAAAGTAATGGAGTCACAAATCATTTGTTGCTTGAATAGCTTAGGAAAATCACTTTAAATTGTGTTGGATTATTACTTCATCGGTAAGTCTAATTTGATGTTTTCTTTATAACGTCACTAATATTTATTTCCTATCAGTAATCCATTTTCGTGAATCAAGTATTGTAGTTGGAAAACTTTTACGTGTAATAATTTTTTTTCTCAAATACGGCAGGTTCAAATACCCTTAACACGAAACACATTACCTCTTTCAGCCGTGTGGGCCTTATAATATGACGGTCAATCCGAGAGTTGGCGGTAGATGGTGATGACTAGCTGCTTTCCCTCTAGTCTTACACTACTAAATTAGGGACGGCTAGCACAGATAGCTCACACGTAGCTTTGCGCGAAATTCAAAACAAACCAAATCAAACATGGATTATTCAACAATCTTTCTTTAAAATAAAATAATAAACTAACTAAGATGTGCGTATTTGTTTTATAGCAAAGCTACATCGGGCTATCTGCTGAGTCCACCAAGAAGAATCGAACTCCTGATTTTATTAATCTGTGGACTTACTGCTGTACCGGAGGGGACTGACTTAAGATATAAAAAAAAAAGAACGAAATAGTTTGCTTCACATTTGTGGTGTGTGTTTTTTTTCTGTTTTACTTCTAAAAGTTATCTTTGTTTGTTTTGCTATGGTAAATCCGATGAGCTGAACGATTTCGAATTAACAAAACGAAGTGGTAAACGTTTTTAAAGTACCATTTATGTACCGCTTCACCCGATGTTGTTTTTCATAAATATTTATTTGTTTGTTCTATCTCGTCTTTGAACAGATGAACTAAACTTGCGTCGGTTTAATTGGAACATTTTCATTCATTTTACCTTCATTTTATCTTGCACTTGAGTTACATGCAAATAGCAGATGTATGTATACTTGCTACTGTTTCTTGTCTTCTACTTCACTCGTACTGATTATTGTAAGTGCTATTCACCAACTGCAGTTAAATTATAAGACGTTCGTACTTCAATACTATCAGAGATTAATAGCAGTGAATGTATGGTCGGTATTGATGGATACTGTATCCTTTCATCTGCTTCCGTTACATGTGTAAACACGTAGGAACATATCGCTCTTTAGTTCTTGAGATTAATTATAATTCCGATACAAAACTCCGAACCTCAACTTGGTATAATTGTTCTGATTGTTCCTGTGTTAGAGTTGTAAGAAGATGAGTAGAACCGTTACAAAATAAGTTTGTATGCATTCACATCTTAGCAGAAGGAAAATTATACAACTACTGGTTGGTATAAGTGTATGGAAACATATACGGAACATATTTATTGAAAAAATATCACATATATGGTTGCAAGGTATTTTTGAAACCATATTTTATTTTCGATTGACGTCATTATAATTTGCAATTGAACGGCACCATTTTATTGATAGTTTATTAGGAATAACACAGTATAAACAGCTGAGAAAAACATATTTAACGTTAAATGATGTAAGTCACTTGACAGCTGTATGTCATGTCTATCTCGTCTGGAGTCTGTTGTTAAAACGGACTGAGAGAAAATTAAACATTAGATGTGACTTATATTGTTGTTGCTATTTGTATGATGAAGATGAAATAAAATTTGTATGTTTGTATATAAAATTGTATATGTCTGCCATTTGTTATTAATTTGAAGTGGAATTATGTTTTCATCGATTTCTCTTGTTCTGGTTGTATCATCTTCTTGCGCAATAATTTTGTACTTCATTTGTAGTTCTGCATGACGTAGTTTTTGTTTATTACGAGAGCCGTAGCGACAACAAAATAGCGACGAATATAATTTCTTTTATTAGCAATCATGTGCAACGGTATGAAAAGTTATTTCACATTTTATATGGTACCATTATTCTATGGAACAATAAACTATGCGATAACTCGTGTTAAACGGTGTGTAAGTCGCGCTTCAACGGAACATTGTACTTTGAAATCATGTGATATGAAGTTATAGCTGTTAGGGAAGGCGTGATGATGATTTCTTTAAAGTAATAAAACGAATACAACGAATAGAATGATGATACAGGACTAACTGTTAAGTCATTAATTTTTATTATTGTCTATGCCCGTTTGTTACAGTAAATGTAAAGTGTGGGAGCTCGACTCTCGAACAACTCCATTGTCTGTTATTATTAATGTGTAACGTGGAACGACATCATTTGCGAAGTACGTTTATTCGCTTCCTGTCTGTAATAGCCGTCAACGTCTAGTATCTACCCGTCACAGCTTCCTCGGATTAAAGAATATTGATTAGTAACATGTGGGGAAACAGAATGAACAAGATTAGCTGAGTATTTTTTGCCGGTTGTGACATATCCAAGAGGTATTTGTCTACATTGTTATCTGTTATGTTAAAAACTGGATCTAACTATAATTTTCCTCAGAATTATCACAGATGCGGTACAATGATAACAACAAGAAGGCACTACTTATGCATTAGAAGCTTCAGACTATCTAATAAACATTCTAGAGATTTGGATTTCCTGTTGCTATTTAGAGATAATAGTTTCTGCACATCTTAGTGTTATACAGGGAATGAAGAAAGACTCAAACGTACGGTTATTTTGTTGTGTGTGTTTTTTTTTTACCACAGTCATTGTGTAACGTAAGTCATGAATGAGATATATGTAGGTTATCTATGGAAAGGGTGGAAAGACAGAGATAAAGATAGACCTCTGGAATACTGTTAAAACTTATAGATCTAATGTTAAAATACACACTAGGTTACAGTGAATAGTTTTATCGATTTTTTGTTTAATTTAATATTTCCTTGCATAGCTTTTCCTAGAATTATGTACTTTAATTATAATTCAATTGAAATATTTTATATGGAAACATCTAAAATCTGCTACTCGTTTACAGTTGAATTTTAAAATGTCAACTACTTATATTCTAATAATGAGGTAACTGCTATTTAAATATTTCTTGATAGATTACTGTAATATGTTTCGTTCATAACGAGCATCATTTAATTTTTTAACCAAAAACCAGGTGTGACATTGTAAAGTGTGACTTTTGGCATTATAATAAGTATTCATGGTAGTATATACTTAGAGTTTTAAGTATATATGTGTAATTTATTTCATACACTGAATAAGCTAACATCATTCAAATTCAAATATGTAAACCAAGTGCTAGTATCACGATGTAATCAATATTCTTCGAATGATTAAATATAACAATAGCTAAGCGTTTATTATAGAATGTATTACAAATTGTGCAGATCTCTCTTGTCTCTTCTTTATGTGTTTAATGCTTGTTGAATCTCATATCTCATTGACTTCAATTAATTTTACACAGAAGAAGTACCATGCGAGTTACAATCCCATTTATACTCGAAAATTGGTATATAAAAAGTATATTGAAAGTGGTAGATTTGCATCAAATCTACCTTATTTCTCAGGTATTAAATCTCAAGTAAATAATAAATATATAGCTTTTTTTGGAACACCAGTTTCACTAAAAACAAAATGATTTCGGTAAGATTTGAATTTTTTAACTTTTGATTTTATCATTTATTTGAAGATTTACGCAACAAACAAGTTCAGTGAGGAAATGGTTAGGATGTTGGAGCCGTGCTTTAAGAGTTACCACGAGAGGACAGGATCGACTCAACTCTTTTACTTAATACCAAAATACTTATATTCTTACAAAACAAATAATTGCTGTAACAGGAAGTAATAAGAAATCACATCGTGTCTAGGTTCATGTTTTGCCTTCATCTTGTTACAAACTTAAACTGCCAGAATATTTTATTCTACTACGTGCAAGCCATTCCTAAAATCCACTACTGGACGTGCGATAAGCTTCCAGACTTATGACAGTCAAGTCCTGGGCTCGATTATCCATGGCAGACATTTCAGACAGTTTCCTCCACCCGCTTTAGCTTATTTCTTATTGTCGTGCCTCATACAACAGTTACTAGAATAAAACCGCAATTTATTTTACAACATTTTTGTTACTGTAAGTAATCTGTTTTATATAATAGCCTTAAGCTTATTTAAAAAAAAGAAACTTTTTATAACATTTACAAGAGTAAGTTTGCAGCTTATTTCTTTATGATATGAGTGAGAGATTGCTTTATAGGATCTACACATAATATCGGATTTGATCAGTTTTCAACGTGATATAGCCCGACTTTTTAGACTGTTTTTCGTTTCGTTCACGTCTGTTGGCAGAGGCCTATTTTATCCAACGTGCAGTCCAACCATATCCCAGGAATGCTCGATTATATTGCCATTCTCGTCTGTACTGGGGTGGAAAGGCGCGCGAGTGTTCTGCCATGTTTTTAAAAGAATTTCAAGCAGTATGAATGATATTAATTGCTTCATTTTGGAAGGGTGCTTTCGATCATTATTGTTAATAAAAGTATTTTACAACGTTGTACTTTGGCAATGGGCATCGACTATCAAGACCCTTTGAAAGTCCGAAATATCTTTGCTTTTATAGATTTTCGCATATAAAATATATGATATTGTGAATCATCTCTGTTTTTAAAAGGCTCTGCTTTTCAGCAGAGTTATCTTTTCAGCCTACTTTGTTAAGCAAATGTTGATTTTTTTGTATGTGTGTGTTTTCTAATTAAATAATTAATTTACTGGGTATCAGCAGCAAGTACAGTTAATTGACAATGATGTGTATATATTGCAGATTTACATAGGTAGCTGTTGGATACCGCTAAAGAAAATCAGATAGCTCGTCATATGAAAAAAATAGGGTGACTCGATTCAACCTATTATTTCTATCTTTTATTGACATGACGATTTGAAACAAGCTTCAGTATGACCTCAAAATGTTTTTGATAATAATAAAAATACACGCAAAAACCTCAGTGTATCCAACTCACTTTAGTGTTGAAATATTTAAAGAGTTAATTTGAAAGTTGAAGGAACCTGTTAGTGGCTCACGAGCTATGGTTATTTACTTGGAGATATGTTAGGTCAGTTAACATAGCTGATGAACCAGGTTTCTGCAAGCATACGAATATCCAAGCAAAAAACGTGATAGTAGAAAACATGATTAAATTTTAAATTACTAACCATGATAAAAACGATTAAGATAAAAAAAATAGTATTTTTATGTAACTGCGTTGTGTTTAAACTGCTATAACCGTGTTGGCGTTATAATGTTACGTTCAACCACACTATTTGTTGGTAAAAGAGATGTCAAAGAGTTGGTGGGGGTGATGATGACTAGGTGTCTTCCCTCTAGTCTTACACTGCTAAGTTAGGGACGGCTCTCGCATTTGCGCAAATTTTAAAAACAAACAAACAAACAAATTAAAATCAGTCATATTTCTCATTATATTTTCTCTATTTTGATTTACATATATTTCTAAATTGAAAAGTTGTATTCGCGGGTGTTCTTTAAGTTACTTGTTATCCAATGAACTCCTGAAACAGATATAAATGTTGGGTACTTGCTAATTAGATCTGAAATAATGTTCCTGATTACACCTTATAAACTGAGACACATAAATCAAAATCATAGAGTGAGAACCCATAAAACAGAAAGTATTTTTACCTTTTATTTCTTTTGGTTCGCAAATGTATGTCTGTTTCACATTTCCTCGCCTTCCGCTAGTACAGCGATAAGTCTACGGATTTACAACGCTAAAATCAAGGGTTAGATTCCCCTTGGTGAGCTTAGCAGATAGTCCGATCCTGCTTTGCTGTACAACACACACACACACACATTTTCCTAGTGTCTCTATCAGTACATTTGAGAAATGGTCAAGTTGTAAGTGCCTGTATGTATACATAGACAAAAATAATCTCAAGTAAAACATTATATTATACGTTTAGACATACTATTGAATGTTATATGAGCAACACTGAACTTTTGTTCATTGTATAAGTTGTAAACTGACAGGGAATTTGATCTAAAACTACCATTAGACAATACAAACTCGACGTTATATGAAATATATATATAATTATGACTTGAAACCTTGTTTGATTAACAACTTAAACAACGTCTTGTGACATTATTTTGGCAAACAAACACAAAACAACACATAAAACTTATTGGACGTTCACCTCACAACAGGGCTCGGCATGGCCAAATGGTTAAGACACTCAACTCGTAATCCGAAGGTTGCAGATTCAAATTCCCGTCACACCAAACATGCTCTCCCTTTCAGTCCTGGGGGTGTTATAATGTTACCATCAATCCCAATGTTTGTTCGTAACAGAATAGCCCAAAAGTTGGCGGTGATGACTACCTACCTTTTCTCTGGTCTTACATTGCTAAATTAGGGATGGCTAGCGTAGATAGCCTATCTAGGGTTTTGATCGAAATTAAAAAAAAATAAACATCTCACAAGCTAGTCGGTTTTAGGCGAGATAATCTTAGTCGTAATATTTATCTCATAAAACTCTTCATTTAATTTTCAGAATAATTCTATTTATAACAGTTTAAATAACAACTGACTCTAGTTTTTGTTCGTTTTTAAATATCTAGTATGTGTAGTTATTCATCTAATTAGCTGCGTGTTTGTCATCTTGTTCTTTACAACGTGATTTCTATTTGCAATTCTCATATATTTTATTTTTTACTTTTGATCTGTTTAACAAATACAACCTAACTAACCGTGAGTAATGACCTTAAGCTCTGAGAGTCTACACAATATGAATATATAATTCTGAATGCCTTAGGACTGAACATCATTACAATTTCTCTTGGTTGTCTTTTACCTTTTAATTAATTTCCCTTTAAATTTTGAACATCACTGTTAGTTTGATTTCTCATTAAGTTTTGAGTAAAAGATATTCTGAATCGTAGACCACACGAACTAAAATAACGGATAAGTTTCATTACATATATTAGTGGCAAAAGAAAACAAGAGATATATCCCAGTAAGAAGTGCCTGCTGCTTTATTAAATGAGATTTCATTGATCGATCTACGTTGTGTGAAACGTCTCCATTGTTGTGCATGTCAATATTCCGTTAACTTGTTCCTTTTATAAGTGCTTGTGGAAAGACATGCAAAGCATATGTTCATTTTCAGTTGCTCAGTTGAGTTTTTTGAGTTGTGGAGATGAGTAAAAAAAGTTAATTATGTTTTCACAGCTGGTGTCTGTGGTTAAGACTATTTTTTTAAAATTTTCTATAAACTTTTGAATAGGATATGGCCATGATTACTACGTATAGTGTATAAAGCTCAATTTACTCCTTGTGGTGTGAATAATATGTTGTTCTCGTACTATTCCGATAATTTGTGTTTCACTTATCTTATTAAATGAGTAACTAACATTTTAAATGTGTTTGTGGAACCAGTTTCAAAGTATAATAATTGACGTTTTTACCCGCGTATATAGACAGATATAAAGAAATATATACTGTCTGTGTTAGGTGTCCTTCAAGTTTCAAAGCATTTGTTCTATTCTTATTAAAGTTAAATTATCCACAAATTCCCTTTGCAGCATTTATTAAAAATTTCGATATTTGATTCTACTTTAGGGAATTTACTAATTTGTTCAGGTTCTGTAAACGTTGTTTAGGCTAATATAGCTGGGACACTGAGTGTAATAATGTAAAATAATGTCCTATTTTGGATGTTTTCGTTCCATGTTTTTACTATGTAATAAATTCAGTTTACTGTTTATTTATATATATGAAAAGAGTAAAAGGTCGTCAGGTTCTGAGGCTTTAATATCTTTGAATATTGTGACTTGTTCGCACAACTTCAAGCAGACTGATAAAGGGAAAACATTTTATGACACTCACAAAAAATATTGAAAGTGTGTCATTTGTTGAGTTCTCTAGCTCACCAAGTTGTCCAAGTGCACAGAAAATGTTGTCATTTGTTATCGTATTTCGAAGTTATTGTCGAAAGTTTTGTAACTTGAGTTTATTGGTAATTCTGGAGAAATCGTGTTATTGGTGTTTAAGTACTGAATGTGTTGAAAAATAACGTTTATATTTTAAAATACATTTCCGAGGTACAAATATTAAATTTTCAAGCGCAAGGAAAGATTGGATTTAAAAAAAGAATGAAAAATATGGAGTTTAAAGATAAAAATATTTAGACATTATGACATTCTATTATTGAATGGCACTAGCAATTTACTTATGTTAAATGTTACTTATTTTTAATCTGTATTTTCTTTGTATAAGAAAAACTTACGTTTTTATTGCTTACAAAACATATATCATACAAAGAGGAATTTGAGACTTTGCATTGATTACTGTTTGAAAAATAAGACCGTGTGCGTGCTGTAATAGTACACGTAGATGAAATATCTAGAACGAAAAAAATAACTTGAAAAACTCCATGTTTCTCAGGCACTTCTTGTACAGTAGCAGCAAATTACCTCTTTGCTAATGTATTTATTTGGTATAATGATCTTCCTAAAGCTATTCAGATAACTTCAGGTCATCGTTATCATTGTGGTATACAGGACTTTCTGTCATAAGAGATAATTTTCCAAATTTTTCTTTATATTTCAAGTTTATCATACTTTTATTGTCAAACAACCACTGAAATACCCGATTAGTAGGGACACTTAATTTAAAATCCTTTACTTATTAACAGCTATCAGTACCAACTATCTATAAGATACGTTCAATAAGAATTACCGTGAATTTATATTCATGTTTAGTGTATTGTTAAAAGTGGGTTTTTACATGTCCTTTTAATCATTATATTTAGGGTTTTGTGATTTAAGTTCCTAACCTAGAGCCCAACACGCATATTTTTTTTTTTATAAATAAATAAAGTTTTAAAGTTCACTGTGTGGAATGTTATATATTTATATTATCTGTAGTTGTCAATAGATACATATAGCAAACTCTGATGGGAATCTTTTTGAACTACATATTCCAGCATACATATTTAAAACTGTTGCGTTATCATATCTTATATTTTATTTATTATTCATTTTTCTAGTTGGTGTCCAAGTGCATGTCATAAACCCAAATGTGAGAACGATTCGGTTTGTTTAAGTTTATGATACAAAACACTTTTCCAAAGTGATACTGACATGAATAGTCAGGACCATTATTTTGGTGAGTCTTATTAGTGGAAATATGTACGGATAAATATCTCAATGCGCAAGAGTAAACCAACGTTAATTATAATGTTAGGTCCATCAAATCTTTAAATATGTATTTATATCTTTAGTAACTACGATCACACGCAAGGCATATTTTAGCGAATCAAAGACATATGCCACACCTTCATGCTAAGATTTAGTACTCTAATGACACGTGAGAATATACAAATGATTTAATAGTTTGGGCGTATGCACAGTTAATTAGTTTTGGAAACACAGACATGAGCTTTGAAAACCTGGAGATAGAAACTGTCATTCAATCTTTTCTTTTTATTTTGGTGAAATAATTGCTATTCGAATTTTTTTTATTAAAAGGGAATTAGAATAAGTAGTTCTAATAAAAGAATTGTTTTTTTCAAGTACAACTTCTTTTGTATATATAATTTTTACAATATGCTTGTCTTACAGTCAGACTGTAACACTACCAGGCATACTGTAGGTTGGTTACAGGAAGATAAACAGTTCGTTATGAAATATCCTTAGACATGGGAAAATTGTTTAATATATGTTACCTGAAATTCTATATACTGACCAGAACACATTATTTACATAATATTTGCGAAGAACCTCACATACGTATAGTCTTCAGTTACTGGTCTTCTTGGTAAATGTATAGAATTAGTCTACTGTTGCATTGTTAAAAGTGATATTATTTGTTTATTTGCTTTCAATATTTGGCTCAATATGTAGCGAACGCATAAACTCTACCGATACAACACGGAAGATAAATATACGTAATACAGTATCCTTATTTTTGTTGTTTCATTTCCAATAATGCCATCTATGAGTGTCCTTCCAATGTCTAGAACAGAAAAGCAAACTGTGAAACAAATGGGACAATCTTATCATTAGGTACTGAACAGATAAATCAAACAAGCAAGAGCGACGTATGTAATTATTGTATTTTATTAAGCATGAAGGTGTTTCTTTTATAAATTGCAAAACTTGTCTGATGTAATACGTAATATAACTTTTCTCTGATTCAAGTTGTTGAGGTGTGTTAAATATACTATATGGGATAAAACGCTGACAATGCCAACTGAAACAGTTACCATTAAGTATCTCAGAAAATCTCTTTTAATACTTCTTTCTTATCTACGTAATTATTTCTTTTTCTCGAATTCCGAGTACCACCTCTTTATTTCTAGAACAAATTAAAAGACGCATCGTTTTATACCTAGTACACTATTATGCTTACAATACCTTGAATTCATTCCTAGTTCACGAGAAAGTGCTTGCCCAGCTAAAATTAATACTTCGGTGAAACCAGCGAGGGTAAAGTTGTTTTTACATTTACTCTTATTAATAGCATTGTGTTAAATAAAGTAGTAGTAATAACGGAAAGGTAGCCGGTGTTGTGTACGACAATTCAGTGGCTCAAGTATCATTAAACTACTGCCACATAAAACATGCACACGCTAGGATATGCCTTCTCTCTCAACCATTATGTCAGTGGTAGAATTAAACCTAATGACCGCTCTGACTGTAATGCGTGTATATATATATATATATATTCTTTTTTTTTTGGCAAGTTTTGAAAATGAATAGTGACAAGATTCGTTTTCAGTATCATTATTACAATAAATTGTTTGTTTGTTGTCTCTTTACTGGCTTTTGAATATTTTGTTGTTTTCAAAGCATAAATATTTGACTTTATCTTGATATATATTTATGAAATAACTACAAGGAAATTTACGGTGTTTTTACTGCTGGAAAAAAAATAGGTTCAATCTGTTTCAGTTGTTCCTAAACAGAAACAAATACAATAGAAGCTGTTTGAAAGCTGATTTTACTGTGTGAACTGTTTTGTGTTTTGTAACAAAATACACGCAAGTATTCATTATAGAAACATGATAAGACCTTTTTCAAAATGAAACTTGAATGATATTCTAACGAAGAGCTCTGTTTACACAAGTAACGAAAAACGTGAACATTTCTCAACTTTCTTAGCGTTTCCTAAGGCATACGATACGAAAACATCCATTAGACGTCGGTGCGAAGATGCAGAATTATCGAGGAAGGTCTCCATTTGAAAGTTACTGATGCATAACGTTGGCGCGAAACCAATCAAGAAGACATTATACAGGATTCCTGAGAAAGATCGTCCATTACATGCAAGCATTACTGACGTGAGGACTGCGCAGATCTTAAGCATGAATATAAATTGTAAATATTCGCTACAACATGAGAAACTTCATGCCATTTGTCTGATATATCATCTACTTAATATTTTTTCTCTTTTGCGTTTTAGCTCATTCTGCATTTTCCTAAGAATTATCTCTGAGGAAAATGCATTTATTCAAAGACATTTTGGTCTCGAGATGGCCGTTATATATTTTTTTTCTTTTTTATGGTCATTCATGTTTATAAGAAATTACCAAACGATAAACAACTTCATCAGTATGTCACTACACCAGTTTTAGGCCACTCGCAGCAAAGAAAAACTGCAAAACATGCCACGGTTAAGTGTGATATAAAATTATATATATATTTACATTTTTACAGATGTCTCACTCGAAAGTTATTGTGTAAAATTTTAACCCAAATCTTGAAAGATTGATATCGGAGATTATGTTAACCCTACTTGCAGCCTAAAAAACACTGCTTACAAGATTGACACGAATAAGCTATTGGGACCGTCAAATATCCAGAATGTTTAATAGTAGTCAAATGCTAAATAAATTATAATGACTACGCGTTTAGATGGTAGATGAAACACATCTTTAGGTTTGTCATTTCTACGATAACTTAAAATGTGGGGCCCGGCATGGCAAAGCGCGTTAAGGCGTGCAACTTGAAATCTGAGGGTCGCGGGTTCGCATCCCGGTCGTGCCAAACATGCTCGCCCTTTGAGCCGTGGGGGCGTTATAATGTATCGTTAAATCCCACTATTCGTTGGTAAAAAGAGTAGCCTAAGAGTTGGCGGTGGGTGGTGATGATTAGCTACCTTCCCTCTAGTCTTACACTGCAAAATTAGGGACGACTAGCACATATAACCCTCGAGTAGCTTTGTGCGAAATTCAAAAACAACAACAAACATAAAATATAATTTAGAAAGTAGCAAACATTGAAAAGTAGTTTTCGCAATAAAAATTTTTGTTAAATAATATTTCAAGTTTCATCAATTATCACACAACAACTTTTATTCATATAGTTGCCTAATTTTTTTCTTGTAACAGAAATTTTATTCTATTGTGAATTTGTTTCTGAAGAACCATATTTACATTAATTTAAATAATGCAATCAAATGAAAACAAAGTTAAACCACTTTCAACCGCTTGATTCTTGTCGTTATTTTTTACTACTCAGTAAATGGTTTTTACCAACTCAAAACAGTCATATTCTATGAAATAATTGATTGTTTGCTCAGTTATAAACATAACATGAAAAGGAGTTGATGTTTTTATTTTATTCTTTTTCTGGCTTCTCTTTGGGGTTTCAATGCTTTTTAACAGTCACGTAGTGGAAAGTTAAGCAAAACATACTATCACACTGTGTTTATGTTGTTAAGTGTTTTTAGCAATATAAATAGTAAATTTTAAAATATAAAATATCCCAAGAATGTGTACAAAAAGAAAATAATGTATAATATGAAAAACTGTTCAAAAATATATAAGTGTATGACTAAGTAAGATACGTAAAATCACCAACGTGTGCTGGTGATTCCATTTTTCAAGATATGATCATGAACTTATTGGCGTTTTCCTGTTTGTTTTATATTTTCAACATACGTTGTTTGAAAACGTTAATTCTTGCGTTGTTTTTAATTTGATAAGGATTAGTTTACTTAATGATTTGTGCAGATATTTTCTTTTAGAATTGCTTCCTGAATGAAGGGTTTTATTTGATTTCTAATGTTGTTCAGAACAATCGACTGTTGCAACATTTGTGGTCTGGTTTTTACTTACCCAATTTGTTTTCTCAATGTGTGTTTAAAATGACTCAATGTTAACGGTATCTAGGGTTATACATCAAAAATCTATCATCCAGAAATAAATTACTCAAATATTTAAAACACCTATAAGGGGAAAAATTAAGTTTAAGCATAATATTATCTCATTCTATACACACATGAAAACCTCAACTTATGTTTTTATCTGTGCACAAACTCCTTACAATAGGCGAAATAATAGAGAAGTGTTATTCTAATGTTTCTTTGTTATAAACCACATGCATAGTTATACTTATATTAGTTTATACGAGACTGTTGTCCAATATACATTTCATTTTAGACAGAACGAAGCTTAAACAGAATTACTGTGTAAAAAGAAAGAAACAAATGTATCTTACCTTCAGTGAGTCATAATTATATGTACATATAGATGATCTGTAGACCGACAATACAATAACAGTTTTACAAAAAAAAACAAAAACAGATAAAATATTAATTTGACTTATCCAGGTAGATGGGAAGCTATGCGTTACTTGACAGTTATATTACCAGGAGAGACATCACTTTATTAGTTATTAGATACATTTTCATCTCCAATTCTGATACAAGTTGAACTTGTCCGAGTAAAGTTTAACAGCGCTCTCCCATATGAGAACAACTTCCTTATATTACACGTAGGTAACTCTTCTTATGGAGCTTATTGGAGAGTTTTGGGTTTCAGAAATGGTGCTGTATTAAATGACGGGAAGTCATGAGCATACAAACTCTGTAATGTATTACGTGATTGATTGCTTATTTTTTATGTCATTTACGTCTCGATCGTTTCTTCATTACGTGTACTTCAGGAAATGAGTATTCTCCCCCTTTTGGGGGAGAGGCTTGCTTTCTGTTCTGTAAGTTCACGCATTTTTTTTTCTTCAATCTTAGGTACAGTTGCGTAAATTGCATGATATCTTAAAGTTTAGTCAGTCTCCCGAACTTACGAGAAAACGTAAAATCATGACCATTTAAAATTTAGATGCACTTATACAATATATTTTCTTGTTTTATTTTACGCACACAAATATAGTTATTTTAATAGTAAGTACGGTGCAATAATTTTACTATTTTTATTTTCATAAATTCTTGATGTTGAGAACTTTTACAATGTCGTCTTCAAATGGTTTCCTGTGCAGACAATAAGACGACAAGTGCATTTTTATTAAATCTAAAATAAAATGTATCTTCATGCTTTAAGTTTATGACCTTTGAAATGGTAAAAAATTACAAGAGTTAATCTAACAAACAGTGATTTCTAAACATATTAGAGGTTATTTTTTATTTCCTCCACATTTTCTGCTAAATCCTGTAGAATTAATTGATAGAGAAGAAAAATGTAACCACCGACTATGCAAAAATTATTTTGTAATATTAACTATTAGAAAAATATCAAAATTAAAAAAGTAATAGAAGATATTAGCAGTTGAAAGCGTAGAAACGCAGATTGTGTTCTTGGAAAAACTTTTCTATTCGTACTGTTTCACTTAGTATAGCCTCTCAGCAGGTTAGATGAAATAGTAATTTACTTATCCATTGCTGCGTGTGCCAATCAGACATAAAATAAATAGAAGTGATTTTTCCGTTCTTTCTATGGTTTGAAGTTATTTTATCACATAAGTACCTAGTTTGAAGGTAATGTTCTAGAAAGAAAGTGAGTTTGGAGAAAACAATAAAAAATATCATTTGAAATTTTTCTTCGAGTTATACTGTGTTTTAAGTACGCAGACGAGCATTGTTACCCATGTTGCATTTTCATTATTGGTATATATGCTTATAAATAGTGAATAAGAGAGTTAGTTTAAATATTACATCCTTTAGGCGCACGGGGATAAATAATTCATGAGCTTTTGATATTTGGAAAAGTTTTTTTCTTATTTTAAAACTGCAGTAATTATGTTAATTAAGTAAAAAGTGTATATTTAAAATTAAGGCGGATGGGTAGATAAAATGTGTGTGTATTTCTCAATTAATGAAGCTTTCGACTTAATCATATGATTCAACTCAATAGTATGGAATCTTCTTGAAGTTTTTTGCTGTCCACCTGCTAGATAGTCACATATTTACCGTACTTTTGACGTCAAAGGAGGGATGTAATATTTGGGTCGTAAATATATAGATAACTAAAGGTGCACTCAGTAGAGTGTGTATCTCCGCCATGCAGTGTTGATCGTATTCGGCTTTCAAATGATAAGCACATATGTCCGCATGTCCGTCTTTGGCAATTTATCCTTCCTACGTCGAAATAATATTTTAGTAATCCTCACCAAGCTTCATCAAAACGTGACCATTTTAAACTTTCTTGAAGAGCAAAAATATTATGAAAAACAGATCTCCCAGATAGCATTGACCGTGAATCGCCAGAAGCTAATCACTTCTGAATCGGGTCATAATTCACAGGTGTGCCAACTTTTCTCCAAGCCTATCTAACAGATTTATAAGAAACCGTGTTGAAAAACACACACAGAAGTGAGAACATAATTTCCGTCAACATTCTATGGTTGAAGTAATAAAAAAGGGTTTTGGTTCTTACTAATATTGTATAAACTCACTTCTAACTTCTAGTTGTCCTATTCATACCGGGATATTGAAACTTTAAACGAAATATATTTTTTTATTGAATTGATTTTTGAATAAATTGATAAAAAACTAAACAAAAGGTTCAAAGTACGAGACGTTATAAAAAATATATTACTCCTAATCTAATCGAGAAAACGTTTTAAGGACGATATTCAAATTTGCTATTTATATTTCAAGTATAATTATGTTCATTTATTAGAAAGACGAAAGTGCAGTTAATGAAAATAACAATTTGAATATCGCTTTATATGCATTTAATAACTCCAAATCATAAGATAAGTAATGGTATTATTACTTCAATAAACACTGATTGGCCTAACAAAATATTTCAATGCTATTTTAACTACATAAAGTGCTTGGATTTTGAATTTTTAAGACTGTTAAGCCAATTTCAATTTTTTGACGTAACACATAAGATACTAATTTCAATAACTTTTTATTATGATTTTGTTATACCACGAAACATTAAACTACATTATTTGATTGATATTGATAATTCTATTGATATAAAGGTCTATTAAATTTTATAATGACACTTTTTATGCGTTCCGTTAGTTTTCATATTACTTGAATGATTTTAAACTTGAAATTGTGAACTAAGTTATTTATTTTGTAACTCTGGATCGTATGAAGAGTATGACTAGCCAGGCCATGGCTTAACTACTTTTTCATGGTATGTATACCTAAAACTTATGTATTCAAACTTGCTTCCTTTAATTCAGTACAGTACGTTGGGCGTATGCAGTTATTATATTTAAGAAATGGCTAAAGATTCTTTCTCATAACATTAAACTTTCAGAACTTTTCTGGGGAATATACCCCTAGACTCCCTAGAAATGGGTTGCAGGACAGCCTCCCTCCAGACAGCTGCTTCTGGACAACTCTCATGTAAAAAACTTGCCCTCCAAACAGCTGTCCCCCGCAGCTATATCTTCTTATATTAATATAACTGAATAAAATAGGAAAGCTATCACATATTTTTTACATATTTTAGAAGAAGAAAATTATCTAAAGATGTTTAACTATCGCGCCCCACCTATCCTTTACTGAGTATGTCACGAGGTGTAACTGAGAAGAATCATCTGCCAGGGTAACAAAAATTGTAGAAGGTTTCTAAACCGCAATTTATTGGACTATTTAGAAAGAGGAATACCTCATAACTCACAGTTATACAGATTTGTATACTTCAACATTTTATTTTATTATACTAAACAAAATTTAACATGAAACCTATGTTACTTTCTTCTACTTAAACAAGCTTAGATAATTCATTCTTCTATTAAATACAAGAAATATGTGTTTTTCTCCCTATTTTAGTCAATTGCGTTAATATAATAAGACGTGGCTGGGGACGATTATACGAGGGCGAAATGTTATGTCACCCTAGAAATTTCATGCTTTGCACACATTGTGTGTCGGATTATATTTCTGTGGCAATGATTTAAGAAACTTACGTAGACTTAAAATAGATTAACATTATTAATATTATTCATAAACATTTATCAGAGTTAAATAGTTTTAAAAAATATTTTATTTCAAATTGCATGCCATTATTTTTAAAGCCATCCCTTAGCGGCACAGCGGTATGTCTGCGTACTTAAAGTGCTATAAACTAGGTTCGATACCCGTGATGGGCTGAGCACAGATAACTCATCATTCATATATGTTATTAATTGAAATAAGCACTACTATTTTTAATGTCAGTGTAACAACCACATTTGCCTTTACTTTTAGTCAGTTAAGAAAAAAACAAACCTTTACACATCATATAAATAAAAAAGCTTATTTTATTTAAATCAACGTTTCGCCTTTACGGTTTCTTCAGTGTTAATATACGCAATTTTAATTAAAAACAATGACAAACATTGACATTAAGTAATCCAGTAGTTATTTGGTTTGTCAGTATTCAATAAACGTACTCTATATTTAAGGTTCTTCGTGCTATGTCACGATTTGATAAGCTTAAGCATCGTATTTTACTTAAAAGTAAGAGCTAACGAATGCAGTTTCGATTCGAAAAAAATTAAATATAATATTTTGTTCTCTTATAGTTTCTGATTTATCCAAGAAAATTGCATATTTTTAAGAGGAAGATGTGATAATTTTCACATTGGTCAAGACACCTTTGATCTAACGTTTCAGCCACAAAGTACAAAATTTTAATTATGTTTTGAATGGTTCTAAATGTAAATAAGTTTTAGATATTTCTTGTATTTGCTTACTTTGTTACGTTTACTTCGCTATTCAGTTAAACCATGGTGTTTATATCAGGTCATCTCTTAAGTAATTTCGGACTTTATTATCAGAAAAAGAGAAAGGATTTCAAACGCTTTTAATGTTATGTTACATTATTATTAATCACTTCCTACCAATGATTCACGAGCTTATGAATCCTACTTCAATAAAAATCCTTGGAATTTGGAGGAAAAGAATGCAGAGATGGTCGTTTTGACATCTTCATGTGTTCCAAGCTCCTTTCTATCAATATAGTTTTGCTTGTTTGTTTGTTTTGGAATTTTGCACAAAGCAACTCGAGGGCTATCTGTGCTAGCCGTCCCTAATTTAGTAGTGTAAGAATAGAGGGAAGGCAGCTAGTCATCACCACCCACCGCCAACTCTTGGGCTACTATTTTACCAACGAATATTGGGATTGACCGTCAATTTTTAACGCCCCCACGGCTGGGAGGGCGAGCATGTTTGACGCATCTCGGGCGCGAACCCGCGACCCTCAGATTACGAAGCACACGCCTTAATGCGCTAGGCCATGTCAGGCCCTCAATATAGTTCTGCCAGCTTCGGAATAGATAATAATTAGATGGAGTAAGACCTGGAGAATAAGGAAGATGTAGAAGTTTTTCCATTCTAGCTCTTTAATCTTTGCAGATGTGACCCTTGCTGTATGGGTTCGTGCATTATCCTTTACGATTGATCAAAGCAGTCTTCTTTTTTTTTCAGCACAACATTCAAGTGCTCTAACTTTTGACAATAGAAGTCTGATGTAATTGTTACATTTAGTGACAGCAACTCAAAATGGATCACACCAGCAATATCCCACCAAACGCTTAACAAAACTTTTCTAGGGTTAAGGTCCATTTTGAGTTGAGCTTTAGCCAGTTTACCTGCACTGAGCCATTGTCTCCAGCGCTTAACATTTTTATAATATATCCATTTTTCACCTCTAACCTGTCCAAAAAAGTGAGTTACGTTCACGAGAGTGCAAAGAAATGCAAATTCCACTCTTGCTCTAAGATTGGCTTCTGTCAAATCATGACGGACCCATTTTTCCAAGTTTTTACACTTCTCTAAGCTGTTGCAGATTACGATGAACTGTTGAATGGGTTGAATTAAGCTTCTGTGCTAGTTCTTCAACTGTTACAACACAATCTTCATCAAATGCAGCCAGCAGCAAGTTATCATTAAACTCAACGGGATGACCTGAACGTGGCGGATCACTTATGTTGTAGTCACTTGATCTGAACTTCTGAAACAACCTTCGATGTTTTCTTTTGTTGAAAAACTCCGCACCATTAACACCTTGAATATTTTGTTTAGTTTCTACTGCACTATTGCCTTTTCTAAACCCATGAAGCATTATACATCAAATGTACTCCTCAGACACATCCATCTCAATAAGGGTTTATTTGATTAATGATCTGAGAAAAGTTGAGTTAAGTTTTTCTTTTATTTGTCTGAACGTTTTTATTATGTCCTATTACATATTTTAGTCATTGAAGTCTTTTACAAAGACAGAAATGATGATGCGCTTTCTGTATGAAAATTTTGGACATTACTTATGTGATGACCTGATAGCATAATCTGTTGCGTTGTGAAACGATGTTTTTTTAGTAATTAAGCGCAAATCTACACAACTGATTACTTCTACTGTACCCAACACGGGTTTTGAGACTCAGATTTCAGTGTTGTAAGCCTCCAGTCTAAGCGAAAGGAAGGCTTGTGTCTTATATTTGTCACGGAAGAAAATATGTCTATACATTACGACGAAGTTCTCATGTCTACACAGAACATGAATTATTATATCATTTCAACTGCTGTATTTTGGTTACAATGTCACGTTTAAGAAACATGATGCTGAAAGATCGTGAACTTATGGGAAATTGTTTCATCGGGTAAAAGAATAAATACATTTTGGAGCTTAGGAAATATATCATTATCAAAATGTAACATAAAAGTTTTCGAACGAAGCTTTAGATATCTGCCTACTGTTCGATTCCCCTCAGTTGACTCAGCAGAGAGCCTGATGTGGCTTTAATGTACAAAAACAAACACATACATATCTGCCTGCTGTTTAATTAAAACCTATTTGTCTTTAGAAGAATAGTTCTTGAAACTTACTGGCTTTATTATGGAGAAGGTCAGGGTTAGGTGTGTTGTTTTTTTGTGATCTATTTTTACTGTAATTTTCTTTCATTTCATTAATTTGATAAATGAACGCTGTTTACGTCTCAACATTTTAGGCATATTCTGTAAAAAAAATTGCCTTATGTAAATAACATTAACGGCTAGATATATTTATATGTGTGTGGTGTATTGTTTCAACACCAGTTCCATCAGTCTAGTTGTTTCACGTAAAATGAATATCGCGGTGATGAACTGTTTTTTTCTAGTGCAGCGATAAGTGTACGGATTTACAACGCTAAAATGAGGGGTTCGATTCCTCTCGGTGGGCTCAGCATATAGCCCGATGTGGCTTTCTTATAAGAAAACACATACACACACACACTGTTCCTATCGACGTGCAGTTTAATATCATTAAGTATTTTTAGATACTTTCTTTTTCCTGAAATATAAAAATTGAAGTTGTAATACAAAAAAATTCGTTCCAGTATTTGCAGAGATAAATATAGTTCTAAATTGTTCCTCAAATGTTTGTTGAAATTTAACGAAAAGAAACATTTTTTTATAATTAGTGAAAGTAACTAGTTTCGCTCGGGTAATTAGGTTAATATATTTTAGTTGGCTATTTTGAACGAATTTTAGCACAACAGTATAACCTATATAATTTTATTGCCAAGCAACATAAGAAAAACCATTGTTTGATATCTTACTAAGGCACATTGAGTTTTTTCTGTATATTTCTTTTCAGTGTGTTTTTTCTCTACTTTGTCTGATTAAAAAGATACACACGTGCATGCGCCCGAACAAGTGGCTAACATAAGTTTGTTTGTTTTGAAATTTCGCACAAAACTACTCGAGGGCTATCTGTGCTAGCCGTCCCTAATTTAGCAATGTAAGACTAGAGGGTAGGCAGCTAGTCATCACCACCCACCGCCAACTCTTGGGCTACTCTTTTACCAACGAATAGTGGGATTGACCGTCACATTATACACCCCCACGGGTGGGAGGGCGAGCATGTTTAGCGCGACGCGGGCGCGAACCCGCGACCCTCGGATTACGAGCGCACGCCTTAACGCGCTCGGCCATGCCAGGCCCCTAACATAAGTAATACCCAGATTCACATATTAAATGTCCACTAAGGATGGATGAATTTCATGTTTCTAGGTTTTTTCTGCTGGAGCTATGACAGTAACACATACAAAGACGCATTTTGGCAAGTGCATGCGCACACGTGTGTATCTGTTTCTCTATTTGTTTATAATTTCTATTTGTAACATAAGAAATTATTATTTTTATGTTATTTTTTGTTAGCTTGCAACATTGAAAAGATGCGTGTACGTGGATGATAATATAAGTAATAATATTCAGGTGCACACCCTCAGGGTCCACTTAGTACAGCTGCAAAATTTCAGATTTCTAGGTTCTTTTCGTTTGGAGCTGTGGTGGTCACTTTTCTTTTCTATATGGTTTTTCGCTAGTTTGCCTTAGAAAAATGTGCACGCAGTTGGACAAGAAATAATACTCATTTGCTTACCCTCAGGGTCCAGTTTTTATGGATATAAAATTTCTAGATTCTTTCCCCTTGGAGCTATGGCAGTTACATATACACGAAGAAGCACGTGTTCACACACATGTGTGTGTATGTCTGTGATTTACATTCGTAATATAAGAAACCACTTCTTTTCTATGAAGTTTTTCACTAGCTTATCTAATTAAGAGGTGTGCATGAACACGCACATGGTTAATTATTAATAACAATAAGTACACTCTCAGGATGCTCTTAGTTTATTTGGAAAATTTTAGGTTTATAGGTTCACTCGTGTTAGAGCTATAACGGTCACATATTCATTTCCATTTGTTTTTTGTTCGCTTACGTCACAATGAGATGTTATTGCGCACGTATGTTTCTAAGTAATAATAGTCAGGTGCCTCATTTAGTATGTGTGCGAAATTTCAAGCTTCTATATACTTTTATCTTTGAGTTATGGTAGTCACATAAACAGACACGTCCTTTTATCATTATGGATTATGATATGTCACAAGGCAGAATATCTTTATTAATAATAAACTGCATATATTAAGAATAATATTTATAATATCATTTGTTTTATCAGTACAATGCATTTGACGTTATTTCCATTAAATGTAAAAGTTGAATTAACTAAAATTTATATATTTTTGTGGATACTAACGTTATTTTAATATTACAAATGAGAATAAATACTAAGTTTACATCTACTCGGATTACATTTACTACTTTTGGTACAAGAAGTTTATATGGAAACATGTTTCGATAATAGTGAATTTAAACTTTATTTTATGTTACTCTATATCATATTATGTATTTACTTGCTATCAAGATATATCCTAACTATTTGTTAAGTTATTATTTGTTAACCTACTTCGATTTTCTTGTTTTGTTTGTTTTGAATTTCACGAGAAGCAACTGCAGGGCTATCTGCGCTAGCCATCTTAATTTAACAATGTAAAACTAAAGGGAAGGTAACTAGTCATCACCACCGACCACCAATTCTTGGACTACTCTTTTATCAACAAATTTTGGGATTGTCCATCATAAACAGCGTTCCTGCGGCTTAAAGAAAGATCATGTTTGGTGGAACGGGGATTCGTACCCATGACTCTCAGATTACTAGTCGAGAACATTAACCACCTGGGCAATTAGTATGATTCTGTTTATCATAGCACTCAATAAAATTATACTAATCATATATTAAAAACGTTTTGTTAAAGAGGTTTTTAACTGATTTACCATGATTAACCAAAAGAGAAAAATTAATATTCTAAACTTATTGGAAATTGTCCTCTGTGCTGTATTATTTTCTTGTTTCAGTCAGCTGTACATTTTTACTTTTGGTTGTAAAAGCTGTAACATCCGAGTCTTAAGATTTTGTTTTATTTGATTCAAAACTCTTTCTTCACCCCAGTAATACAGCGGTAAGTTCACGGAATTGCAACGCTAATGTCCGGGGTTTGATTCTCTGCGGTGGACAGAGTGCAGATAACAAACTGTGTAGCTTGAAAATAAGAACTTTATTACTTTTCATATTTGAACTTTCATGTGCCAAAGCATTACCCGATAGTAAGAGATTTAACGCTTGTTTTCTGTGTTTGTATCAAATATCGATGTATAGTTTTTATTGATCTATATATGAGTTGAGATGAAAAGGTTATTTTTCGTCGCATGAAGGATGCTTATGGACTGGAAAAAATCGCGTTTGCAGGACAACTAGGCCATTGCTCTAAGATGGCGCCTTCGTAATGGACTTCTGGTTCTTCAATTACCCCTTCTTTTTTAAAAGTTTTGACACTACTTTGGCTTGTTCTAGGGTCGTAGATATCGCTGACACTGAGAGTGACAGCACATTTAGAGCAAGCACTAATACATCGCAAAGTGAAGAACGTTGCTCTGATTTAAGTGTTTGTATAGTTTTTGAAAAACAAAAAAAAATGTGATGAACATGGTCGAGAAAAAAAAAGAATATTTGATCGGAACATATTTATCTGACTTTTTAGAAAAGTCTTCTCGGAAAAATCATTCTCAAGTTATTTGGATAAAAGCTTACTCTATACAATTTTGTTCAGCCCACAGTTGTTCTTGTCCAAGTAGGTGCATAGAAGCAATTTATTAATAGCAATAAAGTTGTTGTTGTTTTGAATTAAGCATAAAGCTACACAATGGGCTATCTGTACTCTGCTCACCACGGGTATCGAAACCCGGATTTTAGCGTGTAAGTCCGCAGACATACCGCTGAGCGACTGGGGGCAGCAATAAAAAGTAAACATATTATGTAAGTGTTACTATAGTAATAAATACATACCTAGTAGTTTTTTGTGGAAAATATGTTATGGTAAGAACTTTTCAACTATGATTTATATATTTATTTTATAATTTACTGATAAATCAAGTATACGTTTGCCAAAAATCTAAAAAATTAGATCTAATTTTAATGTTGTACATTATAAGCAATAATGAAAACTTTCCAAACAGTACTTATGAATTTTTATAAAAACAAAAATTGAAAAATTTCAAGAATACACCCGTGTTGAAAAATGAAGAAACATTAACATTCAAATAACTTTTAAAATTAAATATGTTTCTTCATAACGGTAAACACCTGCTTGTTTTGGAATTTCGAGCAAAATTACTCGAAGCCTATCTGCGCTAGCCGTCCCCAATTTAGCAGTGTAAGACTAGAGGGAAGGCAGGTAGTCATCACCATCTCCCGCCAAGTCTTGGTCTACTCTTTTACCAGCGATTAATGGGATTGACCGCAGCTGAAAGGTCGAGCAGGTTTGGCGCGACGGGGATTCGAACCCGCGACTCTGAGATTAGGAGTCAAATACCTTAATCCACCTGGCCATGCCGGGCCCAAGGTAAACACCTGAGCCCAAGTGAAGAGTAACATTTAATCACAGGCAATTCCTGCTTGTATTGAATTTATCACGACTCTTTATTCCAATATGGTTTTAGAGATTTTATAATTTTTTGCTAGCCATCACAAATCTTCTGATATTTTCTCTAGTTTATTGCACTGCTGAAGGGTATTTGCATAATTACGGCGTTATTTATATCTTTAAACAACGATAGAAGTTCCCTCTATGGGAGGATAATACAGCTAGCAATAAATTGATACTCGTCTGTTTGGCACATTTTTTGTTCGAAGTTCCATTGTTTTGAGCAAATTAATTTTGTGTTAAACAAGGCATGTATAACCTATATATAGACTTTATTTGAAAAAATGTTGTTGCTTGTTGCCTTCATATCAGATTTAGCTTTATCTATAGTTTTTCCAGTAGAAAAATGCCACCCAGACGAGTGAGGTCGACGTATATGGCATTCTATAAAGATTGCATTATCAGTAAACGAGTTAAAGTTATTGTTTACTTTCGAAGCATTATATTATGGCATTGATTATAAGTGTATCTGTATTAATGCTTAAGGTACAGACTGTCACTATTTTAACAAAAAGTAATTTAAACGTTTTGGTGCCTGACAGAAGCCTCATGAGGTGAAAAAGCTTATTCGATATTTTACGGATATTTCTGTTTTATAAAGTTTGAGCTATGTGTAAAGAAATGTATCAAGAACGTAAATTATGGGTGTTTTTTGTACTTATCTAAAATATTCCTTTACATTGCATCAGAAACAACGAAATAGTTAAGCATTTAATACAATTTAGAAACATTATCTAGATGTTCAGGTTGTTTCTACACAGTTTGTTTTGAAATGATAATATCCTGATTTATTTGTTGACTTTTATTATTATTACCTCATGATTTCTTGATGGTGTTTTTTGTGGATGGTGAGTAAGTGTTTTTGTCGGAATTAGTTTCTTCACATGCTGGAAACTGAACAAAAATTGCGAGAAAAACAGTTCATTTTTTATAGCCAGCTCTGAAGAAGGAAGATTGAGGACGAGCTATTAGCCAACTAGGTTATTCAGTACACAACCTGTACAACACTGAACATAAGTTAACTATGTCACATAATGCCTGCCTTCAGAAGAACGTGATATAATTACTTATGGCTGCACTGTGAATTCCGGGCTATGAACTGAAGTGAATAACAAATTCAAATAGGTAAGGAACTCACTTTAGGGTCCAACATAGGATAAAAAAAAAACTATTTCTGACTTACCATTATCTATACATCACCACACAGCTCAGTTAAATATTTATTGAAATAAACAGAATCGCCAGATATGCCATTAGACACCTACAGTCTTCAAAGATGAAAATAGAATTTATGTCCATACTAAGATTAGTGGCATCTAACCATAAGAGCTAAAGGTAGTTTTCCAGATATGACGTGGGGAGGCGCTGGTATTAATGGACTGTCTTACTGTTCTCCTGAGAAGTGGACTTATTGCTTAACATTATATTGATCTGTATTGAACCCGTATGTACGTTTCTTCACAGGTACGATCAAATCAAACTGTCCTGATGCTGATTATACACTATATCATATTGCTATGGTTACATAAGAAGCAGTAAGACTAATACAGGATGGCTAAAAGTTTGCCCATATGAAGACCCTACAGAATATTTCTCTGAGTTAACGACAGTACAGATCTCAGCCAAACATTTACTGAGGAATACGAGAGTTTCCACAACATCGACTAATCAGACACACGAAGAAATCGTGTCATTGTCTTCAATATCTGTTCGTGTGTTCCTATAGCAAATGTATATTTTAAAAATGTGGCCCAAATAACATCATCATACAATAATCTCAGCTGTTATTTTAAATGCACAGAGTTCCATTTTGATTGAAACCAGATTTTGCATTTTCTAACATAGACTGCTTATCTGCTACCGTGTCCAATATGTCTTCATTTTACCCAATACGATTTGTTTTACAGAAGCTACTATATTTACTTATTCTATTTTGTTTCTCCCATTTATTACACTAGTACCTATGACAACTAAACAAACCATTATATTTATATTAATAATTAAAGTTTCTTCTCCGAACCCAAGTACAAACCAAAGAGGAAGATTTAAGCACTTGAGCTTCAGTTTCATACATTAAGATATGACTAAGAAATTGAATATTTCATTTCATCACACTATATTTTATTACTCTTACACCATAACAAACAGGTTTTATTTTGTAGGTTCCTCTTTCTCACCGAAATATATGAAACTAAATATAATTACTTTTGTTTTTCGAAGCCAACAAGATGATGTAATCAAATTATTTGCACAAGTTAACAGTCTTTTTGAGTGTTGACATCGTAGGATTGTTCTCTGCTTTGGGTTGTTACAATGACCCGCAAGTGTGGCGTCTCTTTGTTGATTTATCAATGTTAAGCCTCAAAGCTATTCTGTTACACAATGACAACGTTCACCCTTCAATACATGTTGGCTATGCAGCACGCATGAAAGAAACCTACGAGAACATGGAAATGTTGCTGAAGCACATCCATTATAACAAGTACAACTGGAATATCCGTGGAGATCTGAAAGTCGTTGCTCTCTTACTGGGACTGCAGGTCGGTTACGCAAAGTAATGTTGTTTCATCTGTGAATGGGACAGTCTTGTTGAAGAGTCACATTATTCTAGTCAGAGCTGACCACTCCGTAAAAATTTAGTTCCAGTACAGAAAACTTTGGCACATGAACCGCTTGTAAACCCGGAAGTGACTTTTTTGTTCCATCTTTACATAAAATTGGGACTTATGAAGAATTTGGTGAAAGTAATGAACAAAAAAGGCAAAGGTTTTCGTTATTTAAGACAGTTGTTTCCAAGAATAACTGAGGCCAAGATCAAAAGGGCATTTTTGTTGGCCCTCAGACTATACATGTTATGAGCGGCAAGCGGTTCAAAGATTTGCCCGTTGGGCTGGAAAAGATTGCCTGGATAGCTTTCAAAGACGTTGTTGACAAATTTCCTTGCAATTACAGAGCCCCACACTACATTCAGCTGGTAGACAAACTCCTCAAAGCATACAAAACAATGAAGTGCAACATGTTACTCAAGATTCATTTCCTCTACTCACACTTGGACTTCTTTCCCTAAAATTTGGTGCTGTCAGTGACGAACACGATGAAAGATTTCACCAGGACATGGTCTGGTCTTTATGTCTTGTTTGTTTTGAATTTCGCGCAAAGCTACTCGAGGGTTATCTGCGCTAGCCGTCCCTAATTTAGCAGTGTAAGACTAGAGGGAACGCAGTTAGTCATCACAACCCTCCGCCAACTCTTGGGCTACTCTTTTTATCAATGAATAGTGGGATTGACCGTCACGTTATAACGCCCCCACGGCTGAAAAGGGCGAGCATGTTTGGTGCAACCAGGATTCAAACATGCAAATCTCGGAAGGCGAGTCGAACGCCTTAACACTCTTGGCTATGCTTGGCCATCACCAGGATATTGCAAGAATAGAAAAATGATATCAGGACAATTGAAATCCGCCAATGCTTGCTGACCACTACTGGACACTGCAACGTGATGCACATGACATTGAATACAAATTAAAATCAGGAGCAAAACACTTTTAATTATGTTGAACTTAATAGCGTATTATAAACATAAACGCAATTAAATACGTTATTGCCGGTAAATATTTAACTGTCTATTTCTCAGAGTTCCTACGTGATGAAGCAAAACCAAAACTATATTTGTGCATACCCACCAGGTACCTGTTAAAATCAGCAAAAAGTTTTCAGGAAGCAAAACTTTTCAAAAAATTGTTGTGTTGTGCAATTAGAGCACGGCTTTGGATTTTTTTTTTTAATTTTAGAAATTGAATTTTCCCTTGGCCCAGCATGACTAGGTGGTTAAAGCACTCAACTCGTAATGCGAGGGTCACGGGTTTGAATTCTTGTCGCACCACACATGCTCGCCTCTTCAGCCGTTGGGGTGTTATAATGTACAGTCAATCCTACAATTCGTTGGTACAAGAGTAGTCCAAGAGTTAGCGGTGGGTGGTGATGACTAGCAGCCTTCCCTCTAGTCTTACATTGTTAAATTACGGACGACTAGCGCAGATAGCTCTCGAGTAGCTTTGCGCGAAATTAAAAAAACAAACAAAATGTACATATAACTACACTTTTACCAACGTCACTTCCATAATGTTGTTTCTGCGTGGAACGCAGGTTGTATGATGCTTACGTTGAGTGAGACCTACTTCTGAATGTTGTCGGATGTTTCGTTTTATAACAATCAATCTTTTCAGCCTGTGTTTCTCGTTTTAAGTGAGTGTCAACTTTGTACAGATGTGTGTATATATTTTATTAATTTTAATTTACATTTTTGATTTCTGTTTAGAATTTCTTTCCAAAACACAGAGACAACAAAACAAAAATAAAATAATTGTGTATATATATATATATATTTATAAATTATTTATGTTGAAGTTAATTTTCTGTTTTGTTTTTTGTATTTAATTGTTTGCCATATTGGCTCTATGTAGTAGCTACACACTAAATTAGAACTAAAATATTTTTAAATATTTGTTTTATAATCAAACGCAAGGCAATTTAAACCAAAAAACACCCTTAATTTGTAACTAATAGACTATATCCTTCGTCATATTTTGGACTGCTATTATGTAACTGAGTAGTGGGATATGACTGTCGTTATTATAGTGCAACCACGTCTTTTAGTGCAGAGTGCAATTCTCCAGCAGTGGGCGCGAATTGTGAATCTTCCTATCAATAATCTAAGCGATTATATAAATCTTACGATAACAACTTCATTTATGAGGGAAATAATTATATAAAAACAAGTGCTTATCTGTGTTTTTTATGGCAAAGCCACATGGGGCTTATCAACTGTATTCACCAAAGTGGAATCGAACCCCTGATTATAGTAACATAAATCCGAAGACCTACCGCTCTCGTAGCTGAGAAGTAAAAATATGACTTTTAACATTTTGTCAAACCAAATGTTTTTCATTCTTGTACAAGATATGCTGAACAAAATAAGTGGGCATACATTTTGTTTTTAAATATCGCTTTTATTTTGCGAAATTGAAAAGGATAGACAAATTTAAAATGTGAATAAAATTAAGTTTGAGTTAGTGTAGAAAACAAGTATACAAGAAAAAACAACGGAAAAATTAACTGAATAGCATAAGCTGTTTATTGTTGTGAATGAGGCAAATATGAATAACGTTAAAATCTATCTGTTTTATATATATACACGATAAAAGAAATGGGATTCTTCTGAGTACTTCTGACTGAATCGTTGTACAAATTTTATATATATGCAAGGATTTGTTTTTTAAAAACAAAAGTCAAGGAAATAAATCAAAATAAATACAGTATGTAAGTACACTTACTACAAGAATGATACATGTTCCCGGAATATTTTTGTTAGAAAAACAAAAGTCAAGTAAATAAATTAAAATAGATACGCTATATATGTGCAGTTACTACAAGAATGATACATGTTCCCGGAATATTTTTATTAGAAAAACAAAATACAGGGAAAGAAATCAAAATGAATTCAGCATGTATGTGCACTTAATTCGAATGTTCGACAGGATTTAGAAATGTAAATTTTGTTTCAGATATTTTTTTTTCTTTACTTGATTGGAGGGATTCACGTTCAATTGGATGACAGAATTTATCATTTAAGTGATTGGGCGTGGCCAGTAGTTTGAGTGCTTGAGTTATGAATTTTAGGAATTATGGATCACTGTTCATTGCCACTAAAACGTGCCCCGCATCTCGGGATCGTGGATGTGTAAAAAATTGTGATCGATTTAACTTTTATAGCTATGCGTCTGATAATAGGAAGTGATTTTGTTTAGTCTAGTTCTTTACATAAAAAAACCAGATCCTAGAAAACGAAATCTGTTTGGTGTGAGTGTGGCACGAAATAAAGAGTTTATGGATTTTATAAGTCATTCCTTACTTATGTTATGTTCCTTTATTGTATTGTTATGTAGGAAGGATGAGCTTAAGATGTGAATTCATCTGCTTTACCTTGTACGTGTGTACAGCAAATATATTTTAATTTGTATATATTGACTACTTAAGCTCTCAAAACTACTTGATAAATAGTGAGAAAGGCATAGGATGGGTAAATATAAAAGTTATTGTTAAACAGGTCGCATTAAGTACAATGTAGAAATCTACATTTTTGTTTGTAGTAGATACGTAATATGTAAAACAAAGTCTAGTTTCAATGAAAATACGAGAATGTACATTTTGTCTAATGTTTCATAATACTGTACCATGATCTTCCTCGTCGCGTATGTAGAAACGTACATTCGTGGTAATGACACAGAGCAGACTCAAAACATGTCTATAAAGTACCACTATAATTGAAAGAAAGGTTCATTCTCTAGCTGTCAAATGTTATTACCAACTCTCAAACGGCCCTTTTGAATTTGAAGTTATTCATATTCTATGGATAATGAATAATGAAACGCTATCATTTAATTCGATTCATTAACCTTTTTTAGTGAACATTTGATACCTCTCGTGATGACGAGAAACCCACATGAAGTAAAAATCTATTTCAGTACGGCTGGTATGAGTATTAACACTCTTACTAATAAAGCAAGGAACAACGCTTTCACCTTTATAGGTAACCTGAGGATGATCTGAGAAGGTCGAAACGTTGTGCTCTGCTTTATTAGTGAAAGTGTTAATATAAATACCAGACGTCCTGTGATACATTTGATGTCTCTAGAACGTACTATGATTTCAGATTAGCTTTTGATTCAAATATTTTGTAAATATAAACATTTAATATGCGTTTCAGACGTGTTATAAGAATATGCTAACGTAACCGATTTCTATTTTTGCATAATTCTGGGATAAAGTAGTTTATTATACGGTAATTTGTCTTATCAGAACATGTTACCTTAACAACAGTTCATGTTGACGAAGAAAAGTGAATGTATACTGTTAGTTACTGCAATGTTAACATGATTTTAACTCATTGTAAGCAGATTTCGCGGTTTCATTACTTATATTTAAGTTACATTTTTTTGTATACTACTAGTAATTGCTAATATTAATCAGATTTAATGACAACATGCCGAGGAAGCAAAGTTAGTGCGTTTTTCCAATCTTTCCCGTAAGTGCAACGTTTACATAATTACAAACGGGTTAATAAGTTGACAGTATTGTACAAAATCCAATTTATAATTAAATTAAAAACTAGTAGTATATATATATGAATATTTATCGAATGTGAAGAATTATACTATAAGCAAAATTAAATGCTTCTGACGGCTAACATAGACAATCTTGCAGTGGTCTGAACGAGCTATTCACTGTACTGGTATTACACAGTGTTCGTATTGTTTTCCACGAAAGGACTTATGCAGTATTCACAAGAACTTAGAAACTTCCTCAGTGATATTGAGTTACACTTTCATTCTGATACTCAGAAAGCGAGTAACAGTCAAGGTTCGGCTAGAAGCTTCTTGTGATATCCTCAGATATGATAGTAGTGATACTCCTTGCCTGTACCACCCAGTGCAGTGAAACCGTCGATTATCATCAATCACGCGCGGACTGACACGAGCTCTTCCTCCTCCTTCCCGATATATGCTGCAGGAGTCCATCCCGTTCACCTAGCTGCACTGGAGTCATTGTTTTAATGATGGCGCAAGGCAACCGGTGCATTGAATTTCAATTTCTCTACCTTTGCTCTTTTGGATAGTGGGTTTTCGTTTTATTCTTTAAAAATGAATCCTACTCACAAGTTTTTCTAACAGGTTTATGGGAGAGTTTTTGTTGAATCGCTGTGATCGTTGGTGTATTCGATCACGCTATAAATTATGTTCTTGCTTCCGACCTAGCAGAGTTCAATAATATTTTTGTGTAAATAATACTGATAGACTCAAACTAGTGAAGTTAGCTTTTCCTTGGTGATAAACGTGTATATGTTTGGGGGCCTGTCCTTCGTTAGATATTTGAATTTTTTTTACAAGTTGTGTGTGTTTTAATCCGGTAATTGTTTTTCTGTTTTTCGATGATATGTTTATCTTTCTTAGACTTTGTCTTTTTTTGTTTGTTTTGAATATTAATCTGGAATAGCTTATTAACCTTAACTATATAGTTTGTTTGATAATAGTAGCTTTTTAAATAAATATTAACAACTGTAATTTTTCGAATTTAATAAACACTCTTAACTATATTTCTCAATAAATTATCAGTTGTTTCTGAGTTTGTTGTTAATGCTTGGAAGTATTTGAGGTAATGTTTGTAATATGTTTTTGTGTTATTACACTTTAACTCACCATTAGGAAATAATCTAAGCTGAAGTGTACAACAGCTTTTCTCGACGTAAAATTAATGGCTTTAAGCTTTTATGGAAACGTCTGGGTGATAAATTGAAACTTCGTTTTTGTAGCATATATTCGCATTACAACGAAAACCTCTACTAAGTGAATTAATTATAAGGCCACTAAAGTGAAGTAAGCTAAACCAAGATGAAAAAAGAAACAATAAAAACTTTTAATCTTGCATCTGAGATTTAATTTTAGTAATATATATATATATATATATATATATATATTTATATATAATGACTAATTTACTTTGCAATGTCATTGATGATATTAACTAATACTGTTATAGCTTAGAAATGTCGTTATCATTTGATAAAGTGTCTATTTAACCATTTATTTTGTTTTAGTTTTCGTTAACTACTGTAAAAAATGAGTTCAAATTTTTAGATCTTATTACCTTGTAAGAGTCTTCGAAAGAATAATTTTTGTCTATCGATCCGTACGTGTATGCGTGCTAGCTCACATGGAAACCTAACATTTTTATTGGATGAATGTAAAGTGGTATTTTTCACGTTTATACGAGAACAAAAATGAACAACGCATAATGTGCATCTTTTTATAAGAATGCAAAATTACGATGTTTATAACTAACAACAAACACACACGGAAATATATTAAGTTAATTCTTTATTTTATGTGACATAAATAACGCAATGCCATTACTTCTCAATACGTTTTTCCAAAAGGCGTCTAAACATCAATAATTAAGGCTAAAGTTAAATACGCTTCTTAAGGGAAGTACGATTTTACGTGCTATAAATCTACAACAATTAGTTTTAATAGTCACTTTCACAACTTAATTCATTTTCGATGATCGAGAGCCCGCAGTAAATACACTGAACAAAAGAAAATAAAAAAGGGTTCCAGATGATATAGAATAACATAATAACACAATAAATAGTAATAAAAACATCACGAGGCATGCTCTTCTTGATACCATAATTTAAACAATTCACTATTATACCTTTTCAACCATCGCAATACATGCGCCTAAAATTGACATTTGGGCCTAAAGTTTAAATGCTTTTCGAACAAGAAGAACAAATTTACTGCTTGGAGAAATAAAATATTACACCGTTTCCTTGATTAGTGAACTCAATGCTCTTCTAATACTTTAGGAGAGAGTACATTCGTTACTATTATGAAACACAAAGTGTGAGTGAACGATTTCTTATAACAAAGCCACATCAGGCTATCTGTTGTGTCAACCAAGAAGAATCGAAACCCTAACTTTAAGCAATGTAATTTCAAACATTTACCATTGTCCCAGCGGGGTAAGAGAAAAGTAAGTGAAATAACGACCGACGTAGAGAATTGGTCTTTATACTAATTTATACCATAATTTTAAAACATCCACTGTCTTACAATTATTTTATGTTTTCAACTATTTTAACATACGCGCTAAAAAATTGACAATTAGAAATAAAGCTGTTGCCTCTAGTGGATCCGAGGCTTTATTAATACTGCAGAGGAAAAAAACAATTTATATCATTATGGATGGTGTTGTTGTTGTTTTGAATTAAGCACAAAGCTACACAATGGGCTATCTGTGCTCTGCCCACCACGGGTATCGAAACCCGGATTTTAGCGTGTAAGTCCGCAGACATACCGTTGAGCCACTGGGGGCTATTATGGACGGAAAAACAAGGAAAAAAAGTTAAATATTACGAGCTAAAATAACAGGTTTTACAATCTCACTATTTAATAACAATTTTCAAGGTCACTTTATCAAGAACTCGATCAAAAATATTAAGATCTTAGTCAAAAATGGTTTTATCCACAACAACACGTGTTATTGTTTTTTCTGTGTGTGTTTGTTTGTAATTAAACAACGGGCTATACGACGGGCTATCTGTGGTCTGCCCACCACAGGTATCGAAAACCACTTTTTTAGCGGACAAGGTGTTTTTGATGACGAGAAAACCCACTTGAAATAAAAATGTATCTTAGAATGGTTGAAGATGACTTAGGAAGGTCGAAACGTTGTTTTCTCCTTATTAAAAAGTGATTATACCCATACCAGCCGTTCTGAGATACATAAAACTGTTGTGTAGGGAGATGTATTTCGTTTAAATTAATTTCCTACACTAAACTTCACTTTATTTACTTTATTTATTATCTCACTTACTATATTTACTTTAAACGTAAATGCAACAACTCTATATATGTTTTGTTTTATTCACGTTCAATACACAATTTATTAACAACAGTATTATTTAAAGAATTTATCTGTTTGAAAGGTTTATTCATTCCATACATATATGTGACAAACATAAAAATAGTTTAAGATTTCGCATGACACTCTCTAAAACAAGAAATCGTTTACCTGGTTTTGCTAATAGCAAAACTAATGAAATTATATGTGAGTAGCTTGGTGAGCAAAGATACGGCTTAGGAATTAAAACATTTTCTATTTCTTAAATGTATACCAAACTATATATATTTTTAGCCGCGGTGGGATTGTAATGCTGTGGTCAATTCCCACAATTCGTTGATAAGAGTTGGCGGTAGGTAGTGGTGACTAGCTGTTTTTTCTCTAGTCTTGCATTGCCAAATTAGGAATGGCTAGCGTAGATAACACTTGTATAATTTGCGCGAAATAAAAAAGATTGTTTGTTTGTTTGTTTTTGGAATTTCGCACAAAGCTACTCGAGGGCTATCTGTGCTAGCCGTCCCTAATTTAGCAGTGTAAGACTAGAGGGAAGGCAGCTAGTCATCACCACCCACCGCCAACTCTTGGGCTACTCTTTTACCAACGAATAGTGGGATTGACCGTCACATTATACACCCCCACTGCTGGGAGGGTGAGCATGTTTAGCGCGACGCGGGCGCGAACCCACGACCCTCGGATTACGAGTGCACGCCTTAACGCGCTCGGCCATGCCAGGCCTTTAATAAAAAAGAACAACAAAAAAAAAGAAAAAAAAAGAACAACAACACAAACAAACAAACAAATTTATAAATTATTGTAGGAGGATTGTTTTTAATTGAAAATAAGTACAATGGAGTACATAAAAAGTATCTCTTTTTCTAAATATTTAAAATATTTACTGAAACAAAACCCGTCTTTTTATTTCTCTATTTATATGTTTTAAACTTTTGTTAATTATATTTCTTATTTACAACTTTTGCCAACGTTTACGATTTTGTAGTTGTATCACTACTTATTTTGCTACTGTAATCATTTATGAGATCTCTTTGGTTGGGACAACTAATACGATCAGAATGGTGTTGATTGCTGTTGAGTACTGTTCAATGTATTATAAAATGATGTTCAGAGGGTCATATTTCATCATTTAATGATTATTTAATTTATATATTTTTAAGAAAAAAATGCCATGTCTTATATGTATTTGTATACACACACATTGTATACATTTTACATTTTTTTAAGGGTAGAACGCTTTTGCCTGCAATTTTTTTGCATAAATTTGAGTTAAATTTATTAACTTAAATTGCCATTTAAGTTAGTACAAATTATCATTGAAATTCAGCGTATTTTCTTAATATTTTGATTCCACTTCTTATATTTCTGATTATCATGGCAATTTTGATCACAGATCATCCTCTTATTACTTTTACTCGTTTATTGTCTTAGGTCGTTTCTATTGTGCCATATCAATACAAAGGCAGTTTTATAGGTGCTATACGTAAAATTAATGAATAAATAGCATCCTTCTGTTTCATGGATGTTTAAAGATTGATAATTTTAGTGACTCTTGACATTACAGACAATTAAATTTTATTTATTATTCAAGGCAAACCAAGCTGAGAATACATTTTAACAATTCATTTCTTTATTTCATTCTGTTTTCTGGGCTATTTTGAAGTATGATTTCCAGAAAAAGCAGATGGAATTTTAAGTCTATATGATTTTAACCACTTTTAAAATGATTAAAAGTGAGAGCTTCAAGAAATTATGCTTATAATATTGTCTATTTCTCTGATCCTTTTTTAAAGGAAATTTTAAACACGTTGATCAATTTTAAATATAAAAAAAATAATTTCTTACTTAATTCATTCATTTTGATTTTTATTCAACGATTATTTTTTGTTTGTTTTTGAATTTTGCGCAAAGCTACAAGATGGCTACCTGCGCTAGTTGTCCCTGATATAGCAGTATAAGACTAAAGGGGAGGCAAGTAGTCATCACCACCCACCGCCAACTCTTGGGCTACTTTTTTTTGCCAACGAATTGTGGGATTGACCATCACATTATAACGCCCCCATGGCTGAATAGGCGAGCATGTTTGATGCATTGGGGATTCGAACCTGCGACCCTCAGATTACTAGTCAAACGCCTTTACCTACCTAACCATGCCTTTATTCAGCGAAAGTAGTCAAACCGCAAGTTATGTATGTTATTGTAACTTTATTAATAAAACATTTCTTCAAATGTTGTTATTGTTATACCGCTATATATATTTTGTTTGTATAGGTATTTTCCCTAATAATGACTAAGGTACTTTTATGATGGTCACGATGGTGGATAATTTTGAAATTTAGTTTGATATGATACAATTACAAAATAAACAGAAGTGCAATATTAGTTAGCACGATTTAGACCTATATGTGTTTCGTTTAAACCACCCGTTTGTTTTTGTTCTTCACAAAATATCCACTTTGTTATTGTAAGAAACTAATGTATTTTTATATGCCAAAAGAAAATCAACTGGATATGATCAAGTAGTTAAACATGTCAGGCTACGGATTAGATGGCCCAAGATTTAAATTGCGATATGCAAAAGAGCGCGCTTCACGCTTTCAGTTCTGAGAATATTATAACTTTAACATCTAACTGTCTAGCCAACATGTCTGTTAATAAATATATAAGTGCACAGTGTCTTTCCGAATACCCTGTATTATATAGTTCTCTAAGCTTTGTATTGTTTTAGTGTATACAACTTGCTGAGCAATTGTCATGTTCATATATGTTATGTATATATGTTTCAAAGTTTAACAGATTGCTTAATAAGACCCTAACACGTTTTTCTTCAAATTTTAACACGTTTTATTTATTATTAACACAGTGCTTCTTCCTACATTTAGCTGGTTTCGATATAATTCAGGTGTGGTTTTATATTCCTATCTGATATATTTTACATATTTTATTCAAAATCACATTCCACCATAAATAATTTCAGGAGTTATGTTTGATAGTTACAAAAAATAAGTTTATTCAATAGAACCCTATGGAAGTGTCAATTGTAGCACTTACGTTAATTTGAGTGGGGAGAAACAAGGGTAACCTTAAAATCAGAGAAAATAAAATTTATTTGTATCAATTGAGCTTATTTTACATATATACAAATAGACTGAGGTCATTTACTCAGAAATACTCATTAAAGTAACTTTAACAAGTTAAAGTTAGTGAACTTTTTAATGTTTCAACAAATTAAAGGTTTAAACACAGTTTATGACGTTTTGTGTAACAATGTTAACAGTGACAAATGTATATGTACATATACTTTTATTCGCGAGCTTTAGGCCTTCTTACAGAATTCTTCATCGGGGTCGGTACATTGTTGCCTGATAAAGACTCCGATAAGAGGGCCGAAAGCTCACAAATTAAAGTATATTAACGTAGAGAAAAGCCCGTGTATAATTATAGGTATTTATTTAGCTGCTTTAAGAGTCTCAAACAAGAATCAGTGTAATATGGGCAGACTGAATGTATATTTTAAATTATCAGAAAACGTTTACCATATGTAGAGGAGTAACTCTTGTAAGCCATTTGATGATTCATTGGTAAGCTTGAGGACTTATTACACTAAAATTTAATGTTCGATGTTTGAGTTCAAACACAGCAGAGATAGTCCATTATGGATATTTTAGCTTAACTGCAAAGATATATGTTTTTTTACAATCTTAACGGCCCGGCATGGCCAAGCGTGTTAAGGCATTCGACTTGTAATGCGAGGGTCGCGGGTTCCAATCCCGGTTGCACCAAACATGCTCGTCCTTTCAGTCGTGGAGGGTTATAATGTAACGATCAATCCAACTATTCGTTGGTAAAACAGTCGCTCAAAAGTTGGCGGTGGGTGGTGATGACTAACTGCCTTCCCTTTAGTCTTACACTACTGAATTAGGGACGGCTAGCGCAGATCGCCCTCGAGTAGCTTTGCGCGAACTTCAAAAACAAACATACAATCTTAAAATGCGTTTCATAGTAAAATATATATAAATGAGAAACAAAATAACTGGCTCACTAATTTATGATTAACTAAAACATTCATTGTTAAAATTATGTCTAAAGCAGGTATAAATTATATCGCTATATTTTTACGTTCGTATTTGATATACATCGACATAAACCACTAGGTTCATAATAATGGTAAAATGTGCTACATATAAGGATAATTATTGGAATTACATTTCGTATTTGTGTCATAATTTAATTTGTTTAAACAGCGGATAAATTAATAAGCACGTTGGATTATGACTATTGTATTACAAGGTGTGAGAATATACTTTTAGGGTTGACACAAGCATACGCCTGATTAATTACGCCTAATAATGATACATGTGCTTGAATATTACGAACAACCTATTAATTTCAACGATAGTCTCGACACTAATGATCGATGAATCTTCAGGCACGTTGAAATATAAATATAAGTTATTATTTTGAAACGTTTGTGGAAATGTTTCCTGACTTGTTTCCCGTAAATAAGTGGATCTAGTTATAAACAGGCTATGGCCAGGGATATGAGCTTCAGTACTTGCACGAGTGGGTTCTAGTGTGCGGATAATCTTCACACGCTGATGGTTCGTGGTTTTTGATATTTACTCAGAAGTGTCTCTTGCAATTCCCCCCCTTCTCCAGGCCACGATGTAGGATCTAATCCACGGTATACGAAATGCAATGCTTTCTTTGCCAGTTTCTCACTGTCAGAGTTATTTTCTTTTGTTTTAGGTTTCACGTGGAGAAGTGCTATGAACATTAGTAATTAATCTTTACCCTCACGGGCTTATCGAATCGTGCAACATTAACTGAATTGATTTGGACCAAGCACTAAAATTGACTTTCCCTCGTGGTCTAAAGCGAAGAGCACAGTTTTATTGACTGTTTAACTGCATTACGATATTTTTCAGTGTAGCGTAATTAACTTTGTCAGTCTTTCTGAAAAAAAAAAATTATTGCTGGTCTTACAGTCTGCGTCATTAAACTCTGGACTTAGTTGAAATTTGTTTTTGAAATAGAATGTAGTGTATAATTTAAGTTTTTTAAAAGAGCATTACGTGTTAGTTTTATTCTGTCCTTAATAACGTTTGTTTGTCATTATAAAAAGTGCTATTCATACACTACAGCTATTGTTAGCACTGTGGCAGCTCTTATATTCTTTTATATTAAAAGTTGCACTTTTTTGTTTACATGCATTTCGCTCTATCAGTATCTAATATTTTATTACAATCAATTACTGCTTGTGTGCTGCGAGTGTTTGTTTTTAGTCAGTTATGCCATAGATAACTAATTTCTGCCAATACTACTAAATCTATTATTTTTTACGATAGATTGAGTGTACATATACTTTTTTATTTAAAGATTTTATCTTAAACACTTTTAAGTGTTTATTTCTTTATGAGTAATACTGTTGTAATGACCTTTATGTGGTATGCTTGTAATTGTCTTATTTTGTTTAAAAAATGTTCTATTCCATGCTTTTGTCTTTCATAGAGAATAATTTTTCGAGCTAAAATGTGTTATTCAACTTCTGACGTATCTACAGATAAGCGTGTGTGAATATGAAAATGACTTAGTACGAAATATTTACGATAAGAAAAGCTCATATAGTTAACTTGATACAATAACGATGACAATAAATATTGCTTTTTCCTTGAAAACATCGTCCAAGACAAAATTTTACATTTGATACTTGTACCACTACTCCTGTAAAGCAGATGTTTGCGTGGGTGTCACTGTAAACCACAAAACATTTTTCATATAAGTCTTGTTATGGATCAAATTAGTTTTGTGTCTACCGTTTTGTCGAGAACTTGTTATAAGCCGCTTTGTAATTCTGAACACCACCAGTGAAGGATGAACTCTGTTTATCATTTATCAAAGTCAAACGGAACTGCCTTTTCATTACGGGTTTTGAGCTGTTTTTTAAGGGGCCAGTAAATGATTTACAAATTTATTTACTTCAAACACACAAATGATTAAACTTTAAAAAAAAATTGTTATATTTCCCACAATACAGCAAAACATTTTGCTCAGTTCTTTCATAAACTAGAAAATGTCGTTTATCTCAAAATATTTATATCTATACCAGCTATATATATTTTTTATACGTAAACAATCTCCTATAATGTGTAGCATTTTCCTTAAAATACGAATAATCAAAGAAGCAACGCAGTAATATTTGACTTTATATGTGATTTACGAAAATTTAGAACATTAGAACATGCTCATTTCTAAATCTTCATTCTCATATAATCCAGTAATTTCCTTTTGAAACTTTCAAACATTATTGATGATGCTGGTATTATTTTCGCTTTGGGAAATATGCATAGCATAACACTGTAACAAGACGCTTATGTGTCAAGCTTATAATATAACACGAGAAAGAAAATTAGGAAACCTTCCTTCCTCCTATCCTGGAGCCTTAGCAGGAAATCAGAAAATTTATAACGCTAAAAATCGGGTTTCAGTATACTCGATGAACACAGTACATATAACCCATTATGTAGTCTTGTGCTTAACATGAAAACAACTAACACATTTTCTAGATCACTACACTATTTTTCTAAACTTATCACAATAAATGTCATTGAAATACAGTTTCTAACGTCGGATCACACCATCATTGGAAATCTGTGTGAAGGAAAGTCGGATTCAATCCTGAATGCTAGCGTTATTACTTTTCAAATTTACCAATGTACCATAAAAGGAGGGAATTGCAATATAGCATTTATGGATATTGTTCTTCAAGGCTTATCATGAAATCATAGAATAACTAATTACCAGTAGTAATGAAACAAAAATGTTTTTTTTCAATATTAGAATTTTCTAAAGATGCACAAAAAAGGTTATTGGAAGATCTCTGATATTTTCTAAGTAAAACGATTTACAATAATCTTATTATTCATATATACATGTTAAAGCTCTCTCTTCTTTTGTACCATTAAAGTAAATTTAAGTAGCTTCAAAACTGACCGTTTAGCAACAGCGAAATCTTGAAAACTTTGTTTGTTTGTTTGTTTGTTTTGAATTTCGTACAAAGCTCCTCGAGGTCAATCTGTGCTAGCCGTCCCTAATTTAGCAGTGTAAGATTAGAGGGAAGGCAGCTAGTCATCACCACCCACTGCCAACTCTTAGGCTACTCTTTTGCCAACAAATAGTAAGATTGACCGACACATTATAACGCTCCCAAGGCTGAAAGGGCGAGCATGTTTGGTGCATCTGGGGTTCGAACCCGTGACTTTCGGATTACGAGTTGATCGCCTTAACACACTTGGTCATGCCGAGCCCCTTGAAAACTAAGTAATAGAATATTTTCAAACTGCACGCGATACAGAAGCAACACTTGTTCGTTAGTAATTATGCACAATGATGTAGAAAAGTCACTATCTGCATTTTGCTCACCACGGTATTGAAATCCGGTTTCTAGCATTGTGAGTCACCAGAAACTTTGCTGTGCCACCGAGGTGCAACAGAACCACCTTCGAGACAAGTGGTAATGGTTTAATGGTGAATTTTGGTTCCATCATACTTATTAATGTATATTTAGGAGATTTTCTTTGTAGATAACCTTCAGTATTTTATCAAAACAAGTCATCCTGGTGGAACATTACTGCAACTATTTCAAATTGCAACCACTTTATTGTATGATGTAGCCATAAGTACATTTTGTGGAAATGTACGCAACACATCGCAACGATCCAATTCAACTCTGAGTAAGAGTCATAGAAATATTATTAAGCATCTAAAATGAGTTGATAATGTGATAGTTAACACCAGTAAGTCGGCTCACTATAATTTAGAATAATGGTATATGTGTGTATGCGTGAGTATAGAACAATCATTTTAAATTATTCACACTCAAACATCAATGATAACGTGAATAGGTATTTTCTTTTATACGTCCTCTGTGGTTGGAGATAAGGCTCAGAGGGAGACTACTATCTTGCTTAAAATTCTTTCCTCGTAAAATACCACGGTGTCGTCATAGGATGACGTCAACAATTTTTATTTCTGATTTATTTATATCTTCTCCTTCTCATCAATAATCCTTTTAAATATCCAGCGGTACATTATTTTACGTTTCATCGTGTGGATACTTCACACAACTTATTCTCTTTTTATTAATAATCTCTCAAAGGGTCTTACAAAAAAACAAGCGGTAAAGGTAATTTATTTTTACTACAGGTTATCCATAGTTTACGAATGTTCGAATCCCTCGTCACACCAAACATACTCGCCCTTTCAGCCACGAGGGAGTTATATTGTTACAACTATTCCTACTATTCGTTGGTAAAAGAGTAGCCCAAGAGTTAGCAGTGGGTGGTGATGACTAGCTGCCTTCCCTCTAGTCTTACACTGCAAAATTTGGGACAGCTAGTGCAGATAGCTCTCGTGTAGCTTTGGGCGAAATTCAAAACAAACCAAACGAAATTATGGCTTTTTTGAAAAGCCTTGTAAGCTGTGATAGGCTAATAAATAAACAGCGAGCTCCACTTGGAAAGAAAAATGTATATCAATCGTAAGGTAATACATATTTTTAGGACTAGTTGAGAATATCTATGTACTAAAGAGACATTTACATACATACGTAAAACAAATCTAGAGCAACACCTTGTTTTCCTATACATTGCTTTAACTAGCATATTTTCATAGGTAAAAGAATTATATTAAAACAATGTAGGAAAGAAATGAAAATATTTAGGTCCAAGATAATAAATATCCAACGACATTTTTATTATCGCACAAATCTCCTACCTCGTTAAACACATTACGTTCAACAGGCAATCAACATGACGTTAACTGATGTCCAAGTGCCTGAAATACAAAGAAAAGGACAACAAACATACAAAACATGCTTTTATTAAAAGCACAAGAATGCTGGCCAAACAACAATGTCGGATGAATTAGATTTATCTCCAAGTTCACACATTGAATTAAAAATAAATTTTCTATGTAACAGTTAAATCTGTTGCACTTTAACTGCCCATAAACTTTAATATGCATGTTGTTGTCTTTGTGGATTTTGCAGTTTTCTAGTTTTATTATGTATGAGAAGAAGAAACGTATTTGCAAATAACAAGTTAAAATGTGCAGATTTCCATTACAACAATGATCCACATATGTCAGCTTCGAAAGTGTGTAACCTAACGGGTGCTCTTATGTTTCGAAACGTTTTAGAGTATAATTACGTGTCATCGTGTTTTAAAATGATGTTGCAAAATAATGGGAAGAATGTGTGTTATAGCGTGTATAAACTTTGAGTATCACCTGTCACAAACATGTTTTATCGGTATCACTTAGTTACATTTCATATCTTTTTTGTAAACTATATGATACTGAACTGTTCTTATATAGAGGGCGTTTTGGGGATATTTGCCAGTCATTATCTCTGTACTCGCCGTTTTGTCAGCATTAGTTAATAAAGATATATTATTTCATCTTTTTCTTACAAAGAATATACATTCCTGTAAAGTTTTTATTACTTTTTTATTTGCTCGAATGAATAAGTTACCTGAAAAATTATAACACTTGAAGTAACCTCCAAGAATTATTAACTTATAGACTAAATAATTACACCTTACATTCATGAATTTTAATTTGGATAATAGTGTGTAACATAAAAACTGCCTTTTGGGAGTAATATATTTATATTTCTTTATGCAGTAACTTATATTCATTACTGAGCAGAAAATTACCAACTTCAGGTGAGTGACTCAGTTTCAGTACGTCAGATTTGTAATGGTGGTTAGAATGTGGTCAAATGGTACAGAATAACTAGTAGCAAGCATTATAAGTCCTTTCGTGGATTTATTTTGTAAAACTATAAATACAGTGCATTTAGCAAATACTGATGAAATAGGATATCCTCAACGTTTTTAGGTGTTGTTATTTGCAAGTACCAATTTTAAGATTCATATCAATACGTAGTTTCTACAGTTTGTGTAACTCCTATGATTATTACATACTTTTCCGTAGGAAATATTTGATATATGTCTTTATGTGTGATAGAAAGACATACAAATAAATATATATATAGGTATGCATACGAGAATACTTATTATTATCTGTGACGTGAAAAAAAGTATATGTGGGAAAAACGACACTCATTAATGATTTATTAACTTCCATGAAGACATTTTAAAAAAGTAAAGGACTTTTGCGAGAAAATTACATGGTAATTAGAGTCTTAAGGCTATTACTAATTGCCGTTATTTCATGTTTAATTAGACCGTCTATTGTTTTAGGCTCAGTAAGGAGGTGCTGAACAGAGAATCTAATTCTACAAGCGTAGGGTCTAGAGGATTGTGTAAATAAGAGCCAGTTAATCTCAAAGACTTGAGTGAATAAAGGTTTGATGTAACAAGTTGGATTGTAATGCCGTTAGCACTTTACCTAACAATGTAAGGTTTGAAACAAATTATTCTCAACTATTAGCTTACTAACTATGTATCAGTAAAAACAAAAAACTCACTAAGCTTCCCTACTTCAAATTTAACACGGTTGTAGATGAAGCCGATTTTTGTAAAATATAAAAATAAAGCTCCAATAAAAATATTCTTGTTAACTCTACTCAATTATTATAAGTCCTTAATTTCGTTAAAGTGAGTGTAATTATTTCTTCGTATAGTTTTAGCAGATATTTACTAACTTATGAAATTATTTCCTAAGGTGTAAACTACTTTATCGGTTTCGGTAATTTTTTCCACAATATTATACTGATTAACAATCAATACCAACCTCTGTATGGTCTTTAATTTTGTTGAAGATATTCGCCACTCTTTAGAATTTTGTTTAAGACATTTAGTGACCGAAGTATTTCAGAACGAATTAAGCAGCTTCATTAAGATTAGATACGTGGGCGTATTTTAGGAGTGCATATATATCTTCGTGAAATATGCCTTTGATAGAAAACTTGTGTACGGTTTTGAAGGAGTAAGTTTCGTCTAATTTGATATCATACGGCCTTTACTCTATTAGATTTTAATGCGCTAAAAATAAATTTATTCAGCTGTTTTGATGAAATTTTCTTTAGAATATTTATAATTTTGTCTCATATGCGTGGATTTTTGGATTTCGGAACAAGTAAACTGGATTCGAGTCCATGAAATATCATAAAATTTTCCCCACCTTTAAGCTGTAGGTGAGATATAAAAGTAATATTAAATCCGTCAGTATGGATTACAAGTGGTATGATGCTGCTGACTGGCTTTCTTTACTTTGGTCAGTAGCTAAAAATTAGTGACCGTGACAGATAGCTTTAGTAATAAATACAATCACAAGCTCTTAAAAACACTCAAAAAATGTTGGTAAAAATTAGTAAGAAACTGCTTTAAATGTTACATAGCTATTTTTAATAAAAGAGAGTTCACATATTACAGTATATTGCGATATATTCAAATCTCATGTCTTTCATGATGCGTTAAACGTGATTGTTTAAAGGTAGCTTTTACCTATGTGTTAACAACACTAAAATTCATACTTTATGCAAAAGCAGGCCCTGTCTAATACTCATTAAGGGCTAAAACTGTAAGAACAGGTTTCCTCAAGCCCAATCGTTTTAATAATCTAAGTGTGTTCTGTCGTGCGTACATTGTGTGGTTTAGAGTTACGAAATATATTTTTGTCTGTGTAATCAGTTTAATAGATATAAGAAAATGGGGGGAATGTCTATTCGAAAAGTAATGTAATTTACCATAAGTAGTCATTGGTAAAATATGAGTATTTCATTGTGCTCTGTGGATTAAAGTTAAAAAAATGTACTATTGTGTATGCAATCAGTTTAATAAACGTATTCAGAGAGAGAGAAGCATAGCTACTTGAGAAAGGACTTCTTTGTGTCATTGCTTTGTTAGCAGTTACAATTAGTTTAACTTTCACATGTGAAAGTTCATTAATGTAATAAATATAGTGTAGAAAAATATATATGTACACATATGCTAAACGAAAATATAAAGACTGCGCATTCCGTAAACTTGAAACTAACAACGATAGAATTTGAATTTCGATTTTAATAAATCTTAGCCACAAAAAATTAAGGAGAAATACTTGGTTTTATTTTTTTATTCTCTGATATAAGTTTCAAAGTTATTGGAGCAATGTAGCACTAGATCCTTATTTTGTATTTTCTGTAAAGATTAAGCTATTAATCGAAGAACTGCCTAGACAACCCAAAGAAAATTATGCTGCATATGTTTCTCTAAGAATTTCATCCTGTTGTGCTCTTATATATACTCTTCAAAAAACGAAACGCAAAAGGTTCTTTTTTTATTTTAAAGAGAAATATATGTAATAACGTTACAAGCTCAGAGTATTGATGTTACACGTGTTAAGGCACTGATTGTCAGACCAAAATGACAATAAAAGTTGTGCACATTGAAAACGGAGGAAAACATCGGATTTTTCGCCAAAACGCATTCGTGTCCATTAAATTTGTTTGAGAGATCTGCATGTTCTGCAAGTGCAACATGTGCAAAATCGCTATAAAAGTGATGGGTTCTCGGTTTCCATAGCTCAGTGTTAAGCCACCAACACACAATACAGTTATGCCAAGACTGACTGATGCATAACGCAACAACGCCATTGGTCGTTTGGAAGCAGGCGATTCTCAATCAGATGTTGCCATAGCTGTGAATGTCTACCTAAGCACCATCACAAGGCTATGGAATCGTCGCCAACAACATGGACCAACTCGTGACCGTCCACGATCTGGCAGACCTCGTGTGACCACGCCCGCACATGATCGTTACATCCGGTTACGTCACCTTCGGAATAGAACCGCCACTGCGACGTCTACTGCCTCAACTATACCAGGGCTAAGGAGGACTTCCAATCAAACCGTACGCAACCGTCTACGAGATGAAGGAACCCGACCTCGACGTCCAATCAGAGGCGTCATCCTCACCCAGCAACATTGTCAAGCACGGCTGCAGTGGACTCGGGCACATCGGGTATGGCCTCATCGACGATGGAGGCATATTTAGTTCAGCGATGAATCACGCTTTATGCTTCGTAGGCAGGATGGAGGGACCCGTGTTTACCGTCGCCGAGGTGAACGTTTTGCAGCAAACTGTGTGCAGGATGTTGACAGATTTGGTGTTGCCAACGTCATGATGTGGGCTGCCATCGCCTACAATGCCAGAACAGACTTTTTGCACATTAGAAGGAACGTTACGGCTCAACGATACGTCGACGAGATTCTTAGGCCCCATGTGTAACCTATCATGGTGAATGTCAATGACTTTTTCAACATGACAACGCCCGTTCTCACACAGTCCGACTCATTACTGTCTTCTTGAGACACCACAACATCAACGTTCTTCCCTGGCCCTCCAGATCACCAGATTTAAACCCCATCGAACATCTTTGGGACGAGTTGGACCGACGTCTGCGACGGCGACAACCTCAACCGCAGACTCTACCTCAGCTTGCAGTAGCTTTGCAGGCTGAGTGGAGAGCCATTCCACAGGATGTGATCGTCATCTCATTGCTTTCATGGGCTGGAGATGCCAATCAGCTATTGATGCTCACGGCGGGCATATTCGTTATTGACGTTGAGTGACGTTAAACTTCAACTAGTGAGCATGGACTTCGCCTTTGCAGACTTTGGATGTTTAACAGTGAATGTACAAAGTTTCACACATGTCATACAGAACTACCTGGAACAAACTTGTTATTAATTTGTCTCAAATTTTGCCTTTTGCATTTCTTTTTTTGAAGAGTATAGCTTTCATGATATCATGTTTTGTTTACTTACACACACTATTCTCTTGTTACACTGTTTATATATCCGTGTTTTAATTACAGATTTTAGGTTTGACGACGTAGAATATATATATTTTATCAGTTAAGATATTTATTTGTTATATGAGTATTAACGTACAGTCCTTTAAATAAGACCGTACAAATGCCGTCACTTTCATCCCAGAGTGTAACCTAACGTCACATTTCATAGATAACTGAAATAAATAATTTTTTCGAAATCAAACTAGGCCAACAGAAAAGTAGAAAAGTACTGTCGAGCCAGTCAAACGTCGATAAATTCCTTTTTGAACCAATAAAAATTAAAGTAGTTTAGAAAATGAATACGTTGAGTATTCATAACATAATAACAAAATCATTTAGGTTTGTTTGTAATTAAGCACAAAGCTACCCAATGGGCTATCTGTGCTCTGCTTACCACGAATATCGAAACGTGGGTTCTAACGTTGTAGGTCTGCAAACATACATACAGTTGTGCCACTGCGTAGCAAAAAAATTAGGTTAACAACTTCTAACATATGTAGAAGAAGTGCGTTTTATTAACACTATGTTCCAACAACGGCTTTTATGTCACTTTGCTTAGCTACAAACGTATAACCTAATATTGTGTACTGTGTACTGAAAGTGTACACAAAAGTAGAAAATATGTTTGTCTTTTATTTAATTTAGAGTATTCGTTGATTAAAGACGTTTTTTTAACATTAGTGATTTAACGAAAATAGCTTTATTTCTAAACTAGATAAATTGAAAATTCAATCGATATTTTTACTTTCATGATAAATTTTATACTCTAAAACAAGAGTCCCACACTGAGTCCTTACTTTAGGCTTATTATACCAATACTCACTATACTTATAAGGTATCACGGCACTCCCCTTGCACTCTCATCATTAACATTTGACAATCAGACAGTAATCGAACTATTACATCTAGATAAATGCATTTTTGCTTTTATAACTCCTTCTGTTTCGAGAAATCAGGAAAAAATCAAGTGTGACGTTATGCGACGTGAAACGTACTGGGTTTTATACAGTTTAGATTACCAGTGGGTTTTGGCAAACTTGACAGTTTATAAGAAAAAAATTTCAAATTCGATTTGAATACCACAGGTAATTTCTTATACAGCTTTGTTCTTAAACGAAAAAATGAAGATAAAAGTGATTTAAAATATTACTGTTCATATGTTAAACTTCTAAGCTGGTGAAGCGATGAGCCATTTTGGTAGTTATATTAAAAAAGCAAAACTTGACTGTGGTTTGTTTTTTCACCTGACCGTTCCATTATTGCGGGTGTATTATTTATTCTAATCATTAAGGCCGCTTATTTAATTACTGTCCACTTCTTTACTTTTGCAAAGAGACCTATTTATTAATGTTGACCAATCATAAAGCGAGTAATTACATCTTTATTGACAAGTTAAGCGAAAACAATGTAATTTGTTCAGGTGTCATGCAGTCAAGCATTACTTTTACTGAATGTTTTGAGTTGAGACTATTATTTTTGACATATATCGTAAGCATTTTAATTTTTAATTTTAGGACGTATTTTTATTTCATTTAATAAAAGACAGATCAGCCATACGTCGGTTTGCATTCATATGGTTCTGTTACCCTTCAGCTAATTTTGTGAAAATTTAATAACTTTTGGTGACAAGAATGTTATTATCCATGACGCATACCTTTTTTTTTTTTTAAAGAAACATGGACGATTTGGTTAACTTGTTGTGTATATACTTGGTGAGATAAAGAATAATTAAAGTCTCGATATTTCTAAACTTTCAAACTTTTTTTGGTACAGAAGCAGGACGAAAGTATCATGAGGTTGTGTTGCTATTATGTGCATTAAGGTTCGCCTTAAGTGTTTATTTTATGTAGTGCACGTTTATACATCACAAGAAATTATCATACATTCAAAGCGATATGCTAGCTATCTTATATATTAATCAAAACACCGAATAATACTTAACGTATTTGTTTGGAGTTCATGATATAACTGAAAGATATCACTAGTGCACATGCACCTTAAAATTTATCTGGAAGAACCTGATATTGTTTGCTGTTTTTCGAACAAATAAACAAGCTATAATAATATGTTTCATCGTAAAGTAAATAAAAATTATGACATAGAGTTCACTAATTGCTTGTTATTAAGCACAAAGGTACACAATGAGGTGTATTTTCGTACCCACTACGAGCATCGAAACTCTGTTTTTAGAGGTTTGAGCTTTGAGATTTATTGTTACGCCATTGTGAGTGGGTGCAAGTTGTACTAGAATGGGTTTAATGCGTTTTGTTTTTGTTTGTTTGTTTGAGTGAAATTTTACTAAAGTATTCTGACTGGAAAATGTTCTTAAAGGGGCAGATTTTATTATAAAAGCCAGAAATCGGAACGGGTAACATCGAATACTCAGTTAAAAATAGAACTTCCAATGTTACTTAAGACCATAAAGCAATTTCTCTTTTTCTATTTCAAATTTTTAATAAACTTTGGTCAGTTTGCAAGTCACGTGAGTGTTTAATTAAGAAATCTAATTAATTAAATAGGATATTCCATCTCTTGTGTTGAACATCGTTTCTTATCAAAGCACATTTGAGAAATATTTAATTATTACAAATCAAGAGTTATTGGATAAAAATTAAACTGAGGGATTTGAGGTGTACAGAATAATAAACAATATTTCAAGCAGTGTAGGAAAATAATTACGAAAGAGATATACTAGAAAATGAGGGCAGAAACTTAATATACATACAACTTACATATTACAACGACATTAATTCTGGTTTGCAACCTTAAAGTTGATTAAATTATCGCCGTCTTGTTTCCTAAAGGTTTGTCATTAAATGATAAAATCATTAACCCTCCTTAAGATTTCCTTCAGGGCCTGATATAAGATGTTTTCTCCACGTGTGCAATGTAAATTTGTTTAACTAAAACAATAAATAAGCAACTATAATTTATTGCAAAATAATTTGATGTAAAAATTAAAACATCTATATATTTGAGTAAGTAATTAAAATGAATAAAAAGATAAAACTTAGTGAAAATTATTACTTTATGTGTTCTTACTGTTGCTGTTGTGTATACTTTTCTGTTATTTTTGTTCAATTAATTGGTGTCATTTGAAACCATAGGAAGTAACTGGGTTTAGGGGTATGAGGTTTTACACTTGGTAACATAAGTAATATTTGTAGCTTATTCTATACCACAATAAATTAAAACTCAATCCTACGTTTTTTGAAATGTTAGTATGTATTCTATCTTCTCAGCTTTTGTCGCCTGTTTTATGTATAAAGGCAGTTTTTTAAATTACTTTTTCTTCTCTAATGGCGTTGTCAACACTTTGTGTACTGAGTATTAAAATAGCTTAGCACTTTATCTGGACGTCTTACACAGAAATATGTAATCGAAGAGATACATAGTTCTAATACGCTAAAACAATAATTTCATTTAACAAAAATCACCTTTCTTAATACGGAATTTTCATCGAGGAAGCTGTATCGATAATGTTACTCGGCTTCAACATCTTCAGGTACTTATTCTTCGCAAGAAAATATTTTGTTTTTGTTTTTATGGCCATAATTATCATATAGGTTAGTAGCCAACAGCTTCTGGGGTGAAAATGTATTTCTGAATTCTCGGAAAAATACTTTCCAGGAATATCTGTAAAAAAACAAACGAACACAAAATCAATAAACTTTCATTCGTATACATATAATAAATTTAAATGTAGAATGACAATAAAAAATTGAGATGTTTGTTTTATATATAGGCGTATATCAAAGTTGATGGACAAATAGTTGAAATTAAAACTTGAAGTATATTATTCTGAATCTCACCTCAATTCTTAGAGATCTTGTTAAAGCCATTTTGAACGTTATTTTTTTTATTAACGTGTCTTCTAGCCATTAATTTTTGAAAATGATAGTAGTTTTGCTGTGATGTGACAATATACACGTGTAAGACATTAAAGAAGATACCAATGTTTGAAGATATTTTATATTGGTTGCAATATAAGTTTCATATTCCATTTTGTTTGTACAATGTTATTTGTTATTGTACAATGTTATTCCCAGCCAGTTAGGAAGATTCCTTTGTTTGTTTATTCGTACTATTGCAAAACACTGAATGTTTTTTATACAAAAATCACAGAATTATTGGGTGTGAAAATATGTTGATCTGAAAAGAAATATGCGTACATATTTGAATTATAACTGGTGAACATGTTAATTTAGCAGCAAAACAATATTAGATGATAATTGATTAAGTGATCATCTGTATATATGATCATATATACATATATTCATATTTTAAATGTGTTATATTGCGTGAAACAAGTAAAATGAACATTGAATATATAATGTTTTTTTATTTTTTAATGTTTGACAGAAGTGATCATATATACATGTGATCACTTAATCAATTATCATCTAATATTGTTTTGCTGCTAAATTATTGCTTGAACACCCACATCTCGCTTTCTTTATTTCTGTTTCTATATCTATTGACTCTTCTTTATTTCACTTTATTTATTTATGTGAGACTGACGATTGGAGATTAAGTATGTTTGTTTGTTTTTGAATTTCGCACAAAGCTACTCGAGGGCTATCTGTGCTAGCCGTCTCTAATTTAGCAGTTTAAGACTAGAGGGAAGATAGCTAGTCATCACCACCCACCGCGAACTCTTAAGCTATTCTTTTACGAACGAATAATGGGATTGACCGTCACATTATAACAACTCCACGGCTGAAAGGGCGAGCATGTTTGGTGCGACCGGGATTAGAACCCGCGACCCTCGGATTACGAGTCGAACGCCTTAACACACTTGGTCATACCAGGTCAAGGAGATTAAGATGGATAGATGGGGTATCCCTACCGCAATGTGGGTCCTACAGTCGCAGTCATCTCCAAAACCTAAGGTCATTTTATATCCTACATCATAACTTGTATCTTGGGACCTATTGAATTAGTGCAGCGTTTTTTGTTTATGATTTTTTAATTCATATTTATTTCGGCTTGTTTTTAGGTTATAACAAACTAATGTAGTTACTCAGAGGTTTGGATTGCTGTTTCTAACGCAGTCCATTTTTATTCTGTTTACTCAACTTTGTTAATATTCATTTTCTCAAAAAATATATAGATAGATAAATTGCATCACACTGCTTTTTCGGACGTTCAATATTCTGTCTTGATTTCAATCGTTAAATATTATACGAATATTATATGTGGTACAGTTAGCTGTATTTTGCAAATGGTGATGTTAATGCATTCTATATTCTATATATTATGGTGAGTATGTTGATTGAAGTTTTAGACTATGTCTTTGGAATTTCTTAATAAGCTTTCAGAATAAAGCCAAGTAAAAACATATTACGGTTGTGTAAAAAATCAATCCTATCAGAGATTTATGCATGATGATGAATAAATATGCGTTTTTATCTGCTGAGTGGCTAACGTATGTGCTTCATATCACTGCACCCTTAATAGCTTCTATGCATATTTCATTTTTGTATTAAATAAATAGATTAAAAAAAATATGGAAATAAATAAAATTTTTAACTTAAATTTTGAAAAAAAAGAAGTGCTTAATTTCTGGTTCCAAAACTGTTAATTAAACACTTAATTTGCTTTATATTTAAACTACTTGAGCGAGACTTATAAAAAAGGAACTTGAAATTAAGTACAAAATTTTAAAGTGTTAAGCATAATATGAAAACTTCAGACGGTGGAGAAATTAATGGTTTGTTGTTTTTTCTTGACAACGATTTGTGTGACCATGACGATCATGGTAGATCAGAAAAAAAGTGTAATTATTCCACCTGCGTTGCGCGTAAACTTTATTTATTAAAAAAAAAATAAAATAAATTCATTTATTTTACGGGTACTTTAAAAGTTGTTGTAAAAAATGTTATTAATGCCTTAATTTTTAACGTCTTGCGGATTATAATATATATATAATACTTAATTAAAACAGAAGTTGTATAGCTCTTCTGCGTAAGGTTTGGCACGAAATTCAGTAAGGCAATTTGCTTCACAAAATGTTAAAGAAATGTATAACAGTTTTCAGTTAAACATAATTTATACGTCGAAATTTACAACTATCTCGTTGGGAGTATTTTAATTTGTTAAAACTATTGAAATATTTGTATAAAAATTAATTTAAAGTTTCACATAGACTCGTCATGGCCAGGTGGTTAAGGTACTCGACTCATAATCTGAGTTTCGTGGATTCGAATCTCCGTCACAAATAAACATACCAGCCCTTTCAGAGGTGGGGCGTTATAATCTGACGGAAAATCTCACTATTCCTTGTTAAAAGAGTAACCGAAGACTTTGCGATGGGTGGTGATGACTAGCTGCCTTCTTTGTAGTCTTACATCCTGCAAAAGAAGGGACGGCTAGCGCAGATAGATCTCGTGTATCTTTGCGGGAAATTTAAACCCGTTTCACATTTGGTGAACGAAGTGTCATTTATCGTATTTGAATTATATAAACGGATTTATTTGTTTGTCGAGAGATTTTTTTCATATTCAATGATTCAGTTTGACGTACCAGTACTGAAGTTTACGTTTATTTCTCCTTTGATCATGCTGTAACTGTTTATCTTGTCTTTTAACGATGTCACAATGCTTCAAGATGTTTGGCTTCTTCGAAGAACAACTATGTTAATATTTATCTCTTCCAGCTATGTAGCTTTTCACAGTCCGGATAATGTTTCATTAGCTCTAGAATTTCAAAGCACGCACTTAAGAAAACTAAAGGTATGAAAGATAGTTGAAGCTGGATAAAGGAATTTGGCAAATGTGCGATCGAACACAATGTAATTCCATTTCCTTGAGCCATCTTTCTCGTAAAAACAGCCGTTAGTTTCGAGGTATGGACTTTTAGCTCGTGAGTCTTCACGAATTTGAAATTGTAAATTATTGTGTGGTTATTTATAAAAAAGCGGAATATTTCACCAGTTTTAATAAATAGCCTTCATTTGTTGTATGAGAACACTGGTCTTAATTGGTCAACACTGGTCAACGTTAATTAACACTGGTCAACGTTTCCTAAACTCTTTGCTGTGCAAGTTTATCCGCTTCAATGGGAACCAAAGAAAGTTCCATTCTTCAATATGTTGCGTTATTTGGTTACAAGATCCTTAATGATGTTGTTGCATGATAATTTATCTTAAGAAATAACATAATTCCCACACCTGCCATCAAATTATGGCGTCCTTTGCTTTCGTATAGGAATAGATGCCTCCTGATGACAAGAAAGTCACTTGAAGTTATAAATGTATTCTAAAGATAGTTGGTATGGGTGTGAAAAGCTAAGAAGATCAAAACGTTGTTTTGTACTTTATTTTAATCAAAGTTTTAATACCCATATTACCCGTCTTTAAAATAGATACCTACCCATCACACGATTAGGTATTAGAACATTTTTGACAGTCAATAAGTGTAGCTGATTTGCACTTGTTTCCACAATACACAAATAATAGTTAAATGCTAATGCAAAAACACAAACAAACATGTGTATTAGTATACGTATTAAATATACTGTTTTAATTTGAAATAGAATCTCCCAGCGATTCAAATACGTTTTGTGTACGTGTGGTTGGTTGTTGCAGTAAGTGTATTTCTTCTCTGATCGCGTGTATTTGTGATGTTGTTGATCATTTTATCCGGAAATTTAGCAGATAAGATTATATTTCCATAATGATGTACTTTTCAAACACGTATTACAAATTAAATTAAGGGATTTTAAATAAATTATGTAATGACAGTCCCTACCAAATTAGGATAATACTATTTGTGACACTTCATTCAGAAATGGTCAAAGTGTTAGACACTCATTTCTTGTCTGAAAATTGAGATATAAGACCCTTATTAAACTTAATTAAAGTTCTTAATTCCTTGAACTAAGTACATAATCGAAGATTTAAATTTCATGTATCTTATTTAATTTTTTTGAAATATTTAGTTACACGGTAATCTCAAATCAGTCCTTGGAAAAGACATTATATAACTAAGATGTTTTCCATTTAAAGCTTACGTTGATAAAACTAACAGATAGCTAATGCTTTCAAGCGAATTTTTTATGCCCTGTTTGACTAATAGTTTGTTTTTTTTAATTTAATAATATTCTAAACCTTTACATAAGAATTTTTTCAAATATTTTTGCAACATTACAAACTTTATGAAATAACATTATATTTGTTATAATATAATTAAATGTCTCCATCTTGGACAGCAGTAAGTCTTCGGAATTACAGCCCTAAAATCAGGAGTTCGATTCCTCTCGGAGGTCACAGTAGACTGATTGATGTGGCTTTGCTATACGAAACATACACACATTATTATTAAATAATATCGATTTGATGATATACGGTTATATTCTGATGTTTTGTTATAGAACTTTAGAAGGAAAAAAACGAAATATACTTGTGTAATAATAATAATAATTAAGTGAAGGTTAAAATCATTGATACCTTTGTAATAAACTATATAAATAAGTTAAAATTGAAGTTTGACTAATTAAATAAATCATGAAATAATTGCTTGTTTTTAAATATTGATAATTGGAATGTTATATGCTTGTTATGAAAACTTATCGAATTTTGAAAGTAAAAGCAAATTTGGCAAGGGCTTTGGTTATTAAAGGTTTTACACCAAAATGATGTTTTTGACAACACTGACGAACGTTTTTTTTAACAACTGCCTGACATTAGAATCACTTTTGTTGGTAATTAGTTCTTCTTGTTTGCAAAACTCAGTTTTTGTTAATTTAGAGTTTAGAATGGGCTCGTCATGGCCCGGTGGGTTAAGGCGTTCGACTCGTAATTGAGGGTCGTGGGTTCGAATCCTCGTCGCACCAAACATGCTCGCCCTTTCAGCCGTGAGAGTGTTATAATGTGACAGTCAATCTCACTATTCGTTGGAAAAAAATAGCTCAAGAGTGGTAAGTTTTGTTTCTATTTGGAGCAGGATTATGCCAATTTTTTTTGCTACGTCTGCAAAGGAAAATCGAATTCTGGATTTTAGCATTGTAAGCCTGTAAACTTATCGCTGTCCCACTCACAAATGTATGCTTTATGCTGCAAAGACTGCAGATTTCATGAATATAATTTGTATGTTTATCTTATCTTAGATTGTTTATTTTCAATGGAATGATAACATACCCTATTTCTTAGACACTTCCTTTATCATTTTATAATGTCTGCAAGTTAAAACCGTATTTGGAGAACTTTAATATCAAAATTATTCTGAAAATACTCTCTACACTATAAATAACGTTTGAGTAAATTATGCTATCCAGTTTTTGTCTGGTGTCAATGTGAATTCTTACAGAAAGGAAACAGTCAACTACACTACATTTTCATACTCTTTTAACCTCTTTTATCAAATCAGCGCAGATGGCTGATTGTATATAAAGTAACAAAATATTGATGCCTGCTACAGAACCACAGTTACACTTACGATAATTGTTTTTCAGTGTTTTTTTCTTATGTTGTTCTAAAGAGTAAAGTTTCAATTTTCTTTTTCCATTTAAAAAAATGAGTGTTTAGTAGAGATTAATCATAGATCCATTTTATAGAATGGTGAAGAAACAGATGATGTTCAAAAGATTCATTTTTTCTTTAGAGTATTTTGAAATCTTTAATTTTTTCCTTCCACGTATCTATCTTATCAAATCTTTTTGCGCCTATAATGCATATTTTTAAAGCTTTGGTGATTGAAGCATCGAATTGGTACATGCTATGTCTATACAATTTCTGTTGTGTTACATATTTGCACAACTAGTTAGATTTCTTTATTTCTGGTATCAACACCTTTCACTTTTTTATTATATATATATAATTTAAATAAAAGAAAGCTTCGTACCTGAGGCTTATTTGTTAAGAGCTCGATGTATTTTGGTAAGGCGACGCGGGACTTTTCAATTGAATCTTTAAGCTTTTCATGCTAAGTTGTACTGTAGATACTATACTATTTTGGAATGTGCAGCTCTGCCAATGCAATGAGACAGTCAAACAAACACTTTGAAATTGGATATTGTGACGAATAAACTTCTCAATAGATGATCTGCCACTAGATGGCCTTTTAATACCAGAGTAAGACGAAAATGACGAAATTCGCATATCTTATTTCTTGTTGATTACACTAAAATAAAGCAAACTGAACCATACCTCACAAAATGATTCATAGCTACTTGTCACATTGAAGTGAACAATCTCAAGACGGAAGCCCTATATGCGTCTCTTGAGTAATGTGCACACAGTTGGTATCTACAGTTTGAGCTTCATATTCAGAAAATCGTGTTTCTAATAAAAGTCTCTTTGTTCATTCTGTCTGCTTGCGTTTCAGTTTAGAAGACTGCAGCCACGTCTTCGTATTTTTTCCTGTCACACTCTTTCGCGCCTCGAAAATGGGGAATGTATTGATTTTTGGATTCATTAGCCGCTTGTGACAGTAGCGGGAATAGTGATTTATGATTTACGTAATACAACGTTTCGTACCTTCCTTCTGAAGGAAATGTGCTGATAAAATATATATCATAGTTAATAACTAATTTAGCAGATGATGACAAAATGCGACGTTATATCAGATAAGGATGTATAGTAAATATTTGATATTCTTCAGATATGGAAGTTTTCTTGAAATCAGTCAAAAGTTACCATCGTTGAATTTTAAAAAAATAAGTGTATGTGATTTTTTTTTTATAAAGTATCGTTTGATATCGGTCCCTGAAGGGATAAACATAACCTGAAATACTGAAAACTAACAACATTGCCTGTTTCAGTCAGGGTTTCTGTTTATTGTTAAGTGGAAATCTTTACAATTACTGCTGAGCTAACATGGGCGTTTTAATCAGAACATTATTTTTTGCAGAGTTTACGAATCGAAACAACCTTATTTGTGATTGCTTGGTTGTTGTGAAGCGAAAAAGTACACGATGGGTTATCCGTGCCGTGCTTACCACGAGCATCGAAACTTACCGCCGAGCTATTGGACGTATATACTCTCATTCACCATGTTAATTACAGGACATCGAGTGAAACAAGTGCCATATGTTATTTTAATTTTACATTGTTGTAACGTAAGATATTAATCGATTCCACGAGAATTCTTATTGAACTTAGCATGTTTTTTAATGTTTACGTTAATTCAGCCTAGCTAGATATTTGTAATATAAAATTGTTGTTATTATTAAATAATTTAATTTTCACTATATTTATGGTCTGAGCTTAGCGCGCTCAGGTGTGTTAGCATTCCGGACTGTTAATCTGAGGTTCCTTGTGTGCTCTATAAGAATGACCGTAAAATGGTCAGTTTTATAAGAATAGCTAATCAGTTGCCGATGGATGATGTTGACTAACTGTTGTTCCTTTGACTGTTTCCAAATTAGGGACGACTGGAACAGAGCTTCCCGAGCAGACTCTGAGAAATCCAACAAATTTTATAGTTCCAACTGTGTTAGTGGTATAGCGTGATCATAAATTCTGATATTCTGCTTCGTACGACCTTAATTTTATTTTTTGTATGGGATCAAACATTTGTGTCTTTCTTTTCCACAGGTTACAACCCTCCTGTTCCTGTCCACTGCAACTTTCGGCCGTATTCTCTCTTCCTTCCATTCCTTGTCCCTTTATTAACATTATTCATGTGTTTCCTCCTCCATTGTCAACTATTTCAGTCTTGCTACTCTTTTTCTGTCTTTAATATTTAAGATTACATCACTTAGTATTTACTTTCTATGAAAGATATTCGTTTGTTAATTAGTAGCTTAACTGATTGAGGTTAGTGTTGATGGTTGACTGCCTTCAATTTTGCCTGTAATTCAAAATTATGGACGGAGGCAGATACCCTTAGTACTGTTATCCAAATTAAACAAAGTAACTGTGGTGAAGAAACAATTTAAGATGCTTTTAGTGTGGTACGTAATTGGAAATTTTATTTTTATTTTTCTTGCACAACAAATTGACTGATTACCGCATTATGTTTTGAAAAATTATTTTTCATATTTTTTTTTTACCTAAAAACAGCCCCCCAGTGGCTCAGCGGTATGTCTGCGGACTTACACGCTAAAATCCGGGTTTCGATACCCGTGGTGGGCAGAGCACAGATAGCCCATTGTGTAGCTTTGTGCTTAATTCTAAAACAACAACAACAACCCTAAAAACAGTCGTATAGTTTGAAATGTATTGTTAATATGTCGAGATAACTTAAAGCGTTTTTTTAAACACTTCTTTCCAAATGCTTATTTTACGATATCAGTTTGAAAATATGTCAGAGTACTTAATTTTCTCAGTTAAAATGGATCCGGAGTTGTATTATAAACTTCTAAGATAACAGAGATGTTATTTATAAAATGAAGTGCTAACATTGACAAATATGTTAAAGGCAATTAATTAGAAAATTATCGTTGCAGATAGTCGGCAGCTACTCATATAATCTATAAAACATACTGGTTTATTTCTGTAGAAAAACTGCAATAGAAGATTTGAAACGCTTGAAAATAAAAGTGTCTTGTGTACCTATGGAGGGCATTATAAACTGTTTGCAACAAGTCTTTAAAAAAAAAGTTAAATGGTCGATATTTAATTGAAATAGAATCTCTTTAACAAGCGCCTCCATAAATAACAAAAAGTGCTCTACTTCTTGTTAGAAGGACGAAGGTATGAACATGTAGAAGTGAAAGAAGGGCAACATAAAAATCGATTATCTCCAGAATCATTTTATGTTTAGGTTCAAACTGTAGGTAACTCTAGAGAAAACAATTACAGGTACGATTTTGCTGCAGACACTAGTGTTGAAACTTGTTATTTCCTTCTAAGGCTATCACATCCAAGATTACATCTCTTCCCTCTCAGTATTTTTTTTTTGCATACTAGGATTGTAACCAATAGAGGCTATTGTATTGAGCACTACAAACCAATTAATCTCTGATTGGCAGAGGACCCGTTGAATATTTTTTCGTATTGTTGATATGACTATTCAAAGTGTTTGTTACCTATAAATAGAACTGGTAAGCTCAACAAAAGTAAATTTAAACTAGCATCTAAACAATAACATTACGTGCAGTAAAGAAAGATGACATTTTAATAACAAAGTATCCTCTTCTTTGAGGTTTATCTTTCAGCTCTTCGTTTTAATCCTAGCATTGTCCACCAGTACTTCTTCAATTTTACCATAGCCTTATAGTAACTATTTAAAAACACATATAATAAAAGTTAATCCAGCTTTATTGAAAAGACTTTCACTTGTTAATGCAGAGAAACGTGGTTGCACATGATGGATGTTTTTTATGAGTGGCATGTTTGGTATCTTTAATTCCAGTTTATGGTAAACAGCAAGGTTTTACCAGGGAAACGTAGCTTTAGGAGTAGCCACAGTTCTTTCTGAGAAAGAATATTCGTGTAGTAAGATTTTTAAACGGAGCCCAAAAACAAATATTTAAAAGAAAATTCCTTCAGTTCTCCACATTAAAATAGACAAACTCGTTCGGTTGAGCAACAGGCTCCGAGACCACAAATCAAACTAATTTATGAAGTAAAGGTTATGATTAATAAAGAGGACCCTTCATCTCATAAAGCCAATGCAATGAAGATGAGCTAATTTACTGGTATTATTGACAAGATAAAAACGACAATTTGAAGATATTGAAAGCTCATAAACCATTAAATAACAGGTTTCAAACCTCAACTCGAAGTCAGCGACTGTTTTCTTCCAGAAAAAGACCACAAATAGTTCATAGCAATGCGATATGGTCTGCTTAAACTTATTATGTAAAGTGTACATTCTTTTGCAATGGATGGTCCATTGAAAGTTTGTCAGGATGTGTTTTTAAATGTTTAATTTGTTATCTTTTTCACAACATTTTTACACTAAGAATTTTGATGATAAGCTATTTGAGGGCTATCTGCGCTAGTCATCCCTAATTTAGCAATGTAAGACTAGAGGAAAGGCAGCTAGTCGTCACCACCCATCGCCAATTCTTAGGCTACTATTTTACCAACGAATAGTGGGATTGACCATAACATTATAACGCTCCCACGGCTGAAAAGGCGAGCATGTTTGGTCCTACGGGGATTCAAACCCACGATCCTCGGATTATGAGTCGAGCGCCTTAACCACCTGGCCATGCCGGGCCGATCAGCAATGAAGGAAGTGTTTCAAAGGCATGAGACATTGAGCATCTTTCATACAGAATGGATAAATCTTAGTACAAACAGAAATACAACTTGAAATGTATATATAATGAAGTATAAAATCTGTTTTAATATTAAATGTAAAACATGACTAAAAGCATAATAAAAATTAAAAATAATAACAAAATCCAATAAAATCAAAATACAATGTAAAGTGGATGGAGTAAGAAATATCGATCACTACACATTAATAAACATAAACTATAAACATAAGATGATAAACTTACATTCCTCTGCAGTATAACGCAGAGGAAAAGAACACTTAAATTTCCTGGCATAAACATATTTTAAAGATAAATACAAATATATATAAAGAAAGAACCTAATACCACAACGTTTTGCTTATTTGGGTGGATGGTAGAATATATTTTGATGAAAGGACCGTGAAAAAGAGAAACTAGGCACGACCTAGGTGGTTAGGGCGCTCGACTCGTAATCTGAGGGCCGAGTGTGTTCAAATTCCCGTAAAACCAAACATGCTCGCTCTTTCAGCTGTGAGGACTTTATAATGTTACGATCAGTCCTAATCTTAGTCGATAAAAGAGTAGCTCACGAGTTGGCGGTGGTTGGTGATGACTAGCTGCCATCTCTCTTGTCTTACACTGTTAAATTAGGGACGACTATTGTAGATAGCTCTCGTATAGCTTTGCGCGATATTCCAAAAAAGAAAGAAACAAACAAAAACCACCATCTCTAAGATTTAACTTCTATTAACACCAATAATTACAATACATCTTGAAGAGACGCACGTCAGACTCACAACTTATCACGTAAAATTGTCCTTCACTATTTTCAGACAGTTGATGCTTTAACTCAAATATAAAGACAAAAAGTAAAATACAAAAAATATTATAAATGGGCATTTCAAATTCCGTAATATCTGTTTGAACACTGTCAATAATAAACAGAAAACAGCTGTAAGGCAGCTAAATCAGAAAACAACAACAAACGTGAATGAAATACTAATAAAACAGTAGGATACTGAATCGCTCTAAAATATATTTTCCTCCTGGTCGTAATATAGAGATCCTCATTGGCTTAATCTGCAATATTGATGAGAGTATAGACTATTTTCTGGAATTTTAATGGTAAATGAGATTATCATATCAAAGTAGCAGTAAATACTTTTGTAAAAATGGTCCTTCTTTAAGTAGTTTGTTGTGTAGTAAAGTTCCTCTAACACATTTATGACTTTATCATATTTATGGTCCAGTCAGGTTTTCTATTCTTGACTAACATCCCAAATAGTGAACAATAACAACATAGTCATAATTGTCACTGGCCAGTCGACCTGTTGTAACGTTAAGTGAAAATTATCCTTGAATTAACGAACATGGTTAACTCATTAAGTTTGTTAGAACACATAAGCAGAATTCAAATCAATATTTTCTGCATATTTTGTAGTTTTAATCTACTCTGCAATTTGCCAAGTTGACTGGCTACATTAACCATCTCTTGCAGGTTAAGAGATAGTGTAAAGTGTCAGTACTCCCCATAATGTTAAAAACTCATGATGACGAGAAACCCACTTGGAGTAAATATGTATTCTCAAGACGGCTTGAGTCATTTTTAGGCTAATGACCTAAGAAGGTCGAAACGTTGGTCTGTACTTTATTTTAATTAAAGTTTAAATATCCATACCAGCCGTCTTGAGAATACACGTTAGAAACTATACAAATATTGGACATCAGGCTCCGATTTTCTCATTGTTTGCTGTTGTGACAGATTCAGTCTGATGTTCTTTTTTTACCTCTAATGTTACTATTCTTTCATGGCAAACTATGTAACTTATTGGTCTTAGGGCGGAACTATTATCGTAACTACTTCTATGAAAAATTAAAAAAATATCTTCAAACATCTTAGGACAAAAGTATAAGTTTTGAAATATGTAAAATTATCTATTAATTTCAATGCAACCATACAACATGTACCATAAAATCAACAGTAAATCATATAGCTTTTTGCCTGTTAATATTATTTCATTTTATGACCGTGATTGAAAAAACAATGACTTAAAATATACGTTTTCTTTCAACTTGTATTGCTGAAGTTCGATCGTTTAAAAGAGATGGACAACTGCCATCTATGGGTGTCACGAGAAAATAAACTGATATATATATATATATTCTGAAATTTCTTGATGTGAGAAATTGAGACTTTTGCAATATCAACTCATAACTGTCTTTATGATAGAAGAAAATTACATATTCCATAAGAATTAAAACTGGAAATTATTTCAAATACCTGTAGAATATTGGAAGGTAATATAATTCTAACGAACGATATACCGTTTTTATGAAGACGTTTCACACGTCCCGTTAATGAGAAAACACGAAAATTATGATTTATTCTGAGTTGCTTTCCTCGCTGGACAGATAGTCACGCATTAATTATATTTGATCATTTTCTGTTTTGGTGCTTGATTCGATACTGAAGTCGAGAAAAACTGCTATAGCGTTACATCTGACAGCATCTGAGATGTGTGTAAAGATGTTATTTCGTGCCTATACTTTTCACACATAAGTTAATGTTTTAGAACTGTACCAATGACCTATCAATGATCTATGAATGTGTCTTAAAAATTAGAGGTGAAGGTCATGCGCAGTGCAACATTATTTAAAATTATATTTCAGTACAGGTGGAGAAATGTTTGTTTGTTTTTCAAATTTGCATAATGCTACAAGAGCGGCATCTGTGCTAGCTGTTCCTCAGTTAGCAGTAAAAAATCTAAAAGGAAGACAAGAGGTTATCACCAACCACTGTCAACTCTTTTGGTACTCTTTTATCTATGAATGGTGGGATTGACTACCAATTATTACGTCCTCATTGCTCAAAATGCGAGTCGAGCATGAACAAGAACGCAAATTAACAAAGCTGCAGAACCTTTTTTTGCCGCAATTCTTCAGTTGTAGACTTTACAATGCTAAGATAAAAATAGTTCGTTTGTTTGTTTTGAATTTCGCGCAAAGTTACACAAGGGCTATCTGCGCTATCCGTCCCCAATTTAGCAGTTTAAGGTTAGAGGTAAAGCAGCTAGTCATTATCACCCACCGCTAACTTGGGCTAATTTTTTTACTCACGAATAGTGGGATTGACTACAACATTATAATGTTTCCAGGGCTGAAAGGATGACTATGTTTGGTATGACGGGAAGCTAAAAACGTGAATCAACTGCTGGTCACAATGTCGTTACCATTATTATTACAAACAACAACTGTAAAAATTATTTATTCTGTAAATTCTTAAATTTGGTTTGTATCACAATCTTACTGAAACAATAATATGAACATTAATAATGATACTCATTTGAAAAAACTGTTTTCTTTATTACCAGCTAATAACTTAGTTTAGTACCATTTAAGTTGTAATTACTTATGTAAAAACAGTTTGTTTGTTGTTAAGTACAAATCTATACAATGGGCTCTTTGTATTTTGCTGATCAAGGGTACAGAAACCAAGTTTTAACATTGTAAGCCTACACACTTACAGGTACAGCTGAGGAGCTTGAGGACCTTGAAAAAGAAAAGATTTAATAGTGGCATTGATATCTCTTCCGGTAGTGTATAGTGAAATCAAAAATAAAAGTTTTCACACCGTTGTTAATGTGTAACTTCAATATGTGAAGGCCATAAACTTTTAAATTATGTGGTATAACAATACCTCACTTGACTCATAGAAATATTCCTTCCTTAATATTTGTCAACGTTTTGTTTTTCAGTTTGTTATTGAAGATTACAGTCCAAAAATATTCCACCATAGCGTGACTTTTAAACATGATACGTATATACAGATTTATATGCACGTGCTCATAAATGATACCATACTTATACATATAATATACGATAACAGAAACCTCGAAACTCACCACACTTGTTAAATTTAATAGATTAGTACAATTCTAGGTAATCTTATACTTGTGCACACGTTGGACTAGTTGAAACATCAGATTATACACAAAACTAGATTAATTTGATGAGATTGACGTGCTACAGTTTTGTAACTAAAAACAGAGGATTAGATCGTGTGCTTTCATAAACACTACAAAGTTGATTTTTTTAGTTACTTCATATTCAAGACTTCCTTTGTAAATTACATAAGTTCTCTCCAAACAGAATAATTTCTGAATGCGCTCAAATATGCAAGTTATAAGTAATCTAGTAACATTCAGAAATGGAAAAGAACGCGCACATAGAAGGTAAAAAAACAACGAAGGAAGACACTTATTAATATTCGAAACCATTTCTGAAATAATTGACTTTTTCGAATGACATGACGACCTACGTTTTAAATCTAATAAGTAAATTCTTTATGGATGCATAAGCAAGAAAACTATGTGATTCTAATATTTTATTCCATAACAAGTTTATCTTATTGTTATTAAAGTATAAAACAAATATGTGTTTGTGTTCTTGTGCCATTTGAACTTCACTTTTAGATGAATATTTATTGCTTGGAAAAGTAAAATTTCACATCTCAATTTTCAACTGCATAAGAATGAATTCAAATAAGTATACAGGATAATGGACCTTTGAAAAAAATATCTTTAGAACTTAATTTATTCGGGAAAGAATTTTTAACCCATTGGTAGTAGTTTCTTATCAAAAAAGTATTTGTTTCTATATACCATTATTTCAAATAGATCACAAAATAAATATTTAAGCAGCTCAGGAGATTACTGTCTATGTTTATTGAAAATACAGACAGATAATTGAATTAAGATTTGGATCTCATGTATGATAAATGAATATTATAGAGTAGTATGAAACAAAACGAAATATTAACATATGAGAAGAAGGAAGAAAGAAATTCGTTCACTTTTCAATATTTGTCGTTTCGAAACTGAAAATAATTTCTGTAATTCTTTCATATAATTTCAATATTTAAATTACTTTTTTTTTAATCCTGATGTGATCTTCTTTTTACAACACAGAATACAAAACACACAGTATTGTAGGATTTCATAACTTTAAGATTCGATGGCACTTGTTAAACACCAGAATGAATTGTGATTCCAAAAAACCTAATTTTTCCTGTCATGAAACATTTCACACTGCAGTTTTTCGCTATATTTCTCTTTTATACATAAACATAATTTAAGGGCGATAAATGTTTTGGTGATTAATTAGCCTGTTCTATACATTATACTAGACTTTAAAATAAGATTAAAGAATTCAAAGTCAATATTTGTTATTCAAATATTTAGCAAGCCTTTCTCTCCATCAAATTAACTGAAAACATTTCGATTCTGCCAACATATTTATATTTGTCCTCTCAGTGTTATATTCGCACTACTAAATACAAAAATTAAAATGACGTCTCAACAGTATCAACTACGTTAATAATCTTGAACATTTTAATCAAATCCACTTTAAGTTTTTTCTTCAAAATAACACAGTTTCAGAGATATTAATCTATTTTTCTATGCCAACCTTTTCATCTCTTGTAACCTTAGTTTGAACCCTTTCGAACAAATTAGTACCCCTTCCAATGTAAGGAGTTCAGTACTCTAAATGTGACCTGAGAATTATCTAGTATTAAGAAATCTGGAACAACCATAAAGTTCAAGGAAAAACTGTATTAACGTTCTCGGCATAGTATTATAAAGTCCGCGAAGCCAGTAACTTATCGCATGCCTTTTCTCGTGATCCTGCAACTAATACCCAGGCAATGTCTAATGTTCCAACGAACTTTCATCTCTCATGTGAGTGATAATTTATGTGCATTTTTCTCTAGTGTGTTTCTTTCCAATTTGTCTTGGAAGTAGTTTATGCAATCATGGTTTATAGTTATTTACGAGGAAGGCCAAAATCTTAAGATCTTTACGAATTACCTTCGTCACAGTTAATTGGTCCTACGCATATTTATGCTTCTCATAAAGTACTATCAACCCTTTGTAATATAATGGCTGAGTTTTACATTAATTTCATGAAACGTATTCATTTTTCAGTGTTCGGGCACATATAAAAAGCCTACATGGTAATAAAATGTGAAATTGATTACGCGTCCTTTATTTTATTAATATATTCTGTTATGTTTTAAAATATGTAAATAACATAATTTATAATAATATAGTTTTTGTGTACAGGGCTGATAAATCTAGTATTAAACAATATTTCAAAAATTTTCACTTGAAAACCAAGATCAGCCTCCGAATCAAACAGAACTTTAGCCGCAAAGTGACATTTTTTAGTTTATAAATCATTTGTTTTGTTTTAGAATTTCGCGTAAAGTTACTCAAGGGCTATCTGCGCTGGTCGCCCCTAATTTAGCAATGTAACATTAGAGGGAAGGCAGCTCTTAGACTACTCTTGTACCAACGAATAGTGGGATTGACCGTCACATTATAATGCCTCCATGGCTGAAAGGGCTAGAATTTTTAGTGGGACGGGAATTCGAACCCACGACTCTCGGATTACGAGTCGAGTGCCTTACCCACTTGCGAATGCCAGGCCAAGTTTATAAATACACATGTATCATGTATATAATAACTATCTTATGATACGTGTATAAGAAAATGTTTATAATTTTGCATTCCTTAGTATAATATTTCTAGCACTTCTGCTCTCTTGTGCAGATTAATAAATGAACAATTGTAGTTACAGTTTAAAATGAAGTAACTTCATCAGCTGATGTGCATTAATCTGGACTTGTACCTATTTTGAAAAACGCATATATAGAGATCGATTCTTGTTGTTAATTGTTTCTTTGATTGTGCTCAAAATTTTATTTACAGACACGAATTAATTTTACGCCATTTAACAAAAATAATATATGTTTATTATTGTGGTTCCATTTTTTTTCGTGCGGTATATTGTGTTAACTGTATACAATTTTAGGGGTAAGGATATCTATAAAGCCTTAATAACAGATAATATTATGCAAAAAATGGAATTTTTGTTACATAAACTGGTAAAAAGATATTTATTAACTTATTTCAATACAAGCACAAAGCAAAACACATAAACCATGGGTATTCTGTGCTGTAACTACCAGAGGGATTTAAATCCGGGCTTTAACGTTATAAGCCCACGTACTTATTGTTAAGTCACCAGGTATATTTGTAAAAAAATAAGTTGTTTTTAAATTATGTGATTAGAGAATGAAGTACCTGTTTAAAGTATGTAACACTAAATTATTCAGTATTGTTCTTTCTAAATTAACAAGGTAATGTTTCTTGTAACATCTGAGTTATTCGGTTAAAAAGTGTACTATTTTTAATTAGTCTAGAAAGGTTTGTAGTGCATTCTGATTTAATCAGGTAACTAATGACAATTTCTGGTATACTTGAGTAAATTTGTGCTTCTTTCTGGTATGTTACGGTAGACTGTAGCTGTTTTTGGCGTACTGAAGTAGATTGTAATTATTTCTGATATACTAAATAAAGTGCTTTCTGGTTCATTTTGCCTACTAGGGTAAATTGTTTAATTCTTTCTGAGATACTAGAGTAAAGTTCGTATTACTTATTACCTTCAAAGTTTCTTTAGTGAAGTTTATGGTACTTTATTTACACAAGTCACTGAGATGTTACAGGTGTTCTTCGTTTTTATTAGGATTCGATCTTTAGAGACCACTTAGCCATTAGCCAGCAGAAGTGCATCTCGGGAACTAGATTTTGAAAATAACGACGTCAGTTGCTGACGTTTAGAGCTAATGCTTTGCCAACTGTGATAAAACCAGACCTAGTATGTTATTTAGGTTTTCACCATCTGTTTCAAACTGAGCTTGCTATTCCATTTTATGGGATAACATATTGGAACTTATTATGTTAGAAGCTAGTCTTTTAAAATAAGACCGAATAATAGGCGTTAAAATTGCAAACTACTAACGGTCCAGAAAGTTCAATAGTAAAAATACACTATTTTCTTCAGAAGCGTAAAGAAAGTTAATTGAATTGACCAAAAGAGCTTTCCTTTTTTACCATCATTGTTTATGTTATATAATAACACATACAGAAGTTATCTAGCTGTCACATATGAATGATATTTTTTATAAATGCATTTTTGATTTTTGTTTAAAATGAAAATTTACTATCACGTTTCGCTGATCTGAAACTGTACCTAATATCTATCCCTGGAGTCCAGATTCTTGTTTATAACAGTGGCATAACAGAATATTTTAAACGTTTTACGCAGATAACACAATTTTTAAAATAATCGCTTTTTTAAATTGTGGTATATGATAAAAAACAAATTTGTTTAAATACTAACAAAGTGACATAATCTTAAAAAAATCTACTGGTTATTGAAGTTAAACACAAAGCTACGCATTGGACTATTATGCTTTGCCCACTACTGGTATCGAAACCCGAATTCTATTGTTGGGAGTCCGCAGACCCACCGCTATGCCACTGAGTGGAGGGTCTTAGAAAGCTGCATTCGTGCTTAATCTTAAATATTAATTGTCATGTGATAAGCACACACATCACACACACACACACACACACACACATATATATATATATATAATTTTTCAATGTTTTAAAGATTGTAGTTGCTTTTCCCTTTCCAGACTTCATTTTCTATTATTTGCTCTATTCATATTGTCTCTTACGACAATAGATTTTTTGCATAGGTGAAAGAAGTTACGCTTAATCAATTATTTTTATTTCAAAAGATACTTTTAACGAAATTTTATTTGTTTTCATAATAGGCGACAAACAATTACATAACCACATTCATAAATACACATTTGTTTTAGTTGAGGTGTTTCATAAGATTTCTATGAATTAATACTTTGGACATATTGATTAGCTTTGAAACACGTGAAACTGTGCCCATAAAACCTTCATCGCGTTTACCAAAATGGAATTGTTGTTGTGTTGAATTAAGCACAAAGCTACACAATGGGCTATCTGTGCTCTGCCCCCCACGGGTATCGAAACCCGGATTGTAGCGTGTAAGTCCGCAGACATACCGCTGAGCCACTGGGGGCTACCAAAATGGTTATTTATATTTTTGAGAACAAACATTATTTAAGGAAAAAAAGGAAGGTACACACAGAAAAGCTGATATTATTAAATCTTATTAGTTATAACCTAATACAGTTCTAAAAGAGAACGATATTTAGTGTTGCACACTCAATATAAACTCGATAATCGGACTTGGTTACTATAAACCACCCGTTTTTGAAAATCCTGTTTGTACAAGATGTCAAACTACGAATGGTTGTACACATTTTATCTTAATACACATTATTTAGGAATAATAAAATATAAAAATCACTGAACATTATAATATCCATCTCATACAAAATCATTGAGAGGAATATTCATCGATTATAGAATCAATGGTTACAAATTATTGAGGGAAATGTTAGTGAAGCATAAGATCGCGAGCAAAATATTTGTGTACAATGAAATCTGTGAATAATTTGTTAACTTTGTTAAATTTGTTAAAAGTCATCCAGTAATATGTTAACCGAGTTTTAAAACTGCTAATTAAAATGTGTATCTAGTATAATAAGGCATTCACCTTTTGAGTTCAAAAGTTTAATTATCCGATTTCATTAGAAACCTAATATGATTTTCCAGTGTAAGTTACACTTTAAAGTTGTTCACTGTGATCTTTATCAAAATACAGGAAGAGGTACTCAAAATACATTTCTAAACGAGGCCTCTGCTTAACGTTCGACTAAATGAATACCAGGAAAATACGTAATTACAATATATATACGCACATACACACACATACGCGCGCATATTTATATATAAATGTTGAAGGTACCATATAATTCATTTAGCATGTGATCTCGATTGCCTTTTTGTTTACTTTCTACATTATATATTTACGAATTTCATTTAATATTCATTTGTGTCTATTGTATTTTTCAGTGCATGTTCGTACCACCTTTAGCGACATTTCTGTGATAGTGAAATACTTACCATAAAAATGTGACGCACAAACTTCTAGATTATAGTTTCTTATGGTGAAAGACGCACATCGTATACAATAGTGACAGTTAAATACTGACAGTTAAATAAAATAATAGATATATTTTTGTAATGTGCTAAATGCTTGAACCTCTCTTAAATCAGGTTGAATTATTTATAGTAACAAATTACTAAAAATCCCTTTTTATACATGTAAACATCGCTTTCGATTCAATTTATTGTATATCCAACAAACAGTATAGCACCTATTGTTTTTCTTCCAACCTTCAAAGTTTGATTTTTTCTTAGCAGTTGAATTACCTGTGCGCTTCTATATATCTTTATATTTTTGCATCTGTTTTGGGATTCGTGGATGTTATAATGACATATCTACTGGAAATATGTAATTATTTGAGTTTGAAAATGCTGTAAAACAAACAACATAGACCTTCCAACATTTGTGTACTTTTTTTAGCAGTGATCTTTTTAAAAAGTGTATTAGACAAACATAATTTTAAAAAAAAGTTTCAAACTTCTTGAAGTTTTCATCAATCATTATATGGTAAATCATGCTGTAGAGGACCTGAAACTCAGCGACTAAACAATTTCCTGATTCTGCCACTTTACGTATGAATCACCCACGATGCGGCCAGTTTTCAATACCGACGATGTGATCTATTTCCATAAACGTGGATAAGCATGCTCGTCGCTTATACAGGTTTCCCAGAGCTCATTCGTATCAATATTTCATGCGCTGTCACATTTTTCATTGTTAGGTCATAAGGAAGTACAGACGGGAGCTGGACTCGTCCAATAATTTGTCATCACTGAACGCAGGGCCTTGTATTTGTGATAAAAAACAACAACATGTGTTTCCTTTTTTTCCTTCGTTTTAAAAGGAAGGGATCACGGGGGACACTATATCCTCACGTGAAACTAATCCTGTTACTTCAAATCTATCAAAACGTTAGTACCCGTGACAAATTCTATTACACAAACTTAATGATCAATAAATAAAATGTTGAAATAAAACGTTTGGGAAGAAACTGCGACAGAATTCTTGTGATGTTTCAACACAAGATCTGGAAATTTCTCAGGTTCGTGATTATTATATCTGTCGAAATGTTATTATAACGCATGACCCGCGTGCAGGTAGGAGGTTTCCAATTTTCTACAGTGTATAATGGGTAACAGAGAAGGTTCTGTACTCCTTTTTCAGATACCCAGCATGGCCAGGTGGTTAGAACGCTTGACTCGCAATCTGAGGGTCACGGATTCGAATCCCGTTTCACCAAAGGTGCTCTCCCTTTTAAACGTGGAGGTGTACAATGTGCAGTTGGTCTCAATGTTATTTAACAATTAATTGAAGCTTACAATAGTTTATATGGTACAAATCACCTACCTAAGAGGTCATAGTTTATTATCTAGTTCATTTAACATCTGGAAAGGAATGGACACACTTTTAAACAGGTGTTTATAATTGTTTGCCTAAGATCTCTCTCTCTATGGCTCGGCATGGCCAAGCGTGTTAAGGCGTGCGACTCGTAATCTGAGGGTCGCCGGTTCGCATTCCGGTCGCTCTAAACATGCTCGCCCTTTGAGCCGTGGGGGCGTTATAATGTTATGGTCAGTCCCACTATTCGTTGGTAAAAGAGTAGCTTAAGAGTTGACTGTGGGTGGTGATGACTAGCTGCTTTCCCTCTAGTCTTACACTACTGAATTAGTGTAAGTAAGTAGCTTTGTGTGTAATTCCAAAACAAACAAACAATCTCTCCCTCTCTCTCTCTCTCTCTCTATATATATATATATATAAGCCAAATATTTTTTATTTGTCTGTGACACGGTTATGCCATATAAATATGAAAAAAATGGAAAGAAAAACAAAGAGGTGGTGAATATTTCCATAAATTTGTACCCTAGACTGTTGAAATTTTTTTTTTATGTACTATTCACTTTAACAATAGGCGGCGCGAGTTTTCAGTATATGTTATTGAATTATTTCGTGACTAGTAATGCAACAATATTCAATATGACTCCTAAATTTTCAGGGGATAGAAAATAAAATATGCAATTCTAGCTCTTGCTATATATAAACTCAAGGTGTCTATGTTAAAAATAGCTGTGTAGTAGATACGTATATTGTCATTATGTTTGTTGTAGAAGAACATTTATTTTTCCTTTTGAAAACAACTATCGCTGTATTCTGATAAACAAGCACTTTATGTTGTAGGTTTATGTCTCATTTACCGCATTTATTGTTTTTCTTTGCTAATTGAAAATGAAGAAACAGCAGCCAAATTCCATATCACTGTTTTTATGGTAACCAGAAGTAAGATGTGTGAAAACTGAAATCACTATAACAGAAAGATTGTTTTATTTATTGTATGTTTTAAGGTATAGATAAAATTGGTTTATGTCTTGTTTGTTTTAGAATTTCGCACAAAGTAACTCGAGGGCTATCTGTTCTAGCCGTCCCTAATTTACCAGTGTGAGACTAGAGGGAAGGCAGCTAGTCATCACCACCCACCGCTAACTCTTGGACTACTCTTTTACCAACGAATAGTGGGATTGACCGTAGCTTTGTAACACCCCCACGGCTGGGGGGGTCGAGCATGTTTAGCGCGACTCGGGCGCGAACCCGCGATCCTCAGATTACGAAGCACACGCCTTAACGCGCTCGGCCATGCCAGGCCCTGAGTTTATATCATAATATGTTATTATTATACTGTTGTTACTTAAGATTATAGCAATTAAGTGATAGATAAGTCGTTAGCTTTGATTAGTATACTGTTTACACATTCAAATATTTTTGAAATTTGTATTGTATAAAGTCATTTGTTACAAAAGGTTGAAAACACTGTTTAGTTTTTCCAAAAAAAAAAAAATTTCTAAATTATTTTTCATAAGCTAATGAGTCGTTATATATAAAGGTACTTTGGAATGGATTAATATTAATTGAGTTATGTAGCGATTTAATTACAGGAAACGTAATACGTCATTAAAAAATAACAAAACCGGATTTTTAGTAAATTGGTGGAATCTGTTAGAAAATATTAAATTTCTTTTTTTAATGGTTGTCATTATGAACAAATAAATTAAATTTCTATGAGAAGATTTGTTTGTTTAGAATTAAGCACAAAGCTACACAATGGCCTATCTGTGCTCTGCCCACCACGGGTATCGTAACCCGGTTTTTAGTATGTAAGTTCGCACACATATCTCTGTGCCACTGGGGGTCTCTACGAGATGAAGGTCGCATTATGTTTAGTTAATCTACTTGAAGTTATGAGAATACAGGTTGGGCAAGTGTCTTGAACAGTTTAATCTATTGTATTACAAAAGACGGGTGGATGACACTATTTTTTATTATTTTAAAATAAATCTGGTGTAAATGGATTTCAATACTATTTGAATAATCAACATATTAACGTTAAATTTATTATTGAAGAACAAATTAAATTCAGTGCACTACTTCTATATACGGTTTACAATACTCTTTTCCAAACAAATCCTTTCATTCCCTGTAACAATAGGTAGCATTCCCAAAATTACAATCAAACACATTTCTGTTTTTTAATTCAAAGTATTTGTATTCGCAAACGCTTTTTCATCATAAGTAAAATACGCTATAACTGGCAATTCATGGTGTATACAAATGTTGTTATTTGTATAATCAGTTTAAATTTCTGGTTTGTTCAATAATTTTTATTGGCCTTTTGGTGCATTATGTAATCCCAAAGAGGATAATATTCCTAATTTTTTCAATTAAGCTTTTAAGCTTAGTGCTCGGCACAGCCAGGTGGTTAGAGCATTCGATTCCTAATCTGTATTTATAAAGTTTTATTAGCTTATTTTTTGCTTATTTGTGCAAAGTTAAGCACAAAGCTATCCGTGCTGTACCCACCACAGATATCGAAACCTGTTTTTTTTTAGCACTATAAACCTTCAGACTTACCGCTGTGCCACTGGAGGGCTCACTTTAATGCAATAAAATTTTTATGAGCCTCGTGATAGTAAAAGTCGAATTAGATGCGCGTAAAGGTAATTCCTATCTAAGCTGAAGAGCTTGTTTGGTTTTTTGAATTTCGCGCAAAGTTAAACGAAAGCTATCTGTGCTTGTCGTCCCTAACTTAGCAGCATAAGACTGGATAGAAGGCAGCTAGTTTTCACTATTCACCGTCAACTCTAAAAGAGGAAGATATATTTGGTGAGACGTGGATTCGAACCCGCAACCCCTCAAATTACGATTCGAGTTCCCTAACCACCTTTCTATTTCAGGACTGGGTATTGGTCTATGAAAACCGGAAAACTTTATACATTTCCAGCTCGGTTCTGAAAAGGAAAGGATCACCTTTTGAAAGAGTTTGAGTTATAAAGTTTTCAAGCATTTATATTAAGGTTTTTTGAACTTACGTGTTTTTCTAGCAAAAGATTTACAAAATTATTAATAAAAAAGATTTGTTCTTAATCTCAATCTACTTTTTCATTGAAATATCTCAAAAACAGTCCAATAATTCACTTTTTCATCATTTAAGATATTCAATAAAGTCTTCTTATTTGTTCACATAATCGTTTTGAGACTTTTTCAAGCTGAACTAAAGTTTTTATTTTCGTTTACTTCCCCAGTATTATGTTACACTGGTCACACATGCATATGAAATGTAATAATAAATAAATGTACACGTCTGTGATGTGATATGCAAAAACAACAACATCAACATAAAAAAACAAGTGTGATAAAGATGATTTAGAATATTTTCTGAACCCAAAACGAGCCGTTTTTGCATATAAAATGATATTATTCACTCGACCTTGCTGGGAAAGGTTTGGAAGACGATTGAAGTCAGTGAAAAACTGTCAAGTCACCATGCCAAGACCTAAGGTGAATAGAGGGATAATACAGTTCTTTCTTCATTGATTAAAAAAAAGTAAGAATGAGTTTGTTTTATACCAACAGAATGTACTCATCGTGTTGTGAGAGATGTGGTAATAACTCTTGTTAAAACAAACTATCACTGTTGCTGGACGAGTGCAAATTGATCCCAGTACCATTGGAAGTGTTTGTTTATTTTCTAATTTCGCGCAAAGTTACACGAGGACTATCTGCACTAGCCGTTCCTAAAATAGTAGTGTAAAACAAGAAGGAAGGCAGCTAGTCATCACCACCTACCGCCCACACTTGGACTACTTTTTATCGAAAAATAATGCAATTAAACATCACGTAATAACGCTCTAACGGCTGACAAGCGAGCACGTTTGGTGTGACAAAGATTCGAACCCGCGACCCTCGGGTTAGTTACGATTAGAGTGTCTTAACCAACTGGCCACGTCGGGCTATTGCGTTCTTATTCTCTCTCTGGTTACACATCGTTACAGACCATTCCATTATGGTGTTGCAGGATATTCTCATGAAAATATCCCACTTTACTCTTCTACTAGTATGTTATTTAATGAGATTGATTGTGTGGTGGTTTATAACTAGAGACTGTATCCTCTCATAGTTTAACTTATGAGGTAACCAAGTAACGTGAGTAGCAAGTGTAACAGTACTATGGTATTAAAACAATAATATGGCCGTCAGTTTTCGCAATTCTATCTGTATCTTCTCCTCAATTATATATGGATTTCAACATTTAAATAACAAATATTTTTATCTGTCGAGATGCGTTTTTTTTTGCTTTTTTGTGTTAAAATGAATAATAAATGTTTTTGTGTTTGTGCAAACTCATGTCCAACTCAGTCAGATCAGATATCGAAATTAAGACTGTGTTATATTTTATGCTGTTTATCTAGTTATTACAGTTGCTATTGTAATCTGTAGTTATTACATCTCGGAATACCACAGTAACAGTGAAGAATGATACCAGTGGTAGCAAAAGTTGCATCAGTATCAAAAGTACAAAAGTTGAAGTTGATATTTAACTTGATATAAACTGATTTGGATAAATATAAATATTTTTAATTCATTTATCATGTACTGGCAAAAATAAAAAAGGTTAGATTTCTCATTCATCACATTTTATTTTGTTAGGCGATCTTCAGAATACAGCAAAATGTGTATTTACTGAACTTCTGTTCAGTAATAGGATATTTAGAGTAGTGTTTGAAGAACATTTTTCCGATTTCCAGTGTTGTAAACAGAATTCAAGAACTCTATAAATTAATTACTATACATTTTGTTACATTATGTATGAAACGATTTTGTGATATTAAATCGAGAACTTGAAAATCTTTGAAATTTGAAGTTTATGAAAGTTAAATTGAATAATTTATAAAATAATATTGTAACATCTTTTTTAACTAGTTATATTGTAACACCTTTTTTCAACTAGTTTTAGATATACCAACATCAAAAGAGGCAACAATTAATAGTAGTCTCATGAGTTAATACATAAATTTTAATACGTGTATCAGTGACCTTAATGAGTTCTTCTTTTGTATTTGAATAGTGTTATAAGTTTTCTTTCTATGCCACACAGTGAAGATGGGTTTTCATCTTTCATTCTTAACTTTTCCTCTCGTGACTTTTAATGAACTCCATTTTTTTGATATGTTGAAATAACAGTTTAAGCTTATTGGTAAAAGTATTCAAGCAATAAGTCAAACTACGAGCAAAAATATTTTTACAAATGAAATAGCTCAATCGATCTGAAACACATTGGGATACTGAACAATAAACCGTCCAGAAATAAATATTTGAAAAGTATATTTTAAAATCATTAGCGTAATAATTCCTTTCGCAATTTAAATTATCTTTCAAATACAAAAATGATTCGGAACTGTTTTGTTTTTAATTTCAGGCAAAGCTACTTGAGGGCTACCTGCGCTAGCCGTCCCTAATTTAGTAGTGTAAGACTAGAGGGAAGGTAGCTAGTCATCACCACCCATAGCCAACTCTTGGGCTACTCTTTTACCAACGAACAGTGGGATTGAGCGTCACATTATAACGCCCCCACGGCTGAAAGGGCGTGCATGTTTGGTGCGAGGGGGATGCCAACTCACGATTCTCAGATTACAAGTCGCACGCCTTAACACGTTTGGCCATGCCGGCCCTCGGAGCACTTATTAATGGTGATACTTCTAGGTTCAAAGTAAACAGAAATGTACTATGATAGAAAGTCTCGTTCCTGAGTAAAACCGTTTCTCACTGAGGTATCATTTTTCAAGATTGTTTTAAATTCATACGTATATTTATGTCCGACGATTACCAAATACGTTTATTATAACTCCAAGTTAGATTCTGTAAAAAAGAACAGACTCAGCTAATAATAGGCCTAATACGTTTGCATGAACACTAACTGGCAAATCTCCCACTAAAGTAAATTTATCAACATTAACGAAGGAATTTTGTTTTAAAGTATGCACACCGAACAGACTGCATTACTTTTCAAAGCAGCACAAATATGTTTAACTTTCACTCCAATGGTGAAAGATTATTTTCTTAGAAATATGGACAATAAAAACAGTATCGTTATTTATACAAGCTGATTTTCTGTGACGCAAGTGCATTAGATCTGCGTGTGACGTATTCATGACGTCTGTATGCACCCTGAGAATGGAGAAAAATATAGTTTGCCGTTACAGGAAATGAGAAGCGAAACGAGCAAATCTGCATGTGCACAGGATAAAAATATCGCGAATTTGCGGATTGCACATCGTTACTAAAAAAAAGTGTTTCCAATATCATATGAACAAGAGTTCCATTATAGTATGATATTATCATGTTGTGTAATCTGTAGTTTAAAAGGATCTGTTCCTTACATTATGTGTGTGTATATGTGTGTATATATCATTGATGGAGGTATATTTAGATGATGCCGTTGATTCCATCTGTGTTATACCATGTCAGAAATGTTTCTAAAGTAGATATGAGAGTGCTAGGAATTGGTCTATTAAAGTTTTATAATCAAGGCTAACAGGACATTGGTTATTGATCAGTGATCGCAAGATCATTGTCACCAATCACTGGCCTTTTTCTGTTTAGATCCTTGTACAAACTATTTTAATCCAAACGAACTTCGCTAACTTTGTATTCTGAGACGAAAGATAAAACGAAAAGAATAGATCAGGTTTTCTTTATTCACTGCAAATGTACCAATTATATGTTGCAAAATATTTTCTATAATCAATACTATTTTTAATCAGTTTTGTACTTTGCAATATAAATAGTTGCTTGAATCACAAAGAAGAGATTCATAAGGCTATTACGGACAAATACTACAACCTTTCCTATGGTTTATGTATCGTGAGAAAACAACAAATCATGTATCAGGTGTCCAGAATCCCATAATAATAAGCACCTATCAACATAAACGTCGTGCTCTATGTTCATAAGGTATGTCTTTGTTATTTTACAAATAAAAAATAGTAATAAGAAATTCAATCTTAGTACACGTGAAAAGAAAATCATGGTACTTAAGGAAAGTCTTGCTCCAGTAACGGTAATTTACGTGTTAGAAAATACCGCTGAAATTATCAAATAAGAACGTATTTGCATGTGTGTGTGTGTGTGTGTGTGTGTATATATACTTTTGTCATTTATATATTGCATACACCAAGTATAAAATTAGAAGATAGAGAGAACTTCGAAAATTATTCAATTTCCTCATGTAAAGGCAAATGAGACGTCACAGAAATAACCAAAAACAGTTGTTTAGTTATGAGCATTTTATTGTGTACTTAGAGGTTGTCTTGGCCTTACTTTGTTTGAATCTGTGTATTTTTATGACAGATCGTAATTAAAAATAGCATAGCGACAAACATACTTCGGTAAGGCAGACCAAAATACAAAAATATATTTTTCACAAAAACGAAAGGGAAAGAAAGGACATAAATTGCCTCAAATGTGTATCGATTCTCCCTTAAACATCAAGCTTGCTCTAGAGAATTAACGTCTTGTGTAAAACCTTACTTAAAATGCTCTTTACGTTGCTACCTAAAATCTCTAGGAAAAGCATTTTGGTGCAGTTAAAGCGTGAAGAAAAATGTTGACAATAGCCACACTCAGTTCACGCGACAGGCCTGAAGCTGTGACGTCAAGCATTAGAATTATCTCACAGAGATGCGTAAACGAGTATAACTTCTCCACCCCTCTCGCAGGTTTCAGGTTAGTGAAGGCAAGTGCTGGTGAAAAGATATTTCTCTCCTACCAATATTTTTGACCGTAACTCACAACTCAGACAGATTCTCCCCAGGGTTGCCGTGAAAACATTCGTCTTATCTCTTCCAAGTAATCACAGAACTGCATTCTAGTGAAATATTTGTTAGAAATGCCTTAAAGGGTGTCGTCTTGAAGGATACAGTAAGTGTAAAACATGAAAAAAGTAAACCATTTATTGAAGCATTGCTCATAGATTTAAGAAAAAATAAAATAAATAAATTCTGCTTATCAAGAACCGCGTCCACAACATCAGCTCTTTCAAAAGCCTGAAGATACAACCGTTGTCTTCTGTGATATTTACGGTAAACGTTATAGTGTGAAGTTCTAGAATAAGTAATGTAAGCTGGGAGGTTATTTCAAAAACAAGATAAATCTTCCATTACTATACATTATACCACAAAATAATAAATACGAGTATACCAGTGTAAAATCCAAACTGCTGATTTCTTCGTGTCAGATAAATATTAAACGAAATGCGTCAGCTGTATTCAAACATATAATATTTACGCGACTAATAGAAATACTTATTCCAAAATAAAAGATATAAATGTATGATAATTAGAAATAAATTGAACAAGTAGACTACACGATAATTTATATTATTCAATTCCACATTTTGGTCAAAGATTACAGGTTTGGACTAAATGGTCAGTTCAAAGAATTTGAGCGACTGACCGGAAAAGAAACAGTCAGCTAACTGGTTAACAGTGTTAAATGTCACTTTAACGACGCTGCACGTCTCGAATCCTGAAACTTCCAATTCACACCACGACCATTTGGTCACGCTTGGCTAACTCCAGTTATATGATTCCCAATGACATTATTTAGTCGTGTATGGAAACTGTAGCAGTTTGGTTGAATTTCACGTAATAAAACGGGACTGTTGAAAATAAAAAAATATTCTTCAGAGTCATACATTGGTAAAATTTAGGTAGTGTGAAAACAAAATATACTATCCTCTTTAAAGAAAATAGAAAATTTTACTAAATTATTTGTTGTCTTTTTAAATGTTCTGAAATAACGTATTGTACCAATGAAAAACTATTTACTTATAATTAATTATTGTTTGTGACTTCTGTATGTTTATTACCTAGGGGTTTGAATAGTTGTCTCAAGGGTCCCGTATGGATAGGTGGTTCAGGCGTTCGATTCATAATGTGAAAATCGTAGGTTCGAATCCACCTCACACCAAACATACTCGTCCTTTCAGCTGTGGAGGCATTATAGTGTTTTGGTCAATCCCATTATTCCTTGGTAAAAGAGTAGTCCAAGAGTTGACAGTGGGTAGTGAAAATTATCTGTCCTCCTTCTAGTCTTACGCTGTTAAATAAAAGACGACTAACACAGATATTCCTCATGTATCTTTGCGCGCAATTCAAAACAAAAAAAATTATCTCAAGTACTTCATAATAAAGTAAAAGGTAATATTCTTGAAAACTGTTTGCTATTGGTCATCCTACGATTTACTTTTATCTGTTTTTATCTAGTCTAGGTTAGATTTAATGATAATTGTGCGCCATGAAGAAACTGTGACATGGCTTCGAAGTAATTTCTCCTTGTAATTGTAAATTCTTAAGGCAATTAAATACTCTCCACTATGGGATAGTGGTAAGTCTTCGGATTTACAACGCTAAAATCAGAGGTTTGATTTTACCTAGGTTGACACAGCATATAGCCTAGTGTAGCTTTACGATAAGAAAATATATGCACACACGCTCTAGCATACTACTAGACATTTGGTAAAAAGACAAATCATGGTTGACAAAGGCACTAAACGGACTAGGGCTTTAAATGTATAATATTGTGGATAAAATATTTCTAAGAAATAGCTTTAGTGAAAATTTAGTTTTCTTTACGTCAAAACGTCTTCGATAGATTTCATGTATGACTTGATTTGTTACATGAAAATGGTTAAAACTGAAAGGAATTTCTAAGTAAAACCTATTCAAAGAGGCCCGTTTCAATCAATTTTGACATTCTATGGGAATAATAGGGTTAAAAGGAATCAAAATGAAGACGCTAATCTAAAGAAAAGGGGATTTCCTAGAATTGTCTGCATTTCTTTTGTACAGCATCGAGAAAGAAATAAAACCAATGTTACTGGCTGTTCTGCTTTTGAGTCCCTCTTTCAGTAATACGTCGAGAACCTCGGTAAAACAACGAATAGCTTACTTTACAGTTAATGAGTGTTGTTTGACAAGAAGCAAAGTTTTATATGTAAACTATATCGGGTAGGCATTGCTACAGTCAGAACGGTTTTAAACTTATTTAACAATGAACTAGGAAACAGGTTAATTATACAAATTTTATCTTGTGTTTTAAAACAAGCGTTATACAAATTTGTATATTTGGGTAAAGTAGATGACAGCTCATGTAAGTGTGTTGATTGTCCGTAGGTTTGTCACAAACAATAAACGTAGAATTACAGGGTATGTCACAGAGTAAATATAGAATAGTAGGATATGCTAGAGGCAGTAAGTATTGAACAAGAGGGTATATAACAGACAGTAAACGTAGAACAGTGGAATATGTAACACACAATAAGTGTCAAACAGGAGGATATGGAACAGACAGTACACGTAGAACAGTATGATATGTAACACACAATAAGTGTCAAACAGGGGGGTATGGAACAGTCAGTAAACGTAGAACAGTATGATATGTAAGACACAATAAGTGTTAAACAGGAGGGTGTGGAACAGACAGTAAACGTAGAACAGTATGATATGTAGCACACAGTAAACGTAGAACAGTATGATATGTAGCACACAGTAAATGTAGAACAGTATGATATGTAGCTCACAGTAAATGTAGAACATTATGATATGTAGCACAGTAAATGTAGAACAGTATGATATGTAGCTCACAGTAAATGTAGAACAGTATGATATGTAGCACACAGTAAATGTAGAACAGTATGATATGTAGCACACAGTAAATGTAGAACAGTATGATATGTAGCACACAGTAAATGTAGAACAGTATGATATGTAGCACACAGTAAATGTAGAACAGTATGATATGTAGCTCACAGTAAATGTAGAACAGTATGATATTTAGCTCACAGTAAATGTAGAACAATATGATATGTGGCACACAGTAAATGTAGAACAGTATGATATGTAGCACACAGTAAATGTAGAACAGTATGATATGTAGCAGACAGTAAATGTAGAACAGTATGATGTGTAGCACACAGTAAATGTAGAACAGTATGATATGTAGCTCACAGTAAATGTAGAACAGTATGATATTTAGCTCACAGTAAATGTAGAACAGTATGATATGTAGCACACAGTAAATGTAGAACAGTATGATATGTAGCACACAGTAAATGTAGAACAGTATGATATGTAGCTCACAGTAAATGTAGAACATAGATTATTTGTATTGGGAAGCTCAAGTAAACATATAAAGCAGTGATGTGCAACAGTTTTTTTAATAGCCAAAACAGTGAAAATGTGTTAACATTTCTACCACACGATGAAAAAAGTTTTATTTTTAATAATTTATTGATCAAATTAATTTTACTTAAAAATAGGTAATAGAAGAAAATCACTAATTAGCCATAGGTTAGCAGCCGTTTCGCCACATGCGGCAAACGGCGACCGTGTTGAAAACATTGAATATAGAGGATTAAAATAAGAACAAGTGTAAATTGTTTCATTCTCTTCATAGGCTAACAACCAGAATTCTCCTTATTACTACTAATCATGCCATTCTTATAGAATCAGAAAGAAAATATTTAAACGATTTGTTTTAAATCTCGTGTATTTTCAGGTATCTTTGACATTCCAAACCATAAGTGATGAAAAGCTCCTCTAACAACAAATAAAAAGTAAATAAAATCATCTATTATTATTTGACAAAATGTATTTCTAATAAGCATTATATGATATAGATATAGGAAATTTCAAGTTAAAGTTAATGCATAATATAAATCAATTTAATTAAAGTTCAAAAATATTTATAGTATTTATTAACATTCAAACGCACTTATTAACCATAAAACTAAAATGCTACAGCTGTATTTAATTTGTCATATTTTTGTTAATGATATGCTATAAAATCATATAGCTTGCTTTTTGTATGCATCACATCTGTCACAACAAAACCTTACCAAAACATATATAATGACGAAATATAACATCAAATTATTATAAGTAGCCTGAAATATTATACCAATTCATATTAAACATTCAGTACTTGGTTGGTCCCCACGTATAATAACCTTTGCAAGACAACTTGACATGCTGTCGATGAGACAATTGATGAAACTCACGGTGATTTGATCTGAACTTGTCACAAGAAAGCCCTTCAAGTCAGCTCAAATAGTTGATTTAGGATCTATATCAGCATTTTGTAATCTTGTAAAATTCTTCTGGTTGAGATAATCCAGTGCAATACGCGCACTGTGGATAATGACATTGTAATCCTGAAACACAGGATTTTACAAGTTTTACCCTGGTAAACGACAGAAACATCGTCTCCATGTGATGCCTGAAAGAGGCACCATTGACGTTTCCTTAGAGGCTACGAAGAACAGTTTTTTGCACCAAGATTCATAACTGCACAAACGCATACTCTACCAACTACAGCTTGTTACTTGTGAGAAAGACAGTCTTCCTTCATCTGAAAAGACATATCTCCATAGTCATAACTGTGAACTGTAGTGTTATCTTATTCAAGTAACACGGTGAAATGGTGAATTCTGGTTTACAGGTAGCTCTTCTTGAAAAATAACCTTGTTTGGTAATTCTTCTATTCACTGTTCTTCTTGATACCCTGGAATAAATGTGTTTATGTCATTTCTGTTTCGATCTTCACATGTTAACTTGATCAAAACACAGTCTTCACAGGCATTAGGTTTTCGATCTCTACCAGTAAATTTTCCTACAACAACGTTTCTTTTAATCCGATGTCGTTTCATGATTCTGGAAAGAGTAAAATGTGCTGTATATAGTGTTCTGGCAATTTTACGTTGCTTCATAACATTTCTACATAGTCAAGCAATTTGATGCTCTGTAACTACTGGCACGTGACAAAGCATCAGTCTACACCAAGTAGAGAGAAACTGTTTAAACAAAGCGTTGTTCGGTTTTTAAATATATTGTGCCAAAATCACACCATTTTATTCAAAACATGTGTGATCCCCCCGCTGGTGCAGCGGTAAGTCTACGGATTTACAACGCTAAAATCAGGGGCTCGATTTTCCTCGGTGGACTCAGCAGATAGCCGGATGTGGCTTTGTTATAAGAAAGCAGATAAACACTCGAAACATGTGTGTACGTATATTTTAAAATCAACTTAAACAAAACAAAATAACAATTGGTTCTTGTTTGTCTGATCATGCATCACCGTCTTTGCAACTATTCGAACATTTACTATTCATGCAGACATTTATGCAGACAATAACATCAATATAGAACAGCGCAAACATTTTGGTCAAGACTGTATTACGTATCTCTTCGAATCATAACAGCCTGCTGACACAACAGATGCTTGTTATTTAAAGGTGTGAGCTATACAAAATTACCAAAATAATGAAACACAATTGCGAAGAACGTAATTTGATCATCTTTAATTATATAAATAATTACTAAAATAATTCAGTGTGGCTTTTACATCAAGGAAAACATCCTCTTATGGCTAGCTCACTAGAGATACTATTTTAAATCAATGCAATATAAAAATAAAGTCTTCTTATTATATATTTAGTTTTCAGTTGGGCACCTTCATTTTAAATATGTTCACAATAGTAACTCCTATAATATATCATATATGCTGGCTAACTTAGGATATTGTATTACTCCTAGATTCACATGTTAAATACATAATCATGCCTCCGCTAGTACAGCGGTAAGTCTCTGCATTTACAACGCTACAATCAGGGGTTCGAATCCTGTAGTTTTGCTATAAGAAAACACACACATAGTCTGACATTTTTCGATTATTACACCTGATAAACAGCAAATGATCATATCTATCTGTATATCCAAGTAACTTTTGAACAGTTGCGATTTGAGAGGTATTTCTCCTAGTTGGGTTACTTGGAAAGATATAATTAAAAAAAATAATTTCATTCGATTCTAATGTTAATGACAAGAAAATGGAATGGAATTTTAACATGATTATTTCCTCACTAGTTTAATATCTTCTAATCTCATAACCTTCTGCCAGTATACATTTTAAGGGAGTTCGATCCCCCTCAGTGGGCTCAGCAGATAGCCCGATGTGGCTTTGCTATAAGAAAACACACTCACGTAAAATCATATTCATTAATGCAGTTATATTTAAAAAGTATTTAAGTATTGCAACTAGCAGATTTAACAGAACCAATTATAAATAAAAATAAAGTACACGTGAACTTTTCAAAAGGATGCTGTATTTACCTCTGCACACAGTTTACATACACACGGAACATGAACATACTTATGCTTTTTATGTTGCAGCATAACATTATAATCTAGTGGATGTTACAAAACTAACTAAAGTTTGTAAGCAAAATACAATGGAACTCTATTTTGAAAGTGTTGTCCACTATCTTGTCAATGATTTACTTAGATAAGAACGACCACAATATTCAAGTTAGGTAAAATATATTAAAAATATGTTGGCATCTCATCACGTTGTTAGAGTCCATGTTGATACAACCAGTCATGCTCTGTTTGACGATTTTGCTTCTTGATAATTGTCTAGCATCAAAGTTTTCATTGTAAAAGGCTTTTTCATCAGAGTGTTATGACTTTCCAAAATCTTCAGGCATTACGTCTTGACGTATGGAAGAGCATGAATGTCCGTTTCGTTTTTCAACACTCACATATCTCAAGCAGCTATAACATGAAATGGGCAATCATGTTATTCCACATGAAGAATATTGGTCAAGTCATCAGAAGCACTAGTGGAAGAAACTTGGATACACGTCACTTGTGTCGCTTTTCCAGAAAGAGTTCCTTCTTGATTATATTGCCTTACTGTCGCCTGTGGCATAGGAAGCTTTTTATTTTTCTCATCTCTTAAAATACGCCGCTCTGTGTTTACTACGGCTGGAGTACAGATTATAGAAGAGGTCTTTTAGGATGATATTCTTACTCAATTCAACCATCATTTCTTTGTTTACCAGTGATATTAAATACAAAATGGAATATTCAATAGCCGCTGCACTTGAAATTATTTTAGACAAGATTAAAGTAAATTAACCTATGAGACCTTCGGCATGGCTAAATACACCAATGAAAAGAGTTTCGTTTTATAAGTTAAGAACAAGAACTGTAATTAGATCTCATATTAGCTAAGAGATGACGGAGTTATGAGCTAAAAGTTTGTGCTTATAAAAAAGAATCAAAAATAAATAAAACAAATTCAGCCCCATTCTATGAGCTGCTATGTCAGAAAAGAAATGATATTCCCGTCTTGTCAATTCTAAATTTCCATCCCGAACAAACCTTTGTGATTTGATTGCATGTCTACTTTGTGTCTGAAACAGCTGTTGCATACCCTCCCCAAAAGCTATATATTATTGGAACCATTAAATTATGTAAGAAATGAAGAACAACGTTAAGATGCAATAATGATACTTACCAGTTAATCGCTAATTTTAATTGGATGTGTTTGTCACGTGACTTGCTGATTTTATTATAAGATTCCTAATCCTGATTTCCTAATATTATATATAGAATTTCATGAGGCTATAGATAAAGTAACCAAATATAATAATGCATTATATGTCATCACAAAAATACTTTAAATAAAATGTAAAAGCACTTTGTTATTTGTTTGTTTTTTTAATTTCGCCCAAAGCTACACGAGGGCTGTCTGCGCAAACCGTTTCTAATTTAGTAGTGTAAGGCTAGAAATAAGGCAAATACTCATTACCATCTACCGCCAACTCTTAGACTATTTTTTTACCAACGAATGCTGTGATTGACGGTCACATTATAACGCCCCAATAGTTGAAAGGGCTAGCATGTTTGGTGTGACGGGGATTCGAACCGACGACCTTTAGATTACGAGTCGAGTCCTTAACCGCCTGACCATGTCGGGTCAAAAGCAAGTAATTCCATCAGAGTCACTAAATTTTGAGTTGTAAAATATTATTAGTGAAGACTGTTATTTTAGTATTCATACTTATTAAGGACAGTCAACACTAAATCAGTTATAATTAATTCGTCCTTAAAAGGATGCTTAACATTAATAAATCAGTAAATCAAATATTTTATTTTAAAAGGACGATACAACAAACTAATTTACTCATGCTACTTTACTTCGTGTTTTTCGAAGGCAGAGTTCTAGAAAAGAATATTACATTTCCTTATCATTAATTAGTACTTCTCAGTTTTACTTCAGCTGATGTACACAATACATACCAATATGTTTATGCACTCCCAGGGGCACAGCTACATGTCTGTGGACTCACACTATTAGAAACTGGGTTTCGTTACCAATGGTGTGTACGGCATACATAGCTCATTGTGTAGCTTTATGTTTAATTCTTAACAAACTATATGTTTATTTCGCCATAGAAAGAATAATATACTAATATAATTAAAACTTATATTTTGTAAAACAATTTACATTGTCAATAAAACGTTTATTATGCAATAACACTTTCACTAACTTGTGACAAAAATTATACATATATTACAAAGGTGGATGGACTTTCATATGTACTTAATTTCTATTATTACCGTAGGATTTTAACAAATATTCTGTGACAGTACTTTTACAAGTCATTAACGTCTAAATCTAATTATATTAAAATCCACTGTCTGCAATAAAAACAATGAATTATAACTTACTGTATTTGTCCATTGTCTTATAACCGTTGTTCACCTCTAAACGCACACAAAACTTGTGAAAGTGTGGAATACATTTCTAAACTGTTCATAGTTTCATTCAAAAAAACATTCTGTAGGAGACTTAATGTTTCACAAATTCTACATAACCAATAAATGTCCTACCGATAATTATAATGAATGAACGGCATAATGATTACTAATATTTAAAATACCACAACTTTCAGACGGTTTGTCACGAAACACGCACAAATTTCTATATGTTTCAATGATAAGTTCATAAAACTAATGAACTTTTGTCTGATATCAAACTAGAATACGCATATAAACAGAAGAAACGAAGAGTGAGAATAGATATATGTGTAGAATAAAGCGAAATGTTTACGTAAAGATGTGACATGTATATACACGTACAACTTTCATAAAAATAAACGTTATTATAACACATTGTCACTATTTATATGCTTACAATATATTTACTGTTTATGGTAAAATGTTATTAAAATAAAAGTCAATTATAATGCTCTGTCGCTACGTATTTGCAATAGATTTAAAACAGATGGTTCTCTGTAAATATGTGGTGATGCATGCCTGTTAAATACAGTTTTTGTGTGCAATTAAACTACACGTTTCTCAGCAACAATTATCGATGATGAAACATTGTCACTACAACACTGGTAAGTTCATTGCATAAATGAACAATAATACAGTATTAGTACAGTAATTGTTTAGAGAATAATATTTGACGATCTCCTATAATAGTGACAACATCCTCTTTCTAACTAGTGATGACAATAATGTCGTCATCCTTTGCTCACAGCATTTCTTCAAGGAGAATCCACCCACTTTTTCATATAATAGTGACATGTTAACATTTATTAAATAGGTCTGAATGCATTTCTTTGCTGTATTTTTCATAAATAGGTCTTTACATTATTTGAGCTATTGCTGTGTCTTCCAGTGGGTTAGCGTTAAGTCATTTAACTTACATGAAAATCTGGGCTCTGTTCTCTACCAAAGATAAAGCTCGATCGCTCATTGTGTAGTTTTATGCTAAATCAAATTATTTTAGAAGCCCTTATAAATCGAAAAACCAGTTAGATTTATTATATCTAACATTTGGCAACAAGCAGATGTTAAGAATATTGGAAGTTACTACGTATTTAAGTTGTTCCCTCAGAAATACCGTAAATATATATAGAAAAATGTCACCACTTTTAATGCACAAGAATAGCAGAAATAAACAATATACTTATTTTTCTTAATAAACTCACAATACGAATCTTTTACATTTATCATTAGCACCAAGAGTACGTTCAGAGGCAGATAACACAGATTAACTTACAAAATACTGAATTTTTTCAATGTAGTTCTGTAATGTTCATAAGGTTATGGAGTAAGAAATGAAATTGTGGTCAAACTATCTGACCATTTGTCAATGTTCTACCAAGTATCTTTATTTTTAATTAACAGAACATTCGACTACAATTTTACAAGCAAATCTTTGTGTGCAAGGTACTGTCCAGTTACCATCAGAACAACCACATAAGCCAGCAGTGAATTTTGCGATTTTTCGTAGAGAGAGAAAATATATTTCGTCTGGCTCGATCGGGGTCCATAGTACACTGGCCGTCAATGCTAGATAAGGCGACGTCGCGAGATCTAGCACTCTCAGATATTTCCAGACAACTCCCGACCTTGTCGTAAACTTGTTGGAAACAGCCACATGCTGACCTACACCATCAGATTGGTTGTAAGACAATATCTTTGCGACGTAAAAAGAGTCTACTCTGTTGGGGGTTTCATAAATAGACTGCAGTTTGCAAACTTGCTATATCTAAACAGTTCAGTTGGTAAACTTGGATAAATGTAATATTTTACCATGCCTACCTTAGCTTCTTTTACCATAGCATTCACCACTCTGTATACTCATGATGTTAGAAAAAACACGTAGGTCCAACAAGTCTTAGTTTGTTTGTTTTGAATTTCGCGCAAAGCTATTTGAGCGCTATCTGCGCTAGCCGTCCCTAATTGATCAGTGTAAGACTAGAGGGAAAGTAACTAGTCATTACCATCAATTGCCTACTCTTAGACTACTCTTTTATCAACGAATAGTGGGATTGATCGTCACATTATAACGCCCCCACGGCTGAAAGGACGAACATGTTTGGTGCGATAAGGATTCGAATCCGCGACTCTCAGGTTACAAGTCGAGTACCTTATCCACCTGGTCGTGTCTCAAGAAGTCTCGGCAGAAATGATTAATAACTCGGTAACCTGTTCCCTTTCTTCTTCACTACGTACAACAGTTTAAGTAAACAAAATCGCGACAGCTAGCATGTCAGCAAACACTAGTTATTCATGTGCTATTTTTAGTTGTCAGTAGTTATTTGTACACTATTTCTTTAATCATATCGGTCTGTTTAAATAAATAATTGTTGAAGTGAACTACATTAGATAAACTGTTTTATTTAAAATACCGTAATGTATAATTCACTTGTATCGTCAAAACACTTTTTAATTTTGTATTATTGCGTTATTTATCTTGTGTTATATAAGCCTTAAGTACTTGCTTTTACTTTAGCTCTGAAAATTAAAACATCTTTTCAATTTAGTTACATTTCTAAGTCACGTTACTGATTTCAATTCCAACACTTTTATATTCTAATGTGCATTCCTATTTCAGTAATGAGCGCTCAGATTTTACCTCAGAACTAACTTTGAAACTCATCCATCAAGCACGTAAAATTTCATATCTTCAGCTAGGATTGTTTGTTATTTAGAATCTGAACAGCGTCTATGTTGTAGTCTGCTAACACTGATTACCTCTTTTACTGACGATACTTCGCTAGATTCGTACTCAACACTGATGAAGGCTATCAGCGTGATGTCTCAGATCCTTGTAAGCGTTCTTCCTTGTTCTACATGCAAATTAGCCCGCTTTCGATACTACTGTATTGGCCGTCTGCCTTGTAAGTCACGTACGTATCTCTAGACTACAAAAACAGTCGTATGATCCTAACCAGAAAGTGAACATACAAAAGAAGTTGGTGATTTTTGAAGGTACTGAAAAAAATATTGCTGAAATTTTCAATTATCTTTCTTCTTTATTTACATAGAACATGTTAGATATAAATTAATCAAAAACTGTTGTCATAGTCGTATTGTATAATATCTATTCACGGGGAAAAATATGTGAAAATAAATATATCGCCGGCAAAAGGGAAAAATACATATTTCTAATTAGTAGCACTATATTGTTTCTTACTGGATATTTATATGATATATTTAGAAAACTGTCTTCAAGTACGAAACGTGTGCCATAGGAGCTGTCGAAATTACTGTGGGTTCAGGAAGGATAAACCCCTATGCGAGCTACAGTAACCGAACGAATATCTGTGATCCCAGATTCGTTGGCCACGTTTCTCAGAAAAGGTGTGGCTGAAATTAATTTTACTGCACATTACTCTGTTTTCAAGCAGTCTCATAATTATTCACTTTACAACTATATAGAGAATGTCTGTATAAAGGACAAAAGTGTAGACTTGTCATCTTCCTCATTTACAATAACATGACACATACAAAGATTGTGGTCTTTCCATATGGTAACTTTGCTTTCAGCCATCGATCTGTAGACCAACAACACTTCATGTTATGCAGTTACTTATCTGTTCGGCAACAGCAGCAAATAAAGAAGATTTTCATCAATATTTATAATTGTGAAACTGCTTAAGAATGTAATGTAATGTAGTTAGCTAGTTCTAACTACTCGTTTCATGAGAAAAATGGCGAAAAAATCTGAAATCTTCATCAGTATCACAAAAACTCATGCATATTAGTCATGCTTGATGATTAGTCAATCATTCTACATTTGTGCCCTTATCTATTTTATTCTATCACACTCAGCTGCCTGCGAGTCAGTCACAAATATTATGTTGATGACACTATCTGCTTGCAGTACATTGCTCTCAGTAATTCAAATGAGAACTTGTTCTAGGACATTCAATTACATATTTGTGCTGCTTGTGGAAAATGTTAATGCTCCACTTGCCTTGCATAAATATCATTAATTCCTGCTATGATCATTCCTTAAAGAGTTCTCTCACTTTCTGTTGTAAATGAACCATCTGTGGCCATGATTACACATTGTTAATCACCATAGTCTTTATATGAGTACTGAAAGGATTTTATATATCATCCACTGATTAATCTGTATCTATATTGTCGATACTGATTTTTACAGATTATAATGGTACCAGACGTGGACATATAAGTTTTGGTTATGACAGATTATGTAGATGGTTACTCTATAGCACCTATGACTATCTTCCAAGGGACCTTATAGAAAATTACCTGCTTGATTGGTGTCTATAAGGTTGTAAATGAGCTGGGATGCTTTAATTTAAAATAGCAGTGGATCGATGATGGAATGAAAAATGAATTGTTTTTGAATTCTAATAGCTTGGAGAATGATTTTGTCTGTTATCACTGTTGGTGATCTTTGATGCTGCCGTGGCTTGTGAAATGTAGTAGTGGACTTACATTCCATGAGCAGTTTGAAACACTGATATTGTATCTTCTTAATATTTTCTTGCTGCATAACACATACCAATCATTGGTAGTTCATAACCTAGAATGGAATGGATAAAACTTTGGTAGTGCATGATCCAAGGTGGAATGGAGAAAAGTGAATGTAATTAGAGTATAAGCAGATGACATAATATCGATCAATTGCCTAATGTTTTGTAGGATGATGATCTTTAACACGAGATTAAGCTCTCATCAATTAAGGTAAGACATACATCGATATTTAAGTGACGCTCCATGTTGCTCAGTTACGTTCGTACTCTGGTGCAAAGTTCAATAGGTTTATTTTGATAACTTGTTAAAGATGAATATTCTTATTAAATGCGGACATGAAGCTTCATCTTTAGATTTTTTCAAGGTAAATAAATCTGGCTTCCATGTCTGCATGTTGTTTTAGTTTATGTATGGACTTTTTTGGTCTAGACCTCTTTTATATTTCACAACACTTACACTGCTAAAAGTGTGTGCACATGAAGGCCTTTCTATGGGCCTCACTTTTACGGAACGAGTAGCATCATTATTATAAAATACTGACATTGTCACGTATTGGTTTGTATGCCAGACAAAAACTTGTGAAAGTACCAGAATGAACTGTTTGTGAGATTATCTTTGCTATGTGACTTATTCCATTTCATGTCTCACTCTTTGAAAGCTAATTCTTTGTAAAAGACAATACAGGCTTTATTCAATGCAATTCTTGCATACTTTACCTTGGTGGATCATTATTTATGGACATGAATTCACCTAAACGTCTCTTTTCTAGGCTTCACCAGTTTTATTTATTATAAATTATCTTGAACAAGTAAATATTTGTTATTTTATGCATGTTAACGTATTATAATTTGAAATAACTGGAAAGTCGAATTTGAATTTAAGAGTTACTTAAATGTCAATATGTATCAAATTTACACACAAAATTATAATTTAATACACAAACAACAATATAATTTATAATAATGGTTCTTTCAAATAGCTATTATAAATTGTTATTTATATACACAAGTTTTACTAACTTACAAACAATAACGAGTCTTCCGTCTGGTATGGAACTGAGTATTTTACCGACCGTTCACGAAGAACGAATTAATTTTGTGTGATACACATGTACAATTCACTTGACACGGAAGCTAGCTAGCTGCTTTACAGGCACGTGTATGCTTTTCACTGCTAAAATTGTACAATTTCTTCGGAGAAATACTAACGTTTGAAGCTAATTTTCTGAAGATAAATGCTTTATAATGTTCAAAACATGTAAGCGTTCCTGTTCAAATAAGCATTTATAACAACTACAGCTTACAAGATTTATAGTATACTGATGGTAGCAGACTAACAATATTATACCATCTTTCCTCGTGGGCTCGGCATAGCCAAGCGTGTTAAGGCGTGCGACTCATAATCTAAGGTTTGCGGGTTCGCATCCCTGTCGCGCCAAAAATGCTTGCCTTTTCAGCCGTGGGGGCGTTATAATGTGACGGTTAATCCCACTATTCGTTGGTAAAAGAGTAGCCCAAGAGTTGGCGGTGGGTAGTAATGACTAGCTGCCATCCCTCTAGTCTTACACAGCTAAATTAAGGAAGGCTAGCACAAACAGCTCTCGAGTAGCTTTGTGCGAAATTAAAAAAAGAGAAAACTTTCCGCGTGTTGCGATAGTTAGCTTATCTAGTCATTAGGCGAGATTCTCTAAAATTCATCTGGAAATAATACTGGCAATCACTAGTACATATCGTAAATTGTTGATTCTTACACTTCTATAGATTCAGGGAACAGGTGAAACTTTCGCAATACAAATTTAATGTTATATGTTACATATTTCTAAATATATATTAAACTGAAATAAACATTTAGTATAATAAATATGTAATACGCATAATACTAAATATGTTACACCTGTATCACTGTCCTCTTATTATCTGTTGCTCAAATTGAAGTTGCTTTGACTTTACTCGATGTTAAAGAGACGCGTAAAGGTAAGAATGAAAACATAACATCATTGTATATGCTGTGAGATTATTTTATAAAATTTTGAATTTCAGTTTTCACACACTTGATACTTGAGATGATCATAGCATACGTTATATCCACCAGGACAGGTAGACATTACATTCAAGTTGGGGTTTGCCAAAGTAATGGGTCGGACGAATATTTGTAATTTTGGTGTTGTTTGACAATTGTTGCTGGTTAACCTGAACATAGAAGTGTGATATCAGTGAGTAAACTGTAAAGAGCAGAATGTAAACCTTTATAATTAGTGGTTATTAGGAATTGAACTCTCACGAGACTAGATAATAAGAGACAAATCAAGTCTACAGTCTTCAATATAATATGCTGTGTTACCCGTCATGTACACTTTTGTGAACCAAATCCAGAGTAGGACTCTGGATGAGCCATCTGCATAGGCTGCAGCATGGAATGATGGTTGATGGTTTTTCCACAGCATCAGCAGGTGTTGCTCCAATGAAACTGATTCAACAAATGGTTTTAAGTTAAAGCGACTGAGAGTGAATTCTTGAGGGCCCAAGAGTTCAGGTTCCTCAATTAATATGTTAATATAAAGTTCAGGTAGCTTCTTAAGGCAGTATTTCTTTCCTCTGATTCTCTGAACATTGCAGTAACATACCACAATATGAGATTGGCGAAGTTTGGTGAACTTCATGTATGCATCGTTATAAGTTCAGTGTTTAAGTTTTAGTTTCCTTCTTCTTCTCCAGCCCCCCAGTGGCTCAGCGGTATGTCTGCGGACCTACACGCTAAAATCCGGGTTTCGATACACGTGGTGGGCTGAGCACAGATCGCCCATTGTGTAGCTTTGTGTTTAATTCAAAACAACAACAATCTTCTTCTCCTTCACTTTTTGAACAATTATTAGCTCCTGCTGAGTGCAGAAGCTGATTTACTCCTGCAAGCACTTGTTCTTTTGTCCCTTTATCTTTAGACAATACATTAATTACATGCTGTTTAGAACTTCTATTTCTAGCCCTGTCTGCCCTAATAAGGCAGGCGAGAAATCTCAGACTAGTATCATACTCTTAACTCAGTCGTTACAAATATATTGTTATAAAAAAACGCCGTGCAGTATTGTAAAGTTCTGACAACTTATTGAAGAGATATTTAAAATACCAATTCGTTGAACAATTTGAGTTATCCCCACATAGGCAGTGCTACTATCTGTCTGATTGTTAATCACGTGGACAAGAACTAAAAATTGTCTTTCACAACAACTTGTAAACTATCATAAATAATATATTTTAATTAGACTGATTGATTTATAGCTAGAAGTGCTTGGCACTCACCAAAGCAAAAGTTTTCCTCCCTACAATAAAGGCGTCCCATCAATGCGAGTTCATCAGTGAGCAGTCTAGGTAGCGTGACGTCACCACTGATTTTGAATAACTTTCAATAAAGCACAATTACTTTTGTTGTTTTCCTTTCTTTTATTAACTGTTATACTACTGATTATGAATAAAAGTTTTTTACAGTTTTAGCGGAATTTCCAACTGCGTATCTTTTGACAGATAATGTTATTTAGAAATAAAATATTAATTGTTTACTGCAGAGAAGTTTCAAATGATAAACAATATTCCCTTGTTATATACCATATAATGAGAGTAATTACTTGTATTATTTTACACTATTCAGCTACCACGTATTTTTCAAATATGTTTGACTTAAAATAAAATACAACCTAAATTTTTCTTATATTTTTCTTATAGTTCCAATCTATAAAACTATTGCCCCCCAGTGACTTACAACGCTAAAAACCGGGTTTTGATACCCATGGTGGGCATAGCACAGATAGCCCATTGTGTAGCTTTGTGCTTAATTCAAATAAACAGCAACAACTATAAAACTATTACAACAAACTTCGTAAGTGCTCCACTCAATGCACTATAAGATATGGGTGCAATGACACAAAGACATAGATTTATTTGCTTCTAATGCAACATTTTCTTATAATCTAAATATATCATTAAACTTAGATTTTATGTAACATATGGTAAATAAAAGTAAATCATTTTAGCTTACAGCTAAACATGATTGATAGTGCTTTTACAGAACTTCAATTTTAACTCACTAGTAATTTAGGGTTATAAACGGGCCCTTCATAATATGATGCATCTATCACGTTTTGATTTATTCAACAAATTAAAAGATGATATTCATCATATCCGCACTGTTTCTCAATCGGAGATTAAATATACTTATATTATTATTTTAATATAACGCATGGTTTTTTTATCATTTCAATGTTTAAAATAAATGAGAGAATGAATGTTTTATGGTGAAAAACAATCTTGTAATTACATTGTCCACTCGCTCGGAGCAGATACAGTGGAATATTTGTCGTTTGGAAAGAGTTTCTTAAATAAACAAAGATACCAAGTGTAGCTGACTATCGACACAACTTGAACAAGAACATGTAATCACAGACACATTAATCGATCGAGAGAAAAACAGATGTGACGATAGTCATTTCATGAAACTCACTTATGGATCAATGTAAATATCCCACTACGACTGTAATAAACAGCGTAAGTATTTCTATTATAGATACAACCGAACAAAACACTTCGAATCACACTTATACCAAAATTAATGCGATTTAAGTTGAAATTATAATTTTATCAACAGTAGACATTGTTATTAATGTATTTCTTTTATTCTAGTTGCAAGTGTGGTACAGTCTTCCGTAATAGCCAATATAAAAGAGACTAATTTAAAGTTTCCATAATGAAAGCCGTGTTTACAGTTCTAGAAATTAGAAAAAAAAAAATACATGCATACATTTACGTTTTTTTTTTCCTTTTCTAATAAGCATTGGGTCCTGAAACACTCAACACATTTATGTTTTCTCTGGCGGTAGATTTTCAGAATCTCGGTCATTAAGATACCTTTAATAAATGTTTCTTTCCGACTTCCTTATTAGGAATGTCGAATATCTCAAAATTGCTTCTGTGTTTGTTTATTTTTTCATTCAGCAAATACTTCCATTTATAGATCTATTTAAAAAAATAACTTAATATTCGACACCTTAAGAGAATGGACTAAGACGTGGATTAGACTGATCTCAGATTGTTGTTGTTTTCTAATTTCGCGCAAAGCTACGCGAGCATCTGCGCTTGCCGTCCCTAATTTAGCAGTGTAAGACTAGAGGGGAAGCGACCAGTCATCACCACCCACCCCCAACTATTACCAACTAATAGTAGGATAGACAGTCACTATATAAAGCGCTATGGCTGAAAAGGGCGAGCATGTTTGGTGTGACGGGGTTTCGAACCCGCGATCTTCGGATTACGAGTCGAGTGCCATGCCAGGCCAAGACTACAGGGAAAGCAACTCTCGGGCTACTCTTTTACCAACAAATAGTGAGATTGACTGTCACTTATAACGTCCCTACGACTGAAGAGATCGAGCATGTTTGATGTGATATAAAAAGAGTTAGTAATACCAACATACATAACGTTTTGTTATGTTACTATCTGGAGATTATGTAAAGTTTTCGCCATAAGTATACAGTTTATTAATGCGATCATAAGACAGTCATTGTGTGATTTATTTGATTAATTAACAAGATATTATTAAATATGAATTCCAAATATTTCTTGGTGAAGAATGGAACATTTTTCTGTTTTATTTTCTTTATCTTTTGCTATAGAGATAGCTATGAAGAGCACGCACAAAATATGTTTTGTATAAATGAAATACTTAGTTTCTGCAGATATATTAGAAAACGCTGTAGATTTTCAAACTATTCTAATTGTTCTCTAGGAAAAAAAACAATTTTTTGTGCTATAATACGAAGATCCGGCATATATGTTTACGATATATATGTATGTAAAAAAATTAATATTTAACAAAATTATTAAAGATATCATAACGTAGAACGTCAATAAGTAAAATTTCTCTGTCGTTGGTACAGTGAGATATATTTCTGTTATATACGTTAGATTTTTTATGCTATATTACCGAATAAACTGACATGACAGGCTATTAAATAAGGCACGTTCCATTAAATGTACGCGTCTTTATGCAGGGTATGTTTCATGATTACAGCATACAATATTAATGGAAATATTCTACGACATATCACGTGTCGTATTGCAAGATTTTTTAAATTGGTGACTTTTATGTGTAATGACAGACATTTCTGAAGTGCTTTTTATTACAGGATAACTTTCATGACACATGAGGTGTCAGAGATCCAGAACGTATGACCAGTTAAGTATAGATAATAGTTAATTTCGTGCTGTAGCGTATGACATGTTCGAAGACACCTGAATTGTCACAGTACAAGACATGTTGTTTTTCTACACACATACACACACACACACACATGTGTGTAGATAGATAAATAGATGCATATTTTAAATAATAGGAACATTATACATATGCCTTATGTTCGTGTTAACATCCATGGACGTCCAAGTACACCACAGTTTCGATGAAGCAATATTTTAAAATAAGCATACTGGCTAAAAAAGAAATATTACACACATAACAAAGGCAAATTAAAACAGTGATAAATAATGATAAAACAATAAATTATATCCTTGTTTGAGAAGCACTTATGGAGGCATATTAATCTGTTAACATTGTGCCCACTTCAAGTGCGCATCATTAGTTATTTCTTCTCCGAGATTACGAATCTGAGTATGAACGAAGGTCTTCAATGCATACTAGAACATTTCTTCTTACTAAACAAATACAATGCGTTTTATATCTCACATGAAACAAACACAAAATTATCATCCACTTGTATGATCGTACAAATATTCAAATACAGTGGTCATTTTAATATGTAGGAAAGTTACTTTAAAAATTATTAAAATTTTGTTTACTGGCTTAAGATAAAACATTTTTTTTAAGAAACTGTGAGAAACCTCGAATTTTGCGTCTTGATTTAATAATGTACAAATATTTTATTTTCATAATTCCTTAACACTTTCGTGACGACGATAAATCCACTTGAAGTAAAAATGTAACTCATGACGGCTGGTAATTCTTTGTTAACCTGAAGGTTGAAACGTTGTTATCTGCTTTATTAGTAAAAGCATTAATACTCATACCAGCCATCCTGATATACAAAATTATTTGAATGTTGTAAAAGTTGCTTTGGAAAAATATAATTGTTTTTTTTATAAATGAAAGACATTGGTCGAAGTAATACAAATGATCAGAAGAAAGTTGTAAAAACAAATCTACGTAGATTATTGATGCTATGCATATCACTGAAGGTTTTTACAAATATTTCAAATTATTACCAATGAGAGACCAATAGAACATAAGTTAAAAAACAGTGGATATTTCTATACCATTCTGTTTAAATGTAGATCAAACAACAGAAAATATTTTTTGCCACTGTTTAAATATAGATAAAAAAATAGGGAATATTTGTATGCCACTCTGTTTCGATGTAGATAAAACAACAGGATATATTTATATGCCATTCTGGTTCTATATAGATTAAATAGCAGACGATATTTGTGTAAAATTCTCTTGATAAGTTCGATCATATTTAGTGGGATGAATGTAAGATTTCATGGAACAAAATAAATTTATAACTTTACTCGTTAATGGTATACGTAATGCTATATAATGTAATAATTCTTATTACATACAATATGTATGAGAAATATGTATCTCACCATTAAATTTAAACAGTTCATATATCCATGTCGATATGCAAGCTCATAATAAGTATCAAATAGAATATAATTGTAAAAAAAATTATCTATAGAGAGTGTTTTAAAGTATTGATCTTTTGGAGTGTGTTTTAAGATATTTCTGCTAATCTTTTGGAGTGTGTTTTAAGATATTTCTGCTCCTGAGTGTTGTTGTTTTAAATTAAGCACAAAGCTACACAATGGGCTATCTGTGCTCTGCCCACCACGGGTATCGAAACCCGGATTTTAGCGTGTAAGTCCGCAGACATACCGCTGAGCCACTGGGGGGCGCTCCTGAGTGACTAAACTGATTAAAAATTCTTCCTTTGATCAATCGTGGAATGCTTCTGTCCAATGATATTAATAGATATTTTGAAGCTTTTGCATATAAACCCGATTAGCATAGCACTAATTACTTTGTTGTTGTTTTTTAGCTTAGTTATATGTTAAATTATGTATTTTATTTACCATTGCAAATTTTCCGGTGAAACTCACTTATTAAGAACTGTTTTATCTGTTATTCAAATATCAATTTATATGAGATGACAGAAAAAAAGCATCGTGTTTTCTTAGACATCAGCTTAACGACACCAATTATTTTTACAATAAATGAAAATAAATGTGTACAAAGTGACTGTCTTTTGATTTCTTAGTGACGGGCAATTAATATTTCGTTTATTGAGCTCATATTAAATTTGTCAACGACAGATAGATCTTAATGTATTTTTAGCCATACTAGAATATAAACATATTGCTTAGAAATTAGATAAACTCGGTTTTTGATATATTTCAAGATCTCCAATATTCATACTTCAACTAAAACTTACACAAAGGAACGACTTCACTAACATGCCAAGTAAAGGAAATTTATCTTGCATGCATGACAACTGAAGTTTCATATTACACAATAAGCTGCCACATGTCAGGCTACAGTCTAAAGGATATTTCATTTAATGTGCGTCCTGTCTTTGTACAAGATAGGTTCCATGACGTTTGACGCGCTTTAGACATCACTGTTGTCCATTTGTTCTCTTGCATTACAAATGATTTTCTCTATTCAGCCAGTAGCGTTCAATGTATCATCTGGGCACATAATATCTGGTATGTTTGAGGTGTATTCTTTAGTTTAGCTTTTAAAGATTCGGCAGATAACTTGGTATTTCGCTAATTTATATAAAGTATAAAACTTACGTGAACCTTTTATCAATTATTTTACAGTTATCTCTTTCTATAAGGTAATTACTAGCTTAACTTAGTAAAATTTTTATTGGCTTTGTGTTGGTAGTCCTATTTGAAGAGATTAGCACTAGTGTGCTTTGTAAAGTCCTGAAAACCTAATAAAATAGAATTTAGTGAGCATAATTTTAAACCAGATGTTGGGTCTACTTTTTTGTCTTTTTTAGAAAGGCTTAATTTTTGCACAGTATTCATGATTTGATGAAATAAAGTAAACCAGTTAATAATTTGTGGAAAAGAGGGTACATCAAAGTATGATAGTTTAAGCCTGTCTTCAGATTGTCAGTCACAGTTCTTTCATAAATCCTCAACCGCACATTATCTTCTGCTCTAGTCAATGTCATAAAGCTGCGAGTTTAAATAGCAGCTTTTCACTTCTTGACCCGGCATGACCAGATGGTTGACTCGTAATTTGAGGGTCGCGGGTTCGAATATCCGTCGTACCAAACTTGCTCGCCCTTTCAGTCGCGGGAGCGTTATAAAGTGACGGTCAATCCTACTATTCTTTGATAAAAGAGTAACCCAAGAGTTGGCGATGGGTGGTGATGACTAAATGCCTTCCCTATAGTCTTGTACTTCAAAGTTAATGACGGGTGGTGCAAGTAGCCCTCAAGTAGCATTGCGTGAAATTCAAAACAAACCGAACTTTTTACTTCTAGCTCCACTAGATGTGGTTTTCGGTATGTTATTTTATTTTATGGATCCACTATACTCTTGGAAACCGCTCTCTCTCTTGAAGGTCAGTTCTTTTTAAAACTTTAGATAAATAATTTATTTTATAAACAAGTCTCAGGATAAATCTAACTAGAATCGAGGGACATATACAAAAAAGGCAAAACACTGATAATAAAATAAAATAAATAAAAGTGACTTAGGACGGTGGATAACATTTTCCCATTCAAATCTGGAGAATGTTCCATCTGGACAACCTTTTGCATGAGAAGAAAAATTAAGTATTTTTTTCTAACAGATAAAATTAAAATGTAATCGTTTTACTTTCTTTTGTGGAAACGGTTCCAAGGGGAAACTGAGAAGATAATGCATAATATATTTTTATATTATGTTATCAGTAAATCCTGTACCACCTTCTTTTACTTAGAGGAATATTATCTGAATCTCTATCATTTGTTATTGTAATAAAATATACAAGTGATCACAATTCTGAAAATCCAATTAATGAGAACATAAACAAATCAAATTTAAAATCAACGAATACAAATTATCAGTGTTCAGAAGATGAGGGAAATGTTTATTTATGGTGGACATTAAGATTCAAGTATCATTTATGCAATGGCTCAACAAATGACCTAACATTTGTATGTTTACTATTTTAATAATACAAACTTACCCACATATTGTTGTAACTGAAAAATAAATTTATCATAAAGTAACAGGGAAAGTAAGACACCTTTCTCTCTTATATTGTGTTAAAATAAATTAACCAAATCAAATGTAAAATTAGGTCACATACTGTTGCAATAAATTTTACTGTACATTTTTTCGTTAAACAAAGACGCAGATTATTTAACAGCAAAACACGATAATTCAAAAAGCGGCTGTTTATATTAACCGTTACTAACATCTCTAAATACTTTCTTGCAAAAGAATGTCTGTGTTCAATGATTCCATGTTAAAATTAGATGCATGTACATTATGATAACATTCCAAATTTTGCTCTAGCTGTAAAAAAAACAACAACTCGAAACTATAAAACTTTCTATTACTCTAAATTCACTACTAGTATATTTTTTAATTAGAAAACTTGATAAAACATGGTTATATTTGATAATGCTGATCTTAAAAGACAAACAGGTAAAAAAACCTTTCCACTATAACATTATTTTGCTTTAATGCTTCCCCCCCCAGAGACTTAGTGGTAAGTCTGAGGACTTATAAAAATCGGGTTTTGATACTCGTGGTTGGGACAGCTCAGATAGACTATTGTGTAATTTTGTGCGTGCCTGCAAACAATCGGTCGACCTTTTTTTCAAGTTTGAAATGCCTTTCTGCGATATAGATTCTTTGTAATAGTTGAATTTTTATCAAATTTAACAACTTTATTTCAAACCTTTATTCAATCCTTCAGTATACCGTAAACAGCTTCTTTCTATAAGATTATTAATAGCTTTTTTCTCCGTAAAATTGAGTCTTAAAACGTTAAAGTTCGTGGTTCGATACTCGCGGTACACAACAAATAGCTCATGGTGCAGGTTTATGCAAGCATTATTATCTGAAACAATTATTCCGTTACCTTTATCAGGCTTTTTTGCCACTAAACCGTTATCCTTGCAAAGAGCAGAATAAAATTCCGTGATTTTTCAACCAATATAGTAAAGAACAGTAAGGAGAAACTGCAAACATTAGTTTTTATGCTGCCAAACGAAGGACCCGGCATGTCCACGTTGTTAGGGTGCTTGACTCATTGTTTAAAATTAGGAGGTTCGAATATGCGTCGCACCAAACATACTTGTCCTTTCAGCTGTGGGTATGTTATTATGTTTCGGTCAATCCCACTATTTGTTAGTGAAAAACTAGTGCAAAAATTGATGGTGATGACTAGCTTCCTTCCTCCTAGTCTTACACTGCTGAATTAAGGTCGGCTAGCTCAGATAACCCTCTTGTAGCTTTGCGCGAAATTCAAACCAAGCAAACCTGTCTTCATATTGGAAACAATTCAATTTCAATGATATTTCTAAAAAAGACATGTAACTATCAAAATATGGTATATTTAAACCATTAGGTAAGCTCTTTTTTAATATTCTAAAGTTGGTGAGAACAAAAATTTGTATAATGCCGTCAGGTTTATCCGGAAAAGTTTGAAGAAGTTGAGAGATAGGAAGCTGAACTGACTTACGTGATTTAATTGTATGTTGAGTTAACGTGCTATTACTATTTTGTTCAATTAAAGTTCTTAAATATACCACCCCAAAAAAACAACAACTTAGTTTTGCAAAGCAGACAGTAAAGTATTTAGTGATCTTATGAAACTTTTAAAACTTTCATTCTTCAAAAGCTGTTTTTGCGACTCTCTGTAAAACTAAGATTGACTAACCCTTTTAAGCAAAGTTTTAAAACTTAGAATTCCAGGATCACTTGGAGCAATTTATACTTCTTCAAGAAATCTAAACGAAGTAAATTAGTATGTGTATGTAAATGCAGTTGCTCAGTTCACCAGAAAGTTAATAGAGTCTTCAATAGTTATCCGTTAAAGTATTTGTGAATGATGTATTTTTAAAGAAATTTACGCAAGATGGAATTTTTTAAAAAGCCAGTTTAAATAATAGTAAATATTACAATGTTTTTTATAATTAAGAAAGAAGTCAAAGGAATATTAATTGTTATAAGTCATTAACTATGAAACATCGTTAGTTACATATTAAAAATACCAAAATGTAAGCCAAATAATAATTAAAAAAATGAAAGTTTAAGGATGGTTCCGAATTATCTTTCACAGAACTCTCTGAAATTCTCAGCTATAGAAAAGTTATCAGTTTGAGCTGTACTATTACACAGGATGAAATATTAGATGTAGTTTCTGATCACATTAGCCTTTTCTTTCCAGTAGTTAGTCACTAAATGGTATTAGTTTGTATGTTTGTTTTGAATTTCGTATAAAGATACACGAAGGCTATCTGCACTAGTAATCTCTAATTTAACAAAGATCAGAAAGAATTCAGCTAGTCATCACCATTCACGCCAACTCTTGTGCTACTCTTTTATCAAGCAATAGTGGGATTCAGAGTCACATTATAAAGCCCCATGGCTGAAAGGGTGAGCATGTTTGGTGCAACTGGGATTCGAATCAATGACCCTCAGATTACGAGTAGAGTGCTCCAAGCATATGGGTATGCTGGACTTACTAACTGGTAACTTTGACATACACATTTGCAAAGATGACATCTAAACTGATAAATACGAAATATAACTTAGCCAAAAGAATCAAGTTTTGATATATAAATAAATCTTTTAATGTAAAAAAATACAAAAAACTGTCAAAATTATTTTAACTTCAAACTGTGTATATACGTTTCTCAAGGTTTTAAGTACCTTTCTCTTTTCAGACATGAGATGTTATCCTGCTAAAGATGAAAAACTACAGTTGTTGGTTTCTCTGGGACAGTAAGATGCATGATCTTATGAGTAACTGATAAGTGTGATATTAGTTACGGCTAAACACAACATACGATTATTTATATTTCAATTGATTATTATTTGAAAAATATGAATTTAATAAGATAAACTTAAATCTCATCGTGGTATGATGTTTTTACATTAACATCTCATCAATTCTAAAAAAACCCGTAGTAAATAACAGTTGTTTGATATTATATGAATTGGGAATTGAAACTACTATTTATTTATACAAACTGAGTTAATAAAGATAATTAAAACATATTTAAATAGAACTCTAATAATCAGATTATCGTGGGTGCGAATTCCCGTCATACCAAACACCCTCACTCTTTCAGCTGTGGGAGCATTATAATGTGACGGCAATCTCACTATTCGTTGGTAAAACAGTACCCTAAGAGTTGAGAGTGGGTGTGAAGACTATCTGTCTTCCCTCTGGTCTTATACTACTAAATTAGAGATGGCGAGTATAGATAGCCCTCTTGTAGCTTTGCTTTACAAAGCAAAACAAACCAGATGACTGATGTCCCAGTTTAATCGTTGTATTCCTTCTATAACACTTTTGATAAAGAACTTTGGTTAGGTAACGAATTTTTATACGTGAAATTCTCTAATAATATAAATTGCACTCTTTTAAAGTCATATAAATCTACATAAACATTACAAAAATATACAGACGTACGCCTTGTTAGACAATAATAAAGTACCAACTTGCATAATTAAACACAAATATATTTAATTATTCGAAGTAAAAAGCTTTTCATACACGATGTACATGATGTTTTTTTCTAAAATAATCCTTCTGTCTATCTGATGCTTTATGCCACTGTATCTTCTTGTAACAGTCCACAGCGCAGGCGCCAGTGGATTCTTCTCAAAATTTGACTTGCAGTCGTCTAGAACGCACTAGGGTTCTTCTATAAGCATTTAACTGAAGCAAGTCTACGACAATTTCTGGAGAAAAGAAATTTGTTCGCGCAGGCGGTGATGTTAACAACTGCCAAACAACTAACGTGAGCAAGTTGCACATCACACTCCAAATAAAACAAAATAATAATTAAAAGTCTCTCCTTCTCCACTTGGTCCTTTTTATACTATCACACACTGTAAGTTACGATTGCAGTTTCTAAGGAGATGTCGCCACAATACAAGCCAAATTACTTTGTACATTATATTCAGCGAAATATTACATTCGTGATGACGATGGTCGAAACGTTGTTTTGTAAATTATTTTAATTTAAGTTTTAATACTCATACCGTCTTGAAAATATAATATCTTACCCATTACGTAAAATACTATTTAACGTCAGAGCTTACTAATAAAAAGTAAAGAAAGAAAAGTTTCAGAATGAAAGTTTTGGTCACATCCAAACAGACAAAGTTAACTGGCGAAATGTTTTAAGTATAGTCATAGAACATACATGTCTCTCTATAAGGTGTTTTTAATTAAGACCACCTTTTACGTGACATTTAAATTAAAATTTTCCTATGTTACAAAGAGTTTTTGTTTCGTAATCAATGGGTGTGGTCAGCATCGAACACAACGTGATTTTCTAAAAATCTTAATCGTGTTTTTTTTAGACACGCCTTGTAAATGACGTCTTCCAAAATTATAAAGCTTCAAACATAACGAAATGTAATATAATTGGTTTTCTATGTACTTCATTTCGGAATAGCATGTGTGTATAGAGATTCAGCGGAGAATGTAAGCATACATTAAGATCTTCAGTTAAACTGCTCATAATTTTATGAAATGTGGGATATGCATGGACATTCACATTGAAATACTTTATCACAAATTATTGCAAGCACGAAAGTAAATCACTAAACAATATTCACGATGTTAGAAACAACGAATTAAACTTGTATTAAAAATAACAATATTTTATTTTAATCGTATTATGCTGGTCCTTATATTTAAAAAAGATCAAAGTATACGAATTAATAAAAATATAAAAAAATGTTGCTTAATGAGTATTGTACGTGTCAAATATTAATTAATTCTCTAATATGTAATTAGAAGTATAAATCAAAGAATATCAAAGTTTATATGAATATATTAATGTGATTAAACGTGTCCCGGAATTCATAATATGCTATTAATCTGTCAGAATTATCCCAAATTTTAAATGATTCTATTAATTTGATTAGAATCGCCATAAAATTTAGATGATTCCATTAATGTGTTTGAACTATCTCACTTCCTTATTATTATATTGATGAAGTTAAAATCATTGCAATGTCAGGACAATTCTCTAAATTTGGTTAAAATTACACTGCAACTGTTTTGACTTTTATTTTTTTCAAAATATTAGTCCATTTATAACTAATACGGCCATAAATTATTCCCTTATATTACGAGTCGAGCACCTTAACCGCCTGACCATGCCGGGCCCAGTCATCTTGGCAGTTAACAGTTTGAAATTATAAGTACAAACAAGTTTGCTTATTTGTTTGTAATTTATGGACTATCTGTGCTCTGACCACCACGGGTATCGAAATCCGGTTTCTAACGCTAGGAGTACTCAGTCATACAGCTGAGTCACAGGGATAACAAATATAATTATAAAAACACGTTAGTTATATTTCACATACCTGTTGGGTCTGTGTATTACGTAGTAAGTTAAAGTAAAAATTGTGGAAGCATTGCTTCTTTTAATTAATTATATTTGCATTTAAAAAGTGTGTCATTTTTTATTTTGATATATCTTGTGAGTTACTTAAATCCATTGTTTGTTTTCTTCTAGTTCACTGAACTGTGTAACTCATTTCATGCAGCTCGCGTAGTATTGTTTTCAGAACTCTTCGATTAACAGACAAATTACGTAATCTCGAAAAAAATGTGCGAAAACTTCTTTTTTAAATAGAGGTTTCTTCACCAAATCAAATGTAGCCAAGTCTTCGTCTTCTGTCAGTCAACTTTAGAATCTTAATGACTTATCTCCTATAATTGCACAACAGTATGATGAGTTTCCGGGCAAAGCAGAGATAGCCCATTGTATAGCTTAACCCTTGACTACAAACAAACAAACTGAATGACTTATTTACCCGAAGATATGGTCATATCAACGGTGCTGTACCAACGCTTCGAATTGGAAATTAATAAATTGAAACAATGATATCAAATAATTGGATAATTAAAATCTTTGGTAATGAAGTAGGGTTTATTTTATGAGAACGTCAATATTATGAGAATATAAATAATTGAACAGTTTGTTAGATTCACTAAAATCATTCATATAGTTCAAAATAGCTAACAAACATAACATAGCTAACCAAATAGTCTGACAAACAAGGAGGTTTACTATAATTTTCTATCACCTTAAGTTTAATACTCTTAGTTATTTCAGTTAATTCTTGATGGCTTCATATAGCCACCTTGGTTTGAAAGTATTGATTGATAGCTAAATGGTAAGTTCCTGGGTTTGATTGGGGATAATATACTAAAAATTGTAATGTTATTAACTGAAGCTAATCATTAACTAATTCATTAATACTTCAATTGTACAGAAGAATATTAAGTTTAACATACTTCTTAGAGTTTACATTTATCACAGTTTACAAAAAAAAAATTGTTCTTATTCGGATATAAATGCTTATATAATTTAGCTTGTGGTTGTAAATAATGTTTATTTATTTATTTTTCTTGATAATATATATGCCGCTTTTTATTTTCTTGAGGGGGATTAGTGGCTACCTTCCCAGACTATGAGAATTTGTCCCATTACTGCAAAAAATGAAAACCATTTGAGCGAAACGTGTGCGTTAAAAGAGTGACAGATCAAATATTACTATCTGGTCGAACAAGTGTTACGAGAAAGCTGTCAATGGGTGCTATTGGCTAACTTGCTTCCTCGAGGCCTGTGAGTTTAAATTTAGTGACGGCTAAAGTAGAGAGTAATTGTTTCGAGAAAAAAAATCCATATGGACTATTGAGACAAAGGGGTATTTTGGGTATTGATAAGCTATACCAGACATACTGGACAAAGCAATAATTACAAGAACTCTAATTCTCTACTTAAATCTAAAAACAGATAAGAATGCATTATTTTAAAATGTCTCCACGTTTGAATTGGTCTGTGTTAGCACCATGGATAAAGCTCAGTTGAAGACTTGAATAACTCTTGTGTTGTATTTGTCTAAAATTATATAATGACCAACAAGCTATAATAATACTCTTGTGTTGTATTTCTCTAGAATTGCCCCCTAGTGGCTCAGCGGTATGTCTGCGGACTTACACGCTAAAATCCGGGTTTCGATACCCGTGGTGGGCAGAGCACAGATAGCCCATTGTACTTGATTCAAAACAACAACAACAACTTCTCTAGAATTATGTAGATTACCGACAAGCTATTATAATCGTCTTGTGTTTTATTTCTCTGGAATAATACAGATTAGAAACAATTTATGATAATACTCTTGTGTTGTATTTCTCCGGAATTATGTAGATTACCAACAAGTTTTAATAATACTCTTGTGTTGTATTTATTTAGAATTATATTGCTTATCAACAAGTTATAATAATTATCTTGTATTGTATTTCTCTAGAATTATGTATATTACCAAGAAATTAGAATAACAAATACCATGTGCAAACTCTTGCTATTTCTTAATGATATACAGAAGTTTAGAGCATTATAATAAAACGATTCTGGAGCCTCCCTGTGTCGTTAAAATTCACGCAGCTATTATTTGTCATAATTTTTACGACGAATGTGCATCTAGACAATAATCTGGTTGCGTGGCTTCCAAAGCAAAAGGCTCTTTTATAAGACTGTCATGACTGGTATGGTCTTGTGATTAGGTCGCTCGACTCACAATCTGAAAGTCGTAGATTCGAATCCTCTTCACCGATCGCTCTTGCCCTTCTGGCCGTGGTAGCGATATAAAGTTACGATCAATCCTATTGCTTGTTGGTAAAAGATCTGCCCAAGAGTTAGCAGTTGGTTGTGTTGATTAGCTACCGTCCCTCTAACTTATCACTGCTAAATTAACCTGTTGACTGCCAAGAATTTCAGCTGCTACGCCAGCTCCTATGCTTTTCTTCAGCAAAGTTGAGTAACTTTTAAAACAAAGAAAATAAGCAACAAATACTATTTTTCTCTAGGCAAAACTTATAGTAGTACACAAAATGAAGAAATATGTACAAAACATGAAACAGTAATGCACAAAATGTCATTTTTGGGTATTAAAATACATAACACATTTAATAATTCACTTTTTCGTGAAATGTTTTGAAGCAGGAGTCAAAACAAAGTGCCACTTTGCAATCAGTACATTCATATCTGCTTTCCCTCTTCGTATATTTGTCAGAGTACACTTTACACTTTAGAGTGGGTTACTTTTTCTTTTCTCTTTGGGGAATAAGTGTTTGGAAGTGACGTACTTTGAGGCGAAGGGAGTTTTCCAAGAAAGACCGGCATCCGGTAGATTTTGGGCTCTGGGTATGGTATTTTCAATCAGGATACGGATGACACCGAGTCTAAACTCCAAGAGAGATAGGTTGTTTCCCAGTGATTTGTAAACCACCAAACCATTGTAAATTGCTATATCCATTATATGAAAAAGTACTTTTTGTACTACTTGACAGCCTTGCGCATACTCGAATAAGCATGCAACACACTGTCACATGAATCAACCCTCCCATATAACGATTGTAATCAATGCAAATGATTCAGCAATACAATCATTATCATTAAGGCACTTTTTCTTGGAACTGTTTTTACCACGACTTGAAATTTTTCGTTTATTCCCTGGTGTTATTGCTCGTTTACCAGTGCTGGTTGATGGTCAGTTATCATCATTTTCATTGACAACTGAGTCTTGAATTTCCGTATTTTTCAAAGAATCTTGAAAATCTGAATCTTCTAAATCGCCACTGTTATTTTTAAACTCCAAACCAAGTTCAAAACACAACTCTAATGCTTTCTCATTTTGTAACTTTTTTCATGACATTGGATCGAAAGTGAAACAATTTGTAAGTAGGCCAAATGCATGTATGATGCTGACATCTGGCGTTGAAGTTATGTATTATTGTGAACGAATTTACTCGTCCGTGGTATTGTGTTACCGATGGGCTTGGACGAGTTATATCGTCTACAGCACTAAACAGGTTAAGGACATCTAGCGCAGTTATCTCTCACGTAGATGTGGGTGAAATTGAAACCAAATCATAAAGATCTATTTTGAAATATAACTCTCCTGTTTTGTACTTTCCATTATTCAGCAATTTCCTAGCGTTTGTCTGAATATCACGATAACAAAGAATTTATAGGAATAGCATGAATACCTTTACCGTTTTACAGTTTTTTTGAGATATATATCGGTTGAACAGATATGTCATGGAAAACCTGTATACATGTGACTCATGTCACTCTTCCTTCTTTATTATTTTAGTTACTGTTGTTTACTACATATGGAAGACTTTTTACCACTGATCTTTGTGTTTCTGATGTTTCACTTGTTAAAAGACACCGTAGTTTGTTAAATACAGTAGGGATACGTTTTGTTTCAGGTCTTTTTTTCTGGATGATTCTGGTTTCAGACTGATCCCTCTTCCTTTTTTTCCCATCACTGTTAAGTACAAGAGATATCCTTGTCTTATAATTTCTAAATTATTGATCTGAATATATATGCATCTTGCGCCAAAAAGGATAATTACGCGCCCTTCTCAAAAGTGATCAATTTTCGGGGTCAAAATGTAGCTCTGATACATTTCTTTCCACAGTGATTTAATGTTTGCTGTGACTTCCACGTAACTTACTGATTTAAAAGTTCAAAAGTGTTTCAATACAGCATATCAAACTCTTCGTTATTATATGTATATTTATATATTTCCCATAAAATGTACTAAATTCGTGAGAAATTTAGACAAGAAGCGTAAATGACCCTTGTTTTACATTTTTCCACGTTTTAATGTTTAAAATAAATGCATTCATATTTTTGTTGATGATGGGTTTCCTAGACTGGCTTTAAGGTTTATAAACGCCATCACAGTTTTTTATGTTCAAATTAATCCAATCTATATAATTTTTAAAGATATTAATTCCATTAATAATTATTACCACCAGGATATCACCAGAATGGCTCCGCAGAAAAGATGACGGCACTCCTCGGAGAAGACGTTGTTTTGCCATGCTCTTTCGAATTTCCGGAAAGTGGACCTGTTCCATACATCATTCAATGGCACAAACAAGGAATCAAAATACCCATATACATATGGTACGAAGGTTACCCACCTCATATTGGTGAAGGCTACGACGGACGTGTGTCTCTTACAGGTCAAGCATCTCTCAATCTAACTAATTTGCAGGATCACGACCAAGGCATCTATACATGCATAGTCAATTTTTTCGACAGGTCCCCGGACCCGAAACGAAATGGTAGTTTTGTTCATCTCTACGTTCACGGTAGGTCGCTTTATCTTAATTTTTGTTACAAATTGATATGAATTATAATAATGATACATATAATTAGCTTCTTTTTTTAATATTTTGGTCAAGTTGCTGTATACATCTGATAGACCAGCTGTTTTATAATGCGTTTAACATGTTATCAGTATTTCTTGATAACAGTTGCGCTACTTTTTATTTACTTTTCACAAATGGTCTGTCAAATGTTTATTTATTGTTTATTAACGTAGAGGTCCTGAGATGGCCTGTTGATCAGAGCGCTTGTCTTACAATCTGTGGGTAGCGGTTTCAAATCCCCGTGACCAAACGTGCTCGCCCTTTCTGTTAGCTGCCTTTCATCTAGTTTATCACTGCTAAATTAGGGTTGACTAGCGCAGACAGCCCTCGAGTTTTTTTTTGCGAAATTCCAAACAAACTGAATCAGATACACGTAGATATATTGGTGTACAGCATAACAATGCTGTCATTAGTTCACAATATTCTATTTCTGTTTAAATCATAACTTATTCATATTTAGTTTATATTTTATATTGTATCTCATTGATTTCTTGTGCAGAGGATAAAGTACTAAGTTGTTTACTTGAATATTTTCTCTGTTTTACTGCAACTCTTGTGATATGTTCGTTTTGTTGAATCTGATAGTTTGACCGGTGTGTTAATAGTGTTTAGTTTCATTATGCGCTGTCCACTTTATACTGTTGATTTGTTTCAACTCAGTAGTCTGATAAATTTTGTTTTTATGAAACTAATAAATTTACAATTAACATGAAAAGAAGACTTAGGGTTATATTGTTTATAATTTTTGCTTAGAACGAATTATAAAATGGTTCTTAGTTGTGAGAAAATATAATCAGATTTTGTCATTGAAATAATCAATAAATCTCCTATACATAAGACTGAGGGATAAAACAACAGCAGGATAACAGTACGTTTTACAAAAACTTATTTCTAACGACGTGGTTTTGCCAGTAAAGGCATCATCGGGTACAAGATAAAATGGTTTCTAAGCAGGTTAATATATAGGATTTTATGGTGATGTGTGTACCTTAGGGATTTAGTTGAAACGTAGTTTCAGTGCTCCAAACTTTACCTTAATCTTCATCCACTGGAAGCATCTGCAATAATTTGGTATTTGCTCTTCATTCAACTTGCAATAAAAATATACGAAATTATGTTTACCAAGCAATTTATTCTTGATGTCCATTGAAGGAAGTTCTCGTGATCTGTGGGTTTAAGCATGAAAGTCAGTTTTTTTTTACTGTGGAAATTGTAACATATTTAAGAGGAAATTGACACTTGTGCTTATTGAGGGAATATACCTCAGACCTGAAACATGTATCTTTTATTTACTTACTTTATTTTACAAATTCACATATTTAATTTAGCAAATATTACAAAACATTTCTAATGCTCTGATGGTATTTTATGTATAAAATCACTTAATTTGATTTTTATTTATTTTTATTATTATTTTATTTAAATTTATTTTTAATTTAAGCTTCTACTTTAAAATTTTTCTTTCGAACTGAAACTTTCTTTGAAAGGAGAATAGAAAATTTCGAATCATGAAAACTCCCCAGCGGTGAGACGCACTACCTAGCAATCTTACAATGAAGAATACCTAGTCTCAAAACTTTTTATTCAGTTTGATGTGAGTCTGTCTTCAGTGACCTAGAATACAAATTCTATCTAATCCTTTAAAACGCCTTTGCTAGGAAGGTTGCAAACACTTTATTTGGGTTTCTATTCACTGATTCCATTTCTTATGCAGATCGGACTTTGAAGTAAGTTGGAGAATATTTTTCTTTAGGATTTCTACACAAAAACGATGTGTGTTTTACAAATATTTTGTTTACATGCAATGCTCGAAGTAACGAGAAATTTAGCTCTTATAAAGTGAATTAAATAAAACAATGTAGCAGAACAGCTCTACACTTGTAAAAGGTAGAATACTTGTATCAAATCGTTGCGCTTAGATTTAATCCTATGAGTGGTAGTAATGCTAAATAAAACTATTAATGCAAGTACTTTTCCACTGGTGAAATCACATGATATTTGCAAGGAAACTTTAGAACGGTTCAGATAGCATGGTTATTCATAACAGTAACTATGAATTATGTGTGATTCACTTTTTCTCTTTTAGGATTGAGATATCTTTAAGTGAACATGTAAGATATCTTTTAAAATTCGTTGTTTTAACAAATACTGGCAATTTGACAAGCCTGTCGTTTTTAACTTACTTGGCCATAGTGTTTTATCCACAAGAAAACATTAAATATACTATTTTAATTTACTTCTTCGTTAAGAGTAGTTGCAATAGCATATTTTAAATAAAAATTCTTCTGATAAATAATTTATTTTTGCTTATACGCATATATTTTAAATTCCAAATGAATTGGTTTTGAAACCAATGAGGCACGAAAGCATGAACATTGGTTTTAACCCCATTACAACAAAGTCTGACAACTAGATATATAAGCTAATTAGCTTTAAGCAGTTTTTACCACAAGAAAATTTTGCAGATAAACGTTAAACGTCTTTCCGCGTTCAAGCTACTATTAGTAACAAACCTGATACTGGCATCGACTTTCCATCACTATCTAATCAGCTCTTTTTCTGTAACTACAGCTTATCATTTATATAGATCGGTATGTGATCTTCTTTTCATATGTTGTATTGTATTATTGAATAACATAAGCTGAAAACACATATATACTCACACACACACATAGACATAATCATTTGTTTTTCCTATTCAGAAAGAGTAAATGTATAGTTTTACGAAACAGATTGGTTTACACTCGTAAACATCGACAAGTATTTAATATTTGTCCAGTGTTTTAACATCTCTGTCGCTCAATGGGTCAGAGATAAGTTTGGTGAGTTGTAACGCTAAATTCCGAGGTTCGTTTCTCCGTAGTAACGCCGATATTTTGTAATTGTGCGTTTAAACAAATTCAATTTGCTGGTGGAACTTGTACATTTATTACTTCATAGCCAGCTTACCCACATAATTATAACTTTATACTCAGTTTTCAGTATTTGTTTGTTTGTTTTGGAATTTCATACGAAGCTACTCGAGGGCTATCTGTGCTAGCCGTCCCTAATTTAGCAGTGTGAGACTAGAGGGAAGGCAGCTAGTCATCACCACTCACCGCCAACTTTTGGGCTACTTTTTTAGCAACGAATAGTGGGATCGACCGTGACATTATACGCCCCCACGGCTGGGAGGGCGAGCATGTTTAGTGCGATGCGGGCGCGAACCCGCGACCCTCGGATTACGAGTCGTACGCCTTACGCGCTTGGCCATGCCAGGCCTTAGATTTCAGTAACATAACAAATAATACATTAACATATATTTATTATTTGACTTTTTGATTAAACATAATAATCATGCTTGTCGTGTAAAATGTGATAAAGGAAACTTTTTAAAATCTATTTATATGTTGGTATGTGTTACTCAACTAGAATATTGAGTGAGATTGCAAATTAACACAATCATTTGATTCAAATCTGTAGTCAAAAATGCTCATTCTTTTGATCTATTCGTATAATTTTACGTGTTTTAAATTAGGATGTTCTAATATAATAACTAAATATTAAAATAAAATTATTTCCAAATGATAATATTCATTTGATTTCCCATCATATCCCCTGAATAAAACATAAGGACTGTTAATTATGTTTTTACCTGTCTTTGTATTATATAAATAGGAATATCGAAAAATTATATATATATATATATGGATAAATATTGGTTCTGTTTGTGATAACAGGTTAAACTTGTAAATTCATGGTACTTTACACGTTAACAAGTCTAAAAAATATGCACTGGATTTTTGATGCGTCTGGTTTTGTTTGCGACCATATTGGTTTCTCTACATTATATAAGCAATTTGACATTGAAAAAAAATATTTATAAATCACAAGCATCTTTGGTTACTTCAAAAATCGTTTAATTAGAGAGTAAGCAAACCAACTTATCTGTTACAAATCTCGAAATTAATAGACCACAATAGAAACATGAATCGATAATTGAATGTAGGTGTAGATAGAGACATTGATAAGCTATGACTATCAAAATAAAATTTGGATAAACGTTTATTTTACCCCTTGTGGTCTGTTTTTAGTTACCATTTTTATTTGGCTGTTCTTCTGCTCTATTCAAAACAACTATTTTTTCACACCTCGTCCTAGTAGATAAAGAGTGATATTGTAATGTTGATTACCCACTATTTACTTTCAAGTTGTAATATCATTATAATATATCTGCTGTTATATATGCTTCGTTTCGTCTAGACCCGGCGTGGCCAAGCGTATTAAGGCGTGCGACTCGTACTCTGAGGGTTGCGGGTTCGCATCCCCGTCGCGTCAAACATGCTTGCCCTTTCAGCCGTGGGGGCGTTATAAGTGACGGTCAATCCCACTATTCGTTAGTAAAAGAGTAGCCCAAGAGTTGGCGGTGGGTTGTGATGACTAGCTGCCTTCCGTCTAGTCTTACACTACCAAATTAGGGACGGCTATCACACTTAGCCCTCGAATAGCTTTGTGCGAAATTCCAAAAAAACAAACAAACAATCGTTTCGTCTCCTATTAAGGTAAAGCCAACCACTATTTTCTGTGGTTTATACCCTAATATTATTTGTCTGCATGGCCAGTATGGAAGAAATTGTTTTCTATGCTAGATGTGTAATGTTAGGAAAAAGAAACAGTAAGCAGTTTGGCGAAAATGGTTAACATCTCGCTTTAGATATTCGACGAATATCTGTTATTTATCCAAACTGATATTACATCAGTATTTTAGTTACACAAGCTGGTGAATAAAGAATTTAATATCAAATTATTTTGATAGGAACTCATTTACTACCAAACTTAATAAATATGAGCCTTTCGTTTCATAAATGCCTTTAAATTACGTTAGATGGGGTACCCGCACCTTGGACGGACGTTACATAAATTCATGATTTATGAAAGTTTATCTTAGGACATGAAAAGTTGCTTCCTTTGTATATGATTTAAAACCAAACAAAACGCACATAAACGCAGCAAAATACAAAATGTGGAACTGTAACTTTTCATGCACCTCCTCATGGACCCAACATATCTTCATACCAACTTTAGTGAATATCAATAAACAGGGGCAAAGTAGTGGTAAAAGAAACATTTGCAAAAATACTAATATATTCATATCTTGCGAAGTATTTACAGGAGCATACAACAAATAGATTTTTACAGATGGCGCCTGTACATTAAATCTGCATGAGACATAGTCATAACGTTATATCTGCACACTGAAAAAAAATAAAATTCTTCGTGGTGAGAAACGGAGACAAAACAGGAAAATCATAATCCCTATTGCAATTCTACATGTACACAGGATACAAATTTTGCAAAGTTGTAGGCTCCACATTACATAAGAAAAACATTTTTTTCCAGTATCACGTAAGAAAGAGTTCCATTATATTATGATAGAAACACACGAGAGAATGAAGAGGTTTTTATTTAGTTATTGATCTCAAATATTTTAAACGTTTGCAGCTAGATGAACGGATAGTGAGTCTCACAAGCGCTGCTAATGTTTCCGTTTATAAGTGAATACGCCCCCCCCAGTCTGCGGACTTACACGCTAAAATCCGGGTTTCGATACCCGTGGTAGGCAGAGCACAGATAGCCCATTGTGTAGCTTTGTGCTTAATTCAAAACAACAACAACAACAATATAAGTGAATCAATAACTAAATAAAGGAGAATAGTTTTCATTTGATTACTACACAATAGTTACGTAAATTAAAAGAGTAACAAGGCAAACTGAAGCTTTGGTCAACAAAAACTGTGAATTTAAAGACATGGAAAATAAAAATACGATTAAATGAATGAAATAGTATCTTCACTATATAAATGGCTGAAAATTTATATAACTGGATAAAAAAACGAACTAACGAATTCAGCATAAGTTTGTCAAATAACCCGCAATTTTAAAATGCATCAAGTACATTACTTTCTTCAAAATTTCTTTAAATGGTACTACATTATATTAAATCAATTTGGCAATAGAACATATTCCTTTCCAAATTGTTCAGTGTTAGCAACTAAGATACTTTTTGTCTGCTTGTGAAATTACCTGAAGAAAAATGTAATAATCTTTCAGCTTAACTGAAGCAATGGTCTGGTGTTCATACCTTTTTTTTTTTACATAATGGCACCCGTTTTCTAAATAGCCACACACACACACTAACAATAAGATAAAACCACGAAGAATCTTTTAAAAGTCTTTGAATGTTCGTAATACAGAAAGTCCTGAATATGAAGCGTGACTGCATTCTCTCTCCCTTAACAGTTTGCTAGTTTCTAAATGTCTTTTTTTTTTCTGTTCAGGTGTGTTATTCCCATCACTCAAATCAATGTTTTTTCTTAAAATCATATTTTACTGATTTTCGTTCTTTTGTCACTACTGTTTTAACACAATAAAGGTAAAGAGTTTAGAATCTGTTACACATCATTCAAACAATGATCTCAAAACTTTTCGATTAATTATTCTACTAACTGTAAAAAAGTAACATCATGTTTCTTTTGTGGTAGTTAGATATATGTTAAGAGAGATTGCTAGAAGAAATGGAAGGGTGTTATTTGATGTTAGTTTATCTTTTGTTTTTACTCAGATTAGTAATTAGTCTTATTTTGAATGAAGTTCCTTTTCGACCATATGGTTTTGTCAAAGCGAATTACGATTTTATTGAATTTTGGTCTACTCATTTTCATTTATCTAAATACAAGAAACAGAGGTGTAATTTAAAACGTCTTTTGATCGTCTAAAACATTTAAAGGGTTTTTAATTTTCATTGGGACTTGGAGAATTTTCTGTCCATCTTCGATAGGTAGTATGTGTCCTCAGAAAAAGCTATGCTACGTATCCCAACGCGCTCGGCTATTTATTAATGCATTAATTACTAGTGAAGTTTGTAATGGCAAGAGAATTCCCACAAGTTATGAATTTCACACTCAACTTTGATAAATTAGCCAAAATGAGAAATATACTGAAATATAAGTTGTAATTAACACATTAACATGCATTTCCCAAAATTAGATTAAAATAAACTAAATTCACTTGATAATAAATCCTGTTTTTCAATCTAACCATTCGTGATGACAACTCTATTCGTGCTGGTTCTGTCACTAAACACAAAGTTTGGTGATTAAAGAATTCCTTCTGAGTGAATGCACAGTTTGAGTGAATGATAATTGGAACAATTGGACAGTGAAATTAGAAATGTTAAACATAACCCAAAGGAATGAGTTATTATAGAACCATCTAATTAACATGTATGTTATTATTTGAGACATGTAGGTACTCTGAAGTAATAAAAAAATAAAAATAAATGAATTATATAACGAAAAGTTTTCGTTTCTCACGATACGATGAGAAAACTCGATTAGGAAATATGAAGAGGGATATAAAATTGCGTTGAATCAATCATTTACCCAGAATGCACTACTTACATGCAATACTTTAATTTTTTAACAACTGTTATCAAACTGTTTTACTCCTCCAGTAAAATAGCGAATAATTATAACTTACAAACATCATACAAAAACAGAAAATGTATACGACAAAAAACAAAGTGTAACCTGAACGTTGAAAAATAAATGATTTTTTTCTAAAATCCCCTGCTGTAATTTAACACTGAAACCTAGCCGGTATGGCCAGGTGGTTAAGGATCTCGACTCGTATTCCGAGAGGCACGGGTTCGAATCCCCGTCGCACCAAAGATTCTCGCTCTTTCAGTCGTGAGGGCTTTGTAATGTGACGGTCAATCCCACTATTCTTTGGTAAAAGAGTAGACCAAGAGTTGTCGGTGGGTGATGATGACTAGCTGCCTTTCTTCTATTCTTTCACTCCTCAGTTAGGGACGGCTGGCGCAGATAGCCCTCGTGTAGTTTTGCGCAAAATTAAAAAAAAACACTTTACTAGACGACACGAGGTTATAATAGTAAAATTAATGAGAATGCCTTTGTCTACTGAAAATTGTTTATGAACAAATAAACAGCGATGTTATTTTAAAGTGTTATCAAAGGAGTTATTATACTAACTTTTACAGCACCGCCACATTTTCGTGTGAAACCACTCGATGTTGTTTATGTGAAGATTGGTGAGAAATTATCTCTCCAGTGTGCAGCTGATGGGACTCCAGATCCCGACATTCGTTGGTACAAGGTATGTTTTAAGAGACTTAAGATTCGCAAAATTTAGCTTAACAAATTTAAATGTTGACATAAGTTAAATGTGCAACTTTTAATGATTCGTTTGTTCCAGACTTTTTATATAAAACGTATTACAGCTGAGCTGTTATGGAATATATTAAACATGTTCACATATATTGTTAAGATTATTAGAGAACGCTATTTGTATAATATGACAAATGTAACTTAAAAACATTCGGAGCTTAATTCATAGATATCTATACGAATAGCTTCCGAACAAAATTCATTTGGAATTGAAAATCTGGAAATGTGTATTTAGGGCTTAGCGTAAAACAGAAATATATTCGTTATTTAGCGCAAAAATATTTAATTTAATGATTTTGCTACAACTATAATGAAGATAACTAAGAACAAATAATTAATTATGTCTTTACTTACTACAGAGCTATACAGTGAACGATCTGTATTATGCCCACGACGGATATCGAAACCCCGGTTTTAGAATTATAAGTACTTCAGACTTCCCACTGAGCCACATGTGGAGAGAGGGGAAAATTTTTAGTATATTAAACAACGTAAACACGCAGAAGTATTTCCCAGTTTTAGTACAAATGGTAACTGGTAGTACAAATAAATCCCCAGGCCTTAAAATACTGAAATTTGAGGGCTCATTTGTGTTGGGCAAGCCTGATCGTTATTTCTCAGCTTCTCGCTTAAAACAAACAAACAAATCTAATTTCTACAAACTTTATACTTGTTTTATTTTTCTGAGACTTGAATTTTTTCAAGTTGGTGTTAGTTAAGGTCTTTCAAAATAATATTTTTTTGTATTTCAGAACAATGTTCCACTGCATGAAAGTCCCACAGTAAAAATCAATCGTGGAACTTTAGAAATAACTTCAGTAGAACAAGATCAAATCGGAGACTACGTATGTAGGGCCCGAAACAGTGAAGGAAGTGTTGTAGCAGCTACGAAGGTTATTGTCGCTGGTAAGAAATACATACATATAATATATATATACTTTTTTACCTTTAAGACTACTGTTTCATTTTCGAGACATCTATTTCTATGGTTATACGAATTCTCCACTTGAACTCCTATTTTTTCTTTCTGTTCTTATTATACTGAATCACATTTATTTAGACGTAATTTACTGGGTACAAATACAGCTGTCTTTATTGTGAGATGAATACACAGTCTGGAGCATTAGTTTGATAATTTTCGTGTCTGTTTTCTATTTATTTCTTTATTTTTTATTTCATAAGTTACCCATCATTGATTCACATATCAAGCTTTAAAAATTATTCTGTTACTGAAATAGATTTGATTATTCTATCCAAAATTCTAATCTATATCTTCTGTTGTATATCCTTTCTGCCCATCTTTTTTTTGTTACTGGAAATTTTACCGCGCCATAAAAAGAAAAATCATATTTTGAATTTTTTCTTGTCACGCAATGTTACCCAAGATACTTTAGTTTTTATTTTTGTGATGGAAACCTAAATGAGCCGGAACAAACCCTTTATGCGATGATTCAGAAAGAAAACTTACATTATTAAACAGCACCGGCTGGTGGTACTTGTGGACTTTCTAAATGAAAATTAATGAAGTTCATCAACATTCAATGCTGTGATTGTTTTAGCTGGCCTGTAACAGCTTTTAAGATTCTAATTAAGCAGCAAGATAGATGGTTAATTATATTAACGATCTAAAGGATTTAAAACGATATTACTTGAAGTGTGTCTTATCCAAGGGGGATTCTTCTCAAATCTTTCAAGCCTCAATACTACTCGATTGTGACAGCGTTGTTTCAGTTATTGATTTATGTCGCTCTGTTGTACCAGAACACTTTGCATATTATGGATGTCTAAACATATCAACTGAAGAAGAACAACTGTTGTAATTTTAAAGTTGGGAGCGTGCATCAACACACACATAAGTTGATTAATTTTACTGAAACAGCTGATATTACATCTCATGTATACACACTTAAGTTGACTAATTTACAGAAACGGTTGATATTATATGATACCACGTCGTCTTTGTGGAAAATTGTTAGTTCCATATAAATAGAAACACGATTGTATTCTAAAGACGGTTGGTATGGGTATTAAAACTTTAATTAAAATAAAGTACAGAACAATGTTTCGACCTTCTTGCAACTCTTTTTGTTAACCTATAGATGATTTAAGATGGTCGAAACTTTCTGGTTGTTCCGTACTATATGTTAATGAAAGTTTTAATACCCATACCAGCTGTCTTTAAGTATATTTTTACTTCAAATGGGTTTCTCGTCATCATGAGGAAAAAAGGCTTATTATAATCAAGAGTAAATATGTTATCCACTATATTCTTTCACTTTAAATAAACTTGTTACCCTCTATCTTCTTTCACATTAAATACCACCCGTTTTGTATACTCTCAAAAATTTTCTTTTCACCTCTGTTGTTTTATTAAGGTTTTTGCATATGGCTTTAGGTATTGTATTCTTTCGCTTAAAGGTCTTTATCTGCTCATATACATGATCTCAACTATTTCGTGTACGTCGTAAACTGTAACATTATGAATAGTTTTACATACTGAAAGTGAAACATTACGTGACTTAGACATGACTAATATATCTCATTCCTGTTTAACTAGTATTAACATTCTCTAACACTGGCACTCTGCTTGTATTGATAAACGTAACTTATCTGTATGATGTGACCTACAAATTAAACATACTATAAACCTCACAAATGATGGATGTTTTATATTACATATTAATGCTGTCTGTTCTTTTGTTAGTGCTAGCAATAATTTAAAAGTTGGCTGTTCATAATATCACTGTTAGTGGTGAGTCGTAACATTTCTTTATAGAACGCCTGTCAGAATAGTGAATCTTTTCCCCTCACTTCATGTTAGCAGTGTCCCATTTCAACCTGAGGCAATTTACTACAGCACATATGTCAGCAAGAACTTCATTCACTGCAGAAGTGGTTGGTTATAAGGCAATTCACTTAACTGATGATTTCCTATAAGAAGACTGTCAACGTTTATTCCTTTCACTTTAACGGATATTCATTCCATTTAACAGGCGCCTGTCAAAATTTATTACTTCTGATTTAGCGAATTCTCATTACATTTTACAAGATATACCTGTAAGACGCCTGTTAAAACTGATTATTTATGTTTCAGCACCTTTCATTCCACTTTTAAAGAATATTCCTGTTATACTCCTGTTAAAATTGACAACTTCTGTTTTAGCTGTTTTCCATTCCACTTCACTGTTAGTACCCTGTGAGATGCCTGTTAAAGTTGATTACTTTTGTTAACGGTAACTCAGTTTTTTTATTTTAAATCTTAAGTATTCATTTTTTCCTACAGACTATTAAAAGTCTACCATATTTTGTGAAGGTGTACGTACTGTAACAAAAGTACCTAATACCTGCAAATGTGTATACAAGCTCCTGTATTTTATACCAAACCTATCATGAAAACATTAAAAATTGTCACTTCTGAGTAACATATCTACTTACAATTAACCAATATATATTTTGGGGGGCACTATGGACCTATTTAAGCAAGAAATGCAAATAAAACATGTTATTGGTAATACGACCTTGAATAAATACATTTGTTTTTCAGTAGTGCTTGAATACTGGAATGTTGCTGCTTAAAATAAATTAATACAATTGACCTAACAAATAAAAAAAACATTAATGATTTATTTGGTTTACCAATAAAAAGGTTTTCAAAATTATCCTCCAAGCTCAGACCCCTCTTGTGAAAACACAAAACTATCTCTGTCGTAACCATAGAACTCGCTTATTTTTAGCTGTTTACAAATTTCTGAAGAGCCCCGCTTAATAATCAAAAAGAAAATATAACCACAGTAACCGTATATTGTATTCAATAGTGTAATAACGACTTTCAGCTCATCAGTCAGTAAATAGTGTTTTGGTTTTCTTTTTTTTCATCTATTTAATGTGAATTAATTATCAGTTAATGCTTTTAACGCTGATGCTTATTAACTTGTGTATAGGATGTAAATTGGCCATATATAGATATATATATGTATTGACAGCTTGAATAGAAATATTGGTAAGATATAAGTTAATAATACTTTCCTCGTTCAATCAAGATGATCTGCTCTCTGAATGACTTTCTTTGTTTTATTATAGTCCTAAATGATACAATGGTTCATTTTTTCCCTAGCCGTTAAGTTTTATTAGCTTCTAAATATCACCGCATTTATTGTTCATAAATCATGAACTTATTATGGAAGTCTTTTAAAGGTTGCCTGTTTCCTTTTTCAGTCTATGAAGTGATCATTCATTTTTTGTAGGCCAGTGCAGTCAGCACCACAATTTCTGTCGCATATTGCACGGAACTGAAGTTGACACCAAACCCAAGATATTTTCACACCTTGAATGCAGCTAAAATTAACATTAAATCCCTCATATTGTTTCACGTATTTCAACTTGATAATCTCCTGTTCCTGTATTGAACTGTTAACAACTAAAATTAACATTAAATCCCGATATTGTTTCACGTATTTCAACTTGATAATCTCCTGTTCCTGTATTGAACTGTAAACAACTAAAATTAACATTAAATCCCTCATATTGTTTCACGTATTTCAACTTGATAATCCCCTGTTCCTGTATTGAACTGTTAACAACTAAAATTAACATTAAATCCCGATATTGTTTCACGTTTTTCAACTTGATAATCTCCTGTTCCTGTATTGAACTGTAAACAACTAAAGTTAACATTAAATCCCGATATTGTTTCACGTATTTCAACTTGATAATCCCCTGTTCCTGTATTGAACTGTTAACAACTAAAATTAACATTAAATCCCGATATTGTTTCACGTTTTTCAACTTGATAATCTCCTGTTCCTGTATTGAACTGTAAACAACTTTATTTGTCTATTTCTTTAGGTCCAGCGGTCATCACTGTTCCACCTCGAAATCTTACAAAATTAGAAGGGGATAAAGCTGAATTTATCTGTGAAGCGAAAGGATTGCCAGCAAACCTTACTCACCGCTGGTTATTAAATGGGAAAGAAATTTTGAAACTTAACTGGTTGATAACTCGTACGGTGGTCAGGAAAGATGGAACACTTTTCATCAACCCCACTTCAGCAGAAGATTCTGGATTATACACCTGCGAAGTTTTCAATGGAATTGGAACCCCGGAAAAAGCATCGTCTTACCTAAGTGTTGAATGTGAGTTACCTTGAAAAGTTCTTTTCTTTTGATGCTTAAGGCTTAACATTCAAGTCAAATTAGAACACAAACTAAATGGCTATTTATCTTATTTTATGGGTTAGGTGAACATTTTCTTTAGAATAATATATTTTTGTTTGGTTATTACAGATATTCAAAGCCTTGAGATGCACTAGAACTTGAAGAGAAAGAATTTTGTACTTTTATCTTTAACGTTTAAAGACTGTATATCATAACGCTTCTAATGTATTGAAATTTTCATTAAAAATATAAAACTAATTATATTATTTGTACTGAAAGATGCATAATCACCAAAGTCAGAGAATCTACCTTTTTTATGAGATATTAATTTATTTTTTATAAATCGAAATGTTTATACATATCACATGTTTATAATATGTTGGAATAACATATTACTGCTTCGGTAAATTATGTTTGACCAATCAAAAATGTTGTTATAGATAAGAGGACTTCGTATAAACGCCAATAACAGTGATGCTTTTCATTAATATGTGTCGAAATATATTTGGTTAACAGAAGACTGCGTTTAATTAATTATATTTCCTGTTGTCCATACATGTGGTTAAGGAGTGATATTTTACAATAAAATAATATGAATATCAATTATTCTTTTATGGGTAGCATTGTTTTTATTTTTAAGACATGTCTTTTATAACAACATATGTTGCACAATTGTTGGAATGAAAAATACGATATTATTAAAATTCCCTTTTCCCCGTCGCGCCAAACATGCTCGCCCTTTCAGCCGTGGGGGCATTATAATGTCACAATCAATCCCACTATTCTTTGGTAAAAGAGTAGATCAAGAGTTGGCGGTGGGTGGTGATGACTAGCTACCTTCCCTCTAGTCTTACACTGCTAAATTAGGGACGGCTAGCACAGATAGCCCTCGAGTAGCGAAATTCAAAAACAAACAAAATTCCTTTTTTACGTTTGTTTAGTTATATTTATTTTTATCACTGTAATTGTCATAACTCGTTTTTATAAACATAATTTGTATACAGACAATTATTTTCGTAATCTGATATGGCTGCCAGGTGGTTAGGGTGCTCAACTCGTAATCTGGTGGTTGCAGGTTCAAATTTCCGTCACACGCTTGCTCTGTTAGCTGTGGAGTGTTATAAAGTAACGGTTAATCCCACTATTCGTTGGTAAAAGCGTGGCCCAAAAGTTGGCGGTGGGTGGTGATGACTAGCTGCCTTCTAACTAGATTAAGGCTGCTAAATTAGGGACGGCTAGCTAAGATAGCCCTCGTGTAGTTTAGCGCGAAACATCAAAAACAAACAGTTATTTACGTATTTGTACACGTGTACATTACTCTCATATAAGAACTGTCTAAACGCGTATTAAAAAATAATGACATCCAAAATAGTTATCATATGAAGTTGAGATTTATTTAAAAAAAAATTGAAAACTGAATTCTATGTATCCTAAACTGCAAAGAACCACATTTCTTGCAACTGACTCTTCAGTGTACAAAATTTTTCTTCATCCAGGGTCAAATTGTAACAATATTGTCATGCAATGATGAATAGGTAATCTAAAATACTTGATGCTGGCACTAAACATGATTGAAACTTTTACAAGTTTATAGAAATATTAATACTCATACGTCACTGATATTCATGCATCGTGTGAGCAATCGAACACCTAATTTTAGCTTTGTAAATTAGTAGAGATATCACTCTCTCACACGGAGGTATTTGTTTTAGAGACCTTCAATCAAGCATTAGTGTTTTAATGTTCATAATTTAATTAATCAACTTTGAGTGATATGGTTGCACTTCGACAATTAAATGGATAATGTTTTGTTTTCATGGTTAATAATTATTTATTTGTCTATACGAGCTTACGCACAAAGCTACACTATGGGCTATCTGAGATCTGCCCACCACGGATATCGAATTCAGTTTTATAGTGTTGTAAGTCCTCAGACACAGCACTGTGCCACCAGGGGTATGTTAATAATTCGTTACTTTTGTGAAATAATTTACATAATTTGATTGAAATTTGCCTAATATTTAATTAAAGGTAGAAAACATAATGAAAAAACTGAAGTCACGAATTTTTTATGGTAAATAATTCTTATGTTGTTCAAACATAATCAATTCGTATACTTTTCTTTTGACACTTTCATACAAAATAAATTTCTCACATCTCAGTATTGGCTCTGTAAGGAGTGTATTAGTTTTTAAGGTCTTCACTAATTAACATATTTTTCAAATTCTTTTATACCTTATATTATTAAACTTGATGGGACAGCGGAGCCTTAGCTACGGAAGTCTCATTGTGCGTATGTACGTGTAAATCTCATGATACGTCACTTTGTAGGTCTCGAAAAGGTCAACAGCCGTCACACACACTGCTAAGATGCCCAAGTTCAGAACCTTTAAATAGGATGGCTATTGAACGCTGCATTAGTGGTTTGAAGGACTGAGATATTTTACTACAACTATTCGTACTCAAGTCCAGTATGGATAATAAGTATGCAAGATACTACAGAACATGTTAAGATGGAATATCGGCTTAGCTGCTTGAAGTCAAAATTAGCATCTTTTATATTCAAGGAAATTTGAAACAGTATCTAAACTTGAAAACACCCAGAACAGTAAAGAGTGTTCACTATTGTATTAAAACTTAAAATCATGCTTCTTATTAGCTGTTTATGTAACCTTGTTGGTTCTATTGATGCAATGAGCACGTATAGTGAATAATATTGAAAACAACAAAGAAATAAAGAACAAAATTTGCAGTTTGAAAGATTAGCCGACATTAGATCCAATATATTGATTTGTAATTCAGTCGTTCGAGCAATTGGAATAATAAGCATGGATCTTTGTTGACAATATTTTCATGTTATGTTATTAATCAAAATGTTATTACACTTTTTAAATTTTTTTTCGTTGTGCGTCCTTTATGTATATTTAAATCGTTTAATTTTTTCTCAGACTTATTCTTTCTACAGCAGCCAGAAAAGCAGAAATATGATGTTTTGTTCTGTTGGGAAAATTTTTCTTCAATAGGATGTATTATTTGTAATAATGTAATCATTATTTAAGCAATTTTTCTGGAAAATATCAGAATGTTTCTCTCAAAAAATTGTTTATTACTTCCAGCTTTTTTTTTATTAATCTGGTTTATTTGTCAAACAGCTGTTTCTTTTTTGATTGTTTTTTTTATCCAGTGTCATACCGTTATTAGTTACTAATTCAACAAAACCATTAATAAGTGAACTAAAATAGGGAACTACTTAAAGACAATTAATCAGCTTAACGGGACGTTGATGGTGTATCAAAATATTTGTGATCATATAACACTAAAGAAGTAATATTTCAGTTGAGTTGCTTGGTTATGCAATGGAAAATCTCAATATGAAGATATTATGAATTTTTCGTCGTATCTAAACATTATGTAACCCTATATACAAACTTACTATAAATAGAAGTTTATCTTTTAGTCAGGTCATTTATTTGTTGTACAAACAGTATAAGTGTTTTCTAATCATGGAAATACGGTAGAGTACGCTGAACATTTAAATACTATTGCCTGACAGTATGCTGACAAAAATTAATTTGTTTTCAAAGTGAAGTATTTGTATCCAACTCTCGTTGTGATGGGTAGTTCAAAAAACAGAAGACAGTAAAATATTCTTCTTCCTTCCATAGCATTATACCCATTCAATAAAGATATATGTATGTTGACTCGCCCCACATATTTGCTTTTTACAATAAGCTGAGAGAGAGTTTGAAGTCCCCTATTGGAACAGCGGTAAATTTACGGACTTACAACGTTAAAATGAGGGGTTCGAATCACTTCGATGGACACAGGATATAGTCCGATGTGGCTTTGCTGTAAGAAAAACACACACACAGTGATTGAAAATCCCAGTGGTAAATAAAAATCAGCAAATCTTCTATATTTACAATATTTGAATCAAAAAAGAATGTCATGATTTACATTAAGCCTGGCATGGCCAGGTGGTTTATGCACACGGCTCGTAATTTGAGGGTCGCTGGTTCGAATCCCCGTCGCACGCAGTATACTAGCCCTTTCAGACGTGGGGGCGTCACAATCTGACTGTTACTCCCAAAATTCCTTGATAAAAAGTAGCCCGAGAGTTAACAGTTGGTGGTGATGACTAGTTTTATTTCATCTAGTCTTAACTGCTAAATTAGGGACGGCTAGCGCACATAGCCCTCGAGTAGCTTTGCGCTAAATTCAAACCAAACCATAATTTACCTCAAACTCTTTATTTATGAATAAACAATTATCTGAAATTACTATTTAAATAATTTAATTTCCCGTTAATTTGAAATTTGTACCCTCGATTATCGTTTGTAGTCTTGCTTCCTAACCTAATTTGCACATAAAAAATTCTAAGTTGGTTTTTGATAATGTTTCGAAAACGGCATCTGTTTGAACTAATATATAAAACAAACTGTTTATATTGACAGTTTAAGTGTTCTCATAAACAGTCATATTTTGCATAATGTTTCATAAAGAGTAAGTAAATATTTTAGATATTTGCTTGAAAATAGTAGTGCATCGATTTTGGTTTGTTTGTTTTGAATTTTGAGCAAAGCTACACCACGGCAATCTGCGTTAGACTAATTTAGCAGTTTAAAGCTAAAGGGAAGGCAGCTAGTCATCACTACCAACTTTTGGGCTACTCTTTTTACCAACGAATAGTGGGATTGATCGTCACATATAACGCCTCCACGGCTGAAAGGGTGAGCATGTTTGGTGAGACAGGGATTCAAAACCGCGACCCTCGGATTACGAGTCTTTGTTTGCTTGTTTGATTTGAAGTAAGCACAAAGCTACACAATGGGTTATCTGTGCTCTGCCCACCACAGGTATCGAAACCCGGATTTTAGCATATAAGTCCGCAGGCATACCGCTGAGCCACTGGGGGGCAATTACGAGTCGAGTGCCTTACCACTAGTAGTGCATCGAATCCATTAACCTTTTAAGAACGAGTGATCATATTGTGTTTCCGTTTCTTTGGAGAACATATCCAATACAAGTTTCTTTTTATAGACATTCCTTGACTCTTCTGTCAAATGCACATTACGAAAAAATATTGTAAACACATGAAACCGTGTATGTTTTACAAACTCAAATATATTTCAAAGTGCTTAAATATATTCCTCTTATCATTATTTTATTTTCAAGATGACATTTTAGTAGATTAGCTACAAAACAGTATCTGGGAGACATATAGGAAATCTATTGATTTTACATTATTGTAATTTCTTGAAACCCATATTTCACTGATACTTAAAATAGAATCTCCTGTTAACCATGTTGATAAATACGTCAAGGCATTGTATTAAAAACCTCTAGCAAACCCTATTAGAAGTTGTATAGTAGTATTTTCTAAGATAAAATCATCGAAGCCAAATGTCTTCACTCCCTAAACCACCCATAGTGTCATCCATATGTTAAAAGATAATGGAATGATTAATAATAAATCATACACGTTTGCTTAATTTCGACTATTTAAATGTTTCTACATTTAGGTATTTCTTTAGTAACCATCACAAAATTTAATGCAGTACTACACCGGAGAACAAAATACACCTATAACATGCTTAGAAGTTAAATTTAGGGTATATGGCTGTCCGAAAGGTTCTTTAAAAATTAAATGAACGCTCCATTTTAGGCGCCTCTTGGACTTAACTTGGATTCGAAGGTTGTGAAGCTTTTTTTTAAAGATGTGCTAATAGCTTCTGCTTGAATCATCTCCAAGATGTAACAAGAAAGAAATGTGACTTACGTAAGAGTGAAAACGACTCGCTCACTCAGTTGCAGAAATGTTAATACCTTAGTTTTATACCTACTTAGACGTTTAAGTGTAGAATTATTTATATAGTAACACATAATTTTTCGTGTTATGAACCTATTTTAAGTTTTCTTGTTGATAATGTTCTGTTAAGTGGTTATTGTCATATCCACAAATACATTTGTTTCCAAGGCAAAAGTTATTTGCGCTTTTTATTTTCAAAAACAGTATGGAATCACGACCAAGTAAATTTAAATTTGTACATCGATGATATTTGTATTTAATCTATAGTCAAATAAGCGTATTGATTTACAATTCTATGAATGTGTTAAAATAGATGTTGTTAGCAGTGTATATGTAACAAAATTTAATGATATAACCTGTAATAATGCTCATATTCGTCCCTCTGTAATTGTTAAGAATATTCATACTTTACAAATTCTGTGTCCAGAATTGTTAGGAATTATTTGGTGTCAAGTATGGTAATCCCTTTATAAATAGTTCTTTTAGTAATTTCTCAATTTCACAAATTAACGTAATATATATATATATATCGTTGGAAATCACAGTTTTTAGTCTATTAGTTAAATGCAAATATTTTCCACGTTCACCTTGTACATCATCTTAACCGTGTTTCAATATCTCGTCATACTCCTGTTTGTATGTAACACGTTTGTTTATCCTGTAGACCCAATAGTGGTTACTTATTCCACAACTATCTGACATATTTATTTAATGTTCATTGTTATATTTTTGCTTGTCATATTTATATGTAACATTTTATGGATCACACAGATCCAGCAAGGGTTACCTATTCCCCAACTATCCAGTATCTTCCTCTGGGATTATCCGGAATCATCCGTTGCTATGTTCAATCAAATCCCCCATTTACACATATTAAATGGAACAAGGACGATCGACCTTTTGATCCAAAAGCTCACTATGGAGTAACTAGTCTAAATAATGGCTCTCTACAAATCCAGAGAGTGACCCACGAACACCAGGGTTGGTATGTCTGTACTCCATATAATGTATACGGTACTGCGGGCCATTCAAATAAGATGGAAGTATTAGTACGAGGTAGGCAAATATAATTTTAATATTTTAACAGTCTCAAACCTTTTTTTTCTATCTCAGCATCTGCATTATATTTTCTGTGGATTCTTGAATCATAATACTTGTATTTTATGTATTTTATGACATGAGGTTTTTGTTGATGTAATTTAGTACCCAATAATAAAAACAAAAAAGCTCACCCATGATGATTACTTAACACAGTACTTGGTGTTACAAGTGGTAACGAACCAAGTTTAAAAAAGGGGAAAGAGAAAGAAATTTCGTTCTCTGACAGGTACATTTGTGTCATCAACACTTTGATGACTCGATATTATAACATAATTTATTACACGCTATTATTGTGAAAGATAATTATTCTAATATCTGCACATGTGTTATTAGAATTAATAAATTTTAATAAGGTCCTTTTATCGCCATATGAATGTCCAAGTACTGAACTTAAACTGGAGCATGTGTCTTGTGTCTCAAGTACTTCTAAAACAAGCGTTTCCTGTATCGAACTAACTCAAATTATAACATTTTCCAAATTAAATTTTGCACTGCACTTTATAAACGTATTTATTATGTTTTCACTATAATAAATGTCCATATTTTAAGCACCCATTCTGAATTTTATCTATCAAATTTTATGCTGAAAACTATTACTTGTTTGCTTGTCTAAATTTATATTTTAGTATTTTCTTCAGTATTTCTAGTATTAACTCTTTTTAAAAGTGGGGATAAATGCTTTTATTTGATTTCTTCAAGGATATTACGAATATTATTTCTAGTATTTCTGTTCTAGATCATTAATGTACATTAATAAGAGACAAATTGCAATGTTTTAAAATTGTAAAGTTTTATTTTCAATATCTGCTTTTATTGTTTTAAGCATTTAATATTATTTCAAAATTTTTGGTATTTCTATATCTCATATGGAAAAGTAAATTACGAAAGAAAATACAAATTTTGGAAAGCAGATTATGTTTTGTTTTTATATTTGTTATTTCCAATCATTCAGGAAATAAATTAAAACTAACAAAATATGAGTACACTCATGCAGGAAAAATAACAATAAAGTTAATTAAATAGATTTAGAAAAAAATTCATAATTTATGAGCAATTTCAGTTAATTTTCTTCCATAAGTCTTGAAGAAGTATTTGGTTATAGATCAAGGAATATTCTTGTTTTGTCGCTTTTATTTTTTATTGAAATTGACGTCAGTGAACAAGAAATAGGGTTTTCTGTTATTGCTGGGATCAGACCAGCAAGTGTGTCCCGTGTTCATAACTCTAAAATAAAACAATAATCAGTGTTTGTCTTTAATCCTGAAGAAAGAATAATAATTCATTCTCATAATTTTTTCCTTTTCTTTTTTTTTTCCTCTCTGATAAATATGTAAAATATGTAATGTCGATATTTTTTCTGATGTATAAGAACCCCCTGTGTTCACGGTAAAACCTGAAAACGAGTACCAGCGGAGGGTTAATAGTGAAGTGACCATGCCTTGTTATGGCAAAGGACAGCCGAAACCTTCTATAGTTTGGAAGAGGGTTCGTAGTACACATTTGTCTTTCATATTTACCATAAAAACTAAAATACTCTATCTTATATAACTAAACATAGCTGCAAAATTGCAATCCATACAAATGTAAGTCAGGTTAAAATAAGTAAATCTTAACATATTATTTATGATACCATTATTTTTTTATAAAGAGGATAAGTACGTTGTGTTAAAGCTATTTTGGATCCTCACCACGTTGTACAGCCGATGGAAACATATTCGATCATGCTTTATCTGAAGACTTGTGCTTTAAACACAGCTTTGTGTTGTAAGTTCTAATGGAAATATTCCACCTTAAGGCTTTCATGTATAAAGCACGCCACTCTTTTCTCTGAGCTATCTACAATCCATTTAATGTACGAGAACGGTAGTGTTCCAGCGATCACTCAAGGAGCCGATCATTCAGAAATCCTTACGCGCTTCATATGGCGACTTGATCGGTATGTCTTTGTATAGAATAACATGAATACACATTTCATTATCCATCTGTTTTAGATATAAAAGGGTTGAACTAATATGTCATAGAAGAAACTTGTATAAATGCTATTTGTGCCACTTTTCCAGATGGAGATTCTTCATGGGTGATACATACTGTTGGTTTGGGTAACTATTTGCTATTTAAATTTACCACCCTTAATAAATCTTCACCTGTTAAAAGACGCACATTTTGCTTATCACAGCTTTGGTGCGACTTGTTGCAGGTCTCATTTTTTATGGTCCTGATACTTTAAGGTGATCTATAAAAAGTTTGTTTTAATTTTCAGTAAGAAAAAAAATATCTACGTCTTGAAAATTTTAAATCTTCAATCTAAACATGTCTTTATGTTTGAATTATTTTAATATTTTAGGGTCGGAAAGGGCTGTTAAGTAAAATCCCCCAAAACAATAAATTTTCTGTGGCATCGTACTACTAACAAAATGTCAAACACTTTCAAATGTAGTTCTAACCTATTCCGTTCTACTAAGACTTTATATTCTATATGTTTTTACATGACTTATTTATTTGCATAGTAGTGTCATTTTTCAGTAACTTTTAGAAATCTGTAAATCATAGCCATGTACTGAACAATCTCATTAAATGAAAATAATTTATAATGAAAGGTTTATTCAACACTTAGTAATCTTTCATAAAGGCAAAGAACATTCGTTATCCATTGCTATCCGTTTGCTTTTTTGAGATTCTCTCAGGGAATTATTGTTGTGTAGGCGAACAGTAAGAAGCTCTCGCGAGACCGTAGCACTCAGCGTAACGGAAATCTGACTATACGAACGTTAAAGAAGGAGGACCACGGGCGTTACGAATGTGTTCTTCAGAATGACATTGCTACACTTGTTACAAGTACTTTACTTACTGTTCAAGGTAAATCAAATATTCTGATAGTTATGTCTTAAATCAACATTATCATTAACCATAAGTAATTGTAATTCTGTTTCTTATGTACTGAAATTAACGGGAGTTTAACATTTCTCTCCATACAGTTTCTTACGAAGATGTTATTATTTTTAACTCAGATACGCAATTTTTTGGAAAATTAACACGATTTCCTAGAATCATTTAAACACAAGTAAAAATATTACGAAAATATTTGGTTGTTTTTTATGTTAATTTTAAAAACATCTTAGAACTTGTGATTTTCAAGTAAAAAATTGTTTTTAACTGAATAGTTTTCTTCTTTCTTTCCAGGAACAACACCTCATTCTCCAACAAACGTAACTGTCAGAACAAGTGCCTTTTCGGCTACTTTAAGTTGGCGTCCTGGTTATGATGGGAACTATCCACAGTCTTATGTAATCTGGTCAGTATAAACGTATTTACAGAAATATTTGTCTACTCATAATTATAAGGTATTTCCATTTCCAGCTTAAACAAGTTTTAATATGCACATTTTCTGAAGGATAACTACAGCTCTAGAGCTATTCAGATAAGACATAGTGTTTATGGGTTCCGGTATAGCCAAATAGTTAGGACTGGACTTAAAATTTGAGGGTCACGGGTTCTAATCCCCTTCTCACCAAATAAGCTCCACCTTTTAGTCTTATCTTGTTAAATTAGGAACGACGAGAATAGCTAGCCCTCGTATATCTTTGAGCGAAATTCAAAAGAAACGATCATAATATTTACATACATATGTAACAATTTAGATAAGAAAAATCAATAGAAAATACAAAAATTGAGATTCAGATATCCAAAATGTAGTTCAATAGCCGTTCATAATTTTGAATCGATAGAATAAAGGGAAGACAAACAGTACTGTTTGTCAACTCTTTCATGTTAGAATAGCAGGATGTGACCGCTATCTTTACTACATGTCCGCGGCCGAAATTACAAACAAGACTTGACTGTACTCGCTCGGCACTATTCGTATGGTAGCTGTAATACTTATTTCGTGATCTTAACAATCTCTTTGTAACCATAATGAAAGAATATATTGTTTCTAATACGAAATTATAGAGTGAAGTATTTGCTCTCTGTCAACCGTGGGGCCTGAAACTCTGCACCTTAGTATTATAATTCTTCAAATATGCTGAATGCTGAGGATAATAACATATTTATGATGTGTTTTATTCTTTAATATACCATTATTTATAGAATACAACAGCCAAATACATCTACAGCAATGTGTTTATGTTATGTAAATGACTTTTTAACTTAGCTTGCTATTCATTTTTTTATGTATCTTCAGCAGCAGAAATCAGTGCTAACTGAGCTTGATAGATTCATAGAAAAGCATGTTTGTGAAACAGTAGTATGAACAAAGGAACTGAAATTCTATTATGTTATAGGAATATATGAATACAGTTGAGACATAAGGGAGATTGAAAAGATTTTTCACTAGCTACAGTAAGAGACATTTGAGCACCTTCACTCAAAGGTTAAAGTCATTATCAGATTAAATGCATTTCGTTGTTCGAAAGAGACATTTGTCAAAACAAATTATTCTCTCCTTCTTATAATAGTGTGTATAATATCTTTTACACACTAATAACGGGGACCACGTGCTACATCATGTATCATACCAATGTTTTGAAGGAATCTTAAGTTAGACAATTACTGCGCGTTTGTACACATTATTATGTAAAATTTAGAGACAGTTTATTTTGTTAAATAGAATTATTTATTAAAATGTATTTTCCTTATATATTTTTCAACAGTTTTCCTTTCAATGCGAAAAGACTAAACTACATTTATAATTCAGCTGCTGAAATAAAAACCTGGATTGAAAAAAACGTTCATAAGAAAATTTTGATATTAGCGTATTTAACAACTTTCGAGGCTAGAAATATAACCATAGGAACAAGAAGCTATCGTGCTACTTAATAGAACAACATAAAATAAATATTGCATTTTTGATACTAAATCCGCACTCTTGAAATAGAACCCTTAGGAGGAAACGTAATGGATGTTGCGGACTTTTTTGTACATCATGTGCAGGAACAGCAATCATACGTATAGATAAAAAAAGGCAATTGGACCTTAAAGAGAATAAACTACATTTTTAAAAGAAATGAAACAATTCTGAGTAGATTAAGGTACAATTTTGTGTTACACGAATCGCAAAACAAGAAAACCACCCGTTATCGCTAGGTATATATTATTTCTTCACGGAAGTTGATATGAAGAAAAATCTCTCTTTTTAAAAGTTTTTTGTCGTCTTTTATGTGATATAGTATCTCGACCAAAACAAACAGTAGAGCGTGAAGAGTTGATTTCAACTTTATATTACAGAAATAACTAAGTTATTTTCGCTTTAGTGACACAGGTAATTCTGTTAGTTTTTGTTTACTTTCATATCTGACTTTTAAGACGTGCAATATTTTAAACTAATTATTACCAGCTACTAATGGCAGTATATATCTTTATATTGTGTGTTTTACATATGAAAAGTATTTGTTAGAAGTTTTGAACTCCTCAATTAACTTTTGGAAAATGAAAAATATCTTCTTTTGTTCGTTTTTTGAATTTCGCACAAAGCTAATTGAGGGCTATTTGTACTAGCCGTCCCTAATTTAGCAGTGTAAGACTAGAGGGAAGGCAGCTAGTCATCCCCACCCACCGCTAACTCTTGGGCTACTCTGTTGCCAACGAATAGTTGGATTGACCGTCACTTATAACGCCCCCCACGGCTGAAAGGGCGAGCATGTTTGGCGCGACGGGGTTGCGAACTCGCGATCCTCAGATTAGGATTCACACGTCTTAACAAGATTGGCCATGCCAGGCCAAGGAATATCTCAACTCTCTGCTGACATCTATGTAATCTTCTATTAGTAAGGCAAAAAGATTTGTTATTTTTCTAGAAATCTTTAAAGTTACACGAGTGATAATTCACATTATTCTAGATAAGTGATTATTTTCAAGCTTTTACCATCCACCTAGTATCCGTTAACCAGAAATCGATTGTTGTTGTAATTTCTCTAATAAGCTGACTCCTTACGACACCTATCTTGAAGTTGTTTATTATAGATACGCACACCGATTTTAACCAGTTTCTCTTGCAGTTGGTTTTGTGGTATAAAAACGAAAAGTACAGATGCATACTATTTTTAGTATATCACAAAACTTTAAATTCACCTTAACTAAGATTTAACAGTCTCAACGGCTTTATAAGTGCGCTCATTATTTATTTTGAAGGCATCAATCTTTATTTAACAATAGATACTTTAAAATATTTAGTTATTGATAAAATCTTCTAAGTAGATTTAAATTAGTAGTAACTAGTGCCGTCTAGGACTTTCGTTCAAAACCAGAGCTTTTTAGGCCAGGTAGTATATAGCAGACATATTAGTAGTTGAGGCGTTATTTTCGTTATTAAACTGCCTGAGCAAATTTCTCAATGGGAATTGAATTACATTAATAAAATGTAATTTTTTCAACAATTTTACTAAAGTAATTAGCAAATCAGAATTAGTCATTATTAACACTCCATTTATTTTAAAACCGTATATTATGAATTATTTTCTTGTTATATTAACTTACTCATTATCAGAAGGACTAACAAACGAGGCAAGGTTAAATGAGAAAGATGGAGTAATTTTATCAATAATATGTATTTTTATGTGTCACCAGAAGCGTTTCACAAGTATTAATTTACCCTGTAAACATTATTTCTGAAATGTCAAAAATTCATTTTATTCTATGTCAAAAACAAACTGTTTATTTGCCGCAAGGAGTACACTTTATCAAGAACGAAGACGTCGCAGTTGGAACATATATAGTGTTTAATTAAATGCTAGATAAACACATTGTTCGAAGATTAATTAAGGTTAAACTACACTACCTTTTGGCTAGTATTTCAGTCATCATTGACCAGATATAACAAGTAGGGCAGTGTTTAATGAGTGTGTTCATGACGGACAAAATAAGTATCTGCTAACACCCTTACAAAGTAACAATAATACATAATATTTTTCGTATCATTTTCAGGCCTTCCTTATTTTGTGATAATGATTTACTATTCAAGTTTTATCTTATTCCTGCAGATTTGATGTATCAGTTAATCACGAATACCAAAAAATAATATCTTGTAAGTGTATAACAAGTGCATGTTTACATAATGCTTGACAACTGCGTTCACACGACATCTGCAAGTCCGTTAATGTATATATGCTTTGCAGAATATCTGTATAATAAATTAAAATAATTCTAAGTTTTCTACACTGCGCACTCTAAATATAAAATAAAATAAAAAACCAGGAACTATTCCTGTGGTGGGAATAGAAAGATTCTATTCTCTACGTTGTAGAGAACCTTTGTGTAGCCTCTTTCTTCGTAACAAAAGAAATAAAATTATTAGTATTAATAAATAGTTATGTACTCTTTGATTTTCAACTGAGTATATTTACGATATTATTGAATAAAGAGTTGCAAGAGATGGCTTTTTAAAGACAAACTATGCTCAGTCAGATTTTATTTTCGTGATTGCGGTCAAGAATGACGATAATGTTGTTTATGATTTCCCAACATCAATAATTTAGATAAGGTATTTTCTTTATTCATGTTTGATGTTTCCGTTCTAAGTCTTTTATTATGTTTTGTTGTTGATGTACTACACTACAAAACAAAATGTTCTTCAAAGAAAGTTTTGATCTTATGTATTACACTTTAACGCATGTTAAAACCCAATATAAACATTTCTTTTAGAGTGTAGAACTTTGAAACAAAAATTTATCTCTATGATTTTTCGAAACAACAATTAAATAATATTGAACATATACATTATTTGTGTATTTCGTAAACCAACTGAATGACCGAATATTTATCTAAAGAGCTATGATACGTATCAAAGAAATAAGAATAGATCAGGAAAGGAAACACAAATGGTGTATTGGTAATCGAAAAGGATATGAGATTGTTATAGGTGAATGTTATAGTTACCTATTGATACATAGACCCTAATGATATAGTACAAAAAGAAGAAAGGCTAATCTACCCAATTTCAACAATGGACAGCCCTATTTTCATACTGTATTATATACTATATACCACGTAAAGTCATGTGAAAAACACCCTATGAAAGCCTGTGTATTTTTGTAACATATTTAGATATATAGATATTTAATCTCAATTTTAACAATACTGAAAGATTATAGGAATATAACTAAACAATTAAAACTGAAAAAGGTCTTTTCAAGATCTTCTGTAAAATGTAATTCTACACAAATGCATATTCTAACTGAGGAAAAAGTTAGGACACCCTACCTCCTAATAGCTAGTGTTACACCCTTTGGCTGAGATAACTGCACTCTCTGATATCAGTCTGAAGAAAGTTTACCCTACTCCTCAGTGCAAAATTATGTTACCTGTGAGATGTTTGAGGGACTTCTTGCATGCACAGCCCGTTTCAAGTCACCCACAGCATCTCAATGGGATTAAGTTCTGGGCTTTAATTTGGCCATTCCAGGACTCTCCATTTCTTAGTTTTCAACCAGTCCTTGGTGGATTTACTGGTGTTTTTTGGTCATTATCGTGTTGCAGGGTCCAGTTCCGCTTCAGCTTTAATTATCTAACAGATGGACTCACATGATCCTCAAGCACCCTCTGATACACAGTAGAATTCATGGTGGATTCTATGATTGTGAGCTTTCCAGGTCCTGCTGCAGCAAAGCAGCCTCAAACCAGGACACTTCCATCTCCATGCTTTACAGATGGTATGAGGTTCTTTTCCTGGAATACTGTATTTGGTTTACGCCAAACATATCTTCTGTTCTTGTGTCAAAATAATTTAATTTTGCACTCATCTGTCCAAAGAACATTATTACAGAGGTCTTGGTCTTTGTCTACATTATCTCTGGCAAACTTTAGTCTGGTCTTGATGTTTTGCTTAGAGAGCAAAGGTTTCGTTCTTGCACATCTCCCATGCAAGTCTCTTGTGTAGTCTCTTTCTGATTGTAGAGGCAAGCACTTTCACATCAACAGCAGCCAAAGCCTACTGTAGGTCCCGTGGTGACTTTTTAGGATTTTTGGAGACCTTTTTTAGCATCTCGCGCTCTGCTCTCGGGGTGGACTTGCTTATACCACCAGACCTGGGCAATAACAGCTCAGCCACGAAGCGGTAGGCCACACAAGTTCACAGAATGGAACTCTCCAGGTACTAAAACGAGTAGCGCGTAAAAATCGTCTGTTCACACTTGCAACACTCACTACCAAGTTCTCAACTGCCTCTGGAAGCAACGTCAGCACAAAATCTTTCATTGGGAGCTTCATAAAATGGGTTTCTATGGCCGAGCAGCTGCACACAAGCCTAAGATCACCATGCATAATGTGAAGCGTCGGCCAGAGTGACGTAAAACACACCAAAATTGGACTCTTTAACAGTGAAAACGCGTTCTATAAAGTGATAAATTACGCTTCAGTATCCAGCAATCTGACGGAGGAATCTGGATTTGGCGGATGCCAGGAGAACGCTGTCTGCCTGAATGTATAGTGAAGTTTGGTGGAGGAGAAATAATGGTCTGGGACTGTTTTTCATAGGTTAGGCTAGACTCTTTAGTTCCAGTAAAGGGAAATCATAATGCTACAGCATACATTGACATTTTAGAGAATTGTGTGCTTTAAACTTTGTGGCAATAGTTTGAAGAAGGCCCTTTCTTGTTTTAGCATGATAATGCCCCCGTGCACAAAACGAGGTCTATAAAACATGGTTTGCCGAGCTTGGCATGGAAGAACTTGACTGGCCTACACAAACCCCTGACCACAACCCTATCGAACACTTTTAGGATTAACTGGAACGCCTTCCCAGAAGAGAGGAGACTGTTATAACAACAAAGGAAGGACTAATATCATATTAATACCCATGACTTTAGAATGAGATGTTCAACAAGTACATATGGGTATGAAGATCGGATGTCCATATACTTTTGACCATGTAGTGTATATATGTATATATGTGTAAAGGACAACTTAGAAACCTATTTAGACGCAAATTATTCAGAAATGAAAGAGTTTAGGAAAACATATTACTTGTATAGAATGAGGTACTATGGGCCTGCTCTGTGATATTATCAATGAAGTCATGAGGACTTATTCAAGGTTATTTTATCAATATCCGCCATACTAATAAAATGTTAACGACAAGAGTGTAGACCCTAACAAAAGAAACATTACCAGAATAGCTCTTTAAGTTCACCTCTTGTAGTTATAACTGTACCCTTTCCATGGATCTGGTGCTGTGGCATAGAAGATCGAAACTATACCGTATATAAATTTAAGTTTGGGGTTGTAGTATTGTGTTTTTTATAAGTAGATCATCCAACTTATAAAGGGTCATAAGGAAAAAAAGTATTAAAATAAAACCCTTTTCAAAAAGCAACACAAAACACCATGTTGCAACTGCTTCTATTAAATTAACGGCACAGTTGAAGAACAGTTTCTTGAAGTGTATCGTCAGTGAACATCGTCTTTCATGTGAGATAATAAAAGAAGGAATAGGAGTTAACGGCTGCGTACTGCAGACACATTTACATATAGACACTATGCAACTATAAATCAAGATCATAACTGATAATGAAACTAAAATATTAGCATCTTTCACCTTTGTTAGTACTTTGAACACAACTGTTGATTATTTGCATCATTTTGTATTTCTATTACAATGTTTAACTCTTCTCTATTCATGGTCATAGCTGTTGCTGTTGCACAACGATTTTAGTAGATTTTCATCTTCTTATTTTCATTCCTTATTTTGTTAACGCCTCCCGTTTTTGTTTGTGGTTTATGGTGCACAGTAATAAAACTTTTGAAGACAAGAACTCTGCATTTGAATCAAAAGTACCTCATTGATATTTTTTAAGGAAATACCCACAATATCTAATTCCACATAAATAACAATTAATTTCCTATACTTCTTCAGTTTTGAAGTACTTATTGATAGTACGTATGAGTCATCCAATAAATGGTATATTACTACAAAATAACTATCGAAGTACCACGTATTTATTATAATACTACAAAGTGAACTGAAAATGACTTTTAATATTTTAAAACAAGAGAGTCAAAAATCTTAACATTTACCTGTGCTTAGTCTCGAACGTGTTGTTAAAACCATATTTAAACAGTATTTTAAAGAAATTTCCTAGTTAGACCTCACCATATGTACAAACGAAGTATATTTCCTTTACATTTACGTGTTTTCTCGAAACTTTGTACTGCATAACATTCTTTTACATGTTTATATTTCCGTTGGTATAAGGGTCATCGTATTTCTCATACATATAAATATTTATTGAAATCAAATTAAATTGAGAAACAAGTGTGCTATTTCAAAATAATTTCATTACTCAGGATTGCAACATGTGCAAATGTATCAACAGGAGCTGTCTAAGCCTAATCAAATGCATTAATTTAATTACAACAGAATAATTCGAGTAATTCAATATTTGATGCAGTTTTGAATATAGCTGAGAACTGAGGAGTGACAGTAAGTAAACTACGGGGTTTACAATTTAGTTTAATGTATGTTTTATTTTCTTGAGTCTACGTGCCAGTTTACGTATAAGAAAATAGTCCGGAAACTTTAAGTGAAAGCAAGCATGACAGGCTATTACAACACATTTGTCACAAATTTAAGTAAAACAAATAACATTCGAAAACTAGCTATCCAAATTTCTGTTACGTACCATATTTTTCTGTCATATGTATATATGGATTTTTTAACTTAATTAATTTGCTTGTAAATTAGATTATTTGAGTGTAAAAACTTAAATGTAGTTTCTGGTTTGTTGGAACTTTTATTTATGTATCATTACGCGATTTTAAGTTACGTAAATCGCAAGATCTAGGAATTAGAAGAATGTTACGAAATGTCTTTTTTGTTACATTAAAATATTTTAGAAGGATGTTAAGGAGTATCTTTTTTGCTAGATTAAAACATTCTAGAATGATGTTAAGGAGTGTTAGATTAAAACATTCTAGAAGGATGTTAAGGAGTGTTAGATTAAAACATTCAGTGCCACTGTTGTGTCATCAGCCGTAGTTATTACCTAACAACGCAAATGAATAAATAAACCGTCCTCTTTTAGTAAATAGGCTCAAGGTTAGCATGCTGGACTTCCTATCCGAAACTTTAACCCCATTCACTCCGTACAAAAAATTGCATTCTGTTCTTTGTGGCCTCCAGTGCAATATAAGAGTGATGGTCCAATTTTAGTATTTATTAGAGTAGGCCACGAGATGGCAGTTGGTGGTGTTGATCAGCTATCATTTCTCTAGTCTATCACTATCTATTACAAATAGCTTTCAAGCATCCAACCAAACAATATTTAGTAGGCTATGTTACAAGAACTTGCTAAATTTTATTTTCTGTTTGGAAATATTATTTTATAAAAATTTAACATTTTACTCTCTTTTTTCATAAGCTTTGTTACAACATATAATATTTTACTTCCTGTTTGACAGTTTGTGGTAATATACAAGTGGTAGTATACTTCCATATTTGAAGGATTTCGTTACAAAATATGGAACTGTATTCATCCTGCTTAGACATTTATGGTATAGCAACATGCAACAGTGTTTTAAACACTATTAGGAAACACTTTGAAAAACACTGTTTTGAAACACCTTGTTAAAGATATTTGTAACAGTTTATTTTTTATTTGGAAAGGCTGTGTTACAATAAAGTATAACAGCTCACTTTCTGTTCTAAAAATCACTAAAACGTTTTGCAACAAAAGCAGTTTTATGTTTTTTTAAACATTACTTTATTTGTCTGAAATATTGTTTAAAAATAGTTGAGAAATTTGAAGCAATTTGGTGTTGATTCTAAATTACAACAAATTAATTTTGATTCAAAGCTGAAATGTTGTCTGAGTATTGATATTTGCTATGTTAAAAATTACCAATAGATGCTAATTTACCAAAACAACTTATTTGATATTTTAGTTCAAAATCTAGTTAACTGATTAGATCAGCAGTAAAAAAGTAACTTCTAAGTTCATGTATTTATATTAAAAACTGTCAAGAAGTTAATAGTTATAAAGGTATACTAAGGATTACAAAATTTATAATGCTTAAATAACACCGAATTATTAGTTCTTTACTTCTCTCTCTCTTAAAAATGTCTTAGACCGTAATCCCAATACCTCATAAAGTTCTTCCAAGTGAACCAACATTGGAAAATAGATTTCATAAATATAAAGATTAACCTGAAAAATAAAGAAATCATTTAAATTTCAACCATCACTGCCAATAATTTTAAATAAAGCACTTAAATATATATATATATGGATATCTTCACTCAATGTATTGATACCTCAAGTCTTGATATATATATGAACAGTTATAAGTTCTTATATAGTTTACAAAATTATAAACATAAGCATACCATTCAAATTATTCACACTTGAACTTGTTCGTCCATGACAGCCTTTTCCAATCATCAACTGTCCTGTTTTTGTACTTTTTATTAAATTTCAGTCTATTGAGAATATTCGAAGATCTAAATAAAAGCTTTACACTGTTACACGACTAAACATTTCATTCTCGTTCAATCTACTTGATACCGTAGATCTATCTGGACACTTTTCTTTTACTTCGTACATAGTTGTTTATCTCGCGCTTGAGATCAGTGGCTGTCTTCCTTCTGTCCCGAGGGCTGCATAAATAAACATACTTAACATAAGTTCATCGAGTTTAGGTGCTCTGTCTCTTCCTCCCTATTTCCACGCTTATCTGTTTCGATATCACGATCTAGGGTGAACTTGACATTGTTGCGGAGTTATTCCAAATCTGCAGCAAATCGTCACGAAAAGCTTTCATTGGAACTCTTTGCTCTACTGACAATTTTCTTTAACTTTTAGGCCGTGACATGACAAAAAATGTTAATATATAATGTTAAACACTGTTTTTATCAAGGTTTATTTGTAAAGTGTTATTAACTTGATTTATCCTAGTATATGCCTGTACCACATGACAGCTTTTCGCCAGCTTCTATTTTGTTTCTTTGTATGAGAAAGGTACCATGAACAGTTAGTTATTCCACACCTTGAATATGATCAGTATATTCATTCAGGCAGAATGAATTATTATGACATGCCATTGGTACAAGTATATGGGAATTCTAGAAAAAATAAGTATTCTTACACTGGCTCATTCAGTTGTAAAAATGTACCAGTGAAACATTATCATGGTGTTGGAATTTACATTCTGTAATGACTTGAAAGAAGTAACGATATAAAATCGAAGGAATAACAAAACACCCTGTTGTCCTGACACTCTTACACAATACTGTATACATACACACACGCATTTAACTAATATGGTGTACATGAATAACTTACTTCATTGCACCTTTAATAACACTTTTAAATCGGTCAAAAATCGCCGATACATAATTATAAATAATCTCCACTAAACACATTATTGCTTGCCTATTTTGCAAAGATTTTTACTGAGGTTGTTTATCACACGCAAAGTCACCTCATTTATCAATTGTAGCTTTTCAATATTTACTATGTCACATTGCAAAACACTAATAAATTGATATACATGTATTAATTTATGCATGCTATGTAACATCTACAAACCTGTTATAGTAAATATTAAAATCTACAACTAATAATACTATTTTTGATAAATCATCCGCAGATATTAATTTATTTTATAGAAAAACGCTTATGAAATCACCTTTCATATTTTTTTCATCAGAAAACATAGCAGACAAACATGTATGTCATAATAATTTTCAGCCACTACATAAAAACAATGTTGATTGAACAGTCAACTCAAGCTATTCTTAAGAGTCGCGGCTTCGAATCCCAGTCACACCAAACATGCTTGACCTTTCAGCCGTGAGGATGTTATGATGTGACGGTTAATCCAATTATTCATTGGTAAATGGGTAGCCCAAGACTTGGTGGTGGGTGGTATAACTAGCTGCATTCACTCTAGTCTTGCACTGCTAAATTAGGGACGGCTAGCGCAGATAGCCTTCGTGTAGATTTGCGAGAAATTAAAAAAAACAAATTACTAGAATATTCATTTTATCTAATAATATATTTAAAAAGATTCTTATTGAAACAAAAAAATGAATATATTTGTACAACTCTTAAAATTGAACGATTCACTCAGTCTACGAAAAAAAAGATGGATTTTTCATTTTACCAATTATTTACTGGTTGTAAAGTTTTTATGTTTTGTTTTGAGAGTCACTATGATATTTCAGAAATTTATTACTCTTGTTATAAGTGTGTAATGAACTTTTTAAAATTAAACTTTCATTAAAAACTCAAGATTAGAATTGACACAGTGAAGAATCCTTCAACTGATTCTATAAAGTTATGTTTCTAGCATTTGGAAGTTACTGTCTGTGGATGTGAAAATGATTGCGTTATTGCGTTATTATTTATTGGATTAAACTAGTCGAAGAAATAGTTGGTGCTGCTGTTCACTACCCGTTTTGTCCCTAATCTATAAATTTAAAATTAAAGACAGCTAGATGATATATCCCTCAGGTACTTTTGCGCAAATATCCGTGAAAAAGATAAATCTTATCGTAACTGAGATAGTAGACTCGTGACCATATTTGTTTCAGTCAATTACGTGTAAAACATATTTTGATATTTACCGTTTTCTGCTTCTTCGTCCACAACCAATAAGTTATTAGTTCTCACATTAACTTATAATGTTATCCTCTTAAACTTTCCATACAATATAATGTTGCTAGCTTGGAATCATATATTTAATATTAAATAACAAGATACGTACCTATTAGATCATACCTTCCTTTGCTACCATCCTATTTATTTGTCATATTTATTGTGCCTGTATTTTCAATTCTGTGTAAGGGCCACTGTAGTATCATCGATTTTCTATCTTCTATGTACACACATACAAATGTATATTTATATTCATTATATGGTATTAGGAATGAACTTTGTCTTTTAAATAAGAATCTGAGTCATAAACAGTGTTGGCCTTGCATGGTTAGGTGGTTAAGGTGCTCAACTCGTAATCTGAGGGTCGCTGGTTCGAATCCTCGTTACATCAAACATACTCGCTCGTTCAGCCATGAAGACATAAAAATGTGACTGTCAATCCAAATTATTCGTTGGTAAAAGAGTAGCTCAAGAGTTGGCGGTGAGTGGTGATGACTAGCTGCCTTCTCTCTGATCTTATACTGTAAAATTAGGGATGGCTAGCGGAGATAGCCTTCGTGTAGCTTTGCGCAAAATTCTAAACAAATCAAATAAGGAAAACATAACATCTTTATCGATGAAAAATACACCTTTATGCCATTCATTATCAGTAGAAATAAAGTGTTACTTTACGGTAGTACTTATAGAAATACATTTACTCTATGATATTTGGTATGTGGTTTCAATAAATAAAAAACGTCTGGTTGAAAATAATAAGAAATATGTGCTGGAAATTAGTTTCGATGATGAACTTATTGAAGTAATCGAATCATGACAACACATTCCAATGTCATTAAAAACTAAAAAAAAAGAAACGTTTTATAGCATAGTCAGGTGGTTAGGATTCTCGACGTGTAATCTGTGGGTCGCGGGTTCGACTCCCACCGCTCCAAACATACTCGTATTTCAGTCGTGTGGGTGTTATAATGTGATGGTCAAGGTACCTATTCATTGATAAAAGAGTAGCTCAAGATATTGCGGTTGGGTGGTGTTGATTAGCCGCCTTCTTTCAAGTCTTATACTGCTAAATTGGGAACTGCTAGCGCAGATAACCCTTTGCAAAAAATTCAAACTAAGAAACCAAATTCTTGAACCTTTGTTTCGTTAAATACTGCTATGTTCTTTTTGGGGCCGCTGAGACAGTGGTAAGACTTCAGATTTAGAACGCTAAAATCAGGGGTTTGTTTCCCCATCGATGGACTCAGCAAATAGCCCGATGTGGCTTCGCTATAAGAAAACACACGTTCTTTCTGGACATGACTCAGCGGCGAATGTGAAGAAATACGAGTAAACCATACTGTGCACCTACGTAAAACTGTGTAATTAATTTTACGTTTAGGTAAGAGAAGTATAAGAACAAATTGACCTATTCTTTAAATCCTGCTATTATTCTTATATTTCAAGATCGTCTTGCGTATATTAATTTAGCCGTATAGAGCTATAATTTTGATAAATTATATATCAGGTCATCCCATAAGTAATGTCCGAAAATTTAATACAGAAAGTGCATCATCATTTTTGTCTTTATAGAAGGCTTTAATGACTAAAATATGTAGTTGGACGTGTATAAACATGTTGAAAAATAAAAAACTAACGCAACTCCACTTTCTCAGATCAGTAATCAAATATACCTTTATGAAGATGGATGTGTCTCAGGGGCACATTAGGCATATAATGCTTTATGAGTTTAAAAATGACAATAGTGCAGCAGAAACTACACGAAACATTCAAGGTGTTTTTAGTGCGGACTCTCTCAATGAAAGAAAATGTCGAAAGTGGTTTCAGAAGTTCAGATCAAATGATTACAGCTTAAATGATGCGCAACGTTTAGGTCATCCTGTTAAGATTAATGATGACTTGCTGCTAGCTTAATGAACCCATTCAACAGTTCACCATTATCCGAAACAGCTTGGAGAGGTGTCAAAATTTAGGAAATGGGCTCCTCATGATTTAGCAAAAGCCAATTTTAGAGCAAGAGTGGATATTTGCACTTCTCTGCACTCTCGTGAACGTATCTCATATTTTTTGGACAGGTGAGTGACTGGAGATGAAAAATTAATATTTTACAAAAATAATTAGCGCCGCAGACAATGGCTCAGTGCAGGTAAACTGGCTAATGCACAGCTCAAAATGATCCTCCTCCCTAGGAAATTGTAAAGCGTTTAGTAGAATATTGTTGATGTGATCCCCTCACTCAATATAACAATAACATCAGACTTTCATTGTCAACAGTTAGAGCGCTTGAATGTTGCAATGAAAGAAAAGAGACCTGCTGTGATCTGTCGTAAAGGTGTGTTACACCAGGATAGTGTAAGGCCCCGTACACCAAGGATAACATCTACAAAGATTAAAAAGCTAGACTGGGAAAACTACCACATCCTCCTTATTCTCCTTGCCCCATAAAATTATTATCTATTCCGAAGCTGGCAGAACTATATTGATGGAAAGGAGCTAGGAACGAATATGTTAAAACTACCCTCTCTATATTATTTTCTTCCAAACCCCAAGAATGTTATAGAAGTGACATTTAGAAGCTTGAGAATTGTCGGCAGGAAGTAACTAATAATAATGGAACACATGTTTTTGCTAAATAACATTAAAAGCGTTTGAAATCCTTTTCTTTTTCTGAATATAAAATCGGACATTACTTAAGGGATGACCTGATACTACATTTCAGTTGTATTTATTGTAAAAGCTATTTCGTAGTGGTAGAACTAGTAACGTATCAGAGCATATCAAACTATGCTAAAATTGAGTAAATAATCTTGCTCTTGTATATGTTTTCTACAATAAGTATGAAGGATAGTATTCCGTTGGAAATCTTATTTTGTTTGACAGGATCTGTAGCTATGAAGAAACTATTGATTGTGAAGCTGTTTGTGCTATTCTCATCACTGGTGTACGAAATTTGCGGTAGAAGTCCACATACATTACGTTGTGCCACTGGGGACTATTATGAATACGTCGTTGTTGTTGTTTTGAATTACGCACAAAGCTACACAATGGGCTATCTGTGCAATGCCCACCACGGGTATTGAAATCCGGATTTTAGCATCGTAAGTCTGCAGACATTCCGCTGAGCCACTGGGGGCATGAATATGTCAAACGGAGTATAAAACCTTGAAAATGGGAGCGCGATCGAAATGTTAAAGTTTTAAATCACATGTTCAAACTAATTCAGCGCTGAGAAAGGGAGATTAATGTTCTGTTGAAACATGATGTTTCACCATCAATAAAAGTGTTACTTATGGTTATTGTTGTTTACCTGCTTATTATTATATTAGCATAATTTTCTTCTAAACTGAAGCAGCACTTTAATATATGTTACACTAAAATAACAAACTTGAGTTTTTTGAGCATCTTTGATTCGAATATTTACTGTCTCCGGAAATATTTACCAAGTTAAAATTTTCTGTACGTACGTTTCGGTTCGCAAATGACGACGGCTGTGGTCAGCGTGCCAGTCTGTGTGTTGGTGTTCCCGGCTCGAGTCTCTTTAGTGTAAAAAAGAAAAGAAAAAGAAAAAAACGCCCTAGTACTTTCAAACCGTGGCTGTGTAATAACAGTAACGGTCTAATACACTTTGCGCTCCGACAACAGTAGTTAAAGAGTTGGCGGGAAGTTGCCTTCCTTTCTGAGTAACAGTTAAAAATTATGGAAGACTAGATGGGACATTTCTTGAGTAGCTTTACGCAAGTATTAAAAATTAATAATAATAAAAACAACAACAACTAAAACTTAACTAAATGAATACTGAACTTAATATCTGGTTTTTGATGTTTATATTTTCACGACAATGAATGGTAAATACTTTTTTAAAGTGTTTAAATACCAATAACTATACATTTGTGTGCATACATTAGTCATACTTAAGTAGTTTAAATGCTTTAGGACAGAAAATGTACATGGTTCGTTTGCGCGAAATTCAACAAAATATAGAAATGAAATTACTTATTTCTGTAGCGCGCTGTCACTACGTATTACGTAATTCGTAATTCATCCATTTCCTGTCTCGCACAGTTATTTGAGATGTGTAGCACTCCTAATATTTTAAATTTAATTGACAAGGTAGGTATATAATCTCATTTAATACCTAAATTAGATTTATACTTAATATATTTAAACAACATATATTTACTTTACACCGACACTAATCACAAATATATATGCCAAACCAATTAAAACCGTAGTTACAAACTGAGACAAGGCTAAGACTCTGATGTTTTATTATAATAAAATGATTAAAGGAGCTAAAATAACGAGTCGTAAAATGTATTTACTTGCATTAAAATAAACATAAACTAATTGAAGACTGATGTACGACGATTTCTAGAGTCTGAAAGTTTCCTAGTGAATGTTAGTAATAAAACACGTGCAGTATATATCTTAAGCTGTAAGTGAAATACGTTCGCCATGCGAATGAGTTTCGTAAGTCAAACATGTATACCATATGTGCTAGTGTAACATAGAACATAATACAGAATATTTTGAGAAGAAGAAAAAGATCATGATGCAGTTAAAATTGGTATTTGTTTTACTACTGCAAGGGCATAGCGTGGTCACATAGTTTGTATATCCAGAATTTGAACTCTTCGATTCAAGGTAACTTTGTAACTGTAGTTTTTCTACAAGAGCAGCAATCAAGTGCTAGTATTTTGATTGGACAATAGACAGACGATTTTTTGTAGCTTGCTATACATACAAACTCCATATTGAAATAAGAGCAATATCAATGATTTGTATTAATGGCGTGTGTAGTCTGTTAGAAGTAAGCGTGGAAAAGATTTGTTAACCCTAAAATTAAAATAAATTGGAAGCTTTCAGAAAGGTAAATAAGAAATTAAACTATCATTTTTTGTGTTCAAGGATTAAGTTATTGTGGTTTATTTCAGTATCTTCCAAGTTCCCTATTAGTTTGAATAATAGAAAAAAAAATTATTACATATATAGTTTTAAGACTATTTTAACCTACTTTTGAGGATACTTTTATTTAGTTGTTGGGAATTTTATAGTGCTATAAAATCAATGAAATGTAACCAAATTTTTAGTCTGAAAGAAGAAGCAAGAGTCAACCTCATTTCCTACATACCACCCATGAATACGTAACCCTTATTTTTTAATAAATCTCTTATACTATTTCTTCACATTACCAAACACGCTTAATAGAATTTTACAGCACTGTGTTACGCAATATAAAACACTTGATACCGTGTTTCCAAATGTTTTTTTATTCAATATATATATACCATTTGTCCAATAAAGGTTACGTTACAAACATAAGCATAATACTCGTAAGATGTGCACTATTCAAAGCTGAATATACATTACCCAACTCAAACAGCTTTTTTTGTGACGAGGTAAGTGTGAATAATGCTGATGTTCAACTGATTACTCTTATTTTTGTATAAGTATCTGCTTGATGTCAGGCGTGGCCTTGTGCTTAACATGTCCGGATTGATGGGCTCAAGCCCTTTGCATCAAAAACCTCTTTGTAATTTTGGGACATGAATTGTACTATAAGAATGACAATCATATCTCACTACTTCAACGGACAGGAGTAGCTCAATAAATGCAACTGACTGTCTGGCTGTTTTCCTCGAATTGCTCATTTCAGATATCTAGGAACGGCTACACGTAGATAGTTCGTTATGTGGCTTTGCACGAAATTCTGTAATTAAAAAAACAAACTGAAAAAAGCTATTTTTACTCACCTGATATTAGAAATTTTCAAAGGGCTAATGAAGTGAAATACGAATAAAAACCATGTGTAATTTAGTTTAAGTTTATCAGTTTTGTTAGGCCTAAAAACACTTATCGTTTCGCCAATGAACGCGTTTTACAACTGATTATTAAACAAAAGCATTGGTTGAAATTTCAAATGAAATTGTCTGTTTGGATTATATATATTTTTTTTATAATTACCAATATAGCAGCTCAGAATAAAATAGAAGTCAGAATGAAGTGTTATGTGATGCATTTACATGAACTAGACGGTCACAGTAAAGTGAGATATGAAATGTTTATACGTACCCATAGAAAAAAAAAGGTAAATTAATAGTGACTTTGAACTGAAATGTTTTGTGGGTGTCATAACATATGAACATCAAGTTAATAACTTATAAAGCGTTTTCTTGTGTTGAAGCTTGCACTAAAATAAATCAAAAGCATTCTTCTCAATTATTTTTATTATGTTGAAAAAAATCTGAAAAAGCAATATTTGATTCGCGTCTCTCAAATTTTTCAAACCGTATATTGAGAGGTGTTTTGTATTTTCACGGCACATTTTTATTGAAAGGTGGTTTAAAATGTTATTACGAAGGGAAATTTTATTTGTTTTAAAGTAGCTTTATTTTTACTGAGACCTTTATCAAGTTTCTTCACTTAATGAGGAATCATTAATAGTTTCAAGTAATAAGAGGCGTAGTGCAACATATTTACTTCGTGTTCAATGTATTATACTTTCCATACAAATGTTCTACGAGATCCAGTCATTTAAATATATAGGTATCGAGTGATGGAACAAGTAGACAGTCCGTGGCGAAGCATGCGAGTCGATCCAGATGAAGCCACGAAGTTTACCATCTATAACCTTCAGCCCAATTCAGATTACGAATTTCGAGTTCTTTCCCGCAACACACTTGGAGATGGAATGTTCAGTCCTACGGTTAAAGCTAGAACTACCCGTAAGTATGATATGTAAAGGAAATGTGATAACAAATAAAAAAGGAATAGTACCATACCTCACGTGTATAAGATATAATAGTCTAAAGTCTATAATTTGCACTTATTGCTGTAGATACAAAATAACATATGCATATAGAAAAGGAAATAGTCAGATATTATAAGCCGGCATTTATAAAATAACTTCTTTGTTGCATGCACAACCGTTTACTTCTAGAGACCCACTTTAAAAGTCAAATTAAACATAGAGCTTGCCAGAATAAGGAAAGGGGTTAAGAGCTTGATTCTGACCACGATGTATTTTTACTAGCTTGGGATTACCTTGGAGGTGTTTACCCCACGGATGCTTACGGAGCAACGTATATTCCAACTGTTCAGAAACCCTCTGGTAAGTCTGTGTTTATTAGCATATGTTCCACGTTTCTTTTCTCAGTCTTAAAATCATATTGGGTCATACATAGATTTATATATACATATATATTAAACAGAATATTCTAGCTATTACTTGAAATTATATGTTAAAACAATTTTTTAAATATATTCATCTGACCTGCAAACTTTGATAAACATGTTATGTCATATAGGACAATCAGCTTAAGTCACATCAATGTTAGTCAGAAATGCCTTGCGACAATTAGCATAAATCACATTAATTTAGGCAGACGTTATACTGTAAATTTCGTTATATTAATATTTTCCTTGTCAGCCTTATTGATAGTGTAATTTAAAATAACATTTCCTCAATAGCCAGTATTAACTAAGTGAGAAGCTATACGGTTTCCAGATTAACCGATTTCGCTCGTACATTTAATACCATTTAATCTTGAGAGTTTATAACTGTATAATGATATAGCAAGGAATGATATTTTACTAAGAAGCTACACAAAGTCCTTCAATTACAATAGTGAATTTTGTTTCAGTTTTTGCTATTAACAAGGCAGAGAGAAAATAAGCCTTTCTTTTACTTTGCACATTTCTTTGTTCATGAGTGTGTGATTTTCTTTCACCTTGGAATAATGTTGAGCCATTGATTGGTTTACGTGCAATTTAACCAACATTTATTGTGACAAAGTGGAAACAGTCTCTATTTTTCCTCGATATATTGCAATTGCTATAAAAAATAAAATATTGGTGTTTTAATAGTTCTAATAATCCATTGAAGACTTATGATTGGCAATACAATTCGTGTTTCATTATATTAAACAATATAGTAGTAAGTACTGTTGAGCTAACTAAATTTATTAGTTGACTACGTAACGCTATGTTTATTTTACTATTAAGTTATGCTTTTAAGATACCGTTCTGCCTCAATACGCTGTTGATTCGAATACGTTACGTTGTTTTAAAGTGATAACTTGTATCGCATTGGAACAGAATAATAAGTTTTGTAATAACTCTGTTAGTATTGAAATTATGCTTGCTGTATTTGCAAGAAACATTTCATTATTGTAAAGTTTACAATAAAAGTAAGATATAGTGAAAACATTTCATAAAAAAAAATCATACCATTAAATAATACTTCCATCTAAATAATTGAGAAAAATTTACGATAACATTTAATTTTTCAAAGTAATATAATTACTTTCCAGTTTAAAGGTATGTGCATTTAAAAATGATTTATTTCGTTAATAATTGTTGAGACTAAATCTAAATACAAGACTAAATCGTTCCATAGATTTTCCTAGCAAGGTCACATAATTCAGATTTTTTTTACCATAAATATATACATTTTAAAACTAATTAACATTTTGCTTCACTGGCCAATAATTTCTCCGAAAGATTAGATATAATTAACGAGAAAGTACGGTTTTGTAAATACTTAAGTACAATGCCACAATTAAATAACTTTTTCTTTGTAGTTTTTATCAATTTCTCAGTGTTCTAAAGACCAAAATAAATGTTTTATTACTATTTCATAAAATAAATGAGATTACAGTTTGAAGAAAACAGTAGTCATCACCGAGGAAAATCCAGTTAAAGTTGATCTTCAGAAACAGTGTCTCAAACTTATTGAAACTAACACGTAGAGGTTATCATCTGGAAACCTTTACTTTTGTGAATTTGAAAACCTCTTTTAGTATCAAAAATGTTTTGTGTTTAATAACCGAAAAACCCTATAACTTCCTTCTAAAAAAATAAAAACAGACAACTTTAACTTTCTATAAAAAACCACATTGAATATAAAACATGACCATTCTTTGAACGCTAATATTTCTATTTACAGTTTTTACAAGAAAGCGCAAAATATCTGAAAAAGTCAGTGACCCATGTAACTTCAATGTACCAATACAAAATGAAGGAACTAGGATGACTTCGCGTTAGTTTTGAAACTTATTTACTTACGACCTAAAAAATTGTCTAAATTACGAAATTAATAAACAGATGACCAAACTGTTATTGATTACCACGATATACATCTGAAGCTGTATTCCTATTCAAATACAGCAGTAAGTCGACAGATATACAATACTTAAATAAGCAGTTCGATTCCCCTCGATGGATTCAGCAGATAGCCCGATGTTGCTTTGTGAGAAAACTCACACACACCCTTTCCAAATAGATGGATTAACATATGTTTGTTTGTTTTGGAATTTCGCACAAAGCTACTCGAGGGCTATCTGTGCTAGCCGTCCCTAATTTAGCAGTGTAAGACTAGAGGGAAGGCAGCTAGTCATCACCACCCACCGTCAACTCTTGGGCTACTCTTTTACCAACGAATAGTGGGATTGACCGTCACATTATACACCCCCACGGCTGGGAGGGCGAGCATGTTTAGCGCGACGCGGGCGCGAACCCGCGAACCTCGGATTACGAGTCGCACACCTTAGGCGCTTGGCCATGCCAGGCCATGGATTAACATATGAGACGTGGCTATAAAAATTTAAGAAGAAATCGAAACTCAATATTTAACAAATTTGTCTATTTGAGCAAAATTAACTAAGTCAGTGCTTATTTTCAAACAATATTTAGTGACTTCTCTCAACATTTCTAATTCAGAAAAAAACACCTTAAACTAACAGCGACAGAAATAAAGTTCTGTATGATTTTAAGAATGACAACTCGCTCAGTGATATCTGTTTTCGTGTGCGTGATATTCTGATTTAAAAATGTTTTTACGTGTTTATAACTTCTTTACTATTCATTTACATATTAACTCAAATATTTCACGCATATGAATAGCGAAATTTCTTTATTACCTACGTACGACTCACAATACAAGCCTCCCAGTGGCTCAGCGGTATGTCTGCGGTCTTACACGCTAAAATCCGGGTTTCGATACCCGTGGTGAGCAGAGCACAGATAGCCCATTGTACTTAATTCAAAACAACAACAACAACACAACACAAAATTATAACATCTGTAATCAAAATGTTCACAACAAACACAATTAATTAACATTTAATATTAACAATGATACTAAACAGTTAAATTCGGTAGAAGTTGGGGAAGGAACAGTATTTTCAATAGTGTAATAATGTTTAGTTAAAAGGAACATTGTTTCTCAAATGTTGAATTAAGAGTCACGAGCGACTTTCTTTTCAAAAGTATCATTTCAGTGTCACCCAATTTATTAAATGTTATTCTGCGTTTCTTCCCTTCAATAGCCTTTCAACAATATTTGTATGGTGTGCCTGTTTGATAAATTGGTAAAAGAAGCGACACTTTAACATTTTTGGAGTAAATGTATAACTTATACACGTATGTATATATTATTATTATTGTTACTATTATCATTTTGTGCGTTGTTTTAATTTTTCCGACAAAATTGTTCCTGAAGCATATTTACTAGGTCTGGAAGAAAATGAATTTAATAGTGTAGATGAGTGACACGTAATTCGGAGAGACTTTATGTAACACTTGTGCCACGACACAGACTCTATCTTACCCTAATTTACAGCTACTAATCAGAGAGAGAATATAAAGCTCGGCGCATCCGTTGCCCACTGTACAGATACTCCTTACCAAATAGCAGGACCGTCGTAGTTATAGAGTTCCTGTGGAATGAACAACATTTTGAAACTTTCGTATCGGCAACCGAGCTTGTTAGCCGCTACGCCACGCCCGGTCTATGCTCAAAACGTGGACTGAAACGTCACTACCACTTCCTGATGTCTATTTCTCTAGTTCACATCTGGTGCGAGAGTTAAGACTGTACCTACGTTAAGTAGATCTGAAGATTGAATTGAAACTAATTGATTATTTTCACATGATTTACAGGTCCCAAGCCTTTCCCACCACGTAATGTTACTGTGCAAGAGACAGATGATGGCGTTCTTATCTCGTGGCTTTCTCCACTTAACCAGAAAGTTCCTGTGGCCTTCTATTATGTTGAGTACCGCACTCAGTCTAAACCCTGGAAACGTTGGGGACCAATAAAACATACTACTTCTTATCTAGGTAAACTCATCATAACTTTATTTCAGTAGCTCACATTTATGATATAAAACGTATAATATAAAAACAGATTTTTATCACATAAAACGAAGCGTCACCTATTTAAATGTGTGGGGAATCCGTGATAGGAGAAGAATAGCGCGTGAATGCATTGCACCAGTGCTAAAATTTACATAACAACACTCTATGCATACCACGGAATTTACAACAAATAATTCCTTTTTATTTTACGAACTATATAACTGCAGTTCTTGAGTTTTCTAATTGCACTGAGAGATACTACATTTCTGAGCAGAATCTTCTAAGTTTATAAATAGGCAGATTCTTTAAGATAATTATATGGCTTCTCTTTGCTGTGAATTATGCGTGTTGTAAGCAAAGGCACGCATTCTAAACTTGGAGGATATTTCTCTTCCATGTCAAAACGATCATGTAATCACTCAGATCAATTATGATTATCTTACTCAGCTGTAATATGCCCTTTATGTAGAAACAGCAAAGAAAAAGTTATGTATACTTCAAACAACCACGTAAATCGAACCAGTAGAGCTTCATAGTGCGCTGTAACGAGGCCATTTACAATAATGTAGAAAGGCGCAGAATTAATTTATTTGCTTTATAAAACGTGTTTTTATAACATGATTAAACAGGCACAGTATTTGCAATTTTTATAAATTGTCAAACGTTTATCCACAAATATAATAATCGTTCAATAAACGTTTCTCAAAACCCTAAATATGTACCAACACAGTGATATGTTGTATACAAAGACTCTGTGTAATATTTAAAAATAACGTTTAGTGCTAAACACCTCACCAAAAATCATATACAATTCTCAATAAACATTGAATGGTTTTATGTGTAGAACTGTTCCAAGGACAGGGAATGTTAATCAATATTCCATAAATAGTAGTTAATTTTTTTTTGTAAATTTATTAATTTATTTCTCTGTTATGACACGACAGCTAAGGACTTGCCCTCCGGTCAGTACAAATTTCGTGTCTATGCTTACTCAATTATGTCGGTAGGACAACCAAGTCCAGACGTCTCTCTCACCGTTGCAGGTACGAAATAAGTTTATATGTAGAGCCCTAATTTTTATTTTCCCGAAACTTTTATCTTAATACTTTTAAACTGTATCCATTTTCGTTTGTTTTGGAAAGAGATAATAAAAAAATTATGTTATTGATATTTTTCGAAATTATTTTATCTTATTGAAAATTTTGCATATTATCTAATTTTTCCTATTGTAATTATAATATTTATGATCATAAGGTAAGTGCATGTTTTGCTGGTTGTAATCATATTACATATAAATTAATTAAATTAAGAGATAAATTGATTAATTACCTTTACATTGTCACTTATATACAGCCAACGTTATGGTGCCCTAACCTTTATCACTTTATCATAAATATCTTTGAAAAGGTTAACATCATAAGACACTTCGACTTGCATGTCATTCGACTAAAAAAAATCAAATACTTCACGACGTTGTCAAGAGCTACTTAATTTATTGTCGAACATTTATAAAGTTTATCCAAACAGCTGTTGTTGGGAGAAAGAATATTTATTTAGACATAATTAATCTCTAGTAGTGAGACATAATCATGAACTTTTTTTAATTTTTCATTACTGTTTTATGACATTCTCTGAATACGTATGATAAAAGTGTAATTTCATCATTTTCTTATTATTTGTTAAAAATCAGAAGTTCAGTTTTGAATGACTAACAGGCAAAAAATACATAAATAAATTGAAGCCGCGTAGCATTCTATTCGCCACCTATTGGTTGACAACTGAAATAATTTAATGTTCATGGAGAGAGGGAGAAAAATTGGTTTCAAAGATGTTTTGAGAATATTTTTTCGAACGTGTATATACACGTTCGTTGTCTAAATAGTTAAAGGTAAAAAAACAACTCAAAGCTTTTGTTTCCTAATAATGTATATATATATATGTGTGTGTGTGTGTGTATATATATTTTATACAATACATATATTTATTGAAAAATACACTTTTTGGTAAAACGACATGAAAGCTTAATTATATTTTGTCAGATTATAAAAGCAGTATTTTGTCTAACATCAGTGTATACGATCAAATGTCTTCCATACTCTACATTTCTTTCCAGTAACGTCACTTTCCTGAGATACAATTCTTTCTCTACTTGCAATTTATATAAATGTTTTATTCCTTTATAACCGTTGTAATCGTTGGTAATGGTTATGTAATACATAGAAACTTACGTATGACAAGCTAAAATTTATAATTAATCATTTGTATTGTTATTGTGATGACTTTTTTAAATGTCGTTTTCAAAAATATCTTGTTATTAATAGGAATTATGTTGCTCTTATTATAAGGGCGTATAATATTTTTGTTATTATAGGAGAAAGTTATGAGACGACAAAAAGCCGCGCTGTTACTGCTGGTGTAGTTGGTGGAATTTTATTCTTCATAGCAGCAATAGTGTTATCAATATGCGCTGTCAAAATATGCAATAAGAGGAAACGAAGAAAAGCAGAAAAAGGTAAGTACGTCAAGGAGGGCAACATAAACACTTTCACTGGTTATCTATTTTACAGTTTTTTGTCCACTTCAGAAACTTTTTTTTCTCATTATATCTAAAAGGCAAATACACAATCATGCATTACACCGAAAATGTAATTTGGTAACTTTCGGTTTTGAAATTCAGAAATAACTTTTAATTTACTTTAAACGCCATCTGTTGAGTGTAATTACTATCACATTATAGTTCTTGACTCTCAAAGGAGATATTCAGTTATCACAAGCTCTAAAATCTCACATTGTTTCGTAGCGTTAATCAACTTCATTTCTTTACAACTCAACCATTTACATTTTACACCGCAGGTACTTTCCAATTGCAAACATAACATCAATATATTTCTTGAGATTTTTTTTCCATTTTGACATTTTTAGCGTATATGATGGTGACTTGCCCTGTTGCAGATTCCAGAAATGGGGGCCACGCGCATGCTGGTAGTCCGTCCCCAATCAAAAAGTGAGTATCAAGATAACTACACCTTATAAAAACGATACAGTTACGACAGAACGTGCTCGTACATCTACTTCGTGAGTAGTGTCTCTTCATAACTTAAAAATATAATGATTAGGATATTAAAAGTGTAGTATATTATAAACATGATACTAATACACATCTACATAAATTTTTTATATAAATTGAACGAAAAATAAACTGTTTACAAACAAATAACCAAACATAGGAGGGGCAGAAAGTGTTCGTGCGTCGACTTTAATGTTCAGTTGTGTAGCCTTTCAGGTAAATTACTTGGCACAATCTCTCTCATAGCCCTCTATGATCGCTTGATAGTACTCGACTGGTAATTTCTTCCATTATTTTTTACAGAAGTCCTCCAGCTCTTGCAAGTTTTTCGGATGACACTGAGGAGCTCTGGTCTTCAACTTATGCCAAAAGTTTTTAATTGGGTTGAGATCGGGTGACTGCAACAGCCTCTCCAAAACGCTTATATGGTTCCTCTGCAACCATAATTGTACAGATTTCAATGTGTTCTTAGGGTCATTGTCGTGCTTGAAGATCCAATGTCGCCCATGCCACACGTTTCGAGCATCATTCTTGGTATAAGTGCCTAATATATTAACATACTGTTTTTTCATGATTCCGTTGGCGCAGTGAGGGCTGCCTACACAAGAGGAGCTGAAGGAACCCCATAGCATGATCGAAGCCCCTCCGTGTTTAACTGTAGGGATGGTGTTCTTTGGGAGAATTCGTTCGCTCTTCTTAGGGAAAATAAAGCGAACATCACTGTGGCCTAAAAGCTCGATTTTAGTCTCATCTGACCAAAAAATACTCTTCCAATAGGTAAAAGGTTTATCTAGATGCTTTCTTGCATACCTTAATCGTGCTTTTAAATGAACAGGCTTTAAATATGGAGTTCTACGAGGACAGCATGCTTTGAATACAGAAAAGTGTAACATGCTCGTAACTTAGGAGGCGCTTACTTCAACCCTAGTTCCCTTACCAGTTTCTTTGTGTCATTACGTGTTAAACGAGGGTTCTTATTTACTTCTCTGGGAACCTTCCTCTTAGTTCTCTCTGGAATTTTGGTGGGGCGTCTGGAACGAGGAAGGCAAGCAGTTGATCCTGTAAGCTTAAACTTGGTAATTATGCTTTTAACAGTAGATTTCGGCACATTAACTTGTGTAGCAATACCGAAAAGAGAACACGAGATTTATATTTTACAATAATTCGGTTTTTTAAATTACTGGACAGTTGATTCCTGTTTGTTATGATTATCAAGCAGATAATGACGGAATCGGCGCTAAATTGCCGGAAAAAACATTTTTTGCTGGCGAAATTCCAATAATTATGAATCTTATGTCTAGTTCTGAAATGGTATAATGTAGTTTATTCGCTAAACTAAACTAAATTTTTACGAGAATATCAGTTTTTTAACACGATCTAAACTGTATACAAACACTTTCTGCCCCTCCTATTTTTGGTTATTTGTTTATAAACAGTTTATTTATGTAGATGTTTGTTAGTATAATATTTATAGAATAATATACTTCTATTAGCCAACTCGTGACACTTTTTAAGTTATGAGCAAAAAACCACTCGGGATGCAGGGGAATGAACACTTTCTGTGGTAACTTTAGGACAAATAATATCGAAATACTACGATAATCACCCTCAAAGTTCAATCGTTTAATATTACTTAAATCTTTCATTTAAAAATTATGTTTATGTTTTCTTATAACTTATCATATTTTTAATACAAAAGTTATAAGTGACTTGGAAAAATAAACTATATTAACCTCAATAATGGAGAATTTTGTGTTTGTTTATTTTTCATACACTGATTTCGTTAATTCGAAACCGTTAAGTGGTTTTGATTAACAGTAATCTAACTTTGTACATTAGAATTAAGTTACTCTAAAATTACCTTGCTATCTAATGCTATTAATAAGTAATTCTGAAAACTATAACCTATAACGATTAAAATTTAATAAATTCTTGTTATTAACGGTATTTTAATTTGTAATTTTGTTTTCTCGAAAAGTAGCAAACACAAAAATATATGTATATTAATCATGGTACATTATTTTGTTCGTACATTTCACTCGTATTGGATTTTAATATATTTTTGCTTTTTTTTTGGTACAACATAGAAGCACACGTTTTATTTTCTGATTTATGTACACCTTAGAAAATAATTGTTTCGTTACAAGCTAAACGCAAGCACAACAGTAAAAGTATCGTTTTTGGTGTTTTGTTTTGCTTTTATAATTCTATAGGAAATTTAAAAATATGTGTTTGTGTGGTTTTCTCCATCTGAAGGATGTTTATATTATAGTCTCAGAAAAAACAGCATCCCACATACACAAATAACAAACAACACATTATTATTATTCCGACTTTATCTACTGGATTGATTAATCATAATAAAATCTTTTAAAAGCTTGTCTTGTCTATCAAATGAACAAATTTTATGAAGGAAGTTCTTAAGAAATGTTATATTACAAAAAACAAAATATTTTATTTTGGAACTCAGTATTGGAGACGTAATATCTTTTAAAAACTCATACACACCTTACTCAGGTGAAACATGATAAGTTCTGTGTAATAATACAAATGATTGAATTCTGTTATCACAAATATTGAGAAGTTATTTAATTTATCGATTGTCATTATATTTAGTCTCAATCATTTCTATAAATAAAGTAACTTCTACTTATATATATATATAAAATAACATAAATCAACAGTTCTTGTCTTGTGAAATATTTGTTTTTATATGCAAAAACGGCTGTTCTGGGCCCAGAACAGCCGTTTTTGCATATAAAAGTTCTCAACAAGTGGGTTTCTCGACATCACTGAAATATTTGTTTATTATAACTTGGTTATCTTACTCCAAACTCCTGTTGATAGTTTCAGTGATTTATCAGAACCTGTTTGTGGAAAAAAAAATTGGCATACAACTCGTTGTAAGACTGGCTTTAAAAACATGTTTCTGTTTATAAAACAAATGGCTTATGTACGATTTATGTGAAAAATACACACGATTAGTGTTCCATTCAGGATTATTACTGTTGTACAAAAAGTTAACCTTACCTGTTTGTTTTCTCTCTTCACATTTTTTCCATTACTTTGAAAACCATCTTTTTATAACTTATTTCATATCTTTTTTCATGGAAAGAAAATGTTGCTGAAACCTAAGATTTATTTCTTATATGTTCTAACACAACTTTTGTGTTAACACATCTTCTTCCAGGACGTAATTTTTAATATCCCTAATGAGTTATTCCAATTTTTAAGTGTACCTAATGCTTATCTTGCAATTATTGTTCTTTCTATGATCGTTAATATTTTGATATTTGTATATATGTGTCAATAATAAGTCTTTATTAACATTTTTTTCTTTTTACTTACTGTTTTATTCCCAAAGGAGGAAAAAAGGTGACTTTCTTTACTTTCTGTCTCTTAAGTAATTTCTTGTCTATTAAAGCATAAAAACATCCATTAATCATAAGAATACGAACTTTTAATAAACATTAATTATTCTATGAATATATGAAAACACATTTATCGTTTAAATGTGTTTAAAAATAATATATAATGCACTCTGTGAAATATATTTTTCAATAAGATATCATTTGTGTATTTTTATATGTAAACGTGTTTAAGACTTACAGCATTTAAAGCTTTCGTCCATTTATTTTGAGTGAAGTAGTTTATAAACTTTCCAAAATTTCAAAAAAGTGGTTATGTTCTAACTACTTCTTAATACGCCCTTTGGAAAAAATATGTACGTAGGATTCGTTACAATTAAAACTGGTTGTAGATATCTGTAACTATTAATGATTTGTTACTTTAATGTTCTAATAAAAATTACATCGATTATACAATACGCAGCAAATACGGACGGAGGTACAATAGGTAAGCAGTTAAATTATTGTCCTAAAGATTTTAAATTATCAACAGTAATTTCAGTTCTCAGCATCAGATTGTTGATGTTTGTGCTACACTAGAGGGTAATATTTTCTAGTCGTCCATAATTTTGAAGTGATAGAATAGAAAGAAGTCATCTGACTGTTCTAATCAAAATCACCTGTTTTCAACTCTTAAACTTTTCTTTGCTAAATACAGTGGGAAGAACTGAATGCATCATTATAAATGTATCCATATCTTGGATATAAAACTTCAACCCATTGATACACATCCCAAGCATCCAATTAGCCATTCTTTTAGAATTCACTACCACCAAAACTAACTTTATGTTCAATGACCAAAACTACCTACAAATAAATGCCCTAAGTATGGGGAATCCTTTCCTATCAGTTCTAGCCAACATTTTCATGACACAGATTCAACCTTAAGCGATCAGTTCAGCCTTATACTGACCTTACAGATATTCGTGATGACGAGAAACCCATTTAAAATAAAAATATATCTCAAGACGGCTGGTATGGGTATCAAAACTTTTATTAAAATACCAGCCATCTTGAGAACATGGGTACAGATATATTGACGAAACAGTTGCTGGATTTACGTTTACAAAACAGACACGTCAACTCCATACACTTCAACATGAAGCTCACCTGTGATCAAGAAAAATTACTAATCAACTAGTAATTTTTAACCTCAAGATCACAAAAACCGATACACAATTCAAAACATAAATCCACAGAGGAATCACCCGTACTAGACTATACATTCCATGCGACTCACCACATGAAACAAAACAAAAACTCAACGTATTAGGAAACCAAATAAACACAGCCACGAAACTATGCTCAACTAATAAAATTAAAGATTAAATCAACAAACTAAAACAATACTTCATCAATATCAATAAATTACCTTCAAAAACCGTTTAAAAATTATCCGCACACAACTAAACCAATAACACGGTCAACAACAAACAAACAATAATAAATCTTAAGATATAACAAACAACAAAATCTAATACTGTTGCATACCACATGTTCCCGACATCAAGAAAAAATAACCAACATTTCGAAAAAACTTAGCACAAAATAAAATATTCCATTAAACAACAAATTTATCCAAAAACCAAGTCCAAAATTAAAGTCCATACAATGTAAAAATTACACTGACAAACATCAACATCAACACAACACCAACATAATTTATAAAATACAATGAAACAACTGCCACGACTTCTATGTTATAGAAACAAACAGAAAAATGTAAACCAAATCAAAGAATACCAAAAAAATATCTTCAGACGTTTTTGTACACTCCAAATCAAATAAACACAACATAATCACAGAAACACCCATATACTAAATAGGAAAACAGATATAAACAAACGCGAAATCATTGAAGCCCTACTTATAAAACAAATCAAACAAAAATCAAACCAATGTAAAGAAACACCTTTATGACTAAACTAAGTAACAACTTAACATCAACTGCAACGCTCTCAACAATCCTGTACCTGTTTACACTTTCGTCCAAAAGACATGTGCTTGGCAACGGTCTGTTGCAAACTCTCTTTGTTAAGCTGAAGATGACCTAAGAAAGTCGAAACGTAGTTCTGTACTTTAATTTAATTAAAGTTTTAATACCCATACCAGCCGTCGTGAGAATACAGACGTTAACACTGTTATTAGTTCGTGTGATTTTGAAAGTCTATGTGTGGTTTGACATCAGACTATTGTGGTGTACAAGTTATTAATCCCAGCTGTCGCCACAGTTTACCTACAAAGTACCTTCGAATGAACAAAGTTTTAAAACACGAAACCTACCCAAGTTAAAGACTGGAAAGTTAATTAATGTCTTTCTCACTTAATAGAAAAATACAAACTTTTTTCTTTCATAACCCAGTAAACATTTAAATAATAAATACAGTGTGTATTTTTACTTGTGTTCCTCATATTGACCTATTAGTTAATAACTGTCTTAGCTTTTAACTTGAAAAACATGTGTCGTCTAACAAAGATATTTACGTAACTTAACAATTTGGGGGCTATTAGCTCTCGTATAATTCTCCCTAGAACCTCAACGGTGTGTCTGCTGACTCAGACAGCTAGAAATTGGGTTTCGATATCTGTGCTGGACAGAGCACAGATAGCCTATTGTGTATCTTTGTGCTTATTTCCAAACAAACCAAACTCCACACAAAAAACAAGATGGGCAAATCTATTTAATAAGTTTAGTTAGTTATTCTTTAATTTACTTGGAATTCGGCAAATATTTTTTTTAAATAATCAATTTAAAGAATAATCCCCGCAACCCTTAAAAATTATGAAGCATTTGAATTTTGAATTCAAGGGTTTATACTTCGGTACCGTTGTTGCAAAATGCGTGCTCCCCACTTTGAGGTTGTGGATGCGCTACAAAAGTGGAGATAGAAATCTTACTGTTTGGTAAAATAACAGTAGTCCAACCTTTGACGTGAGCGCTTTTGACCAACTGCCTTTTCTTCAGTCTACTAGTTTTGATTTAATGAACCTGCCTGTTAGGGGTCTTAACTCACAGTCAATTAGTTGCGGGATAGAAATTCAGCACCGAACATGCTCCATATTTCAGTCGTTGGGCGTTACACTGTGAAAGTCCGTCTGAATACTTGTTTGTAAAAGAGTTCCCCAAGATTGGTAGTGGGAACTGTCGGCTGGTTGCTTTCATTTTGATTTACTTTCAAAAATTAGGGACGGCAGCAGTTAACTTTACTGAGTTTATTCTAACCAGAAAAATAAACAGAATTGATAACTGCAAAGAACACACAGCTTTTGCATTGCATTGCGTAAAACTTTTAAAAAAACAACAGCAATATCTTGCGTTATTAATTTTTAATTCATATACTCCGAAGTATATACTTTAAATGCTTTGTGAAGGACGTCTCAAAATTACTAATTATAAACACCACTGTGAATAATTTCCACCAGAAGAAATGTCAGAATTAACTGCTTGAAATATATTTAGCAAAATATTGCGGTTACTGTAAAATAGTAATTTATTTTTGAAACGCCCCCCAGTGGCTCAGCGGTATGTCTGCGGACTTACACGCTAAAATCCTGGTTTCGATACCCGTGGTGGCCAGAGCACAGACAGCCCATTATGTAGCTTTGTGCATAATTCAAAATCAACAACAAAAATTTTTGAAATATTATTTATTAATTGTATCTAGTATTTTTAAAAGTAAAACTAAAACAAATTGATACTTAAATATAAATATTTCTAGTTTAAAGAGCTAATCTAGAGTATTCCATTCTATATATATTTCAATGCCAATGTCATCGATAAGTTTAAAAAATGGTATTTTGTTTTCTACAACTATGTTACATTATACCTCGTCCAATGATGGTTATGGCGCTTGACTTAAGATCTGAGGGTAACAGGGTTGGATAATTATTGTGCATTTCAATCGAAGGGGCATTAAAATGTACCGTCAACCCCACAATTTGTTGATAAAAGAATAGTCCAAAAGTTGGTGGTAGGTGTGATGACTACCTACCTTTCTCTCTAGTCTTACACTACTAAATTAAGGACGGCTATCTCTGATAGCCATCGTGGAACTATGCGTGAAATTCAAAACAAAGAAATCGAATCGAAGTCAATGTAAAAGAAGTTGAGGATTTTTTCTTGTGATCCTGATAAGTTTGTTTAACAGACACGTTGGCCACATACTTCCATTACAGCAATTTATAACCCTTACTTTTATTTTATAGATCTAATGATAAAACATTATGAATGACAACAAATAATACAATACCATAATAATGAGAAGACACACACAATATGTAAAGAAGCTCCAAGTTATTTAATATTCACACAATCTGTCACATTTATCTATGTGTAAAATATGATATTAGTTTTATATCCTAGGTATATTCTTCATTGGATTTTTGTGTAAGCTATGTATTTAAATAAATAGCAATCTCTTTAACATTAAGATAAACTATAAAGTGTTTCGAAAGTTTTTATTTATATCCTAATTAGTGTCTTTTTCTTGTTTGATCAAATCTCCTTTATTTTACCAATGATCTCTTATTTCATAACGACCTTAATAGTGTTGCTTTTAAAATTCATCACACTGGAGAAAATCTATTTTATATAATTTATCTAGTTGTATTAAAGTAACTCAGAATAGGGATTTCTGGCATATACACAATTTCGACGTATTACAGATCATACTGCAGGCTCCTGCTTTAAATATTTTACTTTGAAAGTAATCTTTAGAAAGAGCTCAAAATAAACGTGGAATCTTAGTTACATTTTAAAATATAACAGTAGTATAAATTTCTGTTTGAATTTTGAATTTGTTAAAGAATATTAATATTTCGTTCATCATATAACATTTTATTAATCGTAATTAATTTTTTAAACGTTGCTTATCAGTTATCGTTTTTAGATATTAAATAGGAGGTCTGTTAAAAAAATATGCGGACTGACGTTATAAAAAATGTACTTTATTTAGAAGTTACAGGTCTGGGATCCCTTCAAATTACTCTCCTCCCAAACGCACACACTTATCCCAACGGTGTTTCTACTTGTTCAAACAGTCCTGGTACGCTTCTTTTGTAATGTCCTCCAGCTCCTTCGTCGTATTTGCCTTAATCTCGGGAATCGTCTTAAATCTTCTTCCTTTCAAGGGTCTTTTGAGTTTGGGAAACAAGATAAAATCGCAAGGAGCAAGGTCAGATGAGTAGGGGGTGGGGAAGAACAGTGATCAAGTGTTGGCCAAAAACTCACGAGTTCTGCGTGGTACAAATTTCGCAGTAACGCGGTGCACCTTCAGTTTTTCGGTCAAAATCTCGTAACAAGATCCAACTGATATCCCACACTCTTCAGTAAGCTCCCTGACAGTCAGACGTCGATTTTCCCGCACCAGAGTGTTGATTTTGTCGACGTGTGGATCGTCAGTTGACGTAGAAGGACGTCCAGGACGCTCATCATCTTCAATTGACTGTCGACCATCCTTAAAATGCTCATGCCACTTGAAACATGCCGTACGCTTCATAGCAACATCACCGTAAGCCGTGTAAAGCATAGCAAAAGTTTCAGTCGCAGATTTTCCAAGTTTAACACAAAATCTCACAGCAAGTCGTTGCTTCTTCAGGTCATTCATTCTGAAATCCGCCAGACGAAAAAATCGCACTTCACTTAAAACCGCGTAGCTTCTAAACAAATGAAGATATCTGCAATCGTGAAATGGCGTCATAATCACCTGATCTGTGCAAACCTAGCGACACCAAGCGGATTCCTTTAAAACCAACTGGAGCTGCGCGTATTTTTTGAACAGACCTCGTAAGTAATTTTAACACAATCATAACAGTTAAAAAACTCAAAAATAATCCTAACGCTAAAGTTGTGTTGGCGTGTAACACTGTTAGAAATCGCTAGTTTCTTTTTACTTTAAATTTTTTGTTTAATTTAAATGTTTTGTGATGTTTATGAATTACGCTTTATGCCATTTTGAAAAGTTAATTTTAAATATAGATAAAATAAGCTATTTTACATAAAACATTCGTTAATTTTTCAAGCCCTCTGAATGTCAACCTAGTTTCCAGCAATAAAATTAAGGTAAGTGAATGTTTAATATCACGTGTAGAATGTTCTTGTAATCAGACTGCTTAACCACGGTTTCAACGTTTCTTTCATAGTATTTATGACTATTTATTTTACGTCAATTGGTTTATTTTTGTGACACAAATACGTAGTTTTTTATGTTTTATTTTATTTTTTAGCGATGGATCGTTACCCTTCAGAACAAAGAGCGGAATATCAGGTTTAGTAAGTACACTTCTATGTCGTCTCTCCACCAGTGTGGCTTGTCTCTTTGGACAATATTCGAATTCAAATCCAGTCGCATCATCTGGTCCAGATTGTGATTCTCAAGAATGGCCACAAATGGTGGACCATGTGCGTCGAGGCCGCCGGATCCCTAAATCTGTCCAGTATCGTGTGGAACTTGAGTACTCGCGGCCGCTGGGATGGATTAGTCGAACGCCAGAAGGAAAGTTTGTACTGCATGACAGTGGAAGCGAGGAGAGAGCTCCACGTGATGCTCGATTCCTCTCACCGTCCAGGTCACAAGTTAGTCTTTGCAGTGATGCTAGCGGTCGGAGTAGTCTTTTCCGTCACTCTGTCCATCCCTACATTCGAGTTCCCAGTGCTGGTAGTCGAGGCTTTTCTCCCCGCTCCCAGGTTTCGTTCAGTCTCGCCAGTCAACCAATTCCTACCGTATATTCTCCCAGGGATCCTAGATTCCGTACTAGTAGCCCAGGTTTGACTGCTGCTGGACCCTTTCTAATAGAAGATCTCAGTTCTGTTAGACATCCTTCCTCAGCCGAAAAATCCTTTCCTAGCACTGTATCTAGTTATTTCGCTGGGTGGAGTCCAAATCTAACCCCTTCTTATGAACTGCCCTCCCTGCGACCTCTTCAAAAACATGTTATAAGGGGCCCATCTGCTCAGTTCCGGCCAATTCAGCGGCCAATTCAAGCCCAAGCAAAAGTACATCCTCTTGTTCGTGATACAGCACCACAAACAGTAAAGCGACCAAGTGGTATGACACTTCTTATGAGACCACCATTAAGACAAGAGCCCGAGTATGGCACTTGGAAAGATGGACGCCACATTCACATGATTGGTCCCCGACCATTTGCTCCACCCCCAACCTACCACCCAAGGCCCATCTATTGGAGGGCACCACACCAAGGACCCCGTTGGTACATGGAAGATTCATTTTCTTCGGCGGGTATGAATATGAAAACTGTTGGTCAATCACATCTGAGAGATCAGTCTATACCAGTGCCACAAAGAAAGACAAATAGAAGCGAATCCTACTATAATAAACCAATGTTTAACAGTTGTCCTCCTAGGTCTGACAGAATAATAGCTCGTGTAAATCCTTCACCGTCTAAGGTTAAAGTGAAACCGTTCGTTCAGGTTCGTAATAGTATTCCAAAGCAAAGTGACGAACAACACGATAGTAGTGACACCAGTAGCAGTGATCGACCAATGACTTATACAAGAGAAAGACTTCTTGGGGCTGTTGAACGTGTGCGAAAAGGAGCACTACATCGAGGAGAACCGTTTCAAGTTGGTGCTTCAGAGTTTTATGTGGGTTTTCAGGAACCAACTACCAGATCACCACCAACCACACCTTCAGGTGAGGAAGACACACAAATGGCTCCATTTTCTCTTTGTTACACTGAGCAAATGCCACTTAACTTCTCTCGGAATGAGGGACGCCTCCCTCTTCTACCAGAGGAAACTGTACACCCTGGTCCTGGTCTTCCTCATTCTAGAACGAGCATCACGAGTGGAAGCTCGGGACGAGGGAGCAAGGCAGCATCAGTTTCACACTCCCATGGAGATAGCTTGCAGGGAGAACTGGATCTTGGTGTTATTAATCGCAGTAGTAGTAGCAGTGGTTTTGCCAGCCGTAATGTCTCTGCAGTACAATCTTCTACTTCTCCAGGTCATAGTTCCGGAAGCAGTGGCCCTCCACCAGGGATCATCGCTGCTGCACCAAAAGGATCATCCACTCTCGGGGATCTTCGAGGACCAACAATACCTCAGCCTCTTGATGCATCAGTGGATGAGAACTATGAGTTTGATACAGTTTTACCATTGGAATCAGAAGTTTTGAGCAGAATTCGAACATTCTCTGGATCTAATCATACGTATCTTCCATCTATGCCTGATAACTCGGAACGTGGGCTTAGTGACAGTGAAATACATCATAAATCATACCTCAGACCAAAAAAACCTAACACTTACGATAACACCGAAGCACGATGTGCTGCATTGAAAAAAGAATTTCTCAGGTTTCGCCAGAAACAAAAAGGACGACGAACGTCTGACGAACTTGAAAGTGTGTGTTAATTAGAGTAACACATACGTATACACAAAAAAAACTTAATTTATTCATTCCCTAAACTTAACAAGTAATTCATCCCGTGGATGAGCTAATAAAGCCAAACCAAAACTGCATGGCAGTCGACTGCTTTTGATAAGCCTGCATGCTTGGTGACAATTTTAGTAACCTTAAGAAATAAATGAATAATGTATTTGTCCAACAGAATGAGTTAATTATTTATAGATAAATGAAAACTGAGAAAAAAATTCCTTTATCAAGTTGAATGTGTTCATATCACCGTCAAAGACTTTGGTGCAATGTATATTGGAACAACTTTTGTGTGGTGTAGCGTTGGTGTAAATATCTTTATTTCGAAAGAGGTGATGCGATTCGGGTCTTATAAAACCCAATTTTCCAATTGTATGTAGTATTTATGTCCATAAAAAAGTAAGTTCCATAGTAGCAGTGATATGTTATAAATCGTAAAACGAATAAATTAACTGTTTTTCGCACTAATATCAGAAAAAAGACACAAACCCTTGTTTGAAAAGAAGTCTTAGCAAACAATTAACGACTAAAGTTTATGAATGAGTTACTACTGTTACTACGTGTAAATAGTTTGGATGATGGTTTAAAGTTCTTGTTGAGCCTTTATTTGGTTTTAAAAATAATTTCTCAACATCCCAACCGTAGACAAGAAGAAAGTACTTGAAATTCATTTATAGCATAAACAGTTTCTGTTAGACAAGAAATAAAATATGGTCTTAATGTATTCTAATAATCTTTTATTAAAGATCTAAGTTTTGTTTTCAAACATGGTGTGAAATGTACAAAACAGTATACTTTAGATACCATAAATAGTTAATAATTAAAAAAACACACACAGAGAAGTTAGAGTTTTTTTGTCGTTGATTTTTTTAAAAAAAAGATGACACGAAATTGGTTATTTTTGGTTTTATATATTCAAAGCGTCAGTCAGTCAAAAGTAGGTTTGAACTTACAGAGATATTCCATTCCTACGATAAATATCTGGAAAATGAATATTGCATCTACACTTTTAAGATAGAGTGATATAGAAGGAAGTTTTCGAATGTAAGATTATTATGTTGCAAAATTACCTTTAGGTATTTGTTACACCTAAAAAGTCCATCCTTTGAACTAAAGGTGGGTGTAATAAATTCACTGCTTAAAGATTATAACCTCTGACTTGATGATATTTTGCTATGTCTGCAGTATCAAGAACATAGGTTTGCACATGCCTAGTGTTTGAAAATAGAGAAGTAGTAGTCAAGTTATTCCAGTAAAAAGTGACAAATAAAATGCCTGCGATATGTTTAAGATTGTTCCAACTGATTTCTGAACAAATACAGACTTGTGAGAACCCCTATGAGACAAACACCTTCGAGTGAAAACTAATTAGGTCCCTTTATCGTTTCTTTTAATAAACAAATAAAATGAAACACCTATTAATTTGAAAATTTCTCTAACAGCGTAATATGTGATCAGGAAACCGCTCATATCTTTTTCAGGTTATTAGTTTCAATCGCTATAATCAAATTTTTGAAATAGGTAGGTTGTTTTTGTAACTCTAACGTTAAAGCTATGTCATATATATATAAGAACTTGAGCAATGGGAAAAATAGGTAATTATTATAAATAAACTACATATTTCTTCAATGGTAGAGAATTTCACTGTTAATTGATAAAAAATGCGTCAATTTCACAATAGCGATAAAAATATTTTAAACTTCCCATTATTATTCATATAGTATCAAAACTAAATGTTCTTTAAAATAAAATAAAAGGTCTGATATCTTAAGCAAAGCCACTTTAAAGATCAAATTGTGAAAACTCGTACAACACTTTAACTAAAAACCTCAGTAACCGTAATTGAAATTTTAAGATTTTGTAGACATAATTAAAGTATTAGTTATTTTGTAGTTTCTTGGGTATTTTTGGTCAAAACTCGTGTTCCCAAGTTTGAAAATACAAGAATAAAAGTGTAAAATTGTATAATGATATTTATTTCTTAGTCTCACATTAGAAATCTCTGAAGTCGATAGGTGATGTAACGATGAATGTGTGAAAGACTGTGAAAAGTGTATGTTATAATATTTTAGATATTAGGTGTTAATATTCATGAATAACGAACGAACAAAAACAACATGATTTAAACGAATTCTAAGGTTAACAATACTACGAACGTAGTGGAATTAATACAAAATTAAATAAAGTATAACCCGCTATTTTGTCCTTTAATAACGGTCTGGGTTTGTTAAAGTCTATTGGAATTACTTGAAATTACTTTCGTAATAAAGTTGCCACTTCTAAAAATTATAAACATTATATATATTACAGTGAATTTCAGTTTGCTTCAGTATTGATAGAAGAATGATGGCGATACTGAGCATTTATAACATATTTTTATGAAGTGAAAAGGAGTATATTAAATATAAATACAATGTAAACAGTCGTGGTTCAAAGGGTACAAAAGAAAAGATTTTTATATTTGGCGTTTAATTATTCCACAGAGTTTAACTGTAGTGAAAGTTGTTGGGTAAACCTCTGCTTTGATCATGTTATGAATATTCGTATAAATTATACAAGTGTACACTGAGCAATCCAAAGACGTCACTTGCGGCTATTTTGGTCAAGTTACATTCCATTTTAAATCTTTTGTTTGTCACATATCATTTGAATATTTTTATCTATTTATATTCAATATTCATATGTTGCATTATTTTGTTTGTTGATCTTACGTGTAAATAGTGTTTTCAAACTGAATTTTTTTTGTTTGATTTTATTTTGCGTATGTACCTGATCTTATGTTTGGCGCGTATCTGTTTGTCGTGAACATATAAAATGTTAATGATTTTGTGACATAAATAAACATTTCTCTTTTTAGAATGATTGTTTCTATTGTTCCTAATCATTAACTGCTAGCCAGTGATAAAAGACAAGTCATTGTTACCCAGTACAGAACAGCAGAGGTTATGTTATATTAAGTACATACATTTAAGCTGTTGTCTAAGGATTTTTAACACTATTTTACATACTTCTATATTGAATATCACAACTTGTGCACACACAAACAGATGTCGACAGCTCTTTCCTTTTTGGCTTTTAACGCTATATATTTACTTTATCACGGCTGGTATGGGTATTAAAAATTTACTAATAAAATAGAGAACAACGTTTCGACCTTCTTAGGTCATTTTCTGGTTTGTTTGTTGTTGTTTTTTGTTAGTCTTAACCGTCCTGAAATACATATTTACTTTAAGTGGGTTTCTTGTCGTCACGAATTTTAACGTTATAATTTCATACTTATAAAATATTTTTTCGATACAGTTTGCCTTCATTTTCAACTTCTTTCATTAACTTTAAAACTTACAAGCAATATTTGTGCATCTATATATATACTTTTTTCAAATATAGTACTTTTTTCAGGAGCTACCAAACATTGTTAAGAACGCGAGGAATCGAAGTAACAGTCTTGTTGTGAATGTCCGAGACAGTATTTTTGCAGCAAGAACAGGTTACTACGAAACGCTAATTTTTGTCTGCAAAAAAATATTTTATGCGTAATCGTTGCAAGAAAAGGCAATAGAGAAAACGAAAGAATAACTGATTGTTAACAACAGTTGCAAACGTATCACATTAAATGAGATATTATGTTTTTTTATTCAAAAGCGTATGCATCTAATTGTACTTCTCAGTTTTTTTACGTTCAGTGAAAATTTACTTTTTGACGAGAAAACTAGAATAAACGATAATCTCTAATTGTAAAAAAATAAATAAAAAACAAATGCAGAGTACGATGTTTCGAAAATTTTTCATCTTTCAACTTTAGGGTCTTGAAGATTTAAATGTTTTGAATTTAGAGCATAGCTACACGATGGTTATCCGTCATAGCCGTACTCATTTAGCAGTGTAAGACTATATGAAAAGTAGCTAGTCATCACAACCCCCTCCAACTCATGATATACTATTTTACCAACAAACTGGGACTAACTGTAACATATAACGCTCCCACAGTAATATTTGATGTGATAGGCTTTCGAACCTGAGACCCTTAGATTACGAGTCGAGCGCCCTAACCATCTGCTCGTGCCAAGCCAGAACCTTAAAATAATTGTATCTGATGGAATTGAATCAAGCACAAAGCTACACAATTAGCTATCTGTGCTCTGCCCACCACGGGTATCGAAAGCGAATTTTAACGGTGCGAGTTTGTAGACATGCCGCTGTGCCACAGGGGGACTAAGATGAAAGAAAGAAGACTTTCGAAATGTCGTCCTCTACATTTGTGTTCCTTACAACAGACAGTTGTCGTCCATTCCACATTACTTATCATGATATTCTGCGTAAAGAACCCATCAAAGATATGGACTTTTTGTTAAATTTAAATTATTAGCTAGTAATAAGTTTGAATTCATTACTTAATTAATTATTTTGATTTTCTCCTAATTTTTCTTGTGATAACATATACGTTACATGGTAAATAACATATAAGATATAAGTTACATGGTAAATTATAAATTGTTGATTCCATCTATCATTTTACCTAGAACCTTACTATTTCTGTTGCTATACAATAAATAAGCTTAAATGGAGAGTCAATCTTTTCAACTTCACATCTCAATGAAGTGTAATATAAATTTAAATTGGAATTCTCGTTCTAATTAAATACATTAAACATTATTAAGTAGTATACAGATAACTAGTTATTTGCACATTGCTGGAGAGGGTAACTATCAGAGTAACGAAAGGGTAACGAGTATATTATTCTGAACCACACCTTTGTTCATAATAATTATATTGGTTATTGTAAAAAGCAAATGATTTTTCTTATATTCACAAGTAATGTAGACTATTTCACAGAACGTATTTATAGTAGAGTTTCGAAGCAGTTTCTTTCGTGTTCGTAACTTGTTATTCTTCATTTATAAAGCAACTAATAATAGTGACAGTTTACCAGTCTGTTTCACTTTAACATACTTATTCTTATATATAACAGAGAGATATAACACATGACGAAAAAACCCAGGTGAAACAGGCAACAACTGCCTGGTTCAGATTGACTTTGTAGTTCAGGCAGTTTTACGATAAATTTTCGTGGCCCGGCATAGCCAGATGGTTAAGGCACTCGACTCGTAATCCGAGAGTCGCGAGCTCAAATCTTCGTTACACTAAATATGTTCGCCTTTTCAGCTGTTAGGGCGTTATAATGTTACGGTCAATCCAACTATTCGTTGATAAAAGAGTAACTCAAGAGTTGGCGCGACCCACACATTACAAGTGGAGTATTTTATCCACCTGGTTATGCCGGGCCATTTTAATGAGAGAATATGGAAAAAAAGAGAAATATTTGACATAAACAGCAGAACATTTTATTGTAAGGAACAGGTAATATTTTAATTTTCGAACATTTAATAATACAACTCTAATAATTAGTTAAATTTATCGTTTAATAAACGAAACAATATTACCTTCAAAACATTATATGACTTTTACTTTGTGAATTGAGTTGAAGATATTCATTACAGAATGATGTCAGACTTTTCTTGGGGTTTTGTTGTTGTTGTTTAATGGGAACTTCAGTGTTTTTAGCTGTGCAGTTTTGCGCTTGTTTATTGATCTTATATTAGTATCTTTCAACTTGAAGACTATATTTGTAGTCATTACTTTCAAATAAATTTTAAGTATATGGCAATTCGTGTGGAAAAAAACTCTATCGAAAGAAAAATCTATATTTTCAAAAGTGTAGGCTACAGTGAAAGTAAACTCTTAAATAATTTTGTTAATCTTTCATACAGAAAATTATAATCTTTGTGGGAAAAAATATACATTTCTCACCTGTTTCTTGATGTAATCATTGTGAAGGATATAATCGGTTATTGTTGCGTTTTTTAAATTGTTATTTGTTAAAAGTAAAGTTTCCAAAGTATGTTATTTTTCTTTATTTTTACAGCTAGTTTGAGTTAAGAAATGAACTTTTCATAATTTAAAGAAAATAAAAGAACAGCTCAACATAAATGAAAGTAGCTACAGTTGACTCTTGAACTTCATAAAAACAAGTTAAGAATGAAAAACTTGCATTTACTCATAGCTTATTGTTAATTAGTAACATAATAAAAATATCTTAACCCAATATATAAATCTACATCATTCATGAATAACCGAGATAAATTTAAGTGCTGAGTATTATTTCATTCAGAAAGTTTAATCTTTATGATAATACATAGGTTTCTATGAAATAATTGTGAAACTTGTCCTATCACTATATTTACAATTTATTACTGAGTTATAATGGTTTCAGATAATTCTAACTCTCATCTATAACTATACACAAAGATGAACTGAAAAGATAATATCAGATACCATATATGGAGTGTATGATGCTTTTAGTTTAGCAGTGATTCAATATATATGTATAAACCTTTGTTTGATTGTTTGTTTCTTTTAGAATTTCGCACAAAGCTACTCGACGGCTATCTGTGCTGGCCGTCCCTAATTTAGCAATGTAAGACTAGAGGGAAGGCAGCTAGTCATCACCACCCACCGCCAACTCTTGGGCTACTCTTTTACCAGCGAATAGTGAGATTGACCGTTACATTATAACGCCCCCACGGCTGAAAGGGCGAGCATGTTTGGTGCGACCGGGATGCAAACCCGCAACCCTCATATGTATAAACACACAGAAATCGAAAGAATATTCAGAATCGATGCTAGAAATTTATTCTTGTAAATTATTCAATAAGACAAGATGTTTGAAATGCTTCATAATAAATAAATGTTAATTCTAATCTACCATTAAACTTACCAGTTTTGAGAAACACACCTCCACCCCTCCCCTAAATATCATATTTTTGTAAAGAAAATACACATTAGACATAATTTCTATTTTTAATTTTTTTTAACAATTTATATTTTATATAAGTTCTACAGTGGCGAAAGTGATGAATCATGCATTTTATGAGAGAAAGTGGAATAAAAGTAGTGTGATAGTCTGATAATTTATCCTAAGAAATCATGAGATACGTTTGTAATGTGTTAAGTGTTATGGCGTAGCCACAGAGAGAGAGAGGCACGCGGCTATTTCCTTCCTCTTTGGCTTGTACTTTTAGTTTCCACCAATATTTTTCCCTACATTCCGTAATTTTCCTAGTTTTATCCAACTTGAACTTACATGAAATTCACTCAAAATTGTATTCACGGGTTCCAAAATTCTAATTTCAGCGAAATCACTATTCGCAGTAGCGGAGTGACGTCATAAAGTGACATGTTATTAGAATGTTGTAACGCTTATTTAACCACTATAAAGAAAATAATAAAGTTTAAATGTTTTAAAAATAAACAGATATTACATTCAAAAACGAATATGAAGACTGCCACGACCCACTTTTCAAATTCCTGGATATGCCAGTTGTTATGTAAATATCGTGTAAATATTTTGTAAACGACAACATGTCGTGTTGTGTTTAAATTTTCATTTCTATTAATTATATTTTCATATTTGTATTACTGTTTCAAGGTTTAGACAGTGAAATACGTTGTTCTTCGTTTAGAATAACATTTGGAATTTTCTAGAATTAGGTAGATCAAATATATGACTATAAATGGAAATGTTTGGCGGCCTAGCGTCTAGACGTAGAGTCTCGTGCAAAAACATACATGCGCAGATTACTCTGTCGAAGTTCCGGTGAATGTTCGAGAAAAAGAGTCCTGATAATATATATAAACAGACGGAGATAAGAAGGAAAAAAGGAGTCAGACATTAGAATTATTCAAAAGAAGAAGAGTCAGTCATTAGTTTATATTTAATTCAAGAAGTAGTGTCTTTGTTCGAGAAGTTTCCAACGTTCGCTGTGTGGTTATTCAACTTAACTTTTTGACTAGAGCTAGATCTACAGAAACTGTGATTTTGTTTCATCAATCTTTGCGATTCATTTGAATTACTGGTTGTGCTGAGTGTCGACACGTACGGGACTGTTTAAGAGAAACCGAGGCAAATTGGAAAACAAGGGACATTCATCGTAAAAGGAACGTCATCAAAATTATTGAACTGTGAATTGTTTCTGGACTTTCATTCTAGATCATTATATTAGATACAGGCCAGTACCATTTTGTGTTGTAATTGATTTTGAATGTTAAAACTGAATGTCTGTCATTGTTATTATATAATTCATGTTATATCTGTTTATAGTTTAGTGTAATAAATTATACAAGCTGTTATCTGTGTTTTTCTGTTGCGTTTAGTTTACAAAAAACATAAAACATAAAAAATACGTAACACAGTGGACTCATGAGATACGTTTATAATGTATTCATAATCTCAACTTCTCCATCTGGAGAAAACAGTTTATCCAATCTGTTGATTATGATGGTTAAGATACTTTACCTGAGATGTACATGTTTGATTACGTTGTTTAGAGGTTTAACTGAAAATATTGCAATTCAGACAAAACTTTAAAATGATATCTTCTTGAAATTATATAATGATCACAAATTGTTATTTGTTTTTCAATACAAACTTTTACTCCGACGTATTTAACGATGAAAGTAACTCGCAATATGTTTTATAAAATAGAGCTTGTATCCCTGTACATAAAAATTAAACTTTTATATAAGTGACACGAATTTATTTCCACATGGAAAGAATACCATTAAGAAAAAGAAAAACAATTCAAGCTGTGACTTGAATTACGTCACGTAACGTTAATCCAGTAAAGATAATTTAGTATATCCAGTAAAAGTGTCAATTAGTCTACTTGTAAATAAAACATATGGTTTATAGTTTGTTTTTGTTAGTGTTTACTTTCTAAATGGTGTAAATATTTTCATACCAACAATGTTTTTTCTTTCAGTGCGTAAATTATTCCTTAAACTGCACTTAACTTTGTTATATTTGTTTATGGTATTGTTTTATTGTTACTGTTTTTTAGCGCTAGGCTGCTTAACGAACGTTGTGCATTCAGTCTAGCATAAGAAGTATGTAGAACCCCGTATTTTAGCGTTATAATCTCATTAACTTATTGCTGAACCGCTAGGGAACTATGGTGTTTGTACGAAGCGCAATTTTGTTTGATACCAAAAAGGATATAATGGGTTTACCAAATATTTATACCTGTTTCAATGTATTGGTGTTTATGAAATATTTTAATATATTTTAGGAGGTCTACGTTAATTGTATATACTTACAATACTAGCATCCTTCGAATCCTTCCAGTGGGCCACCTGTACACAGTCATGTTTGGAGTTTAAAAACTCTGAATGTAGTGTTTCATCAAAATTGATTATACTGTTAGTCTTCAATTGACTTATATTTTTGTATTGTGAGAAAACTAGTTGTTAGAATTCTCACGAAAGTAGTGACCAGCAAAATAAATTCAAATTGTAGCGATTATGATTTAAGTTTTTATTCAATAATTGTAATAATTGTAGCCATCCGATCTAATGTTTTATAACTTTATGTTTTAATAGTAAATACAAAGTAGATTTTAAAATTTTAGTTGTCTGTAACAGTCCACTCTCTTGTGCGATTTAAAATTTCTTGCTAACACTAATTTTCGAATTATTTTTTTTCTCACTAGATTGTCTTAAAATAGTAACTTAGAGCTCTTACACTGACTTGTTCTTTAAAATACAAGGTATATTTGGTTGTTGAAAATTCGCGAAAAGTATTTTCTTTGTTTTCTGCTGTGTTTTATGCAAGTTATTTTGTCTCAGTCATGTAACAATCTAAGAGGAGAACGGTTTTATTTTGCATAAATAGTCTAATGTAGGTGAAGTGAAATGCATTATTATTTGATATTATGCACGTACCTACTCAAAGGGCTATCTCTGCTCTGTCAATTGCGAGTATTGAAACCCAGTTTTTAGCGGCGTTAGTCCGCAAACACACCACAGTTATGAATTGCTTTTGTGTTTACATTATGTATTTCCTGAAGTCAGAATTAAGCGTAAATAAAAATCAGGTAAAGCAACGTAGAAAATAGATAGAAACAACAGAGTTTGAAATTGCAAAGATTGCGCTGGTGTATTTTATAATTATGTAATTTGTGTACGTTTATCATTGTGGTGCTAACTTGGCTTTTGAAACTTCGATAAATTAGTATATAAAATAATTTTATTTAAAATTATTTATTTTATTACCAACAACATTCATGGCACTGACAGAATAACACGATGCCTTTTTAGGGTACATTTCAAAGAATTATTTCGAAGCACGATTCGAATAAATTTTAAAACTGCAAATTAACGTTTTATTGGGTAATAAATATCCTCCAGTGACTGAGTGCTTAATTTAACGAGTTATAATTCTAAAATCCAGGTTGCAATACCGGTAGTGAGCACAACATATATAGCTTACTGGGTAGCTTTATGCTTGTTAGAGCCACGTAAATTATAAATGTTGTGCTCCATATATAAGGACAAAAAGTCTTGATTTTTGTTTGTTTAAAATAAATTAAGATAGTAAAGACAGTTAATGAAAGCTAAATAGTATAAAATACTTAAAAAGGTAAGAGTTACTTACATATTATAGCAGATGGCTGAATATAGAAGACAAACAGAAATTTTGTGAAATAGCTTTCAATTAGATATACTAAGAATATGCCTCAATTCATCAGGATAACGTCTGCAATCACAGTGTTTTCTATCATTTGGCATCTAGTCTGTCATATTCGACCTTGGTGATTTTGATTAAAGCGATACATCTAAGATACATCAGTATATTAATGAAGAACTGGAACAAGCGCAACTTATTAACTGAGATTTAAACTAGAATCTTGAATTCAAAGTACATGCAGTTCTATTTGTTATTTTAATGTTGGAAATAGCTAAACTCCTTTCGTAAACTTACATTACTATATTCACAACTCACATCTTGTTTGCTTAAATAGCTTATTATAATAAGATAATTTTTTAGATAAACTTGTTTCTCAGTGATGACTTATGTTGGCGAAGCATGACCTATTTATCGATAATTCTTGTGACTGACTTTTCATCACAATAGAACTTAGGATACTTTTCGCAACATCTTTCCTTACCAATTCTCTATTACTTACGAGTTTTCATGTCAGCTGGTAATGTAATACATTAAAATGACAAAAATGGTAAAAATTTTGGATGGGACCCACAAACAATAAGAGATAAGAATCTCATGCTTCTTTATGATGTTGTAATGTTAATGATTTATGCTTTTAGTTTAAATGTCATATAGAAGTGTTATTACGACCAATTTAAGAAGAATCGAGGCTATTAATTGAGTGGTTTGAAGACATTTATCTTTGTTATGATACAAGGGTTGTAGCTAGAGGTGAGAAGTGTGAAATAGAAGGCTACGTTTGATAACTTTTTTTTAAAGAAGTCAGCCAAGTTGAAAATTAGCTCTTTTGTTATAGAAATGTCGTTAATGTTATTTAAATAACAGACATGGATGCATATAAGAAGATTATATAGTTTTCTAGTAATTCGCTACTGCAGAATTTATTGTGAAAACATTTTAATAACTCAGTTTGTTGTACAAGTAACTTGAATTAGTGCAATTATTATAAAGTAGGTCAATGTAACTATTTTCCATTTACACAAAAGCCCAATTCTTTGACTCATTGTTTTGATAATACTGTTAAAATTATGAATCCACGTCATTAAGATGTTTAACTTTAAACCTAGAAATTTAACTGGATTGGTAAGAGTTATCTTAAGGAGAAATGCATAGCGACCAATGGTCGATAGGTCTGAGAGTTTTATGGGTGAGGTTATCTGAGTGTCAGCTTTATTTTTACTTAAGAAATGTTCTCCATTTTATCACTAATACTTTAATGAAATGGTTATTTTTGATTTTTGTGGGTTAATTACTGATCTTTAAGTATTTCATCAGGTGATGACGTGATTTATAGAAGGGGAGCTCTTTTCTTTTTTACAGTAACGTCAGCGAGTTAATGTTAGAGTAAGAAATGAAATGTTATTAACGAAGATAACACACAATAAAGTGCTAATTGCTAAGCCTTGCGGCACGATTATTTGTAATGGGAATGGGTTAGACATCAAATTAATTATTTTAATTTTAGCAGAATGGTTATAGAGAACATTGGATATCTATTGGATTAAGAGAATGGATGTGTCATATTAGGTCACTGTATCAAACAAATTCAAAAGCTTTCTTAACATTAAGAAATGTAGGAACACACTGCGATTAAAGCCTGAAAGCGCTTTTTCTACTAGTTTCACGAAATTCGGTCACCATTTTAACTGCGTTTATGTTAAACTTTATAAATGTTGTAAAACATTTTGTTAATATCTAAATATCACATAGGCTTAGATGAGGTTATTTTTCTAGAAGTATGCACGTACAATTTAAAAGGCTATTGAGGCAATATTTTCCAAAATAATCGAGTTAAAATATTTTCTTTAGCAATACTTTAATTATTGCTGCTTACACATGAAAAGGTAATAATCCGATTAGAGTGATAGACTCCAAGTGGAGTGATGAATATGTTCAACAGAGTTAAAATGCGTATATGATGTACAATCACTCCAAATATAACTTTCCTTACTTTTAACCTATACATACCTTAACCTGTTTCCCTGTGTATAGGTTAAGAGTAAGGAAAGTTATATTTGGAGTGACTGTACATAATATGTACATTTAAACTTTGTTGAACTTCGCTACATCAAGGATACTAAGATTAAGGTTGGGAATGTATCTATTTTTAAAATAACTAGCAAAAAGATGTGGCTTTTCTCTTCTTTTGTTTTTGCCAGTGGTATCAATAGAATTATTACATTCTATATCGTGACTGAAGACATATCCAGAAGAGCTGTTACAGGGGTGTACTTTATTTTGAATGATAAACTGAAACATAGACTTTCTTTCTCTTCTAACTATCCTCTGATTAGATTTAGGATATTGTTATTTATACTACTAGCCCTTAAAATTTGTTCTTTAAAAGTTTGACCCATTTATTCATATTTTTGGGAATAATGAACAACTCATAACGGATGTTGGAAAATATTTTATTTTATGAATAATTATGAGACAGTGCACTTAAATACTTAAATAATGGTTTATGTATACCCATACTAAGTTGTGACAACGATAGTTCCTGATGTAAGCATTAAGGGAAAATCCACGGGTTCCTATAAAACATATAGAATATGGCAATGTATTTGTATTAGTCATTACAAAATATATCTATTGTCAAGGTATATACTGGAATTTCCCGGCGAAGCGTGTACTAATACATTACATCAACACTGTTAATGCTTCGTTGTTTACTCGTCTTATGTTACACATTTCCAGTAAAAAAAGCATAAGAACATCTTGATTGCGTATCAGTCGATTTGATGAGCTATGCAATTTTACGAAAGGCCTTGTCGGCAGAGATAAGCCCTCAAGATGCTATTATGTTTTTTTTATTAGAAACCAGTAGTGTACAGCTTAGACAAATATAAGTTTAATTAGAATACAATGTCGCAAAAACTTTGTTCTGAATTTAAATGCCTTGGGAAGTGTTGTTTTTAATATATCTGTATATATTTTGCGTAAAGCTACATGAGGGCTATCTGCACAATCCGTCCCTAATTTAGCAGTTTAAGACTAGAGGGAAGACAGCTAATCAGCACTAGTCACCGGAATCTTTTGGGCTACTCTTTTATCAATAAACAGTGGGATTGGCAGCCAACGGCTGAAAAGGCGAGCATGTTTGGTGTGGCGGGGATTCGAACCCGCGACCCTCAAATTACGAATCGAGCTTCCATGAAAACCTGGCCATGCCGGGCCCATGAAGAGGATATACATTATTCTCCACTATTAATGTCTCAATTCATTCACCCTTGAAAAAACATTAATTTTTTATTTGTTATTTATTCAATTGTTATCATTCGTGTTTCATTAGTTCATTGGTTATTATCAAATAACTTTTAATTTTACCTATTCTTTTATTTGCTTGTATGTCGTATAATAAAAGCAAAAAAAGAAAAAGCTATTATAAAAACCATCGAAATGAATATTTTAATTATTTTTTGGTATCCTGAAATATATTTTGTGCCAGTTTACAAAACCAGGTTAAGAGTTCGAATTTAGTGTTGATGGAACACACAAAAAGGCACACAAATAATAGCATTTTATATGAAAGAAAAATGGTATTTCTTAAAGAGTACTGAATACAATATTTCACTTTTTCCTATTAATATCAATATTTTTGACGAATTCTTTCAAGCTGAGTTAAGAGTTTTTTTGGGTATGAAGAAAGACTAATTTTAAAATGGGTTATCAATCTTTTTGGCGTATTGAATTCCACACTTATAAGTTAGTTTGATATAACACAGAAACAATCATATGAAAAAAGGATTGCGTTAATTCATGAGTTTTTAATATATCATCTATTGATTATTGTAGGTTCTTTGAGTCATAAATTAACGTTCCTTTTCCATTACAAAATCAGTATTCGAAGAAGGCGATGTTCAGTAATTCTTATATTTGGGAACTCATCTATTCACAACGACATGAATATAAATAGTGTCGATATATTAAAATGCATTGCGTGATTGCAGAATGTTCTTACTGTTTCAATGAAAATGGCGGATGTAAAGAAACTAAAGAACATCAGAAATATTGAGGTAAATGATAAACCCTTGAAATTCAGAAAAAAAGTTTTTATAAAACAGAAACAAGTAGCAGAGTCTGTGATTAACATAAGAAGAACACTCCAACTGTTTAAAACTCTTCTGCAAAAAATATTTGAAATATGCACACGTGTTAAGTCTTTCAAACAATTTTGAGTAGTTTCGTCACATTTCTTTGGTCGTTTTCAAAGAATGTCATGAATATACCACCTCTTCCAAAATCTGTAGCTTGAATGAAACAAAACAAAACATTATATATTTCCAGAGTTTACTATCAAAATGTAAAGTAACAACAACAATATAACATCATGTATGTTAATACAAAATCTACTTGTATCACAATTTTTTCAAGTGGTATTTTTTTTATTCTTTAACAAACACTTGTTTATTTTCAAATACTTTCGGTAACTTACAATGCTAAAAAACGGGTTTCAATGCCCGTGGTGGGCAGAGCACAGATAGCCCATTGTGTAGCTGTGTGCTTAATTCAAAACATCAAAACATACTTTCGGTAATTGATGTAATTCGTGTTTATATTTCTTTAGAAGCATTAGCTTTATATATGTTTACACATTGAAGGAACATTAATATGTAATTTAAGTCAACGTAAGTGACTGTTTCTTCCGTGAGTAATTTATATATATATATATAGACTGATTAAGATATATATTTACCAGCCAATACAGTCTGCATAATTTAATTGCAAATAAGGATGAAAGGGTCTTTAATTATTTAGATTCGTAGTACCCAAGCCTATCGTACAATAAAGACACGTTTTATTTAACTTCAGTTTCACGTGTTTCGAAATTCTCGCTGATTACAAACCACATTCACGACATTAAAGCTCTAAAATTGAAGTGACTATTAAACCAAGACTTTTTTGTTTCTTATTGAAAGAGTAGAGAATCAACTGAAATTTCTTTACTATTTTCAGTGGTATGACTCAGCCAATTTTTCACAATAACTTGTAACACTAGAGAAGTTAGGGGTGCACTTAGAGGTGAAAGTTATCAGGCTACCATTAAATTGATCGGTGGAAGTTTCTGGATGCCAGAGAGCGTGTTACTAGGAGACATCACGTGACATTATAGTTCAAGTGTTACTAAACAAAAAGCGTGTGCTAAAATTCATAGTTTAAGAAATGGCACCAGATGGAGTATTGACAAGGTGTGGATGTTGTTCTATGGGCAGACGGCGTAACTTAGGGTAGTGTTTGTATAGACGAATGGCGTCACTCGGCTGACTGTTCTACTAAGTATATTATTTTCTGTGCATAATTCTCTCATATTCTAAAAACAGTGTTTTTACAAAAGCAGAACTGGACAGTGACTATCAAATTCGTCTTTTTTTTTCTATTTTCCCCAAAATTAAGCATATTATTTACTTTTACGTTATTGCTAAGAGCAAAATTACACAATGGGCTATATACCCTTTGCCCTCTGCGGGTATTGAAATTATAATTTTAGCATTACAAACCATCATACTTACCACTTAGCTTTTATACTGTTTTTTAAGCTTGTTATAAAAAAATATGTTCATAGTTCTACCAGGAGGCTTCAGAGAGCGAAATGCTAGGAGAAGACACTGTTGCCAAGGTTTTTTAATCTGACGGTTTAATTGAGGCTCTATATATGGATTTTATAACTAGTTAAGGTTTGTACACCCAGTTGCTGTTTTAAATCGAATAGTTTTACTAGATATGTTGTGTTATTTTACATAGGCGAGTGGTGTTTTATAGGCGGATAGTGTTACTACCAGAGCAGTACATACAGATTTCATATTTTCCCATCGTATCCATATTCTTTTCATTTAAATATTAAATTGCATTACATTTGTTATACAAAACTGTATGGCATTGACAAATTGTGTAGCTAAAGTTAGTACAGCTACGATGGATGGTGTTTCTATAAACGGATAATTCAGTAAAAGAATGATTTCATCATAAGTACGGTCTCAACATTTGATTACGTCATCAATCTTGTTGTCTAAATTTAATTGTATGTTCAAAAATTTACAAGTAAAACAATTATTTTAATCAGAGAACAATTATATATTAGTTTGTTACATATTTCAATTTTTATTGCATATAGCATCTAAATTTATCCATCATTTCAACGGGACAAATATCATAGCTATTAATTTATTTTGCTTAATTTTAACATTATCCGACCTGAAAGAGTTTTATCACGTCCAATGTTTTGTTTGTTTTCATATACTGAACGAAATAGTTCGTCAGTATTCTAGAGTTCATTGTGTTTTTCATGCCTCAAGTATTAATTAAGTATACAGTTATAAATACTTAACGTATTGTACTATAGCTTTCGCTGCTGTATTTAATTTGAATAACATACTTTCGACAGTTATTGTCAGTTTTTTTATGATAGCACAATTACTTAACTTTCTTAACAATATGCAATAATTTAACAAACAGGTTTCACCAGTTACAATCTTAAACCTAAACATATTATACACTAACCGTCTACATATGTAGTTTTTGTTTTCATTTATACCTCTAATTTTGTTTGTTTGTAGTTAAGCACAACGTTATTGAAACCTGGTTTCAATTGTTATAAGTTCTTAGACAATATCACTATGTTAATGGGGATGCATCTCAAATTTAAGAAAAAAATCAATTAACTCAGTATTAAATCATTATGCTAAAACTAGTTATGTTAAATAAATTATTTATCCTATATCCAGTCACTTAGCTATTACAAAAACCGTTTAAAACAATAACATCTGCAGACATACCATTTGTCTTTGTAAAACATATGTAATACAATTTAACATATAAATGAAAATGTAAGCATACATTGAGGCAAAATTAAAATCCAATAGAAGTGCAATAACATTGTCTGCTTATAAAAACACGGTCTGCCTTTTTAAAACACAAAATATGCGTAGTGAGACTATCTACCTAGTAACATTATCTCTCTATACGAACACTGCTCGTATCTATGCATTCTACCTATAGAGCCTTAGTTACATCCTCGGGGTTTAGAAGATTGGTAACATTATCCACCACTAGCAATTCAACCTCTAATGCTAGTACGAAGAACTATAAGATTTCTCTGTTTTATAATTAGAATAAAATCAGACTTCTTATAGCTAAGCGATATGTATGATGGTTTAAAATGTTAAAACTACAATTTCGTAACCCGCAATAGCTTTGCTCTTAACAACAACGTAAAAACACATAATATGCTTAATTTAAGGTTAACCAGAATGAAATTATTTACACGAATAACTCAACTGTAGCAAAAATGAATTGATTAACTTTTTTTCTCGAGAAACCATTTAATGGGTTAGTGTCGGTCCGAAGAAATTCTGAATTTAAAGCCTAGAAAAAAGCACAAAACATAATTACTATACAATTCTACTTCAGATAAAACACTGTTTTTAGAATACTTACATGGTGAGGTAGGAACATGAGTAAATTTATAAATATGAGAATGTTATATGCAGCACGTTTCTCAAGTGTTGGTAGTCTTTTGAAGATGCAAGGGGATTATGGTAATATATTTTTTATGTTTCCTTCGTGTAGTTTGATCCGAGAACTCTAGTAAGGTTTAATTCCGTAGTGCTTGCTTGTTAATAGGTGTGTCTTTTAACAACCACATTCTTCCACTCACAAAAAAGCGCGTTCTCGGTTTCTAATTCAGGGTCGTTGGATGATCCTTAATTGGACATCAGTTTTCCTTATAATAATTTCAGTTTTTACTTTTTCCTTTCTTCATGTCAGTTTTGAACATGAGACCTCTCGAACATTAGACGAGTTCTCTACAAGCAGAGTTGAAACATTAACTTTCACCGTAACACTTGTTACTAAAGCACTTTTTTAATAACTCGGAATACTACATAATTATTTGTTGTGTCGAGTCTGAAATATTGTGTATAGAAAATTAGAAATTTTCAAAATACTGTTTAGCACGTTGATACTACTTCATACAGCTACTGTTCGCAGAACGACACCAAGAGTTGTAGCGATAAGAATGAGTTACATGCAAAATTAAAAATGCGTAAATGGAAATCTACATATTTTTCGTGCAATATAAAACGCTTCCTCAATGGCTCAGTAATAAGGCTTAAGGCTTATGACGCTAAAAACCAGATTTTGATACACGTGGTGACTATAGCACAGATATCTCATTGTTTAGCTATAAAAGAAAAGTAAAACGACAGCAAAAAAAATCAATCTCATAATCCAGAATTACACGAAATTTAAATAGTGACGTGTAATAAATACACGATATTTCCCCCACACCCAGTAGCTCAGTGGTAAGTTTGATATGAGCCGCATATATTTATATACACTGCTGGCCAAATTTTTAAGGCCATTGAACATAAAGAAGAAATATGCATTTTATGTTGTTAGACTCAACCAATTATTTGAGTAGAGCTTCAAAAAATGAAAATAAGAAAAGGAAAAATAAAAATATAAACTTTCTTAGCATTTAATAGAAAAAAATGTGAACACCATGAAATTAGCCTAAATACTAGCTGATCAAAAGTTTAAAACCATACTGAAACGAAGCGTTGATCGGTAAACACTTAACGAAATTAAGTCATTTGTGTTCAAGCATTAGCGTTGTCAACATCTCCCACTGACATCTTCTGTGTTACATTGGATAAAAACATGGCAAAGGCTAAAAAGTTGAAAGAGTTTGAACGTGGCAGAATTGTCGAGCTTCAAAACCAAGTCTCTCTCAACGTGTCATCGTATTAGGCGTAGAAAAACTGCTGTTGTAAATTTCTTAAAAATCCCTGAGGGATACGGAACGAGAATTTCAAGTAATCGGCCCTAGAAAACTTTGCCAGCGTTGAGCAGGAGGATTTGAGAGATTGTCTGGAAAGACACCAACCGATCGTCGAACCAGATTAAAGCCCTTACAGTTGCAGGGTGCAGCTTAAGAACAATAAGACGGCATCTACGAGAAAAAGGCTTTAAAAACCGTAAACGTCTTTAAAGGCTACACCTCCTTTGACACCACGAAACAGCTCAGTTAAACTTTGGTGCGAAACACCAAAAAATGGGACGTAGAAAATTTGACGAAGATTTTATTCCCTGATGAGAAAAATATAACCTGGATCATCCAGATGGCTTCCAACGTTACTGTTACGATGAAGGATATCCCACCGGAGACATTTTTTACACAACACAGTGGAGGATGTTCCATCATGATCTGGGGTGCTTTTTCCTTTCATGAAACAATTGAGCTTCAGGTTATACAGGGCGTCAAACAGCGGATGGCGACATTGGCATGTTGAGGAGAACATACTTATTGACTGAAGATTTTTGCTTGTGTGGAAATGACTGGATTTTTCAGCTGGACACCGCCGCAATCCACAATACCCGCAGAACAAAGGACTTATTCATGGCGAATAACGTGATTCCTTTGGACCATCCAGCATGTTCGCCCGAATTGAACCCCATTGAAAATCTTTGGAGATGGATGGCAATGGAAGTCTATAGAAATGGATGTCAATTCCAAACAGTGCATGATTTTCGTAAAGCCATCTCAACCACTTGGAATGACATTCCAGTCAATCTTCTGCAAACGCCAAAGTGAATGTCTGCAGTTATTCGCAAGGACGGCCGTGCAACTCACTACTAAGACCTCTTGTTTGGCAATTCCTGCCGTATTTAGAACTTTTTTTTTGGTATGGTCTTAAACTTTTGACCAGCTAGTATTTAGGCTAATTTCATAGTGTTCACATTTTTTCTGTTAAATGCTATTGTTTTTCCCTTTTTCTTATTTTCATCTTTTGAAGCTCTACTCATATAAGTGGTTGAGTCTAACAACGCAAAATGCATATACTTTCTTTATGTTTATTGGCCTTAAGATTTTGGCCAGTAGTGTATGTGTGTGTGGGTAGCTTTGCGCTTAATTAAAACAACAAAGTAATACTTCTCAAATACAACACAAGGAGCTTCTTATTTCTCTCTATAAACTAAACACAAAAATATTTCACTCAAACCATGTCTGTTAGTGTTTAGTATTACTTCATACATTTCTTTCCTTATGTAACCTGTTATTTAAATCACAATAAATTAAAAGTATTAGGGTCTACCTATTGTGCGTCTATTGGTATTTTTAATACACAGAAAGCTTAACGCAAGAAACAAAATACGAGATCTTGTGCTTATGGTTTTAATATGTAGCTATAAAACATGAACTAGATAGAATTTTAAGTTTACTGTTGGATTATTTTGCATAAATTGAAAGTACGTATCTTCTCAAGGCAATAGCAAATTAAGTGTAAAGTAAGAATCTGTATGCATAAAACACACGTGTTGTCTGTGTATACGACTTTTGCATCTACGTAGTTTTTGAACAATCTCATAAAAAACTTCACATTACATTAGAGGGCTGCGTTCGACTCTGATCCCCCGTATTACTTCTCAGGGGCCCTTATTGCTTTTATGTTTACTGAACACTTGCATTAAATAGTAATTAATGTTTTTTGTATTCTTAAACAGAAAATGTCTTTTTCGCTGTATTTTACTGCATTTACATATATTACAGATTTATTTTTTTATGTTACAATTATATTTAAAAAAACCATCTTACTCAATACACACGTCTTACATGCTATAAGTTTTAGTACACATTCACTAAAATTCCTTGAATGGTAGATTTCAATTACATGTAAAATTGTGATTTTGAGACCTTATATTTAAAATTTGAATACACTTTGTGTTTTAAACAATTCTGTTCGTTGAAATTTAGAGCAATTTCCTTTTATTAGAGCAATAATATAATACACAGACAGACAACAAGGAACCATTTGATTTGTTTGTTTTTATTTTCGCCCAAAAATACTCGAGGGCTATCTGCGTTAGTCGTCCCTAATTTAGCAATGTAGGATTAAAAGGAAGATAGTTACTCATCACTGTCAACTCTTATACTACTCTTTTACCAACGAATAGTGGGATTGATCGTAATATTATGAGACCTAGACGGCTGAAAGAGCGAGCATGTTTGGTGCTACAGAGATTCGAACTCGCGACCCTCAGATTACAAGGCCGTTCACCTTAACCCACTTGGCCATGTCGAGCCGGATCCCTTTGGCTTTCCAGGATTGTCCTAGAACACCCACATTTTATTTTACAGGAAATAATCAACCTTTTATCTTAAAATACTGTTAAGTGCTGAGATACATAACAGCCCAGAGCAAGTAATTCCATAATCAAGTAAATTTTCTTTTTTACGAAAATAAAACTGTGTTAAATGAACCCCAGATTTTTAAACAATTTAAGGATTGTAACATATCTCTACAAGGCAAACTTTCCATTCTCAAAATTATCGTAATTGTTCTCTTCCTAACCTATAAATAAAATTGTACATGCACTGTATTCCAAGTGGGTCCCATATAGTGACGAATTATTTCCTCTGACTTTCTATCGATATGTCTGTAAATATACTTAATTTTGTATTAGCTTTACTACAAATAAGCACTGTTTCAACGGCTTAAGTAACTAATCCACTACCATGTCAAGATCCTTTCCTTTATTCACGTTATTAAGGAGATTTCAATCAGTATTAAACGTGTCACTCAATTGTTTGTTTGTTTGTTTGTTTTTGGAATTTCGCACAAAGCTACTCGAGGGCTATCTGTGCTAGCTGTCCCTAATTTAGCAGTTTAAGACTAGAGGGAAGGCAGCTAGTCATCACCACCCACCGCCAACTCTTGGGCTACTCTTTTACCAATGAATAGTGGGATTGACCGTCACATTATACATCCCCACGGCTGGGAGGGCGAGCATGTTTACCCTCGGATTACGAGTCACACGCCTTACGCGCTCGCATGCCAGGCCCGTGTCACTCAAATTCTGACAATCAAAAAATAATATTAAGTTGCACTTAATATAATTAACATTAATTTAGTAACTATTTATTTCAAGTGTTTACTGATCCAAGTCACTTAAACATCCTTAATGTGGCTAAAACTATCATCAGCAAACTTTTTTCTTCACTAATTATGTTTTTGTGAATATAATTAATGTGCCAAAGAAAAGGTAAAAACCCAAGTAATGGCCCCTGAAGCACTCAAATAGTAACAAAATACGAGTTTTATCGCAATCCATTAATAACAGCCTTTTTCTACTTGTAATATAACCATCTTCTAGTTTAATTAAGTAGCATTTTGCCAACCTTTACCGAAAAGATTTTCTTAACTAATGTTTAGCGTGGAACCTCATCAAAAACTGATGGAAATCAAGTGACATTAAGTCCACACTCCATACTTCAAGTAACAAGTAGCATCTTCGAAAAACTATTAGAGATTAATAAGGCAGTTTTTCGTTGATAAATTCATTGGTCTACATTTATAATGTTAAAAAATTATTTTCTAATTTGTTTTTCAATTTCTTTCGTTTTTCTTTGTTTAAAGATTCTTCACGATTTTTCCACTATGAGAGTATATTGTAATTCACCTGTAGTTTCCTCAGAATCTGTTATTACCCTTATTCAAAAATTGTAATAACGTTTGTAGCTCTCCGGTCCACAGATACTTCCTTACTATTTATTGTTTGACCAAAAACGAAAGATAGGCTTGCATATTTGATCTTTATTTCCTTTAAAATCCTGGGGAAAACCTCGTCCTTTATCTATATTACTTTTTCCATGGGTCTGTCATAGTCAGGTGGTTAAGTCGCTTGACTCCTAATCTGAAGGACTGTCATGGCCAAGCGTGTTAAGGCGTGCGACTCATAATCTGAGGGTCGCGGGTTCGCATCACCATTGCGCCGAATGTGCTCGCTCTTTCAGCCGTGGGGGGGTTATAATGTAACGGTCAATCCCACTATTTGTTGGTAAAAGAGTAGCCCAAGAGTTGGCGGTAGGTTGGCTGCCTTCCCTCTAGTCTTACACTTCTAAATTAGGGACGGCTAGCACAGATAGCTCTCGAGTAGCTTTGTGCGAAATTCCAAAACAAACAAACAAACAAAACCTAATCTGAAAGATACGAGTTAGAATCCCCGTTACATCAAACACGCCCGTCCTTTCACCAATTGCGAACGTTGTAAAGAGATGGATAATCCAACTATTCATTGGTAAAAGAATAGCTTAAGAGTTAGTGGTGGGTAGTGATGACTAACTGCCTTCCTCCTAATCTTACAGTGCTAAATTAGGGAGGGATAGCGCAGACAGCTCTCGTGTGATTTGCGCGAAATTACAAAACAAATATTCTGTAAGTCTATAAATTATTTTAATATTCTACGTATTCGTATCTACTCATGTTACAAATCGAACCAGGCCATCATGAATGCGTAAATGTGAGGCATCCCACCAATAAGACCCATCGCCTCTTCCCCATACATTGGCTTAGCTTTATGTCTAAGTGTTTATGTTGCAAATAATGGGGTTTTGTCATTCGTGGATGACATAGCAGACATGGCTTACTTTGTATTTTCGTACTTACTAAGAAATAAATAAAGAAAATACTAAATCATGCTGAATGTTATGTACACCTTATGGTTCCTTTTTCACGGCTAGCGTTTCTAGGAAGCATATGTATCTTTTATACAATGTAAGAATTTTTCTTTATTAATTGTGAAAATTATTTATGTAAGTGCATTTTTTTTATCTGTCAGAAGCAAACAATGTAGTCTTTTGTGTAGCTTTGTGCTTAACAACAAAAACAAACTTTTAAACTTGTCTCGATTGTTGTTATGAATGTTTATTGTTAGAGATCCATATTATGAACTGCTTCTTGTCAAGAAAATAAAATTTAAGGTGTTTTTTTACAAACCACATTGGTCCCTTAAAGGAACAAACTTACACACAGAAACAAAGCAGAGAGCCCAGTTAACTTTGCCCTAAGAAAAGATGAGCACACCAAGGAACCGTCTTGTCGTCTTTAATTTTCGATTTGCGAGTTATTCGTTACGGCTTTTATTTGCGGCAGTAGTTTAGCGAGTTAACCAATGTTTACGATTCCTATAATATTCATCTAAGTCTCTGTAAGTACTGACTATTATCCTATTGAATATACTTTTTAGCTTATCACTGGTACTTATTAAGTGTCAACCCAATAGCACAACGGAACGTCTGCAGACTCATACCGCTAGATGGTTCATTGTGATTGATTCCAAACAAACAAACAAACTAAACTTATTAAGTAAAATATCTCAACGCTGAGTAAAAATAGATACAAAATAAATTGTCATTAAAATCTAAAAATACACAAATAATATTTTCAATATAGTATAAAAATATTATTTTGTGTGTGTGAGAATTAACACTAAAATATGTTTTAAATCAATATTCTATTTTATTGTAGAAAATCCAAATGTGTCTTATGGACACAAATATCATAAGACATGGTTCAGCTTTTATTCTCTATAAATAATTAGAATATAATCCGGTACGTTGTAAAAGGAAGGATGGATTTGATTTTGTAATGTTTTTGTCTTCCCAAGAACATTTATTTATTTAGCTCAAGAACACTTGGAAATTTCAAAATTTGTATCACAGAAGAAATATATCGTCAGTTTATGACAGTATGCATTGGAATACAGCGAGTATGAATGACATCTTTATCTTGATACTTGTAAATTTAGTAAAAGCCTCCAAAGTCGTTGTAATAATAGGAGAAATACCATTATTGTTAAAGTCAAAATCTTTAAAAACTTATATAGATAACGAATTATCTGTAGTCTACACATACTTTAAGAATCTGATTTAGAAATTTCATCTCTGAAAGGACTTTTACACACTCTTCTCACAATAAATCAGTTTTTGTTTGCAACAAACTTCTTCAGCGTCAAATAATGTCAAAATAAAGTATAAATATTTTCAGTTTCCAACCCTGTTTTTGTCTCCGAAGAAAAAAGTTAAGAGTTGGCAGTGGGCTTTGTTCATCAGCTGTCAGTTCAAAAGTAGGAACAGATATGCGCAGATAGCCCACTGTGTAATTTTACAATGATAATCCTGATACAAACAAACAATGTGCAGCTTACTTATATTTATTACGCGCTAATTATGCGATTTTAAACCTGTTTCACTTAAAGCTGTATCATTAATTATTATTTTCCGTCAACATTTACTAGCAGTAAGTTATGTTTATTATAAGATTAAAATAAAAATACGATAAAATATCATTTAAGTGAATTTTTTAAGTAAGGTTCAATATGAATAAATTTTCATTAAAATGTTTCTCTAATATTTTTTCCCATTTATTTTACGCTATTTTTACTTCAGTAAGTTATGCCTCCCAGTCTGCAAACTTACACCTCTAAAATCCGGGTTTTGATACCCGTGGTGGGAAGAGCACAGATAGCCCATTGTGTAGCTCTGTGCTTAATTCAAAACAACAACAGTAAATTATATGAATACAACGCTTAAGTAATGAAAGTATGGATGTTTTATTTTGTATTTCAATTTCTCGCCCAGATTAGTTCAGTGATAAATTAATAAGCTTACGACACTACAAATCGGCTTTCACAGATGATACACTTAGGAAAGAAATTGGTGTAAATTTTCAAACACATAATCTTTCTTTAGTTCTGGAATATTAGTAGAAAAAATTATGATTATGATATTATGAACGAAAAATTCGCAATGCGTGACATATTAATCCAGTGGTTCCCAACATTTTTTTATGCCCCGTACCCCTAAAAAATTTAATATATTCTTGCACCCCTTACAGTAATTATTTATTTGAGAATAAAGGTAAAGGTGGCCAAAACAAATGTTATCTCGCACCGCTGATTGGAAACCACTGTATTAAATCAGGACACAATTATTTTAAAACCTAACTGCAATTTAGTAAGGAATGGTAAAAAGTTCAATAATTAGTATGTAATTAATCTTAAAATGCACAATAAAACTATTTCATATCATATCTTTGGGTAATATTGGTTATTGGTTATTATTTGTCGTAGAAAAATATACATCTCAGATAATGTTGCCAATGGCCAATAGGTGACGCGTCATGTCATTTTCTCGAAATTTAAGTTATTTTGAAATAAGAACAAAGCCACACAATGGGCTATCTGTGCTGTGCCCACCACGGATATCGAAACCAGTTTTTTAGCGTTGTAAGTCCGCAGACATACCGCTTAGCCACTGGGAGGCATAACTTACTGAGCTAAAAATATCGTAAAATAAATGGGAAAAAATATCAGAGAAACATTTTAATGAAAGTTTATTCTTATTAAACCTTGCCTAAAAATATCACTTAAATGATATTTTATCCTATTTTTATTTTATAATAAACATAATCTTCTGGTATAGTTATGCATTCATTTTTGTCTAGGAGCATTTATAATATAAAATAAAAATATGAAATTATCAATCCAATTTTTACTCAATACCAAAATCATTTTGTTTAAGAAAACAGACACGTGACTAACATATGCTCTAGAGTAATTTTTCAAATCTTACAAACATGATTAAGTAGAGAAATACCAAAAGTCATTGACTGACTTTTCTAATAGTTTTGTACACTACAGTGGATTAGTTTCAAGAATATATCTATCTACAGCATAATGAACAAAGTTCAATTCATAATTATATGGTAATCAAATTCTATTATTTTATGTTGGAATATTTTCTGCAATACTTTGTTTTGATGCAAATGCATAATCGACAATATGCCAAAACATTTACACATTTAATACAGTTACCTGCTATTTCACGCATACATTAGAATTAAATGTAACAAAACAATAAAAGCATCTACATGCATACTGTTATACAATTAGGCTCACCGTATTATAAGCACTATTCTATACATACCACAGTTACATTACTGTGTTATTACTTGTTCGAAAGCCACACAGTGGCACATCGGTATGTTTGCGTCTGACACCTCTAGATACTGATTCTCTTTACGTGTAGATCGGAGCACGGGTAGTCCATCGTGTAGCTTTATACTAAACCCGAAATAACCAACGTAATTTGTTTAGCGGCACAAAATATTTTGGCTCACTTATACTGGATGCTGAGAACTTACAGTGACACTAATATTTTCAGGATTTTAAGCTGGATGATGTGGTATACAAAAATTTAACACATCATGTAATTCTGATAATGTGTCTATTGACAATATTAGGCATATGTTTGAATTGTTTCATAAATAACCCATAATGTTACTGATCAGATTGTAAATAACTGTAAATAACCCAGATTTATATTCTCATCCATTACGCGAAGTAGTATATTTAATAAATTTTTACTTTAACACTCTGTGATAGCATCAAAAGTAAATTTACCCAAAACTTGTATCCGTTGACACTGTACGTATGTTTTAGCGTCGATTCTGTGAAGCCTGACTGGCTAGCTACTGACATTAGAATGCTGTGGATGATTATTTCAACTGACGTGAGTTTTAAATATTGTCAGAATTTTAAATCGAGAGCTGTCCAATTGTCATGCTGACATACAGTTTCGACAGAAAGTGTTCGTACCCCTGCGTCGTGAATAGTTTCTCTTCATAACTTAAACAGTATCACGGTTAGGATAATGAAAGTACAGTATATTATAAATATTATACTGACACACATCTACGTAAATTGTTATGTAAATTGATCATCAAATAAACTGTTTATAAACAAATAACCAAACATAGGAGGGACAGAAGTGTTCGTGCGTCTACTTTAAAGGTCAGTTGTGTAGCTTTTCATGTGAGTTACTTAACGCAATCTCTCCTCATAGTCCTCCATGATCGTTCATCAGCAATCGACTGGTATTTTCTTCCATTTTTCTTTACAGAAGGCCTCCAGCTCTTGCAAGTTTTTTTTTTTTATGACGCTGATGAACCTTGGTCTTCAACTCATGCCAAACGTTCTCAATTGGGTTGAGATCGGGTGACTGCGATGCCCACTCCAGAATGCTTATATGGTTCCTCTGCAACCAGGATTGCACATATTTTGATGTGTGCTTAGGGTCATTGTCATGCTGGAAGATCCAACGACGCCAAAGCCTCAAGTTCCGAGCACTATTCTTGATGTAAGTGCCTCATATATCAACGTACTCTTTTTTTTATGATTCCCTTGACGCGGCGAAGGCTGCCTACACCAGAAAAGCTGAAGAAACCCCATAGCATGATCGAACCCCTCCGTGTTTAACTGTAGAGACGGTGTTCTTTGGAAGATTTCGTTCCCCCTTCTTACGGAAAATATTTCGAACATCATTGTGGCCGAAAAGCTCGATTTTAGTCTCATCTGACCAAAAAATACTCTTCCAATAGGTAAAGGGTTTATTTAGATGCTTTCTTGCATAGAAGCAATCGTGCTTTTAAATGAACAAATTTTAAATATGGAGTTCTACGAGGACGGTATAACTTGAACTCAGAAGAGCGTAACATGTTCGTAAATTAGGAGGCGCTTATTTCAAGCTCAGTTTCCCTTAACAATTTCTGTGTGTCATTACTTGTTAAACAAGGGTTCCTACTAACTTTTCTTAGAACCTTCCTCTTGGTTTTTCTCTGGAATTTTGATGGGAACGTTCAGAATGAGGGAGGTTAGCAGTTGATCCTGTGAGCTTAAATTTGGCAATTATGCTTTGAACAGTAGATTTTGGCACATTAACTTGTGTAGCAATACCGTTAAGAGACACACGAGACTTGTATTTTACAATAATTTGGTTTTTTAGATTACTGGATAGTTGTTTCCTGTTCGCCATGATGACCAAGCAGATAATGACGGAAACAGCGCTAAATTGCCGGAAGGACATTTTTTGCTGGCTAAATTCCAATAATTGTGAGCCCAATGTCTAGTTTTGGAATAGTATAATGTAATTTATTCGCCAAACTAAAAATATTTACGGGAATATTAGTTTTTTCACATGTACGAACACTTTCTGCTCCTCCTATTTTTAGTTATTTGTTTATAAACAGTTTATTTGTCGTTTAATTTACATAAAATTTATGTAAATATGTGTTAGTATAATACTTATAATATATTATACGGCTATTGGCCGAATATTGACACTTTTTTAAAGTTATGAGCAAAAAAATATTCGGGACGCAGGGGTACGAACACTTTCTGTTGTAATTGCATGTAGTGAAATATCTTCAAAAAACACTCGCATGCATATATCTTCAAAATGAATGTGAACATTCATGTTAATTTGATGCCACTTACTTTAATGTACTATATAATACGATAAAAATAAGTTTTACTTACTTTTGGAATGTGACACCCTCCTTTTTCGATTATTGATTACGGTAGACATTGCATTGTAATCTCTTGGTTCTTTCTGGCTGTGTCTTAGAAGGGTAGCTCTTACTCTTAACCACTTTACACTGTCTGCCAGTTCAAATTTTAACACACAGCGATGGTGTTTACATACACACATTCTCCTCACTGAAAAAAGAGTAGTGACTGGCCAGTCTAGTGTAATTTATTCATTTATATCCATGATTGATACAGTTTTTTATCTAACTGTCACTAATTCGATAATAATTGTTTGTATAAGAAAAAGGTCAATAATGACAGGTGATTGATTTAATTTTATACGAACCTTGGATGAAAGAAAATTAATTTTCTTATTTTTGGCATATGGTATCTATGTAACAACAGTTATACGTATGAACAGAGGCTTAAATCGTAGTCATTTCCTTTTCGACAAATATTACACCTATTTATTTTTCATAAAAGAGAAATAACTCACGTGCCAAAATATTTAAAACGGGATTGTACATGAATGAAGAGTGAAGACAGAGAAATAGGAATCTATAAAAGATGACGATATAAACACTTCATCATTGTCAGTGATATAACGCATATTTTGTACAAAGCTACTTCCGAAAAATTGATAAGAATTAATGACTGCAACAGACGTTTCTTTGTTTTTGAATTTAGTGCAAAGCTACACGAGGGCTATCTGCGCTAGCCGTCCCTAATTTAGTCGTGTAAGGCTAGAGGAATGGCAGTTAGTCATCATCACCCACCGCCAACTCCTGGCTAATCTTTTACGAACGAATAATGAGATTGACCGTCATATTATAACGCCCTCACGGTTGAAAGGACGAGCACGTTTGGTGCGACTGGGATTCGAACCTCAGATTACGAGTCGAACGCCTTCATCTACCTAGACATGCCGGACCAACTTCTAGAGATATAGTTTGTTTTTAATTTTTTGGAGTCAGTGTGAAACTTGTTAGTTTTATTTGAATTAACATAAATAGTTTATTCAAACTGTCATCTGTTTTCATAACACATTGTACTTTGTTACAGAATTGTGATATTGTGTTAGTAGAGGAACCTGACCGATTGATCGTCATTTAATGATGATTGAAGCTAAACTGAGAAATTATTGTTGATATTGGAGTTACGAATCGAACACTTGTAGAGTCGGATACTGATTTATATTTAATGGAATAAAAATTCTTATATTTCATGTAGAAAAATTTGAAAGCAGTGTAGCATAAGTGATGTTTAATATGCTCGTATGAATTTGTTGATAATAAAGTTATATCCCTCAAATGACACGGAACAAATAGTTTATTTTATTTTTTTTTAGAATCCTTAATTTCTCTTGTCAAACAAATTTATCGTTAATTATTGAATTACACTTAAATTGCTAAGAGTGTCAGATTTTAGATACTTGGAGTGGAGATCCTTCAGGATCCACGTTAGGATTTTTCAATTTGAAGACATTTATAACAGATTATTCGTAACATGATACATATATATGTGTGTGTGTGTATGAGATCTTGATGTAACTATCAAAAAATAGAATATAGTTGGTCAAATGTATCATATTTTAATGCTCTAACAAATTTTCCCATCCACTCACCTAACGAAATATGCAACTTTAAATGGACAAACAAACATGCATTGCTTTTACTCTTAAGATAATAGTTTTGAAATTCTTATCTGAGACGGAATTTCGAACTCTTTGAAAAAATTACGTTCCAGCCACCAACTTTACATTAGTCGAGTGCCTTTAAATAAGAAATTAAACAAATAGAAAAACAGTTGCTGTTTCGAGTAGTGGTCGATACTATTTATTCAGCTTACTAAAAGACAAAAAACAACCAAATAGCACAAGTGCTTCACTTAATGAAAGTACCGAAAACTGTGTATTGTCTTCTTTTGTAGGAACAATTTTGTTTTGAATGATCTAATAAAAACTGTTTGTAAGTATTATCATATACTTTGGCTGTAAGTACTTGTAAATAGTTGTTTATTAATTAAGTTATACATTAATATAATGGACTTCCCTACACAACGTGTACTATCAATTGATCGTCATCTTATTATTTTGGAATACTGATATCGAAAATAAACATTTTTTTCTTATGCTGGTTAAATAAGCTCCCAATGGTGTCTGTGGACTTATGATTCTAAACACCGGGTGTCGATTACCGTGGTGAGCAAGACACAGATAACCCTTTGTGTAACTTTGTGCATAATACCAAAACAAACAAACGGTTACATAATTTCCAAAATTAGGTAACAAAAGGAAATAAGAAGAATCCACTGTTGTACTTACAGTCTACAAAAATGTGGGAAAAACTAAATGTGTGATTACAAAACTAATTTTCGATTACATGTGTTGGAACATTCGAATTCCATTGTTTTAACTTATTTCTTAAAATTTTTCACATGAAGAAGAGAAATTATTAGAAGATTGATACATGTCTAACAGCGGTTTGATGTTCACATAACAATGATTCTGTTGATAAAAACACAGTGGGTTAATTACAAACACATGATAAACACATGAAAACTCAATTACTAACCATCATACGTAGAATACGTGACGATATACTAAGATTCGTGAATAGAGGAACATGTCAAAGCCCCTTCCATTTCAAATAAGAAAATCTTTGTTTTACGCAAAAGAAAAAAGAAGAACGACTCTGAGATCAAAAGGTTTAAGTAGAGAAACTTAAAGTACCAGTATTTCTTACAAACTGTTGGAGCAGGTATTTAGTTTTGTTCGCCACAATCTCTCAGTGACTTAATAAAAAGACTTTTTATTATTATAATTCTAATAAACTGTAGAAAGTACTTTTAACCTTGCTTCGGATTTCATGAAACAACAGTTGCTATCAAAGTGTCTGCTTTAACTAACAAATGTTATTAAATTCTTACTTTGGATTCATTTTAAACTGACATTAACTTCTGCTGTGGCTAATTTTGAACTATTGACAAATGAGAGATAAATAGTCAACAACTTTCAAATAAACCTATTTTTCTTAACTACGTCCTTCATAATGTGGCAAAAATTATATTCTCTGATGTTATTTTTTCTTGCTTCATATTTAATAATGGATAGAATACGTCTTTTAATAAATTCAAACGAATACCGACATGTATATTCCGTTTTCAACAACTATTTTATCAGTTAAAGACTGATGGAACCAGACCTTTAAGCTTCTGCAACATTTTCCATTATCAAAATATTGCCAAATAATTAGTTCTTTGAAATGGTCTTTTTTCTTGTATTAAGCATCCTCAAAATGCTCAATACTCAAACTGATAACATGAAAAATCCTGATATGATTCAAAGCACATCAATTTTTTTGTTAAAGCATAATAACTGAACATCATTCCCAAACTCAACATCCATTTACTTAAGTAATAAGGAAACAGTCCATCAGTGACACAGTGGTATTTCTGTGGACCTATACTACTGGAAACCGAGTTTGGATACGCGTGATAAATAGAACACTGATAGCGACCAGCGTATAATACTGTTGCTTATGTTTTGTTATACAAATAAACTGAGAAATTGTCTGAATATATTCAGTTTCACTACCATTTACAAAGACAACCAGTAGCGTGTTATGTACTATACTAACACAGACATGTTGAGTGTTCCGACAACAATAATTATAATCAAGGAGATGTAGAATGTACACCAGTGAATTTAATTTCATAAATGAAATATCTAATTTTATTTTTTCAAATATCACTAGATGACATCACAGTCCCATTATTATTGTGTTTGGTGTTGTTTCTTTTGTCTGGTTTTTGTTTTTGACTTTCGCGCAAAGCTACTCGAGGGCTATCTGCGCTAGCCGTCCCTAATTTATCAGTGTAAAACTTGAGGGAAGGTAGCTTGTCATCACCGCCCATCGCCAAGTCTTATACAAACGAATAGTGGGATTGACTGTCACATTATAACGCCCTCACGGCTGAAAGAACGAACATGTTTGGTGCGATAGGGATTCGAACCCGCGACTCTCAGGTTACGAGTCGAGTACCTTATCCACCTGGTCGTGTCTCAAGAAGTCTCGGCAGAAATGATTAATAACTCGGTAACCTGTTCCCTTTCTTCTTCACTACGTACAACAGTTTAAGTAAACAAAATCGCGACAGCTAGCATGTCAGCAAACACTAGTTATTCATGTGCTATTTTTAGTTGGCAGTAGTTATTTGTACACTATTTCTTTAATCATATCGATCTGTTTAAATAAATAATTGTTGAAGTGAACTACATTAGATAAAATGTTTTATTTAAAATACCGTAATGTTTAATTCACTTATATCGTCAAAACACTTTTTAATTTTGTATTATTGCGTTATTTATCTTGTGTTATATAAGCCTTAAGTACTTGCTTTTACTTAAGCTATGAAAATTAAAACATTATCACATTATAACGCCCCAACGGCTGAAAGAACGAGCATGTTTGGTACGACCGGGATACGTACCCGCGACCCTCGGATTATCGAACGTTTTAACACCTTGGCCATGCCGGGCCTATTCTGTTTGGTTTTTTGGACTTAAGTGCAGAGCTACAAAATAGGATGTCTGTGCTTTGCCTACCACTGGTGTCGAAACTCGGTTTCTTGCAATGTGAGTCCGCAGACATACTGCAGTGCCACTGAGGGGCATTATTATTAAGAGCTATATGTACAGTGAAATATCGAATTACTTTTCTGTATGAAATTGAATAAAATACTTTAATTTGCGATTATTTGATTTTTAATTCTAGATTTTTCTCTGTTAGGTTACTTTTTCAAAGTACCCAAATTTAGAAAAATATTTTTCACTGTGTTTCCTAAAGCACTTCTTTGTTATCAGCTCACATTACTTTAAGCATAAATTCTACGTCTGGTTAATTAAATTTTTTTCTCCAAATGATTTTTCTCCTCAGAGAGCAGCAAAATGGTCCTGTAATAGAGATTCGAATTTCAGACGTAACGTATCGGGTTCAAATCCATACGATACTACGTAATATTCCTCGCAATTCAATCAATGTTGCATTATAAAAGTGACAGTGGATGGTGAATAGTTAGGATGCTACTTAGTAGCTGCCTTCCTTAAAGTCAGTAACTCAAAATAAAGGACGGCAAAATAATAGCTTTGTATAAACACAAAATACAAGTACATCTTAAAAAATTAAATAGCTGACACAGATGTCCAGTTATTTTTACCTCTTTTACATTTTATTTTAATAGTTCACATTTTTAATCATCTGTATACTGTATTTGCGAAATAACTAAAATTTATACTGTCAACATTGTTGTTAACCGTTCGCATTTGTCAAAAGTGTGAATATGATTGGTAAGTAGCAAAAACGAAAAAAAAACAGATGTTTTCACTTGTCTCAGAAGTTTCAATTAAAATTCGAATAAAAATTATGAGAACATGAAAGCTAGATGCAGAAGTCGGAAAGAAATTAGCAATTGGTAGGATTTTTTTTCTGAGATAACTCTAATTCTGGACATTCAACAAATACCCGAGTGTCAGGAGCAAGTAATAAAACTTAACAAAGTGACAATATTGGTGTTCTAAGTGTCCATAAACAAATAAATAAATTCACACATAAAACTTTACTATTTAAATACTACTATCTAAAGATAAATCCATTCCCTAAATACCTTTCCTTTGACATTGCGTAGCACTATCCAACCTCTCATTTAGGCGTATGATGACTTCTTCCGTACTATCCTACTACTAATTGCATTTTTCCATTGTTTAATAAAGTTTAAATAGCTTCACTCGCACGTACACGTTTTACTCTTAATTATATAGCTTTATAGCCTAATAATTCTAAAACCCGAGGCTTTATTACTCGAGGTAAACATAGCAGATAGCCTAATGTGACTTTGTTCAGCCTAAAACATTCTACAACAATTATATAGATGTCTCAGAATTCGTGTATTGCCACACGTTCATGGCATCGCTTTCATTTAACCTTTTTAGTGAAAGCAAAACATTGCTTTCATGAATACCTTTTTCCAAGGCGTTGATAACAAGACAAACTTATAAATATAAATAAATTAGGATGTAATTGTAGTTGGCATTGAAACCGACTGTAAAACTAAAGCTGATAGGGAAATAAAAAAAGCATATTGGATTACTAAACTAAATACTGTTTAACCAAGTGAAATAAATCCTGGTACCAATAATTGGAGATCATTGATTTGTTCTTTGTTAGAAAAATATTTTTATTATTTCTTTCTTTCCTGTAGTATGAATTTCAATGTTCACACCTGATCTTTCTAATACTTACTATTTATTTCGCCGTACAGCGGCATGCCTTCGGATTTACGACGCTACAATCAGTGGTTCGATTCCCCTCTGTTGGCTGAGCAGATAGCCCGATGTGGCTTTGCTATAAGAAAACACACCCACACTGTTTATTTATGATCATTTTCTATGCCTGTATTCATCAGTTATTCTGCTTAACATTTATTTTTCAGTCAATCCCAGTGTGTCACCTTCATTTTTACTTCCACAAAAATTAGAATTAGATTAAAATAAATAGCTACAGTTTTCTAAACCACTTGCATGACAAAACATTTAAACACTTTTTACATAAAGTTCTCATTTCTCGTTTTGTTGTTACACCTGAAACGAGAAACATTTAATACCAGCACATTCAAAAGGATCCAAAAATACTTTTGGAAGCCAATATGACCTTCTGAGGTCACTCATCTTTTTTTCTATATATTATTACTTCATTCACACCACCATTCCTATTTACTCCTGAAGATAAAATCTCCATCTTTCGAAAGCTTTCGGGTTATATGGTTTTACCATTTTAAAGTTAAAAGTTTAAAGAAACAAAAAGGAGCTTATTAGTCCATCAAGGATGTCCTTTACATATCCCAGCTATAACCACTAATAACTATTCATGTATTCATCCAATCTTTTCTTGAACTCAGTTAAATTTCTTGCCTCCATCATCATTGAAAGTAGCTCATCCCAAGAGTCACCCACAACGTTTGAAAGGCCATACTCTTTAAACTGCAGAATGCTCTTACGATGGTAAAATTTGATTTAATAACTAAACATAAGACGTTTGACGGATTTATATTATCAATACTCTTAATAATCTTAACCTCTTCATTCAAATTCATTCTGATTCTTTTCCTCTCCAGAGACGTTAAGTTCAGAGATTTTAGTCTCTCTTCGTAGAGCAATCTCACCATCCCAGGTATCATCCTAGTGGCTCTTCTCTGAACCTTCTATAACAATTCAATTTTTTTCTTAAGGAAGGGAGTCCAAAACTTTACACGGTATTTTATATGAGGTCTTACAAGTGTCTTACACAGTGAAACAACAATATCCCTTTTCTTGAGTTCAATATATCTCTAGATGTTCCTCAAAATCCTATCAAATCTATTGCCAGCTAAAATACATTGTTTAAATGTATTTTTTATCACAACACTAGATATTTTTCTTCAACTACAGCATTTATTGTATTTCCATTTAAGACATAACAATAATTTGAACTAGGAAAACCTATATCAATCACCTCACATCATGCATCAAATGATCTAAATATCCCTGTAAATCTGCAGCTTCTTTGATACAATTAGGCACCGCAGAATTCTTAATGTCCTTTGTAAACTTCAATATTTTGATATTCATTGAAGAATCATTGTCATGAATTTCAATCACAAACATCAGAGGAGTCGTCACAGAGTCTTGAGACACATAGTTTGTAATAATGATCCGGTTAGATCTAACTCCACTTTCTGCTTTTCATTCTTCAGCAAATTTTCTATAAACATTTATAACATTCTCACCATATCAACAGATTTAATTTGTGTAACAAGGATTTTGTGGGCTTCTTATCAAATGCTTTCTGAATATCAAACTCTTGCAGTAATAATGTAAGAAGATTTATTAAGCAAGACTTTCCCTTAGTGACACCTTCGTGGGATTTGGACACCATATAACACAGATTTAAATGACATTACTATGCATCGATAATCATACTGTCCAAAAATTTCCAACTACTGATACAAGGATAATGACTTATAATAGATTGGACAATGTTCATTATTTTATTTAAATGTTAGATTAACATTTAGCTTTAATTACTTTTTCTTTTAATTTTAATTACTCTTTTCTGTTAATTACTCAATGACCTATGAAAATATTAACTAGTAAAATATTTAACTTTCTTTAAAACTCAATGATAAATTGTCATTTGTGAAATTTTAGGTTTCCAACTTTTCATTTATAATTTCAGAACTAAACATACTGTAACTTAAATAAATATTTTTCCCGTACATCACGTGCTCATTGAGGCATATTATTTGTATCTACGTTCGTAAAAACTGGCCCGGCATGTCAAAGCGCGTAAGGCGTGCGACTCGTAATCCGAGGGTCGCGGGTTTGTGCCCGCGTCGCGCTAAACATGCTCGCCCTCCCAGCCGTGGGGGCGTTATATTGTGACGGCCAATCCCACTATTCGTTGGTGAAAGAGTAGCCCAAGAGTTGGCGGTGGGTGGTGATGACTAGCTGCCTTCCCTCTAGTCTGAAACTACTAAATTAGGAACGGCTAGCACAGATAGCCCTCGTGTAGCTTTGCGCGAAATTCAAAAACAAACAATCGTAAAAACTGAAAAGAACGCATAATAAATTTACCATCGATACAAGTGATGGGAAGAGCACAGATAGCTTATTGTGTACATTTGTGCTTAATTTTAAGGAAACAAACAGATTTACTATCTCATGATCTTCTGAGATTAGCTCCCCGCTATCATTTTAAGAGGCCCCATCCCCATCCTAAAATTGTGGCCCCATCATATACCTAAAGAATTTCTTATTTTTTGGTTCAACTACCTCTGCTGACTCTTTTTTTAACTAGCTCTCTTGACTTCCTATAGTCTTGGACGTCCTTATTATTTCGCCCACCAGTGGCTCAGTGGTATGTCTGCGGACTTACACGCTAAATTACGGGTTTGGATACCCGTGGTGGGCAGAGCACAGATAGCTTATTGTGTAGCTTTGTGCTTAATTCAAAACAACAACTTTATTATTTTCAGTAAGTTCAAAATTCCATAATTTATTATGCTTATTCCTAATATGCTTTATTAAATTTTTACTATTTCACGATGGCTTATTCTGCTCTTTTACTATTTTTTTCTCTAAGAAATATGATCTTCCATACGTATATTGATTTTTCTCTAAATACTTTCCTCATCTTTTAATCATCTCCTTCCAACTCTTTAATCCGATTTGCTTAAGACAAATAATGTCTCATTTTATCATATTTGGTTTTCTTGAATTTTGGAATCAGGATGTCTTTCTTCTTCAGTTCTACATGTAGTAAAATCCCAAACCTAATAGTGCAATGGTCACTGCGATATCAGCAAATCAAATGAATTTCATAAAGACAACGTTATCACACGTGCTGGACATCAATGATGCCGAAATAAGTACTATAACGAGAATGTCATTAATCACGAATCCAAGAAAAAATAAAGAAGGATCAACCATCTGTCACAACCTTCGTTTATAAAATAAGTATTTATAGAATAAGATAAACATGGGTGTTTTCCTTGTAAATTTTCAAACAACTGTTAAATATGCTTCGAAAGATAACATTGACAGCTGGACACAGGAAGTTTACAGCAACATTAAGCTTTCTCACAATTGGCATGGAACAAGTGCTGTTTACCACCAAGTCTTTAGCATAAACTTCTAAACAGGAACACAACTACCATCAGCAAACTGGTCCACTTACTAAAACAAAGAGCCACGTTCAGTTAAAACTATTCATACTTCAAAAGAAAAAGCATTTCTAAACATGGCTTAAATTTAAAGGGAAATTATGGTGAACAGAGTTTGTTTGTTTGTTTTTGGAATTTTGCACAAAGCTACTCGAGGGCTATCTCTGCTAGCCGTCCCTAATTTAGCAGTGTAAGACTAGAGAAAAGACAGCTAGTCATCACCACCTACCGCAAACTCTTGGGCTACTCTTTTACCAACGAATAGTGGGATTGACTGTCACATCATAACGCCCCCACGGCTGGGAGGGCGAGCATGTTTAGCGCGACGCGAGCGTGAACCCGCGACCCTCGGATTACGAGTCGCACGCCTTACGTGCTCGGCTAAGCCAGGCCCATGGTGAACAGATAACCGCCAGGTGTTCATGTGCAGAAGATAAGAGATTTCTGCAAACAAGATATTAATATATTTAGTGTCAAACAAATGAAGATAAAGCATGAGAAAACTTCAGTTACAGCATTTATATTGCTAGTATTCTGTGGTGAAGCATTTAAGGATGACGTAAGCTGAGTCGGAAAGGAGGGTCTTATTCATTTGTATTTTGATAATCCTAGTAAAGGCTTGGATACACTTGTTACAGAAGTTTCCACAAACTTCACTAATAAACATGTGCACGGTCTTTCACCTACAGTAGCCGCTGTCTGACATCACAATGCTACAAGCTTCTTTAATACATGATAAATCTGACAATTCAGATCCAGAAGGTAAGGCAGATTTCAATTGCAGGATCGTTTAAACCATGAAAGACAGAATTACTACCACTCTCATAGGTGTGAAGACAAAACTAAATGTCATACAATAAGAAACACGTGCAAGAAGAATAGGCTAGAATGTCCAGCTGCACAAGTTCATCTTTTTCTTTTAGATATGTCGCAAGCAAGAAGCTTCAAGATCCAGTGTAAAGGAATTGACAGTATATCAAGTAACCATTAATTGAATTAATTTCTACTTAATCCTACACTGCTATGATGTATATTTCATGAAACAAATAGAATTAAGTTTGTTGGGATATGCATTACAAAAAAAAGTTATCAGATTCTAGGGTATTTAAATTGCACTCCTACATCTATTATTGAATTCGAGGTGAAAGTTGGTGGGTAACCGTTAGCGAGTTTGGATATTGAGTTTACCAATACGAGGTATGTTAAAAAAATACGCGGACTGTTTGAATTGCGTGGTTCCAGTTGGTTCCAGGGGAATCCGCCTAGTGTCGCTAGGTTTGCACAGATCAGCTGATTACGACGCCATTTCCATAGTGCAGATATTTTCATTTGGGGTTTTAAGTGAAGTGCGATTTTTTCGTTTGCCGGATTTCAGAATGAATGACCTGAAAAAGCAACGACTTGCTGTGAAATTTTGTGTTAAACTTAGAAAATCTGCGACTGAAACTTTTGCTATGCTTAACACAGCTTACGGTGATGTTGCTATGAAGCGTACGGCATGTTTCAAGTGACATGAACGTTTTAAGGATGGTCGACAGTCCATTAAAGATGATGAGGGTCCTGGACGTCCTTCCACGTCAACTGACGACCCACACGTCGACAAAATCAACACCCTGGTGCGGGTAAATCAACGTCTGAAGAGCCTGCTGAAGAGTGTGGGGTTTCAGTTGGGTTTTGTTACGAGATTTTGACACCGAAAAATTGAAGATGCACTACGTTGCTGCGAAATTTGTGCCACGCAGAACTTGTGAGTTTTTGCCCACTCGATCACTATTCTTCCCCACCTCCTACTCGCCTGACCTTGTTCCTTGCGATTTTTTCTTGTTCCCCAAACTCAAAAGACCCTTGAATGGAAGAAGATTTATGACGATTCCCGAGATTAAGGCAAATGCGACGAATGAGCTGGAGGACATTATAAAAGAAGCATACCAGGACTGTTTGAACAAGTGGAAACACCGTTGGGATAAGTGTGTGCGTTGGGGAGGAGAATATTTTGATGGGGTCTTAGACCTGTAACTTCTAAATAAAGTACATTTTTTATGACGTCAGTCTGCGTATTATTTTAACAGCCCTCGTATATTTCTAAAATTAATTAATATGATTAGTTACGTAAAGTTCATATTTTTGTTGGCATCATTTTAGTAATTATTCTATAAATATGGTGTATTGTTACGTATTTGTTAATGTTTTATGTTCTTCGTAGATTAAACGCAACAGAAAAACGCAGATAACAGCTTGTATAATTTAGTACACTAAACTATTAACAAATATAACAGATATAACATAAATTATATAATAACAGTGACAGATATTAAGTTATAACATTCGAAATTAATTACAAAACAAAATAATACTAGTTTCAAACTTCAAAATTAATCACAATACAAAACGGTACTGGCCTGTATCTAATATAATGATCTAAAATGAAAGTCTCAAATTCCAGTCTAGGGTGTGCATTTGGTCCCACGAAGAAATTCCGAAACAGTTCAAAGTTCAATAAATTCGCCGTCTCTCAGCAGAAGCAGTAATTCAGATGTATCGTAGAGATTGACGAAATAAAATCACAGCTTCCGTAGATCTAACTTCAATCACAAATCCAAGTTGAATATTCACAGCAAACACTTAATCTTTCTCAAATAACTAACTCTCTCTTCTTTTGAAATAAAACTGATGTCTGAATCTCACTCTTTTTCTTCGAATAAAACTAATGACTGAATCTCTCTCCCTCGAATAAAAACTGATGACTGAATCTCTCTCTTGTCACCGTCTTTTATACCGGTAGGCCTACTTCTCGAACAATCTTGCAATTTCCATAAAACTCCAGAGCAATCCGCGCGTGTCCGTTCTTGCACGAGATTACACGTCTAGACACGAAGTCACCAGCACTCATTTACAAACATATGATTGGTCTACTTAATTCAAGAAAGTTCTAAATGTTACCCTAAATAAATAACAAAATATTAGTTTAAACTTCGAAACAATAATGTCAATATGGAAAAATGAATAATACAAATGAAAATTCAAACACAACACGACATGTTGTCGTTTACAAAATATTTACACATATAAATAACATGCATGATGAGTCATATTGACAGAAAATATTGTACTGAGTAACAATCTTACATTTAGATAAGTTAAAAATTCTGTTCCTCTTACATTTATCAACATTTTAAATATATATATCGGTATAGTTGAGGGTTAGTTATAGCAAATCATAAGTATGTTGAAATTTTGTCCAGGTCAAACCACGAGATGGCTATTGCAGATTAGCACTGTCTTACCTTGCGCCAATACCCAAAACAACAGAATGTGATTTTTATTCTAAAGCACCAGGCATACTCAAGCTACTTAACTGATAAATGGATGAATTATAACCATTACTAATTTCTGTATTAATTTTATGCTGTGATCTATGTAGATAGCTTGCCTTAGTCAAAACCTATGTTAAATAGTCAGAAATGTTAAACCATTACATTATGCACTTTTTTATTTTATTTTATATATTTGAGTATTTAATGTTATAAGAAATAAGTCTTGTTCAAACCGTAGCTTATCTTAAGCTCAATGACTCAGAAAAAAGCATTTTGATCGATAATATCTATTAGTTTGAAAAAAATTCACGAAACATTGTTGGAACATGTATTAACACGAATAAGCACCCACAAGGGCAAACGTTATTAGAGATTCATCGTACGTAATATAAAGATAAAATATTAGCTATGATTACTTGTGTTAATGTTGAACAGTAGCGGGTGAATATATAAAGGTCAACGAATAAAAAAATGTAAAATGATTCGTAATTTGTGAAACCCATAATGGATAGTAATATCTTTCTTATAAAATGTTCATTTAAAAAGCCAACATTAATACATTTAGTCATATAATTTGTTTTTATGATTGTATAGTATTAATAAGTAATCTTTCAAAGAGTGTATATGAATATAAAAATGCGAACAGCTTATCATATACCATCTACTGGTGGATGTCCCCCGCTGCTACAACTGTAAGTCTTCGGATTTACAACTCTAAAATCAGGGGTTTGACTCCCCTCGGTGGACTCAGCAGATTGTGATTTTGCTATAAGAAAACACACACACACACGCTCTACTGGTGTAATGACAAAAATTAGAATGTAACTAATCAAGTGACCATAAAATATTTGACTGTAAAATAGATAGCTTTTATAGAGTTATCTAACTACAACTACGAAAATGTGAATCACACTCCTTTATCACTGTAACGAAACATGCTAATCATTCAATAATATAGAATAGTCGATGAGATCTGTAAAACTAAAGGTGAAAATGAAATAATAATTGAAACACGAAGTATTTATCATCGACTTTATTCTAAAGAAAAAGGACATTTTCAAGATATTAGGTATGGCTGTAGTTTTTGAATTTCGCACAAAGCTAGTTGAGAGCTATCTGCGCTAGCTGTCCCTAATTTAGCAGTGTAAGATTAGAAGGAATTCAGCTTGTCATCACCACCCATTGCCAACTCTTGGGCTATTCTTTTACCAACGAATAGTGGGATTGGCCGTCACATTATAACGCCCCCACGGCTCTAGGTGCAAGCATGTTTTTGTGACAGGGATTCGAACCTACAAAACTCAGAGTAGGAGTCGAACGCCTTAACACATGTAGCTATGCCGGGCCAAATTAAGTATGGATTTACAGACTTTTATTCCGATCAAACGAGCGTTCTTTTCCTCACACAAAATTAACAACTAAAAAGAAAAAGTTTGTAGATAAATATGTTTGTATATTTTTCTTGCTACAATCCGTAAAATTTTAAAGGTGATACTGGAAACAAAGTAACAGAAAACCCTTACATTGTTCTATAGTCACAGAAGCTGAACGGTCGTGAAAACAAAAATATCTTATTTTGTCTTTTTTCATAAATAAACTATATTCGAACATATCATAAAACGTTTGCACAATATTATTGTTCACATTTTAAGAAAGATACTAATTACTGAAGAATTAACTAAAACATTGTCATCTCATCAACTTTTTGAATAGATTTGGTTTGTTTTTAATTTGGTGGAAAGCTACACGAGAACTATCTGCGCTATCCATCCCTAATTTAGTAGTGTAAGACTAGAAGAAACTCAGCTAGTCACCACTACCTATTGGGCTACACTTTTATGAACGAATAATGGTATTTACCGTTTAATTATAACAACCAACGGATGAAAGAAGAAGCATACTTCTTAACATAAACAAACAAAATAAATGTTGTGACTGGTTAAAGGCTGCAATTTTAGTTTCGTCTAGATCTAATCAGCTTTTTTTATGTTACATCAGTTTATAAAAAAAACATTAAAATCAACTGGAATTGTCTGGTGACTGGTGATTAGTGTGCTCAACTCAATATATTCGTTATGGGCTCGGAATATTACAAATCATAACCGCTTTTTATCCATAAGTCATTATTATTTGATTGTCAATCTCATTATTTGGTACTAAAAGATGATCCCAAACTTCGTCGTAGATGATGTTAACTAGAAGTCTTTCTCAACTCTACCATTGCTTAATTAGGAAATGTTTGTGTTAATAGCTCTCAAGTAGGTTTCTGAGAATTTCAGAACAAACCGTCCCCTACTGGTACAGTCATGAGTCTACTGATTTAGAACGTAAAATCAGGTGTTTGATTTCCCTTGGTGGATTCGGCAGATGGTTTGATGTGGTTTTCATATAAGAAAACACACACTCAAAACAAACCAAATAAGATGCATTCAAATAGACCGAGATATTTAATCCGTTTTAAAAGGCAGAAATGTTTTATTTATAAAGTACTTATTTTCTAATATTTAATTAGAAAATACGTAGTAGTTTGTACTTGAATTTATAACAAAACTACTATTGCAAACTTTTCTTGTTTCTTATTTTGTAATTTACCAATGAAATGAAATTCATTTCTCGAGAGAACAGTCATCGATTTAGAAGTGTGACTGCAACATTGTCAGTGTTCTCCGTCTTCATACTCCTATGTTACTTTCCCTTAGCCAGATGGTTAAGGCACTCGACTCGTAATCCGAGGGTCGCGGGTTCAAATCCCTCTCACACCAAACATGCTTGCTCCTTTCAGCCATAGGGCTTTATATTGTGAGAGTCAATCTCACTATTCGTTGGTAAATTGGTAGCCCAAGAGTTGGGGACGGATGGTGATGACCAACCTCCTTCCCTCTAGTCTTACACTGTAAAATTAGGAACGGCTAGCGCAAATAACCCTCGTGTAGCTTTGCGTGAAATTCAAAGACAAACAAGCATTTCTAAATTTTCTGTTACATCACCAACGTTTTTTAAAATAAATACCTCATTAATCAGCATATCCTATGAATTAAGAAATCAATTAAAATTAAAATCAATCTTCTAACTGATAGATCAATCTCAAGATGAATCTTAAGGGTTTTTTTATATAGTCAGTAGGATATAGCGGTTAGCTTAGTGACAAAATAAAGTGTAAATATTATCTAACCTGAATTTCAAGGGGGCAAGTTCGAAATTTCAACACCTTTCTAGATGAGATTAAAAACTCTTACATATTTTGCCGATCATACGATACCTTCTCTGTTACCACTTGACCATTTACGACTTCATGCATGTAGACAATGACTTCAGTATAGATATAGAACAATATATAAAATTCTCAACAAGTGGGTTTCTCGACATCACTGAATATATAAACATTTTGGTCAAAACCGTATATGTTACTATATTTGTAGGCAAATATTTGTTGATTATTCAGTTTGAATTCCACGTACTATGTGTGTCGTTAGAAGTATTAATTTAAATAGGCTATTACATTATACCTAACATCATCGCAATAAGTCATCATAAAAAACTATTAGAAACATCTTTTCATGGTTCATTGATATCGAGAAATACCTTGTTTATTTGGATTTTGTTCGCTTCTCTTTTATCAGCATTTGTATACTAATCTACAATCATCCACTGCAAGAGCTATCAGTGTATTTCTTTCATTAAGAATTCTCCACAAATATTCATATTTATCATATCTAACTAGATGTTACATGATATTTCTGCTCTAATTAATGAAATCACGTGTAATACGACCCAACTTTAAAAAAATGAGCTTATTCATTTTTTATATTCTTTCTCAATTGTTTGCTGGTATTTTATGTCATTTACCTATTTGATAGAAATCTTGAACAGTTACTCGTTGCATGTGTCCTTTATGTTATTTTGATATTAAAACTTTGTGTTCACTAAATGTATATCTCTTTTTATATATGTTATCCAGTTCCCCATGTTTCTTAACTCTACTACTCATGTTTCAATCCCTGTATTAATTAATGTAATTTACGATTAAGTTTATTTTCTCCTTTTCTTTAACTACGTTCATTTTAAAGAACGTATGCTAAAAATGAAATGTTTGGTTAAAAAAAAGGAACATTGTGAGTTCTTTAAATAAGCTACTTCTTTTAAAATATTTTAATTTACAATTTTAAATGTACAGAATAGTTTTGATCATTCTACAAAGATGACTTTAATGGTCAGAAACATTGTTCATAAAAATATTTAAAAAACGTAAAAACTAAACTATAGACAAATGAATTAATTTCACTTCCAACACTCCTTTGTGATAACGAATGGTTCTTGTTAAAAGGGCCCGACATTGCCGGGTGGGTTAAGGTATTCGACTGGTAATTTAAGGGTCGTGGGTTCGAATTCTAGTCACGCCAAATATGCTCGCCCTTTCAGCCATGGGGGCTATATAATATGAGGGTCAATCCGATTATTCGTTCGTAAAAGAGTAGCCCAAGAGTTGGCGGTAAGTGGTGACGACTAGCTGCTTCCCTTCTATTTCTACAATGCTAAATTAGGGACGAATAGCGCAGATAGCCTTTGTGTAGCTTTGAGCGAAATTCAAAACAAACAAACAAACAAATCCTGTTAAAAGTAAAATGTGTTATAACACGTGGCAAAATTTGGCTACTCACAGTTATAATACACAGAGAACCAAATTTGACAAATAACTCTGTTTTAACTTTAGTAATTACTATTCTTTATTTCTTCAGTTTGGTATAACACGCAGTACGAAGATATTTGCTTACAGAATTGTAAGAGATTTCTAACAATTCTGACAATACGATCATTTCTGTTTGTGACATTCAAATTCGTTTTGGCCATTAGGCTTTGTCGTCAAAAGCAATTTATTCTTTGAAACTTCTCGGAGTACTTTAATACATTATGCTAACGTCCAACGATCGTACATACTCCTGTTTTAATCTGCGCTTGGTAACTGTTAGTTTTCGTTCACTGAAGTCATTTTATCTGGCTCCGTCAACTTTGTAATGGGTGCCATTAAGTTTTAGTTTGTTGTACGTAATCATTTTAACAGTTACGTCCAAGTTTTAGCTGTTCATCCATAATGTTTTAAGTCAGAAGTTCCCAAAAGTAATCATCGCAAATCTAAGTTATCCAAACAGATTTTCTATATATAATAGTACTAAGCGAAAAATATTTGATCTATTTTGTGCGACAGACATTGGGAAAACCATAGAAAATGTGTCGCCATCTGCTGTCAAAATATAATATAAAATTAAAATATTTAGATCTAAAGGCAGCCATTGTTTAGATACAAGTACGAAACAAATGAAGTCGTAAGTAACACAGTGCATTCCTAAATGAAATAAACTCGTTTAAGTGTGTAAAAACTTAGGTTTATACACTATATATACAAATATTATTTGTGAGACATTCATAATTTCATTGCAAAAACATTTTATCGCTTTCTTTGAGTAATTTTACACTATTACTGCCTAACAGTTTATTTTAAAGTTACTTACCACATCTCATCGCTATATCCCTTATTTTGCTGTCTGGTTCACAAATTTCAATTAAAAAATTATGTACATGCTAGAAAAAATCAGTTTAGTCTAATTTTGTTAGCAGAGTCTTAGAAATAGCTTGTTCGAAAATATTCATTCTACCGCACTTGTTTATCAGTTTGTTCTTCTTCGAATTTTGCACAAAGTTACACGAGAGCTATCTGCGCTAGCCGTCCCCAGTTTAGCAGTGTAAGCCTAAAAGAAAGTAATCTAGTCACCACCTCTCATCGCCAACTCTTGAGATACTATTTTACCGGGCCTTGCTTTATCAGAAGCATTGTTTACAGTCTCTCAAATGAAGTCAAACCGTATAGGTCAAGATATTAGACAAAGATGAAAAACGAAACTTACACGTAATGAATTTTAAAGTCTGATGATCCCTTTTATAATATATTTTATGTCATCAATACTTTTAGCAATCAATTCAAGATTAAATAGCTGCGGTGGGCCAAGGCAAAAGGTATTGATTCTTTGTGACACGGTATTTAATGAAACAAAAATTCCACGCCGCTATGTTATTGATAACAGCACTTATCGATTATTTATATTTGCGGAACATGATATTAATCAACAGAAATAAATATGATGGATCAGCAAAACAAGAGAAAAAACGTATTTTATACATAGCTTATGAAACGATGAAAATAGTCTGTTACGTAAGTTCATACCGGTCTATGAAAAATAATGCTCATAACTCTAACTTAATTAAGTTCTATTTTGTTAAATATACAATGTGCTTATGACATATAATTTATATACAGGCTAAGGCTTGCGAGTTTGTTAAGGTAGATTTATGAAATATTACTTCTCTTTGTGATCATAAAATAAATTGATTGTGTAATGTGTCAAGTGATTTTTTGATTCTCATAAACTCAGAGGCTTATTGACATTATGGTTAGTCTGTACAATGGATAAATGCAATAGGCCAAGATAACTGATGCTTATAGTAGAAGGGTCTTTATCAGAAACAGTTTCTTTGAGAGACTGTTCATGATGTCTGTTTCCTAGGTATAGCAGTACAAAGGAGTAAATGCTGGTTAGTATTCAATAAAAGAGAATATTTGGTTGCCTCGTAAAAGGAATCAGACACTAAACTATGTTTCAAATGGTTATTTCTTTCAAGTGAAAATAAGATTCTATCATATAGGTAACTCCAAACAACGCGAATACCTTCAATGGCAGTTGACAACGAGATCAAAACGTGTTTATTTTAAACATGATTTAAATAAAAAGAAAAACATATTTAATGGTGGTCATTGCGCAAACAGTACACAATGAATCTGTTATGTGTTGTGATTGAGTGAATCACATATAATGTTTTTTCTACCGGCAAAACATTAAGAATATGAAAAATACTAGAAACCACTAGACGCTTCTGCTGTTCCGACCTTTTGAGGCACCGAAGTTGGTGAGAGAAACTGGGTTATTTTTTTTAATTTCTAGGTGGATTAAAAGTACGCAGATTATTTCCAAATGTTGTTACTGATTGTCTCTATCCTAAGTTTTCGTGTTTCTGTCTGAACGGGTAAGTAATTTCTAAAGACGATATTGTAACAGTTCACAACGCTTGAATGATCTAATATTCGAAGAGCAATGCAGCTCATCATTTTCAGCCAGCATAACGATTAGTACTTAATATGATCGAATATCTTTGAAACAAATTTAGATATCAATTTGCCAATAGAATGTCCACATCTGTGAATCAATTACAGACAGCTTTTCGATTATAACTTGTGGAGTTTGAGGTGTTATTACGATGAAAAGTAATTCTTTGGTATACTATGAATTCATGATTAAAACATGAGAAATAAAAAATAAAGAATGAATATTAAGTGAAGGAAATTGCGTGGAAATATCGACATTTCGCACACGTGCATCGAATCAGACAGGGTGCAGTTACCTAAATTAATTCACAAATTATGAAGCACTCAAATAGACGAATAGGAAATTAATACTATATATTAATCGCAATTACAAATATCGGACACACTGTTATGTTCACGAAGAAAATAATGAAAGTATTCTATATCAATTCGTATTAAATTAATTGCTTGTGCAAATCAAGTTCAACATACCTATAAGTTCAGTTTATTAAGTTGAGCTGACAAGCTTCCAAAGATATTAGAAATTAAAAAATAAACTGAAAAAATGAAACATAAAACCACAGGAATAAATTTGAAAGCACAGAAAGGAAGCAAACAATTAAATATATTGAAACACATAATAGTGAATTGATGAAGTTTTGACAAATAAAGTAAGAATTTACATTCTCGAAAGCTAACTATGGAATTAATAAGTTGTATAATATATAAGAAAACTAAATATAATGCGTTTTCCCTTCTCATAACTGTAGTAAAAGTATTACAGTTGATACTAACACGTGTCACCAATATTCGTTCGGCAAAATGATCCAGCTAAATAATACGCCAATTATCAGTCAACAAATAACAATAACTTAAGCGGGGATTAATCAGACAGCAATGTCAATTACTTAAAGGGTTGCTCTTAACTAAATAGCGATATTAATATATCTTTGTTATAATGATCTCGTGACTGAAAGTGCGTAGTATTTTGAACAGCATATCCATTAGAACTTTGGACCTCCAGATCCTCAGTTCGACATATTAACCACTGAAACTACTCCTTTTCAAAGCTGAAAAAGAAGAGTAACAAAGTAATAGTTTCTTTTGCTGTAGCGCTAATGTGAAACATGCGATGGATTAAATTAAATTTCCATTTTTGATAATCACTACGAACAAGCAAAAGATACAGATTAATATGGTTTATCAAATGAGTTTCATCTTGTTCAAAGAAATTTCTGGATATTTTGAATATTCCTTTAAGATCATTTATTCGTTTTCGTATATTACAATGAAACACGAATAATAACTGAAAATCAAGAAGTTATTGATTGAAATGAAAATATACAACAATTACACCAATGCACTTTTTCTACTTTCCTATAACAATGATTTTGAAATACTTTTCGTGTCTTGCATGCTTCTTTCAAGACATCTCAAGATTTCAAATAAATTGTGATTATCTATTAAACTTAAATTATTTGCAAGAATAGCTGAGAAGTTATGTTTTCCGTAATTTTGATTAGAAGTTGCGATAAGAAGTAAAATGATTAATATTTGTTTTCTCTACATTAAGCTTTGCACGAATAATTAATAATTGGACGTTTGCAATGTTTTCTTGGCCCAGTGTTATGTATTATATTAGTTCCACTTTTGAATATACAACACTAGATTAGGTGCGTGTTTCAAGAATTATGACAAGAGGTTGCTACGGCTACGAGATGATGAGGATTTTCATTCATGGCACAGAAAATCTAAGGAGCACTTTTTATGAGCTATACGCGTGCATCAGGTTTCTCATATAATGGGTCAATTTAATAGAGTACATAGTAAAGTAATGATGAACTCTGATTACTATAGTGAGAATACAAGACAAAATTTTGCAATTCATGATAAGAATATGAGAAGACGTGTAAATATCAGAAAAAAAATTAAAGCCACAACATCGGTTGTAATGTTTATGATAGCACTTTCTCTGGCATATGTGTAAAGTCATTTGAATGTGTACACATGGAATTTATTGAAATTGATACAGTTGAACCTTATCTTTGAAACCAACACCTTTGCACTGACGTTTATTAGATTGGAAGCTGCTATAAAAAAACATAGTGGTAATAACTGTTATTATATTGATCACAAGCAATAACGGAAAATGTACTTAAAAGGCGTTAGCACTCGTGAAACATCATTTGTATTGTGTTACTAAACACAGTTCTTTACCCTCACAGCCTTATCCGAATTCACTATTTTTGCTTTTAACTTTATTGAAAATTATTACCTTCTAAGTTTCATCTTTTTATTTTTCAGATATTAAATTGTCCTACCTAGAAAAACAAAACAAAACAAAAACATAACATTGATTATTCGCCTAGACAAAGTAAGTGTAAGGTGTGACAAAGTAAGTGTAAGGTGTGAAACAGTAGCAACAAAGAGAAATACAACACCGTTCATGGAAATCATCGTCACGTGATCTTCTATATAGCTTGAAAGTGTTATAGTAACGTTCAATAAAATGTTTTGAACATTTTTAAAGTAAAAGTTACGTGAACTTTTACCTTTACAAGAGAATCTAGTCACAGATGTAAATGAATTGCATTTATCGCAAAGTCACTCGTCGTGATTTTTTTGTGAAATTAGTAGTTTTGCTTTGATTTATATTAAAGTATTTAATATTTTATCTTTTTCATTTAAAATACTAATGTTTGAGCCCTACTTTCTGCTAAATATATTCATAATTTTCTGCAAGAACTAATTATTACCAGAAACAACAATTATTTTCATTTCTTCTATACTCTGAAAAGCGGTTTAACATGTTTTTCTTTTTATGTAATTAACACAATGTGGCGGATTTTAAGAATAATAATTATTTTCAGTTTGGAATAAACAAGTAACATATTTTCATGGTAAGCTAGTGGATGCCTTAGCTCACTAATGAGATTATAATAAATTGCTAACACACGACATTGTTTCCTTTAATATACTTCTTTTCCAGTAGGAGCAGCTGAAATCAACTAGAGGTTGTAAAGATAGTTTGATTTAACTTCGTCACTTAGCTAGAATGTAATTATTAAAATTATGCAAATAAATTGGATAACCTATTTTCTGTAACATCATGTTTTTCATAAGTAAAATTCCGAATATTTTAAAATTGATGTCCTGCGTTAATCATAATTAATAATAATGTTTCACCTTTGATATTTACTAATTTTTAAGCTTTCTTATTCTGAGTATTTTCAAAAGGAAAATTCTCTGTAAATCCCGACATAATATTCAACCAGCTTGTTCAACTCTCTGCCTCTCTAAAAACGTATGGAAACACATATCCAATTAGATTACGTGCAATAGGTATATTCATTGATTCAAAATATTAAGTTTAACCTTTTGATTGTTGTTAGTTTGTTTCAGTGTAAAGCTATAGAATAATAGAATAAGGTATCTGTGCTCTATCCACCACGAAGAATCGTGTCACAGATTTTTGTGTTGTAGTCTGCTGAAATAACTATAATATGTTTTTGTTGTAAGAACATTAACATAAGAAATTTTCAAGTACTTTAAAATCACAGTGCTTTTCATGTTATTTGAGTGTCATTAAACCATTCTATATCACACGTTTGTTTTATCTCTCGATAAACTGTGTTTTGATGATCAAATAGGACTTTCAAACTCAAAATATTTTTCAAATTATTTCAGTTGGTTTTGTGTTTTCTAATTGATGAAAAACTTACTGCACTATTTCTATGAAAAATATTATCTTATCAATGGAACAGGAAAAACACAGTAGTATATGATATTAATATCACGGATTAGTGTAACCTCCTGGTAGTGAACCTTTAGTTTGAGACAAACTAAAGTTTGAAACAAAATCTTAACTGACGTTGATTACAGCTTGTACTAACGATTTGAAACTTTTCTTAATTTGGTTATACGAGATTCTTATGTATAACATCAAAAACAGTCAAGACGAAAAAAATGCAAAAGTAAGAGGTGTTTTTTTAGTATTATTTATTTTCCTTTATTTTCATCAGTTTAAAACAAAATATTGTTTACGTGTGAAAAAATACAAGAAACGACCACGTATATCCCAGGAAAAGGTGTAAAAGCACTTTGGAGATTTATTGATCTTACAAAATTCCCGAAGAACTATCCCTATTCTCTAAGAAGGAGTCTAAGTCACGAAACAAATTTCATACCCTTTGGGCTTGAGAGTAAATCAAACAAAAATCTCTTTATTCCGTCAGACCTCGAGCATCACTAAAGTTCTTGAACGTTTTAGATGCTTTTGTGAACATTATTATTTGCTAGTTAATGGAGTGGATAAACCTGGTGAGACGAAAACAGCTTAAGAGCACTTGTTTCTGTTCTAAGTAACTACAGGAAAAATGTGAGATCTAAATTTCATTCCTAAAATCTTTTACTTGTACTTAAAAATGACGCTTAATGTATTGTAGTATTGATTTTGAAGTATAAATATTTTGTATTTGGTTGCAGTTATATTATATTTTATTGCAGTTACGTAACTGCAAAGGTATCTACATTAAGCTATATACATATCATTATTTGCGTGTTTTGATACCCGTGTTTGGCAGAGAACTACTAGTCCATTGTGTACCTTTGTGTTTAACTACAAGCAAATTCAATATAAAAATATTAACTATGGCTAATTGAATGATTATTTACTAACTTCCTGTGCAGGTCTATTTTAGTTCAATAGCAAAATGATTGTGTTTTATTTTGAACAATTACATGAAAATAGCTTAAACATTTATCTAATCTCAAGTATCGTCAGCTGTTGATTATATGGTACGGATCATTTATCTTCAATAGAGTTAAGCATGTAATATGATTGATACATTAAGATATACTGCCTGCTGATCAAAGCAATAATTTTCACTGTAATTATTTGTTTCATACCATTTTATTGATTTGTTTTAGGAATTTAGGTAAAATATTTTTATTTGTTTTATTTAGACTCTAGAAGGTGTTTAACTTAATATCAAGGAAACTATCTAGCTTTCATTAAAACTTAAATGCTTCTACCTTTAAAACAATAAACTTTGGAATTTTTGATAAGTTTATGAAAAATATATTCTTAAATGCTCATATATGTGACAATAGATGGCGCTAAATACGTCAAACCCTACATACAAACTACAGTGAATTTTCATTCGTAACGTGTTCTTCCTCAGCACATTACAGGTTTTTTATATTAATGCCACTTGTATAACATATATTTGAAACAAAGAGTAACATTTTAATGTTAGTAAATTGAAAACTTTTATTCTAAACTAGATTTATAATGATAAGAATAAAACTAGCAACATTTGAAAACTCTCCACGAGAAAAAATTGCAGTAATTATAACTTAATTAGCTTAATCCCAATCAGTTAAGATAACTGGCTGCTAGTAAGGCATTGTTTATTCCGTATGTAAATACAATATTCGGCAGACAGCTACATGAATAATGAGAAAAATATAGAGAGTTTTGATAGACTGCTAAAAATATCACAACTCCAGCTGAAAAACGGGACTCTCGAATGAGTTCTTTTGTGTGTGTTTGTAATGTTTAACGAATAGAAAAAAATGACAAAATGTATTCTAAAGACGGCTGGTATAGGTATTAAAACATTATTTTAATTAAAATTTTAATACCCATTCCAGCCGTGTTTCCAATACTTATTTACTTCAAGTGGATTTCTCGTCATCATGAAAAACAAAATGATGTTAATCCATCAATATCACTGAACTGTCTGTTTGAGTAAGTTTAGAAAGATTACGTAGATTACAGGAATTCCTTTTGTAAAATTAATATTATGTAGAGTTGTTATCTGAAACCTGTGTTTGTAACTAGTTTTCCTTAAAAGCTTACACAGTTACTCTAGTATTTCTGTTATATAGAACATTAAAGCAGAATTCCGTTTGCAGATTTTCTCATTTACTACATAATTACACAGCAAAGACAACACAGAGACTTAGGGTTCATAGAAGCCTATAAAGTGAAACACTCTCATCTTATTAAATTGTTTCATCATATTCAAGTGTAATGATGACTTATGAAAGATATTTGAAGAGGCTGTTCTACGCTCTTCGTGATTTAGCAACCAACAATCTTTTAAAAAAGGGTGACTAATAGCTTTCAAAGAAATAACGTCATTAACTCATTGAAACAGAAGAGTTTCTAACTCCATAGTTTCGCTCTAGCTTGCAATGCAGTCACCTGACGAGGTTTTAATGATACATTTCTACAGTACTCTTCGGCCATACGCCTACAACTATCCACTTGCATTGAAGTGCTTACAAAACTCCCCTGTTATGAAAGAGGCCGCTTCAGAATCTGAAGATGCCTCGCTGAATAAGATTTCGTAAAATCCATGTACATAATATACCCTTTTTCTTATTCATAAGAGACTTATAGATTAAATATTCCGCAACTGACAAAGTTCTAAAATGAATAAAAGAGAAGCGTGCTGGCTCTAATATCTATAGTACATTTCAAGGGGCTTTAAAAATGTATAAATGTATGTGGAGAACTATAATTAAGTCTTAAATATCAAGAAATGTTATATTCTGGATAACACAAGCACATCCAGATTAAATGCTGATTATCTCAGATACATAAAAATAATTTTGTAATTGTATTGCTTTCGATGTTTTATGGTATGATCACTCACAACAAGTGCTGACATTTTCAAATATTCTATAAATGTCATGACATAAATATCATGAAAATGTATGCCTTTTATAAAGCGTTACAAATCACACTATGTAACACAAATTTTGTCCAGAAAAGTACAAAAAATGGCCAATATTCCCTCCAAACTTTTGTGACCCGGATAATGAAAATTAGGAATTAACTATTTTCCATGTAAAACGCGCAAATTTGCACATTTTCATTTGCATAAGGTTCGAATAAAATAACATATGAATGAAGATTTACATGTATCTATACTAGAGTTATATAAAAATGTTTAGAAGTGAGTAGTTTTTCGAGATTTGCAACTGTAATGTAAATCACTTTTACGTATCAGCCCCCAAATATAGTCTCCCATCATATTTTTGTTTTAGCTCATTGGTAGCGGCGTTTAAAGTCCAGTATATCTTGATGGAAGTACTTGCCATTCCTATGAGAATGCTCTCATGTTTTCTTTGAATTTATCAAGATGAGCGTCAAGGATATCGACTTTCTGCTGTCTATTTTGACGTAGTTCTTCACCAGATCCTCAACCTGTTCCACATAATTGTCGGTCTTGTGATTTCCAAAGTAGCTCCGAGAGCCACTGCAACATAGCTGCTCCAAGTTTTTTCCTTCCTACTGATTTTCTTAGGGAATTCTCTGCACTCCAAGATCTTCTTTATTTGTGGTCCAACAAAGACACCAGCTTTGACCTTTGCCTCAGACAGTTTAGGGAAGAAATCTCGGAGGTACTTGAAGGCTGCAGAATCCTTATCAAGAGCTGTGAAAAACTGTTTTATAAGACCCAATTTTATGTGCAATGGTGGGAACAACACCTTCTAGAGGTCCACTAGTGGGTTATACTTGACATTGTGCCTCTCCACAAAGAACTCGATACGTTGTAGCCAGTGCTTCCTGTTATACTGCATTGTAGTGTCCCTGCTGTCTCAAAAGCAAAGATAAAAAGGAAACTTGGTAAAGCCTCCTTGAAGACCAATCAGGAATGCCACCATTTTGAAGTCTCCAATAACCTCCCAGCCATACTCATCACACTTCAAGGCTTCTAGCAAAGTCTTGACGCCGTTGTATTCCTCTTTGGGGTGCACCGAATGAGCTAGGGGAAGAGACGTATAATTGTTTCTGTTATAAAGCAGCACAGCTTTAAGGCTTCTGGATGAGCTATCAGTGAAGAGACGCCACTCGTTCAGGTTACAGGCAATTTCAATTGCCTCGCACAGAGTGGACACATCGTGGCAGAAGTAGAGCCAATCTTGACGAGTAAATAAGCTTGAAAAATGTCGGTGACGCTTCCTCTGACTTGCCACTTGCACACTTTCATCTAACAAATCCCACTCCTTGAGCCTAGATGTCAAAAGTTCGGCATTCGACCTTGTTAGACTAAGATCTCTGATTAAGTCATTTAGGTCTCTTTGGTTGGGATAGTATGGGTTTCTCTCCTCAGTTGCAGCTATGAACTTGTAATCTGGATCTTCAACTTCTACCACCTCTTCTGATTTGCTGCCCTCTTCTGAGGATGGCTGTTTTTTCTGGTGGAATTAGTACAGGGAGCTCAGAGCAGTGTGGCACTGGGGCGAGGGATGATGAAAGGTCCAGATACATGATAGCAGATGCATTCTTGCCAACCCGACGTTTGGAAGGATAAACCATGCAGAAGTTACAATTGCTTGAGTGGTTAGTGAATTCACGCCAAATTCTTGGAATAATGAATTTCATGGCTCTTTTATTCCCTCTGTACCTTCCTGCGAAAGAGCAAAATAAAATTGTTAATATGAAGAATACACTTATTTTATTCACAACTAACGTGTCAGAGGTTCATGCATAATACTTTATAAGTGATATTTTTTCTATACTATTAGAAATTTAAAAATAAATAAACAAAAAGATATTTTAATTTTAAAAGGTCTAAACTTTGTATAATATAAAATCTTGCTATTCAAACAAGCAAAATTGTTCCGCTTGCTTTTTAGTCTTTTTTTTTTTTGCAGTGCTCGCAGGTAAAATGAGGTGCTTAGGGTTTGTCTTGATCCCCGAGAGACATGCTGGAATATGACTTGTAGGCTTCACACATTTTAGCAGATGCTGTCACAGAGTATTTTTTGCTCTTAATTTGTTAAAGTAGCCACATACATAGCAGAGTACATCTGGAAAATGCTTGCAGATTCTTGATGCCATTTCTGATAAAATCAGATAGGTCTATATGTTCACTTAGGCAGCTAGAACTAAACTGAAGTGGTGAGCCTCTGTATGTATATATTACTGTGGTAAGTTCTGGAAAATTCTAAAAGGTTCTTGAAAATTCTCGTAAGTTCTACAACACTCTAAAAATTCTTGTAAGTTTGAGAAAATTCTCTATCAGTTACTCTGTGTCTCTTCGCTAGTCCAGGGATAAGCTAAAATGAGGGTTTCAATTCCACTCGGTGGGCTCAGCAGATAGCCCGTAATGGCTTTTATATAAAAAAAAACACTCATTCTCTCTATTAGCTACTAAACACTGAATCTATCTGGAATTTTCTGGAAAATGGGTAAATTTGCAAATTTCATTACCCAGGTCACAAAAGCAAAGTTTGAAGAGAAAAATAGTTTTTTCTATTTACTTTAAGCATAAGCAATTGGAAAATACCACTTTTTGCCCCAAAACAAGAAAGAGTAAAAACAAATGGTACATAGTGTTATCAGCATGGTTATGACATACATTTTTTCATGTTATGTTAAAATCGTATTGCAGTTTCAACTTTCGTCCGTTTAGAGTTCCATCTATCATATTAAAGAAGCATCTACATTGTTGATTGAGTATTCTAACAAGTTTATTATTAGCTTAATACTAGAAACATCGCTACTTCTTTGTGATAGTATCATGTTCTAAAATTGTCCATTTCAGAGTTCGTGTGAGTTTTCGCTATGTTTTAACGCCAGTCTTCCATTAGTTTTTTATAGTTTAAATTAATGTTATGTAAAAACCTTTAAAGCATTTTCATGTCCAAAATCTGAATACTAAAAAGGGTTTCTACAGATATTAATTTTTATTTAAGAAGTCAGTATTTGTTTGTTTGTTTGTTTTTTTAATTTCGCACAAAGCTACTCGACGGCTATCTGTGCTAGCCACCCCTAATTTAGCAGTGTAAGACTAGAGGGAAGGAAGCTAGTCATCACCATCCACCGCCAACTCTTGGGCTACTCTTTTACCAATGAATAGTGGGATTGACCCTCACATTATAACACCCCCACGGCTGAAAGGGCGAGCATGTTTAGCGCGAAGTAGATGCGAACCCCCAACACTCAGATTACGAGTCGCACGCCTTAACGCGCTTGGCCATGCGGGCCTTAAGAAGTCAGTGAGGAAACGAATACAAAATCCATCAAGTAAGAACGACTGTACAATTAGTTTTATGAATCGATAATTAAGACGTGGATTGCAGAAAGGTATAAATTCTTTATTATGAGAACATAAGACGTGAGATGGATGGACATTTGCTGCTGCAACTTATACAGAGCAGAGATAACCTTGTAAATAATTCAGTGAATGAGTTGTGTTAGTGAGCTTTAAACGACGAATCTACTCTACCTTATGAGATTTTAGAAACATTATGATTTTATTCTCTGATGAGTATCAACCTATAAGATGAAGAACAATTTGAAATATTAGTATCATAATTCAGTTCCGATACTTATCTGAGTAACAGATACGTCGCGTGATTTCGTTTATTTTGGGAGAATATTAGCTCTATATACTTTCCATTCTTTAAATTTAAGCAAAATTATCGTGTTAGATTATTGCTTTTATTTCTTAATGTCAAAATTATTATTCATGTCACGTATTTTCAACTGCTTTAAAACGTATGCGCTTTATATACGATTCACAACAAATTGCTAAATATGTGTATTACTTGTATTTTTACTCATATATAAATAGCTTTACCATATACTCTCTAACAAATAAATATGAATATAATGTCTCTGGTTGTTATATTTATTTTACTCAGTCGGCTTGTCGGTATAAGCACATTTGATCTGAAATACCTTATGTTACTACTAACATAATAACACCAGCATATAGATAATTGGACGCATTCCATAACTGTTGAAAACCTCGATATGTTTATTATTGGGATTACTCATGTGGATTAAGTTAACGGTTGTTAGTAGCGGTAAACTCAAAGCTTTAAAGTTGTAATTATCGTCATTTATTATTATCAATCAGCTGTTCATATTTTTCAGTCTCCTGTATTCACTAAATTGAATGTTATCGTGAGCAACATAAAGTTACTTAAAAATTACTTGATAAAAAATTAAGTGTCCCACGAAAGGGCAATATTATGCGTAACTCATGTTGAAGCATGAAGAATATGCAAATAAACAACGTTTTTTATAAAATTAAGACGAAATACGTAAGTGGTGTGTGTGTGTGTGTTCTCTTGTAGCAAAGCCACATAAACCTATCTACTGAGCCCACGAAGCGGAATCGAACGGCTGATTTGAGGGTTGTAAATCCGGATACTTACCGCTGTACTAGCGGGAGCATTATGTGAATGGAAAAAATAAAATTATCAGATATGATTTTAAATACAAGCTCAAATAAGCTGAAGAATATAGCTCAGGTTATAAATAACCAGCACCTACAGTATATCTGACCGAATGTTATTTTTGTTGTGTTGTTGGTTTTAAATATTCTTTCTTTTTCATGTCATTTCGTGCAATTTTTAGGTATATATAAAACACGTGTTCAGGAAATAGATCCATTACCTTCTTTGGTGCCAAGAATGACACGAAACGGATGGAAGTTCCGCAACATTAGAAGATTAATGACAAACTGGGCATTGCTAAAGACCAGGTTTTATCTATTTTAATAGACATAATTCAGTTCTTTGGCTAACAATGTTTTAAATTCAAAACATTCACTATGTTAATCACAACAGAGTTGTATTTCATTGTATATTCATAGAGTACCACAAACAAAAAACCGTTTTACAATCTCATTACATTTGAGCCTACAAAATATATTTTTTTGTATATTCTTTAAGAGATTGTGGAATTACTCGTATTCGCTAGCGTTCTTAATTTTATTCACTATTATTGGCACGTATATGCCCTCTGTTGATATATATATATATATATATATATTTTGGTTTTAGTCTTAGAAAACGTAATATAAAGACGTTTTGAGACGTAGCTATGCAACAAAATCAGTAAACACGAACAATCGGTTTTACAATCTTAGAACAAAATAATTTGAAATATTTATACTTGCGTAAAAGGCTGTAATTTTGAGAGCACCAGCTGTGAATTTTATGGAGGAAAAAAATTAGTATATTATTTCAACGAAGTCCATAAATAACAAATATAATATATTTCCTGGAGTCACGGCGACTCAGTGGAAAGTATGCAGAATTACGACGCTAAGAAATATTTATTATGCCCGTGGTTGGCAGAGCACATATAATTCATTTTGTAGTTTTACCTTTCACAACAGCTAAACCAAGTTTATTCTTTGAAATACCTTAATCGTTAATATTACATGCTTTTAAATAGCTTCTTTTGTTTTTATAAATAAGCGAAATATAAAAAAGGTTTACTTAGCTATATACGCTATGTAATCTGTAAAATACTGAACTTACAAATATTTCATACCATGTATTTTCTGAAAGACGTTGTTGTTTACATAAGGGTTATCAGTTTCACAAGTTAATTAGAAATAGCACAGCCTTGTGAATTCTTACACGTTTTTATGAATATCATGTCTTTTGGAATCGTCTAAATAACACTACGTACAATTATTATATCTTATGTAATTCCTGAAACAGTTTTGTGTTGACGAGAAATCTACTGAAGTAAAAATGTCTTCTCAAAACTGCTGGTTGGGGTATTGAAACTTTAATTAAAATAAAGTATAGGACAAACTTTTGACCTTCTTAGGTGATTTTCAGGTTAACCTTCTTTTGTATTCAGGTCCTGGTCTAGCATGGAGATGCTGTCAGGGCGCTCGACTCGTAATCTAAGAGACGCAGGTTCGATTTCTCGTCACACCAAACATACCTGAACTTTTAGCCATGGGGCTGTAAGTGACAGCCAATACACTATTCTTTAGTAAAACAGTAGCCAAAGAGTTAGCGTTGAGAGATGATGACTGGCTGCCTTCCCTTTAGTCTTATACTGCTAAATTAGGAACGACTAACGCAGATAGCCCTCTTGTAGCTTTGCAAGAAATTCAAAAACCAAACCGAAACGAAGGATCATAGTTTACGGTCTCCCGCTAGTACAGCGGTAAATACACGAATTTACAACGTTAAAATCGGGGGCTTGATTCCCCTCGGTGAAATCAGCAGATAGCTCTATGTGGCTTTGCTATAAGAAGACACATACACACACATTATGGTCCATGTCGCGTTTCTTCAAAATAATTTTTCGTGTTGGGTTGTGGATGTGCTATAAAAATGAGAGTGAATTACCATCTTCCGTCAGATAACACTAGTTCAAAGTTAAGTGATGTGGACAATGAAATAACTGCCTTTCATTTAGTCTTACAAAAGGTATTGTAAATAGTTTCTTCAAGATTTTGAGTTGGTTATATGTCAAAGGTATGGATGCAAATAACAAGTTGTAAATTAAGTTGATAAATACAGTAAGAAATCAAAATTCTAATAACATGTAGAGAAATTTGTTAGTTAGCTTATATATGATGAAAATCATACCAACATATGGTCGATATTATATCGTTTGCCAATATAAAAACGAACGAAATTGGCATTTTTATACACTCTTCATAAAATGATTCTCACAAGTCAACTTCTTTCTTTGTCTTTTGTAGATTTTTTTTCAGTTCATTTTTCCCACAACAACTTTCTTATTTCTTTTACAATGATGAAATGTGTGTTCTTAATATTTACATATAAAATCATCATTCATACCAATACTTAAACGCAGACATATAAGTAAAAGGTTTCCGAAGGTACTTTATTAAAATGCATATACATAATAATTTCGCACATTTTCCAAGCAGTCTTGAAATATCTTTTCAGGAACTCATTTCAAAAGAAAACTACTGGAAATCCCGTTAAAAAAAAGAATCTTAATCTAGCATTATTTGTGCTTCATTAAAAGGACTGTTGTGAGTTAAAATTAATTGAGCACAGGGAGAAAGCTTTCTCACCTAATTAATGTATAAGAGCAAGCTACTTTATTCTCGTTTCTTGAAAAAAAAACAGCCATTCACCATATGACAAAAGACAGTTGTGCTTTCTTTTACTATTATTATTAAACGAACACATACATCGAGAGGAAGGATACTTCTGAAGTTATATAAAATAGCTGGTTTGTTTGCTTTTGAATTTCGCGCAAAGCTGCAGGAGGGTTATCTGCGCTAGCTGTCCCCAGTTAAACGGTGCACGACTACAGGGAAGGAAATTAGTAGTCACCACCCAACGCCAATTCTTGGGCTACTCTTTTGCCTGCGAATAGTGGAATTGATCTTTACATTTTAATGCCTTCGCGGCTCAAAAAGTAAGCATGTTTGGTGCGACGCGGATTCAAACCCACGACCCTCAGTTTACGAGTCCAGTGCCCTTACCACCTGGCCGTATTGAACTACCAACTGAAACCCACTCAGTAGCACAGCAGTATGTCTGAGGACTTCCAACGCTCGAATTCGGGTTACGAAACCAGTGGTAGGCAGAACACAGACAGTCCAGTGAATAGCTTTATGTTTAGGCCCGGCATGTCCAGATGGGTTAAGGCGTTTGACTTGTAATCTGAGGGCCGCGGGTTCGAATCCTCGTCGCACCAACAAACATGCTTCCTCTTTCAGCCGTTGGGGCGTTATTATGTGACGATCAGTCCACCAATCGTTGGTAAAAGAGTAGCCCAAGAGTTGGCGGTTGGTGGTGATGACTTGCTGCTTTCCCTCTAGTCTTACACTGCTAAATTAGAGATGGCTAGCGCAGATAGCCCTCGTGTAGCTTTGTGCGTGTTTCGAAAACAAAGAAACATACAAACCAACAAAACTATATAAAGCACAGACAGTTTTGCTATAAGTAAGGTATTTTAACAGTTATTGCAAAGTACAAAATGTTTTACCGGTAAAATTATCACCAAAAAGGAAAGCTACACAGTGAGTTACACAATTTGAAACGAATTATTTAACACGAAATTTTGATCATTGTGTTGGTCTCAATCAGACCTGAATCATCTTGTAAAATAAATTAACACAAGTAGTTGTTTCGAAATTCACCTCCAAAAAAAGTAGTGTGTGATATATAGTTAAAATTGACATAAACATATCATTGACGTGCCAATGTTCATGTCAGTATCTTATTGATCTACCAATGTTAGTGTCAATATTTTACAGTGACGTGCCAATGTTCATGTTAATATTTTTGTGACATTATAAATGTTCATGTCAGTATCTTAGTAACGTGCCAATGTTTGTGTCAGTATCTTAGAAACGTTTTCAATCTTTGTTTCAGTATTTTGGTGTACTTCCTTTATGTGTTACAAAGCTATTCATCTCTACTATACTTATATTACTTACATGATGATCAGTATTCAGTAATTCGAACATTATTTGAACTGTAACATACTCTTTACCGTAAATTCCATCTTTCTTGAAATTACATATTTTTTATTTTGTTACTTATAGTTAGTATGCTGATAAATATCTATTTTTACCATCTTCACAAATTTCTCTAATAATCTGTTTTTAGAACCAGCGTAGAAACACTTGAACGTTGTGTTAGTTTATACAACAGTGTTGTTGTTTTCAATTAAGCAACAAGTTACACGATGGCCTATCTGTGCTCTGCCCACCACGGGTATTAAGACCAGGTTTTTGACGTTGTAAGTCCGCAGACATACTGCTGAGCGACTGTCGGATTATGCAACAGTGATACTTATACTGTGAGGGTTAAAATTAAAATTTTTGGTCTAAAAGAAGAAACCATAAGTTCTGTAGCGAGTTATGCTTAACAATTAATCATGAAATATTGGTATTTCGTTTTAACATACTCTGAATAAAATAAAACTAACATGAACTCGCAGTATAAAATGTATGCTAAACTTTATGTAACAAAAATAAACGTGGGTTTTAATCAACTCTAGGGGCCTTTCACGAAGCTAGAATAGCATAATATGGTAAAAGCACGTGAAGTTCGTTGGTACATTCTTTAGTATACTCTCTCACTGGTATCCGTTCACCAGTGGCACAGCTGTAAGTCTGCGAACGCACAATGTTAAAAACCAAGTATCGATACCCATGGTGAGCAGAGCAAACATAGGCCTTTGTGTAGCTTTCTTGCTTAATTACAAACAACACTGGAATCCATTTTGTCCAACATGTTAAGCACACTACATCAAAAACACGACTAAGGCCATAATAATTTCTGTCAAGTGGCTGATTCATTTCACACGTTACACGTGATGCATTACATAAAATAAGAGTATATAAAGTTACACTTACCAAGTATTTTCATTCTTGAAACAAACATAGCTTATATAACCGAAATTAGTTAAGATACAAGTGTACTCACGCAAAGAAATTAAATACAGCAGCATTCTTTCATATTTACATATCTCTGAAACTAAAGTTGTACATAATTTCAGGAACTAAAAATACGCAGTACATCATCAGACAAACCACTAAAACTAATTAAAGATGTAAGAGTAAATGGATTATTTGATTTATTTTCAAAATAAACTTTGATTTCAGATATAGGAAGGATACAACAGGAATACGAAGTCTTTACAAACAACTTTAGTAGCTTCATTTTGAGTTTTGTGCTTAGTTTTTGTGTCCATAATATTATAATCCTAAACATTAGATAAATCAAGAGTAAAGTAAGAAAGGTAAGATCCTGTTTGGTCTAAGCCCGGCATGGCCTAGCGCGTTAAGGCGTGCGCTTCGTAATCTGATAGTCGCGTCAAATATGCTGTGGGGGCGTTATAATGTGACGGTCAATCCCACTTTTCGTTTATAAAAGAGTAGCCCAAGAGTTGGCGGTGGGTGGTGATGACTAGCTGCCTTCCCTCTTGTCTTACACTACTAAATTAGGGATAGCTAGCACAAATAGCCCTTGAGTAACTCGAAATTCAAAAACAAACAAACATGTTTGGTAATTAAGCACAACCTTTTTTGTTAACTTGTAGATTGGTTCGCTATTTAAAAAAAATATTTTTCTAACCGTTGAGTTTCTTTTTAAATTATTAATGCACACTGTATCTCTATTTCAACAGCAAAAAGCTATTGATTTGTGAGATATCAAAATAGAAAAGACAACGCCTAACGCTTAGATGTGGTATTTTGTAAAAAGACTTAAAGTTCTTTGTTACATGAGTGTAACATTTTAGAATTTTAATGTACAAAAACATAATAAATGTAAAAAATAACTTATAAATAAGAATGCGCACTGCTTGTGATAGTGTCAATATTGCATAATCTTCTCAAGTATTTCTTGTTGTCGTGAGAGTAAAATCCAGAACCTTGTTCATCATGAAAATTTCTGAAATTAATTAACATAAAAAGATTGCAGCTTACTAGAGGTCAACTAATAATACAATAAAGTTATATTGTTAAAACAGGAAAATAATTTCCACTAAATAAAGCTAGTTCACATTTTCAGAGTCACAAATTCAAACGTATTATAAATTTGCTTGTTCAGACATAGAAAAACACAACCAGTTAAGTTATATTTTTCACTACAATGTTTACAACTAGTATATCAGTATCTCAAATTTCTTCGTAATTAGTTTCTCTTATTTAAATATATCCAGTTAAGTAAATAGATACACATCTTGACATTAGCAGTCAGTAAAAAAAACGTAAAGTTTTATGATAAGAATCTGGTTTGATAAAGATTGTATTTTCGTATATAAACCAATTACTCTCCAAAATAGATCAAAACATCATTAAAAACTTGGGCATTGTTTGAAACAAAAGTCTGAGAAATGTATACAAAATGAATGTTATTGCATTCCCTGTCTGGTGAAGAGAAATAAATAAATCTAAAATATTGTCTAATCACCTTTGTTTTCAATTACTGTCAAAATACAAAAACTCCACTGCACGATTCATAACTCATAAATATTTTTGCTGTTACATTTTCACTATATTATAAAACAAAAGACATAAACTACAGTTCTGTGGTATTGTAACAATATATCGTAAGAAAGGTGAGGGAATATCGATGTATCCAACACTTAAAATGCACGCTGAGGAGTAGAGAAATCCGAAATTTATTAACAGTTTATATTTTGACAGTTTTAATATAAATACAAAACAAATATACATGAACATCTTACGGATGTAAATGTATACTGTATACAATAATTAACAAAAAAACAACAACTCTTACTTGTAAAAAACCAAATGCAAAAATAATTTTAAAAAATTTTGCAAAAACAAAAAACAAATTATGCCTCAAAATTCTTCTGATCCCAGTGCCTGGAATTTCCAACCAGAATGTCCCATTTGAAGTTTTTTGGAAATTAAGCTTGTTTTGTGTTTTTTGGAATTTCACACAAAGCTATTCGAGGGCTATCTGTGCTAGCTGTTCCTAATTTAGCAGTGTTAAGACTAAAGGGAAGGCAGCTAGTCATCACCACCCACCGCCAACTCTTGGGCTACTCTTTTACCAAAAAAGTGAGATTGACCGTAACATTATAACGCCCCCACGGCTGGGAGGGCGAGTATGTTTAGCGCGACGCGGCCGTTAACCCGCGACCCTCGGATTACGAGTCGCACGCCTTACGCGCTTGGCCATGCCAGGCCTGGAAATTAAACCTAGATACATTTAGGACTGACAAAATAAGGCATTTCTTTACGTAAAGGATCATAGATGTATGAAACAAATTACCCATCAATGTTGTAGTAGCAAAGTCCATGGGATACTTCAAGAAACAGCTGAAAAATATTCTTGGGTCCACGATCAAATAAGCAAGATATGTCGAATAGTCTTTTCCAATGTTCTTACTTGGTGGTATTAATCCAGTCGATAATTATGTTATTCCTGCCCTCTTGACTTCACTGGTATTGGTAAGCTGGTAGCTCCATAACACTTGATGAAGATAAGATATTTGTTCAACACTTTCCCAAACTTCTCGCTTGCACTTTTCTGCAGTAGTTTCTGGTAAACTGACAAGCTACATCCTACTAGAAGCAACTTTCTCTTGCATGTTTCTAACATTATTTCATGGACTTAGTTACGGATTCAGAACAATTGACTTGTCTAATGAAGGGTTTCTTGTTGACTTTTGTCAATTTTCTGGTTTCTTGCTTTTAAAGTGCCCGTCTGAATTTTTCTTTTCGTTTTTATTCTTTTACTTTCACTTCGTCAAGGTTTTTGATTGGAAACGTGAACATCGTAACTCAGTATGAAGACAAAACTAAATGTCATACAATAAGAAACACATGCAAGAATAGGCTAGAATGTCCAGCTGCACAAGTTCATCTTTTTCTTTTAGATATGGCGTAAGCAAGAAGCTTCAAGATCCAGTGTAAAGGAATTGACAGTATATCAAGTAACCAGTAATTGAATTAATTTCTATTTAATCCTACACTGCTATGATGTACATCCCATGAAACAGATAGAATTGAGTTTGTTGGGATATGCATTATAAAAAAAAGTTATCAGATTCTAGGGTGTTTAAATTGCACTCCTACATCTATTATTGAATTCGAGGTGAAAGTTGGTGGGTAACCGTTAGCGAGTTTGGATATTGAGTTTACCAATACGAGGTATGTTCAGAAAATACGCGGACTGTTTGAATGGCGCGGTTCCAGTTGGTTCCAGGGGAATCCGCTTAGTGTCGCTAGGTTTGCACAGATCAGCTGATTACGACGCCATTTCCATAGTGCAGATATTTTCATTTGGGGTTTTAAGTGAAGTGCGATTTTTTCGTTTGGCGGATTTCAGAATAAATGACCTGAAAAAGCAACGACTTGCTGTGAAATTTTGTGTTAAACTTGGAAAATCTGCGACTGAAACTTTTGCTATGCTTAACACGGCTTACGGTGATGTTGCTATGAAGCGTACGGCATGTTTCAAGTGGCATGAACGTTTTAAGGATGGTCGACAGTCCATTGAAGATGATGAGGGTCCTGGACGTTCTTCCACGTCGACAAAATCAACACCATGGTGCGGGCAAATCAACGTCTGAAGAGCTTGCTGAAGAGTGTGAGGTATCAGTTGGATCTTGTTACGAGATTTTGACCGAAAAATTTAAAATGCACCGCGTTGCTGCGAAATGTGTGCCTCAAAACTCGTACGTTTTTGGCCAAACACTCGATCACTGTTTTTCCCCACCCCCTACTCACCTAATCTTGTTCCTTGCGATTTTTTCTTGTTCCTCAAACTCAAAATATCCTTGAAAAGAAGAAGATTTAAGACAATTCCCGAGATTAAGGCAAATGCGACGAAGGAGCTGGAGGACATTACAAAAGAAGCGTACCAGGACTGTTTGAACAAGTGGAAACACCGTTGGGATAAGTGTGTGCGTTGGGGAGGAGAGTACTTTGAAGGGGTCCCAGACCTGTAACTTGTAAATAAAGTACATTTTGTTTTATGACGTCAGTCCACGTATTTTTTGAACAGCCCTTGTACTTCCTGAATTACTGCTTACAGACCTACTGATTAATGGATACGTTTTTGGTGATTTTCATTGCCTCCAGTACATCGTATTTAAAATACTTTTGATTATAAAAAATAAAACAGGTCTAGCGCGCTGCAGCAGTAATATAATGTTAAAAGTATAGTAATTGTTAATAAAAGTATTATAACATTCAGTTAAACTTCATAACTCCTTATATAAGTAATTTAAAAGAAACAAAGTATTGATAAGAAACTCCTCATCCATGTGGCCCGGCATGGCCAAGTGCGTTAAGGCATGCGCTCGCAATCTGAGGATCGCGGGTTCGCATTCGAGTCGAGCTAAACATACTCGCCATCCCAGCCGTGGAGTCGTTATGATGTGACTTTTCGTTGGTAAAATAGTAGCCCAAGAGTTGGCGGTGGGTGATTATGACTAGCTACTTTCCCTCTAGTCTTACACTGCTAAATTAGGGACGGATAGCCCTCGAGTAGCTTTGTGCGAAATTCAAAAACTAACAAGCTCATCCATATGCTTAGATCTAATTTTGTATGACTGTTAAACAGTCGTATTCATTAAAACAATACTACTATTAACAGTATTCAGTACGGAAATTTGAACTGAAAAATCACACAGGGGATAAGATAGATTCCAACTTCAAATATGATTTTTTTTCACAGTGATTATAAATTTTCTATGACTGTGCCATTCAAAGAAGTCTTTCTTCGCTCGCTAGTCATTTGCAAACTCAAGACATTTTGTCGTCCTAATATGGATTTGAGATTGAAGACCCGGGGTGCTCTAAAATTAAATATTTTCTCTTCACCCATCTCGTGATGTAAGAGGGTATAGGAAGAGTACTTTGCAAGAGAGAGACAAAGAAATCGTGGATCGATAAATCCAATTCCAAACAAATTGCTAAGTGAGAAAAGCGGAAATACCCCGAGAAAAACACTTTCACTGGCCAGACCCCGAGAATTCTTCAGAACTAATGTCAAAGCTGAAATCTGAAGTGTAAAAAATGTTGCAAAGAAGCGCTGACATGTAGTTACTAAAAGTGTCATCTCCTTGTTTTTTGGTAATCATGTAATGTGTTTTGAAATAAGGATATATTTGGTCCCACACATACGTGTTATTGAGTGTTATAATCGCGGTAATGATAGTCTATATTCGTTGCTTTACTGTAGTGGAGAAAACACCCGGTAGTATTACTATAACTTTGCTCATAATAGCAAAAAAATAACACAACGTTTCTGTACTGGTATTACTTGTTACATATACTTGTTCAGCCGTTAAAATACATCTGGGGAGATTAAGCCTGTTTATTAAATTATATGATCACATGCATATTTTCTAAAATACGTGTCGGTGTTCAGAGACAAAAAGTATCTGTTAAGGAGTTGCGTTTTGAAGCATCTCAGATATTTCAGCAAATTTCATACTTTCCGCGCACGAACAGAGAAAAAATATTAATAATTAGCAATAATAACTGTTGCAATGAATTAATCCTTACCACTTGTAAATATATTAATCACGAGTTTAATTTCAAACACGTTTTAGCGTATGTGTGTTTATTTATAGCAAAGCCACATCGGGCTCTCTGCTTAGACCACTGAGGGGAATCAAACGCCTGATTTTAGCGTTGTAAGTCCGTAGACATACCGCTGTACTAGCAAGGGACATCTTTTAGCGATCTAGTATAATTGGAATTCAGCCCCATAATAGTGTATGTGCTACTAAGTAGCTTTTCATTTTAATTCAAAATTATCAAATTGTCTAAAGCACCGTTCATCAGATATAAATATTCTTCTATTTTTATTACTAGTTGAAAATTTTGCATCTTTTATTTTAAAGTATTGGAATAATAAGCATATTTTAACTACCTTACAGAAATATTAAAGGCTCTCACACGGAGACCATAATAACGTTGTTTGAAGCGATCTTCACATTGCAACAAATACTGTTTATAAACTTAGTTTAAAATAATACAAATCGTTTTCATGAATTGGCCAGGTGGTTAAGATAGTCGACTAGTAATCTGAGAGTTGCGGATTCGAACCACCATTACACCAAACGTGCTCGCCCTTTCAACCGTGAGGGCGTTATAATGTTATGGTCAATCACACTATTCGTAACTAAAAGGGTAGCCCAAGAGTTGACGGTGGGTGGCGATGACTAGCTGCCTTCCCACTAGTCTTACACTGCTAAATTAGGGACGGCTAGAGAAACTGGTTCTCGCGTGGCTTTGCGCGAAATTTAATAAATATATTATAATGAATTATATACAACACTAATTATACTTTATATTTGTTATTAGCTGAACTGAAAGTAGTAGTTTTAGAAAAAAATATATGTATAATTACAGCTACATAAACAGTTAATGAAGGACTTCATAATATTTAGGAGAACTGTATGTAGTTTGTTTTGGATTTTGGCACAAATCTACTCGAGGGCTATCTGTAATAAAAGTAATAAAACAGGATTGATTTGTGCACATTTAAATAAATTACTTGTAGCAGTTTGTATAATTTTATGTCGGCAAAACATTTATTTCGTAACGTAACATGAAAAATGTATTTCAAAATAGCCTCAATTCCGTAACGCTGGGCTCTCGGTGTTCTGACCACCACAGTTATCGAAACCCGGTTTCTAGCCGTGTGAGACAACAAACATTCCGGGATCTGGTGGGGGCTGGTCTTGAGAACTAGGCAATCAGAAACTAAAGTTATTTGTATGAGCTTTAATTTGTGGCATAGAGATATGTAAAGTACATTTAAAAACTTGAGTTGGATTATCGTTATAAGAATTATTAATTAATTTACATAAAGATAAAATTAGAAAAAAGGCAAAATGCAGAAGCAAATAGAGAAATTAACAATGTGGCGCATAAAAAAGAAATGATATCAGTATAGAGAAATTTAAGCAATAATAATAATAATAATTTTTAAGTACTCGTTTGTTTGTTTATTTTGAATTTCGCACAAAGCTACACGAGGGTTATCTGCGTTAGCCGTCCCTAATTTAGCAGTGTAAGACAAGAGGGAAGGCAGCTAGTCACACTACCAACCGCAAACTCTTGGACTACTTTTTTTACCAACGAATAGTGGGATTTACTGTGCCATTATAATGCCCTTACGGCTGAAAATGCGAGCATGTTTTATGCGACCGAGATTTCAACCCGCAACCATCGGATTACAAGTCGAAAGCCTTAACACGCTTGGCCGTGCCGGGCCATTGTAAAGTAAGTTTAATTATAAATTTTGTTTCGAAAATATTTTCAGAGACTTGCGAAGGTCAGCAAAGCCGTGATCGACATTGATGTCATTTGGTTTTAAAGTATTTTATAGTGTTATCCAGTAAGTTTCTTTAATGTCTCTGCTTTTATTGTAGGTAAATATCAGTTTAGTGTATTCATGAGTTTCCAGCCATGTTAAATTGTTTTGCGACTGACAGTCCTTTGTTTGGTTTGATTGTAGATTTGTAGTTTTAATAATGCAACTTTCCAACAGTTTCATTTCTAAACCTTCCATAAATATGTTAGCATAGTTTGATGTCATCTTAATACCTATAACTGTTCCTTTTTGTTTGAATATAGAATTCATTATTAAATGCAAAATCATTAAGTGTAAGGACTGGTTTGCTAAATGTCTAACAATTTGAGTATTTGGTATCGTTTTAGTTTTATCAGAGAAGATTCAAGGTATTTTAGGCCTTTATCATGAAAAACGTTTGAGAAAGAAGAAACATTCATGGTACAGAGAGTAGTGTTTGAAGGAAGACGTTTCACGTTGCTGTTAGTGCTGGAGATCACGTGTAGAAAATGTGTTGTGTCTTCAATGCACGATGTTAAACGTGGGGAGGATATTTGATATAGTAATCAACGTAAGCAGATAAATTATTTTCAGTAGAAATAACAGGACAAACAGATTTTGTGGGCTTCGAAACATGTAAAAGCGACCTGGAACTGGGTGTTTAGGAGAAATGAACTGTAACGTTTCACATCTGATGTGTTGGTTTGCTTTAAACTACATAGCAACCTTCGATAATTTTAACAAATTGCAGTGTGGTGTCCAAATCTACCTTTTTATTGTAGATTGTGTCATTATGTTGTCGGTAAGCTTCGTTGATGTAATAGGATTTATCTTGAATGATAATGGCGCCACCCTTATCAGCTCGTTTAATAATACATTCATTTTTATCGTGTTTCAGTAAAATCAGAGCAGTGTGTTCACTGTTTAGCACTTCTGAGTCAGAGTTAATGGTTTGAATTCCTTCATTTTCAACTGCAATAATAAAAATCTTTAGATATGACTTCCTTTCGGTTAGAAATGACTTGAAGAATTTTCATTTAAAACGTGAGTCAATTATTTCTTTCAGTGGTTTAACTGTGAAAAACAACAACTCCCGAAGTTTTAATCTGCGTGCAACTTCTTGTAGGTACGAAATAACTACAAAACTACCTGTGTTTTTAAGAGGAAAGAGAAAAATTAAGACATCTACAAAGAAGTTTATGTTGAGCCTCAGTTAGTGTCTTAGAGGACAGACTGTCGACATAGGAAGTGTTTTTGGGTTTGGTTCGATCAGATTCATTAGTGATTCCGTGAGCGGTCAGAAGCAGAATCTATTTTAGACAAAAGAAATCGTGCATGTCACTGGTTTGATATAGTTGGTATACTAAAAATCTCGGCAACTATAATTGTGATTGATCTTTATTAATCGGGAACTTTAGATACCTGAGCATGAAAGTCCACAGATTTCGAACATTTCAAACCATTTAACTTCAGCAAATTCATATCGGTTAATTGTATTTTTGCGAATAACTTATATGACTTGTAACTGATTTAATATTAATTTAATATCTACGCTTGTTTTAGTTTAATACATATTTAGAAATGTATGTAACTTATACTGTTGAATGTTTATTGCGAAAGTCCAGCCTGTTCTATAAATTTGTAGATTTTCGAGTGTAAAAATCAACAATATTTGTTTTACGAAAGCAATAGTGTGTCTTCGAATATTGTTGCCGAGTGAATTTTTTGAGAATCTCGCCTAAAGCTAGTCATCACAGTACGTGGACAGACAGTTTCTGAATATTGTTTGTCTGCTGTATAAACTTCGGAATCTATAATTGTGAAAAACCTTATTAATTGAAAAAAAAAATACAAATATTTGACCTGGAACGCTTACAGATTTCTTACACTACGAACTTCAGTGAATTAACTTTGGAAGTTAGTATTTTCAGGAGAAGGCTAGATATTTTCGTCGGGTAAAAAACTCACGTGTGAATAACAGAACTGGCTAGTATTTGTGTATCAACTTAAAAGTAAATTGCGCCTTGTGAACCGTTAATAAAATATCCAGTTCCTGACCAAATAGAAGACCCATTATTATTTGAAAGCTTTTATAACTGTATATATAAATCAATATTTGTAATATGCAATAACCGTTGTTTGTATATTAAAAACAACACTGTATCAATCTAGTTGGCAAATAGCATAAATTTGATATGAATCGGCATCAGTTATCGATGCAGGAAAAACTAGAAATTAACTTGTAAGTTTTTTTTTTCTTATAGCAATACCACATCAGGCTATCTGCTGAGTCTACCAAGAGGAATCTAACCACTGAGATTAGCATTGTAAATCAGTAGACTTACCGCTATACCAGTGAGGGAATTGTTTGTAAGTTAATAAAATGTTTGTATATAAATCATTATTTGTAATAATTGTATCAATTTAATAATTTATAAATTGTATTATTTTTTGTTTATTAAAATATATTTGTATTAGAAATAGATGTGCGTATCAGTCTTGTTGGCAAATATCATATATTAGATACATATGAACATTTATTCAACTTCTAAATCCAAATTACAATTTAACTCGTTTCATTTTTTGCTATTTCATTACGGCGATGTACAAGAAGTGTAAGATTTTGTGTTCGTTCCTCTACATAATTTTTTTAAACCCATACCAGCGGTTTTTACATATATATTTTTCTCTACAATTGGGTTTTCTCGTCATCATGGATTATAATAAATAGCCTTAAGTATGACTAGCAGGTAAACTACAAAACTCGTTACAAACATTCGGTTTTAGATTGTCAGTTGCTATCTTCTCTGCTAGCAGTGTTTTTTATCCTTAACCTTAGACCACATAAAAAGGTGAGACTACTTGGCGGAATTACTAATCACCGAGGAATAATCGTTACGTGTAAAGCTTAATGTATCATTCGTAACATAATTGTAATCAATACTACTTAAAATATATAATTAATTAATTATACATGTTGTAAATCTACCTTGCACTGTAAGTATTGAGTTGCTTAAGTTTAGAAATTCAAGTCACTGAAAAGTACATAAATATATGGAAACTTAGGTCTTTTTTACTTTGAGTCAAGTTTCAGCTAAAAGTTCGAGCCTTAAAGAACGATAGCACAGCCTGTATGTTATATGGGTTTTTGTTTATCCAGTCACGCTTTGTGACCTTGCTAAAGAAGGTTTGCCCGGAAGCCAGACTTAAAAGTTGTGAGGCTTGAGAATAGAACAAATAGACAAGTTTTTTCAAATGTGAGAGATAATTCAAGAAACGTTAGCCTAGGATTTAAGTAAAGTCAGTGACAACAGATATGTTTTCGAGTTTCAATGATATTATATATACGTAAACTTGTGTTGGATTATATAAAATTAGGTTTCTTACCTATACATGATAAACGATTGACATAGTATAACTTTTGATGGAAGAGAATAAAAGATGATTACGAAAGGTTAAATGCTTAGGCTGGTAAGGATGTGCATAAATATATGATGCGTTTATATAACGTTAAAAAGGGGTGATGCAAAGATAATGATAATCCGTAGACATAATGTTTATTTATAAAATCATTTTTCACAATATCTTTATTGAAAATTATATGAAAAATGGTAAAATTATCATTGTTACACATTTTAATTAAAAATAAATTGTACTTACCACATAAGTTAAAAGATGATTAATATAATTTGTTGAAATAAAACCTCTACTAGCCCTGATTTCTCCAAGCCTTGGCTGTGATTTAAATTGTATTTGTATGTATTTTTTCATTTAATTCTAGTTTGTTTGCTGTTGTTTTTTTACTTTAGAAATCAGTCACCTTCCCACAACTGTCTGCAGGCAGTGAAGGACGATATAAATGTGGGACGTTGTGGGCTTGAAGACCCACATTTCTTTCTCCTAATTTATATTTCTATTATTTGATTCCTTTGTGTTATTTCTTTATATGAGAGTAAATAATGCAAGTTAAGTGTAATAGACGATGTACCTCCACCACGACGCTGGTCTTATTCCCACAGTCATCCTCAAAATCTAGAATGCATTTAATATATCACATTAGAGTCTGAACCCTGAGGATCCTTTCGTGTAGCATTTTCTTTTATTTTTGTTTGGCTTTTTTTTTTTGTAAGAAACTATGTATATATGTATAAGATTACACAATTAAAAACTAGTCTATTGTAAATTTAGGTTGGCCTGAATATTTGCATATGGAATAAATGCAGATATTTATTGAATAGATAACACTTAAAACTTGGGTAATTACTATTACAATCCAGTAAAAATTAGGGTTAGATTTTTTTATAGTTTTACGATGAACTTAAATTATGTTTAAGTATAGTATAATGTAACATGCGGTAAATTATACAATTATAATGACTGAGTTCCGTTTTTACATTTTACAATGTACTGTAAAATTTACAATAAGTTATGAGTATATACTGAAGTTGGAAGAGTACTTTCGTATTGTTTAGTTTTTAAGCTTTTCGGTCAGAATTTTCGATCTTGTTAGCATATTTCTGCATGAGTATGTTTTAAATGTTTAAATTTGGATACTAACTAAAGGACGTACGACGTTAAAATCAAGGAAATGAATCTTGAACGTTTTAGATGATGTCACAGGAAAACAAATAATTTTTCAAAGTATCTAGAAAGAAGACTAGATTATAATTTTAGTGTTTAGCTTCAGCTAGCAGTGTGAATTAGTTGTTTTCCAGTGAAGTATTTTAATCAGCATTATAGTCAGTTACTCATTCGATTACCCATTAAACTATTATAACGAAAGTTTATTCTAACACTATTCGTAATAACGAGTTATTTCTTTATGAACATCATTTGTAAACTTAGACTTACAAGCTACAACACACTATAAGTGAACCTGAAACATTAACGAAGAAGTAAATCGAGTAGTTATAGTTACGTGGACTGGAATTCGAATTATTTTCACGACATAATTTAAAGATTCCGCTCAACTTTGCAATAATATTGTAAAAAGTGGGATTATATTGGTGGAAATAAAAGAGAACATTGAGTGATCTTTAAGTTTTGAGATAACTTTTCGAGGCGATTGAATTTAATAAAACAGTCGGTATGAAAAACACCAAAAAATTAAAGAAATGAAACAGAGTATTTAAAGAGGAAGAAAAAGTTACAAAAATGACAGTAAAACGGAAAATAAATTTATAGATAGTTGAAAGATCATCAAGATGTAAGGGCTGGCAGTTACAAAAACTGTGTTTGTTTTTGTATTTCTTACTTTTAGCAAAGCCACTTTGGCAGTCTGCTTTTAGCTGTCCTATCAAACAGGTTTCCAGCGACACATTAAAATAAAATGTTCAAAGCAAGAACCCACATGAAGGATAGAGGAAAGAAAGTTCCTCAGCTTAACTGGTGAATGTTTAGAAAAGCTTGCAATTATTTCAGCTGGATGCTCTCTGTCATGTTATGGATTTAATACATCTACTTACTGATGCCACAATAGAAGAAAGTGTGCGAATTAGGATGAAGCAAAGCAGATGAATGTTTTAAAAGGGCTCTGCAGCAAGAAATAGATCTAAAATCCATTCATATAAATGGTAAAAAACCAAACACATCATTTAGAGTTGTCAGATCAAGTGGTACTGAAACATCAACTTTTCACTAACTACAGTATAGAAAAACTACAAGGGTTAGTGAGATAACTAACTAAAGAGAATGGAGGAAATAAACCACAATACAATAAGTACTTAAGTGCAACTTAAAAAGAAATGTTGTCAGAAACTGCAGCATTTCTTTTAAATTAACCTCTCAAGGTATACCAGAAAGTTTGTTTGTTTTTTTTCTATTTCGCACAAAGCTACACCAGGGCTGTCTACGCTAAACGTCCCCAGTTTAGCAGTGTAAGAAAAGAGGAAAGTCAACTAGTCATCACCACCTACCGTCAACTTTTGAGCTGATTTTTTGCCGACGAATAGTGACATTAAGCGTCACTTTATAAAATTCCCTCAGCTGAAAGGGAGAGCATGTTTGGTGTGACAGGGATTCGAACCCGCAAATATCAGATTATGAATCAAGCACCATCTAACAACTTGGCCATACACCAGGAAGAAGGAACTGTCAATTATGTGAAAAACTTGTACTTTACAGGTGAAACTGTGAGGAATCTAGAGTTGTGACGACACCAAGGGTGAATCTTCAAGCTCAATTAGATTAAAGGAACAACAAAGACCTAACCAGATTGTTATGTAAATGTCGTGTAAATATTTTGTAAGCGACAACATGTCGTGTTATGTTTAAATTTTCATTTCTATTATCTATGTTTCCATATTTATATTATTGTTTCGAAGTTTAACCTAATAAAATATGTTGTTATTCATTTAGGGTAACATTTTAGAATTTTCTTGAATTAAGTAGACCAATCATATGTTTGTAAATGAAGTGCTGGCGACTTCTTGTCTAGACGTTTAGTCTCGTGCAAGAACGGACATGCGCGGATTGCTCTGGAGATCTGTAGAAATTTCTCGGTTATTCGAGGGGTCTAGGCCTACAATATATAAACAGACGAAGATGCGAGAGAGATATCAGTTTTTATTCGAAGAAAGGAAAGGAGAGTCAGACATTAGTTTTATTTCAGAAGAAGAGAGTCAGTTATTTGAGAAAGATTAAGTGTTTGCTGTGATTATTCAACTTGGATTTGTGACTAAAGTTAGATCTATGGAAGCTGTGATTTTATTTCGTCAATCTCTACAATTCATCTAAATTACTGCTTGTGCTGAGAGTCGGCGAATTTATTGAACTGTGAACTGTTTCTGAACTTCTTCATTTAAGCTTCAGAATTTCTTCGTGGGACCAAATTCACACCCTAGACTGGAATTTGAGACTTTCATTTTAGATCATTATATTAGATACAGGCCAGTACCATTTTGTATTGTGATAAATTTTGAAGTTTGAAACTAGTATTATTTTGTTTTGTAATTAATTTCGAATGTTGTAACTTAATATCTGTCACTGTTATTATATAATATATGTTATATCTGTTATATTTGTTAATAGTTTAGTGTAATAAATTATACAAGCTGTTATCTGTGTTTTTCTGTTGCGTTTAGTCTACGAAGAACATAAAACATAAAAAATACGTAACAGAAAATTGGGGTAATATTTACTATTAATTTTTCATGATTGTTGAAACTACCTCCGATCAAAGCAAGATACCACAAATTTATTAAGTACAATCTAAAGTTGTCAATCGTGCTATTGAGAGTCTGTGAGAACATTTGTCAAAAGAAAGTAACCGTAACTTTTGAACTGTCCTTTGAATGTGTGTCTACACTAAAAAAAATTATGAGCATCTCAATAAACTCACCATTGTTTTTCTGGTTACAGCCAGATATCGCGTACATCATGAATGTTAAGGCCTGGCATGGCCAGGTGGTTAAGGCACTAAGCTCGTAATCAGAGGGTCACGGGTTCGAATCCCCGTCCCACAAAACATCCGTGCTCTTTCAGACGTGGGAGCAATATAATGTTAGGTCAATCCCACTATTCGTTGGGAAGAGAGTAGCCCAAGAATTGGTGGTGGACGATGATGACTAGTTGCCTTTCCTCTAGTCTTACACTGCTAAATTAGGGATGACTAGCGCAGATAGCCCTGGAGTAGCTTTGCGCGAAATTCAAACAAACCAAACTATGAATGGTGATTTAAGTGATGTCGGTATAAAAACAGACTTAGTGTTGGTTGAAAGAAATCAAGCAGGAGTGAACTTAAAAGTAAGTTAGACGTTAAGCCTTGAACTACATTGCAAAAAGAACACAGCAATATAAACACTAATTCTTTTGTTTTCTAACAGTACAAGTGGCGTACAGTTTCAATTCAGAATTGTGTTTACTAAAATATATTGCTCTTTTGTGAAGCCACATCCATCCTTGCTAGTGTAGTACATTGTACAAACGAATCTTTTTATGCTACTTTTACGCAATGTAATTTATTTTGTAAACTACGTAAATCCCTGACATTATTACGTACATGTAAATTCAACACAAGGATTGCGCATAACTCAAAATAATTTTTCGTTTTTTGTTGACATAGTTGCATTTAATAGAAATTAAGATAAAACGAGTTTTACGCTCCAGATAAATATAAAGTAATGCATATTTTTTAAAACCAAAGTTTCGCCTTTACGGCTTCTTCAAGGTTAATATAAATAACTGATTAATATTACAATGCTCGTTAATTTTATTAAAATGTGTAAATCTCTTTATTATGCATTAAAAATCTTGGAAAATAACAAACATTTACTTAGACGTTGCGTTATTTTAGCATGGTATTTATTACAATTTATTGTAAACAAATTTCAAATAAACTTTACATTTCTCAAACAAAACTTCATGAAAAATAGCAGCTGACAGAAGCTACAAAATTCGTAATTCCCATACTATAAAAATTAAACGTAATTTGACTAAATTACTATATTTAACGTGATTGTTTGTTTGTTTAGAATTAAGCACAAAGTTAAATAATAAGCTGTCTGTGCTCTGTCTACTAAGGGTATAGAAACCTGGTTTCTAGCAATGTGAGTCGGCAGACAAACCGCGGTTCCACTGTAGGGCTAATTAAAGTGAATTTGTTACTTACTCATTATTATTTTATCTACGCCAACTAAACACTTCTATTTAATTTTTTCACATATATACACTTATACATTTATAGACACTCCATTTATTTCCATTAACAAAACAGACAGGTCAGGTCATTGCTTAATCTCTGTCAACCTAAAGATGTAATTATATCAAAGGTAATCTGAAGGACAATGAGCAAAGCTGAGGCCCGTCATGGCCAAGTGGATTAAGGAGTTCGACTCGTAATCCGAAGGTTGCGGGTTCAAATCCCAGTCGCACCAAACATGCTTGTCCTTTCAGTCGTGGGGGCGTTATAATGTGACAGTCAATCCCACTATTCATTGGTAAAATAGTAGCCCAAGAGTTGGCGGTGGGTGGTGATGACTAGCTGCCTTTCCTCTAGTCTTACATTGCTAAATTAGCGCAGATAGCACTCGAGTAGCTTTGCGCGAAAAAAAGTAGCAAAGCTAAAAGACATTTCAATGTTCATAAATATATAATAGTAGATACATACTGAGAAAAAACTCCTTGTGAAATATTATTTTTTAACCATCCGCTCAAATACACCTATTATTTCAATCTATAATAAAAAATAATCGAAAGATAATGTGTGACTCTTAGAAATAGTGTAGCTAGCAAACATTGGCGGCACATTAAACGAAAAGGCAATCGAGCCAGCTTATAAAATGCAACAGATGCCAGATATGGATTATTTCATTTCTGTCAGAAGTTTGGTAACAACTACACTTATGTTAACATTGCTTTCGATCATTTCTATCCCACTGCTAAAGCTTCGTCCTTATGTACAAGGAAGGGTTCATGTACGGTAATTTCATCAAACTAATATTATCTAACACTGAATCAACAAGCGTGAAAGTAGCTTCGATCATATTTGTGAACGAGCAGGAAGGTAAGTGACAAAATTTATCAAAAACCGTATCTGAAGCACATAGTAAGAAAAAATCCCTCTCTGCATGAGAAACCAACTGGATATAAATTTGCTAAGACTATGTTTCCCGTCATGCTATTTAACTATTGCATACCTCAAGCAATTGGAGAATAAGTATTCAATGTATTCTATATAAGTCTAATCGTCTGCAGCGTCTGTGAATTTCTGTGTAATCTAACTGTAGATTCACGTACTGGGTCATGCTCGTACACTATATGAATTAGGGACATGGTCATGCGAACCCTATGGCCGAGCGTGTTAGGCGTGCGACTCGTAATTCGAGGGTTGCGGGTTCGCAACCCAGTCGCGCTAAAAATGCTCCCCCTTTCAGCCGTGGGGGTGTTACAATGTGACGATCAATCCCACTATTCGTTGGTACAAGAGTAGCCCAAGAGTTGGCAGTGAGTGGTGATGACTAGCTTTCTTCCCTCTAGTCTTACACTGCAAAATTAGGGACGGCTCAGGTTTCTCCTCCTGGTTGGAGGTTGTGCAGTAGACTAACAATCTGCTCTTTAAAAAAACTGGCCTGTTAATGAATCCGCTAAGTGATTGCGGCCCTATGTTCCTTCATGGAATCGAGAGGTAATAATAATAATCATGTAGACCCTAAAGTTGTGGTGAGACTCCAATATCATTTCAATGTAACTGACTCAAAGTCTAATCACTAGGTCATTTCTGAATCGAAGTTTTTACACTTGTGTCGTTTTATAGTTTAGTCACGTATTATGAAAGCATATCTTGTAAATTTGGAAATTCGCGAACATTGAAGCAAAATGTCAAAGTGGTGATTTATATACTTATGCTATATACTCTAATCTCAGATTAAGAGAAATTACAAAAAATCATAAGTATTTATTGTACATTTGTTGATAATAGTCATGTCTTATGCAATTTATGGTTCCTAGTTTCATGATGCATAGTGTTCATTATTTATAAATCATAACAAGAATTTATTAAATCATGTATTAATTATAAATTACTATTCGACTTCATTTTTTTTTTCTTATTGTAAGCGGTGAAAAGGTTAGGTAAAGAGTCATTCAGAGGTTATAAATTTTTATTTGTTTTAATGGAAATTTTCATGATTTATTAGTCTTGGCAGAAGTTACATATTATTACATGTTTTATCTCTAAGCATCTGAATGCTTTTCAGTGAAATGTGGATTACTCAACCCATGCATTATGTATTATACCATTAAATAGTTTTCATCAGTTATAAATAACTTAGTGGTAATCAAACAGAGAATATTTATCACGATCTATGTAATTTATTAGTGTTCTCTTTATATATACAGGTTAGTTAATAACATTGGAAAAATCTATTATTAAATGCAAGTAGGAGTTGGCAGTCTCGTAAATACAAATCTAAAGACAAAAGACGTAACTAGATTTAAGTCGCAAATCTGTTTAGTTAGATATATAAGCGTAGTGTTGTCATGGCTTTATAAAACATAAATTTAGTTAGGACATTTTATTATATCAGAATTTAGAATGGTCATTTATCAGTTGGGTACTCTAGTGTTTATTTTAGTCTTTCTAGGTCTCTGAATAATAACCTATTCAATATTTTGTTACTTCAAAAGCTGACCTTTTTCCTTGCTGTTATAAACAAGAACATTTTCTTTTTAAAGTTTGTTATTGTAATAAAAACTAGAACACCATCTTTACGAAGGTGTAATATTCAAACCTTTTTCTTTGATATCAAAAGCCAAATTATTGTTTTTACACGAGTATTTAGAAAGATATTTTATTTGTTCCACACTGTTTAACATGTGCGTTCAGTAAGTAAAGCGTTTGTTAAATTGAATTTGTTTAGAAATTGAAGAAAGACCAAGAAACTGAATTAGTGAATTGTTAAATATGTAAGTAACATTCGTTTCGTTAGATATTTAATATATTTATCTTGTAGATTTTTGTAGACAAAGTGAATGCACTTTCGAATCAGTCGTTGAGGTGCGACACAATATCTTCTTATTAATTCTTATCTTAAATGTCATTATTGTTCATTGTAATATATTAGCATTATATATTGCAGTTCTCATGTATCTGATTCACACCGTGTTTTTTCGACTGACAGGCTCTAGTTTCATTTAACTCAGTATGCTCATTTAGATGTTGTTTGAATATTCAAAGGCAATATCTTTTAATTAAAAAACTTATCATCCTAGGCAGGTCTTGTTGTCGTTTAGTGTTCTTTTAACTTTTCTTGAAAAAACAATTATAGCGTTTTACATAAAAACGTTTAGCACTGATTCCATTTATTAAATTAATTTTCAAATATATCAAAACAATTATACTAAAGCATATTTATGTTACATGAAAAGTGACCAAGAACCTATATTTGCCTTTATTGGTTTCAGCATACTTTTTATGATAAGTGGAGCTCGTGAATATTTGTTTCAGATTTACTGAAGTTGGAAGCTTACGTTTCAAATCTTTGGGACATTTAGTCACCTTCAGTGTGGAAACTAATGAATTATGTAGGCTTAGGTGAGTGCAAGTTTGTAAATTTGTCAGGAATGAAAGTTATGAATAGCAACTGTAATATACTCAACTGCTGAATAGAAGCATAACGAGCAGAGAAGCACGATAAACAAGATAAACATAAGTTAAAGCATATAACGATGATATGTTGTCTTTATAAACTTAAAAATGACATTATCACGATGGACAATTCCCTCATCAACGGCAATGTAAAAGGGTATATACATAAGGAAATAAGTAAACAAAACATGTGCAGTTGAGTATCACAGAGATTTCAATAAAAAATGTGATTCAGATTCGAAGGTCTGCAACAAGTTAAATGAAATTGTGTTTCTGATGCAAAGCAATAAACTTCTTAACCTTTAAGTGATATAAAGCAAGTAACCTTGCACACAGTTTTACAGTGTAAACGGGTGTCTCTACTCAGAAGGGATTTCATGAGCAACGACAGAATTTCAGTAATCAATATTCGCACCAAACGAGTCACATATTTTAGACCCATTTGTTAAAGCAGGCACAAAAGAGGAATAGCTGGAAAGATGTACTATTAAAAAGTAGTTTATGTTTCCAATTATCAATTTTTAAGCCATGTTAGAAAAAGCTAACTAATGCATTTAAACGACAAACCAATAACGATCAAGTTTGGCTGAATATTAAGGGGAAAAAAATGCAAAAGTCCATCCGCGTATATGATTGGGACTCTTAAGCTGCATCTTAGTAAAACTCATATACATTAACCGACAATAAAGTTAAAATTCATCAAACCACATGAAAGCTGAAATTTATAGAAGAAGCTGCTTTATAAAAAAATATTAAATATGATATTAATGGTGTCACTCAAAACAACGCAGCTTGTATATATACACACACACGTGTGTATGCTCAAACTCTATGTGAATCATGAAGATCTTTAACATACATAAACTTTATAACTTTTTGTTATCAAGTTTCCATTAAAAATGGACAAATGATGACAGGACTCATAAATGAATAGTTCTTAAGTCATCATGATTATTGATGTCGTACGAGGTAGAAATACACAAAGATACACAGATACTCTATCAATAGACATTTAGCTTCTTGTTAGGTGGTCCATAAAAGGTTTTTGCTTACTAAATCCACGCAGGATACATTGAAAAAGGTAAGGCAGTTGAAAAAAACGACAAACATCAACCAAATCTCTACAAAAGCGGACAGTCAATGAAATTGGTCTAAAATTAAATAGGCTTTAAATTCATTCCTACGAGGAAGTATATTTTTGTTAAATATTGATGTAATATTAAACGAATGATATAACAAAGTACGAGAGAGATGGTGCACCGTATAGTCAAAATGCCAGACGTACTGCTAGCCTCGTGTATGATGAATTAAAATTACACTAAAAATAGAGGAAAATACTTACTAATCTTTCATTAATGGGAAGAAGCTTAGTGGGGTAGATGGGTGAATTAAGACAACAAGAAACTATTCCATTAGAGTAGTTTAAATGCCCAGCAAATGAACCATTTTTTCTTCATCATAATGCAATATCATAACATGGCTGTTTGAATACTTTTTGATAGCTTAATGTATTATGTCCCAATAGACCTTACAACTCAATGTAAAAACGACGGGAAAATGAAGAGAATTGCATGGATTATTTCTACCGTTCAAGAAAAGGATGGAAGAAACAAGGCGGATTGATAAAGTGATTGCAGTAAAAATTTTAATCCGATCATATAAGTGAGGTGGGGCACTAGAAACTAAGAGGAAATGATAAGAATCTGAAAGGCTGGACCTCTAAATGTTTCCTGATGAAAACAATAAGTGATAGTAACTGAGCAACAATATCATAAGGTTTACCTATTTAAATTATTCTTTTTTTTTTACTTGCAAAAAAGAACAAAAGATAATCAAAGTGTCAATATAATTTGAATAGTTATAGCTTCCCTTTGAGTATAAAGTGGTATTAGCATGGAAAGGCAAGCCCCACTACACTCTCTTGAGGGATTTAAACATAATTAAAATATATGATGGTGTTGAAAGGATTTGAATGTTTTCCGCATTTATAGGTTGGCAAAAATCGATCAAAATTTTTATACCACTTAAATTAGGAGAACAAAACTTAACAGTTTTACTGAACAAAAATAACTATGACCATATACATAATTGTGTAAGTGCAAACAAAGTTTTTTTGAATTGGTATCTTCCACTTAAAATTACGATTTTATTTTTGATTTTTGTGACTTCTTGAGTTTTATAGAATTTGTCTGTGTTTAGTAATGTTGTTATTATAAAACGTTTTTTGCAAACAAAGGCGTTGGTTTTCAAATTTAATTGATTGATCATTTTATCATAAAACAATGTTTGTTTGTTTTGAAATTTTCGCACAAAGCTACTCGAGGGATATTTATGCTAGCCGTCCCTAATTTAGCAGTCTAAGACCAGAGGGAAGGCAGGTAGTTATCACCACCCACCGTCAACTCTTGGGCTACTCTTATACCAACGAAAAATGAGATTGATCGTAACATTATAACGCTACCACGGCTGGAAGGGCGAGCAAGTTTGGCGCGACTCGAGCCCGAACCCGCGACCCTCAGATTACAAAGCGCACGCCTTAACGCGCTAGGCCATGCCAGGCCCCATAAAACAATGCATAATATGAAAATCGTGAAATATAGACCTTGCTTGATGTGTAAACATGATATCATTTGTAAATAATTCATTTCATAGCTAATTTGTAATATATGAATTTATGGTTTTTGTGATGTTTGTTTTAGAAGTTGTGTGATGATTACTAAAACTAAGCTAAGTAAAAAATAATTGATACTGTCGTTGAACAAATTCTATAAAACTTAGTGCTTTAAATCGATATACAAAACGCTAAAACATGTTATTATTAGAATGCATGGAAATCTCAGCTGGGTGCCTCGTTGGTTGTCCGTAAACGATACCTGGAATCGTGGTATACTGTTAACTCGAATGATTTCAGCTTATAAATAATCGAGTTTTGTAAAACTTTGATTTATAACATCACGATTAAAGAACAAAATGGCCCGTTATGGCTTGTTGGTTAGGTAGCTTGACTGGTAATTTGAGGGTTGCGTGTTCAAGTCCCCGTCAAATCAAATATGCTCGCTCTTTTAGCTGCGGTGGCATTATAATGTGAGAGTCAATCCTATTATTTCTTAGTAAAATTTGTGGGTGGTGATTACTATCTGTCTTCTCTCTAGTCTTACAATGCTAAATTAGGGGCGGTTATCGTAGATAGCCCTCATGTAGCTTTGCGCGAAATTAAAAAACAAACACTATTCAACAATTTATTAAATCTAATGATAGATAGCCACTTACCACTTACTGATTTATGAGAGTATACAACAGAAAAATAATGTTTGTTGAATAATACGTTATTTGTCTTTGGGCGAGTAATGTGCTAATAAAAATGTTACTTTGTAAATATTAAGTACATGTCATAAAGGTACTTACCGACACTAACCAAAAAAAATCATTTAGCTTTTGTGGTTTGTGACTTTCATTAAATATGTTTTTGAACTTGGTAACATCTTTAACCCTTTTAATACAAATAATGGTGTGATATTTTCTGACATGTTGCATTAGATCACATTGTTTACTTTTGTCGAAAGACTTACAGTAATTGTAAAACAATAATTTCTGGTTTTTTTTCAAAATACAGATATGTCATGTAAAATTTATTTGTTTTTTTTAATTAAGCACAAAGCTACGCTATGGGCTATCTGTGGTCTGCCCACTACGGGTATCAAAACCCGGATTTTCGCGTGTAAGTCCGCAGATATACCGCTGAGCCATTGGGGGGCATCATGTAAAATAAACACATTAACAAAAATAATTGTATTGGCTATATATATATGTTTGATTTATATCTAGTTAACATGGAGGTCAATATAAAGAGCTGTCATCTTGTGAGCTATAAAGTGAACTTTACTGTGGTTGATAGGCGAAAACAGATGTATAAAGTTTCTAAAAGTTAGAAAATATATATATAGTTATATTTTAAAATCTTCTCTATGAACAAAAACTTAATAATTCAATTAAAAAACTCATTGCATATGACTTGTTGTAGAGACCACTGTTAGACCTAGCAAGTTCTGGCGGTTAGGGCACTCGACTTGCAAGCTGCAGGTTGCAAGATCGAGACCTGTCACCGAACACGCTCTATTTGGTTTTCATATTTCTGTCAACTCTCAACCTGCTGACTACTAGTTGTGGAACTTTGTGAAGCTGCATTCTTTAGTCATTCCTAATCTGATTTATCACATTTAACTGTTTCTATAATGGCACTAGAAGTGCCATTTACAAAAATGTACATAATTAACTTTCTGTCGTCTTATGTTTTACATAGTTTGCCGATCCTGACTTCGGAACAAGCCTGTTGCTAACGTGTGTACTATTTTCTCCTCACTTTAGAACAAGCCTGTTGCTAGTCTATGTGCTAGTTTTCCGTAACATTTTTTTTTTAATCTTAAGGTCTTTCATGCTTGTGCATCTCATATTTTTCTACATTTTAAACAGTGAAACTACTACCTTTTTTTTTGCTTGAAACAGTTAGCAAAACCAAAGGCTAAATGATAAAATCACGTAAACTGTAATCTCTGTAGACAAATTATGTTTGAAATAGCTCCACAATATTTAGTTTATTAAGAGTTGTTGTAATGACCAATATAATTTTGAATAACTGAAGTTTATATAGTCCTGACACGAAGTACCTTCAATGTTTTATCTCTAAAGTTTATTCCTATAGTTTAGAAAATTCTAAATAAAATATTTTATCCAAAAGTAAAGCAACACTCAGGAAATATCTAGAAATTCTGAAAATGACTAGTTTGAGTAACCTCAGTCTAACTAAACGTACTAAATAGTTTGATATTTTTATTATGTATAACACATAATAACCCTGTTATTAAAGAGTACATTATTCATATATCAAATGGAATAATATTACTTGTCAGCCAAACCTTTTAAATATACTTAAAGAAAGAGTAATTAGCAAAATACGTATATTATAAGATAGTACGATATATTAATGCAAAACGATATGAGTATTTAAATTAATAACATTCAGAGTCTGTCACTAGTTTGTTTTGTTTTTTTAATATTAATGCACATATACACATGAGCTATCTGAATTACCCTTCTCTAATTTTGACTTGGCAAACAGTATGAAACGCAGAAAACTAACAGTACCCTTTAGACCAGTTTTGTCTGACGTAATATGATTAATCCGTACACTGATTAATTATCAAATGAGTGAAAGACTAATTTAATAATCCACTCTTTAGCCTAACTGGAATTTTCTGACTAGAATATTTTCACAAACTTTCGAGATATAATTCCAAACATTAAAGCCAAGTCTTTTACGCTACGTTAGCATTTGGCTAAACACCAATGAAAATTTAAAACAAAAAGAACGATTTGGATTAAAAATAGGTTATAACATTATCCTCTCCTTGGAACAATCATTTTGCATAACAAAATAATGGCAAATTTACGTTTAACATTCGTAGTTAAATTAATAAGTACAAACTGTACACTCATTAAATTATTACTGAAATATATAAATCTTAAAAGTTCAATAAAATTTTTTGTTAAAAAACAAAATATTATTCTTTATTCAATTAATATTTTTAAACTGCCCAATCTCGAAATATTTTTGATTTTTTCTTGTTTTTATGGTTCTTTATCATCACATTTTGTTTTGTTATTGGGCGATAAAAAATCTTGAGATACTTGTCAATGAAGTTCACTATTGATGCTTTGGAAATGATCTTAATAGGAATCAGGAAATATTTAGCAGGCTTGACTAGCCATTGTTAAAGTATTATCTGAAGATGGCCATTTGGACTTTCTTTCACTAATGAACACAGTAGATGGTCTCTCGATCGAACTACTTATTTATCTATTATATCGTCATTTGGTGAAATAATTTATTAGCACCAACAGACATTTATTCAAACATTTATAGCACCTCTCTGAAATGGTGCTCCAATAAAACACTGCTGTATCCATTCATGTTGTTGTATTTGAGAACCATTTCACTTACAGCAGGGCTCACACAAATTACGTCAAGGTTTTGCTAGCTACCAGCAATCAGCCCATTAGAGTTGTTTTATTACATTCTCCTGTTGTTGAAATATTGGGGAAGTTACAAAACTTTTCTGATCGTAGTGACCGTAGAAATACAACTACGTGTGTTTATTTGTTTTAATTTCGCCTAAAGCTATACGAGGGCTATCTGTTCTAGTTGTCCCTAATTTAGCAATGTAAGACTAGAGGGAAGACAACAAGTTATTACCACCCACCGCCAGTGAGATTACCTGTAATATCGTAATGTCCCCACAACTGAAAGGCAAACGTGTTTGATGTGACGGATATTCGAACCCACGACCCTCAGATTACGAGTCCAGCGTCCAAAGCTTAGCCATGTCAGGCCATTAGAAATATCAATTGAAATAATGATTTCTGTTTTCTCTTATCTTCAATTTGAAGCATTACAAGCGTTTTTAGAGTCATTAGTGAAACCTACAATACCCATTAGATCTGAAATTTGGATCTACACTGAGACGATAAAATTTTGATATATACTGAGCCATAGTCAATCTTTTACTGTCTTTAATCTATTAATAATTAATTTGATGCTTAATAATAAGTAAACGCAGCATTTTGAAACTTTGATGAACGTTTGTTAAGACATATTTTTCATCATTGTTTTTCGCTTACGAATTGGACCACATTATTTTTTCATCATAAGTACATGTTTAGTCTTAAGTTCTGCTCTATTCTACTTTAGGTGTTGATTGCTTATGTTATCCTATACTTCCTTTTTCACACTGTTTACATTATTTTGGTACAAGTCAAAACATGATGCTTCAGTTGTTCTTCTATAGTTTGTGCAGCTACCTTCCTGTGATCTGTCCGAAATGCAAATAATTCAAGACTTCAACAATGTTTAGTAGTTCTTTTCGATATTAATAATATCCTCTTTCTGCTGAAATCCTTGCTTTTTCTATAAAGACAATTGCTTATAATTTTCCCTTAATATGGTGTTCAAGAGTTATTTATAAATATTGATTAGCTCTTTCCAATTTAGCATTTCCTGTAGATTATATTGGTAGGGAGCCATAATAAGGAATTATTTTACAAAACGACAATAGTAAGGATGAGTCTAAGGATTTTCTTATATCACGCGTCACATGTTATTCAACAGTTCTGGAAAGATGCAACTTTTGCTGAATGTGATGATAATTCCTCTTCTTTAACTATATGTCAAGCAAAAATGTCTTTTTTCCCCACAAAACATGTTACACTTCTTGGAATTAAGTAAAGCTTTGCTTCCTTCAACCAAAGAAAACTTTTCTTTGCACATCACATACATCAAAATAGGTTTTTCGATAGCTGATAAAGTCACCTAGGTAAATTATTACATTTCAGGGTTGTCCAAAGGTAATACGTTCCATTGATTGTTCAAATGTATTAGACTGTTTTTTACTTAATCTGAAAGGTAATTAAAAAAAATCGATTTCGTACATTTCCAGCAATAAAGGCTCTGCTTACTTTGCCTGCAAGGCCCGGCATGGCCAAATGTGTTATGGCGTGCAACTCGTAATTCGAGGTCGCGGGTTCCAATCCCAGTCGCACCAAACATGCTTGCCCTTTCAGCAGTGGGGGCGTTATAATATGACGGTCAATCTCACTATTCTTTGGTAAAGCTGTTGTTGTTGTCTTGATTTAAGCACAAAGCTACACAATGGGCTATCTGTGCTCTGCTCACCACGGGTATCGAAACCCGGATTTTAGCGTGTATGTCCGCAGACATACCGCTGAGCCACTGGGGGGCACTTTGGTAAAATAGTAGTCTAAGAGCTGGCTGTGGGTGGTGATGACTAAGTGCCTTCCTTCTAATCTTAAACTGCTAAATTATGGACGGCTAGCACAGATAGCCCTCGAGTAGCTTTGTGCAAAATTTAAAACAAACAAAACTTGACCTGCATTTGCCAGTATTCAATCTTTAAATCAGATAGCGATAACCATTTTGACCAAAATAAAGTAGTCAATCCGTAACACTGGCGGTCTTCTTTGAGGGTGTTTTACTTTCTGGTAACGAAATAATAATCCTCGTGGATCCATCCTTCTTCGTCACAGTTACAATAGGCGATGCCCAATAACTAATAATCGGTTCTTTTTCTCTTTGTTTTTCAGGCCTTAGTCAGTGTTTCGACTGTATCTCCAATATCAATTGTATTTGATTTAAGTAGCTGTTTTATTAATAACTTGAGCTATTTTAAAATATCATAGAAAGTAGTTGATATATTTACATGAACTAAGATAACAATATCATAATTCCAAAATGGTTGGTAAGCTTCTCTTATACATTTATAAGACAACTGGACAAGTATTTAACATTTTAAAACAAATATGGCTTATTCTTACCTTTTACTACAGTACATGTCTTTTGAAAAGTGTTTTAATGATGTTAAAGGTGATCATCTTAAATAAACAACAACATGGCAGATTTCTATTTATTATTCCATCCAGTCTCTTTGGAAAATTATTTAAAACTTGTATTTTACATGGTTTCCATAACATCTCTTCAACATACTGTTTCCAATCTATAATTTAGTAGCGCTGTTATAGACCTTTGTTGATGAGGTAATGTTAAATTTTGAGGTATTCCAGAAAAAAACTAGCAGTAATAGGTGGCGCAGCAGTAGTATTAACAGGTGCTTCTCTGATGTCTTTTGCTATTCCACGTAACTGAGTTGAAGAATTTTGAAATTCTTGCGCAGATACGGAGTTTGATGTGTTGGTTTTAATTCTTGCATATGTCAATTCAAAATTTTGATAGCTTATCTTAGTTCTTTTAAACATTCCTTGTAGATTCTTCAAAATTATTGTAATTCATCCATATTTTTTGATGATCTTTCTTACATTTTCTGTAGTTTTCTTATCTTCAACAAAACGATTTTCCTTCATAATTATTATGTAAGTCTTATGCCTCGTTTTTGGATTCTCTTCTTATATTGTTGTCTTTTTATCATGATCATACTTTATGTTTCTATATCTTTCATTTTTATTACTTTTACTATTTAGTCTTTTTCATTTCATTTAAAAGCTCGATTTCAGCAAAAGAAATTACTTTCTACTCGTATTTGGTTTCTATTTTTTTCACCCAAATAATCCGAAACCTCAGATTAATATTATGACATTTTTCAGTCATCCTGAATATCATAAAAGTGATTTACTTTTTCAAGTCTGAGTTAGTCTTAGAATATTCAACATTTATCGATACGCCAAAATGAAGGCATAAAATAGGTTTAACAAAAATTGTACATGGATCAACAGAACAAAATAAATGGGTAAATTTGCCAAGTATCTCATAGTTATTCCTTTCTCTTCTGTTAAACTCTATTTTTGAAATAATTCTCATCTGTTTGAGGTTACTTAACTTAAACATGGTCCTTTCAATGTAACAGTAAATGTTTGTCAATTTATTTTATTCATTTACATTAGCAAACAGTTATTCAAACAAAATAAATATTAATTACTGGACAAATATAATTTTAAGTAATAACAGCCTTGTGGGTATCGTGCCGAACTGAGAAGGTGATTTTCTATATTACGTGTTCTATTACCTCAAAACAAACATGCTGGAGCCGTGAGTGTTTGGTAAGAATAACACTTAGATTCTACTATTTTGTTTGAAAAGTGTAGCTTGGGAATTAGTTCTAGGTGGTGTTTAATAAAGGCATTCCTTAAAGTCTATAACTACAAAATTAAGCATGGCTAAGTAAGAAACAAATCTCATGCAGCTTTGCGGGAAATCGAACAAAGAAAATAAAACTTTTGTATACTGTTAGAACGAAAATGAATTAAAGAAAGTGAGAGACAGGAATCAGAACTCAGTATGAATTAATGATTTTCAAGTTTATCTATTTTTCATATCAATCATTTCGGGCACTAAATATCCCGTCTAATCTCGCTTAGCAAATTACGCCTATTTAACTGACATTAAAAATTGAATTTTTAGGTTACAGAAATTAAAAGTATTTTGATATATAGAAATTTTTAAAAGAGCGTCATAGAAAGTAGTTTAGTGCGCGCCAAGTCATTAGGCTTTAACGACTTGGCACCAAAGACATTTCAAAATCATGAGGGAAACAGAAGTGCAAGAGCAAACGTCATATCTTTAGTGATAAAAAGCTTGTAAATTTTGATGCAGATACCTATACGTGTGCAGAAAGCTGCTTAGTTTAGATGACCCAAAACTTTGACACGACATTTACGTTATGATTATAAATTCAAATTCGCAAGAAAGAAGAATGGCCTTATGCAAAAGTACAATTTATTTAATGTGTTACGTTATATAATAAAATAAGTTATTGTGAAAAGTAATACGTTTCCATTGAACAATCCGTGAGTTGAAGAAAACACAAATATTCAATTTAGCCATGGAAATGAATTGCCTAAGAGACTCTTTCAGAATGAAACAGAACAGAATTTATGTTTCTCTAAAAATCACACGCAGCCACCTTTTACTTTTAAAGGAACATGACTCTCCATTAAGTGATATTGATACTTTTGTTTATTAAATTAATATTCCTTGGATAAGAGCAGCTGTCATTATTAACCAATTACAAAGAACATTTGTTTTGATTTCCTTGTTTTGTAATAAATTAAATTCAGTCCCAAAATAAACTTTCATTCAAAGCAAACTGTTTTTCATTTATAAAATGAAAAATTGTTTGAAAACAGGAGACCAAATATTTTATAACACTTCTCTTATACCAGCAAGAAAGACTTATATTTAATTTTTAAAAGTAAAACCAGTTTTTCTACGCAAATAGAACAGAATAAACGCTACAATGTAACAAACTTTAAAAAGTTATTCTGTGTTATCTTAATAAAATTAAGACAGAAACAGAAAGAAACTGCAAGATGCAAAATATTCAGGTTTTCCACAATTGTTTGCGTATTCCTTTAATCTATGTCTACAAATGTATGTACAATTTTCTAATCTAATTTTAAATAATGATATACATACAAGTTTGATGTACATAACTGTACTGTTATCGAATACCAAACCAAGAAAATTGTGTATTTATTAGCAGTTTATTAAATCATAACATTTTTAAACAGTCATCTAATTTCAACTGAAAATAAAAATATTGATAAAAATAAATCAGTGAACAATTATCATACAAAGAAAATTATTGGACTCTGTACCTATTTTTTACATTATCTAGAATTTAAAAATATTTCAAACAATTATTAAACCAATTTTTAAAGCACTATTTTCTTCAGCGTGTGAAAAATAATTAACTATTCTTAAGATTAACTTAATTATTTTAACAAAACAATTTCGTTAATAAACATACAGTAATCATAAATACACATCGTTTTCGTTATACAGTACTCAAGTAGCACAGTTTGCGGATTCGCATTGATAGAAATCAGGTTTCGAAATTCGTTTTTGGAAGAACACAAGAAGCTCATTGCGTAGCCTTGTGTTTACCTACAAACGACCAAACACAAGAATTGGAGTGAGGTTACTCATCTGTAAAATCAAGTTATATAGAGGCAAATGACATTATATGGTATCATATGGTAAAACTGTTATTCCTTGAAATGCTGTAAAATATTTAGATTAAACATAAAGATTTGTTATTTTAAAAAGTGTTGTACTTTGTTTATCGAGATACAATTTTATTCATTCACTCCAACCCAAATACATATCACTACATATATATCTGTAAACTTAGACCACTAGTAATCGATTTTGACACCTATGGAGAGTAGAGCACATATAGTAGTTTAATTACAACCAACCAACCAAACATATTTTATTACATAATTTCTTCACTCAGGTATCTCATCATTTCTTAAATAAGATAACATAGCATATGATCAGGAATTTTGAATATTATGTCTAATTCGTACCTTTGGTTGGAGTTTTCTTACTTACGATAGATATACTTTTTAGCACTACAGTTACATAAACGTTAAAAAGAAACAAAACGCAACAATAGTTGCTCTTACTGTTGATGATATTTTAAAGAAAGTTTTTTATGAGGGAACAATAAATTATACCTCACTTAAAGATATATATATATGGAACTATTTCCAGCACTGGGTTAAATACACAAATGCATCCTACCTCCAATTGGAAAACTTAAAAATGAAAAAAAATGAAGAAAAAGATGCCAGATTTGGGAATTAAAGCCAACAACATTTCATGTTTACAAGTACTTTTCACCTTTCGCTGTTACTTATGGAAAGAGAATTACTAAATAGATAAAAACACGTACGAATAAGTAAATTATATAGGAAATATTTTTTTTTTTTATTTCGCACAAAGCTACTCGAGGGCTACCTGCGCTAGCCGTCCCTAATTTTGCAGTGTAAAACCAGAGGGAAGGCAGCTAGTTATCATCACCCACCGCCAACTCTTGGGCTACTCTTTTAACAACAAATAGTGGAATTGACCGTCACATTATAAAGTCCCCACGGCTGGGAGAGCGAGCATGTTTGGCGCGACGCGGATGCGAACCCACGACCCTCAGATTAGGAGTCGCACGCCTTAACGCGCTTGGCCATATCGAGCCCAGGAAATAAACAAAGACCTGATGGAATTACAAGTAAAACGTATATTTCTAATTTGACGCACTATCAGCACTGATAAACCTAATATAATTAAATAAAAATATTACGATCATAAAAAAGAAAAAATCTCATTTTACATCAAAATTACATGACGTACAGATAACATTTCCATTACCACAAAGATAATTATTTAAGATATACAATAATAAGAATGTTAGTGATAATTTAATTATTCATGACAGATATTAACAGAGCAGCATCAGGAAAATATTAAAAATTTCTACAACTTAAAAAAAATTCATGTTAAAAAATGAAAGAATTATTTATTACAAATACAGAAACCAATAAAGTCTTCAAAATGTGTTTTTGTTTTTGTACTATGCTGTAAACTAAGTTACTCAACTTGAATACTGATACATTAATAAAAAAAAGAGACGTAAAACTAAGATATCAAATAATCCATAAAAGCAAAATCTCTTATTAAAATTATCTCTCTTTTTTTGCATATGATGTATGGATTATGTAACATTATTTCTTTGTTACTCAAAATACATAATTTTTTCATAACTGTTGTGTTTTCATCCCTAATCTTATTTATTAGTAACTTTAAAATATGATTGATTGAATAATTAGATATTCAATTAAGACATTATATTGAACTACATAACATTTTCAAAGTTAATTTGATTTTCCCATAGATTTTGGAATCGCATAGAAATATAGAAATTCTGAAAATGTAACATGTTCAGAAATGAGCTTTGTAAAATATTTAACAACACTGATTACAGCTTGTTTAGTTAATTTATATTTTAATCTGGAAATTTTTATTGACATTTTGAGCATATCATTTTTTAATAAATAAATCCAAAGTTGTATCTTCCTTTAATCATCCGTATTATGATAAATTTATTTTGAAATAGTGTTACATTTTTTTATGTTGACTGTAGACTGAACGCAAGAGAAAGACACAGATAACAGCTTGTATAATTTATTACAATAAACTATTATATATGTAACAGATATAACATAAATTACATAACAACAATGACAGATATTCAGTTTAAAATTAATTACAATACAAAATGGTACTGGCCTGTGTCCAATATAATGATCTAGAATGAAAGTCCAAAAGTCCAGATCAGAAATCCAAAATTCCAGTCTAGGGTGTGAATTTGGTCCCACGAAGAAATTCCGAAGTTTGAATGGAGAAGTCCAGAAACAATTCACAGTCCAATAAATTTTACGAAGTTCTTTTTACGATGTTTTAGATGAATGTCTCAAATTTGTCGTTCTCCCACTTTTCCGGTCTCCCTAAACAGTCCTGTACGTGTTGACCTTCAATATAACTAGTAACTCGAATGAATCGTAAAGATTGACGAAATAAAATCACAGCTTCTGTAGATCTATCTCCAGTTACAAATCCAAGTTGAATAAACACACAGCAAACGTTGAAAATTTCTCAAACGAATGACTGACTCTTTCTCGCATCGCCCTCTGTTTATATATTAGTAAGCCTACTCTTCTCGAACAATCGCGTAACTTCCACATAATTCCAAAGTAATCTGCACATGTCTGTTTTTGCACGAGACTCGTCGTCTAGACACCAGGCCAATACAAGTGATAGATCTATCTAATTTTAGAAATTTCTACATGAATAATAGCGTTTATACATAACACAGAGTAATCTCGATTACTCTCGTACAGACACCATGCCATTACAAATAATCGATCTACCTAGTTCTAAAAATTTCTACATGAATAACAACGTATATACATTAAGCTTTATACATAACAATAGTCACATTTTAAAATTTGTAAAAAAACAAAACAAACTAGTTAATGATATCTGTGACCAACAGTTTTTAGTCTTAGTTTAACTTTATTGACAAAAAAAAAAACCATCTCGGCGGAACGTTTGTGATAGAATCTACTTTAACTATATATTAATCTGTATAAGGTTCAACATTTGATACAATGCTGTATAGTTTATAAGTTAGTCGTAATAATCGCAAAGCCTGGAATTGCCATTTCTGGGGAGCTAGCACTGAATATGAATGAAGTTAAACCGTAAATCATGTGTATTATTGTGACTTTTTATGCATGTATCTTGAATTACAAATACAAGAAAAAATATTGCTAAATAAAGAAGCTGTCTACCGAACTTGAAAAAAAAAATGAACGAAAGAAGATAGGAATAAAAGTTGACATATAATTTGGTCGGCTAATGATTACATAGGAGACTAAGTCTTCTTAATTTTACATTAAGAATAAACTCCCCACATTACTGACTTTCTAGCTAGCTAAATAAATAGGTCCAAAATTTCCAAATGTAAAATGATATTTTATTTTAAAATAGTCGTAAAAGTAGTATTTTAAATTTAACTGAAAGAAAGGTATAATAATGAAAGCCCAGATTCTATTCAAACATCAAGCTTTCGACGCTACATAGAGAATAATATCCCTGCATAAAGGAACCCATGGATATAAGATTTTTCAGTGTGTTATATTCCTGCTCCAACCAAGTTAAACAGAGAATAAACGAAATAGATAAATTACAAAGTTCTCATTTAAAATATTAGTCTGAAGCCCAGGGCTTAGTCAACTTTTTCTCATTCGTATAATAATTTTTTATGTCTCGCGCAAAACGAAAGTTATAGTATAAGCCTTCCATAAATATGTTAATATCGCAAAAAAACTGATCACCATATATTTTGTATTTTTATAAATTTAAATCGCTCTAACCATTACTGTAACTATACCCATGAAGAAGATTGGTCCACCTTCTGAAAGAAGTCGAGTTTTTATAACTTTGCATCAAGATTTATTGAATCTACGTTTTCTTCAAATATAAGAAACATCACTATAACCATTATTATAGTAAAAATAGCAACAAATAAAGTATTAATTTATAATGGATTTAAAAGAACCTAATCCCAATTGTCAGTATCACAGTTCAACATTTTTACAAAAATGAAATATATTTCTTAAGCCAGTGAGCAAGTACAATTATATCAAACAATGACATAAATGCTTATTGATCAATCTGAACCAAATAATTAAAAGAGCAGTGAAAAAGTATTTCACATAACAACAATAAAATTTCTACTCTATAGCATTAAACTTTGTTAGACGTTAGACTTCCATTAGGAATGTTTCTATTGAATATCTTGCCTTTTATACAGAATTCAGTTATTAATGGAATATTGAAACTCATATCACTCAGGCCATTGAACTCAGAGTTGGTTCTCAGCCATCATTATGCATTTCCTTCACTAGTCAAGCGGAAAGTAACTTTCCGACAAATTAAGCCGTTCTTGTTTTTTTCTACGTCTCTTTCTATGTCTTTAAGTTGACACTAGGATTTACAATACCAAAACGATAACATTGTTTATGGAAATAAGATGTTCCTCGATTGTAACTGCATATGAAATAAGATTCGACAAGCATTGACTTCCTTATAATAAAGATCTTCACAAGTAAGTATGTAATTATTCATGATATTCTCCGTGTTTTTTAAACCATTCCCCTGGTTTCATATTTTTATGGGTTTCTTATATTTCTGCCTTCCTTATTGTTATGTAACCATTTTACAATCCTCAGTTTCGATTTTTCAGCAGTTTTTTTTTCTTTGTTTGATAGCTTTTGAATTTTGCACAAAGCTACACAAGCGATTTCTGCTTTAGCCGTCCCTAATATAGCAGTATAAGACCATAGAGAATGCATCTAGTCAACACCACCCACCGCCAACCCTTTGACAACTCTTTTACTAATGAATAGTAGAATTTAACATCACTTTATAATGCCTTCACGGCTGAAGAGGCGAGCGTATTTCGAACCCCCTACCCTCGGATTACGAATTGAGTTGTCTAACCACCTAGCCATGTCGAGCCCTATTTTACTTGCACCTTTCTTGTTCTCTGTTTTTTATTTATCATTTTTTTCCTTACTTTACTGTTTGTCTGTCATTATATTTCTTTTTATTGTCTTGTTACCTGATAATTTTCCTAACTTGATTTCAAGTACAATATTTTCTTTTCTTTCAATTTGACAAATATCGTTAAAAATCAGTTTTTGTGTCTATCCATCTTATTTTCATGTACTTTCATACCAGACACCCTTGTCTCTCAAACTTTCTAATAGTAATTACAGATGTGTATTCTGTAAAAGATAGGAGCCTTTCCTGTACAGGTGTTTAAGGTACTTCGAAGACTGAAAGAAACAATATTATATAAAGGAGTCTTATCAAACACTTAGCTCAATGGAAAGATTTACTTTTGCTGAGGCAGTAAAAAAAGGGTTAAATGAATAGTCGAAATAAAGTAATAATGTGAATGAGGGGAGCAGGTCTTAAAGATGGTGCTGTTTGCCAATTATTTGAAATTATATTTCTTAATTAACGATAATCTGTAAAAGGTATATGGTGAGAAAAATTCCCACAGTAACAGAAAGGAAGAGCAGAGAAATCCTACTACATTATTGTATTCCTTTATGAACGCAGCTATCTTGACCAGGGGTTTTTTGTTCAGGAGGGCTTTAGAACGTTATGAGTTTTGTTAAAGAAGAAAGTACTAATATGTTACCAAATAATATATTTCTATATACAGTGCAAACGAGGTTTTCAGCCTAATACCAGGGCTCATCAGGCTGGCTGGAATACAACAGACACTCGAGTGGTACTTGTTTTTTTTAGCACTGTCGTTTCATTCCAGTCCACGGTGTTTACAGGCAAAATAACAATGATCAAGATGCTACTTATGTCGCCATTTGTTTAGAAAACAACCGTTTTGGTGTAAACTCGATCAATTTTGTAAACTGTAATTTTCATCAATTTGATTTAGGTCGTTACATGTGATAATATGCTTTATGATTGTTTATTGATAACAAAGTGTTTGTTTATTCATTTTAAAATCCATTGTTTTATTGATAATATAATTTATGTTTATTTTATTTGAATTAACTTTCACAATCGTTTACAAGATCCCATGAATCAATAACATTGTCTGCTCTCCACTGAACTACTGGGGCTGAGATGACAGACCAGAAAGAAAGCATCTTTCAACATCACTCATCATCAACCTGTGGGGTTCTACAAACGAAAAGTTACTATTTTTATAGCACATCCACAGCCTATAAACTGAAAACCATGAAAGTTTTAGTTGCTTCGTTTTGAAGGTAACATGGCACGAACCATACCTAACCTCAGATTTACAGACAAGTACGTTAACTACAGGTTACGCTCTGCCCAATTACATTAAGGAAATAAAAAAAGATTGTAACAATACGACAAGCACAAGTACTGTGTTCAGTTGTGACGAGACCTTTCGCGTGGAAGCATTCTACAACAAGCTGACATTATTTATATCATCAACTATCTCAATGGGAAATGGAATTTCTATCAATTTAATTTAAGTCGTATGAATGCCATAGAAGAAGTTTAGTCCTACATCGATGAAGTATGAATTAAGAGGCAATTATGCAACCTCTAAAAATGTATGACTCTTTATTGTATTTTTGAAGGAACATTTCGTGTACTTTTGAATGTTATGAAAACGTATTGACCACATGTGCTGATCTAAAGGAAGCAAATGGTTTAAATAATGAAAAGTAACATATGCAGTTAGATACTTCTAAGTTGTATTATCCACTTAGTTATAAGTCTCAAATATAATTTTGTTTCTTAATCTTTATGAAGCTAATAATTTTTCCCAGGAATAAAGTATATTTCATTACTGTTTTCACACTTATTCCAATTTTTCTTGTTTCCATTCTTATTTCCATTCCTGTAAATCTCACCAAAGTTAAAAACTCAAAACTCCATAAAGGAAATAATTTGGTAAAAATAAAATAAAATGGAAGCAACATGTAAATAATGAAGAATTGCCTCTCTATGTTGTACGAAAAGGAATTGTATCAAACAGCGGTCAAGTGATTACAGCTTAAAGTATGATTGGTTGTTATCGACCTATCTGACAGGGCCACATCAGCATAACGTTCATAAATGTATAGACAGTTATGCTTTGTATGTTTCTTTGTTTTGGAATTTCGCGCACAGCTACACGAAAGATATCTACGCTAGCTGTTCCTTATTTATCAGTGTAAGATTAGATGAAAGGCAGCTCGTCGTCAACACCTGCCGGCGACGCTTGGGCTACACTTTTACCAACGAATAGTGGATTTGATCATCACATTACAAAGCTGTGGTAGTTATGTTATTCCAATCTATCCTGTTCTTATCACTTACGTTTCCTAGGTTAGGAATAGTACATAACATATGTATAGAAACAAAGAGAATAAGATTGTGAGGGCTACTCCTTACTACAAAATGAGACAACATTTTACGTTTCTGTAGAAGGAGTATGAAAATTCTGAAGAGGGTATGCAAAACTAGAACTATTGATAACAAAAGTGGTATGTGATACAACATAATGTAATAGAAATATTGCCAACTTCTGAACAGTAAAGTACACATTAGCACTAAGTGCTTTTTTATGGATGTGTTGCTGCTTTAAAACCACTGCTTATGATAGATGACCACACCAAAAGGTTGAAAATGGTCACAGTAAGATAAACATAGCTGGAAGAAGGTTTTCTTTACAATCAAATACAAATTAAGATCGTTTGAGAAAATCGTCAATAATTTGTTGAGAAGCATTCAGGAGAGCGTTCTAACCTATTTTCGTGAAAAAAAATGGTCCTTTTTAATTGTAATTAAGCAGAAATGAACCTTTTATCTGCTCACCACGGAAATCTGAACCTGGTTTCTAGCATTTTAAACCAGCAGATATAAAGAAACAATTAAACAATTTTATTAATAAAATAAAAGCTTTTCATTTTAATGTGTTTTTAGTTTTCTCTGTTCTCAAAGACACATTTACTACATCTTCAGGAGACAACAAAATTAAACTGTCCACGGTCTTTCAAGTTATAATAATATTTAAGATTAATAAACATTACATTTATGAATATTATACATCTTCTACAGCATTTCGTTAGTATTGTTTAAGGATACATAAGATTGGAGCACTAGATTGTTGGGTAGATATTACTTTTTCAGCTAGAAAGTGATCTCAAGTGTGCAACAAAATTGATGTAATTATGCCTAGGAGGAAAAGATGGTAAATGAAATGGAACCATGGAAACAATCTGATTAAATTTTGTTGAGAAATGCAGGACATTAGGTTTTGTTTGTTTGTTGTTTTTTTTTATTCCAAAGCCACATTCGGCTATTCGCTTTGTCAAACACAGGAATCCTACTCTTTTTGGCGTTGTTAATTCGTAGATTGGCAACTATTTCACAGGAGGTAGTACATTAAAACAATACTTCACAAAATAGGTTAATAAATGTGTGGCAGTATGAAAAAAACATATTGCTCTATTTAGAGCAAGCACAAAGTACTAATGCGTTACCCAACTTAAATGTTGCTTTTTATTTTCTGTAAATAGATGTGTTATTAATTATAAATGGTTATCACCATTTATCGTCTTTAATTTTCCAATACTATAATTAAATGACATATAAGAATAATATTACAAAAATATAGTTTTCTTACATTATTTATTACACAACTAAGTGGCTTTTATTTCTTTATACAGCTTTACAAACATCTCTAGTATTCTTCTAATTATTGGTTTCCTTAAAACGTTTCACTGAATAATGTGAATGATCAATATTTAAATATTTTAGTTACTTGAATAAACATTATAAAACAATAGGACAATAACAGAAGATAAATATTGATGGTTTGTGTACTTAGTATTGTACAAAGTTTCGATAATTCGAGCAATAGTAATGACAAACATTTAAGGCATTACATAGTGACGAGATAGAGAATGCATTTTAAATAAACAAATACAATTCATCCTATATTATATGTATGCGCTTTGACTGAATTACTCTCGGAGTTGACAACCATAGATTTCGACTTAAAATGTTGTTGTATAGTAAGACAGTTTTATACAGTATTCATAAAAAACAAGCATTAGTATATTAAATTTCTTAAAATACGGATTACAAATTTCATAGTAAGAATAAATTATTACAGCTTAGTGAAAAAGCCAAGTAGTTTATTTTACTTATTAATTTAATCATTGAAATATTTCGTTTTTTTTTCTCTGTTAACATCCACGTCTTTTTCATGTTTATAACGATTTCATTTGATCAAACATTATGTAGAAAATAATAAACGTCTATCATTTTTACAGCAATATTTAAATTAATATACATGTTATTTTATATCGTTATTTTACTTTTTTAAAGTGATTTTGATGAATGATGCTGTTTTAGACACAGTAAATCTATTATTATGTTCATGCAATAAATCTTGAATCTTGTTGAAGCCAAGCATTTTAAAATTAATAATTTCATATTACGGCACTGATTGTATAGTAATCCAGTTTTCTACTGATGTTTACACGACTGTGCTAAATAAATCAGATTATGAAATTTATTTTCAACATGATATCGTAGCGAGTACATATTATTCAATGTTATGTTCACAAAGCATTGTATACTGATGTAATAACAACTTGGAATGGGATTAACACACAAACGTTCAACTTATATATTATTACTTTGGAACTGTAAATGATAAATGTTTGAAAATGTTTTCAAGGTAAAAAACTGGAAAGCGCAAACCATAACACGAATATTCTTCCTTATTCCAACTGTTCTAGAATTAAAGTTGTAATGGATTTATCGTTATACATTTATTTTAATACCAACGCGTGTTTCAGTTTGATGCATATGACGCATATTGCTGAATGTGTTTTGCGCAAGTCCCGCTTGTTATCTAAATTTACAGAAAATTCTTGAGAACAATTATCTACAACATGTGATTCACGAAAATACTAGTGTGTTTTCAAACAGTGTTAAACGTTCGAGAATCTCGTCTAAGTAGATAAAAGCAAGCCATCACAAGACACCAAGACAGTTAGTATTGATCAGCTAAATTTAGTATACTATGAACCTCGGAAACTATACTTATAATTTACGTTTATTAATCGGAAAACTACAGACATTTGACCAGAATCGTTAATGGATTACAAACCGTTCATTATAAAATAATTAACTTCTAACGTTAGCATTTCTAAGAAGTTATAAGATATTGTTCTCAGTAAAAAGTCAGCTTGTGAGGGTATGACTCCAACCAACAAATGACAGCCCTGGCTCAAGCAAGGTGTAGCTATATCAGTTTGGACTTAATTTGCTCGTCGAGGACCATTATCGTTAATAAAATATTCAGTTCTAGACTAGATAGAAGACACAGTATAGTTTTTACGTTTGTAAAACTCTTGTATTTAAATTAAAGCTTCTATTGTTGTTTGTATATTGAAATATATTTGCCTTAAAAAAGAAAATTGTGTTCAATTTTTCTTTACAATAATCATAAATTTCTTATATATTAACACTTAAGCAGCTTCTAAATTAAAATTTAAAAATTCGGCGATTAGAACTCCTAATTCGTAACGTACGTAACATAATAAATTGGATACTTATCCGAAATAAATTATAATATGTAAAAAAAAGGTATATATTTGAAACAATATATTTAGTGCGAACTTTAAATGGAAATATTTTTGTTTGGATCAAAAAAATATTTAATTTTTAAGAACCAAAAAATGTAGCATAATATAACCTTCGTTTCAAATTTTTTCATTGCTTCTTATTGTTTTTTGTACATTTGATTAACCAAATTTCTACAAATTATTTTCAGTTTTCACGTGATTTTCAACATAAACACTTATAATATTATAACTTTTCTGTTTGAAGTTATAAGATATATATAAACTGTTATTATGAAATGTTTTAGAAATGTAAAGAATTACAAGCAAGGTAATTGGGTGATCTGATTTACATACTTAAGATTTTATCACCAAAACATGTTGTTTAATTAATAATAATCATGACTGTAAGGTAGCTTGTTTATAAAACCAACTTATAAGCACCTATCATTTACTAATTGAGATTATGAGTTCACATTACAAGCCTCTATTGGCTCAGCGCTAAGTCTTGTTGCTTATAACACTAAACATCAGATTTTTGTACATTCGATAGGCACACCACATATAGACCATTGTGTAGATTCGTGGTTAACAAGCAAATAAATACTTTACATTACGAAAATGTTTGAGATAGCACATAGATAACAAGCCATATATACTCATATTCGAGAAAAATTAAATTTCGAATCCACTCTCTATTCTTGAGAAAATTATTGATTCCTCTTTTAAACTATTGTTAAGTACTAGTATTCTCCACTGTCGACGATAATCAATTCCGTAAGAAAAAAAAATTTCTTAACTGCATCTTTTATATTTTTCATATTTTAAACTTTTGCCATCGGATATTTTTATCCTAATGATCCTCTAAATAATATTATGAACTTTGGTAAGGTAATTTCTTATTTTTTTTCTGCAATATGAAACACTTTTAGAGATATTATTTTATTTATAAGATAGTCTTTCAGTTTATGGAGTGTTCTTAGTGGCGGTCTTCTGAATCCTTTCCAATAACGTGAGTACGATGACTAAAACTTCAAACTGTTTCTCAACTGAAGCCTAACTAGCGATTTTTATGCAAAGTTAATTACTTCCTTCGATCTGACTTGCAATGTCGTAGGTTTATAACTACAACCTCAATTTAACAACTTATCCACTGCTGTGGTAAGATATTTTCTTTCAGTCACGCATGATTTAAATTATGATAAACCTAATGTACTATCTTATACTTATTATAAGTAAAAGTCACTTGCCGAATATTCATCGAACTTCTCTTTTGATCCAAAATCTTCTATAGCACCTCAATACCTTCAATACAAATACAAACACTCATCTGTTTAATCACATTAGCGAACTTTATTAATCATACTCCATTGGATGTTGTTAATCCAAATAAAGAGAAGCAAAGTTTCATGTACTGATTTCTGAAGCACTGAAAGCAAACACAAAATTCTTTCTTCTTTTTATCTAACCATCACATAATCCAAGTAACTAGTCTTTCCCTGGCCCCGCATGGCCACATGGGTTAAGACGTTCAACTCGTAATCTGAGAGTCGTGGGTTCGAATCTTCGTCGTACCAAACATGCTCGTCCTTTCAGCGGTGGGGGCGTTATAATGTGACGGTCAATCCCACTATTCATTGGTAAAAGAGTAGCCCAAGAGTTGGCGATGGGTGATGATGACTAGCTACCTTCCCTCTAGTCTTACACTGTTAAATTAGGGACAGCTAGCGCAGATAGCCGTCGTGAAGCTTTGCGCGAAGTTCAAAACAAACTAAAATATTCTTTCCCACATTTATTCTTATGAGATTTCTTAGCTAATTTTTAAACACATTTTATACAAATCGTTTGAAATTATAAGTATAGGAACTCCACACATTTTTCCATCAAAGCATAGCATGCACACGCACATAGTAACAAATAGATCATTAAAAGTTGGTACACTGGCTTCTCGCTTTGACTAATAGCCCTATGATTACAACTGATTACACCGCTGTGTGATGAGTACTTAGAAGTTAGTTAGGTGCTAAATTTTGGTGATCCTTGATGTCGAGAAAACCCACTTGTAGAGGAATATATATGTAAAAACGGCTCGTTTGGGTTGAGAAATTTTTTTACGTTGTTCACTCCTCTACGTAAAACATTTTCTCAACCCAAACGAGCCATTTTTACATATATAAATTTTGATGGTAGGATGGGTCACTATTTTAATGTGCTTGTGACATTGGAACCAAAAATTTCAGTTTTATCTGCTTCGGGTACGAAAAAGGGTTTTTGGATTTTTTAGGAAGTAACATATTGTTATTATGAAATGTTTTAGAAATGTAAAGAACTACAAGAAAGGTAATTAGGTGATCTGATTTACATACTTAAGATTTTGTCACCTAAATATGTTGTTTAATTAATAATAATGATGACTGTAAGGTAGCTTGTTTATAAAACCAAATATATTTTACGCTTTTGTCGAAACATAATGACTAAATTGTAAGTTGAATAACAATTGTATATGTATATACATTAAATACAAAATTGTAATATTAACGTCTTGACTACTTGAGATTTATCATTAATTTTACAATAATACCACAATTTCGAATGTTTTATTACTATGTATTGTGGGTAACAAAATCGAAGGAAAGATGGAATGATATATTCCGTGTAAATAAATGTATCTATTTAAAAAAGTGTGTGCGTGTTCTTTAACACATAACATTTTCTTAAGCTTCGTACAAGTCTATTAAATTAATGATCTAATAGTTTAAAAACCCTTGATAAAACAGTACAACAAACAATGTTCTTTATGGTGCTATAAAGTTAATGATAGGTGTTATATAGCCCAGCACTCTGTGAAATATAGTATTAATGGCTAGACTGCAAAGCCCATCTATCAACACTCTCATACTAGACTATCTTTCAGTTAAATTCATTGTTCTAATCAATAAAACACTTACAACATGAGGCAATAAATTAAAACAGGAGTCTTGCAAAGGCTCTATTCGTTAACATCTATAAGCTCAAAATAAAAAAAAAATGATAAGGCTCAAAGGTAAACGGCATTATTAGTTATGAGAGACCAATTATGTATTTAGTGTTATGTACGTCTATTTTACCAATATAGTTTTACATTTAAAGAGAAAACATGAGAAACGCTATGAGTAAAAAAAAAAAAGGTTAACTTGAGCTGTGTTTTATTTGTAACTCATTTCTTGTTTTGTTTTTTTCTGTACACGTAAGACTACTTTGTCAAACTATTACAGACTTTTGTAAGACACTGTTTGTTTATAAGTGCAAAATAGTCTCATACTGTGTTGCCAGAAGCGGTTCTATGGGTTTTATAAATGCTAATTCGTAGATATAACTTGATTCGTAGCAGCGTCGTTATTAAGTATTTTGTACAAAGCTACACAATAGGATATTTGGATTTCTAGCATTATAAGTCCACTGACTTACTGCTGTGCCACTGGAAAGCCGTTATCAAAGAGATCTGGCTTTAGAATCTTAAAACTAGTAGTAACACAGAGAGAGCATGTACTCACTCCCTCAGGAAAAATCCGTGGTCGCTAACAGGATTGTAATCTCATTTGATAGTTTTATGTCATTTCTTTTTGCGTTAGCTTTGTAAAAGTTTGATTTATTGGTGTTGCAATATTTTGAATAGCTTTAGTTTTTATGTAAAGAGATTATGTTTGAGAAACTCATGAAGTTATATAAATTCTTTGCTATTTATTTTATTGATAATGGTTTACTGTGTCTAATAAATCAATTGCTTTTCTACCTTATTCAAAACTAAACTGTATTCTATATTCATAAAGTACAAGTAGCTATTGTTATTCAGAGAATTAAAACTAATGCAAAATAGGGCTATTAGTATTTTAAAAATAATTTTAACTATGAGTAAAATATTGAGACTTAAAGGTTGTAGAATGAAGACTAAGCATTCATTTAACATTAAGCATAGCTAAGTGCTAACAGCGATTTATGTACTCCTTTCGCAAAACTTTTTAAACACATCGAAAAAGCAGTTATAAAGCTTAGAATGTTTCGTAGTTACGAATTCGAAACCTACTCTTAACAAATAAATCATGGGTTTCGTCGAACTATTTACTTGCATTTCATTTTCATGTGGCTTACTTTTGTTTTGTTACATTTACAAACAAGTAATGGCCGTCAGATATCTCTCTGATATCACAAAATAATTCACGCTTTTTAGTTGTAAATTATTTATAAGACTGACAATGTGAATGGTGAGTATTAGGACGTTATGCTTAATTAGAGCAAGATAGAAAATAAAAGAAGAGAATACATGAGAAACATGAATAAAGCAAATTTTAGATGAATTTTGGATTTACAATATTTTTACACATTTCAAATACAACAGGATTGGTTCACACAATTAATGCTTAATTTTTAAGTTTTATTAGTTACATTTCTTTCCTTATAGATTTATTCTTAAGCCCTCTCAGAAAGAGCACTTTTGTAAAAGGAAAAAAAATGAAACCACACTGTTTTAGAAATAATAAAGCTTTAAAATAAACGTCTCAACAGACGTTTAGTGACCTTGGAAGCCAAAAGGATAAAACAATACGAGTAAACATTTACAGAATTCAAGAGAAGTAAAATTAATCTGCTTATTTTTGCTTTGTTTTCAACACTTGTTTTCAAAGGAAGAATGTTAATATATTTATGTTACAGAAAATTGGCTGTAAAGACGCAATATGTAAGATTTATTGCACACTATAACGCTTCTATTGGCAACGTTCTTATATTAACCTGCCAAAGTGTAAAACTAAAGTATTTCTTGAAGATTGTATTAAAATGTAAATAAGAAAACGTTGCTCGACATTCTTAAATGCGATGTTGTATCTAACGCTTTGTGGATGATAAATGTTCGTAATAAACTTCGTGATTTCTTTTGTTATATAGAGTACTTATGCGATGAAGCTCACTTCCAGCTTCCCTAAAAATAACGAACACACAACGAGACCTTCTAGGGTATCTGAAAATTCACATTCAACCTCTAAAGTAGATTCATTTTCTATGGTGAATTTGCTCTGTAGTCACAATACATCCACGTTATAATGAAAATCCTAGAGTGACAACTTTCATTAGACTTTATTACTTTTATTCTCATTAATCTTGTATTTAAAACAAATAGTGCACTGCATAATACGAACATTTATGCATACGATAAACAAAATTATGTGTGTATATAAAATGCTTTAGGTCAAGATGCAAAAATACTTATTCAATCATAGTGTAAAATGACTAGCAAGCGCTTTAGGAAATACTTAAAAAAAAAGGGTAAGAAACAATAAAGTAACGGCAACCTTAAGACGTTGAGTTCAATAAATGAACTGACGTTAATATGAACTACAAGTAATAAGACAAGTGGTAGGCATGGTAAATTCTTCGTTGATTAAAGACTTGATTGTTATTTTAACATTTTAAAAGAGCGCTAGACTTGAGAGATTTTTTTAAATTAACATTAACTGATGGATTAAGCATAATGAGATACTACCTTATTTGTACATTAAAATATGTACAAATGTTCAAAATGGTGAACAGTATGGATAAACCGAAACTAGTTGTAATGATTCAACCATTTTTTTATGTTTTGTTTACGTTCATATTGTTTATATATCGTTAAAATGTTTTCAATATATAGGAATTTACCATCTAGAGAATTTGTTATGAACCCTATCAAACAATGGGTTGAAACACCTTTGGCTGCAATAAATTTTTAATTAATCAGATTTACACTACTGCACAAGATTACGAAGTAATATCAGTAAAAAGACGACAGATATTGTTAGCAGAACATTATCATGACAAATAAAGCGTTCAAAATAACCTCAAAATGCTTTGTTGGACTTAAGTCATAGATTTCTGTATACTAATAGAAATAACTCAACTCAACGTCATTATCTTTTAACAATTTTTTTTTTATAATATGAGGGAGTAAATTTTTGCGTCTACGGTAGCTCTTTTCCATGAGAGTTGAAATGCTCAGTTGAATTATGGATTCGACTAGAACGACATTTAAATACACAATGTATGTTATTGCCTCCCTTTAGATAAACCAGCTTCGCCAATATCGACCAAGAGATCAATCCTCACATTGAGTGTTTTGCTTGCTTTCGAAGTAAAAAGGCTTAAGAATTATTTTCAGTTGCTGTATGACGCATTCACAACGTCAGTCGTGTAATACAATAGAAAGAATCATTAAACATTCAATCAGTTGACACATGTAGTCTCTTACCTGTTGAATTTTCCTATTAGTCACCAGTGATTGTCAGAGATAGTTTTTCTAGTAAGAGACATATTCCGTTTCGGCTACGGCTGTTAATAGATTCTGATGGAAGATAACTTTGGACTACCAGTCACAGAAAAGCTCTTTGATCATTATTCTTTCTAAATTTAAGAAACGTTTGCTTACGCTAACCAAAACGTTTGAAAACGTTTACTTTTTTCCATATTTATCACAGTATCATTACACCGTATTTATATAGTCGATCATCTGATATATGAGAGGGCCAGTCTATTTTACATATACAAATGTAAAATTAGTCTACGTTTGTATACGTGTATGGAAGTATCCTACAAAGTGGGCAGTCTCTTCAAGTACAGAACATTGTTGAAGATCATATTATTTTAATTAATTTTTGAGTCAATTTGAACACGGAATATTGTTGAAGATCATATTATTTCAATTAATTTTGAATCTATTTAAATACGGAACATTGTTTAGGATCAATATTGTTTTAATTAATTTTTTGAGTAGGATGTCATAACATAATCTGCGTAAAATAAAACAGAAATAAATGGTCATATTCAAACAAAGCAACCGCTGAATATCTTAATTTATTTTGAAAAATTCGGCATTTACCCTAAATAATAAATAATTGTTATTAAATTTTACACAATTGTCTACTGAGAACAAGATATAATATTCAGGTTTTAGATTCTTGCATTTATGGCTTGACATGGCCAAGCGTGTAAGGCGTGCGACTCATAATCCGAGGATCGCGGGTTTGCTTGCCCTCCCAGCCGTGGGGGCGTTATAATGTTACGGCCAGTCCCATTATTCGTTGGTAAAAGAGTAGCCCAAGAGTTGGCGGTGGGTAGTGATGACTAGCTGCCTTCCCTCTAGTCTTACACTGCAAAATTAGGGACGGCTAGCACAGATAGCCCTCGAGTAGCTTTGTGCAGAATTCCAAAAACAAATAAACTTGCATTTATAAAAAAGTTTATACATTGTTAACATTATAGTCACTAATACCATAGGAATCTTAGATTATAGACTCAAAATTTACAATACATATTTTCAACACTGTAATTTAGCTTTTCTCAATGTCATATTACAAAAAATATTGACTAATTTTCTAAAATTATTTTGTCACTAGCAAGTAAGCAGTGTTACTTTATCTGTTTCTGTTAATAAAAGTTTTAATGTTATAAAAGTGTTTTCATTACATGTTAAAATGAAGTATTCGAGTTCACACTTTATGTTCATTCCTTTCATTTTAAATGTGAATTTACTCGGTTATCTGTTGGAATTTTGCGCAAAGCTACAAGAGGGTTATTTGTATCTGTCCCTAATTTAACAGTTTAAGATTATTGGGAAGGCAAGTAGTCATCAGCACCCACTGCCAACTCTTGAATTAATATTTTACTGACGAATAATGGGATTGATCATACATAATAACTCTCTCACGACTGAAAGCACGAGCATGTTTAGTGTGTCAGAGATTTGAACCCACGACATTCAGATTACGATGAAGCACATCGACCACCTAGCCATACCGGGTCTTTCTTACATGGTTTGGCCCTCTTGAATTAATAGTACTGAGCTAAAAGTGTCGTTACCAGCAAAGGTACCTAGCTAATGAATCGTAATCAACTTGTAATCTGAGGGTTGCGGGTTCGAATACCGATCGCACCAAACATGCTCGCCCTCCAGCCGGGGGGGCGTTGTAATGTTGCGGTCAATCCCACTATGTGTTGGTAGAAGAGTAGTCCAAGAGTTGACGGTGGGTGGTGATGACTAGTTGCCTTCCCTCTAGTCTTACACTGTTAGATTAGAGATGGGTAATGTAAATAGCCCTCGTGTAGCTTTACGCGAAATTCAGAAACAAATAAACTTATTTTTAATACAATTTTTAAAACTGTTTCATTGGTGGAATTTTAAGTAATATTAAGTTATTAATAGTGTCATATCACTAAGTTTCCTCACATTTTAATGAAACTTATCTGATGTAATATTTTATTTACAATTTTTGATATATTGTTGTTGTTTTGAATTAAGCACAAAGCTACACAATGGGCTATCTGTGCTCTGCCCACCACGGGTATCGAAACCCGGATTTTAGCGTGTAAGTCCGCAGACATACCGCTGAGGCATTGGGGGGCTTTATCATATGTTACGAAACATCGTAATTTATGTGTACCACCTATTTACTATAACACTTTATAAATAGATTAAAATTTATTATAAATATATTCGTATTTTAATTGTTAAAAGCGGTCATCTTCACGTATAAAAGTAAATGTAAATGTTTATTTAAGGATACAATTTTCTGACACGGGGAACTATATCTAAAATACACAATTTCATAAAAGTCATTGCAAATTCCAGAAGATTAAAGTCATTTCATGGAATTTCTCGTACTTTTTTATTTGTTTTTATGTAAGCATCTTTTTCTTATAATTCACACGTTTGAAAATATATTCTTTTGAAGGTTCGGTTTTAAATGTAATCGGAACTTTTTAAGAATCAAATACACAGTATCTAAAGAAACAAGAACAGGATAATATAATCGATTAACTTGATCCTATTGTCTTAAAAACTGAACAGATTTATCCTTGTTGCCATTTTCTTTGAAACTTTTGTGCTCGTAGCTTAGCCGTACGTTTTATGGATTAATTTTTGTCCTAAGTTTTTTTTTGATGACATGTTCATCTTCTGGCAAAATACAATACAAAATGGACTAAACCTAATGATCTAAGTGTGAAAAGTTGATAACCATGCATATATTGAACCATAAATCGATATTATAATGCTAAAGATTATTTAAAAAACAGAATTCACGTAGAAGTAACTTTGATTACTTAAACCTTACTGTATCGTGGCGCCCTCTATTTTGGTGTGATGTGCGAAATTTCTTCGGGTGCTCACCAACAAGAATCATGAATGTATTGAAAATTTACAAGTGTCAGTGTATCAGCAGCTGTCAAACATGAAGTTCTGATTAATGTTACTCATTACTATTATTACATATGTGATTAGAAGTATTAAATCACTGCCGTTTTTGTAGGTTTTTTTTTTACTTGCTATTCGTTAATAGCTGAATATATTGGTTTAGTAAATATCCTGTGTTAAACTGAATCATATTGTAAACTTTAAAACTTGGAAACCCCCAAAAAAGATTCGAGTTGAAAGTAGAGTAAACATCTATTAGTTTTATTTTATATAACAATCTAAATATTTAGGTATTTCTTGGTAATTTCACAAGAAATAGAAAAGAGAGTGCCGAGTTAATATTGTGGAACCAAACTCCAAACACCTGATGTCAAATTACTTTGTGTTCCAAACAGAAGGTTTCCAGCTCGACGTGGCCAGACGGTTAAGGCACTCGACTCGTAATCTGAGTTTCGCGGACTCGAATCCCCGTCACACCAAACATGCTCGCTCTTTCAGCCGTGAAGGCATTATAATGTGACGGACACTCAAACTATTCGTTGGTAAAAGAGTAGCCCAAGAGTTGGCGTTGGGTAATGATGAGTAGCAACCTTCTCTTTAGTCTTGCACTCCTAAATTTGGAACGGCTGGAGCAGATAGCCCTCGTGTTGTTATGGGCAAAATTCAAAATAAACTAGAATATAAGGTTTTTTTATTAATAAAAGATGTTTTTGTTTTTTGGAATTTCGCACAAAGCTACTCGAGGGCTATCTGTGCTAGCCGTCCCTAATTTAGCAGTGTAAGACTAGAGGGAAGGCAGCTAGTCATCACCACCCACCGCCAACTCTTGGGCTACTCTTTAACCAACGAATAGTGGGATTGACCGTAACATTATACACCCCCACGGCTGAGAGGGCGAGCAAACCCGCCTCAACGCGCTCGGCCATGCCAGGCCACATTTGATAAAAAAACAGTTACATCTATTCTTCGCTTTTAATGTTTGTAAGACAAGCTGCGTATAATTATTTGTGCTATTCTGTATTAGTTAGTTTGTGACCCATAATTCTAGTATAAGTACAGCTATATAAATATGTATAACGCTGGTTCAATATTCCATTGACAGGCAAATATGTCAGAAATGAAAAGGGAAATAAGTGTTATTTCTAATGAGGTTGTATATGGCTTATTCTGTGACAATACAACTGAAGTTATTCAAGTTTATGTCCTATCAAAGTTTTATTAATACACATCGTACACCGAAATTCCAAAACAAACAATCAACTGTGACATAATTTTATATACTTCGTTAAGTTGATGCTCCTCGCTAGTACAACGGTATATCTACAGATTTACAACCCTACCATCAGGGATTCGATTCCCCTCGGTGGGCTCAGCAGATAGCTTGATGTCGCTTTGCTTTTGAAATCACACACAAACACACTTTAGTAGATGGCTGTTATTAACTTCTTTTAACATGCTTATGCAAAATTCTGAACTAGTACCTCAAACCCACTTTAGTGTAATAAATATTGATTAGGTTAAATTTCGACTGTATGTGTGTGACACAACTTAAAAAGCCATGCATTTATGCCTATAAATGCTGTTTATGAGGAATTAGTTTGTAAATATGTCAGGTCATTATATATATGTAAAAACGGCTCGTTTGGGTTGAATTTTTTTTTTTACGTATAAAAGCGAACAACGTTTTGACCTTCTTCGGTCATCGTCAGGTTCAGAAAGAAAAAAAGAGGTAACCGACCGGAAGCTGACCACATGTTTGAAAGGGAATTTGTAACTAAGTGTCGGAATGTAGAGGGCGAGCTTAAATGTTTGAATATATAATTTTATAATATTTATTTTATTATTATTATTTATTACATTATTTTTAATATAGGTATAAAGGCGTTCCTTTATATTGGTTTATTTTGGGTTTAAATTTCTGTATAAGTTAGGCTTCTTTAATTTTGCGTTTGTTTATGTGTTTCTTTATTTAGTATTTGAGTGTTTTCCATGGTTATGTTGTGTTTGTTTGACTTACAGTGTTCGAAAATGTGTGAAGGTGACCTTTCATGTTTTTTGAATCTGGTTTCCATTTTTCTATTTGTTTCTCCAATATAGAAGTCGTGGCAGTTATCACATTGTATTTTATATAAAAAAAATTCTTAACCCAAACGAGCCGTTTTTACATATATATTTCTCTGCACATGGGTTTTCTTGACATCACTGATTATGCCAGGTCATTGTCTACACCTTTAGCGATAACTTTGTTTCTTTTGGAATTTCACACAAAGCTACTCGAGGGCTACCTGTGCTAGCCGTCCCTAATTTAGCAGTGTAAGACCAGAGGGAAGGCAGCTAGTCATCACCACCCACCGCCAACTCTTGGGCTACTCTTTTACCAACGAATAGTGGGATTGACCGTCACATTATACACCCCCACGGCTGGGAGGGTGAGCATGTTTAGCGCGACGCGGGCGCGAACCCGCGACCCTCGGATTACGAGTCACACGCCTTGCGCGCTCGGCTATGCAAGGCCATGCAGAGTGCTAACCGTAATTTATAAGAACAATATTTCAGTTCCTTTTCACAAATGCTCATTGTAATGACCATGATTTTGTATTATTATTCAATACCATAACTTGGTCTTAACCACAAAGTTTGACAAATTTTCCTGAAAACTTTAATTGCAAGTGGACATGTGTTTCAAATGCATAAAGAAGCCTCTGGGTGCGCAGTCAGCTGAGTTCATATGCGTATCAGGAAAAAAGGGATAGCATAAAACTGGTTTTATTTTCGAATTTTCCGTGAATAAAAGAAAAGGCTTATGTGTAATTAGTTATGAGACTTGACGCTAGTCGTTTCTTCTACGTATTTCAACCGTAGAATTTAAACATTTCATTTTGTACAACAAATACTGTATCAACTAATTTTATTGCGAGTAGCAAATATTTATTTTCGCTTTATTGTATATTTGAGAATTTTGGTTTGACAATATACTAAGAACCTGCGATAACTATAAATCCAAATGAAAAACTGACTCTATGTTTTCTTTATCTTCTTATAAAAACACTTATATCGTAGAAAACAGGCCATTTGTTGACAAATCGTTCATGTATACCATGTCTCCATTTAGTGTTACAATAAATTCCATCTGATATTTTCTGCTCAAGCTTATACAGTTTATTATGCTCTGACCAACGTTTTTGTGGAACAGCTTATGTACTCATGATTTACTCTTCTGTATGAAAGAAAATCTTCCCCAATGATCTCATGGACAGCTGAGGAGTAACTGGTTTCTCGGTAGGTGGAAGCAAGAGTCCTACCGCTGTTGGTAAAATACATTTAAATATGCAGCTCAGCTTTTATGGATGATCTTCACTTTGACAGAAATAGTCATAATGTAATCAACTCCTTTTGTAATGCATAATGAAACACAAAAGATCATTCTTTGCATGACCAACAGTTAAGCTCAGTTTAAAGCCGGACTGTTGCATCAGGGCCTCTCTCTCCTCGAGTCTTGTTATCAAGCTTTTAATTTGTTATATCTAAAAAAAAAGTTAGGGTATGTTGGGAAGAAAATTATCGCATACTAGAGACGAAAATCACAACGGAGTTTAAAAAGAAGGCTTAGGCTTATTTCATCTCGCATTCGAGCAATCTGGATTTAAATTTCTAACAATTTAGCTTATACAGTGAGTGAATAAGCTCTACCTATTCTCACCTATACAATGCCAGGACTGCAAAAGAGACTCATATTTCTAGTAGAAGCAGTTTTGAAAATAGTTACGAATAATAACGTTCCCCTTAAAGTTAAAACAAAAAATAATATTTACATTGAAGATGATGTATCTGAGAGTTAAGCGCAAGATATGTAGTTATCTAGTAAATAACAACATTATTTTACATGCTATGGTGTCTGAGTTTAAACACACAAATATACAATTGTAAGCCATAACTGACCTTTCAGAACAGAATCAATTAATTAGGTAACACTGCACGATATACCATGACAGAATCTAACAAAATAGCTACAGGAAATGTTTTTCTTCACAGGATTAAAAATGCGAGAATATTATTTGAAATAATCTACATTCTATCAGAAACTTGGATGTGATTCCTTTTCGTAAATGCACCATGATAACCGAACGAAAATTAATGGATATAGGTAGATATAAGGAGTTGGAAGCTTGCCAAACTTCTATGAAAAAAAAAATAGTTACTGAATCAGCTACTTGATTGAAAATTGTATCAGAGAAAAAAATCAGTTAAGTGTGTATGTGGATGTTAGGTCTAAATGTTCCTTTTGTAGACTAATGCCTCATGAGTTTTAGGTTAAGGATTCCTGTCGTGGGAAGAAATAATCTACCTATCGTCGTTCGCCATCCACGCTGTGTGATTTGTTTGTTTTTTCTTGTTCTTTAGTGAAAATACTGTACCCAAAATAATCTCACTTTTCATCTGATACGAAACAAGTAAAAGAGATTCTACGAGCATACCAAATAATAATGCATTGACTTAGTGGTGTAGTTTTAAAATAAAATCATATATTCGACGTTAATATTTCTGTGGCTCACTGGATATTCAAAATAAATGGGTGGTATAACTGTTTCCTTCAGAGACTTGATTGAATCATGATTATTCATACTCAAGATTTTAATAAACGATTATGAATGAAAATGTTTGTTTATAGTAGGGATGGTATAATCATGATCTAGGATCAGTTAAGGTGAGTTGTAAGCTAGGTGGTATAATCTTTCAAGATGAAAACATCATGTTTGAAAATGTTCCACTACCAGAAGGGAGTTCACTTTTAGAGGTCATTCAAGATTACTACAATCACTGGAATGTACCCTCATAAGGATAAATATATGAAAGAAAACGATAGAGCTGAATAAGCTTCATTTTGAATAATCAAACAGTTCTTAAGTTGTTTTAAATACTAAAACAAATTCGGACATAGGATATTAATGTATAATGTTACAGGAACATTGAATATTTTTTTATAAAATAGCTGAATTTTATTTTATTTTATTTTTTTGCTTTCAATAAAGGCTAGTAGCAAATAAAGAATAGTCTATCGTTTTTGTTTCTTCTCGAAAAGGTTTTATTTGTGACATCAAAGACATTGAGAAAAAGAGATAAATTCATTAGATTAAGAAGCTTTTCACGAAGTAAACAATGGTCTCTAACTTCAATAGAAATACGCCAAGTTAAAAATTAAACATATACAACATTTTGCAATGTCTGCAAAACTTCAATTATTTGTTGTTATTGTTTCAGATAAGTTAGTGTTATCACAATGCAGAGTAGAAAAACAGCAACCGTACTTGTCATTACTAATGCATTCACAACTTGTTTGCTATACAAACGACGAACAAGAGGAATTGAATTGGAGACATTTTGGAGAGACATCTGCCCTCTAGTGTTTTTTGATATATTTATAATATTTAGACAAAATGAATGTGATGTTTTGATGCCATCACAAATATATTAATATATCGAAGATAAAAGGTTTAATTCATCTCCCCCCAAGAAATCTATACTCGCACTATGTATTATTTTAAAATCATAACTGGGAATCGAATTTTTCAGTTAACATAGGAATTCATTTACAATTTAAGTTGTTAATAACTAATTATAATGTTTTTATTCGTTTAATAACAAACGAAGTAAAAAAGTAATTGAAAATCTATAAAATATAATCGGTCTGTCTGTTGTATGTTCAAATAATTAATTCGCAGGGTATAGATGGATCATCACCAAAATTGGAACTTAAGTTCTTTAGATTAATTCAAACAAATTTGCAAACTTAGAATTTTACATTTTGTATTTTGTAGTTTTTATGGGCGTTTTTGCATTTTCTTTTATATTTACATATAAGGGAAGCAACTTTTCATGTGCTAAGAAAACCTTTCATTAATCACGTATTTACAGGGGAAAGATACTCCATCTACTATTTTATAAGCTTACCTTCATTTGACTTATGCTTCCCAGTGGCTTAGCGGTATGTCCGCAGACTTATAACGCTAAAATCAGGGTTTCAATACCCGTGAGGGGGGCCAAACGTAACCCATTTTGTTGCTTGGTGCTTAATGCAAAAACAACAACAACAATATCATTTGACTTGTTTTCAGACTTTAACTTTAAAGTGTGATATTCTTCATAATGCAACAAACACAAATGAACGAATATATCAGAAACTACGGTTTCAGAATTATGAAATTTCAAGTGGAAGTTAAACATTTGAATTCATTGTAGACACAAGATACGTTCAATATTTGTTTGTGTGTTGTAAAATACGTCATGAAAGTGGATTTTGCGCCCCACTAGTACACCGGCTAATTCTACGGATTTACAAGATTAAAATCAGGAGTTCGAATTCTTTCGGTGAACTCAAGAGATATCCTTATGTGGCTTTGCCATAAAAAAACACACACACACATTGGATTTATGACTTTTATTACTGTTTTCAGTGTATCGGTCTGTTCAATGAAAAAAAAGATTCCGTCAAAACTTTTGCTTATTATCATTTTACTTGATGAAATCCTAAAAAGATCTTAAGTAAAAAAAACTTAAAGTTATTTTCAAAAAATAAAACATGAAAATATTTTCCACTTCTACAATGACAGGGCTAAAAAACATCTCAACCCTTACAACAGAAATTTACATTACAGCATTCCGTCTATATTAATGAACTAATGCATCACAATTTTTTACTTTTAAATAATCGCATGATAACAATATTTGTATGCATTTAAAAATCGTGTCTTTCAATTAAAAAAAACATATTCCTATTACAGATTGTGTATTAGACCCTGTTGTGTATCAGTTCAATATTATATTTTTTTCCTTGTTAAAAAAAGTTACTAGAACGTTCTTATCAATAAACTAACTTGAACATTATTACGTCACATTTTTTCAGTTATTTTCTTTTCTTTTAATTATTTACATTTCTTAGTATAGTTTAATTGCTTATTAGTTTTAAATCCAGCCTTTTGTAGAAACCATAAAATTACGGGTTTATGTAATCCAAAAATTTAGAATTTGTGTTTATTTGCAAAAATACGATTTTAATGGTTTTACAAATTTAAAGCACCACTTCATAAATCTACTTTTGTTGATTCTTCATTAAAAGTGATTTTTTTCCAAAATTGTAAGCCACATTACAATACAATGTTTAATGAAATACATACTTTTATTCTCTTTTACCACGTACAGTTCGAATTCAAATTGTCGTATGAGAATGTTCAGTTTATTAAAAGCGGGAATATCGATTGTTTCTTTTTCAGAAAAACGGAACTAAATTCAATAAACGGGGCTTTTTATCAAAAGTGTTGTCTTTTTTTTTTACTTCTCGTAAAATAGAAAAAGAAATAAACTTCGACTTCGTTTATTCAAATTGGGCGTGGATGACTTAATATTTTATACATAGATGGAAAGTAAACAGAAGAGAAAAACGCAATCCTGCCAAAACATGTCTTTCTCCTTTTCCAGTTCCCCTATTATACACGAACCATCCCCAAAGACCGAGGGAAGTAACTTCAATACTAAATCATCTAACGAATTCAATATTGATTAATAGAGGTATTGAAAATCTGAGGCGTTGCATGGCAACAAAGCAGTTTTTTTAAAAATAAATATAAAGTATCAGTATATTTTCTTGGATTTATTTGTACATTTCATTTACAAGTTTAGCTTAAGTAAAATGATAATTTTATTTTTTATATGAAACTTATAAACGGTACGGAAACAAAAAGTATTTAAAAATATTTTATATTATTAAATTTGTATAGAAGTTTTATGTTAAATTTTGTATAAGTTGAATAAATAAATCATACTTTCATGTGTAAAAAAATGTCTTGTGTTTTCTTTTATTGTGAACGAAGATTTTATAATGTCAGGTTTTCTTTATAGCAAAGCTAAATCTGCTCATGAGTTGTTTCCACACAGGGAAATCGAGCTTCTGATTTTAGCGTTGTAAATCCGAGGATATGGTAAAATATCAATAGTTACATGTGTTTTTTATTCTAGGTTTAGTGTTCCATACAGTCAAGTAAAAAACATAATTTATTAAATTAGGACTATATGTGGAGCTTTTATAAAGCTAAACAAATGCCAGTAATTTATTACTAACTAAATGATTCTTAAAATGGGCCAGGCGTGACATATTGATTGGTGTATTGGGCTGTGCTTCGAATAGTTCAAATTTCGAGATGTGATTGCGGGAAACTTTTGAATGTTGTTCTGAATTAAAGTTACAGATCCGTCTTTTTCTTTTTTTCCAAAACCTACACTGATAGCTTATCTTCTACTCTCTTTGGTTGTTTATTTCTAAAGCAAGTAACATATCTTCTGTTACACTTGCCCCCCGCCAGAACAGTGATAAGTCTACTGATTTACAACGCTGTTGTTGTTGTTTTTAATTAAGCACAAAGCTACACAATGGGCTATCTGTGCTCTGCCCACCACGGGTATCGAAACCCGGATTTTAGTGTGTAAGTCCGCAGACATACCGCTGAGCCACTGGGGGGCTTACAACGCTGAAATCAGAAGTTCGATTCTTCTCGGTGAACTCAGCAGATAGCTTGACGTGTCTTTGCTGAAAGAAAAACACACTCTGTTACACTTAGTAGTATGGCATGTGTGTGATATTGTCATTATTGTTATGTATGTAGTGTGGACAAATTAAAATAATAATTGTAGAAGATACTTTACTGTTAACCATTTAACCGATGTAAGCACTTTGTGGGCAACATTTTAAATCGCCAGCCACAGAAATTCCCAAATCTTTGTGCTTGGAGTTGTAAAGGGATTTATAAAATACCCAAACGAAAGATTAAAGACAATTTTATTCACATCTGAAAGAGTCACTAATGATATTTAGCCATGAGCTATTAGGCATGATCTAGTATTCACAATCTAAGTTTGATACGGTGTGAGCTATTAGGCATGATCTAGTATTCACAATCTAAGTTTGATACGGTGTGAGCTATTAGGTATGATATAGTGTTCACAATCTAAGTTTGATACGGTGTGTTTCCATCGCTATTTTTCTTTTTTTAGTATTCATACAGAAACTTAATATCAATAAAAGAATCAAATTAAAGACATTAATATTTTGCCTACATTATGTAATAGGATATACTTCAATTTGCTTAATCAAGTATACCACGAAATACAGCTAAAGGGTAATCACAAATTATAATATTATAGATTTTACAATATAAGCAGATCTTGTAAAATAAAATAAACCTCTTCCAGTTTGTTATTAAGCTTATTATTTATCTTATTACTAATTGCAAACGATTTGTCATTCAGCTCATGTTATTTATAGTGGCCTCAGAAATCTCGCCTTAACTGTCGCTTTGAAATGAGTCACAATGTTCAAAGAGATCCATGATGATCATGAACCATAGCCAGACCAAACAAATGTTGAGTTGTATATTTCAATCATGCAAAGAGCAATCGAACGAAGAAGCCCCAGTCATTAAAAGAAGTTTAAAAATGGCTATGAGTGACTCAAACAGTAGTTGCCAGAATGTATGATACTATCGTACCTAACTAATAAATTCCACAGTTGCTCGAACATTTCAATTAAACAAATTGTCAGGTACAATACAAACAAACTGTCCCACCTGTCGGTTTTAGTTCACCACTAGCATAGAACTTTTACTTCATTCTTGAAACACAAAAATATGAAAAAGCTACACAATACCTTAATTTATGCCAGACGCCCAATAACGTGCATTCTTTTCAGAGTTAAGCACAAAATAGCTCATCTGTAATTGTGCACTGTTGATGAAGTGATTTTTTTTAGTCAGATAACAGACATTTACCTATTCATGGAGAATAAAGGATCTCAAAAAACCAAATTTATTGATGCAGGAACGTAATACAGTTGACTGTGATGAAAATAAGTGATCTGTAGGGATAAGCATAAGCAAACGTTTCGATTTAAAACCACACATTTTTTTAGTCTGAATCCTACTTCATTTTATTCTGCTAGATGCTGGTACAACTTTTCCTGTCTCTACTTAATGGATGATAAAAACAAACCAACGTGGACCGTAAATTTGATGTCAAACAGAGTGGCCTTCACCTCTACCGATTTTCAATGCCATCGACCATATGAGAGATGGAGACATTAAAAATTTGATGGAAACAGCTCTTTGTATGACCTTCTAGTATTTCTAGATTATATCAGCACTGATTTTAAGCACATAACATCTTTGATAAAATATCTTCTCTGTCAATTGTGACATACATTATGTGAAGTAAACTTTTGTGAGTTGTAAAAATGTGAAATTGCATCTACCAACATTTAATTTACAAATATAAGAAGAAACGATAGATAACTTGTCTCTTAGATAGCAGGAGAGATTATCATATACTTAACTGGGGAAAAAATACCCGGTTGGGTGAAAGATAGCATTTTATAACAATGAAATTTTGCCTTGTTTGTATTTTTTATTTAAGTGTTATATCTCTCATTAAGAACTTGCCTTTCTAGTAACTTTTCATAAGATATAGCCATATAATTAAAATAAAAAGTTTTTTTTTTCTGTTTCGTCTGATGTGTTTGAGACGTGTTTCCAAAAATATCAAATTACAAAATTTCTTATTGTGCCGCCCGGCATGGCCAGGTAGTTAGAACGCTCGTCTCATATTCTCAGGGTCGAGGGTTTGAATTCTCGTTCCGCCAAATATGCTTGCCATTTTAGCCGTGGAAGCGCTAAAATATAACGGTTCATACATATAATTCATTGTGTAGCTTTGTTCTTAACATAAACAAAAAATACTAAAGTAATTCTTAATTCATATCTTGAATCTAGAATTTACTGACAAAAGAATGAAGAAAGGTAACGTTATCGGTATCATCATTATAAATTGTTCACAATATTCCAAAAGCACCATTGAGTCAGTATGAGGTTAAAGTGGGTCAGGAAATTGTAAAGCTTTTGCTTTCATAATAAAAAGTATGATGTATTTTAGCTCTTTGATTATTAGCATGGTTGTATAGCTTCACCCCAGTGAAGTATAGTTATATTTACGTTAGTATATTTTGGTTGAGTGTCGTATGGTAATTTATAAAAGAGCCCTGCATGGTCAAGTGATTAAGACGCTTGACTCGTAATCCAAGGGTCGCGGGTTTGCACCAAACATGCTCGCCCTCCCAGCCGTGGGTGCGTTATAATGTAACGGTCAATCCCACTATTCGTTGGTAAAAGAGTAGCCCAAGAGTTGGTGGTGGGTGGTGATGACTAGCTGCCTTCCCTCTAGTCTTACACTGCTAAATTAGGGTCGGCTAGCACAGACAGCCCTCGAGTAGCTTTGTGCGAAATTCCAAAACAAACAAAACAAAATCAAAAACAAGCAAACAAAATTTTCTTTCTTGTGCTATAAAGGCGAGCCATATTTTATCAATAAATGACAGTGCGTGTACGGCGCTAAAAACGTGTTGATATAATTGTGCAGCGAAAAACCAGAATCAACAGTTTAGAATCGTACTATGTTGAAGAATAAACGGTGATTCTGTAATCGTTGCTAATGCATTTTCCGCCATATTAAGTATTAGTCGAGGCTCTTGTGGTGCTAGATAACGGGAATTGTGACCAAAAGGGTTTCAAGCTGTCTCTTTTCTGACACGTCTTTGACTGATGAAAAATCGATCACTATAATTGTTTCGTGAGACATTGCACTGTTGACGATATATATTGCAAGCTGCAGTGCTATACTAACTGCTTTCAGTATATTTCTTTATGATCTGGATGTTAATCGCATTTTTGTCATTAACCGTTTTTATTCTTATTTTCAATTACATATAAACTGTTATTTTAAACTCTTTTTAAGGGTAACTGAACGTGTATCGCTTGCACATCTTAAGGGAAAAGATTTTGTCTTTGCGTGAAGGAAGTGTTAGATTTATATTCATATATATTTCTATTTGAATATTTGTGAGGTATATGTTAACATAAGAGGAGTGGTAATGTTTTATCATAATTTAGCCGTTTCACAAAAACATTGAGTGCATTTCTTTCTGTGTTAATTCTTCTTTCTAGTTAATATCTACTAAATCTGTTTTTTATTTTTCCGTCTTACATCTCGGATAATGTTGTAGTTTTGACGCCCCTATTACTCTTGTTAGTATCCTATCGCGCAATTATGGCATGGTAGAAAAACCAAAGAAATTGGATCGGAAAAAGTGATTCCTTACTCCACCTTAACGATGCATGTCAGTCAACGGAAACCATGTTTCTTACCACAGGCAAATATTACTTTTGTTAATTTTGTGTTTGCGGAGTATTCCTCGTAATATGCATTGTAAATAAGGGTATTTCCAATAATAAACAAATACTTGAAAATGTTTGTCTTTAAAGATCTGATTACTGTTGATCCCTTTGAAATCAGCACATTTATAAGAATACATACATGAGTAATTTTGTGTATTACCTGATACGTAAATTAGGAGTAAAGTTTAAATTAAAAAAAGTTACGTTTCATGCTTAACAGGGCAAATATAACCACATCTTTATACCTGCCTGCAAAAAAAAATAATCATAAGTCATCTTTACACTGTTTTTATCACTTAATCACAAAATATAAACGTCGGTTTTAACTAATTACTAGATTAATGGGATTGCAGAAAGGCGTTCTGCGATTTTCATAAGTGATTTTAAAAGAAAAAACCGGTTTTAAAGCCCTAAGTTTAAACTTTGATATTTTTAAACTTCGCACAAAGCTACACGAGGGCTATCTGCACTAGCCATCCCTAATTTAGCAGTATAAGACTAGAGGGAAGACAGCTAGTTATTATCACCCACTCTTTTACCAATGAATAGTTAGATGGGCCGTCAAATTATAAAGTCCCCAAGGCTGAAAGGGCGAGCATATTTGGTGTGGAGGGGATTCGAACCCACTACTCTCGGATTACGAATTGAGTGTCATAACCTCCTGGCATTGCCGGGCCCTTTTAATCTTATTGATGTTGTTTTTTACGCCTTTTTTTCTTTTAATTTGTTTTTGTTTATCTTTTTATGTCACATCTAAATTTTCTTAACTTGCAGAGTTTGTTTTAATGGATTTTTATCAGTAAGGATTATTTTACAGTGTATATAAAATTGATCACAGGAAAAAATACATGAAATTAAACTCTTACTGCTGCATAGAAAGTGTTCTCCTAATTTAGGTAAAACTACGCTGATTGTATAAGAGCTTTCATACACAGATTTTATAAATATAACTAACAAGGTACAGAGAAGGAATGGTAGAATATATCTTGGTGAAAATACAATTGAAGAACTAAAACCCATATACGTACCTGAAGTAAGACGCAGCTTATTCACGTTAATTTAAAATTAAAATAAGGGCTGATGCAGTTCTTCAGTCTAAAACACCCACAGTCAGAACCCGAGTACGTTTCACTGTCTTCAAATGCTGATATTGTATCCTAATGTTGCAGTTTCTTAATAATCAAAACTCAAGTCAACAAAAATCAAGGCTTGGGTAGAAATATTAAAGTATTTTAATACATCACACAACTAACTGGAAGTAATACAGATATTCTTTGATGGAAGAAAAACGGGCCGGGCATGGTCAAGCGCGTTAATGCGTGCGACTCGTAATCTGAGGGTCGCGGGTTCGCATTCCCGTCGCCCCAAACATGCTCACCCCTTTTAGCCGTGAGGGCGTTATAATGTGACGGTCAATTCCACTATTCATTAGTAAAAGAGTAGCCCAAGAGTTGGCGGTGGGTGATGATGACTAGCTGCCTTCCCTCTAGTCTTACACTGCTAAATTAGGGACGGCTAGCACAGATAGCCTTCGATTAGCTTTGTGCGAAATTAAAAAAACAAACAAACAACAAAACAATGGAAGAAAAACATTTAAGCTTTAAACTTAACGTCTGGCCCGGCTTGGCTAGGTGGTTAAGGCACTCGGCTCATAATTCGAGGGTTGCTGGTTCGAAGCCCCATAACACCAAACATGCTCGTTCTTTCAGCCGTGGGGGTATTATAATGCTACGGCAAATTCCACTATTCGTTGGTAAACGAGTAGCCCAAGAGTTGATGGTAGTGGGTGGTGATGATGCCGGCCTGCCTTCCTTCTTTCATGGCTAAATTGGGGGCGGCTAGCGCAGATAGCCCTCGTGTATCTTTGCGCGAAATTCAAATCAAACCAAATCTTAACGTCTTCTATTAGCAAATGTTGAACTCGCTGGCTTTAATCACACCATAAAAGTTTACTTCTGCAATGATATGCTCGCTCAAACTCATCTTAGAAGTAGTTATAAATTGGAAATAGAATATTAATACCATTCTAAATAAAAATTATTATTTGAAGAATCTTGAAATTATCCCATTATTTGAGAAAACTATTATTTAAAAAAATCAATTAAATTATGCGAAAAACAAAAAAATATAAATTATTTAATATATAGATAAGCAAGAATTCAGCGTAAGCGGACAGATAGCTGGCAATTGTTGAAACGGTTGTCTGGAAAAATATTTTGTCACGTGGTATTAACCTTCAGAATCAACAAACAGCTAAGGGGGAACTCATCAACAAATGTAGGTACCACAAAACGGTTGAGATAAATGTATTGGTGCACGTAATGTGGGGGAGAAAAATAGATTTGTGAGAGTATTGGTAAAATAAAAAAAGAAAAATATATTTGCGTTCCCTCTTGAATAAAGTGTGAAAGTATAAAACCATCTGTACTTAGTAATATGAAATCAGGACAAAAGAGCATCAACTCTCCAGCCGCAATGTGTAAAAGTATTGAGAGTGGTACACATCACAGCCATCAAACAAATACGTAGACTACTAGACTGAACAGAGTCGTATTTGTTAAATACATACGTAACAGCCCGGGCACAGTGTCAGTGGTAAATTCGCTTGAAATATGTGTTCTAAAATTAACGGTTGTAATCTCTTTGTAGTAAAAACGCGCTTTGTAATATGGGATTGTAGTTTGGCTACAATAGTGACAGTCAAAGCCCATTATTCAGTCAGACAAGAACTTGCGCCTCAAATGTTAGCGCGAAAATTATAAATCAAACTGAGAGAAGTATTACAAACATAATCTAACTTTGAATAAATGAAGGAATAGTGGATAAGTTGTTTGTGGAACTTCGGTACAGCTACTCGAGGGCTATCTGGTTTAACGTTAGCTGTCCCAACCTTTGCAAGTGATAGACTAGATGTATAAGCTACATTCCGTTAGCTATTTTAATCACATAATGATTGGGAATTACCACTTACTCTCATAACACATTCATGGTTCTTGATTATAACAAGGTACGAACTATGGAACATAAAGGAGTGGCAATCAATTCACTAACAAGTAAGTGTTTGTTTGTTTTGAATTTCGCGCAAAGTTACACGAGAGCTATCTGCGCTAGTCGTTTCTAATTTAGCAGTGTAAGACTAGAGGGAAGGCACCTAGTCATTATTATCCATCGCTAATTCTTGGGCTACTCTTTTATCAACGAATAATGGGAAAGTGGGATTGACTATCGCATTATAACGCCCCACCGCTGAAAGGGCAAGCATGTTTTGTGTGACAGAGATTCGATTCCACGACCGTCAGATTGCGAGTCAAATGTCTTAACTATCTGGCCATGCCGGACCTAAACGATTTTGGAGCCTTGTCATGTCGTTATAATCCAAATTATTAAGTATGATCCCTAGCTGTGTCTGACGACCGCTCATCCTGACAATAATCCAACAGAGTGGCTTCTATTTCAAGTTTTCACTATAAGTTGGTGACGTCAAATGTACACCTGTCCTCACTGCAAGATTTCTCATAATTAGTCTAGATACGAGGACAACGAATGCCCAGCACTCGTTACATCAGTCCAATCACGCAGGTATGGTTAGACGCCACTACCAGCAACTTCACCGTTGTGTGGAACAGCATAAATAAATACAAACTGCTTTAGTTCACGAATTGTATCGTAAAAGCAGCTTATTATGTTGTTGTTTTTCTAGACATATATGCATTTTTATTACGTTGCATATTGTTACACGGCTTTCCTGATTGACCTTTAGTATTTTATATTCTTACCTGCTGCAAGACAAATACTTCTGCTTAAAGGTGCTGAGATACGATTTTTACGAGTTTCTTTCTATATGATCCAAATGTCGTAAGTTAATCGTCATCTCTTTGTTTCCAATACAGTAGATTTCCACGTGTCGGAAAATCTGCAGCCTCCACGTGAATACAGCTTCATATCTGCTGATATTGTCACGTGCCTTGCTTAACCTTCTATATAATATAAAACATTTTATCCTGGATCTCAAAGAATGAGGAGCAAATTTTAAAAAAATTAAATAATTACTAAGAAAAACGCGTGTTTTATAATGTATGTTATTATTTATAAATATTATAAATATATAGTTAAATATTCATTAAATCCTACTTTCATCTCTCACAATATAAGTGCTTTCATCCTGAAATAAAATGAATATACTTACCTAATTAAATCAAAATATTGTTTTATATAACTTATATTGTAGCTCTCAGATGTAATGAATATAAAATTTCCCGCTAATTAGAAATCTTATAACAGAAAGTGAGTGCCCTTATGCTTTACTTCAATGTTTGAATTACAAACCTATAAGCGTTTAATTATATAAAAAATACAACATATATATATATATTAGAATAAATGTTAATAATGATGTGTTGATGATATTTATTTCGTGAATAAACTGTACACAAAAACTTTCAGGAATTTAAGAGTAACAGAGCTCAGATGCGCCGTAGAATGTTTGTTTCTGTTTGCACCCAGACCAAATTTTCATATCTCATACAACTTAGATTTTCCGCAAGTGCATTAACCTAGAGAAGCAATGTGGGAAAAATTGAGAAACTTTCTTCAAGGATGTGATTTATACAGCTGTTGGCGCTGTAAGAGACAAGCCGCGTGTTGATTTAAAGGAACATTAACTGCTAGGAAAACATCAATTGAAGAGAGTCTAAAGTCCCAACAGAATAATACTATTCGGATTATCTAAGAGAGACAGTGTGGATTTTACAGTCCTTCATACACCGTGTAACAATTCTTTTCAAAAGCAGTAGTTTTGCGCTATAGCATGACTTCTTGGGGAAAAAAAAAGGTGTTATGAAATAAATGCTAGTATTCTTTTCTTACTGACTGCAAGTGTCTGTCCATCTTTTCGATTTGAAGGGAAACCTAAGAAAAACTTTTATGGTCGATCGCTGGTTAGCAGAACTTTATTTCTCATAAAGTCAGCATAGGTTTTTATCACTTGTAATATAAAAACTTTTCAAGCGAAAAGCGGAACTTTATTTCAAACATTCTAGCGATTCAGAAGAAGTGTTTCAGAGCGTGAGAGCGCCACCTTATTAGATATCTAACCATTGGCACAAATTCAATAATGTTTGGACATCTAACCATTCATGTGAATGAACTCATTTTATTTTAATTGTGGATATCCCTGTTTAATTGGAAGTAAACCAAAGTAAATAGTAAAGTTTCTATTACTAGTTCTTCTGAAAATGGCCGCGAGTGTAATGTCCAGTTTGGAGAAAAAAAAACGGCCAAAAACGTAATATCGAATTGTTCTAAAAAGATACTTTGACGTAAGAAGTTTTTTCTGAATCAAACAAATAATATAAAATTTCAAAAACTATTACTTTACATTTTATGAAATATATGAAAATAATAAGGAAAAGCCCATTTTCTGGTCGTTGCTATATAAACTTTTCCTTAAAATATTAAAACATATAAATGTATATCCATATTCTTTGTTTCTCTAGTCGAAGTATTCGATTGTTGAGTAGGTTTTCTGTTTACATATCAGCCCTCCTCCTAGTGGCTCAACTACACATTTCAGGACTAACAGTGCTAAACATCAGGTTTTGATTCCCTCAAAAGCAGAACATATAAAGCCTATTATATAGTTTTTTGCTTAATAAAAGCAAATAAACATTGTTAGAATAGATATTACATTGGCTATTAACTCGGCATAATGGTTTCCAAGATTCACAGTCATGCATGACAGGTTATCCGTGTATTCGCGCCCTTTGTTTTTTATTTCTGAAATGAGTTCTCACAGTTAGAAACGCAAACGCAAACTAACGTGGCACGGGTTTAGTTTAGAGAGAGAGAAATTGTAAGAATTATCTCTCCAACTTGGGTGTTCAAGAACGTTTTGGTTCCTTTTCGTCCCCTTTCATGGAAAGTTATTGGATTTAATTGTTGTTGTTTTTTTAAAATAATTTTTAGACTCTTTTTTTGGGTGAAGGAGGTCACTCTTAATGTTATCTATGACCGAGGCAAAGGCAGCACTGGAGAAAACGGCCAGGTTCCGACCTGAAAGGCAGATGTCAGAGTAAATATGAACACGAACACAAACGACCCGAATCAAGGCCTGGCAATAAAGTTGCCTTGGCTGGGATATAAAAATCCAATGCCTGAGTTTTTGCTGTGGGGGGGAACGGGAGTGCCCCGAAAAAAACCCCACTTTTACAGGACAGATGGCCTGAAATGGCCAAGCGCGTAAGGCGTGCGACTCGTAATCCGAGGGTCACGGGTTCGTGCCCGCGTAGCGCTAAACATGCTCGCCCTCCCAGCCGTGGGGGTGTTATAATGTGACGGTTAATCCCACTATTCGTTGGTAAAAGAGTAACCCAAGAGTTGGCGGTGGGTGGTGATGACTAGCTGCCTTCCCTCTAGTCTTACACTGCCAAATTAGGGACGGCTAGCACAAATAGCCCTCGAGTAGCTTTGTGCGAAATTCCAAAACAAACAAACAAACACAGGACAGGCGCCGAACACAGTTAGAAAAGTATAAACACGTTATTTTTATTTTGAGAACCAATTGTATTGTTGTTTGTGTCACTGACACCTACAACGAAAAAACATACAAAAATACCTATTACGATTTATCTCGGACAATCCTCGAATATATTATGTTACGTATTATAATTTGAAATAGCCTGAGACTGAGTTGAATTGTAAATTAAATTTAGAAGTTAATTAAATGTCGATATCTGTTAAATTTATGACATTTTCTAACAAGATTAATACACACAGTTTTCGTTCCTGATAGAAATATATTTTAAAATACAAACAATGATACAACTTGTAATAACTGTTATTAAAAATAAAGATTTATATTCAAAGGTTTTACAAACTTACAAACAATACTGAGTCTTCTGTCTGGTGCGGAAGTGTGTATTTTATTAAATTAATTTGAGTCGATGTAGATAGAATTCACTTGATAAAGAACTAGCTACCTCTGCGTTCTTCGTTGATCACTCGTGAATTTTTCACAGCTGAAGTTATAATACGTCTTCATGAAATGCAAACATTCTATGTTAATTCGCTAAAATTAAATAGTTTGTAATGTTCGAAATTTATAAAAGTTGTTTGTCAATATCTTAAGTTCCCGATTAATAAGCGTTAATTACAGGTATAGCTTCCTAGGTTTACAGTATATCAATAATAACAAACTAATAATACGTAAATACTGTCTTTTGGCACATTGTCATTATTACCTTTACAGGTTTTAAAGTTTCTAAAAATTTTAGCCTTTGCAACAACATAGACGATACACTAATGTTTACGCACACAAATATACTGTTGATTCTTACACTTAAGAATCTTCTACAAGTTTAGCGAATAAAGGGAATTTTATATTTAATAATATAAGTTACATAAATTTCTGAATATATATTAAACTGAAACAAACTTCTGTATTAAACTGGATATATAATAGTAAATCCATCACAGATACCATTTCTAATTAGATAGCAACCATCAAGGATCAGGTCATATACTGAATGGTTCCTTATTAAGATATTCAGGTATTGGCGGGCTTAACCATTTTTCACGATAATAATTTTAATACAGATTTTAGATTCCACAAGATTTACGAAAAATACTTGCTGGTTGAGTTCCTTTGTTTTTTTCTTTTGACCAAAAGAAGTGACTAAAATTGCTTTCATGTTCCATTATCAAATCTTTATCCACACAACTGCACCATTGTGTAGTGAATGTGGTATACAATATTGTACGTATAGGATCTAAATTATTTAGCCTTTTGTAAATTTTTTTCACAAACAAATGAACTATTATTTGCCACTGTCCAAACATTACAATCCGAACAGATTGTTGTGCGTGTTTTCATGTAAAAGTTTTTTCCTACTTCTATAGATACCGCATCACGCTCAACTTGTCATCACAGTTGCCTACAAGTTATTATAATTATTTTGATCTGTTTGCCTCTGAGAAACAGATGGTTTCCGATTTATATGTTGTTTGTTTTTTCATATGCTTATATGTTGGTTGTTCATATGAGAGTTTGTTGTATATTTTCAAACAAACAACAGTTAGATGGACACTCAAGAGCCCGGCGTGGCTAGGTGGGTTAAGGCGGTCGACTCGTATGGGAGGGTCGCGGATTCAAATCCCCGTCACACCAAACATGCTCGCCCTTTCACCCTTGGGGACGTTAAAATGTGACAGTCAATCTCACTATTTGTTGGTAAAAGAGTAGCCCAAGAATTGGCGTTGGGTGGTGATGACCAGCTACCTTCCCTCTAGTCCTCCCCTACTAAAATAGGGACGGCTAGCGCAGATAGCCCTCGTGAAGCTTTTTGCAAAATTTAAAAACAAAACAAACAAACAAAGACACTCACTATCATCACCCTTTAAAAATCAGAACAGCCCTGTTATATTACATTTTATCACTGAGTAACTGGGACACCATTATAGTTTTGTATTTATAAAAATCAAGAAATCATCTAACACAACATACGATCCGTCTACACTCTAACCTAGAATGTTTCTGTTGAAACGTAAAGTAAAACGTAATTTGAATCGTTACATTTTATTAGAATATCATATTCACTGAAACGCATAAAGAATTAACAGAAACAGTTTATTATATTCTTTTATGACTCAAATTTTGTAATTACCGGTATTTTTAACAGCTGCAACAATTTTTTGATATAGAAATAAATAATTTTGTTATATCTGTATGTTTAATTTTGAAAGACTAAAATTTATAAAGAAATTTAGACATTTAAAGCCTATAAGTATCATTACATCACAAAGTTGTAAATTTTGTACCATAAAATAATTTCGCGCACGTGTATAATAATAAAGGTACTTACCATTGAAAAATGATTTAATTTCAAATAAGCTTAAAATCAGATAGTAATCTTCATTTCTATACAACATTTTAATAATAGCTTTTATTAACTTATCATTGAATATCAAAAACACAAAACTAACTACTTTTTTGTGTCTTCTGATATCTGTTTTACTTATAGTGATAATTTTCATCAAATTACTATCCAGAAACCTGCTACTTTAATTGTTTATCTATCGATTACATCAGATCATCCGATAAGTAATGTCCAAAAATTTAATACAGAAATTGCATCATCGTTTTTGTCTCTGTAGAAAGTTTTAATAACTAAAATATGTAGTAGGACTTGTATAAAAATGTTCAGATAAATAAAAAAACTAACCAAACTACACTTTTTCATGTAATTAATCAAATAAACTCTTATTAAGATGGATGTGTCTGAGGAGCACGTCAGGCATGTAATGCTTTATGAGTTTAAATAAGGCAACAGTGCAGCAAAAACTACACGAAACATTCAAGGTGTTTATGGTGCGGAGTCTCTCAATGAAAGAAAATGTCGAAAGTGGTTTCAAAAGTCAGATCAGATGACTACAACTTAAGTGATGCACCACATTCAGATCATCCTGTTGAGTTAACTTGCTGCTAGCTGCACTTGATGAAGATTGTGCTGTAACAGTTGAAGAACTAACTCGGCTTAATTCAACCCATTCAAAGGTTCACCGTCATCTTCAACATTTTGAAAGGGTGTCAAAACTTGGAAAATGGGCCTTCCGTGATTTGATAAAAGCCAACCTTAGAGAAAAAGTGGACATTTTCACTTTTATGCACTCTCGTGAACGTAACTCGCCTTTTTTTGGACAGGTTGGTGACTTAATAAAACTGTTAAGCGCCACAAACAATGTTACAGTTTAGATAAACAGGCAAAATTACAGCCCAAAATGGACCTCCTCCGTTAGAAAGTCTTGTTAAGTGTTTGGTGGAATATTTTTGGTGTGATCTACTTTGAATTGTTACCACTTAATGTAACGATTACATCAGACTTCTGTTGTCAACAGCTAGAGTGCTTGAATGTTGCACTGAAAGAAAAGAAGCCTGCTTTGATCAATCGTAAAGGTGTTGTGTTACACCAGGATAGTGTAAGGTCCCATACAGCAAGGATCACATGTGCAAAGCTAGACTGGGAAAACTTCCATATCCTTATTATTCTCAAGACCTTGACCCATCTGATTATCATCTGTTCCGAAGTTTGTAGAACTATCTTGATAAAAAAGAGCTTGGAACACATGAAGGTAGTTTCCTTTTCTACATTATTTTCCTCCAAATCCCAAGAATTTTATAGAAGTGACATTCAGAAGCTTGTGAATCGTTGGCAGGAAGTAATTAATAGTAATGGAAAATTCATTATCGATTAAATAGCATTAAAAGCGTTTGAAATCCTTTCTCTTTTTCTAAACCTATAATCAGGCATTACTTAAGGGATGACCTGATATTATAACTGTAAATTGATTGATACTAACACCGTTTAGAATACTTTTGAATGTTATTCTAAAAGAGGGAAAAGTTTAAGTATCGTACAAGATTAAATAGATATATTAACTGTAGCTGTAAAGGCTCATAAAAGTTATGTGGTGTTTTCAAATTATTCTATTATTAAAGATGCTTTAACCCAAATGTAAACGGGATTTTTAATGGTATAGCACATTTTCCCCCTTCTGTTCCTTCACAATAAAACTGTTTGTAGTTTATTTATACATGGAAATTACGTGTCGGATTACTCATCCTTAGTTTTTCACGCCACTTTATTCTATGTAAATATGCATAATTTTCTCGTTATATTTACTATCAACGAAATTATTCAATATTTATTTATCCCTCCAGTGCTTCAAAAAGATTATTTCTGATTGCATGTTTTTTGACAAAAAAATGAATCTGAATTGCGTTATGATTCGGTAAATTGGTTCAGAGTCCCAACCAATATAATATTTAATTATTTCTCAGAGTTATTAGCATTAAAAGAGGCACATTCATTATCGATTAAATAGCATTAAAAGCGTTTGAAATCCTTTCTCTTTTTCTGAACCTATAATCAGGCATTACTTAAGGGATGACCTGATATTATAGCTGTAAATTGATTGATACTAACACTGTTTAGAATATTTTTGAATGTTATTCTGAAAGAGCGAAAAGTTTAAGTATCGTACAATCACATTAAATGTACAGGAGTAATGAAAAATATAATATGTCATATTCTTTCAATACGTAGAAACGTGTTTGATTGCATTCATAGTGTCCCGAAGCTCACAATTAGAGCAACTAAAGAATAGATTTGGGAGCATAAGAGCGTTTGATCTGGGTCTTTAACCAGATATCAAAAGAATATCGTTATTTTGATAATGAGTTTTACTTCATACCTAGTAGCTGTTTATTCGAACACAAATTTCAAAAAAAATATATTTATTTATATGTATATGTACATGCGAATAAGCTGCACATTGGCATGGTAACTAATAGTATATATCATAATGTTAAACTGAAGCTACGCTACAATTATACATGTACTCATAAGCAATTTCACTTAAGTTATCAAAATGTTACAAAGAGAGGATTACTTACAGTAAAACATGAACCTCTGTAAATTAAAATATTTACTGGAAAAAATGGAGGATAATTCCTTTACTCACACAGGAAAGTAGACAATAGATAATTAACTTACTTTTACCTTTATTCTCACGTACAAGTAGATTTTGACTAATTTTTTTTTCATTTAATGATTTTATTGTTTAATTCTCTTACAAATAAAAATGAAAAAATACAACATTTAGGATAAGGTACTTATCACAGTAGAAAATACTTTGAAATAGTTTATTCTGGTTCTTCTTGACTGGGGTATACATTTTTATCTTCGTGTTGAAAAAGAAACATTAGAAACAGTATCTATAAGTTTGTTTTTTAATTTTGCACAAAGCTACTCGAGGGTTATTTGTGCTAGCCGTCCCTAGTTTAGCAGTCTAAAACTAGAGGGAAGGCAGCTAGTCATCACCACACACCGTCAACTGTTGGGTTGCTTTTTTACAAACGAATAGTGGGATTGACCGTCACTTTATAACGATCCTACGTATGAAAAAGTAGGCATCTTTGGTGCGACGGAGTTTCCAACCCACAAACCTCAAATTACGAGTCGCTCGTATTAACACACTTAGCCATGCCAGGCCGTATCTATAAGACTTATCATCACCTGTTTCAACTCTTGGCTTACAGAGTTCTTGGTTTATAAAAAAGGGACTGACTTTAGTTTCTCTATAAAAAAAACTTCAGCGAAATAGGTTGTAAGTACTGTAATAAAATGTCAAATATTATTAGTTCATATTCCTTTTATAAAGACGTATCTAAACATAGAACTGAGAAAAAAATTGTAATTGTTTCTCTTATATCCATATATGTCTTCTGTATAATGTTCTTTTGTAAGAAAATATAATCCACTTTCTCATATATTTGAATTATCACTGCCATCTCCTAGTTTTATTATTAGTATTATGTACAAATCTATTTTTTATTTCTTTTTACACATTTTAGATTTAAGTTATCATATCTAATAAACTTTATCAGTACGAAAAAAGTACTTTACTGATAAACAAAGTAAGAAAAAATATTTTATTTAGGCTCTTCAGTTAGAAAACGTCTTGAATTAAATATACGTATATATATATATATATATGGTGTTATTTATTCTTATTTTGTATAGCAATACGATCTTTTAACTGATATTAGACAAACTTTTAAATAACCTTTCCTCACAGTTTTGCAAAATAATTTACCGGAATCTTCGTTTGTATTCATTACACGTTATATATTTCTTAGTTCATAGCAACAAAATGGTCTATTTCCACCACAAAGATTCGAATGTAGGATGTTTACGTCGTAAATCGATACTCGTCATAACCCACCGGATAACCTTGTGTATCTTACACTTAATCATATCTTTTCGTGTTTGTTTTTTTTACTTATATGCCTCAATATTTCTTTTATAACATTTTATTAGCATTAAATAATTTCTAGTTGTATAATCAATCGTAAAATAGTATTGATAAATATTTTTTCTTTCTTCAAGTTAATTTCTTTTTAAATACAGTAATTAATGGAATGTGTATAAATCTTGATTTCTTATTACAGTTGTTTCTGTTCTTTATTTTATCAAAATTGTTATAAGGTTTCTTTGTCCATCCAATTTATCTGTCCATCTATCTATCTATCTTTATATATATACATTGTTTTTATTTTTGCGGCTGTATTAAAAATCATTGTCCATATAATACTGCAGCGAAATTTTGGAGTGTATTTTAAGATTTTGCTTATAGTTTTGTAAGGTATGAAACAGAACGAAATAAGCACAGAGAGTCGAAGAATGAACAAGGAATTGATATGTTGGTACCGGTCTTCACTGATTTTGTGAAACAATAAGTCTAGTAAACCAGAAAAAATGAAAACGTATTCTATTACTCGATTGTATTTACGTTTTTAAGTTATTACAGTGTTTAATTATTTCACATTATATATGTATATCTTTTGAGTTTCCTACTTTATGCTTTATTGCAATAAAAGAATAAAATAAAACAAATATAAGGTTTAAGATAATATATAAAACTCTGTTTTTATGGATCGTAATATTTACCATCGTTGGACTTTGCTTTATTATATAAAGGACTTATTTACATTAGCATATAAACTGTGCAAATAAAATGTGATTATTCCTCTGTAGTTCATTTATCTTCAGTAAGTGCCTGAAGAAATCTGGTCTTTCGCATTGATGCTTTATTTTTATTGTCTTTTCTAACAGTTCTGGGGGTCTGAATTTAATAAAAACATCCATAATAAAAGTAGTTTTATGCGAGGGTTAACAGGACTTTGTTAAGAAGATAATCAAGGTTCCAACATACCCTTGAACATTCTTTATTATCGACCGTGATTATTCTGATGGTGTCATGATTTCGTCCTATCGTACGATACCGATTGTAACAAGCAATCCCACTTTGAGGATCTTCTAACGTTACATCCTTTAGTCCTAGATTATTTAACATTTATCTTAGTAAAATAGAAATATTCATTGAATATATCTTCAGAAGGAAACCGTATTTGTGATAAAATTTCAGATTCGAATAGCCGGATGTTCGCCGTGAATAGATTTTTTGCTTACGGTGCTATAGTTCTTTTCTGTGGCGACACACTAACATGTTAAATGTACAAATGTTTCAAACTAACCTTACAAAATAATGTTACCTTCAGAAAGATACGGTGTAAATAGAACATTTTTCAAGCTGGACGTAAGTTTTACTATAAATTAAAAAAAAAACAGTAGATTAGACTTTACAAGAAACTTTATATGAGAAAGTATTGAACTTATCTTTTTTTGTACAAAGAAAACTTGCATTTCGCAGTAATTATTTGTTAACAATTAATTATTTAAGAAAATATCACTTTTAATAGTTATAATCAAATATTATACAATTTGTTTCTTTGCAATTATGCAACAGTGATTGTAGACTAACGTATTTGATCAATTCTCGTTCTCGAAGAGAAAGCGGTACAGTCTGTGGATTTCTAGTGTTAGAAACCAGGTTTCGATACCAGTGTTACGTTTTTTTATGTTTTATGTTTTTCGTAGACTAAACGCAACAGAACAACACAGATAGCAGCTTGTATAATTTATTACACTAAACTATTAACAGATATAACATGAATTATATAATAACAATTACAGATATTAAGTTTAAACCTTCAAAATTAATTACAAAACAAAATGATACTAGTTTTAACCTTCAAAATTAATCACAATACAAAATGGTACTGGCCTGTATCTTATATAATGATCTAAAATGAAAGTCTCAACTTCCAGTCTAGGGTGTGAATTTGGTCCCACGAAGAAATTCCGAAGTTTAAATGAAGAAGTTCAGAAACAGTTCACAGTTCAGTAGATTCGACGAAGTTCTTTTCACGTTGCCTCCGATGAACGTCACAAATTTGTCGCCTTCAATTTTTCCGATCTGCCCGGACGTGTCGACCTTCAGCACAACCAGTAATTCGAAAGAATCGTAGAGATTGACGAAATAAAATCACAGCTTCCGTAGATCTAACTTCAGTCACAAATCACAGCAAACACTTGAACTTTATCAAACGAAATGACTGACTCTTTTCTTTTGAAATAAAACTAATGTCTGACTCTACTTTCTTCCTCGTATCTTCGTCTGTTTACATATTGTAGGCCTAGACACCTCGAAAAACCGCGAAATTTCTACAGATCTCCAGAGCAATTCGCGCATGTCCGTTCTTGCACGAGACTAAACGTCTAGACACTGGGCCGCCAACACTTCATTTACATACATTTGATTGGTCTACTTAATTCTAGAAAATTCTAAATGTTATCCTAAATGAATAACAACATATTTTATTAGTTTAAACTTTGAAACAATAATATAAATATGGAAATATGAATAATAGAAATGAAAATTTAAACACAACACATGTTGTCGTTTACAAAATATTTACACTACATTTACATAACAACCAGTAGTAGGCAGAGTACATATAGCCTGTTTTGTAGCTTTGTGCATAATAAAAAAATAAACAAATATTGTTAAAAATTAAGAAATAACTCACAACATAAAATGTTGGAGTACAGAGCCTTGTCTTTCGTTTTCAGCATTATATAACATTTTTAATTTTTTGGGGCCTTCTATAGTTATTTCAGTTTGCTATAGCAATTTTAAAGGTGAATTTTACAGAAAAAAGAAAACTTTGCAGTCAAAAAACTACTCGTACTGACTAATTTTTCAGGTTTACATGTTTTATAAAACATGTGCTAAGAAATGAAACATAGAACTTGATGCAGAAAGAGCCCTTTCTGAGCGGCAATCCGAACGTTTGAGTTTTTTACGTTTCCCGAAAGGAAAAACACTGTGATAGTTGCCAAACAAACCGCCAACGCCAGCGCGTTGAATGTAAATAAACATGGCCAGTTCATACGGAGAAACAGAGGCGGAGTCTGTTTTGACTTTGTGTTCTGAACAGTTTCGAGTAGCGCCATATCAATTCGAACCTACTTTGAACGAACATAGAACAGTTACTTTTGACACAGATCTGACAAGTTCTCGTAAGGAGGACAGTTCCACGAGCGAGAGTAGAGGAATTGTAAGTAATACTGAAGAAATAAAATTATATGTTAAAAGAACATGCTTTATGAGGTTTATGAGATTTACACTTAATATGACAATGTAAAAGTACTGTGTTGAGATTAATTTTATTATGATGAGTCATGGAAATATGTTATGGAATTTATATTTCATTATTTACAAGTCTACAATGTTTTTTTTTAAATACATAACATATAGTTGATTACTTCAACATGTTCAAGACATAGTCTTATTTCAATTTATCTTGAAATGTTAAATTTGAAAAATGGTATTCTTCAAACTTTTCCATATGTAAAAATGATATAAAAACATCTACAGAATGATCTACAAGCTTTTAAACTTGGAATATACTCTCTTTGGGATAGATTTGTCCACTGTCTAGACTAGGAAATCAAGGTTTCACTGACTTTCAGGTGTCACAAATTCAAAACACGCTCATGAATGTGAAATGTGTATGTCTAGTTACATTCTTCAAAAACTTGTACTTTATAAATTATTATATTATACAAGTTATTGTTTATCGCTTTATACTGCACACATACCTTTAAGTTTGTTTTTTTCGTGATGGCAAGGGATGGATCCAGAGGGGTGGAACCTGTATGCTGCAGACCGAGATCAGTCCTCAGCTCCACACAAGGGAATATGGTGGGGACGATCCTGTTTACTGCCGATGATTTTTTCAGTCTCAACCTGCCTGCCTTGAAACCCACTGAATCCAAAACAGTGGGACGCACAAAAAACATGAGTGTTTAAAGTGATCTTGACAAAGCTTTTCATGGTGTGGAGGAGTCCAGCTCTTTCTATTGACCATTTGCACCCACTGTTGCCACCTTTCCGGTTCCTTCTCCTTCTATGGAAAGAAGCTTTTGCCCTATGCCAAACCGTTTTTACAAACAAGAGCAACGCAGTAAGCCATGTTATCATAAAACAAACATAAAGTAGCAATATCAAGACAAAATTAGTCTCACAAAGTATCTTATTAAAAAAAAAACACCAATGGATTTACATAAAACACCAGCACTGAAAGGAACAAAGTGGTCGGTGCGCAACAAAGCGTGTTTGGCAACTATTACGTCATAGTTATAAAACGTCACGGAAACAGCCGAACGACCAAAAGGAACTTAACTTTGAGATACCGCATATTTTGTTTCATTTTTACTCAAAAACTAAAGTGTCTAAAAATATGGTAACCACATAGAAATTATACCTAACCAATATACAGTTTCTAAGGCAATTGTTAAATTTGTTGAAAATTCACCTTCAACTAGAGATTTTCCTTGGCGCTTTGTATATTATTTCAGTTTTCTATAACAATTTTAACAAGAGTTTTTCCTTGGCGCTTCCTGTTTTTAGTTCTGAGTTTTGGATAACAGTTTGAATGAGAGATATTTCTTGGCGTTTTCTGCCTTCATTTTAGAATTTTCTACATTTTTAACTGAACGACATACGTAGTGATATTTTTTGAATAACAATAATGTCTGTTATTACATGTAAATAATGGTTGTTATATAATGACTGAAAGTGTATTTGGAGGTTAAAATTTGCCAGTTGAATTATCTTGCTGAGTCGTTGCCGTTTCATATGGACAGTACAGCAATTGTTGAATCTGATCGAAATTGGTTAACCTTATGATGACTGATAGGTTGAGGTTCCACAACAGTCATCAAAATACACAGTTACAAATGCTAGAAATAAATAACGACATGTACTTTCATTTTTCCAGTATTCTTATAACCAAAAATACATTTGAACTATGTTTAGAAAAATATCAATCTGTACTATATGATCCGTGGGTAATTTTAAATATTAAAGATCAAATCATTCAATTCGATTTGATAAGAGCAACGTACTAGTATTGCTTAACTGTTCTACTTTTAGCAAATCACTTGAACATCAGCAATGAATAGTGTGGATAGCCTTCATATAACTTTATTTGAAACTCAACAAATAAATGTTCAGTTATCCATTACATAGAAAAATTGTATAAGCACAAATAACAAATTTATGACATTTATTTAATGACTGAAATCAGTAAATTCAACATGCATGGTTACTGATGCGATACTGAATGAATGAAATTAAAGTAAATCGATTAATAACGAATACCACTGAAAGCTTATAATCCAGAAGCTCGTAGTGGACACAACATAAACAGCCCATTATGTAACTGTGCTTAACAACGAACTAATAGTAACGAATAATTTATATTTCTTTGTTTTGAGTGTAAACGAAGCATTTATTTACATACTTTCATGTAGCAGAGCTGTAAAGAGTAGCAAAAAAGAAAGTACAGTAATAGAAATGCATATAAAGACATTTGTTACCTTTTATCTCAATGTCACATCAATCAAAATATCTAAACTGTTAAGTCAAGCATGTATTAAATCAATACTTACTCTTAGATTACGTTGAGGAAAATATATGAAGGCTAGTATTTTCTTTCCACGTGATATAAAAATCATTATTATATATGCACAAATTGCTCGTTTGGGTTGAGAAATTATTTTACATAGAGCCGTTTTTGCATATATATTTCTCTATAAGTGGGTTTTCTCGACATTACTGAAAAATCATTATTACATCAACCATGCAATAACTTCAATATCTCTTTTTTTCGAAAAGAAACGAACACGTGTTTTGAAAATCACAATACATTTTGCAAAACAAAACAAAAATAAAATTGAAACTTATGGTCATATCTTTAGATAAATTTACTTTGCATATGTTTTAGTTACCTGTACCAACTGACAAAACTGTGAATAACTCTTTCTTTGTACAATCCCATATTTAGAAATATATAGTGTATTAAATATTCGTATAAAGTAAACTTTATTTCCTTAATTTTGTACAATTGACTTATTTTATCTGCCATTCATTCAAACATTCATCTATTTATTATTAATGAAACACAACTTTCATCTATAGTGCGGATTTTTTATATTGAAGTAATTTTATTTTTTCCTTATTTCGTGTGTTTTAATTTTTATCAGATAGGTTTTACGTCATTTTCTTTTATCAATAATTAGTAGCACGTGTGAAGCAAGAACTAATGCTATCAAAATAACTTACTATGGCTGTGAAGTACATCTACGTTTCTCAAGTATATCTGTTTGCTGGAAAAAATAAACTTTATTTGTTCGTTATTTTGACATTAGAGCAAATTAGATTTGTTGTAATACCCGTCAAAATATAAGGAATTGTTTTTAAATCCTTGACATTTTATCCTTGAAGGTAGAATGAATCTCCCGTTTACGATGCATTAACCTTATTTTAAAGATATATTAAAATGCACAACTATTATGCTACTCTGGCATTTAAATGACCAACTTCAAAAGTCGTTAAAAATGTCAATCAACCAGTGAATCATTACAAAATAAGATGGTATAGAAATGTAGTCTGAATTGTTGTAGTAATCTGAAACACGTTGTATTTGTCATAAATAAAATGACCCATGATAAAAAAACAGGCTATTGGTGACGAACTCCAACCCTGGGCTTCGGTACAACAGGAATAGAGGAAACAAAATTTCTTGAATTGGAATGGTTGTCTGTAGAACTGATAAATGCGGGCAGCGTTATGCATGTAAACGTTTTAGTTTCTAACAAGGGCTGTTCTCCCGAAACCTCAACGATCTTATCCCCATGGACCTACTAGAACAGAACATCGGCTGGTTACCAATATCTGGTTGATCTTTATATTGTATCTTATGGAGAAGGACTATGGGTTGCTGGTCTCCGGCTGAATCTTTCTTATAGAAGTTTCCTATTATCACTACGAATCCACTCCAGTGTTTCTGCCTCAACACAGGTAATATAAAATTGATGTAGCTCGTGAGGATTGGGATTATGTTGAAGAAAGTGATACACATGATGATGCAGATGGCTACATGACAGTAGTACAGATTTATATGAGTGCAGTCCAGATTATATGAAATGAGGTTTTATTTCAAATAGATGCCATTTATTTCATGGGTAACAAGATCTGTCGCACCGGATGCATTAATGAAATATGATGAGCCACATTCATAGATATTAGCTGACATGTATTTACAATCTTAATAATATATACGTATATACAACGTTTTTTTTTCTATTCATTTCGAAAGCAACTAGCACAGATAATACACTCATCTAAATGAATACGTCCGAACATTGCAGATGTCACCACAATGAAATGATAAAGACATAAATTGTTGTAATGTCTGTCATTTCGGGCACTATATTTGATAAAATGGCACAATTTAGGACTCTTCTCGATACCCATCTTCTAAGCTATTAAAGATTTGTAGTTATTTTAATAGTTATAACTAACATTAATGAAATAAGCAAGATCAAATATTTCTGTGTTTAGGGCTCATGAGCTTTCTGAGGTTCATCATTTTAAATAATTTACAAATGATATAGTAAATATAGTTATATAACGTATCCTAAATATGAAAATGGTTCTAATTACCACGTAGTATATATAATTAGTCTTGCATATACTTGTATATTTAACAAAATGTTAATCTAAATTCCAGTCGATCTTACATTATGATTATAGCTTTCATAAGTTTTGAATAATACACGTTTCGCTTTGAATTTTAATGGAATGCTGCTTATTATTTGAATTGTAATGGACTGCACGCGTTTCGCTTTGAATTTTAATGAAATGTTTTTTAATATTTGAATTATAATGGACTGCAGTTTATTATTGAAGAAAATTATAAAAATTGTAGTTTTTCAGACGTTGAAATTGGTGAGTGGTTCGTTCGTATTTTTTAGAGACAAATATAGCCTGCTGTTGAAATAATAAGCTTCATCTCTTTTTTTCTTTTTCTCTCAAAATACATCTGACAAAAAATACTAACATTTTTCCCTAAAGAAATGTGATCAAGTGCATATTCACAGTACTAGTCAGGTCTTACTTTACTCACCTGTATTTGATTTATGTATAAGGCTAGTAAACAGTAATTATGTTTTTCTAACGCTCTACAATCGGTTAACTCAGATTAACCACTTCTCTGCAATTTAAATAAAGAGTTAATTGGAAATTAATGTATGCAATAATATTCAAAATTTTTTAAAAGAACTGGATAAATCTTAAAAGTAAATATTTTTAAACTATAAACCATGTAACTAAGAGGTAGTGCATAAACGCTTCATGTTTCTCATTTATTTGCACGCAGTAGGGTATTTATTTATTTATTGCTCAAAGAAATATAATATTGTCTACTTAATTTGATAAATTGCACAAAACACTATTGTTTTACACATTGTTAAAAGAAACAACTAAGGGTTATTATTTGAGTACCAAACGAAAAGAAGGTCAAAATATCTTTCATTACTGATATGATTAATTGCCATTTAACAACTCACAATTTGCAGAAATTTACTCCACGCCTTCAATCTACCCCTTTAATCAATCGTGATTATGTCAGGCCACTCATAGATAAATGTTCTCTTTCAATTGGTTCGTCTTCTAGAGAAATTCTGTTTTTAAAATTTTGTTCTTGATATCATTGTTTGTGAATATCAAATACTAGGTTATGTACCTGTTCCTTAATTACAAATTCCTCATAACAGTCAAAATCATTTCTCATTAAGTTTCTGTCATCACTTCATATCTTTCAGCAAAACACAAATCTGGCTAACAAACAAAACACAAAACTGAAAAGAGTTTTTCTTCTATGTTTAATTCTTGTTGTGGAAATTAGAAACAGTTTTACTGCACTTCGACAGTCCATTGTCTTCTAGCTATTCTATTTCTTCACATATTCCAACCTCTGACGTATTTATGAATTTCGCTATTTATATTAGGTTTGTTTTTTGTTGTTAAGTCTGCATGATGGTGTATCTGTGATATGCCCATTGCGGGTAACGAACCATAATTTTTAGCGTTTCAGGTTAGATACAGCCTCCTTTGAAGGTGTTTTATTTAAACTGTGAAAATTATTATCATGTTTGTTGTTGGCATTTCAAACTGTTGCCCTTACACGTCTCAAATAATAATAAGAAACAAAACTTCTTACTGGCCCCCCAGTGGCTCAGCGGTATGTCTGCGGACTTACACGCTAAAATCCGGGTTTCGATACCCGTGGTGGGCAGAGCACAGATAGCCCATTGTGCAGCTTTGTGCTTAATTCTAAACAACAACAACTACTGCTACTTACTGACTTACTGAGGTGACAAATAGTGGTATACGTAAGGTGTCTTGAAAAATGTTTGAAACATTAACACGTTCTAATAATATTTTGAAACTTAAGATAATTTATAAGCTGTCGGACGGAAAATTAAAAGTCGTTGTTGAAATTATTTGGATATTCCTACTTAAGATATAGATGAAGTATTTGAAAACGCTACTTTATCAGTTCTACAATACATAATCGTTCCTTTATCGAAAACACATAAAACTTTGAAACATCTCAAATACAAGCATTACTAAAAGCAGTTTGACGTTTCCCACCTAAATGGTTGTAAGAAGATCCCATCTCTTACAATTCTCTTCTATTTCTGAAGCAGATGTGTGGAAAGTCAACAGAAAAAGATTATGTCTTTTTACCAATGAGCATTTGGACAGTATAGGTCTCAAAAGTGAGTTTTCTGATGTGTGAAATGTAATCTCATTATTTAACCTTTCCACTAAGAACAGCGTTATAAGCGTCAAGTTCAGAAGTGTTTGCTAAGATTATACAATGTAGTTGAGTGGTTAATCTCACTTCAACACCAAACTTATTAAAAGTTGAATAACTTATTACCACACCGATTTCGAGGTAAGTGTACAAACTTCTATTTCACAAATTTTAAGTTAAGTTAAGTCTTGACATACATTTCATGTTTTAAATTTATAAAATATACTTCTAAGATACAACTAAAAATAAGTTAAATAATTAGGTTTGTTAATAGAAAAACAAAACATTACACGCAGCATTGAGGTAGTTTTTCTACAGCTATTTTATTTTCTTTAGTTACGGACATAAAAGACTTGTCTGGACATTTAGTTAAAATATCAACAAGCTATATTTTACATATAGTAGAATTTAGTTTCTCAAGTGTCTTGAAATACATATAAAAGTTTTAAGACTGCTTTTTAATTTATATACAAATATGATATTCGAATAATTCATACAATCTCTATTATTTCACAATTTTATTGTATTTGCCACTGGTTACTATTGAAGGCTTTGCAGCATCAGGTCTAAGTAATATCTGAAGATGTTACAGAATTTTTGCTTCGGAATGAGAGAGTTGCATTTAAGTCTCAAGTACTAAGTCTTTATAACAATAGTTACACATGTTATAATTAGACAGGATGCATACAACGTAGGAACACATCTGTAATTACTTCAATCAATAAAAACTTCTATCTGAAATATCGTTTTTATATTAATATGAATCAACAATTTGTTTCAAATTGTTTGTACTCCAGTATGCTGACGATTAAACTCATTTGATGAAACTGCTTGCGTCAAACATCTAGAGAATTCTTACTTGTTAAGAGTAGTGAGTAGTCAAGTATTCAAATTAACCTATGCTTTAAGGAATTTTAATTAAGAATAATGTAAAAGAAAAGAGTTATTCCACAAATACTGTAACATGCCCGAAGTATTCAAAGTAAATCCAAAAATTAGAATTTGTCAAAAATGTGTTTTGATTAAACCCATCTTACACTAAACCGTTTAACCAAGTAACAGTTCATAAATAGCAAGTGACAAATTTTTATAAGTCGTTATAAAGAACATGATATAGAAGATAAACTAATATTTACCAAAGTGCTCTAGAACAAACTTTTAATGCAGAACTATGAATCTTATTATGACATCGATTCTTTCCCAGGAATTTGAAGTTTAACGAATATAAAAAAATCGATTTGCTAAATTACATCAATCAATTACTTCAATATGTGGGGTGTTTTAAAAGTGATTTTCTGAACGAAATTTAGTTTTCCCTTTAGCAACATCTGTTTCTGTATCATTAAAGAGAAATATCATTGAAACCATTTAAAAAAATTAACAATGTTGGAAGGAAGGAAGAAATTGTCATTAAATGCACAAGCTTCTGTGAAGTGGGAAATGTGAATATGCGTGGAACATTATATCGGTGATAAAATAAATTTTTAGGACATTACTAGTTAATTCTTGAGTCAATGTAAAAATTTCTTTAAAGTCAGAACTATAAAACCTTTGTAATTTATAATAGCCCCAAATATAAACTATAGTAGTGCTAAATTATTTACAGTACAAAAAAGTTTGATTGTTGAATAGTAATATTAAAGTAAAAAGTTTATCGTTTTTAAACCAAGTGTTGTGTGTTAAAACGTAATCATTAAATGTCAAGAAAAATGTCAAATAATTCTCGAAAAGCGTATTAAGATACTTTATAGCATTTGACAGAATAACTGGTATATATATATATATAAATATATTAGGTTAATTCAAGTGAAACAATAAAGCAATAATAATTATTTTGGTGTTAAATAAATAATATAGTGTTAAAACACTCGCAATTTAATTTTAATATCAATGGTATATCACCAACTTTATCCACTTCACACCAAAATAGTTTTCAAGATATGTGATAGTAGTATGAATAACGTCTGAAATACCTCTGTGTACATATATTGTATCATACCCTCACAAAGAGTTCCTCACTCTTACTGGTTACTATATTATTATAACCTTTTTTATATACATACGGTAAACGTTTCTATTGGTCAGTATATTTGCTAAAAACAGTTCGTTCAAAATTTAGCAAGAAGAAAACATTAATATTTAAATATAGTTTTTCAAAACAAAACTAAATTTTTGCAGCAGGTATAATTTATTCAATGAAAAGGAATTTATCTATAGAATATTCCTTTGACTACTTCCAAACTGTTCTACGCAATATTATGTTCTATAAATTCATAATACGTGTTCTCATGAATAATTTTCTATTTGATGAAACTAGATGTTAACGGCTTTATATTTTTATTAGCTTTGAAGGAGAAGACTAGAATCTCAGACTCGATTCCCTAGAGTGGACAGAGAGCACATAACCCATTGTACAATGTTGTGCTACAAATCAACAACAACAATCTTAATGGAACTATCCATCAAGCTCGGTTCCAGGTTACAAGTCTCAATGATCACAGATATTACTGTTCTCCAGGTTTTTGCTCATCAGGAGTATAAAATAACAAACATAAATTAAATGTTTTAATACTATTTTTCTCTAATATTTTACTTTTTTCTGAATTTACTCTTGAGTATGTATATTTTTATTTTTCTCACCACGATTATTATTTTACCTAATCTATTTTTGTGAGAATATTTCATGCTGAGTTTTCATTTTCTAATGTTTCTCTCAACAAAATCATTTAAACGCAAAATTGGGATATATCTGAACCAGGTCATCGTGAAAAGTATTCCAAAACTTCTTTGTTTTGTTTTTTAATTATTGAAGTTTGGAATATAAAAGTCCGGCATGGCCAGGTAGTTAGGTGGCTTGAATCGTAATTTGAGGGTCGCAGGTTTGAATTCCCGTCCCACGAAACATACTCGCCCTTTCAACCGTTTAGGCATTATAATGTGTGATCAATTCCACTATTCGTTGGTAAAGGAGTAGCCCAAGAGTTAGCGGTGGATAACAATCATTAGTTACCTTTCTTTTAGTCTTACACTGCTAAATTAGGGACGGCTAGCGCAGATAGCCCACGTGTAACTTTATGCGAAATTAGAAGTAAACAATCGAAAGGATATTATACAAGCTAATTGAATTTTATATTAATATGACCTCTTGTTTAAGATATCAAAATATTTTACAAATGCTTGAATACCCAACAAGCATATAAAGAGGGAATTAACTGGTATTCACGTTACAGAATTCCTGGTTCTGTTTTTTGCTCTGAGGTGAATTACCTCTTACCGTGAAATATTTCTTTCCTAGTCTCCTTCAACATATGCAACCCATTTAGACATGATTTTGGGTCTTTCCTACCACGTAACGTTTTACATATACAATTTAGCTTACACATCTCTAATATAAAACATTTTTTGTTCCAAACAACGATATAGATGTGATATACGCCAGTATTAGCTTTGACATTTATGACTTCAAATCTACGCTCTCGTACTCTCTTAAAAATTGCGGTTCGAGGCTATTATTCATGTTGAACGTGCTATAACTTGCTAAATTTACATCATATTTGTTATTGTTTTTCTTTACTTCCCTTGTTGTTCCACAACTTGCCAGTGTCGTTTCCAGGTCATTTTCCTTTCACTTTACATCCAGAAAATAATAATCCCTCTGCTCTTTTATTCCGCAGTTATTAATCATAATTTTATATTTTTCTCACCACATCTTTACTTGACTCTATTTAATGTCCAACCTTAAAGATATTACTGCGCTGTATTTTGTTTTGTACTTATTTTCAACATTGCTGTTGCTATTATTATTAATCTTTCAAGAGTTGTATGCCTCATAATTGACAAATCACCAACACATATGCCTCCTGGATAATTGTATCTGGCAGTTATAGTCCTTTTTATTCTAGATTGATCTTCGATTGCTGATTCAAGTAGGATCAACATGCATGAAAAATAACCCGATATGAAGAGGAGGGAAAGAACGAAAGTTGCCTTATTCATTTCTTTGGAGACATCAATTATTAGTTTTTTTTATAAATTTTGTTCTTATTTTAATTTGTTTTATATTTGATTACTATTCAATTACAATGTCTTTTAATTTTAATTGTGCAGTTTATTTGGATTTGGGAGCTGTGAGAAAATCGTAAAATAAGTAGGCTTAGCAGTAATGCCAACTCTTAGTGCTAACATGATAAACAGCAGTTACTGAATTAGATAATGAATGATGTTAGCAGCGTTTGGAGCTATATGTGACATTAAAAACTTATTGATGGGTCAAGTTATCCACAAGTTAACCTACGTAGGAAGTCTTGAAATCTCAAAACATACCGAACCAAAATGTGATTTTACAAATCTGTGAAAATGAAAATAGACATTTACTGAAAAAAATGTCATTAATTTCCCTCAAAACCCAGAACTTAAGAATAATTTACTAGGGATAATTAAAGAAATCGTCTCAGTACATTAGGCGAAGGTAATTGAAATATCACCTATTGCCAGACTTCGTATTTGTATTATATACGTTGTCACGTAATCAAAAGCAATTAAATAGCAATGATATCCATTATGAATTATAAATTAATAATTAAAAATGTATATCAAATCAGGCTGCTTACAATGTCACTAAGTGAACAGATTTAATAAGCTGTTGCAATGATCACTGTGAGAACAATTAAATTTAGTTACTTGTCATAACCACTCCACAGAGAGATTAATTTTAACATGTAGAGTGGAAACCTATATTTACACAATATTTTCAAGGTTAATTATCACGTATTTGCTCAGCATTTTACAAAAAAAATTAAATTTAGTTAGTGAAAGGGTCACTGTGCAAACAAATTAAGCTTTGGTATAAATATTGCTACACAACATCTAATCAGACTAATTTTAAATATCATTGAGCAGATTAATCAATGTGTGAAGAATAAACACTGATTATTATCAAGGTACTAGATATATATATATATATGTAGCGCAAAATTGACATACTGAGTCATAGACAAATCAGGACATCTTATTAGAAATGGAATGATCATGATTTTTCAATATATTATGATTTTTTCAAATAAAGCTACGGTTGAATAGAATAAGTTGAAATTATATCTTTATAATTTAGCTTATATATAAATAGTTGAAATTATTTTTTTAAATTTTAATTTGCTCTTCTATATAAGCAGTTGAAATTTTCGTATTTATAGTTTTTAGAATGTTGCCATATATTTATAATTTATTTACACAGGCAGTAGTCAACATAGGAGGTAAATAACAATAATCTTAAAAAAATGAATTTATATTCTGTGTACTCCCTATAATTATTCTAATCTAGAAACATTGTATATATGTTGTATTATTAATTTTTATATTGATTAAAAAATTGAAATGTGGAAACTTTATAGAAATCATAAAACAACCTCAAAATCATAATAGACCACATTTATAAAACAATTTTATTCACATAATTTCCAGAAAGTACAATAATCTATTACCTACAACAAAATATTGTTTGTTTTTGAATTTCCCTCAAAGCTAGCCGTCCCTAATTTAGCAGTGTAAGACTAGAGGGAAGGCAGATAGTCATCACCACCTACCACCAACTCTTGAGCTACTTTTACTAACAAATAGTAGGATTGACATCATAGCGCCACCACGGCTGAAACGGCGAGTATGTTTGGCGCGTCGGGGATGCGAACCTCAGATTACGAGTCGCACGCCTTAACGCGCTTGTCTATGCCGGGCCACAACAAAAGAAACCTTATTCTGTTATTTTACAAATGTTTTGGTTTATATTTTATTTTTTCGGTAGAAAATGAAAAAATTATTTTTGGGCTAATAGGACATACTTAATTTTCAAGTGTGTGTCATTTATGCTGACAAATAGGTTTAGGCTTAGAAAATATAGAGTATTATATTTCACTATGAGAAATGTATATTTTAAATTTTTTTCATTTTATGGAATACTGGGATTTTCTTTTCCAAATGAGTATTAAAATTTATCTCTTAACTCCAAATCTATAAATGAGAGATTTGATGTGTTGTGCTCATAACTGTTTTTTCATCCGAAACGTGAAAAACATTCATAATCCAGTTAATGTTTCAGACATTCATCAGAATATATGAACAGAACAATTGATATTATTTTTTATATAAGAAACCACGTTTTTTACAATTATTTCTATTGTACATTCGTTTTGTAAATCTAAAACACCCCCAAGCTAATTTTATTCATTTGGTGATGTGGTTTAGGAGGTTTGATTTCTTATTGGTGAAGATCAAATATGAACTAAATTATACAGACATTTCTTTAAAGAATATAATTACCCATTTAAGTAGTCTTATGATTGGTTCTTGCAGTGAGTTGCGGGTAAACTATTAATCTTTTATCGACATAAACACTATGCAGCTAATTCCTTTCTATTTATGTACGTAATGATTTTTTATCTTTTTATATTATATCATAAAAATCATACCAACCTTAATTAAAATTGCTATTAGTATCTTACATATTAGATAGATATTGGCAGATTAATGTAATGTTCAAAGAGAAAATAAAATCCATTTTTACTCAAACATTCAAAGGTTTAACAAAATAATATTAAACAGAACTTTGATACTGAAAATTCTTCAGAAAATAAAGTCACATACATGAAGAAATAAAAGTTAATTGTTAAATGTAACTGAAGCTAATTTTTGTTGTGAGGTATATTTTAAAATATGTTTAGATTTAAAGCGCGTGATTATCAGTTAGTGTCTGATAAATATATATAGGTGGAGTTCTTCACCTATTTAAATGAACCTTCGAGCAAGCAGACAGTAAATTTATAACTCTTTTCATTCTTTCTGGCAAAAATGTGTAATTATCAAGAATACTTGCATAATAAAGCATTGTTAGTAACAGTATTATTTAAAATATTATGCATTATTTGCTTTCTATTCATCAAATAGTTATACATAATTGGCATTAGTAACTTCTCAGATGTGTTTTCCTCAAGGCACAGCGTACTTATGTGTTTTGATCATATGCTGTTAACTAAACTTGAAAGGTAACATCCTTATATTTTCAAGACTAATATCTGAGAATAAAAACATGTTCTGTTACCTGTGTTTAAGATAATATGTTCATATCTCCACACCCTAATGCAGATATACACGTTTATAACATTTCTGAAATTTGCAAAAAATATATATGTATGGCTTTGTGTACACAACTCATTTTTACTCACTAACTTTAGAGAAAACTAATAATGACCAGATGGTTATGAAGTTTGACTCAAAATATGAAGATCGAGGGATCGAAACCCCGTCAAACTCAACATACTCGCCCTTTCAGCCATGGGACGTCATAAAGTTATGATCAATCTCAGGTCGGTAAAAGAGTAGCCCAAGAGTTGGCGGTGTGTGGTGAGGACTAGCTGCTTTCCCTCTAGTCTTACGTTGCTAAATTTGAGACGGCTAGCGCAGGTAGTCCTCGTATAATTTTCACGAAACTCCAAAACAAACATTAGATCACTATATGTTAAATACGTTTTTCTAAGTTGCTTTGGGAAAAAAATATATATTTATATACATATTTACGTTTTACTATATAATTTTGGAAAAATTCTATCATTTCATCAATTTTTTTCTCAAAAGTTGCAGATCTTGAAGTATTAAAGATGTAAAGAAAAGGGAAAAAACAGAAACATTAAGATCCATAGTAAAAATACAATTCAACGGATGAATTATTATTAATATTTTTTTTTATTTTCAAAGATTTGGTTAATTCACAAAAATAGCAGGAAGTGTGGTAAGACTTATTAGTGAGAATATTTCACCAATGTTAATATTTTCTCGATATATTTGCTCGTACAAGAACAATTAGCTTCGATTGTGCATGACAAATTTTGTTGATAATATAATAAGTTATGAGAGTATATATAACACTTGTTAATATGGGATAATTGGGTTCTCTAGCCCAGTTTCAAGGATTCTTGGCAAATAAAATCAAATTTTAATTAAATAGTGCAATTTTCATGGAATGTAGAGTATATACTTTGTATAAGGTTTACAAACTGTTTTGTAATTTATTGGTCGAAAAATTATTAAACATAACTACATGCTCAAAAATCAGTTCTTTTAATGTTTGTCATGTTTCCTAATCCACCTAATTTTTTGGATAAAAATACAGTTTTTTTTGAAGAACGTACTATTAAAGAATATGCTAGAAAAACATTTGTTGCTTAGAATTTTAATAAATTTTTGAAACATATTTATACAACATATTTCATAGAGATGCATGGATAAGCGGCCTATTTTTCTATGGATTTCTAAAGATGTTATTTTATACTTTTTTTACAAAAACATCATTTATTGCTTCTGTAGAAAGTCTGCAGAAAACTTTGATAAGGGACATTTGGACAGTGCTTGCAGTGTGAGTGTAAAACATTAAATATAAAGCTGATTGTTGTTTATGGTATAGCTCTGCAACTGATAAAATATAAAACTTGGAAATGTTATTTACTTAAGCATATTTGTTATTTCGATTTTAGAGTAACATAGACAAACAATAGTTACCAGTTGCTTTTGATAGAGTCATGGACTTAGTCAAGTCATTCGAAGAATGCACGTGTAAAGCAGTTAAGATCTTATTCGTTTTTAAGGTCAGTAAGATATTTAAGTTAACTTGAGTTTTTACTAGTTAAAATTCAGATTAAAGTAAAGGAACAGGGTTAATTAATGAATATTATAATATACCTAATCAAGCAAAATAACCCGAATAAGCAGAATTTATAGTCTTACACTAAACAGTTTAGCCGTATAAAGGATCGTAAATATCGTTACTAAGTTTTATTAATCATTAAGATCGCAAAATGAGACGTAAAATTAAAATGCTTTAGACTCATTTAAGTACAAAAATACGAAGTTTACAACAGCACCGATTCCTCGTAAAAGAATTTCAACTCACAAATATCAGAAAAGACGATTTGTTAAATTGCATCAAACAATTACTTCAATCTGTGGAGTGTTTAAAAGTGATTTTCTAAACCAAATTTAATTTTCTCTATAGCAGCATCTGTTTCTATATCATTAAAGGAAAATACCATTGAAACGTTTCAATAGTACAAAATCGTCAAAAAAATGAAGAAATTGTCATTAAATGCACTAGCATCTATATTCTGTTAAAAGAATAATAGCATAGGAAAATGTCATGAAAATGTGTTACGTATTATATTGATAATGTCCTAAGTAATATAAAGTTTTCTTGTCCGAGTCCCGTGATTTTAAACATCAAGACATTTGTAGAAAAAAGGTTAGTCAATGATTTTTTTCCTAAAAGCTAGAACACTGAGACATTTGGGATTCATAATAACCTTAAATTAGAACTACAGTACCGCTTAATTAAAAAATAATTTGATTAATTAAAAACTGATCGCTAAGTAGTAAATGAAAACAGAAACATTATTATTCTCAATAAAACATTATATTTTAAAAGCTATTTATTTAATTTTGACCATATAATGATCTAAAAACTTATTGGAACACTTTGAAGCGTTTGAAAAAATAAATACCACAGATAGCCCTCGTATAGGTTTGCGCGAAATTCAAATTCAACCAACAAACGGAACAAATGGTACACTGGAGGTAACATCAAAATTACCAGAAGAACAGAATGGATTCAGAAAATTTAGACAAACGACAGATCATTTAATAAGATTAACCGAAACCATTATAGATAGTTTCAACAAAAAAGAATGTACAGTCGCTTGTTTCCTCGATATCGAGAAAGCATTTGACACCGTTTGGCACGATGGTCTAAGGTTCCGAATGAATGAAATGGAACTACCGCGAGGAATTATTCGCTGGTTATCTAACTTTCTGGAAAACAGAAAATGTAGAGTAAATGTAGAAGGAACTTTTTCCGAATACTTTACTCCACTAGCTGGTGTCCCGCAGGGAGGGGTGGTTAGCCCTATACTCTTCATCATGTATGTTAACAATATGCCATTGAAGGATCCAAATCATGGATTCTCATCACAGTTCGCAGATGATGTGGCAATCTGGAAAAGTGCTGCAACACCCACGATAGCAGCTACAAACATACAACCACAATTAAATAGAATTAGTGAATACTGTGAAAAATATAGAATTAAAATAAACACAGCAAAAACTCAGCTCGTACTCTTTACGAAATCGTCAAAACACAGAAAACAACAGTTAGAAATATATATGAATGGCACGCTGCTCCAGATTGCCCAATCAGCAAAATTTTTAGGTCTGACTTATGATTCAAAATTAACTTGGATCAAACATGTCAACGAAATTAAAAATAAAATTTGGCGAAGAACCAACTATGTTAGGAGTCTAACTGGTAAACACAGTGGAGCATCTACAGATAACATTTTGAAAATATACAAAACATATATTAGACCAGTAATAGACTATGCAGCTCCAGCATGGGTAACTGTAACTGTTTGATGGGTAACAATCAAAACCAAACCACAAACAATACAAAACACACTTCTCACAACAGCATACAGAGTCCCGAGATCAACATCATCTAAATTCATTCACAATTACTCGAACATACCAACCATATCAGATAGACTTCTAAATATTACAATTAGATATTTTAACAAAAATCGGATGAAAAATGATTTATTATGCGAACTGGATAGGTACCTCATACATGATGAAGAAAATCCTAAATACCTCTCCCCAATTAACATATATTTTAATCATAAAGAAAAATAAATTAAAGTAAAATATGTATGTATATAAACTTTAAATCTTGTATTTATTGTTTACATATTTATGTATTTTAAAATAATAATAAGATAAAATAAATAAATTGCCACCAGCTAGCTTGACTACTGTGAATAAGAGACTATAAATTGACATTGCCCTGAAAAGGACCTGACATACAAACAGTTAGGGAAAATACGTTCAGGAAGGAGGAAGAGGTCAAAATGAACCTGACCCTCCAGGGCAAAATAACCAGATACCATTGACCAAGGAAATGGTACACGTGTATACAGACATCTAACAACCAGCTCTCTATACGGTTTCATACTTCTTGAGAAATTATAAATAAGTAAGTAATTTCAAATATTTTTACTTGATAAATAATATTTCTAAAGTTACTTTTATTCGCCGGTATGTAGTATCACATTGTTATCATTAAAAAATACTTTCCAAAGAAATATAGTAGTGAGACTTTAAAAGCAACATGATGGATATTATATCAGGTTGCAAAGAATAAAATAGTATAAATAAAGAAAAAATTTAATAAACATAGATGTTTTGCTTTTAATTACGTTATTAAAAAAGTAGAATATTTTTTTAATTAAAAACAAAGCAGTTACATATCTGATAGTGATTACAGGAAATGAAAAGTAATGTTTAATGAACAAATGTTGTGGTTTTTTATAATACTTAATTAACATTAACACCTTTTTCAAGAATTCTTATGATAACAAATTCATAACTCATTCTACGATAACAATAAATATTAATAATCATTTGAAATGTCTGAGAAACATATTTTCTACATTTTTATAGCTCTTTCTAAGTTTGTATTTTTCCCATAAAATGAAGTCCTTATGATTCTTTAATAAAATATTTAGTACTTTTACTCAACACTTGTGAAAATATTTCGTTGTTTTACAATATACATTTCCTGCCGATAATCAGCAAGGTTACTTTTAATCCGAGAATTCTTTATTGTTTCAAACTAGACACATAAATGAAAAGTTTGATTTAGAATATTTCCATGTACAAAAACTAATTTTTCTCACAGATAACTTTGACTGACAGTATTAATTAAATGTATTAGCATTCTTTTACATGCTTTCAAAATTTTTTCTAACTGGACCAGTTAATATAAACTAATAACACTGATATAAAAAGTTTTAGACACTGTGTTAACTTTTCTTTTCTTTAGACACTGTTATGGTATATTTATTAATATAACGGACACAACAGCTCCAATCTTTTGCATTTGTCCCTTTAAATTATATTCACCGTTTTTCCACTCCTCCGTTATTTGATTAGTATTTAGCCAACATTGTTTCAATTTTAATATTTTTGATTTCCATTTTTTCCTCATTTCCAAAATTTGTATCTAACGTATTTGATATGAAATGTTCACAAACTTGACATGTTAACATGCAAAATAATCCAAAGTCTATTCACCAATCTAAGTAAAGAATGTCAAATAGAAGTACTTTGAATTAAGTAAAGTTTCTCAGATATATTGAAAAGCCCCTTCCATTATATTCTTATCAATAATGTTGGTTTCGTTTTTAAAGTTTATGTTTATTTGATAAAAATCAGTTTGAGAACATACACTTAATAATATGAAACTAGAATTATTTTTCTTATTTTCCAATATTGGTGGTGAGCTTGTACCCAAGACCGCTTCCCTCTGCTACTCAGTGATTAAGAAACCATTCAACGCAGAAGGTAAACTTTTCAAAGTAATCAGTGTATCTTCCGTATATATCATATTGCATACAATGCAATCTCTTACACATGTAAGTATTAAGAAGCCTACTGAATGTCTCTGAATTATTTTCTATCCTAATGTCTTTTTTTATTCATGAATACGTATTTATATTTCGTCATAGAAAACTTAAAATTGAGAAAATATTGGTATGAATAAACACAAATATATATAAATATATATATGAATAAACACACACACAATAATATATATATATATATATATATATATAAGTTTAAGTGAAATAATACTAGAAACTTATTCAGAATACAAAACATTACAACATTTGTATAATAAGGAAAATAATACCTGTCACAAATTTAAATGCAATACACGTCTGAATAATCAAGTGGAGCAAATAGTATATAAAAATTAGTTATTTTTGTAACAAGAAGCCAAATTGAATGTTATTTTTTCACTTTGGTGATATATCTTGAAATAATGAATATTTATTTTAGTGTTCTGTGTTGTAGAAAGACAAAAAGTAACTCATGCGATCGCAGATCAATCTATTAAAGCCAAAATTAAACAACACTTAATAGTAAATAAATTAATTTTCATAAAAATTGCTCATAAATAAAGCAGTTGTTTTTATAGTTCCAAGACTAAATATTTGTTGAGTTACAGAAAGAAATTTTAAGGCATTTATAAATAGTCCATGTGAATTCTTTTATAGCTTCAAGAAATATACTGACGAATGAAATGTTTCTATCTGAAAAAATCTTTAAATTAAACTGCTAGCATATTTTAACCTTTCTTCTCATAGACGCGTTTATGTGTAAATGGACTCTCAGCCTTTTCTTAGCGTTCTCTTTAGAAAATTGCTGGGCTTGATTAGATGTTTGCCCACACTGTTTACTCAGAAAACGAGATAGCGAAGATAACACTAACGTCAGCGCTGATGAGACAACAACTATCAAGATGTAGGAAAAAGTGTGTTAGGCCGTTTATTCTACTTAGATTGTGTTGACTGGGGCTAATCAGTCCAACCTTGCAAGGAGGGTGATGGATGAGCGTGTAATGTCGAACTAGTGTTACCTCTGAAGTACTGATTTCCTTGCTACTGTAGCTGAATAGAAGACCTTACTGTTTGTTTTTTGTCTAACAAAGGTGAAATTTATCTTTGAGTCTGCAACCAGGTAAAGAAAAAAACAGATGGAAAGAAGGAAATATATTAGCAACAATTTTGTACATTAACAAGCAGCCGTAAACTTATTTACGATACTAAGCTCTTTTTGTAATTATAAACGTCAGAAAAGATTGTGTGTGTATCTTATCTCGTAATAAAAGAGATGTTTATACTGTATTCACAGACATTGCTTTATAGTAATTCGAAATAATAATTTCGTCATAACTTAAATTTGAGTAAGATTTTACTTGATTTCATTTCAAACGTTTAGGTTCTCCTTGTCAAAATAAGCAAATAAATTATGATAAACGACTGTTTGCTTTCCTCGGTTTAGCGAAAACACTTGTTTGCAGAGTTAAGTAAGTAAGAGGAGCTTCTAAACTTGTACTAAACGATACCGATATAAAGATAGTTAAATGGTCAAGGTTTAAAGTTAACTATGTTTGGCTGTACAGTCGCTTGCAAGTTTCTCTCATCAAGTAATGTAATTTAGAGAACTTATACTGAGTTGCTTTGTAATTTTAATTGTAATGCAAATTTGCTTTTCTTAGCTATATATTGTGGCTCTATTATACTGGATATCGGGTGTAAAACGCAATTAAAACTAGTATTATGATTATCCAGGGATTTTATAAGGGTTTGTTTCAAAGTAGGATAAACAACATTTGTTTGTGACCTTGTTGGAAAGAAATCAGAAGTTAACTTCGATTGTTTGTTTGTTTTTGAATTTCGCACAAAGCTACTCAAGGGCTATCTGCGCTAACCGTCCCTAATTTAGCAGTGTAAGAAAGGCAGCTAGTGATCACCACCCACCGCCAACTCTTGAGCTACTCTTTTACCAACGAATAGTGGGATGGTCTGTCACATTATAACGCCCCACGGCTAGGAGGGCGAGCATGTTTGGCGCGACGGGGATACGAATCCGCGACCCTCAGATTACGAGTCGCAAGCCTTAACACCCTTGGCCATGCCGGGCCGTTAACTTCGAATGATACAAAATTATTGTTCTAATATTCTGAAAGAGTAAGTGAGATTTGAATGAAGCCTTCAGAAAATGATTCTTCAAAGTCAATAGAAACTTCTTTTAAGGTATTGAAACTTAATTGAAGGTTTGGTAAATGTGGATATTTTATATCTTTTTTTAACTTAGTCATCCCACTTTCACATAATTATTAAAAGAACAAATCGTTTTAGAGTTAAGCTGGATACACAGGGGTTGATATATAAATCGGTTTATAATTAGTTTATGTGGATTTACTGTGTTGTAGAAGAGCTTTTATGAGCTGTGGTAACAGATATTTCGGGTGTTTTATTTTTACTCTAATTAAACGCATTTTGTTTATCAAACTTTTTGCTTGATTCTTATATTTTCTGTTGGCCGATATTTGGTATTTCGCTGTTTATTCAGTGGAAGAAGTTAAACAGTAATTTTTTTCAAGAAGTCGGCTTGATTTTCATTAAAGTGGAAGAAAATACCGAAATGGCATGATATATAATTTAGCTTGAGAAAAAAGCGTCATATTATAAGATCTATAAAGTTACTCAGAAATCTAAAAGAAAAAAGTTAAAGACCAGCATTTGATATCGTAAGTGAAGTAAACAGTAAAAAAGAAGCCGGATAATGAGTACAGGTAGATTGGCAGAGATGTCATCAACAGCACCTAGCGAGCATGAGAGACACAATATTCTTTGTGGCGGAACAACGAGTGAAAGGTCATTACCAGGAGTTGAATTAGGAGGCTAAGAACATGATTATTTAATAATTCCACAATTATCTACTGGAGAATGTTACTGATCAGCTCTATTTTCTAATTAAGAATATGGAATAAATACGCATATGAAAAGTATAATGAAACCCTGGTAAACAGGCTGGAATGGTATGTGCTTGAATAAGGTAGAAATGAGACTGATGTACAGTTTTATAGTTGGTCTGTGGTAGTGTTCTTTGCAAGTCGAAAACGGGACACACTTAAATACTGAAACGGATATGACTACCCCGGACTGTAAAACGAAACAAGACATCATAGCTATTAAATTTATAGGGTTTGTGTTAATAGTTTTAATTAAAAGTGAACTCTTTCAAAGTTTGCTGTTGTTCATAGTTCCACGGAGAGAACAAAACCGTGCTCAAGTAAGCTTCTAACTCTCACTATCATTAAGTGGCGAAGTAGGTTAGGTGAACATTAAAAAGCCTTTTTGCCTGCTTCTATTTCATGAATAACAACGTGGTTTTTAATTAGTGAGCTGAGTTATTCTTGTCGGCGAATCAGATAATGGCTGCGAGTGGACTCGCCCTTAATTTTTATTTCCTGTTGGCAAGTTGATATGAGAGGCACCAATCACTGTTATCTTCTATCAGGAACTTCGGAGCTTATTGACATATTTATAACAACGTTAGGATCTAAGAGAGTAAATTTTACAAGATTTTGGCATAATATTTATGCAGATTTTAGTGATATTTTTTACATAAATTATATTTCAGAAAAGTATTAATATAGCTATTTCGAAATAACACCTAATCAGTACTTACGCAATGCTTACAGAACTTTAACTTCTAAACATAAACTCCTAAATATCTCTGTGATTTTACTCTCACAACTCCTTAAGTTCTTTCGCGACATTAGGGTTAACTTTGATTTTTAGTTGTGCTGGCGACTTAGATTTAAGTTATTTACATCCTCCGTGTTGCCCGGTATGACCAGATGTTTAGGGGCTCGACTAGTAATCTGAGGGTCACGTGTTCGAATACATGTCACACTAAACTAGCTCGTCTTATTAGGCGAGGGGCGTTATAAAATGACGGTAAATTCCACTATTTGTTGGTGAAAGACAAGTTCAAGAGTTTGTGGTGAGTGGTGATGACTAGCTGTCTTCCCTCTAGTCTTACATTGCTAAATTGGGGACGACTAGCGCAGATAGCCTTCTTGTGTCTTTGCGCGAAATTCAAAACAAACAAACAAACATTCTCTGTGAGCAAACCTTGTATAGATTTCTTCAAAAGATGAACCCGGCATGGCCAAGCATGCTAAGGCGTTCGACTCATAATCCGAGGGTCGTGGGTTGGAATTCCAGTTGCACCAAACATGCCAGCCCTTTCAGCCGTGGGGCGTTACAATGTAACTGTCAATCCCACTATTCGTTTGGTAAAAGAGTATCCCAAAAGTTGGTGGTAGGTGATGATGACCTGCCTTCCCTCTAGTCTTACACTGCTAAATTAGGGACAGCTGGCGCAGATAGCTCTCGAATAGCTTTGCGCGAAATTCAAAACAAACAAACAATCTTCAAAAGATAGTGAAGCCTTGGTTTATATATAAAATTCGGATTATTATTTTCCTAGTGAAATTGAAATTGGATGTTAGATTTCACAGGGGCTTAATATTATGTTGAATTTATTGTATACATTTTCACTTGAGTGGGGCTTTCAATTAGTTTTTTCTCGTTTATACTTTAGCCTGAATTACAGGAAGAACTCACACTACCTGAAGCTCATCATCATATTAATGTGACACATGTTATTCACGCACAAACACACGTTCACTTGCCCACTTAAAATGTCTAGTTGTTCATTGTATTTTAAGCTCTAATATTGTCATTAAACATTTATTCACTGTGAAAAACTGTGTATTTTGTCTCTTTATTCGTGATTTAACCGTCGCAACAACTTGAGAAATAAACACTAAAGAGTTCCAAGAACCTCTAGCTGATGTAAGGTCTAACCTTGTTGCTTTGTTGGCCATCCGCAAGATATAATGTACCTGATAATTCTCTAAGTTACCCAGAATTTTTAAAGGTCGCGTGATATAAATGAAGTATTGTTACGAGCCAGCGCAATAAGTAGGAACACAGTCAACAATATTAAAGAATAAGGGTCGTTGTATTCAAAGTTTTAAAGAAAATCCTAATTAGTAAATTGAGAAAAAACAACAGAGGGAGGATAGGCAACGAATAAGGCAGTATAATTGCCAAGCATTTTATATTACTGACTAAAGAAGGGTTCAAATGTTACCTTAGTCTCCATCAACGCCCATTAGGGGACAGACAAGGAAAGGCTTCGCGCTATGTACATGCTTGCAAGCAACACAAGGCTTTTGGTGTATCAGAATGTACACGAAGACACTTAACCCTAATAAATGTATGTTTCTTCATCAAAATGTAAATGGAAAAGTTATCTACAAAAGAGATTAACGAAAAAAATATTTCATTCTGTAGGCTGATCGTCTTTCTTGTCAATGGAATAAAAATGGAAGATTGTGGGGAAGGTTGTGGACATGCACTGGTCTAAAACAACTTTTTTTAAACTACGGTAAACTTCAATGAGTTTCTTTTAACATTATCGGTAGCACTTTTGTTAGCACGAAACAGATGTTTTTCTACTTGATCTAATTATTAAAAAAATATTCTACAACTGACTGTCACCAAATAAACATTATATTTAAAATTCTACATCACAGAGAGAAATTGAATGTATGATTATGATATTAGTGTAGATGTGACTACTCAAAAGTCTACAGATTTCATAATTTTAGATAATGACTTGATAACCTTAAAATAAATATCTTAAAAAATAAAACACGACCTACAACCCGTTTATCAAGGTCATTAGGACGAAGAGCAGTTAGAATCACAGAATAAAATTTATGATAATTTCGACAAATACGTTAGGTTTCATTGTTTGTTAATATAGTATTTTTCTAGAAATTTATTTATTTATTCAAGTAGAAAGTGTGTATGTTTTCTTACAGCAAAGCCACATCGAGCTATCCGCTGTGTCTACTACTGGAAATCGAACCTCTGATTTTAGCGTTATAAATCCGTAGATTTACAGCCTTACCAATATAGGACTCAAGTAGAAAGAGGATGAGTGATCACTTTATGGTGCAAATCTGATTTTGGTCGCAGAAAAAAAAAAGATCTCTGCATTCCATGAAAGTATTGACAGAAATGAAGTAATTATGCACAAACCTCAAACTATATATTTGACAAATGATAAAAGAAGGTAGATTCAGGAGTCAAGATTGGCATTTTATTAGCAAATTTCGAGCACATTTTCAAATAGTGGTGATAGGGTAAGTAATAAGTTGAAAATATTAACAGAAAGTAAACTAGTGAGTCTGGTATTTTCTCTCGCAGACAGACACTATGATTTCTTATTCCTTTGTATAAAACTGTTATCGGTTGCTTCTGGCATAATGGTTTTGTTAAAGAAGGAAAGAAGAGGATTTTGTTGTGGAAAACTACTTAACTCTTGTTATATTATCGTGAAGGAAGATAAAGGAATTCTTAAGTTTTGTGTTAACATATTAGTGCTCATATTTTCGTACTTGTCGTAAATTGCTCTTTACATTCGAATAATTGTGGAATGAAGTGAATGGAAATAAAGTTATAGCTTCAAAATTACTTCACCTTTTTTGAAAAGTTACTAACCTCCCGTGCTAATAATCTGGCAAAAGCGCCGGTTTCTCCCTTTTTCTAATATCACTCCACCCATTTGTATAACTCAGTTATATTATTCAGGTTGAAAGTGTGTAGAAGAGAAGGAGAACATTGCATCACAGGAGATTAGCAAGTCATATAAGCTATAATATACGCTAACTGCATTGTGAGTTTTAGGTGCTTCAGTATAGAGCTTAAGAATGTACATTAAAAACTTCTCTTTAGACACTTCAGTTTGATTTATTTACAACGTAAATAGACTATATTTAGAAAGAAATAAAAGCGGCAAGTATGCTAATTGTATACAGTGGATGATCAGATTTAATAAGTCAGTGTAGCTGTTCAAATTGTGATTAAACAGGAAATAGCATTTTACCGCAAATGGATAAATTTGTTAACACGTTAGAGTTGTAATTTCAAACAAACGAAAAAATGCGTTTACGTTAACTTGATAAAGGTAAGGTAGGAATTGTCAAATATTAGAAAAAATAAACTAAACTGAAATGATCATTATGAGACGTATAAAGAAATTCTTGATATTATGTTCTTGCTATAAAAAAACTCATAGGTAAAATGAATTGAAGAAAGTTTGAAAAGCAAAGATAAATCGATAACTAGGTTGAAAGACAGATAATAAATGAGGCATAAAATAGAGCGAAGGAAACGAAAAAATTAAGAATAATGAAAAGACTGAACAAGCTAGATGATGGACAGATTTTCACCAATGTTGTGAAAAAAGTTGCTGGGGAAGCCAAATTAATGAATAAATTCCAATGATAAAAACTGCTGGGCAAGAAATAAATGGTAAGGTGATCCAATTTCCAATGATAAAAACTGCTGGGCAAGAAATAAATGGTAAGGTGATCCAATTTCCAATGATAAAAACTGCTGGGTAAGAAATAAATGGTAAGGTGATCCAATTTCCAATGATAAAAACTGCTGGGCAAGAATAATTGTAAGAAATAAATGGTAAGGTGATGTAAGGTGATCCAGTTTCCAGAGTCATCTAAACAGTTACGTACAACATGTATACAAGTCAAAGCTTGTCAGTCCGTCCAAACTAAATATGTGATGTAAAAGTCGGACTGGTTTCACAACATGAAAAGTCACAATTTTTAATTTCTCATCAGCTGCAGATTAGGCGAAAAGTGATAAAAATACAATTCTCTGATTAACAATGAGCGACTGACAAGTAAGGAAGAAGACTAAATAATTTAAATATATCATATACTTTTCATTGTTTCTATGTTGATAACGGTAAACGATAAATGTATTATATGGTAAACAAAAAATATTACAACAGTGCTGTGTGCTTTACTTCGTTTTATAATGACTCTTAGATATTTTAATGATTGACAAATGAAATGTTTCAAGATACCTGGGACATAAAAATATTAATTTAATATCACACACAAGTTTCAAACAGCTCAGTGAAGGTTTTCTCGTATTTGTTTAAATTTCTGCACAATTTTTATGAGCACAAGGCATGACAGAATATTAGTGAAGTGTTTAAGGACCACACCTTTTAGGATAATACACTACACATTCGTTAATCATCAGTCTTGATGTACTCTAAGTTTTGTTCGTGATTCTGGTTTTGAAACTTTCAAGGTTATTCGCACTTTATCTGATATGAAGATTCTGGTTAAAAAATCGTATTTCATATTTAGTTAACCTGTTCTAAATTTGTAACAAAACTGTGATCTTATACGGGTTTTGTTAATTATTTTACACATTTTCTCTCTCTCAGTGGATCAACAGTAAACTTACGCACGAACGATTCTAATCGGAGGGTTGATTTCCAGAGATTAATGAAGCCCAAATAACCAATCGTATAGTTTTTAACTAAGAAAACAAGAACTATTTCTTACAGGTGACAGGTAAGAAAAGCAACTAACCACGGAAAAAGTTTTAAAATATTTTTTATACTTAAACAAAATGTTTTACTTTAATATTTTAACATAATTTTCCCAAACATAAGTCATTGTTTTCGTTAAAAATCTGCATATTCAATTGTTTTCAAACAGAAAATTAAGTCTTCCGTACATTTTGAGAAACTATTTTATCAATCCAGGTGATTTACTTTGACTCGTGTGTCCAGAAATAAACAGTTTTTCGTTTTCTATGAGCAATCTCCGCATCAGGAAGTATAGTTTGTTTTCTAAAATTAACACAGTAGTTATAAAGATAATTGAAGTTTTTAAAGTATGCGTCGTTTCTTATAAATGAAGTTATAAGCTGTAAATTCAAGATTAGAACCCTATGATAGCTTAGCCTAAATACTCAATTCTGTATTTCTTTCGCAAAAACAAAACAAAAAGTAAATAAATGTCATTACGTTTCAAAGCTTTTCGAACGAATTGTATTAAACAATATTAGTATTCATATTTCTGGGATATTACGTTTCACTCTAAAAACTCAATATTCAAAACCATGTCAACCAATATCAAGATATTTATCTGCCAGTACCTCCTCATGTAACTTCTTATCTATATTTTTCTGTCATTTTTGACAAAAATGCATTTAGATATAAAGATTCAATTTAATTTAAGTAAACTGAGAAAATCCTAAAATCATGATTAGAGTATATTAGGAAATACATCACCTGACAAGCTACTGCAAAACAGTTAAAGTTTTAGTAAAATAAGTAAACATAATGACAAGTAATTGACAAACGAAAAGCGTTAAAGTTGGCAAAGCCTAAAAGGCTTTTAAGCTTAAAATTTGAAATAAACATCGGTTTTATTTTTGTAAAAACTAAATTTTGCTCACAACTTTTCATTTGTTGAACATATCGCTTTTCTTTCCTTTCAATTATTTTGGCTGGGAAAATATAGAAAGCTCAAATAAATCTTTCTAATGGAATTTTAAAAATCATTTAAACCGTATACAGTTAAATTTTGCAAAGTCTCAACTTTTATTGGGATGACAGGACAAGAGACAGTCAAACTACTATCATATTTACCAGATAAAATGTGATAAAAATATCATTAATAATTTTTGAAGCTAAACAACTTAAGAACGGAAAACCAGAAATATGTATGAATTCTATTTTAAGTTTTGTCACAAATTCTGTTGCAAAAGGCAAATAGAAATATTAAAGTAAAACCGTAACGTTTTTACGTAACGTTCAGCATAGCGTATAAAATAGATCAAAATAATAAAATAGCTGTGAGAAATATAGTTCTTTCCCACATAAGATCTTCAATATGTGTCTCTTGTTTTAGAAAATAATTGTTAATTCATAGTTCAGATAAGAAACCGGATATAACTCTGATTTAGCTTTAATTTTTTAGTTACAACAACACTTTTATTCTTTCATCTTTTGTAAAGAATTATAGAGACTAAAGGCATAATTAAATCCCAATTTTCCAAATACTCATTCACACAATTTAATGCCAGCTTTCTAGCAGCTTTATACTTTAGAGCTCATCCAAATTTAAGTGCGAAATAAAAAGCGTTTATAACCGCTATAAATAACACTTTATTTATAAACCTTATCGCTGTTCTAGCCCGTCAGAGTTTAAGATCTGGTATTGAGGGAAAATAGTTTAAATTACACTAGACTATAATAAATAAACTACACAGAAGATATTTTAGAAACGACCAGATTTTCACAGGAAATCTATATTAGTGTTATGTAAATGTCATGTAAATGTTTTGTAAACGACAACATGTCGTGTTGTGTTTAAATTTTCATTTCTATTATTTATATTTCCATATTTATATTATTGTTTCAAAGCTTAAACCAATAAAATATGTTGTTCTTCATTTAAAATAACATTTAGAAATTTCTAGAATTAGGTAGATCAAATATGTGACTATAAACGGAAATGTATGGCGGCCTAGTGTCTAGACGTTGAGTCTCGTGTAAGAACGGACATGCGCGTATTGCTCTGGAGCAATGTGGAAGTTACGTGATGGTTCGAGAAGTCTAGGCCTACTAATATATAAAGAGACGGAGACGCACGAGAAGAGGGAAGAGTCATTAGTTTTTATTCGAAGAAAAGAAGAGTCAGTCATTCGTTTGAGAAAGTTTAAGTGTTTGCTGTGATTTTATTCAACTTGGATTTGTGACCAGAGCTAGATCTACAGAAGCTGTGATTTTGTCTCGTCAATCTTTGCGATTCATTCGAATCACTGGTTGTGTTGAAAGTCGGCACGTACGTACTGTTTAGGGGAGACTGGGAAAATTGGAAGGCGGCAAGTTTGAGACGTTCATCAAGAAGCACCGTGAAAAGAACTTCGTCATTCTCCATTCAAACATCGGTATTTCTTCGTGGGACCAAATTCACACCCTAGACCGGAATTTTGGATTTCTGATCTCAACTTTTGGACTTTCATTCTAGATCATTATATTAGATATAGGCCAGTACCATTTTGTGTTGCAATTAATTTTGAAGGTTTAAACTTAATATATGTCATTGTTATTATATAATTTATGTTATATCTGTTATATATATAATAGCTTATTGTAATAAATTATACAAGCTGTTATTTGTGTCTTTCTGTTGCGTTTAGTCTACGAAAAACATAAAACATGAAAAAAAACGTAACAGAAAATTGGGAGCTCGTCCGGGATATCGAACGAACAGTTTAATTCTATTCTAAAATTAGATTTATATTCTATACAGATAGACAGCTTGTATATTCAAAATGGCATTCAAACTTGAAGATTTTATAGACAAATTTAATCAGAATCCATCTTTCGAATTGATCATTGAATTAAAAAAATCTGAATTGCTTGATTTTGGAAACATTTTAATTTGGAAGTAAAGCAAGCAATGAAGAAAGAAGATATCAAACGAATTGTTGTTGAACATTTGGTCAGCCAAAACGTTTTACCTCAAAAAATTGTACAACAATTGCCCGCCGTTCATTTTGACCCAGATTTTGAATTAAAAAAAATGGAAATAGAAATAAAATTTCGTTTAGAAATTGAAAGCAAACGACTCGAGACAGAACAAAAACGTATTGAGGCAGAAAAAGAAATACAAAAAGAACGCATTAAAGCTGATAAGGAAATCAGTATGAGAAAGGCACAGACAGAACAAAAGGTTGTCCAAATGCGGTTGGATAATTTTGATGCTTCCAAACAAATTCGTTTAGTACCTCAATTCAATGAGAAGGCTGTAGATAAATATTTTCAACAATTTGAAAAATTGGCCCTTAGGCTAAAATGGCCTACCGAATATTGGACAGTATTACTTCAGAGTGTTCTCAAAGGTAAAGCTCAGAAAGTATTTTCCAAACTCACGGCCGAGCAAAGTTATGATAACGAGCACGTCAAAAATGCATTTTGAATGCTTATGAATTGGTGCCAGAGGCATACAGACAAAAATTTCGTGGTTACAAAAAGTTTGACAGCCAAACTTATGTCGAATTTGCTCGTGAAAAAGAAACCTGTTAACTAGGTTAACCTTTTCGACAGGTGGTGTGATTCCAAAGAAATTAAAGATGATTATACAAAACTCAGAGAACTCATGTTAGTTGAAGAGTTTAAAAGATGTATTCCCGTAGAGCTAAAAACTTACATTGATGAACAAAAAGCTTTCAAAATTCATGATGCTGCTGTCTTGGCAGACGAGTATGCTTTGACTCACAAAGATTTCTCGTACAAAAGCAAAACAAATCACACAGCAAAGAAACCCAATGACTCATTCAAACATTATGCAAATGTCGACAAAGACAAAAAAGAGCAAACTTCTGATTCTCAAACAAAGTCTTCATCTTATTCTCAAAGCTCATCATCTACCAAAAACATGTCATTCTCATCCAAAACATGTGCTTATTGTAAGAAACCTGGCCATCTGATTTCTGAGTGCTATAAGATCAAAAACAAGCCATCACCCCATAGTTTTATTTCGACCTCGTTGAATACATCATTGGTTCCCAATGATTTTGACCCTGTCCAGTCCACTGTGGATTCCAAGTCAAATATTATTGATGTACCTGAAAATCTTGTTGAGGAAAAATTTAGGCCTTTCATCAATGAAGGTTTTGTTTCTTTTGTTGGCGATTCACATCTACAACCAATTAAAATCCTGCGGGATACTGGAGCTTTTCAGAGTTTGATTTTGGAAAGTGTACTTCCGTTTTCTGAAAAGTCATCCATTGGGGCCAATGTGCTCATTTCTGGTGTAGAAGGTGGTGTCGTTTCTATTCCTCTTCATAGATTGGATTTACATTCGGACTTAGTTTTAGGCCCAGTGACTGTGGGTATTAAATCTTCATTGCCTGTTGAAGGTGTGTCTATGCTTTTGAGGAATGATTTGGCTGGTAGTAAGGTGGTACCAGAGGTTCGTGTTGTTGAAGCACCTGTTGTTACTCTCAGTACAGAGCAACTCGCTGAAGAGTTTCCTGATGTTTTCCCCGCCTGTGCTGTTACTCGTTCTCAAACACGTTTTCAGGAGTCCAAAGAGGATTTCCCTTTATCTGATACGTTCATGTCTCACATCGATGAGATTTCTGACTCAGCTTCGAGTTCTACTGATGACTCCAAGTCATTTTTCAACTCTCTTCATCGTAACAAACTTGTTGAGGAACAGGACAATGATCCTGAAACTCGTTCTCTTCTACAACTGGCCGTTGATGAAAATGAAATAGGAACTGTCCCTATTTGTTACCACCAGAAGTCAGGTGTGTTAATGAGAAAATACAGACCTCTTGACGTTGATGCTGATGAAGAGTGAAATGTTATTCAGCAAATCGTCATTCCAAAATGCTATCGGAATGATATTCTTAGTCTTGCTCATGATCATGTGTTGTCGGGACAATTAGGTGTAAGAAAGACCCTAAATCGTATCCGAAGACATTTCTATTGGCCAAAGATGCGCCAAGATGTTGTTGACTATTGTAAGACATGCCATTCTTGCCAAATGACTGGAAAACCAAATCAGGGGATTCCCAAAGCACCACTGCAACTTATTCCTGCCTTTGAAGAACCGTTCTCAAGGGTCATTATCGACTGTGTTGGCCCAATGCCAAAAAGCAAAGCAGAAAATGAATACCTCTTGACGATCATGTGCGCTTCTACACGTTTCCCTGAGGCTATCCGTTTGAGAAAAATCACTGCTCCCAATATTGTCAAGGCTCTTGTCAAATTCTTTACCATGTTCGGAATTCCAAAAGTTGTGCAATCAGATCAAGACTTAAATTTTATGTATAAGCTATTTCAACAAGCCATGCATGAACTAAACATCCATCAAATTTCATCCAGTGCCTGCCATCCTGAGTCACAAGGTGTCCATGGGCGTTTCCACCAAATTAATGCCACGAACACTCAAAGAACTGGGATGAGGGTGTTCCCTTGTTGTTGTTTGCAGTTTGTGAGGCTATTCAAGAACCGACTGGATTTAACCCTTTTAAGTTGTTTTAAAAAAACAAAAAACAAAAAAAGGGTTTTCACAAGTTCAAACTTTTTTTTTGCTTTTAAGGGGGAGAGTGTTTTGTAAATGTCATGTAAATATTTTGTAAACGACAACATGTCATGTTGTGTTTAAATTTTCATTTCTATTATTTATATTTCCATATTTATATTATTGTTTCAAAGCTCAAACCAATAAAATATGTTGTTCTTCATTTAAAATAACATTTAGAAATTTCTAGAATTAGGTAGATCAAATATGTGACTATAAACGGAAATGTATGGCGGCCTAGTGTCTAGACGTTGAGTCTCGTGTAAGAACGGACATGCGCGTATTGCTCTGGAGCAATGTGGAAGTTACGTGATGGTTCGAGAAGTCTAGGCCTACCAATATATAAAGAGACGGAGACGCACGAGAAGAGGGAAGAGTCATTAGTTTTTATTCGAAGAAAAGAAGAGTCAGTCATTCGTTTGAGAAAGTTTAAGTGTTTGCTGTGATTTTATTCAACTTGGATTTGTGACCAGAGCTAGATCTACAGAAGCTGTGATTTTGTCTCGTCAATCTTTGCGATTCATTCGAATCACTGGTTGTGATGAGAGTCGGCACGTACGGACTGTTTAGGGAAGACTGGGAAAATTGGAAGGCGGCAAGTTTGAGACGTTCATCAAGAAGCACCGTGAAAAGAACTTCGTCATTCTCCATTCAAACATCGGTATTTCTTCGTAGGACCAAATTCACACCCTAGACCGGAATTTTGGATTTCTGATCTCAACTTTTGGACTTTCATTCTAGATCATTATATTAGATATAGGCCAGTACCATTTTGTGTTGCAATTAATTTTGAAGGTTTAAACTTAATATATGTCATTGTTATTATATAATTTATGTTATATCTGTTATATATATAATAGCTTATTTTAATAAATTATATAAGCTGTTATCTGTGTGTTTCTGTTGCGTTTAGTCTACGAAAAACATAAAACATACAAAAAACGTAACAATTAGACAAATAAAACGTAAAATGATCAAATCAAATGTACAATCACAAATACAGCTTTAAAGTATTATTTAATTTTTTAACCTGCGTTTGCTTTAGCTTGCTATTAATTTATTATACAAATATAAAAAAATTGGGGGTTTTAATTGTGTAATTACGATTAACTAATCAAACTAATTATGTAAATAGCATGTATATTTGTAGTAACGCCAATACTAATAAAAAAGTTCTTTAAAATATTAATCTGCTATACAAACTACGAGAAAGAAAAACTCATACGCTTAAAATCCGTATTTAAATTAACTGCTCGACATTAAGAAGTTCGATATTATTCAATTTATTTCTCTTTCTAGATCATTATTACTTCAAATTACTATTAACCAGTATAATAGCGAGGACGAATCTTACAGATATGATGGATGTGGTGAATATTTTAAAAGATAAACAACATTCTGCCTCTTGAATATTGAATTACTTTTGAAAATGTTTGCTCTCTAATATTTAAATCTATATGAATGTTTTAGAGAAAAGAAATCAACAATTGTAGAAAACACTTTAAACTATTCGTAACCAAATACTATAGAGACAGAACAGTTGTTTGTATTGCAAATTATAATAATAATAAGGGTTTGCGTTGTTTAATTCATAAACTGAAAATCTCAAATGGCCATGACTCGGAATTTGAGCTTCAAACATCATCTCTGAAAATAGCGTCATCATGGAATCTTTGGGGGAAAATTACTTAAAGACTGGTTACAATAATCAATAAATATCTTTGAGAAAAAAATGAAATAACTGTAACACGTATTAACAAAAGTAATGAAACTTTTAAATATTCTTTATAGAATTTAAATTGTCCTTAATAGTAATACTTTAATAAGAAAACGACAATACAAAGTACAGGAAGTAATAGACCAATAACAGAAAGAAGTATTGAGAATAACATTATAAACTTATGAAGACGAGTTGAAAAAGTATTTGGTTAATTGCTACAATATCTTTCATTGTTATTAGATCTGTAACCAATTAAATTTCCACAAAAGAAATAATTGGATGTTCATGCATCTTACAATACAGAAACATAAGTAAAGCACATTATCAGAGAATAAAAGACAATAATAGTAAAAATCATTCTCTCTTAATAACAAAATTAAATTAGATGAGTGGTACTGCGTTACATTCTAGGTTTCCAACCGTCATGTTATGATTTATTTCGTTAAGATCCTGTAATAAAACTGTTCAAAGAATGTTTGTAGTTTAAGACAAACATATATCAGATGAGTATATCTACCAGGGTTGAGGCTTTAAAGATACTTCTGAACAAATTATCTATACAAGTTCGGATTTGTTATTGATTTAAAGGTAGTCGAGTGATTTGATCGAAAATTAAGAAAGGCGATGGTATAACAAAGTAAAGTCAGAGCTCTTAACCTTAATTTTTAATCTTATATCTCTGAAATGTAATTGTAAGATTTGTTAATATAAATGGTTGAATACGCTACTATAGAATGACTTGGTATATGAAAATTAGAAAATTTCGTGGTAACCACAGCCGATACAACTTCTTGGTAAAGTGGAATGTAAAATATATACATTTCAATATCATTTCGCCTTTCTCAGTTTCTGTAATGACACCCAAAATTTATCACTTTCGAGAAAAGTATGTAACAGTTGTTTTAACTGTAAAATATTCATTTTAAATTTCAAAGACGAGAATATCCTTTATATTTCATGACGTTGAAAAAAAAGAAATATGAATCAACCTGAATACTAGACCATCCAAAAAGAGACCTACGACAAGTCATACACCAATCGTTGAAACTAAAATATGGCGTCTTGAATCACGTAAAAATAGATTGGCACAAGTATTAGTGGAATAAAAACGGTCCACATGCTCCAGGCAATAAAATACAATATAACGAATAAAAGATTATTGTTTCGGAAAGCAACTAATGTTCCGTGTATAAGTTGTTTTCATGATGTTTCTATTCAACCATTGCATATCTCAAGCCGCCAAATAATAAATCGTGTATTCATACTATTCCTTACAAGGATTTTTTTCAAGTCGTTCAATGCAGTATCTGGGAATTTCTGGACAGTTGAAACACACGCTGAAAAGATATCTTCTTCGCACATTAGTTAACATATGGAAATCCGCATGGAGGAGTGGATGTACTTTAGATATAACAGCCTTATGATGGAGACTTTTCCAATGGAAACTACAGTGTTAACACTCGATAAAAGAGGCGGTATGCATTGTACTCAAGTGATGATTTACAAAAATTATTTTAATATAAAAGTATTTAGCGGAATAAAAAAGTTGTAGATAGGTTAAATGTTATTAAATATTTGTTTTTTATAATAGCGATATATTTATACTATATATATATATATACATGATATAACAGAATATGTCCCATTTGCTATTTTTGATGTAATTAATTAAGCTGAAATATTATGTAATTACAAGATCTTGAATATTTAGAAGTTTGATAATATTTACCACTTGTGCTTTATTTAATTTTCTTTTCTTTTTCATATATGTAGTTTCTTTGTTTTGAATTTCGCGCAAAGTTACACGAGGGCTATCTGTGCTAGCCCTCCATAATTTAGCTGTGTAGACTAAAAGAAATGCAGTAAATCATTACCACCCACCTCCAACTCTTGGGCTACTCTTTTACCAGTTAATAGTGGGATTTACTGTCAATTATAATGCTTCTACGACTGAAAAAGCGAGCGTATTTTGTGTGACAGGGATTCAAGACCTAATCACCTAGCCACGCCGAGCCTAGTTGATTTAAGTTACCATAAAGGGGTATTGACGTTATATTATGATTTAAATGAGTTCTATATGTAAGTTTAGGTAAACAGTAGTACTAAAATCGTGTAGGTCTACATTACATAACGTTGTTTGTTTGTAACTTTGTTTATGTGTAAACTTATATTATAGTTTTGAAGTTAACAGGACCAAATGTTGCAGTCGTAATTTTCTTATCTGAACGTTGTATCACACATACTGAAAAGATACCAAAAGACTTTAAGACATTCTAAACGGTCACCCACTTAGTATGAGTGTTTTGCATTACTTTTCTTCTTAAGATTCCATTGGCTCCAGAGTTTGAAACTTTGCGAATACACTTACTTTGTAATGGGAAAAAACTAAAAGCATGTAACCTGACCTTCCCAGACCCTGGTAAAAGAAGAGTTTATAAGGGTGCGGAATTAAACGTCACACACGTGCTCAAGTTCGTCTAGCAGTTATCGTATTGGATCGAATGATTATTTTATACGACAACTGTTTTCGTTATTGACGCTAATTAAATACTATGCACAACATGTCGTTATGATCAGTCCTACATATTCATCTATGACTTTTAACTACTAAAATACTAACGTCTTCTTTAAAAACCCATGATAACATATACTGAATGCATTACGGGGTTTATAAATATAAAATATTTTCCAAATTATATTTCATCAGTAGTGCTTTTTCTTCTGCTCGTTCTTCTGCACTTTATAAACATTCTATAAAATGAAAGTAGTAGTGCATTATTAAAACCGTTACATAAATCTAAATTTTTATTGTTTTTAGGTATGCATTCGGCAAAAAATATGCCTACCGTATTCTAGTCATTCCAGTGTCGTTTGTATTTTGCCCTAGCTTTTTTGTTGCTATTCACTTGCAACAAGGTCGCCCAAGCACACTGTAATTTTTTAGCAAGTCTGTAAGCATTTATTACATAATTAAATATAACCATGATATATAAATGAATAATTTACAAAGCATTTTCTATGTCTGAAACTAAGCAAGAAACTACACAGTAAGCCATCCGTGCTCTTCTCACAACTTGATAGAAAAATGTAGTATCATATGATGTTGTTTTTTATGAAAAGCAGTTGGAATACAATTTAACAGATTTTTCTTAAAACACTAAATTTCCGTTCCTTTGGCTCAGCGATTTGTCTTTGAACTTACAATGTTAAAAATCAGGTGTTGAAACCAGTTGTGAGCAGAGCACGGATGGCTTACTGTTTAGTTTCTTGCATAGTTTCAGACATAGAAAATGCTTTGTAAATTATTCATTTATATATCATGGTTATATTTAATTATGTAATAAATACTTACAGACTTGCTAACAAATTACAGTGTGCTTGGGCGACCTTTTGTAAGTGAATAGCAAAAAAAAAGCTAGGGCAAAATACAAACGACACTGGAATGACTAGAATATGGTAGGCATATTTTTTGCCGAATGCATACCTAAAAACAATAACAATTTAGATTTATGTAACAGTTTCAATTTCATACTGCAAATAGTAAGAAACAAAACAACACAGATGTGAATATATAACTGCATATATTTCTAAATTATTGTACTAAGAATTATATTCGCACAAAAACGTTAAAAAATAATTGACTAAATAAAAAAACGTATAACTATATTCATTATATTTAGTGAATATAGAAAACTGTCTGAAACCAATAATTAAATATAGTGTTTCCGTATTACTCCAAACTAGTGAAGTATAGATTTCTCAAAGTTTTATAGCCGGCAAGTGGCTGGGACTCAATTTAGAGCATGCGCAATCTTATTTTAATATAAAAACGTTAGCAACGTAATAACATTTTCATTATTTGTTCTTAACAAAGAATTTCATGCATTGCGATGTTGAAATCGTATGAAATATTAACGTAAAACACCTTGTTTAGATATAATTAAAAATGCAGAATCAAACGTTATATGTATATTAACAATACTTCGTTAAGACTGTTTTTTCAAGTTAACCTGTGTTAGAAACATAAAGATGTTATAGTTTTCGAGATACTGAAAAATAATTAACAACGTATAATAAATCTGTTTTGAAACATTTAATAAAAGATTGTGGTTATATAATAAACACTGTGCGGTATTGTGTAATTTCCAATTCACACATGTTATCACAACATAAACTTACATTCCTTATTAAGTTCACACAAGTGTTTCGTGTAATTGATTTTCTTAAAGATATTACTTCTATCTGGCTTCAAATAATTCTTGTTATGCAGAGTTAAAATTCAGAAATAATTATTTATGCTTACATTTACATTAACCGTATAAATAGTCGAAGCAGGCAAAGGCAAATAAAAGCACAAGGAACCAAACAACTGTTATTGATTTTAACAGACAATATATAATGAAAATTTAATTAACAAAATGTTCACACTAAAATGTCTAAGAACGACGAGCTAGGAAGACATTTTAATTTAATTTTATATTTTAAAAATATTGTTTATTCTAAAACCCTAAATGTTTGAATAGAATTGGTGTTGTACCTCTTGAAGTGTAGATACAATTGGCAAATACGATAATATTAAATTGAATAACATTTATATTACAGCCAAAAACGTTGAAACATATATGGATATGTTGTAAAAATAGCATATGTAATGAATAAGAAAAAGAAATAATCTGTAATAATTATCAATATTCCCCGCATCAAACCTTGAAGACACGTTCTTTCTATTAACAAAATAATTATACATTCTTATACTAGATATAAAATACTTAAACCAACTCATACTTATTTTCAAATCTACGTTTACAATAATACATTGTTATTCTATCACCCATGCATATAAATCAAGAAACTAAAGGCACGATTCAAGTTACGCCTTTCGAAACATCCATTTATACCATTTAATAGTCACTAGCTTTGTGCCATCTTTAAGCTTCAACGCTCATCAAAAGTTGAGTGCGGAAACAAATACTGTCTCTGACTCTTATAAGATACACCTCATTTAAAATCGTTATCGGGGTTCTAATCCTCCAGGGATAAATAATTTCTGGATTTGAATGAAAGGTACTTTTCTACAGTAGACTATGATAAACAAACTGCATAGATGAAAGGTTAGTAAAGTCCTGTTTATCTTTGAAAACTGTATTGGATAAGTAAAATCCAAAATTATAAAAGTGTTCACAAGATGATGTTCGATGTAACTTACAATTTATGCTTTAGAGAATCAATTAATTTTTATGTTTCTTGTTAAGCTCAAAGATATACAATAGGTTTTTGTGCTCTACCTACCATGGGTATCAATACCCGCTTTCTAGCGTAAGAATTTCGTAGATCTGCCGCTGTGCCACTAGGAGCGCCACGAAATTGCTTTTGACATAAGTCTACTTTTCAATTTAAATGAATAATGATTCTTTATTTGGATATAAAGTTGTTAAGGTTTTTTAAAAACATTTTCTATTTGTCAATAACACTCTCTTGTGTTTGAGAAAAACGTTAGGAGGCAAGACATTGTAAAATACCAAATAAATATTTATATTACTATAGAAATTAACTATATTCATGCCATTGGTTATATTTACTTCTGTCACCTTATGTATCTGAGAATGGCTGGTATAGATAATAACACTTTTATTGATAAGGAGAGAACAACCTTTCGACCTTTCTAGGTCGTCTTCAGGTTAAGAAAGAGAGATTTTGAATGTGACCGTTAACGGACACACGTCTTAGAGACGAGAGTATAAACGGGTACCAGATTGTAGGAGGCGTTGCATGTGGATGTTAGGTTATTAATTAGTATAGGTATAAAGGTGTTCCTTGATGTTGGTTTAAATTTGGTTTTAGTTGTTGTATAAGTGAGACCTCTTTAATTTTGCGTTTGCTTATGTTTGTTTCTTTATTTAGTATTTGAGTGTTTTCTATAGTTACATTGTGCTTATTTAATTTGCATAAACATGTGAAAGTATTTTTTGTGTTTTTGAATCTAGTTTCCAATTGTCTGCTTGTTTCTTCAACATAGAAGTAATGGCAGTTGTTATGTTGTATTTTATAAAGTATGTTGATGTTACGTTTGTCAGTGTAGTTTTTACATAGTATGGACTTTAGTTTTGTGTATGTTTTTAAAATAAATTTGGTGTTTACTGGAATGTTGTGTTTTGTTATAAGTGTTTTTCCAAATGTTGGCTATTATTTCAATAATTTCGGAAACATGGTATTCAACAGTACAAGATTTTGTAGCTTATTGTATCTTGGGGTATATCATTGTTTGTTTGTTGTTGGTCTAAGTGTATGTACGTATAATTTTTTTTCCACGGTTTTTTAAAGAAATTTATTAATGTTGTTGAAGTGTTGTTTTATTTTGTTGATTTCATCGTTTCTTTTATCAGGTAAACATGTTTACGTGGCTGTGTTTATTTGATTTCTTAATATGTTTTGTTTCATGTGTTGAGTTCCAGAGAATGTATAATCCATTATGGGTGATTTTTCTGTAAATTTCTGTTCTGAACTGTGTATCAATTCTAGTGATCTTGAGGTTAAGAAATGCTATTCAGTTTTTTTCCTGTTAACAGGTGAACTTAATGTTGAGGTGTATCGAGTTAACGTGAATGAAAAAACTAAGTATTTGTTCCGTAGATGTGAATTCAACAATTGTATCATCTACATATCTGTATCAGTATAGTGGTGGGTGTAAGGCTAAATTAATTGCTTGTGATTCAATGTGTGTAATAAAAATGTTGGCTAGAACTAGTAACACGTGATTCCCCATACTTAGGCCATTTATTTGAAGGTATTTTTGGTTATTGAACGTAAGGTTATTTTTGGAGGTACTGAATTCTATAAGAGTTGCTAACTGGTTGCTGGGGAAGTGTATAAATGAATTAGAGTCTTGGATATCAAGTTACAATGCAACAATTGCTGTGACTTTTATGTTGGAGAAACAAACAGAAAAATGGAAACTAGATTAAAAGAACATAAAAAAAACACCTTCACACGTTTTTAAACACTGTAAATTAAATAAACGCAACATAACCAGAGAAAACACCCAGATATTAAGTTGGGAAACAAATACTAACAAACGCAAAATCAAAGAAGCTCTACTTATACAACAACTAAAACCAAAATTAAACCAATATAAAGGAACATATTTATACCTGTACTAATTAATAACTTAACATCTATCTGCAACGCCCCCTATACTTCGTTACCTGTTAAAACTCTTGTTCCTAAAACATGTGTCATTCATCGGGCACATTCAATTTTTTTCTTTCTTAACCTGAAGATGACATAGGGAAGTCGAAACGTTGTTCACTCCTTATCAATAAAAGTGTTATCACCCGTACCAGCTGTTTTGAGATACATTTTTATTTCAAGTGGATTTCTCGTCATCAAAAATTCAATGATTTTATATTCAAACCTAATTCCATATTTTAGTAAAATTCGCAGTTGTGCAGAAGCTACAAATTAATTTAAAGTATTTTGAAATATTATAATGGTTTTGAAATAACACCTAGTGTCTAAAATATTTAATGAAAAGATGTAAAAACAACAAAAAATGTTCTTCTATGTTGTTAATTTCAAAATATTCGTGTTAGTAAAATACTTTACACTATTATTAATTATAAACTTCCCTCACAAATGCGGTAAATAATCTCCAACCTTACTTTTGATAATACATGAAAATTAAGTATTTTTTTAAATAAATTGAATTTATAATTCATACATGCTTTTACATAATTTATGCAAATATAATTAGTCATTCAAGTTATGTTTGTGTATAATATTTATATTTGAAACATTTTATAAAGTATTACTTCTTTATACAAACTATGAACATCCACATCTCCGTCCGGCATAGCCAGGTGATTAAGGATCTCGAATCGTAATTTGCAGATCGCGGGTTCGAATCCTTCTCACACTAAATAAAAGTAAATACGCATAATGTGACGGTTAATTCCACCATTCGTTGGTAAAAGAGTAGCCCAAGCGTTGGAGATGGGTGGTGATGAGAATCTGCCTCTAGTCTTACACTGCTAAATTAGGGATGACTAGCACAAGTAGCTCTCGTGTAACTTTGCGCGAATTTCAAAAACAAACAAAGAACTTTTATGATTAAAATTCATATTTGAATGAAATATCTGACACTCCAAATGAGGTCTATATTATTTACTCCCATGTCACTTTGTAAGTAGTCCAAATTATATTGAAACGATGAAATAGTTATGATGGATCGGAAAAAAAATACTATGAATGTGATAAATATTTTATAATTTTTATCAAATTTAGAAGAAAACCAAAATTTTGTTTCTTTAATATTGAAGTACTTTTAACAATTATTTGCTTTCTGACACGTAAATGAATATGAGTAACGTCGAGAAAAGTTATTAATAATTGTACCAGACACTTAAAAACTTGTAATCTTGTGCTCAAAATATTATGGAAACAGACCAGTTTATTTGTTCTTTCTGTATTGAAGGCCTGGCATGGCCGAGCGCGTTAAGGCGTGCACTCGTAATCCGAGGGTCGCGGGTTCGCGCCCGTGTCGCGCTAAAACATGCTCGCCCTCCAGCCGTGGGGGTGTATAATGTGACGGTCAATCCCACTATTCGTTAGTAAAAGAGTAGCCCAAGAGTTGGCGGTGGGTGGTGATGACTAGCTGCCTTCCCTCTAGTCTTACACTGCAAAATTAGGGACGGCTAGCACAGATAGCCCTCGAGTAGCTTAGTGCGAAATTCCAAAAAAAAAAAAAATTTCTGTATTGCTAAATAATGATAATGGTTACAACAATAAATTGTCTGTTGCAGTTTAATCCATAACTTAAAAATATCAAGATGGTCATAATTCATAACATGATCTTAGTTCTTCATTTTCACTAATGATGTTTGAAAGTATCGCTTGTAACAGTTATTTATATCGTGTTATTTTTATTCTTATATTCAAATTAATTCTTATATACTTAATTTTTGAAGAGAGAGACTCAAATATATCACAAACATGATAGCACTTATAATTATTTAGCTTTTTTTTTGATGATAGAAACTCGGCTGAAGAAGTGTTCCATTTTTTGAGAAAAATTAAATTAAAAATTTAATACAAAAACCTGCAAATACCTATGGAAAAGTCGAAGTGGCTGCAAGTAGTATTGATGAAAGACATATAATAGTTTTCAGCACTTGTATCCACCCTTATGATAAATACTCCAATAAGAAAAAAAAACATATTGAAAGTAAAATGATAAAATAACGAAGCTGATGTCAAAAGCATTACAAAACATTTCTTCATTAATGGATCTGGTACCAGTTAAATGCTCATAAATAAAATTGTTATCTTGACATTTCATGAAATGCTAGCGAAATTACCCATCTTCGCACGGGTTATTGGGTCGATATATTTTAGCAAGTGCATGAAATTTTTCACGATAGTAGAAGTATCGATTCGATTTTAAACTTAAATCGTTTTTGAAAAGCCCGGCATGGCCAGGTGATTAAGGTGGTCGCCTCGTAATCTGAGTGTCGTGAGTTCGAATCCCCGTTACATCAAACATGCTTGCTTTTTTAGCTGTGGGGGCGTTATAATAGGATAGTCAATCTCACTGTCGTTGGTAAACGAGTAGCCCAAGAGTTTGCGAAGAGTAGTGATGACTACCTGCCTTCCCTATAGTATTGTACGGCTAAACAAGGGAAAGTTAGCCCAGGTTGCTGTTTTTTGAATTAAGCACAATGAGCTACCTGTGCTCTGCCTATCACGGGTATCGAAACCTGGTTTTTAGCTTTTTAATTCCACAGACATACTGCTGAGCCACTGGGGGGTGCGAGCGCAGATAAAACTCGTGTAGCTTTGTGCGAAATTTAAAAACAAAGAAATGTTTCGAATTAAATAATCTTCCGTTGTATGACCAACGTTTTAAAAATAATTAATTAAAAAATAATTAATCAACATAGACTATAAATTAAGAAATCAAAAAATATTTTTTGCAGTTTTGTTGTCTATACATTTCATTTCATAATTTTAGTACTTAAACTAAAGAGAATATTATATTATGCTTTTGTTGATCAAAAAAATATGACATAGAACGAAAACCCTTCTTATATAAATAAATGGTAATACCATACGCATATGTCAGATATCAAAAACTTAACATAATTCATTTTTATATTTTCAGTTCTTTACCTAATATAAAATATTGTTATTCCACCAACCACTTAAAGACATAGTGAAAGTTGCTCATGTTCAAACATCCATTCACACCACTTAATACCTTCAAATTTCCTAGCATCTTTATACATCAGAACTCATCTAAGACTGAGTAGAAAACAAATACTGTTTTAAATTGCTATGAATAAAACTTCATTTAAAATTGTTTTCGATGCTTTAACCCCTAGGGTTTAATAAGATCTGATATTGAGTGAAGTGTCTTTTTCTGCAATAGACTACAATAAACAGACTGTTTAGACGCAGTAATATAATGTCCTTTTCCCTTGGAAATATGCATCAGACAAATAAGACATAAAATGATAAAAGTATTTTCCAGTTGAAGTTTAACTGTAGTATCACACTTCTTACCTTAAATTGACACTTAACTTTTTTGTAGAGGAGCTTAAGTTAAGAATCCTAAATTGCTTTCTGCATTTTACGATATTATTTTGTGTTTTTTTTAGTATTGTAAATTACAAATTAATAATTTGTATACTTAACTTTTCAAGAGGGTGACTCACTTAAATATATCAAAAACGTATTAGTATTTAACCTTTATCTAAAGATAGAAACATAAGTAATGGAATGTTGTCGAAAACTTTTTCACTTTCTAAACGAAACTATATTTTATATGGAAGAAACGTTAGTAGACTTTGTAAAATAAAACAATGAACATTTCTTTCTTTTCTGGTTTACTGTTTATAAACTAAGTGTTGGATGATTTTTCCTTCTCTGGTCAAAGATGAATTCCGTGACGCAGCTTGTAAAGTATTTTGACTAGCGGTGGTTGTCTTGGGATATCGCTTTTTATGTAAAGAACCTCATGGAGAGCTATAGATACAATTGGTTTGGTTGGTCTTTTTTTAATTTCTCGCAAAGCTACACGAGGAACACCTGCGCTAGCCGTCCCTAATTTAGTAGTGAAAGAATAGAGGGAAGGCAGCTAGTAATCATTACCCACCGCCGACTGTTGAGCTACTCTATTACCAACGAAAAACGGGACTGACCGTAGCATCATAATTCCCCACATCTGAAAGGGCGAGCATGTTTGGTGTGATGGGAATTCTCACTCGCCATCCTCGAGCAACAAGTCAAGTGCCTTAACCACTTGGCTGTGCTGGGCCCATAGAGACAATAAAAAAGGTTCTTTTGAATTGTTAATATTTTAAATATTATAACAAAATAATAGTTATCACTATTACTAAAGGAGGTAAATAAACCATAAAGGATTTGCAAAGTGATGTGAATAATCCTGCAATAAATGATATTACGATTTTTTTGTTATATTTGATGTATGCTTTTACATAATTTATGTAATTACTGGTGGTCACTCATTCCTTTATTATATTTAATGATTGAGCATAACTAAAACAGCTGCGGCTTTTTCTTGGAAAATATCATAAACATGGACATTTCTTCTAGTTGTGAATATTTAAGAGTTAATGTAATCATATTATTACCCTTAAACACAACTAAAACTATATGGTTCTCATTTTGCAATTTTTTTGCAAAAAGTGCGTTTTATTAAACATTACTCTGTATAATCTACTATAACTAAATATTCGTAAGTTTAAAATCCATATTTGAATGAACTATTCAATATTCAGAATATGGTCGATATTATACCATCCCATGCTGTTTAATAGGCAATTAATACATCAAAGCATCGGTTTGATTTGGTTTGAAATTTGCGCAAAGCTACACGAGAGCTATCTGAGAAAGCCGTCCTTAATTTATCAGTGTAAGACTAGAGAGAAGGCAGCTAGTAATCACAATCCACCGCAAACTGTTAGGCTACTATTTTACCAACGAATAGTGGGATTGACTGTCACATTGTAACGCTCTCATAGGCGAAAAGGCTAGCATGTTTAGTGTAACAGGGTTACCAAAGTAGCATTAGACAGTGTAATAGCGATAACAGATACTATGGAATACCAAGAATATGGTAAATATTTTAAAATAAATCAAATTTCCATCTCTTAAATCTTGAATTAGTTTTGCATCATCTGGCCCTCTGCTATTTCAGTTTATATGAATACTTCAATAAACAAGTCCCAACCTCAGAGCCAGTTTGATAAGAAAAAAGTGTGGTTGTACTTTTGTGACCAAAATGATTTTCTTTTATGTGTGTGTCTCCGAGTAATAACGTCAAAGCTCGTGGTGCACTGTAATCCATAAGATAAAAATGTCAAGATGGTCGTATCTCGAAAGACAAGCTTAAAACCTCTTCTCTGAAAATAGGGTTATGATGGAACTTTGAGAAAAAGTAAATTAAAGTCTGAATGTGACAAACAGTCACTATCTGTAAAAAAACCCGAACTGGCCGCAAGCGTTGTTAATGCAAAAGATGGGAGCTTCGAAAAAATCTTACTCTTTACGTAATTCCAATCCCTAATAGAAGTAACAGACCAACATTAGAAGCACATATTGAAAATAAGTTGATTAAATAAGGAAGGTGACTTGAAAAATATTAAGTAAATTATTTCTGAACATTTCTTCTGTATTGGATCTCCTAACAGTTAAAAGACCGTAAATAAGATATTTATTATTTAAGCATTACGTAGTAACAAACATAAGAAGAATACGTTGTATAGAATACATTGTATACATTGCATATTTATATTTATTGAACTATATTAATAATATTTTTCTCATTCTAACAAGTTTAAATTTATCAGGGAATATTGTGTTATGTTTACCACAAAGCATGTTACTGAATGTGAAATTATCATTACAATATCAATTGTGTAAAGTTCTATAATAAAACTATTCATGAAAAATCTTATATTTTAAATTACATCCTTTGTCATAAGAGTATATTTATTAGGGTTGAGCTTTTTAAGTTTTTTTTTAAACGGAAGATATACAACTTTGGATTATTTTTTTAGATATTTATCTATTTAAGTGTGAACATTTCGTAAAAATACAAATTCAAAACTTAGTTTTATATAATTTTTCAAGTTTTATTGTGTTGTTTTTCATCAGAACTTATTAATTTTTACAAAGAATGTTTTGCAGTATGTTTTTATGTCTTTTTCGTATAGCAAAGCCACAAAGGGTTATCTTCTCATCCTACCGAGGGGAATCGAACCCCTGATTTTAGCGTTGGAACGTTTTACAACAGGAACACAGTTAAATATATGAGAAATACTTTAGCAATTGTGATACTTTAATAAATAGTTTCTTATAAATAAAAAGAGAAATTCCCGTCACATCAAACATGCTTGCCTTTTCAGCCATGGTAACAGTCAATTCTACTACTCATTGGTAAAAGAGTAGCCCAATAGTTGGCGTTAGTTGGTAATGACTAGCTGCCTTTCCTCCAGTATATTTGCACGAAATTTCAAGCAAATCACGCAATTTTGACTGCATAAAAGTTAACAGATTCTTTGAAAGTACTCTGTAACATATGTCGATTGCATGAAAAGTTTTACATACATAAAGTGTATTGCATATTGGAAGTAATTAAAAATGCGTTTCCTATTCATAGCCCTCCAGTGGCTCAGCGGTATGTCTGCGGACTTACAATGTTGAAAACCGGGTTTCGATATCCGTGGGCAGTGCACAGATAGCCCATCGTGCAGCTTTGTGCTTAATTCAAAAACAACTTCCTATTCATTGTTATTCTTGCTTTAAAAAATTAATAAAACAAATGGACTAATGCATTATCTTGTCATATAAGTTCACACTATTGTGTGTTTTGTTAATTTTTGATGCATTGTCCTTATTTTACATATATCGTGATCTTTAAATTCGTTTCTTACACTTGTATTCTATGTCTTACGGAAACACATTACGAGCAATTTATTCTAAATATCTTCATGGGTATTGTTTTTGATGCCAGCATAATAAACAAGGAAAAAAATATCATTGTGATTTAATATTGAAGTTACATAACTCTGTAACTTATTAATAGGACTGGTTGTATTTAGTTTACAAGTAATGTTATAGTTTAAAAAAAACAGTTTCCGTCCAGGTAGTTTTATTCTCCTTGTGTATTTTGTGTTATGAATAAAATCTCTGCTCTGTTGTATATCTCAATCCACTGTAATTAAAACATAACTCTTGATCACTATGTGTTGCTAAGCACTTAGTTATTATCAGGTGTGCCGACTTTACGTTGAGAAAAAACACAGTAATGCCACTTCATGCATGGAGACATCTCTAATTGTAAATGAATCAGAAATAAAAACTGTTCTATTAATTTACAGTTGTGGATTATTACTGATGATTAATGTGTGTTCTTATAGCAAAGCCACATCGGGCTATTACTGATGATTAATGTGTGTGTTCTTATAGCAAAGCCACATCGGGCTATTACTGATGAACAGAACTGTAACAGTTATTTCTTTAATTAATTTGTATGCTGAATAAATTCGTTAGTTTTTTATTGTTCTTTTGAAATGCTTATTTAAAGATAAGCTCAAATCAAATAAATAAGACTGTTTCAGTTATCTAGATCTAATTCAACAATTTTTAACGACATTTTTTTATTTTTTGGCATTCTACTGACGCCATATAATACATTAATACGATAAAATACCTGAAATTACCAAATGTTTAGGACGTTCGTCTTGCATTCTGTGGGTTCGAATCCCCGTCCCACCAAGAATGCTCAACCATTTAGCCGTCGAAGTGTTATAATGTGATAATCAATCCCACTGTTCGTTGGTAAAGGAATAGCCTAAACGTTGGCAGTTGGTGGTGATGAATAACTGTCTTCCCCTAAGTTTTTCCACTGCTAAATTGGGAAAGACGACAAAGATAGCTCTCGTGTAGCTTTCTGTGATGTTCCAAAAACTAACCCAATACAATAAGAAATCAATAAGCATTGTTTTTCATATTAAATAGCGTTGAAGCGGTATATTCATCTCCAAATTCTCTATCTTTCTCTCAATAAAATAAAAAGTGATTTCAAGTATTTTGTTTCTAGACGTTAATTAATGCCAAAATGTCTAGATATTATGCTGACATTAATGAAAATCTAGAAACAGAATACCTGTTTTAATTGTAATGACAAAGAGATAGAAAATTTGGGGATGAATGTACCTCACCTCAATTTGATAATCAGCAATGTAAAATTCACTTGTAACTGGTTGTAATAGTTACAACTGAAACTGATAAAACAAAGAATTTAAGAAAAAATATTTTTCTTCATATTGTAGTTTGATTTGTTTTGAATATCGCCCAAAGCTACACAATGGAGTATCTGCGCTAGCAGTCCCTAATTTAGCAGTGTAAGACTAGATGGAAGGCAGCTAGTCATCACACTCACCGCGAATTCTTGGGCTACTATTTTACAAACGAATAGTGGGATTGAACGTAACATTATAACGCCCTCATGACTGAAAAAGCAGGCATGTTTTGAACTCCTGACCCTCCGATTATGAGTCGAGTGCTTTAACCACACAGCCATACCGAGCTCTTCATATTGTGAGCTACATCTTACCTGCTAGCTACAGTTTACTTGAAAATACTACTAAGTAAGTTATTAAGCAATGCTTTACTGCACTGACTATGAATACTCGACTCGAATTTCTTTCATTTTGTTCTTAAATCTACTATTTTTGCTGCATCATAAAAATATAAAATAGATAGTAGATAAAATAAAATATGTTAAATTATGAAACAGATTAAAATGCAGAAGCATTGATAAAGAACACAAAGTGGAGAAGTCTGGTACATCGGAAATGCAAGAATGAGGAAGATAAAACTGTACATGTATGTGCGAGAAGAAACAAAATTCAAAATAGTAATAAATAATGAATTAGAAAACAACTCAAATAATGGTACTAAATTAGAACTCAAGTTATTTAAAAGCAAAAGAAATTGATATGATAAATACATTGTACAAAATTGTGTACCGCCATCCGAAAATACGACTGTGGGTTTGTAGTTTTCTGGTTACACAATGGCCAACCTTTGTTATGCTTACTATAAAATAACTATTTGAACGTACCTTTTAGCGATGCAAGTTCTCAGACTTACTGTGGAATCAGTGAAGGCTATATCTTTTTCAATATAAAATTATTTAACGAAAATGTATTCAGTTTAATCAACTAAATATTTTAATATTTTCAAGAGGGATCCATTGAAATGCGTGATGCGACCATATTCTGAATAATTGATTCACATGAGTTTGTTTATTACCAGTTTGGTAAAGCAAATTTGCATCACATTTTATCACAATAAAAGAAAATTCTTACTTCTCTATTTGGGGTGAAGATTAAATCTAAAAATCCAAGAGTTGGTAGTGGGTAGCTCAAAATAAGGGAAAATAGTTTGAGAATACCTGAAACAAACCAAAAAATTACATATCTCAATGAATGGTCAACAGAAAGAAAGAAAGAAAAAGAATGAAATTATTAATATTATTATTTGTGCTTAATAATTGATCATAAAGACTCAGACTTAATAAATAATTTTAGGGACAAAAAATATTGCAATTACTAGCGTTAATCGAATAAAGCTCCAGGTCACGATATTGGTCATTTAAAAATGGTTGTTATTGTATTGTGATAGAATTGTGCTACAAAATTTAGTTTTATGAATGTAGAAACTAAAATTGAATTATTTCGAAAATATGAGACAAAATATGAATTCGCAAAATGAATTAATGCATACATTAAAATAAATCCACCAAGTAAATCAAAACAATATTAGTCTTACGAAATTATTGTAATATATATATATATATATATATATTTCCTTTATCAAATGTTGAAAACACACCTTAGAAACGGAATACATTTTGTTTTGTGTAACGTCGTTGTGGTTGACTCTAAAAACTTTATAAGCCTCTTTTAAGAAAACGTATATAATATATCGTATATTTTATTTATTTACAAAAAAAACAACATCTATAACAACAGAAATATTAGTTGCATTTGGCTTTTTCAAATTGTTATTACTATTTAGTTTGTTTAACAAAAGAGACGTTTTTGAGCAAATAGAACACATAGATGTTACATTGTTTGGTTGTTCATACATGCCGTGTGGTGTTAAAGCTATTCTTGAGCTGCTATTGATATATCGGATATCTAAAACTTGACACTTCACGCGTTACTGAAACTTTTGATGTTTCTGTAAGAAAAGAAAAACCTGTTTCGAGTAAGTCTGCTGAAACATCAAATAATATTTCTTTGTGTTTCCTTCAGAGCCATTCAAAGGTATATATCTTACACTTACGTAACTGTGTTTCAATACTTTTAGTATGCTTCGAAATATTTTTTCCATTCATGCTTCGTGTTAGCATTTGTAAAACTGACTGAAAACAACGGAATAAAACTTGTAATAATAAGATTTTTGTCATTCAAAGAACGTTTAATAAACCGTTCATGGTACAGATGAGTTGATCGAAAACACGACAATCACGTCCTTAACATATATCTACTTTTCCAGTTAAAAATATAATACACTGAAACAAACAAGGTTAATATTTTAATTAATTATTTTATATATCTCAGACAAATTTTATTTATAACTTGATAAGCCGTAAACAGTTTTGTAGCAATAACAAAGTATAGTTTGAAGTGTTATAACAGAATGTTACTTGAATTTCAAAAATATGATTAATTAAATATTTGATTTGTTTTGAATTTCCCGCAAAACTACTCGAGGGCTATCAGCGCTAGCTGTCTCTAATTTAGCAGTGTAAGACTAGAGGGAAGGCAGCTAGTCATCACCACCCACCACCAAATCTTTGGCTACTCTTTTACTAACGAAAAGTGGGATTGATCGTAACATTATAACGTCCCCACGGCTGGGAGGGCGAGCATGTTTAGCGTGACTCGGATGCGAACCCGCGACCCTCAGATAACGAGCGCATGTTATTAAGAACATGCGTTCTGGAAAAAAATTTGCACACATAATCTGAAAGTTGCGGGTTCGAATCCGCGTCACATCAAACAAGCTCGCTCTTTCACCCGTGGAGGTGATGTTATTTTACGTTCAAACCCACACTTCGTTGCTAAAAGAGTAGCCCAAGAATTGGTGGTGAGTATTGATGATTATCTGCCTTTTCTGTAATCTCACATTGTTAAATTACGAAGGGATGGCGCAGATAGGGTTCGTGCAGCTTTACGCGAAATTCAATGACAAACAAACGATGGACCTGACTATAAAAGTCAAACTCAAGCATTATGACACTTAGCATAACCTACGAAATCTCTTTTATTTCGAAAATATTGGTAAAAAACCACTATAGTAAAGGTGGTATGACATTATTCAACATTTCAATGTTCAGTAAATATTAATGTTATTTGTTTTTTGTATATTTTGTTGGTAATCAAAAGAGATAACAATATGATTTGAGTGTTTTATTGCATTTTAGCTCAAAACTTACAACAGGCTACGTACACCTTATGTACTGTTGTGAATCGAAATTCGGATTTTAATGTTGTGAAGTCGTAAACGTATCGCTGATCCATCGGAAGTCATTATTAATTGAATAATGTTTCCTTAGGACACTGCATTAAACTTTTGTAAAGCACCCTTAATGTTTTGCTTTAGGCATAGGAAAACTAAATAGGAACGTCAGAGTCAAAACAAACAACCGTTATACCAGAAACTTACTTTAAAATTACAGTTTTATCTCGTTTGTATTTTTAACACGAAGCTGTATGTTGTGTGCCTCAATAGAACGATGAAATGTTTCTTATTTGTTTTCTTGTACTTGAAATACGCTTAAAGCTATAAGAAAGCCAACTTCGCTACCAGTTTCTAATTAAACGGTGTAAGACTAGAGAAAAATAAAATATTCATCACCACCCAGCGCTAATTGCTGGGCTACTCTTTTACCTACGTGTGGTGTGACAGGGATTCGAACACGCACCCTCAGATTAAGTGTCGAGGGCCCTAACCACCTAGCCATGCAGGACCAGTATGCTAGTTAAAAGATCCTAAAGTGACTCGAAAGAAAAGTTGATTATTGGTTGTCTTTACTCCTATGATAAGTTATAACGTGAAAAAAAAAAAGAGTAAACAGGAACTTCATAATTATTTTGGTTAAAGAATTAACAATACGTAATGGCCCGGCATGGCCAAGCGCGTTAAGGCGTGCGACTCGTAATCTGAAGGTCGCAGGTTCGCATCTCCATCGCGCCAAACATGGTCGCCCTATCAACCGTGGGGGCGTTTTAATGTGACGGTCAATCCCATTATTCATTGGTAAAAGAGTAATCCAAGAGTTGGCGGTGGGTGGTGATGACTAGCTGCTTTTCCCCTAGTCTTACACTGCTAAATTAGGGACGGCTAGCGCAGAGTAGCTTTTTGCGAAATTCAAAAACAAACAAACAAACTCTTTATTTTCCACTGTAGAAATAAGTAGCCTTATAGCAAAATTTCGATCATACATTTATGCTTTTATAATGTTATATGTTGAAGTTTTCCATCTAGCATTTACTTATCCTGGAGATATAACGTCTGTGAATTTACTTTTTATAAAATCAACAATAAAAAGAAACCACAGATGGTGAATTTTAAAATCTATATCTCAATTTCCTAAACAGAAGCTATTTAATGGACCCGTAACTATTCAACTTATGGTCAAGACGCAAAACAATATACAGTTACGACAGAAAGTGTTCGTACATCTGTATCGTGAGTAGTTTTTCGACATATCTTAAAATATATCAAAATAAGGATAACGAAATTATGGTATATTATAAATAGTATATTAACACATATCTGCATATTTTTATGTAAATTTAACGACAAATAAACTGTTTATTAACAAATAGCCAAACATGTGAGGGACAAGTGCGTCAGTCGTGTTGCCTTTCAGGTGAATTATTTGGCGCAATCTCTCCTCATAGCCCTCTATAATCGTTTGACAGTACTCGACTGTTATTTTTTTCCCTACTTCTTTACAGAAGGCTTCAAACTTTTGCAAGTTTTTCGAATGACGCTGATGAGCCCTGGTCTTCAATTGGTCCCAAAAGTTTTTAATTGGGTTGAGATCGGGTTACTGCGATGGCCACTCTAAAATGCTTTTATGGTTCCTTTGCAACCAGAATTGCATATATTTCAATGTGTGCTTAGGGTCATTGTCATGCTGGAAGATCCAACGTTGCCCATGCCACACGTTTCGAGCATCATTCCTGGTATAAGTGCCTAATATATTAATATTCTGTTTTTTCATGATTCCGTTGGCGCGGTGAGGGCTGCCTACACAAGAAGAGCTGAAGGAACCCCTTAGCATGATCGAGGCACCTCCGTGTTTAACTGTAGAGACGGTGTTCTTTGGAAAAATTCGTTCCCCCTTCTTACAAAAAATATAGCGAACATCATTGTGGCCGAAAAGCTCGGTTTTATTCTCGTCTAACCAAAGAATACTCTTCCAATAGGTAAAGGGTTCATCTAGATACTTTCTTGCATACCTCAATCGTGCTTTTAAATGAACATGCTTTAAATATGGAGCTATACGAGAACGGCATGCTTTGAACCCAGAAGAGCGTAACATGTTCGTGACTGTAAAGGTGCTTACTTTAACCTCAGTTTCCCTTACCAGTTTCTGTATGTCATTACTTGTTAAACGAGGGTTCCTACCAACTTCTCTAAGAACCTTCCTCTTGGTTCTCTCTATAATTTTGGTGGGGCATCCAAGGGGGAGGTTAACAGTTGATCCTGTAAGTTTAAACATGGCAATGATGCTTTGAACTGTATATTTCTGTACATTACGTTGTGTAGCAATACTGGAAAGAGAACACAAGACTTGTATTTTATAATAATTCGGGTTTATAAATCACTGGACAGTTGTTTTCTGTTCGTTATGATGACCAAGAAGATAATGACAGAGACGGCGTTAAATTGCTGGAAGTACTTTTTTTACTGGCTAAATACCAATAATTATGAACCAAATGTTTAATTCTGGAATGGTATAATGTAGTTTATTCACCAAACTAAACAGAATTGTTGCGAGAATATCAGTTTTTTCACACGTTCTGAACTGTACGAACACTTTCTGCTCCTTTTATTATTGGTTATTTGTATATAAACAGTTTATTTGTCGCTAAATTTACATAAAAAATTATGTAGATGTGTGTTAGTATAATATTTATAATATATTTTACGTCTATTAGACTACTCGTGATAGTTTTAAGTTATGAGCAAAAAACCACTCGTGAAGCAGGGTACGAACACTTTTTGTCGTAACTATATGCAATAACAACTGAAAAACATTATGTAAGGTTATGGCATTTTCAATCCGAAAAAAAAAAATTTAGTATGAATCTTATAACATTTAAAATGCACTAAACCGTTTAATTTTGTTTTCATTTTAGTGATATCTTATATGTGTTAGAAATAAGAAAATGAAATCGAAGCCAACAACTGCACTTAATTGTGCTACATGTTTAAAATAATTTTATGCAGTAACATAAAGTCGTGCACATATTAAATAAGTATAATTAATATTTCAACTAAGCTTGTATCACCAACCCTGATGAAGTTATAATGACAAAAAACGACTGAAATAAAATGATTTTATTATTATCTAGAGAGTAAAGGTAGTTTTCCACGTAATTTTATTACCAAAATATTGTATTATTTACAGAAATCTCTTAATTATTTGCTTTCTTTCATTTTAAAACCAGACGTTTTATACAGTAATAGAAAATGCTGACTAAATCAATAAAGATCCAACATGCATAATTTTACTGTTAACATGGGTATGTTTAATTTAATTATCTAATTTGCTCTTATTAATTTAATATAATATAAAAACATTTTCAAATAAGATAAAATTAATTTCACTTTAAATAAAAATTGAATAAAGATTTTTTCACTTTGAATAGCTAGTCAATGTTAAATAACTTTATGATCAGAGTTTGCTTAAATATTATTTGCCATTTAATGCATTGTTTTAGATAGAAAAAACTAACGTAAATTATGGTTCTTTCAAAACAAAATTGTGATTTAACTTTTAACACAAAATTAAAGTACGTGTTATTTAACTTTGCAGAGAGTAAAAGTATATGATCACAGATGAACTTAGTTTAATATTGTTAGCTTAGTTCTCAACCTATGTGGGCTTCAGTTAATACAATTGTAAATTTTAATATACAAAACTAATGATTTTTGATTTCAGCACACGACATAAAGAAACAATAAAACTGTTAACTCGTAATCGCATAGATTTATCACTTCCAAACCTCTTATGTACAAGGTTTGTTTATTTTTTAAATTTTGTGCAATGCCACACGAGGACTATCTGCGCTGTGCTAGCCGTTCCTAGCTCACCAGTAAAGGGATGGCAGCTTGTCATCACCACCCATCAGCAACTCTTGAACCACTTTTTTCCCAACGACCGTCACATTACAACGCTCCCATGGTTGAAAGGGCGAGCATGTTTGGCGCGATGGCGATGCGAACCCGCGACCCTCAGATTACGAGTCGCACGCCTTAACGCGCTTGGCCATGCCGGGCCAGTACGTATTGTTAATTCTTTATCCAAAATAATTATGAAGTTCCTGTTTACTCTTTTTTCACGTCAAAACTTATCATAGGAGTAGACAACCAATAATCAACTTTTCTTTCAACTCACTTTAAGATCTTTTAACTAACATATTAGTCCAGCATGGCTAGGTGGTTAGGGCCCTCGACACTTAATCTGAGGGTGCGTGTTCGAATCCCCGTCACACCACACGTCGGTAAAAGAGTAACCCAACAATTAGCGCTGGGTGGTGATGAATATTTTCTTTTGGTGAACATATTGTATGATGGCGGTTCAAGCCCGTGGCCTTTAACTTACAAGTCGAGCACCTTAACTATTTAGTCATGCTTTGCCAAGGTGCTAGTTTCAAAAAAAATAATGAAAACTGGGCACTTTGGTGTGAGAAATGACTTTTTTCAGATATTCTACATTTAAAGAGTAATTTTATTGGATATCTTAAAATAAATATTATTGCTAGTATAAATTACTCATACTCTTTATTAAAAAAGCCTTCTGTTAAACCTACTGAAATTAGACACATAATGATCCTGTACACTTACTGTGTAATAAAAAAAATCATTTTAACTGTCTAAAAAGTTTTTCAATACCAAGTCGTTTACTCATATTTTTACACAAATGTATCTTATAGAAGCCTCTCAAGCTTTCTTGTTCAGAAACAAGGACTATTGCACCAGCTTAATTGATTATTCTTCAGCTTTCTTCCATAAGAAAATTTTACAAGTGACTGGGAAGATCATCCCTAACGAAAAAGATACCAGGTTTCAGAAACAAGTTGACACTGATTGGATTTTAACGAGCCCCAATAAGGGCACGATCGTACACTTAATGAATCCGTGCTCATAAGTGACATGCTACTAAACAATCCGGAATTGCGTCTTATAAGTTGGGCTTGGCACAGGTGGGATGTTTGTAATTAATCTTCCAAAATGCTACTTTTTGTGTTACTTAAGTAATTTAAAAGTAGCCGTTATTACATGTTGGTTAACAAACATAATTTTTCGGAATGTGTGCGTTTTTCTTCTCTTTCTTTCTGAATAACACTTACACCATGTCAGTGGTTTAGCCTTTGAACTTGAAGCTTTTAAGTTACTAAATTCACACGTAGTCTGTAGTGAATCTCGTGGAGATCGAATGCAATCCATAGTTTATCTCTACTATACATTTGTATCTGGAACTACGATTTTTAATCTTTACAATACACTTGCATCTGGAATTAGGCTTTTCACATAAAAGACAATAATACTCTTTTACAAATGCTTTCCAAACTGTTGTGAACAACTTAAAAAAGAAAATATCGAATGGCTTAACTCACTAAGACTTGCTTGAATGGAATGCTATATTTATGTGTATTTTAGATATAATACGTGTAGGTTCACATATACATAGTAAATAATTGATGTATGCACTTTCTGCTACAATGAAATTGATATGTCATGGAAGTTGAGCTAATAATACTGTAATGAAGAAATTCGTGTGTTGTAATTTACAATTCTTATCTTTTTTTTTTTAATCCAGATGCAAGAAAAAAGTTCCAGCAAGACTAGTAATTGAAAATGTTTATAAATACAGTTCGCATATGTCTTAATTAAATTATAATAACAAATAATGAAAGTCGCATGGCGTGTACAACTTTGTTTTTGGCAGTTGACTAGATCTGTGAAGTAAGAGTTTGATCCGCCAACTCTTGGGCGACTCTTTTACCAACAAATAGTGGAATTGACCGTAACAATGTGAGACTCTTACGGCTGAAAAGGCAAACATGTTTGGTATAACGGGGATTCGACCCTCAGATTAAGATGCGAGAATCTTAATCGCCTGGTCATGTTGGGGCTAGAAAAAAATTTTTGGTTATATCCTACTAATGCATTAAGATGTAAATTAACTTATAATTAATTATTTATTTATAAAAGGTATAGTCTGTTGGCACGTAAACTAATTAAGGAGTGTCTCTACCGACGATTCATTGGATTATGATAAAACAAGTTTGAAGAAGCAGATCATTAAGTGGTGTGACAACCACGGTTGATATTAAACTGTGATGGATGTATCAAAAATATATTTCCATATGGGTTGGTGTTTTGTTCATAGTGTGTTACACCTAGAATTTATTTCGTTTGTTTATTTCTTTTTGAGTTTTGCGTAAAGCTACTCGAGGGCTATCTGCGCTAGCTTTCCCTAATTTAGGAGTGTAAGACTAGAGGGAAGGCAGCTAGTCATCACCACCAACCGCCAACTCTTGGGCTACTCTTTTACCAACGAATAGTGGGATTGACTGTAACATTGTAACGCCCCAACGGCTGAAAGGGTGAGCATGTTTGGCGCGACGGGGATGCGAACCCGCGCCCTTCAGATTACGAGTCGCATGCCTATACCCATCTGGTCATGCTGAGCCTTATTTCGTTTGGGAAAGAAAAGATACGTAACAACTCTTTCCGATGTTAAATGCTCAGTTAATGTTATTGTAAACAAATCAAACATACAACAAACATGTTGCCAGAATCATACATAAAACGATCTTCAAGAAATCGAACCCTATCTGCAGTAAGCAAGGTGTCTAGTTTCGTATCATATGAGAAATCACGAGCACAACTGTAAATGGATAAAGCTCCTCACGTTACCCAAGCAACAGCACCTATCACAATGAAAAAGGATATAGCGTGTATACAAGTTCATTTAAAAATTTATTCCTTTAAGTTTCGCATATCTAAGTAGCAAGAGAAAGAAAAAGTATGATCATAACACTGTGCACCAAGATATAACAGTCAAGTTGCCAGGAGCCATTGTTTGTAGTTTTTATTTAATTGCGCTCTTAATACGAGTGCTGAGAAGCTATTGTTCTCTTATCTAGATAAGAGAAAGTACACAATAGAAAGTACACTTCAGAGCTTATTGTCAAGGTTCATGATCGTTAAAAAGATCATGGCCTGCGGTATCAAACTGGACGATATGATAAAGATCCGAAATCATTTTAGTATAAAGCACTCGGCCCAGATAAATAAGGTTATGTACAATGACTCAATATTCAACTAAAACACATAGAAAGTCACAAACAAAGGTTATTTCGCGTGAAACACAGTGTGGTTATAATATTTTTAATTTTATCTTTCTACAAATAGTGTTCACAGTAAACTGTAGACAAAGTTATGCTTGTCTGAATTGGTTTGTTTTGAATTTCTAGCAAAACTACACGAGGGTTATCTGCGCTATCGTTTTTAATTTAGCAGTGTAAGACCAGAGGAAAATAGCTAGTCATCATCACCCACCGCCAATTATTAAGCTACTAATTTAACAACGAATAGTGGAAATTACCATCACACTATAACGCGCCCCATGTCTGAAAGAGCGAGCATGATTGGTGTGACGGGATTCGAATCCGTGACTCTCATATTACAAGTCGAGTGACGAGAAATTATAAATGATAACTGGATTGTACCAAATATCTATGTTTTGTTTATCAGAACAAATATGTTTTCTATATATTGTAACCCAACTACTCATAGGCTTAATCTCATTAACATTGTCAGCAAACTATTAAATTGTATGAGAAATCGATTGCTTAAGAAAACGTAATTGATAATTACAAGTTTGGTGTTTCATGATATGTCGTTATTTCAGTAATTTAGAAAACACTTCAAACTCAAAACTTTGTTTTTAACTGTACGGTGTTTACTTGCACATACATTGTGAAATCAGAGTGAGGAAAAGCCAGGAATGTTATTGCAATTAGATTTAGATTGTTCTTCAAGTGAAGGGTTTTAAGTTTAAACGACTTGTGCTTCTTTCACTTCTTTTTTTGATAATATAATTGTTGAAACCAAGTTTTGCTTTAAGTATCTTTAATGTTACAAATTTGTTTCTTCGTAATTAACCACAATGTTACACAATGAGTTATCTGAGCTCTGCTAACTAGGGTATTGAGATCTGGTTTCCGAAAGTCCTGAGATGTTCCGCTGTGCCACTGAACGTATTATATACGACTGTTTGTGTAGGCAGACTTTAACGTAACATTAACTTTCAAAGAATAGCAACTAAAAATCATTTATTTGTTCTACTTTTTTTTAAGTATGAACGGACATTCAATAAAGTGAAAATGAAAGTGATCCTTACGTAGTTGGTAATTCACCACATCCTGCAAAATTTGCCAACTTTCGCCGTTGAAAAAGGCTTATAATTCTGCTTTGAGCTGCTGTTGAATTTTGATATATGATGCTTTATTCACTGCAAACTTCCTTGAAAAATCCCATAAGCTGAAATTTAGACCAAGCTGTGCATAAATACACGATAAAGGTAATTCTCTACATTCGTGAGACCACATTGACGTGCATCGTTGAAGACTCACTATATGATAAGTTTGAAAGAAGAGCTACCCTGTTGTGATTTACAGTGACTATTTTTGCATGTTGTTGGCTTGTAAAGGTTCAGAAACTATGGTTTACACAAGAAGAAATTTGAGCTTGAACACGGTGTTAGAACCTTTAAATGATATACTAGGGATTCTCTCATCTTCCTCGCCGAACTCGAAGCCACGTTTTACGCAATTTTACAAAATAGGAAAAGTTATTCTATACTTTCGTTGACGTTTACTGTTATTTGTGGCAGGTGGCGAGACGTTGTTGTGGTCTATAGGTACCGTTATTGTCAAAAGCTCTTGAATTCCTAAATTTCTTTATGTAGATGGATGATATTAAACTCACGACAACTAAACACAAAACTTATATATATCTAGCACTGTTCTAAATTAAAATTTATCCCCAGATACATTGCGTCATGAGCGTCTACATCGAAGTTTTGACTGCAATGCATGATTGCTTGAAACATAAAAATGTACAGAACACCCATAATAGTGATGAAAGTAAATATGAAACGTCTTATTGAGTTGTAAAGACACATATTATTGTCTTCGAAAGAATTAGTTCTGTATGTATTTTTCATTTAAAATAAAAGTCAACTTACTTTGTATCTAGCATAAATCAGTTAGTTTATATATTTATTTTGCTCTGAGATAAAAAAAATGCTTATTTATCTTACTTTTGAACAACTAATAATCAGCATATATTGAACTATTTTTTCGTCGTAGATATTAGTAAAATATTAAATCATTTTTGTTACTTCGTGTAATTATTTACTGTAACGAAACTGATATTTATTGTATATCATAAATTATGTTATTTTACGCGTAGATGTAGTAAATACAAATACGCAGTAATGTTCTGTTCAATATTTTAGTGGCTTTCTTAGAAAATGGTGTAAGCCAAAATAATAACATGATTTGATTAGTTGTTCTTTTACATCAGTTATAAATAAATCTTCTTTTTCAAAATTTTGCTGAGGCTATAGATCAAGTGTGTCCTTTTATTTAAAATTAATTATAATTTAGATATTTTCTCTTGTGCTAAAATTCAGCCAGGCATTCATGCACAGACTTTGTTACTAGTGCAAATGAAAAATGATAAATTTCTCTCATTATGTTGGCAATACTAGAGGTTGGAATTTATAATTATCTCGTGCATTTAGTGTTTTTCACATTTTGTAGTTTAATTAAAATATTGTACCATTCGTACCTGCGCTGCAATGTGATTGATTTGAAATACTACATATCACAGGGTTAAGTTTTATGAAAATAAAAAATTACGTATATCAAGATATCTTTGCGTAGTTGCGTTACATTATAGAATATTGCCTTTATTGGAGCACGCCACAATTCCATTGGGAAACCCTCCCATATTTTCGTTTAATATAATAAATTACTTTCATGTCATTAATCCTACGACAAAGAATAAAATAAGCAAAATTTAACTACCTTTACAAAAATTAATGGTTCCATAATGTTCCAACCAAACTGAATGATCTGATACCCAAAAATACCATTGCACTGTTCATAATAGATGAATTAAAATACAAAAGTGCATTAATTGAAAGAGACAATACTATAATATATATCATATTCTCAGGAGGATAAAACTGACATAAATAAAACTTTGATTTATCCATTGAATAAAGCAGTTAGCTGAATGGTATTTTTCATTAAGTGTGTTTTGTTATAAAACAAACTATATCTTTTATTATGTATATCAGAATAGTTATTATACACAGTCCCAAACCATATACTTCTGTAAGTTTCACATATTTTGTAATGGTAATTTCTATCGTTTAAATTGTCTATTTTACTAGCCGTATTTAAGCCGCTTTCTGAAGTAATTCCATAACAATAATAAGGTGGTACCAAAGTGTGTGTGTGTGTGTCTGTGTTTTCTTATAGCAAAGCCACATCAGGCTATCTGCTGTGTCTATCGATGGGAGTCGAACCTCTGATTGTAGCACTGTTAATCCGTAGACGTACCGCTGTACGCTGAACCAAGGAGACAGATGATTTTGTGACGTAACATTGCAGATAGATTGAAACGTTTTCATTTATTCGAAAATATAATTTCACAACACAATCTTAGCGTTCATGATAAAACCTCAAAGTACTTATGCTTTTGGAACGGCACTTCGTATAAGAAACAAAATAAAGATAACTAAAAAATAAAACAAAAATCAATTAAATATGAGTTGCAATTCCTGCAGCTAGAATATAATGATATGTTATTGCCAGTTAAACTCGGGGTTACCATACATATAGTCACCCAGTGAGACAGAGGTTTTCGAATTTACAGTGCTACGATTAGAAGTTTGATTCCTCTAAATGAACAGTGGAGATTATGTTTTGCTATAACTAAACATACACAAAACATGTATCATTGTAAATTATCTTGAACTTCCAAAACTCATACTGCCGTTCTAAGTGTCCCCATTACATAGTAATACATATTAAGTCACAAGATTTTTAAACGTGAAAGTGTATTAAATGCTTCTTAATAAATGTTGTTCTCCACCGGATAATAAAAGACATTTTACTGAATTACATTTCATTACTGTTTGTTTATGAATTGTTTATGAATTTCGCGCAAAGCTACTCGAGGGCAATCTGCGCTATTTCATTACTGAAAGTCGTTGAAGAACATTTTTCTAACTGTAAATTTAAATGAATTTTAATTTTCCAACTTGAACTGATTTCAATTTTTTGTGCATTTTAACCTTAAACCAGTTTAACTTTGAATTTTGAACAGTCGTTATTAATAGTTACATTTTGTTTTCCTTGTTCTTTCATTACAATTTCTAGAAAATACATTCACATGTATAATATGATTTATTGAGCTTGTATGACTTTAACCTTCAACTTACTCATAGTAAGCCTAATGAACAAATACAAAATATCAAATTATATTTTATTTTAAACAAGAGATGAATGTATATTGTCAAAAACGTTTACAGACTCAATCATATTAACAGAATATAATCAAAATATATTCACAAATAATTAACTTTCGCTGAATATTTATACGAGCGATTTACATAAAAGTTTTTTCAACCTTTTCAACATTATTATAGGCTGTAGTATATTTATTAATTTATCGAACGAATAAGCTATGAACTGCCATTATAGAGGTAGGATTTCCTAAGATGGTCTAGAATGTAAAAACCTTAAAAGTAAAGCAAAACTGAGCTTATAACCTTTAACTTACAAATATAATTAATAATAAGAACTGAATTTTGCAAGTACGCTACATTAAACTTCAAAAAGTGCTTGAAGTTTAGAGGATTTTATTTCTATGACAACTCAAAACCGCTGTTATAAGACATTATCAATCATCTCCATCAGCTGATGTGTATGTAAATCAGACATATTATGCTTAATCATATTATTTAAAATGTCAGTTATTGGTAATTTAGTCTACTTATACACTAAATAAACAGTTGGTAGAAGTGGCACTATATCTTTCCATTTTATGACATTTTGCTTCAATATGAAAAGTGGTATACGTGAACCGGAACGATCACCAGACACTGATATTGGATGACAAACACTCTAATGTTGATAAGCTAAACTACTTCTCACGATCTAATGATACATTTAGACATAAATTATGTTAACGTCTAAAAAGTAAACTTGATTTTCTAAATATATATTTAAGAGTAGAGACTATAAATCAGTTTAATTGCTAATCTAGTGATGTCATTGAAACCAAAAATGTATCTGAGACTCACTGGTTTTGAATGCAAAATTAAGATCTTTGAACAATTGACTTAAAGTTATATGAATTCTTGTTTAACAACTGGTAGTTAAACTAATAATGTTGAGTTCATACTCATACATGATACAAATCGCACTTGTTTTTGTTTGTTTAATTTCAAAACATATTAGTTCATTATTCTTCTATATATTCCATGAAGACCAAGTGTGAGAATCTCTAAACATGACTGTGTAACACTATTTTGTTGGGACAGAACTTGCGTAAGTTCATGCCATAAGCTACTTGTCCTTTTTAATTTAACTTTTGGAAATTTTTAACTTATTCTCTTGAACTAGAAACAATGCACTTATTATTTTACTTATTACATACCCCCCAGTGGCTCAGCGGTATGTCTGCGGACTTACACGCTAAAATCCGGGTTTCAATACCCGTGGTGAGCAGAGCACAGATAGCTTATTGTTTAGCTTTGTGCTTAATTAAAAAAACAAAAAAACTTATTATATGTTTCATTTAAGTGCTAGATTTAAAATCAAGAGGATATGGGTCTAAATGTATGTGTTGTTTATTTACATTATAACACACGTTTTAATCGTTAAAACAATAATGACGAGGACCAAACATTTTTTTTCTGTATTATATTTGTACATTGTAATATAACCATATAATTCTATGGAAGGAGAAACAGATCACTGCCTATTACAAATGCCAGAATTATCATTTTTTATCTATTCGACCACTGCTTATCATAACAGTTAATCTATACAAAGTTGTACGGATTTTCTGTCGATTTTATAATACAAAACTGCACAGTAGGTTATCTAATAGCGCTGTATTCAAAAGGGAGAATCATACTCTGGAATTTAGTGTTGTAAGCTTTTAAACTTACCGGTAATCTAAACTGGGTTTTAAATTAAGACTTTCCCATATGTCATATTATATTTTTGACGTTTCACTACTCATAACTGGTAAACATTTAAGAAAAACTCAAATCTAGCTAAATTCATCTTTTTATTAGTAAAATCAAATGTTGTTTTAAAAAACAATTTACTGAATTGAAATTTCATCAATCATTTATTATTATATTTATTATTGCATATCAAACATTGCTTCACCATAAAAGAAACTTCCATCTCCTTCTTTTCAGAATGCCCATTTTCATAGATATATTTACAAAATGTATGAGCTACATTAAAAAATAATTGCTTGTACACTTTGGGCAAAAAAACGCACGTTTCATCACTAACACTTTATAGATACTTTTTGTATGCTAGTTACAAATCTATGTTTATTCAGTTAACCCTTAATACTATTTACATTACACTATTTGTCATTCTTCGTGGTCATTATCCAAGAATTATTATTTGGTATCAAGGGCAATATTGCACTTGTCCGTTCATTACATTAAACATTCTTTTTAGATAGCTATTGAATTAATGTCCAGCACTTTGTAGCCCAAAAACACTATAAATACTTTTCTAAAAAAACTGTGCTGCATAGCTGTTATTACAAACACCAGAGGCAGCTCTAAGTACTGGCACAAGGGGCACGTGCCCCTAAGCCCCAGTTGCTGTTTTGAAAAATTAGAACAGAAAAACGTAATTCATATCATGTTGTAATGATATCAATATCTCGCATTTATGGGCTCCAGCTACGAATCTTTTAAGTACCCAGCGACACTTCTGATGAACACGCGAACTTATGGATTATTAAATCTCAGGCTTAAGCTGTAAATTGAGTTTTGAATGAATCTGAACGAGTGTTTTATTACAGTAAAATAAACGTGATTATGAATTTAGAATTACAAAACAAATAACACTTAGTGTCGGATATTAAACTCAGAAATTATTCCAACACAGTTTTAAGAGATTTATGTTATGAACGGAAATTACTGTATTATACAAATGTAAGTGATTGTTTATTTCTTTAGGTGGAGAAAAACGTGATAAAAATATTGTAATTCAATTAACATTGGTTGTTTAAGTGTATGATGAAGACATCGAATAACTGTTAAAAGTGTTTCCCCAGCAAATCTGAAACACTACGTTAATCCACGTTATAAACAAGAAATACAAACCCATATCTTGCAGGTTTGTCTTATCTAAGAAATGGTGTGGCAGTCATGGGTAATTGATTTTAAAATGTTTCACAAATCCGCAATTTGCCCTAGTATCTCTCTAAGAGTGAAACATTAGATGCAGAAATCGTGGTTAAAGAAAGATTTTTATACGGTTTTATAACTAAAAAAATAAATCAATTGTACAAAGATCTAAGGTGTAATGTTACACCTATTTTTTTTTTAGAAAAGTAATAAAATTTTCATTCAAATATAAACTATGACTACTGCTTAAACGAATGTGGAGCATATTGCATAGACACATGACTGTAAATGACTGTAACACAGATATAAAGACTATACATTTATTTTATTCGATCATAAATAATGAGTGAAACATTCCTTGGCCAACATACTTTAACACGTATTTTACTTATAGTGACGCTGCAAAAACCAGTACATTAATGTATTTGCTTGAAACACTATGACTTAACGTTGAAATCTATTTTCTATCTCAGTTTAAGCACAAAACTACACAATGAATGATGTGTGATGTGTCCACTCGATTTATAGAGTTATAAATCACCAATCTTATCTTTGAGCTACTGGGGAAAACTTGTCCTTTAAACGCACTATTTGATAAATATTTGAATATCAAACTTTATTTTTTAATTTGGTCAAACTTCCACTTACATATATACAACAGTTATTATATTATTATATGCATTTTTTTAAATGCCGCACTTAATTGAATTAAAATTAAAAGACAATAGTATTCGATAATCAAACAAAAAATAAATATATGTTTCTTTTCTCAAATAAAATACAAAACAAAGAAGTTAATTGTCACATGAAAAACACTAAGTACTCTTGTTGTAGAACCTAGTTTCCCTTCTTTGTTTATACAGAGTTTGTGGATGGGTGCTTTATTTTATATGATCTGTAGACCTCACCAATAAACTATAATCCTGGTCGTTACGTATTGACAATTCCTATCATGGCCGTACTTCTTGACAGAATATTTGTTTTTGTAATTAAGCACAAAGCAACACAAAGAGCCATCTGTGCTCTGTCCACTACAGGTATCGAAACCTTTTTTTCTAGCGGTACGAGTCTGCAGACATACCGCAAAGCAACAACAAAAACTCTGTCAGGTGGTTATCATGTACAAAACAATTATTACCTTCATAAATTGTTTCTATAATCCATCTGCTTCAACAGTCATTTAAATAAATAGATATATCTTTGTATAGATTAGCGTGAATTTCTTTTTTATTCTCAACATGTTTAAGGTGTGCGATAGATAAACGAAAGGTATAATTAGAAACTTTATTTAATTATAATTAGAAACTTTATAGCAAAAATTCTACTTGGAGCATTTTGTAACTAATATATATGCGTCAGTTGGTTCTCCACTATTAAAACATGCAGCAATTCGTTTGTTGCTGGTGAGGTACAAATTGTCGTATCTTCGCTTTTCAAAGGGATTAAATTATGAACTTAGAAAGAAATGTTACATACCCTATCTAAAAGTGTAAAATTTTCGGTAATGTCGCATTATCTAAGAAGTACCAGCGTTAAAATTTCTCATAAAAGTAATTTAATTGATGCTAAGTACCTCTGAAATATGTTGACAAAGGTAATATTTCGGCTTTGTTAATTATAACTGTTTATAACTGTTATGTAATATTATTGTTAACTTTAATCGTACAGAAACAAGATCTTATGGACGTCAAAATATCTATCAGACGATAAAATGCACTAGAAACAACCTTTTAAAAACAGTTTTAGGTATTTTGGACAATACAACTGTTGTTCTAATCGGTTTACACTTTGCAAAGAAATCTGCACTTTAAAATGAGTTATTTTGCCCGGTTGTACGAATATTTTGGTCCATCGTTTTTTTACAGAAGAATTTATCCACAGAATATCTGTTTTCAGTATTTAAACCATTAATTATACACTCTAAATATCCACAAATCCTATATATCCATAATTCACTTCCAAGTGCAAATCTGGAAGATATGATTTTTGAATGAGAAAGGCACTCTTTGTGGATCTATTTACGATGAGGTTCCTGTTGAAATTAAAGCTGTTGAAGAGGTCATTTAGAGATGTTAGAATTCAACCAAAAATGGATGAAATAATCTACAAAAGAGAAGACTAAGAACATCATATACTTGGTTTATCTCATTGTTGTCACTTTTATTGGTTTAAATGATTCATAGATTGAGATATTTACATTCAAAATCAGGTACAAAATGTAAGTCCTTAGCAAAAGTGGCTTTAATTATAAATAATATCTGTCATCAACATCAAAATAACGTTTTGAGAATTTCATTGCGTTTTGAAATATAAACTATTGGAAAGCGTTAATGATAAATTATTTTAGCGAAATTTTGTCGTTGAAAGTTGTTGAATCATGAATTTTTCTACATCAATAACTCAAATTTTGGAGTCACATTAGTACTCGACTTAAACATTAATTTAGAAAGTTACCGCATAATATTTTATTAATAATTGAATAATGTGTATAGTACGCATTCCGTCCAGTGACACTATGACTATACATATGTGCAATTTTGTTAGAAGGATGTTCATTGACAGAAAAGGTATCTCAGGTAAAAAAACAACAAAGGTATATTTTTGTAATTAGGTACTTTGGCCAATACAACTTTCGTTCTAACAAAATAGTTTGAATAAAAATGATATCAGGGACATAATACCCTCGAACCCGCCACCCTCAGATTACAAGTCGCACGCCTTAACACGCCGGGCCTCGATTTGTCGAATGGTGTAAGTGTTTTCCAAGTAATGTATTTTTTGTAACAGTCATTTATTAGCATTAGCGTTTGGACTACATTCAGTTCACTTTATAAATTACATTTTGCTAATTCATCCGTTTCGAAATCGTTTCTGCTATTCTATAAGCATTTCACTTAAATATCTAAGTCCTTCTTTGTTTTGATTTTACATCGCAAGTACTATTGAGCTACACTTATTAATTTATAACGCAAGAAGTACCTTCATTTGCTTTCTGTTGTGGAGTTGTTTGCATTGTATCCAAGTTTTTAAAGATTCAAACCTTACTCTGAACTCTCAAGGGGAACGGAATGTCTGTTCCAAAGACCCTGTTACCTGTCGAGGTAACATTTTGTCCTACATTTTCGTCTAATAGTCCTTTTCCGAAAATTCTTACACATTTCTATTTTGCTATTACATCTCGTTCTCCAGTAATTATTATCCTTGATTGCTTCTCTTAAAACTGGTTTTAAAGTTCATTAGCAGACTATATTTCAGACCTTTATTGGAAATAGATTGCCAAAGGAAGACCAATCACTCTCTTAAAAAAATAAAGCTGTCTTAGCTGAAGATGACTCCTACCTGCCAAAAGCTATATTTTGCTACCTAATCTTTCATTTTTTACCATTCAATGCAAAATAATGATAATATGTCAACACAATAAATTCCCTTAAAAATCTTAAACAACTCAAACTGATGAGTCTCTGAATCTTATTTTTTTCAAAAGAAAACAATTTCAGAGACACACATTACTCTCTTATTTATTCTGTTACTAGCAACAGCACGTTGCTTGAATGTCTTGAAAAAACGGTCGACCAGAACATCAAGATATTTTTATATATTACTGCTAAAGTTATTCCCAAAAAACTTAAACTCATATTTCTGTATCGTGATACATTACTTGAATTTATTATAAAAAAATCTATCTGCCATTCCTTCATCCGGTTTACTAAATAATTAAAATCCTTTTATAAAGCAGCAGCTTTCTCGTAAAGTACAACAGCTCCCAAATTTGTAATGTCATCAGAAAATATAAACATTATATTTTTTTTTATTCTTTTATATATCTAAACCGGTGAGAGCAAAGGTCCTTACATGAGCGCTGAGGTACCCCCGTCTTGAAATTAATCCAGTTTGATTGAACTCCATTTGTAACATGAAATTAATCCAGTTTGACTGAACTCCATTTATAACATGAAATTAATCAAGTTTGGCTGAACTCCATTTGTAACACGAAATTAATCCAGTTTGACTGAACTCCATTTGTAACAATCTTCTTCTTTCTTCCATTTAGCCAGTTTTTTATACAATGATCCAACACATTAACAAATTCCAACTAGAAGTCTTTCCCCCATTATAAACTAACGTGAACAGAAATACATTAAATCTCATTGGTATCAGCTTCAAAAAACCAATGAAAACTGGGCACTTTGGTGTGAGAAATGACTTTTTTCAGATATTCTACACTTTTAAGAGTAATTTTATTGGAAATCTTAAAATAAATATTGTTGCTAGTATAAATTACTCATTCTCTTTATTAAAAAAGCCTCCTGTTAAACCTACTGAAATTAGACACATAATGATCCTGTACACTTACGGTGTATCATTGGTATCAGCTTTCACATCCTCTGCGTAAAGAGTCTGTACGTCACATTTTACGTATAAAGCTACCCATTTCACCTCTTTTTAATACTCCATCCCTATTAAAATCCTATAACTAGGTATTTCAGAGAATTTTTTTTCGTTAAAATAGTGTACATTTAACCAGATTTTATTATTTTCATTATATCAAAATATATTTCCTTCGTGCTATACACTCATCTTTTGTATTCCTTATATTTCTGGCATTATAATAATAAGAGTTCAACCACATTTGTGTCTATTCCGAACAGTATAACACTTTCAACATTCTGGTCCTCTGCACTCACTAGTCCTAGTTTGCTCTTCTTAACGTTACTTTATAACCTTTGAAAACAAACAAGTCCCTACCCTGTTTAAATGTAAACTACCTCTTCCAAAAAACCCATTTAACTGATTACACATATCTAATAAACCAAAGTGTTCGTCTTCATATAGTAGCCTAAGTTTAGTATTCAGTCTTAGTGAACTGAATCTTGCAATATTCCTCAGAAAATAACGTTGTTATGATATATATTTTAACGTCTTTATTAATGCCTTGTACCTTACAATCAATAAACTCCTCTGACCTACTCTTCCCTACATTATAATCCATTTAGCACTACAAATATTGCGACACTGTTAGAACAATTTACTATATTACTTGATAAGTCAAGAATATCCTCTTTTCTCATATTGTGCATAAATATTCAATGTAAATCGATGTACGTTTTTCTTCCCTTTTGTGAAGGACGGTGCTACTGGAAATCCACGCTTGTTGAGTAAAATACATTAAAACCCAGTAAGTAACTTGGTTTGAAATTCCTGAAGATCTTTATGACATATTTTACTTTAAACAACCCTGGTTATTTTAGTTTCATTTACACATTTTTTATTATACCATATCAAATTTTCTTTTGTGATTACGAACGTTTCTCGAGTATTCACACTTGTCACGTTTACAACGTTGCTTAAAATGACTAAAAATAATTTGTACAGGATAGAGTGAGTGTTTGTTCATAATCACAAGTGACAGGAAACAAATTTCAAACGAGCTGTGTTACACCATACATGACAGCCTCCCTTGTCCATTCACAATTTAATAAGAAAAATAACAAGCACGCTCTATCGAGTTGAAACGTATTCATAAATGGAAACTACTATTTATTGAATTGCATGTTTATATCCATAGAGCGATAGCCTTTGGGTTTCCGGTTGCATGCGGAACTAACTTTAATGATTTTTAACACGAACGATCAATGGATACATTACCTACTTTCGATAGACCATTTGCTATGTCCCTAAGAGTTGCTGACAAATTGTTGGAAATTGCTCTGTTCTGGAAGAAATTAAAATCATTTGATTGCATGATATCATTATTCCAGTGATTTCAGTCAATTGTAGAACATAAAATTTCTCATAAATCAAACTAACAACGCAATTTTAATAGAAAAGCAGAAAATCAAAAACCTATTGAAGAGCAAAGAACACCCTGTAAGAAGATTACGTTAAACGTTCTTGCTTTACCATCTTTGAAAATTATACTTTATATTATTAGAAGAAAAACAGTAGGTGTATCAGTATACGAAAGTATTAGTCCAGACTGTCAGATTAATGGTTCAGTGTGTAAGACCAGTTAAAGCAATGCCCCCCAGTGGTACAATGCTATATCTGCGGACTTACAACACTAGAAATCAGATTTAGATACTTGTTGTGGGCAGAGCACAGATAGCTCATTGTGTAACTTCGTGCTCAACTTCAAATAAATAATTATATTAATCATCTGATTATAAATTATATAAAACCTATTTAATTCCGAATTTGGAAATCCAGTGAAGTGTATTACAATATACGCGTGAAGCACTAGTGAAACACAATTCATGTTTGCAATCTAAAAAGTTGTGTTTCTTCACGAGGAAATTCTTTTGAAATAAAACATCCAAAATAACTCTTTTTTTTCCCGAATTAAAAAATGTACAGGAATATTGTAAGCATACTGTAAAATCTGTAATGGACATTTAGGCTGTAACACACTGTAATCATAGAAACATTGTTGTTTCCTTCTTTATTTTGTAAAAAAACCTTAAACTTCCTTCTTCTTGATAGTTTCTAACAATATGTGTTAAGAGTGTTGCGGAAAATGCATAAATGCTGTAAAAGGTGTTTTTTTTTTTTCAGATTAAAGGTTTGGTTACAAGCAAGCTGAAATGATTAAAAAACTAAAATCTTGTTTAACGACACCAATTATCCATTAATTAATTAATATTTATAAGCATAACAGCCATAACTGCTTAAACGCTTAAAACTCTAAGATATCATTTAAAAAACTATAACCCATAATACCTCATATCAACAATTCCTTTCCAAACCTGGAGCCTGTGGCTGTATTGTACTGATATAATATGTCCAGTTCCTTATTTTTCTTATTTTTTTCACGATTGTTTGCATGTCTCAACTTTATTGCAGAATTTTTGTTACAAACAGCGGAATAAATTTATTGTTAAGCAATAACTTAAGGTGAAAAGTATTAGTGTATTTATTTATGTTAATTGAAACTTTATAAAATACATTTAATAGAATGTTTATTTTTAAATTTTTATTTCATTTTTATGTTAAATGAAGGCGTTAATATTTTAAATAAGGCAAATAAATATGAGAAAAGAAAATCAGGCCTACAGTTTTGCTTATACTGCGGCTTTTAACTTTATATCTAGAAATTTGGTAAAAAAGTGTTTACAATTATCAACGAAACATTGAATTTATTGCAAATAAACATATTCTAGGTTTTATTGAATACAACACTCATCCACCAGTTTTTGGTTGTGCTTTTAGATCAGTGTACTGCTGTATCTGCTTTAGATAATATGAAAAAAATCACCATATTTTGCAGTTTTATGGCAATATATAGACTTAGAAAACTGTTTACAATAAACAAAATGTAACTTGACACAAACATTGTGTTCGTCTCAACCATATTTACATGAAAATGGCGTAATTAATGTTATACATGAAGTATATTGCACAGCTGCTTTGTTTATTGTAACATTTTCATTAATCGCTGAAAATTCATAAAATGTACAGACAAGTCTGCAATTTTCAGAGAAGTAAAACAAATTAATGTTCCAGAATTTTTAAATTGTAAATACGAACTTGATTATTCCATTTGATGAATAAAGCTAACTGTGTGTATCAGAGTGGATGTTGACATAGTTTGTTCAGTTTTTAAATGAAATAGCTGATGTTGGTAAAAGGTTTTCGTCGGAATTGGCTTGGTTTAACATCTTTTCTATTTCGCGCAAAGCTACACAAGAACTCTCTTCACTAGCCATTCGTAATTTACCAGCGATAAAAAAAGAGAGAAGGCTGCTATTCAACACCATCTACAACAAACTATTCGACTACTCTTTTACCAATGAACAGTGGTACTGACCAGCACGTTATAACGTCCCACGGCTAATAGAATAGCATGTTTAGTGGGGCGAGAATTCGTACACGTGTTCTACAGATTATGAGTTGAGTTTCCTAACTAACTATTAGGCCATAACAGGCCTGTGGAACTGTATGTATCATATATAGAGAAGTTGGCAATTTTTTCTTACTCTTAAGATTTTAAAGTTCAGATAATTTCGAACAAAGATCATCATCTTGTGAAGTTTGAAGCTGAGTTTTCTGTTAAAGTATGAGTTGATTCTACACTGCATTCTCGTTCTCGTTATTCTACAAGTAGCTCATAAACTTCAAATCATATATTAATCAGTCATTTGGTTGTCAAGAACTATTAAGAGGGTAAATAATATGAATTTGTATATTTTTATATTTTATTACAATTTGTCTGATAATTTCATTTGTAAGGTAAATAACAATTTTTAACAATTTTGAAATCAGTTTGTTTTTAAATTTCGCACAAAAGCTATTCCAGGGCTATCTGTGCTAGCCGTCCCTAATTTTTCAGTGTAAGACTAGAGGGAAGGCTCCTCTTTTTATTAACGAATAGTGAGATTGACCGTCACATTATAACGCCCCCACGGCTGAAGGAGCGAGCATGTTTGGTGCTACCGGGATTCGAGCCCGCGACTCTTAGGTTACAAGTCGAACGCCTTAACCCACCCGGCCATACCGGGCCGTTTCGAAATCATAAATCTAGTCTTTAATAATTAATTATATTAGATAAAACTAAAAAAAAATATCAAGTGATCATAAACGATAATAACGACAACATATAAATTCGGTCATCGGTAAATAATTAAAGAAAAGTGAAATCTGACTTAAGCTAAACTATTCAAAACGAAGACAATTAAATTAGTTTAATGAAGTTCGATTTCCCTCGGTGGACCCAGAGGATAGCCCAATGTGCCTTTGCTATAAGGAAACACACACACTTAAACACAGTTTAATAAAACATGTTTAAAAATTTAAAAAATAGTCTACAAACAAGTGCATCGTGAAAACATTTGAATGTGTGACTCAGCACGACATGAAGACACTAACATCACAAGGAACATCTGTAAATTAAAAGTCGAAAATGATATTATATAATGTAACCAACCCTCTGTGAGTTTAAAGTTATTAAAACAATTTTTTCTGAACATTTTTTGGACCATTACTTTATATGAAGCTTAATTATAAGTTCTGATGTAAGAACTTTTTATTTTTATTTCAGATTACAAATTCTGATAGAGCAATAGTGCTAGAGTAACATTGTATTGTAAAATACAAATTTCGTTTGGAAATGCTCTGTAATATGAACTATTGTGAAAGGCTTGATGATGGAAATATTGTTCGTACTGAGACTTTAGTATTTATGAATTATGTAGTTATTTTTCAGATCCGTTTTCACAAAATATCTTTCTCATCTTATAAAAAATACACAACATTGAGCGAAAGTTACGTCTATAAAGATCAAAGAAGGTCTATAAAGAAAAAGATCGACTACACTCAGAGTAGCCATTGTTCCCAAAAGAAATACAATGCATTCAAGAGTAGAAGTATAAAGAGCTTAGCAAAAAAAATTTACACATAAATAACAAATAAAAGTCCTAAAAATTATGTTAGAAATCTTAGTATTAAAATCCTACAATACTGAAGGAATGGGTACAGACTTACCCTAATGCAAAGGTAGCTGCAATACCTCAAAAGTTTATTTTCTGACTGCACGAAACATTCATGAGTTTGATTATACTTTTTAAATCAGATTTTATTGTTCGGAGATGCGTGGCCCTTATCAGTTTTTAGTTATTTACTTCTAGGTTAAGAGTATTTAATGATTGCATTATCATTTTTACTGCACATTCAAAATCGTAAATACAATACTGTCAGGCATGCTACCACTGAAGACTAAGTTTTCAGAACTTGTATCCATTCAGTATTATATCTGAAAATGTGTTTTTCATTTAGAAAAATATTTGTATTGTTAATCTAAAGAGTAAAACTTTATGAAGCATGCTATAATATCATAAAGAAATGTTTCTGAGAATTTATAATTTAGGGAAAGTGGAAAATAGAAAGAGAATGTTTCATTAGAAAATCCAATTGTAGATGGTTGAACGTTTATTATAATCATAGAAGAAATGTAGTGCTTTGTAATATATTTACCAGCTATCTTCTGAGTCTTTAACCTTTCGTATCCGCTTATTTAAAGGCCATTTTACAGTCGTCTTCAAAATTTTGATAAAGACAGTTATGCGGGTAAAAATGTTTCAGATATTTATCAAAGAAATACAATAAATAGTAAATGAGATTCATAAAATTTCTCTGACGCATAATAAAAGTATCTGAAAAGTTTTAATGTTTTAAGCTATATTATCTGCTTACTATATTACAAAATGTTATAGATAGCGAATAAAATACAATACAGTATCAGTGGTTTAGATATATTCCAGTTTATTTTTGTATTACTCTTAATACCAACAAAATGGTTTTCATAGAGTGAGTGCGTGAGTGGGTTTGGCGTTTTAAAGTGCAAAGCAACTAGGCTATACATGTGTATATATATATATATATGACTTATAAATAATGTCTTACCAAGTCATTAAATCCCAAAGTGAACATTAAGCTAAACACAAACATATGAAACCTCACTGCTTCAATTTTTTTTCAGAAACAACGATATCTCACTTCAAAACACTTTGATAAACAAAAACTCCCTCACCGTCTCAAAACTGACAGAAATCTTTAAAACACCAAAAAATATTTAGTTTTAAACATGTAGAGAATTTCACAGTGAAGAAATATGTTCATATCGAACTTAATGCTTGTGTCTCTATATAAAACATTGACGTTTTATCTTAACATTACAAAAATATTTCATTCTATATAAAACATTAACGTTTTATCTTAACATTATAAAAGTATTTCATTATGTAACTTTTTAAGTATTTGAAGTAAAATCGGCGTTTTACAGTGTATTGTCGGTATTATGGGCTCAGCACGAACGGTCTATTGTGTAGCCTTGTGTTTAACTGCAGACAAATTCTCGTATCAGTGAAAAAGTTGAATTCTCAAAATCAACATCATTTTTCTTCTTGCTAAAAATTAGTCTATTTTTAATAATCACTGTCAGTTAAATTTACTGCATGAGAGCGGGGTCAATACTTTATCCTAACTTATTCAAACAAATAATAAAACAATTTGCTTGTTTACAGTTTTATACTTTATTTTCTAAAGAGACAAAATAATCACAAATGAGAAAACACGGTGATAAGATAAAAAATAATTATTTTTTGCACGTTAAGTTAAATTATATTAAATATTACGAGTGATACCTTTATATTTGAATATAAGAAGCTATTAAATAATGCCTCAAAAATTATAGACACATTATGAGAGCCAAATTAATAAATGTATTTTTAGAAAACAACACAATGTTCGTTTATAATTCCTTCTTAAATATGAATAGAGTGTGAAACCATGTATGTAATGTTAGCTATAAACCCATTACCAGATTACGTGTATAGATCCATACTGCTTTACAATTTACGGATCACAAGAGTTGTAAAACAACATGAAGAGTATACTTTACACCACTATGAAAGTTCCAACAGATGACAGAAACCATAAAAGATATAGTGCCAGCAACTAAAACTATACTTTATAGCTCTGACAGCATTGGAGCTTGTGCTAAGTATCTTAACAAAATACAAGTATTGAAAGTTACCATCCATAGAACATACCAAAATCTCTGGCTCCATGAGGACACTCAAGAAAAGTATATAAAATGGCACATTTGTAACATCACAGTTGATGGCAAATGCAAAAATTAATGTGATTGTTCTACTAATAATTAACATCGTATCAGACACAGTACAACACATCTGAGAAATGTCAAACATTATCACATGTTATTCACAGTACGATTGTGATATGTTAAACGTAACTACATGTGACGAGTTTTGATTACAGTATCATCAATCTCTATTGATAAAATAACTTTAAGTCTGAAAACCAATATTATTGCGATGTGTTATATGGAACTACACAAGAAATATTTTCCTTTAAATAAACGAAATGGTATTTTGAGTCAGCTTTCCTAATACAATCAAAACACTCTTAGATTACCCCTCATGTGTATTAGTTTTATCTATCGGATCCATCTAGCAAAGAAAAAGTGAACCTCCAAATTATCATTATTTTCTTTCCACTATTTTTAAATAATGACTTTCTAGCCATGGATAAATAGTGCATAGCCTCAGATGCAAACGCTGACTTGTTACCTCAGGGAGAGGAAATAGGGATGAAAATGTCGTAGTTCCATAAAGTCGAACGAGAGAGCGTGTTGCTAGGGTGCAGTGACACTTGACAGGCGGAAGTTGTTGCTGGATTTAAAAAAATTCTAACCCACAAACATTGGCATGCACCCCATATATTATTATTTTGTAATGATATGAGAAATGTAAGAATATATTTCACTATAATCATGACACTTCCAAATGTATACTAGTTTAACTATCGGGAATTTTATGTTCGCATTTTTTAAATTTCAAAAACTGATTATGTATAACAATTAAACTTATTAGTTCATCCTTATAGTTTTCACACACGATTTAACATAATTTATAGATGATGATTTGCAATTCTTGTATTACAATCAAAAGAACTCTACTTTTCAACAAAACCATTTTACGTACATTAAGTCAATTATAACAGAAACAATAGCATCTTCATTACTTACACACATGTTAATGCATAGCACATTTTCTAATGCATCCTTCATGTCACAATTCATGAAAGTTTGTTTACTTATGACATATCTTGACTTTCATCAAAGTCTATTTTGTTATTTTTAAATATTAAACACTTCTGATCCCACCTTATTATAAATAATTATTCATTGATAATCATATATTGATGTTTCAAACTAAGAAACTACCATTTTTAAACTTTTTTGACAAAAATTTTGAAACAAAACTTAAACATCACACAAATTATCAGTCACAAATCAACAGTTAGATTAAAGATCAAGTTTCAGATAATTAAATGTCTTCTTAGTTTTTTATGATGCATTATACTCCATAAGTAACAGTTTACAACAGGCTTTTTGAGCATCTAATACAAATCTCCATTTCTGTTTTTTCTTATACAAAGCTCACATTTCATTAGAGTCCAGTATGCTATCATTAATAGAGATAAATCAAATAAAAGACTTAATTATTACACTACTGAAACATCAGCTAATAAAATTTCAAGGTATGCTAATTTGCTAATTATGTAAACATTTTAGATTATAGATTACCAACTTATATACCTCTAGCTTAGTGTATATAAATTAAACATCCTAATTATCTGTTTTTAATAAGTATATTTAGACAAAGAAGAGATGTATCCATTTATATTTCTTATACACGTATATATATCTCACGTTTCATCACAGCCAATCAACTGTTATTAATATGTGTAAACAAATCTTCACAGTTAAAAAAATATATATATCTATATACTAATTTGATGTTTTTAAAAACAAAATCTGTAGAAGTTATTCACAAAATATTTAATTTTGTAACTCCTTACTATAAAAATACGGTACACAAGAAAAGGTGATTATTTCACATTTTATAAATCATTATGTTCACTCTTTGTCATTACAGAATATACTCTGAACAACAGTTTAAATCACAGACATAACAGGTATAATGAAACACTACTATATTATTAACACCTTAGTGTTACGTTTTTTTATGTTTTATGAAGACTGAACGCAAAAGAAAGACACAGATAACAGCTTGTATAATTTATTACAACAAACTATTATATATGTAACAGATATAACATAAACTACATAACAACAAAGACAGATATTAAGTTTAAACCTTCAAAATTAATTACAATACAAAATAGTACTGGTTTCAACCTTCAAAGTTAATTACAACACAAAATGGTACTGGCCTGAGTCCAATATAATGATTTAGAGTGAAAGTCCAAAGGTTCAGATCAGAAATCCAAAATTCTAGTCTAGGAGGTGAATTTGGTCCCATGAAGAAATTTCGAAGTTTGAATGGAGAATGACGAAGTTCTTTTTACGATGCTTCATGATGAACGTCTCAAACTTGTCGCCTTCCAATTTTCCCGGTTTCCCGTAAATAGTTCCACACGTGTTGACTTTCAGTATAACCACTAATTCGAATGAATCGTAGAGATTGACGAAGTAAAATCACAGCTAATGCCTGACTCTCTTCTTTTCTTCGAATAAGGCCTGGCATGGCCGAGCGCGTTAAGGCGTGCCCTCGTAATCCGAGGGTCGCGGGTTCGCGCCCGCGTCGCGCTAAACATGCTCGCCCTACCAGCCGTGGGGTGTATAATGTGACGGTCAATTTCACTATTCGAGTAGCCCAAGAGTTGGCGGTGGGTGGTGATGACTAGCTGCCTTCCTTCTAGTCTTACACTGCTAAGTTAGGGACGGCTAGCACAGATAGCCCTCGAGTAGCTTTGTGCGAAATTTCAAAACAAACAAATAATTCTTCGAATAAAAACTAGTGACTCTCCTTTTATTGCGTCTCCGTCTGTTTATATATTTGTAGGCCTAGACTTCTCGAACCATCGCGTAACTTCCCAACATTCCAGAGAAATCCGCGCATGTCCGCTCTTGCACGAGACTTCTCGTCTAGCCACTAGGCCGCCAACATTTCATTTACATAAATTTATAAACATATGATTGATCTACCTAATTCTAAAAAAATTCTAAATGTTATTATAAATGAATAACAACATATTTTATTGGTTTAAACTTTGAAACAATGATATAAATATGGAAATATAAATAATAGAATATGGGAATTTAAACACAACATGACATTTACATAACATTAGTTTATAGAATTTCATACAAATTTTGTATGTTATGTTCATATCATTATTTCTGTTGGAATTTACAATAATTGATTTGTTTAACATATGCGAAAACAAACACGAATTTTATGACAAGACATCATACTAAAGTCATGCCACTACGCATATAAATGAACAATGGATTCAATGCAAATTAAACATACAAACTTGTTTATCGACCATCCCAAACATTTCTGTCACATAGATATGAAAAAAAATATTTCGTTAACAAGTGATGCTTTATTTTTCACTTACACTTTATAGAAACATCATTCTATACGCATTAATCATCAATTAAAAATTGGTGATTGTGATTTGCTTTACCATAACCCAATCTGTTTCAAGTACATAATATATGTAAGCAAAACAACAAACTTATCAAGTACACTGAAATATTTACTAATAAACTTCAAAATACACTAATGTACAATTTGTGAAAATATTTTAGTTTATAAAATACTAAGCCACAACCCACTGTAATAATACCTGTGTATGTACCTCTTTTAACATGTTATTAGTCAAATAAAAGACACGCCCATAATCGAAACATAAAAGGCATTTGCAGAAGTAATTTCAGTTAAAATTATCAAAGAAAATATACAACACAAATCAGTCACTTGAAATATGTAATTAGTTTGAAATTCAACTCTTGAACCCCCAAGTGTCTCAGCATTATGTCTGAAGACTTACAGACCGAATTTCGATACACGTGGTTGGCAGAACACAGTTAACCTAGTGTGTAGCTTTGTACTTAATTTTAAAACAGTCAGTACCCTATTCTGCTGATATCTTGGACCCATCCCTGCCGCTTAAAACTGGTGTGTTTCACCATAACCTAATGTGCTTGTCAACTGTCACACGTACTGAAACATTTCTTAACAAACCTTCAAGTTAAAAAAACAAAACAAATTTATTTACAATTAATCACAAGTAATGTGTATACATTATACTTTTGAAGCTTTAAAGAACGAAATCTGTAAAGGTTCTTGGCAAAGTATTTACATTTTAATTTTCCTTACTATAAAAATGTGGTTTACAAGAAAAGGTGGTCCTTTCATATTTTATAAATACATCACGTTTATTGTTATCATTGCGTACTGTGTTTCACAACAACAATGTAAAGTCACAGACTTGATAAGCGTACAGAAACATTTATTAACAAAACTTCAATAAATACTAAACTACTGTTTACATAAATATCTTCATTTAAAATTATTAAATTAGCTTTCATAGAACTTTCATATTATTATTTCTCTTCAAGTTTATCTTATCAAATGTGTAACATTACGTCTAAATGAAAACTGAACTTTCACGAAATTTTCTAACATAGATTTGGAACACTAATAAGCTGTCTGTAATGTATATATAATACATTTATACAAAGAAGGTCAATTCTGACTATTCGTTTTGTCAGTTTTAATGAGTATTAAATTTCAAATTTAACAATTTTCGAACAAGTACACTCCAAACTTAACTGCAGATTAAAGGCTAGATGCTTATGTGTCTAGCTTAGCTTTGTGTTATAATCTTGAGACACACAGCAAATAAAACCTAAAGAAAGTTAGTGTGAGTGTGTGTTTTTCTTATAACAAAGCCACATCGGACTATCTACTGGGCCCACCGAGGGGTAAAGAAAGTTAGTGAAACATAGCCGATATATAGTCTTTGTTTACCTAGACATAGAAAAAAATTCATAGACATTTCAATACCATTAGCAGCTGTCTGTTAAGGAAGTTATATAAAACTTAAAAGATCAGACAGTAGATTAGTGTTGATGTTTATTGCAAACATAAGAAGTGAGAAACACTTCATCCGTGTAGGTGATATGTGCAATTATGGCTTTCTTTTTCTCAGAACGTGATGATCCCGAAAAGGACCTTTACATTTAATTTGTTTAATCAAAATATATTTCATTAAGAGCATTATTTTTCTCGATCTCCAGGACGAATCCTCTTTAGAAATACTCTAAGGGGCCAGCATGGTAATAACTGGGGAATATCTAAATGTTAAATTCTGTGATTCCTTGAATAAAACATACCTCCATAGCTTGAGATACATTCATTTCTTTTTTTGTAACGAAAACAAGAACTAATATATATAACAACGTAAAACAATGATTGAGGCTCTTGTAGGATATGAACCTCAAGCAATATGTTAAGTACAGTGATGTTACATCACTCTATTTTTGTAATCAAGAATGCCACAGTGAATATTTTCAATATGGTGATTCACTTCTCAGTTCTGTAATCTAATTATAAAAGGTGTAGTCTACAAAAAAAAACTATATCCTTTTTCATTAACTCTGTTTGTAAAGAGTGTGCTTATAAATTCACATAAAACCTATGTTAGACATTCATTAACAAGATTGGATTTATCTCCAGGGACTGCTGGTAAAAGGTGTATGTCCTACCTAGACCATATTTATTATAGATAATTTGATATTATTCATATCATATAAGGTAATAATAAAGTCTTAATTTTTACATTTTAAATCTCAATGAAATTGTTATAAGGTTTAAGATAATTACTAAGTTTCATTCGAGCAGCATAAGTTAGATGAGTAAGGTAGCCAACAATATGGTTCTCTTTTTGGATACAGAGTCGCAAAAGCTTTTGTTCAATCTATTGTAAATGTACTAAAACTGTTTACAATTACACGAACGTCCGAACGCATAGCAACCAGACTGATTTTTTTTGACAAATCTTTATATGCCCTGCTACTAAAGGTTTCCAATGAGACAAAACGCAACATCATCTGCACTGCATGTGCCTTGTCTTTACCAACGATGCCAATCCCCCTAATACGACAGCTCGTTGGTCTGCTGGAAGTCTACCAGAGTCGCAACAAACACTATTTACGTCATTTATTGAACTGTTCCCTATAGAAACACCGCCGGCTTTTGTATTAGTATTTAAAGTGGAACTGTAATTGAAATAAAAATAACTTTTTGTTATTGAATGTTGTAAACACAACGTTATATAATTTAGATATAATATTAATTTTAAGACTTTGATTGATACTATAAAGCTAATGCATTGATCTTCATCACTCCCTGGTAGTTTATTTGCGAACTATTATCAAAACAACGCACCATCTATCACCACTTCATGGCCCTAACAACAGCTTTGGACTCTGGTATTTTGATAACCTAGCAACGTTTCCCTGATGGAACTATGACATCATAGCCTAATTTCTGCCACAAAATATCCATAGTAACAATGACGAAGATGAAACTTCCGAGAACTATAGTTATCTAAGTTTTTCCATGAAAACAAAGATTATTTCGAATCTGAACTAAAGTTATTAATGCTTAAAAATCAAATAATATTGTCGCTACTATCTCAGTTCCATTAGTTTTGATCTGATGAGTGTCTACTAGCCTATGGGTTGTATGAGTGATAATTGCTGTGAATGTATGATGTATATTTTCCCATTAACCTGGAAAAATTGGATTATAAATTCATGTAATAAAAATGCTGAACTGGTACGCTTGTTTTAAACACTACGTCTCACGTTTGTATTAAATTATTGTCGACGTACAATTCCACGACAAGAGACAAACTGCAGTAACAACAATAATAAAGGTGTAACTTTCACCAGCATAGAATTTTAAACTCTCAATTATGTAAGGAAACAGGCACTACACTTCTCAGGACACACTCTTTACATTCTCTAAACTCAAATCAGGCAGTTGGAATATCTAACTAATAGTTATTTAATATCAGCTTTTTTTTATCAAGGAAGGGCAAATATTCCTTGTTTTGCGTTAGTTTATAATATATAAAAAAGAATACAAACCATTCAAAGAATCAAAATATCCTGAAAGAACTCAAAATCTTTTGATCAGAACATTTTAAAAGATTAGTTAAGAGAAATTTGAGGAAAAGAAATCTTTCATCAAAAGTGACTTTATTCAAGTTAGTTAGAGGTGGATATTACATTTTTCTTTTTCAAATATGTGGTTATATTAAGATATAAAATCGGATTTACTCTACAGCGTTAAGGAAAATAAAAAGCTGAAATAATTTGACTACCTTTTACAGGTAACAAGTAGAATCTACATTCTTTTTCATTTGGTTTTCCGTCTTTCTTTAAACTCTTCACTGTTTCTTTTGAGGTATTTTGGTATTTATTTATGTAAATAAATGGTATGTGTTTTTCAATGAAGCAGTTACATAAATATATATTGTTATAGGGTAATTTATTATTCTTAAGAATGTAATATTTTTTTAAGTAAATGCAAATAATCCGTACACACACACATATATATATATATATACGTATTTCTAAGTATTAGCTCAATCTCACTGTTAATCCCTTCCACACCATTTTCTCTAATCTATTACTCGAATAATATAACACCAAGGCTGGTTCCTGATAATGACTTGAAAATAATGGTTTGTTTAACAACGAGAACACAGGTGCGACTTGATGGAAAATATCCTTAGCTATACCTCTTAATGACAATTTGAAGTTAATCTGTCTAACTAAAAACATTTGTATTTGACGAACTTTATAGATAATGTGTCTCTTTCACAATATAATTTCTAAATTAGATCCTATCTCTTGAAAATGTCAGTTTTAACCTGTTTTCTTTCGTAATTTTGTAATACGGGCTTTGTTTGTTACCTAATTACACTTGAAGTAATTAAACGTCAACTAATAATAGTTTAGTAGTAATTAATCTAACACAATAAGCCTTCTTGGGAACTAAATACTTTTATATTGACTAAAAATATTGAACGAAGTTCACGTGCTTTTCGTGCTTGCTCATCTTGTAACGTTGTGAAAGAAGTAACCCAAAGTAATACTGTTTGTATATTATTATGACACCCCACAAATCAAATAACATGCATATAATAAACGTAAATTGCATGGAATCACGATAGTAATTTGTGTTTCGTGTTAATTTGTTTTCAAATAATAGTTTTGTTTTCTTTTCTGTATATGTATGTACATAAATTTCTTACAACTCTTGCTAATAACAAGTTTTCTGTAAATGAATACACACAAACCTCTGTTCAATTCACTATTATTTCCATATCAAGTAGTGTTTTTCAAAATATGATAGCATCATAATACACTTGCTATAATGGTATTAAATATAGATGGCTCTGTGAAACACACTGTCTAGTTCGTTATTATTATAATTGCAAAGGAAGTGTGACAAAGACTTTCAACGCAAACAAAAAGCTATTATTGTATTCAATATTTAGTACTATATCGCTAACTTTAAATTATAAGAAGAGTTCCTGGCTTACGAACTATTCAAAGTCTTCATTTTGCTTAGTCACTGTCTTAATATACTAAAATATGGTCAAATTATACAAAGAGGAAATGTACCGAAAAACCGGGTGACATACATGTCTCGTCAGTCATAATCGCCCCCCGCTAGTTCAACGGTACGTCTTCGAATTTACAACGCAAAATCAGGGGTTTGATTCCCCTTGGTGGGCTCATAAGATATCCAGACGTGGCTTTGCTATAAGAAAACAAACAAACAGTCATAATCAGTTGGCATATATATTTTCAAGGAAAGTTGTGTACCACCTTTCAATACTTACCAACACGATAAAGAGTATAACTATATACACTTATCACAACGCACGTGAGAAAGGATGTTTTTTTTTTTTCAAGCCATCATTGGTCTAAATATAGAACATGAGAGACACTTGCAAATCAAAATGTCCAGTATTTCCAGTCTTAAAACAGGTTCAGTTATCGCAGTGTTCAGGTATATATATTTGTTCCTAATTTAGAACTGCGGATCAGAAGAAGGCGGCCCGGCATGGCCAAGCGTCTTAAGGCGTTCAACTCGTAATCCGAGGGTAGCAGGCTCGAATCCCGATCGCACTAAACATGCTCGCCTTTTCAGCAGTGTGTGTGTTATAATGTGACGGTTAATCCCACTATTCGTTGGTAGAAGATTAGTCCAAGAGTTGGCGATGAATGGTGATGACTAGCTGCCTTCCATCTAGTCTTACACTGCTAAATTAAGGATGGCTAGCGCAGATAGCCCTCGAGTAGCTTTACGCAAAATTCAAAACAAACAAACAATCAGAAGAAAGTTACCCAGTCAGCGCCATCTGTCACTTAAGAGGTTACTCTTGATTCAGAATTCTCTGTCACATTTATTACGCCCCCAAAATTGCTTTCATTATGTTCTCGTAGCTTTAATTTTGTACTTTACAATCCACAGTCTGATACACTAGCAAATAGTCCAATCCTGACTCGGAAATGACTCGGTTATTATCGATTGCGGGATTTCATTCACAATTTATGGTTCAAATCACACATTCAATAATGACCGTTATCGTCATGTTGTCACGGTGATGATAAGCTATTCAGTCATAGAAACACTGGTAAAATAAAGTGTCCAAGACAGTTGGCATTAACATGAATAATTATTATTATATTAGTAAATATATGTATCTTGTGTGTCGCAAGAATACGTCAGAAACAAAATATAATTTGTGAAAGATTTGCTGTTTTTATATATGCACTGTAAATGTATTGTTCAATGGTACATGTGCGCGAATGCATAAAAACAAACTAACAACTTCTCGAGCAATTTTTTGTATTTTGTACTTATGATAAGACTACTAAGGCTATGTGTTACCATTCATAATAAGGTCTGGCATGGCCGAGCGCGTTAAGGCGTGCGCTCGTAATCCGAGGGTCGCGGGTTCGCGCCCGAGTCGCGCCAAACATGCTCGCCCTCCCAGCCGTGGGGGCGTATAATGTGACGGTCAATCCCACTATTCGTTGGTAAAAGAGTAGCCCAAGAGTTGGCGGTGGGTGGTGATGACTAGCTGCCTTCCCTCTAGTCTTACACTGCTAAATTAGGGACGGCTAGCACAGATAGCCCTCGAGTAGCTTTGTGCGAAATTCCAAAACAAACAAACCATTCATAATTTTCAACTGCTGACCAGAAGGAAGGAAGCCAGTCAACAGTACTCTACCACCCACCATCTTTGTTAAATGACTGACCGTAATTCTTGTAACTCACTCACATCTCATTGTAGAAAGTATTTTTTTGTATCGTATGGACTCGAATTTGCTATATTTGTAATAAGAAGTTCTACCACAGAATAATCTCACTTTATCTTCTAAGAATGTCACATGCTAATAGTTAATGAATGTTAATGAAAAAAAAGTTTGGTATGTAAAATATTAAAATTAATTAACTTTATTTACTCGAATTAAATACGTGTAATATGCTCTATAAGGTTTATAAATTAATACCGTACAACCTATATAAATCAAGGGAACATTGCACTAGGTGGACACAGCAAATTTATTTATGTGGATTTGCTGCAAAAATACAGTGATCAGCTGTGTACATAAATTCGAAATTAAAAATTGATCTTTATCAGTTTACGATGTCTACGCGTTTCGGTACATTTGTAACTTTATGGATATTTCCAGACTCGATTTACGTACACAGATGAATATCATAGTTTTATAAAATTATTAAAAAGATGTTACACAAGAGTTGTGAGACTTTACTTAAACCGAAAAGTTGTTGTTTTGAATTAAGCACAAAGTTACACAATGGGCTATCTGTGCTCTGCCCACCACGGGTATCGAAAACCGGATTTTAGCGTGTAAGTCTGCAGACATACCGCTGAGCCACTGGGGGGGCAAACCGAAAAGAGGAAACCAAAATGCTAACATTATTTCTTTGTGTTTAAGTGTAAAGTTACACGGTGGTCTGTCTACACTGAGCCACTGCGGGGATTCATCCTGAATTTTTAGTGTAAAATCTCTTAAGCTTACCGCTGAGTCATTGGATGTGGGGAAACATTTATCTGCAACACTTTAAAAATAACATATTGTAAAATTTTCATAATACAAAAAATATCTTGCAAACAACGCATTACAGTTCTGCTTGTATTAAGTTTCTCCTATTTGACGGTAAGAAATAAACTGCTTGATTTTGAAATAATCAGGTCTTCCCCAAGAAGATCGTGATTGAAATAGGTATATTTAAAATGTGGATGGTCAGTTACAAAATTCGTGATGTACTGAGTACTGTGTAAAAAAGCAAACTAGAAATCAGAATGACCAGATGATGCCTGATAGTGTACATCATTTCATTTGAATAGCACTATGTGTGTGGTTGCCTTTAAAATTTTACTTCGGTATAAATCCAGGAGTATTTATATTTCCTCTGGAAGAACAAAGGTAAAAAACAACTCAGATAAATGTTCACAAACGTTTTTGTTAACTATAGAGTTTGCTTAAAGATGTGCTGAAACTTTTGAACGTTAATGTATTTGTAAAATGCTCTATAATAATTGTTATGAATACAGAGGCTAACAACAAAATATAATTTTGAAGGTTTTCTCATATGATTTAGTGTTAGTTGTAAATTTGTTTGAAAGTTTTTCAAGTGTATAAATCAGCTGAAATGGTTAAAAGTTTTTACTCACAAGCATCAAGCCACCAAAAGGTGATACTTGTGTCTGCTTCAAGCAATAGAAGAGAGGTAGAAACGTTGACGTCATAGTTTTACCAAGTGGAACCATAGAGTGGGTTACTTGGTCTCCATGACACTTGATAAGCCTACCAGAAAGGATACTGCTAAGTGTAACATCTTAGTTTAAGTGTTACAAAAGAGATAGAATGCTGCTAATCCACAAAGTGATGCCAGAGAGTGTGTTGTTAGTGAAACGGAAGACATAATAGTATGATATCAGAAAGCCGGTTACCATAGGAGGAGAATGTCGTGTTATCTGATAAATTTTCATTACCTGTGTGAGAAGAACCTACTTTTTATAGTCACTGTCAGTGTTGATGTATATCGGATCAAGTATATTATTTCTTGTTTCAGTTACATCATAGAATGCTGGTAGTTTCTCGAATAGTGGTCATTGATATGCACATGACTAATGAATAAAGGTCACAGCATTTCTCAAATAGTTTTACTCTTTGGCACCATTTCATGAAGAGACCGTTTGTTCTAGATAATATATATATATATAAATGTGTAAAATAATGTACGAATATACTTACAGTCATGGATTATTCGAATGTACTTTGTGGCTAATATTTTCAAATGGTACAGTCATGTGGTCATTTTCATTTTATAAATCATTTCGATGAGTGTCGTATTTGTTTTGTTTATGTAGATGTAATTTACTTACACTGTAATTTGTATGAATATTTAGAAAGTCTCCAAATATTATTACACTTTTTCATTGGAATTAAAAACAAAAGGCATAATGTATTTCAAATGAGGATTCGTCCTGAAGACAATGAAGAAATGGATTTCCATAAAAGAAGGAAATTTATAGAACTTTTTTTAGTACCGTCACATCTTAAAAAAGAGAAAGTTATGATTGTGTATATTATCTTTACAGATGAAAGGTTTCCCACTTCTTATACTTTCAATAAATATCAACATTAATTATTGTCTGATCTCTTAAGTTTTATATATCTTACTCAGCGAGACCAACTTTCTTAAAGCTGTTGACGTATCTGAATTTGAAGTACATCGAGATAAATATAAGCCTATGACTTGTCATGATATAGTAACTTTCTTCGATGCTCATTTGTCTTGTCTCTGAAGTTTATCATAAAAAGTTGAGTTGGACACGTAAGTATTTAACCTTTGATATTAGTCAGACTTTTAATGTACTCGTTCAAAACCAGTTATATTTTAAATTGAATACTGGCTGAAACTGACAAAGCTACTAATAATAAATGATGTTCTTCGTATAAATGAGAAATAGAGTACATTACATGACCCCACAACATTGATTCAAATCTGTTAAAATATTTTCTGATAAATTCTATGTTTATATACATAATTGAAAACAAATTTCTAAGTGCAATAGAAATATCAATATAATTTATAAAAGTTGTATTAAAGCTAATTCAGTACCTTATAAGTAAAGATATTTATGTAAACAGTAGTTTAGTATGGTTCTTAAGTTTTGTAAGTAAATGTTTCTGTACGCTTGTCAAGTCTGTGATTTTATATTCTTGTTGTAAAATACAGTACGTAATGATAAACAATAAACGTGATGCATTTATAAAATATGAAATAACCACCTTTTCTTATGAACTACATTTTTATCATAAAAAAAATAAAATGTAAATATTTTGCCAAGAACCTTTACAGATTTTGTTCTTAAAGGCTTTAAAAGTATATTGTGTACACATTATTTTATATGCAAAAACGGCTCGTTTGGGTTCAGAAAATATTTTAAATAGAAGAGCGAACAACGTTTCGACCTTCTTCGGTCATCGTCAGGTTCACAAAGAAAGAGGTAACTGACCAGAAGCTGACCACATGTTTGGAAGGGGTTGTATAACTGAGTGTCGCAATGTAGAGGGCGGGGTTGGATGTTTGAATATATAATTTTATCTATAATATTAATATAGGTATAATGGCGTTCCTTTATATTGGTTTATCTTGGGTTTAAGTTGTTGTATAAGTAAGGCTTCTTTAATTTTGCGTTTGTTTATGTTTGTTTCTTTATTTAGTATTTTAGTGTTTTCTATGGTTATGTTGTGTCCATTTGACTTGCAGTGTTCGAAAACGTGTGAAGGTGACTTTTTTGACGACTTCTATATTGGAGAAACAAGTAGAAAAATGAAAACCAGATTCAAAGAACACACGTTTTCGAACACTGCAAGTCAAATGGACACAACATAACCATAGAAAACACTAAAATACTAAATAAAGAAACAAACATAAACAAACGCAAAATTAAAGAAGCCTTACTTATAAAACAACTTAAACCCAAGATAAACCAATATAAAGGAACGCCATTATACCTATATTAATATTATAGATAAAATTATATATTCAAACATCTAACCCCGCCCTCTACATTGCGACACTCAGTTACACAACCCCTTCCAAACATGTGGTCAGCTTCCGGTCAGTTACCTCTTTCTTTGTGAACCTGACGATGACCAAAGAAGGTCGAAACGTTGTTCGCTCTTCTTTGTAAAATATTTTCTCAATCCAAACGAGCCGTTTTTGCATATAAAATTCTCAACAAGTGGGTTTCTCGACATCACTGATTGTGTACACATTACTTGTGATTAATCGAAAATAAATGTGTTTGTTTTCCTAACTTGAAGTTTTGTTCAGAAATGTTTAAGCATGTGTGAGACTTGACAAGTTTGTGATTTTTAATTGCATATATTCATGATAATACATAAGGCTACAGAGAAACGCGTGAGTTTTAAGCGGTAGGGAATGGATCTAATGTCCAAAATTCCAGCACAATAGTGGACTGTTCAAACTAATCATTTATGTTGGATATTTGCTTTGATGATTTTAACTGGAGATAGTTTTGTAAATGTCTTTTACGTTTCAATAAGGGACATGCCTTCTTCACTAATAACAGGCTAAAATATTTATATACCACAGGTATTATTACAATGGATTGTGGTTCAGTACTTTATAAACCAAAATATTTTCGTAAACAACACATCAGTGTATCTTGAAATTTTGTTAGTTAAGTTTTAGTGTACTTGAGAAGTGTACTGTTTTACTTACGCATATTAACATTTGCTTGAAACATATTAGACTTGATGAAGCAGATCACAAACAACTAAATCACAGACACTTATTTTTAATGACGGTAAATAACGTACAGAATTGTATTTCTGTAAATTGTTAATGAAAAAATAATGCATTAGAGTTTAACGAAACATTATTTAATATCTATGCGACGGAAATAGTTGATTAAGTAGTTTTTATGGGCATACAAACTGAAATCTTACATGTTTAATTTCCATTGCACCCTTATTCGATGCTTTGTGGTAAAGTCGACGTTTGACGTTACACAAATGAAAGAATATAAAGTCTAACAGAAAGAGTAATGCGAAATCCCCTCGCTAGTATCGGGGTATGTCCGGTGATTTACAACACTAAAATCAAGGGTTCGATTCTCCTCAATGAGCTCCGCAAATAGTCCCCTGTGGCTTTTTTATATGAAACACACATAGAGTAATGTGAATATAAATAAATAATTTTCTATGGAAGCAATTTTGGTATTTTATAAACTAAGATTTTTGTAGTATGGTAGTTTATCTTGAAATATTATGAGTAAATGTTTTGATATGCTTTTCAAGTTTGTGGTTTTTGAGCGTTTTTGTATAGTATATTCTACAATGATAAAGGGTAAGTTTCATGAATTTGTAAAATAATAATTAACCTTATTTATAGTTAATGATCCTTTTAAGAGCACGATTATCAAGTCATTTTTTTGGGTTGGGCTAATTTGTAAAAAAAATGTATTTGATGCTTTGTGAGCTAATATGTTTAAATGTTATAGTGTATATAAAGTGAAGTTTTGAAAGACCACAGAAATAGAATTTCTTATATCTTGGAAATCCTGTAAAATGAAACCATTACTTGTTTTAACCTTAAATGAGTACAGCCCCTCACTAGTATAGCGGTAAGTCTACGGAATTACAACGCTAAAATCAGGGTTTCGATTCCCCTCGGTGGGCTCAGCAGATAGACCGTTGTGTTTTGCTAAAAGAAAAACACACACACATTAGATGAGTACAATGGTCAAAGCAGTGAAAACTTGTTGTGAACTAGGATTAAGGTGAAAGAGACCACATCATTTGAACGTGTGGTCATGATTTTGGCCATTGAGTAACTAGAAATCATTTGATGGCAAACGTATATAAAAAAAATGTAGAAAATGTACTTATCAAGCCTATATGCATAGTCAACAAAACTCTAATAAAAATCTACTCAACTGTAAGAATAATGATCATTAAATATTGACATAGATCCTTTAAAAGTCAGAGTAACAAATTAACTCCAAAAACTAAATATGGGATTTAAGTAAGCATCCTTTAAAGAATTATAATTGTAAAAGTATGTAAGGCTGGTATAACATTTGCGTTATTCAAATGATCGATAAAATGCATGTTAAATAATTTAAATAATTGTTTTACTTTTACTATTCACCCATAAAAGAACTGTCAGCCTATGTAAAAGATATGCAAGTGAAAACTACAAAATAAATGTCAACATGTGTAAAATAAAATGTTTCTCAAAAACTTATTTATTATTATACGTTATAAAACTTACAGTCATATGAGTAGAGGAATAGCATAGGTAAATGTATTATGCATAAAAATTAAACTAATGAAAGAGGAAAATTGTATGTTAAATTACTGAATTTTATTTAGGGATCTTATGATGAAAAACTTGTCTTTTTTCAAGATTTGTAAAAAAATGTAATAGGCAAATAAAATAAACTATTGCTGATTAATCGATGATCCTTTAAACTATGCTAACGTTGTCTTTAGTAGCATCATCCGCCTACATAACCTTACTAACATTATTAGAACACAGAAAAATCACCTGTGTATAGAACCTAGGCAAAACTATTCACACATAAAATTTAATTTAACAGTCCACTTATAGAACCTTGGTAACACCTTTCACGTACAGTAACAATACTTTTGGTATTGAATTATATATATCATCCCTACCTCTAACAACGTACCCTCTAGTACCACTTTATGGCCTAGTAGCATACTTTCTGTTATTTAATACTCGAAATATCATGTAACGCCTAGCATTGCACTTTCTGACAGAAGAGATGGGGCATCACAACTTCTACTTGTCATGGCGGACTAGCAACGTGCCCTCTTGTTCAACTTCGTGTAACTATGACGTCATCGTTAAAACACTTTCTCTATTGCCTGAGATCGATACATACTTCGTTCTCTGGTGGTATGGTGCTCAACAAGACCCCAAACTACTCTTAAGTAATGTCCTGGCTTTTTTAAAACTAATTCTCAAATTATATCTTTAACTCAACACTTGGGAAATTTTTATTTCTTTTCAATGACTATGTAAAAGTAAAACAATCTAAAAGTTACTATTGTTAAGCATAAAGAAATATTTTGTTCTGCCTGCTACATGTATCGAAAACCAGTTTCTAGAGTTGTAAGTCCCCAAACATTCCACTGTGCCATTGGGGGAGTAAACTAAAAGACGAGAAATCCACGTTAGTTTTTACCTTGTAACGTGAAATCTGGTCTAATTTATTTTCTGTGATTTACTGCTGTTTCACATTTGCAAATATTTGTTTAACTTCACAATGATATTTTCCGAAGTATGACAGATACATAATTTGGATATCGAACGCATTATAATAAATAAAATGATTTAGTAAAATGTCAACAGTATTTAACAATGACGCATTGAACGAGAAGTCACGTAACATTTATTCAGCGTTACACTTTCAGTATATATAAGCTGCAAAAGAAATTCAGAAAAGTATTGACTCTTTGTCTCATTTATCATGTAGGATTTCAGCTGATATTTACTTCAGGGCAAATACAGCTCATATTTTATATGGAAAATAGCTCGGATCTACTTATTCATAAAAACACTCTCTTGAATAGTTTATACAAATTATTCTTACCTGTTTATATACACACAGCTTTTAAAAGTAAGAATTTTTCGCGAAATTATTCATCGTTAATATAAATCTGTTTTTTTTTTCCTTTTTTTCATTGACAGTTAGTTTCAGGAAGTATATTTTCAAACTACTCTGCATAAAAATTTTGAAAATGAGCTTTATTGAAGTCTTCACTAATATGTCAGCACACAAAAGAAAAAAAAACAGCCACTCACCTTTCGAAAGTGAATAAAATTGTGAAACGTAAATGATTATGACTGATAATCATTCGTAGTTGCAATAAATAAATGCATGATGAAGAGTTAAAAATACCTAAATGGAATTATCTAGTTCAGTGTAAATGGTCTCATAGCCTTTGTAAAAAAATGTAAAAAGTTGATTTTATTTTATATAATAAAGCAGCCTTAGGCATGGAAAGAGCCAACACAAAACCATCTGTCTTGTCTAGTGGTAGTCCGTATGCTGAAATTTACATGGTCAAATGCCATTAAATATTCTTTCAAAACATTGCTCATAGTTGATATATAATAAAAATCATTCTACAAAATTACAATTCAGATGTTTCCCTATTTATTTTAATGCTTTGTCACAAGATTCATCTTTTGTTCTTAACATTACATTCTACTTGAAATATTTGACAACTCAGAAGATAGTCTTGATATATTAGGTAGACACATATCAATAACTGAATATACGATGATTTTTTTATCAAGTAAAAGACAGAACGTTCTGAAACGTTAGATTTTTCCATAAAGTCAGAGTCAGAAATAATACAAACGAGGTGATATCGTATATTAATTTTTCCAAAATAATTGCACGTAAAGAGTAAGACATTGAAACATGCATCCTTCACAGACGAACTTAACATATGACTGATGTAATTACATTACTCTTAAGAAAAATAATAGAAAATTAGTTCGAAATCACACGTGTCCTTGATTTTCTTATTGTAAGTTGTGTGTACCACATAAAACAGTGTTACGTAAAAAAATGTGCTGCCTTAGCTGTCTTGTAACATATATAGAGCCATTCAGAATTTGCACATTCCCCATCATTTTTGTTTAAGTGAGCCACTTTGCCACGTACCACTGATTATATCTATTGTTTCAGCTGTTACTTCTCCTTTTGCGTTCCTCCGACTATGTTCATTAACCTTTTACTGTTCTTTTTTGATCCTTTCTTGCAAAATGTCTCTCTCAAATTAGACAAGCACACCAACGTTTCTAAGAATATCTGAAATAAAGTGCATCTCAATGACATCAAGTGTATAGAAAATAGGGAGACACTTCTACCGCATGTCAGCAAGTATCCTTAAAGTTATACGCGAATTCATGCGAAAACAAATGAAGTAATCTATAGAAATTTCTTCACATTTCTGTTGGGTTAAAATAAGACATCAAGTACTTATTCTTCAAACTTACATTAATTTATACAGTAATTTATGCATATTAAATTGATAAAAAATGCTTATATAATAGAAAAATGATGAATACAGATCATAAATTTAAATTTTATCTTGTGACTATGGTTACAAAGTAGAAATAACAATAATACATTATGTACCTAATAAATTATTCTTATGGGAAATATGGCAGTGTTTGTTTATGACAAATAAAAATTTAACAGAAAGATTTTATCTTTAGATGTTTTTAAGTAATACATGTCTTTCCCTCTTTATAAATTGGTATTTAGTCCTTAACAATAATAACAAATGATTTGTTGTTAAGCACAAAAATTTCACAATGGGCTATTTGTGTTGTGCCCGCGACTAAGCCACTGAAAAGAAGGGGTACAAAATTATATTAATATTAGTTTGAAGTTAGAGGATATAGATTGTATCTCAAACACACTTAACACAACTAAATGACAACAAAGAACGAAATAATAAATTTTTAAAGAGAGATAAGTAGGTCAAAAATGCGGTTTTATTTATTCGCATTGTCTGGAGATGACAATCTTATTTATTAAGTTCCTCTGTTGTTAAGTGTGGAGTTGCACAATAAGCAGGTGTCTAAACCGGTATTTTAGCCTTATAAGCTCTTAATATCTCTTTGAGATTTTGGTGGGGCCAGAGAGTAAAGAGAGATTTTGATACTTAATAGTAGTTCATTTTACAACGGAGTGTCTTCTGTTTTGGGATATCTGTCCTGGTCTGTCACGTGTTCATGTTTGTTATTGTTACACTAACACGAGAACCCGGCATGGCCAAGCGCGTAATGCGTGCAACTCGTAATCCGAGGATCGCGGGTTCGCGCCCACGTCGTGCTAAACATGCTCGCCCTCCCAGCCGTGGGGATGTTATAATGTGACGGTCAATCCCAATATTCATTGGTAAATGAGTAGCCCAAAAGTTGGCGGTGGGTGGTGATGACTAGCTGCCTTCCCTCTAGTCTTACACTGTTAAATTAGGGACAGCTAGCACAGATAGTCCTCGAGTAGCTTAGTGCGAAATTCCAAAACAAAATACACTAACACGAAGTTTCCTGTTGCAGATACACATTCCAAACAACAGGAAAATAAGATGCATATATACATAGAGAAACCGGCCTGGCATGGCCAAGCGCGTAAGGCGTGCGACTCGTAATCCCAGGGTCGCGCTAAACATGCTCGCCCTCCCAGCCGTGGGGGTGTATAATGTGACGGTCAATCCCACTATTCATTGGTAAAAGAGTAGCCCAAGAGTTGGCGGTGGGTGGTGATGACTAGTTGCCTTCCCACTAGTCTTACACTACTAAATTAGGGACGACTAGCACAGATAGCTCTCGAGTAGCTTTGTGTGAAATTCTCAAAGAAACAACTTTTACTGTGTTGTTTATCCAGCTTGATGAGATGTTGAAGACGTAAATCTGTACAGAAACGGTAGAGGATTAATCCACTTTCACGGTTGTCGTATGGATCTAGCTGACGACAAGGATTAACAGAGTAGTGTTCGTTATCCAAAATCTTTCTTCTGCCTAAAGCACTGTCATGAGGTTTGAACAATGTAAGAAGTAAAAGTTTCAAAATGACAGCTCTGGAATAGAACATAAAGCCCCATGTGGAAAATTGTGCTGCTCTTTCCCCATTCTTTCTACAAGGGGCAATGGTACACTGCTGTGTAAAATAATCTCGCACGTGAGCAACTGATCCCAGCATGTAATTCTTACTTGACTGCTTCTAGACGTGACTTGCTAACAAACCTGAGCCTTCGCTTCAGAAGATCGCTTCTTAAAAACAGAAGCTTCTTCTATATAAACAGAAATGGCTTAAGATTTGTAGGATAGCTGTTTCAAATTGCTCTCTACTTGTATCATCGCTGTTTAGTTATACTTACAGTGTAACTCTTCGAGATAATATCAGTGTACTCAGAGCATTAAAGATAATATTTAAAATGGTACAACTATATTAAAAATAATAACATGTGAAACAGAATTATTAATCCATGCAATTACTTCATATACTGTTGAATGTATTTATTAAAGTTTGGTAAGGCTTTATAAAATTTTTATCATTAAAAAAATATCATTCTTGATTGAGAAATCATTCTATATGATTTTATTAACCGTAAGAAAAAAAAATCTCAGCAGCAAGTTAGAATTAAAATACAAACGTTTGTTTTTTTCATAAAATGATGTTACTGGTTTAAGATTAAAATATTAAATACAGGAAAATAGGGCTATCTTTGCTAGCCGTCCCTAATTTAGTAGTGTAAGACTAGAGGGAAGGCAGCTAGTCATCACCACCCACCGTCAACTCTTTGGCTACTCTTTTAGCAACGAATAGTGGGATTGACCGTGACATTATACACCCCCACGGCTGGGAGGGCGAGCATGTTTAGCACGACGCGGGCGCGAACACGCGACCCTCGGATTACGAGTCGCACGCTTTACGCGCTTGGCCATGCCAGGCCGGTTTCTCCATGTATATATATATATTATTTTCCTGTATTAAATTCGCAAAAGATTAAATACAGCATTTTGAAATATGCGTAATATTATTATTATGATTAAATTCGTTATTTATGATGTGACATGTTCTAGCTCTTCAGTAGCACAGTGGTATATCTGCAGACTTATACTACTAGAAACTGGGTTTCGATACTCGTGGTGGGCCAATCACAGATACCTTTTTATGTAGCTTTGTGCATAATAACAAAATAAACAAACTACATTTCCTATTAAAGAATATCAATAAAATCCTTCTATGAAATCATAAAACAAAATGAAGGTGTTAATAAGGTTTCACCCAGAGCTTAAGTCATTATGGATTTCTTAAGGAACACTAAAAGCTTTTGAAATGACTTGTAACAATTTTCTTCAGATACCGGCAATAATTTTAGAAAACGTTACAGATAAGAAGATTCTATTGCTGTTACAAAGAGAGACTTACAAGTATGTAACTGGAAATGTTGCGTTGGATGCCAGATATTTTAGGTACAAAGTCAATATTTACTAAGCATGAATGAATCCAAATTATAAAAAAGTGATATAGCGACATTTTACAGCAATTGAAGAGACAGATATGGAGGCAGCTTTAAAAGCTTTGGATTTATTAATATCTATATTATTAGGACCAGTGTTCTCAATGATGTGTTTTATTAGCGTTAAATTCTAGCAACAACTTTCAAGGCCTTTCTCTCGTACCCGTAGGCTTAAGTTCGTTTTGGATTATCATAATAGTTGTCTCTAACGCGTTCGTTTCACCATTCTCTAATTTCAACAGAAAACATTTGTGATAATGATCCAGCTAGCAGTTTCGCCACACCTGAACTATGTAGAATATATTTGGGACCAGTTTTGCAGATAAATTTCATATACAATTCCATCCAACAGACATTTTGTGTTGTTAGTAAACAGAGTGTGAGGGAATGGAGAAACGTAATTCACCTCTTCATTCGGAGATATATATGAGATATTCTGCAGCTTTGTAGAACAGTGTTAGTCATCAGTGTTTAAGGTCTACATGAAATAAGGACTACAAGAAGTCAATTTTATATTTATATTTCTGAGCAATAATGTTGCTACAGAAACATTCAAAGTCAGAAGAGTGACAATATAAAATCTGATGCATTGCAGCTCAAGTCAACTCTTAAGTGTGTTGTGATTTCAATTTTATTAATAATTTGCGAGTACCTCTATAGTTATATGTGAAATTGTACACTAATACTTTGATAATTCTTCAAGTTTTTTTTAAATATTATGGTTCAATAACTCTGCCTTTTGCGAGAAGAAATGTCTACGTTATACAAAACTAACTCGTGCTATGAGAAGTAAAAAAATATTTGAGGTTCTGTATATATCCACGGCATTTAACAATTTAAAACACTGAACAAGAAAATAGTAGACCTCATTCATTTCAGTAATTGTGCGCATATGCCTGTGTTTCACTAAGGTATATATAATTAAAACTGATCTTTAACAGATTAAGCCTCGTGTACTAACATTGACAACACTGAAAATTTCAGCTGTAAGTTATAATGCAACGCTTACTTATTTTAATCAACCTTAACAATTTACAAAATGAAATATCCTGTACAAGCAAAGTTTTATTTGCAAAGATGTTACTCTCTCCTTCCGTAAGTTTGATTTCAGAACTTTAATGGACTGCAAATGCCTATTGAAAGAAAAGGTGAGGGCTGGAGCCTTCTTTAGGGTGTTATGCTTAGAGAAAGTCACCGTAAATTATTCGTAATATTTAAGAAATAGAATTTGACTTGACCTACCTGTCTAACAGATAATATTACACCAACATGTTCCAGATATTTTCCCAAAAACATACAGTTGTAATTTTTTTTGTTTTGGAATTTCACACAAGGCTACTCGAGGGCTATCTTTGCTATCCGTCCATAATTTAGCAGTGTAAGACTAGAGGAAGGCAGCTAGTCATCACCATCCACCGCCAACTCTTGAGCTACTCTTTCACCAACGAATAGTGGGATTGACCGTCACATTATAATGCCCCCACGGCTGGGAGGGCGAGCATGTTTGGCGCGACTTAGGCGCAAACCCGCGACCCTCAGATTACCAAGCGCACGCCTTAACGCCCTAGAACATGCCGAGCCCTACATTTGTAAGTCACGGTAATTACTATATATATATATATATAGTAGATTCTTACTGGTTATTTTCAGTCTTCTGTGCTGAATAATTAATCAAAGATCTTATTTTGTGTAATCACAATTCACAACAGATGAAATAATTAGGCACAGTTACTGCTTAACTGAGCACCAGTCATATAGTTTATATAACAGCGTCAACTGAAACTATCATTTTTAATTGACAACATCGTTGCTTTCGGAAGGGTAATTTGAGATTATTCTTTTTTTCCCTGCAAGTTTCAATATCATGATTAATAGTTTCAATAAGTATTTAATTAAGCTAAATACACCTCATATTAAAACCTGACTTGTTATCACATTAGATATGTATCTTCGTTAATATAACTCATCAGATACATATTTATTGGGAAATAGTTATCAGGTACATTCCATGAAAATACAAAAGTATATACTATGGTTTCATTGTATTTAAGAGAATTATTAGTACATTTTGAAAAAAAAGAATACTTTTTAAAGCTGTTTAAATAAATGTAAGTATTAAAAATGTACACACGGCAGGCTATTTATCGTTAAACGCAAAGCTGCACAATGGGCTATCTGTGCTTTGTCTATTAAAAATATCCGATTTAACCCTGACCCACCAAAAAGCACAAAAGACAAGTAAATTTGAATTTTTAGTCTATTTAAACAGGGCTGCATTTTTGTTGTATTACCGAATCTTTCTTTTCACACCTTTTGTACGTTATTACATCTAAGATTCTCTTTTCTTTACTGCAAAGCTTTAAAAGACCTTGCTTTCTTGAGACAGTTAGAAAGAATGTATTGGCCTAAGGATTTTGTCGTCGTTATTACTTTTATGAGAACAATAATCCAGAACTGTTTCAGGACAAACGTCAAATATCCCATAAGTACCTGACTACTTAGATGCCCAAACGTATATATATCTTAAAAGCTGGAAATACTTACATTTATTTATCGACTAAACAAATCGCCAATAAATACCACAGAGGAGGGTTGGGATCTCACAGAAAAACAAATATATTAATACAATAGTATAGAAGAAAAAATACATAAAATTAAAATGCATGAGTTTCTGACGTTGCGAGGCACTAAGTTGTAAGTTGTGACACTTATAAGGTTCAAAGTTTTATTTAGTTTGAAAAATATGTTTATTTCTGAGCAAAGCCATAAATTGGAAAATCTGCATTCTGTCCATTGAAGAGAATCGTACCCCAAATTTTAGCTTTGTGCATCTGCGAACTTACCGCTGATTCACCCAGAGGACTCTTAAGAATAAGTTGTTTTTGTTTATTATTAAGCACAAAGATACGAAAAGAACTATCTGTGTTCTGCCAACCACGGTTATCGAAACCCGACTTTTAAGGGTATAACAGACATATGTGCCATTGAATGAAAAGAGTTAAGTAACAGGAAACTCTAAAAGTAGACAGTCAGTTTTAATAATTTTGAAATGAACCTCAAAATTTTACAATATAGTGAAACTCATTAATAACTTCTAACGATCACTAGGATATATAAAAATAATCGGTGATGTCAAACTCAGTGAATCTTGAAAAAATTGTTTTTGTTAGTTCATTAAATTGTTTAACATTTTGTACGGATTGTCTGTTTGTTTTAATTTCGTCCATAACTACACAAGGGCTAATTGCACTAGCCATCCCTAATTTAGCAGTGTAAGACTAGAGGAAAGGCAGCTTGTCATCACCACCCACCGTAAACTCTTGAGCTACTCGTTTACCCACGAACAGTGTAACTAGCAGTCACATTACAAAGCCTCCACGGCTGAAAAAGCGAGCATGTGTGATGTAACGGGGTTTTGAACCTTCAATCCTCGGATTACGAGTCGAGCACTTTAACCATCTTACCATACCAAGCCTTGTGTGTATTAAAAGTATGCTGATTTTTGTTGATATATTTGATAAAAATGGTACAAAGATTTTTTCTTAGTTATCCTTCATCTCAATGATTCATTGAAATGTCTAGACGTTTGTCAACACATAAGTTTGACCGTTACATAAGAATTATATATAAATGTAATAGTGCTGCCTATTGCAAGGCATGGAGGAATCTTCACCAAAATTGGTAAAGAGGTTAGAAATAATGTCCATGTGATGGAACACAGAAGCTTTTAATTTTGCATTTGGCGGTTGTTACGTGCGTTTTTACCACTACTTCGCCACCTCTGAATCGATATTCACCAAATTTTACAAAAAACAAATTTTTTTGGGGATCCTTGCACAGGTACAAACTTGCAGTATAAATTTTGCAGTTTGTATGGACGTTTTGCATTGCATTAGTACTTTATAATTTGCTTACCCCCAAATAAATCAGTGGTAAGCTTAAAGATATTCAACATTAAAATTCGGGGTTCGATTACCCGTGGTAGATAAATAGTAGGTACTTACTTTTGTATAAAACAAATATAATATTTTAAATATTTACGTGATTTTTTTAATTATTCATTGTGTGGAAAATAATAGCATTACGTTCTCTTCTCATGTTTTACCAAGATACGTATGTATTTAATTTTTGCACAACCTAGGTTCACAAATAATAAACAAACCTTTGATGAAATTTTACTTTATTTTTCTTAAATATTAATACTAACTTTAATGTAGTTTACGCTATTAATAGTCGTTCTTCATGTAATTGAGGATATAAGCAGCATCTGGACCAATATATGTCCGTCGTAACATTAAATATATTATTATATATTCTTCTTTACCTTTATTTATGAATCTTTAGAATTTATGTAGTTCTCAAACTATGTTTTTACTGCCTTTCCACGTATTTTTAGGCTGTTACTTAGTTCTTGAAAACCTTCAAAATTACACTTATTTTTAATTCATGTTTCATGACATGCAACTTCTAAATATGTTGATTTTGTTTCCAAGAATTACAAAAAGAAAAACTTTATTTGCATCTCAAACCTCTATCCTTTATATTACTAAATTTGCTATCGCTATTTGGATGTCACTGAAATAATTTAAGTGTTTATAGTATAAGTGTATTTTTTTCATTTGTTAAAAAAAAGGTAAAGTTGGTAATGAAATCCTTAAAGAGAAATCCACTTCAAACGAATTGCATAGAGATAAGTTCTACTTGAGTGGTTACTTTAATGAAATCACTTTACAGTTGTATGTGAAGCCTTACATGAAAACTATATCTTAAGTGAATATCACTTGGCATTAATTTTCTTGACTTTTTTTTACTCCCCCTTCCTTCCACTACAAAAAAAAAAATATTACTTGGATTTCTTAAAAGGGAAATAGTCAATTATGATCCGGATGAGAATTTACACTGCATTAAACAGCTAAAGGTTAATTTGTTATATCACAAGTATGCTAAGGTGTGGTTCTACAATATTTCAAGAATTAGTAAAGCGATTTCATGGAATTAGTTTCATAAAAATATAATAGATACAGGTTAATCTAGAATATTGGACTAGTTCCTTTAATTTTTTAATTGGTAGAAATGTGCCTCATATTCGTTTTAACTGACAGTATAAAAGTAGTGTCTTTATATTCGACTGTGGAGTGCAGCGGAATGGGTGTAACGGTGCGTGCATACCCTGTAAAGAACAATACACGATTATGCCTCACATGTTAATTACCATACTTTGTTATAATCTTTAACAAGTGCATGTAGCAGCTTCCGGAGGGAGAGAGAAAACTTTGACTTAGTTCTACAGCAATTTCCCTTCTTGTGAACGTTATTTGTCCTCTTAAATGTTTTATAGAACGATAATGAAAAGTGTTCGTAGTTAATGATTCACTGAAGACTGAAAGCAACTAAAAAGGTAAAAGTTTCCTTGGTCAGCAAATAAAGAAGAAAATATAGTTTCCTGGTGACTATTATCGGTTGTGTATGTAAACATCTGATATTTTTTACATGCAATGGTCACTTTTATCAGTTAGTTAATCAGCAGATTGCTAAGGATTCATCTATTTCTACTGGTCACCCTTACCTTCATTTTCATATAACTTTATTTTTCTTTTAACTACCTGTAAACTGTCCTTCGTGAAAAATAAAACCTCAGGTTTTAGTTTTTAAGGTTGTAATATCGTCTTGGGCCAACCGAGAGACATTTAAAAATAGACTAAGTTCGTTTAGTTTTACTACCTCTACGATTATGATCTCACTTTTTTTAAAATAGGCTTACCGAAGTTTAAATAATTTTTGTTTATTTTTAAAAGTAAAGTATCAATAGCATCCCAAACGAAAGGTTTCTTAAACCAAGTATAACTTTCTTTACTGAAATATTTAATGATTTGTTTAGTCCGGTTAAGCAGTTTCTAATAAATAACTTGACATCATTTGTTTCAGAAAGTAACTTACAAGATTGTTTGCGTATATTTTGATAGATTTGTTTTTCATCTACGTTCGTTTAAGTTACTTCTGCTACAAAAGTATTTTGGTTCGAAAACTGATAAAAATCTAGTAAAAGGTTTAAACAATTGCACATAGACTTAATGTTTTAGATTCAATAATTTTTATAAATAAATGGGTTAGAAAAAACAATTAAATTAACAAAAGTACAAATAATATGTATCATTATATTGTCTATAAAGTACTCCTTCTTGTGAAAACACGCTTAACATATATTTTGCAAAATCTAGACTAGCAGACCCTCACCGCAAAATACCATTATAAGCTTAATTCACGGCTCACAAAGTGAACAAAATACTATTTGTGGAATATTGTATTAAACAATAACCTCAGGTCTTTGGCATTATGATCTTCACTTTATCTGACTTAATGTAATAAATAATTAATCACCATTGTCCTCGCTCAATGAAACACAGATCATCGTAACTAGAAAATATGAAGTTAATATAAGTGTAATATAAAATGAATACAACAATTATGATTTTTGGTTACGTTGAAGTGGAAATTGAAATTTCAAGACAAATTTGACATTCATCAAATTTCTTGTAAGTTACAGACATTTAAAAATCATTTGAAGTTTTCAAAGTGCCATTTACTACTATTTCAACTTTTCAACATTTTGTATTTTGCTTTTATTGAGTATATATATATATATAGATATATATTGTGGAAATAATAATATCCTGTGTAGAATATTTGCGTAGCAGCATGTTGTTTGTGTACTGCTACATAGATTTTCTTTTTCTTTTGGCTTATACAGATATTTATGAAAAAAAGAAATATATTTTTATGTATATGTAACTTTACTTGATATGAATTCATATTGTGGGTTCCCCTGTAAAACAACGATAAGTTTAAGGACTCTAAAGTTTGGAGTTCGATTCCATGCGGTAGACACAACAGATAACTCAATGTGGCTCTACCTCATGTTGTGACGAGCTTTCAGACATAGATGAGAAGCTATTAAGTTTACGCTGGAGTTTCCTTGGGCTTGAAGTTATTGGTTGGATGGATAAAGTCGCAGGAATCATTAAGAAGGATGTTGTCTACTGACTTTGCAGATTTCACTTGATACTTCCTTTGAAAGTGTGATTGGTAAATGACTGTTTTGTTGTTGATTGTTCTTATGATATGTAAAAGTAAAGTATGTTATACATATTAAGTTGGACTCATAAAACTGGTCTTGAACTTTGGGCGTAAATTGATTTGATTCGTACTTTACAAGCTTTGTATGCATACAAAAAATGTTAGTTAATCGTTTTAGTTCTCACATTTTACTATGATTCATCTATATTGTAAATCAAATCAGTTGTTAAATAGACTTGAAGAAAAAAGGAACATAAATCTTATCTCGCTAGCTTCCATCTGCATTGACCACTCAATTAGTCGTTCCAGAGTTTCTTTTTCTGCTAGTGACAGTGAGTGATGCATTCTTTTGAGATTGTTTCTTTTTTACTATCCAGAAAACTTGTCTACCAGTTAGGAAAAAAAGTTTATGTTGGTTACACTGGGATTTGATATCAGACACATCATTCCAGACATGTTCTTCTTCACTTTGTAAAGTTGGCATTCAGAAAAAAGTAAGAATTTGCTAAGAAAATTGAATGGTCAAGACATAAGACCAAAATAGAAAATAAAAAAAAAGAAATAATCCCCAGAGATATCCCGTAACATCTAAAGGCCTATGGGTAACTCGTGGGAAAGTCATGCACGTCCAACGTCAGACCTCAATCAGACTGATTTCACGCCCGATCAGCTATCCTCACTAGAGGCCTAGCTACTCTTTTTTTCGAAACTAAAAGCATCATTAATGTCCTTCTAACCTCGATAATTACGAATAATTGTGTTCATTACTAATTGTAGCATCGTTTATCTAATGTGAAGATAATGTATTTTTATATTCTGTTCAATTTATTTGCATATATTTTTGGATTTTGATTAAAAATAAAAAAGATTATTGTTGAGAATGAAAGAACTACAACAAAAAATATTTTTGTGAAATTAAACTTTGGAATTTTCTAAAAATGATCTTATAAGCTCTTAAGTAAGTACACAAGCTGTATTTATGTTGCAAAAAAAGTCTATATTTGACATACAAATACAGCACTTTTGTATTTTCCCGATGTTGATATAAAACAATCGATTTCAACGCAATAAGTCAATACGTAAAGAATTTCAGTTCCTCATATACGAAATCAGAATCGGGCTTCAACTAACAGGTATCTCTTAATGTTCGACGAAGAAATAAATTACTTATTTTTAAGTCCCAAATATTCTTTTTATGTAATTTCCACAAGCACAATCAAATTGAGTTTTATTGTTTCATTTCTTGGTTATAATATGTTATACTTTAGAAACATAATGATATAAAGATTACGTAGTTCTTCGTTTTCCAACTTAAGCAGATAAACTGAGTCACCTTGTTATATCTCACATAGATTTACGTTGAATATCTCTTTATTAAGAAACCAATTGTAAGGTTTGGTATAAAATTATTTTATGTATTACGATGATTTTACCTGCTAAACACAATTAAACTTAAAAAAAAAACGTAAGAAATTTAGTTTATGTGTACAAGAACGACTGAAATACCTACACATTGTAGTCAAACAAAAGAAAATTAATGAAAAATTAGCATAAGTTTTATGTTTCTTTGTGGTTAAGCACAGAGGTACAAGAGGGGGGATCCTTGGTGGTACCAATTACAAGTATCGAAACTACATTTTTCGCCCTATAAACATTCACACCTATTGCTATGCCGATGAGAAGACTGGCATAATAAAAGTCGTAAATAAGTTTTCTCGTTCAGAATACATTTCTTACCAATTTTAGCCACTAGAAAATGGAGAGTCATGAAAGAATAGCTTATTTAATATGTACGTTTCATAGATTCGTTACATAAATAATTCTCGTTTTTTTTCCTGTACGATGAGTATAACTCAATAATATAAAATAGCATATAACTCATTTTTTGGAAAAACAGATTTAATGTTCTCCATGAATTAGGTTCTGCTGGTTCTCTTCATATAGATAGTAACTTTATAAACTGATACGCTGAATTAGGTTTATATTCAATGAAAAATTAAGTTATTTATTTGACGTTTGAGGAGGAGAATATACATACAGAACATTAATACTTAAACAGTCAAGTAAAATATAATCAGAAGAAGGAATTGCGTTAAAAACAACAAATCTGAATCTGTAATAAATGACATTTAAATAAATAAAATAATCCCAAAGAAAATCAAAATTAAATTAAAGATGCTGTATGAGTGTAAAGAGTCTCAACTGGTACAAGCTATAATATTAAATATGCATACTGGATTTTGGAGATGACTGCCTAAGTAGGACCCGACAGAGTTTTAGGAGCAGACCGAGCGACTGCCTGGATAATATAGCCATTCACTGCCACCACACAGTCGTCTTTCAATGGTATACAGACGACGACAAAATTAAGTTCGGAGATAATGATAAAATTGGCCAATTGGCCTGGTCCAACTTCCATCGAAGCATGCGGGTCGGGTGGCATCGACAATGGTCCGTCTCCCTCAGAATGATAGGAAAATGATCACTGCTCCATGGGTCACAATAATCCCTTCAAGAAAAGTGAAAGAAAACATAAAGAGAGATCAAAAGAAGTAAAGATCGATTAGGTGCATGAAAATAAGTATAAGAACTGTTAATAAAGGTCGTGATCCGAAAGCATACATTCGATAAATGACCCCCCCATCAATATCAGCACTATCCCGATGGGAAACGTGTCCCTTAAAATTTCTCAGAATTACGAAATGGAGACAGCAACTGGTAAACAACAGCATCAAAGTCTGACTAATCAGTAATTGGACTGCACAACAAGTTTTTGCTTCTTTAACACTGTTGGGTGTTCCTTATAGATTTTTGGCTGCTGATCACGAAAATCACATCCATATTTGCCCATCACATACTGTGTCATCGAAATATTTAGTTTTGTTACAATGAAAAAACGATATTAGGGCAACTGGAATCCGTCAATACTTGCTGACTTTTGTTGGACACTGCAATGTGATGCACAGGACATTAAATACAAATGAAAATCAGGAGCAAAACACTTTTAATTATGTTGAACTTAATAGCGTATTAGAAACATAAACGCAATTAAACACGTTATTGCTGGTAAACAGTTAACTGTCTATTTCTCAGAGTTCTTACATGATGAAACAAGACTAAAACTATATTTATGCATACCCACCAGGTACCTGTCACAATCAACAAACACTTTTATGAATGCAAAACTTTTCAAAAAAAATTGTTGAGTAGTGTAGTAAGACCCAAGAAAACAGGATTGACGATGGCCTCTAAGAAGGTATTAAGCTACAAAGACAAGGTGGACACGTTCTTGTAGACCAATAATGCTACTTCTCCAATTCATTCGTCCATCAAACATCCTACCATTCCGTTATAAATCAAACTGCTTAAATGTGATTGTATCACCAGGTTTCAGAAATGTTTCCTGTAAAGAAAGACACACAGGATGAGAGGCAACAATCAAGGTCTTAATGTCATCTATATTAGAATATAAACCTCAACAGTTCCACGGTATCAAAGTGGTCGTTTTTATTTAGGTGGAGAAGAACTGGGAGAAGAGCTGTTTGGTTTATGACCATGTCATTTGTTTTTATTAGAAGGATGTGTGTTGACTTTTATGGATTATGCTTTGGGTCAACTGGACAAGTCCCTGTCAGTTGACGGACATTCCATCGATTGAAGGCGTGAACGAATAATCATTCGAAATCTCATGGCCAAAAAAGGTAGACCCGAGCAAACACTAAAACCTGGGATGTGAATCCAATTAGTCAGTAGAAGTAATGATGGGGAGATGGTGAGGTAGAGATATTGACTTGTCGCTTATTTAAAGAAGGCAAGAGATTCTGTATATGGTTTGAAAGTGACTCTACTGGGGGAACGAAAAATATGTCTGTACTTCTACTGTAACAGTGGGACATAATAGACCAGCTGCGTATGTCCAAGATGGAGGTAGGGACAATAACTTTCGAGTCTAGGAGTAAGAAATGTTTTTGCATGTTGCAGTCCATTCTTCTCTAGTAGCCTTGGGCAAGAATGAAAGTAAGAGGAATATGAGCCACTATATTAACACACTAAAGATCCAGTTCGCATTCGTAATCGTCATGATCTTTACAACCACAATGAGCACATGTCAAAGAACCATGACATGATGTCTTTGAGTGACTGAACTGTTGACACTAAAAACATCAGAGAGGGTTGGAAATATGTGGCCAAACAATACAATTCAGGTAATTGTTTCGACAATAGTGAATGAACGTTGTGAAGTAAATATCAAAATTACAGCATTTGTTGGCAGCATATTTCTATCCTTGCAGTTGGAAGAACAAGGGCTGTTCAAAAAATACACAGACTGACGTCATAAAACAAAATGTACGTTATTTAGAAGTTACAGGTCTGAGACCCCTTCAAAGTACTTTCCTTCCCGACGCACACACTTATCCCAACGGTGTTTCCACTTGTTGACACAGTCCTGGTACGCTTCTTTTGTAATGTCCTCCAGCTCCTTCATTGCATTTGCCTTAATCTCGGGAATCGTCTTAAATCTTCTTCTTTTCAAGGATTTTTTGAGTTTGGGGAACAAGAAAAAATCGCAAAAAGCAAGGTCAGGTGAGTAGGGGGTGGGGAAGAACAGTGATCGAGTGTTTGGCCAAAAACGTACGAGTTCTGAGGCACAAATTTCGCAGGAACGCGGTGCATTTTCAATTTTTCGGTCAAAATCTCGTAACAATATCCAACTGATATCCCACACTTTTCAGCAAGCTCCCTGATAGTCAGACGTCGATTTACACGCACCAAGGTGTTGATTTTGTCGACGTGTGGGTCGTCAGTTGACGTAGAAGGACGTCCAGAACGCTCATCATCTTCAATTGACTGTCGACCATCCTTAAAACGCTCATGCCACTTGAAACATGCCGTACGCTTCATAGCAACATCACCGTAAGCCGTGTTAAACATAGCAAAAGTTTCAGTCGCAAATTTTCCAAGTTTAACACAAAATTTCACAGCAAGTCGTTGCTCCTTCAGGTCATTCATTCTGAAATCCGCCAAACGAAAAAATCGCACTTCACTTAAAACCACTTAGATAATACATGAATGAAGATATCTGCAATCGAGAAATGGCGTCGTAATCACCTGATCTGTGTAAACCTCGCGACACCAAGCGGAATCCCCTGGAACCAACTGGAGCCGCGCAATTCAAACAGTCCGCGTATTTTTGAACAGACCTCGTATGCCTCACTGCAGAAACTCCTTGAGAGGAAAAACCAGCAAGGATCTCTAATGGGGATGTTATTTAAATTCTTCTTAACGTTATATCATCGTGAGGAATTAAAAGTAACGTGGGGAATGACCTCAATGGGTATATCACCAATAGCCTTCAAATACGAGAGGACTTCACCATCTTTTCGGGTGGATGTTTCCACCAAGATGTCCTCAGAACGTAGCTTATTGACTGACTAAGGAGAGCCAAGAAGTCTCTCTAGTCCCTTCTGAAAAAAAGGACACTCTCATAAAGTAGTTCGTGGTGAGGAGAAACCCGCTTGAAGTGAAGATGTATTCTCAAAATGGCTGATATAAGTATTAGCATTTTAATTAAAATTAAGTACAGAACACGTTTTGACCTTCTTATGTCATCTTCAAGTTAGCAAAGAGAGTTTGTAACTGGTTGTTGCCGGGTACGTGTCTTTGGGACGAGAATGTAAACTGGTACGGAATTGTAGGGGCATTGCAATTAGGTTAGTAATAAGTATATGTATAAAGGAGTTTCTTTATATTGGTTTTAGTTTTTATAAAAGAATGATTTATTTGATTTTTCTTTTGATTATGTTTGTTTCCCTACTTGGTATCTTGGTGTTTTCTATGTGATATATTGGATAATAATAAATGATATAATTATCTTGAATGATGCAATTGTTTTTATTTACTCGATCAAAATAACTTGCATTTCCAGTCAGTATTACAATCGTTGAAAAATCCCTATGATGATTCATACATTTTATTATATCTAAATTATTTTTCTTAGTACTAATTAAGATATATATATATATAGTTAATTTTAATATTCAGCAAAGTGTATGATTATATAAAGATAATTATTCTCTACTGACGCCCCCCAGTGGTTCAGCGGTATGTCTGCGGACTTACATGCTAAAATCCGGGTTTCGATACCCGTGGTGGCAGAGCACAGAATGTGTAGCTTTGTGCTTAATTCTAAACAACAACTCTACTAATAATATTTTTACCCCGAAGCTCTTGTGTCTTAGCGCAATTGGTTATGTTACGTTTTCTTGCCAATACAGAATGTTGGGGACTTAACCAGCGTGAAAAACAGGTCAACACCGCAATGTGTTCATTCTTAAATCAAAACTTGTTAAAATATTCGGGAACAAAAACAGCCCGTAAACAAGGAAACACCAATAACAGTATCGATAACAATCACAGATCGATAAGCATTGATAAAGATTATATGTAAATACATAAAAACGTAGTAACGGATGGCTTAATTTGTAGCGATTCTATCACTAAACTGGATATGCAGAAGCCTTACTTTTTCAAGATAAGCTTTGATTTTATTTACTATTTATTTTAGGTTTACATTTTATATTGATAATTTTTACTTGTTAATCTCTTAACCACTTTTCATTTATTTTCTGAATGATATATTATAGCATGCACCAAATTCAAAGTACTTTTCTTAACTAATGTTTTTATTATCAAAGGAATTGTTTTTAAATTATTCAGCCGTTAGAAAAATGATACTCTAGTGGAAGAGGTTAAATGTCCTTGTGTATACAATTTCTGCTTAATAAATGTTCTTTGATAGACACAAATTTACTGTAGACACTAATATAACAATTGCACTTATTTGTTAATCGTACCTCATTACTTAGAAATTTAATATTTTTCAAACTGAACTAATAAACTAACTAATTAACTTTATCTGATATTAACTCACTGTTTTACATTCAGTGTAACTTACTAATGAACTCAAACATAGATACATTTCTGTAGCATATTCTGAAATGCTTTATCCTCTGCTTTAGACTAATTCGCATATTATACTCAGGAGGTATTTACAAACGCCAGTGTACGCTCTTATTACGTGACAACAAACTTCGTTCAAACTACAATAACAATACAAAAACCTAAACTTAAATTTTCATAAATAATAGTAAAGTAACTGTAATGAATTACAGATATAGTGATTAAATCACCAGTTAAATGTGAGAAACAAGATACTACAAAAATGTGATTAAAAATTAAATCTTATTTTTTGGTCATTTGCTGTTCTCAGAATTTCCAGTCAACAAATATATCTTAAAGTTTTTCACTAGATTACGGTGTGAAGATTGGATGATCTCTTGTTCTTAATTATTACTTACAATCTTATCAATTGAAGAGCTTTCTTCAGGTAGATAGTAGAGGAAATCAAGTAGTAGTTCTGTCCCTGATGATTCTTTAGAAATGATCACAAAAGGATCATCAACAGGTTCAACTGTTCAGACAGTCTTATTCTAGCTGGCTAAGTGCCACAGACACGTTTAAGTATTCTGGCAGTCTTATTGAAGCCAGCCATTTTGTTCAGAGTCACCAACAGGCTCATGTATTCTGGCAAAGTCATATTGAAGCTAAATAACTGAATCAGAGTCACCAACAAGCTCGTGTATTCTGACAAAGTCTTATTAATGCTAACTAATTGGCTTTTCTCCTTTCAACTTTCCTCCAAAATCGATCACGATAAATGACTTTTGGTTTAGACCACATGTTTTTCCAAATTCTGCGTTTTGCACTTAATGTCAGATGTCTTTATGATTTTTTGCTTCCATTCCTTTTGTCACTTGAATATAATTGTCTGATGAAGTAGTTGTATAGTGTCGTATCTGGAGCAGCTCAGAAATGTCCTACAATCATGGGAGCATTAGTGATAACACATGTAGATCAGATATGTTTTACTACATATTATACAAGTGAAAAAAGTGAAACTATTTCGGTCATTGCATTTTGCCAGATCAATTTTCAGATAGTTTACCCAGATGATAAATTATTTCCCAAAGCTTCTTCAGTTTTTGTTATTAGTGTATTAATGCTCTTCTTTGATCTTGTTATTATTATTCTGTACACTTCTTACAGATTTTTCAACTTCATTCTTTAACTTTTCTAAACATAAGGCAAAATTCTCATCAGCTACCCCTCCTTGTTGTGTTTTTCCAACTTTTAAGTGGTCCAAGCTTCGCTTGCGTCAGACTTCAGATAGAAGAGTTTTGTTTCTTTGAAACGAACGTGATGACACTGAATACAATCCGCATCTTCAGCTGTGAGCGTGTCATGAAGATCACAGTAAATTCCTTGTTCGGCTTAAAGTTCCAAACAAACTTTATGTAACCGACAAGTGCTTTTGGTTGATTACTTTTTCTTGAGTCAATAAAGTTATGTAGTAAAAACGTCTATACCTGAACCGTGCTGTTTAGCTAACCTTCTCATAAAATGCTGTTCGGGTTGAAATATCCAATTAAAATTTTATGCATTTACCATTGATTTATTTTATAGATATTATTACAATATGCCTTACGTAAAGCAATCTATTTATCATTGTTACAAATAGATATCACATTTGTACTTCCTCTTCTTCCTGAGACTAATCTTTGCAATTGGATTTCGATTCGTAAGCACTTTTACGAAACTAAATAATAATTCACAAATCACACATTTCATTATGCACTGTGGAAATTTATTTAAACATTTAATGCATCATCTGCGAACTCACACGTGTTCTCTCAGCTCGTAAAAGTTTCTTAATGATCAACGTTCAAAAGACAAATTCAAATTATATATGAAACACATTCTATACATTTGTTACGATTCCATTTAATTATTCCAAAATATAGTGAAGTTATTAAGCTGTATACATTGTTATGACGTAAAGTTGCTTTCAACTGTAGGTTACACTGTGTTCTAACTTCGCTCGAGAAATGTTTTTTAACACTCCTACGAAAAAAATATTTACATCCACTGAAGTGATTTTGGGGCCTATCAGGCCCCATATATTTTTCCAATAGAAACACAGTGATTTAGCAACATTCATTACAAAAAACTTTAGAATGGCTCTGAAAAACATTTTTTTCACAATTTGAGCAAACAAGTTTCGACTGTCTATCTTTTGATTTGCCGCACAAATGGCATTGTCCTCTTTTTGCCCTCTTTGCAGGCGGTTCACATGAGGTTGTTTTGTCATTATCTTTGCAGTAAATTTCTTTGATTTCAAGCACCAATTTCCGTATAAATTCTCTTCTGGCTCTTGATTTATGTTGACGAAGAAATTCTGGATGTTTTGTCGAGTATAGAACGAAAGCATTGCACGCAGCAAGATCTAGAATGTTATAGAATATGCAGACTGACCAGCGCTTTGATCGCCTCTTTGTCGTATAATATCTCACCAGTTGATCGAGAGTGTCGACACCTGCCTTCGTTGCATTGTAAAGATTGACATAGTTGTTTATCCACTGTCAGGTATTCGCTTGGGTTGTAACTGTTTTTGCAATTTTCAATGAAAAAATTCTAGACTCCAGAGATAGCGGCATCTTTGATTTCTCTATTTCTTTGAGAGTGGATGTCAAATCTGATTTTTGAGCACATTTTTTTTTAATTTGTCTTGTGTAAATAGTTTTCGCAAAAATGGCAAACCGAATTCGGTTGAAAACATTTCGTCTATCGATGCATTTTTGGATTTGCTTATTCCAAGGAAAAGATTAGCTGCAATCCATTTCCAGAGGTCTTCTTCAAAAATCGGTTCTTTCATGACGGTGTTTGTTGAGTGAATGATCTGTTCCATCATATTATCAGAAATGATAATTTTGAATGTTTCGAATGGTGAAGAGACTCTTAGAGCAGCTTGCCTTGTTAGGCCTGGGTTCCCATTGAATATATTGAGAGCTGCGGTTCTCCTGTTGATCATTCAAGGTGTTGTTGAATAACTAAAATTCTTATCTTTGGACAAAAGTTCGTTCACTGGCATCGTAGTAAGATCTTCTTGATTACTTTCTTCACTTTCAGAAGGGTACGGCGCGATTTGTTCATCATTTTCGGCTTCAGAAGGATCATCATCACAACTTTCAGAGTAGTCTTCGACATTATCATGTTCACTTTCATCGTCGGATGGTTTTGTCAGTAAATGTACAGCTTCATCAAGAAATATCATTTTTGACACAGTTTGAAGATTTTAGCTCCTATGTATATAGGATTTTTGGATTCTTCTAGAATATTCTAGAAGCTTCAAGAATATTCTAGATTATTCTAAATACTTCTGTAAAATATCTAGAATGTTCTAGAACAGTTGTGGGCAAACTAGGCAATAATCAGGACCGTCTAAAATTATTGTTGGAGTAGAGTGATTATACTAAATATCCATCTTTTTAAAAGAAGTTGTAAAATTAATATATTTTTACTATAATTTGCTTTTTTCGGTTGCCAAGGCCTGTTCTAGAATTATTCAGGAAATAAATAGAGTCATTTTTATGTTGTTTTTTTTATCTGGGGCCTAATAGGCCCCAAAATACCCTTAGTGGATGCTTAAAAAAAATTAAATATTATTTCGCAAATGTCTGAAAAGTCAAAATATTATTGCTCCTTAAAATATAAAGGGATAGGGTCAGTTAATGGCAATTTCATTTAAATACAAAATTATTATCCTAATATTAATAACCTTTAAAGTTGCTCTGGGGCCTAATAGGCCCCAATTTTCATAGGAGTGTTAAAAAAACGAACACCAGACATCTGAGTGGATTGTTAGCTACTTTCCTGTGATCTACTAGTAAGATAACTGAAACACTGAAGGTATAGATTACTTATCTTACCTTAAGTTGTTTGTTTCTTTCTGAATTTTGCAAAAAAGCTACTCGAGGGCTATCTGTGTTAGCCGTCCCGAATTTAGCAGTGTAAGACTAGAGGGAAGGTAGCTAGTCATCACCACCCATCGCCAACTCTTGGGCTACTCTTTTACCAACGAATAGTGAGCTTGACACTCACATTATAACGCCCCCACGGCTGAAAGGGCAAGCATATTTGGTGCGACCGGGAGTCGAAACCGCGACCCTCAGGTTACGAGTCGATCGCCTTAATCCACCTGGCCATGTCAGGCCTACCCTTAGTTATCAAGATGATAACAGCTTAATAGATGAACAATATTAACAGTAGCTGTAGAAAGATACTGTGTGGGTGAGGTTAACAGTATAAAAGTGTGATAAGTATTTGTATAAAGAACGTTTTTGGTATGTTATGTCAGTATGAAACTCGTGTTATCAGTGTGTCGATAAAAATAAGATTTGTAAATAAAATACAATCAGTTGTAGAAGTTAGCGTTAGCTGGACACATAGATGATTAATTAAGTAACCTCCTTCAGGAAAGTAAATCATAAAAAAATAAATACGTAAATTTAATTATATTTCATTATTTGTTTGTTACACATGATAGGAGTTGTAAATCACACAATAATAAGAAATATCGCTTATATGCATAATACTAAAAATTTTTTTTCGTTATGCGATGTGCAAGCTCCAACTTCGCGAATTTTTTATCTTGTATGCATGTAGATTTCCAATAAGGGTCACGATTTTCTCGTTTCACATTATAGAGATTTGTTTGTTTGTATTCTTTTACCAACGAATAGTGAGATTAACCGCAAATTATACGCCCCCACGGCTGGGATGGCGAGCATGTTTAGCGCGACGCGGGCGCGAACCCGCGACCCTTGGACTACGAGTCGCACGCCTTACGCGCTTGGACATGCCAGGCCTCGCATCATGTAGAACTTTATTTCTCTCCATTCGAATGTGAGTTAAAAATGAGCAGATGAATTTTCTTTGCTCAGTGAAGCAGTGAAGTATCTTTGCTCAGTGAAGTAAAACAGAGGTGAGGTAGTTACACTTCATATACGACGTTTACGAAGTTATAAAGTGATGAATAGCGTCAGAAACAATTCTGTATTATCAGTTTTCAAGTATCTAACGAGTATTCAAGCTTAAAACTGTTATTTATACACAGGGTGAGATATGACGTCATGAATACATAGCACGCAGATCTAATTGTTTTTCACGAGTTGCAGAACAAATAGCATCAGAAATAGTTTTGTATTATTTATGAAACGGTATTTCCGATTCTTTGGTGGTGCATTTTGAGATTTGAAAAAAAATGGTTGAATTTTACATTTAAATGAATACGATTTTTTCAAAACACTCAACCCGACCTTATTATTCAAATTTATTTAGTTTGTAGAGATGTTGGCAGTTCGTAGTTTTCTTTTTAATCGTACAAAATACATGATCTGTGCCATTGTTGGTGAAACATTTAGATTGATTTACCTGCATGTGTGACAGGGTAGAAGGGAAATTCGCCATAGCTAGTTACAAGCCCGGATAATGACATCAATATATCGACATATACTGCTAAGTGACATAAAGTGAAAGGTAAAACCAAACAATGTAAAACAATTAGCATTTCAGGTGTTCTATACTTTATTTTATTGAAGCTATATTGTCTTCATTTTTATGTGATTTATTATACCCTTCCAACTTATATCCTTCCTTGATAAAAATGAAAAATACTTTTTCCGGACTTCAAAAAAAGAAAACAAAAGTGAACACTGAACACCACCAAATAATGATGTATGATAAGGTGAAGTGCAAGCCCTCGAGGCTCAAGGTATGTATTATCATTAATTAGCACGTTATTCACCAATAGCTAAGTAAATGTTTTTTTGTCTTTGGCATGTTTTTTGTCTTTGAACAAGAAAAAACATCAACGGAGATTACCATACAAAGCTGCAAATCGCTCGTCGCCACCATGTAATGTCATTCCTACCAATTGCTGGCTCCCCAAGTGAGCACTGGCGCCACGTGTAATCAGCTAGTTTATCTAATTTAGGTCATTTGTCTCAGATAGCAGTAACTATGAAGGATATATTATTATAAAACATGTCACGTGTTGAGCACAGTATAGTAATTACCAAACTGAATAATACATGTTTCATCATCGTTGATACCAAAAAAAATTATCCGCGTACCGAATTCTGTAATTTTATGTGTATTATAAAAATGATAGTTGAATCTATTATATTATTCAAAGAGAGTAGTTCAAGAGTTAGCAGTGAGTGCTGCTGACTAACAAAGTTATCTCAAACCTGTCAATTCAAAATTAAGGATGGCTAGTAAAAATAGTTCTTGGTAGCTTTAGGCGAATATCCGCGTCAACGAAAAATATATCGTAATCGATCTATCTTAATGGTTGTTTCTTGAAATGCCCCCCAGTGGCTCAGCGGTATGTCTGCGGACTTGCACGCTAAAATCCGGGTTTCGATACCCGTGGTGGGCAGAGCACAGATAGCCCATTGTGTAGCTTTGTGCTTAATTCAAAACAACAACAACAACAAAAACAAGTTTCTTGAAGAAAGGGCTGTTAAGTAAGCCGTAAAAGAGTTGAGGTATGAAATACCGGGCAGATAATGTGAATCATTTTAATCACAAATATTAAATAATTTAAGTTCAGTTATGAAAAGAAAAATAAAGATTGAAACCTACACACAAATAAACAACTCTAGTACGCTCAGTGACTTGGTTTGTTTAGAATTTCGAGTATGAACCTATTCTTGGTGCACGGCGGGATCTTTAAGCAAATGCTTTCTAAGGAAATTTTCCAAAGTCCGTGAATCTATAGAAGAGTTATTTAAGAAGCCATAGGAACACATATATTCGATATTTTTCTTGTACTGTACTCAGGATATCACGACAGTGAATCAAAGAACTTCATGTAAAACTGTGTGGACCGCAAAATTTCCTTATGATATGATGAGGCAAGAGATGCCAGTACAAAAGAACGTCATGACGAATATCAGACTCTTTTCCTGTGATTGAGTAAAATGATTCGAACTGACATGATTTTTTATTGAATATAATACAAAATTTGAGCTTGAAGCAAACAATGTGCGATTTCGTCTCAATGGACGAAAGGAACGTGAAATTTCCGTCGTTGTAAAACTTTAACTAACACCATATTTACCAGTAAATTACTATTTTAACATTTATTAAGAGATTAATAAGTGTAGAATTTTTATTAAAACAACATTTTCAATACAAATAGTTTTACAAAAAAATATTATTTTCTTGATAGTGAAATCAGTTATAACAATAGATAACAAGTACACTCGATCAATGTTAAGGGAAACTTGAAAATGTGTGCAGAAAGTTTAAAAAAAACATTTTTGTTTTTTGCTTGTAGTTGAGGTTATTTGTGCTATGCGCATTACGGATAACGAAATGAGGTTTCTGGTGTTGTGAGACCGATGACATATCGCTCTGCCGCTTTTTAAAACACTTTTTAAGTAAATGCTGTAATTAAACACAACTGACTTCAATTAAGAAATATGATTAGCATATTAAAATTATTAAATATTTTTTTTCAAAAATAAACAGATTAATATCATTATATCTAAATTAACAGATTTTTATGTATGCATCATAATCATCAACTGAAGAAAACATTAAAGATTAGCCAACTTATTCTTGTTGTCATAAGATGTTATTTACACAATTTTAACATATTTATTTACTATAAGTACATTCTTATTGATATCACTGTTACATATTTAGGTTTCATTATCATGTCACATTTCGTTATATGGATTGGTTTATGCAACACATGGTCTTAAATTTGATTTTCGGATATGCGAGTGAAATTACTCAAGACTATTTGCGCTAGCTGTCCTTTATTCGAACTGATAGACTAAAGTAAGCCAACTAATTACCGACACTCACTGCGAATCTTTTAACCATCCTGACCGAATGATTTCACTTGATCCTCATCTGTATAGCCCCTGCTAGTACAGCGGTATGTCTTCGGACTTACAACGCAAAATCAGGGGTTCAATTCCCCTCGGTAGGCTCAGCAGATAGCCCGACGTGGCTTTGCTATAAGAAAACACACATCCTCATCCTTATAATGCAATTACCCCCCGCTAGTACAGAGGTATGCCTACGAATTTACAACCCTAAAATCCCGGGTTCGATTCCCCTCGGTGAGCGCAGCAGATATCCAGATGTGGCTTTGTTATAAGTAAACACACACACATAATCACGACTCATATGTTTTACAATAATAAAATAAAAGGACATGAATATTGGAGTTGCAGATTCATATTGTAGCACGTAAACTAGTGGGCCACACTCGGATCTTATAAGGCTTAAGACATAAAGTAGTTTCACAGACAGTGGTTGACCACATAGTAATTAATATCTCTGTTTCATTTACTATGAAAAGGGACATTTAAACAGCTGGTTTTTAAGTTTTCTGTAAAATTTATATTTTTTGAAGTTGTGACTTAAATTAGAAAATAAAACATTAACGTAGATGTATTAATAGAAAATCATCAAACTAATATCCTTAATTGAAACCCTACAAAGCACTTTAGATAACATTATCTACTGCGATTTAACTGAAACAGCAAGAACAGGAACAGAACGAAACCGCATCACTCAGCTAACTATGGTATAGGTTTGTCTTACTTGGTAAAACTACTTTCATCACATAATTGTTGCTTGGCAAAACTAAGATTTAGAAACAAAATCGGCGGATTAAATGTTTTTTACTTTAACAAAAAGTAAAACATCATGCAGCATATAAAACGAACTTTTACAGTCCTTTAATGTGAAACTAACATGTAATCACTAGAAGAAAACAAGGACATTGATCCAATTTAAACATGTTTTGGTTGAAACAGTAAAAAATATTGTCTACCTTTCTATCTATTTCTTTACTCTTTGGTAGTGATAATGTCCGTTGTTTTTCACAGAATATGACAAATATTATTTATAACCTTTAACCGATTTTAATTAGCACAACGCTATATTTTGATTTTTTCCATTTGTTAAACACTTAACTTATACAAATAAACTCTCTAAATCAGATTATTTCCAATGATAATATCCGTTTTTTTATATTAATTTGCTCGCTGGATCGCTGTGGTAATGTTAGCCTGAGAAACATATATATTTACACGTGGGAGTTACATTTGTCGTTTTAAGAAAGCGCTTTTTATATCCAGAAATAGTATGCAGTACGTACGGTTGAGTGACTTATTTATATACACATTATAAGGTACAACATGTATGTGTAATATCAGAACATTCGCCTGAAAATAAAGCATTTTTTTTAAAACAATAACTATTGTTGTAAAATCAAAAGAAAACGAATGGCTTGGTATTAATTAAATACAGTGTTTGATTTAAGATACGTAAACACCGCGTAAAATGTTTTATTATTTTCTTGTGTTGTTTTCTGTTGTTTTTTTCACGTCAACCTATGATCAAGTGTTTGATTTTGGAAACTAGAGAACATAAGATGAAATTATACTGGGACTCGAGTTTCCGGGGTGAACAGAGAACGTGTGTAGTTTTACGCTAAAAACAAAGCCATTAGAAAATAATAAGTTCTTATGTTTCTTCATGATATAATGAAAACGTAAAATTTATATAAAACACATGAAACTCAATGGTAGGTGTTTTCATAATGTAAGTTTGAATTCGGAACTCAAAATAGGTTAATAAGTATAAGAAAAGATAATTTCTTGTAACATAATATCAAAGTAAAATTCTCTTTAAAAAAAAACTTTAAATTAAACTTTTTAACGAAAGTACTAAAATCTAAATCTGCGAGGCACATTTTTTTGTGTGAAAAGGGTCATCAATGTGTTAATATCCCATTTTTTTAATTTGTTTGCTTTTATGTTTACATCAAAATAGCTTAGCGAATCTATAGGTATATATAATTTTAAATACTCAGTGTTGTTGGTTTCTACGTGTGTTGTGTTCCGATGTTTAAAACATAAAATATCAAATATTTTTAGATAAAGCGTAAAACAAATGTGTTACAACATATAAACAGATTTGTTGTATATTATTCAGCGCAAAGCTGCAGAATGGACCATCAGAGCTGAAGCCTCGAATTTTAGAGATATAAGTCTTCACTGTTACTATTGGGACAATATACGTGTATATAATTATATACTAAAATATAATTATATGTATGTAATTGCGAAAATTATTTGGAATATCTAATTACTTGGCTCATTTATTAACCATAGCTTTCTATACTGGAGCAGTTTCCTAGGGATAAACATTTAACTTAAGATTCATGTTACTATTTTTATTATCGTTTATTTGTTTTAGCTCAAAGCTACACAATGAGCTTTCTTCCTACGATCATTCTATTCTCATACTTTGTTTCCCTTTATATGTTTCTCAACGTTTTTTAAGTTGTATTCGTATTTAACAGAAATTGACTTGTACATTAAATAAATATAATAAATTACTGTTTAATATTGTTAATCAGTTGCACATACATTTAGAAATAAATTGTTGTTTTTTTCTCTCAGCTTATTATTTCTTTTCTCATCATCACTCAGTCATTTATAATAGATTACATTTTTGTGTGTGTCTTAAATCAGAAGATTTAAGGTCTAATAATAAATATACCATTATTAGACATGTTTTAATATGTCTTCTAAAATTAATTAATACTTTTAGATCCATTTATTTCTCTAGTGATATATTTCATCCCTCTATCTTGGAGTTAGAAAAAAGATAAAGTTATTACAGTTCTTTTTATTGTTAATTGGAGCTATATAATAAGACTAAAATTGGTATATTATTATTATTGATACATTTCTCTTTCTTTCTCTGATAAAAACTCAATTATTTTATCTTGTTTCTTTTCAGTCATGTAATCATCAAACCCAACTCTGTTTCTCTTCATTGAAATTAAGCTATCACTATTTATCACATTTTATAAGTTATTATAGAATTATCTTTCTTGAGTGTTTCATTTAATTATACAAATTTATTCTTCTTGTTTTCAGTTTCAATATATTCTAGATCATCTAGATCTGCATTTTTAAATGTTTGTTTTCTTAATGCCTCGCAAAGCTAAATGAGGGCTATCTGTGCTAGCCATCCCAAATTTAATAGTCTAAGACTAGAGAGAAAATAGCTTGTGATCATCACCCACCGTCAACTCTTGGACAACTCTTTTACTAATGAATAGCGAAATTAGTCGTCACATTATATTAGTCCGCGGCTAAAAGGACAGTTAAAAGATTACGAGTCGTACGCCCTAAACACCTAGTCTTGTCGAACATGTCATTAAATACGTTAGTTACTGTTTTGTTTTTTTTCATATTTGGGTTCTTCTGAATATTTTGGAAGTGTATATTATCCGACATTAATTGATCATAAACGAGATTTAACAACAAATTTATTTTTCTCTAGCCTGAAAAACCAACAATTAATAATATAAAAGGTCGGTAATTTTAATTAGGATATTCAGACTATTTCTGCTATATTTAATATTTCATCTATACAATTACATATAAGTTAAACACCTTTAAATGTAAGTTCAATTCTAAGTTAAACATTAACGAATGATTAGTTAAGACAAAAATTATATAAATTCATGAGAATTAATATAAAACGTAAAGAAATACATAAGAACGGAGCAAAAATTTAGGTTAATTAAGATACGCAGAATAAGACTTTCATAAACTAACAAGTAGCTTAAAAAATGAAATTTTAAGCTAAAAGAAGTACGAGAAACGAAAAGACAAATACGATTATATTCATATAATTAAAATATAACAATTCGAAACACATCTCGAATAAACAACTATTACAGAACCAAAAACAAATAAACTTGAAAGATTAAAAATGTCTCTTTTGGAGCAGTAAGAACTTATATTACCATCCAAATTTATTAATGAATTTGATTTAAATAAAATAGTGATTATCAGGAAGTGTACATACATTTTTGTTTAAGGAAAATCTAAATAAATACTCAAGTTAAAAGAAAAAGTAAATATCCCGAAAGAAAGTTTGTTTGTTTGTAGTTTAAGAAGAAAGCTACATATTATCCTATCTGTGCTCTGCCAATCACGTTGGCTGATTTTGATCAAATTTAGTGATTTGACATAGATCGCATGACAAAATTGTTAATTTCCTCTCTCATATCAGGCCCATAACTTTATATAAACACTTAATGTTTTTTTTCAGACCCCCTAGATAAACAGCCATAGGATGATCGTATAATTCAATTAGCATCGGTGGTATTAAATAAAATCTGGAAAGCTTTGTGGGTACTGCTAAAAATCATTCACATTCACGATTTGTTTGTTTGTTTTTGAATTTCCCGCAAAGTTACACGAGGGCTATCTGCGCTAGCCGTCCCTAATTTAGCAGTATAAGGCTAGAGGGAAAGGAGTTAGTCATCACCACCCACTGCCAACGTTTGGGTTACTTTTTTACAAACGAATGGTGGGATTGACCGTAACATTATAACGCCCCCGCGGCTGAAAGAGCGAGCATATTTCGTGTGACGGGTATTTGAACCCGCGACTCTCAGATTACGAGTTGAGTGCTTTAACCACCTGGCCATGCCGAGCCTAGACTCGAAAGAGAGAAAAATAAGTTACAGAAATTTAAAAATTTAAATAAAGAGGAAATAAGTCATATCAAATTATACAATGAAATATTAAACTTTTTAAGAGGTACAAAGATATAAAAAATAATAAATAATTAATAAGTAAATTAAAGAAACGAGCTAAGTTAATAGCAGGAAAAGGTGAAAAGTTATATAATAAAATAAAGTCAATTTACATAACAAGAGATTTATAGTATACAGTAAATAAGTTATGTTAAAATAATTGTGTATTTTAGAGGAAAAGAGACGAAAAGGAAATATTGAAATTAGCGTAGAAAAACAAGGATCCGTTTTACTTCAAACAGATTAATCTAAAAAGCTTAATTAACAAATGTTTTAACAAAAACACCAAAAAATGTTAATTAGCGTTTCGCCTTTTTTGCATTCATTGACCTTTAATTGGTTAAAACTATCACACATACATTGATTGCTCTATAATGATAATCAAACTTTGTATCTTAGCAAAGTAAACTGGTCCGGCATGGCCAAGCGTGTTAAGGCGTGCGACTCGTAATCTGAGGGTCGCGGGTTCGCAGCCCCTTCGCACTAAACATGCTCGCCCTTTCAGCCGTGGGAGCGTTATAATGTTACTGTCAATCCCACTATTCGTTAGTAAAAGAGTAGCCCAAGAGTTGGCGGTGGGTGATGATGACTAGCTGCCTTCCGTCTAGTCTTACACTACTAAATTCGGCACCGCTAGCACAGATAGCCCTGGAGTAGCTTTGCGCGAAATTCAAAAACAAACAAAAGCAAAGTAAATTCCTAAACGTACCGTCAACCCACCAGAGAACACGTTACTAAATCTTATATTAATAAACATTTCTTAAGTATTCTGATGTGGGTGTGTTACCTCGTAATGGAGGCTGTATAAAATAACTGAAAAATACTGGCAGCTTATAGAAACAAGTTGTAATATCATAAAAGTATTTTTTATCGCATGATTTAGACAATTTTACGGATCAGCAAAAATCAACTTTAATCTTGAAATACTGAATGTTGAAATATCATGATAAAGTGGTATAAAATGTTGTAATATTGAGTTTTCGTTTCGTTTTCAAAGAGTATAGTTTATACATAACAAGTATTTAGTATAATAAAAGACTTTGCAGAGTGTCAGTTGACAGGTTGTAAGGTATAGTTTCCATGTTATAGAGTTTTATACTGTTTATTTTTTGCACTGTAGATACAAAAATTTAATGCCGGTTCTAGTAATGTCCAATTAAATAAGTTTTAGTTTTGATCTATAACTATGTAAGTGATGTGCTTTAACCAGGAGTTATAATAATTACCTGTGTTTTCTTTTCTTGTTGATGCTGTGATCACACAACATGCTGTTGATCAAGAGGTTTATCTTGCTATTTATACATCATTTCTGTTTTGTGAGTAACCGAATACAAAGCTAATTCTGGCTCGGGGAAGCCACGTTAAAGAGTCTTCGTTTATTACTGAGGTGATGGTTAGTTAATGTTTAAGTAGGTAGATTGCTTTTATCACGAGATATTCATAATTGTTTTGGAGCTTTCTGCTGTTGATTCTACGAACTCTCACCTTACATCTAAATCAAGAATATTAACCTGGGGATTCTATATCTCTTCTGCTTTATGAATATACGAGTACATAAAGTTAATGTCGACTTCAGTGATACCAAATTAAACAAGATTTATTACTATATTCAGTTATAGGTTTGAGTTTGATTTCTACAGAAATTAATAATGATTCAGTTGAAACTCTTCTACGATCGAATATCATAGGTAAATTAATTTAGTTAAAACAATCTTTCAAAGATTATTTTTAGCTTTCATATGGCTATCCAAATACATACGTTTGCAGGTCTTTATATAGTATGTTGATTTGAAGTAAAATGTTGAACATCTTTATTTTAGAACTTTACTGAAAATAGCAAATAAAAATAAAGCAGTTTGCGAAGACTTACATTTTATTTTAAAGATAGCTTCATTGAAGTGAACTGCCTAAGTGTTTCTACAACGATATCTCACAAGTGTATCACGTTTTATTGACAATATCTGACTATTGCGAGTATCATGTTTTACTGACAATATCTGACTAGTGTGAGTATCATGTTTTATTGACAATATCTGACTATTGTGAATATAACATTTTGTTGACAATAAAAAATTTACAAATAGTTGTATATTAAACAACACTGATAAAGGTAATCGAAGAAAATATATCCAAGAACACTTCTGAGCTAAAATAAATTAAAACTACATATTTTATGATTTATTTAAATAGCTATTGCAATTTATCTTAATGTGACATAGCTATGAATTTTTCAAACGATCAGTTTATGCCGAAATTTCTCTAATAAATATTTATGATTTTAGAAAATAAATATGCATTTAGTTTGCACAGACCGTTTTCATTTATAGTTCATGAGTTATGGGCGAACAAATGCTAATTATAATTTGTGGCAAGATCTTAATTTCTAGAAATAAAAATAAGCAAATGTAAAGTGTAAAACTCTCTGTCTTCGCTGTGTTATTAACATATTTTCAATCACATCCGTGAATTTGCTTGGAACTAGGTTTTTACAATTATATTGCACTGCAGATTTAATGATTCATTCAGGCTATTTAAGTGACTAATTAAGCTAGCCAAGCACCTTCCCTTAGCAGTGCAACAAACAACATTTATTTAGTTTCACTGGTTTATCATTGGCAACTACTTTAGTCTAATCTTCAACCACTAGCCTTCACTCGCATATTACTTGAATATTTATTTTAGTGCTTACTTACTCTATATTGTCAACCTTTTATGTCTTTTAGCGTAAGAAAAGGCTTTTCCGAAAGGATTTTTGTGGATTAGTATAATCTGTCAATTTTCATATCTGATGGACATAAATAATGTTAATTACAAACATTTGATTCGTTTGCATGTTAGCTCAAAAATGAAAACAAGAATTGAAAAACTTGCGAGAGTTAATAAAAGAACAAGTGATTTATTCACATGTCTTCGCAGATTAAACACTTTTCTTAAAAATACAGCACGAGGCAGAAAAAATAACTTGAATGTCGTAGCAAACATCATCATCTAGCTCTTCTTTACACGAACACTCATCTTTCTACTCTTGCTGACCGACTGTCATATTGAAAAGTTGAAAGGAAACAGTGCAACTGAAGCCATACGTCAGCCAGACACATTTTGTAAGTTTGAAGCTCCTAGAACAACCTTAAGTCAGTAAATCCAGTACATCCTTTGATTCTGTTGTCCTTCCGTCCAATCTATTGCCAATTGCATTTCCTCATCACATTTTTACAAATTCCTTTTCCAACAGGTCTCGACTCAATAACTCTTATTCAGAAGCTTCCTACATATCGCAGCCTGGAAAATGGCCTGTTGAATATGTTTCTTTAAACGGTTTCTAGACGAAGACAGTTAGTGGCTGTAAGTCTTACCTGTCTTTACAGATCATAGATGATATCTCTAATCCTTTACTGTCACTATAGTAGATTTGAGTACATATAGATGGCAGATCAGCTTTTCCAATTTGTCCATCACCTCCTCAAACAAATCCTATTTTATTCAACTGCGAGAAAGCTTTTAGTACCTCTCTGTTTGCCCTCAGGATTTTAAAAGCACTTAATTTTTCTTTGCCTATAAATGTGCTGACTGTGTCACATCCTGTAAAGACATGCATACCTATGAGGACCTAACAAACGTTTGTGCCAACAGCTGCTGCTTTATTCTCAATATCAAGCACTCTTATACTTACTTTACTGCCACATTTCCGATACAACGGGACTATAATGTAATCATAGAATTTTAAGCACATGATGAACCCAATAGTCTCTTTTGAATATAACATTATTTATAGATATCTTTCTTGAGCATCATCTATTGCACTTAGCAACAAGTCATCATCTGGTGCTTTTTCTTGCGTACTGTTGACATCAGGCACCTCCTGACTACCTTCAGATGTAATATTTTGTAGCATTCAAACTCAGAGGTAACAAAGAATATGTGTCACCGCTGGTACAGTGGTAAGTCTACGGATTTATAATCCTAAAATCAGGGGTTCGATTCCTCTCGGTGGACTCAGCAGATAGACTGATGTGGCTTTACTATAAGAAAAAAAAACACACACACACAAAGAACATCTTATCCTCACATATCTCACTGCAGTCTGCACTCATTCACTAATATTGACATAAGGTTTGTTTTCTTTGCAATGAGACTTAGAAATGCTATTCGCTGCCAAAACATTTTTGAAGCTGAGATGTGTCTGGAGTCCAAAACGTACAGAATGAATAATAAATATCTCGGATATAATGTATTTGAAAAACAAAACCTAATTGTTTTATGGACAAACAATAATAAGATTAAGATAACTGTCGCAAAATCACAGATAAAAAAGATACTATCAAATATGTTAGATTTTAGTCCTTTTTAGGACACACATAAAAGGATATACACAGCAATAACATTGCACGCTCTAGTACAGCTGCCAAAGAACTAAATATATTTAGTCCCTGGGTAATAGCCTTTTAGACCTTTGCGACAATACTTTGTTCATTACCGACAGTAATATGTCCTATCCCTACGGAGCCTATATATATGTGTGTGTAAAGTAGTTAGAAATGAACTGGTGAAAGTGATAAGATGTTTTATCAAAGATTCCAAAATTGGAGATTTGTGATAAAACAGCTGCTGGAAATGTTTTAAGACTACATATACAGAGATATGTTGCATTTAGCTTAACGTAGGAAATCGAAGATGTCACCAGAGTGCACTTTACTTGAGAAATAGCTTTAATAAATTTATAAGCCTAACACCAAATGCAAGATAGTAACGGGTTTGCGCTTGAGGTTCTATAAGAAAAAACAAACTTTGTCTAGCTTTAACTCTGGTCTCCAACCAATTATTTGAAGTATTCATTATCAAGCTATGGTGAAGTGATAAAAACACTCACCAGTGCTTCAAAAGGAGTTATATGGCCTAAAAATGTTCTCATAAACAACGTGGCATAAATATTTTGTGCTGAAATTATCTTAACGAAAACACCTGAAAATATAAGACAGAAATGACGAATTATTCATATAAATAACTTGTCTAAGTGATTTGAATAAATGAAAGACAGTATATCCTTGCCTTGTCTTACTTAAAATGTATATTATGTACAAATGATTTTGTGACTTTTTACTTTTATGGAAGACAGTTTGATTTGTTTGGAATTTTGCGCAAACTTACAAGAGAGCATTTTGTGCTAGCCGTCTCCAATTTAGCAGTGCAAGACTAGAGGGAAGGCAGCTAATCATCATCACCCACCGCCAACTCTTGGGCTACACGTTTACCAACGAATAGTGGGATTGACTTAACATTATAACTCCCCCACGGCTGAAAGAGCGAGCATGTTTGGTATGACAAGGATTCGAACCCGCGACCTTCAGATTATAGTCAGTGACATAACTACCCGGCCTTTATGAAAAGGCTATACTCCCTTTAAATAGTTTCAAATACTTTGTTTTTATTATAATTTTAATATTAATTTGTATTTTTATTTCTGTCTGCCTGTGAATATAGTATGCTTAGAATAACTGACAAATATCATTATGTTACGTCTGTCTTTTAAAATCAAAGCACACAAAATCTATAGCTTAGGGTAAAATAGCTCATTCAATATAATATTATAATCTCACAGGATGAGAAACAAAAGCTCATATATAGCCAAATATATTACTTATTTCTCCATCATTACTGTTAAAGATTTAAATTTTACCAATAATACTTCCTAACTGAAGTTTAAAGCCAGCAAAGTGGGACTAACAAATGTCGACAACCACTGTTTCGCTTGTCAGTGGTACCTACAACATGTATGTCTCAACAGTTTTCAACGACTTTCATCGAATACTACTACAAACTGTTAATTTTGAAGATAAACAATATATCTTAAGAAAGATATTTACGCAAGCTAGTTAAGCGTAAGCAAAGTTCAAATAATGAGTTTTGCCTTGCACATTGATGTATACTGCATTAAGAATAATGGCCAAGTGGTTAAAGCACACGTCTCGTAATCCGAGGGTCGTGGGTTGGAATCCCCGTTCCACCAAACATTCTCGCCCTTTCAACCGTGGTGGTATTATAATGTTACAGTCAATCCCACTATTCGTTGTTAGAAAAAGTAGCCCATGAGTTGGCGGTGGGTGATGATGACTAGCTGTCTTCCCTCAAGTCTTACACTGCTAAATTAGGGACGGCTAGCATAGATATCCCACGAGTAACTTTGCGCAAAATTAAAAACAAACAAACAGGTAATGAAATAGATTCTACTTTTAGCTAAATAAGCAAGAAGCAAACCGTATTTCTTTGTAATTTAGCTATGCTATTAATTCTTTCGGCAAAATATCCCAGAATGTTTTAAATTTTTGTATCGGTTTAATTTAGAATAATAACATGGATATCAATGAAGTTTTTATTTTGTAGACATTTCAACAATCGAACTGGCTATTTTAATAATTTTTTTCGTCACACTGAAAATATTCATATGATAACAGTGAAGAATATTTTACGATATTTTTACTTATATAGATTAACGGTAATGTACAATGGTAATAGTAATATCAGCATCGGTGTATAACCATGAAACACAGACACAGAATAGATGTTATGGGAAACCAATACTCGGATGATATTGTGTGGGTTTTTAATGAGTAATCATACCTTATCTGGAGTAACACGTGTTTGGACACAAGGAACGTAATTGTTTTTTTATTTTTGATTATGTCATGATAATTGATTTTATGATTATATTTTATGATATACAAGGTCTGATGTTAATGTATGTAATCGATATAATATTTGTTCTTGTGGTGTGGAACAGGTTGAAGGGGAAATATTTTAAAGTTCTTTTGAATCAGATGAATTCACTGGTATTTTTAACATGGGCATTCAATATTATTCACCGAAGTAACTTTTGAGCATGTATTAAAATTATACATTCGTAAAAAAGTAAGTTACAAATCTCATTCATAAAAAATAATGAGAACATCATGTAACATCAGTAATAATAAACGTCTGTTTATATTACTTTTGCCATATTAATATAAATAATTTGAAAACTATGTCAACGAGAACAACAAATTTATTCTATCTGGTGGCCTGGCATGGCCAAGCGCGTAAGGCATGCGACTCGTAATCCGAAGGTCGCGTTAAACATGCTCGCTCTCCCAGCCATGGGGGTGTATAATGTGACGGTCAATCCCACTATTCGTTGGTAAAAGAGTAGTTCAAGAGTTGGCGGTAGATGGTGGGAACTAGCTGCCTTCTCTCTTGTCTTACACTGCTAAATTAGGAACGGCTAGTGCAGATAGCCCTCGTGTAGCTTCGCGCGAAATTCAAAAGAAACTAATCGATATTTTTATTTACTTTCCATTAGTTCTGTATTTGACTTTCAGGTGTTATTTGACGTTGTAAGCCATACCTAACTGCACCAAACATATATCTTAAACATGGTCTAATTATATCAAGTTTTTTAAGTTCACGCCTTTGTCTACAAATAAGTCTATCATTTACCTACACGAGACCATAAAGGATAAGTTATAAGCACTTCAAGCACATAACTGCATTGACCAATCAGCGAGTCCATGAAGAATACAAACATACGAGCTGCTCTACGTGACATAAGAAACTAGATATAACGAGCAATCTGTAGGTACTCTAAATATCCGGCATCGCGGGCCAGACTTAGAGTATAATGAATATATCCACACACGTTATGATGCAAGCGTTTCAAAGATAAAGCTCATTAAACATATGATTTCACGTCCTAAACTAACGTGTATCAGATATAACTTGATAGTTTCATGTTGTTTTTTTTAATTTACATTTTAATGTGCCTGGCTGTACATATTTTATACCTACAGAGCTCAATATAATACGAACAGTGAACATCAATTCCTGAAAAACAAATAATAATAGTTATCGCTTGTTGGTGTCCCACAATACCTAAATATTGTTGTCTTTAGAAGAGACATTCTACTTGCACATTCTATGGTAAGAACAAGATATGAGTTGATATTCTTTCATAAATATATTTTCAAGACTTTTCTTTTTTTCCGCGGAGAAAAGTCAGTGTTTGGTTTTTGCTCAGTAGAATACGTTACTTCATAAAGAACATCCAAAGTTATTACTTTCAACAACCACACCAGTTTTTTTAAAAAAAAATAGAGAAATTATAGAAGGATAACTCATAAGAAACTTCACCACTGATCTGAGATGTCGTACTTTATATATGGTGTGAAAGTGTTGTTGTTTTTTTATATCAGCGAAAAACGACACAGCATGTGCATCAAAATTCGGCGAACATTTTCAACATCAGGCATTGCTAGCTACACTTACTGCATGTTAGACGACTTGCAAAGTGTTTGAATTATTACACATTTCTTCACACAAAGGAATGTTTTGTTGCTGTGGAGGCAGTTTTGTGGAGAAGAAGCGATATAGCGATTAACAATCCGCCTTCTGTCGTAAGGAATCCTTCTCTCAACTCCTTCCAATATCAATGCCATTATGTGAAAACAGGTCAGAAACGGATATGAGAAGTGTTCTGCCGATATTGGTCTTTCGAATCGTCCCTCTTGTCGTTACTGTAAATCATGGGCATGGGCGACAATGCTCATGAAATATGGATGGCCAGAGAAGGGTTATCTCTCGAATGTTCAAGGCAAGTTTCAGATTCTTGTCGTGTTCCAATGATGAGAATTATAATAAGGTGTAAAGCTTTCACAAAGGCTATTGTATAATATTTCCGATACCGAAGAAAACGAGATTTATGTTTATTGACGGGGAAGGCTATAACAAAACTTTTTACCATTTCACAGAATTTAGTGAACGAAAGCTTTTTATTTGCTGAGGCTTCATTTTACATCATGTTCGATAAACGCAAAATAGCATACGAGAATTTAAATACAGGGTTGCGGTATTGTGAATTCATTCTGTTTCCCATTTTTAGTTGATATGAATTATTAATATGTTCGCAGAAACAGGAGTTAATTAATGAAAACAAATCGAATCAAAGCACGTTTCGAGTGTGTTAGTGACAGCAACAACTACAACAAGAGAATATGAGAGAGAAGCGATAGTGTCATGATGCTGAGTGCTGAGTACAAAAACTATACATTAGACCAATGACTATTGATATATATGTCTGCTGACTTACAACGCTAAAATCCGGGTTTCGATAGCCGTGGTGAGCAGAGCACAAATAGCCCATTGTTTAGCCTTGTGCTTAATTCAAAACAACAGCTGTGATATATCCTATAGGTATGCAAAAAAAACATATGAATAAAAAAATAGCTCTAGTAATTATTGAGTTAACAGTTCACCAAAGCAATACCAAACTGATATTTTTCGAAATTTTTAAAACTGCTTTCTAAAAATTTTGTGTGGAAAAAGACGGATGGTGTGAAATTTCACGTATCACGTTTAACACGCACAAGGAGAATAAATGGATGGAAAAAGAGACGTAAAGGATGATTACCTTAGTTACAGTAAAAATAAATAAACTTCAATCCTTATCATATACAAAGAAAATTCAATGTAACAAAATGTTAACTCTCTTTAATTAATAAAACCATGAACTTGTGTGAGAAGTTATTTTGAAATGTTATTTCTAATAATTTCTGTAATTACGTATCGCGTATTCCTCAACATTTCAGGTGGAAATTCTGATGTTTGTTTTCTTTTTCTAGAACATTTTGGAATATGTTATTTATTTCACGACAAAAGTTCTAAAATGACATCATCGTGTAAAAAAAATCATTTGTTTGTTAACATATCAGAATACTGTATACTTTTTGTTATGTCTTGAATAAAAACGCCAGTTTTTCAGTTCCGTTGGAATATGTTTATTTTATCTTCCAGTGGATGAAAATATATGAACTTTCATTAATTTTTTTTATCATAAAACTAAACAGATATTTCATTGTAAAATGACCTGTTACCATCTCAATTTAACACGCATTCAGTTGATAAGAAATACCTGAATATATTAATAAACAAATGAATCATTTTTTATATATTCACTACTTCCTTTACCATAATTTTCTACTGGTGAGATGATACGTTTTAATGCTTTCGTCCGCTTTATATGCAATAGGTTTGAAATGTGTGTGGTATTTTGATCATGCTTTTTGTGTTGTATTTGTGTAAAAAAACAAATAACATACAAAATTATGTGAATAGTAAAGATCAGAAGAATGAGAACATTGATTTATTTGAGTAAAATGACCAGATCTTGCTTTAAAAAAACATAAAATGTTCACTGCAATAAAACCAAATTGCTAAAAGTGCTTTTCACGAAAAATCTATATTTGCAAAAAGCTTTCGGAATATTTCTGTTCCCTTTATTTTAGTAAGAAAAACTAAGTAAAACAAACAGTGTCTAATCGAATTCGCAATATATCTTCCTACTAACATCCTGGAAACCCTTAATTATTCTCATGTGTACTATTATAGAAAAATACATAAAACATGTTTGTGTGGCATTCAGTGGATTCAGTGTATGTAAATACGTTCATTACAGAATGTTTCTACAATTCCGGAAAAGTGTGTTCTATAATTACTTCCTAGACAAAATAGTGAACTAATATGACATATAAAATACCTAAAGTGTTTATGATAAATTTCTGTTCCCCTTTTTGTTCAATTCGATTGACTATTATTTATACACTGGCAAAGACGTTATATAAAATACGCATTTTCAAACGTAAGTGACGTGTTGCATAACTCGTGCACACAAAGTGACATACTAAAAGCATTGACAAATACAAAAAACAGTGTGTCGGTTTCAACAAGGAAAATTGCGGCACCTAATTTTTGTAAGAATCGATAAAACAAGGACCTGAACATCATTTCTATAATTAAAGGAAAAAGCAGTACTGGCCTGCCTTTTTTTTCAGACTACCTTAATTCAGCAAACTATATTTTAACCAATAAACATGAAACTACGTAATGAAAGGCTTAACAATTTAAATGTTAAACAATAATTTGCATAGAAATTAAACAAGTGATAGTGCTTGTTCATGTAAGTAGTCCTCAAGATTTTTCGTTTGTTTGCAGTTAAGCACAAATTTTAACTTCTTACTTAATACATACCTGGTCTTTATATTTAAAAATAAACCTATTTGACTGGTACTTTAATGAATTATGTTGTTTAATATTTTTTGTATTATCTTGTTGCATTTACTCTTTTATTGTTCGTATGCCTCAAAGTGTCATTTCGCTAACTAAAATATATTCCTAAGCTCTCACACAGCTTGTTACATCAATAGTAAGAACAAAACTAATATTGAGATTGTTCGTTGTTACCTTCTGTGTAGTGGATGGAGATATTATAGAGCTATATCATATAGCATATGTGTTTTACATTGTTCGGTAGCTCAAGCAAGTCGTCAAACTTGCTTAGAAGGACTCTTTTAAAAAGTAAATCAAACTTAAATGTGACACATGATTATTAAAAAGGTAGTTTGACGTTAACTAGAAATATTAATATGCAGTTAGAAAAGTAAGGTAGAGAAACATTGCATCTAACTTTGCAGTTCTTAATTATTTTGGCCTAACATGGCTTGTACGCTAGGAGAGTATTTCGAAATCAGTGGACAGTGTGACCAAAACCTTCTGTCGAAAATATTTGCTCTTTCAGTCTTTCCAATTGTTAATAAAGAGTAGCGTTAAGTATATGCTTCTTTTCCAGTCCTTCACTTCAAAGTTAAAGAAGTCTCGCGCAGATAGCTCTCTAATAGGTTCGTGCAAAAAATTAACACAACATGCAAACTTTGTCTATACGTCTGTCGCAGATACTGTATTAATGGTGTGCAAAAATAATGTTAAAAGTTAAATATACATTTTCATCCAAATGTGATGTTTTATTACATATTATTTCCTTAACGAGTACTATCGTCTTTCAAGCTTAGGCATTTTAAATATTAACATATAATCCTAATCTATTTAATAAGCCAATACTAATACCATTATTTTAAGTTAATTAGTTTAACTAGTTAGGATAAGTTACATTGCAAAACAATGGGAAAGACACAGGTGCATTTGAATTATAATTTATAATTATTCTAATGACCACACCTCATTTAAGCTCCAAACAAACCTTAACTTATATGATTCTTAAAATCTACTTTTAAAGACCATATTATTTATGGCTTTAGGGCAAAGCTGCACAGTGGACTATCTCTACTCTATTTACAACAATTCAAATCATGTTTTTTTTTACATTAGGAATTCATAACTTTACTGTTGATCTATAAAGAGAAAGGTATATTCATAAAAATAGTTTTAAAGAAGGTTAAACTCAAAATCAGTTTAATCAAACTGAACACTTGAACTTAAAAACCCATAAAATCATGATTCACATATAAAATAAGGAACTTTTGATATTTCCTTGAGGTATAAAACATGAATAACTATAAATTAATGAAGTCAAATATACATTATAATGTCTGCATTTTACTCTGAGTTTCGTTAAAAAAAAACTTTATGTGTTTTACAAAGCCTCCGTAAAATTAAACACATCAAACAATAAATAGATTATATAATCTCAATCAGACTCAATTACTGCACGTCTCTATTGCTTTACTTCCAGTTACACAACGGTTTGTCTGCGGACTTATACTGCCAGAAACTGCTAAAGTAACCCAATAGTTGGCAGTGGACAGTTTTGACTAAGGGCTAAGAGGGAAGGCTTTCTAGTCTATCACTTCAAAATCAGCAACAGGACAGCGCAGATAACCCTTGCGAAATTATAAAAGTTATTTCAATGTTCATAATAATAATAACTGTTCATTTTTCATATCAAAGACTAGTATACAATGGGATATAATCGAACTTACAGCTGACTAACCAGGAAATCAGATAATTAGTAAGTAGGACAATAATCTAAAATAAACAGTTGCTAATAAAGTTTTAAATTTTCTTTGAAAGTTTGTGAATTTAAAAATAAAATAAAATATGGTCATATTTCAAAGTCACTTGAATAACTACAATGTTGTGCAGTAATCGCTGCCAGGGTAATACGTTAATTTTACCATAGTAACGTGTTTGAAACATTATGTTGTTTTATTTTATTTACTAACCATATTTAACCTTATTTTCGTCTTTCTATATATTATTGAAATGGTACTAGTTACACAAACCTAACGACTTTCGCAGTCTCGGTGGTTCGTTTACAGGACTAAGAAGGTGATTTCACAACCTGTAACCGCTGAAAACAAAATCGCACTGCTCACTTTGGCTTTGTGGCTGTGTTCTAACCGTGACTATTATATATCTATTGGGCCTAATAAGAAAGGTCTCAAAGTTTGCAGTGGGTATTGATGACAAAATGTTATGTTTATCTTCAGTTTGTCGCTTTACACAGACAAAAAATAGTTATGCGTAAAGTCTAACAAACTAAGAATCAAACAATTAAGACACAAAATATTAAATAATACTTTATTAATTCACGATTTTTTATAATAAAAGCGAACAAACTCTTATGCAATTGGACGTTTCGAAAATAATTAATGTATGCAGACTTTTTGATAGTATTTGAATGATAACGTCACACAACTCTTCTTGACTTGAGTTTAAAAGAAACAAATATTTAAAAAAGTGACTATTGTAATATTTCTCTTTTGCTTTAAACAGGAGGTGTATGGTAACCCGCAACTTTTCTTCAAACCGCTTCAATGACACTAATAGAGGGCCTGGCATGGCCGAGCGCGTAAGGCGTGCACTCGTAATCCGAGGGTCGCGGGTTCGCGCCCGCGTTGCGCTAAACATGCTCACCCTCCCAGCCGTGGGGGTGTGTAATGTGACGGTCAATCCCACTATTCGTTGGTAAAAGAGTAGCCCAAGAGTTGGCGGTGGGTGGTGATGACTAGCTGCCTTCCCTCTAGTCTTACACAGCAAAATTAGGGACGGCTAGCACAGATAGCCCTCGAGTAGCTTTGTGCGAAATTCCAAAACAAACAAACAAAGACACTAATAGTTCAGAACTGAAAAAGGTCCCTGGAGCTGATTAACTCAGAAGTTTAATACCACTTACTTTTTGATTATTGTGTACATAAGCTAAAATAAAAGATAAATTTCTTTCTCTGTATTTTTTAAAATTTTTGTAAGATTAACCGTCTTAAAAATGTACAGATTGTATAAATAAAACATAGATTATTCTGTGAGTTAATATCGTTTCTAAAAGGAAGATTCAAACTAAGTGGTGTAAAGAGAATATATATTGTGACACAGGACGTCTGAAGAACATTCTTATAACCACTTCTGAAGTATGTACTAATCACAAAATTAATTATTGTCCATATTTTTGCCATTTACTTATTTCCATTTAAAAGGGCAATATATGTTTTCTGTGTTTTTAGTTTACTTCTTTCCAGGATGTTTATTTCAGTCCGCCCTGTATTACTATTATTTAAAATATGACGTTTTCAGAAGTTTAACAAACATTTAGAAATTCCATTCACTGTTACATTTTCATTACTTGGGCCTCATATACATATTTAACAGAAAACATAATTGAACAGAGATTAATTTAAGGCTCTATGAAATCATATTAAAGGCAGAACGTACGTTAATCTCCAGATCACTTATTGTCTGTTTAACAAATACTTTGAAATCTTGTAAAGACTTATTCAAATACGTAATAAACAAATATAATTTACTACATCTAAAGATACATATCCGAAATTATTTGCAGTTACTACAGTTCAAATATAACCATTGCTTCATATTAAAGTTATAGAAGCTCTAGTACTTCATTTTCGTTTAACTGAAATGTTATTTCAAATCGCTTCAAAATCAACATAATTATTTTCCATACGCTTACTACCTTTGTTCTGTGAGTTAACAATCATGTCTACAAACTTTCCTGTTATTAGCTTATATATTAATTAATGCCCTCGCATCATTCATAAATATCGTTCATAACCATTCTTTTTTGCCTTCTTTTCTCTTTCTTTCCACAAATATTTCCTTCACCTGTGTTCAGGATGTTTTCCACTTGAATCTTTCATCGTATAATCAAACATTTGATGTGTAAATCACTGTTTCGCCATCACCAATCATCTTTAATACTTCAGTCTTCCTTACCTTATCATTCTTACTGACGATGAACAACCGAAGATAGAAACATGTTTCAAATGCCTTAATACAACGTTTGTGCATACCAGAGGGTCCAACCTTTCATATCTTTGTAATAACTAACACTGAGAACCAGTTTATCTTTAAGGTAACTTTTCTATAAATACTTTAAATTCTAATTATTGGGCTTAAGGGAAAAAAAAAATTACAATGTAATAAAATTAAGTGCACAGTAAAAAATCGATGTTTCATATCGCTGAACGTATAATGTATAACGCATCACAGGACTATTTGTGTTAAAAAAAGTTGCCCCCCAGTGGTACAGCGATATGACTGAGGATTTACAACGCTAAAACCTGGTTTCGATACTTGTGATGGGCAGAGCACCGATAGCTCATTGTGTAGCTTTGCGATTGATTCAAAATAAGCAATCAATCAGTCTAAGAAGTTAAATCTTTTAATACATTAAGCGTTTCCTGTCAACCATAAGTTAGTTAGATGGATTTATTGAACTAGAATTATTAACTTTCACGTCACCTAAATGTTTGGATAATTCCTGTAACTGATATTTGTTCTATTACGATTCATCTATTTTTACCTTTCACAGATTGAATTAAGTGTGTATGTGTTTTCTTATAGCAAAGCCATATCAGGCTATCTGCTGTGTCCACCGACTAAATTAAATAATTAATATAATATTGTTTGCCATTGCTATATTGTTTCTAATCAATAACTAACAAAATCATTTAGTTACTTCTACAAATTTATTTCGCAGTCACAAGTCCTATAATTAGAAAATATGGTATAATTAATTTTTCTCACGCATTAAAAATATTTTTACTGAAATTGTCAATTTTATTCAAGTATTTTGTGATTTAATGACGTAAGAATACAATATCCAAGGCGTAATTCTGAGGAATTTGATATTGAATCTTATTCGTTTCAAAGTAAAAACAAAAAGTAACTATGCAAAGTATTCTAAGGTTTTAATTATTTTATTTTATTTTTTCAAATAATTTAGACACGAAAATTATTCGTATTAATATCTAAAAAAATGATGCAATCATTTTTACAAACCAGAAATACATCAAAGCTACAACTCTGAATATGCAAGTTTTACTAAAACCATTCTCTAACAACGATCAAATCATAGTTTCAGAAGCAAATATAACGCTCTTTTGTTTACAATCAGCTCATAACGCACTTTGCGTATCCACAAGCTCTCTTTAGTGTATTTAGATGAACTCAGGATGCAACTTAGGTATCAACAGCATCGCTTTAATATATTTACATTAACTCATGAATCATTTTTTGTACTATTAATGAGATCTCTTTAGTATGATTAGATTAACTCAGGACGCACTTTGTGCGTTAGCGCTCTATTAACATATGTACATTGAAACCTAATGCAATATTTGCAGTCACGATAGAAAGATGTTTGAATGTAAAAATGATTAGAAACAAACCTTACAAGGATATTACTTTTGTTAAATGTCAACTGAAATTCATTCTGATTATATTACGACGAAAGACAGCTTGCTTAACATGTTCATAAGAAAATGTTTTGTTGACTTAGGGCACGTGGGCCTACATTATGTTCACGATGAAAAAGTTCTTCAATTTATAGCCAAGGTATTCAGATCAGAAACAAAAGAAAAGATAAATCAAAACGAAGCCAATTTTTGTGCTGAAACGAAACGAACGTGTTGTTGTGAACGCAAAGTTGGACAAGAATAAGCAATGGTGGTTGAACATTTTCCCTAATTAGACGAAACACATACCATTACCATTTGTGATGACTTATAATGGTACAACTTAATCTCTTTTTAGATCTTCACCGTGACAACTTAATCCGAATATTAGTCGGATTGAGGTTAAGGATTTGAATAAGTACAGTATCCCAAAAATCCTCTGAACGTGAAATCCAATGATCCGCTGTGTGATGCTCTTGGAGGACGTGTTGAATTCAATCAAATTACTCCGAACACTAAATAAATCGGGTGAAAAAGTATATTTCAGGATAGTTCATAAAATAACATTAAATATTGGTTCCAGGCTACCTTTAGTGTTCGTGGTAATATTATTTCTTTTTGAAATAAAATGCCATGCAACCGTAATAGGATCTATACTAAATATTCATTTTCTTTTGTGATCTAAATGACAAATTATTTGCACTTCTGATCACGTAACAAATTATCAAATGAAAATGTATTAAGAAAGACATAAAAAAATGTCTAAAATATTGTCTTCTGTTAGCAATATGCTGTTATTAGTGTTACAGTACAGAAACAATTCATTTTTATTTATGGAAGAGGTGTGCACAGTGTAAATCATTAGTGTAGTTTATATTCACAATAACGGATAGATAGATTCCTACTAATAACAAGTAATTATATTATGATCAATTATAAAGCATATAGTTGACAGCACTATTGTGTTTTTGGTTCAGAAATAATTTTGTTTTAAGAATATCATCCAAAGTAAAGCCCAACTGTATCTTTATTAGTAACATAACTTCTATTTATGATGTGGAACAAAATATGTAAATTTTATAAGTTTCCTTTGTGTTGATTTTAAGAAGTAGTTGTAATTCGTATGGGAGACACGAATATATTACTAGCTGACGCATGTGCTGTGCAACCACTTTCTCTATTACTTCACGAATAAAGAACTCGACCATCATAACATAGTAATTTATTTGTTATATGTTAATAATGGAAACGTAATAGAGTTTTATTGTTCTGCATAGTTCTTTTTTCTTAGAAAGAAAAGTCCTAAGAATAAATTATCTTTTACACAAGATTACACAACAAAAACGTCCTTCTGACACTGGTTGGATGAAGCATTTGTTTGGATGAATTTTCACTCTTCATACAACGGGACAAGACGAATAATGCACACATAAATATTATAAATAAATATATTTTTTTTTAATTTCATGTATTTAATTAAATAAGAATTAATGTTACATGACTGTTTATTAATATGTGAATATCAAGCCACCAAGAAATTGTTATCACACTCTATTAACGTAGCCCAGAAAGTCAACAAGAACGTTTAATGTTACACCAGGATGGTGTAACATTTCTAATATAAAAGAATTAAAATTGTTACTGCAAACAAGAAAAAATTAGAAACGTTTCTGAATTCTCGAATATTACAGATATCGAAGAGTAAGTTTTATATTTAAAATATCACTTCTCGATATGCTTGGCAAAAATGTTATGGTGAATTAAATATTCCGTTCCATAAAAATCAGACTAATTTTATAATTCCAGAAATATAGTTTGTCACTTCAAATAAAATAAAAGGCATTTCTTTTCAACATAAACTTTACACCATTTACAAGATACATTTGATCTCATTACGGATAAGCAGAGAAGGGATTATACACTACTCTCCCTGCTTTTCTCACTTAAGCAGTATAGCTTTTCATAAGCATAAAAAGGACACAGAAATGATTTAGTACTAAAATAGTTGTGTGTTTTTAAGCTATAAACTTGAAATCGAGTAATTCAAAATGCGTTAGAGAAGCTACGACAATGTGAATCATATTTAAATACTATTGAATTTTTGTACAATGTATATTATATTCCAGTGTACTTCTACGTCAACATAAACATGTCTTATCCTGACAAACAACAGAACAAAAATGTTTACATTGGTAAGCATATCATGACGGTAAAAACACTTCAATATATGTGATTAAAATGTTAAGCTCGTTCCAGGTTTGTTTTTTACATAGATATCTTCTTGAAAAATACGTGATTTTGTCTAATGTGCTTAACATTTGTGCCTAATTTTATTCCATGTAAATTACCATGGACATTTCATATATAATTCCACTACTTTTGTTCTTTTCAATTCCAATTTCCATTTAGTTCTAAAAACGTGCTTTAAATTTTCTAGCTAATTCTTTTTATGCACGTTTACATTACAATTTCATTTCATTTATATGTGTTTTGACACTGTACTTAGCAACTTAACAATTTTAATAAGCATTTTATACAGTTATGACATTTATCGTTACATTTTAGTAAATGGTTTCACAAGCAAAGATGACGCTTTTTGGTTTACATTCAACTCAGGGTACACCTCGTGTATCCACAAACTCGGTTTAATATGTTTACATTAACTCGGGACGCAACATTGTGTTTTCACAAACTCTCTTTAATGTGTTTAAATTAACTCGGGATGCATTTTGTTTACTAACGAGATCTCTTTAGTATTCTTAAATTAACTCAAAACGCACCTTGTGTTTCCACAAGTTCTCTTTAGTGTCTTTACATTACATCAGGACGCATCTTGAGCATTCACAAACTCTCTTGTTTGTCCTTACATTAACCATGGATGCACCTTGTTTACTTACAAGCACTCTTTAGTGTGTCTACATTAACTCAAGACGCGCCTTGTGTATCTTAAGTGTGTTTACATTAATTCAAGACGCACCTTAATGACAGTTTAACCGTGTTTTTCAGTTGACACATAATTGTACGTTTTTCAATAAAGCTACTAAATCCTTGAAACTGTAAAAATTGTAAAATTGTAAAACTGTAAAAAATTGAAATGATGAATAAACGTATTAACAATTTAATTATTGTTTAATTCATCACTTTATTTTCGCCCCCAAGTGGCTCAGGGGTATGTCTGCGGACTTACATGCTAAAATCCAGGTTTCGATACCCGTGGTGGGCAGAGCACAGATAGCCCATTGTGTAGCTTTGTGCTTAATTCAAAACAACAACTTTTTTTAAAAAATACATTTGCTTTAGAGTTTTTGTGAAAGCTAACTTCGCCAGAACTGATAAATTAGAGGGTGAGAAGCCAATATACAGTATATATTGTTAAATCTTGGGATCATTTTATCTGTATTTGGATAGTTTTATCTGACAGAATATTTCTCTATTACTTTTTATTCAGCTCACCCATAAAGAACGGAACGAACTTTTTGAGCATCGTAGCACAAACCGTTAACCCTTTGGATTTAGGTCCAATAACCTCTGTAGTCCGCACATGATTCTCTTCAAAAATGATTTGCAAACTAATACTTGCTAGTATTCGAAATCCAAATAAATTAATTATATTACATATTTCTTAAGAAACCCACACATTGATGGCTCAGGAATAGACATGAGGGCTTATAATATTAAAATTCGGTTTTCGATACCAATGACTTGAGTATATTAAATGTCACATTGTGTACCTTTTTTGCTTAACGAACAAACAAACTCTTAATATTGCCAGTAAATTTCTAAGATTTTCAAAATGTCTAAACTTTTGTAAGTGAAGTATTAAGTTGATAAATTGATGCAATAATTAACATTATTCTAGCCTAAAATTGATTTGTGTTTGGTTTGTTTGTTTGTTTTTAATTTCGCGCAAAGCCACATCAAGCAGTTTGCGCTAGTCGTCCCTACTTTAGCAATGTATGACCAGAGGGAAGACAACTAGCCATCACCAACTATCCCGAACTCTTGGGCTACTCTATTATCAATGAATAGTGAGATTGACTGTCACATTATAACGCCTCCACGGCTGAAATGAGAGTATGTTTTGTACGACGGGGATTCAAACCCGCGACCCTCAGATTAACTTACCTGGTCATGCCAGGCCATTGTTTTGTGTAAACACTATTAGACTAATACAGTAAACATGATTATATTTTCTAAACAGTAGGGGTAATCTCAACATATAATTTATTTTTCTACCATTATTAAGTCTTCTAATTGTCTTTCAAACTTCCTTAAATATTATGGCTGCCTAAATAACAAACTACAAAGCTGTTGGTTCCGTGACAAGTGATAAACTGCAACAGAAGTAAAACAAAAATACGAAAGAAATCTCTGAATTCAGTCTGATATTAACAAAACCAATAATAATAATTATTAATTCTTTTGAAGACCTATTGGTATTCATAAGTTTCAGAATACCATTACAATATATGTTAACAAATGTTTTTGGTAAGGCTAAAAATGAGTTTTAAAAGCACAAATAGTGATTAGAATTATCTACAAAACTATTTTAAGGTTTTAAACCCCTGATAATACAGCGGTAATTCTACGTATTTATAACGCTAAAGTCAGGGGTTCGATTCCCCTCAGTGAACACAGTCGATAGCCTGATATGGCTTTGGTAAAAGAAAACGTACAAACATCAAATGGTTCTAATTTTTGGGTAAACAATCATACTATCAACAGGCACATTTTGCATTAATAAAAAACTAAATAAATTTATTAATAATTAGTTCATTCGATACTGATTGTTTCGTCTCCAGATGGAGAAGTAGCAAATCAGCGTTTGATTTCCAGCGGTGGACATAGCGCAGATAGTCTGAGCTTATGGAAACAATAACTTACGCTGGACCTTTCATTTTTTAATTTTTCAGTTATTTTTTCATTAATTTTATAGTTCTTCCAACAAAATGCAGCTGTTATGAGTGACTGTACTGTGGCCTCATAAGTTTGTTTTTTTGTTTAAAATTAAGCACAAGCTACACAATGGGCTATTGTGCTCTGCCCATTACGAGTTTAATCCCGGTTAGGAGCAGTGAGAGTTCACAAGCATTCCGCTGTGCCACTGAGGGACCCACCTCATAAATAAGAGAAAACTTTGATAGGAGCATATCTAAATATATGAGAAACTTAATATTATCAAATGTAAAAATGTAGTTTCACTTTGCTGAAGCCTGGCATAAACAAGTGAGTTAAGGCGTTCGATTCGTAATCTGAGAGTCGTGGTTTCGAATCCTCCTTGCACCAAACATATTGAGAGCGTACAATGTTACAATTCATCCCACTATTCGTTTGTAAAAGAGTAGCCCAAGAGTTGGCGGTGGGTGGTGATTACTAGCTGCCCTCCTTCTAGTCTTACACTGCTAAACTAGGAACGACTAGCGCAGATAGCCCTCGTGTAGCTTTTCGTGAAATTAAAAAAACAAACAAACATCGTGCTGATGTGGGAGTAGCAATCGAACTTGTTAACAGAATTTAAGAGAAAAATATTTAATTTTAGGACATATCTAAATTCAATGTTCAGTACTCATATTACTGGTTATGATGCAAGTACAAAAATATTAAAAACTAATTAATAAACAAGGAACTTTACGAATGTGGTCCATAAACAATTAATATTTATCAGTTATTTAATAGAATAATTTTAAATTGAAAGATAATGAAAAATATTTGAAAGTTCTACTGTAATTCGTGTAAGTTTTGTGCAATTAATGTGCCAAACATACCATAACAACTAAATATAATTATCACGTATAACTAAGAATACACATTTCAAATAAGCGTTTATGGAGACTCAAATGTCATAAAAATTATTCTGGTTTTTGTAACACAGAGTTAACAAATTTACAATTTGCGAACAAATAAATAGAACCATGTTTCAGAAGCAGAAATAAGATCGAAAGCATTGTTAAAATCAAATAAACAAGGATTTGAGAAACGAAAGCTGTTTATCAATGCATTTTGTATCACATATTGAGATAAAAATGACAGTTAACAGAATATGTGAAATTATTTTGTTTCTTTTGGAATATTGTTATTAGAAATCCGCACAATATTTTAATTTACTGCCCATAGATGCTTTTATCTGTTGTATTTCAAACAACAAATGGGGTTTAATCGAGATGAAACAAATGGTTAATTGCATCTATTGGGTATACTGGTTTGAAATACATACGTATTTTATTTAGATATAGCTTGTTCACTTTAATTAAGCACAAAACTACACAATGGGCTGTCTGTGCTCTGACCACCACGAGTATCAAAACCTGATTTTTTCAATGAAGAATTAAACCAAAATTATTATGCTTAATAAATTTAAATTTAACATCTACAAGTGTTTTTTTGAAATAGACAAGAACTAGACTCGTAAATAATCACGAAAATGCTTTATTCGTGATTGTGCTTTATTGTTGTGGTTTTTAAGTACAATAAATATAAACACTAATCTGTATTTGTCACTAAACAGTATAACGAACTAAACATTTCAATGTAAATTACTTTGGAGGTTTTTGCTTAAACAGTAAAACATTATTATTATATGAAGTCGTAATCTATAGAAGAGTGTGTGTTTTCTTATTGCAAAGCCACATTGGACTATCTGCTTAGCCCATCGAGGGAAATCGAACCCCTGATTTTAGCGTTGTAAATCCGGAGACATACCGCTGTACTTACGGGGGACTAAAGAAGATAAAAAAGACCTTATAGTTCTATTGTTCTGATCTCCTTTTGATCATTATGAAATTAAAGAACTGTGTGAAAAAGAAGGGTATGTTTGCAACAATAGAGAAGAAAATTTATACAGTTTGTTTCCTTGTAGCTTAGATATTTATTGAAGAAATTATGCGGTTATCAGTTCTCATATAATAACATTAAAATTTTGGAGAGGAAATATTTTCTTACCAAAATTAAAGGCTTACCTATTAGGAAAAAAACAACTTTTTATTAGATAGAAAGTTTTAGAACTTATATGAAACTTTATTGTTTTATTTTCCAAACGATAGAGATAGTAGTGACAATAATGTGAATATTATTTTCTCCAATACAATGAAAATGTGCACTTGATTCGACGTAATAGAATTAAGTTAACAGATTGATGCTGTTTATTCTTTGGCTAGATTGATTTCATTCAACACCCAAATATTAACAAGAATAAATCTTATATAAACATCATTATATGTTTGACCCGAAAACTCATTAGGTGTTTTAATATTGTATTCGAAAACAATAACGCCTTATAAAGCAATGTGACTATTTGTATTTATTTTGACAAAATGCTATGAAAGTTTATTTGAGATAATGTATCAGAAAACAACAAAACATAAAGAAGACATTTACTTCTTTTCACTGTAATATCACTATAAACGTGTTGATGCCCAATATTTTATGTATAATGTGCTATAAAATAAAATATAAAAGATGTCAAGACATCAAATAAATTTTACTAGTCTTTAATCTTTCGGTCTAACGCTATTAATACGTTATTTCGACCATTAGATACAATAAAAACCGCGTAACAAGAGAAACGATAACAAGTGTTTTTAACACTTAAATAAGTAAAAATAAATATTCTTATAAACTTATTTGATTTTACAAAACTATCTAGGAAGTTTTTTTCTGTATTTATTTATACTACGTATTTTATGACTCACAGAAAAAATGTGCTTCATCTACTTGTTAATTCAAAATATTACTCACGTTAAAAACCTAAACATATTTGGAATATAACACTAAAGGCAGAGTGGTGAATGCGCATCTATTTCACAACATTCAATTTCTATAACTATATTAACGTTCTATTAAATAATTGTGAGATTTAAAATAAAATATGTTGTTTTCTTGAAATAAACTAAAAGTAAAAAATTCAATTTTTGAAAACCACATTGCGATTGATACGTTATTTTTACCATAAAATTCACAATCACGGTCTTTTGATCGTATCAAATATTTTTGAATATTTTTCCCTAAAATATAGTGAAGTTATTGTTTTACTTTTACGCCTCTATCAGAACCACTCTGAAAACACAAGAATATCACATTCAGGTGTGAAAATTGTAAATAAAAACGGCTTCATACTTATAAAACATTCATCATTTATTTTTATTATTTGCCATCTGCCATACTATAACATTCATTCATCAAATGTCCGTAGTATGGTGCTATTCCTTCTGGCAGTCACATTTCACGTCACGATACGACAGCTGCAAAGCGATTTCTGTTGATGTAGCGATATTTTTTAAACTGTTGTGTTTTTCAATGCTCTCAACGATCATATTCTTTTGATACATATCCGGAAATTAATATCCGTAGTGGTAAGAAGAAATGAAACAGTGATGGAAATACAAGCTTTCTGTTTACCCCTAACATTCCGTATTTTTCTTGTAGATTCGGAAAGATTTTGATTTCAGTTTGCGATTAAAAGCTGCAATATCTTCAACTTAAAAGTGATTCTTATATGATCTCTTACGCTATTAAAACCTTTTACTAGAGAACATAAAGTATCATTGCTCCAAACACTCGGTATATTGCAAGAAATATATATGTATATATCAACAACTCAGTATCTCGGTGAAAAAATTGCAAAAAATATTAAACCCGAGATTGTAGACATAAAGAGTAACTCTTTATTTTTTTTAATGTAACACGATTATTTTGTTAGATTTGGAAATATTAATTATAATAAAACTTTATAAAGTGCTTCTTTCACTATTTAAAAAGGGCCCGGCGTAGCCGGATGGGTTAAGGCGTTCTGCTCGTAATCTGAGGGTCGCGGGTTCGAATCCCCGTAACACCAAACATGCTCGTTGTTTCAGCCGTGGGCGCGTTATAATGTGACGGTCAATCCCACTATTCGGAGTTTAAAGAGTATCACAAGAGTACGCGGTGGGTGGTGATGACTAACTGCCTTCCCTCTAGTCTTGCACTGCTAAAACAGAGACGGCTGGCACAGATAGCCCTCGAGTAGCTTTGTGCGAAATTCATAAAACAAAAAAAAAATTGCTTTAATTTGTAATTCTTACCAAGTAATAAAATATAGAAGCCCTCATGACACAATTATAGAGTCAATACATGAAATTAGGTTTAACATACGAAGGCTGTTCAAAAATTACGCGGACTGATGTCATAAAACAAAATGTACTTTATTTAGAAGTTACAGGTCTGAGACCCCTTCAAAGTACTCTCCTTCCCAACGCACACACTTATACCAACGTTGTTTCCACTTGGTGAAACAGTCCTGGTACGCTTCTTTTGTAATGTCCTCCAGCTCCTTCGTCGCATTTGCCTTAATCTCGGGAATCGTCTTAAATCTTCTTCCTTTCAAGGGTCTCTTGAGTTTGGGGAACAAGAAAAAATCGCAAGGAGCAAGGTCAGATGAGTAGGGGGTGGGGAGAACAGTAATCAAGTGTTTGGCCAAAAACTCACGAGTTCTGAGGCACAAATTTCGCAGCAACGCGGTGCATTTTCAATTTTTCGGTCAAAATCTCGTAACAATATCCAACTGATATCCCACACTCTTTAGCAAGCTCCCTGACAATCAGACGTCGATTTGCTTGCACCAGGGTGTTGATTTTGTCGACGTGGAAGGACGTCCAGGACGCTCATCATTTTCAATGGACTGTCGACCACCCTTAAAACGTTCATGCCACTTGAAACATGTCGTACGCTTTATACCAACATCTCCGTAAGCCGTGTTGAACATAGCAAAAGTTTCAATAGAAAATTTTCCAAGTTTAACACAAAATTTCACAGCAAGTCGTTGCTCCTTCAGGTCATTCATTCTGAAATCCGCCAAACGAAAAAATCGCATTTTACTTAAAACCTCGTAGCTAATGCACAAGTAAAGACATCTGCAATCGGGAAATGGCTGATCTGTGCAAACCTAGCGACACCATGCGGATTCCTCTGACACCAACTGGAGCTGCGCAATTCAAACAGTCCGCGTATTTTTTGAACAAACCTCGTATTTGGGACGAAAAGGGTTGAAACTTTTAAAAGGTAGATGTCCTATAAATAAAGATTAATTGTACATAAAATTGCAACATATTTAAAACTAGTCGTAAATTTATTATGAATTTTAGAAAATAAATTAATTTTCTGTCTACAAAAATTACCAAACATTTTTAAAATGTATTTATATTTCGAGTGTTATGTAAATGTCGTGTAAATGTTTTGTAATCGACAACATGTCGTGTTGTGTTTAAATTTTTATTTCCATATTTATATTATTGTTTCGAAGTTTAACCTAATAAAATATGTTGTTATTCATTTAGGGTAACATTTAGAATTTTCTTGAATTAAGTAGACCAATCATATGTTTGTAAATAAAATGCTGGTGGCTTCGTGTCTAGACGTTTAGTCTCGTGCAAGAACGGACATGCGCGGATTGCTCTGGAGATCTGTAGAAGTTTCGCGGTGTTTCGAGGAGTCTAGGCCTACAATATATAAACAGACGAAGATGCGAGGAAGAGAAGAGTCAGACATTAGTTTTATATCAAAAGAAGAGAGTCAGTTATTTGAAAAAGATTGCTGTGATTATTCAACTTGGATTTGTGACTGAAGTTAGATTTACGGAAGCTGTGATTTGATTTCGTCAATCTCTACTATTCTTTCGAATTACTGGTTGTGAGTAAGGTCGACTCGTTCGGGCAGATCAGAAAAATTGAAGGCGACAAATTTGTGACGTTCATCGGAGGCATCGTGAAAAGAACTTCGTCGAATTTATTGAACTGTGAACTGTTTCTGAACTTCTTCATTTAAACTTCGGAATTTCTTCGTGGGACCAAATTCACACCCTAGACTGGAATTTGAGACTTTCATTTTCGATCATTATATTAGATACAGGCCAGTACCATATTGTATTATGATTAATTTTGTAGGTTGAAACTAGTACCATTTTGTTTTGTAATTAATTTTGAATGTTTAAAATTAATAGCTGTCATTGTTATTATATAATTTATATTATATCTGTTAATAGTTTAGTGTAATAAATTATACAAGCTGTTACCTGTGTTTTTCTGTTGCGTTTAGTTTACGAAAAACATAAAATACATAAAACATAAAAAACGTAACACGAGGGGGATTGTTATTATTGTTATTTTGAATTAAGCACAAAGCTACATAATGGGCTATCTGTGCTCTGCCCACCACGGGTGTCGAAAGCCGGATTTTAGCGTGTAAGTCCGCAGACATACCGCTGATCCACTGGGGGCGCGAGGGGAATAGGAAAACATATTTTTAAGTGCCAGTGATTTTCAGTTGAACCAACGTTTATTAATTTGTAAGCTGTGCGAATCCCGTCATAAAATAAAGTGATAGAATTTTGTTGGAAAATAAAGGGAATACTTGTTAATCACTCTTCGTTTTTCATAGAAAAAAAACAATCACACATTGAGAAAATAAACACAAATTTCAAGAAAAACTTTCGAAAAGTTAATTAGAATGGTGTAAACTTGTATTAAATACGACTCATGATGTGATTGTTACACATATACTAAGAAATATCTTTCATTTATTTTAGACTAATTATTAGTGAAACTAATAAACAAGAATAGGTTATAGTATTCCAAGGTCTCACTAGCATACATTTATGACTGAAGTATTGTTGCTTAGTGTTCCAGTAGAACATGTAGAAGTATACTTAATTTATGTATTTCGTAAAGTTTCTTACTGAAATAGCTCTGTGGTAAGTGGAAGATTTCACAAATCCATAAATCTGAAGTGACCAATGTAATTTTTTGTTCCTTTAAGAGGGTGTGACTTAACACAGTTAAAATATCTTTCCCACTGTAAGTTGACGTAATATATGCAGTTAAGAATTTTTGTTCTAAAAGCCGATATGACCTATCGTGAGAGCGTTTCTAAGTTTTAAATGTAATGTATGTTTTTCTGTTAAGCGATACGAGCTCACGGAGTCTTACCAAAACACAACTGACTGACTATTTATACGCGTTTAATATAACTCCTCTCTTACATAGAAATGCTTACTTTATTTACTTCTGGAACCTTGCTTTACGGTTTGGTTCGTTTCAAGCTGTATAATAACTAATTTAAAGTCTGCAGTTTCGACTAGAAATACACTATTAGCCCTGCATTCCCACCAATATAATACAAGTGAAGTATGCGTGATCACAAGGTCAGAAACCTATAGTGAACAACTTAAGGTATAACCAAATACAACATACATCTGTGAAGTTAGAATAATGTTTGGTATTGACATCATTTAAGGGAAAATATAAAATATAACATAATGATAACAACAATTCAAGGTTGAGACGAGTAAAGCGAAGTGGGGCTAAATTCTGAAAATCGAAAAATTTTAGGGAAACATATCTAAACTATTTAAACATTTTTTTTACGACTGATATCTTACACATTGAACATTTGTGTCAGTAAACTCAGGATTACGTTTAATGTAATGAAGATAAAAAACATTAGTAAAATTTCCCTTTCATTTCATATCATCTATTTTGCAACACCCCATATATTCTAGAAAGTTTCCCATCCTTACCCCGAACGCTATACGTTCTTATCCTAACCCTAATTTAGTTTTCATTTCTGTATGTTAAAATTCCTATTTAGAATATAAATAGATGAAATTAGAATACCTGTTTACACTTATTTCCATCTTTACTGCAACAGTTTTTCTTTCTTTTAAAATTATTCTTTTCTTCTGAAAATGTTAATCTTACACTTCCTGACATACCACAGTGAATGTTATGGGAACATTTGCACCTGTGGAAGTGTTGTTGCCTCATAACAAGATTGCTCTGCGAAGAAACTTTCATTGAAACTTGACCTTCTAACAAGGTTATACTATCTTGAAATTTTTAATTTTATGGTTAAAAAATATTCACTTTATCTTGATACTAAAAGGCTGAAATTCGAGAAACTTGTATAAATGTTAAAATATATAAAAGTTCAACGTTGTTTATTGCACAACTGAAATCATTATTTGAAAACCAATCACTGCTCAAAAAAACACGAAAATGTTTGACGTCGATTCCTGAGGATGATGTGATTAACGTTGAAATTCGTACTGCATTCAAAAATGTTGATTATTTAATTAATTTAATATTTTCATTTTGTTATTTGTTATTGAGGGAAAACTTTTGCAAATCACTTGCTTTGATATTTTATTATATTATTTTTTCTGAATAATAATGTTACGTAATTCATTGATAAAAACGTATTACCAGCCAAACTATTTTGTTCGTGTTTTTTTTCCTTTCTTAATATATTACAAACACGGTTGATTGAAATAAATATACTACGATATAAATAGTTCTTCACTTCTTTTTTTGAATAGCTGGTAAATACATTTCAACCATTCTAATGTGAAAAACCGAATTTTAGCACTTTGAATAATTCTACATAAGAGTACGATTTAACCAAATTACATAATTATACTTGAAAATGTAGTTGTTGTTGTTTTGAATTAAGCACAAAGCTACACAATGGGCTATCTGTGCTCTGCCCACCACGAGTATCGAAACCCGGATTTTAGCGTGTAAGTCCGCAGACATACCGCTGAGCCACTGGGGGCTTGAAAATGTAAAGAAAAGGAGTGTTATTAACCTAGCTTGGTGTAATCGTTATGATAACCAACCAGAAATGTTCAATATTTAATACTAATCAAGGGTAATGGATGACCACCTCATACACTCTTCAAAATTTTTCTTAGCAAATTATTTGAAGAGATAAAAATAAAGAGAACTTTTTTCTATGGTATAAAAAACAGAAAATCTTTATTATTAACATTTTAATAGTTAATTAACATTTTTCTTTTGGTAGTCTTGAGTAGATAGAATAGTTATTTTTAGTGCAACAAATGGTGAACCGTAATTTACTTCTACTATTAAGGATCGCTCTTTTGGAATTATTATTAATAAAACTTAATACACTGCATTCTTTCACTTGGTTATAAACATTCTATCACGGCTATTAATAATGAGACTTACTTTGCAGTGTTACAATTAAACAATATAAGTAGAAATATTAATACAAAGAATTAATCTTTTTTATACCAAAGGACTAGCAAAACTTTGATGAAACAGAAGTGAAGATAATTACTTTCCATTTTGTAAATCTTCATTTTACTCACATGAAGAAATTCAAAGTTCAATGGTTGATTAAAAGTAATTTATGATATTTAAAGATCATTTCGTTTGTAATATTCTTTTACTTATGATTCACTTGCAGTCGTAACAGTCAAATCATCATGGGATGCCTATTAGTCGACCTTTTTAATAATAGTCGGTTAAATATGTTTTTCCGTTAACAAGCACGAGTCTGTTGGAATTGAAATAAGTTACAGTTTTATGTATCTACTTTTAATCAAAGTATGGAATTATCTATGAAACCATCCCCTAACAGCATGTGGGTTCTACCTACTTTTTATGTCTTTATTTGTTTATTGTTTTTAATTATGATGTTCTGAAGAAACTTGTTTTTATTGCCGGCATACACTTGTGATAATCGCTATGTCTTATACATTTTTTTTCGCCTGCTACTAAATACTGTTGGTAAAAATGCTGTACTTTTCGTATGAAAACAAAAGAAACAATACAGTATATGGACTGTTTAAATAGTTTCTTGCAAAATGCACTCGAATCAAAACGGTGAAGATTTTAGTGAAATTTGGCGCTAGGAAATCCAACTGGATTTATCAAACTTGTAAGAAAGGATGTCAAAACTACAGGGTAGTCGATAGAAAAGCGGAAAAGTTGAGGGTCAGATGAGATCATGAATAAAATGCGTGCTTATTCATTTCTATTTTCATTTCTTTACATCATGAATAAAATGCATGATTTTAATAATTTTGAGCATCTATGAGTGTAATATAATATATGCCTTTAAAAAACTTTGTAAAAGTTATTCTTTGTAAAAATAAATAGGTGTTTGACAAATTTTCCGCTTTTCTAGCGACCACCCTGTATAAGCAACGACTATTTCAAAGATATGACTGAAGGAATTGAAAAATATAAAGGCAACAATAGCAAACACGAACATTAAGTTTTTGGAATTTCAAAACTCAGCACATATGTCTTCTGGACTAACTAGTGATTTTAACTTATTTTTAGAACAGTTACAACATCAAGTCTAGAGAGCGTAAGGTTTGGAAAAGAGAAATAGAAAATTCTTTGTTAAAGGACAAATAGAGAGCTTAGAGGTGACAGTGCAACTCCTGCAGCAAAGAATTATAATTAAAAATGTTAAAATTATAGGTATTTCCTTTCACTGCGAAAAAAGAGTGTGTAGAAATCGTCAGACAAGTTGGACATAGATGTTCATTTTTTTTGTCAAAAAATACTTAGTGGTTTATTTCACATTATAAATATAAAAATCTCACTGATTGGAAATTACCTCTCACTTTAGAGTTTAGTTCTCTGTGCTGTGAGAGGTCTCTTTGTAACTAAATACAAACGTAGGTTTGTTTTTGTTTGTTTTTTTAATTTCGCGCAAACCTACACGAGTACTATCTGCGCTAGTCGTCCTTAATTTAGCAATGTTAGACTAGAGGAAAGCCAGCTAGTCATCACCACCCACCGTCAAATCTTGGGCTACTCTTATACCAACAAATAGTGGGATTGACCAAAACATTATAACGCCACCACGGCTGAAAGGGCGAGCATGTTTGGTGTGACGGGGATACAAGCCCGCAATCCTCTGATTATCTCGAGTATCTTAACCACCTGACCATGCCATGCCGGGTCCCTACAAGAAGAACAAAGCGAATATTCAAAGGGTCCATTGTATAAAATCGTACAGTCTTTCACGACCGCCTTCAATCGCAGCAACACCTACTTAGGTGGCTAAAAAAAGAGAGCAATGGGTTAAAAATGTCAGAGGTAAAGGTTTGTCTACTCAGGTCATCTATTTTTCTAGACAAACAAGTCTTTATATATGAACACCTGAGTTCAGGGGTAAAGAAACAACTATACAGTTGTCAGAGACGTATGTTTCAAGTTTATGTAAACTCAGCAAGGCGTGCAGAAAGGGGGAAAATACTCCCAATTCGAGTTCGTGATAGATCAAATGCTTTGTTTGTTTGTTTTTGAATTTCACACAAAGTTACTCGAGGGCTATCTGTGCTAGTTGTCCCTAATTTAGCAGTGTAAGACTAAAGGGAAGGCAGCTAATCATCACCACCAACCGCCACCTCTTGGGCTACTCTTTTACCAACGAATAGTGGGATTGACCGTCACATTGTAACACTCCACGGCTGAAACGACGAGCATGTTTGGTGCAGCGGTGATTCGAACCCGCGATCCTCAGATTACGAGTCGCACGTCTTAACACGCTTGGCCATGCCAGGCAAGATCAAAGGTAGACACTGGAGAGAACAGAACAACAAACAACTTAATTAAAATTGTGATACAACAGGTGAACATTGTAATGTATACGAGGCCTGTTAAAAAATACGCGGACTGTTTGAATTGCGCAGCTCCAGTTGGTTCCAGGGGAATCCGCTTGTTGTCACTAGGTTTGCACAGATCAGTTAATTACGACGCCATTTCCCGATTGCAGATATCTTCATTTGTGTATTAGCTACGCGGTTTTAAGAGAAGTGCGATTTTTTCGTTTGGCAGATATCAGAATGAATGACCTGAAGGAGCAACGACTTGCTGTGAAATTTTGTGTTAAACTTGGAAAATTTGCGACTGAAACTTTTGCTATGCTTAACACGACTTACGGTGATGTTGCTATGAAGCGTACGGCATGTTTCAAGTGGCATGAACGTTTTAAGGATGGTCGACAGTCCATTAAAGATGATGAGCGTCCTGGACGTCCTTCCACGTCAATTGACGACACACACTTCGACAAAATCAACACTCTGGTGCAAGCAAATTGACGTCTGACTATCAGGGAGCTTGCTAAAAAGTGTGGGATATCAGTTGGATCTTGTTACGAGATTTTGACCGAAAAATTGAAAATGCCCTGCGTTGCTGCGAAATTTGTGCCTCAGAACTCGTGAGTTTTTGACCAAACACTCGATCACTGTTCTTTCCCTCCCCCGTACTCAGCTGACCTTGCTTTTTGCGATTTTTTCTTGTTCCCAAAACTCAAAAGACCCTTAAAAGGAAGAAGATTTGAGACGATTCCCAAGATTAAGGCAAATGCGACGAAGGAGCTGCAGGACATAACAAAAGAAGCGTACCAGGACTGTTTCAACAAGTGGAAACACCGTTGGGATAAGAGTGTGCGTTGGGAAGGAGAGTACTTTGAAGGGGTCTCAGACCTGTAACTTCTAAATAAAGTACATTTTTTATGACGTCAGTCCGCGTATTTTTTGAACAGCCCTCGTATAGCATGTATTTATATGAAAGTCCTAAACAGTTTAGAATATTTTAATGCAATAAAAAACTATGAACTTGGTGATATTTGCTACTTTAAACGATTGTATAAAAATATTATTAGAAGGTTTTACCGTATTTCACGTGAATATTAGAACCTTGTAAAAAATACAATAAATTTATTTTATTGCTAATAAATATAAAAAAAAATAAGTATTGATATAATAATACTTACATGAGCTTCTTTAGATAGCTCGCCAATTCACTTCTTTAATATTCCAGGATATTCTGCAACGGAAACGTTATTAAATATTAACCATTATAGTAAAATAATGATTTTTTTTATTAAAGACAGTTTTAATTAACAAGTTAAAATAGAAAAAATTCAATTTATTAACTGTAACCGTTTTGTTGTATATTGTGTGTATATATATATATATAATGTATATGTAAAGAAATAACGAGCGAACAAATAGCACTATATCTTCCCATAAACGAAATAATAGATATATTAGTCAGAGAGCTTCATGAACTAGTAAACAGGTATTCAAATTTCAAAGTTATAATCATAGGAAACACTAATGTAAATATTTACAACAGTATTAAGGATGATCTTGACAGAGATAAAGAGCAATTACTTAAATATGTTGGTAGGAAACAAATTTATCTTGTATGTAAACATTCCTACTAGAGTCTGTGCTAATCTGTATCGTATATCAACCGTATTTTTATCAATGGTTCCGTGAACAATCGGGCAGAAGTTACTTTATTTAAAACTAATATTACGGGTCACTGTTACACATTTTTATATAAGGATTTCAAAACTTCCAATGTATTTACCTTCAATATCCCTATTATAAAGACTAAAATAACTAATTACTCGGGACTGAATAAAATTTTTCACAAATTAACATGAAACAATGTGTTAATGGAAATATTACTACAAATAACTTTATGGCTGTAACGAATTAATTTTGGTACAGCTGTAGGTAACCTGTGGTTTCAATTAGAAGGAAGGAAAAACTAAGTAGAAGAACCTGAAAACAACCATCTACCTTGTATTTAAAAATATTTTAAGAAATATACAAATAAATTAAATATCTTATTAAAATAAGTTTGGTTTGAATTTCGCGCAAAGCTACAAGAGAGCTATCTGCATTAGCCGTCCATAATTTAGCAGTGTAAAATTAGAGAGAAGGTAACTAGCTATCACCATCCACCGCCAACGCTTGGGCTGCTCTTTTACCACCAAATAGTTGGATTGACCGTCACATTATAACGCCCCGAAGGTTGAAAGAGCTAGTATGTTTGGTACGAAGGGAGATTCGAACCCGCGACCCTCAAATTACGAGTAGAGTGACATAACCACCTAATCATGCTGTACCGCGTTAAAATAAGTGAACAATTACATATTATGGTAACAAATACCGGAAAAATAATACTAACACTTAAAAAACTGGGAAATAATAAACTTAGTAATTAATAAGAGAGCTGCACCAATGATAATAATCGCCAAATGAACTTATAAGAAACATTGGTATGAGATTAACTTAGTAAATAGTCCAAAACACGGAGCAAAAATATTCAGAGAATATTTCACAACAGTTATGAAAGAGTGTACTTGTTTGTTTTTATAGCAAAATCACATTTTGTGTTTTTTTTTCGGTTGTTGTTATTTTTTTAATGTACGGAATACCTACATTCATAGGCTCGGTATGGCCAAGTGTGTTAAGGCGTACGACTCGTAATCTGAGGGTCACGGGTACGAATCTCGGTCACACTAAACATGCTCTCCCTTTAAGCCGTGGAGGCGTTATAAAATTACGATCAATCCCACTATTTGTTGGTAAAAGATTAGTCCAAGATTTGGCGGCGGGTAGTGATGATAAGCTGCCTTCTCTCTGGTCTTACATTACTAAATTAGGGACGACTGGCGCAGATAGTCCTTGTGTAGCTTTGCGCGAAATTCATAAAACAAACAAAACAAACCTACGTTCGTATTTAGTTACAATGAGACTTTTCACAGCAAAGAGAACTAAACTCTGAAGTGAAAGGTAATTTCCAATCAATTATATTTTTTATATTAATAATGTTAAATAAACCACTAAATATTTTTTTAAGGAAAAGAAACCGAGTATCCGTGTTTAATCAACAGTGACATGGACGGATTTCAAAATGAATTCAAAGATGAATATTGAAATATTTTCATTGGAAGCTACTTTTAAAGATATTTAAAAACTAGTTTCTTGTATATAATGTTTGCAATTATTTATGACATCTTCATTCTGGTTGTATTTCAAACACTCACCATAAGAAATAAAGATCTCTTGTCTGATAGCCTTGGTTGAATTTCATGTGTATCAAAGCACGTTGCTGCCGACATAGCTGAATATTGTCCATTACACTAATAGAGCAATATGTGTCTTCTAATTGGCTTACACCAGAAAGGAAACATGTTTCGTGAGCAACACTAATTGTTTAGAGTATGCCTTTATATAATATGTTACATATGCTTCTAACAAATACATAAAACTGTTATCCAAAATTCACAGGAAACGGAAGTAGAGAGCTATCAGACATCAATGATTCAACATATACTCAATAATTTAGCCAATAATGTTTCGAATAGTTGAGTTTGACGTTAAAACAAGATTAAATTTTATCAAACGGCGTCGCGGAAGCGTACTAATATCCGCAATGTGCAAACATGTTTTTCTTTTGTTTTCACTGTAAAATCATTTTCCAGCAACTAAGAGTATAAATCACTATTCAGTTGTATTCATACTTTGTTTTAGGTTAGTTTTCTTTAAAATCTTAACCAGTTATTTTTAGTTCTATATAAGTTTTACTACTCTAGATATTTACGTTTTAAAGATATAAGTAGACACATAATGGATATAATAGGTTTAAAATTTGTGTTTGTTTTGTTAGAATATAAACATTTCTATGAAATTTAGTACGCTGTACTTTTTCTTACACATCAGATTAGGCGATTAATAATGTAAAATACTTTGGAAGCTTTAAAATATCAAAATATCTGTAAAACAAAATTAAGAAAATAACAAATAAGTCATAAGATATTTTGTTCTTATTTTCGTGTTATTTCAAACAATAGGAACTGAATTGCTAATGAAATTATGAATAAGGCTTAGCACTTACTATGTTTTGTTTAGTGACGATAATAAATCAGAATAATACTGAAGTACCTGAATTATGAATAAATAAAATCATTTCATTTTTTGTCCTGTCTTTAGTATGCTGCTGCTCAGGAGGCCAGTCCCTTGAGTAAAAACATTATTTTGTTGTCTATTAAGAAATTATTATCTTTTATTACTTCTATTTTTAAGACACGATCTACTATCGTTCTGATTTAATTTTTTGGGAGAAGAAATGTGGTAAAATCTTGAATTTAACTTATTTCAGTCTTACTAAAATATTCTAACACAATTAACCATATTTTAGAAGGACAGTTCAGTTTACTCTGAGTTAATTACTAGTTTAACTTTCAAATAGAAATTAAAATTAATCGGTTCAGTTGGTTTCGTTTATTTTCATTTTATCTTCAAAATAGAAAATAGAATTTTCATAAAATGTTTTTAAGTTTATGTAAATTTACATAAAACTTATACATACATTGGTGTATTACTTCTCATGCACTGCACACTTTCGTGGTCACGTGTATAAGCTTATCAGGTTGCACAAAATATACATTATTATATAATGTAGACTTTGCTCTGGCTTCATAGAAGTGGTAAGTGACAGGTTGATTTATGCTTCAAAGTCTATTAAAACATTTTTTTTCTAAAGACTTAATGTTACTTCTTTTTACCAATAAATATCAACAACGTTTTAGCAGTACAACCTTTCTATTTTATTAACAATTGAAATAGAGAGGTTATGAAGTCTGTCCTGACTCTGAACTGGATAACTTTATCATGTTTTTTGTGCGATGGTGATGTATATACTTTTTTAAATATATCATGAAAACTCATTTCATTTGAAAGGTCATAACGGTCTGCTTTTAGAGATCTTTGAAATATCTGATTCGTAGTTTTGAAATTCGGAATTGCCTAAGCATTTTAAAGTGCATGTTTACAATATAAATGTATTTCATGATGTTAGGGTGTTGATGGAGTTTAGCCAGAAAATAAATGTTTTGAAAATATGTTTATATTTTCTGTATTAATTAAAGTAAATTGCGTAACAAAATCCTCTTTAATAAATAGTTTTATTTTATCAACGTTGATCAACAAACTAGTGAAAGAGATTTGTGTCTTATTACATTTTATTTCGCTTTCAAATGGAATATCGTCCGTACACAAGTAATCAAATCTCAACATCAAATTCATACAAGCTTGAAGTTTTATATTCCATTTTTCTGCTACTAAATACCCTAAAAGTGATTAAGTGAGAATGCATGGCAATGTTTCAAAATAATTTTACGGTTCATACATTTAATTTAAGTGCTATGTTGTTCAGAAAATTCAAGCTATGTCAAATGGAAACATTTTATGCGACGGCGTTTCAAAAAAAAAAAAGACAACTTTGTCTAAATAAAGTTTAATATTTGAGTTCTACGTTGAAATTTCGGATTCAGTAATGTTAACTTCGATTGAAATACTTTAAAAAAATTCATTAAGTATATGTTAGTATATTGTGAGATGTAGAATTTTATGTTAGATTTCTAAGGAAAAAAATGAAAAACAATATAACTATTGTGACAGGTATATTACAAAGTGAGCAATTTTGACTTGGATACTTGTAACAATTAGATACTATTATAAATGTTACCTAACACATGAACTCTTATTACTGCTCATCAACAATATTAAAAACCAAATAAATATTTATGATGTAGACGAAAACGGTGCTATACATAATAAATTATGGAGGTAAAAGTGCTGTGTGTAATAATATAATGATTTAAACATTAACATGAAACATCGTAAGATAAAATGCATTGTGAGCTTATTTATAGTACTTCAAATATATATTCAATATTTCTATTTAATTAAACATTGTTTTAGTATTTACTGTTGTTAAACAAGTTGGTATTTGATTATTTCATTACCACTTCTAGCTGTTCTTAAGACACAGTAGCTCTCTTTACTTTTTCTTGTTTTATATGTACCTTTCCAGCCTATTGTGTCTCAAACTTTCTTTATAATATATCTCATAAACGTTGTAAATATTGGTTTAAATTATGACACAGTTGGAAGATGATTAATTTAATTTTGTTATTTTATATTCAGATCACTTTATTTGAATGTCATTAATATCAGTTTTGGATTTTAGACGACAAATGTTGTTAAATGAGACAAGCTCCGTGTAAAAATAAAAAGTAATTTACCTTAAAAAATAAAGTTTCCATAAATTAACCTAGTGATAACATACCATTAAAATATTTATACTAAAATTCAGAATGTTCATTTTTAATTTATAATCAAATAAAGACTTGATAAAAATATGCAATCAATTGTTCCACAAAGATTCTTTATGTAATCAAGAAGAATAACTTCGATTATACTGTTGTTTTAATTAATATTCTGTAACGTAGTTCAACCTTAATTAATGTTGTTCATTTTGATATTCAAAATTTTAACCTGATATATCTTTAATATTTTAAAAGTTGTAAAATGCTTGAAGAATATTCGAGCAGTATAAAAGATGATTTAAACTTCTGATAGATGTACAAAATAAAATAAAATAAAAAATTAAACAACAAAAAACTATAATCTGTTAACTTAATGAGTTTAGGGCCTCCAGTGGCTCAGCGGTATGTCTGCGGACTTACACGCTAAAATCCGGGTTTCGATACCCGTGGTGGGCAGAGCACAGATAGCCCATTGTGTAGCTTTGTGCTTAATTCAAAACAATAACAACAATTAATGAGTTTAGTGTGCATTGTTAGAATGTAAAATCATTTTGTGTAGATGTTTATTGTGCTTAGCTTGCGAATTGTCATGAGTTTCTGAAAACTTTTTAAAATACTATTTTCAGGAGTAGTTTGCAATTTTGTTATTATTTTTTTACAAATTCTGTATGCTATTTTAATTACGTGTTATTTGCTAAATACACAGCTATGAAGTGTTAAAAATGAATGAAAACATTCTCATATTGAATTGTATCTTTATTGTTTTCTTAATAAAAAGCTTAGTCATTTTATAAGGGTTTCGTGCAAGTCACATGCGGCTGTTGTTTACGATTCCAAAGAGTAAAACATACACAATACTAGCCTTAAAAGTTAAGTACTCAAATGTTTAAGTATGTTTACACAAAGATTGGATAAAAATCTACAGCCATTTATTTAATTTATAAGACTAATTTTGTGTCACATTCAACTGTAAATTTTCTCAAATAGATGTGTAATGGCTACCTTCCACAATACTTGTGTAAGGTTACACAAAATAATTTATAGTGTATTAACATTAAGCTGAACTATACAGTCACGAATTCTTCGAAATATAGCTTATTTTTTATTTAAATATAATACAAGGGGTTAAAAACGAATAGGCGTGGCCAAGTGGTTAGCGTGCCCAGCTGGAAATCCCAAGGTTCGAACTTGCATTATACTTCTGAGAGTTTTAGATAAATGTTATATCCCATTCGTTTAGCCAACAAATAATATAAAATATCCTTCAGCTTGTAACTACCAAATACTTGTCGGTTTCAATACAAAAAGTTAAATAAGGCGTTGGAATTTTATACAGACTTTAGTTTGTTACTCTATTATTTCATAAATATTGTTTTAAAAATTTCATTATACCGAACACAAATAAACCAATAAAATTGTCCAAATCTGTTATAACGGTTATAGCACTTAACTCAAAGGCTGTGAGGTCACAGAATCAAACCCCTTCACCAGTTATCGGGGGTGTGTTATATTATGACAATCAGTCCAGTTATTCACTTATAAAGGATATCGCAGAAATAGGTGGTGGGTTGTATTAATTAGCTGGCTTCTCCCTTGTCTATCGTTTTAAAATTAGTAACTTCTAGTATAGATAGTTCTCGTGTAGCTTTATATGGTGTATGACTGAAGCTGCAGGTGACATTTTTTTTTACTCAGATCTTAGAAATTTGATTCCAAGTAAAGAAAAAAACCTCTAATTTTAGAAGTATTATATCTTACTAAGTGATGTACATGTTTCATTACTTTGATTTTCAATTTAACATTAAAGAGTATTTTAACAATTATTACCTAACATCTATCGAAATTACTAAATAAAAATATATTTATTAGTGTTAAATGTAAAATCGATGATAATCAGAGAACGCGTAAGATTACAGAAGTCGTAGTTATCAAAACTAATTATAGTAATTTAAGTATAAACAATCGTTCGGGTTTTTTTATTTAAACTTTTATTTTAGACTAAGTTTTTCCCATTAAAAATTCAACAAACTAAAAACTTCTCTCTATCATGCTACAAACGCAAGCGTCTCTTGGTTGTTCAAAGGTAAATATGAGGGCTTGTAAGAGTAAGGTTTAGGTTTTGATTTCCGAATATCACAGCACACAAAAATCCTTTGTAGAGTGCAACTGGATTATTTATGTGCTGCTTAAGAGATTTTCCGCTTAAATTAGTTAATGCAAACTTAAAATAGAGAAAAAACAAGTAATTATTTTGTTGTCTCCTGGATGAAATTAGTACATTAAAAAGTAAGAAAATACACAGTTCTAAATCGAAATTAATACTTTCTACTTGTGATTTTAATATCCCAACTATTTTGGTTAGCATAAATTAATTGTCTGTACTATAGTACTATGATTTCATACAGTGTAAAGTTCAACAGATTCTTGAATAGTGTGTATAAAAGCCAAATAATATAATAAATAAAAACCTCCTACCTTGGTATTTTAAAAATAATATAAACTAATTGTTGTTGGTTTCTATTTTTTGACATAAAAAATGTTCAGCTGTGTGTTGATGAAAAAATAAACTCTTAAGCTACTATATTTTAAGTTTTCATAGGGTTAACGTTAACTCAAAGATTTAAAAAAATTAGCTAATAAATACAGTACTTATTTTTTCATCTATAACTTTGTATATCATTGCTTTATACGTTGGTGTTATCTTTCTCTATTTGTGCTGGCTCGGAATGGCCAGGTGGTTAAGGCACTCGACTCATAATCCGAGTGTCGCGAATTCAAATCCTTGTCACACGAAATATGCTCTCTCTTTCAGCCGTGTAGGCATCACAATGTGCGATCAATCTCACTATTCGTTGGTGAAAGAGTAGCCCAAGAGTTGGTGATGGGTGATGTGACTAGCTGTCTGTCCTCTAGTTATACACTACTAAATTAAGGACGGCTAGCACAGATAACCCTCGTATAGCTTTGTGCGAAATTCAGAACAAAAACAATCTGTGTTTTGTGTTGTTAACAATATAACAATGTGAAATAAAATTGTGCTTTGTGTATATAACAATGTAAAATAGCTCACACGTCATCCTCCTTTTTACCTTACTAATATTAACAAGAGAAATATTTCAATAATGATACACTAAATAATAATAAAAACTTTTGAAACAATCTTGCTAATATTAGGTTCCATCCCTTTGAACCATAATGTGCACTGCGGCTTTCAATGGCTCAGTGCAAGTCGTTTAGAGTTTCTGACAATAGAAATCGTTTTCTCATACTTAAGGTGGGCAAAACACAGATAGTCAATTGTTTAGCCTTGTTCTTATCAAGAAACAAACTTTAAATTACGAATAATACCTTGATATCAGCTACTTTATAACAAATAGTTATATTAAACGTTTTTTTATCTCTTTTGTCAAACGTTCAACGGTTTTTTCAAGTAGTATTAAATTAGACAAATTAAGAAATACTTGGATGTTTCTAACAACACGTCTTACTTTTTTTTCACAAAATAATACTGGCTTGTTTAGCGCCCAACCAACGTTAAACAGAAAAGAAATATTATATATAAACACATAAATCAGCTACAAGATATAAAATAAAATGTAAAAAATTCACTCGTGTATTAATTTGTTCCAGGTGCCAGTTTCGTGTGTTTTAAGTAACACTACCTATACTAATCAAGATAAAAATCTGAAACATGCATATTCTAAATCCAGTAAATAAAAAAGTTTACAAGTTCTCATGCAAACATTAAAATATAATTTACAATTTTATTTAAGGACTACAATTTTAACTGTAAATTTTAAAACGTTTATCTTGTCAACTATGAAAATATCTGCAAAAATGATATCAGGGGACCTCAAGCATCAAGAAATTTCATTTAAAGAAGACTGAAAATTTCCAATCAAATTGCTTCAAAAATAGTCTCTTATTTTTTATGAATTAGTAAAAACTGACCATAAAAGTAAATAACTGTAAAAATATTTATTCGCAGAAAATAGGCCATCAACAAATGTTTAACATGGTATTTAAGAAGTCTAGAATAAAGATTATTCATTCTCTAATGTATATATTTGTTTAAAAGCGTTATAGTTTAAAAACTTTAAAAAATATTTTTAAAATTAAAAAAAAATTGAAATAAACACATAATAAAACATTCAATTAAATCCTTCTAAATTATTGCAGTAAATGTTCTTTTTTTATTATTGTTATCTGGTAAATATCAACCAAAGTCCAGTCTGACTGTCATGGCAAATCTACTCACTCGGGAAATGTCAACCCGCCATATATCATCATTGTATCATGTCAAAACTTCTTATAACAAGCAATATACAAAACGTAAGTTAAAATATAAATATATAGATAAGCTTTCAGCCCCCCCAGTGGCTCAGCGGTATGTCTGCGGACTTACACGCTAAAATTCGGGTTTAGATACCCGTGGTGGGCAGAGCACAGATAGCCCATTGTTATGTAAATGTTTTGTAAACGACAACATGTCGTGTTGTGTTTAAATTTTCATTTCTATTATTTATATTTCCATATTTATATTATTGTTTAGCCCATTGTGTAGCTTTGTGCTTAATTCAAAACAACAACAGCAACAACAACAAAAGATAAGCTTTTGTTTGAATCCACAGTTTGGTTTGTTTTTGATCTTTAATTATATTTTTCTTCTTGAAACTATTACTTCGAGCCAATAATTTTTGTAATGTTTTTATATTCTGCGGACTATATATATTATTAAGATTAAAAAGAAATTTTACTTCATGAAATTAGCTCAACTATCTTTCGTTTATAACTATAATTTTACTTACAGAATGAAACAGTACGGCCTCAGCAAATAAATAGTAAAACATCCACAGATGTGCTAACAAAACTGGAAATTTGTTTCCAATGCATTTTGAAACCTGCTTGGTGGCGAAAATAACAAATTGTAATATATATATGTATGTATATATAGTGCCAAAATATCTCACAATTATTGGTCCCGGAATCATGATATTTTTAACTAGAAAAATTTACGTGAATTGGAAGTAAGTCTATAATATCTCAATAATCAAACTAGAAAAATACTTCTGAACACTTCAACTATCTTCAGTATCACGTGCTCAGCTCTTCTGTTTAAGTCTATCTTCAGTAGTTAGAATGACTCATGGTCTCCATCGAACGTAAGCACTCAGGATAAAACTCTAGGTCTGACACGAGTAAAAAAAAGGATTTGATGACAGAACACAGCCTGGGAAAACTATTTGATGGGACAGTCTGCATAGACCACATAGAATGCACTCTAAAATGCTCTTTCTCTTAAACACTAAAAAGTTATACTGCAAATGCGCCGGGAGAGAAATTACCATTCATGACAGCAGGAAGGACTTCTGCCTTTTTGCACATTCATACAGCAGTCAAATTTCGCGCATGACTGTCTTGGTAGCACAAATAAAGAAAGTTTTCTGGTAAGGAGCTTTTACTTTACAGGTGAGTTAGTTTCATCGTCATTGAAATGGATTTTGTGCAAAAATATTTTTGTTCTTTAACATCAGAAAATACTTAAGTAAAGTTAATTTTTCATATTCAGAAGAATAGTGTTTCATTTTACATTAGAAATATTATTATATTCTTAAGATAATTACAGATCTTATGAGGAAAAATCTGGATCTGCGATTTTAAATCTTATTCCAATTTCAAATAATTTTAAATTTGTTATTTACTATATCAACCCGCTCCCCGCTAGTACAGCGGTATGTCTCCGGATTTACACCGCTAAAATCATTTGTTCGATTCACCTCCGTGGGCTGAGCAGATAGCCCGATGTGGCTTTGCTACAAGAAAAACACACACACACACACACACACACACTATATCAACCGTTACTACCAACCCTTCATGATGTACAAGACTTTCAACATGCCACATTTATTGTTTATTTTTTTGTTTACTGTAAATTACATTTAAAAAACGTAGGTGTGGTTGTGGAATAGCTGTATAAGTACAGATGAATATATTCACACAAAGTTTTATTTTTTTTATGCATTATATTGTTTGTTTATTTTGGATATCGCGCAAAGCTACTCGACGGCTATCGAGTTTGCCGTCCCTAATTCAGCAGTGAAAGACTAGGGGGGACGCAGCTAGTCATCACCACCAACCGCCAACTCTTCAGCAACTCTTTTACCAACGAATAGACCATAACATTATAACGCTTTCACGGCTGAGAGGGCGAGCGTGTTTAGTACGACCAGGATTCAAACCTGCGACCCTCGGATTACGAGTCGAACGCCTTAACACGCTTGGCCATGCCGGGCCTATATGCCATATCTAAGATGTTCAACAAAAAACAATCTTGACAGTTCAAGGCTTGCGACGCAATATTTCCATGTTATTTGTAAATGCATAGTACAAAAATACAACTTTGATGTTTGTTTTCTTACAGCAAAGCAACATCTAGCTATTTGGTGAGTCCACCGAGGAAAATCGAACCCCTGTTTTTAGCGTTGTACTAGCAGTGGATAATACTACTTGTAAATTAGTAATTTTTTTACTGGTATGGAATTTAATACAAGGCTACACAATGAAATATATGTGCTCTGCTTATCATAGGTATGAAAGCCTGGTTTCTCGCAGGGCTTAACCTTCGACTGCGCCACTGGAGTGTTTGGTTATTTAAAGGAAATCATTCTAAGACAAAATATTTTTGTTAACAGTAAGTCAAAAACATTTCGTTGAAGTCTAACTATGGTTCCAGAAACTTTTGTAAAATTTTAACATGTCTGTGAAGTAATTAAAAATAGTTCACACTGAGAAAAGTTACTTATTATTCAAAATATTTTATTTGTCCCTTAACAAGGGTTTGTTTGTTTGAATTTCACCTTAATTTACACCAGGGTTATGCGTGCAAGCCGTCCCTAATTAAACACTGTAAGGCTAGAAGGAAAGCAGCTAGTTATCACCACCCACCGTCAACTATTGGACTACTTTTGTACCTACGAATAGTTGGATTAACCGTCACATTATAATGCCTCCATGGCTAAAAGTGCGAGCATGTTTGGTATGATGGAGATTAAAATTTGGGTCCATCAGATTAGGAGTCGAGTGCCTTAACCATCTGGTCATACCGGGCCTTCATAACAAACCCAAAGCAACACAATTGGTTATCTGCGTTATGCCTGACAATGTTGTCGAAACTGATTTTTATCGCTTAAAATCTTCATAATTATGACCGGACCACCTCAAAAATTTTAAGTGTAGACATAAATGATTTATGGAGTTACACTGTACCTTAGTGAATACAATTTTAACAATTAATTGTTATTGTTTACGCAATAACTTCACGTTTAGAAAACAATAACTTTTTAAAGTACATTTTTCTATATCAAAAATGTGTTCAGGAAAGAAAAAATCTAAATAAAGAACCGTGAAAGATTGGATTTCTAAGAGGTTAAGAAACGTGAAAGATTGGATTTCTAAGAGGTTAGCATTAGATTTCCTGTAAACTTTTCTCCCTTTTCGATCTATATGTAACTCTGAGTTTCTTGTATCTCATGGATCGCTAAATAAATTTGCTTTGCTAAACTATTGTCTATTAAAAGATTCTGTAGCTTTCAATTTTACTTCAAAATTCCTTTTATATTCTTGTATAAGGATGCTTATGTCAAGTGAAAACACATAGATTATACGTGCGGAAAATCGTCTTGCTGGGAATAAAAAGTAAGTTAGAGCAACAGTGGAATGTAAGTTGTTGCATCTTGCTTACAGCCTTAAAGAATGATAAATATTACTCATAAAGTAATATTGCCGAACCTCCAGGCACAATCGCGCTATCACGTGCTTGTTCACTTTTATCTCCTGCTTGTGAAAGTAGTTAGCTTCTCACGAGTTGTTACGTTGATATATTGATATAGTTTTGTAAATACATAAAATTTACCATTAAAGTAAAATTTTAATTCCAATTGTTTTCTGATTCAAAGTATTTTTGTCACATCGCCGAGGTTTTTAAAGAAAAACAAACCTCTTTAATCAACTGAGACTGTAAATTTAGATATCAACAAATTTTATTCCAGTTTTGTTGTCTATAAATTTCACTTATACGTTCAGTAGCTGATATCAGATTATACTTTTGTAATTAAGGAATATGTCATAAAAAAGAATTGTTGCAACGCATTTTTTACCAAAACGCACTGGCTTTTCTATGTATTAGAAGTTGTTAATCTAACTGATACACTATAAAACTTGCATGCATCCATACATGCAGATAAGATAAGTAATAATACCCACGTACATACGCTCATGGTCCACTTATTATGTGTACAAAATTTTAGATGTCTAGGATCTTTCCTTTCGGATCTATGGCAGTCACACATACGTAGACACGCATGTCCGCACGTGCACAAACATGCGTGCCTCTTTGTCAGTCGAGCTATTCGTGGTTTCTATTCGTAATATAAGGAGCCACTTCTTTCCTATGTGGTTTTTCGCTAGCTTTCCTCATTAAAAAGATGCGTACTCGCGTATATACGCGCATATCCGTGGATGATTAATAATACACAAGTGCGTGTACGTACTACGGTTGCAAAATTTCAGGTTTTCAGGTTATTTCTTCTCAAAGCTACAGCAATCACATTTCTTTCCTATGTGTTTTTATTACATAAAAACGCCCACGCGCGCACTCACATTGACAAGTAATAACACCCAGGTGCATAACCTCAAGATCTACTTAGTATATGTGCAAAATTTTAAGTTTCTAGGGTTTTTATCTTAGAGTCACACACATATGCGCTTTTTTATTATCATAGATTGACTCATCGAAAATGTTCATTCGATTTATTGTAAATTATTAGTGTTTTTCATTGAAACATTGGAGGCTTGTTACTTTTGCCCCTGAAGGTGGAGGAGGGCTATAATTCACATACTATGAGTAAGTTTCTGTGCATAATTTCTACAAAATGGCTCAATAGATTTAAACGAAATTTGGTATGCAATTGGAGTATCACCTAATTTAGAAACGTTTAGTTTTTACACATTAAAGTTCATAGAAAAGTCACACAGATCCAACAAATCCCTATCTATTAACACAGAACCGATTTTTCACACATATACAGATATACGGATACATTTGCATAACATAAATATGCAATCTAGAAATTTTCCTTCCAGTTAATGATGTTTCAGTATTGCTTTCAACATCAAAGGTTATTGTTTATTTTTAGAACCCGCAGTCATATTAATAAAATAAACGAACTGAAGTAAACAGAATGAAATTCCATGAATGATGCAGTAAGACTAAATTAGTAACTTTAAATCAATAATTAACAGTGTAAGTAGCTGTGTATGTGAATATAAATAATATTTTATTATATATTCAAAATATTTATGTGGTATACTTTTATTTTATTCATTATTCGAAAAGTAGCATACGTACTCGTCTTATTAGTTTTATATATTTCATATAGCTATGTCAGTGTGTGTAGTCTCAATGCATTTTAGCATACAAGTATAGCTTACATACTTTTCCTGGAAAGCAACAAGATATAAAATGCAATATTAGAATGCATTGTTACCAAAACACACTTGCTTCTCTACGTATTTGAAGTTTTTCTATAAAGAACCATTTCTTTTCTGTGTAGCTTTTTGTTAACTTCCTTTATTCAAAAGACGTGCGTTCGCACATGTGTGGGTTTATCTGTGATTTCTATTTGCAGTATAAAGAATAACATCTTTTCAATGTAGCCTTTTGCTAGATTGCCTCATGAAAAGGTACACAGACGCATGCGTGTGGATAGGTAATAATACCCAGGTACACACTCTAAGGTCCAGTTAGTATGCGTGCAAAATTTCAAGTTTCTGGGTTTTCTCCTATTGGTGATCACACACACAAACATACACATGCACGTGCAAACGAACAAGAACTCGTACACATGAGTATCTTATAATATAAGGAATCACTTATTTTTGTCTGTTTTTTTTTACTAACTTGTCTCATTAAACAAGATTAGCACGCGCATGCGTGCACGCACGTAGCTAAATAACAATATTCTAGTACACACCATTAGAATCCAATTAGTATGGGTGCAAAATCTGAGGTTAATAGGCTGTTTACTCCTGGAGTTTTGACGGCCACACACGTCGTTTTATGGGTTTGGTTTTCAAATTTAGCGCAAAGCTACACGAGAGCTATCTGCGCTAGCCATTTCTAACTTAGCAATGTGAGACTAGAAAGAAAGCAGCTTGTTATCACCACCCACGGCCAACTTTTTGGTTACTCTTTTACCAATGAAAAATGAAATTGGTTGTCACATTATAACACCTTCACGTTTGAAAAGATGAACATGTTTGGTATGACGGGGATTCGATTCCACGACCCTCATAATACAAGTCAAACGTCCTAATCACGGTCAGACCTCGCCGTTTCATTATTGTTGACGAACTGCTGATTGAAGGTTTATTTGTGAAGCTCAGTCACGAATAACAAATAAAAATAAAAATAACCCAATTTCAACATTATTTTTGTTATTATGAGTGTCTGTGATTTTTACTTATAAGGAACTATTATTTTTGTGCTCTTAACTAGTTTGCAATGGAATACTAAGGTGGCTCAAGGAATAAATACAATTCAGTAAAAACGCTTTAACTCTAAGAGGATAAAACAAAGAATACTAGATAGGGTCCTTATATTAAAATTCTAGGCCTAACAACCTTTACATTATACTGATTTTTATATCTTAGTTTGATACTAGACATGGAACAAAGTTCTCGAATCTAAGAGCATCGAGTTATATAAATGTACAAGAAACTGCATTTGAAATAACTATCAATCTTAATAAAAAAATTGAATTGATAGTTTTTGCTAATGTATGTATGGTTGTGGATGTATAACGGTTTTCATACAATTTTTTTTTTCATTGGGTTCCTTGTTGGGTTAGGCGGAAAAGTTAGAGACTTACAAAGCTAAAATTCGGAGTTTGATTCCCTGGAGAGGACAACAATAGATAACTCATTGTATCGCTAGCTGTGCGCTGAAACGACAACTTGCCTTTTTTATACTGCAAAAGTTTCAGTGAAGAGGAAACTGATATCACACAGATATCACTAAAACGGGAAATTTTCATGTTGTTTTCAGAAGTTAGTCCTTCTCTCATATATTTAGAAGATTAATGAAGTGACTGTTTCTAACACACAAATAACTTTATAAATCCTGTTCAACCACAATAATAGCGATTTAGGCTTCGAAATATTTGATAAAAAGATATCGGCTAAATTCATCTTCCGTAATTCGTCTTCTCTCTACGTGATTTTTCTCCTGTCATAGACTATCCACACAAACAAGAATTTATTAATGGTTTCCCTTTACCCTGGCGTTATAACGAAAGGACGAACATATATCTTACTCATATATAAAATCACATTTTGCTACAAAGCATCAAACTAGTGATCTGTATAAGTTAGTAAACTGTAGCCACGAAAAACACAGCAAGGTAGAGCTTATATAATAAAATAAAAAGGCAGGTGTTTCAATATTATTTCATTAGTATCTGTATAAGGTTCTATTTTAGACACTGATAACACAGAGGTGTCACCTAAAACATCATTAGAATATGTTACGAATTTAGGTTGAAACAAATATAAAAGTAGTGTCCATAGCCACACTGTTAAACAAAACACTCAAAAACAAGTAGTCGTTTTGCATGTTTTAAATTGTACAACCAAAGTATTTTACTCTTTTAAATATCTCACAAAGATTTAGATGCACATATAACATACTAGAATTGAATTTCATATCCCCAAAATTGCGTTATGAAATATATATAGGTATTTTCATGAAATATTTCTGAAAATTACATTTACTCAAATAAATAACTGAATTTTCTAAATTTTTATACGTGCTATTAAGTGGACTATAGAAAATAATTCATTGCTATTGCTTCCTATATCTTCGTTTTTTTGGTTTTCTTAAATATTTTTACAACAAAGGTTAACTTTTTTTGTTTAGAACCCTCTACAATAACGTATCATCTGTATTATTTAAATTACCTTCAGAGTTAATTTAGCTCATTTGAAACAAAATTAAACGAAGCCTTTGAAATATCTGACTTATAACAACCACATACTAGCGTCATTTTATATTTTTAACTAATAATCAATAAATATGGTGTAGGTTTGCGACTTATCATTTCGAAAATATTTATCTTCATGAGAAAAGTATCTATCCATACACAAACAGTCTTGGCCAAAACTATTTGCAACCATTCTACAGTTATTTAGTAAATGTCAAAGTTGTAACTGAGAAAGCAGCATGTGATGAAACAAACAAGTACGGATTATTATTCTTGTCTGTATATGTTGTTTTGGACACACCTGTTTTGTATAAGTGGGCGTGCTTTTGGTGTAATCTTTCTCAAAACAGATCAATGTTTTTCTCAGACAATAACACCGCACTTGGTGTAGGATCATACCTTAACACGTGTCAGATATTATAGGGCGTCAGATTGTTTAGCTCTCCAGAAATGGTGTGAAAACAAAAGGCAATTAACAGAACAGTGTACTATATCCAGAATAATAGTAAATGTTGTTGGAGTACAAAAACAGATATTTCAGGAAAATCTACTGTTGGACGCCTGTTATGTATATGTGTAAATATTTTGTAAACGACAACATGTAGTGTTGTGTTTGAATTTTCATTTCTATTATTCATTTTTCCATATTGATATTATTGTTTGGAAGTTTAAAATAATATTTTGTTATTCAATTAGGGTAATATTTAGAACTTTCTTGAATTAAGTAGACCAATCATATGTTTGTTAATGAGTGCTGGTGACTTCGTGTCTCGACATGTAGTCTCGTGCAAGAACGGATATGCGTGGATGGCTCTGGAGTTGTATGGAAATTGCGAGATTGTTCGAGAAATAGGCCTATCGGTATAAAAGACGGTGACGAGAGATAGATTCAGTCGTCAGTTTTTATTCGAAAAAAGAAGATAGATTCAGTCATTAGTTTTATTCGAAGAATAAGAGTGAGATTCAGGCATCTAATTTAGTTATTTGAGAAAGATTAAGTGTTTGCTGTGAATATTCAACTTGGATTTGTGATTGAAGTTAGATCTACGGAAGTTGTGATTTTATTTCGTCAATCTCTACGATACATCTGAATTACTGCTTGAGCTGAGAGACGGCAATTTCATTGAACTGTGAACTGTTTCGGAATTTCTTCGTGGGACCAAATTCACGCCCTAGACTGAAATTTGAGACTTTAATTTTAGATCATTACATTAGATACAGGCCAGTACCGTTTTGTATTGTGATTTATTTTGAAGTTTGAAACTAATATTATTTTGTTTTGTAATTAATTTCGAATGTTGTAACTTAATATCTGTCACTATTATTATATAATTCATGTTATATCTGTTATATTTGTTAATAGTTTAGTGTAATAAATTATACAAGCTGTTATCTGCGTTTTTCTGTTGCGTTTAATCTACGAAGAATATAAAACATTAAAAAATACGTAACAACGCCAAATAAATCACTGCTCGACATGATCATGTTTTGATCACGTCAGCATGTCAAGGTGGAAAGAACTATTGCAACACATTAAAACAGGAATGACATGAACACATTTATTTCAGGATGTCCAGATCAACAATAAATATGAGACTGATTAGACAAGTCTATTTTCGAAGAAAACCTATTTACAAACAGATATTAACCAGAATTTACAACTGTTACTGTGTTACTTGAGCAAGATTGCATGCCAACTTAAGTTAAGACAGTAGTGACATGTATTTTTAGATGAGTGCTATTTCAGGCATGTTAAAGCTGATAGTAGAATTCGCGTTCGTCATTTGCGTGGAGAACAAATGAGGAAAGGCTGTCTTTCCTATACAACAGGTGAAGCAGTGCTTGTTTGGGCAGTTATTTCTCATGGTAGAAAAAACTCTTTTTCGTTTCCTTTAGTGAAACGTCAATGGCACTTCCTACAGACATAACATGGAAATAACATTTCTGTCATATGCTAAGATAATGTCTGGTAATAGCTTTGTGTTCGAGGATGACAAAATCTACTGATCACAGTGTGCTTATTGTACAAGATTATCTCGTTACAAGTTTGTCATCATCGGCAAAGTCTCCAGGTCGTAATCCTGTTGAGAAATGTTGAGAAGAACTGAAACAAAAAATAGTTAACTCAGACCCTAAACCACGGTTTCAGAGCTTTCTAGTGACAAGTTGTGATGAACTTACGATGGATTACACCAACTACCTCATCGACAACTTGTGAAGGTCATTGGAGTACGAAGAGGACCTACCAACTATTGAATGTTTAACATGAATTAATATAATGTTACAAACTACTTATAAAACTTTGATGAGAAGTAAATAAAAACACTATAACACTAGCGCTTTCGAAAAGTGGTCCTTCCTTCTTTAGAGTTTATCCCTGAATGTGCACGGGTTATATGAGTTTTATTCATTTCTATCAATAATACTTGAACTTACGTGATCTTCAAACATCATGAATATAATACTTTGACGTTATAGTATGCCATTACATACATTCTGGATGGTTTTGCTGTTATAGATTAATTACTGAATTACAAATCTGTATACGGGTGTCTAATAGAATATACAAATATTTTGACCAGAACTGTACATGCGATTCTTGTTTATTTCATAATATCTTGTATCCGTACTTCCAACCAGTTTTTTCTTTATCAGAAATAATATATATATGTATTAGAAATAACTTTCAAATAAAATGCCGAGTAACAAAATAGCTTGCAAATAAGACGTTTACTGTTTTTGCTAAAATCAAGGACTGGCTTGGCCGAGCGCGTTAAGGCGTGCACTCGTAATCCGAGGGTCGCGGGTTCGCGCCCGCGTCGCGCTAAACATGCTCGCCCTCCCAGCCGTGGGGGTGTATAATGTGACGGTCAATCCCACTATTCGTTGGTAAAAGAGTCGCCCAAGAGTTGGCGGTGGGTGGTGATGACTAGCTGCCTTCCCTCTTGTCTTACACTGCAAAATTAGGGACGGCTAGCACAGATAGCCCTCGAGTAGCTTTGTGCGAATTTCCAAAAAAAACAAAAAGCTAAAATCAATAATCCATGTACCGTGTATACATATTTATCACAAAGTTTAAAAAAAATTGTATTGAATGTTTCGTGTTATCAAATTATAGACAAAAACTCTCATTCCTTGAGACTGGTATTACACAGCATTGAATCTGAAACGCAATTTCACACAGATTGTAGTTCATGTCTCCTTGCATTTCCTATCTCATATGTTATAAAGACTTATATTTTACTTCATAGTCTGAGCTATTTCAGTAGAAAATCAAAAGGTTTACTCTGAATTTCTAAAAAATTTAAAATCAAACTAGTACGGCTTTGACTAGACATATAAAATGTCAACAGAGTGTAAATAGATTTTAATTGTTTTTAGTTTTTATTTGATGGATGAGTTCACTTTAAGCTCATGAGAGGTTGTATACCTTCTCTTTGTGTCAAAACTTGTACATCACAGTGAGTTATAAGGTTTAGAGAAAAGAAAACGCCTTGGTCAGAACAGTAATCTTTGACTGCTATCAATCATCACATGTGGATAAAGGTTTGCTCTCCATCTCTTTCATGTTATGAGCCATTTGGGTAGAATCTCTATATCTAAGCCCATTTAACACCACGGCTCCTGTGGGACAGTGTGATCTGCTGTTTAAAACCTTCAATCACGTTCTAAGATTTTGTGCTCAGACTAGCATATAAAATGGCCATCTACTTAGTGACATCATGTCTTTCTGCACAGCAGGTGAAAGGCTAGGAAATGGAGCATAGGATGATATATATACGTCGAGAATTTACTGGCTGACAACAAGACTAAGTGGCACGTTCACCAAATCTACTTAATATACGACAACTGGGATTCTTGAGCTTCATGCCTTGTTGAAACCACTAAATAACTGTTAATAATTTAAAGTTGTCTTACCAGCACATCGGTAAGACTTACTGTTTTGTTTTTTAAAGGAAAAAATTCAGTTATAAATTATTTCAGAAAGAATACCACAAGCCGTTAATGTCAGTCATTTTTCTACCTACAAAGACAACAAAAAGTGGCAACTAATGCACTGCAGGAGACCGACTACAAGCATGTATTTTTAGACTTCTGTTTACTTCTCAGTATATAATAGACTTAAAATATATTAGCCAACATAATATATTTGTTGTCAGCAGGATTCGACAAGTTTGAATGATGAGTTTCCTGGACGTCTCTTTAGTAACCGGAAGCTAGACCCAGTTGTAATGCTTATAAGAGTCGTTTAGAATGATCTTGATGGCAATGCTTACGCTTTAAACTATACTTCTGTAACAAATGCTTTTAAACACATATATATTAAAGCAGTTAGAAGATAAAAAAGTCTATACGTTTTGAAGCTACATTTATTTTCACATTAGTCGTTTAAAAATTCAAGAACGTGATCAATTCAATTATACCTTAGGGTTTGAGTTTAATAAATAAAACTTACATGTACATTAACAAATGCAGTTACATTTACGCACTAGCCATACACTAATTTTAAGTTAAATTCTGCACATCCTCTTTGATATAGGTGGCTTAGAACATTTTTTTTTACTCTTGGTATAAAGAAGTCTCAAAAAACAATTAAAGTTTAGTATATCTTAATATCGCCTCAAACCAACGCTTTGCTTTGCAATAGAAAAGATAAAGGATTACCTCACGTGATACTGAATACTGTTTAAAGGAAAAAGACGATCAAGTCTCAAAGATATCTATGTCAATCTTAAGAAGCGTAATGATAAAACAAAAATGTTAAGATGGTATATAAAAGTTTCTTGCGTAACTATTTTAATAATATTACTGTAGAATAAGCAAATTTTAATCGATATTTATTTTACATGTTCATTCATTCTATCGGCAAGTAATGTTATTTACAATGAATTAGATAATTTAGTAACGTACAAACAACTTATTTCTCTTTAACACATTAAGTAATCATGCTAAGAGGAAGCAAATTAATCATTGAAAAATATACCGTGTGGTTTCGATTAACAGTACTAAAGAATTAATCTTAACGTAGAACAAATGAAAAAGGTGACATTTCTTATAGAAATATGTCTTAAACCTTCGTCTAGTATGCCGAGTTCCTGTCAGAAAGATACACATCGTTTCTGTTAGTTATTCGACCTTTTTATAAGCCTGAATTTAGGATTAGTGTTACAATAATATGTTCTTCTAGACTATCTCAATTTCAGGAAACTTTATATGTGCTTTTTTATCACTGTGTACGTTTTGTTTAGTAAAAGTGTATTCCAGTAATGTATTCTTTCAGTACCAGGATGTTAAAAGTCGAGTGTTGCAAATCAGTCGAACCAATCAACTCAATATTAGTGACTAGAATTACGCTAGATTAAAGATGTGTTTATGTATTATTCTTCATTAGCTAATTGGGTATTACAACTATGGGGCGCACAAAATTAACATTTCAGTTCATTCAAGAGTGAGCTAGACGTGATGGTAGATAAAATGTATTTAATAAGCTCATTTTAGTTCATTACGTTTAACATTTAAAACGGAATTAATAAGAATAATACAGAGAAAAACTTCGGTTACTTAGTGCTTTAAATGAATCATTGCTTGTAGTCTTATCTTGTTTATTTAATCAAATAGCTAAGTTTTCAGAACTCTTAGAAATATTGCTTATCGGCGAATCTGGTCCCTTATACAACGTGATCGAAGAAAGCACAATTTCTGAGGAATGAAAAAAGTTTCTGTTGTAAAGGAGATAATCCTAGTCATATGTGTTTCTGAGTAGACGTAAAACCACATAAGTAAGCCCTTATCTAAAAGTAGTAGAATGCAAGTTAACACGGTCACCTTCAGAGAAAAAGCCACTTCTATGTCATCTGTTATTACGTGCTGCCATCTACAATGAATTATATGCAACCATTGTTCACGTAAACGCGGGCACAAACAAACTCGCAAATGTGCGAAAATGTGAATGATGAAAACGCGACTTCATTTTGTTTTTTGTAGGCTGCAATGTTTTTATTTGGAAATAACTTTGATGTAAGTAGAAAAAGTACATATATTAATGAATTTTGTCTTATTTCAAATGATAAGGAATTATAAAAGCTGAATATGCCACAAAGGAAACACAGTTCAAGTTCACTAATTTTTTATAACATGATTTCTATACGAATTGCTTAGGGAACACATCTTCGTGGGACCCTTTTACCGCACATCAGTCATGTATATATCCATAATAAGGTTTGCTTGCCATTTAAATCAATGTCCCTCCCAAGTATCCACGATATTTTATGTCATTCAAGATGGCGCACGGCTTCCTAATCCCTGCCAGGGATTTGTTTTAGATTGCAGCTGTTATAAGTTTAGTAGTGACTGTTTTACTTTCACTTTAGGTCCTGTTTTATCCAACCAGAAAAATAAAAGTTGATTTTTTTCCAAAATTGGAAAAAAAAAAGAAATTATATGCCTTATCTTTATTTTAACTAAATATTACATTTATAACAGAACAGAGCTCATTTTAAACATTTGATTTTTAATGATATGCACTGTAGCTGGCGAAATCTGCATTCAAAGTAAAGGTTTGTGTCAAGCTTAAGCCCTTCCATAATAATACACTCCATATACAAAATTATATGATATTATAAGGTTGAATGAGCAATTATAGGTACACTTAAAAATGCGAAACTCTTTTATGCTAGTTGTATTACTTAAACTTGGAAAATATAATACTTTATTTGCTAGAAGTTGCAATAATGTTGTGATTAATTGTTATTTCCAAAACAAAAAACAATTTTCTTTCCATCATTCAGCCATCTAGATTGCAATAAGCGTCCCCAGTGGCTCAGCGGTATGTCTGCGGACTTACAACGCTAAAATCCGGGTTTTGATACCAATGGTGGGTAGAGCACAAATAGCCCATTGTGTAGCTTTGTGCTTGATTCAAAATCAACAACAACAACATCGCAATTAGATATTTATTTCGAAGAGTAAATTCACATATTTATTCAACTAGTCTTGCTTCCTTTCTACAAGAAACAAAAAATCGATAGAAAGCTGTGAATATTCCTGTTGATAACTGAAAATATGAATACTCAAATATCATAGAATATTTCTCTTTACTCTATCAGTGTGGACATGTTTTGTTTATTTTAAGACACTGTAAGAACATTGTATTTCAAAAATATAAATTCTAAAGTCCTTTTGATAATTTTATTATATAAGTTAAAAGTTTAAATTTGGATTTGTTGAAAATGTTCTTGAAATTGAAAAATTGCGAAAGAATAATGGAGAGTAAAGAAATAATAAACTGATGAAGGAAACCTTGAGTAGTTTTGTAATACAAAACAAATAAAGATATACCAGACTAAGAATCTGTAAAGAATTAACGAGAGGATTGTTTCGTGTAGTATCTGATTCAGCTAACTTTCAGATAAACATTATTTTGTACCAGTAAAAATACCTTTACGGAAAACAGGTATAACTGTTAATTTCTGCGCAAAACTATTGAATTTGCGGCTTCTTTTACAATTATCAGAGATTTCTATAACAATGTACTTCACACTTGACATTCGGTTTTGTTCACAGCCACGATAAAAATGATTTTAATGAAACTTTAGTTTAAAAACAAGCTATCATCACAACAGTACATTACAGAGTCAAAGTAGAGATTATAGAATAATTTTTGTTGACGACAGTGAGCAATGAAAATACCTTGCTCTCTGTAGCAACACACTTGAGATTTTCACTAAATAATAACAAATATTTTTTTCATTTCCACTTGTTACAGGTGAAATATGAAACGTCATTTTAGTAGAAGTTTCAATTGTTTTATTTATTGCTCATCTATAAAATACTCACTGCCTAATTATAAAAAATACAACTTATTTATGATTAGATGTGAGCGGTGGGGTATTTTCCAAGAGCCCAGTTTTAAACACATACACGGCAGCTCCATCACAATACCCTCTCCCCGTGTTTGTGTGTGTGCTTTCTTATGGCAAAATCATATCGGGCTATATCCTGAGCCCACTCAGGCTTTTTCATTTTTAGTAGTATTTTGTTCAGCTGTGTTTCGTGTGTCTTTGTTAGATTGGTGTATATTGGCTTAAATTTGTTAGTGTCTGATAGGATGTTCTTCATTTCTTGGATGAATTTATTTGTGTTCATTATGACTATAGCGTTACCTTTATATTAATACAGCATTACATCCTCCACTATACTGATACAAATATGTAGATGACACGATTGCGGAATTCAAATCTACAGAACACATACTTAATTTTTTCAATAACATTAACTCTATATATCCCAACATTAACTTCACATGTGAATAAGAAGAAAGCAATCAAATATCGTTTTTTGGTCTCAAAATTACAAGAACACACAATTTAAAACAGAAATCCACCGAAAAATCACCCATAATGGACTATACATTCCTTGGAACTCAGCACATGAAACAAAAAGAAAACTCAACATAATAAGAAACCAAATAAACACAGCCATAAAACTATGCTCACCAGATAAAATTAATGTTGAATTAGCCAAAATAGAACAATACTTTATCAACATCAATAAGTTTCCTCCAGAAACCGTAGAAAACATTATGCGCACACACCTAGACATAAAGCAAAATTAACCAACAAAAGTAAATATATCTCACGAATCAAAAAATCACAAAACCATATACTGCTGTATACCATATATTCCCGACATTAGCAGAAAAAATAATCAGCATTTGGCAAAACTTAGTAACGAAATATGACATTCCAGTTAATACCAAATTTATTCAAAAACCAGGCACAAAACTAAGGTCTATACTATGTAAAAACTACACTGACAAACACCACACCAACATTATTTATAAAATACAATGTGATAACTGCCATGACTTCTATATTGGAGAAACAAGTAGAAAAATGGAAACCAGATTCAAAGAACATAAAAAGTCACCTTCACACGTTTTCGAACACTGCAAGTCAAATGGACACAACATAACCATAAAAAAACACCCAAATACTAAATAAAGAAACAAACATAAACAAACGCAAAATTAAAGAAGCCTTAATTATACAAGAACTTAAACCCAAAATAAACCAATTCAAAGGAACACCTTTAAACCTATATTAAAAATAATATAAAATTATGTATTAAAACATCTAACATCACCTTCTACATTTCGACACTCAGTTACACAACCCCTTTCAAAATGTGGTCAGCGTCCGGTCCGTTACCTCTTTTTTTGTGAACCTGACGATGACCGAAGAAGGTCAAAACGTTGTTCGCTCCTCTACGTAAAATATTTTCTCAACCCAAACGATCCGTTTTTACATATATATTTCTTCTACAAGTGGGTTTTCTCGACATCACTGAGACCACAGATAGTCTTTTGTGTAGCTTTGTGCTTATATACAAAACAAACAGCCATTATAATAGAATATGCGACTACGTTGCACAAACGAATAAATTAGTGTACATAAACAAAAAATATAACAACGAATAAATACAATTTGTTGATTACATATAAGACTTTTAATACAAAGAGAATTTCATCCAATGCTTATCTCAGTTAATTGCAATTTTTTTCTTGGATTATTCGTTAGGCTGGAGTTGTTTAACTATCTTGCCTCCAATTTATTTCCCTTACTTTTAACTCTCTTATGTAAATTTAAACAAGTTATTTCATCAATATATTTTTCAATATAACCTAAGACTTATCGAAACTCGAAACTCTGCTGACAAAAAGTAAATAAACAGAGGAATATGTCTTTATCAAATATTTGGTAAATTAATTGATTTTATTAAACTGCTTATGGCGTATTTGTTTCAGCAACATCTGCTGAGCACACCAAGGGGATCGAGTTCCTGATTTTAGCGTTGTAAATCCGAAGACTTACCGCTGTACCAACAGGGGACCATGCGATAAATGGCTGAAAGTAGTGGATTAATTTCAAACTGGTGGGTTTTGTTATATTGTGTCTGAGTAAACAAATCGTAATGAAATCAAAATTATGATTATTTAGTTTCAGTTAATCTCCCTTCTTTGTGCATGTTATTGTAATAGTGTATTCAAGGTTTTTAACACCACTTATAATACACAGTCTCATAAGCGTTTCATTTTAGATTTTCAATACAAACGTGTTAACAGATATTATGAACCAACATCCCTAAAATGTTTGGTTGAAATTTACAATTTCAGACATATTTGATTTTATCTCACGTGAGATGTCATAACAGAAACCCAAATATATTTTGTTTTTCCTGGTTAATAAATACAACGAGTATGGGTTGGTATATGTTGTCGAACGAGCTGAAACTATGAACACTTAAATCATTTGAAGATAGAGTAGGGCATGTTAACTACTTTAAACTATTATACTTCACATTACAATTTACAAGACGGAAAGGTAATATTAGATCTAAATGGAAATGTAGAGAGCTTCAAACATTCTCCAGTAATGAGACAATAGGATGGTATATGCTTATAGAAACGCTTTGTGTGGCATTCCATGTCATTGATACAGTTGAGACGAAAGATAATTTTGCTCGAAACTACAACACTCAGAGAAGCATTGTTCTTGTTATATTGAAATACGTCAATAAATTTTAGTGTTTTGAAAATATTATTACACAGAAGATTTCCAAGTAGTGAATCAAACTCACACAAGTAGATAAATGAAAAAAATAGAAAATATACAATTCATAACGAGTTTCTTCTAAAAATGTTATATTAATAAGTCAGATTTAATAAAAGCTAACAAAATCTAATAGATGGTACTTTATCTGAAAATTAATTGAAACAATTTGGAAACCTTTTCGTTCCAAGTTGAATAGTTTCTAAATATTGCTGTACGTGTTAAAGAAAATTGCTTTATTTCCAAAATGAAAGGTAAGTTTTTCTGATAATGTTTATAAACTGTTTTTTTTTCTATTTAAAACATCACATATACATTTCGCTAAAATTGTCTTCGTCAGTCAGAGTTTAACTTTCGTATTTAATGGTGTTTCTTATTAAATTTACTCTCGCTAATTTACTTGTAGTAAATAAAAAACTGAAAGAGGCTTGTTGTTTTATCGTTTATGATACCGCAGCTTGTGGAATATGTTATGGACATCATGCTTTGTTAAATATCATACTCAGGCCTAGTATAGCCAGATGGTTAAGGCGCTCAACTTGTAATCTAAGGGTGGCGGGTTCCAATCCCTGTCACACCAAACATGCTCGCTATTTGAGCCGCGGGGCGTGATAATGTCACAGTCGTTGTTAAAACAGTAATCCAAATGTTAGCGGTGATTTGTAATCACTAGCTTCCTTCACGCTAGACTTATACTGCTAAATTAGGAACGGCGAGCGTAAATAGCTCTCGCGTAGCTCTGTGAGAATTTCAAAAACAAATAAACTACAGTCACACTTCATACTTAATATTTTCAAAAGCAAATGTTCTGGACCTTTGGAAATTTTCAATATAAAATAATTTTATTTAACCCATCTATGTTAACTTTTATGCATAAAAAATAATATTTCGTATTTCTAAAACAGCTTACTTAGCTTTCAACAAAAATTAATACTTTTTCAAAATTATGATCATCAAAATGCAACAAACTTGTTTACTTAACTCTCAAGAAATACAAAAGAATAGTCGTTTCAAATAAATGCTTTCTCTAACTATGAAAATAATCCTTTATTATTTCTGTGTATGTGTGTTTGCTTTCTTATAGCAAAGGCACATAAGGCTATCTGCTGAGCTCACCGAGAAGAATCAAGCCTCTTACTTCAGCGTTATAAATCCGTAGACCTACTGCTGTACTAGTGGAGGACATTTTTGAGTAATCAGGGTAAAGCAACAAAGAAATTTTGAATAAACCATTCAAGGAAAACTAATAAAAAGAATAGACCAGTAACAAGTTATATTAATGTTCTATACTAAAGAGATTGGTTTAAATTTCGCGCAAAGCTACACGAGAGCTATCTGTGCTAGCCGTCCCTAATTTAGTAGTATAAGACTAGAAGAAAAGCAGCAAGTCATCATCACCCTCGGCCAACTCTTGGGCCACTCATTTACCAACGAATAGTAGGATTCACCGTCACATTATAACGCTCCCACAGCTAAAAGGGAATTCATGTTTGATGCAATGAGGATTCGAACCTCCAATCCTCAGATTATGAGTCGAGTGCCTTAACCATGTGGTCATGCCGGGCCACGCTAATAAGAGGAGGAAAAGTGAAAATTAGTCTATTTGTCTTAGAGAAGTTAAAGATTTCTCATCATCAGAAATTATTTTACTTTTTTCAACCTGTGAATTGTACCTTGTTCTCTTCACTCATTCTTCTGATTTAATGTCAACTTTGGATTATATAATTCAGTCTTTTTCGCCTGGCATGGTCAAGCGCATAAGGTGTGTGACTCGTAATCCGAGGGTCGTGGGTTCGCGCCCGTGTCGCGCTAAACATGCTCGCCCTCCCAGCCGTGGGGGCATATAATGTGACGGTCAATCCCACTATTCGTTGGAAAAAGAGTAGCCCAAGAGTTGGCGGTGGGTGGTGATGACGAGCTGTCTTCCCTCTAGTCTTAAACTGGTAAATTAGGGACGGCTAGCACAGATAGCCCTCGAGTAGCTTTGTGCAAAATTCAAAACAAACATTCTTTTTCTTCCATATGAATAAAGATGTCTTTCTTACAGTGCCTTATCTCGTCCACAAAACTGAGCCACATCTGTATGTATGTTCTAATGTTTTACTTCTTTTATGTTAAAATAACAAGTTCCGCTATTTAAGTTTATTTTACTTTCTTTGTTGTTTAGGTTATTTATATCTTCATTTTAAAATCTATGTAATAACAATTAGTTGTTACTTTTTTACTTCAATAGATTTGTTTATGAAGTTTAGTCTTCTTAATTCGTGACATATGTCTTTAATTTGTTTCTGTCAGGTACAAATCTCTGATTTACAGATTTATAGTAGCTTCTTATGTCAATGTTTTTATCCAGGAATATTTCTACAAAATGTATGACAAGAACGATAAAACACTAAACAGAAATAATAGTAAGAACACTCATTTCGCAATCTGTTGGTCGAGAAAACTATGGGGTCGTTATGATGTGTCAGTCTATCACAGTATATTCGTTGGTAAATAGTATTCCAGCAATTGACAGTGGATAGTATTGACTAATCATCTTTCTTCTGGTGTATCATTTAGAAATTAAAGACGGCTGGTGTGGATGCACTTGTACAACTTTGAACAAACAAACACAAGTAATATTGAATCTTGTTTAAGACACTGTACGGAAATTCTGGGTTTTCAAAATGAACTATATTTGCCCTAGGAATAAAATATAATGTTTTATACGCAAACAAGAAATAGGTTTAAGTTGAAAATACTTTTTTATAAAAGTGTATTATGTTTATTCATGATCGCACATAATACCACATATAATGTGAAATTAAACCAAAATAAATTACCTAACGTATGTTTCATTTCGAGTTACTGAGGTTTGCTCAAATAATTTAGTAAAAAAAAATCGAATTAAGATGAACTACAATTATAATATGAGTTTAGAACTAAACCAGCCGGAATCATTAACAGACGCGACATTTGAACTTTTTTTAGGCAGAATTAAACAAAATTAATATATGAAACCTTTAGTCATAATTAAATATATCAATGGAAAATGTTTGACCTCCCGATTCCAGAACTGTAACTTGATCTCAAATCGTTCAAGAAATGACGTTGCTGTGAGCTAAATGTTCGTATTTGAAAAAACAAAAGAGCCATTCTACGAGCCGCTATGTAGGGCTGAAATAAAAAGGTAATATACACAAAAGGTCATTGAAATTTTACTAGTTTCACGACGAATAAGATGATAAAACCTTCCAAAAACGCTCTAATAAGAAATAGGAAGACATCGCAATAATTATAAAAATTCGAAATAATGATCGAAATATTGTTCACCATAGAAGGTATTCTCTACAACGTTTATCGTTTGTCTCCAATAACAAAGGGTTGCAGTTATTGACTTATGAGTTCTTACCATATTGTTTTCACTCTTAAATTTTGCAGTTCAAGCTTTCTTGTTGCAGCTGCTAACAAGAAAGAGACATTGAACTTCGTTGAACCTACCAAAAAGAGTTTTTTTTTACTTTTAAACATGCATGATGCATAGCACAATGTGTGTGATTTAAAATATGTATAATACATATGTGTATTTTGTATGTATGTATATATAACAAGAATGTGTTGGTGGTTGGATACAATGATAGCTAAAGCCAAAATCTTAACTTTTACCCAGTTTATTTATAACATAACATCTAATATAGGGCTCGTTATCGCCTCCCCCCAAAAAATGTACATAAGATTTAAGAACTCAGTATGTACATATTTAAAGCATAGTATACACTGTGTAATGGTCAGTGTTACTTTGTACTAAGAGGAAGTGGCGAAAGTAGTGGTGGTAGAGGGGTTTACTATTACCCACCTATAACATCTAGGTCTTAATGTTCTCTCACAATGTTTTACGTGTTTATTTAATTGACGTTTATTGGTCATGTGTCTTATGGGTAGAAGTTGAAACTTCACGGGTCAAAGTAGGAGGTGAATATAATTCAAGAAACTGCTCATCATATCAGCCTTATGATGACTCTTGAATTATAAATGTCAGCTGAAGTATCATTGCAATGGTGGCGGCTTTTATTTTCATTGCATTTCCCCTTTATGAAGCTAGTGCACCCTCTGAGATATATAAGACATTTGTACACGCTAGGTGTATGTTGCGTCATAGAAAATTTATTTATTTATTTATTTATTTGTGGTGAAAAGACTTGGCATCATTACCAAATGTAGTTAAGGTTAACTTACGTCAAAGATAACGTATTTATAATGTAGAGGAGGAGATGCTACCCATTAACACGTCTCTTGTTTAAAACTGTCTTCCTAGAAAACTTGGTTGTTGCTGGCCTATCAACCTAGAAATAGATAACGGACAAACAGACAGCTACACAGATTTTTGTGCTCTATGTATACATTTTTACATATTTGTTCTAAAAATACTGTAATACAAAGATAGGGTAACAAAGTTAAAAAACTTAAATAACTTAAATTGCATTAGGTCAATTTCCTAAAACTGAGATGAAAGATCAAAGGAAAAGGTGAAGAGAAATGAGATATATAAGAACACAAACACTGTTTCAGAACGGGGTTGAGTTTACCGTAACAGTGATAGTATAAGTTAGTAGTTGATGGAAAACCAGGGACTTATCATCAAGACAACAACTGATGAAGTTAAATAGAGCGTGACAAAATAATTAACATTAATATAAGTCAATATAGGTTTACAGTTTCATAAGCAGTTTCCATGAATTAATTCTCTAATTTGATTGAAAAATCGTTTAGAAATATTTTGCTCGCTAATGACACAAAAAAATGTAACTGATTTTTGTACAAGTCTCATTCAAATAAAGAAAATATGTTAAATTATTCTTTGTAAAAGAGTAAAATGAATGTTGTAGCCAAGAATTGTCAAACTATCTTTATATGCTTTTACTAAGTTTTACCACGATTTCTTTCAAAAAATAGTTTGATGTTAAACGTTTGTTTGTTTATTTTGGCTATTCTTGCGTCAGTTGTCCCTAAATTTAAAATTACATCCTAGACAACCCATTTCCAGCTTCTGAGATAATCTAATTGAATAACGGGTTGTGATCATACTGTTACAAAGCACCCACAGTTCCAAAGTGCTAGGTGCAATTTTACATCAACAAAGCGTGAGCCTTGAAACCTCTAATTGAGACACTAATTACTTGGAACTCCTATACCGGTATCAAATGTATATTAATTGAACATTTCGAAAATTATACCTCAGCTGTTAGAAAGCTAACAAACCTTCCAAGGGCTTTACAAGAAAAAATCCGTTTTAATTGTTTTTACAATGCTATAATGATATATTTATTGATCTTATTTTTTACAACTGACATACATACGTGAAAAAAAAAACTTATCGCACATTTCCATTCAAATATCTGACATACTATTGAATTATTTTTTAAATAAGGATGTATTTTCATTATTCTTATATAATATTTATGATATTTATTTATGAATTTATTTTAATTCAAGCGAAAAGACAGATAATTTTAACAACATATAAGTGTAATTACATAGAGCCAATGCTCAAGTGTCAATCAGTTCACAAAGAAGAAATTCGCTTTATTAAAAAATAAAATCGAAGAAAAAAATCTGAGATACAGTCAGTCCAGTTTGCTTATCCACTAAAATGTTATAATCAAAATACACATTTTGTATCTCTGTGAGTGTTGTCGTTTTGTTAGCGTGTATTATGGTTTTGAAATGTAAGTACAATGGTTGCACAGTAGATTTATGTGCCAAGTTGCTGCTCATAAATGAAAATTGTTCATTGAAATATTCTTTATAAATTTGTTGTATTTTTAGTTTGAGAAAATTTAGTATATGTGGTACTTAACCCTTGATGTTTAACAAACAAACAAAGTAACAAGATATATGTAGAAAATTGGCTGATGTATTAAGTTTCGTGTTATTTGCAAAAAACAAAGGACTGTGTTAGTTTGTGTCTGGACACAAATAAGTTTAACCATGTTATGTATATGTGTAAATATTTTGTAAACGACAACATGTCGTGTTGTGTTTGAATTTTCATTTGTATTATTCATTTTTTTTCCATATTGATATTATTGTTTCGAAGTTTAAACTAAAATATGTTATTTATTTAGGGTAATATTTTAGAACTTTCTCGAATTAAGTAGACCAATCACATGTTTGTATATGAGTGCTGGTGACTTCCTGTCTAGAAGTGTAGTCTCGTGCAAGAACGGATATGCGTGGATAGCTCTGGAGTTGTATGGAAATTGCGAGATTGTTCGAGAAATAGGCCTATCGTTATAAAAGACGGTGACGAGAGATAGATTCAGTCATCAGTTTTATTCGAGGGAGAGAGATTCAGTCATCAGTTTTATTCGAAGACAAAGAGTGAGATTCAGACACCAGTTTTATTTCAAAAGAAGAGAGTTAGTTATTTGAGAAAGATTAAGTGTTTGCTGTGAATATTCAACTTGGATTTGTGATTGAAATTAGATCTACGGAAGCCGTGATTTTATTACGTCAATCTCTACGATACATCTGAATTACTGCTTGAGCTGAGAGACGGCGATTTCATTGAACTGCGAACTGTTTCGGGATCTCTTCGAGGGACCAAATTCACACCCTAGACTGGAATTTGAGACTTTCATTTTAATTCATTGTATTAGATACAGGCCAGTACATACATCTGAATTACCGCTTGTGCTGAGAGTCGGCGAATTTATTGAACTGTGAACTGTTTCGGAATTACTTCGTGGGACCAAATTCACACCCTAGACTGGAATTTGAGACTTTAATTTTAGATCATTATATTAGATACAGGCCAGTACCGTTTTGTATTGTGATTTATTTTGAAGTTTGAAACTAATATTATTTTTTGTAATTAATTTCGAATGTCGTAACTTAATATCTGTCACTGTTATTATACAATTTATGTCATATTTGTTATATTTGTTATAGTTTAGTGTAATAAATTATACAAGCTGTTATCTGTGTTTTTCTGTTGCGTTTAATCTACGAAGAACTAAAACATTTTAAAAAAATACGTAACAAACCAAAAGATAGGCTTAGAAATTTTTAATTGAAAGTGTGTCAATAGAAGGTAAACTAAACACATGTGAAAACAATAGTCTACCGTTCTATAAAGGCGGTTTCATAAAAAAAAATTAAAAACTTAGATAGGCAATAAGGAAAATTAAATCTTAATTAATATTTTTTGAGGATATCCTGTGATTTCGCATGGATTACAAAAGTGTCATGTTTTGGTTTATCCTTCGTGTATTCACAAAATTACAATCATGCCAAAGTTCACACATCAAGTTGAGGACTCTTTTTGAATTGATTCAAGCACATATACTATGGATAAGAGTTCAATAATTATAAATACATTGACGTTTCGACGGTGGACATGAAAAAGATATATTCATGTCGATTTTGTATTGTAACATGTCCATTGATTCCATGCAAAACGACATTTCTTCTACATTAAAATCCAAAATATTTAAACTATATTTTCAACGGTCACAATTTATGCATATTAAAATACATTTTCGGTTAAAAGAATAGTTTTTTTTTACTAAATGCCCATGGAACACTCTACCTATATGTATAATATATTTTTCAATTTATTTGAAAAAATATATATTTCTCTATCTCTTCATCTAGCCATCTACCTATAAATTTATCAACTTCGTCATCAACGTCGACAAAATTTTTAAAACACAAATATTGATCTCGATATTTCAGTATCTGTATCGAATTCAACGGTTTGTATCAATCGAGCCTTTAAATCCTTTTTTTATTCATATCGTTTTCAGGTTGTGTGTTTTAATTGTTCCAAATCAGTTAAACACGTCACGTTGTGCCTTTGTAATAAATATAAAATTTAGAATTAATTTTTGTCTAATTACCTATCAACTCATTTCCCCGTCTTTCTATCTACAAACAATGGCAATTACTTGCTGTCTACAGTTAGAACAAGTTGAAAAACCTGCTGGGGTGTGGCAAAGTCTAAATCGTTGATTTGTCATTAGCGCGTAACTTGGCGCTTTAATTTCTCTTCCCGCTGATACGGGCGAATTCTAATATCATGTTCGTAATAAATAATTCAGAGAAATAGTTTCCGTTGCTGTGATGACGGGCGTTCTTTCTGTACACGGTCTACAGGGTACAATTACAGACTGTAACGAATGACTCTATCGATGATTTCTTGAAACCGTCTTCGATGTAATGGTACCTTGTGGTTCATTAATATCTTACCTGAGGTGCCAACTGGTAGATCTTCTCAGCCTCTGGACAAGTTGATTGCTGAAAATGAAAGACATTCGAGGCACAAATACTATACTAGATTAAGTACATTAGAGAAAATTAAAACGCTACATGAAAAATCTTAGTCTGTAATGACTCAGTCGGCAAAAGGAGTAATCGATTCATGTGGATGACACAATTATTAGAATCCTTTAAGCTTGTAAAAGAATACGACTTGAATTTTGTTCTATTATTCTCTTTTTTTCTTCTGGAAAGTTGAAAAATTTTGAGGAAACATTTGTTAATTGTAATACGGTTGTTGTATTTTTGTATGTCGAGATAATAGCTGGTGTGAAACGAAGATTGTATTAACTTTTCTAGTAATATTTAAATTATTAAAATAGAAAAAACAAATGTGTTCATAAAGAGTTGGCCTGGGACATTCAGGTGGTTAGAGCGCTCGACTCGCAGCCTGAGGGTCGCGAGTTCGAATTCCCGTCACACCAAACGTGCTCCCTTTTGAGCCATGGGGGTGTTATAATGGTACGATCAATTCACTTTTCATTGGTAAAAGAGTAGCCCAAAATTTGGCAGTGGGTAGTGATGACAAGCTGCCTATTCTCTAGTCTTACACTGCTTATACAAGTTAATTAAATTATATATTAATATTACTTCAATTTTAAGATACCAAAATATTTTATAGATGTTTGAATGCCCAAGAAGTATACAAAGAGAGAAATAACTTATATTATAAACGATTAATACTGGTCCGGCATGGCCAAGCGCTTTAAGGCGTGCGATTCGTGATCTGAGGGTCGCGGGTTCACATCCGCGTCGCGCCAACCATTCTTGCACTTTCAGCAGTGGGGGCGTTATAATGTGACGGTCAATCCCACTATTCGTTTGTAAAAGAGTAGCCCAAGAGTTGGCGGTGGGTGGTAATGACTAGCTGTCTTCCCTCTAGTCTTACACTGCCAAATTAAGGATGGCTAGCGCAGATAGCCCGCAAGTAGTTTTTCGCGAAATTCAAAAACAAGAAACAAACATTGAAATTGTGTATAAATATTAACTAGTTTTTAAAGTGAGTGTTTTACTGTCAACTTATTAGTATTTCGTATAGTTTAATATCGTAAGAATAACATGAAACCCGAATCATGGCACTTTTAACCTTCAATATTAATCGTTTGTTTGTTTGGTTGGTTCATAGCGTTTCTGGACAGTCTGTAACGGATAAACTGCTCTATATTTATTTTAATATATATGTGTGTTTTTATTAAAGGTATATTATGCAAATCCCTCTTGTTCTCTAAGTTTGTAGAAGATTCTCGGGAGTACGAATCAACAATATATGGTTTACGAAAACGCTTTCTTATCTTTGAATGTTATTGAACTTTCAAGAATGTCGCCACAATATTTACAAATCGACGCGTCCAAAAAAATAATAGAATATTGTTTGATCGCTACAATTAGTATACTATAAGTCTCGAAAGCTGTAATTGCGGTTAAGGCCTATTAATTGGAAAACTATAGATATGTGATCCAGGAACGTTTATAAATTTCGAACATTTACAAACCTTTAAACTTCTGTGAATTAACTTTGGGCGTTAGTATTTCTATGAGAACATTATGTATTGTCGTCAATAAAGAACTTCCATGTGCTGAAAGCTAACTAGTTGTTAAGAGAAGTGAACCAGTGTATCAACATAGAATTAATTTGCTATCCGTGAACTTCGAGAAAAGATTCAATTCCAGACCAGATATAAGACTATATAATTTATAAGTTTGTAAAACTCTTGCATGTAAACCATACTTGTAAAATCATTATTATAAATTGTATTGTTTATCAATCTTGTTGGTAAATATGATAAATTTTATATATATCGAATTCAAATAACTTCTAAATTAAAATTTCCTGCTACTTTAAATCGTAATACATAATGTATGTAATATGAAAAATCGGAAACTTGTCCAGAATAAACTGTAACAAGTAACAAGTCCAGTAATTTGAAGCCCCGTCAATTCTGACACGTGACGATACATGACTTTTCCCCTGGGTTCAGAGATATGAATCGAGTTTCGATATCCGTGGAAATCATAGTACAGATATCTCATTGTGTAGCTTTATGCTTTGTCACAAACAAACAATAATTTAAAGACGGTGCCCTGAACAAAATGATCATGGAAATTAATCAGTTTATGACGAGTCGCGAAGTTGGACGATATGTGAGAGGTCAAAATTCCAGTGTCTTGGATCGTACTCTGCATACTGTGTAGAATGAAAATATAATTCCAGATATGCTGGAAAACAACAGTTTCTTCATGGACCGGGCAGATAAAACCAACAGATGTTATCTTTATAACGTGGACAAAAAATAAAAATAGCTTGAACTAAGTAGCAGTTGTGCAATTCTGGAACAATGAATGCAACTGGAGTTTGAATATAACCTCCTGTATTTTAATAATAGATAAAAATAATCATAAAAAAAAATTTAGAGTGCATTAAAATTATTTCTGATCTAAAACAAACTCGCCAGAGAAAAATATGTTTTGTCCACATTCAGATATCAACTTAAAGAAATTGTCTGTAGTTACAAGGAAAGCACTTGAGCTTTAAAATTCAAGTTCACTTTTATCCCATCATTATTAACACTAACGAAATATTTTTTTGTTTAAAAAGATTTTAAAACTCTAAAGTGCTTAAACCTGGGAGTATGTTTCATGACTTCATTTTGTGTTTGTTTCTTTCCTTTCGTGTGAAATAGTGCAGAAATAAGTACATTGGAGAATTACTGAAAAAAAAAGAGATTGTACAGTGTTTGTTTGTTTTTCTTAGTGGAGATTAACTGAATGTTTTATTTCGAACACACATAAGTCGTTATTGCAGCTTGTTGGAACTGGAGCTCTTTACTTAACAACCAAAATCACAACGTAGTTGCTCGTACGAAGCATGTTATTACACTTTCTTTCAAAATAAAAACCGGAATCTTTTCCTCAAGCTATAAGATTAATGAAGCTTAGAACAGTTGACAAATTTACAGCTATTTTCTTTTACATATAAACTGTCCTTAAGCTATAAAACATAGGAAAATATGTATTTTAATTTGTGCTATTTCTATAACAAAAAATATTTAATCGTGTTACAGACATGAAGTTTTGAATGGATCTCAAATATCTGTTCTAGGGTTTAAGCATTCTCATAGTTACAGCAGCGGTCCACTTGTTCACAGTTTACACTAAACCGTATTTCTCATATAATACCGGTGTGAGGTGTGTAAACGCACTCGGTCTAATCTTTTCTTATTTGCGATTCTTCTGCTACATGTTTTTCTAGATCGGCAGTGACTAATTTAAAGTATTGACCAAGTAAAGTAGATATGGTGCTATTGATTTTGTGAAAGAAGTTTTTTTTTAAACACAAAGAGGGAGAGAGCTGGTAATTGTCTTGAGTTCAGATGAATTAAGTGTTAGTAACCATAAATGAATGCATTTTTAAAGTACGTTAAGAAATAGAATTTTTTTTAAGCTAAATGAAAAACCATGTTGAAATTCATCATCGAGTAGTTCGCCTTTTAAAATGAGAATGTATAATAAAAGTTGGTGTATTTTTTTCTCATTCTTTCAACGTATGGCACGCTTTAATTGTTTGTTTTCAGATGAATGTGATTTCTTTTCATTTCAGAGTTAATGGTATTAAGTTCAAAATAATCGAACATAGACATAACAATAGTAGAGTAATAGTTTATAAAAAATGCACAAAAATGTGTTTTTGTCTGCTCTTAAAGGAACTTAATATTTGACTTAGTAATCTATTTTAATGCTGTTTTTTACAGAAAATAAAAAGGAATTCCTCTCCGTTCTACTATTGTTTCTCCACCTTACAATGTAAACTTATAATCTTGCTCGCTACATTTTATTTACTATAGCTATTCACTGCTTCCCTATAATAATTAAAAAAACGAAATTATTTTCACATCAGTGAATGTAACTTTTCGCCTTCTACGAGTTGCGACTTGAGATAGAAATTGGAAATTATAATACTAACGTTATTTGTTTTCAGAATATTAATTGTTATTTTGTAATGTGCGCAGCTTCTCTTTGTTATAATTTCATATTCTTGCATAAACAGGTATAAAAAATTAAATGCCTCTCTTATTACAGAGAAATATGCTCATCCGAATTTAGTTCCTATTATTATCTAGTGTACACATTGTAATATATAGCGTACAGTTAATATTATTGATTAATAGTTGTTTGTTCGCTATTTACAGAATTTAAAACTTCTTGTGCAGGAAACAAATAGATCATTATAGTAATTTATAATATATTTCAAGGAAACATATCTTATATACGTTCTGTCAAGAAGGTAATTAATTTTGTTCTTCACCTTTAAAATAATTATTTTTAATAGGATCGCTGAGTAACACGTTTTGTTTTATTTTTCTCTTTGAAGTTGTAGTGTATTATATCGTCAACATTGTACTTACCCATGAAGCTGGCAACCTATATCAAAAGTGTTTGATATCCTGTAAATGTAACTAATCCATTGTGGTTATCTCAGATGTACCGTTGTTGGTATCGTGGATATTCTACGAGACTACTTTCTTCACACTGAACAAATGAGCACAGTAGTATCTGTTTGTATCCATCCTTGTTTATCATGTTTTCTTTGGTTTGTTTTGTGACTCTTCCTGTCTGTTATTGTACAAAGATAACCCAACTACGCAGGCTTTTATCAAGTGTGTGAGATAGAATTTATACACATGTTCACAATGTTGGTGTTTACTGGCTAATTACTACGTTATTCATGTTTATGTAATTCTCTATAATACATTTTAGGGAATAAGTTCGCAGATTAATAAAAAGAACAATAATTGAAGAATGAAATTTGTTCTTTGCAACAGTATAATTAACAAGGTATTGTATGTTTTTGTACCTTTATTGAGTAACTTTTCTATTTATATATATTCAAAATCTTCTAAATAATCGTACTTTTAAATGTTACTACATATTGTAAAATATATTCATAATTGCCTGAATAAATGAATAATATATAGTCGAAGTAACTGTGAATGAATATGACATTTGTGCTATTTTAAGTCGTTTAATACGCACGCTGGAGCAGCCACGGTTCTTCTGATAATGAATTACAAATAACACTGTGATACAAAACAGGACCGAGAGATAAGTAATTACACCAATTATACACAGTAAACATGGCAAAGAAAAGTAAAAAGTAATCAGTTGTTTGTTCAAGAGAGTATTTAATTTCAGGCTAGTTTCTCTTTACAAAGACTCGACATGGTCAACTGGGTTAAGGCGTTCGACACTTAATTCGAGGGTTGTGGGTTTGAATCCCCGTCGTACCAAACATGCCCGCCCTTTCAGCCGTGGTGATGACTAGCTGCCTTCCCTCTAGTCTTACACTGCTAAATTAAGGATGGCTAGCACAGATAGCTCTGGAGTAGCTTTGTGCGAAATTTTGAAAAACAAATAAACATTCTCTATACGTCAGACAGAAATCAATTTAGTCAAAATTCTAAAATAGCTGTACCCCAAGAAAAAAAGACAAAATAAGTTACAAATGTAGATAGTTTCAATATATGTGATTAGAACTCTCAGCATTGGTATTCTTTACGTCAGGAAACTGATTTTATTACTCCAAAAATAGAAATCAGAATTTCAAAAAAAAATTCCTTTTAAATATGCCCAATTTGCCAAACACCATGAAAAGTGTTTATATTGATCGTCCAGTGTACTACTCACAAAAAGAGAAAAACACACCTGCGCTAGTTCTAACCATGAGTAAAGGTCAAGATGTAATGAAATTCACAGCTCGATACAACATTCTGTTTAAGCAGTATTTTTAAATATTGATAACGTGTACTCAAATTAAAATAAGAGATTTTATCAAAATAAAACTGAATAATGGTAGTTTCATTTGTGGGGGTTACGAAAGAGATAAGACTTAAATATTTATATTCTATTGTATTACTTATTTTCAATATCAAAACAAATATTATTTTAATTATAAATTCAAATCAAAATTTTTAAACATGACATACTTTGGATAATGTTCTTAAATCTGGAGAAGCTAAACATTATGATATTTACACATAATGATCAGCAAAATATATATAGTTTCACAATAATAAATGAATTATTTAACAATAAAGTATAAACAACGCACATATCATTAAATAAATAGATTACAAATTTAGTCCTTTCGAATCGATAAAGAAATTTCAATAGGCAAGTATTCTTTAATGACCAAAATTCAACTACAAGAGACGTCTGCTCACATTGTCTGTCTCTGACAGGAAAACTGGCCAATTACGCCAACGTAATCCTAAATTCCCTTAAAGGTACTGAATGTCTGGAAGGTAGTTAACACAGTGGTATTTGAATGTGTTAAATATAGACAAGTTTTTTTATTAAGGAACTTTCTGCAATTTTTCTCTCTTTGCTCTTATGTCTTTTGTATCAACTTTTTGTTCAGTTCAATCGATATTATAGCCAGAATCTCTCATGTAAAGAAAATGTTATTATTTGTGTTTTTTTTTAATGTTCAAAGATTCTAGTGCTACCCTAATTGCCCAGCAGAATGTCTACGGAATAACAACGCTAGAATCCGGGTTTCAATACGTGTAGTGGCCAGAACACAGATATCTCATTTTGTAGCTTTGTGCTTAATTACAAAGAAACAGACTTTGGTATCAACACGTTTTCAGTCTTGTTTTTCATCATTTGGTATTGTCTATTTGAAATTATGTTATTTTAATGTTGTTCAAATACTTGTAAACAGTTCGAAAGTTATGTTATGTTAGTGTTGCAGCCAGTATTAAATGTTTTATGTTATTGGTATCTATCTCTCTGTCCTGTTGCATAAATTTTACTTACTCAAAGAAGGAAATTTTGTAACTTTTTGTCCAACCGTAGTAAGGTGGTATATTCTACAGGCTCTAAAAATGACAAAAATAAAAACGTTTTGACATGTTTAGGTTGACATGAAAAGAAGTAAACATTAGTTAAAAGTTTGTCGGTTTACAGTATGTAGGGAGGACGGATTGTATGTTTTCACTAGTTATCAAAATACCCATGAAAGAAAGTTTGTCGATTTTTTTCATCCGCCTCTAAATTTGATAGTAGAATGATAGCGTTTCAGGTTGTTGATGACTCTACGGTCTAGTCCACTAGAACTTTGTTAAATAATGAATCAAAATCAAAACTTAATGGTAATTCTATACTTAGGTCAGTGTTTTTAACTTTGTTGCAAAACCTATATTGTCTTAGATATGCAATGATGGCCTCCTGTGTCTTTCATGGAATTCGAAGTTCGAGGAGCACGTAAGCGTTGGTGGCCAGGTATCCTATCATAAGGCAACATCTGACTGAAGAATTTGTTTGTTTGTTTGTTTTAAATTTCGCGCAAAGCTACTCGAGGACTATCTGCGCTAGCCGTCCCTAATTTAGCAGTGTTAAACTAGAAGGAAAGTAGCTAGTCATCACCACCCACCACCAACTCTTGGGCTACTCTTTCACCAACGAATAGTGAGATTGATCGTAACATTATAACACCCTCATGGCTGAAACGGCGAGCATGTTTGGTGCGATTGGGATTCGAACCTGCGACCCTCGGATTACGAGTTGAACGCCTTAACACGCTTAGCCATGGCAGGCCTGACTGAAGAAGACAAACGAAAGTGATGAAACTAGAGTTTCAATACCAAGACTTCTAACAGCTTGTTCCCTTTACTGTATTTTTACTTGCTATCTCTCGTTGCTCTCATTCAATCTCCCAAATAGCCCATTCATGTTCTAATCAGTACAGCTGTTTTACTGGTGTTATATTATATTAAATAAAGTGTTTTCAAACTGTGGATTATAGAATGTTCCAAAGATAGCTGTAAAGGAGTTGAAAAGATACAACAAGTCTTTTTGATTTTTTAAAATTGTAAATACTAGTTAACACTAAGAGAGACTCCTCGTATTTTCAATCTCATTATTGTCTAATTGTGTTCCTGAATAATCCATTTTCTTTAACTTTGATTTCATTTTAAATTTCTACATCTTGCTACACAGAGTTTACCTGCACCAAACCATTTATAATTTTGAGCTAATAGGCTAACAAATGAGGTAGATATTTCACAACACCAACCACCAACTATTTTGTTGTTATCGTTTTACCAATTAGTAAAACTAACCATCAGCCTTAGAACATGGCCTCCAGGTCCAGTAAGTCTAACTTCTTTACTACGTTTGGCCATTCTTTTTAGTATTCTGCATGATTTGTGGTTATATGTTTTTAAGTTACGAAATAACTTAATAATAAAATATATGTCTAAAACTTTACTCTTATGCTAGTGTCTTTTAATGACTGTAGTTGACTTCTGTTGAATACTGTATACTTGACAAATGGGAGTCTAGAATGTTTACATATACAAAAGGGTGGACCTGATTAAAAAAAATTGAAACCCCCTAATTTAAACGTTTGTACATGTCAACCAAAACTAGCATGTATCCACTTTGCAGTTATGAATGAACCAAGTCTATATCCAGGCTTCAGACTTGAACTTTTCCTTTCTTCACTGTCTTATCGTAATGATTATTTTGAAATATGGACACGTCATTCATCTGCTTAATATGTATTAACTTATGTAGACTTTAATCCAACTATATTCTCCTGAAAACTCTGTTCTTGGAGGTAGACCAAAAATTACTTTTGGAAGTACTTCACTTCTGGAAATAAGTTATCTAAGCAAACAAACAGCAGAAATCTTTCTTCAAAATTGAGAACATAATGATTGATTTATTTATGGTACACCCAATTTATATTAAAATCAGACCTTCTTCGTCGTGGGCTCGGCAAAAGCACTAAATCAGAAGACAACAGTACAACAAACCTTTCCTTTTTCTCTTGTTTACTGAGGCTGTGTTTTAATTTTTAATACTGTATTTAGTTGAAACTAAGGAAAATACATGTGATCCCAAGAAAAACCATTCTGTAATCCTACATAAGAAATAAATCAGGTGGTAAGGCTAGAAACATAATGAAAAGCCAGAGTTACATGTATAATTGTTTAGTCCTATGATGATAACTGAACTGCTCTTGGAACTACTTCCTTCATCGTTGATCATTCTAATTTTCATGTTTTAACCGACATTAAAACTTCCATCTTTCACGTACTTGTGACAAGACAAATATTAAAGTACACCATACATTTAATTATGGCAAGGTAAATCTCAGAGCACACCCTAAACTCAGCTGAGACAAGACCAGTCTTAGAGTACACTGTACAATTAGTTGTGGTAAAGCCAATCTTAGGGTTTAAATCTTGCACATTTTCTGCAGACCGTCACATTTTACGTGGGCTCGGCATGGCAAGGTGACTAAAGAGCTCGACCCTCAATATGAGGGTCGCAGATTCGAATCCCCATTCTACCAAACATGCTCACCTTTTCAGTCATGGGGTATTATAATGTTACGGTCAATCTCACTACTCGTTAGTAAAAGAGTACTCCAAGAGTTGGAAGTGGGTGGTGTTGACTATTTGTCTTCTTTCTTGTCTAAAACTGCTGATTTAGGGACGGCCAGTTTTGCAAGAAACTCAAAAAACACCAAACAAAGCAACTCCATGGACCTTGACTTCCATGATCATGTTTAATTTGATCGAAGTTTCAACAGTCGATTAGATTCGATTGTTAAACCTTGACATGAAACAATAAATATATATGTATTAACATATAAATATATGCTTTGAATGCCATATGTAGTTTTAAATATATTTTTTGCACTTTAACAAAACCAACATACAATAGATTACAGCTGTTGTTTGTCAATATTTATTTAAAAAATGAAAGCAAAATTCATTAAAATGTTTATGTTACAGAATTAAAAGTTTGAAAATTATCTAAACAAGATATTCATAAAGAAACAAAGATAAAAATGGTCGTCATCTACTTTACAGCAGAACTTTTTTAACAAGTATATCGTTAAAAAAAAACTATAAAGCGACTTTGTTTCGGAAGTTTTTGTTTTCAATCTGGAAGAAAATGGAAACCTGCTTAAACGTCACAAAATTTATGTTGTTGTTATCATAAATATCATTGAAACACTTACAGTAAAAATCTGCTATCTATGTAAAGCAAATGTCAACCATTTTCGTTTTTGTTTCATTGTTTCGAAATCATTAACGTTTTACCGATATCATAAACTCCCCAGAAAACATGTGATTACATCTACCATTGTAATATTCAACCAAATAACGTCCTCATAGATAATAGGTATTGAAGAAAGGATTACAAATTAAAGCAATGATAGGTAATTTATGGATATAAAATGTTAAAATAGAGCAAAAATAATCATCTTCCTTGCAAAATGGTTTCAGCTGAGTTATATTTCCGCAAGCACTCCCACGATATAAACGTATTTAGATTTCCTTACTTAAAAAGGACCGATATTCCAGACATCATATTAAGGAGATTGATAGAAAACTTCCTTCATTACTTCTGAGACATCCGGCAGGCACTGCTTGTAAGAGTACGGTGTGGTGTGACGTCAGGGATTTATCCGGAAAAGACGTTGACGTTCCCTTCAAAATATATCAAATACTTTTAAAAACTTCTTCGACAATTACTATGGGCGTGTCTTTCCGATTTCATAAACACACATAAAAAAGTTTTGAAACGTAGATTAATTTGGTTTAAAATGAAATTTTTCAATTTCAATAATAAGATTTTTTTAGAGCTTTCTCTTATGGTTTCCTTAAAGGCATACTTAAGCTTTTATGATGTATTTTTTTTTGTCTAATCTATCGTCATATTACTTTATTTTAGGAAAGATTTATTTGCGATAGCTATGACATATATCCTGTCCTAAGATTGAAGTTAACAATACTCAAAATTTCAAAATGCTATTCTTATTTAGAAAGATAATTTTAGATAGCACGACTGATGTAGAGAATAATACTGATTTTTTTGAGAATATAACAGATATTTCATACACGAAGTTGTTTTATCTTAAAAATAGGCATTATATGCATTTAATAATATTTCAGCGCCTTAAAAGTGTGTACGTTAAATATTTCTTTTTGTCTTCAAAATGACATAATATCTTCACTCAACATGTAGAGATGAAAGCAGTAGATAATTTACTATAACTAACGTTAACTCATGTATGCTAAGGCCTAAATTATCAAATACCAACATAAAAATTTAGTCAGTCATGATGATGTTAACCTATTTTGAAGCCTTGAAGGCAGTCAGAACATGTAACTTGGTGAAAAGCAGATATAATGACATGAAAATGGTTAATGTAGAAGTTTAAGTCTGACACTTTCATTAATCGTTTTTAAGGTATAAAAATGTCAAATATGTTAAAGATAAAATGGAATCAAACCTAGACAATAGGAAAATTTTTGCAGTTTTATCATAATCTTGTCACTGGTAAAAACGTGATATTACTATATGGTGTTGGGGTAGCTTGAATTATACGCATAACATTGGAGATTCCAAACGAAAAGCTACATTAGAATAGCAACCTACACATCACTGTCCCTAGTAATTAACTGATAAATTAATTGTTTCTTTGAAGTTCAGAACAAACAACAGAATGAGCTATATTCTGGCCTCATCATGGGGTGTCGAAAAGCGGTTTTTAGCGTTCTAAGTCCACAGATCTGTCTCTCTACCACTGGGGAGGGGGTTTATAAACTATAGGAAATACAATTATTCCACAGCACCGATCGCCAACTGCCAGCCATTTTTGTTTGATTGAATAGAGGGATTTGGTTGTCACTTGTAAAGCGCACTCATAAGCCAAAGTACGGTTTTGTGACAATGGATCGAGAATGACGAATTCTCGGACTTTGTATCCGGATACTCCGACCAATATTAATGATAGTTGGAATTAAATATAACTCAGGAATGTCTTCATGAGTTCCACAAAAGAACGTTAATTCTGCTTCAGGTGCAATCATTGTATGATACCTGGATGATATTCAGAAAACAATAAATTACAACATACAATAAAATAACCGATATATCTTATACGAGTTTACTGCAGAAAGAGGGAAATGGTAGTGCAGTATTTAGAACATGCCTTTGCGTTACTGTGATTCATGAATGTGATAGACATTGATTGGTACTGCAAAACGTTCATCGAACAATACTTTTATAAAATTGCTACTGATCAGCTTTTGTTAGAATCTTATCACAATTTTGTAGATTTTATGCGATCATTGTTACTGATAAGAGACACACACACATCTTTGAGTCTCAATCCAGGAGTGCAACTAAATGTATCCATTTTCTTTATATTACAATGAGATTTTGTAACAAAAGTATAAAATATGTTATATGTAATAAATATGGCATTCTTACCGAATCCTTGGCATATTATAGATTTATTTCCCTGCCATATTGAGAAAAAAAACAACTTCGTATTTGACAGTAATGGTTATCCACTTGTTTGAAAACGTTCAAGGCAAACAAAAATATCTAATCAGTCATTATAGTTTCGTAAAATGATTTCATTTATAAGATAAAATATGAATCCCCAGACCAGTTCATCACATTTATAGTGGTGAGTTTAGGTTCAAAATAAACATGATACTTCAATCTATGAATCTAAAACTAGTTAGTAACAAATACACACACACAAATATATCTAGCTCAATATGAAACACTGTGGTCAAAGCTTTTTCAACAGCATTCTTTCGCCAAAAGGGCTTTAAACAAACAGTGGTATAATGCGGGTATCATAAAATACAACAGAGTTTGTGTGTACTTTATGAATGCTTAAGAAACGACGGTTATAGTGTTGGGAAACTCTTTCATGCAACTTCTAACTTGCCTTAGTTACCTCATAGTTAAAATAAATCCAGCGAGTCAAAGCTAGCAATAAGAGTTGCACTCCAACGTAACTTAACAACGATTACGACTATGTGTCATATAGATTCACAATCTAAAATGCCTAATTGTATTTTAAGCATGTATAAAATATATTTTAAAGTAATTTTTAATCTTTTATGCCTCAAACACAAAATGATCGAAAGTTTCTATATTTTACATTATATTACATAAATATTGTTTCAATGTTTTCCAGCAGAAAATAGAAACACGCGTTAAAGTTCCAAGGAACATGGCTAATAATGAATAATTACTAAAATTTATTTTAAAATGGCCATAAATAAGAACAGTTTCTCAAGAACAACATAACACGTAGCTTGAAAAGTAAAATAAGGAGTTATAGAACGGAACCTCAGTATCAACATAATATAAATGTATGAGTTATGATTAACATACAAAATATGTTTCAAAAGAACATAAGATCTGCTCTCAGTAATTATTTTACTGAAATGTGTATGCAATAAATACGTTGCTCTGACAGTATGTGTTATACCAGGATCTTTATTGTTCTTGATAATGTTTATTGTGATTCAGGTAAAATCGCCAAACTACATTTATTTCAATTAGAACAAACATTATGAACCATAAGTTAACGTGAATTGTATGCTAAGTGAACACGAGATAAAATATTTTTTCATCAGTTGTCTCATTATTCAAACTCACTACAAAACAAAATAACAACTCAAGTATTTTTTATAAAGTTTGTTCACACTTATTTTTCAAGTACTAAAAAAACTATTAAATAAAAACAGGATTCAATGTAATCAAATAACTATTCAAATAATACTACAATGCATACATATATATATGTACACGTATTACGGTTATATATTTCAACAAGTTTAACCTCTTTCAATTAATAGGTTCCAGTGCATCTAAATTTAATGAATTTGTCTGAATCTAGCATGTAACGATGAACCACCGTTAAACAGAAAACGGTTCTTTGTTTCTTTAATAAATACTCAGTTAACAAATAGATTATTCAAATCCTCTGATGTGTTGTCAGTCTGCGTTTTGGTTCCATCCGAATCCAAGCAGAACTTGAGGAGAAAGAGGGTTAGAATCATCGATCTGTAATTATTAGTCACAGTTCGATGCAACACTTAGATTGAAAACTTCTCAAGCGTGTCTCTAAAATTCGTTTCGTATGTATTGCGTCCATAAAACATGTATGTGAATTGCCTTTCAGAAGTCACTAATTAAAAAAAAAGACAACGAAAAGTGTTTCACATTAAATACATAGTTATATATATTCAGCCGAACAAACATTTGCTGGTTCGGTGATTCATTTTGAGTTTGATCTAATGAAAGAGCTCAAAAGGTAATTATATTTGGTTCTTTTATACGCGTTAAAATATATCGTTTAAGTAATGCGTGAATTAAATTATTTATTTGGTTAAAACACTATTTAGTGCTAAATTTAGCTTATTCTATATTAATATACTTCTCTTTTTACATAACGAAGTTTGCAGTCGTTTATTCTGAATTCGTTCGTTATTTGGTGTATGCGTAAATCTGACATCATATTGTATTTAGCCTTAAAAATGAATTCGAACGTTCTTATTCTAAACAACTGGAATTAGATCAGCATGTACTTGGCTTTATTTTATTTAGAAACAATATATTCATAATAAGTCCAAAATCTCTTATCCTACTTATAACTCATCTTAAGCCCGGCAGGACCAGGTGGTTAAGACACTGGACTCGTAATCCGAGGGTCGCAGGTTCGAATTCCCTTCAACCCAAATAAACTATCTCGCTATTCGTTGGAAAAAAAAGAGTAGCCCGAAAGTTGGCGGTGGGTGGTAATGACAATTTACTTTTCCTCTTGTCTTACAATGCTAAATTAAGAAGGGCTAATGCAGATAGCACTCGTGTAGCTTTGCGCGAAATTCAAAATCAAACAAACTTATCTTGTAGTAAATTATTCTAACTTTCCTATATTACAAACGAATAATTTGTGTAAATTTGTGATTATAATAGTAACACATGTCAAACCTCTCTTTAGATTTCATTGTTTCTGTATAACATGCATCACTAAGTGAGCTCTAAGAGACAAGATAGTACTCAAAACATTTGGTAAGGTTGTTTTATTTCATATTCTGAACCCCAAGCCTCCATCCTTTGATTGCTTGTAAACTGCTCCTAATCCTAAATAGGAAAACCTGTAGAATTTGAGAGTGTAGATGAACAAAGATAATTTACGAACAAGATCCACCACGTTTATCTGAATACGGCCTAGTGGTTAGCATGTAGGGACTGTAAATTCGAGTATTTATATATGGGACCTATTGCATTATTTTAGGCTATAGGTGCATTAAAAGTATGACTGTAAAATCCTATTAATTTCCCAGGTCAGGGTAGTACAGAAGATAACAGTGTATTTTGTTAAATTCCTGTCTTTCCTTTACCTTCATGTAGCATTGGGCGATATTCTAAAACAATTATGTTAAAGCATCAGTTTGTTTCTTCTCAACCCGTGGTTGGCAGAGCGCAGATAGCCCATTGTGTAGCATTATGCTTAATTATTTACAAACAAACTGTTTTTTTGACTTGTAAATATGCATACCTGGAATCTGTAAAATTGTTGGCAAAATGCATGAAACTTTTAGCATTTCAGGTGTTAGTTTTGTATCTCAGAACGGCTGGTATGGGTATTAAGACTTCTATTGATAAGAAGAGAACAACGTTTCGTCCTTCCTAGGTAATCTTCAGGTTGTCAGCTTTATTAATATAAGTATTAGTACCCATACCAACTGTTTTCAGAAACATTTTAATTTCAAGTCGGTTTTACGTCATCACGAAGGTGTTAGGTTTAACTAACGCTATTTAAAGTTTGATATTAATTTGACTGGTTCTTACATAAGCGTTTAATAATAAATGCTTTAACTTCTATACTTGTATACTGGATGTAAGAAAAAATTGTTAATACTTTCGGAGAAGAAAATGCTAAAACCGAGTTTCATAACTTATACGTAAGAACGTTTTTAAAGATTATGTAAAATCTGATAAATTAAGTTAAATATATTTATTTATAAAAATCCGTATTGAATAAGTTAATACAATTTGGAAGGTAACGTAGCACATGTTTAACTAAGTATGAGATAGAGTTGTTCAGAAATCTGTTGGGAAAAATATAATTTAGTTTATAGCGACAGTAATGTTTTGACACAATGAATTAACAACAGTTTTGAATAAATGTGTGTTAGTTTGCAAAATATCTTATGATTTTTAGTTATCAATACATTTTCCAAAATCAAACACGTACACAGATAGGGCCTAAAATGGCTAGGTGATAATGACACTCGACTCTCAATATAAGGTCACGGTTCGAATCTCCATTCAACCAAACCTGCTCACCCCTTCAAGCGTGGGGGCATTATTTTGTGACGGGCAATCCCAGTATTTGTTGGCAAAAGAGTAGTTCAAGAATTAGCCGTGGGTTATGATAATTAAATAGCTGCTTTTCCTCTAGCCTTTCTCTGCTGAATTTGGGAGAGCTAGCGCAGATAGTTTTCGTGTAGCTTTGCGCGAAAATAAAAAAACAATATATATATATATATATACACACAAACATAAACAACGCTATCATATGGCCTTTTGTAATACACACATACACATAATTCGAGATATAGTTTTAATAATAGGTGGAAGATTGATTGTAGAGGTGACGGAAATTATGATTCCTGCGCAAACATATTTGTAACTACAGAATACAGTCTACAACATGTAATAATGTTCGATTTGATCATCAGTCATGTTCACAGTGGCTTGCACACTTAAGAGAGAACGTGTTTTACAGACAAACAGTACCGCCCAAATTCCCATGGTCCCTCGTTTGTTTGCTTTCAAATATTCGACGAAAGCCACTCAATGAGTATTTGCGTTAGTCGTCCCTGAGTTTAAACTGACAAACTGCAAGGAAAATAAGTAGACAACAAAACCTACCGCCAACTTTTATTCCATTCTTGTCTGACCAAGTAACTGGATTCGAGTGTCACCCTTACAACGCATTCATAGCTTTACTTAGAGTCTTCTTCATTCAATAACATTAAATATATATGTATATATTTGTGTTTCTCAAAGACATTATGTAACAGCCATTGTAAAAAGGCGTGTGTACTGTTTTCTTGGATTGCATGAAAATCTACATCTTGAACACTTATGAGACTTTATCTTTTTCCTTTAAAGGCCATATCAAAACTCACAAGTACATCATTTAGTGAGGATTTGTACCTTCTGAGGTTTAATTTAGTTTGTTTCGAATTTTTGCGCAAAACTACACGAGGAACATCAGTTTCTCATGTTGCAGTGTAAGACGAAAGAGAAGGCAGCTAGTTATCACCATCCACCGCCAATTATTAAGCTACACTTTTACCAACGAATAATAGAATTAGCCGTCACATTATAACGCCCCTACAGCTGAAAGGGCGAGCATATTTGATATGACGGGGATTCAAATCCGCGACCCTCTTATTACGAGTCGAGTACCTTATCCACCTGGCCATGAAGGGCCAGGGAAAGACTAGCTACTTGGATTACGTAATGATTAAATAAGAAGTAGAAAAACAAATGTTGTCTTTACTGGTAGTGTCTCACAAGTCAGTATTTCTAGAAACAGTTCAAGTTTCTGAACCCTTGTAGAGTGTTTGCTGTGCATGGACGTTAGGTGTGTTTGACAATTTGTCTCATACAATCAACATCCGTCTGTTTTTCACAACGGCTTTAATAAGTGTTAAAGAATAAAGCGATTTTCATGAGTTGTAGCAACAGTGATTGTTATCTGCTATTTTACCAATCAATGCTTGATGAGTCTAACTTAAGTACAATATTCATTTCCAACTGACTTTAACCGAACGATCAAAAACTTTAAAAACGTAACATGTGTGTTCTTACGACTGTAATGTTCCATATATTTACCGAATTTCATAGTTTGCAGTTACTTATTGGAAGGACACTGTTAAAGAAATTAAAATTAATTCCAGAAAAGATTAACAAGAAAAAACAATTGAAACAGTCATATGGGAATATTTTATAACGTATTAATCAGTTGAATCACACAACTTAGGTATCAATGTAACGAAATATTTTACGTATCTGATGAACCATTATTGTATTTACAACGTATCACATAAAACTGCGGATTACGTTGCTCTTTCTCCTATTTCAAAGTAGTTACAATACCGTAAAAAAATTTCTGTTCATGTGAATGCTACTTATTGAGTTCTTTTATCAACTATAACCGTGATCTCATCAGTCATTTTATGAAAGAAGCCCGTTCTAGTTTAAATCTGATTTTCTCATGTGACTTTTGATCATTTGCTCAAACGTAAGGAAATAAAGAAAGTAATAGACACATAAGCCATTTCGTTTATTACTAGCCATTTCATGTCATCGTCACGTCTGCATAAATTGCCCGGATAACACAGAATATCAGGAGTTTTATGGAGTAACCGTAAATCAGTTACTGGATAATGTGTGTATCATTGTTAATAATCCAGTTTTTTACAACTTTTCATGTGAGTGAGCGTTATCGATTTCCAACTTCATTTCATGACGTTTAAATTTATTTCGTTCTTGACAACGAAAGAAAGTAATGTACGCTCATTTGTTTTTAAACTTCCATACTGCAACATAATTGAAGTGTGATAAAGGTAAAGGTTTTTGAATTATCTATAAATTATTTTATTGATTTGGAAATTATAAAAGGTTTTTCTCTCTAAACAATAAACGGGCTTGGCATGGCCAAGCGTGTTAAGTAGTACGACTCGTAATTTGAGTGTCGCGGGTTCGCATCCCCGTCGCGCCAAACATTCTCGCACTCCCAGCCCTGGGGACGTCATAATTTCACGGTCAATCCCACTATTCGTTGGTAAAAGAGTAGCCCAAGAGTTGGTGGTGGGTGGTGATTACTAGCTGCCTTTCCTATAGTCTTACACTGCTAAATTAGGGACGGCTAGCACAGATAGCCCTCGAGTAGGTTTGTGCGAAATTCAAAAAACAAAAAAAACTAAACAATCAATACTTTATCATCAGTATCATCTAACATCTCATTCGTTTAAATAGTTTTTTAACCTAATTCTCAAATGTGTGAAATTGTTACTCTTACTGATGGTATCAGTTGTTTGTCATCAAAATAAAAGTATATCAGATTTCACACAAAACCTATAACTCTATTTATTGTAGCTAGAGTTTGTTGGTCTGTCATTACATGAGAAGAGTTCATCAGTGTTTATTTCCATTAAATTAATTAAAATATAAATTAATTCAATTTAAGTTGAACAAACTAATACAATACAAGCTTATGCCTTAAATAATGTAATTTAAAAATGAAAACTTTTCTAATCAAACAGATGCAGAAACTAACAACTTCCATTCACTTATACTATAAATTTAGTGTTTGATATAAATGCCAATGATGGTATCATTGACACGTGTGTAATTTTTAAGTCAAAGTTAACTTCTTCCCACTCATTTTTTTTCAAATGAGTCAAAAATAGGTGAATCATTATCTTTTATATTGCTGCTTTTATTATAGTTGAGTTGATGAAACAAAATGTTTTCTTCGGGCCACACATTTTATATTGATTAGCTGAAAAAAAAGACAGAAATTGTACAAGTGGATCTAACAACATAAGTAACTACTGATATTATTAAATTTAATATACTGTGTTATTTGCTGTTTTGTTTTGGTCCCCTGAACAAACCTTTGCTTCACTTACTCTGTACTTTAGAACAAATCATAAGTTTTCAAGAAAAAATATTAAAACAAAAAGTAAATAACCAATAACTATCTTCAAACACTTTGTAGTTGAAGGTTTTTATTGGAATGGAGACGCCTAAAGATTTACGTGTGTATCAGGTTCGTTAGATTGCAATTTTCCAAAATTAAAATAATTTATAAAACACAAATATTACAGTTAACAACGTATACATCTTGAGTAACGTTACGACATTAAATATTAAAGATATTCTCTTTTTAAAAATAATAAATCTAGTGATTAAGACTTCTGATAAAGTTCAGATCACAAGATCAAACACAAAAGATGTAATGAATTGAAATAAAATACCCTAAGTTCAAGTGTTTTCGATAAATTAACTATTATTTTCAGTGTTTAAAACTGTAGTTTTTATTTGTGTGTTTCCTGTTTTTGTATAGTTCTGAAAAATTAGCATTACATTCATTACAAAGATTAACTTATCTTCTTGGGCTTCCATGAATATTTATGTCTAAGTTACATTAAGTCAATATTTTCTGCGAACAAATTCCATCTCAAAGAAAATCTTTGAACTTATTTTTTAAACAGCTATGAAGTCGTAAGAAAAAATTCATAGTTATTTTTTTCTTTTTACAAGTTCAATTGCATTGAATGCAGTTAAGTCAGAAATCAGTTGTTAAAGTTTTGTTTCAGTATGACTCTACTATTCACTTTCTTTACGTTGTTATAAATTAAAAAAAAATATCTGACAAATCGTTGTCACAGCTCATCTATGGTTTTATGTATCAAAATGTTTAGACGTCAGCAACTTATGAAAATAAGTTGGACGAGGATCCAACAAAAATTTCTCATAATTTCTTCTTTTTTCACATGTTAGGAACAATAATAAAAAGTAAAGAAAAAACCCGTGCTATCTCTAGAAAACATCAATCATTTCTGGCTTTTTCTGTTCAACTTCTGACCTCCATGCCAAACTTTCTGGGATTCGTCGTTTTCTTGGCGAGACATCTCATAATGTGAATTGGTGAAGAATAAAGGATGTCGTTCACCAATACCGACATTGATGTACGGAAGACTTGAGTTTTTTGGTAAGTGTCTGTTTCAGCCAATCTTATTAAAGGGCATTTTGAGATATACATTCGTCAGTTCTCGTTTTCTACACCATCTGAATTAGGATGGAACTCGTCAACAAGGTACACGATATTTTGAAACAGACGTTTAAAATGATATGTATAGAGCATAATACTTAAATATACTAATTTATGACTGAAACTTTCAAACGTATATTCAGTCAATTTTATTACTCGAAATACAATCGGTTTTGTCGGACACTGTAATATTATGTGAAATTGCTTCAAATTACCACGAAGTCTATATTTACATATATCTGGTGAAACAAATTATTACTAATTCTGCATATTTTGAGTGATAACTTTTATAAAACTAGAACTCAACTCTTTTAAGCCTTAATAACTTTGATAATTCTCAAAACACGTTCCATAACAACACAGAAAATGTCATCTATTAGAAATTATTATTATTCTAGCAAACATCGGTTTAAAAACACACACACATCTAGCATATACTAATTGCATCAACAGCAAAATTGTTCAAATAAAGTTAAAAAATATAAAAGTGCACTTTTATTCATAAATATTCCTCATTGTGGTAAAACATATTTCGTTACAAACGTTAATCAACAATTTTTCAGTTTTTGTTTGAAAATCCCAAACGAAACTTAAACCAATCATCACTGTCACCACAGTGGAGATATAATTATGACAGCCTTACTTTGTTTAAAAGTTAATAGGTGTTTTTAACCGTTCAGGCTTATCTAATCTTAAATATACTTAAGGTATTAGTCCAAAGTTGAATAAATACTGGTACATTATAGGTGCTAAGGCTTACTATTAAACTGTCATATTTCATCTTCATGTCCTATCACGCTTGACATATTGAAATGGAAGGTCGATAATTAATACTTAAAAGTAACAATTAATACGTCACATATTAGAGAAGCTTCATGACACTGTTTGTTGCAAACTAGCTTTTCCAGTAATGCTTTTGTCTGCAAGATTAATTCTTTATCATAGGATTGCGTCGCATACAGAATATGTATCATGCATATATTTTCACAAAGTTTTAATTTACAATTATTATGATTTATGAAAACATATTGAAATAAAACTTAAAACCTCAATATTATTAAATAATAACATAAATACAATTTTAAAAACTTGAGTTTTAAAAGTTTTGCTTCACTGTTGTTCTACAAATTACACCAGTCGTCCATTAAAACTCTATAAAAAATGCTCATACAGTAAATTAATTATTCGTATTTAAATAAAATTAACAAAGTCATCTAATGCTTTACATTGACTTATTACTATTATCACAAGTAACTGAAATTATCTTCTTCTTTTCTTTTACACTCCCTTTACTGGTATAGCATAGTGTCTGCGAATACCCGAAGTTAGCAGAACACAGATCATTGTATAGCTTTATGCCTGGCTATTAATAGACTCTTATAATTTCATTCGTTACAATTTTTTTTTAAATATTACAAGATATAAAATTTCTTATTGAAGTTCCAGGGTTTAACTGCAATTGTAGAAGAACATTAGAAAGAAGATAAACTTTGAAATGGATAAGTAAGATATATTTAAAACACAATTTCAGTTAAATAAGTTCAAACAACAATGAATATATCCAAAATTTTGAGATCCAAATTATAAGTTATACAAAAATATATAAATTATTTAAATTTAAATAAAACGTTTTTTTCTTTAGAGACTTCGTGAACGTGAGACGAACGTTCATTATATTCAATAGAACTGACTTGCGTTATTTGCATTGCCACTTTACTTCGTTATCCTCACCTCGACGAAGAAGGCATGCATGCTAAGATTACTTATTAATCGTTTCCAAATTAGTTTTGAAGCCTGCAACAGTAATTTAACCAACCAAGATATTTTAACCGTGGTTCAATGTAATACGCAAAGGTATTGTTATTTCATGGTTCGTGTTCTATACTCGTTACTTGAGTACAGTTAAGTAATTAGTCATTTTGTTCCATTAATTTGTTTTAAAACCTGCTAAAATGACCATTTAGCTGTGAAACTTTTTTTCTTTTATTCATGAAAACTGTAAACGGCAATAAGTTCTAAACAAAACAATTGTATACTTAGATTAAATGGTTAGTGTGTATCACCCCTCTCCAATAGCTCAGTTTGTTTTGGAATTTCGCACAAAGCTACTCGAGGGCTATCTGTGCTAGCCGTCCCGAATTTAGTAGTGCAAGACTAGAGGGAAGAAAGCTAGTCATCACAACCCACCGCCAACTCTTGGGCTACTTTTTTACCAACGAATAGTGGGATTGACCGTCACATTATAACGCCCCCACGGCTGGTAGGGCGAGCATGTTTAGCGCGACCCTCGGATTACGAGTCGCACGCCTTACGCGCTTAGCCATGCCAGGTCGAATAACTCAGTACCTATGCATTAAACCTTTCAAAATTGTTATATTAAACGTTATTAAGTAAATAATTTACATTGTAGAAAGTTTTCTCTCATAAATTTGGCTTATTTTGTTACCTCTTCCCTCATAAGAATAATAATGACTATACTTTGTAGGAAATATTTTTAAACCAATAAATTATGTATTTAAGTAAAGTTTCTTATATATATATTTATTCCAAAACACAAGAATATATTTTGCCAAATTTTATAAGTTAACACGATGTCCAGAAAATTCAGCTGACTTTTTAGATATCGTAGTTAAATGAATATGTGATTTGTTGCACTTTTTTTTAGTAATTAACATACTTAAGTACAAATCATTCGTTTGTTGCTATTGTTTCGTATTACAATAAATTTCTCCTAGTTCCAAAGAATAAACAGGATACTGTTAAAAGACATGTAGTGATATTAGTAAAATATTAAAGACGTAGATTAAAAAAAAGAAGGGAAATACAAACTTATTTGCTTTTAAGATATTTAGGTTTCAAAATAACCAGACGCCAGTTTGCGCACCAGTACGGATGTTTTACCTACAAATTACTCGTCATTCTGAAGTTCTTCGCTACACCTTTAGCTGCCGCTCAAAAAACGATTGGTTCAACTAATAGTGATACATGTAGATACGTGTATATATATATATATATTAGATTTCCACAAGCCAATCGTAAAAAACACAATTATAGCCAAACCCCCAATAAATAATTCATTAATATTTAGTATCACTCATAAACTTGTTAACAAACATCTATTTTCTTAGAGGTTATGAAAGAAAAAGTAATTTATTTTACAATAGATTAGATAAGAGAGTTAACTCCTAAGGGAAAAAGGAGATAAAACTGAGGTTTTTTTCTTCTTATGCACTCTTCAAAATTGGCGTTTTTTATCCTCCCTTTTTGGCTTTCCTTGAGTAACATGAATCCATTTTCAACTTGACTAGAACCATTCAAAGTTTCAGCATTTGAGATAAAACAAGGCTATCAAAAATACTTCTAGTTTCCCTAACACAAAAAACTTGGTAATACAAGAAGCTCTATAGTCATATTTAACAACACGAAAATATTCCCTAAATCTTGATATTTTTCGTACCTTTCAACTTCTCAATTACTTTCCACGATCCATATATTATGAACAATAATTGAAGTTATCATTTTTTGTAACTGTTATTATTCGTAGAACCATATATGTTTAGTAATAACTTAACAGCAGAAACTGCTGTAAGCCTAGCCCAATATTAGAATATGCTATAACTTGCTTGTTTGTCAGTATATTTATTGCTATGTTACTTTTAAATCATTTTAAAACTTAAAACTAGAAATATAGAAATTAAAAATACTGCATAAGACATGGGCTGTTTTTTTACATTAAATTAAGTTGAATTGAGGTTTTTAAATAACCGAATTACTCGTTTTGTTGCGTTTACTAATTTTTACTTGATACAAGAATTAGTTAACTTGAGTTAAAAAAATAATTATCCAGCTCAGCTAACCAATGTTCAAGTATGGTAGTTTCATACGGAATACCATCCAGGAAACCGTTAAATGGTAACTAATATACAATTTTATATTCTTACGTTTAAATTTTACCAAATCTTTATGGTAAAAGGAAATGAATTATTGTTGATAATATTATCTTTCTCAAAAACATATATAGCAACAAACATCTTGTTAAGACGAGTATAATGAAATATTTTGGCGTAAATATTTTAAAATGTATAAAAAATGTAACATCCATTATAATCAGTTGTAAGCTAGTGAAGTGTTTTAAGTTAATTGTCAAAGAAACTTCAATTGGTGATTATATTTTTCGCAGCGGTAATTTTTCCAACTTACACAACTGAAATTAGGGGTTTGCTGTAAGAAAAACACTTTTTTCCGCGTTTGAACATACCAAAATTTGGTTATTACAATCAAAGGGTAATTATATGTAAACTATATATTTTTATATGGTATTCAATATTTAATACAACTTTAAAATAATTACATTTATAGTGGGAAAAGAAAGACATTTTATTACCGCGTTCTGTTCCTTATTTCTCAAAGTTTTTGTTGAACACTTGTCTAACAGATCTTATATTGGATTTAGTCGAGAAAAGCATTCCTCCCACCAACCGTTACTGTTACATACGTATTAATCCTTTTGAGCACTCCGGAACTTGGGTGGACTAATGCTTTTCTCCTTTGTAATAAAAACAGATAAACCTATCCATCTTTGGCAAGTAATATTAGATTGATTAAAGAGGTTATTTTCATACATATTTATTAAGTTTAAGAATTGTTCAGGGTAATCGTTGATTTAATAGTATTTGATGTCTTCGTTCTTTCTGCGATTATAAACTGTCATTTATCTGTCATCTAATTTAAGACCGGGGTGGTAGAAGAGGGCGTGTCAAAAGCCTCACCCGAAAATATACGGTTCTGAATGATTTTGAATTTGGGAAAGGAATGGGAATGTAAAGCTCCAAGAAATAAAGAGTGATATAAGGACTGGCAAGATCTACCACAATAACTAGGTGTTATATAGAATCCTAAATTACATAACATCCAGATAACTGTCATGTAAGAAGGCATGTTGATTTCTTAAGGTGAATGACATTCTGTAAGTTTAATGTACTACGATGAGCGTTAATGTTAGAAATTTTTCCAAGAACTTGGTATAATCGATAGATCTTTGCCATTAACTGTGTAAATCTTAAGTATTTCGTGTAAATGACTTAACAGTGAAACGTTAAAATTCTATTAAGGTCTTCTATCAAATAAGTTGTTGACTTCTTAAATTTATTAATGCGATACGTCAATGTATTCATCAAACAACTTTACATCAGAGTCGAGTATAACGAACTAGCGTCAATGTAGAAATACAATTACAAGTAAAGTGACAAAGGGTAAATAAAAATAGTTTTATCCATCCAGGTTAAAGTATTTTTATATGTGATTATGCAAAATTATATTTCCCTTTCACTTAACATATTAAGTGGAAATATTAATATCTGTTTCAAGTTTCTGTAGTTTTATTGTATTTTCACATGCTTTCCAAAAAAACATAGCCTGTTGGTTTAACTGCTTTCAGTTTAGATGCTATTTTTTTCTTTTGGAGCAATAATTGTTTGTTTGTTTTTTGGAATTTCGCACAAAGCTACTCGAGGGCTATCTGTGCTAGCCGTCCCTAATTTAGCAGTGTAAGACTAGAATGAAGGCAGCTAGTCATCACCACCCACCGCCAACTCTTGGGTTACTCTTTTACAAACGAATAGTGGGATTGACCGTCACATTATAACACCCCCACGGCTGGGAGGGCGAGCGTGTTTGGCGCGATGCGCGAATCCGCGACCCTCGGATTAAGAGGTCCTTTGGATCAATAATGCTTGTTGTATAAAATGATTGGCACAAAAAAATGACAACTCTTAATTACGTTAGACTACCATCGGAATTGTATTTACATTATTGTCTATTTTTAACTTATATTTTATTATTGCATAGCCTCAGAGATAACTGATATAAAAAAGACACGATTTTTAAAATGTCTGATCATATTGCAAAGTTATTTCCAAAATGTAATGATAAATAGAAGCGTAAACAAACCAAAATCGCTGGAAAATTTTAAAAATCAAAATAGTGATGATTAAAACGCGCAGTGCAGTCTTAAAAATTGGATTTAAGCAGTTTTTTGTTTTGTTGTTCATATGCGTTTCTTTGACAATCAGTCAAACATAATCAAACCAACAGTTTAACGTCACTGCTGAACAAAATCACTGTAAGTTGAAATTTTTCTGATTGTTAAATAAAATAAAGCACCATTTTGCTGTAACTTTAAAAACATTATTAGGTGTTTTAAATTTAGGTTTCCGAAGCATTTACAATGAATGGAACACATTTAATGTTTCTTGTCAAATCAGCAACTTTTTAACTTGTGATATTAAAGCTTTACATTCTTGCATTCAGACATTGAATGTTTAATTTTCTTGAAGACACATTTATCTCTTAATTCAACAAAGACACTTTAAAAGACACACTCACGTTAAAGGCAAGAGTGATGTTTTTACCCCTCTACGTATTTAAACTAGGAATTACTTGATGGCTAGGCATGGCCAGGTGGTAAGACCATGACATTGCCTTGTTGTATATGTTTAATTTTTAACTTGGCGTATTTCTGTTGAAGTTAGAGACCATTGTTTACTTCGTGAAAAGCTTCTTAATCTAATGAATTTATCTCTTTTTCTCCATGTCTTTGATGTCACAGATAAAACCTTTCTGACTATTAGACTATTCTTTATTTGCTACGGGCCCGACACGGCCAGGTGGGTTTATACATTCGACTCTTAATCTGAGGGGTGCGGGTTTGAATCCCTTCACACCAAAACATACTCGTCCTTTCAGCCGTGGGTGCGTTATAATGTGCGGTCAACCCACTATTCATTGATGAAAAACAGTCCAATAGTTGGCGGTTGTGGTGATGACTTCCTGCCTTTTCTCTAGTCTTACACTGCTAAATTAGGGACGGCTAGCGCAGATAGCTCTCGTTATCTCAGATTGCGGGCCGAGCGTCCTGACCTCCTAGCCACGCCAGACCACATGTTTGTAGTTAAGTATCAAGCAACGTAATGGGCTTTCTGTACTTTGTCCATCATGTGTATCAAAACTCGTTTCTAGTGTGTTAGCCCACAGATTTACCGATGTGCCACTGTGGGGCGTATCTCTAACCACCTGAAGCTCTGTACAAGGACAAGTTAGAAAAGAAACGTTAAGTTTTTTAGAGTGGTGGTTTGTGAATTATTTGGATGGTGTTAATGTTATCCGTTACTAAATACAGTAAAATACACTAAAATAGGCATTTTAAAAATGTGTAAACGTAACGGATCTAATGATAAACTGGGTTTATCAATGATTTGTTTTCAAAATTTACATTGTTTGTGATGAAAGAAAAACTAGAAGTGCATTATTTATAAACACCTCGTTCGTTAAGTAATTCATAAGAAAAAAATTATGGCATAAATATTATATAATTTTCAATTACCTATATAAATATACTTTTACAGTGGTAAATAAAAAAATTAAATTATGAAATAAATCTTACCTGTAAAGCTTTCTATGAATTTATTAACAACTATTAAGACAAAAAAATAACGATGAACCAGTTTTTTATGTGTTATTTTTTATGAATTCATACGTATTAGAAAAGATGTATACATTATCCGGAATGGATGTTTGTATAATTTATCAATAGAAAATGACTATCATTGCCATATTTTATTTTGTTTATGAGAAGTAAATGTATTGAAATAAAAAAAAATGTTATCTGATATCTTAAACCAGTGGAAATATAAATCTTTAATTTATCTACTTTATCTCTGAAGCCTCGAATAGCTGAACGGTAAGTCTGTTTACTCAAAACACTTAAAATCTGTCTTTGATACTCGTAGTTGGCACAGCATAGTTAGCCCATTATGTATTATGCAACTTTGTTATAAACTAGAAACAAACAAACAAACAAAAGTCATCTTTAATATTAGCCTTTTTCACATTGCAAAACCACAAGTAAACTCAGGAAATGTGTAAGCTTAATAAAAGTTGTATACTATATTACAATATTTATTTGATGCTCTTTCTTTCTGGAAATTAATGATATAAATCAATATTTGACCACTAAAAGTATAGTCATTAAGTACTATATTTGCACACAAACAGTGTAATTAATACACTAATTTATCAAATGAAACATTATATGTTTATATAATTATATTTTCTCCAGTTCAAAAATAATATTTATTTGGAATGTCATAGTAACAGGCTGTTTACGATCCAGTGGGAGACATTCTTATTGAAAAAAAACAACAACCTGAAGCGAAGGAATTTCCTGGACTCTTAACGTTTCGGCTGCGAAAATTGATTTGAAGTGGTAAGGTGACTGAAATCCGTCATCACACCAGAAGAAGTCTGTAAATGACACGCAGGAGTATTCAGGAGACGTTTAAAACCACTTGGTTATATACTGTACAGTCGAGTACAATATTATACCGATAGCTGCTTTTCAAGTGTTGCTGTCTACTCATCCCACTGCTGACTATCGTGATACTTCGATCTTCTCTACCGAATCGCAACTGAAATCGTTCATATCTCAGTTGAAAGATGTACAGAAAATTTTAATTATTAATACTGAGAATGTGTCTTTTGTTATATATACTGATGCGAGTAGACCTGAGTAACAGCAAGTATAGAGAGTTGAGGACGCTGTATTTCACTTGAATATTTACAAATTACCAAACGGAAACCTATCTTGGAATGAACTTAGTTTTAAGATTCAACAAATTGTATACTACAATCAAAAAGATTTCTGAGGGATGTATTAAAAAGAAACATATGATGTATTTCAAGGCAAAACGTCCTGTATTTCAATGGAAAATGAGAAGTTTAAGTGTGTAATTTTATTCGTGCTATAAGAAATGTTTCTATTTATATATTTGAAATAACATATATTCGTCTCAGACACTTTACGTTAGTCAGTGAGTGAAAATTGAATAAAGTTGTACTGGCCAAAAATATAATTCTACAAATAGTAACAAATTAAAGATTATGTGATAAACCAAAACAAAATATGTTTTATTTGCTGTCATATGGTTCACCCTGTACAATTACATAACGTCATCATATAAATTTTTTATTAATAATTATTTCACACCCCAAAGAGCTTAACTTGCATCTTATCAGATTTTCTGATTGTTAACTGTGGAACTGACTTCAACTGTTCTTGATTGCTTCGTTACATAAGTTTAGATCTCTGTCGAAAAAGGTAAAGCAAGTTATGGGTAGTTTTTACCTAAATGTGCGAAATAGAAATATACTTAGTTAATCCATACAAAATATTTCATAATTATTTAATCACCGATGTCATTGTAATTTCTCTAGAGCTTTGACTTGTTGCGCAAGCAGTTTTATGTATGACGAGGAAGGTGTATAAAAATAATTACAATTGAAATCATTAATTTGTTCATCATCTTGTTTGAAAATTACTGGAGTAATTATATTAAAAAAAAACACTTTAACTAATTTTATACAGTTTAACGCTTAAATTTTATCTGAATACTTGTTTTATTTTAGTTTCATTTACAACTTCTTGCCTTTGTATGTTGCCTAACCTATATATATATATTACCTGTGAGAAGTTATCCCCTACAATATAAGAATGCATGTTACATTTATAATAGGTCAGATTATACAGTAAATTCTAAATGATATACCAATATTGTACTTTACTTATTAGAGTTCACGAGTGTTGCTGACAGTTTCTACTTAGAACGATTTATTTGTCTTGAATAATCAATATTAATTGTGTGAGCAAGAAGCATTGAGTATTCAGAACATAACATGTTGCTGCCAAAAAATACTCTGTTGACTTCAAATCCTTAACATCGTTGTACACCCCACGAAACGAAATATAGTTTATTAAAAATACATCTCGTCATTTATAAGTAATATCTAAAAAATACAAATTATATATTTTTAGAACTACTTTTGCGCTGTCTTATCAAAATGTTTTTATTTTAATTGTAATTTTCATCCTTAAAAGAGATGATTTTTTTTTATTCGATAAAATAAATCTTTCTACAGATACGATCAACTCAGTTTTTATTTCCTTCTGCTGGAAGCTGAAAATCCTGTTAAGAAGTGTTGCCTTCCGCTAGCAACTGCACGTACAGAACTTTTTGGGGGAAAAAAGTTAATTCAGTAGTTGGATTTTCTAACAGTTTTGTTTACTTCAAACAAACACACAACAGTGCTGGACAATACTGATAGGTTACCCGCTTTTCGTGAAAATGGCAATGTTTGAAGATAAGGTCCAAACAACCATTTAAGGTTTACTAGAATTCAGTAGCAATATAAAAATGAATAAAATGCTTAGTGTAAAGCTATGCTTAATTGCTAAGGAAGTGAGTATTCGACTCAGGTATGCTGTTTAATTTATGTTAAAAATTACTTTGACCTATTGTAAGCATGAAAGAAATGTATAATTAGAACATTTGAGTTTTAAAATAAAATTTCTATTGATTATTTCTATTAAGTTTTAGTTTTATGTTTTAACAGCCAATAAGACTACAGACATGACGTGACTATTAAATTTGGTTATGCAAACAAATCTTAATGCAATTTGCTAAGATACTTAAGATTAGAAATTAGTGAATATAATCGGAGACTTATCTGTAATTGATATAGAAAGAAAAATACGTAAGTGAATTAAATTGTTATTCTCAATTGTGTATGTGATCCATGTCACGCTTTACTTTTTTCACTTAAGTTCTGTTCCATTCAACCGTATTGTCTGTCATGTTCTGCATCACGAGAAAGGTAGATTCGAATGAAACGCCTAACTAATGGATATATTTTCTAGTCATTGATTAATTTTATTATGCAGGTTATAACACCAGCTACGTTCGTGAGCTCGATACATTAATAGTTACATCTACTTCATTCAAACAGTAATAGTAAAAGTTTAACGGTACAAATATGGGCCTGTGCTTTGTATTGATTTTAGCTTAAAGTTCTGTGTACAAAATACTATCTCTTTTGAGCAAGAGAAACGGAACTCACTTAAATTTTGATACTTAGGTTTCGCTTAAAGATACTATTGTCACTTTTTACTCACTTCACAATTCATATAATGTTACCCTATTTGATCTATGTTCACACCCTAACAGTATAAAGAGAAACATAGCTGTATTCTTCCCGGTGATAGAAAGAAAAGCTTAATATTTTAGTAAGTATATCTTACTTTTCCTACAATAATTATATAGTTTTTTGACGCACGAACCTGACAACAACTGATAGTTAATACAGTTTGTCATTTGATATCTCAACGTTTATAAGAACTTTAATATGCTCCAGTGAATAAACAATTCAAGTGTTATTTTCGTACAAAATAACATGCAGTTAATATAACTTTCGGTTCACTTGTAATTCTTTGTTTGTTTTACAATAATACCCAACATTATTTCCAGCGTTCAAGTCAATGTTTGTGTTATCAAGGAAGTTTACTGGGTAAGAAACTAGTAATTAGTAGAAAAGAATTAACCACGAATAAAGTATTGTTTCAGCTCTTTCTACTATAGTGACGTCCACAGAACGTAAACCAACAGAGTTGTTTAAAATTACTGCAGTCACAAAAAATTCAAAAAATCATTACTCGTATAACTGACATAAGCTGTTCATGCGACGTTTGAAAAACAGGTGAATGTAGGATATGTACAGCCCATAAATTTAATATTCTTGATAAATATAACATTAAGTTGAATTTTGGTTGAGAAATTTAGTTAGTAAACAATACTTAATTTTTAATACGACTTGCGGCACCGTATAAACTATCAGAACTGTTTTAATGACATTACTTTGCACTTTTGTTCACTTGTTAAAAGTTAAAAAAAACAAACTAGTAAGTAACTTGTGATTCGTGATAACGAGAAACCTACTTGGAATAAAAATATATCGTTATTGACATGAAAATGATCTAAGAAGATCAAAACGTTGTTCTCTGCTTTATTAGTAAAAGTGTTAATATATATACCAGTCGTCCAGAGATATATTACGTAATTTGCTTTTCTTATAAATTTATTTGGTGATCTGTAAATCATTAGTAAGGTACAGAGCTTTCAACGGAGAAATTATGGGTTTGGTCGCCACGTTTGGACAATACAAACTAGTCTGTTGCGTAGCTTTACTCTTAAATAATACATTTTTTTCAATCATACATTTAAAACAGTGTTCAGATTTCGTGATATGATAAATAACAGAATTTTAATTGTAAACTAATATTGAAACAAAATGTAACTGAAAATAATGAATATCAGAAGTAAGATAAAAGATTAATATTTTATAGTTTAACTCAAAATTACAGAGATGCCAAAACTATCTCGATAATAGTTGCCATAAAATAAATTGATAAGTTACTCAAACGTTCTATTAGTTTAACTTGTTTGATATATTGCTCGATACAGAAAAAGGTGACTTTTCCGTTAGAAAATATTATGTTTGACTCAGAAGTATGTAAATGTATGTATAATGCAGATGTAAATTGATATAATCAAGGTTACATGTATGGTAATAACACGCTTTAAAGCTATGTATTTGTAAAGGAATATTATGAATGTATTATCAATATTTTGGGGACCACAATATGTTGTTTTTTTAGTTACATGATAAATAATAAAAAGATGTGCAACTCAGGAATTTTTAATTTTGAAATTAATTAAAATCAGTAATTGTTTTATGATTTGTATCGCAAAAGGTATGCAAATAATAAAAAGGTCTGTGTGAGTATATATATATATAATTAGTACAAACGTTTGTGTATACACATATATAATCAGGAGCTGAAGAACTACAAAAATTTAGGAAAAATTAAAATATATTCAGTCCAAAAACGTTCAATGAATATATTATGATTATTATGCGTCAAATATGAACCAGATAGACCCAAAACACCTTGAAACTGAAATAATTAGATTAGCAAAATTATTATTTTTTTATTTTTACGTGTACTTAAACGTTTTAGAAAATGGCAGTTATGTCTTAGATGCTTGAAACCCTTAAAATGTCCTAAAACATATCTTTATATCATTGAAATTATCATAACACCATGTAATCAATTTCAAATTTTAGTATGCAAATTAATGTCATGAGTTATGTTATTTAAACCAATAAGAAAAAGAATGACGTTCCGCATGTCGTTCAGTCAAAACTTTAAATAACTGCAGGTGATAGCTATATTGCACATATGAATATATATATATATTTAGTCAGTCATATTGGATATACGTTTTTCGTTTAATTCGTCGAGTTTTGGATTGCTGTTTTAGAATCAGTATCCGAATTGTCTTTGGTATAACTGACATAATATCCATACTTTTACAATATATTTTACAAATTACTGTATCCTATTTACTAAATATGAGTAATTTTGTAATCATTTTAAGTAGTGATTATTAGAAGCTTAAATTTTGCACGAATTTTAAAGCTTGAAATATTACGTCGCTGAAAACAGTATTTTATATCGTACACGAAGTTAGAAGTCGATACACATACATATTCCAGAAACTAAATAATTTTGAGCTTACACTTGACTTTACGCTTTTATTGCCATTCAACATTGACAATGTGTAACCTTCACAGCAAATAAATGTCCATGAAGCAGTTTGCTTCATAAATAGTCAATAAAACAACTCATCTTTTGACTTGAACAGAGCCTATACATTATTTACAACATTTCTAGAATAAACAAATCTTACACGCATTTTCATCTTTCCACGTCGACAGTTTCTTTCTTACTCGGTATTGTCGTTAAGTCCTCAGTAGTTGTTGTGAAGAAATGCCACATCACGTAGTGCTACACAGGCTATACAACAGTTATATTACATCCATTGACAGCGACTAGGAGGCACTGATACTGTATACAGCGAGACCGAGTTTCACGACTTCCAAAAATTGGTGAATAACAGAGTTAACAGCAACAAGTTAAGTCAAAATTTACGAAAAACAGATAACACTATACTATTTTTCACACAATACGATAATTATATATAGACACATTATACTACACATGTTGTTATACATTTTGATAATGAGGCAGAGATACTGGAAGATAAGAAATTACGTGGACGAACAACTGATCCTTGCTCTTCTTGAAGTATAATACTACTAATAATAATAATACTAACGACAAATGGTACAAAGTCCTCACTTCTACCACAAAATAATCCGGTTGGTTAGGTTAAAGTTTATGATACATTTACAGTCAAGCGAGGGTCTAAGTCACAAGCTACAGCACCACGAGAAAAAAGGCAGCTGATCACAAGGTGTGGGGAAATGATAATATCTGGATCAACATGGCTATTTATATATATTCCACGAAGAAAAACTTATTGCATAGATGGAAAGATGACATCAGTGATGCCACAGGGTCACTGGTTTCCCAGTAGTTTCCAAACGTACATTTTAATTTCTTCAAATTTCCTATCACAGGCTAACGACCAGGATTGTCATTCTTCAAGTAACCATTTTGAGAGGTCTGACTGGAGTTTGCGCTACTCACAGATTTGACCACTGAAGATGAACGCCACCTGTTGTAACATTATTTGTTCATAATCGCTGACGCTGCATACTGACCAGTAAAATCGGACAAGGAAGCCCGCTTTAGTGACAAACATGAGTATTAAATGGGCCAATTAAGCTGTTGGTGTGCATGAGCTGGCCTCTGAGCAACGACAGTATACTGTTAATTCACAGTACACTTTCCTCCCACTGTCAAACATGAGTTGCTAAAGTTCCAGGTTTCAGGTGGCATGGAAGGTTTTGGCTGGTGATGTAGTGATTAGAAGGCAGAGAGGGTACTTGAGGGGGAGGACTGTTACCCCTGGTGCTTCCATAAAGGCCCTGATCAGAGGGTAGATTAGCCTGAGAAGTCCTCCTGTAAGGGTTAGCATAAGCTGCTCGGAAGTTGGGATCCAATGGATGGCCCAGGTCATTAAGGAGTTGGGGAGAGCTGTCATAAAGTCCACTATCTCGACTAGAGTTTAGATGAGCTATGGGAGGATTGTAGTCTCGGGAATAGTCCACATAGGGAATGTACCCATTATTATTTTGGGTCTCCTATAAAAAGTAAAGAAAGCAACAATAAGCCCAAACTAATATACTTTTCTCACTCAATTAATATCAACTAGATAATAAAAATTCGCTACGAGAGTTACGTAAAGAAAAAGTTGTTAATTTAAACAATTCTACAATAGTGTTCACTTTTTTCAAAGGCTAACAATCTTGAAGATTTGTTTACAACTTCGTTTTTGTTTTTTTAGAAACGCCATTGAAGCAAAAGACAAAAAATAACTTAAATAAAATCTCTTAGCAACTCCTTTCTCTCCTGTAAATCCAATTAAAAATTAAACAAAAAATGGAAAATAGATGAGAATTTATTATACGAAACTTTCCCAATGTTTATGAAAAGCCAGAAAGAAATCTCATTTATTTTTAATATTTTTTTAGGTCTGTAAGGCCAGGTGGTTAAGGCGCTCAACACATAATCAAAGGGTCGCAGGTCGAAGCCCCTTCACATCAAATATGTTTGTCCTTTCAGCTGTGGGAAGTTATAATGGAACAATCAATCCCACTATTCGTTAGTTAAAGCATACCCCACGAGTTGATGGTGGGTGTGATGACAAACAGTTTTACCTCTGGGCTTACATTGTTAAATTAAAGACGGCTAGTGCAGATAGCCCTCGTGTAGTTTTTCGCGAAATTCAAAAACAAACAATAATCACTTTTTTTGCTGTGAATAAACAACGAAAACTAACTAACATAAACATATCTTCCGATTGTTTTATCAATAAGTATCTTTCTAAACGAATATTTTTCATTAATTATCTTTCTGAAAATTCATTCTTACGGTCATAAACAGATTTACATTTGCAATGGGAATGGTGCACCACTTTTGAATGAATAAACTGCATACTTCATATACATAGATCATGGCTGTTACATAACAAAGACAACGTTTTCGTTCAATACATTTATAACGAACCATAGAATGAAAACCGAAACGATAACGTTTCCATTCAGAAAGATGCTGTAATTTAAATTTCAAATTACTCCGTACATGTCTCTATAAGAAACGCAGTGACTCCAACGTATACCATTGCCTGAGAAAGACAAAATAGCTCATAAACTTCTGTTTGCCTAGCATATAAATCATTCGACTAAACCTAAAAAAATGGTATTTTTCTTTCCATACATCAATCACTTTAAAATAGAGCTAGGTACTTATTGTTCAGATTGTCTAAACAAGAGGTTCTGTATTTACCGTAAACCTTGCAAGCTTTACGATAATAAAAAAAACGTTTCTCTCTGAAGTTTAAGTCAATGAATAAAGTGGGACAAATCGATTATTTGAGCACTAACGTAAAAGAGGAAGGTGCTGTTGCCTTGGCTGCGTCGTTGTGCCTGAAGCAAACTAATGGTTGGAAGTTGAGAAAACAGTGAGTATTACCAACCAGTTTTGGAGGAAATCTTGGTTCGGTGTAGTCCATGTTGTACTTGTAGATATCTGGGGGATCATGTGTACGCGTTGTGTCACTCGTTTCCTCCCAACTCCTTTCATGTTCATTATTTGATAAGGATGAAGCTGTTCGTATTTCCACCTTCAGGTCAGAATCGCCAGACGAAGCTGAATCAGATTGCTTTGCTTTGTTGTCCGTTCCAAATTCATTACCTGTAAATAAAAATAGTAGTAACTGTTGTTGAAACCAACGTCTTGGTAATAATGGCCGGAACAAATGAATTTATTAACACTTTAAGGTTTTCACAGAACAAATTTTGGAACGTAAATACGTAATATTCTTCAATTATAATATTTAGAATTTTCCCAGTAAAGAATCTGAACTACAATTTTTAAGGTAAATAATTATCAATCTCTTTTAAAAATAGAAATAACTTAAGCAGATATTCTATACTCAGAAACGTGCCTATTGTCTATTTACTTATCAGAAATGAAAGAGATAGTTTTAGATATTTGAGCAATCCTCCAGTTATGAAGACTTATGATGCTAATTATCAGGTTTTAATGCCTGTCGTTGGCACAGCCCAGGTAAATTATTGTAAAGTTTTGTACTTAACTATAAACAAACACATGTCTGATCTCCACCCTTATTTAAAACGCTGAAGAAAGACTTGTAAGTCAGCTTGCCAGAAATGTAAACACCACATGTTGAATTATTGAAACAAATATCTGATCAAATTTACTATATAATTAACTAAATGCATCTTGATTATGCACACAAAATTCCAAGTTTAAACAAAAAGTTCTCACTTTCCCAAATGTTCTTTTAAGGGATTCAAATAACATTATTCACTAAAAAAGAGCACCCAGTACAGTGTGAGTACAAAACAAAAAAAAACAACAATAATATTAAATTAATTAACACACCAGATAAATATTTATATCTGACTTTGCATATTTGCTCATATTAATTGCACGTGAAATGTTACTATTCAAACTATTATGGGTGTGCAAATCAATAATGACTACTTTAAGAAATGCAAGTTGCTACCATTCATTCTTTATCCTCACTGACCGTTTTATCTATTTTACAGTATCATTTTAAAATTTAAATAAACGTCTTCAGTTTTTGGTCTTGTTTTGTTATTACTCTTCTTTATTAATTTATATCTTAAATGAGCCAAAGCTAACATAGTTTATTTATGTACAAGACTTGAATTTTACCTTTCGGTGTGGGCTTTTTACGAAGACAAAGAATAATCACTATGGTAACAGAAACAATAAGAACGATGCCTCCTATCACACCAGCCAAGATGATTAACATAGGAAGACTCTCTAGATAATCAGAAAGCAGTTAATAACACCTGCAGGCTTAACTTTGCAATAAAACTAATGAAGTATACACAACTTAAGACTAAGTTCCATTACAAACATCAAACGTTACGAATTAATTACTCAGATGCTTATTGGTATGGACCATAGGTAAACCCCGAATAAAGATGCCATTTCTGCTGTAGTTCATACAACGTTTTCAGCTGTGGAGATTTACGTGTTCAAGTGTGCACGCTTTAGGTATTTCGTACGTTTCATTGATTCGGTAATCATTCAAGTATAGCTTAATGAAGATGAAAGGTTTGTTGAGTGTTTTGCTGTATTTGGTTTTCTTTGCAAAATATTCGCTACAGCCTACACTACATTTAAAATCAACACTGTAAAAAAATCCCGTTTTTTAGTACAAAGACCTAAACAACAGTGTTAAGTTTTACCTTGACACACGCATATCTTAGCTGCACTCGTAGTTAATGGCAAAAGAGACTTAAGAAGAATAGATACGATTAGTGACTTTAACTTAACTTCAAATTATCAGCTTGTACAGAAAAAAAGCTAAGAAAAATGTCTGTAAACTGACAGTTTTTCTTTGATATTTTCTCAGGTGTGTCTTATGAAATTTTCTCTTAAAAATAACATTTGGATAAAATTAGATTCGCTTTCAAAGAATGTTAGCCAAAGGAAGCTTACAGACTTTCTGATGACGTGGACATTTAGACATCAATTTCATTTATATCAACACCATTTTGGAAGCTAGAAATAAGTTATTGTTAAAAATAAGATTATATACATTTCAATTTTTAATTTATGAACTTCATAAGTTATTACTTTATCAAAAGATATCATATATAACTGAAAGTTTCAAATATTCTTAATAGCATCGAGTGTATTTTTTTATATCTCAAACTACAACTGGTGTATTTTCAGAGCGTATCAGTTATTAATAGAAATCATCAAAAATTTGACATTTACAAATTTTGTATAAAGAGTTTTGCTCAAATTCCATATTGGTTATTTTTGCATAAAAATAATTTTTCTGCCTAAAAAATCGACGCATGAGCAGATACAGTATTTAAACAAAAGGACACTATTTTGAAATGATTAGTTAAAGAACAATTTAAATCAGTACACCAATCAACTATTGCATGTGCTAAGAATGAAAAAAATTATTGTCCAATAACAAATCAAAGCTGCATGTGAAACTAATTAGTAATTTAATAATAGGTGGAAAGCTTTACAGAACGTAATTAGTTTGTTTTTTTCTCATATGTCTAGAACAAAAAATTTTTTTCAAACAAAGAATTAGGAATAGCTCTGAATGGGTAAGGTTTGAATTCCCTTTTCATTCTTTGCTAATTCAGTATTTTTGGCATATAAAATAATTGCTCCTCTGATTTGTAATTTAGTAGATTTGAAGCATATCAGTGAAACTACATATATATTCAGTAAAAAAATGTATTCAGAAGAATATTGTTTTGAAAACGAAAAGTAATCAAACAATTTTTGCATTTAAGTTTTCTATATTTTTCAATTCACACTCCCTCTTACATGATAAAAAATACCTTAATTGCCATGTTTTACTGTTAATAAAGTATATATTGCTAGGCATCTCAATTACATTCTGTCAAAAAATTGTCATTATGATCATAAACGTTTATCTACAAAATGTGCTTACCTGTCACAGAGCAAAGTATGGTCGGCACACCCCCGCCAACATCATCACATGCTGAGAATAATCATACACAAAATAAACAAAAATCTATTTTCATGCATCGTGCAAGAAACATAAGTCAAGTAAGAGGTCTAAATTTAGAAAACTGTTTAAAAACTGAAAGGCATGATTATGTTAAGTCGAATACGACGTCACGGTTGTTAAAGTATTAAAAATTAGTTACAAAATTAGTTTTAATAATTAGTCATTTCGAAAACATGCATTCGACAGAACCGTGTGCACTGGCTACAAAAACATTTGTATAATGACAATTTAACAACCAATACGTAGCTTCATGACAACATTGCAAAGCGTATTTTAAATACATATTTCAACAACGAACTTAACTGGGCATTTCAGCATGCAGGGAAGAAACCTAAAATAGTTTGATGTGCAATGGTTATCATAAAATAATGAGCTATATGACAACATAGCAAAACGCATTTTCAATACTTCAATAACAAACCTGATTGAGTTTCTTAGCATTCACGGAAAACACATAAAACAGTTTGATGTACAATGGTTATCACATATGAAGCAAGATGTTTCTTGTATAAAAAAACAAACAGAAATATATGTCACTATTTTCATAAAATTAATCATGCATATAAAACATATAAACGTCTTCTTCAGTTAAAGTAGACCTTTCCTAATATTACTCTACTCTGTTTACACACACACATAGCTTAGTTTACATGGGCCTTGTAGTTCTATAGATATTTGTTTTATTTCTAATGACAATAAATGTATTTGTGAATAGCAATGATATTAAAATACTACTGCAATCATATGCGTACTTTATTTCAAATGTTTTGTACTAGTTATGGTAATTACGGGCATTATCAACACTGTAGAAAAGTTTGAATACAGAACAAATGTTTCTCTTGAAATAATTATTGAAGATAAAAGAAAAAATGTCTTACTTTGTCTTTTGACGGATATTAGCATACTGTCATGGCCTAAAGAGTTCCAAACTGAGCAGTTATAGTCTCCAAAGTCATTCTCTTCCGCTTTGTGGATGATGAGAACATTTCTGAGTCCGTCCAGTAGCGGCTCTGTCACGATTTCGTATCCCTCAGAGTTATCTATATCAACTACCTGAACCAGGAACACGTGAAGAACGATAAGACAAGGAGAATCAATAATTAATAGTTTGTTTAGGTTGACAGATGAAAGGCTTAGTGCTAGCTAGTTCAGCCCTGTTAATTACCTAGAGTGAAGGGTGCTGTCATTGAAATATGATAGTATTTAATTCCAGAGAGGTAGTAACATTGGAGTCAATAGTGCATATTATCACTGCTTGTTGTCATTTATACGAAATCCTTGTTGAGATTCATTATTAATTAGTAGAAGAATATTTTACAAACAAAGTTTTGAGATACTGCAGTTTGAGAAACTTAATTCGGTAGCTCCTTTGTTTAGTATGTCTTGATGTTACCATTACAGTTGAAAAAAACCCTCTAAGAATCGAATTGGCTTAGTAAGAGAAAGTACATCATGTATTAATTAGCACAACAATAAGATTACTCGTTGGAATTTTCTGCGTTGTTTAATAAGTTCTGTGTCACTAAGAAAAATAGCATAGAAAATACATCTGTGTGTCCTTGTTTAAAGTTACAAAGTCATTAGTTTGGAATTAGTCGAAACTAGCAAAACAAAACTAAATATTTTTTTTAGTAGAATAATAGTTCACGTTATCGAGTTCATTTAGAAAATAACGTGGAAATTCAGGTAGAACACCAATAACATCTTAAATAAAAACATTTTTAGTCTTTATAAGCCATTTTTAAATCACATGAAAAACATATACTATAGTTGTATCAGGATATGAAAGTGTTATAACTTTCACATGTGATATTGATGTCAGACTACACATCATCAAGACGGATATTACTTTCAATCAGCCTTTGGTAACCACCATATACTTTTACACGTCTTCACCACTTGTCAAACGCATTGATAAGCACATGTTCTGGAACTACGTTAAATGTTTCCTTTTTTATGACCAATGAGATCAAAAAATATAGATTGACATGGGGTTTATTTTGATGTGTCCCCACAACCAAAAGTCCAGCTCGTTAAGTTAACCCTCTGGCAAGGTCACTATAACAAGTAATTCAGTAAGAATTTTCCCATTTTTTGTGACATAAAGAACAAAATGTGTTGGTGACCCATCATTCTAGAAGAGGCACATGCCAGTAACAGCATCATGTTCCAAATGTGGATAGGAAAAGTGATTCGGCATATTCAAATATGCGAGTCCTTTCACTCGAATGACAGTGTTCTTCACATATGCTGAGTCATCCAATATTCCTCTTAGCAAGAACAGATCTTGCATCTTTCAATTCTTTATGTCATCATTTCTCTTTATTGTTCTATGGAACCCAAGCATCGTATACCTACTATAATTCACACTGAACAAGAACAAATAAGTTTACTGTTTTTTAGTCACCATTTTCGACACATCAACCACCAGAATCTCAAATCGGAGTTCAGACAGTGTTAATGATATGTGTAAAAACATGAGAGTTTTCAAACCAATATGTGATTTAAAGTATGTCTTTAATATACATATTTATCACCCTCAGAGTTCTTATAGCAGTAACGGTTGTACTAAACGTTATGCTCTGTAAAATGACTTCGTAAACAACATAATGGACTACTGAACAGGGAGTCATTGCTTATTAATAGAAATCAATTACATCTAGGCCACTTGAAGAAACTTTGCTATATATACTAATTCAATAATTGAAATGAGTAGAAAAATATTGGTATTCACAACAGGAGGCAAAATTAAAATGGAGGTACGAGCGTAGATACAAGTTTCTGGTTACGATGAGAAATGCCGATAAGTAACTCTCTCGGATATGGAAGTGCGTAACACCATTTCGGCAAGTGCCTATAATTGTCAAACAATGTGCAATACCAATCAATGAAACACTGTCTATATCTAATCCCTAATAAGCAAATAGCATATTCAAAAGAATATACCATGTGTCTTTCGAGTTCCCCACTAGAGAGCGGATTTACATCACAAAAAATACGGGTTCGATTCTCAACGTTAAACAAAGCAAATAGCCCCATGTGGCTTTGCTGTAAGAAACACACGCAAATTTATATGAAATCTATTTTTCTAAAATACAGCATTTAATTAACAGTTAAATAAACCATTGTTTTGATGATATAAATAAATATCTTTACTAAATTTTTAGACATAGTGTTTTGCAAGCTGTCGTGTTTCTCCAAGATTCGGTTGAAACTGATGCAAGTAGTAAAAGTTTTAATTGAACAAAACTTAATATTCAGGAAGTTTCTGACAAATATTTTCCGAGAAATGTACTGAAAACTTAAAAATCTGACATGATATCAAATTTTAAGCACTCGGTATTTCTCTTTTAATTTTAGTAACATTATGATATTAATTGTGTGTCTGTTTTTCTTATAGCAAAGTCACATCAGGCTATCTGCTGTGTCCAAGAAAGGTAATTAAATCCCTGATTTTGGCGTTGTAAATCCGTAAACTTAACGCTGTTCCAGCCCGAACATGATATTAATATCCACTTTAAATAAAATACTCCCTCCACTAGACACAATCCATTTGCTTCTGCTTGCGTTATGCTCTGTTTCGTAATATGTTACCTGTGACTGTTTGATCCAAACAACACGGGAAGGTTCTGGTACTGACGTGATTGAACATTCTACTTTCACCTGTTGTCCCTCGATGCCATACTGGACAGCTGGACTTTTTATCAAAGGGGGTCCTACAGATAACAAAGTTAGTTTACTTAGCTCTGAGGACAGTTAATTACATTAACAATAATTTTTAACTAATTTCTTTAACTGTGTAGAAGCTTCCTAATGGCGTATTAACATAACAACAATACGCAGTAAACACTATTAAGTCACAAAAGTATTGGAAGCTTTTTAGTCTAAACATAAAGAAAGATGAGTTAGTAATTTACTGCTATACCTTTAATAAAAACCAAGGAGTCTGAAGAGAGCTCAGGAAAACCTGGTACTGAAGCTTTACAGGTGTATCTCCCAGTTTTGTCTGGTGTCACCCGGGGAAGAATCAGAACTCTCTCTGTCCCAATGATCTGAGAACTCTTCTCAAACATCCAGGTAATTTTTGGGGGCGGGTTACCATCGACAGCGCAAACCAGTCGTACTTCTTTGTCAGGGTCTGCTGCTATGTTTTCCAAAGATGATTTAAACACAGGCCCATCTGCTCAGTTTAAGAAATCAATTGTGATTAACTGATAAAATACATTAGTTTTAGAATATACGTGATAATTTGTTATTTGTTATGTTGAATTAAGCACAAAGCTACACAATGGGCTGTCTGTGCTCTACCCACCACGGGTAACGAAACCCGGTTTTTAGCGTTGTAAGTCCGTAGACATACCGCTGAGTCAATAGGGAGCAACATACGTGATTAATCTCGAACATAAACTGAAGTTTACTATATATACGTTATTTTATGAAACCAGATATCTGACAGTATATATGGTCGTTGTTGGTGTTTTTTTCATAATTGACTTCTCTTCTCAGTCGACTTGTACATTTTTTTAAGGTGACTTACATTTTGTTTTTAGTATTCATGGAATATGAAGGTTTTTATAATTTTCAAATATTATGAAATTATCAAAAGACACAAAGATTTCGAAAAAATTGTTTATAAACAATAATAAAATTACGTTTAAAAGGGCTTTGAATATTCATATTAGCAAAGAATGTCATTTATTAACGTTTCTTTGGAAGTTCTTGAAAGTAAACTTTATTTACATTAAAATCTTTCGGCTAGATGAAATGTCTAATTTCACCAGACAATTAGATTCTTACTTAATAACTTCATTAAACTATTTATTTCATTTTCGTTTTCACAAAACCTTTCGAAAACAATTGAATAGAACTAATTGGACTGTCAGAATTAGTCCAAATTGTAAACAAAAATACTTATTGATACCAGTTACACAAACAGATTCGTTAAAATCAAAATATTATAAACAGATTGGCTCGATTCTATGTATTCGTATTTAATCTGCGAATGAAGTGTCAAATCAACTGACACAAGTGATATTAGCTTTCATCTAAAATGAACCGAATTTACAGTAAATAGCAATCCGCTTAATAGCATACCATTTCCTAGTGACAGCTATCCCAGGGGCTTTTCCACAACATTATTAAAACGGCCCCTCTAAAATATTTCCAAACACTTTCTAGTTGAAACTTGCTGACAGGTTTTCATCAGAACATTTCTTGATTAAATTCTAATTTGATTTCACGTTCTCACACATTTACTTTAGATTTTAAATGATTCAGAAATAGTATGCACAATTTACATATCTTTTACTTTGCCATATGGTTTCATGGTAAAAATACGAAAAACGTGTTAGCTCAAAAAAAACAGAAATTTCAACTAGAGGTAAAATTGAAATGAAATAATGTTAAGAAAGAAAGTTTGATGCCAGTATTAAAGTACATATATATGTAACTAGATATAAAATAGTTAAATCGTTTTTCAAAATTAATTTCTACAGTAATTTGAGTCGTGAAGTAGGATAACAATATCAGTATTAGCTAATTATTACTCCGTTTTAACCATAATGCAAAAACATATTTAAGTGTAGGGTAGGGCACTCCAGTTAACACTTTTTCTCTACTTACAAAATATATTTAAAGTGTAAGTGGACTTTGTTGTTCCTATTTTGTTGGTCACTTCACAGCTGACTGTTTGTCCGTTCAATTGTCTTGTCACTTTACGTATGGTGAAGGTTGTGACGTGGTCGTCCTTAATCAACTCGTCGTTCCTGAAAATATGTATGAGTACAAATCGTTAGTATTGAATATCTTAAGCAAAAACAAAAAGTAAAAATAAAACAGTTGTGAAACTGGGATACAAAATTAACAAAGTGCTCAGTTAAGATCACCATTTTTTTGTTTTTATCCGTAGTGACTATTAATTCACAAGGATGTCAATAAAACTGATGTTATACAGCACACGGTATTGGAATTTGAAGTCTGAATTTTACTTTAAACCTCAAAGTAAAAAAAGTATTTCAGCTGAAAATATTTAATACACACTAACAATTAAATTAGAATTCATTTCGTAATTTGGGTTTTTAAGTTCTGTAAGTTTGTACTCGTTAAGCTCAACTTATTAATCATATAACGCAGAAAAAATATCAATGATTTCTATTTTAGTTTTTCTGTAAGTTTTATATATCATTAAAATTATATACAAACAAAAATACTTAGTTTATTAGTATGTAATTGAAACTGCTCTCTCTGAACAAAAATGTTTTAAGTTCGTGTCAGTGGTTGACTATATTTATAAGTACAATATAATTTATATCCCAAAACATCAAAATATACTGGTATTGATATAAAGAAGCGCGTAACTCTACATAACATTATTCCAGTGTAACACCTTCGTTTATTCACAAGATGATCATTTTTCAGAACCAGATACTTTTTCCATACAAAGGAAAGCTTAGAATTAATATTTCCGATAAAAAGGAAACTTTTCAATTTGTAGATGCTTTCTTTACATTTCTGTCAATTTGTTCAAGAGGGATTCGAAATCAGAGGTTTGTGATACAGCAGTACTAACATATCTTTTGACTTACATAAATAACTATCCAGATTAATGTTTGTTTAAAATTAAGCACAAAGCTACACGAGGAGTTATTTGTGCTCTGCCCACCATTGGTATTAAAACGTGGTTTCCAGTGGCATGGGTTCGCAGACGTAACGCTGTGCCACTGGGGACCACCCCAGATTAATGAATACGTTAAAGGAAAGAATATAGACAGCCTAGTATAATTCTTATTAGAACTATTAACCGTCTTGGCTTGCAAAACTTCGATAGTTTAACCAATCAAACTCATAGTTTTAAAGTCAAGTTTATTTAAATTTCTTTCTTTCAATTAACCGTTTACTCTTGATAAGATATAAACACTGAAGTTTTCAAATAATTATTGTACCAAATAATACGGTTTTTTGTCAGATTTTTCTACCGTACTATACTAATGTACGGACCTGTGAAGTGGTATCAGTTGTTGTTGTTTTCTCGTTGTTGTTGTTGGAATAAAACTTTGTTAGTGTTTTATATCATTTTACCAAGATTTATATTTTGGAATGAGTTTCCAATATAGTATTTATTTGATAAAGTGTTAAAAATGTTGTTACTGCTTTAGTTCGTTTTAAATATATTTATATTTCAGAATGAGTTTCAAATATAACATTTGTTGGACAAAGTGCTGAAACTTTTTGTCAGAAAAAACAAAAACACGTACTTCAGAATGTTCGCGTAAAACAATAAAAATATTCTAGGCTTTAAGTTACGAAGAAGAAATCTATAAGCTTATAAACAACAAAAGCTCTCTTTAAAACGAGGCAGTTACATATTAAGCTCACTTACCTGTACCACTTGTACTTCACGTTCCCTGGATTTGCCACGGCGTCACAAGTGAATTGTACATCATCGAATTCCGTGATTTTTTTTCTGTTTGACGTTAAGGTAACTTCAGGGGGATCTGTAATAACCATTCGTCATTCTTACTGAGCTATATAGTGACACAACCTTATCCCCTTTATAGATAAAAAGGGATAAAGCTTAAAGCCGTTCAGTACCTCGAGTTAGCAATAGATGCACACACTGACAACTTCAAGTGTATGCCCGTATGCAGCACACAAGATTACCCTATGAAATAATGTGACATTACAATTTCTAGGCGCATCTAATTGATTAACGGAATTTTTTTCTTAGTCATTTAAAAACCCGTGTGTAACGCACTGTGGATGATAAAAACAATGATGATATTTGACTGTTTTTCGCTACAAAGTCTGCTTGGGATTAAATTTAGGTTTACAGTCACCGAGGAATACTGGGGAAAAAATCAAATTAAATAGTTTTACTTCAAACTTCAAGTGATACATGTCTCATTTAATAATAGCAGCTATATCTTACATATGTTTTGTTATGTTAACATAAGTGATCAGTAATAGGATATAAAATCATATCTAAAAATCTCCTGCACACTACATTTTTTTACAAAGAAACAGAAATTGACAAATCCTGCTATTCAAATGTGAAAAAGAAAATAAACAAAAGGTTGAATAGGAGGAGTGGATCGTACTTTGGAAATGAAAATGTGATTGTTATAGTTAAGTTGGAATGACACTGGATCAAATACCTTACTGTTCTGTACGTGAAGAATATTGAGTTAATTACACTCAGCAAAGGATTAATGCCTCTTCCCTCCAACTTCACAGTGTCGGTGGAAACTATTTTGGTTACAAAAGCACAATGCGAAATCTACAGCGTTCTTAACATACCAAACTAGAAAATTTGGCGTAAACTAAGTGAGATGAAATAAAATAAATACGTGTATATAATATGTATAGATAATTTGTTTTAGAAAGAAGTGAATTCAACGTTCGCAGAGCTCAGAAACGTGACATTTGACAAACATATTACGAAACAAAGAAATACTTTGTATGAAAATGAAATTAAATTTATGTCGGATACATCGCAAGAATAGCAAATTATCCGCAGATAGAGATCCTAATGCTAAATAAATCTCAGTACTCACATTTGACTGCAAGTTTGATTGTTGCTACCCTTGGTTGCTTTAGAGCAGGGTTCTCAGAACGACATGTAAACGACTTTCCATCATGTTCTCGCCTTGGTTTAAAAGTCCATTTGAGTGCAGCGTTAGCTCTTTTGTTATCACCAAGTAGTTTAGTGGTAAACTCGATATTTTCGGTGACCACGTTACCTTCTCCGTCCAACCAAGCCAACTAGAAAATATGTCGTAGGGTAAAACACACTTAAATATATGTCCATCGATTAGTACGTGCATGTATAAAGAAGTGAGAAATTCCCTATTTTATCGCTTTATATGTTATTCTTGTTTCTTTATTATACATATACAAACATACAAACATACTTCTGGTGTTATGGAAACGAGAACGTTGGAATTACTATTTGAGCAAATTAGCGCTACAAATCAAACTTTGCAACCACTTTGCTGATAAACAACGATAAATTAGAAAAGAAACAATGTTTTGTCGTTACAGTTCAAAGGTAAATATGATTCCTTGTAGTTGTATTACTGCGACGTATTTTCCACATTAGATGCTATAAAATATTCATAATTTTAATATTTCGTGTTCATTTTGTCTACCGTGAGAAACAACATGATAAAAAATGACATTTTAAACTCGCGATTACAAATAGCTTTTAAAGTTACGTACACGAGTGACACTGAAGTAATTCTTGAAGTTCTTCTGTTAAAATACAGAGCTTGAACCATATTGGTATGAGCAAGATACTTGAGTCTTCTTGTCTTAAATAGTACAAGTTACGGTAATAATTATAGGTATGGTTATAAGCCGAATAAACTCGAAATGCATACTTATTCCTCAGGATCAGAATTAGATAAAGCTGGAATATGTAACGATAACATTTAAAATATAATACTGGGGTCTAAGATCTAAGAATACATACACTGTCTAATAGCTCAGGTAATATAAATTGTATGGATAACACTCTTTTTTACTGCTGCTTAAGGTATATAATTGGTTTGAGGTGTTTTTTTCTGTGAGTGAATTCAGTAGCTCATAAAAATTCTTAACCTTTAGGTTATAGCATATGATTAAAGTGTATTTTAATAAACAGAAAACTGCCCTTCTCCAGTATGATTCATCAACATAGCTACTTCTTGAATACCATAATTACGTTTTTCAAACTTTTCATGCTTGCTAGGGAAAAATATCCACAAAAATAACATAAGAAACTTTACATTACTGAGTACAATTCTGCAATGTATTATAAATGGTAAAACTGTTTACATTTATCTGAATAAATAAACCTCTTTAAATATACACCCCATAATATGACCACAATTTAAGAAATATTATATTTTGCCACTGAGTTGCCTAAATAAACTTATATCGAATATATTTTTATTTATCCGTAGAGTTCTTTCTAAAAATTTATATTAGTTTGGAAAAAGTGGGTTCTGCAACCTAAATTATCAAGTTTCTAAAATTATTTATTAGAGAGCTACGATAAAACAGTAAAAGCCTCAGCAAGCTGTTCTTTCGGGTCAAATTCGGTAAAAGTAAAATTTCACATATTTTCAACCCACCATCTATACAGATCTACGGCTGAAATGGTTCTCTCTTCTCCAAGTCGCTCAAATCGGATTGCTATTACTGAGTTAAAATAACAGTAACATTATAATATGGTGATAAACACCATCCGATCAACTAGAATCATGAAAAGTAAACCATGCTTAGATGACCCGTCTTTCAGTGCTGTGTGTCCACTAACACCATGAATATTACTACAACAAATAGCAAGCAGTAAAAGAAAGTCTGATAACAAATTTCTGTTGTTTTTGACAATTTCACTCTGTTGCTTCAAATCCAGAACAAGAGGTCAATTCAGCTAAAGACAAAACAAAATGGAACATTGAATCCAGTAAGTTGAGAGATAAACAGAGAATATAGTTTTAAAATAACTAATGATACACAACTACATTTTAATTATTTCATGATCAAGTAGAAACTAGTAAAACATTTTCACTTGAGAGAAGACACGAAGCCTAGCGGTTTAACCTGTTTGCTTTCATTATGAATGTAAAATTTATTTACAGTAACTGTTCCAATCGTTTCGAGCTTTGCATTCACAAAAATTCGTCAATGAGCGATAATCACAAACTAAAAGTGTAACTTTTATGAGAAAGTAATTAGCTAAACGAGTGTATTATTTCTTAGTTTCCTCTCTTTTAACATTGTCGGAAAGCAGATACCAGTTCCGCTTCACTGAAGCTGCTTTTAAAGCTCCTTTCTCTGACTTAAGAAGTTAAAAGTGTAACAACCCTTACCTCTGCAGCCGGTTTCCCTCCATTAGATTCGCACGTTAGTTCCACTGTAATGCCAGCAGTTGTCTCCAGAAAATCGCGCTGTAGTATTCGTGGGGGTTCCGGAGGAACTGTAAAATAAACGTGGCCGTTAAAATTAGGCCCTTTTGATTGATTGAGGACAGTACAACAACTTAACTGTAAATCAATCTTTGTGCTACTTTTCAATAAGCGAAAAATGTCTCGAACAGTTTTGAAAAATACCTCGCATGCAGGTCGTCCACACGAAGAGTTTTTTTTTTCTATTTTTTTATTTATACCACTGACTTGTCTTTTGTAAAAGGATTATATAAATGGTACGATTATACTCATGTTCGTAACGGAACAATTTACCATAATATAAATAAATATATCATGAGAAACCGTGTGCTAATTTTTTTTATTTCACGTCTGTTGTTTCAGTATCTAATATAACCGAGTTAAATAAACAGAAACGAGAAGTCATGTCTCCACTATTGTATTTCTTTTGATAAAGCTATTAAATCCTTTGCTTAAAATCTAATATATCAATGGTTGGCAGGAATACGTAGGTTCAATGTCTTTTAACATTCACTAGATCAGGCAGATTGGCAGCAAGTTCGTCAATAACAAAGTTAGTCCACACTACTTAGTTTGACAGTGACAAATGAGAGCCAACAGCTGTTGTTATTGTGTTAGTCTGACCAGCTCCGGAACGTTATTTTACTGAAAGGTGCCACGGTAGCCGCTACGCCTTCATCAAGATCGTACACTTTTAGGAGCGGAAATTTACGATGGATAAGGCTCATTAACGTTAAATCCGAAACCAATAACATTCACTTTGGTTTTCAATCAGAGGATGACGTGAAAATATTTTATGTCAGTCTTTCATTTTCATAACTTTTTTCAAAACAGTCGAAGTTTAACATGACAGTTGAAAAACAGGTACGAATGACAGCTCATTACATCGCACAGTTAAACAGGTTTGTCGATTCTTTATTGTTAAATCTGAAAGGAAAGAAAAAAACTTTTTTTTTCTACATCTGTAACTATATTTTCTGTAATATATAAAATAGTGAAATAGTTCTCAACGTCTCAGTCTCTTCATCATGCAATTTTTAATATTCATTTAAGTATTGTTATGTATTTTGTCTCGGACGAGTCTCCGAACATGGTCAGGTGGCTAAGGCACTCGATTCATAATCGGATGGTCGCGGGTTGGAATCTCCGTTACACCAAACATGCTCGCCCTTTCAGCCGTAGAGGCGTTATAATGTGACGATTAATTTCACTATTCATTGGTAAAAGGGTAGCCCAAGCGTTGGGGGTGGGTGGTGATGACTAACTGCCCTCATGTAGCTTTGCGCAAAATTCAAAACATATCATAATAGTCTCCGATTTATCATGTTACGTACGTAAGGTATCACTATTTCCAATAGCCAGCCCCTTCCCGCTAGTATAGCTTTACGTCTACGGATTTACAATGCTAAGAATCAGCGGTTCGATTCTCCTCGGTGGGCTCAGCAGATAGTCCTATGTGGCTTTGCTGTAAGAAAAACACACACAGAAATAGCCCGAAATTTGTATTTTAATATGTATCAAGTTTATTATGTTTGCCAACAAGATTAATATACACAGTTTTATTTCTTAATAGAAAAATATTTTAATATTCAAAGATGAAGACAATATGATTTATGATAATGGTTATTACTACTAGTTATTACAAATAATGATTTATATACAACAGCTTTACAAACAGTATTGAGTCTTGTACCTGGTCTAGAACTGAATCTGTTATCGACATTCACGAATATCAAATTAATTCTTTATTTACACACCTGTACGTTTCTTTCGACAGGAATGCTAGATAGCTAGCTTTATTCTTGTTTGGCCTTACACTCTTACCAATTAATTTTTCCTGGCGAAGATATCTAATGTCCTCGTAGAAATAATGACGTCCAAAGTAATTCACTGAAATTAAACGGTTTCTAATGTTCGAAATGTATAAACATTCTTGGTCAAATTCTCTAGTTTTCCGATTAATAGGCGTCTATCACAATTTTTGCTTCCGAGACCTATAGTACACTGACTGTAGCCGACCAATAATATTATTTTATTACTGTCTCACGACTAAGTGCTTTTATGCGATTCACGTAAGATTCTAGAACGTTCAATGAAGTTGGAACACGTTAACGTTTTCGTAAAACAAATATTCTTGATTCTTACATTCAATAATCTTCTACAAATTTAAAGTACAGATGGAATTTGCGCAATACGCATCTAAAAATATATACATCACATGCAGGCCTGGCATGGCCAAGCGCGTAAGGCGTGCGACTCGCAATCCGAGGGTCGCGGGTTCGCGCCCGCGTCGCGCTAAACATGCTCACCCTCCCAGCCGTGGGAGAGTATAATGTCACGGTCAATCCCACTATTCGTTGGTAAAAGAGTAGCCCAAGAGTTGGCGGTGGGTGGTGATGACTAGCTGCCTTCCCTCTACTCTTACACTACAAAATTAGGGACGGCTAGCACAGGTAGCCCTCGAGTAGCTTTGTGCGAAGTTCCAAAACAAACAAACATCACATGCATTAAAATTATATTGAAACAAACGTAGACACTACAATAACTGCACAATAGTAAATCTATTACAGTACTACATTCTTATTTTCTGTGCTGAAATGTTTTCAACCATAAGTTTACATTTGTACTGACACATACATAGAGGCATTTTAAATATAAATCTATGAATGTAAAATAAACTACTATGAGGCAAACTGGAATTTTTTTGTGTTTGGCTTGCTTTAATATTTTGAATGAAGTAACTGCATTAATTTTCCCCATGTAATGGATATTTTGATGGGGTTGTACGAAATTTGCGGAGATTTACAGCGTTAAATTCCAAGGCTCTACCCCTCATAGGAACAGAGCGCAGATAAACTATCGGAAGTTAAGTTTATAACAAAAACGTAGTAGAACGCTAACTAGGCCGACTTTAATAATGCACAAAATTTAAAAGTAATTGATAAACAGTTTACTAACTATAATTATTGTATAGAAACTTTTCGATGCGTGAAAGTGATAATTTTGTTTTATCATCTGAATTAAAATAGTGACTTATTTAATTATTATTTTTTAAGAAATAAATGTTTCATGAAATGATAGCTTATTATTCCACTTTTCATTAAACAAAACATCTCAATGTAAGTTTAATGTTTTATCGACGTTACTCATATCTTTTGTCCTACTTTTGTGGCATGCTTTATTTAGGTTTTATTACGTATCTCTTTACAGACGGAAACTGTTCTTAACATCAATCAATCAGGATGCAATGATTAGAAAAAAATATTGTTTAAAGAATTTTTAATATGTAAGATTGTCTTTGAAATATATTTCGCTTTTAGCACACAATTTACTCTCCCCTTAGAAGTTTCTAGTGAACGCTAAACATCACGTTGATAATTAATTAATGATAGATTTTGCTATTCTAATATACCCAAATTCCATTAGCAACTGTATAGCACAGCACGTTAGATTACGTTGTTGACGAACACTGATAAGAGATAGGGACAGTGAGTGATTGCACATAATTTTCTCAGCTCTCATGATGAGAGGAGTGAAGACGGTTGAGGTGATTCTCATGTCAGTAATTGTTCAGGGTTACGATGATAAAGAGGGTTATCAAATTTAATTTACTTAACAGTATCCTAGTTACAGATGTCTGATTAAAAGGATTACCTTTACCATAAGCTCGTGTTCACACATATCTTTATGATGACTCCTATTGGTGTTCTAACACTGTTATTTCTTCTTTGTTTATTTAGGGAGAGGACTGTTTTATGGACTAAAGAACCAGAAAACCAAACAAAAATTTAAGTTCATAATTTGATTATTCTTATCTTTAGGTCAAACACATCTGTTCGACCATCTAGGTTGTAGTAAATGTATGGAACTTTCGATAAGTCAAGGTTGAACAAAAATTAACAATTGCGACACTGACTTATTTGTTTATCATACTCTTCAGTTCATATCGATAATTCACAGATTTTAATAAATATAGATCAAAACAAGTGCTTTTAGAATTATATAGTTTTTCGAGTATAAAAACACCAAAACATTATCAAAGCAGGTTTATTATAATATTAACATTAAACAATATTCGTAGAAGACGAATACAAGATTCTCAGTTAAAAATTCCAAAAATTTTAAGGCTATTTAAAAATTAGTTTTTATAGCAAAAAATATTTTACATGACGAAATCCTTTTGCTGTAAAATTCATTTTAAGGATATGTTTATTTTGCTATATTTGCTATTGTTTTGGTGCTAAATTTTGTCGTTGAAATTGTTGTTGTTTTAAATTAAGCACAAAGCTACACAATGGGCTATCTGAACTCTACCCACCACGGGTATCAAAATCCGGTTTTTAACGTTCTGAGTCTGCAGACCTATCACTGAGCCACTGAGCGCTCGTCATTGGAAAATAAAATTTCAAAACACTGATATGTCACACTTGTCCTTAAAAGAAATCAAAATTTTTATTTCTACTGACCATATTTTAGTTTCAAATAGCGCCTTATAAGTGTTTTATATTAAATTCATATGAAAATACTCGTAACTCTTTAATTATCAACTTTATGTACACTATTCGTTGCCGGTGAAGTACACATGTTTCATCAGGCAGAGTAGATGTTTCGTCAAATATAGCACTCAGTGTAAACAACTGAGGAAATAAATTGGGAAAAATAATTTATTTTTTATGGAAAATCTTAACAGTACTTAATAAGAGCACCTGGGACATTTCTGATAATTTTATTACATGTTTATGTGCGACTCGCGTGTTATCGTCGATATTGTATTGAACGAAATCATGGACCCATCAGGTCATTCGGTATAAAAGTAATTTATAAAATGAGTTTTTTTACAAATGGAATCAATATGGCTAAATAGAATGCTATCGTAAAAATAAAACATATGGTAATTGTTAAAACAAACACATTACAGTTTTAAAGTAATATATACATATATATTAATGTTTACATCTGATAAAAGAGAGCAGACTTGCCATAAACTGTAAAAACTGCGCTTCGAGATCGGATACCCTTCACACCATCAGAAGCCCCTACTTGACACTGAAACACAGCATCATCTTCCAAGCTGACATTAGTAATTTGAAGTGAAAAGTCTCCTGTGGAGGTAGGAAAAACACACGTCACTTCATGTGACAAAACTTGAGCTAAACATTATAAATACATCAGGCTTATAAAGTTATTTGAATACCGAAGAGATTTCTAAAGCCTAGTATCATGCTGTCAGAGACTGAAAGGTAGAATCACCTTGGTGATATTTTTAACAAAATATATTTTTCACAGGGGTAGCATAATAACATTCTAATATATCTTTAAATTCATATGAAGTTATACTTTATATGACATTTACATTATACATATTTCAAAAATAATTTTAAAGGAAGTGTTTAATGTTTTATTACAAATATTTCTGATTGTGATAGAAAATCTTTTACAAAACTCAGCATCCTAAACAAGGTTTTTTTTTCAGCTAACAAACACTGAGGACTTGAATCCTTTCTTTACAAAGTATTAACATATCGTATTTTTAGAATTTTTACAATGGTTATTAAAGTTTTTTTTCAAATAACAGACGCTAAGGTCTTGAATCCCTTCTTTGCAAAGTATTAACATATCGTATTTTTAGAAATTTTGCTGTAGTTATTAAAGGATTTTTGTCTAATAACAGAAGCTAGGAACTTGGATTCTTTCTTTACAAAGTATTAACATATCATATTTTTAGAATTTTTGCTCTGGTTATTAAATTTTTTTTCTAATAACAGACGCTAGGGACTTCAGTCTTTCATTTACAAAGTATTAACATATCGTATATTTAGAAATGTTGCTACTATTTTATAAGTTGTATTTGTAATTCAACGTTTCCAGCTAGTTACACTGATTGAAGTACCATAAAATTGATGATAAGTTACCGCAAGCAACAAAAACCAAACAATGTAGCTCAGTGGTTCCCAAACTGGGGGTAACCCCTAGGGGTAATTTACCAATTTATCGGGGATAATGGAGGGGTGACAGAAAAAAAGTTAAAATTCTGAAAATCAAGAAAACATTGAGGTAGCTGGTATTAAAATTTATGTTAACTTAGTCTTAGTATGTAAAGTTGTAAATTAAACCTATTTTAAGTGTGTAATAAAGTTAAACCAAATAACAATAAACATCAAAAACTAATATAAAGTAGTATAAAAGTAAAAATATGTATCTAAGTGTGTGGTAACCTAAAAGTATTTTGACAAGTATGCTTCAGAACTCAAGTCACTCAGTAACCCTGATGGCTCATTGACGTGTCCAGTACGTGTCACTCAATGCCTGAGGTTGCCTCTATTTCACACTGTCAGTTTCTATGTGAGCATCAGCCGAGGTAGACAAAACCTGGTATGCATGTGTACTGCCCTGTGCAGTATAATTAGTATTTACCTACTATTACATCATTCCTATGCTGAATAAGCTCTTTTAATGCTATCTAGATTGCCATGAAAAAATAAATAATAAGTTCACATTGTTCACACTTTTTTATGCAGTTTTTCTTTTTCTTTTTCTGCAGATTAAACAATATAATGTCTAAAAAGCGCACCTACTCTGACGCCTTTCTTCGCTATGGCTTTGTGAATTTACCTTCTGGTGGAGAGGATCGGCCACAATGTGTAGTATGTCACAAAGTGTTGACAAATGAAAGCCTTAAGCCATCAAAACTCTCAGCTCACCTCCAGAAGTGCCATCCAAATCTTCAAAATGAGGATCAGGCTTATTTTCTGCGCCGGGCTCTAGCACTGAAGAATATCCAGTTCGATTCATCTGGAATTCAAGCCCAAAAGCTTCAAGCTGCGGTCGAAGCATCTTACTTTGTTGCATATTAAGTTGTCGAACAACAAAAATGCCACACCATTGCAGAGAATCTGATTATGCCTTGTGCATACGAGATGGTGAGCAAGGTGTGTGGGGAGGATCAAGCGAAGAAACTGAGTGTCATATCTCTATCAAACAACACAATCCGCCGACGAGTCGATGACATGGCATCAGATATTCTGTCCCAAGTCACAACAGAGATCAAGGAAAGCTCATATAGCAAATTCTCCTCGCAATTTGATGAATCGTGTGACGTAGCCAGTTGTGCTGTTCTCCTTGGGTTCGTTCGTTACGTCCACCAGGACAAGATCAAAGAAGAGTTCCTATTATGCGAAGATCTGTTGACAACAACGAAGGGAGAAATATCTTCAATATCATCAACAGTTTCTTTACCACAAATGGATTGGATTGGAACCATGTTCAACAGGTAGGGAGAGATGTTTATATAAAGTCTAGATTAGTATAAATACAATGAATTACATGGCATATAGTCATAGAGTTTTATTTATTGTACAAGTAGCTGTAGTGTAGCTAATATTTTATACATAATTCACAAAAAAGTATCGTGCCTATCGTACTGAAATACTAAAGTACCAAAATAAATTAAATTAAATTAAAACCATATAATTATAACGCAAAAGATAAGTAAGAATGACCAACTGACGCAATCTATAATAGTTTTTCTTTTTTAATCTAGGTCTCCATCGATGGAGCACCGTCGATGATGGGTCGTATTCGTTGGATTACGGGGCCTCATATAAGCAAGCTGTGAATCCAGAAATTTCTGTAGATTATTGCATCATTCATCGGTACTCTCTTGGATCAAAAAGCCTGCCTGGTAATCTGAAATTAGTGTTTGAAGATGTGTTGAAAATCGTCAATTTCATCAAGTCCAGGGATGTGAATTCGCGCATATTCAGGGAGCTGTGCAAGGAAATGGGAGAGCAGTATCAAGTTCTGCTTTACCACACCGATGTTCACTGGTTGTCACGAAGCAAGGTTGTACGTCGAGTCATTGAGCTCCGAACGGCTCTTCAGGAATTTATGAAACAAGAAGAATCTCCTTTTGCTACCAAGTTCACTGATAAGGAGTGGCTTGCTCGACTTTGCTACTTGGCTAACATATTTGCGGAGCTGAACAGTGATAATCTGCAACTCCAGGGCCAAAACACGACTGTCATTGATGCCCATCACACTGTGACTGCATTTCTGGGAAAACTGAGATTCTGGATTTGACGCTTGGAGAAAGGAGTGATCGCTCAGTTTCCCACTCTAGACTAGTTTGTTGAGGAGAATAGTTGTGATACTGGATCGCTTTTAGAGACCATCAACAAAGAGATGAGCGACCATTTGAAGGGGCTTGAAGCAAGCATGCAGCACTACTTTCCAGAGAGTGACCTAAAAACAGCCAGTCTTCAGTGGATCATTCATCTCTTTTCTGTACCTGATGAGGCCATTAATGGTGATGATTTCCCTGCAAAGGGGGAGTGGATCACAATGCGAGCAAATGAAGCCTTGAAAGTCAAATTCCAAAACCAAAATGCAGATTTCACAACTAGCTGACTCGCCAACTCTGTCCAAGAGAGCCTTGAAGTTGTTGGTATCATTTTCAACAACATATCTGTGCGAGAAGGGGTTCTCAACCGTACTGGGGATGAAAACAAAAAAGAGGACTCGCTTGAATGTTGCAAACGATGCCAGGCTGGCACTTTCAACCACAAGCCAAGAATTCCTAAACTAGCTTTAAGTATGCAACTCCATCCATGCCACTGATGTTCTTGACATCTTTGGCAATATTCATTAGAAATGCACAATGATCAAATAGAATAATTAAAAGTGTAATTCAGTGTAAATAAATTATATAAATAAATTGTAAATGAATAAAGTGCAATATATCTCTAGTTTAATTTAGCCATATATATCAATGTTGAAAACATTTTGTGAAATGTGGCATGTTAAATTGGGTAACAAACTAAAAAAGTTTGGGAACCACTGATGTAGCTGCTGCCAGCAACAACAGCTTTGTACGAAATCCAAACCAAATAAACAAACAAGCAACAAAATGAATGATGCACCTAGCTGCAAATCTCAGAGCGATGGAGTACCGTACAAAATAAAAAAAGGTGCTCTGAGCTTTCAAATATATCAACCATACTTAGGCAGCTGTACCTCTGAGTGAAAACTACTGGCAACTAAAAAATGCTGACTTTCAGTAGTTTCTGTGGTCTTTGAGTGTCTGAACATCTTAGCTATCTGAATTCACTAATCATGTGGATTCGATTTAAAGCAAATAACATGTAAATTTACCAGGTACAAAACAGAATAAAAACTCCACAACCTAAAATTTAACAAAACAAACTGTATTATTTTCTGTCTTATTAGTAAGCTCTTATGCTCTTTAAGTGTTGCATAATTTTATTATGATTCATATTTCGATTCTCCGTTGCATTTTTTGATTTTTATAACTCATACTTAGAAAAGTAATTCTGTGACAATAAGATAATGTAAAACTATAACATTCGGTGGAGATCTATTACCTGTGCAAATTTTAATATATGCTCTTTGTTTATTGAAATATTCTTTTGTGCGATAAATTATTTCGTGCTTCCTTATTTTTAGTACACGGTGGGCTGGGTGATTCATATTATACGGAATTAAACACGTAGAAAGAAACATTAGGTAAAGTATCGTTTATACACGTTTCTAAACCTTTTTTTTTTCAATACGAAAGATTTTATAAATATTTAGCTTAAGTAGAAACAAAAACTTTTACAACTCTTTGTAAAGAAATAGAAAAGTTATCCATACCTTCCTCGTCGCTGCCGACCATGGTATAACGGGGAAATCCAGCTAGTGATCTTTCAGAACCGAGTCCGAAACCATCTCTCGTCCACTGCAAAGTTCCTTTCTTGTGCAATACTCGACATGGCAGAACTATTTTGTCACCTTTAATGGCTGTTCTGTCCGCAGGTTGGATAGCAAATGTTTGTTGAATAACGTCTGTTAGAAAACTTCTGTTTAATGGCATTGAAGAAAATCAGCAAAAATATTCACACTTCAAAGAAACTGAGTCAGTTCAAACAGTACTGTTATATATGTAAGTACAGATTATTGTTTTAGTTTCTTTGGATTTGTATATTAGTTTTATCAGATTCAGATATTGGAATGTTTGTGTTTTTTTTTATTTCAAGAGTTTCTAATAACTTAAACTTTCTTTTGTCAAAACAGTAAACATATCAATGTTAAAAATGTTTGTACTTAACTTAAGTTTTACCTCATGTGTAAACAAATTTCATTGCATGTGTGTTTGTAAGAAAGCTAGGCTACAATACATTTAATAAAATGATCGTGACTTAAAGACCAAATTTACGGACATCAAAAAATAACTAACAAGTTCGCAACCAACTGAATCTTCATCTTACCTAAAGGAGATCCTAGGGACTGCATCACCTGACCCAGTACAATGAAACTCAAATGAACTAGACACAAGGGTGAGCGTAAGTGCTGGAAAAACAGGTACTGTCTATTAGACTTCATCTTTCCGCTTTTAGGAGGACATTGGTTCTTATCTCTTCTTTTCATTATGAAGGCGTATTTTGATTTACGTCAGCTACAAGAAGCAAAGACTCCCTAAGGAAAGATAAAATCCTTATTTTTTTTCTTTTGATGATAAAGTGCGTGTCATCAGGTTAGTGTTTCATCATAACTTTCTTGGAGTCTTAATCGTTGTTTAAGTTTGTTCTGCATTATCGCTACGATAGTCAGACGTAATTACTGAGGACGTAATAACTGACCTAAAGCAAGTCAACACAAGTGTCGCGAAACTTTTACAGCAATGATTAATCACTAAAAACAAGCACAGACCACACAATTACATTGACTGTAAAATATCTTAAAACAAAGTAATTTTTAGTAAGTTAATGATAAATTTCCAGGATGTAAAATATCTAGTTTGATTAAGTCATAATGATTAAAAGTTAACAATATCTGGTAAAGCATCATTGTTTCTGATGAATTTAATTGAGACAGTTTAGAGACGTATAGTAGCTTTAGAGTAGTATATGCTGGTAAAGGAAATTATGGTTAAATCAATTCACATTTCAAAGATTCTCGAACTTTTACAGTACCCAAGCTATACAGAAACCTTGAACTCAGTCATATCGTTTCGTGGTTTCTGTTTACTTGGCACAGAAGCATTTGGTTTCACAAAACCTGAGTGCTGTGTACGCCTTTTAACAAAACAGAACGTAAAAAGTTATAAATATATAAATTAAATAAAGAGAAAAATTATGTATATTTATAAGTTTAATTTAGGTGCTTTGTTTGTTTGTTTAGAATTAAGCACAAAGCCACATAATGGGCATTCTGTGCTTTTCACATCACCGGTATCGAAACCCGGTTTTTAGCGGTGTGAGTCCGCAGATATACCGCTGTACCACTGGGGGTCTGTTAAGTACTATAAAAAAATCAATACCGTAATTTAATTATATGAAATGTTAATATATTTCTGACATAAAATACTTGAACAATGATTATAAGTCGTTCTTCAAATATTTGGTATTTTTAAAATAATTTACTCAAGAAATTATCTTGAATGCAAATATAAATTATTATCTTCAATACATGAAATTCATATTACGTACAAAACGTATGTGACCGTATGCTCATAATTAATATATTTTGAGATAAAATGCGTTTATTATCATTATAACAGCTCTCTTTAACCTCCTATGGGTAACCGTGAAACAGAGTTTTAATACTCAGTACAACTTATTTTTCGAAAGCAATTCTGTAATCTAATAATTCATACTTAAAAATCAGAGTAAAATGTTATAAATTACCACGTTCAGTAGTTAATGTAGTATCATCGGAAAAGACGATTGTTTTGCAGATAATAATGTGAATCAGGAACTGATAAGTGAAGAACTACATATCATCTCACTTGTCTAGAACTAATTTGTTTATTACTGAAAATAAAATCATATTTTATACAACCATTCAATTGGGTATGTCTGCATTCTTAAGTCACGCTATGTGCTGAAGTGGCATAAAAGACGTTACCAGAAACTAGGTTTAAATTGTGTGTTTTTTCTTTTGTAAAAGGATGGGCTAGATTATTTTTATTTTGTAAATGTTGTAAATGCTTCAGAAGAAATAATGTTTTAAATGTACTAAGATTATCTAGCAGACATATACGTATAGAATTTTGATAACGTTATCAAAATTCTATACGTATATGTCTGCTAGATAATCTTAGTACATTTAAAACATTATTTCTTCTGAAGCAAGATAGCTTACCAAACAACACAACTGTTTAAAGTAAGTTTGTTTTTGAATTTAACGCAAAGCTACAAGGCGTCCCAAATCAGCAGTGTAAGACTAAAAGGAAGGCTTTGTTTGTTTGCTTTGAAATTTCTTACAAAGCTACTCGAGGGCTATCTGTGCTAGCCGTCCCGAATTTAGCAGTGTAAGAGTAAAGGGAAGGCAGCTAGTCTTCACCACCCACCGCAAATTCTTGGGCTACTCTTATACCAACGAATAGTGGGATTTACCGTCACATTATAACGCCCCTACTGCTGAAAGTGCTAGCATGTTTGGTGCGACGGGGATTTGAACCCGCGACCCTCAAATTACCAGTCGCGTATATAATTTAAGCAACTAACTGCATACTCATACCCACAAAATCGGCTTTGTACCTATTTCATAGTTAAAAATAGCTTTATTAACTGGTCACATTCCACTACATCCAATATAACTAACTTGTTGTTAAACAGGGGTATCATAACTGCATGGTTCATAGGACTTTAGGTAATTTATAAATGTAATCGTAAATTATAAGAAGAATACATTAAATACGCAAACGCCATTGTTGTTTGGATCCGTATCTGTGAAGTTACTCTGGTGAAAACATACTTGCATTAAAAGTCAATTTCAATTGCCGTTCTGGAAATGACTTGAACAAGTGCGGACGTGCGCTAAGATAACAGAAACGGCATTGTATTCTCCCCGACACAGATTTAAATAGAAGCAAGTGATAAAACCTCATATTTATGCAAAATACAAACAAAAACAAAGAAACAACAACTGTACAATTATAAAATAAATCGGACCGAACGTGTCAATTCTGTAAGCAGAATACAGTGTAAGAAGGTCTTGTTGATACGAATCTTGTTTTATACACATATAGTGTTATTATGTAAGTGACTTCGGGTCACTTTACAAATAAGATTCACGTTTATTTACAGTTTCTTCTAGTGTTTTACTACTTCAGGATAGATACAAAAACTGCTTTACGACGTGGTTAAATTAAAGTACAGGGTCTTCAAGAACGAAAGTTTATGTTTGATGATGGCTCACTGAATTAATTAACAAAATAAAAGGAAAATAAATCGAACCTTTTAAGATGAAGTGTTTGAATAGCATCAACTAACAATCGTGGAAGAATAAAATTCAAGTATCCTGATACAGGTTTGTCACTTGAATTAACAAAAAAAGACCTTTTTTTAGGAACCTTAAAATATATTTGTAATTTTAAGATATATTTTAACGTAAGTACTGCTTCATGTAACATATGAATGAATTCTGACTAGAGTTAACTCTATTCGGAAGTTGTCGCGAGTCAAACCCAACTACGTTTAATTAAAAGCAACAAGAGCTTACGTTATAAATATAGACACCACTAAAGCGTTATGTTAACTTGTGAGGCTTAACAAACCGTGTAAAAGTTTAGACCTTGTTCTTTCAATGATTACTTTGGTTTACATCATAGGAGAAAAACTAACTTTATAATGATGTCCTTCCCACAGCATGAAGAGTTTCCGGTAATTATACATCAACAAGCTGCATTAAAGTGTTGCCTGATGCAATTATAGATACTCCAATTTTACGAATGTTACTTTAATTACTAAGTAGACATGCAAATGTATTTTCTTTTCGTTCCACGTGAAGCCTAAGGATGAACCACATCCTAATTTTCTTCCGTAAGTTGCTTATTTTTTATTTTCCTCATTACTGTCTACCGGTATAGCTTATAACAAAGAGATTTTCACTAATAAACTAATACATAAGTAATGGATGTTTTTTCTGCACAAAATGATCAACCCTGCACAACAAAAAAACAACGAATGACATTCCTTTTTTTGTTCGATTTCGCGGAAAGCTATTGGAGGACTTTCCGTGCTACCTGTTTCTAATTTTGGAGTCATGAAGAAAAATAGCTAATCAACATCACTTTCCGCCAACAACACTTTTGGCTATTTTAGTCAGGCCTACTTTTGGAAATTGACTGTAACTTTTAAATCGTATTCATGGAGCCAAAGTGTAGTGTTTGTTTCTTATTTCTGTTCAATTTTGCTGTAGCCCCCCGCTGGTACAGCGGTAAGTCTACGGGTTTACAACGCTAAAATCAGTGGTTCGATTCTCCTCGGTGGGTTCAGCAAATAGCCTGAGTTTTGTTGCAGCTGACGCAAGTTACGGTGTCTCAACTCTTTTGTCCGACACGGTAACCACTGAGCCGCCCTTGGCCACAGTAATATTACAAATTAAACAGTAATATACATATCAAGTATAAGATAAAAATGTTTTTCTTTCTCGTTCGTATCATCCATGCATGAAGATTTTAATGAATATTTTCAAATACTCACTAGGAAAGATAACTGTGTAAGATCGAACAATAACTAATTAGATGTAAAATTTCAAAGTTATCTACAGGAAGTAGTTACAAAAGTACATAAATATCGTATTTTCTAAGGAAAGCATGTTTCATTTATGTTTTTTTGCAAGGGGACAAAGTACATTTGTTTTCATTCAATCAGAATTCATAAATATTGCAATCGATTAAGTCGATTATCATTCCAAATTTCCCTGTAAACTGGCTTGACTGAGACGCATCAACTAAAGTTCTAGCTAGTTAAAATATCAGTAACACAACATTATTTCTGATCTACAAAGGTGATATATCTTAACACCACAATATTCGATGATCAATCACTCGAACTGAGCAGAACCCCACGTGATTTATCAGCGTATAATCGTAGCTGTCTGATCAGTGTCGGTGGTGACGTGATAAGAAACGAAAAAGTGCTCTCCCACGTTTGTTCCTGAAGACAATGTTACGCTTCACATAAACCAATCGATCTTGTGCTTGTAAAAATTTCCTGAATCTTGCGATTATGTCACAAAAATTCTCTAATTGAGTATTATTTTATTTAAATCCTTTATATTGGTATAGTTTTTTTTTTGTTATTTTTAAACACGAACCAATTATTGTTAACTATATGTTTAACTCAATGCACGTGAATCACGATCACGGGAGTAGAAATAACGAAGTAAGTATTGTAAGCGGAGAAGTGCCTAACATATCAAGATGTTAAAACAGAGTCTGGAACACATGATGTCATGTTTCAAAGGAAATATATCAATTCTTTTATCTGAGGTTTTATTGGGTCTATTACTTCTCAAACGAAACCATAACAACAATTCCAGTAACAATAAAGCAAAGGAGCAACTGCTTACTGTATAAGAAGTGGTAACCAATTAGTTAACCGTTGTGACCCTACAGATCTTATATCGTCGGGTTTTTTTTAAGAAGACCTTTTATTTTTCGATTTTATTGTTATGGATTTTTACATCTTTGTGAAGCACATCTCCTGTATGCAATACTCGTTTATGTTTACTCTTTGTTTTTTGCTTCTCTTACTTTCACTCTAGCCATAAGTTACTCGTTCGAGTACAATCTACGAAGTAAATTGAAATCCATAGGTCTTAATAAGCTAAATGTAGCTTTACACAAAGAAAATCATCAAAAGACATTAATATGATTAATATGATAAACGTAGCTTTGTACACACAAAAAAGACGGATCTTAGCATCGAAAACATCTTTGTTCTTTGCTAGTCTCTAGTTTGCATACTTTATTATTTGAATAATTCCTCACTCGAAAACAAATTACCACCAGTAATTTTATATACTCTGTTATATGAAGTTCCTGGAGTAAATTTTTCTGAAAACCCAAATTTATGAGATTTTGCTGTAAACACTGACGCAATTCAACTTTCCAATTTGATATGCTGCATATGTTTTTTCCATTCTATATTTAGCAGATGTAATATGAAAGATATAATTTAGCAACTAGTAACTGTTCCCCATTGCAATCTTAAATTACTGTAGATTACGTAAGGACGACAGAACATACCCAAAATCCAACATCTATTTGAAGCTCATTGTTCTGTAATTACAATAACTAACCTGAATAATAATATTTCACTGCTGGTCAAGGAAATTGTCACTTATAGCACGTCGTCACAGGACTTCGCAGGGGCAAGTTTCCTGAACTCGCATGACTAATATTTAGACACAGGAGTGGTATCTCTTGTTACCAGATGTTACGATGGCAGACTTTCGCTATTGGGTATAATCAAATTGGTCTTTCATTTCAGGAACGAATTCATTTTAGCATTGCGTAAAGACTGTCTTTTCCATAAAAGGCACCTGAACAAACAATGGGTGTTGAATTTGGTGATGTCATCGGATCTACTTTGCTATAACAGCTGGGTTATCCTTGTGTATCTTTAGAATAATTCACCCTAACGCGTGATAGCCAATAACGAAACGTTTAATTACTGTCAATTTCTCGTCGAAATCGACGTTGAGAAGCCTGTACGCCATGGGTAGCCATTTCACTAGCGAACATGACAGTGGTTATCTCGCACTTAAATAATGACTGTTCGTCGTTTTAAACATAGATTTATAACAGGTACTTATTAGTTAAGTCAACATATTACAGCTAGACTTTTAATGAGACCTTCTACGATCATTATTACTTGCTATTATTTATAAATAAGGAACCAATTATTCTATTTATGTTCTGGATTGTCATTGACCAAAGGTTACGGGATATTCTTTTATTCATTTTTATCAGAAGTAATATATATAATCAATATGATAAATCACGCTTTCACACTGGTTTATTTTCAATGAAATGTTTACTCTTCTTAAAAATATTATGTATAGTATTCATTCTTTCATAAAATTGCCTGTAAAACTACGATTCCTTGTAAGTGATAAATGAACTTCAGATCCATAAATTTCTGTCAGAAGTTGTATATGCTTTTATAATTTTTCAAACACTTACACGACAAAATATGATTACATTATTGTGTGAACAAAACTATCTGCTTTCCAAAATGAAAGTTAGTAGTTCTATGGTGTTCTTTTAACAAGAGATATTTCAAATGTACAGTCACTAAACAATATCACGATATCAAAAGAACGCAATAAAGAATAAAGTGAATAATCAATCGAAAAAAAATCCCACATAATAAAATTTAATCATATTTTGGCTAAACTGGTCACTGTGACCCAACTGGAGTATGTGACCGTTAGTTACTTGTTTTTCGTTTTCTCACGTTTAATGATGATGCTTCTATTACCATGAAATGTACCCTTAATGAGAGAAAAAAAAAAGACCCGAAGAAAAATCATATCAATGAACGAAAACAATTTTTTTAGGACTAAATCGTGGATACGTTAAAAAAAATAACTTAGTTGTAATGAACAATTTTTATTGGTTACACTTTTCCTGTTTGTCTTTACGTGATATTATTGAATCTTTGTTCTACGTAGTCAGTAATTCTGAGCAAAAATAAAAGAAATAAATATATCGCGACTATCTCTAACAAATTAAGCGGATAAGTTGATTATATCACTGACATTGAAGGTATGAGTGGTTGATGTCACAGAAGTCATTTCGGTGTATTGTTGTATTTATCTTATAAAAATTAAAGCGGCAACATGAGTTGTTTTCCAATGTGTTATCACTCAAGTCATCTCAACTAACGCTTAAGTCAAGTTACTGAACGAAACGCTTGCCAAATAGTTCTTCTTTTTATATGCAAATTTTGTTTGTTTGTTTGTTTGTTTTGGAATTTCGCACAAAGCTACTCGAGGGCTATCTGTGCTAGCCGTCCCTAATTTTGCAGTGTAAGACTAGAGGGAAGGCAGCTAGTCATCACCACCCACCGCCAACTCTTGGGCTACTCTTTTACGAATAGTGGGATTGACCGTCACATTATACACCCCCACGGCTGGGAGGGCGAGCATGTTTAACGCGACGCGGGCGCGAACCCGCGACCCTCGGATTACGAGTGCACGCCTTAACGCGCTCGGCCATGCCAGGCCTATATGCAAATAATAATAATACTTATTAATATAAGTGAGAGGCAAAAATGTTTAAACTTCGTGATCAATATTTAAAAAATGAAGTGTTATTCACTTCACCAAATCGCTTTCAGCAGCATCTAGAAAATTCTTTCAAACAGTTTTACCCAACTTCTATCCGAGAAATGTTCATACATTTCATTTTCACAGGTTTTGGTAGAACTGCACATTTGCTTGTGAATTCTATAGAAGCAAAATGGTTTACGACATAAATGTAATTTATGTTCATTACTTTCCAACATTCTTCCGCTTACCCGTTCTTCCACGTGTAACATCCTCTTCGTCTTTTCTGAAAAGCAGTCGGCTAACGGTGATATGTGAACAGTAGAACAGTTCACAACAAAGCTTGTCGCAGCATGCTTTACAACTAGCACGAACTTATTCTTGGTAAGAATTATTATGGGCATGGGTAATTTGTTTTATACGACCAGTTACCACAGTTGTCACAGAGGAGAAACATGGAAACTGAATCTGAAATTATTACTAAAACTTCAGTTGAACTTACCAACGATATGTACATCTGATGGTTTTATGTCTATATACATGCATTTTATGCATAACAGTAGTCGCGGAATCCACATGGCAGAATTATTACAACAAACAAAGTTAAAACTACTTTTTATTGTACAACTCGTTACATATTTGTATATATTTTCTGAATAGTTAAACGAATTTCTCATTTTCCCATCAATGTTCTCATCCAGATTCCATCAGAATAACTGAGAGAAGTTTTTTTTTCCATTTCTTTGTGCGTTTTGTAAATTAATAAATACGAACATCCAGAGGTCGTATGATAATTATATTTTTCAGGCAGTTCTGGAAAGGCTAATACCATGTAGGAATCAAACTCTTGGGGCTGAACAATTCTCTACCCGACAAATGTCATTGACAGGATGTGTTTTTTGCGCCAGTAAGAACAAAAAATAAAGAAGGGAAATTCCGGAAAATCATTCGATGTATTTTCTTTCTCTTCCTCTTACGTTTATTTTATGGAACACATGCGATAGAGAAAAAAAATATTAAACGTGCTATAGTATATGAAGCTATAACAATTTATCTTAGCTAAACATTGTGTTTTACAACTATCAATATGATACAAAAATGACACGTTTTATTCACTACATTAAACATTATTCGCAGCATTTTTTTCATCGAACCAAAAGTTGTTGTGTTTATTTAAATAAAATACCTACATAGATTATAATACATAGACCACGGCAACCCATTTTCTACTAATTTTAAAATGCAGTAAATAAAAGGGATAAAAATTGTTACAGATTAATTAATTAATTAAGTTGGTCAAACATTTTATGGCCTAAAGGATTTCAGTACCTGGACTTAGTTATTTACGGCCTTACAGTGTAAGAAGCAATGGTCTTCTTGTTGGGAATATGCGATTTGAAGTGTGGGTAATAAACTTAGAAAAACTTATTTTTAATCTATTAAAAGTCTAAAGATTGCCAGGAAACAACACTTGGTCACACAAACCTTTGTCGAGAACGGTTCACCGTAAAGTACATTTCAAGCCTTCTGGTGTAGTGCCTCTACATCAATCCAATACGTTGACGTTACCCCAACACAACACGCCCAGAGTGTGGATGTCATGTGTGAGGTTCTCAGGATATGTGGCACTACTTTAATATTGTATACGTTCCTATTGATGACAAGATAGTCTAGTATTGGGATATCAAGAGTACTTTATATTTTTGTACAAAGACAGGTAGCGAGGCTGAGAAAGAAACAAAAATGTATTCAAAATTCAGAAACATCTAGTGAGTATGAATCTAATGAGACTTATCTCACTTGAAAAGTAGAACCACTATTAATAATTCAGATTTAAACTGAGGATCAAGAATGTGTTTTATTTCGTAGATATACATGCGCGTATAAAAGGAGTAATACATACTTTACCTCCAAATGACGCTTCAATTTTAAAATAAATACCACTGAAAAAGAAGGCATGTTATTTGCTAAAGCCGCACTACTATCTTACAACTGTAACATTTCTTTTTAATTATTATCTTCTTTAAAAAGCACTAACCTGAAACAGAAACTATATGTCGTATATATTTCTTCATAATGAAAAAAATCAAACAAGAAATTTTGAGCCATAGTAACGTGGCTTTCGTGTGTCTAAAAACACGTTTAATATTGTGTTTAAGTCGCATAATTCTAATCATTTAGGCTTGAAAATTGCAGTTAATCAAAAGTTATAAATGTATAGACTTAAGGCTTCTACCAAGATCACTGCAGTTAAATATACACCATATAGAATACTTCCCTTCCAAAAGAAAAAAAAATGATGAAAAAATTAATGGCATCGTATTCTTAAAATATATTTTTTACAATGCACCTTTACATAAAATGTTTGTTATGAGGGACTTACCGATAAAGATACTGAAGACAGATGCTAATTCCGCGGTACTTCATATGATGTTTTATAAATATGTTTACATTATGCACTCAGTAATAACAGTGGTTCTCACTTTGAACATTTGTAATGTTATGTTTCTCTATTGATAATGCAAATATAGCGAACTCATGGGAATAGTTTCCAGGATTATGTGTAATTTCGCTTTTCTTTAATTAGGAGTTCGCTATGACCTACCCTAAAAAATATTTTATGGAAAGTACTGTAACTCAAAATTACCTTCATTTTATTTTAATGAATTTAACGTTTGATATTATGAACGGAGATATATTGTTGTTGTTGTCGAAATTAAGATGAACTACAGAGAGTGCCAAAGATGTAAAAGCTAAGCTCGTTATATCGTTTTCATGATACAATCATTATACGTCATATAACTAGTTTCAGTTATAGAAGGACATTACTGAATCCATTGACATGCATGCTGCGGATGTAAATAAATCATTGCTGTGTGTTGTCGTGGTAACAGTACCACCTTTAAGCTTACACTATTCATCAGTAGTCTTGTGTAATACATATGTATTCGATCGTTTAACCAATAACAGTTTGTTCTGAACAATGATTGCAGACCATTGATTGAGAATTAGCATAATATACGCTATTCCTCGCAGATATACAAATTCACAATCGATATTTACTAATCTAGAGAATTTTTTCTGTCATTATACTGATACTACGCTGTTCACAGAACATTAAAATCTACAACAGTAAGTAAGGTATACTTGTATTGTTACTTCTGCTTACAATATTGGGTGGAATGTGTGTATGCATGATTATATACAGACTCACGCTGTTCTCCGTCAGGAAAATTACTTTTCTAATGGAAATACAGCGTTCTTCACACTTCTCATCTGATCAATCTCAAATAATATTTAGGTTTTTTTTACACGTGAAGCAATATTACCATAAACTCAAGAATACAGTCTAGACCCTATATCACTAAACTGAAAGTTCGTCAGTATCCATATAGAACAGTTCCACGTTTATGGTACAAAAAATAAAAGCAATACAAAACTGCCACCAAGCACATAATGTATCGCAAACCTGGTATTACCTCATTATCAGTTTATTCGAGTTCTGCGATTTCACTTTTTAATGGAGAAATAAGTTTGTCTTGTAGAAGACATAACATTAGAGCGAAGAATATTAATATCTTTAAAGAATGTATCTTAAAAATTTTCATTTCCTCTGGTTATGATAAATTAAAATACAAATGTTGTTAAATAATAAAATGTATCAAAAGAGCGTGGAGGGCTAATAGCGTTTCATAAAAATAGTATTGGTAGTTATTAATATAATATTCATATCCAATATCTGGGGACCTTCTTACACACTCATTGTTTGTCATAAATGCAAGAGATTTGTGAATTACCTCTCGGGCTGTTGATATGGATGAGTGACATTTGTTTGGTATCGTTTTTCTTAATGTTTATTTGTTTGTTTTTTTAATTTCGCGTAAAGCTACAGAGAGCTATCTGCGCTAGTCGTCCCTAATTTAGCAGTGCAAAATTAGAAGGAAGGCGGCTAGTCATCACCACTTACCGCCAACTCTTGGGCTATTCTTTTAACAACGAATAATGGGAATGACCATCATGTTATAACACCCCCACAGCTGAAAAGCCGAGCATGTTTGGTGCAACGGAGATTCGAATCCTCGACCCTCAGATTACAATGTTCTTAATGTCCTTTTTTGTATATTGGCTTTCAAATTTTATCAATGAAAATAACAGTCCTGTGCATATCTGGTTGCTACTTTACTTTACGTCTTCGAATAGGTGTGCCACATTGTCCTGCCGATGCTGTTTGCAATGTTGTAAATAGTATTTACATAAGAGTGTTAAAACTTTGTATTTCTTTGCAAAATATCGAAAAGAACAGTATTAATCACCTTCAGTAATAAGGCTATCCGTGACACAATTATACCATCAGTGGTCATCACTATCAGTCATAAATCTCTCCGTGGCATCATTGTACTAGCAGTGGTCATAAGGCTATCCATGGCACCATTGTACAGTGTATATTCAAACATTTGCTGTAAACAGATTTGAAGTTTCTACTTTTTCTGTTCGTAAGTATACGAAACATCTGCATTATTTGTTAATACAATACATTCGCATACTTTAGAATTTCAGATTTAAATATTTTATTAAATAAAGCATACAAGTGATTTGCTTACATAAGTATTACTCTGCAAACAGGAGCTTATTCATATGATACTATTTTAACAACAGTACTAACGAGCGTCTTATTTGTGTTTAAACCTATAATTAAAATATAGATTTCACGCGACACGTGCTTACAGATTTATTATGACCTAATACCAGTGAGTAGCTGTTTAATTAAAAGAGCAATTAATTCAAAAAAAAATTCAGGGCTTTGAAAAACTTGAAATATTTAATGTCAGGTAGAAATTGCCAATAATTTTACAGTGTATTTGCATGTGTATTATATTACTTCAGTAGCAACTAGTGTACCTCTCTGTGTTAAACATAACAATGTTGCATTACTACTTTACGTAATATACAACTGATTTTAATTAATTATATGAATATTTTGCAAATTGAGTACTTTAATTTATATCAAGCACGTGACAATTAATTTAAAAAAAAAACTTCGGCAAAAATTGAAAATGAAATATGGAAAACATATAAATTTACTTTGTAATATTTCAACTTTTATTAACATTAAATAGTGACAACCTTGAGAAGTATTCCTTGTATACCCAAAAACACACATGCACATAACATATCAAACATCGTTTAACAGTGATAACAAATGGGACATAACTCATTGGACAAACTTTATGGAACAGAAGTTCATTACAAGAGTTATGCTTCACCTCAAAACATCCCTATGCCTATTAACTACGCCCCCTAGATTAAAAACATCTTAACTAATTCAATTTTAAAATGGATTCCAAGTTGATGAACCACCTGTTATCTAACAGATAACAACAACGCCCGGTTATAAGCATGGGTGTGTGTTTCGGTTGTCACACTTCATTCTAGTATCTTTCTTTATACAAATTTCAATAAAAATATTTTATATCATAAATTTATAGATGTTTCCGAGCCCTGACACATGAGATAAATAGCATATTACACTCGTTAACACGTGCAAATTAAATATTACTGATATTAAGATTTGGTGGCTTACAGTTACTATTATAACCCTGTGTGGTTTTATCTACAAGACTTATTTGACATTTATTACCACACAATAAACTAAAATCATATGTTAACAGCTCTTTTAAAGGTTATAAATAATACATAACACAACAACACAGAATTCCTCATTTTATACAGCTTTACTTTAATGTTACAAACCCGAATTTTTAAACTTTTTAATTAAATAAAATAGCTGCTATATCATTCAGTCATTTATATCTTAAATAAATAGGATGAGAAGTTGTGAGCGATCAGTTACTCTACTAATTTACTAATTTCTTTCTGCCTACCAATTTTAGTTTGCTCATGTTGTGTTAGTCCCTGCAATAGGACATCAATATACTGATAAATTTGTTTTATGGTTGCCTTTGTTTTGTCTCAATTTGGTAATAAATAATGACATACTAGAACATTATTTTACTGATTTCAATTTGTACAAAAAACACTGCCCAAAGGATAAATTTAAGTGCAATGAACTCTATTATCAACATTAAGTGCAACCAGATCATAAAGTTCTATAAAGTCGAAACTATTCCCAAAGGATACATTACAAGGTCACCAGTGAGGCACGTGTTTAAAGTTACACAACTTCAAACGATCAACAAATTAATTTATGATAAAAAAATAAGCATTCTATAATTATATCCGTTCTTCATCAGAGAATACGTTGAATGAACTTTAAGGAACACTGAAATAATCCTTTATCTGAGACGGTTTTTGTTTTGTTTTTCTATCTGGTAGTTTATGTGGGTCATTTCTTGCTTCTACCACATAACTCATTTCAAACTGCTTTCATAGATGTTTCTCGATTGAACTTAAAGATTTAATTGTTGTGATGTACAGACACAGTAGAAATGTAAGTAATGGCATCACCCCTCTTTCCTGACATGACTTTTGTTGAACCTTAAGCTACCGGTCGTTCACTCGTTCCTGAAGAACTGGCTCGTTAACATCAACCGGTTTCGTCAACAATAAGTCTTCCTTCTGGTAAAAGACATGAGCAGTCCTATTGGAGGACTCTTGACTTGTAGAGAACAAACTTAGTTCATCCCAACAGACAGCTTACTTGACAAATGGGAAGTGAGCCAGAAATGTGATAATATACACGGGAATGCAACTGCTGACACTTGTATTTGGAGTGTATTGCGTTTTCTTGACTGAAACGATCAGTGATTTCAAGCCAAGTCTACAAGCTCAGCATCTCATATTTTCACTAATATCGCAAGAGTCAGTATAAAGAAATAAAATATCAAACCTATTCATATGTTTTTCATACTTCCACGAATTCACTCTTTTCCTAAAAAAGTAGCCTTGTAAAACTTAAAATAATGTATTACTCCGCTCATAAATTCTACCTTCAACCGTCAGTATTTGTTTATTAACGAAATAAAACATTTTACATTTTAATATAACAAAAAATAATTAACAGTATAGACTAACATTTCCAACGGTTAAAAGCATGCATTTTCTACCGATTTGTTCTTTTCACCATCAAACTTCTATGTGATTATTGTATAACAATTATGCTTCTGAGACGATATAAAACAGCATCGTATAAAATATTATATACGTCAACTTTAATATACTTTTACAAGGGTAAGTTGTTGAGTGAAATTCCTTTGCTAATTTCAACGACCAGCAAGTACGACAATAAACGCCGGAATATGTTGTTCCTCCAATTTCTTGTCAAGTCGCGTAAGAAACGTGGCGCCAAGAAACGACGTAAAAACTTGAATGCATACAGGTACCTAATACAACCACAGGAAAATCGAATACTTGTCTCACAAATGTCTTCCAGCTTTAAAATACAACCATAACCACGAATACCCAGTTGAACTTAACAGCTGCTGACTTTAGTTTTCTCTCGAAAACCGTTCAGATTATCAGATTATTTTCTTATTTTTTTATGATTGTGACAACTTCTGCAGGTTGCGTGAGACATCATAAAATACGGTATTTTTGACAAGATTTTCTTAAAATACTTCATTATAGTTTTTCACCTACACAAATGTAACCAATTCAATCCTTTATAATTGATTAAATTTATTTTAAGGAATTTTATTTTTTACTATTTTGTCTTGATGTTACCACATCTGAGACTGATGAAAAGTATGGTATATTTTTATAACGAGGTTTATACAAAGCGGTATTTGATAGTTCGGGTGATTTAATTGTGGCCTAAATAGTGTAATTTATATGTTAAAATTCTGACAGATGCTAGTATTAATCATTCATCCGTCTTGTTATCGAATGTTTACTGCTTATAAAGACTGCCCGATTTCTAACCATTTAAAACACCGTTACACTTCTTCCTATTAATCAATAATAATATAACTTCCTAAAACTGAGATGTCGATTCACATTTAGGATGTATCTGATATTCTTCTAATACTTCATGCAACATAACGAGATACGCGGCAAAAACTATCATTTTTGAGACTTCAAGCAAAAGTTGTGTAGCAGTTAATACAGGAAGTCGGTGAAAGAAAGAATTCGAAGTAAGTCGTGGACACAAGAATAAAGTTTTTGAAGCTTTTGTTTCATCGTAAACAGATAGAAAAACTCATGATCTGATTATGTTTTTGTTGTCAATCGCTAAGAATTCTGGCAGTAAGTGAAATATGCTACTTAGTCAATGTTGGTGGAATGAAGAGATACACCCACAGTTTCATAAAAATAATTTAAAACTTTATTGAACAAATGTCTTTGAGTCTTCGCATCCTCTTTAATTTGAAACAAAATCATCTTTGTTCTTGGTACTAAATCAAAACATTCTTAAACTATTGTTAGGATTACATTAATTTTGCTAAGCATTATATGGAAAATTTAGACCTCAAAATATATGTTCAAAACCATAATTCCTCCTATTTGTTTGAAATTCTCACAACTATAACAGAAACTTTTATTAACATCTAATGTGTTACAAAATGTTGTCAGTCGACATACCCAACGTGATTTCTGTGAATATAAAACAACGTGATATCGTATTTCCGCTTATGATCCAAATGTTTTGTTGTTTTTGTTGTTATTCAACAAACAATTAAAGAACTGGTGCTTGTTGGCTTGAACTGTTTATATTGTGATGTAATGATTTTTTTTACGATTCATTCAACGCTTCGTTCAATCTTTTTGTATGCGTATCTTTCGCATGAATGAAAATGTGTACAGTCAGCATACATTTAACCTCCGGATAAGAAAGGCAGTCATTGGTATACACCGCAATATGATGTCATGGTTTCATAACCACAGTCAGGCCTGTCAGCACGAAGACAGTCGGTCTATCATGGACTTGCACTGTTAGCATTTAGTGGAAAATTCTACGCCAAGTCTTCTTATTGAATGTTTTCAAATAGTTTTCCTCGAATGTGAGGATAGCTTTAGCCACGTCCTGATCTGTGATGAATACTTGCTGTCAGCTGCGGTGCTAGCAAGCCAAGAGAGGATGACCAATAAATCAGATCTGAGCAGCAGCTAACCCAGGCGTGTCGCTACCATCAACACATCCGTCGACCAGTAAGACAGGAAGATCTCTCCTGCCATATCTCACTGTAACACATTATTTTCTTCTTTTCCGTGGAGTGACTTTACTAACCATTGTGTTCAAATGGAATATAAAATACTCAAACTCAAAAGAAAAAGAAACTATACCTATATCACAAATAATGTAGCTTAAAAAATCCTTTATTACTTATTTCTCAAACCGGACATATAATTCAATTTAACATTTTACCATACTTTTATAATTTTGACTGAAACAATAAAAAATGTCTTAAAATATTATTTATTTCTTTTTTAGTCGAGTAAAAAGTGGCTTTAATTAACATTGTCTTCGTGACGTAAAAATGTACTTAATACTGTAGTCACGCGTTCAAACATGTAAAAGCTAACTGCATTGTTATAATAATACATGTTCATTCTAATATGTTTATATTTGTTTGTTGTTAAGCTCGATATTACACAATGGGCTATCCGCTCTCTCGCTTCCACGTTGTAAGCGTACCTCTGAACCACATGGGAGTTAGTCCAGTATCATAAATACTATTGCAATCACGTGCTTTGAAACTCGATTTTTAACACTATGAGCTCTAAGTGTACCTTTGAGTCACAATGAAGTCAGTCCAGTATCATAAACACCATTGCTCATTCAGTCAGACACCCAAATAAAAATCTTTAATAATTTCAAACGTAATGGCAGTAAAATAGTAGAAAAACAATGACTACAGTAAAATATATATATAAAAACGGCTGGTTTTCGACACTCAAGGTTGAAACGTTGCTCGTTCCTTCACATAGGAATTTTCTCAACCCAAACCACCCGTTTTTACACATATATATATTTCTCTACAAATGGGTTTTCTCGTCACTACTAACGTCTACAGTAACTTATAAAAAGTTAGACGACAATTTTAGAAGTTTTATTTCTGTCTATTGAATATTAGTTCACGATGTTTTGTTTGCTTGGGAATTTCGTGCAAAGCTACATGAGGGCTATCTGCTATTTAGCAGTGTAAGATTAGAGGGAGGTCATCTAATAATCAACACTCACCGCCAACTCTTGGGCTACTCTTTTACCAACAAATATTGGGATTGACCGTCACGTTATAATACCCCTACAGCTGAAAGGGTGAGCATGATGGGTAAGACGGTGATCTAACCCACGACCCTCAAATTGATAGTTGAGTGTTAAAAATGAACCTTCTTGGTACTTTTTTTCAACTAACAGGTGTTGTTTTTTTAATCTGTCGAAAATGTGCATTTTTCTCTCAGTTATCTAATATCATGGGCAGCGAATTTACAAGGTTTTGCACACATATTTTTAAAACATTTATAGAATAATATATATTACACTGCACTTATCCTCTGTTGTTAAACGAAACTAAAGTAAACAGTTTATCTGCAGTTTACCAACTTAGCAAATTAACCGAATGTTTTTATGTATGTGTAAAACGTTATGACAACGTTCTTAGCTGTCAGTTATACATTCTTATTTCAAATTTTCTTTTAATGCAAAAGTTTTATGGTCAACATCTTAATTCATGTTAACTTATATTTCCATTGAAAATTTTGAATTTAGAATGTACAGGTTAAACAAAAAACGTTTTTTGAACTGTTCAGAACATTAAATATTTCTCTTTTACATCCATGTTTCTTGTCTAACACGTTCTGACGACCGGAATATAATCACTTGTATTGGACATCTGTAAAATGTTATTAATGTTTTCATAATTAATTAGAAAATACACAAATATTGAAAATACGTCGTTAGGTGCCTATTTATTAGCTCTATTTTTTTTTTATTTATGAGAGTAGGAATATGAATCAATTCGATGTAAATACCTTACCATATTTCAAAGATTGTTTGGGTAAGCAAGTTTTAAAACCTTTTTTTGAAACTATTACTGTGAAACTTTTATCCGTAAACATACTTATTTTGTGATCTGGGCGTCTACTATGGAGATTTTAACAGCACTCTATTTTTCTCCATAAAAGGTTTTGTTTGTTTGTGTGTTGATTTTATTGCATAGTTTTTCAAAGGCTATCTGCTCTATTCGTCCATAATTTTGAAGTAATAGACTTAAAGGAAGCAGCTAGACAACACTAACTACCAACTCGTATGCTACTATTTTGAAACCGTACACTCAGAAGCGATCGTCAGTCTTATAACGCATCTTCTTAGACCCACAGCTTGTCATGCTAAACGCTAGGTCACGCGCCACTCGAGTATTTCATTCAGTACAGATCTGTAGGGTTATTCACAACGGACAATAAATTGATAACAATAAAATGCATCATTGAATGTATACGGCAATTTATTCGTACTTTATGATAACTATTTGTATATGCTACTAACGACATACGAGTCGTAACGCCGCCAGAAACATGTCTAGTATCTATATATTTGGTTCACGGCGAATTATCGACGGTTCAATAATGCAATGCTGTCAAGATAGATATATGACTAGAGAAACTTCACACAGCTTTCACAAATAAGAGTATTTCTAAAGAAAGAAATTTAAACGATGTAGAGCCAACTGACATTATACTTTAAAGAAAGAAAATTTATACGTTAATATGGAAGCATAAATATTTGTATAATTAAACGTTTAGGGCAGCAAGGGGTTCCAAGACAACACCTCAGACTAAACTGGAGTAAAGCCCTCGCCTTTATCAATGGTGAAGAAAGTGAACCATCCAACTAGAATGTTATTGCGAGGAGGAAAGACCCATTTCTATCTACTATTAAGGACACAGTAAACAGGAATGCGAAGTTAATGCTGACCATCAAACTAGAGTCTCATATTTTCGGTCATGCCTTGAAATAAAAAGTTAGTTTCATGGAAAAAAAGATGACTAAAGACACTCAAATAACATCAGTTCCTTTAGATTGCATACTTGACAATCCCCTGATGTAGCTTTAATGGACTTTTACGCCTTTAGATTATTTATACTTAATCTAGGTAGCCGACGTCCATGAACAATGGCTTACCTATCTAAAATTGATTTTAGATTGCATTGGAAATTGCAGTGTCTGGCAATAGTTCGTAAAGACGGTCGTCAGATTAGGCACTATTGATGATGGAGGAAGTAGTTCCAATGGTAGCACGAGACTTCAAACATCGTTCTCATAAAATACGACAAATCCTACTTATATTTTTAATTTTTGAACTTTTCCGCATCTTCGTTACAGTTGGGTAACTGAGTGGTACTAGAAGTTTTAGAACCTTAAATTACAAGTTACACAGGATGATCAAAGCTCATTTTTGAAATTGACCCACGATAGGTACACAATGCAAGTCAGTTTCACGTCGGATTACACTATGTAATAAAATTTTTACTTTTTCTTGTTCCTGGGCAGAAAGTGTTATTTTCCAATTTTTTATGGCTAAAAGTAAATGGAAAATACCTATTTTTACTCTTCAAACTTTGCTTTTGTGACCTAAAAGCGTTTAATGAAAACATGACTGGAGACTATATTTAGAGGCTGATACGTGAAAGTGATTTACATTACAGTTGCAAATCTCGAAAAACTACTCACTTCTAAACATTTTTGTTCCTTTTTGTATAACTTTAGTGTAAACACATGTAAATCTTGATTCATATGTTGTTTTATTCGAACCTTATGTAAATGAAAATGTGCAAATTTGCGCGTTTTTACATAGAAAATAGGTTATTTTTTTTAAATTTCATTATCCAGGTGGTAAAAGTAAAGTTTGAAGGGAATAATGGCCATTTTTTGTACTTTTAAAACATAACCAATGAAGAAATAACACATGCTATTCAGCAACAAAATGTGTGTTACATACTGTCATAAATTAAAAATCAGAAAGAGACACGTTGAACATTGAGAGATTTAGCTATATTAATGGTCGACGCTTTGCTTTACCAGCATCTCTTGGAGAACTTTCATCAGTTAGAAATTGGATGAACTTTGATTTTCTGGAGATTAAATTTTTGGAAAACATGAAAGTTTTATAAAAAAGAGTTTAGTCAAAACGGGCACAGCATTATTTCCATTGTTTATATATAGTCTACAAGGTATGGTTTTCAAAATGTTGTAGAACATTATAAACTTATAAAGTTTTAAATTTTTTTAACTCTGTAGTATTTCTTACAAGTTCAAGATAGTAAAGCTTTCTGACTGATAAAGAATAACGGATAATCGGCCTTTTAGATGTATTAAAAATATAAAAACAAAATAAAAGTGATTATTACATTGTATTTAGAAAACACAAAGTCGAACTTGGGTAATAAGCAAGGTTTTATGAAACATGAGTAAGTAAGTACTCAGTAAGATTATTTACTGAGAACCCGTCGTAGAGTGACTTGTTGAATATAGTACTTTCAACATTAGTACGAATATATATGCAATGTGACTTCTCTATTGGATAAAAGTTCCTATGATATTTGCAATGAGTTTGATGCTTAACCTATAATGTTTCCTGAACTGAAATAAAATTTCAGCTCATGATTTTCAACAAACCAACACGCGTAAATACCCACTTCTCTTCATTACACTCAGAGAGCCATTTGCTTCAGATTTTAAATTTTCTAATGTTATTCACAGTGTCCTGTTGATCAATTAGAAGTTATATAACTTGTATAATTCGACAGTTTATCAACAAAGTACTGAAAATAATTAAATTTTGTTTTACTTAGGAACTCAAGTGGTTACTAATGTTTCACGTTAAGACATAATGAATATTCATATGATGACGTTCAGTAGGTCATAACACAATAGCTGAAATAATGTTCATTAGAAACTGACAGAGATGAGGATTTTGATCATGCGGTTCGCATTAAACATAATTTCTACATGATTCGATCTCCACCGAGTATTGCGTTAGTAATATACTGTGGTTTTCTTTATTTTTATATTTCATACCAGTTGAAGTACCCGTCCTCTGAGGCCCGGCATGGTCAGGTGCTTAAGGCACTTGACTCCTCATTAGAGGATCAGGGGTTCCGTCACACCAGTCATGCTCGTCTCTTTTAGCCGTGGGGACGTTATAATATAACGGTCAATCCCACTATTCGTTGGTAAAAGAATACCCCAAGAGCTGGTGGTGGGTGGTTATGACTAGCTGCCTTCCCTCTAGTCTTACACTGCTAAATTAGGGACGGCTAGCTCAAATAGCCCTCGTGTAGCTCTGTGCGAAATTCAAAACAAGACCACAAGAAAAATGTTCTCTGATGAGCATTATATAAATTCATAATTTGTGAACATAAAATGTTGCGTCCTTTATGTGTAATTGCAAAAACGTAAAAACACCTATACAAACTGGAAACCGCAAAATATAAAGCTTTAAGTTTCCGTGTATCTCCACATGGACCAAACAAAACTCCATATCCATTTGGGGGAAGATCCATTTACAGGAAGAGAAGCAGTGATAAAAAACTCCCATATAAACAACAAAATGTTAGAATAAAAATTTCTCTGTCTCTCTCCATGAACCCTATAAATCTGCATACTACTTTCACATTCTCTAAAGTAATTATATAGACATGCAATATGCAGTACTGTTTTATTTAGATATATAGAGGAAAATACATATACCCGAGCTGTTGCATATTTTAATAAACTACAAGCAGAGTCGAGCAAAACATTTGTACCAAATTTGGATCTTTATTGCAACAGTACTTATTTATAAATATAGTGTTTATAGAATAATTCTAATCGCAGATACTGAAATCTATGAGTTTACGTGTCTTAGGCCTAACATTTAACCTTTATTGAATACAGCCTACATTTTAAAAAGAAACAAATTAACAATGTAACTTATGTACCTTTTTTATCTTTTAGTTCAGCTAGGGCTAAACTTTACTGTACTTTATACAATAAACAACTCACAATATTATTCTACGATTTACTTTAGACTTTGGTAAGTTTCTAATATATTGTTATATAAAATGTCTGCTAAACTATATTTACAACCGCCTTCTATTCACATCCGTTGAAATTAAACGCATGTGTGTTTTAATAATAAGGTGTGCGCGCATTTAATAGGCAGACATAAATTGAGTGTTAGTATTATAGGCTTGTATGTGGGTTTGTGATACCAACATACATCAATATTTATCTGATTACATTCGTATGTGGATAATAGTGAGAAAATAAACTGGAAGATACTACGTGACAAGGCTAAATTGTATCCAAAATCATGGTCGTGGAGGCTGAAAATGTTCTTACTGAGGTTTGAACGTTCGTATTACGTAGTAATTTTGTATACACAGGAAATGTATCAAAACTTATTATTTCTTAAGTTTTGTGAAAGTCGTTATTTTAAATCTATGTAATTAATGAGTATCACACAGACTATTACTTTTTTAAGTACTTTGTAAAAATAAGAACAAAATAGCACTGTTTCATCATACATGTAATGGTATAAGTAGAAACATTGAGAACGTGGAAAAGCTTGTAATTATTATTAAGCTGTATATCCTTTTCCTGGAAAAGCTTGTAATTATTATTAAGCTGTATATCCTTTTCCTGGAAAAGTTTGTAATTATTATTAAGCTGTATATCCTTTTCCTTTATTTTATCGTGGATCACAAACAAATGAAAAAACTCTATGGTCGCTGTTAGTGGGAAAATCGACGTAATAACAAGTGTCAATGCACTGTATATCTGACTGAAAGTAGACAAATGGAAGCAAAGATAATATGATTTTTCGTCATTTATCCTCTAAACATAAATCTTCATAATACGTTTTTGTGTAATTATTAACAGTGTTTTATGTTTTACTTTACTTTAACACAAATAAAACACGAGAGTCATATTGCGTGTTTATATGTAATATTTAATTTTATATTTTTTTGTGGAAACAGCTTTCTACTGACATTTCCATTATGTACTATTAGCTTATTTTTATATTTGTTTTCATAAACGATTACCCAGAAAACAAGAGAAATAAACATGAAAACATCACATGTACCTTATGTCAAAGTTCCGATTACTTCCTAAAAGAAGAAGGTCGCTGAACATGCCAGAAAACTTGAAAACGCAGTTTTTAAGGTTATTGATCAGTTCCCTGTGATACTTTTGAGGACTTACCATGCTAAACTTTGGGGTTTAATTCTACGGGTCCGGCATGGATTGGTGGTTAGGGCGCTTGAATCACAATCTGAAGGTCGCGGGTTCGAATCCCTGTCACACCATAATGTTCGCTCTTTCAGCTGTGAGGACGTTATTACGTAAAGGTCAATCCCACTATTCGTTGGTAAAAGAGTAACCCAAGAGTTGGTGGTTGATAGTGATGACTGGTTGCCCTCCTTCAACCCTTGCACTGCTCGATTAAGGACGGTTAGCGCAGACAGACCTCGTGTAGCTTAGCACGAAATTAAACAAAAAAACAAGCAATCGATTACTTGTGGTGGGTAAAGTAAATATAGTTCTTCGAAGAAGAGCTTTGAGTTGAAACACAAATGAAAATTATTATACTTTTTAACTTAACAGGACTTTAAGGTGATTGTTTCAGCACAGAGAAATTATTGTTATGTATAAAAACAAATTTGCAGCCTTTCCACGTCGTTAAAATGCCCGATCATGTTCTTTCTGACTATTGTGAACCTTGAAACTAGCCATGCGGCGTAGTTTCAGTTGCTATCTATAATCCTTCTAATGTACGACGATGACAATTCCAAGCACTGATTAATTGGACAAAACTCCAAAGACGAATTTACCGCCATGTCTTCATAAAAAATAACATGAATAATTCTTCCAATGTTCTCTTGTTGCTTCAATATAGTTTATTGGCTTCCTTTACAGACAAAGATTCTTCTTGAGTATATTTCGTACTCTTGGGGCTCGTAAACGGTTTATGCCACTAATCTTTATGATTGTGAATTCGTACCTGTTATAAGACATCGCATTTAGCTTAGTGCAGCTGGTCTCTTTTTGGATAATCCTGGCGTCCCAAGGTAATACATATTGTTAATACTGTTTAACTTTCTGTAAAAGGTTCAGAAGACAATGCATACTTCGTAACACTTATTCAAAAACTATTCCTTTGAACGAAGAACATTGTGCTTTCATATCTTGATTAAGACTCAGAACTGTAAACATAAATGGCCAAGTAAACTGTATCTTTATTTTCACAGAAGTAATAGTATTTGTTTATGTTAATATAAAATGTGTAACTATTTTTGTTTATACAGTTGTAAATATAGCTCATAACATAAAAATGGCATTAAAATTGAAATTGTTCAAAGAAAAATCGAAGTTCGATATGGCTATTTAGTTTTAGAAGTTAATAGTCAACTGGAGATGTCAAAAAATACTTCACAAGAATTCAGACTTCTTTCTCAGTTTGATGGCTTTCGGCCCTTCGTATGTACACTTACAGGCGAAAATTTTTTATGTATTTCTAATTTAAATAAATTTTCCCTACAACAGAAAGTTTCAAATTACATCTAAAAGCAGTGATGTGAAACACTATCAAAAAAGGAAAGCATATCTTCTGGCTTTTTTTTTCTAAATCAAAGCTACCGACGTCACGCATTTTTAAACGTTGGAATTATAAAACAGGCAAGATCCCAAAGGTTCTAGACGTATGTACACGTTCGAAACTTTTCCTCAAAAACTGCATTGTACGTGCCTTATTTTTCTATCGATGTAATTTAAATTTATCTGATATTTCATATGATGAAATAATATTGTTTATGACAAAGTTCCTGTAAGAATAATGTACATACGTTAAATTTTTAAGCCTTATTTTTATACGTGTTTCAAGAGTCACAAAATATTTTTAATAAAACCAAAACACTCAGAGCACAGCTCGTGAATATTAGCCTATAACACACTTTATCACATAGGAAAAACCTTGATAATTATTTTATGATAAAATGTTCATCTGTATAAAATATAACTTTATAATTTTTCATTTAGGCAGATTTTACCCTTTATGTAATATGCTGTAAATCTCTACAATCTTCATGCATGGCGTCTAAAAGTTAAACCTACTTGACTGATATTAACTTGGTTCCAAGCACGAGAAGAGATTAATGAGGATCATAAAGAATGTTGAATATTCATGAATTAACCTGAAATAACAATGGCCGTTAGAAAATATTACAACCTTCAAATGACAATCTCTTATTTTGTATAAACCCAAATATTGAACTAAACAATCTCTTAGACACGCAAGCTATCTCGTGCAATAAAAATGACGATGTCAAATGCCATAATTTTCTTAGTTATGCATTTTGAAATTGTAGTGGTCACATGAAATATTAAACTATTAGCACTGTTTGTGACAAACCACGTAAGGTTGTTCACATCAGTAAAGTTGTACTACATTTGTTCTGGACTTCATGAATTTGGAGAGTGAGTTCGAATGTTTGTGTATTATGTCAATAATACGTATTAGGTCATTTTATGCTAAAAAAATAAAATAATATCTCATAAATCCTATCACCAGGGCTATGTAAGACATCAGAAGTTTAATTTTTAATTCGGATGAACTCAGCGGTTTGGAGTACAACTGACGTGATAGATTTGTCTATAGTGAGTAACAGCGGGCCATCCCCAAACTCTAATACTGTGGTGAAAAAACGTGAGACGCTTGTCGCCATAGTCGGCCATGTAAATTTTTCTATCGACCAACGCTAGAAACGTAGACAGTGTAGACCTTTGATCGATGTTAACAAAAAACTTTAATAACAAGCTGTACGAAGACAGAAAAATAAAACCGCCTTATACATTCATGTGAAACGTTCTATTTGATGGTTCTTAAAGACTACTTTCCTACATTTCAATTAATTATACAGAACTATTTATAAAATTACGATGTGGCTTTAACACTGTTTCATAGAATTCCTAAAGCACAACCGTCATTCCTGTTTCAATGTCTAATATAATAATATTATAAATATGCAGAACTGAAAACTCTCTTCACAAAAACTTTGTAAATTCTCACCAATTTTTGAATTACTGTTCAGTTTCCTAGACTGGGACAGAATGAGATAAAAAAAGACTTCTCGATCATGTACGTATCGAAAAGAACTTTTACTGCATTACAGAATAAAACGATTAAACTGTTAGAACGTGAATTGTACCATGCTGCAGAACGTAGTATTCACATTCGAGATTCGTTTGTTTTGTTTTAAACTAAAATGTTCTGAGTCGCAGAAAAGTTGTAACATAAATGTACGAAATGAAAACTTATGCTATATTTCTAATACAAATAAAAATGTCACTTAGTCGCACAGCGGTAACTCTGCAGACTTACAACGCTAAAAAATCTGGTTTCGATACCACAATGTGTAGTTTTATACTTAACTACAAATATACAAAGCAAAATAAAGTCAATATACGCTACGAATTTTATAGTTTATTTAATATTAATTCACGCTACGTATTTGCATGTCCGTGAATATCTTCCACAGTTTTGAAATTAGCAGGACCAAACTGGCAGAGGATTTGTGTACATATATATACATAGTGTGAGATCCTACCGGAGAAGGGAGGCGCTCAAATACATCCAAGAAGTACTCTAACGCATGATAGGAGTCTTAGAATGGGAGTGGACTTGCAGGGTCGCTTAATTCTAATCCAATGTGATATTTTCTGCTCCTGGCTCCTCATTCCGGCAGTGTAGTTTTTGAAACTGTGTCCACAGTCCAACTCACAAAGTATCAAACTTTTTACCAATAAGTTAATTTGGCACCTGTGTACTTTGAAATAGGAAAAAAAAAATTGATTTTTTGCACAATCTGATACATCGTTTTCTGGTCGTTAATAGCTACGTTCAGGTGTGAATTAGTTGTTAACGAGGTAGACTATATCGTTAACAGCTACGTTCAGGTGTGAAGTAGTTGTTAACGAGGTAGACTATATCGTTAACAGCTACGTTCGGGTATGAACTAGTTGTTAACGAAGTAGACTAGATCGTTAAAAGCTACGTTCGGGTGTGAACTGGTTGTCAACGAGGTAGACTATAAAACACAATGTCTATGATTCAAGTCCATTTGCAATAGAATCATCGAACTCCTGCAATATGGATCCTAGGTGTGTTATAACACTGAAGGTCACATGTCGCTATTTGATTAATGTAGCCTAAGAGTAGACTGATAATGTTGTTGGCTGCCTGATTTATTTACTTTGTTCGGTTCAAACTTTTCTGCAACTTTGCACGAGTATACAAAATGAACAAACATTTCAAACTCTTCACTAAATATTTATTAAAATCACTGATCCCAGAACCTAAGTTTAATATACGAGATGAAAAACAGCAAAAGAAAGAGCTGCACGTGTAGAACCTGTCAGTTTATACTCTCTTACTTCTTCCGTTAACATATAGTTTTGTCAAGTGAAATATTTCTTTAAGTGTATGAGCTACAGTATTCTTGTCATAAACATGCAAATTGCCTTGACCAGAGTATTCAATGAAATCTCGATAAACTTGTGTTATTTAAAACAATCACAATAACATATCTTTCAGTGTCATAGCAGTTGTACAAAAGTTCGTCAAAAATTATCATAAGAACAAAATTATTTAAGAACCATATTTAGAAAGTTAAAGAATTGTAAAGAATTCACATTATATTTTAAAAGAAATAATAATTCTTTCACCATCCATAACCATCAAGATAAATATAATTCTTTAAAATTTGTAAATTATACTCATATATTACAAAGAATAAAATAATAGTACAAAGTGTTTAGGTTTTCCATCGACAGTGATGTAACTTCCTTTCACTCTGTGTAAAACATTAGAAAAATAAATCTTTATTCCAACAGTGTATCCCGATACAGTTACAGAGTTTGTATTCATCCGTTCGTCAACTTTAGGCCTATTATCATTTCCTCGATTAAATGTGTAATGACCTGAACTATGTTTGCACATAGAACGTTTTATTGAAAAGGATTGTTGTGCCGTGCTAAGCATCCATATCTAATGAGTTTTCTATTTCAACTCGTTTATATGAAAAAAAAAGTTTTGAAAAAATATAACATTTATTTTTATCGTGTAATTAGTTTCAAAATGTAATGTTATACTTTCATGAAAAAAGAATTTGTAATCATAAAATAAACTCTTTGAATCCAATATTACATTAATTGGATAACTGTTTGTTTACAAGCAAAATCTTTTTTTCATTCATGTTGTTTTTTATAGAAGTCGAAAAAGCAAAAAAAAAACGGTAGTTTTCCTTAATATAATTAATTTTGCGAACCTATAAAAGCGAGACAAGCACAATTACCTACATAAGTAAAAGTAAATAAATGTTGCAGTTTTGCTTTGAAACAAAAACTCAATTCAACCAGGACATAACTCGAATCTGAGCCTTTCTCAAAGAATATGTTGCAGTTTTCCTCTTCCCAGATGGCTAATATGCGAGATTCTCGTTGCGAGAAAGTAATTAGCCTCTGTTAGTTTAGAGGTTCGTCAGACAGTAGACCACACAGAAAAACTGCGATAATTTCGTAACTTAGAACGAACAGACTGTTTGGTAACGTCGTTAGCAGCTAGGATGGTGGTCTGGATGTATTGTAAACATATGGAACACAGATTTCGTTAAACCCATACAAAGTAGAAGAAAGGAAATGAGTTGCATCTTATAAGTTGGTTAATCAATCTCACTGGACAACAGGTCAACTGGGATTATTAACAATTGATGAAGTACTACCAGTACTAATTTGGATGTATTCTGTTGGAGAGTTGTGTTACAAAATGAAAATGTCAGTCTTCACAGTCACTTTTTTTAATGGAACCAAACATCTCACTTTCAATTTTTAATTGGCTGACAAAATTAGCTGAGATGTTCGAACACAGTACGACTTTTGTTATTAGCATCAACAGCAAAACGAATGTCCTCACTTATTCAATCACCCTCAAAGTAAATTCTCGTTAACAGGATTCATACACACAGATTACTCTTAATTTATATACATTTATGGCAATATTTCTGATAAATAAGCAAAGTGGACTTATTTTATAGAAGTCGTCATTCACAATTGTGAGTAAATGGCGTGACAAGCTTATATACAGAAAACACAGACATCAAAATTTTCTACGCATTTCTTTGGTGAAGATTCAAATCATTATTGTTGTTAGCATCATCTGTATAACAAGGAATTTTTAAGGTGTCTGTGACAATATAAGATCAAGAAAACTAAATTAGTGAGTTTAATTCCGTAAGACAAATCTCTAGAGGTCAAAAGTAAGAGCGAAAAACGTAAATATAAACGATGTAAATATAAGATATGAATATAAACGGACAGTTTTACATTTTACTATTGCGGTGTAACATTGCATTAACCTAAACTGAAATGTGAGAAGCAGTAAATAATAATTACCAAAAAGTTAAGACTGCATTTGCTCAGCAAGACTACCACAAAATAAACAGCCAGCTTCAAATCAAATCTTTAACATTAAAAAGCATGTTATCAGTAAAAATGAGTCCACTTTGTAACATGTTTTACAACATTGTCGCATTAAGCTCAACGGCACCACAGCAACTTTTGTAGAAGCACACCGACTGTAAGAGAATCTCCAGTTTTGATATCTTTAAACTAGTGAAGTGTACGCACAGTAATCAATCGAAAATGTTTTAAAAATGTTGTAAGGAAAGGTGTTTCGGAGTTTTTACATGAGGAAGATAATGGAAATATTATTGTGTTAAACCAGGTAGTTTTATTGCAAAAAACTAAAGAATATCAATGGCTATTCCTTTTTCACAGTTAATAAAAAAACTTCGATGAACAATGCTAACCACATCAAATTTCAAATCAATAAACAAGTCAAAATGTACACCAGCCGTCTTGAGATAAATTTTACTTCAAGTAGGTTTCTTGTCATCACGAATAAACAAGTCAAATAAGAGTTGTTGTTGTTGTAATATAAAGGCTATATTTGTATCCATGGCAAAACTATTTATATAAATTGCCTCCGTTTGAAATACACTAATGACAAGAAAGGCAGGCGGGTAGCAGCACTTCAACACCTAAAATAAGGAATTGATAATTATTCTTATACGCCCCCGTTAGTGCAGCGGTATGTCTCCCGATTTACAACGCTAAAATCAGCGATTCGATTCCCCTTGGTAGGCTGAGCAGATAGCCCTTTGTGACTTTTCTATACGAACAACACAAATTATTATTATAACGCGCGTAAAATTGAAAATGCGGTAAATATTCAATATCTTAACGATTTGAATTTGTCTCTTCCACACAAGAGAATATAAGAAATTGAGATATGAAATAGGACAAACTAAAACAAGGTTTTCCAAAATTGTTGCTGGTGCAAAAATAAAGAAAACAAAAACGTGTAGAATCTATCCCTCTCGTGTATATGAAATAAATAGTTCTCTTTACATGTTAATACTTTACTAAAGGAAAAATAGGATATAAATGTTATTATCTAGTGAAACAGTTTAGACGCCGATTAAAAATAAGTTGAGTTTTCCTTTAAGTGAATGTGTACGATCAAGGGTTATATTTGTTATATTTCATTACTTACGTGATAATTTATTTCTTGAATTGCGTGCGAGGCTAATCGAGGGTATTTATGCTAAACGTTCCGAATTTAAAAGGATAAAGTTGAGGGAAGAAGGTGAGTCAACATCTCTTTTGTAGCATACTCTAAACGAACAGTGCATTTGGTGGTCACATTATAACATTTCCACAGATGAAAGGTGTAAAGTATTTGAAAATGATATTAAAACATATGAAACGCAAATTGCAAGGTAAGACCAAACTCTTAGTGACCCGGTATGACTATGGCACACGACTCGCAATCTGAAAATTACAAGTTCGAATGCCCATCCAACCAAGAATATTCGCCCTTTCAGCCGCGAGGACGCTATAATGCAACGGTCAACACTATTATTCGTTGGTAAAAGTGTAACCCAAAAGTTGACAGTGCGTGTTGATGACTAACTGCCTTACCTCTAGTATTTCTCTGCTAAATTAGGGACGGCTAGCAAGGACAAACCTCGTGTAGCTTTGCGCAAAATTTAAACCAAACTATTAATCATCTACGAAAAGGATTAACTTTTTTTAAAAAAAAATCAAACTATGTATGTGAATAGCGTAAAGTGTAATGTTTCTTAGTCTAACAAATACACCTCGGAGGATAGAAACATCAAAACGTCGTTAGTAAGAAATATGATAATTGTATAATCCCAAATATAAAAAAAGAGTAAAATATTTTTACACTTTACTCAACTAGTAAGTTTGAAAATTATATTTGTCGACAAAAGTCGTCAAAAAAGTATAGACGGAAGAACAAATATTAATTTTAAGTAAAATTGAAACATATTGTAATTCGAATTCATCATTTAAAGTTCTAAATGAATGTAATTAAGTAATTAGTAGCATACAATGCATTTATATAAACTGAAACTTGAAAAAAAATTACAGATTATCACGTACAATAACTACAACAAAATTAATTATTGCAAATAATTAAGTTTCACATCATTTTTGACAAGGTGAAGGTGTTGCCCAGGTTCTTTCCAGAGTGTGCTGCCACCTGGACGCACTTTAAAATATCATGCATGGCATTTTGCCAAGTGACCTCTCATGAGCACTCGGGCCCCTCAAGAATTATTTCCAGCTAATTTTATTCATTACTCTGCTCTTCGTATTCTTTTATATCTTACGTCTTAGTTAAAACATTTTAGTTCAGCTTTCCTTTGACAAACACGTTTACATGAAGAGTTAGCACGAATGAGGATATAAAGTCAAACATACAGAGTTACCTCTAGAGAAGAAATGTCAACGTCCTAAAAAACGTTTGACACTATCTAGTCTGGAGTGCTACATCATCTTGTTATCTTTATAATGCACATTTTCGTATACCTAGTTGTCAAAAGAAGGGTAAAAAAGAATGAATTTGTGTAGTTCGCCAGTGACATTCAATATTCAGAATAAAAGAGATATTCTCAACCTATTCGAGTTACTAAAAGTATATAAAAATTACTATATAACATTCGTGTTAAAAAACACTTTTTGTTACACCGAATTATATTTGCATAAAAAAGGAATAAAACACTATGAGTCGTTTTGCTGCCATCATGTTAATTAAAACTAATAAAAACTTCTTCCAAAGAACAGTAGTATTGGTTTGAAACCGCTGTACCGCTGTGATTGTTTCATTAATGTGAAAAGCACTATTTAGGAATTTGTAACTAGTGTAACAATAATTATTAATGTTATATAATATCAATAAATACATTCCTTAACTTTGGCAATAAAGACCACGAACGTTAATATTGAGTAATTGTGTTTTCTATGTGAAAAATGGCCCGTGTTATCACATCGAATAGAAATGTATTAAACTTTCCATGTCTGAATTCGAGAAAACACAAAATAGAGGGGAGCTATCACAAAAATATTAGCCATTTATACAAAGATAATATTCACATTTTAAAAAATTATATCGAAGTGATAGGCTTTCTGCATTTAACACATCTAAAAATTAAACGTGGAAGAACTATGATTATTTTGCTGGTAACTTTCACCATGATATTCTTCCATTAAAAAAATTGCGTTTTGAAAATATGAGACAGCTTCCCAATTTATCATGGTAAAAATTGCAATATGTTTACTAGCTTTTTAGTTCTACAGCATTCAGTTTTAATAAACCATAATAACGTTATGGCCATACTCATTGCGAAAAATATCTGAGTTGAGCACTCACAAATATTGTCTTTCTTTTTCCTGACTTGAACAACGATTTAAGTACATTATAAAATAGAAAACATGAACTCACAAATAAAGAGTCTAAGAAATAGTATATCGAACAGCTTCAGAATGTGTACTTACCTGACTTTCCAAACAACTCTTAGATATTAATGTGTAGGAAATACGGATTATTTGAAAAGGAAAATCGAACAGAAATATATAATGTGTAAAGAAAATAAATGGCCACTCCCAAAGAGTCACACTCTCACTTAATAACCATTACATGGCTGACTAGTGTTGTTGTTGTGTTCAGTTTCCAAACAAAAACAGTTCTTTTTCGTTCCTTCAAGGATTAATGTTAATGATGCTAAGGCTGTGATACAGTCAAACCCTATAAACTAATGCATATGTTTGTGTCGTCATATGATGATTGAACCTGTTTAACTTTATCTGTTAAACTGTCTCATTATTTATTACCGTCATCGAATTCCTACACAATCAGACAGTCTGGTCAAACCTGATTTCAATCAGTACGGGTAAAACAAGCCTTTTAGATGTTGCTGTTATTTGGGATAGACCATACATGTTTAACTACTTTCTACCATTAGCCAGTTTGTATAGAAAGACCTCAAATGTTCAATACACTTTTTAATAAAGTACAACAAGTCTACATAACAAAAGCTAAGTCAAACGATATTCTTGTTGTTCTTTAGTAAATTTACATGGAAAACAGCCCATGACAAATAGGCTGAGAACCATGTCTGTGATCTCTAGTTATATATCATGGCAAACTGCCCAAACAAAATTGTCGGTTATATGCAGTTAGATCTTTGTTTACAAAACTGACAAACAATCGCATCGTTTATGATTCGTTACATCGTAATGATAACAATGATACGATTTTCAAACACGCTTCTGTCTGTCCTTCTGCACATGTATTAGATTGTTATTGTTTTTAGAACAAAATTACACATTGGACGATCTATACTCTGTGCACAGTAACGAATCGAGGCACATATCCTGGCGTTGTAGGTTCGTCAACTTACCGCTGGCCCATCGGGGCATCAAACAGATCGGATGCCAATAACAATGACAAACTAATCAAACAAACCTCTTCATAATCAGTAATAAGATCGTATGGTAAAAAGAAATTAAACAAGCATATGTAATATGTTTATATGTTAACAATCACAAAGAGCTTAAATCACCGTTCTTATGGTAACGACATTGTGTGACAGCAACTATAAGAGAAAACTTCAAGAAACGTCATCGGATTAAATAATAAAAACAACACCTGCGGTAAAAGCTTAAACGAACGTTACTACCATTAGTAACTAATGAACTTAGATTAGAATTGTAACAAAAAGTACAGAAAATATCTTTTATTTTATATCTAGCTGTTGTTGTTGTTGTTTTGAATTAGGCACAAAGCTACACAATGGGCTATCTGTGCTCTGCCCACCACGGGTATGTATCTAACTGATAAAAATATTTGACAATTATAGTAAAAGTTTAATTGGTTTACTTCGTCATAAATACAATGTGTATACCAAACACAATGGTGAACAAGTCAATCGATCTACTTTCTAATCTTTTGTAATTTCGTTGGCAAAATAATTTGCAAAGAAATGAAACGATCCTCTGTACTGAATTACAAAACATACATGGTAATTACAATGGTAAAACGTCATTCACCTTTCTTTATCTTGCCTCGCAGTTAACTTGGATGCCAGAAATGATGCTAAAATCTTCATTCAAATGAATAATCCTTGATGACTTTATTCTATTGCGTGTAGGTAACAATTAGTACACCAACCAAAAACTAATAAACACTGATAGACATACAAGGTCCGTATAAATTTGTCGACCTCCCAATATAATAGCTGGTAACTCGTCAAGATTTGGTATATTTTTAACAAAAAACTTTCAAAACACTATTTTCAAAAAGGTCGGCAACACACTCAACACTTTAGATACATGAGAATAATTTGAATGTTATGTAAAAATATTAAAACACCATTGGTTAGTTTATCCTACAAAAATGTGCGTAGATTGTTCTTTATAAGTTCTCAGGTAGACATTTAGGTAGGAAACTATCATTGCCAGAACTACAATACAGTGTATGACATTACATTTCTATCTGATATATATAATAAGATAATTAACAGGAAACAACAGAAGAAAAATGCCCTACCTCGACACTAGCAATAGGTCTGTAGCCAAACCCGTCTTGAGTTGCTGGGTTGGCTCCAATGGTAACCCCAGAAAGGGTCAGAGACCGACCGTTGTCCCCTTGCTGCTGCAGGAGTACCTCGACCTGGCTTACCGACTAAAGTTTGACTGTTCGCTCTTGCAATTCACAAGTAGAAGTGGAAACTTAAGTGCGCATATCAAAGGTAGGTTGCTTTCCGAAGTGCACTGAGCTTCTGAATAGACTCGCGCACAAGGAGATAATATGGCATTGAAGTTTCCTCTAAAATGTTAGCTTGAGCCTCTCGGCAAACCCCGCGACTACACCAGCGCCGTCTCGCTTTCTGACTGAACACGCACATGCGCAGGCAAGTTCTGAACGCCGACTGTTTACTGGCGCCGCTCTGGAAGGCCTTGAGTAAAGTTTGGAGGGACCTTGCCACGAATTGCGTGTGTCCTGGGGCACAAAGCATCTTGAAGAAAACGGGTCTCTGCCTGACGCACGTGTTTTTTTTCTGTTTGACTCACGCCATTCACGTGCCTTGCTCAAGCCCATTGGTATTAAAAATGTTCACTTGATAATTACCTCAAAAAGTCGTATATTATCTCAAGACTTTTCAGTTGTTGTATAGTTAAATTTTTACCACAAAGAAGAAAAACATTTTACAGTATAGTGTTAACAATATAATAAATAAAGGTTATATATACATATATAGGGACAAAAGAAAGACCTGTTGAAGAAAAACATGCATGCTTTTTATTGTCTTCCATCCAACTTTGTCAGAACTTGTCTGTCTCTTACTGTCTTCCATCCAACTTTATCAGAACTTGTCTCTCTAATAAACTTTGTCAGAACTTGTCTTTCTCTTACTGGTTTCTATCCAACTTTGTTAGAACTTCCATATCTCTTACTGCCTTCCATCCAACTGTATAAAGACTTGCATGCCTCCGACTGTCTTTCATCCAATTTCTCCAGAGCTTGTATTCATTTTTCACTGTATTTTCTCAAACTTAAGTAAAACCTGTAAGTCTTTCATACGTCCAATATCTACCTGTAGCAGAAATTGCACGTTTTTTTGTAATTTCAGTATTTAACAGAAACTGTATATTCCTCCTAATACTATTAAAGTGGTTACAAGTCTAGCCTGTTATAAAATATGCACAATATTGTATTACTCTGAATCACCTAAGTTGGTCAAAATCTGTACGCTTTTCTTATTGTTGATTGCCAAACTTGAAAATAAATTGTATACCTCTTCTAATGATTCCTATCAGACTTGTATACCTGTAACATTCTTTAATACATAACTTTGGCAAAATATACATGCCTTTCTTATTGTGCACTAACTATATAGTTTATTTATTATTATTTTCATTGACAGTAATTGTTATACTATTTGGCGAGCATACCAATGTCATTACTTTTTATCTATTGTTTATTAAGATAATAAAGTTACAAAGATTATTTTGTATTTTTTAATTAATATATATATTTATAATTAATCTAAATCTCCTATGCTGGCCGAACTTTGTAACATATTATTGGGATTATGGGCAAAAATATCTTTAACAGCGAAGGAACCCAATTGATGAAACATTTCTTTCTAATTTTTATAAGTAGGAACGTGAGTAATGTATATTTACTTAGATACACAAATTTCCATGTTGAATTTTCGTTTCACTAAAGGTACTTAACTTCCTGTGATCGGAAGTTAACTTTAATTAAATTGACAGAACTTTTGCACTTATGGTTTACTATTACATTTCAGCTGATCCTGTATACTTACCTCCCTTACATTTCTTATCAAACGAGAATAAAATTTCTCTTGCTGCACATTGTCAAACTTTGACAGATATTTTGTGCCACTTAATCATTTATTAATTAATGTGTAAACCATCATTTAAAGGTGGTTTCACTCTTACAGAATGTGTGCATCTATCATCCTGTCCAGTGTTTTATCTTGACAGAATTTAAATGTTTATATAATGAGCAGTATAACATTGTCATATAATTCGTATACCTATTATACTATTTAGAATTACACTTTAACAAAAAGTTGCTTTCTTCTAATATTGTTTAAAGTTCGTCATGAGAAAACAAAAATTAGTTTGTTGCGTGTGACAAACGGTTGCATGTGTGTTATATTGTCCGTTTTAACACTTAAGTGGAATTGTATTATCATATCACTATTTACTTCAGCACACGAAGGTGCTTACGTATATAATAACTTTATTATTTCATTTTGACAGTACTTGCATTATTCTAATATTATCTACAGTTTCTACTTGGGAGGACTACTGGAACTGTTTTACTATGTACTGTTAAACTGCTCCAGAAACTGTGTAACTATAAAATTCTCTGGTTTTATGTGCAGTTATAATACTTGACCACTTCCATACGTTAGCGTATTTATATATTCGTGATAGTGTATAGGATATGATGACAACCAAATAACATAAACATGCAAAACTGTTACAATGAAACTGATTTTTCTCTTTCAATATCTTATTGATACAAACCACAATGTGCAGGCTTACGAAGTCATTTTGTTAATGTTAACACTGTTAAGATTGTTACAAAAGCTATACATTGCTTGTTTATTTATTGCTTACGATATTTATAGTCACAAAAAATTTGTTCTTATGTGATTTCCAATGAGAATGTTTTAAAATTACTGAGCGAACTTTCTCAAACTCGTAGTTTTCGAATATATATTAATTCTTTGAATATTCATATACATAGATATATACGAAACAAAGTTGTGTTGAATTGGAAGGACAGCTTACACTTCACTTTGCTTTAGCCGAGTACAAATTAATAGAATTCTACTGAAAAATATTTTGAATACGAAAGAAGCTTGTTGAAATACACAGCAACCTAAAGCTGGCTTACTTTAAGTAATACTTTGTCGGAACAAATCAATTTACTCTGTTATGTTTGTTATCCCAGCTTTGTTAGCAGAGCTGAACACCTTCGTTGAGAAACGAAGTTCACCAATTAGGGAAATTCTTCGTGGTAGATCTTCATTCAACCTTGATCAAGATTGTACTTGTATTTTATAATCCTCCGATGTAACGTCTCAGAAAACTTCTTATTGAATGCATGGATTAACAGGCTCTTTGTAAGTTACACTAATGATATTGGTTTATCACCAACGGGATTTTCAATATATGTAAAGCGTGCCTGTTATTTGTTGTTTTTGTTGTTTTTTTCATTAATGAAACAAGACGAGGTAATGAGTTGAAAGTCATGACTTCAACATGATTCACAATCATTTATTTATAGTTTATACAGAGTAATTAAGAAACTCAACTTGGAATGATTAAAGGTGCATTTTCATGGATTTAATTAACATTTCTTTTTTTCTACGCATAGAATGTTTATATTTTATTTAGTTATAACAATACAATATAAATTAGAAGTTTTAACGTATAATAAAAATGGGATGATTTTAATTAGGTTTCTACTAGTCAGTTTAATTTCATTTGCTTCTCATTTAAACTTGTTTGTTCCGCGCAAAGCTACACGAGGGCTGTCTATGCGAACCGTCCCTAATTTAGCAGTGTAAGACGGGGATGCGAAACCCGCGACCCTCAGATTACGAGTCGCACGCCTTAACACGCTTGTCCATGCCGGACCCCTCTCATTTATGAATTGTGAATAAAATAAACTAGTAATAAAAGCTTAGTTTAAAAAAGCAATTTATAATTTTATTGCGGTCAGTAGGTGAAGCTATTGACACATGATTTAAAAGTATTTTGGTGGTAAAAATATATTGTACTGATATTGATGGATTTTCGATATTTAAAAACAATTTAATAGATTTTCGCTTCATATGCAAATATATTCTGATTAAATGTTTTATTTCATTTTGTTTGTTTAATGCTAAATCATGTGATATTAATATCACTGTCATTTACTTGTTTGTGAACTTTATGGTCATCGTGCTGAATTAGTTAAGATTACAAATAGTTTTCAATACTATATTGCATGAGCTCTTGAAATATATGTACGGTAATGGAAATATCTGTGGAAACACAAGCGATTTACAAACAAGAGTCACAACAATGTTTTATGTCAAGCAGATAATGGATTGATCAGAAGTAAAAAAAGAACATGCATAATACAAAACACGAGTACATTTCAGCAGTGTACAATTAATAGAAATTTATTTCAAACGTCCTGTATCGTCAAACGTTGTTAAGTTTGGTCGTTTTCTGAGCTTCTTAGGTGCGTTCACTTACGCCCATGCAATCCCAATAATGTTAATATTGGTATTTAATACAAAGGATCCAATCCAACAACTTTTCTTCGTCGTTACAACGGTTTTCCCATACTAATTATTGTTTAATCCCTTTCCCTCGCCGTTTCCATTGTTTCTCCATACTAAACCTTGCTTACTCCCATTTTCGTTGGCATTACCATGGTTTTCCCCTTACAAATTGTTGTTTAAACTCATATTACTTGCTGTCATCCAATAATGTTCATGTTAACTTTAAGACTAAAAGGTCAGTGGCCAAAGTAAAAATCTGAAAAGCTACTTCGGAATGACATGATCACGGATAAGTTAATGTCACTGAGATACCCTTCAGGTGTTTAATGACCTAGCTGTGTAAAACGCAAATTAACATCTCGAGCTAACTAACGTTACAATGATAGGTATAAGACATACAGATTAACACTTTGATCGAGTTCATTGTGTATTGAGGACTCTAAGAAGTACAAGTTAGTAATTCGATCGATCTCACTCATTTTTAATTGTCAGATATAACAGGCTGCTAACCAACACCTGCACATAAGGCAAAAGGAAAGAGTTTTGAGTAGCAATCACATGTACATGATAACAACCTTTAAATGTCAATAAACGAAGTGAAACTTTTAAAGTGTGGCCAAATAAATTTTATTAACAATCTATCATTTGTGATACCAAAACTCGGTGGTCAGCAGTGAGTTTATTGTCATATAGAGATAAAATCCGGGTCTCGCTTCTCCTTGCGTAACTTCAAGCCTAAACAACAACATTAATCATTGAGTTACGTAACTGTTACATTCGAACGAACTGAACATTTTAGTTATTAGTTATTACTGTATAATTAGCTACTTTTGAGTGATGTTGATGTTTTTTCCTTTCAAGCAATATTCAACGCCAAAGTCAGTGATAAGTCCTTTCTGTCTCAATACGTTAAGAAGCGTGGAAACATAATTTAAATGTTACTCTTAAATGTTATTGAAATGAAACATATTCTTAAAGCTCGGGAATGACTTCTAATATCATTAATATTTACTTTTATGGGCAGTCATTTTGTTTCAAAGATACAAAAGACAATAGAATATTGGATAATATTAAAAATAACGTCATTTGTGTTGTATTAATAAAATTTATTCAAGAAAAACCTAGGTAAAAATGTAGACAATACGGTGAATAAAGATCAAGTTAAACATCATATTTACAACCTGTTCATTTGCATGCTTATGTGAAACTATGTTCAATACAAGTAGCCAGATATGTAACAGATACCATAAACAAAACCTTTTTCAAGCAGTTTTTATTTTAACATTTTTTTACTCTCTGTTTTTTCTCGTATTAAGAACCTTCTAGTCTGTGACTAATCTTTTAAGTTTATTTACGTGATCAAAGTTTTCCATTGTTTTAGCTCTTTTACTATAAAACCACATCTAGGCATCTCGAAATATTAAATACATCACAAGTTAAACACTTGAATTGTTCCAATGGATGTTTTCTCTGACAGAAAAATATATGTACTGCTAAAGAAACATGATTTTCTACGGACAAATATAACTAAAAAACTCTGTGTGTAACGGTCTAAAATAACACGCCGCTACAATCAGAAGGGCCCGGCATGGCCAAGCGCGTTAAGGCATGCGACTCGTAATCTGCGGGTCGCGGGTTGACATCCGCGTCGCGTCAAACATGCTCGCTCTCCCAGCCGTAGAAGCGTTATAATGTTACGGGTAATCCCACTATTCGTTGGTAAAAGAGTAGCTCAAGAGTTGGTGGTGAGTGGTGATGACAAGCTGCCAAATACAATCAGAATTCAACAACAACAACATTTATTGAGTTGCAACAACACTTGAAATAAAATTTAGCACTTACCAAAAATACAGTAAATAAGCACGTGCCTGATCAAAACTGGATGCTATTATTAATAAATAAAACATAAATATTATTTATTGCAAAAGTAGGAATGAGCAAAAATAACCAGAAGAAGAAAAAACTAGTTACAAAAACCACAATATTTCAACAACACTTTTTTCTATATTAATAACAATATCGAATGACATTCAGCAATAACTCACTAACTACGTCGTTAACAATCTCACAAGGATATTCTTCCTTGTCTACGTCACGAGAGTACGTTTCATATCGCCATAAGTATACATTATATTTTGCTATATTAATAATATATGTACATCACTTGTAAAGAAGCTGGTGCCAGTTTCGTATTACAAATATATATTTACTATAAATAACCAAGATAATCTTAATGACAAGTTGGTACTGTTATTTAATATAAAATTCAAATATAGAACAAATAATAAATGTAATAAATTATCTCTTACTCGTTCCACATTTAAAAAACGAAGTCATGTATAAAATATTCCAATTTTTATATCATTTCTCTCTCTTTACATTAACATCATAAATTCTTTACAGGTTACCTACAGGCACCTTATCTTACCAGGTTCTTTCAGTTTAGTGATTTGCATAAATCCAGTTGGCTGATTTTTATCAAATTTATTGGTTTGACATACATCGCATGACAAAAATGTTTATGCCCTCTCTCATACTAGGACTATAACTTTACATAGATACTTCACCCATTTATTTCAGGCCCCTAGATAAACAGCCGTAGGATGATCATACAGTTCGATTAACGTCGTCAGTGTTAATTAAAAGCTGGATAGCTCTGTGAGTGCTGCTAGAAACCATTCTCCTCCACAATTTGTTTGTTTTTAAATTTCCCGCAGAGCTACACGAGAACTATCTGAGTTAGCCGTCCCTAATTTAGCAATGTAAGACTAGAGGGAAGGCAGTTAGTCATCACCACTCACTACCAACTCCTGGGCTACTTTTTCACCAACGAATAGTGGGATTGACCGTCACATTATATCTCTCACGGCAGAAAAAATGAGCATCTTTGGTGTGACGGAGATTCGAACCCTCGACCCTCAGGTTTTGAGTCGAGTGCCTTAACCACCTGGCGATGCTGGGTCTTCTCCTTCACAAACAAACATAACTGGAAAAAACATATGTATAGATTCGGCTTGGTCAGGTGGTTAGGGCACTCGCCTTGTAATTCTATGGTCGCGGGCTCGAATCTCTGTCACACTAAAAATATTCGCCTTTTCAGCCATGGGAACGTTTATATTGTGACGTTCAATCCCACTAGTCGTTAGTAAAAGAGTTTACCAAGAATTGGCGGTGGGTGGTGATAACTAGCTGCCTTCCCTCTAGTCTTACACTGCTAAACTATGGACGGCTTGTGCAGATAGCATTCGTGTAGCTTTGCGCGAAATTAAAAAAAAATATATATATACAGGTAACATTAAAGAAACATTTTTCTCCACAGACAGACAGAACTGGAAAATTCTATGTGTAACATTAAATACACATTCTCCTCAATAATCGATAGTACGGAGCATACATGTAAGATGGTGATTTATCCTCGGAAATTATTTGCGTGCCTGGTTTCTGTGGCTGAACGCTTTCAGTCATGTACCCGACAGCAAAGAACCATTACAATTCTAGTCAATAAAGCTGTAAAGTTCCGAAATAGCTTTTAGGTTCATGGCAGTAAGACTTTGAGCCGCAGGAGACTAGCCTACATACCAGGAAAAAACATTTTTAAACAGTTTGTAAACGTTCAACTAGCGTTATAAAATTATTACTATGTCAAAGTAGAATCCAGCATCAATTCCGTTTGTTGGTTGGAAAGTCCTGACTGAACTTGTATTTTAACGTTTATTAACTAGTGTCTCAAGTGAGATTTTTCTGTTAGTTTATAATCTGATGGAGTTTCTTCAATATTGTTCACTTACTTCTGTTTGTCTACCTCTATTTACATGTAAAGTTATTTAACAAATAATTTATAATTTATTTTAAAGTATAAATGTTTCAGGATATGTAAAACAATAACGTAAGAAGTGGACAAGAAACATACAAAAACGTTTTTACTCACATTTTTCAAAAGAAAGTTTTGCAAATTGTGGAATATATAAAAACTCGAAATTCAGTACATTCCTCTTGTTACGTGTCATGTATCAACTAGTAATATAGAATTTTGTACATTTTTGAAGCACCAACATTCTGACTTTTGTGTAGATATAACCTTAATGATAATGCACGTGTACCTTTGTGTGGGCTAATGTATTTACATACCAGTTATTCTCGTGAACCCTTACACAAAATTTGTTATACCTTTTGATAATTTTTTTGGCAGAATGATAAACATTGTAAGAGGTTTATCATGTTAAACTTCATTACATTCCATTGTAAATAATTAAATAACATAAGCAAATTACCTGGACTTTGCCTAAAATATACTAACAATATTCACTGATTCAGAAATTTTAACAATCATTTCTAGTTCGAAATAATCTAAATTTTTCTTTGAAATAAAACTACATTCTGATAGAAAATAATAATGTAAATAATATTTAAATGTTGTTGAAATATTTAAGTTTGTAAAAAGTTGTAGTAAGAAACATTCGTTTTCGTTCATACACTTAAAGTTTACTCAAATTACAGCTTGTACTTTGTTTTGACTAGACGATGAAATTAATACATGAATACTGAAAAATGGTTTATTTTCATATGACTCAAATTTATTCTAAAAACTCACATTAGCTAGCATGTAAATATTACGTTTACTAAGAGGCTATATGAAGATTCTAAGCTTATTTCGAACAATGGATATTTTAACACTTTTCTATTTACTGAAAGAAAAATAAAAGTCAAATGAAAAGAAAATATTTAATCACAAAAGGTTTTAGATCACTCTGAGGAAAATGTTATATTTAGAAAGTCAGTCAATTTTCAGAACGTGCGACCATTAAAAAAGTAATGATTTACAGCCTGTTTCATTTCGTTTTTGTCTTTGTTTTTGTCTGCTGTTTTCTTGACGAAGAAAAAAAATACTAAGAAAATCTTTACGTATAAAATAGACAAAATTTTACCCATTGAATTTTTCATAAAGCTATTCATCATTAAGAATAAGTTTACCTCCTCTAAGAAACCGATATCTCAAGCATTAATAAGTAATGTTTTGCTACTAAACCTCTGTGGAGCTCACTGATAAGAACCAACATCCTTAAAAGACGAAAAAATCCACAATAACCCTAGTTTCTAGATTGAGCTAAGGACTTCTATCGCACAGGTTTGTAGCTACTGACAGGTAGTTGTCTATAGGTTTTAAACTGTAATTCGTGGAAATTTATAAAATTCTACACAGGCCTCAAATTTCTTTTTTAAACAAAACAGATAATTAGAATAAATTGTTTTCACTATCCTAATTAAGAAAGAATATATGTTTTTAAAATACCATGAACATATGTTTTAGAGTAACGTTTAGAATACTCTATAAATTATAACAAATAATAATTTAAAAACTTTTTGGAATAATTGATTAAGTTCTATCTAGGTTGAGATATTAAAAACGCAAAATTTCTGCGTTCAGGGCTACTCTTAGGTTTTTAATTTTTATCTCAACCATAAATTATTAATAACATCTTTTTCACTGCAACTCAAGATGTTTACTTTAAGTCTAAAATAGCGGAAAATTTAACGCCTTCACTTCTGTCTCATTTTTAGATTACAGTGTTAAATTTCCCTTGCAAGTACAGCTTTATGTCTACAGATTTACAACGCTAAACTCAGGTGTTCGATTCCCTGTCGTGAGCTCAGCAGATAGCCCGATGTGGCTGTGCTATAAGAAACCACACACACATGCAGTGTTGAATCAAGAGGTGAATTATGCATATAATCTAATTAACTGATTACAAATTGATATAACTAATATAAACTAGTAATTCAAATCACTAAAGATATTTAATTTTAGCCTGATCATGTTCTCTGGAAGAAAAACACAGAAAAAAGGTGATTTTTTTTAATTTCTTATTTATTGAATAAAAAGTAAAGAGCATATTCAAACATTTATTCTATTTATGTGAAAATATGTCCAATAGAAGTGTTGCCAAATACGTAAACAATATCATAAACAAACCATTTTTGTAAGTAGTTTTCGTAGTGATATTCTGTTCAGTTTTTAACTCTTAGGCCCGACATGGCCAAGCGTGTTAAGGTGTTTGACTCGTAATCCGAGGTTGGCGAGTTTGAATACCGGTCGCATGAAACATGATCGCCCTCCCAGCCGTGAGGGCGTTATAATGTGACGGTCAGTTCCACTATTCGTTGGTAAAAAAGTACCCTAAGTGTTGGCGGTGGGTGGTGATGACTACCTGCCTTATCTCTAGTCTTACACTGCTAAATTAGGGACGACTATCGCAGATGGCCCTCGAGTAGCTTTGACCGAAATTCAAAAACAAAAAAAATTAACTTTTACTTCCGAGTATTTGATTAATTTTTTAATTATTATGAACACGATTACAATCTTTCATTGCCTGGTTAATGCTCTATTTCTAAAAATCGATCAAACGAACACCAAAAAAATGAAAAATAATGTATTTCCTTCATTCAAATAACATAGCTCATTGTAGAAACTTAAATTCGCTGGCACTTTATAAGCGTTTGAGTAAGAAGTTCTAAACTTCTTTCGAACAATGAATATTTCTAATATTTTCGTATTTACTGAATAATAATATACAAAATAAATAATAAAACTATTTAATCACGAAAGAAACAGTTATATATATCTCATAAGTAGTAACAATTATATAATGTGAAGAATTAAATTCAGTTTTACTGTTGTTGCTTGTCAAATGTAAAACACATTCATAATATTATTATTACTTTTCTACTTTATTCCGGAGTAAACACTAAAATAATGAGCAGATTTTTCTTCTGAACTTAAAATAAAAAGCAATAAACTTTGACGTTTGATTTACAAGTATATGAAAATTTATTATAAATTTGCGAATAATTCTAAAATGTAAATGAGGTTAGCATCTTACCTGAACTGTACATCTCTTTGGCTTTATGATAGTTTTGCCATAAACGCAAAATGTTTATCTCGTTGTTAAGCACAAAGCTACACCATGGTTTGTCTGCACTGTGTTTAACACAGGAATCCATTTTAGGGTCTATATCTCAAGTCTTCTGCTTATCAAAAAGAGGAATTCCTTTAGTAGCAAAATTTTCCAGTATACATCAGCACACGTTGTCAAAAACTTAATTATTTTATACACCCAGCCTTTGCTGTGACAAGGAGACCAGTCTGTTGATGTTTCAAACTGACGTTCAAACTTTTCTTCACTCTTACTTTACTAAACCTAAAATCTTGTTGTTTAATATCGAGAGGAAACTCAAATTGTAATTTAATAGACTTTGCTGTCTTAATCACTAACTGTTTGAAGAATTATGTTTTCTTCACAGATTGAATCACTTGAAGTGTAACGTTTTTCATTTTACTTATCAGATGTAGCTTAGAGTCCAAGGAAATGCCAAACTATTAGAAATTCAAGAAGTTGGAAGCGTGAGGATATTAAAGTACAAAATATACTTAATTCTGTGCACCTAACTGTTGACAGTTTAGAAAGAAATAGATATAGATATCATGAGTAAAACCAGTTCAATTGGAGGAGAAAATTTAGTCTCATTTGTTTTGCTTACCAAACTTAAACCAGTAATAAAATGCTTTCCTTGTAATACCACTATTATATTCCTACTTTATTCAGGAGCATTGGTCGGCGTTAAAATAAGGAAAAACTTTTTTCTGAAAGTAAAACGCAGTCAACCACTATTGACTGAATAACAAATGACTCCTTTATAAATTTTATAGTTCTAGTCATACTTTAGAGTTTTCATAAATTCAGGTTTGAAAAGAAAATAATTTAGCGTGGATTTTAAAGAAAAGCAAAATATGTGAGTAATCATAACTATAGAAAAATGGTTGACTATAAATATTAAAAAGGTCGTCGTCGCATGAGTTGAAGTACTCCACGTGAATGGCACAAAGGGAAGTTGACAATATTATATATATTTTCATTGTTGTTTTAATCGGATATTTCCACGAAACTACCTATTCCTGATATACATACGCAAATCTTACCTAAATGAGAATTGATAACCTGGAGGAAAAACAATTAATCAAGGCATTCAATGCCAATTCTTTAAATAATCTTGTCAGTTAAAATATTGGGATTTAACTTTCACCTTTATAACACACGCATGGCCACAAACTGCAGATCGCTTTTTGTTTTATGTTGGTTACGGATTACAAATAAATATGCTACAGATTCGTAGTCCATCATTCTAGCAACTAGGTCACTCCCAGCCATACGTTATATATATATAGGCTCAGACATGTAATGTCAACTAAACCTTTAATATTAGTTTTCGTATGTTAACTTATCCTGCTTTTTGGAAAATTCACTTAAATTCATTACAAAAATAAACTTTTAGTTGCAGAGTATTTTGTTTTTTTCTGATTACTTGTTTACATTACTTTTACTTATAAAACCTATATTTTTATTATTTTAATTACTATCAGTTATTTAAGGTTTCTTTCCGGGCAGACAACGTTTTTATATTTTTAAATGTCATAATCTGATGAGAAAGATAAGTTGCAACGAATACTTTCAACGACACAATGATGTAAAATTCAAGTATTTTAAGCGCATTGCTCAAAGAATAAATATTCAAAATTTAATTTCAACGAGGTGCATTAATTTAAAACTGTATTTACACTGAAAAACAGTAGTAACAATATGTATATGCTATCAAATGTATTGTTTGCGTGGCATATTTTCATCTGACACTGGTTGAAAAGTTTTTATTTAGGTATTTTAAAATGCGACAATTTTTTGTTTTCATAGAGTGAGATATACAGATTCTTTTCCTTCTGACATTTACTTCCTGCATCAAAAATCAAATCTTTGGAATAGCAAAACAATTTCCTTTATAGCGTTTTGATGATTGCAGAGTTTAATTTGCATTGGTTTAAGATTTAATATCTGTTTTGAGACATTATAAATAAAGGTAAATTATAAATATGAACCCACGTACGTCAAAACCTTCCAACAATATTATGTCTGTATAGCTATATAATTATTTAAAATATATTCTCCGTCTTCCTCAATTTCAAATGTTAATACTTCCAAGACTCGATAAATTGTGCCTTATGAAATTGAATAATCTCTGAAGAGAAATGAAAAGCAGTCTCAAAAACGTTATCTGATAGTTTCGCTGCTGTTAAAGACATCTGCCGCTCTGACATGAGATATTTGGTGATAAAACAAATTACCAGCTCCCCTACGAATCTCAGTTATTGCAAGACCTTATTAGGACGAAGTTGAATAAGGACAATTAGCAGCAACTTCGCGGGTGGGCTTTAAACATCGAGCAGATGTGGTCACGGTTTCTGACCGTGTCTAACACTGTTATTAAACTAACATAGTATTTCTTAAAGACGAATATAGTTCTTAAACAACAGTTACATGATATCTGAGAAACGCACTTATCAATTAAATCATCGTGTTTTTAACCCTAATTTTAACTCTAGTTTCCAACTTATATAAGAAAGCTTACAAAACTAATTTGGTGGTCTTCTTAGGTGATCGTGATTAACCTTCCAGTTTCAAAGAAGAAAAAACAAACAAGTTCAATGACTCAAGATCAGGTGAAAAGGTCATAAAATCTGAAGGGTCTGAGTATTAAAAGATTATTATACCAGTGCTCATTTATAGAAAAAATATTATGTATTTTCTCTGTTTAGTAAAATAATCAAACACCTTTATAATTTATTATTTAACTTTTCCAAAAGGACAAGTACAGAAAGTAATAACTTATTTGCATTAATAACGCAGGCTAATTGTTGTTTCTCCTATGAAGTGCAAAAAGTTTTCTAATGTACGTCTTTACAACTGTATATCTTCATGTTTTAGTATGTAAAAACTAATGATCCAAGTACATACAGGCACAGAGCAACCGAACAACCAACCCTCTTGTTATTCCATAGAACTATCCAGAATTCACTATTCATTTCTTTTATTCTTTTGTATAATGAAAGCTCTTTCTTTGAGAAAGATAGAATACGATTCCCAAGCGACCTCATAGGAACTTTAATGTTGTGCCTTTCAAAACTGTAAAATGACAGTTGTAAAAATCCATACCAAGTATCTCATATTTCACCAACAGTATGCACATCAAGTGACAAGTCTGTCCTTTCTGGTTTTTCATATTTTATGGGTATGGAGAAAAGACCAATCAATATCTGGCGGAACGAAGACCAGAACAACATGAGGTAATTTCTTTTTCTTGATTAGGAATTCTTTTGAAAAGCAATGAGCGTTACTTATACTTTGCTCCCTGGTGAACAAATGAAAGACACAAATTGTGTCATATGTTTTTTTTCTCATAACATGTCTCCATAGGGCATAGACGACTGACAAAACAATATTGACATTAAATATTTACCTAATCAATAGATTTCGTGTGGGCCAGATCCTTTGTGATAATTAACAGCTATATGTAAATACGATATGCAAGAGTCTATTCATCAGTCATCAAATGATTTATGTCTGAAAGGCGCTTGTTACAGTGTTGTGTATGCATACAGCTTTATAGATATAAATAATTAAAAGTACAAAGGCTTATAACTTACACTACTTGAAGTTAAATTAAAGGGTTAAATCAGCTACAGAACATTTAAAACTGAAAGACTTCAATCGAAACAATAATAAAACTATATTGATAAACACAAACGTGTCGACTGCGAAAACTGTTTTACTTGAGTATAACTGAAATCATTCTCATATAACGAAGTTAAAAACAATTTAACTGTTTGATGACGGAGTGACTGCAGTCAAAAGAATTTAATTTTTGAAACTGTAAATAAAAACAGTGTGTGTTTTTCTCATACCAAAGCCACATTGGACTATCTGCTGAGCCTAGCGAGAGGAATCGAATGCCTGATTTCAGTGTTGTAAATCCGTAGACATACCGCTGTACTAGCGGGGAGCGAATAAAAATAGAAGGTAAAACTTTGAAAACGATGTCATTCAAATATTATAGCTATATTTTCTTACAAGTTATCTCGCTGTTACATTTTGGTTTAGCAAAAATATAGGAATGAAACACCTGTTAGCAACGTAATTCGAGTATATTTTTAAACATTCGTAATGACATACTGAAATAGTAAAATTATATTGGAAGAAGAGAAACGGACGAGGAGCATAAAGCCGAGGTTAAAGAGATTAATCCTTCTCTTTGTTATATGTTTTACAAAGTAATACAATACCAATACGTAAGACGAAGTAAGAAATAGCTGTCCCTGGAAAGTTATATTTTAAGTGTTTATAAATATTAACGAATCGTTTTTTCTGTCACTTATCACAACAATTAACCTCGTGTGACCTCTGTTATCACGACTGTATACTTTCTTACCACGCACGCGGAAATGGAGCAGGAACAAGACTTCCCATACAGCGACTGGACAGATTCAGACCACAACACAGGCGTATCAAATATTTATACAGCAGTGTCTTCAGATAATCTTCTATGTTTTATATGCTTTTCCTAGATCTGAAACATGGGTCTCAAAACAATGCAGAATGAAAATACTGAGATATATTTTCAAGGTCAAAAAGAAAGACCACCTCTGGTAATTGTATTTTATTACATGTACAAAAAATCGATTTCCAGAACTTAGTATTGTAAATATTGTTTCATAAATCAAAACCTTTAATGTCTTTTAGAGTCATTTTATATGTGTGGACTGACACGAAACACCAGATTGCTGTATTTCGGTGAAATATTTTAATAAACGTGAGTAACGTTGCCAGTAACGTTGAATAATATTTTTAAATGAATGATAGCGTATGTGCAACCTTGGAGCATTACTGCTATTTAAACACATCTAGCGTAATGTAAGGTTATGTACCTTACATGCTTATTTCAGGTGCTGATTAGTTGATATATGTATTTTTGTTTACGTCTATCAATGCAACTGAACTCATTCGTTGGATCACAAATATGAGTAATTTTCAAGATACAGAAATACTTTAACAATATAGGAAGGCCGAGCGCGGAAAGTAGTTATCGGGTCTTATTTTAGATCTACTGGAACATCGTTCATATCTCGTTACTAGAAATAATAAAGCCATCCGTTGAGGCTATGAATATATTTACAAGGACGACGGCCGAATATCAGTATTCGTTTAAACAAGAGTGCTCAAAAGTTCGTTGAGGTTGCTGTTGAGGTAAGTTACCCTCCCTAGACTCCATCAGCTCGACATTAGAAACGGTTCGTGCAGAATTGACCTTACGCGAGTACCTAAAAGAAACTACTGTCGGAAAGGAATGTAAAATATACACACATGTATCTTTTTTTTTCTCTAGGGGGATAAACAAAACATATGCTTATGAGTTAGCACAAATTTTGACAACGAAATAACTTCTCATACAAAAGCTAATAACCTCTCACAGATTAATCTGAGAGCAAGTGATGTATGTGTGGGTTCGCGTATGTGTATGTGTATCTTTTAAGTACTTTTGCTCAAAATACGCGCATCAAAGAGGAAAAAAAAAGATACCTCATTGTTATAACGGGTTTAACTCACTCTTTAAACCTATTGAATTTAGAGCGAGCGCCTAACGAACGTTCATCCCCCCCATCACTGGCTATGTGCTCTACATAAACAAGTCCGTTAACCACCCACCCGATCGATATGTATAGCTTTTAATTGACTATTTTACAAATGAATTTATTCTTGGTACTCTCACGATGAAAATGATTTCGATTTCTTAAGTCGGTCGAAGTATAACAACAAGAAGCTCCATTATTCTTTCTCTCGTCGTGACGAGTGCCGAGAAAACACTTTCAAAGAGTTTTATTAAATAAAAGATGTTTTGTTACTTTTCTTTATGTACACTCAGCAGCTGTCAGAATGTTTAATATGGTTTCCCGAATAATTCAGATTAAAAACAGTATTCTTGTCATGCGAAACGTTTTTGTTTAATTCGTAGTTCTTCTTGCCTTCAAATCTTTTCGAGCATTTTTTGGAGAAGAAACTGGAAACGAGAATTAGATGCTATCTTAAATCTAGTTAACTAAGTGTCTTGTTTTCTTATCAAGATAGAAGCAGTAGCTCTTCTAATTAGAGAAAATTGTATGGATTCAACAACACCGTTTAAAAGTTTACAAATTTTTTAAACAGAATTGAAATGGAAAGATCTGTGCAATGTAAGGCTAAACGAAAATAAAGCACGTAAGTTCCTTTTGAAAACCAGTTAACTTAAAACAAAGTTCAGTGATAAGACCAATTGGATTGTCTTACATCAAAGTATACTTAATTATTCCAATGAAATTGAAGTTACTTTAACATTTAACAAATATATAATTACAGAATAAGATAGAAGGAGACAAATTATAAAACTGATTGTGCAACAGTGAAATTTGTTTTTTAGGAGGCAATAAAGAAAGGAAAAGTAATTCACTGGAACGTAGTTTTGCGTCTGCGGACCGACATAACATGTTCTGTATTAAAAACGTTATGTAAAGTGTTTGGAAAGCTGAGTGAACTCTCTACCGACTTGGGTACTATATTGTAAATGTTTTCTTTTAACGTTTATAAAAATTGATATATACGATGTTCTATCTTACCCAGTGAAATATATTGTCCCCGAATTTACCTCTGAATTAAACTTAAATCGTTTTGATTAATTTATGAAAACAATTCATATGACATCAATGTCAGATATAGTACCTATTCGCCTGGAGGTGAAAGTGCTCGCATTGCAATCTGCTTGTCGCGGGATCGAAACCATCATCAAGCATGCTCTCTCATTTCATCTGTGAGGGTGTTATATTGTGACGGTTAGTCACACTATTAGATGTTAAAGAGTTGCCCAACACCCGACGGTTTGTAATGTTGGCTATCTGTCTTCCCTCTTGGTAATCCGAGGGTCGCAGGTTTGAATCCCGGTAGCATCAAACATACTCGCCCTTTCAGCCGTGGGGGCGTATAATTTGACAATCAATCCTACTATTCGTTGGTAAAAGAGTAGCCCAAGAGTTGGCGGTGGGTGGTGATGACTAGCTTCCTTCCCTCTACTCTTACATTGCTAATTTAAGGACGGCTAACCCAGATAGCCCTCAAGTAACTTTGCGCGAAATTAAAAAAAAAAAAACAAGCAATGTTGGCTATCCGTCTTCTCACTAGTCGGTCATAAAAACGGCTAGCAGCAGCCCTCAAGCGGCTTTGCTTAAAATTTAACAAACATATATCTCTTTATTATCTGAGAAAATTCCTGCTCCGTATTTAACGCACACATAGTACAGCAGCATCATGTTACTGTTACTAAATAATATAAATACTAAATATAGTAAATTTAAACAGTTTTTCTTAAGTCAAACAATAACTTCATAATGTTAACAATTAAATTGGCAAATATTTATCTATTGATTTCACTAAATCAAAAAAGATCAAGAAAAAATTAGTACAGACTTGATTGATTAAACTGTGACAAAATACAAAAATAAAGGGAAAACTGGAATTTCCACATGAGTGAAAAAAAATCAGTGAAAGTAAAAGGACATTTCCAACATGTAAGAGTCATACTGGTCTTGTTTTCAACACTTGCTTGCACAAGAAACTAAGCAGCAACATTTAAGCTCAATTTTCATCATTCTTTTCTCTACGCTGCTTATTTTACTTTTTCTGTTAATTTATCTTCAGTAAATCTACATAAAAACGTCAAAACACACAGCTGCTTCTAACGAAAAAAAGTAAACACTGGATTGCAGAAACTTGTTAATTTTAATAATGTCGCGTCTAAGACGTCACACTATAGAGCTTGTTTATGTGTTAATGCTGCGTAGGTTGATAACGTTCTTTTAAACCCATTAATATCTGTGATTTTTGAGAGATTAGTTAGTGTAGAGTTACATTAAAGAAGTAGACTAAACGCAAGAAATAAAAATTTCCTTTTTTCTTCTTTTGTTCTCAGCAACAATTTTTACATTTCTCTATATTAAGACGTTTGTCCTTATATAGATGAGAACTTTCTACTATAAATCAAACAACAGTGCTCGATTCGAATTGCTTCAATAACTTTTCTCAAAGCCTAGTTTCTTCGCATTTATTCCTCAAATATACCTTGGGGTCAACAACCCGTTACGATACAAAAAAACGAATTGAATAATATTATAACATACGGTGTACAGAAGTTTTATTTGTGTTTGTAATTACATTACAGGAGTTTCTGTTGTGTTCCTTTTGACTTACAAATTCCAACATTCTCATCTTTAGCCGTAAATATATATATTTATTTATTTAATCTTATTCTATTCTAATACATTTTTAAACATTATCAGTATAAAAATAACTCCTTAGTCAATAAGTTTCAATAATTTCAATTCATTTTTAAGTAGATGTAAAATAGACTAAAATGAAGATGATGAGAACGATCTATATTTACGTTTTACAAATTCCAAGACTTTTCATAACAAACTATATTATATATGAGAGTTAGTGCCATATAAAGTTCCAGTTTGTAAAATGTTAGTGTAACAATGAATATACGTTTTCGACCATAGTTGATAGTATCTGTTTCGTATTATGTTTGATATACTGTAAGAAATTTTACAATTGTAAGCAACAATTCCAATATTAGACATTACTTTCTCTTTTCCAAGTGTATGAAAAAATACTTCTTCTAAAGTAGTATGGATAAAACGTAGCATACATAAAGGTAACAACAATTCTTCCGTTTCTTAACTCCAGTCCTCGAATTTTCTTTTATTTCATTCAGTCTTATTGAAAAAGCCAAACATCGATAACTATTGTTCCAAAACCTAAAAAATGAATTTTCATTACCATTTACATTCTTAGAAATTTAAAATATTATAGTTTATGAGCATTTTCAGAAGAGCTGATATTACTTAAGAATTTAGCACGAAATATTTAGGTAAATAGAAAATGAAGCCCAAGATGTGAAGGTGGATGTTATTTGACTAACTAACTTCCCTCGAGTCTATTTCTAAGAAATAGCTTTAAACAGGTAGCTTTTTACGAAAAATTTGAAACATGCAAACATTTGTGTTTTAAAAGTCTTAAAGTGTAACTTGTTTTTAAAACACAAAAACCGCCACTTAAATAAATCGATACCTACAACTGTTTCAAAACAATCCACGTAATTTTGATTTTGATGTCAGTGTTCTAAATCTGTAGAACTCGAATTAAAGATTTTTGCAAGCCTTAAGCCCATCCATATATTTCTCGAACAAATTTTATCCAGTTAAAATGTTAATCGTCGATAAAATGAAGTGAACTAGAATAATTCTAAACTTTTATCCATTAAACCTTGTTGAAGGTTCCAGCAAGTCTTAAAATATTCTTAACCAACATATTGGTGTCTTCTTGACAAATTATAGTTTCTGCACCTTACCTGACTTGGGAATCGTAAATTTGACCCAAATGAGCCCTTGAGCAAAAGAAAAAAGTTAACATTCTTACGGAACAAAAATTAATTGTTACTGCGAGAGAACAAAGATGTTTAGTTTACCCCTTATGTCATTCACACAAATGAAGCAAGCTGTTGCTTAAAACGATAATGTTCAAAATTTAGTTTGTTAAGAATTTTCTTTTAACTTTTCTCCCTATCGAGATGTAATGAGTATTAATTAGACCTATACTATACCTATTTACTGAGAAAATCCTCAAATTCGGAAGAACAAATTAAATGGCTTCTGTAAATTCCATAATCACAGCAGGAGGGGGTTTACTGTCTTCACTTACGAGAACAAATGAGTTAATATAACTGAAAATGTTCACAGCAGTATATTAGAGATCAATAGAGTAAAATGATCACTGCTGTTTCTCCTCATCTTTCTTTTGTTTGTTGAAGCTTTCAGATCTTTTCAAATTACTATTGTATCTCTAACTACAAGAAAATGTAATGTTTATCCATGAAATAAATAATCCTGAAATCATTCAAAAAAGAAAGAAGTGAATATAAGAATGTAATGAAATAATAGTTTAGAAAAACTATGATATTGCTTAAAATCTTTTGTGGAGAGTTTAAAGGAACTTGAAATACTATGAGATTGCTAAGTAAGCGTGTTTTGTCTTCAAAGTAACATAAATGTGTATGAAATAGAATAAAGCTCCAAACATAATGTATATTCGATTTTTCAGAGAATCCATATATTATACATTCTGACTTATAACTAAAATCAGGCAAATTTAAGTGATTTTTTGTCTTTTGTACTGTTATGTAAATGTCGTGTAAATATTTTGTAAGCGACAACATGTGTTGTGTTTAAATTTTCATTTCTATTATTCATTTTTCCATATTTATATTATTGTTTCCAAGTTTAAACTAATATTTTGTTATTCATTTAGGGTAACATTTAGAATTTTCTTGAATTAAGTAGACCAATCATATGTTTGTAAATGAAATGCTGGTGACTTCGTGTCTAGACGTGTAGTCTCATGCAAGAACGAACATGCGCGTATTGCTCTGGAGATCTGTAGAAAGTTCGCGGTCTTTCGAGGAGTTTAGGCCTACAATATATAAACAGACGAAGATGCGAGAGACAAGAGAGATAGAGATTCAGACATCAGTTTTTATTCGAAGAAAAAGAAGAGATATTCAGACATCAGTTTTTATTCGAAGAAAAGAGGAGAGTCAGATATTAGTTTTATTTCAAAAGAAGAGAGTCAGTTATTTGAGAAAGATTAAGTGTTTGCTGTGATTATTCAACTTGGATTTGTGATTGAAGTTAGATCTACGGGAGCTGTGATTTTATTTCGTCAATCTCTACGATACATCTGAATTACTGCTTGTGCTAAGAGTCGGCGAATTTATTGAACTGTGAATCGTTGCTGAACTTCTTCATTTAAGCTTCGGAATTTCTTCGTGAGACCAAATTCACACCCTAGACTGGAATTTGAGACTTTCATTTTAGATCATTATATTAGATACAGGCCAGTACCATTTTGTATTGTGATTAATTTTGAAGTTTGAAACTAGTATTATTTTTTTTTGTAATTAATTTCGAATGTTGTAACTTAATATCTGTCACTGTTATTATATAATTTATGTTATATCTGTTATATTTGTTAATAGTTTAGTGTAATAAATTATACAAGCTGTTATCTGCGTTTTTCTGTTGCGTTTAGTCTACGAAGAACATAAAACATAAAAAATACGTAACATGTACCAATGAGCTAAAATCAAGTTTCGTAACACTACGACATTGATTTAAAATAAAAGCTAATATTTAGTAAAGAAACTTCTCTAAAAATAAAACTAATTCAGTTTAAAATGGAGATTCTTGTATCAACGATCCAATTTGTTCACAATAAAGATTATCTTACAGAGTCAATGATAGTCGGAAATCAAATCACCCACAGTCGTACATTCACGAGACGCACAAAAATTTCTTTATTTCGAACCGTCAAAATGCACTATAACAATGTAACAACTTCACACAACTTTTAGCCTCAGTTAATAATTTTCAATATATATGTACGCGCGTGTATACACTACACCTGTTCATTGAATACTACCAGAAAAGTGTTCAACGAATTTATTAATTATTATTATAACGGTAATTTATCGAGCTAGCAGTTAAAACAAGATCAGTGAAGTTCCCTGATATTTTTTTTGCATTGCGCTTGGAGAATTCAAGCTACTCTTAATACAAAAAATTATCTCCAATTATAGTTCTAAGTAATTATAAAAGTATAGTTCTAAGACTGGTAATTTACCCCAGAATCACTGAAACAGCAGATATATGCTAACCAATTTAACATCTCTGGTTGTGAAAGATAACAAGTTCAGAATTTCATTAATTTTTTTTAGATGGGATGTTTCACAGCTAAATCTGACTGGTACATATCTTCTGGAGAAAGACGTGATTTTGTTTTCCTTTCTTTAATATGAAAATCGGTTTCTATGCAATGCAATCAAAAGTTAATTAAATAAAATATTAACAAATTATGCAAACCAGTCAATTCCCCCATTTAAAAGTATATACGCTGTTTAAAATTACAAACAGTACTAAACATTTATGTGCTATGACGAATCTTTTTAACAATAAAACTGAAAGCGCAGAAATCCTGGATAGAATTCATTATATATGAGTAGAAATACAACGAAAACTTTGATATGAAAACCATTATCACTACTAATCATTGAAAAATATTCTGGTAACCATTTGAAAATGTTGTACTCGAACAGCTATATTTATTTAATTGGAAAAGAAATTTCGTTGAACTTCTATTTAAATTTTTCTTTAAGTTGAAAATCTCTTTAAATTTTTCTACAAATTTTATTTTTAGAAAATCTGCAGTTTTCGCAAAATCATTTTCATGTTTGCATTTTGAAATTGTAAATTATCTTATTACATACATTTTCATTATCGCATTCCGTATTTATTTCCTGCCAACTTAACACTATCATTATTGTAAGCTTTATTTCCAGCAGGTAAGAGACTCGCTAAAAAATATTTTCTTTGTAAACCTATAATAACTTTGAAGTATTTATTGTGTCTTGTTTTACTTGTTGAATTATGATCGTATTTCAAAGGTTTTAGGTATAGTTATGTAGGTTATATGATGAATAATACATTTCTTCTTGAAATTTACTGCATAATTTCTTCAAATCAACCGTTCTCTGTGATAATAGTGCGACTTAAACGAAGTGAAATGGACCAAGAACCGGTTTATCACTTCAAAATAAAGTCGTTTACATGTGAGTATTTGGTATTCCCAGCATTATATTTTAATAAAAAAAACTTTTGCCCAACTTACCTCAACAAAGTATACGATGTGATGTAAAGTTACAGAATTTCGAAGAGAATATTCAACATGTACTAACATTTTTAGTTGAAAGGTTCATTTTCGCATAAAGCTACACAAGAAATACATGCTCATAACTATCACTAGTTTTGAACATACAAGTTAGAGAGAAAGTAAAACAAAAGAAAAACATCTCTCTTCACTAGTTCTTGGACTAGTCTTTTCTGACTGATTTGCATAATTTGGGAGCATTCAGTGCAGACTTACTTGCAGCCTCAAAATGAAGAAAACATTTTTACCACAATGCTTTGTTTGTTTTGAATTCCGCGTAAAGCTATACGCGGACTATCTGCGCTAGCCATCCCTAGTTTAGCAGTGTAAGACTTAGAGGGAAGGCAACTATTCATCACCACCCACCGCCAACTCTTCGGCAACTCTTTTACCAACGAATAATGGGATTGACCATCACTTATAACGTCCCCACGGCTGAAAGGGCGAGCATGTCGGTGAGACGAGGACTCGAACCCGCGACTCTCGGATTTCGAATCGAGTGCCTTAACTATCTGGCCATGCCGAGCCTGCCACAATGAAGTGTGAACCATAAAACCCACTTTTACACAGTCTTAGATACAATAATCACTCGATTGAGTCCGTACCCAGGATGATTTAATTTATTCCTGAACTATTTGATTTTATATTTGTTTCATATTTTGTTTCTTGTTCACCTCTTCGAACTGTGCATAAAACGACGTTGAATTGTGTCGTTTAGCGTTATAAAACATTAAATTTATAGCTAAGTCATCAAAGAACAGTGAAAAATCCGTTAATAAACATATTGTATCAATAATTTTTCCGTTTGTATGTCCTCGGTGAGTCAGTTGTAAGTAGACAGACTTACATCATCATGATTCGGGGATCGATTGCATTAACAAACTAGATAATCCATTGCGGTCTATCTGCAGACTTGAAACCATAAATGAATTCATCATGTGAAATGTTTTGTGAAAATAAATTCCGTAACTTTTGTCAGAAGAGGTAACTGATAATATTGTGTAAGGAGAGTGTGGGGATGTTTCTCTGAAGTTTTATCAATGTAGTGATTAAGTTATTCAGAACACTGAAACTCAAGGATTTACTCACTTAAATTACCCGTTATTCATCGATAAATGACATGAAAGAAACATTGATAACTTAGCAAGTGAAATAAGACCTTATCTCCCCACCATCTGTCAGACTAACATGATAACAATACTTCCTGAATGTTGCTTATTTGTTGTTTCAAATTGTTAGATAGATTAGGCAGTAGTTTTGATGGATCTTAAACTGAATAGATATAAGATCTGAGTTCAACTATCATAATTTTAATTTTTCTTTTGAATACTTTCCAAATGATCTTCACTGTGTTTTGATAGCCCTTGAGCCACAATCAGTTTGAAACCTGTGTGTAACGTTGGTAAGGGATTTGAAGCAGTTTCCTTTTCCATTCACTTCAACTCTAATTTTCCAGGTCAAATATTAATTAGCATGCATATTGAATATTTCAAGCTTAAACTACATTTCGTTATAAATAAACTCATACGCTTGATATTTAAAATATATGTCAAAAATGTAGGAACATATACAATCCTTTTGGATTTTCATCTGAAACCATTCTCGTAATGAACATAAAAAGAGATTTTAAAAATATAATACATAATTTTTACATAAGATAAAACGTAAAGCTAAATATAGATTCCTATTAGTAGTACCACAGTTATAAACGTATTTTTATGTATAGTTTTGAATAGCAATTACCAGTAATAAAGCTCAGTATTAAACCTCAGTTCATGTTTTCGAAGCTTGTACTGCGTGTGACAGCTAATATGTTGGCTAACAAATGAAAGAGGGACAAACAATTTGATGTGTTTCTATCACGTATAGCACCAGTTACAAAGAAACAGACACATTTATGGTCAATGATTTACTCTTACCAAGTTTAATGAAACGTACACAATTTTTGATTAAAACCGTCATGTATTCTTTAATGAAAGTGATATTATGGACAAGTAAATTGCGATTTAACGGTGTAATTTAAACCAGACCCGACATGGTCAGGTGGTCAAGGCACTTGACTCGTAATCCGAGCCTCGCAGGTTCGAATTCCTGTAGCACCAAACATGCTCGCTCTTTCAGCCATGGGGGCATTATAAGTGACTGTTAATCCCACTATTCGTTGGTAAAAAGAGTAGCCCAAGAATTGTTGGTGGGTGGTGAAGACTAGGTGAGCTTTCCTCTAGTCATACACTGCTAAATTAGGGACGGCTATTAGGTTTGCTCGAAATACAAAAACAAACAATTTAAATCACAGACGTTACGGTAAATATTCAGTCAATAAGTCATTCCATTTCATTTATCATTCTAAAGTTTCGTGATTATTAATATAAATCTTCAGAGGAATGCGGAGCCTCATATTTTTATTTAACTTTTTTATCGTCCGAAGGTACCTTTAAAATACCTTTCCTACTCATACTGCCCCTCCCCTGCAAGGGCACAGTGGAATGTCTTCGCTCTTATACCACTAGAAACCAGTTTTTGATACCTGTGGTCGGATAGAAATTTGTGTGGTTGTGTGCTTAATAACAACCAGACGAAACCTTATGAAAGTTAAGCTTATTACAGAACCTTTACTTTTGAAAGCAAAAATGATACTGCAAACTGAAAAAATTAATATATGCCGTAGACCAAGGTCATTATAAAATTAAACAGACTGTTTGTTTTTCCAAAAGTGCTGTCAATATATGTTTAATAATAGTGCTTTTGAAATAATTTTTTTATCTTTACCGAATTCAAATATTTTTCAAATATTTGAGCGTGTCTTAAAAATAAAATTAAATAGTTGATAAAGTAAGTTGCATATAAATATATATATATATATACATTGCTGGTTAACTGTGCCTTTCAAATTTATCTTCTCCGATCAGTTCATATGTTAAAGTGTCTCAAGTTCTATAAGATAAGAAAAAGTTCTACAAACATATACTTTCATTGAATATATTATACAAATGTATCATCAACAGCACGAGTGTTTTCATGCAGATATCAAGAGCCGCTCCATACTTTATTTGTTAGTGATCATTAAGTACATTTTATAGAGAGAGTAAGGTACAACCTACATCGGGAAACTCCGCTATCACTTTCCGCGGAAGGTCTCCAAAAAACTGCTGTTCGCTCTCAGTTCCGTACTTTATGAAGAAATACCAACAACGACCAATGAGGTTTGGTTAGCGGGCCTATTGAGCCATGCAGCTGGAGGAAATATATTGTTATTGCTTGTCTCCTGAATCAAATAAATTGCCATTATCTCGAAGAAAAGCAGCGATGTTTTTCCTTTCGAGCCGAAATGTTATCTCCAAGAAGTGAGGCTGTGCGACCATTTATTTTGGACACAAGTAACCAAGGGCTTGTACCCATCTAGTACTAATGACCGTTGCAATTATTGCTTCTCTCTAGCAGTTTTCTGATCCCAGTTTCATGCACTAAGTTCACAGTCTTTAAAGTAAGTAGAAAAAGACGTGTTTATATCACTCTCTCGCTGCTAAGCCTCTTTTCTTCCGGTTCCTAGCTTATAGCTAGACAAAATCGTTTCCATGTCTTCTAGTTATCAGCAGAGCAGAGGGCTGTTGCGTCTTATTTCACGAAGGCCTCAATCATTGTCTTGTTAGAACTCACTTTTGAATTATGTGTGTCCTCCTGGTGATATTTAAGCCTCTTAACGTAAATTGTTCACGAATTAACCGTTTTTTGTGAAATTTCACGCAGAATAAAACAGTAATTATAATTTCATTCAGGAAAAAAAAAGGAAAAGGGTTATATAAATGTATTTTAAAGCCTCAAAATAATGTTTATATTTTCAAATATAAATTTTATATCAAGGCAAAATATATTGTATGAAGTCATTTTTGACAGTAGTGATAGTCTTGCATTATGTATTTATGTGTCTTGGAATGAAATATTTCTACAAGACACTATTTATATACCTTTTTCATTTACGTCAGTTAGGTTGTTTAGTGTGTATGAGTAAATCAACAGATAAAGAAAATCAGAATATGAAGCAATCTTCAAAGACCAAAACAATAATGACAGAACATCTAAAAATCATTGGCAGTGAAAAGCCATACAGCCTGTTAATTGATGAAGAGAAAGACATCCAGTAATGACAGAAAATATATATTTTACGAACATTTAATGTTACACAGGAAATTCCTAGCTTTTGAATCACAAAAGTCACGTGCCCTAACACACATAAACCTAATCTATGAAACATTAATCAGTAGATTGAAAACTAGGTAATCATATTTATTTTCTGGTTTACGTCAGTAGAAATCCATCATTTACAGTTTTCTAAAAATACAAACTCGACACTGTTTCAGGAATCATAAATTTGTGCAAAAAACATGAGCATAAAATTAACGAATAAAACTATCATAATTTATTAGAACAAAGAATAATCGAAATTAAAAATACCAGAATGAAAATTAGTCTGGTATTTCTCGTGGTGTTAAACAAGTTTGTTAACTAAGCATCTGCATGCTAATAAATCAGGTTATTGACGTCTTTGTTATAAACAACAAATTATAATTCTGCGTATGTCTACTTTTTTATGCTACATACTGTTACTATATTTACAATGATATTTTTATAACTTTTTTATTGTACGTCTTGGGAAATACGTAAATAGAAGGTTACTTTTAGAAGACGCTCATTACTCTGGACTGTACCAAAAAAGTCGTATCTGTTTTCTAAATGTTCTTATTAAACAGTTGCCTAGTGTTATTTTCAAATTGTTCGTGTCTGTTGTTAGAATATTCTTATTAAACAGTGCTCTAGTGTTATTTTTAAAATAGTGTATCTGTTTTCTAAATATTCTTATTAAACAGCGCTGTGGTATTATTTTCGTACCATCCAAAATCTTTCTTTGTACGAAATATTCACGAAAAATATTAAAGACAATTAAATGTTTTTTGTTTCTTGTTCAAAAACTGATTACATATATCGAGAGAGAGGCAAGCGTAATATCATTGGTCTAAAGAAGTGAATTGGTCTAAGTATCTCGTACGTTCTTGCATGACTTTTTAACAAGAAAACGTCAAGAAGAGATTATAGTGTTTTGTTGAACAATAAATGGACATAGCTGTGACCCACTTACGGAATACTTAACTTATGAAGAAAAAATATAAATTATTCCTTAAATAATCCATGATCCGTAAAGTTAATAATTTGTTTACTATTGGATTCAAGAAGTTTTTTTTCTTTTTATTCCTGTTATTTCCTTTTAAAAGAGTCAAACTTTTCGCAGTTTATAGGGTTAGATTTAGGTGTACATAGATGAAGATAAAGCCTTTGAGTTATGCAAAAGGTAAGAGTATGAAAACATCTCATGCCAGGTTGCTGGTGGTAATATTTATGCTTGGAGTTACAATATGTGGTTGAAAACGTTTCTCATTTACAGCTATGTTGTTGTTTGACATGAATACTTTTATGTCGACACCAACTTTTTCTACCAATGTTAGTGGATTTACTATACTATATTTTCCACACATATCACTCTAGACCAAAAAAAAAAAAAAAAGAGTATTGTTAAATAGAGATAAACAAAAAATGTTTTCCTTGTGTTAGCTGTGGCCCGGCATGGCCAAGCGTGTTAATACTCGTAATCTAAGGATCGCGGTTTCGCATCTCCGTCGCGCCAAACATGATCGCCCTTTCAGTCGTGGGGGTGTTATTAGGTGATGGTCAATTCCACTATTCATTAGTAAAAGAGTAGTCCAAGAGTTGGCGGTGGGTGGTGATGACTAGCTGCCTTCCTTCTAGTCTTACACTACTAAATTACGGACGGCTAGCACAGTAGCGTAGCTTTGTGCAAAAACAAACAAACCTGTTGTTAGCTCATTTTAAACAAAGTTTAAACAAAGTGCTCGTAAACCGTTCTTTTCAGCATTGCTTTAGCTAATTTTAAAATGCTCACTTTTGTTAACATTTTCTACACTTGATAATAAATGTTTATTAAGTTTCATCTTTCTAACGGTCAGTACGTTTAATGTGATGAACAAGATTTATTCTACCTGTAACTACTTTTAATATGCAACATGTATTTACAGAAAACCTTATTCACCTGCAACATGTAATGAAAAATGGTGTTTATGTTTTCAATTCCAGAAGCATACTTAATTATGTGTGTACCAGTTAAAATCTATAGAATGTGGTCCAGTTTTATAGGTTATAACGTAGCGAAGAAAAAGTTTTATACTAAAAACAAAAACTTATCCAATTGTATGTAAATAGATATATATGTAAAACCATCCCATTATATGTAAATAGACATGTTTGTAAAACTATTCCATTATACGTAGATATGTTTGTAAAACCGTTCCATTATATGGATACAAATATGTATGTAAATAACATTAAATTATCTTCCTCACGTCGACTTTAAAGTACGTATTTGAACAAAATCAAATCACTTTTAAAATTCGTTAAGATTTAAAGTAAGTGTATTCGTTGCTGAGGTATGCTGCTTTAAAGTCGAACCGGGACACCCGGGCAATAAATTAGTAGATATTTCATATATATATTTAGTTCACGGTGAATTCTCGACCATTCACTTGGGCTATGTTGACACAATGAAACTTCTACTTTGGGGTGTGTAATAAACTTCACCAGAAGGTATAATCGTATAGCGAGACTACTATAGGAGGAAACATGTGGAAGGATTGGTCTCAGTGGAGCTCTCTGAGTGAAAATATCCGCGTATTAAAGAGCTTAGCATTGGAATGCCCTAATTTTGAGTAATTTAACTCAAAGACGACTTTGAGGAAACTCTTTATATTTCTCAGCAAAAATATAATAAACAAGAATTTAAAGTAACAGATACTCACTAGCCAAACGCCCACAAACCTCCAAATACATCTCGAAATCATCATTTGTTTCAACGTGAATATGGCGGAACAAGCTAGAGTCGCAACAACATCTCATTCGATCAGACCTAAATTACTTTTGTGTCTTTGGTCTGCTTGAAAAAGAGAAAAAGATCTGTAAGATTGGTGTAAGTTGAAGTCCACGTGCATTGAAAGATATGTAAAAAGCGTGTTACAATGAAAATTTTGACGGTAATCTTTAACGCATAATCATCGTCTAACATCAAATATGAGCGTTAGCGCAGGAAGTAAATCTTAGGGCTCAACTGAACCTATACAGAGTACATTTCCTATAAAGTGCGATTAGCTTCAATATACTCGATGACTTAAATACAGATATTTTCCATCAAAATTTGACTGTATCAGTTAATTTGTGGCTGCTGCCACCAGACAATCCTAGTAGCAGAAAGCAACATTATTTATAGGTTTGTTTTTCCGTTTAGCTTAAGTTTTCATCATGTTTTTTAGGAGACAAAGCGTAAAGTGTCACATAATGCTTGATTGAACAGAAATAAAATTTAAGATAATGTTTGAGCTGATAAATTTATAGTATGATAATGAAGAGAGAGAGGAAGTACTGAGTTTTGTAGTTTTCCTAAGTTTCTTAACTTGATTCAGGAAAGTTAGACTTTGCTCATGAAAGGAGTGTCAAATTTGTTGGAAATTTCGAAGACTTCTTTAACTTATCTGTTATTTTTAGTTTCTTAGATAATTATTCAGATTTCTTGGAGGAGTGATTTTTCAAGTACCACATTAAACTAACTGATTCATGTGATGAGGTTTTAATTATCTATTATATTTTCAAAATTCTACTCAAATGGTTTAGAAACTAACAAATATTAAGGAATTTTTATATGCAAAAACGGCTCGTTTGGGTTGAGAAAATGTTTTGCATAGAAGAGCGAACAACATTTCGAGCTTCTTCGACCTTCTTCGGTCATCGTCAGGTTCACAAAGAAAGAGGTAACTGGCCGGAAGCTGACGATGACCGAAGAAGGTCGAAACGTTGTTCGCTCTTCTATGTAAAATATTTTCTCAACCCAAACGAGCCGTTTTTGCATATAAAAATTCTCAACGAGTGGGTTTCTCGATATCACTGATTGAAATATTAAGGAATGCTGTTTAAACTATCGAACCTTTACGAGTTGCTTTCCTTTTAAAATCTGGGACAAAATCATAACACAAGTTTTAACATCCTTTTACATTTAATATAAGTTTTTTTTCAAATTTAAAAAAAAATGATTTATCATGATACAAAATTAATAATATATTTCACTACTTTAAGTCATATAAGCAGGGTTACCTTCGACAAAATTCCATAGAAATGTAAATTTAAAAATTAGGGTAACGTTTTTTTAACCTGCAAAACAAAATGATAAAATGAAAATACTATTCGTTTTGTTAATAAAAATGTACAAATAGAAGTTAAATCGTGACCTTTGCGTAGCTTTTATTGGTGTCTTGTTATTTTAACTGCTTTATAATTCCAATAGTGAATTGTATAGCACAGCGTAAATAATAGATTGTGTGTGTTTGTAAAGTTATTTATTACAATTACAATATAATTTTTGCTGATATCGTCTCTCCACCACCACCCCATATTTTAGATTCTTATCACTCCTGAACTATTTTAAAGATACGTTGAGTTATGCAAAAGGTAAGAGTATGAAAACATCTCATGCCAGGTTGCTGGTGGTAATATTTATGCTTGGAGTTACAATATGTGGTTGAAAACGTTTCTCATTTACAGCTATGTTGTTGTTTGTTGTTTTCATAATGGTAACTATTAATTTCAGCATTGAAGTCAAAGCTACTCATAGTCTTAAGGTATTGCAGACTATGTGTCCTCTCCATCTGATGAGAAACTTTAAATTAAAAATGGATACACCTAAACACTGGAATATCTGAGCTGGTCGCTTAATCTACGTGTTACATAAAGTTGAAAATACCTTATTCCAAATACATAGTGAATTTATAGAAAATCCAAAACAGACAAAAAGTGACATAGTGAAAAAAAACTGACACCATTATACGAATCTCATTCTAGCTGTTTCGAGAATTAATCTTGATTTTATATTGAGATATCGCCACATTTCATCACAACTCAAACAAAAATATCTGAACCTCATCAGAAGTAAAAGGAATCATCTAAAAAAAACACAAAACACATATTAGCTTTTCTGAGGGGATCAACTTTTACATGTGTTATAGTCTTCTCTAATACAATTATTATATCAAAAATAAAAATTCGCTTAAAGCATTAGAAGTGGTTAATTGTTTCTGCTTAAAATAAAATAATACATTTTGTCAAAAATTTAACAATAGACAATAATTTTTCCTGCTATTTTCACGATCTGAAATCAGTACTGACGCAGTAATTGGAAAGTCACGTTTAATTTTAAACTTATTCATTTTTTGACTATTATAAACAAGAAAATAAACAAAACTAAAGGAATAACATAAATCCAGAAGAAAACCTAAAAATTCTTCAAGTGTATCTGACGGATAGTTTGTTGTTCATTTGAGTACGCCATCTTTCAAAAACGTTCAGAATACTTCATCTCTCTTTTTGTTTTTGAATTGTAGGTGAAATAAATATATTACATTGATAAATCATCTGAAACCTTTGAGTACTTTACCTTATTGATACAACACAGTGATAGTGTTAATTTTGTTTATATTGGAAAGTAACAAGTTATAAAACATTCCGGTTATACTTGTATTAGCAAAATGTAGCTTCCAATGTACACATAAAAAATAATGCTGTTAATTACACATAAACTTGAACATGAAACATCATGTTACCGATTAGTAGCATTAAGCGTTGAAGTTATTTATTCAATACATATAAAACACGACCTCCTTTGGAATATCCAAAGCTTTGTCCGCAGTGCTCGAGTTTCATGTCACGTGCGAAAGCTATGTTCGAAAGCATGTAGCGAAGCCTTAACCTGCTTTAATCTCGCTGGTACTTGACTAAACGGCTAGAAAAGCCGCAACACTAAGAATATGAACCTCGTAATGCCTCTATCGAAGTTTCTACCTCATGGTAATGGGGATTGGACTAACGCAATCCACATACTATTGGCTTTATACCTTACTGGAATGGCTGGCACGTGCTCCACGAACTGAATATGTCTTTTTTAACATGTAGTAGCGAATACATAGTATTATAAGCTCTAGCGTTTACTTCGATTATATATTAAAAAAGAAAAAAATTTGCATGAATTTATGACAAAATAACAAAACAAACTAGGATCTACTTTATGAACTCTGTGCACGTATTAAACCTTCGTATTTCAAGCAAAATAAAGCAATACTTGCTCACGAGCGTGACAAAACTATAAGTGAATTGCAAGGCTTTTATTCAGATCTTACTTAACATAAAATTACTTGTTTTCCTTCTGCTTGGAAATAAAAAAAAATCCTTTGGCTGTTAAAAATACTTTTGACGATATTTAGTTATTTTAATTTTAAATATTAATAATTTCTAACCATATAACTGCTACACTTCTCACTCTAAATTAAAAATAACTAGGATTAGATATAGTTTCTAATGTTTCTTTCCTGCTTATTTAAATCTCCAAAATAGAATTAGTATACAAAACTGGTTTAAGATGGTTCAAGTTTGTTTTTTTTGCGTAAATTAATCACGAAAGTGTGCATTTCTCTTGCCCATCAACTTTGACTTTTCACAAATACCTGCTGAGAGTTTTTCTGACAATACTCTTTTATTTTCTCATACAAACTAAAAGAAACAAAAGTCTCAAACTAAACACAAATTATAATGGATCTATATGTCTGTGTGTTTTATTTCAAGCAGGGATCTATGAAAGCTAATTTCACATCCCTTTGCATTGATTTATTTCAACACTCGTTTCGAGGTGGTACTAAAAGGATTGCATATACTAAAAAATATCGACCACAGAATAAATATCATTTGGTTTAAAATTCATGAGTTAGTAACTGAAATGTACGAGTATTGAAGAATATCTGATGTAGGCCTAGCTGGAAAACACATTATGTTTTACTGTAGAATATTGTAAATATTTTCGTCTGCTAGTAACAGCAAGAGAAAGTAATTCAGGTTATGCATTATAGAGAAATATTATGTACTGTTAGGAGCAGTGATTCTCCATGTTAAAGTATTATGTAACTGGCAGATTAACGGTGAAACTATTAGAAAAGAATTAAATAATTACTCAATTAAATGTGTGTCTGTATATACAAATATAAGTGTTTCAAAACTACCCTTCATGTATGATACACAAAAAATATTTCTGGGTTGTGATGTCGCTTAGTAGCTTAAAACTCTTATTGACTTGGTGGCCCGGCATGGCCAGGTGGTTAAGGCAAAAAAGTAGCCCAAGAGTTGGCAATGAGTGGTGTTGACTAGTGAGCTGCTTTCCCTCTACTCTTACACTGCTAAACTAGGGATAGCTAGCGCAGATAGTCCTCGTGTAGCTTTGCGCAAAATTCAAACCAAAACCAAACTTAGTTCAGCTATAAACATCCATTAGGAGTAAAAGTTAATATGTTGCCATTAAAGTGTGAGAGAAATACAGACAATTATATGACATACAAAACTGATTGAAAAAACGCGATGTATTTCTCAGCAGTTTGAACAGAAGGAGAGAGCGTAAAAAGCCAAGGACTGTTAGATCGTTACTTTCGTGAGGTAGATAAAAGTAGGTTGGCCCGAAGTCGGTAAAACATAATAAACTGCGGCAAAGTAGTTACACGTTTATGTGTGATAAGCAGGTGTGTAATTACTTTCAGATTACCAATACAGTCGGCTGGAAATCCCAATAAACCATTGTCAGTAATTCCGTAATAACACAGCTATTTAATAAAATGGGATTCACACAACCGACAGACATATTTAACTTCGTAGTTCAGCATAACAACGGCAAGTCAGAAGATAAACAGGATTCGTGAAGATGGCTGGTTTCTTTATAAGACAAACATTGGAGTACGTTCCTCTAGCCTATCATCACCATGGAATCTGTCTTTAGTGTTGCCAAAAACATGTGAATTGATTAAACGGCATGTAGACAAATGTCTTGGTCACATAACAGCAAAATTAAAAACATGTTTGAGTAATGGTTAGAATAAAATTCAAACCCAGTTTCACAAAGGAAGAATATGATGGCCACACTGATCTTTACGTGCAACAACCTGGCACTGTAAACGCCACACTGAATGTGGGTAGAGCTTTGCAATAATTAAATTTAGTTCATGCAAATGCAGTTGGTCAGAATTTCCTTTTGATGCTTACGCCATTCTCTACTGTGCTGATCTGATTAATAAATCTCAGAAACGTGTTGTCCAGTGGAGCCACTTAGTCCGACTCAACTGCATAAGAATTAGTTGAAAAGGATTGGAAGAAGCAGTGTGAATGGACGAAATGTGTTTATGAGGAAAGAATGGGACATATTTCATAAGCAACTGTCGATTCACTCATCTCGACAATACACAAATATTTATTTCTCACATTCGTACCCATTTTTATTACAAAAGTTACAAATATTCGTTTCCTGGTAATTTATTGCGTTGCAAACACTAGATTAACATTTCATGGGATGAATTTTAATGAAGTGCACTTACATATCAAATAATTTGTTTCATCACACAGTTGTTTTACATAAACCTATACACATAAATGCATAGCCAGAATCAAGAAATCTCTGACTTTATTCATAGTTCCAAGCAGTTTAGTTTTTTTTTTATTTAGCAGTGTAAGATTAGAAGGAAGGCAGCTAGTTATCAACACCCACCGCCAACTCTTGAGCTACTATTTTACCAACGAATAGTGGGATTGACCATCACAGTATAACACCCCACGGCTAAAAGGGCGAGCATGCTTGGTGCGACGGGAATTCGAACCCGCAACCTTCATATTACGAGTCGAATGCCTTAACCAACCTGTTTATGCCAGGCTTGTTTAGCTTCTAAATGGTCACTGCCCTACCATTCATGTCCATAAAGGACTTTATATATTATATGTGTTTATTTTTTAAGTAAAAATATTTTGAAAGAAAAACGATTAAATATATTTGAACAAAAGGTGTTATGTTTGTTCTAAAATTTTCGTCAAAGATACACATTGGATTAACATATAGATGCCCTTCATTTTGAGCTCACAAGCTAAAAAGAATGTAGCTAGCCAACAGCACCAACCAGTAAATCCTGTACTGCCCTTTTTTAACAAAATAAAAGAATTTGACTGCTATTTTTATAGAGGACCTACGAAAGCGATAATCGAGAGTCCTCGAAATCGTAGGCCTCATCTGGCCACTGAATTATTACATCATACAAATTGTGGCAGCTTCATGATATTTTATAAACATTAGAGTCCCTGAAAAGTAGTATTTTTAAAATTTTGTTTCATTTACAGATCACCGGCTCTAAGAGATCGCCAAAAGTTTATGGAATATTCAAAATTACGACAACAAATACTAATATTGATTTTTAAGTAATGTTTCTTATTCGTAATTTTTCTTCTGAAATGTTTGTTAGAATGAGGAGATACTGTTAAGGAATCATGTATATATATATATATGCTCTTCAAAAAAAAGGAAACGCAAAAGACAAAATATGAAACAAATTGTTAACAAGTTTCTTCCGGGTAGCTCTGTATGATATGTGTGAAACTTTACACATTTACTGCTGAACATCCAAAGTCTGCAAAGGCGAAGTCTACGCTCACGAGTTGAAGTTTAACGTCACTCCACATCAATAACGAGTATGCCCCCGTCAGCATCAATAACTGTTTGGCTTCTCCTGCCCATGGAAGCGATGAGATGACGAATCACATCCTGTGTAATGGCTGTCCACTCAGCCTGCAAAGCTGCTGCAAGCTGAGGTAGAGTCTGCGGTTGAGGTTGTCGCCGTCGTAGACGTCGGTCCAACTCGTTCCAAAGATATTCGATGGAGCTTAAATCTGGTTATCTGGAGGGCCAGGAAAGAACGTTGATGTTGTTGTGTCTCAAAAAGACAGTGGTGAGTCGAGCTGTGTGAGGACGGGCGTTGTCATGCTGAAAAACGTCGTTGACGTTCACCATGATGGGTTGCACATGGGGCCTAAGAATCTCGTCGACGTATCTTTGAGCCGTAAGATTCCCTAAAATATGCAAAAGGTCTGTTCTGGCATTGTAGGCGATGACAACCCACATCATGACGCTGCCACCACCAAATCTGTCAACATCCTGCACACGAGGTCTGCCAGGTCGTGGACGGTCACGATTTGATCTATGTTGTTGGTGACGATTCCATAGCCTTGTGATGGTGCTTGAGTGGACATTGATCGAGATTCGTCTGCTTCCAAAAACCAATGGCGTTGTTGTGTTGTGCTTCAGTCAGTCTTGGCGTAACTGTATTGCGTGTCGGTGGCTTAATACTGAGCTATGTAAACCAAGCACCCGTCACTTTTACAGGAATTTTGCACATGTTGCACTTGCAGAACATGCAGATCTCTCAAACAAATTTATTGGACACGCATGCGTTTGGGCGAAAAATCCGATGTTTTTCTCCATTTTCAAAGTGCACAACTTTTATTGTCATTTTGGTCTGACAATCAGTGCCTTAACACGTGTAACATCAATACTCTGAGCTTGTAACGTTATTATATATATTTATCTTTAAAATAAAAAAATAATTCTTTTGCGTTTCTTTTTTTGAAGAGTATATATCACGTTGCACGTCACTATTGTAACCTGTATAATGTAGCGGTTCGTGCACTGAAATTGTCATAGGATTTTCATTTCAGTAAGTTAAGTCCTTCTTCAACCCGATGTATAACACCACAAATATTCAACTCTATTTTATAACATTATTCATTTAGTAAGTGCAAATAATGATAAAGGTATGTGAAAAGTAAATTATCAATTGCAACCATTACAATATGACTGATTACCATTGTCATCAACGTGTTCAGAATACTATCTGTTTAAACTGACTGTCTAAAGGAGTCATTTTAGGTAAACAAGGACGCTTAGTAACAAAATAAGCCCAGGTGGGTCGACGGTGTCGAGTTACAAAAGGCATACGGATTTAAACTTCGTAAAAGTTGTTGTGGTTTTAATAACGAATTTTCCATGGTTCTGTTTGTAGAAAAATAGATATAATTTTGGACTCAGTAAAGAGGAATTCCAATGGGACACGTAAAGAAATTTCAAGACAATAAAACTATAGCAGACCTGTGTTAGTCGACAGCCTGTACAAGGGCTTAAAAGTCAACTACATTGTATAATAAACACTGTTAACACAACATGGCCGTCAGAAATCACCAGTTCACAGCTAATTTACTTAGAATGTGTTTCCAAACAGTAATCAGAGAGTTGGAAACAGACTTTAAAAATCCAACTTCAGGTTGCGAAAACCTTATTCTTCTTTGCATCTGGTCATACAACATTTAGACTTTTGTCAATATCACCAGAACTAGCATAAATAGCAGATATGTTATACGATAAAGTTTGATTTTAACTTTAATCTATCATTGCAAATTACGGATTTCTAAAGTCCACTATTTGGTTGAAAGTTAAGAACCCAGAGGTTGTATATGATATATAGAATGAAATGCAGAAAATTAACTTAAATCTAGAATAAAAGTTCACACTCGTGTTATGAAAGATATATTTGTAAGCAAAATATAGTCCCTATACATGCCCCCCAGTGGCTCAGCTGTATGTCTGCGGACTTACACGCTAAAATCCGGGTTTGGATACCCGTGGTGGGCAGAGCACAGATAGCCCATTGTGTAGCTTTGTGCTTAATTCAAAACAACAACCCTATACATATCATATGTAATTTAAAAACAAAATAGTTTTTACCAGTACTTGCATTAAAAATATCTTTGCGTCTCCTATAAACATTTTATGAACATATTCAAATTATTTTAGACGACAGTAACTCTTTAAACTTGATACATCTAAAATTAAAACACTAATATCTAGTAATAAATAATGTCACTTTTTCTTACGAATGTAGCTTTTGGATCAATACTTTAGACTATATAAAGTGCGATATCACATTGTTTTTTCTACAGTATGTACCTGTTGCAGATATCAGTTCTGGAAATTCTGACAAAAACATAAATGAACTAAGTGCGACCTTAAGTCAGATTCACGTAGTCTCTTCCTTACGATCTTGTGCTGTTTTGAAACACGTGCTAACTAAATGAGTTGTTAAATAATGATTTCTAATGGCCATGTTGTGCTTATAGCGCTCATTATGTAACATGACTTTCACGACCTTGTTTAGTCTGTCTAGTAACTGATCAATCATCTAATGGAAGGTCCTTAAACATTTCCTCAGTGAATTAGGTTCCAAAATTAGCTGCAGTTTTTTTCTTGTGGTTCGTCAGTTTTCAACATTTAAATATCGCTGACAGTTTGTTCTTCCACTCCTTCCCAGTAGAACAGCGAAATGTCTGCTGACTGACAACGACTTTTGATACCCGTGATAGGCAGATCCCATTGTGTTTATTTTGTTCTAATTTGTGTAAAACATTCTTCCTTTCTGGACATGTAAAATATAAAATAATATTTTTGAAAATATTTGAAAAAAATTTAACGCCAATTTAAATAAATAGAAATAAATGGGCCGAAGCAGCAGTTGTTATTTTTGTTTTTAAGAAATTAAGAACGAAGCTTCATGATGGAATATCTTCGCTCTAACCCTCACATGTATTGAAACTCAATTTCTAGCGTTTAAGTCCGGAGACGTATCGCTCTGCCACTGGAAAAATGTATATTTTGTATTAAAGTATTAATAATTACAGAAATAAGTAAACCAAAATAATACTGTAAGCAACATAACAACGATAAAATGTAAAGAGAAATAATATATATATGCATGATAAGTTTAAACTCGTTTTTTAAAATTTATTTTTGAATACATTCTAATGTCACTTGATTTATACGAGGATTTTATGCATGCGTATCTTACAAAATTATTTAACTTAAGATATTTATATTTAGTTGATAAAAGATATTTCAATGTTCTTTATACAATTTAATTGAATTCTGAAGAGTGAATCACGAAGCAGTTAAAAAGAATCAGTAAAGAAGATAAAAAATAGAAGAGTTTTAAGTATTGTGATGGTTATATATATTTATATATGTGACCTGGCATGGCCAGGTAATTTAAGGGTCGCGGGTTCGAATATCCGTCACACCAAACATGCTCGTCCTTTCAGCCGTTGGAATGTTATAATACACAATCAATCCACTTTTCGTTGGTAAAAGAGTTGCTCAAGAGTTGGTAATGGGTGGTGATGACCAACTGTCTTCTCTTTGGTCTTACACTGCTAAATTAGAGACTGCTTACGCGAAATTCAAAACAAGCCAAACCAAAATATATATGCGTGTGTGCTTGTCTTACTACGTAATCATATATGATAGATAGATTAAAAAGCTTTTTTTTATTTTGCCTATCTGTTTAAACATTCAGGAGAGATAGTTACATAAGAAGCTACACCAACGGAAAATAAATAAAAAACAGAGTACCATGACAGAACTAGGGGTCGCTCTTTGTTTTTAAAATGCTGTTTTACTCGTGATGTTAAGGGCTTTACCACGTGGGTGTAGCTGTATGTATTACACGAATAATGATCGTTATCACATGGTTACAGAACATGAATGTGTAATTGTTACAACTGATAATGTGCAACGTTCTGTTTGAGCTAAATACTCACCAGAAAACTTGTGTTCTAAATGTTCTGTCATAGAAAGACTTTATGACAAGAAAACAAAACTCTTAAAAGTCTATCGTAATTTGTATCTGTTCTATGCTGAGTTATCAAACAATATGAAATGAGAATGAGCAATTTTGATTTATCGATTTCTATCCTTAAAAATTATCAAACATTTGTAAAAAATCGTAATATGTTGTTTGATATAAAATATTATTTCTTTTAATTTTTATTACAGTAGTATTTCACCAGAAAACACTTATATGAGCAAAAAAAATGCATTGCATTCCCCACACCCATCATTTATTTATAACTAAAACTTCCAACAAAGAAAATATTTAAAACAATATGTATAGCTATCATTCTCACCTAAAGCTGAGTAGCACAGTTATTTCCGGTTTCCATGATCGCTAAGTAAGGCATGAAATATTTCATATTCCAATAAAATAAAACGCGATTTTTAGAACAAAAAAATAATTTCACACTTCCGAATGCTTATTGAAATTTTTTTCTCTTTAATTTTATTTCGTTTTGTTCCTTTGATCTTCTTTTTAGTCCGTTTGGGGACCTAATAAAACCACTTTCCTGTTTTGTAACACTTCAGTTAAGACTTGGAAAAAAAAAGACACCATAAACTCCCTTTGTTCTAAGTTCTTCTATAATCAACAGATGACACTAATTCGTTTTCCCTGTTTCTTTCTGTGGTAATTAAGGATTCAGTCGTCTCATTCTTCGATCAGAGAAACTTCTAAACCAGGTTACTTTTCCTATTTTCTCCTGAGTAACAAGATAAGCATGCTATCTTTGACGCAAGAAAGCTGGGAAACTGCAACATTTTCATCTGCCTAACAAGGGATTTCCTTTCAGTTAATTCCTTCATACCATGATGAATTACAAAAGCATAGTATGCGATGTGATGGTTATAAGTACAAAAAAGCAATGCATACTCATAAAGAATTATGGCTTCTCAATAGACTAACATACGACCATCTAATTGTCAACATACATTTTTTATTGTTATTAACTCAAAAAAGTAGTGTAAACAAGTCAGAAAAAATTATCCACATTCCACTTTCACTTTGTATAGGAGTTACTTTTCTTCTATTTTGTTCATGCTTACAAATAAATCTGGAAAATATGTCATGTCCTGATAATAGTTAACAGGTTTTAATGTTTTTAAATTCTACAGTTCGTATTTTTAAAAATAAAAAGTATTTTAATCTCTACCTGAAACAGGTGTTTCACTTTACGTTTTAATGTTTTCAAGTTCTTTATACCGACAGAAAACTTTGATTTCTGATTTTTCTTATCTTTGGTTTACTCAGTTAACTCAGCACATTTTACGGCCCGTCATAGCCGGGTGGTTAAGTTACTTGACTCATAATCTGAGGGTCGCGGGTTCAAATGTCCGTTACAACAAACATACTCGCTCTTTCAGCCATGGGGGCTTTATAATGTGACGGTTAATCTCACTATTAGTATGTAAAAGAGTAGCCCACGAGTTGGAGGTGGGTGGTGATGACTAACTGCCTTCCCTCTAATTTTACACTCCTAAATTACGGACAGCTAGCGCAGATAGTTCTCGAGTAGCTTTGCGCAAAATTCATAAACAAACAAACAAAACACACATTCCCGATGAGACAACAGTAAGTTTACAGATTTTCAACCCTAAAATCAGGGTTCTAATCCCCTTAGTGAACACAGCAGATAACCGGACGTGGCTTTGTGATCAGTAGGGGACACACACACTTAAAGCCACACTGTAGAGTGAGAACCGTCTATTCGGATTTTAGAGTTGTAGGTCTGTAAACTTGCCGCTGGAGTAAATAGTGTAGTTTGTTTTAGCTCAACAGTAACGACTGGGCTATCAACGCTTGTTCTTCATCGAATCCCAGACTTCAGCTTACTGCTGACCCTACGTGAGACAAAAATATACACAAATTAATATTATACAGAATTCACGAGTGGAAGGTTAGCTTGGTCACACTAAATAAAAATATTAATCTTAATAAATTTTGTAGTTAATAGATCTTTATCTTTACGATTAAATAAGTTACATTCTTTTGTGTGTGTGTTTGTGTTCATTGTCAAAATATTAATTGAAAGTGGAGAATACACTATAAGATTTATTTGTAAATTGTGTTTATTTAACATTACTTTATTGCGTCTCCTAGCGGTGTGTCTGCGTCACAACAATAGAAACAGGGTTTCAATACCCGTGGTGGGCAAATCATTGCCTGCCTTTGAGCTTAATTTCAAACAAACAATCATTACTTTATTTAACGAAGGAAAATTTCAATTAGGATTAAAAGGTTCACGAGCACAGAAGGTTATCATTGTAACGTTCATGGGATTTCCACTTACATTTTCAACAAACATTTGGCCTAATTTATTACTCCTTATTACAAGCAGGTTGTTCATTGATGAACTGCATTACATTCGTTAGAAGTTTTTCTTGACTAAGGAAAACTAATATGCACTAAGAAAATAATTAATTACTTTCCATATGTTAAATTAAATACGCTATATATAATATCGACGATAACGTTTTAGCACCGTTTTACACATAGAGAGGTAAAGGAAAGTCAGGTAAGATGGTCCATCTGCTATAAAATTCTGCCATCAGAACTAATAATATGTAAGTTTCACGAGCTCCCATGTATAAGCACACTGATAGACAGGCGTGAATATCAATAATCAAAGTGCAACTCCATTTGTTATTATTACTTTTGGAACAGATTTGATCTATGGTAAGCATTAAAGCATTTCATAGAATATAAGCTAGTTAATTTCAAATAATGAGAATTTGTGGGTATCGAATATGCTATGAAAGAAAAATAGCTCGATTCCACACAATTTTTATAATATAAGTGGCTTAGGGTTTGTTTTTGAATTTCGTGCAGATCTACACAAAGACCATTTGTGCTAGTCTTTTAGTTGTGAAAGACCGGAAGGAAAGCAGCTAATCATCACCACCCACCGCCAAGCTTTTGGCAGCTTCTTTACTAACGAATAGGGAAATTGACCGTAACATTATAATGCCTCCACGGATGAAAAGGCGAGTATGTTAGATATTGCAGGGATTCGAAACCGCGACCCTCGGGCAAGTGAGGTTTTACCAAATACTACCAACATATATTTGCACCATAGACTTTGGTGCAATAAACATTCAGCTGATTTTCATCAATAATTATTCTATATATAATTACAAATTCATTTCACCAATTATTTTAATTTTAGTTAGCAGAGAAATTTACCAAAGTTTGTCTTCCTCGACTATAGTTTCTTCCCATATGTTGGTCAAGCTTGATTTTGCAAAATTTAGTTATTTCAGTTACTTATAAAATGTGAGGTTAAATTATGCTACAGATTGGGGTGGAAGTACTTTTTCTGTCAATTTTGATGGGCTATACGCGAGTTTATAATAAAATATAGTTAATTTTAAAATGTTTTACTTGTTTAATGGCATGCATCTAATTGATGAAAACTGTACTTAAAGTGAAGAGAACGTCACCTTCTACAGCATGTAAGAAAATTATATAAAAATGATAATTTCAGGTATTACTCCAATATTTGAATCACGGTTTATGTATTTGCAGTATTTTGTATAACCAGTCGCTCAGAGATAAACAATGTATGATTCCAATAATTGTTTACTTCGAGATAAAGTATTTATAGTTTAGAAAAAAAACCATCTAATAAAACAAAGTTTTACACGTTTAATCAAAGTCGTAAATAGTTTCAAAAATTAGACATTTATATTTCTAATATAAAGTGGATAGAATAATATAAGTATTTTGATATTTTGGTAGAAGGCACTAAACATTAATTATTCAAGAAATATTAACATCTTTTCACTTTATTATGAATATTGAGCTCTTTAAAAATTTGGAACTTATAAATTTTTAAAACAACGAATTATTGCGAATGTAATTTAATGATTAACTGAATTACTAAACATGTTACTCGACTTGTAATGTGGGGGTCAAGGGTTCGAATACCTGTCACACCAAACATTCTTGCCTTTTCAGCCGTAAGGGCGTTATACTGTAACGATCAATCCCACTATTCGTTGGTAAAAGAGTAGCTTAAGAGTGGGCGGTGGGTAGTGATAACTAGCTGCCTTCCCTCTAGTCTTACACTGCTAAATTAGGGACAACTAGCGCCAATAGCCCTCGTATAGCTTAGCGCGAAATCCATATCAAACAAAATGCAAAACATGTACACTTAGCGAATAATGACATACACTGACTGAATACTTTATTAGTATGTAACTCAACACGTGACATATACATTTGCTTTTGGGGCAGTTTATTTATTTGCAAAGGAAATATAGACTTATCATGTGACATGGTAGTTGATTGTTTGGATCCCATAAACGTAAGGAGACAGTCATATAATTTTTATCTTTGAAAAACTGGAAATAAAATTTTCTTTCTAACTTTCTAAAAAACTCACCAGTAGTATTAAAACCTTTATCAAATTCTGTTTTTTCAAAGCTACTGGGAGGCAAAAGAATATAGGTGATAAAAATACGTAGAAGACGTAAGAGTAACAGATATTAAACTGTTACTGACCAATTCCTTGAAGAGCTAACGAGAATCGAGTATTTCCAATTGTACCTTGTGAAAGACATTACAAAAGTGTTATGTAAGTTTCAGTTGTAAACACGAGAGCTAGACTCCAACGGTTATTAGAGCGCAAACTACGGACATTTACTGTAATTTCCTGACAAACTTAATGTCTTATTGCAGTCCATACTCCACAGCAGATAGGCTGCAAATAAATCTTAAAGCAAGATACCTCCCAGCATCTTACTGACACATTCTGCGAATTATTGCAGTCCTTACACCTCAGTAAATAGGCTGTGATAAAAGAATATACTTCCCACCATCTCGTACATTCTTTATCACATCAAGTCCAAACTATTATCATTGTGAATAGTGCTCCAGCGCATTATCAGTTGGATTTTAAATAATGTGACTTATCAGCATAATATTAGCTTCCATAGCTTTACAACGTTCAAAGAATTTGCAAGAGTCTTTTTACTTTTGATTCCTCTCTGCATCTTATATTTTAACAAACTCACTGTCCACATTTGAATTGGCCTTTTTACTATTCCCCCAAATTTTTACAGTTAGTTTGGTTTGATTGGTTTAAATTTCGCGCAAAGCTACACGCGGACAATTTGCACAAGCCGTCCCTAATTTAGCATGTAAGACTAGATGGAAGGTAGCTAGTCATCATCACCCACCGCCAACTCTAGGGCTACTCTTTTACCAATGAATAGTAGGATTGATCGTCACATTATAACACTCCCACGGCTAATATGGTACGCATGTTTAGTGTGACGGGGATTCGAACCCGCGAACCTCGGATTACGAGTCGAGTGCCCTATCTATCTGCACTTAATAAAACATGCATGGCTTATTATTTTATTCTCTAAAGCAAAAAAACAGATAAAAATCTAACCAGAAAAAGAATATAACTGTACAATACCCGAAGATACATTCTGTTAGCAATAAAGAATTATCATTTAGACATTGTGTATTTCTGAGTTTATATTTCACTATTAAGCTCTGGAATTATAATTGATTATTATTTTTTTTTTTTATCAGCGATATACGAACTAATTAAGCACGCATAACATAAAACACAGAATAGCTCTTACTAGACTAACTAGGTGTTCTAAAATGCCATATATACTTCGTGGACCGGCCTGGCATGACCTGGCGTTAAGGCGTGCGCTTCGTAATTTGAGGGTCGCGTGTTCGCGCCCGAGTCGCGCCAAACATGCTTGCCCTCCAAGCCGTGGGAGCATTATAATGGTGCGGTCAATCCCACTTTTCGTTGGTAAAAGAGTAGCCCAAGTGTTGACGGTGGGTGGTGATAACTAGCTGTCTTCCTTCTAGTCTTACACTGCTAAATTAGGGACGGCTAGCACAGATAGCCCTCGAGTAGCTTTGTGCAAAATTCCAAAACATACAAACAAACTTCGTGGACTATGTCAGACACTTATAGCACTTAAAACAAACAAATATGAAATCTACTTGCCAGGTTATTGGTTATGATATACAAATACCATTTTCTACGTAAAGAAAAAGAGTTTGTACTGTTCTTTCTTGCAGAAAGTAAATCGTTTCAGTATTTGATTTTAATAACATACAAATAAAGCTTTGACTTATCACAAAAATGAGCGGGTTTCCAAATAGCGTAAGATAAAGTACAGAAGTCCCTTCAAAGAAGTGTTTGCCTGATTACATCTTCTTCATTGCATTTCTCTCTTCATCAGCAATTGTTAACTTGTACAACATATATTGGATCGCTTATTGCACCTTTTTTACCTATATTTAAGTTGTCTATCACATTCAATTTGAAAAACTGTATCCGAATTTACATGCTGTTAAATAGCTGCCACAGTGGCATTAAATAGGAGTATAAACATAATCGAGTCTTCGTATCAAACAGTCGCTAATGCTAATAACATAATACAAATTAGAATCAAATCTCTGGGAAGACGTAATTCCACTAACTTCGAACTAACAAGTTTCATTACAACTAATTGCATAATCAAAGGAAATATATATTAATATTATAAATATATGTCCACGTTTCATCAATAATAAGCTATGAGTTGAAAAACGATCTTTAGTTGTTAAGGGACTATATTAATGCATCTTAGAAAGCATAAAATATAGTTGAATGGAAAAGAGAAAAGAAAACTAGCCATAATATACCTAATGCAATTTCTGCTAAAACAATACTGCCACTTGAACCTTTTTAAAGCAGACAATAGAAAAATGCAATATCCTGACAAATAAATACATGTGCTTTTTTTAAATACAAATTTGAATTTATCTGAACTTGAAATAACGAAACTGTTAAACAGCATTGGCAACACATTCAACAACCGACTACTTATTACTAGTTTTTACTACAAATTCTACTTTAAGTAGTAATATATCTGTGATATTATTTATAAATAAAAACATATGTAATATTATATTGGCCCGGCATGGCCAAGCGCGTAAGGCGTGCGACTCGTAATCCGCGGGTTCGCGCCCGCGTCGCGCCAAATATGCTCGCCCTCCCAGCCGTGGGGGCGTTATAATGTGACAATCAATCCCACTACTCGTTGATAAAAGAGTAGCCCAAGAGTTGGCGGTGGGTGGCTAGCTGCCTTCCCTCTAGTCTTACACTGCTAAATTAGGGAGGGCTAGCACAGATAGCCCTCGAGTAGCTTTCAGCAAAATTTCAAAAAACAAAACAAAATATTATATCTTTCTCACTTATGTTAATAGCACTTTTGAGCTTTGAGTTACACAACTCTATAAATCAAACAGTTGTTTTTAATTTTATTTTATTTGTGTTGATGTTTTTTTCTTGATTACTCAAAATAAGTTACGTAATGTTTATTTGCATAAACCTTTCTTGTACGAGTAAAATGTGAAGAAATTGGATATCCGATCCGTTCTTTAAATAATTCGCTTTGTTAAGACATTCCTACTCAAGTTTAAACATGATAGTAAATCTTTCATACCTTTTCGTGTCTTGTTGCGTGTTATCTTTTATAAGTCATAATATAAAATTATTTCATTAACCACCTTTCTTAAAGCATAGACCACAAATAATTAGTGTACTTCAACCACCCGTACGGTTTTCCGTTGTTACTGCTACGAAATTCTAGGAGAGGTTAACACAGTTCTTCGTTTCTTCAACAGTACAGTGACCACGTGAAGCTCAGACCGTGTCAAGTGTATATATATATATATATTGTAAAACTCAGTACATTTAAGCGGATTAAATTATTGAAGGGTTTGTTACTATTTTCTGGAGGAATGTCAAGCTTATGTTTAACTAGAATGTGTCAGTTTAGATTGTATTGGCTTCTTTGGAACATTGTTATTTCCGTATTAGAGAAGAATAAAGTAGGATTGGACCCTTATAAGTAGAAAATCGAAGACAAAAGCCGTATGGTTCGTGTTCAACGTAAAGCTGTAAAGAACCTCGAACACTAAGACTGCTCTTTTTTATATATATATTTTCAGAAAGAATTGTTAAACTTTTCCACAGTGTTGTTATTGGATCGTTATCGCCCGATTATTTCTAACGAGCTGGAAAAAAATCTTCTTTGGTGCCAAATAAGAGTTTCGAACAATTGCAAACGAATCGGAACAAACTAAAAAAGAAAAACAACCTGGCTTAAAATTTTCATGATAAAAACAAACAAGAATTTAGTAAGCAAAGTTTTCGCTTGAGTACCGTTAGTGTAATAACACTTAACTGTCTACATTGAGGACAGTAAAATTTCAAAGTGGATTTATAGACGGTGAAAATGTTTATCCATGAGATGTAACTGTTTTTTTGTATGTTTGTAAGCATACCTTTTCAAAAGTGTAAGATAAGTTTTGGTTGAAATAGATCTTACATAGTACTTCAAAGTATATTAACCAATTATTTTCTTGCAATGCTATTCTTAAGTGCAGACAAGAATATTTTAAGACTCCAGAATTTTAAGTAATTCTAATTTTGAGTTTTACTACATAGGCGCCCTCTTTGCATATTCTCTTTAGATCATAGAGTATTATATTTTACGCTATTTCTATGGCGTATACTTGCTTAATTATTTTACATATACACGAATATTTATGACAGTAAGGTAGCAACTCATGAGCAAAAAAATCATTTTATTCATGCTTTGCGAATGGAGTTTTCAGAGTTAGCTTTCTATGAGAAGAATCGTTGTCACTGAAGACTAATTTCATATTAAAAATAACGAAATTAATTGAAATTAAAAGGCATTTAAGTAAATTTTTCTCCCCTTCCCCAGTGACCCAGCGGTGTGTCCATGGACTTAAGCACTATAAACCGGGTTTCAGTAACTGTGGTGGGCAGAGCAAAGAAAGCCCACTGTGATTTTTTGTGATTAACTATAAACAAACTTATTCGTTGTTGTTGTTTTTAATTGTACCTATAAGATTATATTCGCGCTTATTCTAATAACCACATTGTTAAAGATTTTAGAAACATAGGACACATTCTTTTGACACGATCAAAAGCAATGTATTTGCAATATTATCTTCTGCTTCTGTAAGCTGGTAATATGTGACGCTAGAAGGGTGAGACAGGGTTCAAAAGGCAGTATAACAGGTTCCCTGTGAGATATGTTTTCTTAATACCATCACGGTGTGCGCTGATTTGTTTCGCCGATCGAAATTTTTATTGCGAAAGTGGCATGACGTTTGGCTATCCAAAATAGAACTGACACACCACTAGATTTAAATTATATTTTTATTTAAAAAAAACAGTCAATAAGAAAAGCATTTAGATTCATAGTATTAAAAAAGTAGACTTTACATTGTCAACTATAACAAAACATAGCCGATTCTGCTTAGCACATTTCGAAAGAACGGGTTCCTATCTCAATCTTATTAAAATAGCAGGAATGGAATACAGTGGTGCTAGAATAAAAGTAAAATCGGGTCCTAGATCAAAAATATTTTAAGGGATGAATGATCCGCTGTCGGACAGAGCAAAACGGAAAACTTTAGAGAAAACATAGGGGGAAGCTTGGCGTTTTATTTATCTGTTATTTACGAAAGTTCGATGGGTCATGATGTATAGTTTTATCAATGTACAACTGGGAGCCATTTATTAACTAGTTTTATATACTTTTACGTGTTCACAATCTCCCTGAATAAGTAATTTTTACCTGTTGGATGTACTTAGATCTTAATCGCAACGTAATATACATCTGCCATTCTTTTTCTCCAAATCTCTGATTGGTTCAAACTGACATGATTGAATGTTTTAGACTAAATGTCAATATTAATTTTTAATCGGAAATGTACCACAGAACGTTCAAACATAAACGTGTTCTAAGATAATATTGCTATGATATGTGGTTGCTGACATCACCGGAGCACGTGAAAAGAATTAAAGTCGACAAAATTCGTGACTTCTGATCATAAGAGTAAGTGATTAACACATCTTGTATTTTTTATCATAATACTGTAAAACTAATGTAAATACGTGTGTCTGTGTGTGCTTGTCTTTGTACATTTAAGCCACATTCACTTAAACTAAGACAGAAAAATAATTGTTTTAATAACATTTTAGGAATATGTGGTCAGGAAGTCAACTTTAAAATAATTCAAAGAAATGTACAGTATTATGGTGCTTTTTTGTCGTTTTTGTTAACTTAAGGGACAGGTGTAGCATGATTTTTAGCGTCTTCGGATTGTGAACTCAAGGGTTCACAGTTTACAGTCGTTACTCTGGAGCCAAGAATGCGCAACAATAGTCGAATCCCAGTATTCAATCGAACAGCTTTAATCCAATAGATGAGGTGGGCGATTTTGACTGGCTGCCTTCCCTCTCATCTCTCAATTCGAAATTAAAAGTAAATACTCATATAGCTTTTTGAGTAACTTTGCACGAAATTTTCTAAAAGAAACGATCAAATACTTTAGTGACTGAATCTTTTTTTCTAATACCCACAAAATCCTTTGATTTTGAATTTGTTGGCACTGGTAGAGCAAATGCCTGTCTTAATCAAAAGACTAACGTCTATCACTCACTATTTCAAACACGATATGTAGTTGAATGGAAAGTTTAGATACATATACATCCACAACGATCGCCATAGCCGTGAGGCCTAATTATCCTTAAGTTTAATGTGCTTTCCAGAAATGTGAGGCTGGTAAACATTACTCAGATACAACAACTGCTTTCATAGTTAATTACCAAAACATAATATTTACTATTAAACACGGACGTTCTGAGAATATATCTACTTAATCAGGAGAAAGTTATATGTAATTAGTTACAATCAGAAATCAATAAGTGTTAAATTATTACATTTTTACTCACAAAGTCATAATTATACATTGTTGAGACTATTTGTAAACATTTATTGTTTATGTTTTAAAAAGTTCGTTGTTAAATATAAATGAATATAATATTTTATGAGTGTGAGAATGTTAACCTTTCTAAACTTGTTTTAGTCGAAAGTAAGAGTTGCGTAACTTGACAAAGTTTATTTCATTTAACATTTTATTTAACGCAGGTATATTAATGTTTAATAAATATTTATAACAGTTAAAGACAACGCACCTCAAGAGTATTTATAAATATATGTTGATTATTTTGAAAAACAAACAAACGAAATTTCGCTTTATTATCTTTTTTATTATATGTCAGAAGAGTTCTCTAAAGCTTTGATAAACTGGAAACTGAATGAAAAAAAAACACCTCTAGTGTCCTTCACAAATCCAGCAGAAATTATGGGTAAGCATCATTCTCCTTATTTACAATAACACAATATAAATTTATAGTGAAGTAGTTTGTTTGTTTTTTGAATTTCGCACAAAGCTACTCGAGAGCTATTTGTGCTAAGCGTCCCTAATTTAGCAGTATAAGACTAGAGGAAAGGCAGCTAGTCATCACCACCCACCGCCAACTCTTGGGCTACTCTTTTACCAACGAATAGTGGGATTGATCGTCACATTATAACGCTCCCACAACTGGGAGGGCGAGCATGTTTGGCTCGAACGGGATGCGAACCCGAAACTCTCAGATTACGAGTCACACGCCTTAACACATTTGGCCGTTCTGAACCCAGTAAAGTAGTTAAGTATTTTCAGTCTTAACGTTGTCCTCTTGTGGGACAGAGGTAAGTCTACTGACTTTTAGTACTAAAATCTTGGATTCGATTCCCTGTGGTGGACACAACAAATAACTCAATGAGGCTTTCTTAAAGACAAAGGGCATGATGATTTATAACAGTAGAGCAAAATTTTAACATAAGTATTTTTACGCTACACGTCGTACAGTTTACTATTTATAATTGAAAATTGGTTTTATTCTACAAAACTAGAGTATATACTTCAAGTCAAATCAACCCAGATCAACGTGTCTTTTATGTCATTAACTGCTGAAATCAAATACCCCATGACGGTCACACGTTATATGTGTTTATGCTCTAGGGCACTGGAATGCATAAAAGCAAAACCTGCGAAAACCGGAATTACAAGAAAGAACACGACATTGTATTTTGTTTTTAGTTTTTCAAAATAAAAATAGTTTTGTTATTATCAATCAGAACATCCCTTATTCAAAAAAATATATATATTGAAAAATGTTGGTTAAAATTCAGCTTGAGCAATAATAATTTTTTAATACATTAATATTAAGATGTCAGAAGAGCCTCCGAGAAGTGACAAGAGAAAGCTTTTTTCTTACGAATAAAAGATGGCTGAACTACTAAATCAAACTTTTTAACAGTTTTTATTAATGAACATTTAACCAGTATTCCTTTTTTTTCTTAGCACTGGCTAGAGGGAAATATAATTGATTGAGAAATGAATCACACATTAATTAATTCTGACTTTTTTATGAAAAAATAATTATGGATTTACGAAGATCTTGGAACAGAAAATAATTCCCCAAACGTTAAAATTTGTTTTGTTTATTTGGAATTAAGCACAAAGCTACACAAGAGGCTATCGGAGCTTTGCTACCGCGGGTATCAAAACTCCGTTTTTAGTTGTTTAAGTCCGCAGACATACCACTGTGCCACTGGGGAGCTAGTAATTCGGTATTTGGGCTAATACTCACAAGTATTTTTGTGAGTTATTTAATAGTTTGGAGGCGTCAGAGAATTGTATATCCACTATTTAAGATAAAAACTGCCTTAGTAATTATAAATTATCCTTTAGTCTCAGAATAGTGGAGATAAAGGTTTCTTAAACTTTTATAAAAGATTGTTTGAAAAGTCTTTTAACAAAGTTTAAAACTGTATGGGATGAATCAATGTAATTTCACTATAGAAATAATTTTTACCTTACTAATTTTTGGAATGTCTTCGGAGAGGTCAGTGTTAATGTTGATAAAGGAGAAGATGTGTATTTGGTGTATTAGTACTTTCAGCAAACACTTGACAAGATGTTAAAGAAATTATCTCTCAGGGTATAGGGAAAAGATTGGCTCTTTGTCTCGAACAAAAGTGTTGTAGAGAGGAAAGCAGAGGGCTGTATTAAAAAATACATTCCGACTAGTCAATGTTACAGGTTAATTCCATTAGGCAATTTAATACAATAGTTTTTGTAACACTATCTCTTAATATTAGCTTTTCAATAAATATTAGTTTCGAAAATAGTATTATAGCTCACATTCTTTATATATATTCTAATATTGTAAGGAAAGCAAATGTGTGACCTCTAACTTTTTCCATATTAATAGTGGCTTTGAGAATTTCAAAACCTGTTAAAAAAATATGATTTGATTCCAAAACCTGTTGGCAGATTATCATTCGTGATAGATCAATTGATCTTTAGTTGCCTACAGTCAATTAGTCACTGAAAGTAACTTAAGCTATATAAAAACGCTCAGACTTTTACAGAACTTTTTATTATTACACATAAACTATCGATAAAGATAAGATTTAACATAGTATTCATTAACGTCGTGAGCCATTATAGTTAACTGTAGAATACTTTTTAACTAACTGAAAAAAGTTATAATGTAAAAAGACAGACTTTATCAGACTTTTGAAAGATTTTTTAACTAAAAAAATTATTTTCTGAAACAAAGGATCTAAAGTGATACCATAGTTTTGATCAAATCAACAAAAACAGTCTTTCCTAGGCTTTATTGACAGCCATTGTCACGTGCTTCAGAAACGTAATGTTTTTAAGAAGTGTTTGAAATAAAAGTCATAGAAATGCATTGTATACATTCAATTTAATTGAAAAATCAAGGCTGAAGATTTTAGTTGTAACATTAGAGCGTGGAAAACAAACTTAGAAACCGCAAGTTTCAACTTTATGTTGTCTCTTGTGATAGTGTTAGTCCTTAATGAACCCGAAACGCATTCTAAATACAGAAAATAATCATTGATCTTAACGTCAAATATTTGTCGAGACCTAGCTTTGGTGGTCAGTAACTCTCGTTCGAATTGCTCCAGGCCTTTTGTCTTGATGTCCGTGGATTCTTTGGTCTCAAGGGAAAACCCGACTGATTGAAACAGCGTACCTAACAACATCCTGATAAACTATAAATACTTTTACAACCCTACGTTATACGTTTTTCTTAAAGTTCTGCCTTTGGTCATCTTGAAGAGATCTCTCCTGGATTCAGTTGAATATTCCCTTAAGTAAATATAAGTCCTGAACTTTCATCACCGAGGAAAACAGACAAAACTTTTACATTTTCCAAATAGGAAAGAACGCTTCCAAAAATACTTGCTTGTTCTCTTAGTTCGTTTAAAATAAAACAATAATAGAAATTAAATGGAAGAAATTAATGTTTATTTTTTCTATAACGTTAGGACATTTTTAAAAGAACGATTACAACCTCTGGCAACATTCTAGTGCAAGTTCGAATATTTACCAAAAATCAAATAGAAGAGGAACTTTCATGTGTGAACTTAGAAATATAATGATTTAATTTATTTACAGAAAAAAAACTAAGTAATAACATTATTAACAATTTTTACTGTGAAATACAAATCAAACTGTTAATATTTAATCTTACATTAAATATACTCTATTGTGCGTATGCGTGTGAGGAAGGGGTAGCGTTCACCATTCATATTTTTGTAGATAACTCACTGTAATATGTATCATAGTAAGTGGAAAGTGTTGTTTGACTTATTTTTAAGATTTATGCCTAATCATACTCTGAAGGTCGCGGGTTCGAATCCCTGTCACGCCAAACATGCTTGATCTTTCAGCCGTTGGACGTTATTATATCATGGTCAATCCCATTATTCGTTGGTAAAAGAGTAGCCATAAGCTGGCGGTGGGTGGTGATGACTATCTGCTTTCTCTCTAGCCTCACACTGCTAAATTATGGACAGCAAGAGCAGATAACACTCTTGTAGCTTTGCAAGTTAAAAACACATATGTGAAAATGCACTTAAATCTATACGAGTTAATTTGTAATAAAACATAGTGCAGTATAATTTCGTTTCGCGTGCTCCCCCTGCTAGTACAGCGGTAAGTTTACGAATTTACAACCCTAAAACCAGGGGTTCGATTCTCCTCAGAGGGCTCAGCAGATAGCCTGATGTGGCTTTGCTGTAAGAAATATACACACACATTTTGGATGGAAAAAATGAACCACAAGGATAAATAAAATATTTAAAATCAAGAAAAATAAAAAAAAATAAAATGAAACTATACAAAAGGTGAAAATAAATTAATAATCGTATTAAAAAGGGGGAGGTCATTATAAACATATTAACATGCTTACCTCAACAAATGCTTTATTTTAAGTCTCTAGGGGAAACAAATAGAAAACTTACTTAGACTTTGTTTCTAAACACAATAGACTAAAAGACATCACATAATCTTGTCCCAGTAACCTTTTGATTCACTATAAAAACTGACTGGTTACAATCGTTTACTGTGGTGATTTTCATTGTACTTGGAAAAAAAATCGACACATCATCAGATAGAAATCGAGGCGCTTTCTGTTACCTGATGTTCCAGGGTGTAGTTTTATCAGAAAGTTCAATCAGCCTCGGCACACAAAATTCAGCGTCAAGACCATCTTCACAGTGCTAGAAAAACCAATGTCCGCTAAGAAGGCGCCTGGGGAGCTGAACAACTCCAAAAAGAATGAATTCAAACTTTAGCTCGGCGATGAGATTGTAATCCCTCGAAGCAAGAACTTGCTGACATCAAATTCGTCACAATGCTTCACAGTCACTGGAGCTGGATTTTGAGCTTTTATATTTCTAACTCATTTTTTCTATTCCATATTTCAAAGTTAAAGACATTAACAAAATGTTGCCTCGGAGCTTAATACTGCAACTTTAAAATATCCTTTTAAATAGGATAAAAATGTGTGTATAAGTTTAGTTTCGTAGCCACTGAATGTACTTTCTGTTCTGATTTGTTCGTTTCAGATAATTTTTTTTATTTATATTTTTTTTCCATTTCGTAGTTCAAAATCAAAAAACACCTAAGAGCATACTTTGTTATTTTGATATTTAGCACGGTTCAGTCTATAAACTTCAATTAAATGAAATTCAGTATTAAATATTACGTTCTTAAAACAAGATTTGTGTAAATATACTGGATTATGTAAAAATAAACTGGAGCTAGTTAAAATCACTGTTTTCGATTTATTGCTTTATGAATTAACTTTATTGAAAATTAAACATTTATAAGAAGCAGTTTACATTACATAAGTGTGAATATAAAGTTCAGAAATAAATGAGACACTGATCTATAGAAATTGATATTTTCTTTCATAGCTCTTTTAAATTATCGTTACATATTTTTTGTAAAAAACTTAAAAACGGCTCTATCAATAAATATGCATATATTTATATTTATTTGGACTGTAGGTTTGTAACAAAATTAACGAAAACTCATCTGCATCGAGGAACAAGAAACAAAACTTAGGTGATGTAAGAGCTCGTACACGTACAAACATTTTTCTGATACCTAGCCAAATCTCTGAGTTATTCTCAACCGTAGAACAGGTAATTTATTCTGAGTTATTTTTCTCACTCATTGTTACTTATCTGTCTCTCTTTAATGGGAGCTGTGTAATAAGCATCCGTGAGTGCTACTACTTCTAATACGAATACTAACATGCTCTCGGACGTGAAATCACCAAAGGCCCATGCCTTTCTTGAGCTATTCTTCATTCAGCCAACTAATCCATCAAGAAAGGCAGGGTCAAGAGGGATTTGGAACTCCAACCAATTATTGACATGATAAATGGCGCAAGCATGGAAATTGAGAAAGCGGCTTAGTGAGTTTGATCCTCTCATTGTAATCACTGTGCTAGAACATACAATGTAGTGAATCACACTATTGCTTCAGCAAAAAAGTTATTATTGGCTTTTTATTTATGGGAAAAACATATAAAAGTTATCTTGTAGGTAGAATGCTTATGTACCAGTCGTAGAGTAGTGACGTACATGTCTGGCTGTTTTTGAGCAAATGGTGCAAATGAGTCAATTTTGATTAACACCACTTTAAACATTTTGTAATAGTGATAGTAAAGAAAACATACCGTTAATCACATACAACAATCGAGCAATGAGAAATGAAAATGACATCATTCAATATTCTTTATCTAAACCAGAAATGATCTCTCTAAGTACCCGAAACAAATTATTTCGTTTCTATATAAATAACAAATGTGAATAATCCAACTAAAATACATTTTGATAAGAATATATAAACAGTACGGAGAACATTTTATAACATATTTTAGAAGAAAAAAAATCAAGACATGTAAGTTATTGCTTTACGCGAAATTTCGACTACATTTATTAAATTGTACTTTACAGGCTTCTGAGTAACGTTCAATCTGTTCTGTAAACTATTAAGTCTTCATACATATTTCACGAAGTAAAGTAATGTATCATGACCTCTTGTGAAATATGTTAACCTTTGTTAATATTGGTCAGGTGGTTAAAGCAATCCACTTGTAATCCTCGTCACATCAAACATACTCGCTCTTTCAACGTTATAATGTGACGGTCAATCTCACTATGCTTTGATAAAAGAGTAGTCCAAGAATTGGCGGTGGGTGGTGATGACTAGTTATCTTTCCTCTAGTCTTATACTGTTAAATGCAAGGACGGCTAGCGCAAATAGCCTACTTTTAGCTTTGCGCAAAATTCAAAACAAACCACGCTGTTAATATTTAAAATACTAAGTCAATCATAAATAATTATCTGTTAGAACATTGGAATTGTGTGAGGCAGTTTTTATAAGTCTATAATATTCTCCCTAATCGTCAACATTTGAAAAAAAAAATGGGCGTTTTACATCAAACATTATGGTATCTAGAATATTTGATTAAAGTATAATTTATCTAAACCTGTCCTTCCAAAGTGCTACTGTTCATATATAGCATTTTGCAAAGACCTTTAAGTCGGTGCCAATTCAAATGAGGCCACAATCAATGCAATGTCACTTTTAGTTCATTGAAAGATAAAATATTTTCTTTACTATCGCAACAAAAAAAGGATGTCATGCTCCCATAAGATACACTCTGTCTGCTCTAAATGCTTTTATGTACAATTCACTGCACAAGATCAAACGTTGCTACTTTTTCATGTGTTGGTTTTTCACACCATCAACAACTTATGATCTCTAATCTCTAACATTGACTTAAATCACGACCTTTTAGCATTTTGAACATACACTGACCTAACAACTCTACTTGTTCATACTCCGTAAAACTATTCACAATAATATATATTTGACATTAAGCACAAAGCTACGCAATGGGCTATCCGCGTTCAGCCCAGCACGGGTACCGAAACCCGGTTTCTAGATGTATAAGTCCGCAAACATACTGTTGTGTCACCGAAGGGCCTTCATAATAAGTACTTATAGTATAAGTTTTACGTCAAAATATTATTTAAATTTTTTTCTTGATACTTAATTTTGGTTCTTCATTCCAAGTGATTTGTAAACTTTAATCTTTTCGCTCCAACAAATGTTATATTTCCAGAAGGTTTAATTGGTGTAATTCCTGTACCTGGCCCGGCATGGCCAAGCGTGTTAAGGCGTGCGACTCGTAATCTGAGGGTCGCAGGTTCGCATCTCCGTCGCCCTAAACATGCTCGCCCTTTCAGCCGTGGGAGCGTTATAATGATACGGTCAATCCCGCTATTCGCTGGTAAAAAAGTAACTCAAGAGTTGGTGGAGGGTGGTAATGACTTGCTGCCTTCCCTCTAGTCTTACGCTGCAAAATTAGGGAAGGCTAGCACAGATAGCCCTCGAGTAGCTTTGTGCGAAATTAAAAAAAAACAAACTTTAATGTCCTCAACCGAGCTCTAGTTATTATAGAAATTTATCGGTCAATATGTCATAGCCAAAGTTGTATTTTGGGATACCTTGCGTTTAAATGTATTAAAATATGATGTGAACAAAGTAACAAACATGCAAATTGCAATAAACGACTTTACTCTTGTCGTTCAGGTATTTTTATTACAGAAAAGAGAAATGAAAACTCTCGTAAGAAACATTATTTATGGCTAAATATAATACAACTAACTGTTTCTACAATTTGTAAAAATATTACATTAAATTAGTTTAATTTAAAAGTTGTTGTTGTTCTTTAGATTTTTAGCGCAAATTATTACATAATTATCTGCGCTCTGTCAACCGCGAATCGATGAACTTTATAACCTCTTTTGCAAAAGTCAGAATATTTGTAATCTCCAAATAAGACCTGAGAAACGCGCGCTCAAAGTACGATTTGGTTTATTCATGGGTCCAGAATGTTTTCAGCTGAATATTTTCACTTCATATTTTTAAAAGATGAAGGTAGAAGATCGTATCACCATAACAGTATCCTAGGAACATAATGCATCGTATTTATCTACACACTGAGTGAATTTATATATTTCTTGTCTTTATTAAATTATCACGAATTTGCGTTTCACATCTTGTTTTTTTATAAACCAGTAAATTTAACATGTTATACGCTTTTTGTTGCCACTGATTTTAAAGTAACTATGTGTTTTCATCGGTCAACTAAAGCTTAGCAATCATAAAGATGACCATCTCTTATTGATAGTCTGACATTCACTTGAAATATGTTTACAGACGTTTCGGTTGTATTAAACCAATGCTTTGTTCTTACGTACAATGTGCGTTTAAACACTTGAGGCTTCAGACTTTGTTAAGTAATGTCGAGTAAAGTGCTCATCTTGGTCATATATTACTTAGCTTTGTTTGTGTAGTCTGCATCAGTTCTTGTTCCTTATTAATTTTTTGTACACTAACTGTCAATCTTAGTAGTGTTTAACAGTTCATGTCACTGAATCATACAGAGTCGCAATAATGTATCACATTTGGTATTTAAATAAGCTGTCTTATGCTTATTTAATTGTAAACTTTTATCTTATGTAAACGATTATTCGTACTAATTTGTCCATCTACTTCAGAATAATCTAGTTTCTTTGAGTTCATTAATAATTGTCATCCCTCTAATAAAAACTTTAATATCTTGTTATCCCCTGCTGGTACAGTGGTAAGTCTACGGATTTACAACGCTAAAATCAGGGGCTCAATTCCCCTCGGTGGACTCAGCAGATAATCAGATGTAGCTTTGATATAAAAAAACACACAACCACCCTGTAGCAAGAAAATTCAATATCTTGTTGTTGTGGAGAGAGCTTACAAATACGGATATATATATAAGGTAATAATTGTGTAATAACCTGTGACAGAATAGTTTATAAAATATCCAATGAATATTATAAAATAATTAATATTAATTATTAGCGATAACAAACCATAAAAAGCTTGTGGGTCCACTCTGTCTTAGGTAATTAGCTAAGTCTTTTTGCTGTTATCAATGTTTTAGGACCTCGACACTAGAACATCGGGCAAAGTTGCTTAACAAAATATCAAACACCAAAGCAGAATTGCCACTTGTAAAGATTCTTGTGTCATGCTAATCGTATCTTGCAAATGTAAGTATTACTTGTTGAACGAAGTGAATGTTACATATGAAATATATTTGAATCAATAAATAACTAATATACATATTAAGTTATTCCATTTAATACTGTAACTTATCTTATTTAGTACGTGACAAATTCAGGGTCGATATTCGTAGAACGATAACATATGAGTGTAGGACCTCTCATGCTGCTAGAAATGTTTAAATTTTAATTATTAAACGTATTTATTTTGACGTCGCAAAAGTAAATGTGCCCAACGTCAATTAATTATAATGATTTTAAAGTTTATAACGTTTTGATAAGGGCTCAGTAAAAATAACAGTAGATAAAATTGGTAATTGGCAACCATACTAGTATTCCTCGCACACTGTAAGCCACTGTATCTCAAGACGGCTGGTATTGGTATAAAATATTTTATTAAAATAAAGTAGAGAACAACGTTTCCACCTTCTTAGGTCGAAACGTTGTTTACTACTTTATTTTAATAAAATTTTAACACCCACACCAGCCGGCTTGAGATACACTTTTACTTCAAGTGGGTTTCTCGTGTAGGCCACTATATTTATTTAGAAATCTAAAACATATTGAGGAAAATGTAGTCGCTTTATACAGTATCTCCAGAACGTGACTCAGAAAGAGGATTTTCTCTATCAAATGAATGTTAGTGGTTGCCTTAGAGAAGCGTCAGAGTTTAAAGTTGTATCTGAGTGGCTGTTGAAAGACACGTATTATAAGAATATATTGCAATAGCAAATAACAAGGATTATTGCTGTCACAAGAAAAAACTAAGTTCTTATAACAAAAAGAGTAATAACTGGTCATGCTCGTATAACGAAATAAATTTAAAACTGTGTTCCAAGTATTCAATTTCATAGTGAATGGACAATATTGGACTATTTTCTGCTGTACCATGTGAATGTGAAAAGTATTATAAAATGTGTCACATAACACAGCTAACCAGCCAAAAAACAGTTTAAGTTTAGTAGAAACACGAAATTACCACTTCAGTGCAGAGCATAATGCGTGTACATTGAAGAAATGAGGAATATGATGCGGTTTGACTCTTTCAGACTTAACTGCAGTAATGGAAGAGCTAAAATATAGTGTTAAATCATACAAAGCGCTTAACCTTTCGATGTTGTTCCAACAGTGCAAACGGTTTTAAAACATAAACGGATTTTATAACTCCTTGAAAAAAGCTAGTATTATCTGTTGTGTAACAGATGTTGTTTTCCCTTTTCTTCATCCTGCATTTCTTCTGTTCCTCCAAGGTCAGAAAAAGCAATTTTGAAATAGTAATACAACATTCCAATGTTCTTTTAGACTTCAAATTCAGACAAAACAGCATGTTTGTGGCTTCAATAATCTTTTCCTGCATCACAAGCCCCTGATCTCGATTTATTTGTTTATTTTTGTCATATTTCGTTTAAAGTTATTACAGGATTTCTTCCTTTAGTAGTTCTAAAGTTTGAAATGATAGACTAGAAGAAAAGCAGCTAATAAATACCACCCACTGAAAACTCTTGGGCTACTCTTATTCAAAGAGTAATTGAGTTGCCCGTCATAGTATATAATAGTCTCATATTTAAAGGGGCACATATTATCAGTGACAGGTTTTGATTCCACAATCTACAGTTGGAAGATGTAAGCCGAAACTGCCCAGCTATTCTATGCCTGACCTCATTTTGATCAAATTACAGGTATTTACTACAGATTAGTTAGGCACGAAGAATATGTCATCAAGTATTTTATGCAGTGATGTCACGCCATGTTTAAACTGTTGTAATGGCTTAATGTAGTCCAGCATCATCTAAAATACTAGTGCTAAGACAGCGGATGGTAAATGTATCTATTCAGCTGGTACTCAAGCATGATATCAATATATATTAAACAAGTTTTAGTATAATACACTTAAGTAATTGTTTGTGTCTTTAAAAACAGTAAATATAATTTTCTGTTGCTCTAATAAGGTATGTAAAGATTTTATTTCCTGACGTTTACACTGCAAAACATAGATATTTTACTTCTATTTGTGTCAGGCTCATTTGAAGCATCAATTAGTTTGGAAAAAAATCTTAGATATTACATGTTCCATTTGTCCACCAGTTGAATCATTTCCAGCTTAACCACGGTAATTAAGATCAGGGAGGTGACCTTAATGTGGGGGGTCCTTTAACTCTGGCTTTGGCTAATTAACTTCAGACTCCAATAACGCGATATGCTTCAAATTGCTATTTTTTGTATTAAACGTGCTCTTGGTGTTTTTTATGGTACCTTATTTTAGCTTCTCCATACATACAGTTAATCAAGAACGTTTACAAGTGACGACAAATTCTCTTTACTTAACATATTGGTTCGTAAATATACAAACTTACTCGAAAATTACCCTTTTTTGAACATTTTGGCGTAAGTATAATTTTGAAATAATTAAGGTTATTTGGTTAACACTCATTTTTCAATGTCACAAGAAGTTTGTTGATGAAAAATACCCAAGTATTTTTTGGTTATTTTTACATTTTTGAAAACCTTTATTATCAATCCTAATAACTTAAAATTTTGTAAACTCAATAACACTGAATTATATACAACGTACTGAGAAAGTAAAGCTTAAATTAACTTAGCTTTAAGAACTATGACTAGAGCCACTTTTATAATCTTCTAAATAAACTATATTTTCTATTGCTTATTTTAAATCAATCTTTATACAATTGTGCAAATCAAAGTAGCTAGGGAATTGCGCTAAACGTAAACAATTTTGATGGAAATGAAAAGCAAAACGAACTTTTATATATATTTGTATTTCGGAACTCCCTAGCGTACAGCCACTGATGTCCAAGTGCCAGTCTGAACGTCATTCTTATAAATTCTAATTATTTCCCTTTTTTTCATGGACAAGTGCTCTATTTTTTGTACGTATGCGTGTGAAACCAAACGAGAAATATAAGCATATTTACATTAAATATTGTTTATTTCTTACTTCAAGCTAATGTTTTTGTTATTATTTTCAGGTAATTAATTAATCCAATTTGTTGGTCCCTGGTATTAACATGAGAATCGAAAGTACAGTTAAATAACGGATTGCAAAGAAGCATATCAAACATTTTTTGGTGTGTCGTACTACATGTCATTCTCTTATGCAAACAAAGATACATTTTTAATTAGACGCTCAGATGTATACAATATTTATTAAAATTCGGATGTTGTATTGAAAATCAGTCTTTGCTCAAAGATGAGAAGAAAATGGAAAGTTTATCTCGTTATAAAAAGGGATTAATCTAATAGAAGAATCTATAACACATTATTTTTGGAGCTTGTGTGAAGAATGTAACTTATATTTGAAATGTGGTATGTTTAAAAAAAACTACCAGTAAATAATATTACTGAAATCATTAAGAAACACCTCGTTCAGAATAATACCCGAAACGGAAGGCGTGAATGATTTTTTTTGTCAGTTTGAATGAGGCATGAAACTGTACAATTTGCAGATCACATAATAATGCATACCATTAATCTTTACGTTTTGAGGGTTTATAGTTTTGTGGAAATGGACGTTAGAAGACTAGTCCTTAAATAGACCACATCTTGGAATTAGACTTTCAATAAAACACATTACTCTTGGGGTTACCATTACGCTTCGTTTCGTTAAACTACCATTTCTAAACAGCAATACGAAATACTGAAATAGTTGTGACGGGTATTTCCCATCACATCAGATATCAGTTTTCTAGCCCATTTCACGAGAAACTTACGTTCCTGGAACTCGTAAAAGTTGTACAGAGACATGAGTTTCACTACCCACTCGTCTGAAGACCAATATCCGAAGGCACATCAAGAAATTACTCGAACTTAATCACGGTTACAACCTTCATACTATACTTTCAAATTTCAAAGTCATTTTTAGAACAGAAATATATGTGTTTGATGCTTGTAGTCACTGGTTTTGTTTACAGTAATAAGAGAAGGCGAGCATCCTATAATAAACATATTATCATATTAACGTCGATGTTTCGCTTTTTCGTGGTTCTAAACTCTTGAAACGTATGGTAGTCTGACAGAATTACAACTGCTACAAGGATTGCTACGAGCAATCTATGTTTTCTAGTTTCAGGTTATTGTGCCCTGGAAGTATTGTACAAAAACAGCCGAGTTCTGGAAGCTTATTTATCTTTATCGCTAGAAGTGTATTTTACAAATCGGCAAGTTTGTCAGTTTTAAAATAAAACATTTTTTTCTTTTCTTAATTTTGTAACTCATGAAACAAAGTTTTTGTTTTAAAACAGTACTAATACAACTTTGATAACTCAAAAGGTTTCGTGATCTCCGTAGGGAGGCGTTACATTTCTGAATTGAAGTAACTGCTTTGGAAATGATAAATTAAAGATTTTACTTTTCATTTCGGAGATGTGTGTGCCCTACAAAATGATATATATATGGATATATAACTTTTGCCAATATATGTACAGGTTCTTATAGCAGTAGAGAAAGATACAACTCGATATGCTATATCGGTGTTCTATAAAGTAGTCAGAGTTTGTTTGTTTGTTTTGGAATTTCGCACAAAGCTACTCGAGGGCTATCTGTGCTAGCCGTCTTTAATTTAACAGTGTAAGACTAGAGGAAAGGCAGTAGTCATCACCACCCACCGCCAACTCTTGGGCTACTCTTTTATCAACGAATAGTGTGATTGACAGCAACAATATAACGCCCCCACGGCTGACGGGGCGAGCATGTTTAGCGCGAATTCGCGACCCTCAGATTACGAGTCGCACGCCTTAACGCGCTTGGCCATGCCGGGCCCAAAGTAGTCAGAGAAACACACGGAAAGCACAATATGTATTAAAAGATGTGACAATGTTTATGCTAAATTTTGTTTATGCTTTAATAGCACTGACTAACATTTTACTGATGTATGATGTTTTAAATCATTGTCTGTGGTAAAATCAATGAAAATTGAAGGATATATCACAGTATTTAAAAAACCAAACATTCTGTGTCTTATTATTGCATAATACAATTACTCTATAATACACTTTATATCCAGTACATAACTCACATTACTCTACTGATAGAAATTCATAAATATTATATTTTACGATAAAAGTCGTCAGAGAAGCTTCAAGTTTGATTACGAAGGCAAAAAATGACATGAGACAGCATTGATAAGTCGTGAAATTTTGAAAAGACGACGTTAGCATAAGAATTAATATCACACAATGGACAACTTGATTTATAGAATTTTATGTGGGAGAAATGACCTGTTAGTGCACCGTCTACATCATCGGCGACTGAGCTATTAACAAAATTGAAAAACACATCCACCGTGATTAGCCGAGCGTATCGCTGGTAGCACAGTTTTAGCGTTGGACAAACATGTGCAACAAATGGATTAGAATACAAAAACTGTATAATCACGCAAGCAGCCACAGTCTTTTGTTACCAACATCAGAGCTGGTATATATCACATCTTAGCTAAAATTATTCATTCGTAAGCAACGACCAACCCTGGTCGCAATTACACAAACCATGACGCATTTGATCTAATTACTATTTTTACTGTAAGCGGAATGACGAAACGTGTTATATCCAATCCATAATCCAATGGGCGGAATGAAATATTCGCCTTTAGATTTTATGGGTTTTTTAAATTCATTTAAAAAATACATAAACATTTTCTATAGTTTTGGTCTTTCCAAGAACTAACAAACTTATAATACCTTGTTTTTTCTCTCTTAAACTATTGCCGTGAAGGTATGTCCATAAAAAGTTGTCTTTCAAGGTGTTACATTCTCAGACGAAAAAGCGTGGGATTACATTGTGTCTCGTGCAGGATCGACGCGTGTGGTGCTATCTCTACGAATCTGGCAAGGTCACTTATCTTTCCAATATTAAAAACTTTGCGTGTATTCCTTCACGCTTCAGATCAAGTATGTGATAGCAAATATTAATCGTATTCCTTATCTTAGTTACGTTAGTGGAAAAGCCTCAAGGGTAGCAGGTGCAGTCGTAGAAAGCCACAAAAATTTAACAATGACGTGTATTTAACAATGAAAGCAGAAATAAATATGGCGACTTCACTTTGTTCTAAGTTTTTTTTTCCTATCGTTGCACCTGTCGATTCTAAAGGTAAAAAATGTACTTGAAACAAATACACATTTACCTCCCTTGTAATCATTAAAAAAGGAAGAAAGCATTTGCTGTGAATTAGTTTACATCTTATCGACACTACTATATCCATGCAAAGTGTATTTTTATAGTGATGAAAACAAGACTTCGTAACAGATATTAAGTCATATCAGAATTACGTTATACGTACATTATAGTTTGGAACTAATTATTAGATAACTGTTAATCACAGGATGACGTTAAAATCCCACCGCAAGTAGGTGTGGTTTTGCTAAAAGAAAAAAAAAACACACACACACAGATGATCTTAAAATAAAGAGGAAAAAAAGGATTGAAACGGGAGGAAAATGTTTTCAATCGAACTTACGAGATAGTTTCATAAATGAAGACATCTTTTGTGCATTAATAATTATTTAACCAAAATGTTTATACAGCCGACTTTGTTAACATATTATCATGCTCTATACCAGGAAATGCACAACGTGATTGTCCGCGCACGAACATTTGAACAGCCTGTTCAATGAAACACATTCCATGTATTTGAGCAATTCAACATTCATAGTTCAGTGCCGACTTCGATTATTACCAGTAAAGTAAGTTGTGACATAATTTAGCAAAAAATTAATTTGTTAACACGTATAATCTTTCCACGTATTGTTCACTTTGTAGGTATAATAATACTTGTGTTACCTTATTTGAAGCTCTGTGAAATTGGCATGCATTTTTTTCTCGTACTTGAGATTATTTCAGTATAACATAATATAATGTAGTTTCATAGTGAATAATAAAATAAAACGAAAACAATTATTAAATTTGGTCTTACATTTATTCCTGAAACGCATTTTAACCTATTTTTATTTACATATTTGAGCGTGCTGTGGCTGTGTTCCTCGCAGAATGTGTGCAGTCTCAAATTCCTTTGATAACCAAGTAACACCTGGATATATGATAATAATTAATATAGGTTCTGCACTTCTAAACAACTGGTAGTTGATAATAGTTATTTAAAAAAGTAAACTTTCACTTAAACTGTTCTTAAAGTTTGCTTTATAAGTTTGTGTATCTAACAGTTTAACAATGGCTTTATTTCTACAAACCAAAAACAAATAAACAAGCAAAGGAATAACAACACTAACACTATTCCATAATTTGGACTATCTCGTAAACTTCATATTGATATTTAATTTAAACTTGCTCCTATCAACTTGAGTATGTTATATTAAAATGATTTTGGAAGCTCATCACTGAAGACCATATTGCCACGTGTTGACAAATTTCCGTTTACGACTTGTTGCAGGTGTCTTTCTTGATGGTCCTTTTCCCAAGCCGATTTTTTTCGTTCTCTGGTGTTATTCAGTTACAAGGGATATCCCCGTCTCGGAAATTCTAAGCTCTCGATCTCAGCACAACTTCATATCCTGAATGTCCAAATATTTTGTTTTGTGTAAGGTTTTTGCATACCGTACATAAAATAATGTCACAAAATGTCAAAATGTTGTACTTGTACATGCACTTGCCACGCGGATTTGTATCAGCTGTGATCAGTTATAAATTATTTACGTGTGTGTTTAGTATATTTAAAATCATCTTAACACAAAATGATACGCTTTCTGTGTCACTGATTTCTCACATTCATTCTCATTTCCACTAATCGTCTAAACTTTTCTACATTTGTAACTATTTAATCAAATGTTATATTTACTGTTTTTGTTTAATTTTCGCACAGATATATTCGACGGATATCCGCAATATTCCTTAATTTTGAAGAGATATAGTAAAATGAAATCGGTTAAACAACAACATTCACCATGAATGTTTTACCAACAAATATGGATTGATCGTAACGTTATTATGCCTCTATAGTTCAAATTGTATGTTCGACGACGGGTCTCGATCCCGTGATTCCCAAATTGCGGTTTCAGTAACATAACCGTTAGTCCATTAAACGTTGTGAAGAAGCAAATCGGTTCTTCTACAACAGAAAAAAAATATTATTTTAATTGTAAACAGATTTCTATATAACGTGAACTGTTGCCGAGAGCAAGCATAAAAACGAGATTGCTGGTTCTGTGTTAAACGTTTTTGTTCTTGGTTTTAATAATGTATATAGCATCAAACATCATTTCATAGACATTTGATTGTCGCAGTAAGTGGGTTATGGGTCGACTGTTACTTCAATTTTTGAAACTTTGTGATTATTATCTAATAACAAATTTATCTGAACAACCCTCTAGCTGTCACTATAAAGATGGCATGCATATATTTAAGATATTTTACTGTTTAGGATTAAACTATTCTCATCGTATAATATTGTTAATTTTGCAAAGCTACTGTACTACTATAGGTAACATTGTAGGTTTTCATTAACTGCTAACTTGGCATGGCCTGGTAGCTGGTGGACGTGACTCAAAAATCCCAGTCATTGAAGATGCTCACCCTTTCAGTTGTGTGACTGTCTTTCTCACTATTAATTCATAAAAAATAACCCAAGAGCCTTCTCTCTAATATATCTCTGCTAAATTAGGGACGGCTAGAGCAGATATCCCTTGTGAAAGCTTTGCGCGAAATTCAAAACAAACTAAACCACAATCCACTTTACCACTATGTAACTTTGTTAGGTTTCATAAGCCGTTGTAACATTTTATTTTTAGGTTAAAGAATATGAATCTTTATCATGAGCAGAGAAAAGCGAGCTTCCTCAGTACTCTGTCAACGTAACTCCACTCTAAAAGTCTACCTCTTTTGTGTATTTAAAAATCGGGTTGTATATGACCAAAGTGGATATGTTTATGAGAAGTAAACAATGAACCAATGAGAGTCGCTAATCAGTCAAAATAAAATGTATATATTACAGATATTACATTAAAGTAGTGAACATGTCACGAACTTATTATACATCAGGGTTACATTTGAACATTTAACGAACTACTTTATTGAAATACTGTGTATTTTGTTTTTTGCTTTAGACTTTTAAATAATTCATTTCCACATTGTTCCATAATTTTACAAAGAAGCTTGTACATGACGGTCCGATAATCAAAATGACATCTACGTTACCTAACAAGACAAACATGAAATCAAAGTATTTCTAAAACAACAAAAAATAGTAAGATTATAAAATATACAATAAAAGTTGTTGTATCGAAGTAAAACTTACATACAATACATTTCTAATTTATTCACCGTTTTTATTCTACCTCAATATGTATAATACTTAGATGTTTATTGTTATCAAGCATGTTCCTTTTTCTTTCAAACATCAATTTTTCCATCATTTTGTAGTTCAGTATTCAAATATCCCAGTTGTAGAACAAATAACTTTCACTCTGAAGTACCAGTTAGACAGAAATCAAAAATCAGTTTGCACATGTAGTGTTCTAAATGATGGTTCTCCTCAGTTTTGGCCACAGTGCCGATAATGTGTGATTTTCTTCAGTTGGGTGATGAAGCGAGTCAAGAATCATTGGTTAGTTGTGAGCAAATTATTTCTTTTGTTCACAATTTACCCCACCCCCAAACCTTGTTGTCATGCAAACATTGTGATCTAACATTACGTGCTTAGCCACGTGTAACTCTTAGAGTGTGTGCGTGTGTATATACAAGAATACTCTCTTAATGTAGTGCTCAGTTATTTCTCATGACCATTAAGTCCCATGTCACTAGAACAATGGGCTAACGTAACATTAAATCCACACACATAAACATAGTTAAAATGTAAACAATAGCTATGAAGAGATCAAATTAATTGAGCTTTTCATTAAATTCTTGAATGAAACTTTAAATATTTATGCATTGTAGTGTGTAAATATTCTGTAACAATGGGTTAAAGAACAAAATATTCTATTACACGGAAGAAAATTCACCAAAAATGATTTAGTTTGTGACGACGAGGAACCCATTGGAAACAAATAATTTTACATTGTTGAGAAAGCTGGTATGAGTGTTAAAAATTCTATTTAACTTGTTTCTGCTTTAAAATAAAACAGTTTTGATCCCCCATGCCAGCCACAAACTTTAGTTTGTTACATCGACAATGTATTATAACATAACACACGATAGGCAAATTAAAACTAAAAACTATCAAACTAAACGATTAACTAAATATAAAACCCAAAACTAATATATTATATTATTTTGTACTGTATTTCTGCTTATATAATGGCCTGGCATGACCAGGTGAGTTAAGGTATTCGACTCGTAATCTGGTGGAGCAGGTTCAATTCCCCGTCGCACCAAACATACTCGATCTTTCAGCCGTATGTACGTTATAATGTGACGGTCAATCCCACTATTCGTTGGTAAAAGATTAGCCAAAAAGTTGACGGTGGGTGGTGATGACTAGCTGCCTTCCTTCTAGTCTTACACTGTTAAATTAAGGACGTTTAGCGCATATAGCCCTCGTGTAGTTTTGCGCGAAACTGAAAAAACAAACAAACATGCTTATATAATGTTTGAGAATACATTCCACTAAGACGTGAATAATTCATATGATAATGACAGCGGATTTTAATTTGTGATGTGGATATTTTAAAATAAAGACAAAACAGTAAGAGCATAACACACACCATGTTAGATATGCTATTAATCAAATACTTCTACGTATGCTACTCAGTAGCGCAGTTTCAGTTTTGAGTACGCAAAACGTATGTGGTTTGAATTAATAATTTCAAAAACTTTCAATAAAACCCTACTTATCCAGCTTTCAATAAATTAGATGTGGAAGTTCCGACCGTTTGTGATACTGTATTTACCATGTTGCTTATCAATGAACAAAACCCTCTGAAAATAGCCTTTTCAAGATTTTACAGATTTGAAAAAGCTAAAATATACCCCAAACTAATATCATCTGTCTTAATGTTTATGTAATTAATTAAAGTTTAAAAGTTTATTGAAAGCATTGATAAACCTAAGGGATATTTACGTAAAGGTTAAGAAACGTATTCTATATCAATGACTTTGCTAGTCTGTCTAGTCATTCAGCGGTTCTTGAAAGTACCTGGAGTGCATGAAGCGGCACGACATGTTGTTCATCACTGATCTATGATGACAAATGACCACGCTATAGTTTCGACAGGAATGTCTGTAATCCTACATCCACACTGGGGACACCTCATTTCTCACACCTAGGCTTGTCCATGCGTTGCATGGATTTCTTAAATAATGGCGTTGCAATTAAAGAGATATGATTTAGTTAAGCCATGTCGTAACTAAAGGGTTTCTTTCGAAGCATTCATTAAAAAGGTATTGACCTTGTAGTCCTTGATAACACAACACATTTTAAACTAGTGGAAATCTTAAAACATCATAATATGTTAGGATGTTTGTTTACATTCTTGGTCATGTTAATAAACTTTTCCACGATTTACTTTGTATTTATAAATCCTTAAAAATGTACTTGGATAAAATAATAATAATAATATATATATAATTAACATTTTTACAGAATCTTTCTCTAAGTATAGATACACGAATGAACTTTGCAACGTTACCTATTTCAAGAAAAGTCTCTGAGTATTTCAAAGCATAAAGCACCAAGTACTTACATATTTTTACAAAAATCATGCATTTGTATATATGAAATAAAAATCATATCCTAACGGAAAAATAAATAAATAACAACATTCTTTATTAATCATAAACCTTTTAAATCGTACATATGTAAACAGACTGTTCTAGCCTATAGGGACAAAAAGTTTCTGAAATGCACAAAATAGATAAAACTCACTTATGTAAGCTCTAAAAACAAAAGAAAAAGACTAGATGAAAACTTGAATGTGAAGATTACATAAGCAACGTAAGAACATAAAGTACAGATTATGGCTACAAATGCCCTGAGGAACCAAAGTTGGCTACAAAAGGCATAAAAATATAACCAAAAAGTTGATACACACTGTCATGTTGTAAGCAGTGAAAGTAAATACTGGATGTTGAACATTGGTAAAAATACTCTTATTAATGTTTTCATATAGCAGTACTCCTACCTCTTATGTATTATATATATATAAGAAGTACTTTATGTGCGTGTGTGTATATATATATATTTCCAAAAGGGATATTTCATGTGGTAACGTCAACGGCTTTTTATTTGTAATTTGGATATTTTAAAATAAGGAAAAACAGTACAAACAAAACCCGACACCTTGTTAGATATGCTATTTGCATGAACAAATATCTGTTTCATCAAATACTTCTACGCGCCATATTAGAAAACTAAATACATGTAATACGTTGCAATATATCTATAAAAACTGACCAAGCTTTCAATAGAAAATGTATTTTTTTATTTTCTCGATGAATATCATATTTTAAGTCTATTTAGCATTATTCAACAACAAACTGACATTTCTCTTACCTTATAGTTTCTTTTCTACATATATAGCATAGACAGTTGATGTGGGTATAGAAAACTTTTATTTAAAAAAACACATAACATCGTTTTGGTCTTCTTAGGTCATTATCAGGTTGAGAAACATTGGTATTTATTTCGTGCTTTCCAAATAAGTGTTTTCTATACCCATGTCAGCTGTCAATACCACATATATATAGTGGGTTTCTTGTCATCATGAATTACAGTTTTCCTTGTTATCATATCCTATACTGAGATGTTCTGAAGGTTAACAATGTTGTTAAATCTCAGAAGAAAGGTCAAGTGAGACGACTCGATTACATCAGTATAATTTAAATGGTTGGAAAAATAATTACTTGTTTATGTAGTAACAAATATAATATATACATCTTGATCTAAATAACAAACAATTTACAGAATTGTGAAAAAGAGGCTTTGTAAAATGTTCTTTTAGTTAAAACATTTTACAATATAATTATTCATAAAGGTATTCCTATACCATCTACCTTTTCGTAATGTATTTACTAAACCATGTACGTGAATTTAAGAATAATATTACGACATCAGAATTTTGATAAGTTAGTTAAAACCAATTGACAGTACATTTTAGGGCTTCATTCAGTTTCTTTATACAATAAAATTTTCATTACGTGGTCGTAGTAAAGTAAGATGTACAGTTTTTTGGTGTTATTGAATATATATATTTCGTTTTTTTATTTTCGAATTTCGTGTAAACCTACACGAGGGCTATCAACGTTAGCCCCCCTAATGTTGCAGTGTAAGACTACAGGGAAGGCAACTAGTCATCACAACCCACCGTCAATTCTGGGGTTACTCTTTTACTAACGAATAGTGGGATTGACCGTAAAGTTATAACGTCCTCACGGCTGAAAGGGCAAGTATGTTTGGTGTGACAGGGATTCGAACCTGCGACCATCAGATTATATATATATATGTAATATCAATTGATCTTGAGCTCAAACGAGTTTAGGGAATAATTAGTCTAAATGTTTGCAAAAATTATGTTTCAGATTGTACATGACAAAATTATATTTTAGAGTTAATCCTGATTTTAGAATTAGTACAGCTGACAGATCTTTTCATCATTAAATGAAAAACAATAAAAAAGTTGCTAAAGATAAGTAACTTAAGAAAACTCCTAATTTTCAGTCGTGTTCATGTGACACCAAAATTGGAAAAATACACGTGGGTACGAACAAACACTTACGTTTGGTTGTTTGCAATTATATAATTGAGTATAAAGCTACACAATGGGTTGTCTGTATTCTGCGTGTCACGGTTATCGAAACCCGGTTGTTAGCAGAGGGATTCCGTTGACATACCGCTGTGCCACTTGGGGTATAAATAAACAACCAATTTAATATTAACATACAGGATATAAGAACAACTGTAAACAACTTAACAGCTGAATTATCTCATATTAGTGTAATTATAAGACCTAAGTTCCAATACTTATAACGATTTTTATTGTTTGGGTTACTATATTTTTATTATGTCTTCAAGCTTATTAAAAGAAAACACAACATACATTTCTATAAAACACTTTTTTATGCATTTTTAACTTCACATTTTGGTTTTCAGTTAGTGTTGAAAAAACAAAATTAATGGGTTTAATATGTATTGGCTGTCGTAGATATAGAAAATAACAGAATGCAGTGTTTAGCGATTCCCCAGTAAAGTTTGCTAAAATTCAAGTAAAGATACAGTTGACAACGTACAGCACTATTGTAATCTTCAAATAGAAAACAGCTTAAAATAACTGAGAGCTAAAAAAAAACCTGACTTAATCAAGCAATCATTTTCGATCATTCTATTCTTACCGCATATGAATGTAATGAAGTTTCTTGGATTTGTTCTGCTGTTTACATTATTGTGGTTTCACTTAAAAATGTTATATGGAAGAGACAAAAGCTAACGAGGTTTATAGTTCAATTCATTTAATTACAAGATGTTTTAATTTTATGTAAATTAGAAATTGAAGATTTAAAACGTAAAATTAGCTTTTTGGTTTAATAATTTTAAGATAATATTTTGCGTGTTATTTGAAACTATTTTTGGTATGTGATATTAAACGTGAATTCTATTAATCCCAATAGAGTAGGGTAGCAAAGCATTATCTCATGTACAATAAAATTATTTAGAAAGCAGAAGCTCTAAAATTTTAATAGTTTATACATTATAGAACGTAGATGTGTACTGATGACAAAAATAGCAGGTAAAACACTTATGACATCATTATTTTACAGATTTGAATTATGAAGTGATACAAGTTATTAGTGATAATACCACTTTAAGAAACATTTGTTTCGTTATACTTGGTCGTAAAAATTGAGTTTGTTTTGCTCTCAGTGGCAAAGCTGTATGTTTGCCACGTTATAAACCGGATTTCGATACCTGTGGTGGACAGAGCAAAGATAGTGTATTATGTCGGTTTGTGCTTAAAAACATATAAAATATTTTGGCCTCACCGCTGAAACAGCTGTATATCTGCGGATTTACAACGTTAGAAACCGTATTTCGATACTCGGTTTAAGCAAATCACAGACAACACTTTGTGTAACTTTCTGCTTAACTACAAAACAAGCACTGGGTTATTTAATTGTATAAGTTGCTGTCAGAGGATGGGAAGAAACTGATAGCTTTGGAACACAACAGAAGGTATATATATGTAAATATTCTGTTTAAAACAAAACTTACAAAATAAACATTCTATATGATGTTTTTATCATATTTTATTTTTAATGCTTCCTTAGTTAACAGCTCTTTTTATGGATGCTGTGGTAGAAATAACACAAAAAATGTTATTAAAATTATTATTTCAAAACCTTCTCTCGTCACTAACCATTCTTCTTCATGAGAAAGCACTGAAACAATCAGTGCTGAGGTCTTATTTAACACTTTCGATTTTTTCTTTTCTAAGATAAGAATTAATAGGAAACAGTGATGTCAGAAGGTTTTTCACATGATAAATAATATTGTTTAAAAGTTTATACCCTGGCAACTAAAGCAAGCGCTCAGCTTGGCAGAACCCCAATGGGTACCCACTACCGGCTATTTCATGCGCCATTAGCTTCGAAGATTTCAAAGTATTATATTTTTTCTCTTCATAGCATCTGTAAATCTCAGAAGAAAGTTATCCTGAGGCCAGCTTAAGTTAGACGCGACGATGTAAGTATCACACTCAATATACAATATTTTGTTTCCATTTGTTAGTTTTGATTTTTCATTACCTGAAAAGAAAAATGGTGTTTTAAAATTTAGAATAATAAAAGGTTCTATTGTTTAAAGATACGTTTGAAACGTTTAGAAGAAACGCTGAATAAAATACAATAAGGTTAGACAAAACAATTCCCAAAACTTATTCTTGACAAAGTTGTTTGGAAGATTTATTGAATATTGAATATAAAAAAGGCGTTTTTCACACTTTATTCCATGGCATTGTTAGTGCAAGAAAAAAGTTCACAGTGCGACCTGTATTTTTAAAGCAGAAAATCTATTAATACGCTGGAAATCATTTTGTGTAGTTTGTTTCTTTGTATTTTTTGTATATCTTTTTGTGATTTTTTATGTTGTAATAACATAAATAAATGTTTTCGCGTAAAAGTTTGCTTTTAAAACTGTTTCATATAGCATTTCAGCACGTGTGTCAAATACAGGGTGGTGGCTAGAAAAGCGGAAAATTTGTCAAACACCTATTTATTTTTACAAATAATAACTTTTACAAAGTTTTTAAAGGCATATGTTATATCACACTCATACATGCTCAAAATTATTAAAATCGTGCATTTTATTCATGATGTAAAGAAATCAAAATAGAAATGAGTAAGCATGCATTTTATTCATGATCTCATCTGACCCTCAAATTTTCCGCTTTTCTAGCGACCACCCTCTATATTCCTCTGTCATTACACAATAACGATATCAGTTAATTATACCTGCAAATTAATTAACTTATTGATTTTATATTTACCGTCTTAAGTTTTAAAGTATTTATTATTTTTATATGTATATTAGCTGCTACAACTGTCAAATCTTAGCTTAAATAGGCATGGTGTAGTCATTAAAAGCGTGAATTTATTTAATTAATTTAATGTAACAATAATTACATACAATAACAGATTTTTATAACGAATGTTTGTTAATTTTTTTTTTTTTTTTGGAATTCATAGGCTGTAAAACATCTATATGATTGTACTAGCCTTCGAAAATATGTGATAATGTAGCTATAGATGTTGTCTAATAGAAGTTGTTCAGTCTATCATAGCACATTATTTATTAAAAGAAGCCTTTGTGAGTTATTTTTGTTGCTCCCAACATATCCATTCTTTATAATCAATTCTCTTGCAAAACTTTGATATCATCAAAACAACTGAATTGTTGAAAAGACGACCGTCACATAACAATTTAGCTTTAAGATCACGTTATTTGTTTTGATATAATTTTGTGACAAAAGTAATTTTACCCAAAATGAGTTGTTGTCTTTTTTACCTATTACTAAATATTGCATCTCGTGATAGAGGTCAACGTTGAAGAAACTATTTTGTTAGCCTTTTACGTTATCACTTACTATTTTAATTAATACCTTTGGCTATCACAAATTGGATGTATTGTTTGTTTTTGTTAAATATAAAGCTAAACAATGGACATCCTACATTATACGCACCCTGTAGGAATCGAAACATGATATATAGCGTTATAATCCATAACGCTAACCTCTGGACAACAGTGAAGAACAATTTAAAGCTATACGATGGACTATCTTTATTGTACCCACTCCACGGATATCGATATATGATTTTTATCACATAAGCCCTTAAGTTTTTACAGTAATACAGAAATGTGTCATAGAGTTTTTCTTTTTCTAGCATTAGTTTTGATCCTTAATTTGTTAGTTAGTACAGATTATGTGCAAGTTAACTCAAAATACACAGTTAAAATGTACTGTTCAGGTTTTCTCCGAAACAGTTCGCCTTTCTAGCCTTTTCATTCTTTCTGTCATAGTAGATTTCCCCTAAACTACTGAGCAAACTCTATCAACAGATATCGAGAAAGAGTGACCAGTGACGTGGTGACATTATCAGACACGAGAAAACCGTGTGCAAATAACAAGAACAAGCTCTGTGTTTTTTCTAAAGGTTGATGAAGCTTGTATTATTAGCGTATTGTATACATTCTATTTTTTATTCATAAACTTATACTTTGATGGTCTTACATCATTATGACTCTGCAGTAACCTATTGTTAAGCAGACTTATCCGGTGAAGCATAGAATATCAGTCAGTATCACCTGAGGATATTAAAGAGTAAATAAAGAGAAACTTTATTGTCGTAACTCCAGGTGCTGTTTTATTGCAGACTGCTGTTTATTACTTCCCTTAAGTTGATTTTTTGCTCAAAAATGCTTCATTTTTAAATGGCAATTTATACAATAAAAATGACATACCATTTGAAGAAAGGGTTGGTCACTGATCAGAAATGGATATTTGAAAAAACAGTCTTGTTTAGAAGCCATAGCCTTTCACCACTGTTACAGTGTTTCATGGCTGCAATCTTACAGTCTCCGTCTGAGGAAGGATTACCTGTGTCTGGTACAACCACATCACAGTTCTATAAAGTTACAGTCTCCGTTTGAGGAAGGATTACCTGTGTCTGGTACAACCACACCACAGCTGTATAAAGTTTTTCCGTTAATAATCGATCCTGGTGAAATGATGGCATAGTTTGAAGGAGCAATGCATATTTGTTTTGTGTGGTGATTCTGAAACCTTTTGTGTGGTCTCTACAGGATTTTTAAACCAACACCAGACAGAATACAGCGCCACTATTATTCACAACATTTTAATAAAGGATTGTAAGCACCACTGATGGTCGCGATCCACCCACCAGAAGTTTATTAACAGCAGGTGAGAGCCCAAGTTTTTTGAAGATAATGGGGGAAGCGGTGAGTCTATCAAAACTGGGAAGCATTTTGAAGGTGTAAACGCTATCCATGGATAAGTTTGAGGTCTGTCTTTAATCAAAAGGGAGCTGTCGCACTTAAATCATTGCAATGTCCTTCACATTCAGAAGCCATCTACTCCTATGAACATAGGAACACATCAGCCAATAACGTAAGTAACCTCATGATCAGATAAAAGTGAGAGGTTGGCAAAGAGATTGCTTAGTCATACTTTACCATGTGTCCTCGTGAGTGAAATTAAGCAAATTATTTTTTTAACTTTGTATAATTTGACAGTTTTTATAATTCTACAATCTGGTATCTTCCTGAAATGGATGGTCTCGCAAACTAGAATTTCAATATATTGTGTTGAGCCTGGATAGTCCAGCACCAAATTTGATTAGGTACATCATTGAGAAGTAACTTGAAAACTCTCTATGAAAGAGTCATCACTAAGTTACTTCAAAAGTTTCACCCAGTAGATAAAAAAAAACACTAATATTATGTGGCAAAATTAAGATTCAAAAGGGAGAGTACAAGAAGAGCCTAATCACCTATACATATAATCTATTTCACTTATACAAAATAGTTTATTCTGTAATGAATTTCAAAATATCTTTTTTTGACAAATTTGTTGAGGGGCTCCAGAACGAAGTGATGTGATATCACACAAGCAAAGACAGTTTATGTCAATATGAAGAGAAGGAGCCTGTAACAATTTCTGCAGTGACTTCAACCTTAACTGATATTATCTCCATGATGCTGTGTCGTATCATTGTCGAAACATACCATGGATCAAACAATCATTCATGTATGCCAAAATTGTATAACAGCCCTACCAATGTCATTTAAGGGTTATGGCTATCCTTAGTCGATACTTGGTGTACATCCTTTAACATCCGCCTGTACTTTCACCTCTTATTAAAAATAGAAGGAGCAAAAGCACAATCTTTGCTTATCAAGAGTTAACTGATTTGTCAGTAAATTGCCCTTTTTCTCCAAGCAGCAAGAATAATGTGCTTATCAGTTACGACCAGATCAGACAGCAGATGTGTCAGAAAAAAAACATCGAAAAATAAATACTGTAATTATAATTATATTTCCAAAAAGTATAGAAGATTAATCCAGTATTGGTAACTGTCTATGGGAGCACAATACAAACTTTGCATAAAAAAAATGTAGTGGTCGATCCAGCTCTCTCGAGACTGTATGGGTCTTGTTATATATTTGTTGGTATAAAAGGGGTGGTAATAAGGATTTTTGATAGTAAACTTCTATATCTCATAATATATACAACAGATGAGAAGATTTTAGGTTTCACAGCAGTGCCAACCAGAAAGATACAATAAACAGCGGATTGCACTGATGTAAGCAAAAAAACCACAAAATACCCCATATACACAAGTAGTGTTTCATGATTTGCGTAAATTAGGTATAACGCATTGGTGTCACGTGATGTTACTAAGTCCACACATGAATTACATTGTTTCTTATCCAGAAGCTAGACAGCATCAGTACAATCAGTTATCTGTCTGAAAGTGAATAAAGTCCTAGTGTTGTTTTAAAAGTATGTATTGTCAGTTCTCCATCTGCAAATTGGAGTGTTAATGACACAAAAAGCAAAGTGGAAGAAACCAATGTTAGCGATAATGTTAGGGTTACATGCATGTTCTGCATTCAAGAGTAAATAGTAGTATACCAATACATCCGAGCTCAGTAACATAAGCTTTTGCGGATGACATAAACTCCATCCATTAACAATAAGTCTATGACTTGTTAAAATCGTATGCCAGTGTTTACGAGAGAACATGATCAATCCAACCAAACTGTAATCATTCAATTTCAAACAGCTACAGATGATTCATGTACAACTAAACACCTACATTGCAAGCTTCTTTGAAGAACTATCAAGACAGCTTGTGCTCAAATACAATGAATGTTTAATGACAAAAATCATACATTTTTTCAGAAAGTTCTTAGTTGTTTCTAGTAATTATTGTAGAAAAGAACGAAGAACTCCAAGATTCTTTAGGGGTTTTAATAAAGTAAAACTTTATAGTTGGTTTTGGTGAATTTCTGCCAACATGAACGGATTAATGTCTGTGCACGTTAAAAAGGAGACAACTGGTTCAAAAGCTTAAAGTTGGCAACCAGATATTAACAGGTTAAAGTGAACAATGAAAGCAGAAAAAACACTGCCCTTACTACTCATGACGCTTAAGAATTTCACGTCCTCTCATCTGGCTTTGAAGGATTAGTGAATCTCATACTAAACATTTATAATTTGGGAAAAAAATGCCTTATATATGTTTCACCAAATATTCGGGTGTGCAGCTAAGAAATTATCAATGGTGTTTTATTGAGTAACAGTGGCATACTTGGCAATGAAACTCGTAAAACATGTGTTCATGTGCATCAGGGTTAGATTCTGTTAAAATAACAGTGGTATGAGGTTAGCTTCAGCCTGTGACCAAGTGAGAAGCTCAATGTTTTCTGTATTTTTTTAATTCATATTATAGACATTTTGTGGCCAAAATTCTTTGGCTCTTACTAAAGTTGGAATGAATTTCAAATAGAATGAGGTATGCAAGTGACCATTTCAGTTCCTAAAATTTACTTCAATAAAAGCTATAGTGGTGGTATATACACAAAAGAATTGTGAATTTCTCTGGATGTCAAAACCAGCTATTTTGGAATACGACCAGCGTCATCGTGTGGGTGTAAGATAGGGTGTAAGAGTAAATGAATCATACTTCTCCAGATAGCAACATTGCAATTTAATAGTAAATTGATGCCAAGGTTCACAACATAGAAAAATAAAAGGATCATCTTGCTGAACGGCAAGGTTTTGCACAGTAAATGTCCAGACTCTGAAGACAGTGTAGAAATAGTTATTGAAATAGTTATATTGTCAATTATCTGAACAAGCACGATGTCAGTTTATTGGATCGACTTCAAGATGGTAAAGAAATGTTAACTATTAATTCCAATTTACTACACGAATATTTGTGAAATACAGAAAGCTTTTAGTAAAATATACAACTTTCTTGTGCCAATAAAATCAGATACGTTACACAAATATTTGTACTCAAGATATGTCTGGGATTAAAAAAAAGAAAATTTGATTCAGATTCTAGCAAGTTAAAGTGTAAGATGATGCTCATATGACATATAACAATCATTGTGTTTAGGTTAAGGTCCGGTTATGTATTTGTATACACTCTAGCCCTCCTAAATGCCCCTTAGTGGTTCAGAGGTATGTCTGCGGACTTACAACACAAAAAACCAGGTTTCAATACCCATGGTGGGCAGCGAACAAATAGTCCATTGTATACCTTTGTGCTTAGTTCAAAATAACAACAACCCTCCGAAATGCATATCTAAACTGTTTTTTTTTTATAGTACCACTGTGAATTTTGTTTCTGGTGTTTAGTCTTATCTTCCACGAACTGTTATTATATCAACAATACAATAAATAATTGGTTACTCTGACATCAGATATGCAATATCATATTAAGTGACACTCTGTAAAATGTCGTGGCTGTACACGTTTATCCTTACCCCTGTACATTGTTTCTAGGGTTATCATCTGTTACAGCAGGACAGAGTCAAGTGGTTGCAAGTAATATATTGCTGAAAGAGCTTGTGGCGACCCTTATGTACGTTGCTGTAGTGCAAAATTTTCAATGCGTTTCTGTTTTCTGACTCATTTTCTCTTTTTGGTTAATGATTAAATAGTTATCTTATGTTTATGTAAGTCATGCTCAGTTCTAGCGTGTGCTATACATTGTAGTTGCACTCAGTAGTGACATCAATGCTCAAGCCTAGATATGTCTGCTATTAAAATCTCTCATAACAAATTAATACGGTCATCAGTGTCCTCATTTTGTTGCCTGAACCTAAGAGGTTTGTAAAAAACTTAGCTCTTCTGTATAGCTGTCATTGCATAGTGAGCCCACTCAGACATAGTTGTAAATTCTTTGTTCAGATGACAAACACTCAATTCATTGAGAAGAAGCAATAAATTATTATTGTTCTACCTACATCACACATAACTCAAATCTTAGTCGTTTAAAAATGATGTATCACCTAGTATTGTGTTTAACAATATGTCTTAAAATACAGTAGTTCATGATCGGATGGTAGTGGCTTTCTTTTGCTATTGTTGTTTGTTTGTTTATTTATTTTTGCAAAACGTCTGGTATAGGATTACCTAAACGTTGAAGGACTAATTTTGTAATTCGATGTAATTCTGTTACATCTCTTATAAAGTAATATCAGTGGTAAAGAGCTTGGTGAGTTTACTATCACTGTTAAAGGATTCGGACTGTAATATAATATATTATGCATTGAAACTTTTTCTTATTTTTTGTGTGTATTATTTCACTTCCGCCACTTCCTTGGAGGTGGTGGATAATTGACGTTGAAGAACTTCATTATTTTCTTATACTATTGATCTGTTTATTATTAAAGCGAAAATCTATCTCTGCATTTTTGTTTGATTGGTTTATTTGGTTTCCCTTCTTTTAGTTTAACCTTTTTCTTAACTTGTATGTATTTGCGTATTTACCTACGTTAAAGGGTTAACTTGGGCTTTGTATTATTTTAGTATTAAAAGGTATTTTATGTGTATTAGTTTTAAAGGAAAATTAATGTGCTTTTAGGTCTTATTTAAAACTAATTTATTTTAAATTAAAATTAATTATTGGCTTCGGTTAAGCATAAGAAAAGAACACGAGAAAGTGTAGTAGATGAATATTTTATACTTTCTTTCTCTCTTTAATATTAAACGGGATTTTAAATTTATTATTTAGTTCTAAACATGTGTAAGTTAATAAAAAACATATGACCCAGAAGGACCAATAAGGCTTTCTTCAAATCAGTTCTTTTTTTTTCTCCATCATATCGGGTTTCATCCAGTTGACCTGACAGCGGTCTCTACGTCCTTTAACTTGCTCAGTGGGAGATATATGTTGACGGATATCGAGATAGAGTGACCAGTTATGTAGTGATCTCACGAGAACAAAGAAACCAAAGTTTCATTTAATATAATAAATGAGTTTCTAGACAGCACTTGGCTGAATTTCTGTTTGTTCTTGAACCTGAAGTGATCGTAGTGATGAGTGCAGTAAGTAGAAATTACACAATTTATGCTTTTATCTTAGGTTTAATGTTATTCCTAGACTTAAACTATGTCGATATTGATTCAGAATTATTCTGTGCTAATTGTATTTTCTCGTAACTTTAAGCAGGCTTATCCAACAAAGTTATAGAGTATCATCAATTTTACCTGAGAATACAACACCACAGAGCTAATGAGGAACAACTAGATGCAAACAGTCAATGATCATTTTATGAACCTAATTACTTTTCTTCGATGTTAATCAGTTATGTTTTGTTTGTTTTATCGTATACAAGACAGAAAAGTGATTACTATAAACGCTAAGCTATAAATGAAATATTAAATTTAAATTCGAAATTAATCTGAAACCGTTGTTATGGTAAATTTATTTTGTTATAAAATATGACCTCCAATTATTTGTTTATTGCAGAGAAAAAGGTACATTTCACTATCCTTTTTGTCCTCCACGGAGATTGTTTGTTCAAAATTAAGCACAAAGCTACAGAATGAACTATCGACGCTTTGCCCACTATGGGTATCCAAACCTAGTTTTTAGCGGTGTGTGTCCGCAGACATGTCGTTTTACCATTAAAAGGCCCATCGCGGGGAATCGAACTCCGGGTTTCAGTATTATAAATACGTAATATTACCGATGTCTTAACAAGATAATCGTTAGTGGTTGTTTGTGTACAAAATGGTAACGTGAGAACGGTATTCACGTCTATTTCAATCTTTTGAATTGACTTGGGATCATTGTATCTAATATTTACCTTCTTTGACAATGCTTAGTGAAGGTGGAATACGTGTGTGTTCGGAAACATTAAAAAACGAATTCCTCTTGTCACATCCTATGTAAAATGTTTTTTTTAGTGCCTTATTTGTATTCCGAAGGTAATCCATGAATTAAAATTAGAAGTCTTATCTACGTAAAGCAATCGAGGTAAGTTCATTTTTAGGAAAATTGAGCACTATAATTCTTAGGAGAAAAAAGATATCGAATTAAAATCATGTCATATGAATTCTTATGTCACGTTAGTTTCTAGCGATGAGTTGTTCAAGAAATAATTATTGGATTAGAAACAGAATTAAAAGATTCGAAAAAAAATGTTTCAAAGTAAGTTTCAAATGATAGTGAAATAAAAAAAACTGGTAGTATATTATGAAATTGTAAGTTTTATAAAGTAAGGAAAGTTTATTGTCACTCAGCAAAAAGATGTGCTCTGTTACAATCTCAAAACCCAATATAAATTGCTCTCGAAATCAGATGTAACTGATGATGTCAATCACAATAAAACTTATTACAGTGAAAAAATTTACAAGAAAACACGTTTCCAATAGGAACGTTTCAGAATGACATTTCAACCATTAATTCCTGCTTTTGTATACGCTGCTTGCTGACTAGACCTTTCATTTAATAGATAGTTTTATAGGTCGACTGTTTTACAAAATAAAATGTTTTAGTTGAAACGTTGTTTATAACAGTCTTCTACGATACGATAATTTAATTCTTATGGTGTTGAAGAATTTAGTTTAGCTATTAAAGAATGATACGCTTTCAGATTACTGTCAGTATTGTTGTGACGTTATAATATTACGATTGTACATTGTGATGTTCTACACTTGTCACGTAAATATACATGTACGATCTTCACTCTTTGACTCTTCAGAATAAGAGAAAATGTCTCTATGTTATAAGAACACATTATCTGTCATATCATTTCCTTCTTCATTTTCCACAAATCCAGCAAAATTTAATGTCTATGCTTGGCTCAAGATAAGCTGTAACGTTTTATTTCCTCAAAATTTTCTCTTAAAATATGATATTTTATTAATTTTATACGTTTTTTTTTTATTTCGCGCAAAGCTACACAAGGACTATCAGCGTTAGCCGTCCCTAATTTAGTTTAGGGAAAGTAGCTAGTGGTCACCACCCACCGCCAACTCTTAGACTAGTCTTTTACCAAAGAAAAGTTGGATTATAACGCCTCCACCGCTGAAAGGGCGGGCATGTTTGGTGCGACCGAGATTTGAACCCACGACCGTCGGATTACACGTAAATTTCAAGTATCTAATGTGCATACGAACGACAGATTGTACGTTGACAGAACCACTGCTATTACGAGCGGCTTTATTAGTTAACATTTTTATGCAACTAGTTACAACTTAAATAGTGTGCTAAACCTATTGGAAAACGTGTGAAAGTTTTTCACCAATCGTATTTCTTAATGTGAGATTTCTCGTAAAAAAAGAAATTATCCAATAGAAATAGCATCTCACCTCCCAAAAAAGCTTCATGGTTAAAGAGGTTATTCAGTGGCACAGAAAAATAGGCAGAATCCGTTTTATGATTTTTTCATAATTTCTTGTCGTTGAGCTAAAAATCGGATTACTGCTACATAGGATCAGATAACTGCCCTAATATTAACCCTTGGGTAGTGTGTAAAACACGCCAGGAGTTATTATCGATTCCTCTTCGACCTAATGTTTTAAAAATGAAACATTTAACCAAGGGCACAACGAATTTTGTATAAAACTGAAGAGTTAAATTACTTGCTTGGTTATCGAAAAGATCTGGTTTAAAATGTCTAAAAAATGCTACCGAATGAGATGTGACTATTCAAACGTTCTTGAAATAATTATTGCACAAAAGAGGACGGGTAACTTTATGACTTTAGTAAAAATGTTATTAGGAATAAAAAGGTACTAGTTAGTACATACGATAAATAACAACATAAAATTATATTTACTAAACGTTAGACAAAAGATACTGCCTCAGGAAAATAAAACGCGCCGCTTTAAGGCTGAAATACCTTAAATAAGATCAAATAAATTACATTACATTAAATGTGATTGAATGGTGAACCTCGGTTTAGTGGAATGAAGGAAAAAGTGCTACGGGACACTTAACACTTTCCAGCTAGAAACAAAACATTGAACTTCTGACAATTAACTAATCACGTGCGTGAAAGTACAGTTTGTGACTCCTCTTTTTTTCCCTATGGTTGTCGGGTCGGTAATTAAAGAATACTTACTTTCATTAAAAAAAAAACACAACTAAAAATTCCAAGTACTGACTGTAATCCTGATAGACGCTAGAAAAAATTAAAGCGCTATCAGCTGAAAAAAACAAGTTATTCCATCACATCAATTATAACAATATAACAGTGAAAACAGAGAGCGAAAGAATTCAATATTCTAGCTAAATTCTGTACAGATTCTTTCTTTGATACCTGTTCTCCCACGTTTAATCAAGCCGGTAAACAAACTGTGGACTTTCTAATTCCACTGAAACATAAATATCTTTGACACTTAAAACTTTATAAAAAGAAATATTAATTTACAATAACTAAAGATTAATATTAGTCCACTAAAAAACTCTTCTACAACCATGACGGTATTCACAATATAATAACTAAAAACTGTCCCAAGAATATTTTCCTTTACTTATTTAATGTCACGAATCTATTAAACTGTCCTAAGAATATTTTCCTTTACTTATTTAATGTCACGAATCTATTAAACTGTCCCAAGAATATTTTCCTTTACTTATTCAACATCACGAATCTATTCTTCCTTCAAACAACAACCTAGACACGAAAATAATTGCAGTCATTCTTAAATCAGAATCAAATATCTCAAACTCGAATAAATTACTTGAAAGCATCTTAACCGATTACTTCTTTACTGTGAGAAAAATAACCTTATGCCAAACACTCAGAACTTTTCCCGTAAAGGTATACAAACAGTAGACCACCTAACAAGATTAACTGAATCTATTCGTAATTATTTTAGCAATAGTCTGACAACATTAGCCGTTTTCTTAAACATAATAAAAGATTTTGACTCTCTCCATAACATTAAAGCTAACAATACAATAATTTTATGAGTATCTTGAGTAACATTACAGTAACTATCACAGTTAATAAAACCTTATCAAGACAATTGAACATTATTGTTGGAGTTTCCCAAGTTTCTGTTCTCTTGCCTTTCTTCTACGTTTTTTTGTAAGCAATATACCCTCCCTGAATTAAAATACACTTGTTCCTCACAATACGCTAATGATATTGCTGTTTGGAGTGTCTCGCGAAACCTTTTAATAGCACGTGTATTTTTCTTATAGCAAAGCCATATTGAGCTATCTGCTGAGCCCGCCGAGGTGAATCAAACCCCTGATATTAGCGTTGTAAATCCCTAGACTTACCGCTGTAGTGGCAGGGGCCTCTTAATAGCAGCAGATAAAGCTAAAAAACTCCTGGTGCAACGATTGGATCGTAGCACTCAATACAATTAAAATTAATGATATCCTCTCGAAGTCTCAGTAACTATTTCAAAAACATCAAAAAATTTAAAATTAATAAAACCAATATCAAAAACATTCCACTCGTGTTTGGCATTGGACTTATGGATCCATCTTAATCAATGGATGTTTTTCACGATACGGTTTGTCGAATGTTTGTCGCTTTGCTTCTCTTCTCTTCAACGACGTCATCGGCCTTGAACTTTTCTCTGCTTCCGAACCCAAAAGATATCAGCAATAGGTTCATATTTCAAAATCTATTAAATTAATGAACTCAGAAGAGCCGAGCGCAGGGAGATATTAATATACCTGAATACTCCAGTTGTGAAAAGTTTCTTTCCATTAAAAATTGAGTCTCTGCCATGCATTTTTTTTGTCGGGTCGGTAACCGACATAATCAGCTTTTTAGTCAACAATAGCCAAAAGCAAAAGACAAAACAATAACAAAGAGACTTGTTAGACCTTCTTTAAGAGGCATCATTAATTCGCCCGCCAGTTTAAATCTGAAAAAGATATTTAATTCCAAAATACAAAAAAAAAACCATATCTATATCTAAAATATCAAGCTATTGTATCTGAACAAAGCTGACGTTTCCAAACAAAACAAAAAGATAATAGTTTCGTTTATTAATTAAACATGTTCGGGAATGAACTGCAATGATATATGAAAAAAGCTTTACCACTGATAATTTTTTTAAAGCAACATGGTAGAGGTCAGTACATGAATACTAATACATTGTTTGTCTGTTTAAAATACTCACAATATAGAATCCCGAGGGCCCGGAATGGCCAAGCGCGTTAAGGTGTGCGACTCGTAATCCGAGGGTCGCGGGTTCACATCGCCGTCGCGCCAAACATGCCCGCCCTTTCAGCCGTGGAGGCGTTATAATGTGACGGTCAATCCCACTAGTTGTTGGTAAAAGAGTAGTCCAAGAGTTGGCGATGGGTGATGATGACTAGCTGCCTTCCCTCTAGTCTTACACTGCAAAATTAGGGACAGCTAGCACAGATAGTCCTCGAGTAGCTTTGTGCGAAATTTAAAAAAACAAAACAAAATAGAATCCCGAACGAACTCTCCAGATACAGCGGAGCATCGCCATGTGTTTAAGGCACACGACTCGTAATTCGAGGATCGCGGGTTTGAATCCCCGTCACACCCAACATGCTCGCCATTTCAGCCGTTGGAGCGTTATAATGTGATGTTTTACCCCACTCTTCATTGGTTAAAGGTAGTGCCAAGAGTTTTCTATCAAATTAGGGACGTCTAGCGTAGATAACTTTCGTGTAGCTTTGCGCGAAATTCAAAACAAACAAGCACATTATAGAAAGATAAAACTTATAAGCATGCTATTTGCAAGAGCTCAAATCGAAAACTTTTTAATTGTTAGTCTTCAAAAAGTAACAAATGAGAGAAAAGCACTATTTTAAAGAAATTTTGACTGGTGAAAAATGTAAAAACAAATATAAAAGTTTCATAAATATATATGAATATTTAAATACAGTGTTTCGCTCTTTACACTATTCCACGAAATAAGCACTTTTTTCATTTTTTTTAACTGCAAGTATAAGAAGTTTGGTTTTTGGAATTTCGCGTAAAGCTTCTGGAAGGCTATCTATGCTAGCCGTCCCTAATTTAGCAGTGTAAGACTAGAGGGAAGGCAGCTAGTCCACCCCACTCACCGCCAACTCTTGGGCTACTCTTTTACCAACGAATAGTGGGATTCACCGAAACATTATAACGTCCCCACGGCTGAAAGGGCGAGCAAGTTTGGCGCAACGGGGATGCGAACCCACGACCCTCAAATTACGAGTCGCACGCCTTAACACGCTTGGCCATTCAAGCATAAGAAGTAAATCTATAAAAGGTCTATAATCATCGTGTAGGCTATATAGCAGGCTATATAGCAGGCTATATAGTAGGCTATATAGCAGGCTATACTTATACAATATATTTTTCACAGATATTATTACACCAATTGGAGAATTGAATTAATTAATATAAACCTTTTAAAGTTTAAATATTCAGAATAGCTGTCACATATGAGCTTTTACTTCAAGGATTTTGTGTTTTCCAATCCAGAAACGATGCTTTTTTTAATTGCTGGCAAACCATATATTTCAAATGCGCTTAATAATTTACGAAACTTTGTTACGCCAGTTTTAAACAGTAAAATAATATGTGTCGTTAATTAACCTGTACAGCAGAAATACAAACTCAACACAATAATTATAACTCTGACATTTTAAACTGTTAATTAAATTTCAAAAGTACTAATTCACCCGAATGTCGTTTTGTTCACGAGGTACTTACATAATATATTTCCAAAGAAACTTGATTATTATTCTTGGTTCTAAATATACCAGAAAATGATGTTAACACAAAAAAAAAAAATTAAATATTTTAAAGAGATTAAACAAAATGATGTTTTTCAATAAAGATAAATTATTTCTATTTGCAAAGACTTTACTTGTATTTTGTTTTCTATATAAATGCGCAATGCGCAATATTATTGAATAGTGCACAATTAGGATATAATAGGATTCACATGCCATCGTGTTTTCCCAGAGTTTTTATCTGATGCTTTTGAAATATATTTTGCTACATTTTATGCAGTTATTTTTCTCATTTTACGACACTTTTTGCTTGTTTGTAGCTGAGGACAAAACTACAAACAAGGATTCTATGCTATCCAAATTGTACTAGCGTTATAAATCCGCAAATTTGCCGCTTTGTCTCTGGGAAGGGAGAGGAGGTGGTAAATGAGTTTTACTTTGTTAAGTGAAGATTTATCACATACAATTTATCTCACCAGCTTATAATCGTGCCTTAAAATGGGTTCCATTAACCTCGAAGCATTAGTGGAGCCAATTACAAAAAGGATGTTTGATGTTTGTTAACATATACTGTGAAATATTTTCTCATTAATAAACTGTTTTTGTAGTTATTTTCTGATATTTTTGCTATTGGGATATAATCGTTGCTTTGTAGAAACCCACGATTGAGCGGGGTGAGGTCAAAAGAGCTCATAAAATAATCCCTAAACTTCCTAATGTACTGTGTGGACACACTATTTGGTATTCGGGTAGATGCCATTTAAAATGAGGTCAATTTTATCTTGAAATGTATGTAAATACTTTGATCTGTCTAAATTACTTTACAGAGAAAGGGCAATAAGGTCATTGCCCGCTCTTCCAACCCAGATGTTGCCTTGTTTTTGTGTTGTATGTAACCTGTTCTTCCAACCCAGATGTTGCCTTGTTTTTGTGTTGTATGTAACCTGTTCTTCCAACCCAGATGTTGCTTTGTTTTTGTGTTGTACGTAATTTGTTCTGATTCTAATAGCGACTGTTGTTAATTTACCTCTAAATGTGTTAAATTAGGGTTAAAAAATCTTATGGTACGTGGATTCTGTTACTCCTGGCATACTATTACTGTAATAATTTTTTATAATGTTGTAATTTTGAACGTTCAGCAAAAATTTTCGGGTAAAGTAATGAATTATTTGAAATTATGTACGCATTTACTGTTATGCTGTTACTGATGTTTAGAAACGTAAAATGATATTAAATTTTGCTATAGCAAGGTACTAAAACACAGTTATATTAAATTTCATAGTGAAAACGACAATTTACTTGGTGTTTTCAAAGATCAATTTATTACGTTCTCTCTTCAAACAAAGCATTTATTTAACTTCAAGCAGAAGTCAATAACGTTTATTACCGGACTTTTCTGTGCATATATTTCCTTTCCAAAAGAAAGGTAGGATTTGATTGTATAAAATTACTATAAAGGTACAATTAGTAGATACGTTTTAATGTGCAGTCATTTTACATCAAATGACTATTTAATTACGCATAGAAAACATAGATCAATACCAGTCTTTTACGTTCTGTTGCGACGTTTATTGGCATTTCGTAATTACTTCGTAAACTCAAATGATTCCCAACTGTATTCTTTGTCGTATCGACAAGAATACATTTAAAATGTGAGTCTTTATTTTACAGGTTCTCCTGCGAAAAGTAGCGAAATGGTTGTTAGAAACGGGAAGGGAAAATAACAATTAGTTGGATTTATTAATCTCGTTGAAACACAGTTAAATATTCCTAGGTTGAATGTTTCAATTCTGGGAACTTGACTTCACATCATTTAACTTGTTCGAAAAAAATCTTGGCCATTAATGACGTAAAATAATTAAATAGAGTGTAATATTTTAGTTGATGTTCGAACGGTAGAGAGACCCATGACATTTTAACTCTTTCAAGACTAAACATACCTACACTTACTTTTTTAACTATGTAGTTTTGCTGTACTGAAAATAACGTTAGATATAGATTAGTAACAGATAATACTTTTACTATTTGTAATGTTGATATTTCATAGCACATTAAATTATCTAGTTTGTATGACTATTTATGTACCTAAATATAACATAAACCTTTGGGTTTTCAGCTTAGCCTCTGTGTTAGAGGTCTAAAACAATTGTAGACTTTTACATATTTCGTGTATTTTTATTTGTATGGAAGATATATTATTCCTTGAATGTGTTTGTCTCCATTTTATATTTATAATTATTTTCTTTGATATTATTCGTGATGATTTTGGTAATAGTTCTGAATATTTTAAAATTAATTTTAACTTATATGAATATTTCTCATTGATTAGTTGCACTAATATTTTTCGTTATAATAATCGTGATATTGTTAAACATATTTAAAGTGTCGTATTTATAAAAAATATGTTACATTGTTGGCATAATGTATGGACTTGAATCAAACCTAAATATTCTAAACTGGCTGCTGCTTCTCATGATATGTTAATAGTATGAGTAAGAAAATACCTAAAAAATGAATCAATAGATTAATAATTGTTTACAAAGGAACTGATTAGCCCCCAGTGTTTGTGCATGTTTGTGTTTTTCTTATAGAAGGCCAGATTGAGCTATCTGTTAAGACCCCCGAGGAGAACCGAGCCCCTAATTTTAGCGCTCTAAATCTGTAGATTTACTGCTGTACCGACAAGAGACAGCCTCCAGTGACACATCAGTATGTCTGCGGACTTACACCACTAAATACCCGGATTAGGTATTTGTGTTGAGCATAATAGTACAGGTAGTGCGTAGCTTTGGGCTTAATAGCAAACAACATGAATCCAATAATGGTTTTAACTATTTCGAATTTGGTTATTGTAAAAGTTTTTTTTTCTAATGTTTCTTTTATGTTCTGATCCAATTTTTAATAGTTATTATAATGCCATTCATGACAAATATGGAACTTCTCTCTGTCGTCGCTTATGATAACGTTAATTATATGAATTAACTTTTACAACTTGTTGTTATTACTTTACCTTAGCCCCCAGTTGCTCAGCGGTATGTCTGCGGACTCACACGCTAAAATCCGGATTTCGATACCCGTGGTGGGCAGAGCACAGATAGCCCATTGTGTAGCTTTGTGCTTAATTCAAAACAACAACAACTACTACTACTTTACCTTAAATATACATTATTCTTTCTTTCTTCTTCACTGTCTGACCCCCGCTAGTACAACAGTAAGTCTACGGATTTACAACGCTAAAATTAGAGGTTTGATTCCCCTCGGTGGGTACAGCAGATAGTCCGATGTAGCTTTGCTAAAAGAAAAACACACGCATTCTTTATAGCATAACGCTCTTGCTACCGGCTCTATAACTAAACAGTAACGCATGTTGAAAATTATTTACCTGTAACATCACACTAATTAATAGTACACAAATCCAAGAAACTGGATTTCAGTGGCCGCTCGTTGTTGTGTGATAGAGTTATATAAACATCCGCTTCTTCTAGTCACACATTTGTTTAAATATCAGTACAAAATATCGTATATTATTTTCAACAAATGTTATTTAGTTACATTTTTAATAAATTTTTCTATCTTCAATTATTTTTTTGTTGTAAGCACTACTGAAAAGACATTAACACTTGCAAGTTCATTTAGAGTGGATGTTTCATTAAGTTGTTTAGATTGTATTAGCAAACTAATTATGTTGTCTTATGTAAAGAATTGCGTGCTATAATGTTCTTTAAAACTATTGTTATTTATTTAATAAGCTATAAATGTTAAAAATACTAGTGAAAATTTTTCAAACATTTTTAGGTTTTTGTATGGATTTAAAACCAGCCCAGATCTCTTAAACTTACCAAGTCTCGTAAAATATAATCGGAACAACGGTCAGAAATAATGTTAATATTGAATGTATATTTCTTCTATGATTTCACGCAAAACTACATAATGGATAACTACGCATAGATGTCCCTAATTTTTAACTGAGACATTAGAGAGAAGGTAACTACTCTGCAACATCTATCTTCAATCTTTGCAGTACTCTTGTGTGATAAAATAATGAAACAATTTTATCGCTAATATTGTTGTACATGTAAGCAATTTTGCAACAATGAATCCGAACTGTTTATCTCGGATTTAAAGTCCAAACACGCTCACTATTAAGCCATACCCGATCTTCTAACGAGGTGACACAACCAGTCATTAAATTCTGGTAATTACAAGTATTTTTTTCTAATGTGTTGATTTGTGACATTATGTACTTCTTCTCAGTTTATTGTACAGTAATGGCCGTTCAAAGTGTGATTTAATATGGTGCTAACAGTTTAATAATTGAAGTGTGGTTTCATGTGACTTTAACTGTTTAGAGAGTAATTTTGAGCAAGGTGCGATGGTAAGTGTCAAATAAATTGTGAGGCACTAATGAGCTTCCTCCAGCTGGGAAGTAAAATGCCAATGGAAATGCGTTACATGAAGAGGCTGGGGCTCAAAAGAGTCCAGAAGCAAGCTGTCACGCACACCTCACTAAAATATACTCCTAGCTTTAGGATAACTCTACCCACAGGACAAAGAGCATCTGAATCGATGATATTGGGAAGCTCAAGATAAGGTGATAATCAATAGATCGATAGAGAGATTGCTCAGTGCACAACATGAAAATGCAAATAGAATATCTTGCCGAATAGTGATGCTGAATTCATTCATTGCATTCACTGAATATCCAGAACCTAGGCATCCTGTATAATGACAGAATATACAGTAATAAATTCAGCTGATGGATGAATGCCATGATTAACGTTTCAGAAACGCTGAAAGGAGCAAGTGAAAGATCCAAGTTTAGTATTGGCATTCCTTGTAATACAGCAAAGTTAAACACACCTGATGTAGACTGGAGAAAGTAACATACATGTACTTAACACATGGTACTTGTATGTTAAATAACAAGTGCAAGAATATATGCTATACCATGAACATCAACTACGCAAAAGTGGTGTTTGTTTTCTTACATGTTACAGATTGTGGTCTCTAAGGAATAAAATATTCCAGATTTTTCAAAATACGAAAGGTGTAATAAACAAAGATATTACACGAACTTTTGCTAACTTTCAACTCTGATTGAAACAAAATTACATTTCAGAGGAAGTGGGGGAATTAAGCGAGCATTGTAGATCCTGAAATGTGTTTAGAGTACTCACAATAAAATAGTGAATTTCAGTAGGACACCATTTTCAAAGACAGGAGGAAATAGAACACTATTGTTGCACGTACAAGATAGGTTAGAGCCAATAATCATGTATGCTGGTCATATGCTTACCACTCTGTAATGCTTACCGTTGTATGTTCCTTCATTTGGAACTTCAGACACTTGAATGTCGAAACGTTCGGCCTTTCCACGAATACAGTACACTGTGTACAATCAAGAAAAAGAAAAGGCACTTTAATGAGAGTAAATGTTAACAATTAGTGTTTGTTTCCCTTTAGCAGAAAAGAACTCTGTGTATCAATTGTTTCTTTCTAAGAAAAAATAGAGGTTAATGTTTCATTAATTATATAGATACATACAATTATTTTATCATACAAACCAATGTTTATCAGAGGTTGTTGTGCTGATGAAAAACTCGATAACCCTTTCTGAAACCCCAGATGAATTCAACTTGGATCAGGGTTCAATCTTGTATCATCACTTGTTCATAGAGTAGTGTAAAGTGATTGGTATAGTGGCGGCATGAACCTCACTTCATCATCCACAGTCTGTTAGGATCAGAAGAAAGGGCGAGACAAAGTTTCAAGCATGATCACTAAATATTTGTACCCTTACTAAAATTTTTGGGATTAACACTTGCCTTACATCACAATGACATACCGTGCAAAAACATTTGCTTCTAGTGGACAAGTTTAATCCTCAATTTAAATAATGTGTTTCACATATATATGAAAAAACGGCTAGTTTGGGTTGAGAAAATATTTTACATAGAAGAGTCAGCAACGTTTCGACCTTCTTTGGTCATCGTCAGGTTCACAAAGAAAGAGATAACTGACAGGAAGCTGACCACCTGCTTGAAAGGGGTTGTGCAACTGAGTGTCCGAACGTAGAGGGTGGTGTTAGATGTTTAAATATAGAATTTTATTTATTTTATTATATTAATATAGGTATAAAGGCGTTTCTTTATATTGGTTTATTTTGGGTTTAAGTTGTTGTGTAAGTAAGGCTTCTTTAATTTTGCGTTTGTTTATGTTTGTTTCTTTATTTAGTATTTGGGTGTTTTCTATGGTTATGCTGTGTTTATTTGACTTGCAGTGTTCGAAAACGTGTGAAGGTGACTTTTTACGTTCCTGAATCTGGTTTCCATTTTTCTGCTTGTTTCTCCAAAAAAATGTACCAAAGAAGGTTGAAACGTTTTTCTATGTAAAATATTTTCTCAACCCAAACGAGCCGTTTTTGCATATATATTTCTCTAAAAGTGGTTTTCTCGACATTACTGATTAATGTGTTTCACAGTGTCCACAAGACAGCTGTTGAGATTTGCACACGTACTTTAACATCAATAACGATGAATAGTTGCCACATAACAGAAGAGGTACTATGAGAATTTTAGTGAAGAAAGAAACATACCAAAGTGTAGAAAAAGTGTGACTTTAATAATGAGCCAGTAGCACAGAAGCTTCTTAGCTCCAGCTAGACCAGTTTTCGTCCTTTAATCCAATGATTCAGATTTTTAACATATGAGTTATAACAATTAAAGAACTTAAAGGACACACAAAAAACATGTCGTACATGTCAATCAACTAAACCTGTATGTTACCGATGAGAATCTATAGAATTGTCTTGATTATGATGAGCTGAAGAAGTACTCCAGTCATATGATCATAAGAACTATGTTTCATACCCGTGTGATGATAAGAATGAAGGGAAAGAAACAAACGTTTCTCACCTGGCTCCTTATTATAAGTCAAATGAGAAAACACCAGATCCAGAAGTGAGACTCCACTTTGAATACCTGTAGAGATCATCCTCCTAAATATTTCGGCTATGGTTGTTGCTAGAAGTGTAAACTAAGAAATTCACTGAATTCATTCAATGACTGAAACGAAGTAGCAATCCTTGCTTTTCAAGATATCAGAAGATATACTGTATAATGCATAGAAAACACAGTTATAAAAAGTCAGTAATCCTTACGTTCCAAGCTAAAGAAAATTTTCACCATGATCAATGTTTCGCGGGAATTACTTGCCTAATCTTATAGAGTAGCAAGAGTTCCACAGAACATATCACTGGAATCTTTGAATTTCGATTCCCAAGTGATCTTCATAGTGCAATGTATTTTGTACACAGCATAATTTCCGTTTTATGAAGTTGTTTATTTTTATGAATATTGGTATGCACTAAAGACAGTTTTATTACTTGTCTTGACTACTTTTACGTGAAAACTTTACTTCAGATGAGCCTGGTCTGATCTGGCTATTTCATGACAGCCTGAAAAGAAAAATTCTCACGTTTCGTAATATAGTAACATGCATGTCTAAGTACATACATGCGTTTGCTCCCACATGTGTGTGAGCAGTGAGCAGTAAGCCATAAGTGTTAATTAACGTTAGCATAAATGAGTCAATTATATGAGGAGAACAACTATTAAGGAACATGGGTTAGTAATAAAGAACTAAATCCCAATGTTACGACTAAGCAACATGAAGTTATCTGTGACTCTGTGGTGTATTTGAAAAAGTGTGCTATATTTCTATTAAGATATATAAAATAACGAGATATACACATGAGAGAATGATTGCTTCAGTTTTGACACTGAAATATCTGGTGGGAAATAAATGTTTATATAAAGGTAGAAATAAGGCAAATTTATTTTAGTGAGTTTCACTTGTTGGTTTGTGAGCAATTCAGTCAATAATATTAAAAATCATACCATTTCTAGAACAGGATTTGTAAATGGGAAAAGCTCCTTTAAAAAGAGGCAACAGAGAAATTGGTGTTCTAAATAAAAAAAGGATTGATTTCATCTCATACAGTGAATATTGTATAAATGTCATTTGCAAAAAACATCTTTTGTTACTTAGTATCTTAAAGCAGTTCTGAGAGAGAATAATGGACGTGATCACCAGGTTGTGTCCAAGTAACGTACATGCCTGACTGATGATGTTTTGCCTAAGCTAATTTTTTATACGGACCTTTGATACTTAATATCACATTCTAAACCAGTATGGCTATCTTATTTCTTTCAATCAACGTGAGAGTAGATTAACCCAGCTTCGCACAGAAGTCAGCTGTGGAGAAGAATTCTCGTTTGAAAAGGAGTCAAATTTCCTAACAAACCCATGGACACCTTGAACTTGTCTTACCTTCTACTACCTGTAAGAATAGATGAGCTTTATTACTTGAAGACGCCTCAGACATCAGCACTCTCACTGAATCATGGGTTGGCGTTGCCTGGAAGTCAAAGGATACCAAGCCACTTTGTAAGAGGGAAACGCAATTCATACAGCCAAGTTGTTGCTGAGAAAAAAACAGAGAGAGAAACTCCCACTTAATTTCTCAACCTCAACGGTAGAGATCGTATTCTTAATGGTTTTACCTGCCATAAAATGCTTCTTACCAGAAGGGGAACAGCAGCTCTTGTGCCCCATCAGAGTGTCTTGCAGGGAAACATTATGACACTAGCTTTGTGTGCATCCCAAATCCATAGACTACATTCGAGGGGTGCCAGGCATGGCCAAGCATGTTAAGGCATGCAACTCGTAATCCGAGGGTTGCGGGTTTGCGTCCGAGTCGCGCCAAACATGATCGCCCTCCCAGCCGTGGTGGCTTTATAATGTGACGTCAATCCCACTATTCGTTGGCAAAAGAGTAGCCCAAGAGGTGGCGGTGGGTGGTGATGACTAGCTGCCTTCCCTCTAGTCTTACACTAATTTAGCATTAGGGACAGCTAGCACAGATAGCCCTCGAGTAGCTTTGTGCGAAATTCAACAAACAAACAGATTCGAGAGGAAAAATCAGAAGGTAAAATACTATAAGCTCTATCGACTGTAGTATTTTGCATCTCAACACTCATTTTCTTTTGGGACAATCTGTAATATTTAGCTCATCTCAATTTTTGTACTAAATGGTTTTCTCTTAATTACATATAAAGGGTTTCGTTTTAATTGTGCATTAATTTTCTTTATGAAAAGGTTTTCACTTAGTTACATATTAAGTTTGTAGAGTGAAGACTTTTGAACATAGTTTTAATATTCATCCTGTATTAAAGAGTTTTGTGAATTTATGTTTTGTAATTCTTTAAGATTTTCAAGTTTTTATGATTTTTGCCTTTGATTTCGTTATTGTAGTATTTTAATTTTGAATGATTGGTATTAAGTAAGCATCATTTTAAGAAAATGTATTACATTCTTGATTTTTTTCTTTTCAAACACAAAATTACACAATGGATTATTTATGCTGCGCCTACTACAGGTATCGAAGCCTGGATTTTTGTGTTACAAATTTTCAAATATACCACTGAGCTCATAGAATAATAATTTTATTGATACCATTTCGCCATAGCTAGTCATGATATCATGTAAACTGACTTAAATTTTACACAGTGTTCTGTCTAAGGATGTCCATATATTGCTTTTGTTATATTTATTAATTAACTCATTGCTTTAGAATATTCATGCATTTCTTTGAATAAAATTTATTTCATCTGTGAACCATATAATTGCTTGGAAGTCAGAGAGTTTTAAGATCCCGGGAGGGAACAGCGGTAAGTCTACAAAATTTACAACGATGGTAAGATCCGCTGTGAATACAGCAAATTGTCCAATGTGGCTATAAAACAATCAGACTTAACAAAAGTTATTACTGTTTAAAATAAAGATAATTATCAGCTTGTTTAAAATTTAAGGTAATGAAAATGGGAAAGTGTTACCTAAAAATATATATCAACGTTATATATTCCTATATTACTATTACATATTTAAATATATTTTTAGTTATAAATTTCTGCTGATTTTTGACACAAATATTGTGGTCCAGAAAACAATCAAATCGATTAGGTTTCAAGTTACTTTGATCTGTGTGTGATATTTATACCACCCGTAGAGATATTGCTCACCTTGTTTAGTTATCCGCGGGCGATGTTCTCATCTTTCATACTGCATTTCTAAACCCACCTTCAGTTTTTTCAAACTAGATAGAAATAGCAGAAAATATATTGTATTTCTCTAAACACATCTTCATTAACAGCTGAAGCGTAGAGATCAAGTTCTTGCTGAAGAGGAAAATTAGGATCAGTTACGAGATAGCGATTTAGTTTGTAAAGTATCATATCATTGTTATTCTGATTCTAAATTGAACTTGAGGCTGAGTATCATCTGAAAGGAAGTTACTGACGCACGTAAGTAGCACGCGCACTCACTGTGTTCCTGTTTAAATTTTAACAAATATTATTGTTCTTGTGTATTACACGTTATGTTCAATCTATTTCTTATTCTTGAGCTTAAAGTAGCTGGTATTGACTCAACATTGATCTAAGATAAACGTTTCTTGTCAAATCTACCTTTTTTGGAATTTCTCGCAAAGCTACATGAGGGCTATCTGCGCTAGCCGTCCCTAATTTAGTAATGTTAGACTAGAGAGAGGAAAGACAGAACGTCATCACCAACTATTGGGCTACTCTTTTACCAACGAATAGTGGGATTTACCGCACAGTATATAACGCACCCACAGCTGAAAGAGCTAGCATGTTTGGTGTGACGGGGATTCAAACCTCGCACCTTCAGATTAGGAGTCGAGTGTCTTAACCAAATATACTTTTAAGGAGATTTATCCAGTAAAACTTTAAATTATCAACGAGTGAAGTTTTAAAATATGAATCAGCTTTATCTGAGAACAAAACTTACTATTTCCTTCAATTATTACAGACAGATTGGTGAGCTGTAAAAACTTACGCACTTAGAACGCTAAATCTGAAGTTGTATTGCTTTGCGCTAAATCAGTAACAACAACATTACTTTTTCCAAGCCCTGTACACTTATTATGCAAATTATGAATGTATCGTACTTCTGTAAAGTTGATAAGTTACAAAAACAGTGTCAAAAGTGTTAGTAAAAATATATGTTTCTTCTAATTTATCTCAAACTAAACTTCTGTTTTTCATGCTTCCAAAATTGATTGTATTTTTTTCCTTCCGCTTTATATGTGTTCATTTTCTCTTATTGAAATACGTACCACTAAATAATCTAATATTTTTGTTTTAAGTACATTTGTGACTCCTCCGACAAAAGCTATAATGCACTGATACTGAAGTTCAATCATATACCTTTCAAGGAAAAAAATTAGTCTTTGCAAAAAATACCAGAAAAACTACACATTTGTAGGCATTGCATACTGAAACTAACAATTATATACGGAAGAATGTGTTTGCAAGTTCCTAAAAACTTCTTTTCGGCAAATACAAATCACAAAAAAAACACGAAAACTATCTTCATATAAACGACAAAGCTAGGCCTTTTTCTTAAGAAAATTTAAACTGTCACAAAATTATAGTTAAATATTATTCATATAAATAACCAGGACCATTTTTGTCATATAAAACCAATAATAAAAACAAATTCCAATAAGCAAGTCACCGTTTAATTTTAAAGTAATTTGTTTTCGGTCGGTACGGATATTTATATGAAAATGTATTCTCAACCAGTTTATTTTGAACTTCGCTGAACTTGGACTATTTGGTTTGATTTTAATTTCACGTAAAGCTACACGAGGGCTATCTGCGTTAGCCGTCCCAAATTTAGCAGTGTAAGATTAGAGAGATGGCAAGTAGTTATTACCACCCACCGCCAACTCTTGGACTATTATATTACCAACAAATAATGAGATTGACCATCATATTATAAGGCCCCACAGCTGAAAAGGCAAGCACGTCTGGAAGAACGAGGAATGGAATGCACGAGTCTCCGATTGCACGTCGGGCGCCCTAACCACCTGACCATACCGAAACATTCAGCAACTGGAGTTCCTAATTGGTCGGACTGAGTTTTATTTGGACTGTCACTATAATTAAAAGTCCTTTTAAATATAGTTTTTCTTTTCAAAATTTGTTTATAGAATATACGAAAAAAAATTAAGAAAATATAAAACAATCTTGATATATATATAATAAGAAAGAAAATGAGTATTTAATAGGAAGATTTTATGTATTACTCAAAATTCATGAAAGGAAAATAATTTAAAGAAATTTTAAAAACAGATATGATGGAATATCCTTGGATGAAAAGTCTTCCAAAAATCTCGGAAAGAACAGTTATGGGTGAAAAAACAAGGTAATAGAACCATTGAACTCTATTATGGATACAAACCATTTACAACTAGAGTACAAAATTATACAAGAGATAATATAGATTTATTAATCATTTACAAGAGAAAATTGAAAACAAACATTATTTTAATATAATTTGATGTTGCTTCCCTTTATCCGTGTATCAAATATGATACATATCCAGAGTTATTTCATCTGCGTTGTTTGAAAAGAGAAGACGTTAGAAAACGATGTTTTTATAATATTGTGGGTTTTTGACGCTATTTGGTTTCATTATATTTATATTTTAAAAAAATTGAGTTGAATAACAAAACAATAACTAGATTTAATAAGACTGGAGATTAAAACAGTAGGTATAAGCTTTTAATATAGGTTTTACTAGTGTAACGTGTAATATAAAGTTGGATTAGGTTTAGCACGAGTAACGAACGATTCCGTAGGCTTAGTTATAATTTAACTTGCAGTGACATTGCAAAACAAATTTAATAGATTGCTTTATTTAATAAATGCAGTCTAAAACTAGTTAATTGTCAAACGTACGCTTAACAGTGTTAACAAAAGACAACTAGTATTTAATCATAGTACTGAGTGTTTATCTTAGTAATACAATGGTTAAGACTAGTTTGGGGGTTAAGCGTTTTCAGTACTTTAGATATAATAGGGTGCAACGAATAAATTTTAGTTGTCAACTCTAAACTACATGCAGTCGAAAGGAAGATTGAGAAAAAGGTGTTAGATTTATCTGTTAAGTTTGCAGGTTGGAGGTTATCCTATCTAAAATTGAAAAAACATAGATAAAGAAAACTATAAACTGTGGAAAATGACAGTAGAACTTCAAGAGGAACGTAAATTTTTACGTACGAGAAAGGCATCAGCTACGATTAACAATGGTATTCAGTAAGCTAAAAAGGGAAGTGTTAGGGTAAAAGAAGTGAATTTAATCGTAAATACCATTACATTGAGCAACAGATTTCAGCCTTTATGTAGACGAGCAACTATTGGAAGTGAACAAACAAGGATAACGATTACATACTTAAAAATATTATAGATGATTCCTTGACACTGCATGTGGGTAGAAAAGACTTAGGGTAACTATGAAGAAGAGTTAGATTATGCTACCACGGGGTACATGTGGAAGATACAACAAGAAGAGCAAGATATGTCATGAGGAGACTGGCAAAGACGTAGGTCTTGTTGATCAAATTAATAAATACAAGAGGTTAGTAAAATCATTTAAAGATAACGGCCATGAATGAATTGTTTTAGAGATACTATCAAGAATTAATTGTGGATATAATCATTTAAAGATAACGACCATAAATGAGTTGGGTCAGAGATACTATCAAGAATTAATTGTGGATATAAGTCACTAGGGGTAAATTCTAGGTTGAAATTAATAAGTGAGGATGAGCAGGTTAGCTGATTTGACTTGAGGAATCACTTCAATGGGAGGATGGAACGTTTTGGAATGGATGGTTTATACTTAAGTAGGAAAAGATCTGACATATTTACAAGGGCTATTAAGTTTTGACTAAGATTACATAGTTTTGAGAACAAATATAAACGAATGAAACGAAATTGAGACGTAGAGGAAAGTTTAGCGTAGGAAATTAAAATAAACGTAGTTATAAAATAGGCTTAATTGTTACTGTTATAATGCTAGAAATAAAGGCTTTAGAGCCTTGGTAGGAATAGAATATTTTACTATAATGGGAGTATTTGATACATGGTTAAATGTAAATAATTTTGATGAGAGAAATTAGTATGAAATACATGGCGATAAGTTATTTAATAGGAACAGAGAAGTGAAGAGAGGGGAAGAATTGCTCTACATATCAAATGTGAGTTGCATCCTGTTGAAGTTGAGAATATTAAAAATAGTAGTAAAAAGATTGAATCCATTTGAGTTTCTATTTGTTGATATCAAGAAAAAAGCTATTAGTAGGAATTTGTTACAAACCATCAGATGAAACTGGTGAAATAAGTGAAAAACTTTACAGCGAGATTAATATTTAAACTACTAATGTAATCATAATCATAAGTAATTTTAATTTCAGGCGCATTGATTGGGAAATGCTAGAGTCAAATCATAACATCGAAAAGTTTCTAGAAGCTGTTCAAGATGGATTTTCTCACAAGTTGGTTAAGGGACCTTTTAAAAATAATGCTATTTTAGATTTATTGTTAATTTCTAATGTAGAAATAATTGAGAGGAAGGAAATAATGAAACACAAGTATTTATTGCTATATTAAGTTTGATGTTATTTTGCATATGGAAATTAGGAATAATTATTTCAGCATTTTCAAATTTTTAAAATGTTATAAAATGTTTTAATCCCAAATTTAAAAAAAGCAAATTTTGAAGACATGCAACAAGAATTATATGTTGTAAGCTGGTCAGCTGAGTGAGTTACCTGGAGACAATGAGCAAATGTGGAAGATCTATAAAGGGATTTTTTCAACATTCAGAACAAATATATTCATCACAGAAACGAAACGGTAGCTGCAAGTAAAACACCACATTGGCTTACTAAGAGTATAAGAGATAATATTGAAATAAAGCATGATAAGTTTAAGAAGTATAAATTAACTAGTATTATAAAAGATTACAGAAAACCGAGAAAGTTGGTAAAAGAGACAATTAGGACATCCAGAAGAATAGATGAAAAAATGGCTGAAAGTATAAAATTACCAGCAATTATTTTTAAGTTCGTTAGAGATTAACAGAATGTTAGGACCAAAAACAAAATGAAGATATGAGGATTCTTGGGGGATTATTAACGAAAGCTTCTACCTGATAATTATGAAATGGCTAGGTTAATAAATTCTGTTTCTTCTTCAATTATTACAAGACATAATCAGTGTTTTTTGAGCAACTGATTGATGAAAACAAATTTGAAGAAGATAATTTCATAAACTCTGACCTAGTTAAAATAAAATAGTAAAATCCAAACAATAATAACGCTTCTAGGCATATAATATTTTTCCAAGGTATGTCAACGATTGGATATGTCTGTCACTCGCTAATTTTTCTTACTTTCCTGAACACAGAACCCACAGATTCTGAATAAGCTATCAGTCCTATCTTGAAAGGCAGTAATAGAAGTTGTCCCAGTAATCATAAGCCTATTATCCTTACATAAACTGCGGAAAAAAATTTGGAAATCCTGATAAAATATAATTTAGAAAGTCATTTAACAAAGTTTAAAATTTTACTGAGTAATCAACATGGTTCCACTAAAAAAAGATCTTGCCTTACAAATATTTTCACATGCTTTGACAACGTTACAGCTTATATAGATGACAATAAGTATGTATCTCTGGTTTATAAGGGTTTTCAGAAAACATTCGACAAGGTGCCATATAAAAGGCTTGAGAAGAAACTTTTCTTATAGACATGGGGGATAGTTATCTAATTGGATAGAAAAGTTGCTTGATGGAAAAAAGCAGAGGGTTATTATAAATAAAGTTCAATCAAACTGTATTAATATTGCAAGTGGTGTACCTCAGGACTCAGTCCTAGAGCAAATGTCTGCTTTGGCTTACATTAGTAATATAAATGAGGGAATGGTACATAAATTTCTTAAATTTTCTAATGATATCAAAGTCTTAGATGTTGCTGCTTTAGAAAATGATTTACATCATTTAGTGAGGTCGGAAAATAAATGAAAGATGTGTTTTAAATATAATAAATGCAATAAATTGCATTGGGTTATCACAATTCAAATTATAAGTATAATTTGGATGCAAATAACCTTAACAGTTGATAAAAGAAAAGAATCTTTGTGTAATAGTTCATCAGTCTTTTAAGTCTTTGATGTAGTGTGTTCTTGCTAGTAGCAGGTCATATAGGAATTTAGGTTATATCTGTAGAGATATCGAACACAAGTCAAAAAAGATTATAATTTCATTGCATAGGTCACTAATTAGACCATATTTTGAGTACTGTGTTCATTCGTTGGCTCCTTACTTTAAGAAAAACACTGAAATGTTAGAAAAAATTTAGAATAGGGTTACTGAAATTGTTTCTGAGATGGAGGTGTTGTCATATGAGGAGAGCTTAAGTTTCTATAAACTTTTTCTCTTGAAATCTTGAAAAAAGAAGAGTTAGAGAACACCTTATTAAAGCGTTTAAGATTGTAATAGGAATTATTTATGCACCAATATTTTATATAATGAAAAACGAGTATTATAGAACCAGGGAAAACATATATAGATTTAGGCAAGGTAGAAGGCTTCTTCAGCTAAGATAAACTTATTTTTGAAATAGGGTAATTAGGCTATGGAATGGGTTACCATTGTATGTTGTGAAGGCAGAAAATTTGAGTGATATTAAAATAAAACTTGTTAGATATATGTATCCAAGAGTTGGCATTAAATTGTTTTAATAGTTTAGTTTGGCTTAAACTAACATTATGTTACGTTAATAAAAAAGTGATAATTAAGAGTTTAAACCTATTTTAAGTCATTGTTATTTTGTTTATAAAGGCAATATGTATCAACAAACCTCTGGACTGTGAATGGAAACAAAGTGATTTTAGCGATGAAATATTTTGTAATTCAAACGTTTAATAATTTAGAACTCATTTTAAAAGTAATTATATTCATTATTTGAAGCAAAATTGCAAAAGGTTTTATTGTGTAACAAATTCTTTCATTTTGTTTTTTTTTAACGGGAAATGTGATTCAAGTTAACGCTGGCATTAAGTTTAGTTTTGAAATGAGAATTTAGGTTTATCCTTTTCAGATATATGGATTATTTATATTACAAACCTACTAATTCACATAAACAATCATCCTATACAAATTTCGTCGACCTCAATTTTTTTATATTATTTATAAACTGGGAATTTAGCAACACAGATTGGTTGAATTAAAACCTTAACTTATTAGGTGTCATTAGAGAGGTTTCAAGTTAGCTATGATTGAAAAGGAAAAGAACAATAATGGTAAAGATAACATATTTACAGACGTTTTCAACTTTTTTTCACATATTGATGTATACTATAGCCACATTTATAAATAATTTATTTTCTAAAATTTCACAAAATTGTGAAATTATAACGTTAAGGTTTTTGGAGGGAGGAGACTTTTAAAAAGTTCTTTAAGCAGATGATATTTTATTATGTTTCAATAATAAAAAAAATAATAAAAACGAAACTACTTATAATTTTTCAGAACATTTTCTTTCTAATATAATTTTACAGTCAGCAAAGAAATTTCAAAAATCACAAACTTCAAGATCTTCATTTAGATAGATCGAAGCGTTTCACATTTTTCATTTTCTTTCACGGACCTGAAATAATTCGATGGAAGTCAAACATTAACTCTATTAATAAAGAATGGTAACAAGATATTTTATTTTACGTTATAAGGTAAGTAACAGCTTAAATGTTATACTGATCTGGTTGATTTTTAACCACGGTTATATATATATAGCATAAACTGGGAATGAAATACCTATATATTAATCGTAATTTAAGATATAAAATACCGAATGATGGTTGCTTGTCATTTACTAATTAGCCCGAGGCTCGGCATGGGCAGGTGGTTAAGGCACTGGACTCGTAATCTGAGGGTCACGGGTTCGAATTCACGTCACACCAAACATGCTCGCCCTTTTAATCATGGAGGCGTTATAATTGACAGTCAGTCCTGTTTCTCATTGGTAAGAGAATAGCCCAAGAGTTGATGGTGGGTGGTGCTGATTAAATATCTTCCCTCTGGTCTTGTACTACTAAATTAGGGACAGCTAGCGCCGATAGCCCTCGTGTAGCTTTACGCGAAATTAAAAAACAAAAAACTAATTGTGCCAGTTTTAATTGGAAGAAAGTCTGTAAATTATTTAGATAAAAATTGCTTTTTGCAATAAGAATACAATGGGAATTTCTTTCTTTGTTTTTTAGCAAAGTCATGTTGGGCTTTATGGTGTGTCTGCCGCGGAGATTCAAACTCCGGATATTAGCACTGTGAGTTTGTAAACTTCCCCATGTCCCACCGATGGACAAAATGCTATGAGAAGTTCAAGGTATATTTCTGGTTTGTTCATGAGATTCAATTGTTGCGTGTTAAGGCTAGTTCTACTGAATATTCATAGATGATGAAATGGCGTATCGTTTAGATTAGTGGAGGAACTTCTTGAAACTTTCGAAACGAGAATGTTCTAAAAAGCTATTCAAATTATCAATGTTGGACAGACCATAAATAACACCTGATTTGGTAGAGCATAAAGATAACTAATTACGAATTGTTTTTAATATTTTACGTATATGTTAATGTTTTTTTCTTTCCTTTCAATATTTGAAAAACAGTTGGATTTATTCCTCTCTTTAATTATAAAAGCTAGTAAGTTAATGTAAATGATCTTAAGTTTTGAGAAGACATCGAGAAAATGATTCATTTTATAAATATTGTCACGTTTTTTTAAGATAACAATGTCATATTCTTTGTGTTAGTATGTTACAATAATATCTGTATTCTCAAAGCGCTTTACTAAAACAAAGCCAATATATCATTGCAGGCCTTGACTTCTAATCAATTTACCATTAGGAACTCTTTCACGCTTTCTTTTCAACATTCAAAAATCCCCTCCATTAATCAATATGTAATGGCTAGTCTAGGTATCGACTCTCTTCACACCAATATTTTATTGAATGAAACTTTACAAATAATTTCCACCCGTTTCTTTCAAGCACGAGCCAATTTACATCCATGTTTCACCCGAAAATAATTCTCCACTCTTTTATCCTCATCACCGTATCACGTAACAAAACATTGAACTGAAGAACAGCAAGCACAGGGTGAACGTCATAATGAAACATGTTTTGCTATTTTATTTGTTTAATCCCACACTGTCCCCATACTTACCCTCATTATTTTCTTCCCTTTTATAGATCAAAAACTAAATCAACACATTTTTGAGAAGAAAGCTTAAATTAAATATTTCCTAGTTTCCGATTTAAGAACTTTATTCAACCAAATATCGTTATGCTTCTCATTGTTCGTATATAGATACAAATGTATTGACTGTAAGATCACACAGATTTGCAAAACTGAACTATTGTGTTTTGAGCATTAGGTTTACGGTAAAGTTTATCACTAAACGATTCAATCACGTGAAAAAGACGTATGCAAATTAATAATTTTATCATCATTTCAACTACATATAAAGATCTAATAGACCTCATTAATAAAATTCTCCTAATTGTTAAAGATCATCATAATCTAAATGTAGAACAAGCATTCTACCAATTAAAAGTGCTCGAATTAACATTATCACAAATAACCCTCAATCAATACGTCATTTATCTTAAATTATGAATAATTGATAAGTACTTTATTACTGGTTTGGGATCACTTACGTATAGACATGATTTTCCTACTGCTCATTTTATAATAATATTAGAATTCTAATTATAAGTTTCAAATTATTCACGGTAGAAGAGTTTTTTGTTTTGTTTCTTCCTTTTCAATGTTTTCCAAAATTCAAATATACTTCGAATTTCATTTAATTTGTACTAAAATATTTCAATAGCCTTGTTTTCAGACATCAGTGATGACAGTTTGAATGCCTTCCGAAACCATAGAAGCACTTAAGCGATCTTTATACAGTTTTATTTATTTTTCGTGTATAACATTCATGTTGACCAGGTATTAACAAATGTTTCATTTTGTTCCTTTCGAGCAAAATTTACGTTTCAATACAACACCAACTGTTCAGTCAATGGGACAATTATAAAGTAAATCATTATTAACGCATAATAGAAAGTTTTGAAGCTTTCACTACATTCATTTATTGAAACTTTGATCTATTTTCTCTGTGTTTCAGAATCTTTCAAACATTTGCTAAAAGACAAACTTTTTCAGAAGAGCTAACAAGCGAGCAAAGTATACTTTACACCTACAAAATATAACATATAATTCAGTCGGAGGATATTTCAGAATTTCTGAATTTGTAAAGAAAAAAAACGTCACGTGTAAATAGTAAACATATGTTGGCAAAATGTCCTTTACTGTCTAAACAATTAACGGTAAAATAATAGTTTAACCCGTCAAAAATAAGCATTCCGTTAACTCAAACACACGTCAGTCTTACAAACATTATTTGAATACACATCAAATTGTTCCTCTGAAGTTTTGGATCTAAACATTTCTTCTAAATAATTCAAGTAAAAGCTGCAGAAATTTGTTTTCTGCTCCCTTCCTCTTCTCAGATACTTTGTATCCCTGCCCTAAATTGCAATCCCAGTTCTACGAGTTCTCTTTTATATGCTTCTCACTTTATGGCTAAATCTTAGCATTTTTATTCTGTGCTGTATATGGCAGAAACTGCTTAGCACTAATAATATATATATTCATACATTAACATACACGTACATGTATATATATATATATATATATATATATCCTTTCCAAACTGTTATTCTTAACACCTAGAATGTCACGCAATTCAACCATTATTTTAAATTCTAATCATTAACTTCTTTTTCAAGAATATTACACCCAGTCAAATGAAAAATATCCATCAGAGTAGTTATTCATTTACACACCGTAAAATACCTGATAATTGAACCAAGTCATGGTTGCACCGCTAATTTTTAAGTGCACATAAATTCCAAATATCGATAACGGGAAGAGTATTCTGAGAAAATAATTTGTAATAATTTTATTCTGAGTCCGTTACTCTACATATCTTCTACTGAAATATGTTTTTACAAACAGATAATTCCGTGTATAAGTATTGAAAGTTTGAAATTAATTTAAATCTCATGGTTGCAGTCATTTCTATAAATTTTTGGGGGAAAAATAAGAATTTGTTACGTAATAAAATACTTTTACTTGCTTAATAATTAAATTATTAACAAATTGACAACAAAAATAACAAAATATAGAAAGTACTAAACTAAGACTACTTTTTTTATTATTCTTAGCCTGACGTTGCTGTTGGTAATAAAAGCATAGCCTGCACTTTTCACTTACATTCTGTTACGATTAATAGTGTTTCCAATATAATATTAAACATTTACATACATAAAACCGATTTTTGGTTCCTTCGTTCGATAGTGTGATTCGATTTCAATGAGTTTAGTCATATCAAACAAAAACAATTTTTTACAAATCATACATCGGCCATATTTGTAATACAGGAAAAACACTGAGTACAAAACATTTTTGTTGTTGTTGTGTTATTTTGTAATGAATATACAAAATTTATCAAGTTTAATGGCGGTGTTGTGCATTTAAAGTAATTAGAATAGTTTAGTGACGTGTCCAGAGTATTCACATATGAGGTTATGTGCATATAAATCTAAAGGAACATAATGGCCGTGCGGAGCTCTAAATGATTGCGAGGTTACATCTAAGTGAATTCAACGTATTCTAAAACACATATAACCACCAAACAACTATTGTACAAAAGACATTGTGAGCAGAATGATCTAATAAAAAATACCAAACCGATCGGTTATCTAATAAAAGTCACAACATCAAGGGAGGCTTTCTAAACCTGGGTGTCAGAGACAAAATATTAAAACTCAACTTGGTGACGGTACCGATACTCTGTCTATAAATAAACTATCCTTGCTTGATTCTTCAAAACATGATGAACCAAATTTTTGTAAGAAGCTCTCGATCTTCCTTGAATAAATTTGTTCATGATAAAAGAGAAGCAATCACAGAATGAGAAAAAAAAACAAGTTTTTATGTACACCATAAAAAAATCAGTAAAAGTGGTGCAAACGTAAGTTAAAAATGACTCATGATGACATTGTCACATAAACGCAGATTGAAAACTGGCTATTATATATATTACAGTATAAACAACGGAAAAAAATTTGTTTGTTTTCGGATTTCGCGCAAAGCTACTCGAGGGCTATCTGCGCTAGCCTTCCCTAATTTAGCAGTGTAAGATTAGAGGGAAGGTCACCACTCACCCCAACTCTTGAGCTACTCTTTTACCAACGAATAGTGGGCTTGATCGTTACATTATAACGCCTCCATGGCTGAAAGGGCAAGTATGTTTGGTGCGAAGGCAATTCGAACCCAAGACCCTCAAGTTACGAGTCGAACGCCTTAACTTATTTGGCCATGCCTGGCCTAATTGGAACAGAACAATGTAACATTTATGTTCATTCATAATTTCTATATGCATTTATGAAATTAATATCAAACTTTTATCTAGCTTGTTTCTACTTACTTTTGAGTTTATTCTAATCTTTTTTTCTAATAAGGTCATATAACATAAAAACTATTTGTGATTAAACGCTGCAAACGAATGAAACATCAAAAGCCAATAGGCCTAAGATTCATGATGAAAATTCTATCACAAAATTTAAACTTGAAAATTAATTTAAGATACCATCATTAATTGAAACTACCGTCAATTTTATTTGGGAGATTGAAAAAACATTGTTTCATGGAAGAAAAAGTAGTAAAAAAACTAAAAACTTCAAGAAAATCTAAAACAAACAGATATATAAATTTAGTTCTTAAACTCTAGTTTAGATGTTTTTAAAATCCTGTCAAGAACTTCGAAGTGTCTATTTTTAGCTAAGTAAATAACTAAAGTAAGAGTTACAACGATCTGAAAAATTGGAATTCAAGCCGGACCTCGAGAAAGTTCGAATTATTATATATATACTTAAGACAAAAATGTCAAATCACAGCTTTGTTGCTGAGCGACACAGACCAACGGAAGTTACCAAATGACAACTGCCTTTTATACGCATTAAGTGAAGAAATTCAAGCACAAAACATTTAAACAAAATAGTACTCTCTGAGTTGGGGCTCTGAGTGATGATTGGTTTATTCTCCAGATATCTTTCTCTTGGTAATGCATTCTACTGTTTACACTCAGCCTTTGCTTAAGCATCTGGTGACGTCTTCCGTGCTTTCCTTTTCCTAATTTCATTTATGCATGGTTTAACGAAGCTCTGGAAGCTTCTCAAGCACGCACTCACGTTACCCTTTTAATTATATAGATGCCTTTATTATTTACTTTCCCATTTTCCAATTGAGTGTCATTTGTGGACAGTTCTAAATTTCTAGTACACCACAGTGAAAAAGAAAAAGAAAAAACAACCTTTATCTCTCATTATTATGGTTAGTAGTCCATACCATAACTTAAGTTTAATCATTATTTATTCGTTATTCATTCTTTATTCACTGAATACTAACTACTAACTGGGTTTAATACTACGTGTCACATACTAATCTGCTGTTGTCTTCACGAAAGTTCCGAAATGGTTGAATGCGTTATCTTAAAGTGATCTTAATATGCAAATTAGCAAGTATATCATTACCACAGCCAGTATAAAGTCGTTGTAAAATGATATGCATCAGAACTACATATTGACATTTTCTACGTTATGCAGGTCGTGTTATGACGCTGCAGAAAATTAACAGGTTTGCGGTTTGTGGTAATAGCTCTTTCAAATGCTAAATACTTTAAATGGGATATTTAGAATTTCAGAAACGTTGATATACCTTGTATTAAAGGCACTGGAGAAAAAAAAAACAGGTATCAATGGTGGGCTTCAGGACCATCTGGAAAGAGATCTGCAACAATTCACACCCCAACCATAGAATACAAAGTGTAGTGTTGGTTAACTTGTAAGAATTCATAACACAAAGATTACTGCCAAAAGTTGTCTATGTACCCAAAATAGCACTATGCAAAGTATTTAAAAATGTTCTTCCTGTAGAAAAGTAATGCAAGTTACAAGTGCATAGGTTGTTTCCATGATGTATATATTACGTTTTCACATACCTCAAACTTCTAAATAATGAAACGTGCATTAGTATTCCATACCAACGCATACCAATCAAATCGAATATGAATAATGTGTGATCAAAATATTTAAATGTGAAATAGGAAACTGTAATCCTCGTACACTAGATAGTTGATGGAAAGAATGTAAACGGTACTGGTGTGATTGTGACATGACACGGAAACTTTTATACTGGAAAATAAACTCTGCAGTTAAAGTCAAAATGAATGACGGTGAGATAAAGCGTTATTTACGAGACGACAAGGACTGTGATGACAGAAAGTCCTTTGAAAGTAAAGTACCCTCAACATCATCTAAATGTTTGTTCGAAATCATCTTGGGCCTAACTGTACATGAGCAAACGAAAGCCAAACTGAATATTTTGCATTCAAGTCGAATGGTTAGGTTTTCAGTTCAGAACTAATCACTCTGGTGATCTCATCTACAACGGCAAGAACATCAACACCCGAATAATAGGACTATACTTAATTAACAAATAGCAAATGTATTAGTATCAAAAAAAAAAGAGAGGTGAAATTAGCAATATGTGTACTGTATTTATAATATATGTAAAATGAAAAGGCTTGGCCAGTGAATGGCATTAATACTTAAATTGTAGCGATGAATTATCGGTTTTTGTTCGGCTTACCAGACTGTTCTGACAATGAAACTTTTCTTTGTACACATTACAAACTATTCACTTGCTTTAAAATATTTAAAAAATGAAGCTTAAGTTGTTGTATTTTGTGTTCCATACAACATAACATTTATTTTGTCAATGACAGCTTTAAAGCTATTAAGCATGGACAAACCCATGTTTAGGAAAATAAATAAATAAAATATCGACACACTATAGTCCTTCGGCCTGGAAAAAACATAATAGAGGTCAACACCTTTTTATTTCTTATCCTTGTATATCTACACGCTGTATAAATGGCATCACACTTTAATCGTGACTTGAAGTGTGTCAAAAAAAGCAAAAGAAGACAGAAAATTTTGTACGCACATTTATTTTTCACTACCAGTTTAATGTTATTTTAATACATTTCTGTAAAAATCCAGGAAGTAAATGCAGCAATTACCATTATAAGTTTATAACAAACCTCAAAACGCTTACATGCTTTGTTTTCCATCTTCCCTTTTTTGTACGTATATAACAAATTCAAACCAGCAATACCAAATCAGCGATATATTTGCATAGGCATGAAATATGATTGTTTTTTAATTTCGCGCAAAGCTACTCGAGGGCTTTCTGCGCTAGCCGTCCCTAATTTAGCAGTGTAAGACTAGAGGGAAGGCAGCTAGTCATCATCACCTACCGCCAACTCTGGAGCTACTCTTTTACCAAGGAATAGTGGGATTGACCGTTACATTATAACGCACCTCGGCTGAAATGGCGGGCATGTTTGGTGCTACTGTGATTCAAATCCGCGATCCTCGGATTACGAGTCGGACGTCTTGACCACGTTGCTCTACTGAGCCCTGAGTCTTGTAAGCGTAAAATTGTTATTGTTCAATTAATAAAAAATAATATAAGCTCATTAAGTAAGTCATTATACCTACATAAATAGTTGTTTACTTACGCGTCAATATATTTTGTTTTACATAAAAATAAACCCCATTTTTAAGGACGTATTGATTCAAATATCTAATAAAATGTATAGTAACAAATATTTTAATTTTAGTAATTAAAGTGGAGAAAACTAAGCTCGTTAATTGGAACACACTTGTATGGGAATTTGTTTTTAATTATAAAGTAATCTTTACTCAAGCAGTACTTTATTGAATTAAATTTCTGGACAGACCTAATATAAATATTCAAAGTGAGAATCTTAACGAACACTATCTACTACCTATTTACTCTCTAAGAAACTCGTAATTAAAGCTTCGCACACTTCTTACATTGTTGTACTTCCAGGTGTTAAATTATCAAGTTTTCCGAGAACATACAGGCAGCCTTCCGAAAGAGGGCGTATGGAAGAGGCACGCGACTGCTGTGTACAGGCACATACTTTCTACAATTAATTGTTGCCGAAATCATGAGGTAAAGGTGGTTGCTTTCTGGACAGCTGTGTGAGCAAGTGAAGTGGGGATAAAGGGGAGGGGGTTACAAAACATGTAATGTGTTAAAAGTTAGTGCTGATGGAAGCTCAACACGCACCTCACAGCGTAGGGTGTGGCGGTAATATTGAATTAAAACAATTACAAAGATGGGTGCTAGGTCGTTCCCACATATTTCGTATTGATCACTATGTGTCTACTCACTGTCGTTGATTTCCTCTTAACAATACTATCAAAGACAATAACTCCACTATCCTATTTTTCAATATTCAAAAAACATATACATATTTTATTTAACAGTAAATGTTATTTAATCGTTGAACAATGTATTATATGATTTCAACTACAGAAGATGTAGTTGAAATCATATAATACATCCGTTAAGATGTGACTTTGTCTAATTTTTGAACGACAGCCAACAAATACTTAATACTCAGAGACTCGAGGTCATACATAATACGAACAGAATATGTGTGTTAAAGTTACAGATTTGTTATGCCTTATCAATCTCTTTCCGTACTTTCCAAAATAAATACGAGAAATATGATACAATGAAAATATGGTCCCACACCACATTTTCGGGACATAAATAGCTACAACTTTTGTATTAAATCGTTTTTCTTTTAATTCAATGCATTACGTTATACTTAAAATGGCTCAAGATTCAATCTCGTAGTATTACGTTTTCAAAACCTTTTCTGAAGAGTATGTCCCTAGACTCACTTCCCTACAAATTCCATACAACGCATGCCGGCAGTGTGCTTTTCACACATCGCGTGTCACGTTATTTAGCTGTGACAATGGCCTTATCTCTGTAAAATTGATTCCTACAGCAATGGCTGGCTTCCAGTGAAAGAGAATCATATAGTATTTCAATATTTTCTGGTAAATACTAAGAGTACACCAAGCTGGCTTGCTAAAAACACGTGAATTTCTTATGGCAACAAATCACATGCTTTTTAATAGCAAAGCTAATATGACATCATCATTCCTAGAGTAATCAGTGGTAGAAAGGATAGTGATGTTTCTAATACATTACACAAAACAATCAAAATATAAGTGGAGTTTGCAATGTTTCATGTATGATAAGGAACAATCAGCGATATAAAACAAATTCTCTATTAAGCTCACTTTTTAAGCAATTCATTTACTTAACGGTTAGTCATGTGATCAGAAAAAACAAACAAATGGTCATATAATCTATTTTATATTTACACAACCTTATACCAGTTGGTCCTTTGAAGTGAATCAAACTTCAAACGTTCCAGTCTTTTTATGATTCATATTAATTGAGCATTCCAATCATGTACAGAGCTACTGGACAAAAACAAATTAGCCAATCACAAAACTTTCTTCCGAATTGGTTATACATCTTCAAAACGTGCTTACTAGAATGTTTGACAATTAACTGAAAGGTGGTTTGAATTATTTTACACACTGATTTTTTCTTTCATACGCAAAATATTATAAACTCAAATTGTAAGTTATTTTTTCTGTACAGTATGTTTATAAACATATTACTCTCAACTGACTTTGTGTAGATTAATGTAATAATCTTTGATAGTAAAGCTGTATCTGATGCTATAAGATGAAATCTTTACTTTCACAGAAGGTAAACATAGCGACAAATAATTACTAGTCCATCTGGCAAGTTGTTTATCTGTTTACTTATTATAATAAAATATTATTCTCACGACCTAACTCAATTTTTTCTTTATTTATTTGGAATTAAGCGCGAAGCTACAGAATAGGCTGTCTGTTCTCTGCCAATCGTGGGCATCAAAACCAACTTTCTAGTTGTGTGAGTACGTAAACATACAGTTATGTCATTGGATAGCATCAAACCCATAACTTTAATACAAGAGACGTTTTATAAAAAAAAATACTTCGTTTCTGTTGATAATAACTTTTTTAGACTTTTTTAAATATCATTTTTATTATTTAGTATTTGAAACTTACATCTGCAGGGCTAAAATAATAATTCATTCCAAACTGAAAAATATTTTACTTAAGCAGTTTTCTATTTAATAAAGCATTATATTTTTCAGTAATTAAAAACACGTTTTTGGTAAAATATATACATATATTTTTACTGATGTTTGCTTTATGTGAAATATTAATTTTTAACCTTTTACCTTTAATCGTTTGCCTGAACAGCAAGAAGAATGAAAGTCTAACCATCAAGACCTTTTTAAAATTGCTTCACCCTCCATACACGATGATATATTAGTTTCAACACAATCTGAGTCCAGACAGTGACAACCTACTATCTTGTGATACTGGGCACACACGCACACACACACAAAAAGTATTTTTCACAGATGTCGAGTTCCCGCACAAAATGTTAACCTGGTTAATGTAATTTTAGGAATCTAGTGTCGACGAAACTAGAAAATACAAACCTAATGAAAATGCGAAGGACGGACAGCTTGTCATTCTTCTTTGGTTAATTGTTTACCGATAATCCAACAGCATCAATTTAATACCAATGTGTTTTTTATGTCCCCTTTAAAGTAAATTAAATTCCATGTTGTGTGAAAAGTCATCATACTTGAGTGGTGTCGAGCTGTTTGAAAGTTACACTAAGGTTATCAGGCTGGCGCCCACTTCAAAGTTTAGTTCTTTAATTTAATGTCGTATTTTCAGTATTTTTATAAAAATATAATACTCAACTGCCTTGCCAAAATCTAAATATTTGTCTACTTATATTGAGAAGGCACACATATCCATATATTATATTTGATACAATAATAAGCTCTGTACTATATAACATCTATTATGACTATAACGAAAAAAATGCTATACTTTAGAAATAATCTATTGACAAATTTGAAGCTCCATTAATAGTCTGAAACTAAATATATAAACAAAGATTGCTTAACTAATAAGATGACGTAAACATATGCTTCAGCACCATTTCGCTATTTATAATAAAATCATGACTTTGCGTTTGGCTTATCAGACTATTAATAAAATAATCCATGTTTCATGCTTTAGGGTCTGCGTATACGTTATATATTGATTACTTTGAAAATTAAATCCTTTGCAAGACCCGTAAAACTAGTGCTTTCGAGCTCTGGTTTCGATGGCACAAGTAGATGAGAATGGTTATCCTTTCCACATGGATGAGTTGCCAGTCCATTTTAGGTTAATTACCCTAGCGAACAACTGAGTACTAATGATCATACGTTTTGGTAAACTGGAACAATTGAGGTAAAATATCTGGATCAAAGACTCAACAGCATGGCTCGATTCTTCAACATTTTATTACGAGTAGACGCAAAACCATTAAACCATACTGCGTTATAAGAGTGACAGACACATCCCGCTACTTAATTAGTGCAGCCCAAGTAACACTGGAACTAAGGTTGGGCAACACAGGGCGCTGTCTCGAGCGTCTAATACTCAGAGGTTTCAGTGTGGCCCCAACTGTAATTTCTTCTTAAAGTGCCAGTTACACTATTTCCAACCCTTATACCCAAGAGCTTTTGATATGTGTTGTCTACTAGACACCCTCACTCTAGCCTATAAGTTCGAAATTAAGAACGGCTTTTGCAGTTTACTTCTGTGAATCTTTGTCTGAAACAGAAAAAAAATACAATATATTCAGATACAGTTTGTTTGTTTTCAATTTCGAGCAAAGCTACACGAGGGCTACGTGCTCTAGCCGTCCCTAATTTTGCAGTGTAAGAACAGAGGAAAGGCAGCTAGTCACTCCTGCTCACCGCCAGCTCTTAAGCTTCTCTTTTATCAACGAATAGTGGAGTCAACAGTCACATTATAACGCGCCCAAGGCTGAAAAGGCAAATGTGTTTGGTGTGACGGGGACTCGAACCTGCGATTCTCGAATTAAGAGTATGAGTACCTCAGCCACCTGGCCATGCCGGGACGTCAGATACAGAAATACAGATGGAATGTTTACGGGAACACGGAAAACAAGAAATAATTAAAGTGTTGAAGTTAACCGACTGTTATTTATTTTGTAATAGAAAATTCTTTGGTTTATAAATATTGTGGTAATTTCACAGATGGTTTACGGAATGCTTGGAAAAGTTGATTAACCCATGCTGGTTATTATTACGTTTACTGCAAAGTTTTATTGTGTAATATTATTACTAAATACAATTTAATCCAGTTGTGTTTGGTTAACTTAATTTAGGCAGCTGCGCTTCCCAAATAGTGACTCGCATGATTAATGTTCTAAAACCAATTTACTACTTAGTAATGTAACTCAAGTCTACAGTGACTTTTATTATCACGTTATTCAGGTTGTTGGTTTAGTGTTTCATTGTCAAGAATCTCTTGTTATGATTAACTGAACTTATAAAAGTTACTTATATATCAGTGGAGAGTACTTGAAATAAAAAATACTGCTCCATTTTGCGTTAATTTCGGCCTTGTTTAAAGAGCAGTCATTCTTAAATCGACCGTTGGTACTATCTCAAAATTCTTAAAGGACCAAACATACAAAGCTTTTGCGGTTGAAGCAAGCATGCTGCGTACACTCACGAACATTGATGTGGATGGACCGTTTTTAGCAGCAGTAAAGCGTTACAAAACCATTCTAGAGTAAATGTTCACGTAAGTAATTTCGTTACTACTGTAGCAAGATATAATAAATTTGTGTTGTACAGCTTTATAACACGTTTCCTTCCATGCATGACGTAACTCGTGTATTGCAGATAACTGCCGATGACTCTTTGAACTACAAAACGTAACTTCTCAGTACGAATGTCACTTCAACATCAAAAATACCTTTATCTAGATATTCTATTAATACAAAGTGTTACTTCTTATGCACTTTGAACAAAAGGATTGTCTACTGCCAATTTTCATGGTGTTGTGATCTCCTAAGAAAATTTATAAGCTTTCTCGTTCCACAATTGCTCAATTATGTAACTCATTTCTTGTTGAGTTGTAGACGTTCCAAATTAGCTTTAATTTTAGAATATACAGGAAACATTAGCATTCAACCATGGAAAACAAAATAATACAAACATTTGAAAATAATATTTAAAATATGGCTGATTTAACTAAAAATATGGATAATATTGTAATCTAACTTCACAGTTTGTTTGTCTCTAATGATTACCCTCTAGAGCGACCTAGATTAAACTGATGTATTAAATATTAGCCAGCTTCAATAACACAAAAAAACAACTGCAAGAAATAAAGAATTAGTGGCGAGCAAAGGTACAGTTCTATATAAGACGATCAGGTCCAGTAGGTCGAGAAATTAGTTACAATATCCTTGTGGTCTCGACCCAGGTCAGTAGAGACCAAGGTTTGTTTTCGTGCTTTAAAATATAACTGCAGTACAAAAACTGCATCATTAAGGATTTGCTTAAAACAACTTAGAATTCGGTACAGAGGAACCGTTACAGTATTGTGAGAACACTAATAAACACTAGATATAAATTATCACGGTGTATTTCTGTGATATTTACAAAATGCATTGACAATGGTTTTCAGAAAGTTGACTGTGTAAAAAACTTTGTTTAAAGATTTTCCGCCGCCAAACTAAAGATAAAAAACAAAAGCTCTGAGGCATATCCGATGTAAGACACACTGCTAGAACCTGTACAAGCTCAAGAGACACCTGCAGCCTCGAGGGCAAAAAAGCTATCTCCTTCTCATTTCCAAACTCAAATAGGCCACACTTTAGAAACCGAACTGTGTCTCTCTTTCATCCTTTCCTTCAAGTAAAACTCTGCCAAGGGATTAGATAAAGATATAATTATTTCTTAAGATAAATTTATATATTTTTTTTTCTATTTAACTTTAGGAAACTCAGTAAAATAACATAAAAATTAAAACTCATGAAACAAGTATTCTTCCTTTTTGCTTTTAAAGACCTAATATACATGAGACTACCAATACGCAGTGATTTTAGAAGAAAATTATTCGAAAGGTATCACTTTATACTTTTAATTTTATGTAATAAAAGTTCTTGGTAACTATAAATTTGACTAGAATCCTTCAATTAAACGAATGGAAAATTAAGAAAACCTTTTGATATTTGCCACGTACTTAAACGATGTGTTAGTTATGTCCATGAGTGACTAGTTTCATTTAGCCTAAAACCATACAGGTATATTTATGGAAAACATGGAGTTCGAAGTGAAAGGAAACCTAACCTATCTTACTGTTAGACAGGTCGCACCTGTCGTCTAGACATCTCCTGGTAATCCTGTTATCATCTCTTCTGGTGATCTGTGAACCGTAAAATAGCCAGTAATAATACGACTTTGAAGCTCTGAGCCTGTTTCTTTATTTCAGCTCAATAAAAAGTGAACAATAGAATATACGTTGTTATACTCGCAGCTTAATTTCATTAACTCCAGTGGTAAGATCAATGCCATTAGATTACGTTTCACACTAAGAAAAACTATAACTTAAGAGTACAACACTAATTGGTCAAGTATTATCAATAATGTGCACTTTCCTGCTTTCTTACTTCTCGTTGGTAACCGATTTGTGCTTATTTCATGGTATCAGAAATTAAAAGGCCACCGTGTTATAGGTATCTTGCTTAATGAAAAAATAAATAAATACTAATTCATTTTCGCTTTTACCCGTTTAAAGTATTTCTTACGATTTGTAGTTTGAAGTTATAATGACCTGACGAATTTAGTTACCGAACGCTATTGAACTTCGTATGAGTTGTTTGAAACGTATCGTAAGGGATGTTCCCCGCTGGGACAACAGCAAGTATTCGGATTAATAACACTATAATCAGGGGTACGATTCCCTTCAGAGAAAACAGGAAATAGCCTGCTGTGGGTTTTCTATAAAAAAACACACACTCGTAATTAATAATTTATTTTAATAATTGTACTTTGAATTACTATAAAAAATAATTAATTATAAATAAAGTGAGAATCATAACAGAAAAGTTGATTCCAAGGTGTAATGTCTAGTATTTCATTTTTGGATCACATCAGAAAGTTCTCATATCATAGGATCAGGTGTTAGACTTCTAAATATTAAATAGATTTGGTAAGTATTAACCTATCAGTTTCGTTATTTACTTTGGTTAGTCCAATCATTTCGATTGTTGTTTGTTTGTTTCCAAAGATTTGATTTAGGCAATATTTCCCTTCAGAACAAAGTCAGGAGCATTCTTCTATATTTTAAAATCACGTTGTCCATACAGAATTTCACAAATCTAAATCACACATTTGAGAGTTATAACATGGAACATAACGTCGTTACTGAACCCTACAGACATTGTAGAAGAAACACTATTTCGCTTTCGAAAACACTGGGTGCTCAGGCAAGATACAAACAAGCGTGTGCAACTTGTAAGCCCAGTGGAACAACTCACTATTACAACTAGCCATGAAACGTAAATAAAACAAAGAAGGAAGTGTGTGACTTATAACGTGAGTGGAGCAGCCCACTAAAATAAGTAACCATGAAATGTAATGGTAGCAATAACACCCGTGTATGACTTGAATTCTAAAGGAAACAATCCGAGATCAAAAGCACTAAGATTTCGACAATGTTTCAAGTTACTGGTTTTAATGGTATTTCGATTAACTAAATGTTATTGAAGTTGTAGAAAACATTCTTAGAAAGTAATTAGTAAATGCAACATAGCTACCATAAAAAGCACTTTTAAAATGAGCGATTTAGTGTCAGAAAATATCAAAATGCTCTACAGTTGTGGAAAAACTTCTCTTCAGAATATCGCTATTCATCATTATCTTGAAATAAATTAGTCAAGTGCTTTAAACAACTGATATGTTCTCAAGGGTCTGGTACAATGGCCATGATTTTGCCTAAATTACATTTCAGTGTCTTCCTCTTTTTTATGAAAGTATCATTTAATGAAAATAATAACCAACTTTCTCTTTCTCTGTAAACTTTTTATAAAATGTAAAACTTGACACCCGTTTCACATTTCTTTCTTTGAATTTATATAATAGTTATACCTGTAAAAAAAAAGTGTAAATATTTGGATAAGAACAAAGAAATGATAGATTTAAGAAAAGATGTCCATATTTCTTGCAATATAGCATTTTATTGTAGTAATCTAACTTAATGTTAAATCAATGTATAAAATATTCCCGAACAAATATAACTCGTCCATCGAAATACTTTCACGTAATAACCTAATTCGTGTAATTCGATCGTTTAATCTTAGTTACTTTTATACATCTGTATAACCTGTATTATAATGTTGTTTACATCTAATCAGTTTAATGATATTAATATTTTTAGTCTCACACATGAAAATTATGCCTTTGGCATAGGTCCAGTTCCATGAAACAGGAACAAAGAGTAGGCATTCATCTCACTTAACACATTTACTGCATGCAACGCTTTACTACTTTGTAGTCTAGTCATATCATTCCTCACTATAATATTGACAGTAATCAATCATTGCAACTGTTACTCAACAAAATGTCATTATACTCAAGAAATCGCACCACAATAGCACAGCTGCATGTCTGCGGACTCAAATACGAGAAACTGGATTTCGATACCCTAGATAGGCAGAGCACAAACCTCCCATAGTATAGCTTTGGGCTTAATTTTTTTTAAAAATCCACAAATAGTTTGTTTCTGGAATTGTTCCTCATATATCCTGTTTATTTTTCATTTTTACACTCATAAGGACTCGAGTGACTTCACAAAACATAGCAGTGTTATCTGAATTGATTCATAACTAAATGACTGGCATTTTTCAAGTTCCGACTATTGTGTGCAAAGCCAGCACAACACGTATTACAACTGGTAGATTCTTACATCAGTTCTTGTTTGACCTATATTTCCTGCTCAGGTATTCTCTTCTTTTCACAGTTACTGATTAGATATGTGTTTTATTTTGTGTGTAACATATTTCAACACAAGTCCATCACTGATGTTGTTACCAAAAATATTCCAATGCTACCTTTACTTCCCTATACATCAATATTTTGTTTTCCTATACAAGTTCTCTTGAGCTCAGTGTTATCAGTTCCTTGATCTAATTTGCTTCTTTTTTCCCTTTAATTTTCTTTCAAACACATTGTCCGCCATTGTGAAAAAGATATAGACCATATCGTAGGCGAGTTCAAATACTTTCAATGAATACCAAATCGTTACATAGATCATCCATTAGAAGTATGTTCGTATAATTTAAAATACCACATTATTAAAACAAAACGCCTCGCAAAATAATACTTATGATGATGGCTCGATAAAGATATACTTAAGTAAAAGTTTTATTAAATTATTATCAATCTTATTTCTGACACTGAATTATAAAATAAAAGTCAGTACAATTAGTTCGTCTGTTTGAACTATTCCAATAAATACTGTGAGGTTTTCAAGTTGGTTTTTTTGTTTTGGAATTTCGCACAAAGCTACTCGAGGGCTATCTGTGCTAGCCGTCCCTAATTTAGCAGTGTAAGACTAGAGGGAAGGCAGCTTGTCATCACCACCCACCGCCAACTCTTGGGATACTCTTTTACCAACGAATAGTGGGATTGACCGTCACATTATACGCCCCCACGGCTGGGAGGGCGAGCATGTTTTAGCGCGACGCGGGCGCGAACCTCCGACCCTCGGATTACGAGTCGCACGCCTTACGCGCTTGGCCATGCCAGGCCCTTCAAGTTAGTATGGAAAAACTCTGAAAATAAGAAAAATTAGTATAAATATGCGACAGCTTGACCCATGCTCGTCTTTGAATTTATTCGAGTTTTGTGTTCAAGTATATAAGAATTGGTATACACCCATTATTCTTGTTTTTGTTTTCGTTAAACACGTTTGTTTTGTTTTTACGAATATTCCTTTAAAGCTACTCAACGGTTGTCTTCGGTAACTGTCCGTGTTTTGGAGGTAAAACACTTTAAAGAAAAATGTTTATTCGTGTCTGGTGTTTCAAGTGCGTTATTAGAATCTTTTTTACAGTACGACAAATCGCAGAGAAAGTGTAGAGGTGTAAGTCTAAAACTAGTTATTTACCCTGAAATGTTATGAGAATGTATAGTTTTATAACAATGTTCGTCTATTACAGAAATAAACGACTTTTTGAAGTGTTGTTAATTTGTTATTTTAACTCAAAAACAAGCTGACTTGTTTTGGCTTGTATTTGAGTTAAAATAAAAATATATATATAATTACTCAGAGGTTTGAATTTGCTGTTTTTAATGCAATTTTTTGTTATGATTTTACTTATTTTGCTATTTAACTTCATTAATATGTAATTATGTTTACTAATATATATATAAGACCCCAACATACATAGTATTTATACAAGCCTTTTAATCCTTCGTTATCTTAATTATGTAGAAACTGCATACGGATAATATTACCACTAATTATTATGTTGCACATTAGGTAATATAAATACAGCTATCTAGTTAGCCCTAAAGTCATAAGTTTATTTTTTCACCGGGTTAAGGAAGCACATGCAACAGCTTGAACGTATGTGAATATACATTTCTGTGGGTATGTTGACCTTGTAGTACATATAATGCAACGCCTAGTACTACACAGACCTTAAACAATAAGAATACCTACCTTATCAAAACAAGAATAAACAAATACTTACAAAATTGAAATATTTATTAACACTCAATCAAACAGGTGAATATATGAAATTAAGATATTGTTTGCAGTTAACTCAGTGATAAAATGGACACGTTCATCTGTGTTATTGTACTTTGACAGGTTTATGAGATACAGCAAGAGTTACTAGTTACAACATTCCGGCTTTATGTACAGCACATGTAATTGAATAGAAGTAATCTACACTAGGCCATTGAATAATACGAAATAGAAAAGCTTAATATAAAAGTTAATATCGAGGAAGATTGGGTTTCAATAGCCAGCTGAGCGTAGCACAAATAGAGAGCGCACTCCATGTAGTTTTACGCTTAACAACAAACAAAATAAACACGACAGCAGATCCACGTGAAGAAAGGGTTCTTGTGTGTGTGTGTGTGTATTTTCTTATAGCAAAGCTACATCAAGCTATCTGCCGAATCCACTGAGGGGAATCGAGCCTCTGATTTTGGGGTTGTAAGATAAGGTTTGTTTTATCGTGGAAATATACAATTGATTCATACAAGTTTTGAAATTTGAGTGTACTGAATCATTTCAAGCCATTCAAAATAAAAATAAAGGAACCACTGTATAATATAAATAACATAAAACAAAATAAGTATAAATTATAGTATCATTCACTAATATAAATTAGATACCAGTGACGGAAAAAAGAATTTTTTAGATGTATAAGTAAATTCACTGCACATTACCAAGTTATTAAAAAGTGGTAAGGCTTACGGATTGCAGTTACAAATTACGGAAAAAAATTATTTCAAAAAACGAATGGGAATTAAACAGATTCTAAAGTCTATCAACAAAAATAAATCATTCTGTATCAAAAGAGGAAAGTTATATTAAGAAAGAGAGAAATAAGATAAAGATTATTACACTGAATATATAACGTGTGGGTGGGTGTGCTTAATGAGTTACTAGTGTCAAGTTAGATTTGCCACAAATTACTAAAACGAAAAAAAGTTCAAAAACTGAAAATGTTTGTATAATCCAGTTGCAAATTGTTTGTCATTTAGACCAACACATAAGGTTTTACTGTAAAACACAGACTCGTACTTATTGTTTTTATTAGTAGTGAAATACACTATTATTCACCCTCCCCAAATCTGTCTCCAGATTTATAACGCGAAAATCAGGGGTTCGATTCCCCTCGGTAGGCTGACCAGATAGCTCGATGTGTCTTTGTTATAAGAAAAACAAATAAACAAGCACTTTTATTTCCATGATTCTATGAGAAAAAGAACACAATTTCTCATAATAAATGTTTTCAATTACAGGTATAATGTATCCATATATCATCTATACATATATATTTATAAAAGTAGTGATGTCATGTTAATATCACCTGCCGACTCAAATTCTGCATTTTCACTTTGTTAAAGTAATTCTCATTTGAAATATAAATACAAAACTGTTTTCTTTAGAATATTTGCTCAATGATACATAAGGTCTTTCTGCGATTGCTGGTTTCCTAATTTTGAACTAATATACAGCTGATAAGCAGGTAATCAAGAGCATCCACCATCTACTATTAGGCTATTGCAACCAAATATTGCTATTTTAAGATTATATTTACAACTTTCCTGTAACCCAAAAATACAAAGCGTGATTTTTATTATTTATGTCACTGGAATCCACAATCCACACGTGTCTATAGATAAAAATAAATATTTTCTTGTTTTTTTAATTCTTCTGTAAAATGACTTAATAATTCCAATCGAAAATTTTCTCGATGAGATAATAAGTTGTAAATAAATTTACTAGAATACTATTGCTAGAAATAATATCGTTAACTAAAAATGAACGAAACAAACAATTATTAATTATTCACTAAGAGTTAATGTTTCAACTTTTATATCAGAAAGGAGTCTAGACATGTTTACATTCACACCAACTGTACAAATGCAGTGGATCTTAGAGTTTTCAGTTAAAAAATAAGCTAAATAACTACTGCTGTTTTACCCTCTTCTCAAACAGTGAATAAAAGTAATGATACATCATAAATAAAAAATGTAAGTTATTGAAAAAGAGTAGGGGCCATCTCAAAAATTAAAACGTTCTTTCACTCCTGAAACTCTTAATTCTTTTTGCTTTATGTCAGTTCTGAACTTAATTTTATTCTAGATTAGTCACCAGTAAAGAGAGGATACAGTAATGACCAACATGTTCATCCGGTTTTCTAAATCTTATGTGGAAAACCAAGTAAAGTACTTTACAACAATGTACAATGCACTGGTATATGCAAAGCAAACCTAATATACGCTTTATGCTACATCCTGAAGAAAACCATATTTGTATACACACACACATAACTATTGTTCTGTAAATACAAAACAAAATTAATCGTTTACCTGTTTGGTGTGACATGCTGTTTAAAGATCTGGCTAGAACGTTTATGATTAAATTTCATAAAGAAATTCAATCGGACCCCAAAAAGTTGAGTTGAAGAAGTTAAACAAGCGAGCGAATAGCGTGTTTTCCATTCATTTCAATTTTGTTGCTTTAATACCCCTGGTGAGGACTTAATTGAGCGAAGACATCGGAAGCAAAATTCGTGAAGTCCACTCCAAACGCAAGTGACGTTTATTGTCGCGCGTAGCACAGGTATGTTTGCATCAGGCGAAAGGGTTGTGTGCTGCAGCTAAAAACAGTGGCAGGGGAGGCCTAATCCCACCATTTATAGCATCATCTTTAAAGCTCTGCATTGTTGAATCCTTTCGTTTGCATGAAATAGTTCAAACCTCTGAGAGGTTAGAATAAGTTAGCTATTGGCATATATGATACTTAAATCCTAACAGTTATATAAAAAGAATAACGAGAGTAATTAGAAGTTAACGAAAACATCTATTAACACTTAAAACAAACTAGCATTAGACGACGTATGACACATTGTCTTTTCTGACAACATGAATAGTATGGTGACGTCATACTAGCTGATAAACTAGCGATTTAAAAGTTTTCAAATGACTAGACAGTGGGTGATTCTTACTCATATTTTCAAATATTGCTTTTGGTTTTCTTTTCAAAAGATAATCTCTCGAGCCAATCTTATTTTTCAGAGAGAGAGTAGACGTTTCTGAAAGTTATTCTTGTAGAGAGAAAAGAATTGTGAAATGCACCCTAAACGTATCCACACATGCCAATATTATCAAGCTCTAAACCTGACGGAAAATGGAAACCCACTTCTTGGTTCTAGTGTTACCGAAAAGAAGAGCACTGATGTAAAAAATACATACAGTCAGTAGAATGTACTGAAACTCCAGGACGGAGGGTTGCTTCGAGACAGCCTCAAATATGCTTGTAAGGTATTTGTGTATGGAAAATACGTATGTAATGCAGGGTTTAAAAACAGGAAAAAGCTCGTATTCGTAGTGTAATTTCATGAAAATTTATACAAATACCGTAATTAACCAATAATATCGATTCATTGTTAGGCCATAATGATAATTGTTTGACAAGTACTCGGCTAACTACAAGTTAAAGGAACAATACTGTGATATTTTTTGTTTTATTACGAAGATTTTATTTAACTATTTCTTATTATTTACAATATATAGGCTCTGAAGTTTCACTATGAACAGCAATATAAAGAAGATTTGTACATTTCGTATCTTATTACCTTGCTTAGGTTTGGAACAAAATTAAAAGTGCCCTATTTTGTCTGATAAAATCTAACTAAACTGGTTCTTCAAATTTTTTTATCCACTAAAGAATTATATTTTATGTTTAAAAAGTGTATTACCAGTAGTGGTTATATTTTCAAAAGTAGTAATACGATAATTTTTATTCTAAGATTTCCGATAACTACTTGTGTAATAGAAGTCAAAACAATAGCCTGCGGTTTAATAGTACGAGATACCTTAACTCCTGATAATGTTTGTTAACACCATGTACATAGGAAATTTTGTTATGGATGTTAACCTCATACTTTAGATTATGAAGACCAAATTTTGTTATCGTAGCTCTAATTTATTAGAGTTCCGGATTTCTGCGACTAGGTTACGAATCTGATAACCAAAAATACAAATTATATCATATTCAACAAGTGGTTTCGAAAAATAATATACTGGAAACTGTATAGTCGTTGTTCCTTTTCAACTTACCGCAACTTTCAAAAACCTTTTTAGTTTTCAACAAAAGAAAGCGATACGTATTAAGGAGAGAACTCTTCTGATTAAATCTAATGACAAAAGTTTACTTTAAAGTTTCGTTACCTTATTTAGTATTGGCTTACTCTATGGTACAGACATATAACAAACCACAGTACACTCAGTGGATGACATCCTCTACATCCAAATTAAAATATCAATCCCTAGGATCACATTTTATAAACCTGACGTTATCACAAACGTGTTTTGTCAATGATATGAATTTACTCCATTTGACCTAAAATTATTAAAGCAGGATTAATATTTCTGCAACAATAATAAAACAACAGAAGTTATATAGATCAAACATGTTTTAAAAATATGATAAACATAAGCTTTCCACCTCATACGAAAAAATAGTTTAGCCGTTCTCTACTCTGGTTTTTAGGTAAGTACACCCTACTGAAAATGTAAATCACTCGTTTTACGTTAAGGTCAAAATGCATTGTATTTAGTGGATGTCACTAATTTTCTTCCTAAAGTAATAAAATAGCACAAAAGTCAAGCTCAACCATTACACTCTGTTTATAAAAACTTTTTATGTTCTTTTTTATTATTATGAAAGTGCTAGATTTTCCAATCAATTACTATAAATAGTTAGTATAAGGAAACGTTTTCTAGTAAACAAACCTTTAGTTACATGACGATGTCATTTGTCTTATTATCTTATCATTCGATTTTATTGTTCAACAGAGTTTAAATTCGTCATATATTCAAAAAAGTATTTACTGAACAGCAATTTCATTTTGTCAATAGAACTTACGTTTCCGTGAAACACTGGTATTCCGATCTATAAAATTTTAAATTACAGAACAAAGATTAATATGAAAAAAGAGGCTTTGTCGAACGTTTCATTTTCTTAGTGTGTGTTTTTTGTTTAAAATGAAATTTTAAATGTGTTCTTCTTTCCCTTTGTTTCAACATTGTCCACTAACCTTTACCCTTTAGTTTTTAATCTTCTCATATGAGATTTCTGCCGGATTTAATACATTTTTATCAAAAATTTTCCATTTAACGATTTTTATACGTTCAAATTTTTCCATAATTTCTTGTTTTTTATGATTTCATCTTTAAACACATCATTTACCTCTTTTAACTTTTATTAGATGTTTTGTATTCAGAATAGTCGAATATAGTAATAAATATTAGGTTCTTCTGTGACGTATACAGTTCATGAGAGTCTATGTAAAAATATAATCTATAAAGAACTCTATGACAGAATATTTCAATTGATGGTTTAATACATACAGTTCACTATGATTTGATTTTGTAGTTTTGTACGTGAAGCTAATAAATATCGAACTACAAAGTTTTTAAAACCAGATTAATATAGGTTTACCAGTTTACGTTAATATAAATTATTAAATATTTTTCATAGATAAAGGCTCATACATAAACGTATATCTCTATTTCACACTTTAGTAATCTTTGTCTACTTTTTCACACGTTTTAAAACATAATTCCTACAGAGTCAAGGTGTTTATGTTTTGCGTTTCGGACATGTATGTACATATACACCAAAGTAAGTAGCAACCTGTTGTTAATAATTTGCTTGTAAACTGCTCATTATGAATGTCTACTATATAAAACATTTTAAAACTAATTAGTTATTTTGCTTGTAAAGTATAAAACGTGTATTGATTTTTCCGTCAAGCTTCAATTACAAGTTAAACCTGAATAAAATGTGTTCAGTGCATTCTTACTAGAGAAACAAAAAGTGTTTAATAAACACTTGTCTGCACTGCGTACTTTAAAATGTATAGTACTTGCCATTTTATCGACTGAAAACTCTACTGCTCTTGTTTCTCATCCATAGACGCTCTAAGTCGGTTTACTGAATTGTGTATTTGTCATCATATTACACTATGTAACGTAATATGTTAGTTTCTAGATAACCTGGAAAATAATTAACATTCGTTGTGCAGTATTTCTGTTTCTAAAAGAATGTTTACCATAATTCGTTTTATCCCTGAAACTACTCACGTTTCCTTTTTATCTGTAGATATTTATTTAGTTATTTATTTGTTGTAAACAGATATTAGTCTGTCAAACTGTGATTCTGAGATTTTAATCGAAAATAAATAAACAAATTGCAAACTTAATTTCGTAACCGTGTCGGTCAAATCCCACTTTTCTCCCTGGAAGCAGTACCACAGTTGGTTCAATGTGTGAAAATCAACAAATAAATACACTACCTATTTTAACGTTTTTCATAGCCTCTCTAGCAGTAGTAACCTATATAAAGGTCATTTATATACAAAACACATAGTTTCACACTACCCCTTGTGAAATATGTGTTTATTAAATTCGAGGCATGAACCGGTTCAAAGTGGCATAAATTCAAAGTTGTTATTGCAGCTTCCACCATTAAATGATTTGAATATAGAGTGAGGTGCACGAACAGCAGTATTAACTTCTAGCGTGAGCATGCGTAGTTGATTCTTCGTGTGCACAATAACAATATCTTCCAGGACTCTGGGCTCTGACTAGATACAGTAAAGATCATTTATAATCTTTACATTTTTCTTCTGATTTTATCAAATAGTGTTAAAAGATTTAATGGCCCCCTTTTAATATATGGGAATATAAGTGACACGTGAAAGAAACATTGGTATAATATGATATTATTTTGTTATTATAAACAGCTTACACTGTAGGTGACAACACCATTACAATTATTCCGTTTTATTATAATATAATACTTTTGCGTGTTTCTCAGCCATAGCCACGAGACAGATATGTTTTTAGGCAGAAAATTTCTTAAACAAGAATTTATTTGACGTCAGGACTTATATGTTTAGCGTTAAAAAATATTTTGATTAAAGATAGTGGTAATCAATAAATTGCTTGTCAACAATAATATAATGCTATATATCATTCACACTGCTTTTGTATAAGAAACAACACTTTTTACAGCTCATTTACGAAATACTGGTTTTATAGTTCATTGGTCTTTTTCATCCTGAAACATTTCTGCTTATTTTCTTGTTTAGTGAAAGTAGTTTACAGAAGACCAGTATATGTGGAGCTTCGAAGATTATTTTAACCAAAAGCTAAAGATTAATTATCTTTTTTATAACTTTGTAAGTTTTGAAGAGGATGATTCACCTTTGGTTTAATGAGCTTTATTATTTGAGATAAGTAGTTCATTTATTTTTAAGACTTTTAATTTAAAACAAAGATTAAAGGAGAACATTATATTCTGTTGACAACAAGTAATCAAATAAAGAATCATTAATTCGTCTATTTACAGAGATATGCACTTTGTGACTTTTCAAAATACATTATATTTTATGGTAAGACTGAAAAATAAAAATCTAGCCTCTAATTTGACCATTCAGGATGTAATTATTAAGGTCAAACGAGTTAATTTTACTATGTTTTTTCTACAACAGAGAATAAAAAATTATGTTTATTTCTAAACATATAATGAATGAAGACCATCAGTAAAACTACGTGTACTTAAACTATTTTGGAAATTGTCGTGCTAAAGTATTCATAATAAACACACTTTTGTATTTAGTATTTTGTATTTAGAAGTATAAAACACGACGGTTAAGGTTAACAAGGTAAAACATAAACTTGGTTATTATCGGTTGGATTCTTTGCACTGATGAAAGTGCCGCGATAAGACCCCACAGCTGAATAGAGGTGTGTCTTTGGTTTGACCAGTGCTAAGTTCCTCTGGCGTTCCAACAATAAATAAAGTAAACAAAACCATTTTACATTTGTGCAAGTTTTGTTCATTACCAATCAGTTTATGTCCACGGGTTTTAGACATGGTATCATCGTGAACCATGAACTTGATAATAACAGTTTAAAGTATTAAGGAGTTAGCTAATTGATTAATGACATCACCCACAATTCCGGAGTGAAAGGTCAGCAAGTAAAACATCTGAACTTTTGTCTAAAGAAAAATAATTTTGTACAGTATAAAGTACATCGACAGTGTTACATGATATACGAATTTTAAAATCATAGGATACGTAAACTGACCACACACATTGAAAAATGTTTAATTTTATTATTACTCTAAACTATCTAATACAATTTCACATCAGAAAACAAGGATCAAATTACCATCAGTAAAAAGGCTATAAGAACCATTTCAAGTACCAGTGGAAAATCTCTATACACAACTAATCTCTAACAATCTATATTTTGATTTCTTTGTCTTCATAGCAAAGCCACTTTAAGCTATCTGCTGAGTCGACCACGCAGAATCGAGTACCGGATTTATTTTTCGAATGTCGTTCAGCTAGTATGCTATACGAGCGATTTCTCTCAGATAAGACAAGACAAAATCATCAGCACGATGTGCCATAATGGCATTGAGCTATCCAATGGTTGGAGATTCGCCACGAACAAAATTAACAAAACTGAACGTTATAAATCGCACCTGCGTGACTTATACAAATCTTTCATGGAAAATGTGACTAACCTAGACTCATGCACAATACTTATAACTACATAATATTACTGAATACACTGAGTCTTCTTTTCATGTCTGTTCCACAAATATCCTTCAAATGGAGGGCAGCCTTTCAAACAATATATTAACAAGAAATGTAATCACATAAAACTGTATTTGCCTGCTCCAAGCAACATCTAGAGTTGACCTTTGATTATGCAATCAAAGACATCAGATAAAAAATGCAAAATATAATTTGAAGTTTACAGCAAACCAAAAATAGTCCCAAATCGTATCTTGATCGACTTCACGAAACATCATTTTCAATGGTTCAAACCACTGTGACTACAATAGTGATTTTATCTGTTGGAAGAATATTGTATACTTAATGTAGAAAATATCTTTTGCTTATCATTTTATTGGTGAAGGTAAAGGTAAAAATGGAATGCGATCACAAAAATGGCCTGTGTCCAAAACAAGACATTTTTCTGTATATAGGTATTGTATGTATGGGAAGAAAACAATACTTGGAGGATAGAACTAAGGAATACAGTAATAAAACAATAACATAGAAGAGCAAACAACGTTTCGACCTTCTACGGTCATCCTCAGGTTCACTAAAGAAGGTCAAAACGTTGTTCGCTCTTCTATGTAAAATATTTTCTCAGCCCAAACGAGCCGTTTTTGTGTAAAAAATTCTCAACAAGTGAGTTTCTCGACATCACTGAAAACAATAACAGAAGAACAGAAATAAAGAACATGAGAACAGAAACAGATGAACAAACAATAATAGGTAAATGGAACTAAGGAACACGGTAAAAAAACAATAATAGGTAAATGGAACTAAGGAACACGGTAAAAAAACAATAATAGGTAAATGGAACTAAGGAACACGGTAAAAAAACAATAATAGGTAAATGGAACTAAGGAACACGGTAAAAAAACAATAATAGGTAAATGGAACTAAGGAACACGGTAAAACACAATAAGAGAAGAACAGAAATTAGGAATACGGGAAGAAAACAATAACAAGAGAAAAAAAGCAGAAACACGAGAATAAAAGGATAACAGGAAGAGAAAGATGAAGAACGCTGGAAGAAAAATTACAGAATAACATGAATACACCAAAATTTTATGCGTCATGCTATTTTTGAAATACATAATTATATGTTAAGTTAACATTTAAAAAGAACGAACATATACTTGTGGCAGTTTATCGACTCAACTTTAAGAGCGTGTATGATTTCAAACTAAAGAGTGTGTTTTCTTATAGCCCAGCTACTTCGGGTTATCTGCTCAGCCCACCAAGAGGAATTGAATCCCTTGATTTTAGCGTTGTAAATCCGTAGACTTACCACTGTCATAGCGAGAATCTAAGCTAAATAACCAGCTTACGTTTATCATGATAGCAGAGTTACAGTCCGTTATATATTATAAATAAAATGTATTATTTAATTATGAGAAACAAATGTTTCAGTACACAGGAAGTTTTGTCCCCAAATAATAAAGTAAAATGACAAATATCATTTCAAAAATTGAAGTAATAAAATTACAGGTTGTAAATAGAACCATTACCTCTTAGGTTTTAGTGGTTGAATCGTTTTTTGTTTTTTGTTTTTTTGCATGGACCATTATGTTTGTTTACGTTAATTAGCAGTTTTTTTCTTGTGGGGTGATGCTTTCAGAAGTAGGCTGTGTTAAATTTGAGACTTAAGAGCAGTGTTATTTATCATAGAATGACGTCCTTTTCTCGTGGTTAAATTAATCTTATTTGGGCAAGACATTTGTGTTAATTAATTCATTATAAAGAAACCAGAGATTAGTAATAAAAACGAAATCCCATAGCTAGAGAAGAAAATATTTTAATTCAATATGTTAAATTTGTCGAATGGAACATTAATTAAGGGACATCATTTTTAGCAAGTTTTAGAACAAAAACAACACTTCTTCCAGTTCGTATATCAAAATACGTTGTTGTTTTTCTCTAGTTGGCTGTTTTCATCCAAAGCATTTCTGTTTGTTTGTTTTTCTACTTTAGAGGGAGAAATTTTCAGAAGAGTGTTCAGTGTTAGAGGCTATGTTAGCCCAAAATGTTAAAGTTTAGTTTCTCTTTTTATAATTTTGCTACTGTTTAAAGAATGGTTCACCTTTATCACTGTGCAGATTTTTTTATAATATAAGATAAGTAGTTGATTTATTAAAATCAAAAAGGTTATAGAGTAGATATTTATGTTCAGTTGATTAAACATAATCTATTTAAAAAATGCGAAGTGTAATTAACTCGTCTCATTGATAAAATACAAAGATACCTACATTATGGCTGTTCCAAATACATTGGAATGGCTGTTTCATTATGAAACTGGCACATAAAAGTCTGGACGATAACCTGTAATTCTTTTATTCGGAAGAAAATTATTAAGATCCAGATAATCACCCAGAGTGTTATTATATGGCCCGCTTATATAAGAGAATAAGAAATTGTTTTTACTTTTAAACATTTAACTATTAAAACGGGTAATAAAAACCTGATATTTAATCACTTTTACAAGAAAAAGATTTCAAGGAAACTTACTTGCTACAGTTACTTTAACAGACAAACTTTGGTTTGTAATTAGAAATGAGAAAACACTTTTAATGTATTGTTTATTGACCTTCATAATCTTTAATATGCTTTCGTCTAGAACACAATTTATAACAAATGTATTCAAAGTAATAAGAAAAAAAGATCGTGTATTTATAATATCATTACATATCCCATTATACACAAAGAGCATTTATAGATTTAGGTTTTCGTTTAAATGTCGTTTGCCCCTCCCAGTGACACAGCGGTATGTCTACAAATTCACACCGCTAAAAAAACGGGTTTCGATACCCGTGGTGGGAGGCCAAGCACAGGAAGCCTATTTAAAAAAAAAACGTTTATTAGCTTCAGATATCTCACTTCATTTCAAATCAGTCAACAAAGTTTATCTATCAAGCAGTAGAAAATGTAATAAACAGTTCAACTCTAAACGTGAAACTTGAATAGACCTTTGCTATGTACACGAGCTCAGGTGAATATTGTTAGCTGTTTCACTGAAAGTCAATGATTTAGAAACCCGTTGTATTTTACCCCATGGTGAATGAACTTGGGTACCAAAAGAAATTACATTAATTTAATTATTCTTAGTCGTTATCAAATCGAAAGAAAAAAAATCTGTCCACAAAATTAACTAAAGGAAATCATTGAAAGAGAGTGTAATCGTTACGTTTGTTTGTTTATAATTAAGCACAAAGCTTCACAATGGACTCTTTGTGCATTGCCCACCACGGATATCGAAACACTGTTTTTAGAGTAGTGACTCCGCAGACATACCGCTGTGCCACTGGGGGACTCATTACGTATTTATACCTTTTATTGAATTATTTGTCTCTTGTTAAAAATATATATATATTTTTAAAGCTTCACACCACACAATCTGATAGGTGTCTAGTTAAACGGTATTCCTGTTGTTTCATATTTTTGAGCCATCTTTCCCACAAAAAGTATATTTCTAGGTATAGCTAGAAAATCGTAAAACTGTATCCTACCTCACTTTCAATTTTTCCTGCATTGTTTTCTTAACACTACCAAGAGATATGTCCAGCTGCATCACAATTATTTTTTTTATTTTAAAAGTTTTATTTCAGTACCACAGCCTTCACTTCGCCAGTGATGATGTTGAATCCGTTGGACTATCAGTATGAGTTCAAGAACGACATTCTTCTTAATTACCTGTTCGATGAGAGCTTCAACTTTCATGAGGAATATCGAAGGCCTGATTCTTCAAAAGTTGTGTTCTTAATTCTACATTGTTTATAAAACATGCTTCACGAATATTTCTTCTTGAAGGTGATTGTGACATAATATACAAGATTAAGGACCCATGGTAACATGGAAATATAGAAAAATCGTAAATTCGCCATGAACAAAATGTATCGACACTAAAAGTTCGCAGTAACGTTATAAACCGCGAATGTAGTGACACACACATACATATATATGTATAAATCGTTCATGGAAAATGTGCATTATATATAACAATAACACATCACTTGTTTGCAAGCATCCTTTACAAACATGCTTTATACGTTAGCCCACCTTTCAAACAACATATTAACAAGAAACTTAATCAGGCACAATCAGACTTGGCTGTTGCAATCATGAGGCGTAACTAATGTTGACCTTTGATTATTGAATCACAGACATCAGACAAATACTGTGAAATATTAAAAATTCACAGTAAAACAAAAAGCAGGCACATCTCACATCCCGATCGACTTCATGAAACAAAACATGGTAAATCACTGAAATCAATAGAACTGCAACAGTTAGAAATTCTGTTTTTAATTTTTTCCGCTTTCTCTTGGAAGTAATACAGTGTCACTTACTCTCGTTACTTTACAGGATAATTTACCAAATAAAAGATAAAATAAAATTCAGCATGAATCACCTGTAACTCTGTTCAATATATGTTATATTGTGATTTATATATTTCGTATCTCGAAAAAATACAAATGCAAAATGTTTTGTTCATATGTCATAGGATTACACATTTAGTTTTTTTACTTTACGTGTTCCCTCCCCAGCAGCACAGCGGTATGTTTGCGAACTCCCCCTGCTAAAAAGCGGGTTTCGACTCCCTGTTGGGTAAAGCAAAGATAACCTTTACTCTTATTTTGTACTTAATTACAAACTCTTCACGTAAACATTTTTAAAAGATAAATTTGTAAAAGTAATGGTTTAGGTTCGTCAACGCAACCTCAAAAAAAATTTTCAACTGTTAAATCAAAATATTTTAATCATAATAATCAGACTATGAACAGCATTGTCTATGTTAAGCCGTTGTAAAAGTGGAAATAAAATATTATCTTTAAAAGAACGAATATTGTTAATAATTAATACAGTAAAACGATAATTATGGTTTTAAGTTTTAAAGTAACAGTAATCTTACTGATTGACTCACCGCTTCTCATATTTCAGTGGTTATGTGGTTTTTTTGTACGGGCTATTCTATCTCTACCCTTCCTGTCAGCGTTTCTTATGTTTATTTCATTGGAAGGAATAATTCTAAATGTGTCAATCTAACTACGAATCCAGCAACACGTACATACAAATCTATTGATGATCATGTGAGTCCAGTCTCTACAAATGTTAATAAGAGGAAGAGAAACGACGTAAAATAGATAAACTATGTTCAACACCATTCGGAAATAGTTTATCTTTACAACGGGCGATTACCCTTTGGATTGAACGTTATACGTACTTGATGTAGTGTATACGGAGCTTCAAAACCTAAACCAAAAGTCGTTAACTGTTATCACGAAACAAGCGACGAAGGACTGAGCTTTAAATGACAACTCTATTAAGCGTTGAAGTTAAGTCGTTATTGTTTCCATTGAAGAGCCTCGTGTTAGCGTTTCGATTTCTCTGGTGATAGAGGCCCACATTGCAGATGTGAGTCAAAACTGTGGCGATAACAGATTCTTAATGATAACAGAAGAAACAGGTTCTCATCGTAAGTACCTTTGTTTTTTCTAGTACCTGCCTCTCCTCAAAGCTAGCATTAAATAAATGCCGTTAGCTACGATGATAATAAATGATACCCTTTCGAATAAAGCTGAAATAGCACAACACAAAGATATGGACTATATCAACTTCTATTTCCTTGGAGGAACTAGCGGATTTGGTAGAAATTTATCTTCCGTTTGACAATAGCATGAGCGCTGTTGTTAGCAAAGAAAGTATTTTAACGCACCTGCATATTAAATAATGTGTGAATGAATAAAAACAAGCAACAGATGATTACATATTAGTAATATTCTAATTTACCCACTACAACCTAATTACTTGAGCTGACATTTCCCAGAATTCGTTGAATGATCAACAATTATTTTAGTTATGGTTTAAAGTCAATAATTATATAAATACACAGTTTCTGTTCGTTTATTGAATTTTGTGCAAAACTACACGAGAACTATCTTTGCTAGTTGCCCATAATTTGCCACCCACTGACACAGCGATATGTCCGCAGATTCACACCACAAGAAACCAGGTTTAGAGACCCGTGGTGGGTAGAGAACAGATGGGCTGTCGTATAGCTTTGTGCTTAATTCCAAACAGTCAATCAATTGTCTTTAATTTAAACGTAATAAACTAGAGGAAACGCTACTGGTCAACATAGCCAACCACGAACTCATAGGCTACTACTCTTCATCAATAAAAAGTGGTATTGACAGGAACGTTATAAGCCCCCACGGCTGAAAGGACCACTATATTCGATGATAAAATTTGAATCCTATCTCTCAACTTAAGAGTCAAATTTTAATCACTAGACTATGCGAATGATTTAAGTTGAATCTGTTGATGTAGCTGAGATCAACCCGGTAACACATTATTTGTATACATCATCTATTTTATCCAATATCTTTCTGGTAAAAGTTTCCGGCTCGTTTGTCTGTACTAAAAAGAAAGAAAAAATACTGTGTTACCTTCTAATATTTTAGCAAAATTCCATTTTCACGAATAAGCGTGATTTTAATGGACACTTTCAAACACTTACTCTTTCGTTTAAAAGTCACTTTGGGCAAATCATTAAAGCCAGAGATCATCTGCATTGTCCTCTAGGTTAATGAATTTTGAGATTTTATAGCAGGAACTTGTTGTTAGCATAACCTTTCAGGCCCGGCATGACCAAGAGTATTAAGGCGTGCGACTCGTAATCTGAGGGTCGCGCCAAACATGCTCGCCCTTTCAGCGTTATAATGTGACGGTCAATCCTACTATTCGTTGGTAAAAAAGTAGCCCAAAAGTTGGCAGTGGGTGGTGATGACTAGTCGCTTTCCCTCTTGTCTTACACTGCTAAATTAGGGACGGCTAGCACAGATAGCCCTCGAGTAGCTTTGTGCGAAATTCCAAAACAAACAAACATTCATAACTTTTCATTTCAACTTCTATTGAACAATCAGTTCAAAACAAGTTTTCTCTCGTTTTTCTATACTGAAAGATAAAGTATGCTGTACAAAACGCCCGAAAGAATATCATATCAAAATTTCACGAGCTCAGGTACTAACAATCAAAATTAGCTAGAAGTAACTTAAACCTTTTAACGAAGCATTTTCAGCTTTCCAAGGGAAATTGTAGTAATGCATACATACAAAACTGGCAGATTAGAGTATTCGAGTTATAAAATATAAGAAAACAGAGTGATAATATAGTTCCGTTTGAGAATGGAAAGATTATAGACTTCTTTGGATATAGAAATCGATATATTGTGTAGTTGCAATGAAAAAATCATTACAGTCAATCAAGTATATAACCGACCTACAGCATTGGAAAAAAATACCATAAAAACTACTTAGGCCAGATGAAAGTAGTTTTGTTAGAAAATTAAGACAAATAGACAAAAAAATAATATATTAAAGGAATTTAAATCACGTAACGTGACCACATATAAGGGTTCATGATTTTTACATAATGAATCCCATCCATGGATTTAGTTATTTTGAAAGTTTGTGTTTTTTATTATACCAAATCCATATCGGCTCAGCTGTTGTGTCCACCGAGGGGAATCGAGCCGCTGATTTTAACGTTGTAAATCTGAAGACTTACTTCTGTCTCAGTGGTGAACTGTTTTGAAAGAGGTGATATGCAATGTGCACCACCTCCGAAATTTATCAGTACATTTTGTGTCTATAAACATTTGACGGTTGTTCATCATTGAAAACAGCAATGGTTCATAACAGATATCGTAAGAAATTGCAGTCTGAACAAACAGATCTGTTAATACTGTAGATATTATTTGTTCAAACTACAAATCCCTATTTTAAATCCACCAAATGTAATCCTAGGTAACAACATTGAGCTAAAATATGGTTGTGTAGCTTGAGCAAATAATGTTTGCTTGTCTCCATCTTATTTTCTGACTCTTTTTTTACGATCCTTGCTGGCAGTTTCCTAAATTTAGAGCAATGAGAATGTTTCACTCATTCTATAAACAGGTTAACATTTGGATCTGAAAACGACAGATGAACAATCTTGTTTTGATTATGTAGTACCGAAAAAAGCTGCAAGACTTGGAAAGTACTGAAAGAGTTATTCAAAGGGTTGATATCGTAATAACAATTTGTTAATTTTCTACATTGCGAACATATGCAAGGGAAGCAGATAGTAATGTGAACAAATATAAATGAAACAAGAGGAAATTCTCACTAGCCGTGACACTTGAAGTCATTTTATGTGGAAATAGAGTAAATTACTCATTGAAACTTTTTTAGCTATATTTTGTGCGCCTGAAATACCGAGCATGTGGCGCGTACATCAGATTTGATTTTATTATCCATCAGGATCTGCACCAGTCTACTCTTAAACTGAAATTAGTTTAGACATAATTAGACTAAATTAATATATGAGACCTTGGGTGGAGTCAAATACATCAATCGAAAGAGTTTGATTTCCTGAGAACAAAACTTCAATTAGATCTCACATCAGTCATGAAATAATAAAGCTATGAGGTAAACGTTTGTACTTAAAAAAATTCAGAGCTATTCAGAAAGATGCTATGCCGCAACTAAAAATAGAACAAATGAAATAGAGTTTATTAAGACAAGAATCTGTAGTTACAATAGAGTTAAAATGTTTTACACACACGTATCACCCGATGACGGACTACCTACAGACAAACCTTTTCTCAACAAATGAAGCCTGTTATTCTCCTCAGCAATGATACGTTACTGCAAATATTTGAGTTTGAACGCTTTGAATTTAAAGAATCAAAGCACAGCCGGTTACAAGAAGTTGCCTTGGAAACATAAATGAGTCAATCTTATGCAAATCTTTTGGTAAGTTGCGTAGAAGGACAGATATACAACACTTCTAAGCATAAGATACATTTTTTTCTACCACGGCGACATCGATAATAATAGAAATCTTTTCACAAGAGACAAAAAGTGACTGGAACATTTTAATCAATATCTAAACATTTATTATAAATCACTTAAACATATAACTCTAATCTCAAATCAGAGTATATGTTGTTGTTTTTATACTGCAATTAGAAGGCAAGCTTGGCGGCTTGCTTGTTCTTGTGAATGATAACAAATGTTAAATAAAATAATAAACTTAAAGTAAAAACTAATAAATTTCTATTATTAAATCTTATTCTAAAATTCTAATTTCTAAATGATTTAGGTAAAACTGATAATAATTACAACCTATTTCTTTAATCCGATTCGTACCATAACAGTTGTTGTTATAGAAAACTGATTACACTATGTAACAAAATGTTTTCTTTTTCTTGTTCCTGAACAGAATGTGTTATTTCCCAATTGCTTAGGCCTAAAGTAAATGGAAAAAAACCTGTTTTTTTCTTCAAACTTTGATTTTGTGAGCTGGAAGCGTATAACAAAAACATGATGGGAGACTATATTTAGGGGCTGATACGTGAACCTGGGTGATGAAATTTTCATATTTACCCATTTTCCAGAACATTCCAAGTAGATTCAGTGCTGAGTAGTTGATAGAAAATTTTCTCGAGCCCACAAGAATTTTCAAAAACTTTCTAGAATGTTGTAGAACTTACAAGAATTTTCTAGAATGTTGTTCAACTTACAAGAATTTTCAAAAACGTTTTAGAATTTTCTAAAACTTTCTAGAATGTTGTAGAACTTACAAGAATTTTCTAGAATGTTGTTCAACTTACAAGAATTTTCAAAAACGTTTTAGAATTTTCTAAAACTTTGCATAGTAATATATATATATACAGGGGCTCACAACTCACCACTTCAGTTTAGTTCTAGCTGCCCAAATGAACACATAGACCTATCTGATTTTATCAGAGATGGCATCAAGAAGCTTCAAGCATTCTCCAGATACATATTACTATGTATGTAGCCAATTTATCAAGACAAGAGCGAAAAAGTACTTTGTGACAGCACCTGCCTTAAACCAAGATGAGTACGGCTTGGAGGTTATCGAAGACTTCAAAATGATGGCATTCCTGATGGGTCTCCAAGGAGGCTTTACCAAGTTTCCCTGTTATTTTTGCCTTTGGGTAAGCAAGGACACTGCAGCGCACTACAACAGGAAGCACTGACCACAATGTATCAAGTTCTTTGTGAGGAGGCACAATGTCAAGTTTGAGCCATTAGTGGACCTCCAAAAGGTGTTGTTCCCACCATTGCACATAAAATTGGGTCTTATGAAACAATTTGTCACAGCTCTTGATAATGAGTCTGCAGCCTTCAAGTACCTTTGAGATTTCTTCCCTAAGCTGTCTGAGGCAAAGGTCAAAACTGGTGTCTTTGTTGGAATACAAATAAAGAAGATCTTGGAGTGCACAGAATTCCCCAAGAAGCTCAGTAAGAAGGGGAAAAAAAAGCTCCGAGTAGATTTGTCGCAGTAGTTCAGGGCTTCTTGGGCAATTACAAGGCCGATAATTACGTGGAACTGGTTGAGACTGTGGTGAAGAACAACGGCAAAAAGGGCTGCAGGATGTCCCTGAAAATCCATATCCTTCACGTTTATCTTAATAGATTCAAGGAGAACATGGGAGCATACACAGAGGAGCAAGGCTAGCGCTTCTACCAAAATATATATGCTGCTACTAAGAAGAGTATTACAAAAACATGTTGGAAGACTAAAAGTGATTTACATTACTGTCGTAAATTTCGAAAACTACTCACTCCTAAACATTTTTCTGTAACTTATGTATAAATACTTGTAAATCTTAATTCATACGTTGTTTTATTCACTCTTTAAGTAAATGAAACTGTGCAGATTTGGCCGTTTTACAAAAAAAAAATATTAATTTCTAAATTTCATTATCTAGGTCACAAAAGCAAAGTTTGAAAGGAATAATGGTCATTTTCTGTACTTTTGCAGCATAAACAATTAATAAACAATACATACACTCCAGGAACAAAATCTGTGTTACATAGTGTTATATATATATATATATATATCTTTAGTTCCTAGACCACTGCTACGTCTGTCGTATCCGGATAGTCCAATGCGCATCGTGCAATAGATGTTGCAAATGTAGTGTCATTGATGCATTATACCATATTGCTTGAATTCATGAATCCTTAGAATTAAAATTTCAGAATCAACGCTTAGAAGCAGCGTAATTCAAAGGCCTACTGACTAATTCCTATTTAAACTATATATCCTTACGTTTCTACAAATGAAATACGTACCAAAAAGTCAGTTATTAAACATAAAATATTTACTCTCTAGCAACGTAAACTTCCCTCTCAAAGCAAAAAAATGAAGGATTTTTAAATAATAGATTTATTCCCACAAATCATTATTATGTTGTTAAATTCCTATACTCCGTTTATAATTAGCTGATGACCCTATCACAGTGACATTCTACGTATTAATAGAATTCCTTGTTTCTCCCATATCACTCATACAGATATATTTACATAGTTGTCCAACGTAACTTTTTGCTCACGTATTCACTGCAACTCCATAATACGTTTTAATTACGAAAATATTTCTCAGTACGTTTTAACTTAAATACTTAAGAACACATGTGAATAAACTTATAAAACTCGAACTTCTATACAAAGTATATGTTTGACATGCAACTACAACTCTAACTCCAAGACTTCTTCCAGATGATTTTTACTTGCACCACAGAATGCATCATATACTAAGTGTATCACATAACCAATTGTATATAGATGAAACCATTTTAAGGAGTTCGACTCGTAATCCGAGGGTCGCTGGTTCGACTCCCGGTCGCACCAAACATACTCTCCCTCCCAGCCGTGGGGGCGTTATAAGTGACAATCAATCCCACAATTCGTTGGTAAAAGTGTAGCCCAAGAGTTAACGATAACTAACTGCCTTCCCTCTAGTTTTACACTGATAAATTAGGGACGGCTAGCACAAATAGCCCACGAGTAGCTTTACGCAAGATTCAGAAACAAACAAACAAACGTATTGAGCACTCCATCTTTTTTCTTTATTTCCCTACTCTCTCAAAATAATTCCTTATTTATTTTTTTATGAATACTATATTCACCAAGACTTTTAATTTCCAATTTAAGTTAATCACACAAAGCATTTTTAATTTTTTTTCTCATTTCGAACTTATTTTCATACATCTTCAAGGAAACTTTATTTTCCTTTATTATGTTTTTTCTCTACATCACAGAGCACAAATACCTACAGTTTAGCTTAGGGCTAAAAACAACAGAAACAGGATTAAAACATATTTTATTACATTTAATTTTTGAATTCCACTACATTAAAGCAACAATATTTGTTTTAGATATTTCGGTTTTGTATACGCATCTCGTTTTACTTTCTTCGTCTAGATTAATTTACGTAATTTGTAGTTTCTTTGTATTGTTTTTAAGCCTAACGGAAGATAAGTGCGCGCAACGCAACATACAAAACAATTTTTGTTTAAGTCGTGTCATTAATATACTTTAGTATCTTTGATGAGTTGCGATATAAATCATGTTTTATACATCAGAATTAGCACCAATCTGACAACAAAAAAGTTCAAATGTTAACTTATTAAGCTGTGTCAGTGGATGCGAGTCTCAAGTAACGACTTCAATCAGAACTCAGTGTTAAAAGCAGTGGCTCAAACAATAAAGGCAAAAACCTTCACAAGGATCTGCACTTCGTCAGTTTTGTTAAAGTGACAACAGTCTGTATGCTGTCAACAAAATGAAGTCCACCCACAATACAATAACACTAGTATCTTGTCTACCCTGAAGAACATTAGCTTGCCGCTCTGAGACTAGTATTATTCTCAATATCTTAGTAAACATTGAAATGTATATTATTGTTTTTGTCAGCTATGACACTAAAGAGAGAAGTATCGAGATCAAGATCTAGTTCAGTTACAGAATACGATGAAACATAAAATATATTCGTGAAGTATCACGCAACGCAGAGATGATAAGAGTTGTGCAGTAACTGACTTTTAAAGCACTTGACCTCAGATCGAATTTGGCTTCTGACTTTGGGAAAAATCTTTGAGACCTCTGTGTTAGAATGAATGGTGAATGAAGTACAATCTAGTAAATGAATTTCATCATACAAGTGTGTTTTAACTGACATGTACTAGAGAAAAAACTATCGTTAAATAAAAATGGTGTGTAGGACTGACTAATGAGCTTGAAAAAAATAATATAGGTATAGAAGTTGATACATCGCTTATCCACTTTAGGATCACATAACTGACTAATCCTCCTCGACTTTAAATAGAGATTATAATCCTTGCACTACTGGTCTTTAAAGTTTGTCTATAAAAAATTTGACGTTTGAATAGAATCTCAGATTACATCATTATACTATTATTATTACTAGTTTACAATAGAGTAACATTTTACGATTCGAAATTCTGATTTGCAAAGATTGGCTTTAGAAGTTAAACAGGCCTGGCATGGCCGAGCGCGTTAAGGCGTGCACTCGTAATCCGAGGGTCGCGGGTTCGCGCCCGCGTCGCGCTAAACATGCTTGCCCTCCCAACCGTGGGGGTGTATAATATGACGGTCAATCCCACTATTCGTTGGTAAAAGAGTAGCCCAAGAATTGGCGGTGGGTGGTGATGACTAGCTGCCTTCCCTCTAGTCTTACACTGCAAAATTAAGGACGGCTAGCACAGATAGCCCTCGAGTAGTTTTGTGCGAAATTCCAAAACAAACAAACAAGAAGTTAAACAGTTGCCACGCCATCTACTCGGTCTGTCTATAATTACGTATCTCCATTAGAATACATCGTTATCTTAAAAATATCCCACACAGTTCGAGCATGCACAGCTTGATGCTTAAACCAAGAAACAGTGTATTTCATGTGTAGTCTTCTTTCAGCACTGTGTTCATAAAAAGTAACACAAGCGCCTACATTCGTCAGTTATGTCGAGTCAATATGTCATTCTCGTCAGCAAATAAGTAGTTTACTCGGATTTCCATATTTGATCCAACCGAATTATTTCTGTAGAATGTTTCCTAGTTAAATCAAGCTACTCTATGAGCAAAAAGGGTACTTAACTGTAAATTAAGTGACTGTTTCAAACTGAAGGCTGGAATTAAAAATGTAAGAAAGTTGTGATCAAGGAAACCAATATTAAATAATATAAAAAATACAGTATTAATTTCATTATTATATTGAAATAACTTAATTTTTCTGCTTTCTATCAAACCATTAAGTAAGGTTTAGTCGATATTTGTAAAAAGTTCGCCCTCCAGACCCATCTTACCTAATATTACTTCAAACCATTAAGTAAGGTTTAGTCGATATTTGTAAAAAGTTCGCCCTCCAGACCCATCTTACCTAATATTACTTCTGTTTGCATGCTGAGATTTTAGTTCCTACTGTAAACTTTTAAATTGTCAAAGAATTAATTATTAAAAAACTATTTTACTTGCAATATTTCTGTTTTATGGTGCTATCTTGAAACTAAATCACCCTTTAAATATTCCACTTGAATAAAATATTCAGTTGTGTTCACACCAGTTGTATCCGATAGTAAGAGACTTGAAAATTCTTGACAAATGAAAATGTGTTTGCTCGGAAACTCTGAAGAGTCTAGAACTTTCCGTGGATTCTCATCATTATTTTTTAAGACAAACAGAGTATTCTTATAAGGACTCAGTTTCCAAAAAGTAATTATGTTTTTCTCTTCACAAATTTCAATCACCTTTCCTAATTTACGATATTTCAAATAAAAGACCTTCCGCTTACTTCTTTGTGCTTACAAGTAACCTACCCATCTACTTGTATTGATTGTAAGTCCATCTGTATTGACAAAACCTTACACTAATCAAAATACATAGGTGTCTCAAGCAGAATCGATCAGAAAATATTTATATTCTTGTATTTCACCTTGTCTTATACTCAGCGAAACAAGCAACTACTATGTTTGTGTTGATTATTGCAACATTACAATCTCAGATTCATTCAACCATAAATTACTCATGTAAGAAAGTCTACTAATGCTGAAGTAAAGCCCAAACATAAAAATACCCTCAGTTCTTTTAAAATATGTTCGTTTAAAATAAATTATTAGTTGTTCTCCTACCTGTATCAGCCTAAAACTTCTTTTATTCCATAAATTCTTTAAATAAATATGCTGTTATACTTATATTTAATGAACTTATCTAAAATATTTCTAATTTACATTAAAATTGTAGTTCTACTTTTTTGGTATATTATTTCCAATGTAACATTTTTTAGATCATTCATGACAGCATTTGAAGATTTAGAAATATGTTATTAAATATTTCTCATTTACTCTGAAGTGCTTCATTTCTTTTTGCTCAAACTACTGTTTTACTTGGTTAATCTATTAATAGTAGGCTCTCCAATGCAAAGTATGCTCGTGAATAATACAGGACCTAGTAGTAAACAAAATGAAATTAGTCAATATGCACTGGTCATGATCCATGATTTTAACAAATGAGTTTATGCTCACACTTTAGCTTTTCTTGTGATTTGCAAGTAACCAGAACACCGGAACTTTAGAGCTCATGAAGAAATTCACAGTTAAAAGAAACAAGCTTTAAAACTTTCTTTTTGCTGAGTTGAACTAAATATTAGATGTGGTGGACCCTCAGTAATCATTAGGATATAGAGAGCAGCTTCTCCTGGTAGTTCTCAGAAATTGTGGAAGTTTGTAAAAGAAGTTTTATGGATTTGATGTATAGGTCTTCAACTACTTACATGTAAGATATTTCACTGGTATTGTATGTAGAATATATGGATAAACAGCAAACATGTATGACTGACAAGTCTCGATATAGCTGAATCGAGATTTTGAGAAAAATAAAGTTGAGATGTCAGATAGTCATAAGAGAGATATTTAAAGTATCCTTGACCCAATTGATATTGAGGATGCAGTCATAAATAATTTTTTAGCTTCATGAATATTCCGAAATGAAAACGATTTGTTTTAGCCTTTTGATCACAGCAGATAAGGCAGCTTAAGTGATGGCTCACTCGTTTTGATAGTTCTTGCTATGTTGGATGTAAAGTAGTATATCACAGTAAAATAATTTTTACGACATTATACAATACAAGATATAGTGGTCAATTGTGGGGAAGAAATTAATGGTAAAGAAACAAAGGGATATGAGAAATGATAAATACCAAATGAAAAAGGTGCTATCTATACTTTAGAAAACTTTCTGAAGTTGAAAAAAACTGATGTTTTTCCACCAGTGGCACAACGGAATGTATGCAAACTTACAACGCTAAAAACCAAATTTCGAAACCCGTGATGAGCAGAGCACAGATAGCCCTTTATGGCTTAATTACAAAAAAAACAACTGATTTACGCTAAAGTTTGTGTCACAATAGGTGTTAAAATTTCTGACTCCACATATTAGCAAGATGGCAAGCAAGGCCTAGCTAAAATAGGTGGTAAGATGTAGTAATGCATTTATTTAGCGTAAAAAAGAAATATCATATATTTCACTTACTTTCCGTTGCACTGGTGTTTAGTGTAGTTTTTGATAAACATAACAATGTATATATATTGTTGTTTTTTACTAATGTTCACACGAAAACCTCTACACTTTGAACTGATAGAATAGAGGGATAGCAAGTAGGAACGATATCCACAGCTAACTGATAAGTTACTCTAATCCAATATTGGTATGTGACGATCACTCTTAAAACGAACCCATTGCTCCAAACAAAGAAGCATCGTTCTGCAGCAATCAGACGTCAGCTATAGACACCTGAATTCTAGCCCAACAAGTTAACCAATGCGCCACACCCAATCTGTATAAGTGAGCCAAATATCAAGATTCTAATTATAAACAAGGCTGGTGAATGTTATGGAAGTAAGGAAATAATTGAAAGTACTGCAAACTGAGTGTATATAGTATAAAATAATCAGGTATGTATTTTATTAACATACCCTAGTGAGTTACGCCAAGAAATATATGCATTTCAACTTTTAATGTGCTCATTAACTTTCACTGTTATATGCAATTTCCTTAGCTTTTTTGTGTAAACAACATCTACTTTCCTCCTGTCAAAGTAAAATATGTTTATAAAGTATACCTTAGAAAATGCAAAACAGACATTGACTGCTGTAATTCAACTGCTAGTTATCGTTCAGCAAAACTTATAAAACATAACACAGTTTCCTCTAACAAAACAAAATTGTACTAATGCCGACTGAAAACCAACACCAAAGGCAACAATAAAATATTTTTTTTTGAATTCGCGAGAAATATGTATGTACGTACATATATATATATATGACATACAATTTTTATTGTTCTTGTTCTGAGAGTTTATATAATACCCAATACATTAGCTTAGGGAGTTATTTTTCCTTTATGTTTGTAATAAAACACTATTACTGGATGCCATTTTATTTTACTTTCTTTGTGAGATCTATAAAACGTAGTATTTGTCTGTTTACTTAAAGTGGAATGAGTCAACTTAGATGTACGAAACAAAAAATGAAGCAAAAAGCTAGGATTTAAGAAAGTGTTAGTGAAAAGCCGATACACATTCACAAACACGCATACACACGTATCTACAGTTGATTTCCTTGAACACCAGTTAGTACAACTTACCACCTGCTGGTTATTGAAATCTTTAACTCTCAGATCAAAGTTTTCCTTAACAAGAAACGTTTGATCTCATTTAAAGCATTATTATTTCGGAGGTCAAATGTTGAACAAAATCAGGCATTACAGCGCGTGAACTGGTAGGACATCGGTAAATTTACAGACAATTTTCAAATCAGGTGTTCGCGAGTGGCACAGTAGATAGATCACTGAGGGTTTCCTATTAAAACAAGCACACGCCAACAAAGTTAAAAAGAAGTTCAGTTTGTTTAATGTTAAGCACAAAGCTACGCTCTAGATTATCTATGCTGTGCTCATTACTGGTATCAAAACCCAATTTATGTCGTTGTAAGTCCACAGACACACCGCTGTGCCACCTGAGGGAGGGGTCAAAGAGGTTCAAAAAATAACTTTGTTTTGTTTTAATTGTCGCTCTTATTACTATATAGTATGAAAATTATTGCTTATACATCCTGTCACTACAAATATATCTTTATTTTAAAAACAATAACAAATAAAAAAGACTTATTTCTTGATAAGTTGTTGCTGTTTTTTGCTTGATGTTTTAATGTCAGATAAAGAAATCATGAAATATGTAACTTTCAAATAAATAAAAATATGCATTTAGTAATAGTATTTGCAAGCAAATTAATTCAATATTTCTTAGTTTGTTTCAAAGATGTAGGTTTTTCTATACATCTAACATAACCTCAGTTTCCCAAATACTTTTGCAAAAGTAACCTTAATTTCAGTAGTCATTTCTTTATGAATGTCAACAGAGGAATTCTAATTATCGACATACACTTGCTGGTTTGAGCTCTATATACACTCCTTGTAGAGAACATCAGAATATAAAATAACCAAAATATTATATTATTTAATTTAATTTATTTGCTCTAAACGAATCCTTCACTGACTAATTAGCTCCTATTGTTGTCATCATTGAATAGTACCTTACAAATAAATGTACGAAATATGTCTATTTTTATAAACATGTTTCGGTTAAAAGTTGTTGGGAAAAGACTAAGCGGATAGGTTACATGTTAAGAATAGACCACAAATGATAACATTTGTTATAATAATAACGTACAAAGCTTACGTGACAGGAAGTTACGCTAGATCCTTAGACAGTTTAAAAATAACTGAACTTGAACGAAATAAATAGAGCTATAATGAGTTGAACAGTTTACAGCTGTTTTTGCCTGGTTTTATTTTCGATATTTATGCTGTTGTTCTATTTGAATCTGAACTATCCAATGCAGTCCCCTGTTGTTTAAATTAATATATATCATATTCATAATCCAAATACGTTAAATATGCAATTTTATGCTTAACTGTTGTTGTTATTTTGAATTAAGCATAAAGCTATACAATAAGCAATCTGTGCTCTGCCCTCCACGGCTAACGAAACCTGGTTTGTAGGTTGTAAGTCTGCAGACATACCGCCGAGCCACTGTGGATGTATGCTTATTCTTACCTATTTCAAGTATATAAATACAAAATAATAGGTTTGCAGTAACATTCTACTTGCACTATATGAACTATTTAAGGCATTTCTATAGAAATTAACTTTTTTTTTCAATTTGTTAACACTTTGCATGAATAAAAATGTATAACTATGTTAGATTCATAATCATTCATACATTAAAAATTGAAGCATTTACAGGTTCTATATTTGCCCAATTTTGATACATGGGCTTGCTTATAACCGTATACTTATTTCATACACGTGTAAATTACATGTACATACATGCAAAGTAAGGCACATCAGTATGTGTGCTAATATACAGAGAGAGAGAGTTTACACAGTGTGATAAATAAGAGATAATTGTCATTTATAGCCCTAAAAACTTATGTATTTTACAGTATTATGAAACAAATGAACCAATCAATACTCTATTAGGAAAATTTACCTGTCATTAGCAATATATTGAATAAGTTATGCTGTTAAAACAAGTTAAAGTGTCCAATAAAATTGTAAAATGGCTTTTTCATGTGAGATTAAAAACCTAAGATTAGCATAAAATAAACTATTTTAAAGCCCGGCCCTGAAACGTAGTTTTGTATTTCTCCTAATTTAGCTGTATGGCTTCCTACAATTGTGAATAAAGTTCGAAAACGTTGACACGTAACGGATATTTTGGTAAACATGCAATTCAGTGCTAATCAAAACATATAATTAAATAATCTGTTCTCAAGACGGCTGGTATTGGAATTAAATCTTTAATTAAAATACTGCAGAGAGCAAAATTTCGATCTTCTTAAGTCATCTTCAGGTTAACAAAGAGAGCTTACAACTAGTAAACCTGAAGATGATCTAAGAAGGACGAAACATTGTTCTGTACTTTGTTTAAAGTTTTAGTATCCATACTAGCCGTCTTAAGAATACATTTTTACTTTAAGCAGGTTTCTCGTCGCCGCGGATAACTAAGTACAGCGTGATAATGATATTCCTGTTTGTGATAGATCCTGGATAAATATAATTAAATAACCACAACCTGATAATGATATTCCTGTTTGTGATAGATCCTGGATAAATATAATTAAATAACCACAACCTGATAATGGTATTCTTGTTTGTGATAGATCCTGGATAAATATAATTAAATAACCACAACCTGATAATGATATTCGTGTTTGTGATAGATCCTGGATAAATATAATTAAATAACCACAACCTGATAATGGTATTCTTGTTTGTGATAGATCCTGGATAAAATATAATTAAATAACCACAACCTGATAATGGTATTCTTGTTTGTGATAGATCCTGGATAAAATATAATTAAATAACCACAACCTGATAATGATATTCGTGTTTGTGATAGATCCTGGATAAATATAATTAAATAACCACAACCTGATAATGATATTCGTGTTTGTGATAGATCCTGGATAAATATAATTAAATAACCACAACCTGATAATGATATTCGTGTTTGTGATAGATCCTGGATAAATATAATTAAATAACCACAACCTGATAATGATATTCGTGTTTGTGATAGATCCTGGATAAATATAATTAAATAACCACAACCTGATAATGATATTTCTGTTTGTGATAGATCCTGGATAAATATAATTAAATAACCACAACCTGATAATGATATTCGTGTTTGTGATAGATCCTGGATAAATATAATTAAATAACCACAACCTGATAATGATATTCGTGTTTGTAATAGACCCTGGATAAAATACAATTAAATAACCATAGCCTGATAATGGTATTCTTGTTTGTGATAGATCCTGGATAAAATATAATTAAATAACCACAACCTGATAATGGTATTCTTGTTTGTGATAGATCCTGGATAAAATATAATTAAATAACCACAACCTGATAATGATATTCGTGTTTGTGATAGATCCTGGATAAATATAATTAAATAACCACAACCTGATAATGATATTCGTGTTTGTGATAGATCCTGGATAAATATAATTAAATAACCACAACCTGATAATGATATTCGTGTTTGTGATAGATCCTGGATAAATATAATTAAATAACCACAACCTGATAATGATATTCGTGTTTGTGATAGATCCTGGATAAATATAATTAAATAACCACAACCTGATAATGATATTCGTGTTTGTGATAGATCCTGGATAAATATAATTAAATAACCACAACCTGATAATGATATTTCTGTTTGTGATAGATCCTGGATAAATATAATTAAATAACCACAACCTGATAATGATATTCGTGTTTGTGATAGATCCTGGATAAATATAATTAAATAACCACAACCTGATAATGATATTCGTGTTTGTAATAGACCCTGGATAAAATACAATTAAATAACCATAGCCTGATAATAATATTCATGTTTGTGATAGACCCTGGATAAAATATAATTACATAACCACAGCCTGATAATGATATTCGTGTTTGTGATAGACCCTGGATAAAATACAATTAAATAACCATAGCCTGATAATAATATTCATGTTTGTGATAGACCCTGGATAAAATATAATTACATAACCACAGCCTGATAATGATATTCGTGTTTGTGATAGACCCTGGATAAAATATAATTAAAGAACAAGTTTTCATTTCATAATTTCGAGCAACGATATGAAACCTAAACACCCACTTTTAAAACATGTATTTTATTTTCTTACATATGTTCGGATCAAAACAGTTACACATCAAATGCGGTACTAACTGATACTAATTTTCAATCAAAGATCGTTACCTACTGAGAGGTAAACAAGAAAGCCGGATAGCAAGTATTGCTAATTAAATAGATTTTTATTACGCTAATACTTATAGGAATTAGAATGCATTGTTTGTTCAATTCGATACTCTCGCTTTCAACGATTTTTTTGCCCTTAACCCATTATTCGAAGCGGGTATTTCTAAACAAGAAAATACTTTTTACCAGCTTTCAGTATTTTTAATCCTGAAAATTAAACCATCAGCCGTCAAAGCCCGGGATTTTTAATGATTCGTGAATGTACGACCTATTCAAATGATACCTTTAAATCACCAGTATTGTTAATTATCTATAATCTATAATTAGAAGAAAGTGAATTATTTGAAAACTATGCCATTAGTTTCATTTAATAGGTAGTTTATTGCAAGCATTGCTTATTGATATGAATGACAAGTCCATTTGTCTGATATAACGTTTGTTCCTATATGCATAAAGAACTTGATTTATTGCTGCCAGTACTATGTCTCATCAATTTTACTTCTGAGTTATATTGTTTTTCAAAATATTATAACTTGTCTAAGTGGTTGTTTTCACGCTTTATTTCGCATTAAACTGAATAAAAGCTTTGTTCACAAACTGTGATGAACCCAGCTCATTTCAATGAATTACCTTTGTTGTTTTCAGGGAAATCAAGACAAATACATGCTGAGCTATGTAATCAGGCAGGTGGTAGCACTGTCAATGTAGAGACTGTTCATCGATATAGCAGATCATCAAAACTTTACAACACTGTACAGTATTTCCACAGTATCTATCTAATGGCCGAGTCACAATGATACCATAAGTTCTGTTTGTTTGAAGTTAAGCACAACGGGCCATCTGTGCTCTGCCCATCACAAGTATCGAAACCCGGTTTATAATAAGTTTCCAGACATACCGCTGTGCTATTGGTTTTCCTACAGAATAGCAAATAGTTTAAATTTTGTGTTATTCTTTTTTATTACATAATAACTGAAAAAAACAAAACAGTGGTGTGAACCAAATTTAGTATCCACTTTTATAAGTATTATTACCTCGTAGTAACTTTTGAAAAATCATAATTCTGGTATAAACAATATTATCATTACACATTAAAATTAGTTTTTACAGAAATTTAATGTTCCGTTTAAAATCTTAGGTAAAGAGTGAAACGTGAATTGCCATCTAAGTTATAAATTTAAATACAAATATTTGTTTATCGTCATAATTCCTCTGACTCTAATTGGTCAATCTCAGCCAAAGTACGTATATGATCACTACAAGTTATGGGAAATGTTTAAAAAAGGGCCAACATTGAACTTAACCCTGTTTCTATTTTGTAAATCCTGTTTGTTAACCACTCTTAGCCCATTGTGCCAATATTAAACAATTTTATCAGGTTGACGCTTTAGACAATGTTGAATATTCCGTGATGATGTTAAATATTCTTAAAGGATTCAAGACAAAATATTAAAGTTTCTGGATTGTTTCTCAAACAACCGTGTTTTTCTCTTGGTAAAGAAGATGTAGAGTTTTTAAAGGTTGGGTGACCTCAAAATCTTTATTTGTTGATAGATTCAAAGCAAACTTCAAATATTCTTTATGAAGGACCTTTGGTATAGTTGTAAAATTCTGAGATAACTTTTGTGTTCAAGTTATTGATTTGAAATATATTATTACTCTTTAATTAAGTTTAATCATTCTCGTCAGTTGATAAGTGTTTCGCTTGTAATATAAAAACAATACATGTTTCAGTTGGAAACTGATTGTAATTAGAACTTGGTTATAAATATAACCTCCCTACGTGTTTTGAAACACTACTTTAAAAACAAATAAGCAAATATTCACTTTCTTTTCTCCAAACTTTTTTGTATAATCGTAGATGTAGTGACAAAAACATGTTCTACTGGAAGTTTGAATTTACGACAAAATATTTTCATCTCTTTAAAATTTGATACATGTATGTAAAAACTTTTTTCCAATTACAGCATGAAGGTTGTAAGGTTATTTACCAGTTTCCAATAGGCAGATAAAATGTATTCTATGCAAGCAATATGAACCAATTAGATTATAAAAAATATCAAATATTTGTTTTAAATTTCCAAATTGTATACACTATATGTACATGATATATATTTGTGTGTATGATATGCTTCATTAATAAAGAAACAGTAGAAATTACCTTTACCCAACCAATAATAGATCATATACTGATTTGTTTGATGTTAAGCACAAAGTTGTACAATGGACTATCTGTGCTCTGTCCATCACTTGTATCTAAACCAGGATTTAGTTCACAAAAATACCGCTGTGTCACTGCGAGGGGTAGACAAAAAATATGTATTCATTTACAGGTAATAATAAAATAACTCTTCGATTTCTATAAATTGAAATGGCAATCACCAACCAAATTATTTTTCAGATCAAAGATTCAAAATATATGAGGAGAATTTTAAAGCAATTTATTATTAATCGGTGATAATTAGTATAACACGAACAGTGACTAGTTTTCCTGAAGGTTAATAAAATATGTACACAAAAAAAGTTTAGAATATTCCCTTTTCTGGAAGAAAAATATGATATCAATTTAAAAAAATAACTAACTATATATGTGTACAGACGTTTAAAACTTAACAAAACAAATCCAAAAAGAGACATTATAAATATTCTAACTTTTTGCTTTTATCTTATTTATTTGTTTGGGTGTGTGTGTGTACTGGGGGTAGATTAATTTTCAGATTTTCTTACGTCAAAGTTGCTTCTACCATTTGTTTAATTCGTCTCAATAATGTCTTTATTTCAGGCTTAGCTGTGATGTTTTTGTTTTCCATCCATCAATTGTGTATATTTTTAACTTTCCCTTAAAATATAATTTTTAATGAATAAATTAATTAGATAATATTTTCGTATTTTAATGTTTATTGATTTACTAAACATTATTACGTAAAAAGTTAAACAACTTGGTAAATAAACTATGGTTGTAAAGAAAGTAGAGAATGGGTTAGTTAATAAGATAAATTCGTTACTTACAGTATTCTTTTTTACATATTTTAATGCCTTTCAATGTTTGTATCATTACCTCAGTAAGGTATCATTCTATGCTTATTGCACATAAGTGATAATATACTATTTTTGGAATAAGGATGCACATGCCATACATAGAATGCGTTACAAACGTTTTTTAACTTCATCTGTTACGAGTTTATTCGTTGGCTGTTGCAAGCGAATGTTTTGGTTTACCATGAGATCAGTATACCTTTCATTTAGTTCACCAGATATATTAAACACAAGATTAAAATATCTTCCACAGTTGAAGTCTTTTGAAATCAAGTGATGTTGAGAGTTGACTCTTTATCCAATCAAACTGTCGATTTCACTATAATGAAAATCTGAGTATATTAGACAAACATCAATTAGTTCTTAATATTAGTGACGCGTTGTGCTGGTAATAAATGCATCGTAGACAAATAAAACAATATTAAAACATAATAGTTAAGAGGTGTTTTGTTAATTTGTTTAATGATCCGTTTCTCGAGAATAATTACATCAGTGTGTTGCGTCAATTGCTGTTTTGTTAACACAAAAAAATTTAAAATAGTGTAAACAACTCGGTTGCTGATTTTAAAAACGCTTTGTTAGTGACTTTGTCTGACTTACTCATGCAGTTCGTGTCACTACTTTACCGTGAACAAAGAGATAAAAGTGATATATTTAAGAAAATGAAATGTCGACATTCATGATTTGTCGTAATTTTTTCATGTCACTATTAATGATATTCTTGTCTGGCATATAAATAAACTGTTTAAAGCCACAATGCTATTAAATATATATTTCGTCTTTGATTCATATTCTTATTGGGTTTTTTTCTTTGGCAGTGGTATTTGGAATATTATTTTTGCTTGAAAATTATACCCAAACAATATGAAATTCAGTGAATTTGTGTTTCTATGTTATTAACTTTCAAAATATTTTAAACTATTTAAGTTATGTACACACACACATATATATACAAGCAATCTGACATGACTAATTATAATAAACCTTCCTGTAGGGTAGAGGAGAAGTTAAATAATATAACGTTATTTACACAAGTACTGGTTTGCTGTGGCGCTAGTATACAATGGCTTTTCTTAGCTTCGCCACTCTTGTCGAATTATTGACTCGGTGAGCTGATAGTAAACATCTTATCTTTGAGAAATGTTGAGACATTCAGGTGTCTCACATTTATTTTAGAAGTAAGTACAAGACAACGGAAATCGATTCGCTCGTATTTCGATTAAAAATATTTTAGTACCATTACACCAAAAACGCTGAAATATCACATGGTATACATCATTATTAGAGTTGAAGCAAATAAGTTTAGTAATATCAACTGTCTACCGAAAGCTTTTTTTGTGGGATTTCACGAGATATTTTAGACAATGGTATTGTCTCTATTTTATTACTAAAATTTGAATTGTTTTGTTAGAAAATGAAAAAACATTAGCCTTACAAGATACCATTAAAAAGCGATTATACCAAACTGACGATTTAGTCCAGTCTAATCAATATATTCGTGATCGACTGGCAATCGAGGATCGTCGGTTTGAATCCCCGTTCCATCAAACATGCTTGCCCTTACAGCCGTTGGGATTTTAACATTATACGGCCAATCCCATTATTCGTTGGCTAATCCAAGTGTTGAGTTAGGTGGTAACGACTAGTTAGTTGCCTTCCCTCTAAATTAGGGATGGCTAGCGCAGATAGTTCGCGTTTAACTTTGCGCGAAATTCAGGACAAATCATTATAGATTCTGGTTTTACTGTAAAATGAATTTAAGACATTAAGTACTTCTGGTCAGTTTTGATATATATTGCAGAATTTTTTAATTTTTAATTTATTTCTCAGTTCTGATCCAGATACTTAGATTAACTTTAAATAAGATAGATATTTAAACGTGTCTACAAATTGTAGAAGGAATCGCAAAACCTCTACTTAAAGTAATATAAAAATGTTTTTTTTTCTACACAGAAGGAGTTTAGGCTGAAGGAAGGTCTCTTTTCTAGGGCTTGCATACTGCCTTCGGCGTGGTTACTGGAGGTCTGTCTAACAGCTAAAGTAATGAAGAGGTATGACGACTCTTGCAGCTACATTGAAGTTCGAAGCACGAGAGATAACCACATCGTGTGTGCTGGCAACAACCGGTCGTTTACCTGAACTATTCGAAAGCGGCAACATTCCACTGTTTGGAAATCAGGATGGATTGAAGGTTGGCTTTCAACAGAAGTGTCACTGTCTTCTGTCTTATGGGATTCAACCACACACGACTCTGCATCAACTTCCTCGTGTGCTAGCACAAAGATATATAAAACATGACCGACCTCACTATCCCATTTACTAAATATTTTCAATATATATATTCAAAGAATATTCGCTGCTTTGGCGAACTGTACATTTTCCGTATTTTCAGCTCTTTTCAGGAGGACACTTTCGTTACACTTTCGGTATTTCTTTTGTTTTCGTTGTCTTAGAAGGGAAGACAAATTATAAACCATATTATTAATATCATTTAAGGCGATTAAGCTACAAATATTTATAACTGTATTTTTAAATCATGTCTCTAACGCTGAGTTTACCAAATGTAATGCAAAGACAATGTTTCGGTCCCACCATATCATTCACTTCATAGTCCATTGCCTTGGCTCAATGATAAATCTGAAGACTAAACAAACATTAAAAAACATGATTTCAATACCTTTGGTGAGCACAACACAGACAGCCAGTTGTGTAGTTTTGTGCTAAACAACAAACAAACTCAATTAATTTCTAAAATCGGACAGTTGAAATAGTATAATTTCGTTCTTTATATTTAATTCTTGTTTAATGAACTTTTCAAAATTACATGTTTCAATGTATCAACAGACAAGTAATATATTAACAAAATGAGTAAGAACGAAATATAGTGATACATACAATCTTAATATTACTTTATTCCAAAACAGATTAAATAAATCAAATTTATATTATTGTTCTGTGTATTAAGAGCTGGGTAGAATCAAACATAAATAAGTAAACTCGAAATCTTTCGAAAGGTTTGTTTATTTTGAATTTCGCGCAAAGCTACTCAGGAACTATCTGCGCTAGCCGTCGCTAATTTAGCAGTGTAAGACTAGAGGGAAGGGAGCTAGTCATCACCACCCACCGCCAACTCTTGGACTACTCTTTTAACAACGAATAGTGGAATTGACCATTACATTATAATGCACCTACAGCTGAAAGGAAGAGTCTGTTTGGTGCGACGGGGATTCGAACCCGCGACCATCAGATTATGAGTCGAACACCTTAACCCAGCTGGCCATGCCGGGCCACTTTATAAACGTGGATCTTTATTTAGGAAGCTTATTATTTCTAATTATTTACTTAATTTTAAGTTTAATATCTTTTATTTTTTTATTTGTGTTTTGTAATACCATGGGTGTATGCAAGTGCAAGTTATTATTTTTGTGCGGAGATACACAATGGGTAGGTATCTGTGCTTTATCCTCTACGTGGATCCTAACTTTGGATTTTATTGACGTAAGACCGTAAACTTATCGCTAACCCATCCACAAACTTCAATAATTAATCTTACTTCATTATCATTAGTAAGAACTAGTCCTGGGATGTTAATATGCTAATATTCAAGCATATCATGACCACAACAGATCACTAGTTGGGAAGTTTCGGGACTTACAATGTTTAATTCTGTGGGGCGATATCCCGCAGTGGACAGATCAAAGATAGCTACCTGCTTATTGTTTTGGTTTTCGCTAAAAAACATCAACAAATAGCCACTATGTGCGGCAATTAAGGTATTGTGGGAGTTATTATACATCTAATGAATAATAACATACGATCTTATGGATTACACAATGTACATTAGGAGAAACTTAAAATAAAAAATTGTATACATCATACTTTACATTAATAAGACATACATTATTGTTATTAATGTTGTAGAGGGGTGATATATGTGTGTCTTTCTTATAGCAAAGCCACACCGTGCTATATGCTGCGCCCACTGAGGGGAATCCAACCCTCTGATTTTAGCGTTGTAAATCAGTAGACTTACCGCTGTACTAGCGGGGAACAAGGTGATAACGACTAGCTGCCTTTCCTATCGTCTTACACTGCTAAATGAGGGACTGCTAGCGCAGATTGCCCTCATGTAGCTTTGCGCGAAATTCAAAAACAAACATACAGTGTTGTTGGGCACGGCTGCATCACAGGCTGTCTGTGCTAAGTCCAACATGGAAAATTTAACCCCAAATATTGAAATCCTCTGACACAAAATGGTGCAATAATATATGCAATTAAACCTTTTTGTATAACATTCTCTGCACTCAGGTAGACATAAAATAAAAAAAACTCCCTACGGAAATAATCTATAACGAGCAAAGCATAGTCTATTATTATTTTTATGTCACATAAAACATGGATTTTTTCCCTTTGTTTATACGCTTACCCGTTTCATTTCTAAGGTAATTATTTATTCTGTTCGAATTAACCCTCTTACGTAATAACTTTTCACATTGATTGAGATGATGAATTTGAGATTAGCACCACAGGCGTTTTGTCTTAGTGCCCAGGGCCATTATTACGGAGACCTAACGACATCTGTCGACCACCAAAGAAGTTTTGTGTCGTCATCTGATAAAACATATTACTTAAAAGTATGATTTGAAACACCAAATGTGAATCGAGGTATAAAATAATATTTTCTATTTCGCGTCTGTTTGTTCCCACACTTCACACGCATTTTCATGAGTTATGCTCAACTGTGCAAACATTTTCTGTCATATTCTTTATTTTCAGAGAGAAATATGTCTTGGGAAATTGCAATTTGTGGTGTAAATCATTTTCAAACTGACACAGAATTTGCGCATTGTGTAAAAAGGACCTTCACAACTTTTCCCCCTGAAATTATGCGTGAGAAGTTCAAAGTCTAGAGACTGGAGGGAATTGCAGAGAACGGTGATCGAGTAATGCAATAAATGTTGTAGAACACAATACAACATAAAACATCTCACCAATCCAGCAAACACGCAAAAGTCCAATTGGATTAATCAAAAAGTAAAAATAAAATAAACCATTGAGACTATTGGATCATTGAATCTTAGCGTGAACGTTTGTACTAGTTTAAATAACAGAAGTACTCATGTTATTTACTCTGTTTAATATAACTGTATGCGCAACATTAGCCGGAAAAACCACTTACATAACCAATCGAAAGACCAATCACAATCACAATTTTTCACGTAATAGTAGATACAAACAGATTGTTTTTCTCCCAAGCTTGCTGGAAAACAAAACTAAAACTTTTACATAAATTTTATTTCCGTACAAACTTCGGCATTTCCTTACAAGTTTAGTTCTACAGTGTTTTTTTTTCCATAATCGCTTGTATATTTATGTACTCTAAACACGAAAATGAAGGTTATTGAAACAAAGTATGATGTATAACTAATACTAACATGATAAGTAAAAAAAGAAAATATATTTTATTCTATTTTTTAAGCCATTTTAGAAGTTCATTTCTCCAAGGGCTGGACGTGGCTAAGTGGTTAGTGAGGTCTGACTGTGAAACTGAGGATTCATGGTTTACGTTCTGTAGCCCCAAAGTTGTGTTTTAAGAGTAATGGTAAAATTCCACTAATTGATTTCACAATAGTCTAGCAGTTCAAAATTAGAGATAGTTGTGTAAAGATATCTAACCCCCTATGTGGCTCTTATCGAAAATCCTGAGACGAACATTTCTATAAAAAATTCAATTTTATTATAAGTGGACTATAGAGCATAATATAAAATGACTGTTCTATACTGAAACTTAAACTATCAGTCAGTTTATAGTTTTAGTTTTATACTTCTTATGTTAATATCAAAACAAAGTTTATAACGTCTCACATTAATCATGGTAAAAAAAAAAGCTAAACTATTTCGGAACATAAAGCATTCAATAAAACTCCTTTCATAAATGATGTGTATAGACAACTTTCAGAAATATACAACACACAATAATGTCAGTTATCTGAGATAGTATCAAGGTACAAACAATCAATTATTTGGATAAAACTAACAGATATGCGTATTTTTTTTCAATTTCCTGAAAAGTAATAGTGCTTTCAAAATTCTTAATGCTTCAAGTGTAAAAAAATATAAAACTTGTAAAAGTTTCATACATAAAAATAAAATGTATACATTATATAAATGTCTTATACTCTTGTATAAGAGATCATAAATAAAAAGCAGCTACAAACCTTGTAGGATTTTATATGTAAAATAAATCCACAAATCTAAAGAGTTCATATATAACAAACCATTTTAAACCCGGTAAAACTGAGTAAAGAAATGAAAAATATAAATTTTATAAGATTTCATGCATAACATATAGCTGTAAACATTCACAATACAACACGTACAAAGGTGAACTGTAATTTATAAGTTTTCATACAAACAAAAACAAAAATTATAATATAAAATACAAAAATATAGCTGCAAATGTTATAAGTTTGTTACTAAGCATAAAGAACGCAAATGGCAATCATTGCTCTCCCAACCAGGGTGTCGAAATCCGATTAATAGCATTCTAACGCCATAAACATACCGTCGTGCCATTTGGGGATATGTTATAATAGTCCTTATATAATTATGGAAGACTTTCTTAACGTAGAACTAAAAATCATATGAGATTTCATGAGTAAAAGAGCTAGAAACCCCAGAAGAGTCAACACATAAAAAAAGTTGTGAACTTTATGAGTAAAATATAGATATTTTTATGGTTCTTTGTTGTTACGCACGATGCTGTACAATAGGCTATTTGTACTCTGCTCATTGAAAATTTGAGTTATTAACGTTATAAGCTTACAGCCTTACTGTTAAACTTCCAGGAAGTAGGGAAAAAGATATAAGTCTGAAGCGATTTCGCATATAACAGAACACTATAAAATGAATAAAGGCGTGAACATAGTAAACAACTGTAATACATGTAAGAATGCATATGGAAAGAAGGGCTATAAGCCTTATAAAAGTTAAAATATAAAACATAAAATAAGGTTTTTTTGCAAAGCTACACGAGTGCTATCTGTGCTAGTTCTCTCTAATTTAGCAGTGTAAGACAAGAGGGAAGCCAGCTAGTCATCATCACCCCACAGCCAACTATAAGGTTACTCTTTTACCAACGAATAGTGGGATTGATCGATACTTAAAAATGCCCTACGGCTTAAGGGGCGAGCACGTTTGGTGTGGATTCGAACCCGCGATCCTTGGATTACGAGTCGAGTGCTTTAACCACCTGGCCATGCCAGGCCGAAATAGAAAGGAAATTTATGAGCCTATGACAGTTAGTACATTAAACAAAGCTATACATTAGATAAGATTCTTATACATTCATATAATTTATGTACTTATAAGTTACAAGGTAACATATGTGAAGAAGACCTACAAAGAAACAAGGGAACTAAAAAAATTATGTTTGATATTCCACATTAAACTGGTAAGAAGAGTGCTGGGTAACAAGCTCAGGTTTGTGCCGACCAGGTTTGAAGTCTTACTTGGAGTCTGGTTGCTTCGCAGGAGATGGAAGAAAGTTTCTTTACAGATGCTACCAGTAGTTTTCTCGTCGCATTCTGTTCTATTTATGCTTAATATTTATTTCTTCCTAGTTACAATATCCGTTACTTTGTCTTCCAGCTGTCTCATTCCCATTAAATTTCGATAAAGAGTTACTACATTGCTGCTTTCGTTTAACTAGTGTAAGAGAGATAAATATCATCTGAGTAGAGCTGATACAGGAGTTTTTCTTACAAACTTATCAGCTTCCTCACTTTGTATAACCACTGTAAGGTCTGAAACATGCATCAAGGTAAGGGTCTTACAAGTACAATTTCTTTGGTTTCTGTCATCCCTCTGGGGACCAGCCACTTTGTATTTTACGCAGTACAGTTAGTCTGTGAGCCAGAGGCAGTTATTATTTGGTGGGTCCTCTATTTGCGATTCTATGTTTTCAGCAAAGATGGGGAGGGATTACTATGTGGCTTCCAGTTCCATCTTTTTTTATGCTTGCAAGAAGTTATAATACTCCATCATTTTGATACAGAGTGTCCTTGCTCTGTAAGGCAATTAATGTCCGATCAGTTCTCTCATTCTTTCTGGTATAGGAACTATCTCTCGTTATGATGATAGCTAGCAAGCTGCACGCCGTTGTCTTTGAATATATGTTGATATGTTTTTATCAACTTCACTCCTTGCCTAATCTATAATTTTCTGTCTAAATTGATTTCCATATATCTCAGTTGCACAAGTTGTCTATTCCACGTGGCCTGGGAATATATGAGATTTGTAGTAAAGAATTACCATAGTATTAACTGTACAGCACCATGTTCACTCGTATCTGTCTCCTGGGGCATCTACCAGGCAATTCTTTTCTTGTTTCTTATCTGTTAGGTAGTTCTGGAACTAAAACTTCACAAACAAAAATGGCTCCATGATGAAATACACTGTCCTCACAGTAAACATTTCGTCATCAGTAATTGTATACTGAGTTCTTCTGTAAGTAATAACCAAATCTAAAGTTAATATAAAGGGGTTTTTACCGACTTTAAATACTTCCTATATATCAGCTGCTTATTCAGCAACATTGATCCGGATTTTTCTTCCACTGTGATCACCCCCTCAAGACGAGCGGTAGTAGAGGTTCAACTTGTAAGCAAACATTCCAGCTATGATTTTGTTTAGTGGTTCAACTTGTAAACAAACATTCCAGCTATTATTTTGTTTAGTGGTTCAACTTGTAAGCAAACATTCCAGCCATAATTTTGTTTAGTGGTTCAACTTGTAAGCAAACATTCCAGCTATGATTCTGTTTAGTGGTTCAACTTGTAAGCAAACATTCCAGCTATGGTTTTGTTTGAAATCTTCGAGTAATATTTTGTATGACGATAATTTAATAACTTTTAGGATGAAGGTGACCCATGATGCAGAGATGCCAACCCTTACGACTTGAGTGTAATCATTACGATTTTGGTGTATACATTACGACTCTACGCTCATACAGACAAATATTACGACTTGTTGCAACTCCCAAATTATTATATATTATATAGGCCTATACAATAAAGTGATAAATTGTTCTCCCAGGGATTAAAAGGGGCGAAAAGAAAATGTCTAGTGGGATACAAATAAATTTTAATAATAAATAAAAGACATAATCCAAATGGCTACTTGCGATAATCATGTTTGAGCTTGAAATAATAAAAAAATATTTGTATCTTCAACGTCTACCAATAGTTTGAGTACGGTGCTTCTCCAAACTGAGTACGTGTGGGAATCCACAATTACGTCATCAGTGTTTCTTAGCCAATCAGCGCTCACATAGATGGGTATTTCTCGTTTTCTAAACGGCGTAGAAACACCAATACGATCGTTCACAAAATAGTGACAAAGAAGTTTCGTTTACCAGATAGTCTTGTTTCTGGCAAATCTAAAAGAACTAAAACTGTGAATCTAAAATTTAGGAAAGAGTATAGTGCAACATATCCGGTCATTGCATCGAAAGTCAGTGACAATCATGCATTGTGTACAGTTTGTCACATTTTTCTGTGACGCATGACGAGATAAACAATTATTCCAGACATACAAAATTGGCATCTCACCAACAAAAGGCTGAGACAAAGACAAAAACGATGCAGATAACGACATTTATGAGTAAGAATTCAGAATATGAAACCATAAGTGCAGAAGTGATGTTCACACAATTCGTCATTGCTCATAATTTACCCCTAGCTATACTCGATCATGCAGAACATCTATTCAGAAAATGTTCCCAGACTCTGATATAGCGAAAATATATGGCTGTGCTAGAACCAAAACTACAGCCATTGTACAAATGTTGGGTAGTGAAGATGACAAAATCATTTCAAGCATACTTACTAATAGTGTTTACAGTTTAGCCACAGATCGATCCACACACATGGACGACTTAAAACCGTATCCAGTGGTTGTACGATATATTGACCCTTTGCTTGGAAAAAATGTTTGTTGTCTTTTGACAATGGTGGAATGGAAAGAAGCTTCAATGGGAGAGCATATTATCAAGCTTTTGGACCATGAACTGACAAAGAGAATAATTCCATGGGAAAACTGTCTTAGTTTTTTTTTCAGACAATGCCTCAGTTATGTCTGGTATAAGTAAAGGTGTGATGGAACACATCTTAAGACGACAGCCTAGCATTTACTTCATGGGCTGTGCTTGTCACCTCGTGAATATTGCTGCCCAGAAAGCTTCCAGAGAATTGCCCTGCTCAGTTTCTGATATATTGATAGATATCTACAATTTTCTGGACAAAAGTGCTAGCAGAAAACAACATTTCAAAAAATTTCAAGAATCGTATGATAAAGAAACAATAAAAATTCAACAACTTGTTAACACAAGATGGCTACTACTTGGGGTGTGCCTCAACAAAATATTGGACATGTGGAAGCCATTGAAGAGGTATTTACATTGTGAAAAAAAATATAGATTCAAAAGGATCTAAGCGTGCAGCTCAGTCAGGCAGCAAGACTTTAACAGTCAGGATGTCCTCTCAGCCACAGATGGACACAGTCAAGACATTCTCTCAGCCACACAGGGACACAATACAACAGTCTCCAAAAACAGACAAAAAACATTAGACAGAACTCGATATATGTTTATACAGTCTGACCTTGAACTAAAGAAGAGACAATAAATGAAAAAAGAAAACGAAAGCTAGCAAGGAAGTAACCAAGGAAAGTTATGCGCAAAGCAAGTTAGATAAGTTAACAGTTTCCTTGGACAACAAAATGAGCTTGTTATTTTGTCTTTTTCTTCAATCTGCAATTCCTCCATTTGAGCAAGCCAATTCAATATTGCAAAGAAAAAACCTTGCGTACACATTATGCATAGAACTCTGATTACACAAGCTAAAAATATACGCCAGAATATCTTGAAGGCAACATCACTGAACTTGACTACAACAATGAATCCTTAAACAAATCTGATAAGGCAGTTTCCATTGGAAATGCTGCCAAGGAATACATTGTTAAATATGAAAAGAACCTGAACCTGATCAGCTTCTACACCAGTGTCAAGAAATAATGTATTGCAGCTAAAAATTACATGATGAAACATTTCACTCTAAATGATGAACTTCACAAAGAGGTTACTGATCCAAAACTGAAAGTCAGAAAAGATTTCTCTTCTATACACTTCTTCACAGACAGGTATTCTGTCCTTGTCAATACACATGAGCATAACACTATAAACAAGTTTAAAGGGCAATATTTGAACTATCAAACTGATACTTTCTCAGAAACTGTCCTTCAGTTGAATGTTGACAAGTTTTAGGTTCAGCTGTCTGCAGTTAAGGATGAAAATGCCAACCAGAAGTACGACATTCTGTGTAGGGTTATGCTTGGAATTCTTACAATATTCCATTCTAATGCTGGCAGTGACAGGATATTTCGTTTAGTGATTAAAAACAAAAGCAAGTTCAGACCAAACTTGAGCACCTCAGTTTTCAGCAGTTTTACAACACACAAGATGTGTATGCAGTCAAATGGACAATGTTATTATAACTCCCAACCATCCAGAGACATTTTCATGAAAGCAAAGGCTGCAACATCTGCAAAACTATTACAATAAGTGTCATAAACAAGATATTAACTAGTCCTTACACAAAGGCTTTTTCTGCTTACTGTTTGTGCATGTTTAATGTTGTTTTATCAGTATGTTTGTTACTCTGAACTAAATAAAAGAGACATGATTTCAAAAAAAAATCTTTAATTTATTTATTAAATATACAAAACACACTCATAAATGAGCAATCTATAGCAGTAATAAATAATAATAGTTATAATAATAATGTAATAATAAGCAGCTTAGAGACATTGGTTAGGCCTGGTAGCTACAAATGATAAAGAGCTCTGTCTACAATCATTACACTCAGTCATTTGAAATAGTTGGCATCTCTGTTGATGGGTTTTGGTAATAATTTGATAAAGGCATCAGTCAGTACTTTACAGATGCTAACTGGATATAATCAGCATTAACTTCAACATAACAGCTTCTGTAAACTTCTTAAAGGAAGAAGTTCTTGCACCATCTGGACTTGTAGCTATTTCGTTATATCTATTTATTATTTTGCTTATTTCATCCATGCTAAAAATGAATTTCTTATTCTTATGTAACTATAATTAAGATAAGGGTTCTTTAAGTTTCAGCCTCTGACCTGCATGTTATCGGGATTGCATTTGTTAATGCATCACAGCATGATGATCTTCATCTACACAGACTAAAGTACAGTTATAATTAATATATATGGGATCCGTGTACCTGTGAAAGTCCCAAAGTAAAGTGTTTGTAATCGCTTTGGATGTTGCTTACCAATAGAGTTTAAATACTATACCACACGAAATCATTTAATCATCTGCCTGTCTGGGTCAAGTAATGTCTTATCTGCACGAGCTGAGCTTTCACTTCATTAGCTTTCTGAGCTTTACTGATATCGTAGTTTGTGGGATGTTTCTTTTGATAAATTATTTAACTTTGTTCAGTGTTAAAGAGATGATTATGTGAGAGTGATGCTAGATATTATGCGATATTTGTGTTGTTTTATACCATTTTGTCTTTCAATCTTTATTCAAGTACATATGAAACTGGAGGAACATGCAGGAGTTTCTGTTGCCTTGACACTCAGCAGGTCTTGTGCTCTTTGTACCAAATTTAGAAGCATATAACTGTGCAAAATGGAACAAAATGTATTTTGAAGTTCAATAATAAGTATGGCAGTATTTACAGTATGAATGGATCAGATACTCAATATGTGTTACACAAATTAAAATCTCATGCACATTTCACAGAGTTTGTAAATAACATTTTATAAGCACACACAGTTGAATAGTAAACAAACTAAATGCAAATTAACAAAGTAAATGGAAAAGTCCCTATTGTAAAAACAATATTTTCAAAAGACCAAACCTGATATTTCACCAATTGACAAACCTGTGCTAATAAAAACAGATAGCTCTCTTTTGTTTTCACTGGATATGATTGAATTATACTATACTGGTTAAAAGTGTTTTATTAGTTTTACTTACAACCTAGAAATAACAATAAATATTTTTAAACATTACGGACAAGCTTACAATACAGAGTAACTTTATTTGATTATGATGTACATGCTTTATGAGTCACCAAGAAATAACCTCATATCACGTGCGGAAGCACGATTGCTTATGCGCGAGCACGAGTAATCAGTTGCAGTTGTATCAGCTATAAAAAACTGATCTATATAGATTTTCCAAATCTAGGCTTTAAATATGATCCAACTTTTAAAAGCGAAGTTTTAAGTTCTCTGCATTTTTACTGAAGGGTTCTGTGTTAAACAAAACAATTGTATTATCTCAGTCGGTGATTAAAACATGAGTCTTACGAGAGGATGGACGTTACCACTGTCAAAATCTGACATGGCTTTATTCGAAAGCAATGGAGTGTACACAAGAATGCTAAGCTGTGTAAGCTACTTTTGCATTGTTCTCAAACTAAGTGTGGTATTTTAAAATTCCTTGAGAATCGTGTAACGTTCAATGTTTAAAAAAACACGCAATTTTGAAAAGAAAACAGTTAACGGTCTCAAACTTTTGTATATTAGATAACATATAAGTTTTTATATGAAACTGCGATTTTCAAAATTTGCCTTTCAAGGAAACAAAACGAGTGAAAAGGAAAACAGCCTTGCAGTGATATAGATAAGGTTATAAATACTTATTCTGAATATATGAAACTAGCCTTAACCATTCAAGTCAAAGTAAAGGCTGCAATCCTGGCTAGGTGAAAGAAAAATTACAGAAAGATATCTGCAAAAACCAGTGAATTACAAAATATAGCTACGAGAAAGATAGGGCGAGAACCGAGTCATTCTCAAGACATGGTACCAAAAACAAGTGTAAAAATATGATTAAAAAATGAATAAAAAAGTTGCAAATGGAAGAAAGTGGGCGTGGGTAACGCTCCGTCCATTCCTACTTTGTTTCTTTTAATTTGAACTTTGATCGAATTGTAGCTTGGAATTGAGTTTTATCAATCAACTGTACTTTCTAAATGGAGCGTGTCCCATCAAAAATGCTCGCCATTTCAACCGTAAAGGTATTATATAGTAACGATCAATCTCATTATTCGTCGGTAAAATAACAGTCCAAGAGCTGGCGGAGTTGATGATAATTAGCTGTCTTCCCTCTAATCTGTCACTACTAAATTAGAGATGGCTAGAGCAAACAGCTGTCTTGTAACTTTGTGAGAAATTCAAAACCAAACCTTTCTAAAATTTCAAAATCTCAGTAGCTACGATATTATTATTTGGCCTATCTTTATCGCGGTCAAATAGTTATAATGTCTAAATGTCTTTTATAAGCAAAATATAACTACTAAAACTTAATGTCTCACTTTTGACATCATACTCGCCCTTCTTTTATGATGTCATTTATGACATTAGAGTCAAGTAATTTGACTACATAATTTATAAATACTTGGTTGCTGAAACAAAAATCATAACAAAATAACTTAGCTATATCTACTTTTCTGTTAGTTTGAACAATTATCAAATTATAAAATGCACACAATGTAACAACGAGTGGAACGATGGCAACACCCATTTTTAAGTTTGCAAGATGTCTGTTTATTTGCCTTTTTTACAACAAAACCATATCTGACTGTCTTCTATGTATACTGAGCAGAATCGAACCTTCAGTTTTAGTAAAGTAAATCTGAAGTCTTACCAACGTTTCAACGGGTAACTACACTGTATCAGAAACCCTCAAGTGTCGTAAAATTAATCTGCCCATTTCTACCTTGTTTCCTTACTTTTTGGTGCTTCCACATTTACTTCCTTTTTTGTTAAAAGTTGTTGCATTTTTAACTAAAATAAAATTACAGACCTTGCAAGAGTCTTTATGTTAAAATAATTCTATGTCTTTTTTTTCTCAAAAGTTCTTATATAAAGCAGCCTTACATTTATCAGAATATTTTATATATCAAAGAGAGAGTGTATATCCTTATAATAATCTATATGTAAAAAGGGAGCTACAAACCTTGAAAGGTTTCACAAATAATAAAACTTTAGAATCCATAAAACTCTGAGGCTCGTGAATAAACTACCGAGGTTTTTATTTTATTTATACTAAGTCTCTTTATTCATGTATTCATATTCCAAGCGCTAAAGATATATACACACACACATACACAATAAATCAACTGTTTCTTTACGATTCTTGTAATAAACAAATATATATATATATTTACTGCTCAATGTGTTTTGCTTGTAAAAGATCTAAACATGTTATTGATTTTATTAATTATTAATCCTGATATATCTTCTTTTTGTTTATCTATTTAATATCCGAAATATTTTCTTTATAACTCCCATAAGACAAATTCGAATATTTTATTCCTCTTTTTACTAAAAAAAACACACTAAACTTTTCCATAGCTTCTCACGTGAAAAAAAATGTAATATTTTATAACAGTTAACGCATGTTTGTTTTTGAATTTTCTTGCAAAGCTGTGTGTGTTGTCTTATAGCAAAGCCACATCAGGCTATCTGGTGAGCCCACCGAGTGGAATCGAACCACTACTTTTAAAGTTGTAAATCCGTAAACTTACCGCTGTATTAGCAAGGGGCCGCACAAAGCTACTTCAGAGCTATCTGTGCTAGCCGTCCCTAATTCAGCAGTGTTAGATTAGAGGGAATGCAGCTAGTCATCCCCACCCACTGCCAACTCTTGGGCTACTCTTTTACCAACGAATAGTGGGATTGACCGTCACATTATAAGGTCTCCACCGCTGAAAAGACAAGCAAGTTTGGTGTAACCGGGATTCGAACTCGCAACCCTCGAATCACAAGTAGAATGCCTTAACACGCTTGGCCATGCTAGGCCCAACAATTAACAGTAAGAAGTTGAAGAATCTAAAAAAAAATTCATTTTTAGTTGAATTTGGTTTGGTTTGAATTTAGCTCAAAACTATACGAGAGCTATCTGAACTAGCCTGGCCAGGTGGGTTAAGGCGTTCAACTCGTATTTGAGGGTCGTGGGTTCGAATCCTGGTCGCATCAAACATGTTCGCACTTGCAGCCGTGAGAGCATTATAATGCTACGGTCAATCCCACTATTCGCTGGTAAAAAAAGTAACCAAAGAGTTGGCGGTGTGCGGTGATGACTAGTTGTCTTTCCTTTAGTCATACACTGCTAAATTTGGGACGGCTAGCGAAGATATCCCTCGTGTATTTTTGCGCGAAATCCAAAAAATAAACTGTACTAACTTTTCCTGATTTAACAGTGAAAGACTAGAGAGGAGATAACTGGTCAACACAACTCACAATTAACTCCTTTAACAACGAATAGTAGAACTAAGTTTCAAATTATATCGTCTTTGCAGCTGAAAGGGCGTGTATTTTTGGTGAAACAGTGATTTGAAGTTCCTGAGTCAAGTACCCTGATTACCAGTCATTTTAATTGAATGAAATGAATCTGTTTATAGAGTTTGTAGCAAATATTTATATACTTTTTTATTAACTTGTAAAATGTTGTATATTACATTTTTTGATTTAACAAATAATTTCTTTTCCATTTTTTGCTTTGATAAATCGAACAGTATTTCTCATAATAGTTCAATATATCAAATAATATGTAAGCTGACCAACCCCGCCAATCTTATATAACGTATAAAATTAAATATTTTATATACCCCTTTCAAGGAGCTCAGAAGCTTGTCGTATGAAATATATACCTTGCAGGTATGAATCGTAAGTAAATTTTTCATGTACCAAAGGATGAACTTATTGTGCGTTTGTAATTTTCATATCTCAAAAAGCCAATTTTTATAACGTTTGATAACAATGAAATATGTGTTTCAAAAGTTACAAAAGATTTCAACTCAATATTGAACATCGGAAATTGTTAAAAAAAACAGCTACAAAAAATAACAGCTCCAACACTGGAGGTTTATAAAGGAATCTAAAAATTAATGTAGGTTTTAAAACATTTAAAATTTAGCTACACCATATTAAGATATTTAACATAATACACACGTTAGTTTTTGAGTTACTTTTTAGTGACATTAAATTCCCCCAAAATGATTAAATTATGCAATGTTTTTATGTTAAAACGTGGAAGGAGCTCGATTTGTAGCTTTCCACTTAAAATGTACTTTGTTCACACGACCAAATCAGAGATTTCTTAAAAACTGAAGTATAGCTGTATCAATAGTTAGTACTTCCCATAGAGAAAACAGTCAACCACTAGTATTCTTCACTACAAAGAATAGTGGAAACGAGGTAGTTTATCATTTTATAATGTACTCACAGTTGAATATGTGAAGTGTATTCAAGAGCGTTTTACCCCACATTCTAAATACTTAAACCGGTATCCCCCTATTATATTACCCCTGATCATAGAGAATATATGAGTAAAGGAGTTCTGCAAAATATAAATAAATGTTGGTTAATAATGATATTTTGTGTTAAATACTATAATAAATATTAGTGCATCTGTTGTGTAAAAAAGGACACAAAATTAAACCTATAAATATCTTAGTGACTCATTAATGAGAAAATGTATGTGATTAAAAGCATTTTATTTGTGTTTGTGTGTGTGTGCTTTATCAAAAGGTAATGTTATTAATGCTATAACAAGGTTGTCAGACCAATATGTTTGTTTTGAATTTTCGCGCAAAGCTACACAAGGGCTATCTGCGCTGGCCTTCCCTAATTTAGCAATGTAAAGGTAGAGAGAAGATAGTTAGTCATCACCACCCACCGCCAACTATTGGGCTACTTTTTTTACCAAGGAATAGTGGGATTAACCGTTACATTATAGAGCCTCCATGGCTGAAAGGGTGAGCATGTTTGTTGGGACGAGTATTCGAACCCGTGACTCTCAGATTAGGATTCGAGCACTTTAACCACCTGGTCATGCAGGGTCATCAAACTAATAAAATGTTTTAAAGCCGTTTTATAGTACAGTTACATAAACGTTAAAGGAAATATGATAATTATTCGTTTAGATAGCTTTAACGGTCTGGTGAAAGTTTCGTAACAATATTAAGTTACTATCCGTATTGTTCACGTTAAGATTTAACATTGTGAGTACGTGATTGTCTTACTACCTTTTAAATTTGTACGTTAAGCAACCAAAATGGCATTGTAGGTATGACTTAATGAAACCGTAAATGCTTTGAAATTAATAATTTTTAACTGGTCGGAAGAAGCAATGCTTCATCGAGTTTTGATTCTGTGACTTAGATAATTTGATTGTTTTTAATTTTAAAAATATAATTTATGAATTAATCTAAAAAAAAATCCCTGTCAATATCAATTTGATAAAATTAATCGAAATATCTGTGGATTTCAGGATTAGAATTAGCAGTTTAAATTGATCTAAGTCTGAGAGTTCCTATGATTTAAAACGTTTTAAAGACATTCGAGCTGTTATTTTACCACACGTATACTTTTAAAAACAGTGTTAATTATAAATACAGTAGCATCCTACATTACTGGAGTACTGTCTACCTATGACAGATGATTTACGTTTATTCTTGCATTTATTTAAAAAGTCAATAAACTGTAATGAAAAATAACTTTTAAAACATAGTAAGCTTACTTCCAATCACACAAGGGAAACAATGGACAAAATTAAGTTTCTATAAATGAAACTCCAGCCATGAAAAATAAATAACTTAATACAAGAAATCTAGAATAAATAGCTTTTATAGTCTTTTGAGGACGACGTATTTGAAGTAGTTATTGATAAGTAATGTTTTGATTTGACTGAAAAGAAACCAGGTAGAAAGCATGCTGACAACATGGAATACTCCCACTTGACTTACCATGGTTTCAATAATGGTTAATAAAATCATTTATATCAACCAAAATGAATATACAATCATCTCAACTAAGTTAAAAAGTTACTGCTCAGCTTATAACGTAGGTGCAGTTTATCAAAATGCATTACATTCACTTGAAGACACCTACTTTAAGAAGCAAGAAATGAAGTTGACTGTTCTACTTGCACAGAAAAATAATAACCTTACAAGTTTAGCTGATAAATATATAGTTCAGTTTCCGAAGCAACATCATTAAAAGAAGAAAGCGTTTTAAACATTAAAAGGCAAGTTAACATGCCAAGAACTGTAAACACTGCCATTACAAAAAGGAATAAACGAGTTATAAATTCAGTAACAAACTATAGAATCTGACTTTTATCTTTTATTAAATTATTCAGATGTAGGTATAACTGTTTGTCATTCCTGTGTAACTTGGCGGTATTTGATGAAGAAATTCTTAATGCGTCATCGTAAATTAGTTAATAAATTAATCATTCGTTATGAAACAGAAAAGTGATGCGAAGTCTTGTCCACAATGACCGTTAATTTGAATAATCGTAAAAGGACTTGAAAACAGAAAAAGGATTTTTATTCTTATTAAAGTTTCAGAAACGAGAAGTGATTCAGTTAAAAACAAGAATAAGCTTAAATATAAGACAACTTTGTTCCACGTACGTAATGGAAATCAGAGAAAAAAAGAATGTATATAGTATTTGCTTTGCTACTTACAGAAATTGTGAAGGGAACTAGTGTAACAGTTTTTATGACAGTCTTGTTAATATAAGAATTATACGTATGTTATAGAATTAAAAATGGATATTAACATTCTGTCTTTATGATCCTTGAGATCAACCAATTAGTAGTAATAATGCTAGTTTTTAAGCATCTTTTATTTGAGTAGTTTTGAGTTAATTTGTCCTTAAGCGCAAAGCTACATGAAGGACCATCTAAACTGTATTCACCACGGGTATCAATCTCCAATTTGTAGTTTATAAGCCCTTAAGCTTAATTTGCTTATGCTTTGCTACTGGGAAATATTGTGATAAAAACTCAAAACCAGGGAAATGTTAATATTTAATATATCTAATATTTATGATCCAAAACATCTACTCGACGGAAATCTCTTCTTTTTCACTTTTTACTTAATTTGTTTATTTATACCTTCAAATTACGTATATATACAAATAACATTTTAGATCTATTTCGTTTCCACAGATCAGAAGGCTTTTCATTTAATACTGGCACTCGTCAACTGGAATGGATAACGAAAAATATAAATTTATCTGATATGTTATTCATATTATGAGTAAAATTATCTCACATTTATGTCTTGAGCAATTACTATTTAAATACACCTCAACTCCATACGTTCGAACTCCTTCATTTACTCATTATCTCATAAATCCATCCTTGTCCTTTCTTCCTCCTTTCCTTTAAAATCCATCCTTGTCCTTTCTTCCTCCTTTCCTTTAAAATCCGTCCTTGTCCTTTCTTCCTCCTTTCCTTTAAAATCCATCCTTGTCCTTTCTTCCTCCTTTCCTTTAAAATCCATCCTTGTCCTTTCTTCCTCCTTTCCTTTAAAATCCATCCTTGTCCTTTCTTCCTCCTTTCCTTTAAAATCCGTCCTTGTCCTTTCTTCCTCCTTTCCTTTAAAATCCATCCTTGTCCTTTCTTCCTCCTTTCCTTTAAAATCCGTCCTTGTCCTTTCTTCCTCCTTTCCTTTAAAATCCATCCTTGTCCTTTCTTCCTCCTTTCCTTTAAAATCCGTCCTTGTCCTTTCTTCCTCCTTTCCTTTAAAATCCATCCTTGTCCTTTCTTCCTCCTTTCCTTTAAAATACATTCGAAGTCCTTGATTTTTATACTTTACATTCTCCTCCTAAATATATTTCATAGCGTTTGCATCCTCTGGACTTTCATCTTTTTTTACAAAAGTTGCTACAACTTAGTCCTATCCATGTTTTAAATAACTATTTCTTTTCTTTCCTTTTATTGTGGTTTTGTGAGTAAATATAAAGACTTAAAACGACGAACACTGGTGTTTGGGTGATCGCAATGGACAAAGCAAATAGACCAACACGGCTATGATCTCAAACAAATAAACTCTTTTTTTATTAAACAGAATTTACAATAGGTTAATTCAAACTTCTTCAAGTTTAGCTTCTAAAAGAGATGAGAACTACCCACATAAATACTTTAAGCAGAATCCATCTTTGTCTAGGACTTCTACAAACTGACTCATCAAGCCCAGTTTTAAGTGAAATAGAGTTAATAGAATTTTTTTGTGCCAACCAAATATCCACGTTCAATGCTATTTTATCCTGATATCAGGCTGACTCTGCGAAGTCATTGCTTTTTATCCAGTTCTGATTTCGTGCTCTGCTGTCTCATTCATACACAAAAAAAACAACTTTGTATAATCGGGTTGTTGACCCAACAAAGTACAAAAGACTTTTAATTTTCTACAAAATCTCCAACTATGTTCTTTGTATAAAAAGATCGAGATTTTCATATGTTTCCTTCAAGTGAACCAAATAACCAACAGAAACAGTTGCATGAATGTTGGCATTGTGAAGAAGAACACCTTTCAGACTTCCTTTGGAGAAATACATGAACAATCACCACCCAATTGGTTCAAAGACTGCAGCTTCTAACATTGGTATTAATTCAGTAATATCATCGCAATACCCCAGTGAACTTTTTTGCGAAAAGTGTGGTGTAACCTCTTTCTTACAATTTCTTCACCAGAAAATAAGTGATTAACTGAAAGCCTGGACCAAATATTTCATCAAATCGTTAAGTTAACTTTATGTTAAAAATTGAGGTTCACCAGACGTTTCAGGTTGAAACAATCTCTATCGTCATTTCTATTGACATTAGATCTAATCCCGGTCACACCAAACACGCTTGCCCTTTAATCTGTGGGGGCGTTATAATGTTATGTTTAATCCCATTATTGGTTGGTAAAAGAGTAGCCCAAGAGTTGGCTGTGGATTGTGATGACTAGCTGCCTTCCCTCTAGTCTTACACTGCTAAATTAGGGACGGCTAGCGCAGATAGCTCTCGAGTAGCTTTGCGCGAAATTCTAAAAAAACAAAGAAACATCAGATCCAGATTCATATAAATTTGTATCAGTAGTCTGCAGCAGAGTAAGTACATCAGGCTCATGACGAACAGGTTTTATAGCAGGTTAAAGGTTCAGATAAGAAATTCCCTTTTTATTTCAAGTTTTGTAGCCTTGTACGTTACAGGAGCAGAAAGAGCAGTCATTTCTGTCTTTTCTACGTTCACGCTAGACCATTGGAATTCGCATTAAATCTTATTATCATTTTCACCATTCTTTACACCGTTCCTATCTCTTGTATATCTCAAAAGATCGCTCTTAGGTCTGTGAAGAAGGAATGAATCGTTTCTCTTTTGTTTGTTAGATTTTTTTCTATTAACTCAGAGTATTTTTGTTGTTTTCATATTACGCACAAAAATACACAAAGGGTCATTTTAGTCTGCCCGCCACGAGTATCGAAACCTGGTTTTCTCGTAGAAGCCCCCAGTGGCTCAGCGGTATGTCTGCGTACTTACACGCTAGAATCCGGGTTTCGATACCCGTGGTGGGCAGAGCACAGATAGCTCATTGTGCAGCTTTGTGCTTAATTCTAAACAACAACAACAATTCTCGTAGAATAAGTTCTCAGACATACCACTGTGCCACTCCCAAGCTTTGTGCATAAAAACAAAAACACTGTAACTGGGGCCATTTAGAGTAAAGACTATATATATAGTGAAGAAATCCTTTTTTAAAACCAGCTTACTTCCTGAAAGTTACTAATTTTTCCAACGATTTCTTTGTACTTTCTAGCATTATAAAAATGAAACTTTTGTAAAATACATTCGACAGTATGAGTTATAATTTAGATGATATTTTCATCTATCTTTTATATTAGACACTCTTTTCTCTTTTTGATTTCTCTGCGACATCTTTTTTTTCTTATTTTCAATTTATTATTCACAAAATATTGAAGTCATTCAATTATTGATCTTCGTCTGTGTACTTGTTTGTTTTAGCCTCTTCATTCTTTCATCTCCGTGTTCTTATTACATTCTTCATCATAAACTTCGGTATTACATCTCTTTCCTTTCGCTTATCTTTCTTCTGTTCCTTTCAACATCTGCATGAATTTAATCTTTCAATATTATTATTCTGTTTATTATTCTACTCTTAATTCCTTGTCTTACATTTTTTTCCCTCTTCACAATTTTTTTATCGAATTACTATTTCTTAACCTCTCCCACATCTTGCCATATCATTTTATATTTTGTGATTATATAGCTTATATCGTTGTCTTTTAGCAGTAAATAAGTTTTCCATCTTCTTTGCCCCCGCCAATACAGCTGTATGTCTCCGGATTTACAACGCTGAAATCAGCGGTTAGATTCCCCTCGGTGGGTTGAGCAGATAGCCTTTTGCGGCTTTGCTATATGAAAAACACACACCATCTTCTTTTTTCAGTGTATTTTTATTTTTTACATTAAATATATTTTATTTCCTTTTTTTTGTCTTTTTGTTATTAAATGAGCATTGGCTTTCTTTATTATTATATATCTTTCTTCTTTTATCACCATCTTCTCAGCGTCTACCTTCCAAATATTATTTAATACCTGTCAGGTCTTGTCCATTTCTTCTCTAGTACTTTACATCTATACCTTTGCACGAAAATTTTAAAGCAAAGCAAAATGAAATACATCTTTACTTCCACATATTACCTTTGGTGGAAATAAAATAAAACAAGATTTGGTTCAAGAAGTTAACAATGAATATTTAAACATATTTCATATACTTTTATTACGAGTAAAATTAATAATTTAAGTCAGGAACTCTGACTTAAGTCGAAGAAACAATTAATCTTAAGCGTATTCAGTTTCAGTTTCATTGTTGTAAAAGAGACAAACACGCATATAAAACAAGATTCTATATTTTAAAGTTTTAAATAAGTACTGTGTGAATATATACAAGTACAATAACTCTAATGTGTGTACACAATCCACATTCTGAAATTCTAAGGTTCTTTTATTTTCAACTTTAAGTATCTGGAGTCGTTTGTTTAAAGTTACGAACAAAGCTTCACTACGGATATCGAAATCCGGTCTCCAGCGTTAGAAGTCTTAAGATATGCCGCTGTGCCACTGGTGTCGATTCGAATAGCAGTGTATGTACTAATGGCACAGAGATTTTCAAACAAAATGAGAAACATGAATATAAATATCAAAATCTATTAGTAATATGTAAAAACTAGGTATGCTTCAAGAACATATAACACATCTAATCATCCTTTCAATATAAACAAAACAACTGTGCAAACAAAGAATAGTAAAACATTATATTATCTTAATTAGCATTGTGTGTGAATTTGTTCCTTTGTTTGTTCGCGAAATACTCTTACACATTCGGAGCTAACGGAACAAATTTGCTTGCAGAAGTGGAGTAGCCTGGAAGTGTCTTTCATTATATGGTGTAAAGCCTTTACAGTGGAGGCGAGAACGCTCCTGGAAGGTCTCCCAGAAATGATGTTGGTTAGAATTTGTTTTTGTGGTTGCTGAACACGAATCTTACTTCAGATATTATGTTCCTGATGTCACTGATATCCTTGTGACGCAATTTTTCAAACTTTGTTCACACCTCTCTTACATTTACAGATAGTAGGACCAAATTTGATACAATTGTGAATGTCTTAAAGGGTTTTTGTTGTTTTCACATTTTTTTCCAATCTTCGGTAATTATAGAAGTAATTGTTGATAATCAACGGGTCGTTTAAATCCGTCAGTAGTGATCGGATATTTTATAATAGCTGATTTTAAATATTTTTGTTGTAATAAATTTAAATTAATAAAGACAACTGAGTAACGACATCACAATCAACTTTGTGTTATTATTACGAAAACCAAAACATGAAAAACTTTTAATTGGGCAGGAGAGGTAGATTAGCTATCATTAGTAGCATTAATTCCTGCCGTTATAATAAAATTGGTTTGATTCGTTGTAACATATCCACGGCTGTTTATCACCTATGGCACCCACACATGCAGAGAGAAGGTGTATGTTTCTGTTCAAAGCCAGGCCCAGCATGGCAAGATGTTTAAGGCACTCAACTCATAATCTAAGGGTCGCGGGTTACAATTTTTATCACATCAAACATGCTCGCCCTTTCAGCTGTAGGAGCATTATAATGTACGGTAACTTCCAATATCTTTTGGTAAAAGAGTAACCCAACAGTTGGCGGTGTGAGGTAATGAGTTTGCTGTCTCCCCTATTGTCTCACACTGCTAAGCTAGGGACGCAGATAGCTCTCATGCAGCTTTGTGTGGAATTCAAATCAAACAAACCGTTAAACGCTATAGCTCAGAAAGCAAATATCAAAACTCTTTTAGGCTTCTACCGTTAATGTTGTTTTAGTCACAACGTTTAAGCCCTTAGTCATTGGATATACAAATCAGCCAACTCATAGCGATAGTCGTTGTAACACTGATTTATATGTTCTATTTATTCATATGTACAGCTGATTTCAACTACTTGTTATCTCTATTGTTGTTTGAACTTTAACGCCTCCTCATTTGAATCGTGATCAAAGTATTATAATTTCTCCTAATTCACCGGCCCTGGATGGCTAGGTGGTTAAGGCACTCGACTAGTAATCAGAAGGTTAAAGGTTCAAATTACCGTCACACCAAACATACTCGCTCTTTCAGGCGTGGGGGTGTTATAATGCATCAGTCAATTCCAATATTCATTGGTAAAAGAGTAGTCCAACAATTGACGGTGGGTAGTTATAACTAGTTGCCTCCCCTCTAGTCTTACATTGCTAAATTAGGGACGGCTAGCGCAGGTAGCCGCCACGCCACATAGCTTTGCGCAAAACTTTAACAAAAAAAAAACAAAAAATACTAGTGTAAAGGCAGATTTAGAGCTAGTATAACTAAGAATGAATGCAATATAATTGCTGATGTTTGTTTCTATCAGTTTAGTGTCATCTGAATTAGTACTGGAGTGAGCAACTAGATTAATATTTGTAATATACTGACACATAATGTTTCTTCTTTTTTTTTCCAAATCTTCAGTAAACTTTTCTAGAAGAATACTTTTTTTTTCCTGTTTGCTGTGTGAAGCAGACACATGAGCCATTTGAAAAAGAAAGTGCTCAGTATATAGTGGATTTTAAATTATGATTTATATTCGGGCACTAAAAGATTTCTAAGTATTAAAGCGGCAATAGGTATGAATTTCTCTTTGATCGCTGACATCTAAATTTTCAACTTACCGACCTTTACATAACTTTGATATATTGTTACATCTAGAGTTTAAGACTGTTATCTGCTAAAAAAAAAAAAGAGATTCAGGCTAAGCCCTCTTTAACCAACTCAGTAAACACTCGCTACTGACTGGCTTTCTCAGTAGTTGGGAACATTCATTGTTAATTCCTAGCAGTGTACTTCTCATCACTTTGTCATTGGAAACATGACTTATTATTCGAACACGAAAAGTAATTAGTCAGATAGGTTAACAAACATAATTTCCAGAGCTGATCTTGCTTTTCGTCAATATGCTTGTTCCTTACCAAATTTTATCTTTTATATTGATAGTGTTGAACTTAGCTTTGTATTACATCACGCGGTTTGAAAACCTTCTTCCAGTAGGGTTACTTTGCTTTTATTTGTCCTTGGGTGTCGCAGTGAATAACCAGTTATTCTGTATGTTATCACTTTTCAATCACTTGCTTTTGAACCGGTAGTTTTCACACATTTCTTAACGAGTATTCCCTGCATGGTTTGTTGTAATACGCATGAGGGCCTGACATGGCCAAGCGCGTCAGGCGTGCGACTCGTAATCCGAGGGTCGCGGGTTAGCGCTCGCGTCGTACCAAACATGCTCGCCCTCCCAGCCGTGGGGACGTTATAATGTTACGGTCAATCCCACTATTCGTTGGTAAAAGAGTAGTCCAAGAGTTGACAGTGGGTGGTGATGACTAGCTGCCTTCCCTCTAGTCTTACACTGCTAAATTAGGGACGGCTAGCACAGATAGCCCTCGAGTAGCTTTGTGCGAAATTCCAAAACAAACAAACAATACGCATGAGTGTTTATAAAAATGTAAGTGACAAAGATATCGTGTTGTCTCCGATGGCTCAGGCTAAGCCTAAGAGCATATGAAGCTAAATACAAGTTTCAATACCCAAAGTGGGAGCAACAAATATTTACGTATTATAATTTATCAAAGATGAATTTTCGATTTATTATGTTACGTATTGCAATTTCAAAAAGGCGGAAATTTGAATTTAGAAGTTAATTACATATCGATATTTATCAAATTTATAATATTTTCCTACAAGTTATGATACGCATAATTTCCATTCTTAACACAAATATATTCTAATACACAAGCAATAATACAACTTATAAAAATGGCTATAACAAATAATTTATATACAAATATTTTACAAGCAATATTGATTCTTCTATCTGGTGTGGAACTGAATATTTTATCGGCGGTTTACGATGAGCAAATTAGATTTGAGTTGATATGAGTACAGTTCAGTTAGCTCTTAGTTCTCTTTTGGAGGCCTAGCGTGGTCAAGTTGTTAAGACGTTGGACTCGCAATTTAAAAGTCGCGTGTTCAAAACCATGTCACATAAAACATGCTTGCCCTTTTTACTGTGGAGACATTATAATGTTATTGTCAATCCCACCATTTGTTGGTAAAAGAGCAGCACAAGAGTGAGCGGTGGGTGATGATGACTAGCTGCCTTCCTTCTAGTCTTACACTGCTAAAATTAAGGACGGGTACTGCAGATAGCCGTCATGTAGCTTTTCGCGAAATTCAAAAACAAACAAACAAGCTCTGTTCTTAGTTGGTCTTACGCGATTACAAACTCACTTTTCACAAACAAAAATATATAATGTCCTCATTGAAGTACTAACGTCTGAAGTTAATTGGTGGCAAAGGTTATTTGGTGATAAAATATTTGAAGTCTATAAACATTCCTGGTGAAGTTTCCTGATAAATAAACGTTTATCACAGTTATAGCTTCTGAAGTTTATAATATACAAACTTTGCCAAAGCAACAATATAAAATTGTTTCTCCTCATTGCGTTGATTACCTTTTATAGGCTTGAAATATGTTTCTAGAAATTTCAGCTAAGGCAACAATACTGGTACTTACATACACGTTGAATCTCGCGCTAGAAAATCTCCTACAAATTAAGTGAATTGACAAGAATTCCGCAGTACACTTTTAACAGTATTATTTACAAGCATTTATAAATATATATTTAAGTAAAACAAACATCGATATTTGAATAAATATGTAACAATGAATCCGTCACACCTTTTGCGTAGCTTTATTCTTAACAAAAATAAACAAAATGTATTCTTCCGCATGATGCTGAGCGCTCGCAATTCATTGAGTTTTGATCTTCCAACGTAACAAATACGTTATTAATGTTTCACGGGTTCCAATCCATGTCACAACAAATATGCTCACCTTTTTAGCTGTGGGGAAATTATAATGTTACGGTCAATCCCACTATTAGTTGTTAAAAGTGTAGTCCAAGAATTGGCGGTGGGTGATGATGACTAACTACCTTTCCTCTAGTCATAGGGACGCCTTGCACAGATAGTCCTCGTGTAACTTTGCACGAAATTCAAAGCAAACCAAACTGATTGACGTTTCATGTAATCAAATAAGTATTAAATGAGACCGCATGTTAACCATCAAATAATAATAATAAATAATAACCTATGACTCTTGTTTTTTACCACACGTAAACTACGACAAGCCAATGTTCGAGAGCAAAACTAGGTAAGGAATCTTTTAGTATTAAATCGAAACTATATATATTTACTCAAAAAAGCTAGTGTGTTCGTAGTACTTTACATAATGTCCCCCGCTGACACAGAGGGAAGTCTACAGACTTACTCAGTTCGATAACAGTTCGATTTCCCTCGGTAGATACAGCAGATAGCTCGATGTGGCTTTCTTATAAAAAACAACATACACTTTATTTTTTACAAATAATGAGTTTTCTACCTTGTTGGTTATTTTGAAATTCTTATCGTTTTTATTAACACCCAAAACAAGTTCAGTTTTAGGAAGCTTTTGTTGCGCAAAAGGTAGATGTGCGACAAACTGTCATGCTTTATTTCTTATATCAATTTCTGAGCCATCTCTTAGTTCTAAAGGAATCCAGTTGAAATTAATTTGAACATATCTCAATATAAAGAGATATAAGGACCCAACATCTAAGCTGCTTCCATATAACACACAGAATCGTGATTTTTAACGTTATAAGCCCTCAACGCTTCTACTCAGCCACCGTAGCTGGGAGGAAAAGTACCTACCTTATATTTTGGGTCAAAACACAACTAAATAACAACTACAATACAAATTATTGTTATTTAAATCAGTAATTGAATTTAGAAATAAATTTTACCACAGGTTTATCTCTAATGGATTAATGCTTTAATAAAACTATTCCCGAAATGTCCTGGTAATACATGCATGGCATAAGTAACTATACATTTGCATTTCTGAACAAAAGTGTGTGCAGTTTCCTGAACTTATCATTCACTGATGCAATGAAAACTCATTTCCCCACTGACTAGATCTTGATCAATATCTGTAAATTAATGTTAGTTTGGTGAAATAAGAGTTTCAGAAAAACCCATGTTGTTAAAACTGGAGATGAACGACCACGTCACAGGAAGAAAATGAGATAGCTAAGCCTTGGATGATCCGAATTTATTTGAAGAGCAGAAAAAAAATATCATTCATCTTATTTCCAGCGTTTGAAAGAACTAGTTACTCTTTCACTGTTAGCTATTATTATTCAAAGAACCAAATACAATGATTGATTTGACTCAGCGAATAAAAATAAGCTTACCAAGATGTGAATCACCTTTTCAAGTTGCAAGAAACACGCAAATTAGTTTTCTGAATTTAAATTGAACAGGTACACCTAGCTAGATTTCAAAGCTGTTACTCCGTGAAACTTGATTAATGAGACGTTACTTATGTGGCATCCACTTACCAGAGGAAAGATAATATTGAAACTTAAGACGAGACGTAGCACTACGGTAATTTGGCATATTTGTTGAGCTATAATATGAATATACCAGCGTTAAATTTAATCAAATTACCAAAGAGTTTTAGCTAAGAAACTTAAATCTATGTTTCACTCATACGTTCTCTGCGTAAAAACAAACAAAACACGGTATTACAATTATCAAGATTGAAGAAATATCACAATAAACACAAGTATGTTTAAAGTATGGGAATTTAATTATACATTCGGTACTAAGTTTCCTTATAATAATACATCACCACGGCTAGAACCTTATTTATTATACTGAAAGTTCGTCAGCAGCTGATTCGTATTATCTCTCTCTTCGAAGACAGAACAATTCAGAACACATGTCCCGCGAAAACACGGTAGGCGTGACAGAGAGTCTCGACATCAACGGTGTTCGCGAACACCTGCCGCTTGTGCACCTAATTGACAGTTACTAAAAATGCCTATATGCTACGACTTCAACCGTTTCAACTGCTTTCTTCGCCATCCTCTGTAGCCTACACGTACATTACGATAACTACCTGAATTTGGGGGGAACCGGGAACTGAACAAATCAGCCTTTACCTGAAAATCAAAGGGCTAGTTGTTCAGTCTTGTACAGCTTTTCTTCGACAGCATTCACTGCACTTTCAGAATAACATCTGCCCAGCCTCAGGCCCCTAGCTTTATTATGGTGCAACACGTAAATAGGCCGCTTCGTTTAACAAACCTACATCAAGCCCACTTTTCCTGCGGTGCACAAGCCTCTTCCCGCCACCGAACAACAAAGCTCTATTTTAACCTGTCTTTTGTGAGCTGTTTGCTCTTTTCAAAGAACACCTTGATTGTTCATTTTAGGAACTAGTACTTCTTTCTTCAACGTGTTCTCTTTTACTGGCCGTAAATAAAGAGGAAATGGATAAACAGAACAAAAACCAAAGCTTTCAAAGCTTGGTGTGCGTCAGTGACGACATTCTACCTTCCAAAACATGTAAAGAAACAGCTTGTATTAAACAATTCAGTGGAGCAAACTAAAGCCCTAAACAGATAATACAAAGAGAATCAGAAAGTTGATGTTATCTTCATAAAACTTTTCAACGTGTTCACCTGCATTACTCGTAGATGTACCATCTGTTTACCTTGTCGTTTATACAAGACTTAAGTATAACGATATGTTAGTATATCTTAAAGATTAAAGCTCAATATTCTAAACACAGCACGTGAACTTTAAGTTCTATAATTTATTTAGAAGAATATCCTTTATTGTTCAGATCGGTTCTTACTGCGTCTGTATTCTTGAAAATATATATTACAGTTTGTGAAACAAAACTCTTTAATTAAAATATTTAAATAATTTTAAAACAATCAAACACTAGAAATGTAAATCTAGTCTTCGACGTGTAACTAAACAGTAAAAGAACTATTATTTATTTTAATTTACTTAATTATTTTAGTTTGTATATCTTATAGTAATTCTAGAATTCTCACTTTTTATCGTTTCGCAGCAGGACATGGCCAGGTGGTTAAGCGGTTGCGGGTTCAAATCACAACAAACGTGCTCGACCTTTCAGCCGTGGGGGCGTTATAATGTTACAGTCAATCCCACCATTTGTTGGTAAAATAGTAGCCCAAGAGTTGGCGGTGGGTGGTGATAACTAGCTGCCTTCCCTCTAGTCTTACACTGCTAAATTAGGGACGGCTTGTGCAGATAGCCCTTGTGTAGCTTTGCGCAAAATTCAAACCAAACCAAATAATCGTTTCGCTAAATTTTAATGTCTGTTTACTCATGTCCAGAAGATATTTGCAATGATGAGAAATAAAACTAAAACACAAACCATGACTACATATATTTATCAAATCCTAATTTGAGATATCATTTGTAAATGATATTTTTAAGAGTCAAAACGTTGTTTGCAATGTTTTGCGTACATCGAAATTTGTTTATGTGATCAAATAATAATCTAAAATGTTTCCGTTAGTTTGATCAACTAAGATTAAAAGTACATTTTTATTAATACAATAAGCGTATAATAAAAGTAATTACACCTCATTTCCCCAGCTGCTCAGGTAAAAATATATTTATCTTTAACATATTAAACTTAAATATTAATTCACATAGTCATTGAGTAATAATGAATATATCGTGACTTCTTTTATCATTATTTTCATGAAAATCTAGGCCTCATTATAATTATATTTAATCAGATTATAAAGAAAAGAAACGATCTTGTTTAATCTAAGTAGTGATTAAAATGTTTACCATGAACTAAATTAATTTCGTCAAAGGTAACTAACTGATACTCTTTTCAATATATACCATATTCTATAAAGTTATTGTAATATTTATCTTGGTTTTCATTTTCATATAAGTTAGCTTGTAGATGACAGTTTTCAAAGAGAATTACCTTGTCTTACACAAGATAGTATTTAGTAGTAATGTAATTATTTGATATTTTCTATAGTTAAATACAATATAATTGTAATAAGTTCAAACATCAGTAAACAGTTAACCACATTCAAAGAGGTAACTTTAATCTAATACTTGACATAATATACTCTGAAATTATGTTTATGTTTTTCTTTATTTTCTTGTCAATAACAAAAGTGCCAAATGGCTCTGCAGTGAATATTGTAGTAAAAACTGTGAGAAATATACAGAAACTCTAAACATATCAGACGACTGGATGCAGGGTTGTACATTTTCTTATAAGTTATTAATAATACATATTATTATAAAATGCTACAGTGAAGAAAATATACGCATGTTGCATACATAATCAGCTTTCTGTAATTCAGATCAAGGTAAGCATATCATTATGAAACAGGTTAATAAGCCAAAATAGATCAATTCAGTACATATATATATATATAAGGTGTTTTTCTTAAACTATGAATAATTCAACTTATTTAAAATCACGCAAACTCCATTAATTTTCTCACTCAAGTTCTTATACAAACAAAATACTAGGAAATTTTATTTCTTGGTGTGTTATTTCTTCAGATTAAGCTTCTGTAATCATAAAATAAAGCAAGACTTGTTTAAGGTTTGTTTTACACAAATATTCAAAGTCAAAGAAAAGTAACCATGTTTTGTGATGGTTAGTAAACCTATCATCATGAGCACATATGGGGACTTTCCCGCGACCCATCAGACTGTTTAATTATAAGAATAATAGAGCTATTTATGCTTTATACGATAATTATTTTTATGTTAATCTGACAAACTATTCAGTATAGCTAACGTAAATATGTTATACTAGTGTATTTTTTGTAACAATTTCCAACTGCAATAAAAATTAATCCCAGCCTCTCCACAAATGGTGCAAGTCTAAATTATCCAACTCAGAAACAAAAATACATTATTATTTTTGATAGCGTACAATAAACACGACCCATACTAATTATTTTACTTTTATTATTGTATTTAAATCATAAATTTATGTTTAACTTAGTATCTTGTGAGGTTTGGAATTCGTTTTACAACATCGTATGGTAACCTGACTATACATATACTGGATGCATATCTACAGGTATGGTAACCTGACTACATATATACTGGATGCATATCTACACGTATGGTAACCTGACTACATATATACTGGATGCATATCTACAGGTATGGTAACCTGACTACATATATACTGGATGCATATCTACAGGTTTGGTAACCTGACTACATATATACTGGATGCATATCTACAGGTACGGTAACCTGTCTACATATATACTGGATGCATATCTACAAGTATGGTAACCTGACTACATATATACTGGATGCATATCTACAGGTTTGGTAACCTGACTACATATATATTGGATGCATATCTACAGGTACGGTAACCTGACTACATATATACTGGATGCATATCTACAAGTATGGTAACCTGACTACATATATACTGGATGCATATCTACAGGCTTCATGAATTTTTTTTCAATAGTAAACAAAAGCAAAATTAACAGTAACAGATGTTTTTATTTATTAATTTTGGAGTTCATATCTCATGCTATGTTGTAGCTTATAGATCGCTCTTTCTCTTTCTTGTATAGGGTTTGGGTATTGATGTTTATCTACCCAGGAGGGTCAGGCTTCGTTAACTTCTTCTTCCTTCCTTGAAATTTTGGTTTTACAACTGTAAAATGTATTTATATATGGTACTCGATGGCCAGAGTAACCCGCACTTTCAGGCTCCTTTCAGAGCAACGTCCATGCACTGTCTAGATATACATTTGGTGCAAATAAATCATTTCTATTATAGTTCTATAGATAGGTATTAACTACAAATCGTTTACATATAAACCCTTTCAATATTTAGTAATTAATCCGTAATCTAATGTGGAGTCTAGTTTAAAGGTGGCCTTTTATTTATTTAGAAAATATATATTCACTCAGGAAAGGTGCTCAGGTCTGTCCTCATTCTGTATACAGTACCTGTCTAGTTCGCTTACTAGTTCATCTTTTCTCCAACTTTTGTAAAAATAGCTTATTGCACTTTGTAGGAGTCTCTCTGCTATTGTTTCCATGTGTGCGTATTTATGCACGAATTCAGATGATGTAGTTCTGGGTACTTTATAAGCTGTTGTAAGTAGTGTAGTTTGTATTGTTTGTAGTTTTGTTTGAAGTAGTTTTTTGCTAACGTTTAGTTAGCATAGTCAATGACTAGGCTGCATAGTCAATGACGGGTCTAATGTATGTTTAATATATTTTATGATGTTATCTGCCGTTACTCCGCTGTTTTTGCCAGTTAGACTCCGAGCATAGTTTGTTCTTTGCCAAATGTTTGTTTTAATATTATTTATGTGATTTACCCATGTAAGTTTTGAGTCAAATGTAAGACCTAAAAATATTGCAGATGTCGCAATGTGTAGAGTGCTTCATTTATATAGATCTGTGGTTGTGCCTTTTTTGTTTAATTAACTTAGTGAATACTGCTAGTTGTGTTTATTTTGATTCTATGTTTTTGACAATATTCATTTATTCTGTTTAATTGTGATAGTATGTTTGTGCCTGCTATTGCTGGTGTTAATGCACTTTTTCAGATTGCTATATCGTGTGCTAACTGTGAAGAGCAACTATTATTTAGAAGTTTTAGAAGCATATTATTCACGTACATGATGAACAGGATAAAGCTAACTACTCCTCCTTGAGGAACACCTGCTTCTGGAGTAAAACTCTCAGAGAAGATCCCTTCAACATTTATTCTACATGATCTGTTTTCCAGAAAGTTTGACAGTCAGAGAATAGTTCCCCACGGTAGTCCCATTTCTTGCATTCGGAACCGGTAGCTTAGAGAATGAATAATTCTTCTCGTGGTTCATAGCATGCACGCGTTTTACTGACTTCACGACCTGACAAACTTCAACGTCATTTTAGTATCTAGTAGTTAACTGACAAACAACACACTACCATATTATAACGTCTTAGTGATTAGGACAAGTGTTCTCCCACCCAGGCGGCTTTCGGGGAAATAACCATAAAATGCTTTTTTATGTTTGTTTTTTTGTCATTGTTGTTGTCGTTTACCAATATGTACACCGTTACTTTGATTTGTAATTTCACGTCATCAAAAGTGTACTGAAACAATGCAGTAAAATACATACAACAATTAATATTATCTTATATCCTCTTATCAGTTATATAATCAGCAGTTAATAAATAAATTGGTAGATTAAGTATTCAAACTAACGTTTCTATACGTAGAATAATGAAGGTTTTGTTGCTGTGTAGAATGTATTTTAAGGAACTTTTTTTATCAAGACTTAGTGTGTATAACCCATTTATCTGTCCGTCTATAATATACAGTTTACATACACTCTACAAACCTTAAAGATAAATATCTTATCACCTCCTTCAATCTGTAGCGTCCAGAAGTATTTCCTGTTTTACCGGTTTGGAAACTCCAAGGACATTCTTTAGAACATGATAAAACGCTGCATTGAAATTTGTTTCACAGTTGAAAGGATACATGTTCAAGAATGTATACCGAATTTCCTTGAGCACACTAGCATTAAAATTTTGTCCGCATTGGAAGAATGTAATAATGTTACGTACCATAGTAAATCGATAGCAAACTAAAACAATCAATGAAAGTGAGCAGTTGTTGATGAGGGCCATGCTTTATCAACAACTTTATTTTCTCATGAAACACTCAGGCTAGTAAGAGTTATTGGTAACTTTCTCTGGTATTTTGTGTGTTCCAAGAAGAACTGCTTTAGCCCGTAAGCATAGACATAATAAAGGTGCATGCCCCAGGAGCTTTGTTGTTTATTTAGTGTGAATAAATGTTATGATAGAACAAAAGATAGAATCAACCTGAACTTGTTTTATATGTATTTTCACGATTCAGATCCCAAGGTTTCCTTAATTCGTACTTTTCAAACTGTAAATAATTTTTCGCAATAATTTTCAATAAAACAATATCAAATGTGTAGCATCTCTAAACTTCAGATTGGTGAGCTCACGATGTGACACCAGTTGTGAATATTTCATTCCGTAACTTCTTTATAGCTATTAAATGTATATTTCAGGTTAAGAAACGTCGAAAAACAAAAATACCTCGAAGAGCTGAAGATTCTGATAAAAAAATAGTTATTAAATAATGTTAATACTTTTCTCTCTACTTTGAAGGAAAGATAAAGAAAAGTATTGTGGGCTGACAGCTCAATAAAAAAATCATTATATTTTAGCTTACAGCCTAAATTAGTAGAACTTGGAAAAGCAGAATAAACAACTGTAGATTCCGGAGAGATTGTATCAGTCTGAATATTTTATTGTGACATATAGTTTTACTTTTAATCCTAGCTTTCTTATAAAATATATACACATTGATATATATATATTTGATATTATCTAGTGGGTATTTAGTTATTATACCTCTCAGGTATTTAACCCGTGAAACGTTAGCCTGCACACTGAATAAACCACAAGAGTTAGGGTTGCATTTACTTCAAGCAAATCACATCATTCGAACAAACAAAAGTAGTCCAAAAGTTAGCGGTAGGTGCTGTTAAGTGACCGTTTTTGATGGAAATTATGAACGAATATGAACAGATTGCCTCTGTATAGCTATGGGTGAAAATTTTAAACAAACAATCAAACAAGATATAGAAATTTTTTAAAATGTGTTTATAAATGGCAGCTTTTTTCTAAAAAAATGTTGTTGTTTTTTTTAATTTCGTGCAAAATTCATCATAGCTATCTGCGCTAGCCGTCCCTAAGACTAAAGGGAAGGCAGCTAGTCATCACCACCCACCGCCAAGTCTTGGGCTACTCTTTACCAACAAATAGTAGGATTGATCGTTAATTTATAGCGCCACCACGGCAGAAAGGGCGAGCTTGTTTGGTGTGACGGAAATCGAACCTGTGCCCCTCAGATTGCCAGTAGAACGCTTTGACCATCTTGCTCTATAGAGCCATGACTCTTGTAAATGTAAATTTTTTGTTGTTTAATAAACAATAGAATAACGTTAAAGGAACGATCATGATGCAAACCCATGACCTCAGATTTCGAGTCGAGTGTCTTAAACTCCGGGTTATGATTGACTGTATATACGTTGGTTGAAGTAGCATTAAGCTTATGGTTAATTTAAATGCAATCAGCTCTAATCTTTCCCTTATAGTGAAGTTATGAACTGTTCTATCAAATTACACGCTGTGGAAAGTTCTTGACAAAAATGTTTGTACAAAAATACTGTTCATTCTATGAACGTTTTTCGGTCCTGATTCGCACTCTTAAAACAATTATTTTTCCAAAAATACATACAGAGTATCCAAAATGTTTACATACTATTCTATATTGACATTATTTTCTACAGTGTAGTTGTTAAGTAAATGTCAGAGTAGTAACAGAGAAAGTAACATATGATAGGAAGAGTCTGTACAAGTTGTTATTCTGGTCTAAATAAATTGTTCTCAGAATTTGTTCTTCAAAGTATACATACACATGTATTTTGTATGAAATGGTATAAATGAGCCCCAGTGCAAGAAGTTATAATCTAAAAATACATCACCATTAGACTAAAACAACTGCTGTAGAAGAATTAATGATCTAAAAATGTCACCATTAGATTTTTAAAAAATGCTAGAAACTATAATCTAAAAATATTGGCATTATTGTTTTAAGAAAACACTTATTTGTGGATTTGTACTCGTATTCTTTGTTTTCTGAAATAAGTGTTCCAATTAGTACTAATGGCACTCTTAATCCTAAATTAGGGCTTTTGGGATTATCGTAAACGTAGTATCTCTGAAATCTCAACATCATTTATTTTTATTACTACATAATTTTGAAGGTAATTGCCTAAATATCTTATCCTGTTTAATCAATAGTTACTTTAATTCCAATTTTACGCATTTGAATAGCAAAGTCTAAAACTGAATTAATTCTTAATAAGTGTTTATTTAAATTATCTATTAAAAGAAACATGTTAAAGTTCTTTTATTACTGTATACCACACGTTTGACTATTTATTTAAGAGTTAGTAAGGCAAGAAAAAATTACAAGCACATAGAGAGAGAAAGAAAAACACAACATCGTGTTTGTGTTTCAACACAAAGTTACAGAATGGATATCTAGGCAGTGCCTATCGTGAGTATGGAATCTCGATTTTTAGCCTTTTAAGCATTAAGCTTACTGCTGGATGAAGACACATCATCGAACATCGAACAATCACTTTGAAACTTAATTGTGAAAAATAACATCATGGAAATACTTACGTTCACATTACTACATTGCACAACTGTTATATTTTTGTTTTATTTGATTGGTCATAAACAGCCTAAAATTTAAAATAAAATTGACTTGTTATATATGAACAACAGAACAAATATTGTAATCTAGTAACTTTTATTCTCTTAATAAAAATACTGCAGCTGTGTTACCAAAATGATTTTCTAAAAATCAGGGTTTCTCAACACAGATAGCCCAGTTAGTTGCTTGGCGCCAATAAATGTCAAGCCACTTCTCATCACAATTACGTTATTTGTTTTCTATTACATTTAGCCAGATAATAGTGTTTGAAATATCTGAATGGTATATTTATATTTCAGGCCGAGCTGGTTAATGAGTTCCTCTTAACTCATTTCAGTAAGATAAAAACGATTTTCAACTCCCAAGACTTTAATGAAATTATGGAAAAAAAAAAAAAGAGTCGTTCATACAGGAAGTTTTCTTCGATTTTAATAGCGAAGCTAAATTTGTAGTTTAGCATAACGTTGTAATAAACTAAAACTAAACATTTGCTAGTCTTAAATTTAATTTAGGGCTAACCAATTGTACGCATGTGCAAAGTCCGTTTGTGATACATTAAATTAGCTAGCCTAGGTATCCGCTTGATCTCCAATAATTAATTATTTCCATTTTGTATTTTTTTGCATTTAATTCTGTTTTAATGATAGCTGTATGTTTCTTTGCAAAATATTGTTAAAGTTGTCAGTGTTTAAACCGTCGTTGTTTATTGTAAATTATGATACGTTTTCGCAACGTGTCACTCATGTTTAAGTAGTTTAAAGTATACAATTTAAAATATAAGAAAGAGATCTAAGGTAAATATATTTTTGCTCCTAAACTCTGAGAAGTTTACAAATTATTTCAAGTCTTGTTTATTAAAGATATACGTATCTGATCGAAGCAAAATGAAGCAGGTAAATGATGACCTTCAATGAAGTCTAATATTTATTTACCTAATATATATTTAGATTTTGAAATTGTTAAGAAGATATACTAGTCAAAATAAAGTAGAGAACAACATATATGGGGGTTAGCAAGAAATAATCAACGTATGCTGTCTTATACTCTCAAACTAAGCTCATACACGTGTATTAAAACATTCAATCAGAAGTTATGATACGGTCCTAGTCAACTAGTAATGTTGTGTCTGTATATAAATATTTAAGACGAACTACAAGAGTAAGCCGATGTGCTTATAATCGAGTTCATTTGAGTAAAAAAAATGATATATTTCACCGTACTTACTCATTCACTCAATATATACGTGGTTCTCAAATGTTTCAAGATGTATGAACTAAAAAGTCCATAGTTAAAAAGAAACAAGTGAGAAATAGCACACAAAAGCGAGGAAGGGAAACGTTCAGCCCATCGCACCGTGTGGGAACCACGTTAGTCTTAAAGAATAGCCCTTTGTGACCACCTACAGAGTATGTATGGATTCATTTAACCGTAAAAAAGGCCATTCAATGTTCCCTCCTGACCAAATTTGTGAAAAATGTTCATTGTGATCAAATACCAGCAGTTGACATTCTCTGCATACCAAACAGAGCTGACAGGTTTGAGCGTATCCGCTTATAAATAAACACTGTCTTCCTTCTCATAGCAGAGAGTCTTTTCAATTGACCATGATAATACGCTATCAAACTTTGGAATCTTGATTGCACTTATAATTTGATAAGCATCCATCACATTCTTTTAAAATAGATGATTTTTTTGCAAGAATATAGATATTTCAGCTCTGTTTTATTTTTAGCTGAGTTTCTTTCAAATCTATAATTAATTCTAACTTTCTAGATACCAAACTGTCATATACATATTGTAATGATTGTTAAGTATTCTACACATTTAACACATTTTTCAACAGTTTCGTGTTTTTTTCAAAGTTAAGTTTGCATTAATAATGTTGTTGCTGTTTCTGTGCTTGTGCTTACTTACGTAAATTAAAGCTATTTCACAACACCAATTGTGGAGGTTATTACAATTAAAAAGTAAAAATTTAAATTATAAGCCATTTTCATTTTGTAAGCTGAACGACAATGTACATGATACACGTTCTAAATACCTAGGTCAGATAACTTTAAGGGGCAAGTATCGGAATCCCTAATTTTGAACTACCAATCACAGGGAGTGCAACCAATCAACACCACTGCTCTCTAGAAAGAATCAATCCAGCTTTCAGCCAAATAATGGGATTCTGTAATATTTTTTGTCTTCTAACACAATAATAACCAAAAGTGGTCAGTGGTATCATAGTTTGAAACTTGAAACTTTCGATATACATTTGGTTCGACAATCAGTAAGTTATTGTATACTACCATAGTCAATGGACCCGAAAAAGTGAGAAAATACCCAAAAATAAAATTAAAATTTGTAATATGCTATAATAGGAAACAATAAACAATAAAGCTTAAACTCTGTTTTTTATGTTCTTAAAATAAATGACCGATAATTCCCTGCCATTTAATGAATTTGTTAATTTTATTTGCCCTTACGTGACATCACTATTATTTTAAAGAAACGTTACAAGAACAATTTGAGAGGAAAACAGTTAAAAGTTCTTTACATTCATGTCTAATAAATCTTGGATTTGTCTAAAAGTTCAATAGAATTTTAAACGTACGTGTGAATGTTTAATCTTACTATCATACTTGCAGCGTGAGTGCAACGTATTAAGCCAGTTTGCTTGTCTGTATTCATCGCTGGTTTAAGTGCAGTTGTTATTCCAAATGGACTTTCCAAATAATCAATTATTAGAATGACGAGTATTCCCTCAGAGACGATATGATTCATGGTTCTATCATAATTTCTGAGTTCATTAATATTTAGGTATTTTACCGTATTAATTTTAATCATACTGCAATGTTTTTCATCCAAACCTGTATATATAATTTGCATAGTAATTTATGATAAATGTGGTTGCACCATAATGACATATTAGGAAATTGTATCAAAAATTTCCATGTACAATCTTCAAATATCTTTCTGTATGAACACATGTCTGCTTATTTAAATTATGATAAATCGGTTGGGTTTCTGACTCTTGTACAACATAGCTTCGAAGCTTTTAACTGGTATTATAAGACAGGTTAGATTTTATTTCCTGTTATAAAATCAGATGTGTCATATTTAAATTTTATTTATACCCACAACAGTTCAACCAAATACGAGCTAAGAACATGAACGAAAAAGTCTGTTAACATCGTAGATTAGATAGTAGTGAGGTCCAGTTTCTGAAAGCTTGGCATTCTTTGTTGTGCTACAACAGGTATAATATAGCAAGTAATCCCGGTCACGACTGGTTATGGCTTTACTAAATAAAGCTTAGCATACAAAGGAAGTTTTAACAGAAACTAATCGTACCTAGAAGAACGCTCGAAAACCAAATTCCTACTTGAAAAAGATGTAGGTTAGATTATACACATTGTAGCAGAATTAACACCATCATGAAAGTATCACCATATGTCACGAATTTTAGGAACAGGTTATATTGTTAGGAGTTTGTTTTTGTTTCAAACTAAAATGTACATCCTTAAAAATTACTGTATATTATTAGATTACGAAAAATGTCCATTTCAGAAAAAAAAAAAGATTTTGGATTTCTTCCAACGTCCTTCATCACGTTTTATTGTGTTGGTTATAGTAACGAAAACGAATACGAAAATAATATGTATTTTAATAAAATAGGTTTTTGTAAAGTAAACATGAAAGATAAGATTTGTGAGTAAAGTTGCCACATGATATACAGAAGCTCATAAAACCAAAGTACACGTAAGAAAGAACATTCTATGAACTACAGCAACACAAAATATTATCATATATACCGGACGTCTGTGTTAATCTCTTCCAGTCAGGTCATGTTTGTTTATTGTTATTTTCTATATCCCTCTTCAGGTTAATCCTCCACGTCAGTTTGGGTCTTTCATCGGAGAATAGCTAAGCCTAGCATTCAGTGTACGGTCCCGCAGTAAGCTAGATGATAGAGAGGGACAACAATTGTTGTTTTGTTGTTTAGAATTAAGCACAAAGCTACACAATGGGCTATCTGTGCTCTGCCCACCACGGGTATCGAAACCCGGATTTTAGCGTGTAAGTCCGCAGACGTACCGCTGAGCCACTGGGAAGGGGCAACAAACGTTACACACCTGAGTTTTAAAATTGCTATAATGTGTGTATGTATATCCATACTGTGTCACTTAATAGCAAGCAGTATTAGAGCAGACTTACAAGAGATTAGGAAGACGTGCTGATAATGACACAATAGTGCGTCAAAACATGTACAGAGTACGAGACTGTTCCCCAAAATCAAAAAAGTTTATATTTATGCAGTAAAATTATTAGGTATATAAAAATTTTATAAGCACAGGAAACAGCTAGGACAAAATATGAACAAACACAGAAGGATTCAGCGAAAGACCACTCATTCCAAGACACAAAAAGGAATGGTTTATTGCTTCACTTTTGTTGGGGGGAAAAGGATATTGACGAAACGAGACGTATATTAAAACAATGTATAAAACTGAGATACGATGTCCTCTCTGACAACATGGATAAACAGTTTTATTGTTTCATGTTGAATTGTGCCACAAATAAATGAAATGTACGAACTTATCAGCCCTGTAACTTGAGACAAATACCAGATCCAGACGCTATAAAGAAGCATCCACAATAAGAAAAGCGAAAATTAGTACACACACTTTGATAATAATAGATACTGGAAATGCCGCAATATTCATCTACTCTGGTTATTTATAATATAATATAGTCTTATGTATACTACCACCTTTTTTATGTCTTTCACATTAATGCAGTTACATTGTTGAGTGATTTATATTTTATATATTTCTTAAAGTTATCTTAAGTACTGTCATATTAGAGCTATTTATGTTTACGTTAATTATTGAAATAGTTTCTCTTGAATATATTGTGTTTAAAAGTATTATAAATTACTCTTTTTTTTTAGGTTTCGGCAAGAATACTTTTCTAATGTTGAAGTTTGAAGCTGAACAGTATTTTCCTGATAAGCAACCAACATTTCAAGTTTTATTATTTCTATTAAACTTGTTACCGTTAAGACACTCTATATGAGATGACAGAAATAAATTTAGCGTTTTCTTTGAAAGTCATACGAAATCACATATTTGGCATATGGATCTCAAAACGAACAAAATGTATTGAAATAGGAAACAAACTCTACGTTGGAATGCATTTAGCGCTCAAGATTAAAATTCCACCGAGTATTCAAATGTGTATTTGCAAAAGGAATATCGATTTCCTTTTAAACACGCTAAACGTTTTGAATGCTTGTTCCAGTGATATAGTGTAAAATCATATTCCTTGCCCCCTCCTAAAAAAATGATCGCAGTTTTTGTTCCTCGAAGAATTGGCATTCGTGCTTTATTTCAAGATTGATTATGTATTTGTCTGTAAAGGATCAATATTTTCGATACCTCAGGTTGCATAGTTTTTCATCGATTAACCACGTTTTTTTTTAAATAGAAATACTCACACTTTATCATAGAATGGTAAGAAACAAATCCAATAGACGTGTGTTTATTTATTGTTATGCACAAAGTTACACAGTGAGCCAGCTGTGCTCTGCCCATCACAGGTATCGATACCCGATTTTTAATGCTTTGAAATATAATAGAACTTATGGCTTTTAGAAATTACTGCAAAAAAATCAGCTGTATTCTCAGTAATTTTATATTTTCACTACGAATAAAAAGTAGTTAGACTTTCTTTACGTTGAAATACATAGGAATTTTATAATATATTTCTAAAATATCGCTCTATGTTAGACCAATGCAGAAGAATCTAAAACATGGAAACTGCATTTCTTTATAGAGCTATGCAAATAGATAATTTTATTCTTCTGTTCTACTTGTAGAAGAATGATGAATAGCATATTTGTAAAGTTTGGAAAATTAACGAATTTGGAAGCATCGAATAAATACACTTGGATAAGTTTATCTTGGCAAACAAGTACAAAACAATGAATCGTTTAGTTTGAAAGTCACTTAATAGGATGATGAGCTACCACGTATAGTTAGTACGACCTGTTGTGCGTCATAAAATCGAGCCTACCAGCGTTTTGTATTTTTCAGGAAGAATACGACTCTTCCATGAGAAAGTCAAGCAAGTCAGGCCTAGTTAGTAAAAGTGGAAAACGCTGTCTCAGGCGTCTTTTCACAATATCCCCTATATACTCGATTGAATTCAGATGTGGTTCCTGAGAAGGCAATATAGAAAAGCTGTAACGTACGGTAACGACGATCATTCAGTATCATTAAGTAACGACTGGCATCGACCTTGTTTTTTAAGGATACGAGTGTACCCGAACCACACCAGGAAAATGAGCACCACACCATTATAGAACCATTAGAACCCTTCATCGTAGGAACCAAGGATTTAGCGCTGTAGAGTTATTTAAGTTGATGCCACACGTGCACAAGTACATTTGTTGAGAATATGGCGAAGAATGACTCATCTGACTATATCACATTTTTTCACTACTCAGTAGTCCATAGCCTGTGCTCTTTGCTCCACTGGACTCACAACCGTGAATTGTCAGGTATGATGAACAGTTTGTGCGCTGCAACCCGTCTATCGCGTCCTGTGGAGTTCTAGGCGGACCGTTTTTCATGAAATTGACTTCTGGTGGATACTAATGTACATAACTTTTCTGGAAAATATAATATTAAAACTTTAGGGCGAAAACTAAACAAGCGACACCTTGAAATATTTTGTGTTTATTCCATAAACACGTGAAGACCAAAACTTCCTTACATATAGTCCTGCGGAGGGACAGCAGTAAGTCTTCATATTTACCACACTAAAATCAAGTATTCGATTCCCTTTGGTGGACCTAGCAGATATCTCGATGTGGGTTTCGTATAAGAAACATACAAACACACTCCTTATTACATAATATATTATATTACTAATATAAATATTTTATGAGATACATAAAATGAGGTTGAACCAAATTAAAAGTATGTTTAATATTGTTATTTTGGTTTCATACTTACACCTGATAAAGGTCCTATGAAATATCCTTAATAACTTCTTTGAAAACTTAGTGTCAGCAAGGGGTCTTACCTTGGAAGTCACTAACTTTCAAGAACAGGATTCAATTATTATTACCTCTGCTTTAATTTCCTGAATGTATATATGTAGTGGTAAACTAGCTTTACTAGTTCTTCATAACAAATAAAAGCTTTTTTTACTGCACACAATTTGTCAAAGCCAGTTTTTGTCTTTTCGTTGTAGTTTTTGCCTTGCATAATGTACATAATTTAAAAATTATCAAGTAGTCTGGTAATTAAAAAAGTCTGTAGAAATTATCTATTTAAAATGTTTTGTAATTTGTTTCAAATCGTATTAATAACGTGTATAATATAAAAAAATAAACTTTATAAAGGCAACTATCGATCGATATATACCTAACCTAGCTATATGTGGTAATATAGAAAGGTTTAATGCTACAAAAAGTATTGAAACAAAAAAATCAAAATTACAAAAACTGAGTTACTTAAGATTTAAAAATTTTATTTCTACTTCGGCAAATCTCCGTAATTAGGTTAGTTCGAGTCAAAGTAGCCATACAATATTTTAAATAACTTAGTTTTTGTAATTTAGACTTTTCATACCATTATAACCTTCTAGCTAGGTTGTGTACATATCAATCCCTACTTGTCTTTATAAAATTGGAAAAAAACATTTTATATACTTGTTTGTTTCCTAATTTTAGCTATATTTTTGTGTTCTAGCAATACCAAGTGCAGGACACGCGTATACATGATTCGCTTTTATTACTCTTCTTGATCTCTGTGAATCTTTCCTCAGATCCAATTATAAGCCTAAAGTAGTGTATAGTCCGTTTCGTATATAAACATAGTATAAACGGACCCGACGAATTATCTAAACTACCGAGTATAACTTCCAACCACCACCCATTGAGTTTACTGTAACTAACCTATATATAATACCCTGTAGAGAATATTAATACTCAACAGTCAGATAAAATAAAACAAAAACAAAAGGAAGATTTGTGTTAAAAACAGCAAATCCAAACTTCCAGCTCCAAACAAAAATCAAAAGCGCTGCACCAATAAATAAGATCACCAAGTTATAGGTTATAATATGAGATATAAAATGAACCTAAAGTTTAGGAAGTGATTGCGGAAGTAGAACCCACATTGAAGTGGAGATACACCATCTATTAGTTTTAATCTTCGCTCACCAGGTGTCTTAGTGGTATGTTTGAAAGCTTATAACACTAAACACCGGTTTTCGATACCTGTATTAGATAAAGTACAGGTAGCTAATTGTATATAACTTTGTAGTTAATTGAACAACAAAAGAATCACGGTATAGAGAACAGACGTAAATGGCGGATACCTCTGACTTATTGTCTTCTCTCTGTTCAGAATTTCCAAATTAGAAATGGTTCTGCTTGAGCGTCAGAGTGATTCATCTGGTCGCCTAGGCTATTTGAAAATGTTACCAATAAAATAAGAACAAAATATGAAAATATAAAGTGTTTAACGAGTATATCGAAATCTGTTATTTAATAAAAACGTTTAATATATGCCCATGTTTGTTCTTTCTGCAGCTCGTGTAGCTAGCTGCTTACGTTTCAGGTAAGTCATACGCATATAATTTCATACTTATTTCAACGAATGGGAAGAAGAATACTGCTGTTAGTTGGTTATTTATGATATATTTTTCTATTTAAAAATTATTATTAAACCATTACTTCTCCAAAGCCCAAATTATTTTCTGTTACCAGGAGTAAGATGCTTATTGCGAAGTACCGAAACAGAGTGTAATTAACCTGCACTATCTTAGAGTTTGGCATTAATTTTGGAATGAGTTAATTTATTTATTCTAGATACTGTCAATTTATTGCACAAAACTCATACAAAAACTTTAAATGACGTTTTTAAAGAAATAGGTTTGTTGATTTAGCTATAATCGTGACATCTTGTCCACCAAAGCTTAGAAGTGACAAGATGTGTAACATGCCAAAATCCTTTCTTGCAGTTGTTAATGTTTTCAGGTGTAATCATAAGAATGCATAATTTCTCTTGAAAATTCCGTCAATTCACACTTACCTCAAAGTATGATTATTGCTTCGTTTGCTGGTAATCTCAAAACTATACAATGTGCTATTTGTGCTGTTTCCAGTGCAAATATTTAACCCTATATTTTAGTGTGATGAGACCTGAAGTTTGTTGCTTAGCTAGTAATGTGCAACATTTATGCTTTATAACGTGTACGGGCAAATTAAATATTGTTTCGTCAGTTATTAATATCTTAAGAACCTATATTACGTGAAATTGTTTATTTAGTAAATTTATTGTACATGATAGCTCTGATTTAAAAATCTCATTGAGCTGAAATTTCAACATATCCTCAATATACCCACTTTTGATTGTCAGATAAATTAACATAAATCATATAGAATTTTCCCTAAGTATTAATTTATATTTCTGAACACGTTTTAAACAATGTATGAAAAAATTATGAATAATTATGAATTTTTTTTACAATGAGAAATGACTTATCTCTCAGCAAAGAGTCGCATGTTAAGTAACTTTGTCAGCTATTTGTGTAAACTACATTTGCACATGAACAGAAATATATTTAACAAACTGATAATATTGTTTTGAGAGTGAAGCTGTGTTGTCATATCTAATTTCAAGCAAAGTTTAGCTCAGCAGTTTTCCTTCAGTCTTTATATTCTAACGAAAGTTATTTGTTTAAAACGTTATTACGTCAGAAAGAGCAAATATACATATACATAAATATACATATATACATACAACATATGTAGCGAAGCTCGTCCGTATTTTACGTATTCACATTTTATTATTGTTAATAACACGGGTTTACAAAAAAATATTTTTTGTCTGAGGCAAGAATGTGAATAGGTGTTTTTTTTTACTAATTTGGGTGTGCTGAATTCAAATTTATAAACAGTTTTGCTCTATCACCTCTAGTTTTCTGGCTTTTAAATAGTCTCATTTTAGTATATACAGAGTATATACGTGCGTATTTCAACAGTTGCAGCAGCTTATTACAGATAAAACAGGATAGATAAAGAACATTGACGGAATAAATATACTTGGATGACACAATGTACACAATTCATAGTACCGCAGACAGTTAGAAGTGTGTTTTCTGAGATGAACTGGTGTATTTTGCCTCCGGGATGTCACGCAAGAGCATCCAGCAGAAGTCTCCCATCATGCTGGGGTTCCACTTGCCTTGGTAGTTGCTCTCCATCTTCATAATGTCTTGGTGGAATCCTTCTCCGTGCTCATCACTCATTGCTCCAAGGTTTGGAGGGAAGAAGTTGAGGTGGGAATGGAGAAAATGAATTTTGAGTGACATTCGGCATCCCATATCTTCATAAGTCTTTAGCAACTTCTCAATACAGGCTTGGTAATTTGGTACGCGTGTGTTACCAAAGAAGCCACTACAGATTGACTTAAATGCTTCCCATACTCTCAGTTCCTTTAAGGTAAGAAGCTCCTCAAAATCAGTATCCTTCAGCACTTCTCGGATTTGAGGTCCGACAAAGATGGCCTCTTTGAGCTTAGCAGCACTGAGACCTGGGAACACAGTAGACAAGTGTTGGAAGGCAGCACCATTTTTGTCCATAGCCTTCACGAAATTCTTCATCAAACCAAGCTTGATGTGAAGAGGAGGAAGAAGCACCTTCTTCATGTCAACCAGAGGATTCTCCTTGACGCTGTGTTCGCCAGGAACGAAAGTGCTTCCAGACCCCCAGTCTTTCTGCTTGTAATTCTTGGATACAGCTCGACTATCCCAGAGACAGAGAAAGCAACAGTACTTTGTGAAGCCCACTTGCATACCCATAAGAAGACCAATGACCTTGAGGTCCCCACACAGACTCCACTGGTACTGGTTGTACTTAACAGCTTCTAAAAGAAGCTCCATATTGTCGTAGGACTCCTTTAGATGGACAGAGTGTGCAGTGGGAATGCTGGGATATTTATTCCCGTTATGCAAAAGCACAGCCTTGAGACTTCGCTTGGAAGAATCTATGAAAAGACGCCAGTCTGAAGGATTATGTGGCAAACCAAGGAAAGTGAACAAGCCAGGTACATTTGTGCAGTAGCACAACTTGTTTTCCATGTCAAAAAATGAAGCAAGGTCTTTGTTCCGATTCCTGAAACTGGTGATCCTTACATCTTCCTGGACTAGATTCCACTGTTTAAGTCGAGAAGCCAAGAGCTCTGACTGCTGTTTTGACAGATACAAATCACGAACAAAGTCATTCAGGTCTTCTTGCGTGATCCAGTATGGCTCGTTGCCACTTGTTTCTGAATAAGAAGAGTCAATATCTTCGGAAGAGATTGACTTGGCAGAATCTTCCCTTGGAGGCATTTCTTCATCTGATTTATTTGCATTTATTGCATAATAACTAAAAAAGAAGACATAAGTCACACAATATTAGAAATTAACCCTGAATGCATATACGCCTTTATGTACAGTATGTGTACAAAATGTACAGTATGCATATCTAAAAAACTAGAGATGATGAGTAAAAACGGATTTCAAATCTGAATTCAGCACCCCCAAATTAGATTAAAACAGCTATTTTTGTGCTTGCCTCAATTTTTTTTGTAAACCAGTGTAATTCATCTTAAACAATGAGATTTTTGTTTTCATGGAATTTTTACGGAATATTTCACTTATTTAACGACATATTTTTTCATACCATTCTTTCGCAGCTCATATAATCAGCAATGGAATCTTGTTTTTTGTTTTTGGCAGTTTGATGGCCAGGTTACGACCGTCAAAGAAGGAAATAATTTTTCATTAATTCCAAAACAAATTGTATTTTTTCACTTGGAACTAGATGATACACAACATTTACGACTTCAAGGTTAGTGTTTACTGATAAATGCTCAATTACACTCTCTTTTGCAATAATCTTACTGAATGAAAATAATAATAATAGAAAACACACTAGCATACACCTAGTTACGTCTCTCCAATTTGTCGAAATTACAACTTCTATAAAATTGCTTGAATTAAAACAAAACAACAATATAGAATCTACAATGCTTACTAATCATTGCGTATCAAGCCCATGATAGTAACTCTGTAAAATTATGGAGTTATATTTCAACCTATTATATTCACCCTTTTAGGTGTTAATTTTCATAATACGTCTGGTACCACGAGATCAAGTCCCAATACCTTTGTTACTACCTGTGCTTTGATATTAATCCCTATGATAATTTTACTTCAAAGATACACAACTAACAGTAAACAGTCCCATTGCGTTATCTGTCTTTATCATTAAAAACGAATCCTGCTAACATTAACAGCAGTTACATCGTAATGATCTTCAGTACCTTGATGCTAACATTAACTAAATTAAGATCACTCACATATTTTTTATTAGATTGTATAAAATTAGGTTGAACCCCATTTCGCAGTAATAATAGCATGGAGTTGATCTAATATTGGCTCCACACTTTTTATATCCTTTCGTGTCAATACTAGTTGGTTACTTTTTTTTTTTTCTGGTGACAGATTAAAACCATTGAAACTTAGATGACATAATTCTCTAAACAGGCAATAAAAGAAATTGTCTATGATAACGACACATCTGTCAAACTTACACTAAGTGTAAATCATTTGAAAATAAGAAAGGTTCTTGCTCTTTCGGTCTTAGTTTTACCCACGGCCTTATCGACTAATCACGATACGGCTACATTTTCATACTTTTATAGAGATTGGGTTTGTTATATTAAAACAATTCTGAAGACTTACAACGTTGTTAGAGGCTACTTTATCATGACCGGTCATCCTTTATTTGATGTCCGTGCATCTTCACAATAACCTTGCATCAAGTACCTATTTTCAACACAGAAATCTATTGACGCTGAGTCTGATGACTTGCCCAATAAGTTTTAATTTGGGATAGCTTGGATATCCATTTCTTTTCCAAGCTGTTCAAAGTATGCCACGGTTGAAAAAATATTTCGTGGAGGAGAGAGTTAGATCCTTCTTGATTATGTGTAGATATGTAGACGGTTTTTTTAACTTTTTGTTCGTAGGTTCTTGTCTGTTACAAAACATTCACTTTGCTTACCTTGAACAGACTACGACTTACAGCAAGATTTTTTTTGTATGGTCCTAGTTGCCCTTGTTGATCCATTGTCACGAAGTGCTATTCTAGCACCTTGTTTCCCGTTCATACATATGTCAACTTTATTTATGTTCTACTTATATTGTGATCAGGAATTTAGCCAAACCAATATAAAAATAATAAATAGTTGCTTAATACTAGTGATCAATAACACATTGATTTATAAATTTTTTGTTGTTGTTAGTAGCGTTATTATAGTTTCTCCCTAAACCTGTGTAGGTTTCGATATCGTATTGGATTTTGTCTTTCTTTTTTCTCTCTCTAAATGATCTACTTTCTTTATATTTCTGTATAAACACAAGCCAAATCACACATTTTATTTAAGATACTGCATCTCGTTCATGTGACTTGAAACTGAGCCTGTATTTATAAATCAGTGATTGCAACATTTCATAACCAAAGTATTTTAAACTGTACATACTGAAAATAGAAATATCATAATTATGTTCTCTCTCTCTCCAGTCACTTTCTATTGACTTATGATATATTAAATCCCTAATTTCCCAAAGGCTAATGACTAAAGCGGCCGCTTTCGTAACCCCATTTTCAATCATATAAAGTAAAAAAGAAGTTCCCATCTTAAAATTTTCGAAATACCTGATACGGTCATATCTTTATCACTTGAATGTAGGAATGTTTTGAGTTGAAAGAGGCTTATGCATGTATATACTCTTTCCAAAAGTGATATAATTTCATTGGTCTCGCTACTCAAAAACTAAATCTGATCGATCCCGTTCCTTTGCGACTTTATATAGGCTATGGGTTTTGTATGTGATTTACTGATTTGCATAATTAAAATAGTTTTCATACAACAATTTCAACTCTAAGTAGTTCTTTAAAATATATCTAGTGCACCATTTACCTTGCCATACAAGATAAATTTTCAATAATTCTACAAATGCGGATGTATTTATTCATGGATCTGACTTAAGTGACCAATCATTGTACACGTAGTATGGATGCATCATGAATAGTTTTTAAACTCACAATGACTTCAGTTGTATAAAAATAAGATATGAGGTAATGAAAATTATGGAAAACGATCTTCTACGCAAATTATGCTCCTAACTAAAGATACTTAACAGTAAAAGTTAGTTCCTAACATTATTTCAACCGCTATGATAATACTGTTATTGGTTGATCAAAGTTTCGAACAAATTGAGAGGTTAAAAGCAGAGCAGAAACAGCTGTAATCAACTTAAATCGTGATTCGTGAACTAAGTGACTGCTAATTCCTCCTCTGACTGTTCTAAAGCTTATATCAGTTCCACTGATAATAAACTTCCTAAGGATTATGTTATACGTCGTACAATAGTCTATCCGTGACTCTGTCTAGCGTATAGATTAGCTGTACATTAGAGCGGCCACAACCATTTCGATGTGCTCCTGATTGCACACAACTTAACTGCCACTTGGTGTTGTATTAGCTTCATTTCGAACAACTGAACATCTTTAGGAATCTAATCCTCTGTTTAAACTAGCCAGTCTTTCACCATCAGCAGGTGTTAACAACGTCACACGATTATGAGGATACGATTAGCAAAATATGATCAGTTATTAAAGCGAACAAAAAGACTCAGTAAAATACACACGAAAAATAAAAATGGATTTATTGCATTCCATTCAGGTGTAAAATGTTCAGATTGCACTAACTGTTATCCCCTTAATTATTACGGGACACTTTATTTAGCTTCGTTTTTCTAATTAATCAATTTAAGCGGTTTTTCTTTGTCTTGTTTCTTTTTTGAAATAGCTTTTGGACGTCAACGTGTTTGAAAACAGACATGGAGTAGCTTCACGCTTAAAGATATATTAAAAACTATGGTTTGGTCTATCTTGAATAAAGCACGTCGTATTCAAAGCTTTTATTTTTAAATGTGTTGATATTTTTTTTATCCAACAACAAATAAAATCCCAATACCACACACAATTATAGTAAATTAAACAACATTTTCTAATTAGATTTTTCAAACGTAATAAGTTTATTTATTAAGTTCGTTGATTGATCTCTAACGATTAAAGTGTAAGAATGAAAGAAAATACATAGGGTATACTTCTTCTAATTTATAAATTACTACATTCCGTTTGTTAAAAAGTAATAATAAAGTTAAACCTAATATACGCACTCTTGCATGAAAATCAGTCTAAATACAATGATTTATAGAAGCATATTTATGCTGATACCTTTTTCAGCTCATTTCAAAAACTTATTACACTGCTAAGACTCGAAATAACGTTACTATACAGAATTTCTCATGGAGACAAACATTCACATATATAAGCCTGTCTGATTTTCTTCTGTGAATAGCATCAGTATAATTATTTATATGAGATTAGTATTCAGAAAATTTTAAAACGAAGCCTAATGAAAATACACACGAAAAGCAAACTTCTGTTCTATTAGTCTCTGTCCAGGCAAGCCACAGTGGCGTATAATCAATACGTCATCCAAGGCTTTCACACTTTAATTAACGGGCACCAAGCGTGGGAACCAGAGTCTAATAACAGCTTGTAAAAATCAAATACGCCTTCAGGGCACACGAGAGCCACCTAGTAGAATTAAGTTATTCGGTAAAATATTATCATGTTCCACCAATCTTTAAATTATAGATTTTATTGTTATTTCTAGTTTTGCAGGCAATGTTATTATTGTCATTAATATTTGGATTTTACTCAAGCATAAAATATATGCCCCACAAACATTACTGTTCCAACTTTATTATTCCTTTCTAAACATGAATTGGATTAATTTCAAAATAATAATAATAATAATTAAAAATAGTAAGTCACTTGTCATAATATTCTAGGACGTAATTATCTCTCATTAGTAAAATAATTGTTAAAATCGCGTGCTATTTGAGTCTGAGTTCCATTAGGTAGCACTCTCAGTTTAAAGTTACTTGGTACGAAAGACTGATTTATTAAATTGTCACTTTAGTTATAAAATTTCTAAAGTCAGTAACAATATGATCATCGTTTTACTTGTTTTTGAATTTCGCACAAAGCTACTCGAAGGCTATCTACTTTAGCTGTCCCTAATTTAGCAGTGTAAGACTAGAGGGAAGGCAGCTAGTCATCACCACCCACCGCCATCTCCTGGACTACTCTTTACCAGCGAATAGTGGGATTATAACATCACATTATACACCCCCACGGCTGGGAGGGCGAGCATGGTTAGCGCGACCGGGATGCAAACCCGCGACCCTCAGATTACGAGTCGCACGCCTGAACACGCTTTAATGACAGAATAACCAAGATCAGGCGATGAAAAGGTCAGCATTATACTGTACTTTCTTTTTAGTTACAGAATTACCAAATTCAGGTAACCAGAGGATCGTAACCCGGCATGGCCAGGTAAATAAAACACTCGACTCGTTATCTGAGGGTCACTGGTTCGAATTCCCGTTACACTAAACATGCTTGCCCTTTCGGCAAGGGGACGTTATAAGGTGACGGTCAATCCCACTATTCGTTGGTAAAAGAGTAGCCCAAGAGTTGGTGGTGATGACTAGCTGCCTTCTCTCTTGTCTTACACTGCTAAATTAGGGACGGCTAGCGCAGATAGCCCTTGTGTAGCTTTGCGCGAAATGCAAAACAAACCAAACCCAAATCAGATGATCGGTGTTTTATTTGACTACCGCTTTAGTTGTGGAATTAATACGACAAGAAAGTGTGTTTATTTATTCACGGCTTTTCTAGTTATAAAATTAAAATAAGCCCGTGGTACGAGAGTTTGATGATATTGATTAAATGAATTAAAAACGTTAAGCTCTCATTGCATTTTAAACTACAATATATACAATGAATATTTATATATAGCTGTACTACAAAAAAACGTTCCAGTAGCACATTTTCGCCCCCTAGTGGCTCAGCGGTTTGTCTGCGGACTTACACGCTAAAATCCGGGTTTCGATACCCGTAGTGGGCAGAGCAGAGATAGCCCATTGTATAGCTTTGTGCTTAATTCAAAACAACAACAACACATTTTCAGGAACAAAAATACGGAACATTCTGTTTTTTTTTCGTGTTTTATATTAAAGTAATACTCTAATTCATTTTCCCATTGAAACATACTTTTTAATATCTGTGCTTCAGGGACTTTTTTTACAAAGATTTTCAGATAAATATATATTTTTCAATACATTGACTTTATCTTTAAAAATAGAAGTGCAATGTCACGCAACAAAATAACCTGTATTTCACTTGAATTAAACGAATGCTTCTGGAGCGTTATAAAAAAACTCCATGTTTTTTTAATAACAATTTTCGCTAATTGCTAATATTATTTGATACTGCGTTTCAGTAATGCATATTCCAGTTGTTACATTACTACGCACTGGCATTTTCGAGCGCAATTCAATTAAATTAAACAAAAACGTCAACTTGTTTCTTATATTTTGGCATTTCGTGCAAAGCGACACGAGGGCTATCTGTGCTAGCCGTCCCTAATTTAGCAGTGTAAGACGAAAGGAAAGGCAACTAATCATCACCACCCCCGGCCAAATCTTGGGCTACTCTTTTATCAACGAATAGTGGGATCGACCGAACATTATAACGTCCCCATAGTTAAAAGGGCGAGCATGTTTAGTATGACGGAGATTCGAACCCGCGACTCTCGGATTACGAATCAAGTGCCTTAACCACTTGGCCTTGCATCTTGTCCATCCCGTGTATTTAAAAAAGCAATAATTTTTCAGAGATCGAACACTCAACATTAGCGTAATTACACCATTCCTGCAAAAAGGTAAAATATTGTCAGTTCACAATATACCTTAAGGCTTATGATATAAAACGAAAAACTATTTTACACACATTACAGATGTGGTCTGTTCGGTCTTTCATGTTAGAATCATTCTGTTCTGTCTTTACTGTGTATGAACAATGTACAACAACAACATTCGTGTACAAATTTCTGTCAGTGAAATATTGAAAACACTTTCGTTCTACTAATACGAACATATTACCAGAAACATGCCACACATGGAAATAACTTTACATTACTTTGAAAGAAAAAGTGTTAAATATATTATATAACTGCAGTTTATCTATTAAAAGTTGGTTGTTAGGACTGTATAGAAACATTTTGTTCGTAATAATTATATAAATAAATATATTGTTTATAAATTCTTTATTCTTCTATGTCCATCTGGAAAATATGAGACAGACAGTTTTCTTTTCAGCATTTATTCGTTACTTTACATTTTAAAAAGCTTAAAATAAAAAATAGGTCAAATTTCTATGAAAGATAAATCAACTTGTACAAATTAAATGTATTTTTAATAAACAAATTGATACGTTAAAAATTGTTTATTGTAACGATACAACTATGATATCTCTACATACTTAAAATATATTTTGAATTAAATATTCAATTACATCTTTGGAAATATGGAAAAAAACAAGAAAAAGTCTCTATTAAAGTTATTTTTTTCAATGAAAGTGTTTATAAATTATCTAGTGCATATTTAAATGACAAAAGTTAAATCTAGCTTCTATAGATTTACCTACAAGACATATTTATATTTCTGCACATATTGAATAGTTTCTGAATAAACCTACAACTTCCTAATTCTAGTTCTCCTGTGGGACAGCGACAAGTCTAAGGATGTAAGAGAAATTATGGCATTCAAAAGAATGTGTGAAAAAAATCTGGCTGAAAAAATAAATATTGATAATAGGATTTCTTTAAAACGTGTTAAGGGTAAAAAAACAAACACGTGTTAGGATGAATCTGGGACTCTTGGAAAATGATAAAAAATGGTTTGTATCTGGTGATTATAAAACAGGCGTTAAATTCTGTTTTTTCTGCAGTTTGTACTGATGAAGACTTAAATAGCCTTCCTCATCTTGAGCATTTTATAGATGGTTGTTTGGATGGCGTTCTATGGCGCAAAGCAAGTAAGCTAACTGCAACAATTTATAGATGGAAACAAAGTTAAACAAGGCAATTAGATAAATTCTTGTTAAAATAAAATTGGGATGTTTAAAGAATAATAAGACTCTTGGTCCACATAATATCTCACAGAGACTTTTAAAGGAGGTCAAGGATGGATATGTAAGCCACTTGCTTCAATTTCCCGAAAGTCCTTCAATAGTGTGCAAGTACCAACAGACGAGCTAATTCACTCCTATCTTCAAGGGTGGTAATAAAAGTTGTCCCAATAATTATATATCTATTAGTCTCACTTGAACTGTGGAAAAGATTTGGAATGTCTGATAAAAGACACTTTCCAAAGTCATTTAACTAAATTTATAATTTTATTGCATAGTTAACATGGTATCACTATGGTGAAATCAAGCTATACACATCTTTTGAAAGTCTTTGAAAATGTTACTGCATATAGAGATGATGGTAAATTTGACATATCCGGATTTTCAGAAAGCATTTGATAAAGTGCCACATAAAAGACTTGGAAAGAAACTTATTTCTATAGGTGTGGGAAATAACTTATCTAATTGGGTGGAAGAAAGCAGGAGGTTGTTATAAATACAGTTGTACCTTAAGTTCAGTCTTACAATCATTGCTGTTTTTGATTCACATCAATGGCGTAGATGGATGAATGTTTAATAAATTACTTAAATTTCCTGATGATATTCAAGTGTTTGGTGTTACTGGCTGTGAAAAGGGTGCTGCTGCCTCACAAAAGGATTCGGATCATTTAGTGAGATGAGCAAATTAATGGAAAATGAGTTTTAATTATAATAAATGCAGAACATTGCATGTGGGCAATCATAAATTAAATTATAATTTGGATGGAACAGTGTCATGATAGGAAAGGATCTTAGTGTAATGATTGATCAGTCTATTAAGCTATTCACGTAGTGCGCTGTTTCTAGCGGTGAGGCAAATAGGAATTTAACTTATATCTAAAGAAATTTTCAGTATAAGCCTAACAAGATTTTAATTCCATTGTAAAGGTCACTGATTAGGCTACTTTTGGAATACTGAATTCAGTCATGGCTCCTAACCTTTGAAAAGATATCGAATTATTGGAAAGGGTTCAGAGGAAAGTTACCAGAATGGTACTTGTGATTGAGGGATCATCATATGAAGAAAGATTAATATCTCTAAAATTATTTTCTCTTGGAAAAAAGAAGAGTTAAAGGGGATTTGGTTGAGGTGTTTAGATTGTAATAAGAATTGATAATGCTAACTGTCAACGTTTTACATGCCTAACACAAAAATTATAGAACTAGGACGCACAAATATAAATTTAAGCAAAGTAGATGCCGTCTTCTACTAAGACTATTTTATTTTTCAAATAGAGTGAGTTTTAAAGACAGCTTGATAGATATATGTATATATGACAAGGTCTTGCTTTAATTTTTTCATAGTTTTAATTTAGCTTAGTAGATGGGACAGCCGAAAAGAAAGACAGTTCCTTGTTGTCCCTAATCATTATGTTATATGTTATGTAAAATCCAATATTTGATTCTCCTGGTGGACTCGGCAAATTGGCCAACGGGGCTTTGCTCTAAAGCAAACAAACATAATAAACATCCTAATTTTGTTGTCTGCATCATTTTCCTGCTTACTTAAAATAGTTTAAATTGGAAAATAATGAGTAAAAAATGATTTACAAAACATTATGTTTCAATGCTTGAATTGCAATAAAATGAGCACAAATACAGGAAAATAACACCAAGTCTAAAGAAGACAGCCTTTATAAAAATAGACGTCCTCGCTGTAGTACACTCTAAAGTTTATCATCGTTATTGTCTTATCAGATCACGTTGTTTTTACCCTGATGGGAATCAAACTATTTGTTGAGAGCCATTGACATTTGCGACGTGATACCAGTGATAAATGGATACTATTCTTGAACTAATGGTTCTGTGTACAAACGACCGCAGTAAAACAACTTACCCGCGAGTAGCTTAAAGTTATTGATATTCTAAGTATCACCCGTAGTAGTCAGACATGGTCGTTCAGAACATAAAAGTATTCGATAAAAAGTGAGACTGAGTACCAGTTATGAATTGTTACTCCTAAGTGTAACTGTTAGACGTTTATTGACTTTTATTATTGGCATTTTAAAACTACGATTTATATTTTACAGTTAATGTTCCTTAGTTAGTTTTCATTTTGTTATTGAAACAAATATAGCTGTAAATAATAATAATAATAATAAATACTACATTAAACGTTTTCGTCAATTAATGTCCGAGCTGTACTGATTTATCAGTAACACTTGTATTTGTTTATGAGTATTCGAAAATGAGAATTGCGTACGTCCTGCGTTTTGTCACAGTACACCAAAGATTTATATATATATATGTTTCTGCGCAGGTAAAGATCCTGTTAATGAAAAACTAGATATTCGCTCTATAAATATTGCCATCCTATTAACTAAACAAAGGTGACACCCAAAATTTCAAAGAGGGTATGCCTATAACATATATTTTGAGATGCTTTCGCGGGTAATAATCAAGAATAGACGACTTAAGCTCAATAGGATTTATATTAAGCGATTGAACTGGCCTCAAAACCGTATTAATTAATGTCTTGATTAGGCTGCATAAGAAATCTCACTTTGTTGTACGGTAAGCTTTAATGGCATGTGGACAGAACGACGTTCTAAAAGTTAGTGTTTAGCGGACAGACCGACGTTCTAAATGTTAGTGTGTAGCGTACTGGATTAACGTAATTCTTCTTATTGTTGTTTAACATTTTCTTCCCGTTTCTAAGGTAACAATAATAATATTATTATAGTTATGAGAATTTTGAACTAATTATCAAAAGGAAAGGCAGCTTTAAGTACGGGAAAAAATAACATAAGTTTCTGGAATTGTCACAAATACACCTCAAGTTATTATAGCTTATGTCTCTGATATTAAATTATACACATACTAATGTTTATGTAATATAACATTCTGAATGAAGATTAGGCCTAAAAGATTAAATGTTTTAACGTTAAATTTTCGTAATACCGAATTTTAGTCCACTGTGGTCTCTACTGAGCTATGTGTATTTATAAGTCAGGGTTATTTGCATATAGTGTCGTGAAAATGATCGTCTGGTATTCTCCAAGGGTGTGTATTTACGTACTGATAGGTTCTGTATTTGCGTTTTCATGAAAATAGTTTTTTAAGCATTAAGTTCGACCATACACATCAAAAGTCCTACTAACTGAAGCAGCTGTTTTAACGACTTGCAAAACAAACTCGAATGAGCTGCTTCGAAAACATCAAGGTTTTTATTCTGTGTTATATTTCAATAGTAATAGAAATACACTGAACTCTAAGGCTGTTTGGGAAACTGAGTTATCGGGCTTGTGCTTTCATTTCAGTTTCGTGATGCCGTTTATTCTTATTTTATTACTTATACTGGAACCGCTATGCTTTGAATACAAGTCTAAAGAGGTTATAGTTCCGTTGTAAAGGTCACTGGTTAGGTCATATTTAGAATAATGTGTTTAAGTCTTGGGGTCCATTCCCAACAGCCCCAATATAGCCAGGTGGCTAAATTACTCGACTCATAATCTGAGAATCACAGGTTCAAATCCCTTCCCACTTTCAGCCGTGAGAGCTTTATAATATGACGATTTGTTCCAACTTTTATTGGGAAAAGAGTGGCCCAAGAATTGGCGGTGGTGATGACAAGTTGCCTTTCCTTCAGCGTTACACTGCTAAATTAGGGACGGCTAGCGCAAATAGCCCTCGCGTAGCTTTGCGCGGCATTCTAAATAAACCAAATTCTTATGATGGTTATTTAAAATACATAGTATGCAAATAACAAATGTATTTAATAAAATACTACTTTTGGCACAAAATTAATGCTTGAGAAATACAAGCTCATAAAATTTATCTACAACAATACGTATAAACGATATGCTACTTCACTTATATATTTAAAAAAAAAACAAATTTAGCTAACAATTAACACATTTAAAAAAGCTATTCGTTTCTAACTTTCTAGACCAGTCTTTGCTGTTATGTTATACTTCCGCAAAACATCTCAAACCTTTTATGAGTTGTTTTTTCTTATTATCATTTTTTGTCATTAATATCATTTTTTTTTCCTCTAACGTGAGTCCCACTTTACGTGAACCCACACATCCATAAAACGTGTTCGCAAAAGTTACTATCATGAAATGCATCAAATGATTAAGCATCACATGAATTGGGTGATCTTAAAGCCTGCTTCTCTAATCTTGAAACAAAGAAATAATTATCTATTCTCATCACGCCTGCATAAGCTCAATTTGCAGTAGATTTAAAGCCTAAGTCTAGGACACGTCAGGTTTACGAGGTGAACCTCGTCCCATCTTCCATAGAGTACCAGGTGAAAAGTCTCTGTTTGGGGTCAGCAAATTCCCACGTAAAATTTACTGTCCCGAGAATCCCTGGAGCAAAACAACGGGTAGCATTTCTATGTCCTCATCCCATACTATAAACTATTCACAAACACAGAACACGTTATTATGAAAAAGTCAAAGTTCATGGTTCAACCAGAACCCAAGAAGTCACGACTATGTCTTCAGGATTCCGCCCTTACACGCATCCTGAGCATATTACCCAAGGGCTTCATGCAATAGTGTTTTTAGTTGTGGGCACATAATTGTGAGCATGGCCTGTTTAATAGAAGATTCTAAGCTGGCATTTAGTACAACATAGATTTCACATTTTGCAAATCGTTTAATAAAGTTAGACCTTCGAATTTTGAGAGAGATTATAGAGGTATTTCTGCTTAAACGTGGAGCCAGCTTCTTTTCAGCAGTTAGTTTAATAAAATTTCACTTTAATGTATTACCAAGTATTAATGGAATATTATTCTTCATACGTTCATTGTTCATGCATAAAAACACTGACATAACTCAGCGTTTAGACGCTTATTGCACCCTAATTATTCAGTTGCATCGAAATTTAAAATAAATAAATTAATTTCATTTCATTGTTTCATGAATGATACTCATGTCATTTCTAAATACATTAAACATTATGTTTCAAACTGTAATTAATGATAAGCTGTTACAGATATTCATTGCGGACCCCAGTGGCGTTGGAATGTCTACAGACTTACAACGCTATAATCCGGGTTTCGATACCCGTGGATGGGCATAGCACAGATAGTTCATTGTGTTGCTTTGTGCTTAAGTTCAAACAACAACAAATATTCGTTGCGTGGAATAAGTTAATATGAGAAAAACCTTCTCCGAATGTAGTTCTTTCGAGGGAGGATGGGGGTTGGAGGGATCATAAGGTTAATAACATAAACGCTAGATGGAGCGGGAAGTGCTTTTCTAGTGATTATAGAGTTGCTCCACTCAAAGGTGAATATTGTGTAATCGCTTTAAGCTCAATTACAAAAAAGTAATTTTATTTGTTTAAACTACAAAATGATTACAGACTTCAGTCTCGCTCATGCTGTCCTAATCCCTGATTTGACCACGTATCACTAAAACTATGGCTTACATGAGAAAGGGTTCAAAGTTATTTTCGTGAACTACTGGCCTTCACCTTTAAACAAGTTATTATAATAATAAGCTGTTGTCTAAAGATGAAAATAAATTTAACGTTACAATTTTTGTTTTGTTTTGTACTCGAAATATTCTTTATGAAAAGATGTGACTTCAGGAACTCTTTTATCAAATTAGTTTCAACAATTAAAGTCCTAAGAAATTAATGATTTGGAGATGCCATTTTATGAGGTTACTATTTTAGCAAAAGTAGCAAATATAATAAAATATTTGTTAATTATGAATATTTGTATATATTTATTCAAATACGTCAAAATTATTGTATGATACACTGACAAATGTGATGGCAACAGAATTAACATTACATTTTCTGTAAGAGTAATATATACATTTATAAACTATATTTTCCGTTTATAAAAAATTACGCAGTGTACATTAAGAAAAACATTTGGTTTTTAAACTGTGTTAATGCATTCTTTGTGTTAATATGAGACAGGATGAAGCATTGCACTCATGGTAACTTTTCAGGTAAAAAAAGTGTAATGTATTGTTCTGTACATATGTAAAACCTCGTAATGGAAAAACGAAAGAGTAGAGAACTTGCTTTATGACTTACTTCACTTTCGAATGAAGGAAATACAAGTGTGCGTAAACAACACTATGAGGCGTGTGTTATACAGAATTAGGAAAAAAAATTATCTATTTAATGTAAAAAATATCAAAACTTTATTTTACTTGTTACAAATACAAAACCATATCATTTTTTAAAAAAAATTAAAATATACTAGTCAATTTCTCTCACTAAATGTGTGAGACATGTCAGTTAACCTTGTGTTATGTAAATATCATGTAAATGTTTTGTAAACGACAACATGTCGTGTTGTATTTAAATTTCCATATCTATTATTTACATTTCCATATTTATATTATTGTTTAAAAGCTTAAACCAATAAAATATGTTGTTATTCATTTAAAATAACATTTAGGAATTTCTAGAATTAGGTAGATCAAATATATGACTATAAACAGAAATGTATGGCGGCCTAGTGTCTAGACGTTGAGTCTCGTGTAAGAACGGACATGCGCGGATTGCTCTGGAGTTCTGTAGAAGTTACGCGATTGTTCGAGAAGAGGCCTACTAATATATAAACAGACGGAGACGCGAGAACTAGGAAGAGTCATTAGTTTTTATTCGAAGAAAAGAAGAAGAGTCAGTCATTTGTTTGTATTTGATTTAAGAAATAGTGTCTTTGTTCGAGAAATTTTAAACGTTTGCTGTGTGTTTATTCAACTTGAATTTGTGACTGAAGCTAGATCTACAGAAGCTGTGATTTTATTTCGTCAATCTCTACGATTCCTTCGAATTACTAGTTATACTGAAGGTCAACACGTGTGGAACTGTTTAGGGGAGACCAGGAAAATTGGAAGGCAATAGATAAGTTTGAGACGTTCATCGGAGGCATCGTGAAGGGAACTTTGTCGAATTTATTGAACTGTGAACTGTTTCTGGACCTCTCCATTCAAACTTCGGTATTTCATCGTGGGACCAAATTCACACCCTAGACCGGAATTTTGGATTTCTGATCTGAACTTTTGGACTTTCATCCTAGATCATTATATTAGACACAGGCCAGTAACATTTTGTATCGTAATTAACATTGAAGGTTGAAACTATTACCATTTTGTATTGTAATTAATTTTGAATGTTGAAACTGAATATCTGTCATTGTTATTATGTAATTTATGTTATATTTGTCATATATATAATAGTTTAGTGTAATAAATTATACAAGCTGTTTTCTGTGTCTTTCTGTTGCGTTCAATCCACATAAAAAAAACAAAAAAAAACGTAACACCTTGAAAGGTGTTGTAGGTAACAACATTAATTGATGATAGCCGCAGTTTAAGGGTTAACCAAAATTTGTTAACAAGAGCAAATATTAAAGTTAGAAATAAAAGTTCTGTTTATCTCTTTGAAAAACATTTTTATAAAAATAATATTTTCCATTTTAAAACACGCAATGCATTTTTATCGTTTTAGTGTTTTGCATAAAATCTGTCTAATTATTTTGAATAAAAACAAAATATTTTTGTTAAATATGGAAATATTTGTAGGAATGATTTTATGAATCATATATTGTTGATGAGGCTACTCAATAACCCGCATATGTTACGAAACATGTTTTTCTGTAGTTACATGTTCTTGCTCTATTCAAATCTCATGGCGCACTGTGTTATAAGCAGGTAATTTCAGGTTCTGTAAAGATAATAGCACATGAGAGGAGAGCTGATATACTGTTGCAAGTTTTAACACAATCATATTCAAGAATTTAAGATGTTTTAGTTTTTAGTTACTTGAAATATTGATCCAGTTTATATTCCTGTTTAAATAATATTAAATACAAAAATAATATTACTTGAGCCGGTAGTTAATGTCAGGTCAAGTCAATTAAAGAAAAAAAAATACAAAACTTACGTGTAATCAAAATATATGACTAGCACATAATAGTATAAAAAAAGCTTCAGTGGTTTTTCTAACACAAATAATTTACATAATTCTTTTGGCCTCAGGTTTTTAAACCTTCATGCAATTTACAGAACTTGAGACGTTTAACCTGAAAGGCAATTTGTACGTCCTTGAATTGAAGGTCCAGGTCAGAGACCAGTGGTAAGCACGTACAGACTTCCATATTTATGAACTATTTACTAGAAGATGACAGCTGTTGAGAAACATCCATTGCCACTAGGGATTTCTCTTGAATTTTCTTAAAAGAATAATGGAATTGGTTGTCACTTTTTTAACGCACCAATAGCAGAATGTAAAGAATTAGGTCAGAGGCAAACACCGAGAATTCTGTACGCTTTATTTTGTGGTCCTATACGCTAACTTACTCTAATTTTTCTGTAATCTGGTTTTGTTTATTTTATCGTTTTGCTCATGGGAAGTTTCATTAAGCGATACAGTTTTCACAGATTACAGAAATAATAAAAGACTAAAATTCCTAGGATTGATATGTTATGAAATATGATCATTTCAGTCCTTCATTTCATCTTGGTTCAAACCAGAAATATAACTATAGTTACCTTTTGATTTTAATCTACTGTTAACACTTCTTCTGTTATTAATGCCAAAAGCCATTTTTATTACAGCAGTAACATTGGGTTTCATGTTTCTTGTCTAAATTGTTAGCAGTAAGTAACAGGAGAGTTCAACATCACTTCAGCAGTACTTTAACATTTGGATCTTTATTACATGACTGAAAAAAAATAATCAAAAAAGGAAGAATATTAAACTTTTCGTCATCGTGTGCTTATTCTAGTCTATTTCTGCTAAATAATTCCGATATGCAATTGTGAGCCAGCAAAACCTTTCTGTACGAGGCGAAGAGTGGAGCATCCTACTCATATTGAAGACGTCAACCTCTGTGAGATAAAATTTCCATAGGTTTTTTTCTATTCAAGAAGCACGATTGATAAGATAGACAAACTCTTAAAGAGTTTGTTACGTGAACTCGTATATTCTGCACAAATTGAATGTTACGAAACTCGTTTAATATCAAAAGGTTGTTTTTATTTGTAAAGAATCATTCACTTATGTCAGTATTAAACGAAGAAGGATTATATCTCTGCTTGCTCGTTGTTTGTTTTTTCCTGTTTCAACAAAATTATTCAAAGAAAATGTGTAATATAACAACGTTAAAAAGTAACTTCAGTACCACACGTGGAAACAAAACCTCTAGATGGTGCGACGATAGGCTTGCAGGTTTACAAAACTCGTGATTTAGTCTCTTGGTGAACACAGCTCAAAAAGCCTATTTTGTAGTTTTGCATTTAAAACCAAAACAGACAAATAAATATACAAACTAAAATGAACCACATAAATTGAAATGAAATATAAAGTAATATTTGACTGTTTTTCTAATAGTGAGATGTTCAATAAATGTAAAATCATTTGCGACAAACATTTACTCAAACACCGAAATTAAATACATACATGCATATATATATATATATACACACTTTTGAGCACTACATTTTCATCTTATTAGCAATATTAGTTGTTAGGCTTAGCATCAACCAAGCTGAGAACAAAACTTTAATAAAAGACATTTTTCAACACGAAATCAAATATTTTTTGGATACGAGATTTTAATAAGACATGACATCCAACAGTTACTGTACAAATCTTATCAAAATATTTAGTCTGGTGCGGTTTATTCTTCAGCAAGTCACATGAAAAAGTAACTTAGAGCATAGATTGTGTTATCTAAAATAAAATCTTCTTAGATTATCACGGATAATTCTATAGTAAAATTTAAAGCAGCGATAAAAAGATAAGAAAGTTCGAGAATCAACCATAATTACTTAATGCATTAATTAAAAATAATAACAAAATGCCCCAAAACTACTAAATATTAGTGGATCTAATTTTATATATATGTCAAGACTAACAGAAAATAAAACCACAAAATGTTTATTTTACTTAAATTGTTTCCGGTGTGAAATATACGTTGAAGAAAGTTTGTTTTTGTTTGTTTTATGAATTTCGCACAAAGCTACTCGAGGGCTATCTGTGCTAGCCGTCCCTAATTTAGCAGTGTAAGACTAAAGGGAAGGCAGGTAGTCATCACCACCCACCGCCAACTCTTGGGCTACTCTTTACCAACGAATAGCGGGATTGACCGTAATATTATAACGTCACCACGGCTGGGAGGGCAAGCATGTTTGGCGCGACGGGGATGCCAACCCGCGACCCTCAAATTACGAGTCGCATATTTTAACACGATTGTCCATGTCGGGCCACGTTAAAGGAAACGGTTAACATATCTGCACAAGATGACCTCTTCAAATTAGTAATTAGAAAATGATCTACAAAAAAAAGACGTTGCTAACTTTATCTTATAAATCCAGGATAAGTTTCTCATACTATGTTTGTAATCACATAATCACATTTTTCTAATATTTTGTGTTGTTTTATATTGTGCATAACACACTGTCCCATGATGATCCTACCATCACGGCCCAACCAGGACTGATGGTTAGGGCACTCGACTCCCAGTTTCACGGTAGCGAGTTCGAATCTCCGTCGCACCAGACATGCGTACTTTTAGCCGTGGAGGCGTTATTATGTTGCGGTCAATCCCACTATTCATTGGTAACAGAGTAGCCTAATAGTTGGAAATGGGATAGTGATGACTGGCTTCCTTTCCACTGGTCTGATGTTGCTAAATTAGTCGTCTGTTAGATTTGCGTAAAATTCAAACACAAACAAACCCACCATCACGCGCTAACTAAGTTTTGAGTATAATGTTTACACTATAATGTTTTTAAAAATAAAAAAAGCACGTTAACACTGAAATAATATATGGTTTTCATGAACTTCCATGAGAGTTAACATGAGTTGCTCTTCTTAATTATTACCAGATAAAACATTAGCAATAACATTTTAGAAAGTTCTCGAACAATAGAGAGAGATTTTATGCTGAAAATGCTACTGCCACCATTAGATTGACAGTTAAATAATTTTTTTGATTGATTATGTGACATCACACCGTTCGTCCTTTGTGGAGCTGTTTGACCTCAGCAGTGCAGCCACACAACTTGATCGAACATGCTTCACTTTTAAACTGGTACAGGATGATTTATTAGAACGAGAAGAAAATACAATAATGACGGCACATTCTACTTCGGGTCCATTAGGAAAACCGGTTATTTTGGTCCAATTCTAAGACCACTGTAATAGCGATGGGAAGACAAACTTGTTAGATACTGTTGGAAAACTTACACTTTTTTTTTGAATTGGCTGATTCTACTAAAGAAAAGGGAAGCTGGTTATAATGCGTGGGCGTGTAGAGCTTTCGTATTTTTTACACATTTTTTGTAGGATTGCTTTAAAGAGGTTTTTCAGTCATCACTCTCTGTTGAAAAGCACAAGAAAAATATTCGTACTTTCGCTACTAAAAATTTCTTACTGAACTACATTCCAAGAAATTAAAAAGGTTTAATATAGAACGATACAAATTTAAATTTATCTGTTTTTGTTGTATTTTTGATATTTCTAATTTATTCTCTCGATATTAGTACATAGTTATATTATGTCATTTTCATTACATTTAGAACAGTTCGACAATTCTCCATGCATAAACAACAATTTGAACAAATAAAACAATGTAATGGCGACTGAAAGTAAATGTTTTACACAACGTGTCTGACAAAAATATAAAGAAGATATTTCTTTTTACAACATGGCCAGGTGGTAAGGGCCCTTGACTCTCGATCTTAAGGTCAAGGGATCAAATTCTCGTCACACCAAACATGTCCGCCCTTACAGCCGTGGGGAAGATATAATATTACGATAAAATCCAGTGTTTGTTGGTGAAAGAGAAACCCAAGAGTAGGCGGTGGGTTGTGATGACTAGCTGCCTTCTCTCTAATCTTTCACTACTAAATTAGGGACAGCTCACGATAGCCCTGGTTATATTCTTGAAATAACTAATGCAAAACACATACTATCATCTATTAATGATACCGAGTGAGCTCTGTCCCAGAAGGATTGGGTAACACATGATATGTCATCTCAGCTCTAAAGGTTTGTGTGGATTCTTGATGTGGTAACCGTGATTAAGATTAATTAATCTACATGTAATTGAAAATCCACAAGTAAATGACTTTAGCAACATGGATTAAATATCTAAGAACAAATTAAAAGAATTAAGTGACGAATTCATGGGAAAAAGCTGGATATGTAACATTAACCATATTTGTTTTATATATTACATAATAGTGAAGTGAAACAAAGGACCAGTCCAATAAAAATAGCATATTACATTGAAACGAAAATAACATGTAAAGAAAATATGTTTTTTATTATTAACCTAAACATAATAATAATTTGGATACTTTTATTAGCCAACTTGTATATAAACACACAAACAAGAATTGTACTTCTAGATATCGCGACAAGAAATTATCCCTAACATAAACATAAACACCACCAACAAACTGCAGATTAATTTAGTTTTTATAGCTATGAAATTATGGCCTAGCGCATTAAGGCTTGCGCTTCGTAATCTGAGGGTCGCGGGTTCGCGCCAAACATGCTCGCCCTCCCAGCCGTGGGAGCATTGTAATGTGACGGGCAATCCCACTATTCGTTGGTAAAAGAGTAGCCCAAGAGTGGGTGGTAATGACTAGCTGCCTTCCCTCTTGTCTTACACTGCTAAATTAGAGACGGCTAGCACAGATAACCCTCGAGTAGCTTTGTGCGAAATTCCAAAACAAACAAAGCTATGAAATTTTGAAAAAAAAATTGAAATCATACGCACGTGATTTTGTTTTTACTACAATAACATCATACTTGTTGTGAAACTGTCCTTATTACACTTGTATATACTAAAAGTTTTACGTCAGTTTTTAAGTGGATTATATATAAAGCCAATTTCTACACTATCGGTACCATAACTGTTTTACCTGTGTTTGCTTGTTAGTTTATCTGATGGAGAAATCTTTAGAACGAAAGATTGAATATTAAAATGTAAGTTGATATTCAAAAAAAAGTCACCAAAGACAAACTGAACTACGTAGTTTTTTAAGTTAATGTAAGAAATTTTTGTAGTTCTACACCTACATACAATCTGAGTGATATATGGGGATACACACATAACTGCCAAGTGGAAAAAGCACATATAGCAAGAACGTTGTGGTTCACGAAAACATAGCTCTATGTCTCATTGTATCACGATTCTTTAGTAAGATCACATTTTACAACATGAGAAGTTAGGCCCTTGTGGTCTCTCAGTGAGCAATATATCTTTATGTTCGTTAAGCCGATTGATCCACATTGACTTTAGTAAACATCAGTTTGAACCATCAAACGGATGTATTTACCTAGAAACATGAATTCTAAGAGCGCTTTACTTGGGTTGATTGTAAATATATAGAGCAAGCCGAGTTAAGGTTTAATACAACTTGATTTGTATTAAAATAGTTTTATATGTATCTTAATATCATAGACCTTAAACACTGAAGATTGGATTTTCTCAACTGCTGTTTCAGCTGAATGTAAACAAACATTGACATACAGTGAATATTATGTAGTGCATGTATTCGTATGATTGAAAGAATATATATGAAGCTCAGTTAGAACCAAAATTAACTCAAAAATCTCAAGGGAAATAGAAGTAAAATTGAAAGAGTAATACGAAAGCAACATTATTATATGAAAATTAAAGAACTGATCTTTGCATCGTAAAAAACAAGACTGGTTATCAATCCTGTCTCCTATTTTTGCTTATTTTGTATGACTCGGAAGACACACAATGCTCCCATGTGCTCACGCACTGACAACTCTAAACACGTAAGATTGCGTGCACTGAGACGCTTTTTAGATTTTCTATGTAATTAAAAGTAGAGATCTTCTGTCGCCACCATGAATAATAGACAACAACTGTGAAATTCAGTGATTGAGTTTAGTAACTTGTTCAGTTGTTCGTCCAAGTATGTTTTGGTTAGTGTTACTGCGGAATTTTCTTAAGTTTGTTCACATCAATTAATCAAATCGAGAGAGGTGTGAATTAGACGATGATTATGAGGCTTTGGGTCATCTTAATTTGTTATTGAACGATTTTGTTTCAAACTTTCCAAAGAAAAAATAAATTAAATAAAATAGCATTAGCGTAAGGACATAATTAAAATAATAGTGTTGGAAACCACAAAACTTCATTTGTATTGTAATAAGGAATTATACAGTTTTTGTTTGTTTCTTATCTTTACTTTGAAGTCGTACACTTTCGTAATTAAGTTTGATTTCATCCATATAAAATGTTCTTACCATTCTTACTATTACATTTTATATTTGCGAACAATTTATGAGTCAAAAGAAAAAAAGAAATTTATTTGTGATTTTTATTCAATTATTTCTGTCAGCGTTTGTTGAAGTGACAGACAAGAAATCATAAAACTTGTGAACAACACTTACCGCCAAATCTGGAGCTACCTTTACGAAAAATGATCATTCAAACTATAACCCCCTATACGTTGTGAAGACGGAGCATGATCGGCGACGGGTTTCAATCTCGCTAACCCGTAGTTTGCTGCTCTTCTGTTTCTGAACCACCAGATCTTACTAGACCTTACTTCTATTATATAACATATGTGATTTAGGTTGCCGCTGTTCTTTTACCTTACCATTTAAAAGACAGTCATAATGCTATGTGTGTATTAGTCATGTACAACAGATATGGATACGGTATGTTTCATGTAGATGTTCAACATCATTTTGTGAACAGTTGGATAGTTTACCTAATAAAAACAAGTTTTATGCCATTATCACCAGTTTTCATTCCAATATACCAAAAAAATATATTATAAAAGTTTTGCCGATTGGTTAGCAGAGAAGGTGTAATGATTTGAGTTGTTTTAAATTTTCGCCCTGAACCACACAAAGGCTATATTGGCTAACCCTCAGTAATTTAGCTGTGAAATACTAGAGGGAAGGCAGCTAGTTATCACTACCCACCGCCAACTCTTAAACTACTCTTTTACCAATGAATAGTGGAATTGACTGTTACATTATAACGCTCCATGGCTGAAAGAACGAGCATGTTTGATGTAACGGGGATTCGAACCTGTGACCCTCAGATTGCGAATCAAGAGCCCTAACCACCTGGCAATGCCGAACCAACAGAGAAAGCAGTAAGGCTTTTTCTTACACAGGATTTTCAACCGCAGACAATGTTTAACCTCCAAAACATATACCACCTGCTATAAACATATTTTAGCCGCTGGCCCAAATATCGCCATCACGTAAAAGTGATTTTTCTGGCAATAACTTTAGTCAAACTCTGACCTGTGTGATATAGTAGGAACGTTTGAGTTTTTGTTAGAATGTTGCAGTGGTGAAGCGTATAATTTGTAAGCACGTGATGATTACAACCCATCTACCTCAGCATGCCGCTGAGTTTCTTGTAACGTAGAGGTAGTTACTGAAGAAACACTGAAAATATAGGAGCGTGAAAGAAGAGAAGCAAAGAGCAAAATAGTGATTATCTAGATAATCACAGCAATATAAAAGTTGTACTGAAGTAAAGCATTAGTTACATATGTCATGTTAAAGTTCAAATCATATATGGTAGACAAACATAGTCTATTGTGAAAATAAGGCTATCTAAGAACCGCAATTGTTTCTTTCCTTACTGCTAGCCTAATAACAACTTGCACGTGTAGTATTTTTCTACGTGAACTTTGAAACCTAGACAGCACAAAGAAATTATCGACTATTCTGTTTAAATGGTAGAAACACAACAGTAGTTGGTTTGAGAAGTAACTGCTTCCCGCTAGTACAGCAGTAAGTCTCCGGATTTACAACGCTAAAATCAGCGGTTCAATTCCCTTCGGTGAGCTCAGCAGATAGCCCGATGTGGCTTTGCTATAAGAAAACACAGAATTAATCAGAATCATGCCCATATTTTGTTGTTTGATAAAATTGTTCATAAACAGACTAATATGGCTGAAAGAAGAGTAGTGACGTAACTTTACCCTGAGTGGAACTTATTTCGTGTTCGAAACAGTGCATGTCAACTGAAATGTTCTTAGCGATGACATTTGTAACAATCCGAATACTTAGCTGTGTTCATTAACTGAGAATCCTACAGCTTACTGTTCTCGTCACAAGAAAGTTGTGATATCAAAATCAAAGTATTAAAGCTTTGAGTTGTGACAGCCACGCTCGTGAAAGAAGCGAAGTTGTCAGATACTTAAACTTGTATGAAATATACGTGGCCATTTCAAACAGTGTTTTCTCTGAAACATGTTTTCTCAAATAGTCGGATTTAAGGTTCACCGCTCCTTTATTGCTCAAATCCTAATATCGTAATGTTAGGCTGAACGATAAATTAATACAATTATTACTGTAAGAGCGCACCACCCTGCCATTTAGATAATGTAGGACAGCTTACATACGTAACACGTGCGTTCTCGACACTCTTAGTGAAGCCAAGACCATACAAATATTCATTATTCCCATAGACGGTGTTTTCTGGTAAGCCAGACTTGTGCTGTTCGCTGAGTTACGTTCAGTAACGATATTCTTTCTGATCCTATTCCAAAATGTTAAGATCACGAAAATTTAAAGTTATTAAACCAACTATGGTTATCAAGTGTTATTCTTAGAACACCAACAGAATTCTCTTTAATAATAATAACATATATAAATATTATTTGGCCATTATTTCAAATGAACTCTATTTTCACAAAGGTCAAGTGATGAAATATTAGCTTATTACTGAAGCAAGTTGTACACAGTGTTAGTTGTTTCACTAGTCTTCACCACAGCGGACTCAGAGACTTCAAAATCACGATTTCCTTCTGGCTATGAGAAAGAGGAACATCTTTTTTTGTAGCTTCGCCCACCTTCTGTGTAAATCGTGCACAAAGACTGTATTCTACTTCCAAATGCAGAGGTGATCGATGGTTTTCCCCATTTCCGAAGGTTCCGTTGCCAGCGTTATAATACACGAATAGCGTGGCTGCTCATGTAAAGTGAATACGTAAATCTATACATTTTATAAACAATTTACATTTTTTGAGACATGAGACAATTTATTAAGAAATCTGACTCTGTGATTGGCAAGTGATTTAAAGTTTTTGGAGAACAAAACAATCTGATTTTTGGACGTTTATTTTACTACATGTTTGTTTCAGACATATTGTTGGTGTGAACGTGCTTTATGAGGAAAAACCTGTACACTGAATAAGTGAAGTGAAGAAAAAGAGTCGGTGATTACTATTCTCATAGTGACCATAAAGCACATTCGCACAAACAATGTGTTTGATACCTTTCGCTGTGATATAGGTCCAGCTTAGTGGAATTGTCCGAAATTAGTATAACTCAATAACACACTTTCATCAAAGTGTAAATTTAACTAGACCTCCGCCCCCCAGTGGCTCAGCGGTATGTCTGCGGACTTACACGTTAAAATCCGGGTTTCGATACCCGTGGTGGGCAGAGCACAGATAGCCCATTGTGTAGCTTTGTGCTTAATTCAAAACAACAACAACAACAACATCCATTAAACTTCGAGATTAAACTACTTCCACAAAGCTAAGTTTATTTATTACATGCCTCTTTACTAAATACTTATTAACATCGCAAAATATCACAACAAAATTGTCTTTTTTACATTACTTAAAATACTTATATAATAAACTAACAGTTGCCTTAATATAGTGAAATTTCTATTAGCACAGCACAAGTGGGAAATATATATGACAATCACTTAAATTAGAGCATTGACAGTAATAGGTTAAGTGTGTCCACATCTTCTTTATTTCAAACACCTTACCCTGAATAAGTATTGACTTGATACTAGTGTTTCTATTATTTATTTTAATTAATCAAATAAGCTCTAGTGTTACGTAAAACACCAGGGACCTTGCATGGTCAAGTGACTAAGGCGCTTGACTCGAAACCTGAGGATCGCAGCTTCGAATTCCCGTCACACCAAACATGCTCGCCCTTTCAGCCGTGAGGCCGTTAAAGTGTGACAGTCAATCCCACTATTTGTTGGTAAAAGAGTAGCTCAAGATAGCCCTTGAGTAGCTTTGTGCGAAATTCCAAAACAAGTAAAACGCTGATCATATTGTTACTGACTTTAGAAATTTTATAACTAAAGTGATCGTTAAATAAGTCAGTCTTTCGTACCAAGTAACTTTGAACTAAGAGTACTACCAAATGGAACTCAAACTCAAATAGCACGCGATTTTAACAATTATTTTACTAATGAGAGATAATTACGTCCTAGAATATTATGACAAGTGACTTACTATTTATAATTATTATTATTATTTTGAACTTAATCCAATTTATGTTTAGAAAGGAATAATGAAGTTGGAACAGTAATGTTTCTGGGGCATATATTTTATGCTTGAGTAAAATCCAAATATTAATGACAATAATAACATCGCCTGCAAAACTAGAAATTACAATAAAATAGTCTTCGTGTATGCTTGCGCGAAATTAATGCCTTATAACACTATATTTTAATTTTTGTTACACCCATATTAATGACCTGTTTGTCACTACTCGCTCATGTAGTTCATACCCCTGTGACTTTAAAATAAAAAAATCTGTCACAAACAATCAGGTGTCCATGAACTTGATGGTTATGACATCTCCATTTACATTATGTACGTTTTATATAGAAAAATACATATTACAATTTTGAACATTGTGGGCGTAACGATACTGCCCGATTTACAGAAAGATAAGTAATGTGACGTATATTTGTTTATTTAAACATGATATTTAAAAGTTTAAATTACTTTTATGCACAAACAAATCATATATCACAAACGACTGTCAAAACAGTTAGATAACACAACTATGGTCACTCATGATTAGCATTTCTAGCTCACAAAATCTAAGAAATACAATTTTATTTTGTTTGTCACTGTGTATTTGCTGAATACGAGAAAATGGTCAGTCGTTGACATCTCTCCTAGGGTCTTAGGATTATCTCGAGTTTTATTATTGCCCACGGGTTTCTCTCTACTCATAAATTGTCACGTAAAGTAGTTTACTGGAGTCACGGCTTTTTATGTTTTTTGTCTTTTTACTGTTCTGTGGTTAGAGTTTGAAATGTAATAAATTTACGTTATTTTTTTTCCCCCTGTTATCGTTGATTATCCTGTCTTTGTAATGGTAAAAGGTTCTGGTCAAACCGTGAAGATTGCTTAGCTGTCATATATTATAAACGCTCGAGGACTTGATCACCAGTTGTCATGTTTGATTTTAAAATACAGTTTTGGCCGTCAGCCTGGCACTGTATCTTTTCGTTGACGGTCTTGCCAGCGTTTAATAATTCATGGTCAGTGAGTTGTTTTTCGTATCGTGAGAGTTTGTTGCGAAAAATACTATAGTGCCTAAGATATTTTGGAATTTTTGCGGTGTGGTCCTGTAATTTTGAAAAACAAATTCATGTAGCTTTTGTTGTGTAGGACTACACCTAATATTAGCTGGTTTTACAACTTTACTCGTAGTTTTTATAAAACCCACGACGATACTGTTGGCTTTTGACCAGTAGGAGTGTTTTCTTGTGTTGAAAATCAAAGTTTTGAAAAGATTTTTGAAAATATTTTCTTTGAAATCCCTTTGTCCATCTTCTTGTTTAGCAAAAACTGAAAAAATGTTGTGCAGTTAAGCACAAAACTACACAATAGACTTCCTGTTTTCTGTCCACCACGGGAATCGAAACTCGATTTCTAGCGGTTTAATTTCGCAGACATATTGCTGTGCCCTTACGGGCCTATACTGTAGTTGATATAAACTTTCTTTCATGTGGCTTCAATTTCTAACTTGATTGCTATGTTCTTTAATTAACGTTAAATCTTCGACATCACTTGAAGCTAGCAATTCATGTTTTAGTATTGCGTATCTCAATTATTATCTAGTATTTAATGTTAATTTTTATCAAGAGTATTTGATATATTTAGTTCCATTGTTTTATTGTTATCATTGTTTTGCATCATTATCTTCTGAAATGGTCAAGCCTTTTGAGATATTACTGGGTTTATGGCCACAAATATCGTTAAAAGCGACAGTTCCTAACCAATGGAACTATGCATTAAAATCTATACAAGTAAAAGACTAAGTGGGGTATAATTAACTAGTTATACTCAACACCTCCTTTCTCTTGAGTTTTGTTCTAAGTAGCTAACTTTTACTAAACGGACATTAATTTTAATCGACCATTTCCACGATTGTTAGTGTTTCTTTTGCGTTGTATATGCAAACTGTCAGAGATACGTATTCTCGTTGGATAGGGTGAGAGGTGGGGTCTATTTAGCGCTTAGGTGTATTTGCATTTATCTAGGATATTAATAGTAGCTTCACAATCTACATAACTCTCTCGTTATTGGAGTTAAGTTTGATATTCTATAGTGTAGAAGTGACTCCCTGCTGCGAACACTTACTTGCTGGAATGTGAACTGCCATCCTTTTGTGAGTTTGTAATAGTTGGTTCTGCAATGTTCACATTCTTTAAATTGTATATACTTTCTTAACTTCGAAACCTTCTTCACTGCCCTTTGCTAACTGTAACAAAACTTTGAGATATTCAAATAGAAGCGGAAATGTAGCACTAACTGCTTGTAACAGTTGTAGTACAATACTCCATTAACTAACAAAAAGCATGTTTACCCTTATGAGGAAAAGGTGCTCACGTTTGACACATGTTTTGAGTTTGTTTATTGTCTCTCACTTTGTTATTTGCATTCTGTATTTAGTTACTCCTTTGTAATTATGATATTCTAAAGACTTTTACAAAACCGACTAATTCTCTTATCATTGCACTTTATCTAATTCTGGGTTATGAAGTGTTTTCTGTTTTTTTTATAACTTCCTACACAGGTAAATTCGGAAAGGAATGGATAGAAAAGGGGTAATCGAAATCCATAATTTTAGTTTCTTTTTTTTTTCTTTCATTTTCAGCATGCTGTAATCTTTAATTTTAATGTTAGTGTATTGATATTCCGGCAGACAACACCAAAATATCATGTTAGTGTTTTGAGGTGCCGACAGACAACACAAAAGGAGAATATGAAAAAAGGTTCGAAAATGGATAAATATTTGCTTAGAATGAAAGTGATACGTCCATATCACTGGTGAAGAACAGTATTGGAAACCACTTTAGAAAAGCAAACAGGTAGCAGAGTGATTAGAATACAAACTAATGAGCGCGTTCCAAAAGCCAACAGCACTAATCAGTGACGTTACGGTAAGCACAACGTTAACTGCAAACCGCGAACAATGACTTTGTTAACGTTTCTAAAATGAACGTTAGACAAATAAATAGTGTTTTCACAATACCCCTGAAATATGTACAACGTTGGAAGGTAAATGAAATCAAATAAAATCACTATAATATCACATCGTTTAAATAGAAACAAATTTGTTTTATCTAATAACGTTTCGAGATAATACTTTTCGTCAGGCTTAATTGCTAGATAAAATAAATGTGTTTCCATGTTAACATTGTGTTTTTACTACGTTTTACTTTAAAATAAAAATGCTGCTGCTTCCACACGTGTGGTAAACAGTAAATCACCTATCACGAGCGTCGCGTTCTTCGGAAAAACTGTCGTATTGTATTTTTCTATATCAATGCTCCTTCGAGCCTCAGGCTTTGTTGAATCAATGTTGAAGCAACACCGGAAGTCAATGATCGCTGCTAAAAAGCTGGTATGAAAAACAAGATGCGCCAACGTTAAATGTTGGCGTTGAATTTCGAAATGTGTCCAATTTATTCTTTCAAACATCGTTACACATTTTCTACTATAATTGCTGTATTCATAAAGAAATATTTCATTCTCAGGTGTGCAATTTAAAGTTCGTTTTATTAGTGTTTTTATAACATTCATAGTACACATTAATGTGAATCTGATGAGTAAAATTAATTTAGAAATTGAATTCTCCTTTGTCTAATTAGTTGAAATGAAGGCGTACCCAGTTTATGTTCCTGTTTGTCTTAAATGACTCCTGCCCCCGCTAGTACAGCGGTGTGTCTCTGGATTTACAACGCTAAAATCAGGGGTTAGATTCCCTTCGGTGAGCTGAGCAGATAGCCCTTTGTGGCTTTGCTATACGAAAAACAAAAACACACTTAAATGACTCCTAGCGGCTCGACGTTTAGTTTGATATCTCAAAACGACAAACAAAAACACAAATTTTGATGCACGTGTGACAGAGTAAAAATTTACTTTTAACTTGTTTTTGTAAAAAATATGTAACATATCATTGTTGCCCTCTTTCGGCTGAAATTCTCGTTAAGTAATCTCTCCTGAAAGAAGTCTCCGCGCGCTCCTAATACGTGGAATGAATGTTACTGAATGAAAAACGATGATGTCAAATAAATCATTGTCTTACTGTTTTTGTTGTGTTTTTTTTCTTGTATTCCACGAAATATTGTGCACATTTAAGGCTACTCGTCTACTCTTACTGTTCGTATTACATTTTTTCTCATCATTAGTGCAAGCCTCCATTACATTTCAAATATTATGCAATTTAGTGGTAAGAAATACATTTACTTTAATATTTAATGTGTCTGTTTTAAAATAATCACTAAACAGTTAAGACCTTTCCACATTTAGTTAACAAGAATTCTTTCAACTGAGTCCATTACATACTATACTAAAATTTGGTATTTTACAATGTAAGTTAATCTTTTCAATGTTATTTAAACTAAGTAAAATGAAGAATTAAAGCAAATAACTACAGCGTCCTCATTCACACACTGAATATATATTTTAACCCACGCAGAAGAAGTAATTGATGATATAACTTGTACATATAAAGCCCTTCCTGTATTCACATTATAACTGATTTATTTCATGTCCATCTTTTGGACAAAACTCGTGGTATTATCTCTTAGAAAATAGTATATTCTTTATTTGTAACTCTTACGATTATACTTTGGAAATCTTAGTTTCCTGCCCTTTATTGCCAAGGTCATGGCCATATAATCTCTAGCTCCACTCAAAACAACCAATATGAATTTCAAGAACTCGTTTAAAAATTTGAAAAATTAACTTTGCCTGACCATCACTCATAAAATGTATGGCGAAGCACTCAGTAAACAGCAAATTGTTAAAAGGTATTTTTTGACTTACATAATATTAACTGCCCCGCTTACTTCTCAGATGCAGAATGTGTTGAAATATCATTTAGAAGATAAGCTTTGGTCACTTGGTAAAACAGTTGATCATGACCAGCACATTACCGAAAATACTTTCTTCAGTGGACAGCTTACAACAGCTTACTGTCTTTTTGTCTTGTCAGCAAATTCCAGTATGATGTTTATGCCAACTCTTAGGATTTCTGTAAAAATGTTTCCCACACTTATTATAACACGTGCCACATCATATGCATACAATCTGTTAGTTTGAAGGATTTGAATCTCAACACATGATCAACACATGAATGAACTGCAACAGTGAGAGACTACTACCCCATACCTCTAAATGTTCAGATATTTGCTGAATGTTAAACATCTCCATGTTTTATTCATAAAATGCTGGTTGTCACCTTTTAATCTTCCGTAAGCAGTCCCCAGTTCAGATCTGTCTCCTTTAACTAGTTGTCCATGCATATCTATTAGATACAAATGACAACCCTGAGTTCGCATAATCTTTATTCAAGGTATTTTTCTGCATTATTTAGCAGTTAATTTTTCCTACATTATTAGGTCTCAAATCAGAGAGTCTTCACTGGTTTGTGAAAATGTTCATCTTCAAATAAGTCTTTTAGTTGTAAATTACATTAAATCTCCGGTACTTTAATATTAGCAGGATCAGTAAATTACTTTTTCTGCCAATTGTACTTCTTAGAAATTCCACTCACATACACATAAGATTACACTTTCCGCCCTCAACTTCTATCCAAGGTTTGATTACTTACTCTAATACTATTCTTAGGATACTAATAACAATTTGAAATGTGCAATCTACTGTTAAGGCACATATTAAATATTATTATGCAAGTACTGTAAATGATTTAATATGAGTCCTATAAGTTACCCAAGTTGAGCTGACATATTTTACGGGCCAAACAATGTGCAAAATTTACACTTTTTTTCTTATTTTCCAATAATCATTGTTTAGGTCAAGTTTACAGTCAACAGAATCTCACTAAAGCATCCAGGAAACATCTATACAAGATATTGGATGCTTAATTATTGTTATTTTATGTCCATACTGCCTTGTGTCAACACAATATTTTGACATTCTTTCTTTATTCAATATAATTACCACATAATGATGACTGTTTCGTTAAATTTTCGATAAAAATTCCTGATTTCATGGATTAGTTTCAAACCTTATGATAATGTTATGATATGGCGATTGTAAGATTCTATTAACTCCGTGTGGTGATTTTGTATTTTAGTGACTGGTTTGTTATGATAATTATGTAACAAAAAACACGTGTTTTTCTTTGTATCCAGAAGCTCAGTAAACTAGAACTGAAAGAAAATTATTAAAATTTTTTACTAGATGCAAAGAATATTTTAAGCTTTGTTGAAATTACAAACACTTTAGTTAAATTCTAAAACATCCATACATTTTATGAAAAAAAGAATTATTTTATTTGTAGTTAGGGCCTGGCATGGCCGAGCGCGTTAAGGCGTGCACTCGTAATCCGAGGGTCGCGGGTTCGCGCCCGCGTCGCGCTAAATATGCTCACCCTCCCAGCCGTAGGGGTGTATAATATGATGGTCAATCCCACTATTCGTTGGTAAAAGAGCAGCCCAATAGTTGGCGGTGGGTGGTGATGACTAGCTGCCTTCCCTCTAGTCTTACACTGCTAAATTAGGGACGGCTAGCACAGATAGCCCTCGAGTAGCTTTGTGCGAAATTCCAAAACAAACAAACAAACAATTTGTAGTTAATAACAGTTAAATTTATAGCGTTAAAAATACATCCAACGTATTTTTAAAGGAATTGTTTTGCATAATAAACGAATTAAGTCAACTTAAAAATTTGTCAGCAGGTCACTTCGTCAGTTCATAGACATATGAGTAAGGATTCCGAAAAGTATAAAATAACAGACAATTTTAGTATTAATGTTAAAATAGAATTTTTGCAAACTTTACCAGTCAGGGGAAGTAATTTAAAAATAAAGAAATCTGAAATTGCGTTTTATTAATCAAAGAATTACTAAAGGAATTGAAGAAAGTTGAATGATGACCGAAATAAATTCCTGTTTTGAAATTGTACAAAAAATTCTGTACTCATTAAATATCACCGAAAATTTATAAGAATTTTATTTTTTTACAAACTATAAGAAAAAAAGTTTGTTTGTTTGTTTGTTTGTTTTTTTGGAATTTCGCACAAAGCTACTCGAAAGCTATCTATGCTAGCCGTCCCTAATTTAGCAGTGTAAGACTAGAGGGAAGGCAGCTAGTCATCACCACTCACCGCCAACTCTTGGGCTACTCCTTTGAACAACGAATAGTGGAATTGACAGTCACATTATAACGCCCCGACGGCTGGGAGGGCGAGCATGTTTTGGCGCAACTGGGATGCAAACCCGCGACCCTCAGTTGCACGCCTTAACACGTTTGGCCATGCCGGACTAAGAAAAAAAATATATATATATACTTTTGAAGCTAAGTTTAATACTTTATTTAAAAGTTGAAAAGATCCTAAGTATATTTAATACCATTATTCATAAAATATAAAAATCTATCTTTTAGCACTTCGACTCACTATAGAAATAATAACAATATTTATTAATTTAAATCAAGCGTATGTCATTTTCTTAAAAAACTTCGAATCCCCGTCACACCATGAATACTCCCCCTTTCAGCCGTGGGGACGATATTATAAAGTGACCGTCAATCCTACTATTCTTTGGTAAAAGAGTTGTCCAAGAGTTCGCGTTGGGTTATGATAACTAGCTCTAGTCTTACACTGCTAAATTAGGGAGGGTTAGCACATATAACCCTCGTGTAGCTTTATGTGAACAACAAGCAAACAATCCTTACAAAACGAATAGGCATGGCCAGGTGGTTAGGGCGCTCGACTCGTAATCCTAGGGTCGCGAGTCCGAATCCCTGTCACACCAGACATGTTTGTCCTTTCAATCATTGGTACGTTGTAATTTTTTGATTAGTCCCCTTATTCGTTGGTAAAATTAGCACTCTTCTAGTTTTGCACGAAATTGGTTTATTTCGTTCGTTTTGAATTTCGCGTAAAGCTGCTCGAAGGCTATCTGCGCTAGCCGTCCTAATTTAGCAGTGTCAAAATAGGGGAAAGACAGCTAATCATCACCACCCAGCGTCAACGTTTGGGCTACTCTTTTACCAAATAATAGTGGGATGAACAGTAACATTATAATTTCCCAACGCCTGAGAGGGCGAGCATGTGTGGTGTGAGGGTGATTCGAACCCGCGACCCTCAAATTTCGAGTCGAGTGCCTTAACCACCTGGCCATGACGGGCATAGACGATGTTCAAAACCACAGCTGGCATCTTCGAGAAACATTTATAAACTAAATTTCTGCCATTTAACCACGGAAAATATATCTGTTGCACATGTTTAGGAATATCTTTGTGTATTCACATTACCATACATCTACTTTAGTGTTGGGTACAGGTGACACCTTTTGTAAAGATAAACTAAAGGTAAACATTTCTAGTTGGTTATTATTGGTTTGATTAATAAAAAGAACATCAAACAGATTATACAGCAACGTGTAAGCTATAACGACAGATACATCGCTATAAATAATGTATCTTAAAACAATAATAAATATCAAATACAAATACTGATAATCCAGAAATGATTACAGAGAGGAGCTGATATTATTTAGTGTTGGGGGATCGTTAAAAATGGAGAAGTTATCCTAACATAACAATTCGTAATCTGTTGTTTCCGGATTTAAGAATTTTAAAGCGTTCTTCATGTGTTGTCGTTATTCTCACTTAGTGCTTTACTTAACTTACATTCGCTTCTTGCCTAAACTCCCATATGCTCTTGTGCCCGTATTTATAGATGGCGTGTAGTTTTACCAATATAGCTTTTCACCTACCACAAGTATTTATACACAACCACCGTGAGTATAAGAATTAGTAGAGTACCATTGCTTTAATCTTTTTTTAAATTATAAATTTTGACGTCAATACCACACATAGCTTAATTTGTGGGTAATATAATTCGATTATATAGAACGCAAAAATCAGGCGTTCGATTCTCCTCTATGGTAACAGCCTATAGCTTGATGTGGCTTTGGTGTAAGAAAATACATACTTTAAAACTTTGTTTGCCAGTGAAAGGAATGATAACAACTAGTGGATTTTTGAGAAAGTGTGTGGTCTTTTGGAAGGTTTTATTCTAATTATTAAAAATTATCTTGTGACAGAATGTAGCATGGCCAAGCGCGTAAGGCGTGCGACTCGCAATCCGAGGGTCGCGGGTTCGCGCCCACGTCGCGCTAAAACATGCTCGCCCTCCCAGCCGTGGGGGTGTATAATGTTACGGTCAATCCCACTATTCGTTGGTAAAAGAGTAGCCCAAGAGTTGGCGGTGGGTGGTGATGACTAGCTGCCTTCCCTCTAGTCTTATACTGCTAAATTAGGGAGGGCTAGCACAGATAGCCCTCGAGTAGCTTTGTGCGAAATTCCAAAAACAAACAGACAGAATGTAAGAAGTTAAAGGGATAACAATTACTTTGTGATATGTCATGAAGTTTTGAAATGTCTGAGTGAATACAGAAGTTGTCAGAACAAATATTATACGTTTTGCAAACTAAGTAATCTTCTCAAGTTTTTTGTCAGCTTGCACAGTGAGAACAACAATTATTCCATACTTCTAGGAAACCAGAATTCTCAACTACGCAACCACAAGTTACAAACCCTTTGGTAAAGAAAAGGTCTCTCCGTATTTCGATGGTTATTCACCACTAAATAATAACATCAACCCTTCCCTATTTCATTAATGTAGCCAATTCTGGATTCTCGTGTTTTTATTTTATATTTATTATTATTTTAAAGATATAAATATTTTTACAAAATAGAAATCAATGAAAACAGAAAAGCTGCTTCATCTGAAATAATTAAAAATTCGATCTATGAAATATAAATCCCTTTAAAGGAAAAACACAAAGAGGAATTTCAGAAAATCTTTGTTGCCCAAGTAACTACGAATGGAATAAAAGAAAGCCTTTCTTGTCTATTTGTTTTCCTATTGTGAATACATTGTTGATAACCAATGTTGCCTTTGCGCTAAAACAAACATTTCAACAGTATCATACTATCACACGAGCAAAGTTAGATATCAATTATTTATCTAATGCTGAAAACTAAAACACGGACAACAAATAAGGTCTATCTAACGATAACGTAAAATAAATAATAATTTGTCAACAACATTAACAACAATACGTGAAAGTCATTATTGTTAGAGTAACCGAAGAAAAGTTTTGCCTAGAACAACAACAGCTAAGCTATGGATTAATTATGCATTTCTGATATAATATTAATCGTGAGATAGCAAACCGACATGTAATATTTAAGTAAATAATTTTCTTTCTTCAGAAGTACGTTATAGACCTCGTAGAAACTGATATATTTTAAATAAAGAAACATAGGAACAGCAAACCATTTGCTTCGAAATTTACAGATTTATTTATCTTATTAAAAAAATTCTTCTTAATTAATAAGTGATTTGTTTTTGTTTTTAAATTTTGCGTAAAGCTACATGAGGGCTATCTGCGCTAGCCGTCCATAATTTTTCAGTGTAAAACTAGAGGGAAAGCAGATAGTCATCACCACCCACAGCCAACTCTTGAACTACTCTTTTCCCAACGAATAGTGGGATTAACTGACATATTATAACGCTTTCATGGCTGAAAGTCGAGCATGTATAGTATGACGAGAATTTGAGCTCGCGACCCTTAGATATCGCTTTATCTTGAATCTCCAGCTTGCAAACACTGAAAGAGATGAACTAATGAAATTTACAACAAATACGATGTTCATATTAATCCTTTTCGTTCTAGATATACACATTTAATGACAACACAAAATTGTTACTGGTTGTAATATTTTTCAGTGGTTAAGTTTCAAGTATCAGAATTTATAAAACTATTCACATATTACTACATACGTAAGTTTTGGATTTTTTCTCGAAATTATATTCACAAAAATGCCAACAATGTTCTCAGAAACTCGCGCTGACTGATCGTATGAAGTTCTTTATCTTACTTTGAGATTAATCTATTAGTTATCTGATAGCTCAGCTGTAAGTCTTTGAGCTGATAACGCTAAAAAGTGGGTTTTAATACTCATGGTTATGGTATGCGTGTTTCTTAAATCAAAGCCACATCAGCCTATCTGCTGTTCCACCGAGGGGAATCGAGCCCCTGATTTTACTGATGTAAATCCTTAGACTTACCGCTGTATCAGTGGGGGACGCTCTTGGTAGGCACAACTCTGATATCCCCTAATGTTGCTTTGTGCTACAAACAAACAAGAAAAACTCTGTCATTGACTATCACGTATGCATAATTTTCTGATTCTTTATCAAAGTTATATCATGAGTATAAATACGTCATTAACATACTTACACATACTATGAAATTTGGGAGCGTTTCTTAAAAGTATAAAGCATTCTTTACGAAATTTACTAAATATTTCAAAAGTGAAATATAAAAGAAATATACTCAATAATTGCAAATAAGATTAGGAATAAAAGCTAAAACTAGAATTGTTTATGAATTTCGCGCAAAGTTACTCGAGGGCTATCTGCACTAGCCGTCCCTAATTTAGCAGTGTAAGACTAGAGAGAAGGCAGCTAGTCATCACCAACCACCGCCAACTCTTTGGCTACTCTTTTACCAACGAATAATGGGATTTACCATCACATTATAACGCCCCCACGGCTGAGAGGGCGAGCATGTTGAGTACGAGCGGAATTCAAACCGGCGACCCTTGTATTACGAGTCGAACGCCTTAACACGCTTGGCCATGCCGGGCCGAAAATGCGGGAGAGTTTGGAATAATACTTCTTTAAAATGTACATTATTATTATTTGTTGTATCTTCTCTACTTTATTTCTCAAATGTACATATTTTTACTTGTAACCTATTTAATGGGCTATCTGTGGTCTGCCAAACATGGGTATCAAAATCCGAGTTTTAGAAATATAAATCCTCAGACTTACGACTGATCCAACGTGGAGAGATAAGCCTAAATTACTAGTAATTTAACCAGTATGTGGGATATATTTTGCAAGAAATAAAACACGAAAATAACAACGAAAAGCCTCGATCGATTTCTTTCTTCAGATCACGTGACACTGTCTACTGGAAATAATTCTATACTGATCACTTGAAATTCAAAACAGAGTAAAATAATTACTTCAGTGCTTCATCAGAGTAACAAATCAGATGTTGATGAGTAAAACTGCAATAAGTTTATAAACATTTTGAAGCAAAAACAACATAAAATTGAACACTTAATGTTTTTTTTTCTTTTGAGAGGTGGAATTTGTACATGATTATTAGTATACAGAACGTAAAATGATTTGAACTGAGTACGAAAAGCTGCAAAAAACTTTCAGACTATCTGAAAATTATGCAATAGCAGATCTTGTGCTTTACCGGAACGAGGATTAGCTATTTTTTAAATATTTTTTTCAATAGTTAAGTTTGAAGTATCAGAATACAACTATTCACTTATTACTACACACGTAAGATCTGGGTTTTATCGAAATGTTATTCACAAAATTAACAATTTTTTCTCAGAAAAATCATGCTAACCCATCTTGTTAAGTCCTTTATTTTAGTATGAGCTTACTCTATCGCTTATCTGATGGCTCAGAGTTAAGTTCACGGACTTATAACGCTAAAAATCAGGTTTCGATATTCATGGTAGACACAACTCACAAAGCTTTTTTTTTAGCCTTGCGCTTAACTAAAAACAAACAAAATGTTACACTTTCATTCCAAGTAGTTTTTTCAACATCTAGTGACTATCAGCATAATATTTCTATCCCTTGCCTAAAATCAATCATAGGTATAAATATGTTATTAGCATAGTTTTTCATAGGCTTTTTTTAGTCTTAAATTAATAAGGCAAGTAAACCCTAGAAGCGTTAATTACATAGCCTTAGTTGTGTAAAATTTAATATCATATGTTATAAGCAAAACCCATGCCTTTTAAAAACAGTAAGGCTTTTACTAAAGAAGGAAAATTAAACTTAAACCTGTAAAGAGACAGTTTACAAGGAGGCTTCTCCATGTAAGTCTGGCCATAACTCATTAAGCGATTAGTTCTGATAGTCTCAAATACTTTAACGATTAATATGTTCAGTTGTGCATGAGATTGTTAAAAATAGAAAGAGGTAAAATTACACTAGCTATTACATTTTATTTTTCCATTCGTCACATACGAAATTTTTTTACAATGTTCGAAAATCAAGTGGAGAGTAAAAATGTTGAGACAAACATTTTTATATTGTCTCAGAAATCTTGCCACAACACAGAACTGTTCCTTGGTAGTTCTATTACTTGCCATCATCGAAAGTTAAACAATATATAAATGAAAAATATAACTCTTTAAATCCATATATCCATATCAATTTAAATCTACAGATATGTTTAAAAATACTGTTGGCATAGACATAACTATACCAAACAGATACAATTCGTCAAACATACATTCCTTAAAATATGGAAAGGTTTTTATAAAACTATTGTATAGTACATTAAAAATGCTGAGAGATTAGCATGAGTTCATTGTTATCCTTTAACCTCAGACTACACATAATTACTTATCAGGTTAATAGAACAATTGATGGACATGCTACTTGTTCTGATTGTTCGGTCTTACAGTTACCAGTTTGGCAACATAAATTATTAGTTTCCATAGCTGCTGGAAATCACCAGGCTACCTGTGATTAATATACTTATTAATGAAGCAGTGAAATCTACAACTGTAAATATAATCGTTTCTAATGTGTCCTAACTAGTTCCAATTATGAAATCTGCAGTTGTTAATGTAGCGTCTAAGTCACTTGAATAAACTTAATCAAAGGATTTAGAGCCAAAATTATCAAACTTACCATTATCACCGATAAGATTGTGTTCTAGCGATAGGCTAGGTTCAGTTGACGAATATACATCGAAACTTTTAAACCTACATCTGATAATGTAGTAAGTGTTCTAGTGAGTTGATGGACTTATAATTATAACCAATGAAACCATAACTGTTCATATTGGGGCTCCAATCTTATGACCAAACCTTAAGCTTACTCATTTATCATTGAGCTCCTAACTGTTAAATGACCAGCTGTACAGTTTCGGAGCTAACTTCAAGTATTAGCGGACTTTCTGTGGTTGTCAAAACAACTACGGCAATTTTTGGATGTATATCAATTAATAGTGTAGTCTGAGTCAGTCTTTGTAGACAATTCCTGTTGCACGAAGTCAAGGATGACCTTAAAGTATTCACCTAGTGTGTAAATAAGAATGTGTTACACATCATACTCATTGAACTTGATCCAAGTGAGTGTGTATGACTAACTTATTGGATTATGTAAATGTTACAATGATCATAAATAATGTATAGGAGAACGAGATACTTTAATTTACAAATTTATTATCAAAAGTTACTGGATTAACAATTTTCAAGATTTGAAAAATCTTATCTCTAATGCTGTCATAACAGCATTATGACATTATAACATTTCAAGTATTTGTTAGGTAATAGAATAATCAAAATATATATGTGGGCAACGGGTAAATCATATGGTATCACATTGGACTTTAAAATTTGTTTTAGCTTATATTACGTTAAAGATTTGTTTTTGTCAGAATATAAAACCATTATATTTTTACATGGGATAAAATCGGCAACATCGATTGAATTTTTATTTTAAAAGTATAAAATATATTCAATAATATATTTTTATTTGTAATGTATATTCCATAACTAGATGTTTTGTGTAATATATTCCATAACTAGATGTTTTGTGTAATATATTCCACAACTAGCTATTTTTATTTGTAATATATATTCCATAACCAGATATTTTGTTTGTAATATATATTCCATAACTATATATCTTTTTGTTTTATCATTTGCAATAGAATGTAGTGAAAATTCTTTATATTGATCTAAATATAATGTTTTTATTCTTGAAATTCTTATGATCCTTATTCCTCTGTTGATATTTGACGAAATGCAATAGCTCAAACAAAAGTTTTTATTACAAGTCCAGTAGTATTGTTTTGCATATTTATTTTATAGTGCATGCTTAGAAACGTTTAGAAATTCGTTCAAAGAAGGTAATAATTTCCTGTTATTTGTTATACTAGAAACATTCAAATACACGGAAAAGGTAGAAGAACATAATTAGAGCACTTTACGACAGTGCTTTACAGAAAATTGATACTAATGACACTAATAAATCACGAACAGTAAAACAGTTGTTTAATAAAAATAGTTGAAGAAACTATCCTTTACTAATAATTTTGAGCCTTTATCCTTTATCTGTAATAATGTCACATCGTTATCCTGTTCCTTTCAGTTAGAAAGTCAACACTTTGAAATCAATTTAGTTCAGCTAGTTTACTACTGCTTAGTGTAATTACACGTTAAATTTCATAGCTTGTGCTAAATGCCACGTAGAATTTTCTCTGTTTCCATATTTCTGTTACAATTCGTAGATGATAGTTTAGTGGCGTTTGTAGGCTGCTACCTAGACATGCATGTATCGTCCTTCAATTTGTTTAATTATAACCTCTTGGTTCCAATTCGTGGAAAAATGAGATTAATATAATTTATGCTGTGATATATATATATATATATATATTAAATTTAACTGTGTAATGTTTTACAGAGTCTGATTTTGAAATGCTACTAACTAGTATTTCAGTGTATTTCTAATATCGGGTACAATGATGTTTGCTATGCAATATAGAGTTGACTGCTCAATATAAGAGCTTTATTGCGAGCAAATGAAGTGCACTTGGAGCAGTTTTTAAGAAACATTTATTTTCGGTTACTGCTTGTTACGTATTTTTTATGTTTTATGTTTTTCGTAGACTAAACGCAACAGAAAAACACAGATAACAGCTTGTATAATTTATTACACTAAACTATTAACAGATATAACATAAATTATATAATAACAATGACAAATATTAAGTTACAACATTCAAAATTAATTACAAAACAAAATGGTATTAGTTTCAACCTTCAAAATTAATCACAATACAAAATGGTACTGGCCTGTATCTAATATAATGATCTAAAATGAAAGTGTCAAATTCCAGTCTAGGATGTGAATTTGGTCCCACGAAGAAATTCCGAAGTTTAAATTCCGAAGTTCAGAAACAGTTCACAGTTCAATAAATTCGACGAAGTTTTTTTCACGATGAACGTCACAAATTTGTCGCCTTCAATTTTTCCAGTTTCCCGACTCTCAGCACAACCAGTAATTCGGATGAATCGTAGAGATTCACGAAATAAAATCACAGCTTCCGTAGATCTAACTTCAGTCACAAATCCAAGTTGAATAATCACAGCAAACACTTAATCTTTCTCAAACGAATGACTCTCTTCTTTTGAAATAAAACTAATATCTGACTCTCCTTTCTCTTCCTCGCATCTTCGTCTGTTTATATATTGTAGGCCTAGACTCCTCGAAGCACCGCAAAACTTCTACAGATCTCCAGAGCAATCCGCGCATGTCCGTTCTTGCACGAGACTAAACGTCTAGACACGAAGTCGCCAGCATTTCATTTACAAACACATGATTGGTCTACTTAATTCAAGAAAATTCTAAATGTTACCCTAAATGAATAACAACATATTTTATTAGTTTAAACTTCGAAACAATAATATAAATATGGAAATAAAGATAATAGAAATGAAAATTTAAATACAACACGACATGTCGTCGTTTACAAAATATTTACACGACATTTACATAACACTGCTGGATCATCTTTTATGCATATACTGTTTTAACTTACCAAACCAGGCCTTTAAACACTGGCTTAGTGTCATTATTAAGTTTTAACAATATAAGTGATATTTGAGTAACCCCGTATTAAAACTATAGCTTGTAAAACATTACCCAAGACTGTGTGTTTAGTAATTTTTTTGTTAATGAAATACGTTGTTTCGGGTAACCTTTCTTTTAACACTTTTACTCTTAAAGTAATCTCTCAACTGGTAACTCTAAATTAAGATAGCGTAATTCCGATTTCTTACGTAAAACCTGAGTAAAACGTCAAAGTTCAAAGAAGAAAGGATGTTGTGAAGCTGAAAGTATCAGTGTAATACAAGAGTTATATTGCTTTAATCTGAAGCCTTTTCACTACCTGATTTACCACAGCAAAAGCTCCAGAAATCTGTGTATGTCTTATATTTGTTGAAACTAAGCTCCGGGAAGAATAGTTTTCTTGTGGTATTTTCCTAAAATGTAAAGTACCACCACTAATTAGAGAAAAAAAAAGAAACTTTCTTCGAAGCCTTATAAGTGACAACCGTTTAAGCTCCTCTTTTGAGTTAGATTGATTAAAGCTATTCATTTTTGCACCGTAATCTAGGGATAAAGAAGAGATTTTCTGAAAAAATAAAGTTTTCGAAGGCGTAGGAAACTAATGTGTGTAATTAATCAGTGCCCTCTGTTTTTCGGATAATTTTTAAAATTTGTAATTGGACAAAGATTTCAGGATTACGATTCATTCTTAAGACATGTCAGTTTTCTTGCAAAACTCTTTGCACATTTAAGTTCATTAAAATATCAAATTTTAAACTCTCCTTTTTTTTCCGCAAACCTTCTATTTCTAACATATTGATGATAGCAATTGAGTACTTCTATGTATCATTGTGCGTCCCTCGCTGGTACAGTGGTAGTCTTCAATTTTACAACACTAAAGTAAGGGGTTCGATTCCCCTCGATGGACTCAGTAGATAGCTCAATGTGGCTTTGCCATAAAAAAACACACACGCGTATTATTGTCAGTATACTAAACATTTTGTCAAATTGTAATTAGCGTACTATCGTTAGTGTATGAATGGTCAAGTTCTCTTGCGGTGGTTCCTTTCTTCATAAGCTTTTGTTAATACGTTAAAATAATTTAATGAGAAGACTGCGTTACATTCACCTAATGCATATTCAAGTTCATTCTATTTAAACTTCATATGTTCTTTCAAACGAGTTAACAGTTTCCTTGTAATGGACCCAATATAGCCTTGCTAATAGTGGGAACAAGTAGACTTACATACTATAAATAATAACAACATTTCATCACTTCAGCGCAGGGAAACAGTATTTAAATAAAAAATGGTTTTAAACTACACCGTTACTGTATCTGTATGTACACCCTTCGAAGTGGGTATCTTATCTGATTTGGAAGAATCGAATAATATTTACCCATGTATGACAAGGTAATAGGAGAAGCCGTATGAAAGACTTATAAGAAGATATATTAAACTGACAATCTTAATGATAAAAGTGGTGGTAAGCGCTTGGTTGTAATGTTTTTTAATGAATATACAAGGATTGAATACAGATCTTTTCAAGATACTTGCTGTAGATATAGATGTGAATGGTACGTTGAGAACGTGTGCTATTTAGAGATAATCTCAATTCAAAATGTTCGACGAGCAAGGATATTTTGTTCAATTTAGAGAAAAGAATGGTAACACAGCTGATGCGTAACATCTGTAGTGAAGAGTTTTCCGAAATGCGTACAAGTTTGGAGCTGCATCTCGGTCTCAGCGATCAGTACATAATTGATAGCACCTTGACTGTTGACAGGTACAGGTAAATTTTTATGCGTTACGATATTTTCTCAGGGACACGATTTATCTGGCGTGATGAAACGATATTTTGACGGTAAAGAGGTCGTTAGAGCTCTCACAACCATGGTGTGACCCAGATATTAACAATATTGAGGCCGTGTGCGCTTAAGTAAAAGCTAAAATTCTCAAAAACGATAAACGCTTGGGTTAGTTGAGACATTTCACAAACGTATTTTTATAAAATATATGACATGCTAAATAAAGCGTAATATTGTATACAAGACACGAGTGCTTTTCGTAAGAAAGTGTCATTTCATTAATAACTTCACCACTCAAATTTGATTTGTCGTTATTTATGACTCATATATAAACAATACTTGAGTACTTCCATAACTGTTTCCATTTCTGTGCCATGTATTGACATATACCTTTTGTTAACTTTACATTTTTTCATATTAGGTATTGATGAATTATTTTTACAATTCTGTTTTTTTACTTTACACGTTGACTCACAAATACAAAAGAAAGGATAATAAATAAGTGCTGCTGTATTTAAATACGCTTACTGAAGTAATACTTTTCTATGTATATATAATGTTTTGATATACTGACGCGGGGATTTGCACATCACTATGAACACCTTGTATACATAAATGTATAATCGAGTTTTATAGAAATTAAATTTAGTGTATAGTTCATATTCATATTACACGATAAAATCATTTTGTAAATAGCTAACATGAATAAGAACGCGGATTTCAATAGCTGGAACCTTGAAACACATAAATTGGTTCTCACAATGTCTGTGTTTAAAATGTTTGTATTGTACCTTAACGGTAGAATTACCCTTGGCGCACATACTATAACACTTGTATATAGTTAGGCAGTAATACATGCATAACATTTTGAAAATAAAACTTGTCTATTGTTTGCATACTATTGTGCTGAAAATGTGTTAACAATTGAAAATTCTCAGTAAAGGTATACAACAAAGTATATTTACAGCATAATAAGCACGAACATAATTATTTAATTATGACAGCCAACACAATGGATAGTTGTCATAACATCGGCTTAGCAAAGTACACTAACAGTTTAATAATTATCAACATAACTTCATAAAAACGCTATTATTTTAACACTATACACTTATATATTTTGTTACAATATATGTCAATATTTATTGCAGTATGTACAAAGTTCATGAATAATTTCTCATTTCAACAATTTGGGCATTTTTATGATAATTAACTGCTATTAATTATCAACATATAAAGTTCAAGCGTAAAACAGTAAGAGGGTACGTCTTTGAACATTAATTATTAATATTAAAATTATTATAAATTCAAATAAAAATTATTGGAGGAGAAAATAATTATCAGAATAACTTTTCATAACTGCTTTATATACATAACTGAAGATTTCTGAAAAAGTTTATTATATTTGACTCAAAGACTGCTTAATAAAGACGAATCAATGAAGAACATTGAAGTATCCAATAGTATAGAAGTCTGACATTGGAAGACTTTACAGATTTTATAAATAAACATTTAAACATAAATATCATTATGTCATTTCAATTTAGCTTAATCAGTAACAGCTTACCAAGGTATCAGGTTTATTGTCAAATGTATTTTGTAATTCAACAACTCCCTTATAAATAATGGATATGAAGGAACCTATTTAATTAATTTCGTTTTCAGTTGTTCAAAATAAATTTTATGATTTATGACTACCGCTGAAGAAAAATCAAGTTTAGAATATGATAAAAATATATAGATTTAATAACACAAATTAACATTTCATATATGTTTAATACATTGCCCAAAATAACGAAATGAATTAAAACTATTCAGTTAGAATACCGACTCACGGTTGAAGTAATAATGTAACATCAATATAATAGTAGACAATGTAACATTTTCCTAGGGTTTTATTTAGAACTGGTACGAATAGTTTTCAGCTGGTTATGATACCCAAAGTGGAAGTATTTATTTCTATTGATATACATGTAGAGTTCAAAGAGTGCACTTTGAACTCGTTGTTATTACACTTTTTAAATGCTAAGTAACTCATTCCATAACTGACATTAAACTGTACAATAAACAACATAAAATTATCTTGATGAAAATGTAGTTAGATAGTAAACTTTAAGTGTCACAACACTTGAAAGAGAACCAAGTGCTTTTCTTCTACTTAAATTTCTTAGAGCTGTACGACATAAACATATTGTTAAAATAATTATTTATTTGAAGATTCTTGAAATATTTTATATAATCTCTGAGAGCTAAAGTAAGAAACTGTTCAGTTGAGTAGAAACAATACATTTATAAGGAAATTCTAGGGTTAATTGGCACATTGTTGAAATTGGTATTGAGTTATGTTTGTGAGATTAATTTAGAACTGATCTGTAGTAGAAACATATGGGTTTGAATGAGGTATATTTAAATTAGTGTGTAATGCTCAGTTGAAAACAAAAGGAAATATTTTATATAATCTTTGAGAGCTAAAGTAAGAAACTGTTCAGTTGAGTAGAAACAATAAATTTATAAGGAAATTCTAGGGTTAATTGGCACATTGTTGAAATTGGTATTGAGGTATGTTTGTGAGATTAATTTACAACTGATCTGTTGTAGAAACATAAAGGTTTGAATGAGGTACATGTAAATTAGTGTGTAATGCTCAGTTGAAAACAAAAATAAATTATTAATATAATGTATATATCATAAAATAACTTTGTCAGAAAATACGGCTTGCCAGATTTTTAATCCTGCTACACTGAGAAATGACGACTAATTTTTTTCCAATAATTTAAGTCGGAACAGGATGAGGTTTCGTGGTTCTTCTCCACTAAAAATACAAGTAATCACTTATAGTGAAATAATAACTCAACAACGAGAAGCATAGAAAAATATTGATCAGTTTTAGCTGTTAATTAATCATTCATTGTTATACACGGATCTGCTGTGTGACTTTTACAGCCAAAGTTTCATACGTGTATAAACAGCTTAGTTCTTTCGATTTTTTTATGCTGATGTGAGTTTTATTTCTTTCATAAAAACTTGTGTTGTTGTACACTCTCTTATACTCATAGGGGCTATCCGAGCGACCACTAACCAGATACCACGTAACATCGCCCTTGGCCTGAATAAGCGATACAACTGTTATCCAGGTTCCGTCAGTTGTTTGTTGCTACTTGTCTTTATTGTTGTTTTTAAACCATATTCATATGAAGATAAAATATGCTGTGATTTCATGCTTATAACCAAACCTTATAGTTTGTCTTATTTGTTTCTCTTTGTAGAGTTAAGGCCTTGATTCTTGCTGGATAAATCCAATAATACATTGATATTATGAGTTTGAAAACATATTTAGACCGTACAACAAGATTTACTATCCTTCTGGAACAGTCATTGGATCTGAAACGTATTTATTGTAAGATTTTTTAACGTCCAAGAACGTTTAGACGTCAAGACAATTCAGAGATATGAACCTTAAAGCCCATTCCATAAGAATCCAATCATTATTACTTACGGCTAACATAACACAGTCTTAGTTAAATTGTTTGTTTATTTGATTTTAGTTTCCACATTCGGCCATCACTTGTAAACCAAGGAAATCAACTCTCGTCACTTTGTAAGTCTTCGATCAGTCTTCAAGATTCCGTTCCAGGAATAAATAACACTGCAACACAAAATTGTGATGTAACTCTCTCTTTATAGTTTCGCATTTTGAACAAAGTTCAAGAAAATGAATCTAAGAATAACTCGAATGAAAAAAACGTTGAAATTTAATAGCAAACCCACTATATGATGAAAACTTTAAGGCATCTAGAATAGATTAAATATTTCATTAGTTAGTAGGACAAGACGTTGCCAACTTTAGTATTACTATTACTGATACTAAAAGTGTCGTAGTAATAATTACTAAGTGCTAGTTGAAAAGATAATTAATCGGTTAGGCTTATCGCATATATTTTGCAAAAAAGTTTGACTGTGTCCTTACAATATTGTCACAAATTGAAAAAAATATATTAGTAAGTTATTTGCTCTTATCATGAATATTTTTTTTCATTCAAGTTAATATTTATGTCAGTAGCACAAAAATTTATTGGTATCTGATAATTTTTTTTTATGAAACGGCGGCGATGAAAACAGTTCTCATCTACACTGGACCAATTCAAACTCAAAGTCTCAGGAGAGGAACTAAGGTTTTTTTGCAAAAACTTCATTTCCAAAATACAGTCTTGCTTATTTTTTCAATATTTGATCATAATGCAAGACACGAATCAGGATTTGGAGGGAATACTGCTCTGGGAATAATCATTAATTGATATTTTAAATAAGTATCCGTTGGTTTATATTGCTGAGATAACTTTTGGTGATTTTCACTTTCTGATTTAACGTTAATTGGTATTAAGCAAAGCGTTCAGGATTAAAGGTATTGTTTACTCCTAGTAATATGCATTACGTCTTCTTGGATACTGAAATACGACTTAGAAAGAGATACAAACATTTTTTTACAAGAACACTAAAACAGGTTTTTCCCATGAGACATATATACGTGTATATATCTTTGTATAATTATATAACTATTAAATCTGCCACAAACGACTACCAGAAATCTAAAGTAAACATTTCTTACTAGTTTAAGCACTTAATGATATATGAAAATTTAACTTGTTCAGAATGTTTTACAGTAACGTGTCTGGAGTAGAATTCCTCGCAGTTTTATAGAATTATTTACATCACATCAGAGATTTTTCATTCATAAAAATTTCACCGTGCGTTTTTCGTCGTCATCTTATCTTTATATTCTGTGATATAAACCAACTTTATTTATAAAGTTGACCTATAGCGAATGCAGAAATAACATATACTCAAAAATCTCTCTACAAAGTTGCACAGAAACTAATCAAAATGCAACCACGGTTTAATATGAACATTACCGTGAGCAATCGACCGAGAACCAACAATCGCGAACGTGATACTCATAAGTTACATCATTACGCGAAAAGTCACTTAAAACTAGAGATTTTATGATATAAAATTCTGTTCCTATCTGAAAATACATAGATAGAAATATAAGCCACATAATTCTGTTAATCATTTGAGAGTTTTTTGTGTTATTTTTTAAAATAACGGTAGAGAGGATGTTCAGTGTGAAATCTTAGCTTCTGGAAGTTTCCTCCTGTAATGCCGATATTTCCTCGAGACAGATGGATATGTGCGATTGAGAAAATATTAACTTACTCTAGTTAACACGATACAAAATATTCATTTCTACATGTAAGAAAAGAGGAATGAAAATGTGTGCCGTAGTCAAGCTCGTGACATTAAGATACTGAACAAATGTGAAGCCTTACTGATTCACATCTAAAGACCATGTTCTCTTAACCTCACGCAACTTGAAGAAACATAAACAGCGATACTTTTATGCTTTCATTATTATGCTATCAGGCTCAGAACGTTTCCAGGCAATCTAGTAATTGTGAAGTTCAAGATATTCTGGTATAAAAAGTAAAATTTTTAGCTTGTTTATATACAGTTTGTTTGTTTACTTGTTTTACTGTTGTTTCAGTTTTTAAAAGCTGATTTACTCGGATGCAATTCTGTATTTTTAAAACAGTGTTTGATATGCGGGTGAGTTTAGATAGATGAGGAACATACAGATTTGTATTTTCACAATCACGCAAGAAATAAAAAAACAAACATGGAATGACTCAATGCCGATTTTATTGGTTATGAGAGTTTGAGTTTTTGTTCCATCATTTTTCACTTTATAAATCTAAAATGCATCTATGTGTATATTTATTTATGTTTTCCACTCTTCCAAACGCATGATTAAGTAGAACAGTTTTCGTACCTGTCATGTCAAGTTTGGATCTGAAAAATGATGACCATGATTGTCCGTAACTGGTTTAGGATTCATGAATATGCAGCTGGTGGTATCACATGGATCAAATTGTAGTTTAATTGTGTTTACTGATATTTCATCGCCATTAATTAAGCTACTTTATACAAACCTTAATCAAATTTTGCGTGCTACATAAGAATAAACACGTGCGCACAGTTTGTTATTAAAAAAAAAAGATGAAAAGGGGTGATTAATTATTTCTTTACCTTAAATTTTGTTCCACTTTTAATTATAAGTTACGTAATTTTCATCAGTAATGGGAGAGTATATCGCTCTAATTAAAATAACTATGATGTTGTAAATACAACAATCTGCAATTCCAAAGATGATAATAAAGCATGTAATGTATAAACTTATGCAGCATGCAAAAGTAAGTTCTTTAGATAGTTTATTTCCGACTTATAATATTGAAAGTAACATTTGAATATAAAAGATTGTGAAGAACAGGTAATCATAAGAAACAAACTTTCTAACTTGTCTAGCATTCACAAATTCTTTGGATAGCAATTCAGTTAAATAAAAAAAACATGTTTGTTTGTTTTTGAAGTTCGCGCAAAACTACACGAGGGCTATCTGCGCTAGCTGTCCCTAGACTAGAGGAAAAGTAGGTATTTATCACGACACACTGCCAACTCATGGACTCTTACTTTTTACCAACGAATAGTGGGATTGATCGTTACATTATCATGTCCTCAAGGCAGAAAGGGCAAGCATGTTTGGTGTGATGAGAATTCGAACTTACAACTTCATATAAGGAGTCTAGCGCCTTAATCATCTGTCCATGCCGGGCCCTATTCAATAAATATTCTGTTTCATTACAATGTAAAATTATATATTGATGTTGTGTGATGATAGCAAAAACTAATACGCTTAGTTTGGCTAATCTAAGTATGTTCCAATTTATTCAGTAATATGATATTCTAATATTCTGGTGTTCAGGAAGATTGGAACAAGCACTATCAGATCTCTAAATCGACGTGGTGCTAAACCAGAAAATCCTCTAATTCTCCGTTATGCCAAATTGGAACAAAATTCTCTGAATCTACGTCATGCGTGTGTGTTTGTGTGTGTGTGTTTTTCGTATAGTAAAGCCACAAAGAGCTATCTCTGCCTACCGAAGGGAACCGAATCCACGTCATGCTAAATCAGAACAATATTCTCTAAACCTACGCGGTGCTTAATCAGAAAAAAAAATCATCTACATCTATATGGTGCTGAATCTGCTAAACACGACATTATATAGAAAATATTCTTATTGAAAATGAATTGGAAGCAACTTCGTCCCATGAGTGTATGTTCCAGTCGTATAAACTAAACTATAATGAGATATACTAATTTACAATGAACAACTAAATATCATAAAATAATAATTACTTAGAAAATTAACTTATTATTTTTGATGCAGTTATTCCTTGTGAGTAATTAGTGGTGTTTGCCTTTATATATTCCAGTTTGATAAATTCGTCTAGCTAATTTACAGAAAATCGCCCCTGATCTAAGTTGAGTTATGAAATCTTTTAGTATTTCTACGTAGCTTGATCCATTGGGACCCACAAACCAAGAAATCCGTTAATCTCTGCAAGTCATCCTAATAAACGGCTAATGAGATTTTTTTATATATTTACAAGAATTTAAAAACCGAAAACTTTATCTTACAGTATTTGTTACTGTTATATAAAACAATTATCATGTACTGATACGTATTCAGTTCGAATTATTGAACACTTCAGTTTATACGATTTTATTTGTCATGTTTCATAACTCAATACTAAAAATTATACCTTATCTACAAGAGTATTAATTGATTGTGCTATGTCCTACACTAACAGTATTTCACAAATGAATTTGCAAAACGCTGATAAAAACGTAAATATTTTAATTATGTAAATATCTATAATTTATTAATTTTTTGCAAGTCCGTACAATCTTACAATTTGCATTTTTTTGACCGTGTAAGCATATAACAATTTAAAATTATTCTATAGAAAAAAAAGATACACGACGGTACTTTCAATCATACATTTAAAATAAAATTCGTCATATAAAAAATCGTATTTGACATTTTTGCTTTAAGCATTTATAAATTAACCTGATCCATTTGATAGGTTACAATGCTATCATAATGTTAGAATGAACTAGAATCAAGTGTTATACATTACTTTTAATGTTTACAAGTACTCAATAAATTACAGCATATTTCATTATTTATTGTATTTAGTTTTGTGGTTTGATTAAAAGTTGTTGGTAAATGTGATCCTTAATTATAAGGTATTTTCGGTTTTAAGGCCAGTTCGGAATTCAAGATAACAATCTTGGAGCTAGCTGCAAGCGAAAGTTATGCGTAAAAGCGAATTTCTCGAATTATAAGATGGAGTCTAGTTATTAATTTCCATTAATAAAAGCCAGAAAAATTATTTAGAAAAAATAAATTCATGATTACGCAATATTACGATCTGAAGTGATTAAATAAAAATACCTGCAGAGTTTATAAGTATTGCATAAGTTATCATAAAATGTGGAAAATTAAATAATATTGGTATAAATATAACATCAAATGTAGCATCATTCAAATACAAGTTAACCCTTTCTCTACTTTGTCTCTCTTTACAAGTCTTTCTTTGAGGGTGAGTGTATCACGTAAGTTTCTTTTTTCTAGTTGAAATTTTTTATTTATAGTATATATAGAATTTCAAGCACGTGTTGTTTCTAAAGAACTAGCAAGGTGAAATATTGAGCATTAAATTATTATTTGTTTATCTGAAGAAAGCAGTGCTTTGTGTATGCACAATATTAAATGGTCTTAAGATAATTTTCGGAATATTATTATTTGTTTAATGCCAACCAACTTTATTAGAACGCTGAGAAGTTTCCCCAAAGATATGTTTGATCACACATGGCACATTTACGTGAAAAACAAAGTGGCGATTGTTTATAGTTCAAAGCTGTAAAATTGACTACCCGCATTCTGTCCACGAGGGGAATCGAATCATCTATTTCAAGTCCAGATGCTTACCTCTGACCCACTGTAGAACGTAAAAGAAAGTGAAATGGCCAATAACAATTTTGTAATAAAGAAAAACAAACGGTACATCAATTAGCAGTCCAACCATTATAGTAACGAGTTTAAAACTAACGACAACAAATTAATAAGAGAGTACAATAACACTCAATGAAGAAATTATGTAGTGAGCTGTATCGGACAGCAATTGATTGATTTGAAATAAAATGCAGCTGGTGTGAACTTGTATCGCAACACGTTAATGAATATGAACAGAATAATTTAGTTATTATATAGTCAGCACAATGAATGTGCATGAACAGTTTACTTCGTATGATTTAATGAATGTATAAAACGTTTTTGATTTGTTTTATTATAAGAAACATAGGAGTTAACTTTAGAGTTCAATTAGTGGCCTGCCCTTTATGTTCATCTAAATAACTTCATAAGGTGGTCACAAAATACCCTATTTTGTGAACACTTAAACAAAGTTACATTGAATAAAGAAAAGGAAAACAATATTTCTACAAACATTGTGAGACGTACTTGTATGAACTTATACTCTTTTACAGAAATCAGCTGTATTAATTGGGTATTTTCATAAATAAGTATGTACGACTATATATATTGGTATATTTTGCTATGATATATGTTTTGCATAATTACGGTTGAAATGACAGCGAATAATTGTTTTTCCATGAAAATTCAGGAAAATATTTTTACTTTACTCTTTGAAAGTATTTAAATGATATTTCTGATTATAAGTGGTACTTAACAATGTAGAAAAGAAACACTTGAGTTTTAAATACCGTTATTACTTATTCTTAACAACTCTCTGATTCTTCATTCGACTTGAACAAATGAGGTTGGAAACAACTTGCTCCGATAAAGCGGATATCGTTAACTAACCCCCTTCCTTACAAAATTTACTAAGTGGCCATTAGAACAGGGTGCCTTTAGTCTACAGTTTTTCAATTTCCAGTTACATTTCTCATCCGTCTATTTTATTGGGTTTTATACTGAAATAAATAGAATTATATAGTTTGAAATGATTTTCAAGACAGCGCAAAAAATTAAACAATGCAAAAAATGGACAATAAAGACTTCATATGATAGTAATAAATAAACACCAAGAATCCATTCAGACATGTCATGTGTGTGTGTGTTTTATAACAAAACCACATCAGGCTATTTGCTGAGTCCACCAAGGGGAATCGAACCCCTAATTTTAACGTTGTAAATACGTAGACCTGCTGGTGTGCCAGTGGGGTATAGATATGCTGTAAAAGAAAAAGAAACAACACTTTTGCAACCTTGTAATGTTTTCATCTTGTTCATGTTTTTGTATAAGAAAAACATTATTTTTTTTTGGTGTTATACAAGTAGGTGTTCTTGGAATGTATCTCATTTCAAAGCCACCCATTTTTTATGTTCAAAACTGTACAATATTCCAGCATTAGTGATCTATACTATATTGTAACAGTATATTTCAATCGATATGAAACTAATAGTATTTTAACATAAAAAATATATAACGATAACTGACTTTACAACAGAAGTTTGGTTTTAAATTTTATTATTGTTCTTAAGCTTGGTATAAGATCTTTAGTGAGTAAGTTCTAACTGCTCGTAACGTTAATTTATTACATTCACAATTCAGGTAAATTTTGTTTTGCGATATAATGTTTGTCTGATAAAACTATTATTAACTGATATAATCCGGCATCTGAAGATGTGACGCTTTCCCTTCATTCAGTTATTGTACATTAACTGTATACTTTCTTACCATTATTTGACCATGACAATACAAAACTCAACCTGCATGAAATATTTGATCTGAATTTTCTACAGGAATTTACAGCGCTGTTTTTGATGAAAGATAAGAAAACACTCCTCCTTTCTTTGTTACCTACATGTATTTACCACTATTTTGCAGTAAGTAAAGATCCCGATCTGGCTTAAATCAATCGTATTTGTGCTGGATTCCAACAATTTCCGGTTATGATTCAGTTCAGCAGCAGAGAGAGACTGGAGAAGATAAAGTTCAAATCATGTTCAAGATGTGTCACTGGTCTTCCTGTTGTAATTCTATTTTTGTGTTTTATCTTTGTGTTTGACTTTGTTTTCTTTTTACTAAAAATACTGATGTGTGTCCTATGAATATAGGTTGCTGTTATGCCTTAACATTCGGGATTAATGGTTTGATGACGGTTACTGGAACTGTAGTATCGGAGTTTTCACTTATTTAGAACTCGCAAGATAGGGCTCTTATACATGCATTCTCGCAAATGAAATATTTGCATATGCTTGTGAGCACAATGTGGTTGAGCGTCTGAGAGACTGTAGTTTTAATCACAGAATTCTCTACTTCTATAAGCCTAGCCTAATTAACTCTATAACAGATGGGCTGCATACGTTATAGAACCACTTACCACGAACAGAATGATTGGGGTAAATGTCAACTTTTATTCAAATGTAATCTAATGACACAATCTATTTTCCTGACAATAACAGGTAATTGGATACGTTGTATAAACGTCTCTCTCTTTTAACCATTATTAATCTTGTCACCGAGTTTTAGAAAGCAGTCGACATATTAGCATTAGCAGTCTCTTTAGAATAAATCTTTGACTTGAGCCTCTTACATGAAACTTGAAAACACTTTAAAAACTCTGGTCTTTTTTCTCATTGTGAATGATGTTCTAACATAACAATCTGAGACAGCATCGCATCCAGTTAATGTATTAGCTCCAAGGCCTTTGCATGTTGCCAAGCCATCTGGTTTAGATAATAACTACAAACAACAGCAGCAGTAACTGAAGAACTGAGCCTATCCACAACATCATCAAGTTCTATAATTTACACGACAACAGCAAACACTATTTAATATTTCTGATGAAAAATCATTGGCTGTCATATGGAAAAATGTATAGTATGGTGCTGGCGATAATGATATATATAGGAATGTCTCCATCTGGATCACAAGATAATAAAAATCCTAAAAAGTTGATCACTCCTTGCTCGACTGGCTGCACCAACGAATGGCCCTAGTTTTGCTGTATATCTGTAGTAACGCTAAACATAGTGCATCAGGCCAAAAGTCAGTGTAGCATCAGCTGTAACTTTTATAGCATATCTGTCGTTGCTAAACAGTAAAAGTCATCTCCCCCAAAATATCGATGTAACCAAAAACACAGGGAGTCATTGATATCAGACCAAACAAAAAAGTTAGACAAAGGCTTATGCTATAATCCTAATGACACCAGAAATAATTTAGAACAAATCTCTTGAGAATGATGTTTGAGATAATCAAGGAAACCAGGATCTAAAAATCTCAGAAAGCTTTTGAACAGGGCTCTATTATGATCAGAGACTGGCCAAGGTTTAAGAGGACCTCCTTGTAAATTTTCAGCCCATCTGACGAATGTCTGCTTTAGTGTGTATTGTAACGTGATCATGTTTTATTTGAGGTTCTTTTCAGTCGATTTTTTATATATTATACGTTTACTGCTTATTGTATTTTGATCAAAATGCAGTATTGTGTAATAAATGTATTATTTTAGATTAACATTAACTTATAATTAATTATGTTAAGATAATATATTATTGTAACTTTATTTTACGAATATACTGCATAGTGATTTGGTTTATAGCTATTTGAGTATTAATGTGTTGTTTGTCTTTTCTGTAGCTTTCTACATTTCTGTATTATGGATGTTTAATTCTACTTTATATGGACAATTAATAATCAAAACTTCTGGGTGAAAATAAAGAAAAGTGTATAATAACGTACCAACCACACAACATCTGCCACATTTAAAGATGCTTCTCGGTAAATATCAAGGTTCTTTATAGCAGCTGGTATGAAACAATGTTAGCCGTTAGTGATATGCTAGTGTTATTAGCAACGTGCTTAACAACAACTGTTACGTTGTAAACTATATTAGGTTGACGAAGTGTAATTTTTCACCAGTTTTATTTTTGGCAAGTATTATGCCTGTATTTGTCCTTGGTACCACTTATCCACTTTTTATAATACTTGATACGATGGGCGTGGTTATGCTCTACAAACTGGTACTGCATTTTCCATTCTAACAAACGTTTACAAAAAATAGATAAGCTAATCTTATATCTCATGTTTTAAAATGCTTTCCACATATTTTCAATTGTACGTGGACATTGGTTTACATGACAACATTTAACTGAATGAATTCACAAAAGTGCTCATTTAAGTGTCTTGAGAAGTATGTTACTGAAAGGATAGTGTGAATTTCGGTCTCATTCTCATTTTTCATGAGCCCGGCATGGCCAAGCGTGTTAAGGTGCGCGACTCGTAATCTGAGGATCGCGGGTTTGCCCCGTCACGCCAAACATGCTCGTCCTTTCAGCCGTGGGGGCGTTATAATGTGAGGATCAATCCCATTATTCGTTGGTAAAAGATTAGCCCAAGAGTTGGCAGTGGGTGGTGATGACTAGCTGCCTTCCCTCTAGTCTGACACTGCTAAATTAGGGTGGCTAGCACAAATAGCCCTCGAGTAGCTTTGTGAAAATTCCAAAACAAACAAACAGAACCATTGTTCATTAAAATACTGCTTTGAGAAGTAAATATGTGATTTGTTTCTTTACGCTAATGTAACCCCCAACAATTCATTGGTATTCTGGCCAGACGGTGCTGGAATTCCATATCGTTTATTGGTATAAATACATTATATTTGTAATAATAAGCGTTATCCTCTTTTTAATTATGCATTTAATGGTGTTTACGTTCTCCATTACATGAGAAAGCCAGAGCAAAGTGTAAAGTCAAACATTTTTTTGTTGTTCTATAGATCATGCTGGTGTGTTCTTGTCACTTTATGATCAGTGACAAACTATCTGTTTCTTGCTGTAATCATTCAAGCGTATTTAAGCCTTATTCAGTATTGCAACGTATACAAAGTATTTTACACGCATTGTTTTCTGTAATTGTCTTTCCTTTATCGCATCCCGCTGGTACAGAGGTATGTCTTTGGATTTACAACGCTAAAAATCAGGGGTTCGGTTCCCTTCAGTGGGCTGAGCAGATAGCCCTTTGTGGCTTTGCTACACACAAAAAACTTTCCCTTATCAGAGTATCTGTGGAAGATTTTTTATACTATGTTTTATGATGGTAAGATATTTGTGACGTATTTTGTGTACTTTTTACTGAAATCTATTCATCGAGTCACTCATCACTTTCTTAGTGGATTCTTTCTGTAGAATTAGTTTGCAAACTTTGGCATTATTTGCAACAGCTGTTCATGCAGTAGGATAGTAATTAAGCAGTTTTATATCCTCATATAGGTATTCTGATTTTCCCTGTTTGTAGATATACGACCAGCCCACCTGATATTGTAACATATATCAAACATGTGTTAAGTGTTTCATCCAAAGCAACATGATTCACAGCTCTATTAACACACCACTGCAGGCTGATCATATAATGTAAAATTAATCTTCTATATGTTTCCATTAGCGCTTAAGTACTTCAACAGCATCTCTGAACCATGAGGACGTTAGAGATGACGCTTAATCTCATTAATAATTGGTTAAAGTGCTTTTTTTCATATTTTATTAGGTACATACCAATATTATTATAGTTTGGTATTTTTTTTATACACGTAAGTCCATGATTTTGGAATTTTAGTGAGCTCTGCCTTGGTCTGTTTTTTTGTTACTTTTTTTACAATGTTGTGGATTAAATATGAATATAAATGTTTATAGAATTACATAGATCACCCTGCTTATTGCATAGAAGTTTCAAATATATTTGGTTCTTTAGCTTAAGGTTCATGTTTAATTAATCATCATGAGTGCACCCAGAAGTTAACTAATGATTAATTTTAACTTCAATGTTTGTGTTTTTCTTTTAGGCTATCTGCTGAGTCCACCAAGAGGAATCGAACCGCTGATTTTAGCGTTGTAAATCCACAGACTTACGGCTGTACCAGCGGAGGACTAACTTTAAAGTCATTCAAGACAAGCAAAGGAAAATGAAAACAGTAATGTTTATTTCTTATCATTTCTTTCTAAGAAACACTGTATTTAAAGCAGAATTGTTTTCTTTTTCTCGTAATCCCCAATTATAGAATACTTGTGTGTTCTCATTAAAGTTAAAAAATGATAAATCCCTAATGATTTCGACAGGAAGAATTCTTCATGAGCAAAGAAAAAATGAAAAACACAAAGTAAGAGCGATGTGTTCTTATGATGTTCTTTCACTACACTAAGTTAAAAGTTTATCTTCTTAGAGTTTACGGCTTGTTTACCTTATAGGAATACACAGTTCTCATTTTATTACATTTTATATCATGAGTGAAAACTAGAAAAGCATCTTTTTTATTTCTGTTTTATTTATTTATTGTTGTTTTGGTTTAATGTGGGTTGTTTTTTTTCTTATAGCAAAGCCGCCATGGGCTATCTGTTGAGTCCACCGACAGGTTTAGTTTGAATTTCGCGCAAAGCTACACGAGAGCTATCTGCGCTAGCCGTCTTTAATATAGCAGTGTAAGACTAGAGAGACGGCAGCTAGTCATCACCACCCACCATCAACTCTTGGGCTATTCTTTTACCAACGAATAGTGGGATTGAAATTCACATCATAACGCACCCACGACTGAAAGAGCGAGCATGTTTGGTGCAACGGGGATTTTAACCGCGGCCCTCAGATTACCAGTCGAGTACCTTAACCTCCTGGTCATGTCGGACCTAATTGTTGTTTTATATTCAGTATGTTTCCAGTTACTGTGTAGTTCAGTCAAGGTATCACGCTATTTTTCAGTCATTTGAGTTTTTAAAGTAATCTAGTTTAGGAGTTATGTAAACTAGTAAAAACACAGTCTGGTGCATTTTCATCATCGTTTGTGTTCCTTATAGCTCAACTCAACTATTTAAATACACTATTATTTTGTGTTTTTTATAAATAGAGGTATTTATTTAGATACGTGTTTTCGTGAATATAGATACTTAGATCTGCGTCTTTTGAATTTAAATTCTGTCTTTACTTCAGCCCACACTAGACAATAACAACTTGTTATTAGTTATGTTTTAATTTTAATTTATCCTTCAGCAATGCTCTAGTGATAAACTTTCTGCAAGATATTTTATATTTCATAATACTACACTTACATTCTCAAATACAAAGCTTCCACCCATGAAAAAGGCTCTTTATAAAGGTGTTTCCACCACATTCATATATGCATTGCAAATTCTGATATTTCTTCTAGTTTCCAACCTGGTTCAGAGTCAGGCTTAATAGAAAGAGTTTTCACGCAATGTTTATAATATATAAACCATGAAAAATAAACTACGTGATCTTTATATTTGCGCTTAAAAGTATTTGCCATAGCATTTAACCTTAAAAATAACATAAATTCTCAATTGTTCTTTCTTTTTGAAAAATAACCAGATATCCAAAGAATAACAATATATCATTTTAGGTTTCAGATACGATGAACGTTGTTACTAAAATCAGCAACTGTTTGAAAAGTAAAATACTTTTTTTTTTAAGTTATCATATTTACAAGTAAATAAGCATCATTGAACAATGTGATTAAAGCATTTACAGTAAATGTTTGCTTAACGAAACCAAAGTAAACAGAAACATATTCTTTCTTTCAACAATAATGTGTAATGTGATTCTTTCTGACTGTGTAGTTTTATGAGTTGATATGATGGTTTTCATTTTTTGTTTTATTAAATTGACCAAACAGAGGCAAGAAGAAAGGTTTTTAATTATATGATGCCAACAAAAATTATATGTCATATTTACAAATTAGTATACCAAACTTGTTGATTTAATATCTGTATTTTCTATCAAATGAGTAATCTTTATGAAGTAACCTTTGAAACTGTGTTTTCACGTAGACTGCGAAAAAGCATAGGATGAGGAAATTATATTACCATTATTGCAAATCCAATTATATTTGTCATTTTTCTTCAGTTGATTGAATATGCTATTAGCTATGATGGATTGGGGATTTCTGTACAGGTCATGACATGTGATTTTTTATTAGAAGGGCTGTCAATTAACTGGCAAAGATGAACAATATTTCACTTATATCCAGCTTTAATGTTATCTTTTTATACTCAGCCAAAAATTATTTAAAGTATCTTTAAACTTATATTCAAACGGAGCAAACAGAATATTTTTATTGTGTCTTAAATTCAAACGGCTTATATATATATATATATATATATGTACACACATATATTTATACTGGAAGTGCACATACTGTCTATATGTTTATATAATAATATTTATTATTCATCAGATATTCGAGAAGGCAAAATATATTTATGAATATATTAAACTAAAAAATAATCAAAAGTTTTGACATATATCATTATTTTTTATAAGCAGTACCTTTCAGAAATTAATCATGTAACACAAAAACATCATCTCACAAAAACTTTAAAATCTTTATTTATTTTTAATCACTTATTTTGTTTTTTAGTTTACTATGTCATTCAGTTATATAAAACTTTAAGATTTTCAGTTATCTAGCTCACGGTTTCTTTTTAACAGATATTTTGACGTACTTGAAAATTACGAAGAGATCAAAGAAGACACTTTAAATTTGTGCTAAGAAGGTAAATATTTTGAAACTTACACTTAAATGCTGTAAGCCAACGAAACGAAAACCAATGGGTCTAAAACTGATTATAAAAATTAGGACATTGCAAATGTTTTTTTTTTCTGTACGTTCCTCTTACTTTGACCTTAAAATCAGAGATTTGTAAAAATAGCATTTTCTATTTATTTTTTTCCATCCTACAAGAAGCTTCCCAATAACCCTTCCCTATTACCATAACCAATGAGTTAGGCCGGACGAAGTGAAACAAAAACTTTATAAAGCGTAAGGTTAGTTATATGTGCAGCATAATACCTTAAAAGTTACAGTTTAAACGCCAAAAGCCGGTAAAGTATTGGAAAACAAAAGATGGATCTAAACTGCTATTTTACACACGTTTGATTTTAAGCCTGAACGAATAAATCAATCAAAATGCGAGGTAATAACATCTAATTACTTAAGATTGGAATATTCATTAGTTTCAATATTTCGTAAAACTTTCACTGAATTAGTTTATAGTAAAGAATATTAACTTTACAAGTCTAAAAACTAGCAAGCAGAGGCACTGTATCTGTTATTTAATGTCATTGAATTAAATTTGAAGGTATTTAAAAAAACATGTTCACAACCAACGTAAATTGTTGATTGAAATTATGTTTGTGTGGTTTGAATTTGGCACAAAGGTACACGAAGGCTATCTGTACGAACCGCCCCTAATTTAGCAATGTAAGACTAGAGGAAAGGCTAGTCATCACCACTAATAGCAAACTCTTGGGCTACTCTTTTACTAACGAAAAGTGGGATTAAATGTGACTTTATAACGTCCCTACGTGTAAAAAAGCGAGCATCTTTGTTGCTGTGGGAATTCGAAGCAATCCACAAACCTCAGATTATGAGTCGTGTACCTTAGCAACCTGGCAATGCCAAGCCCGAAATTTGATGTAAAAATCTGTCTCTGTCCATGATTAAACATGCGTTACTATAACAAATTTACATTTTTATTACTAATATATGATAAATGGAAGTGTGCATACAGACGGAATGGGTCTGATATCTCCTACTCGTCAAGTTATATCTAACGTGTCACGTTTTATTTGTTTGAACTCTCTAGTTATTGCAAATGTTATTAAAGCGCACAGTATTTCACGCGTTTTTTATGTTTCTTTCTTGTTGTTTGAACGTAAGAGAGGAATAATAATTGATCCCTTGATTTTTCATGTAATTTTATAAACACATTTAATCAACTTTCATATTGTAAATTCTATCTTTCACTCGTATGGTATCCTTTTATATATTTTACAGATAAAAAACTTTGTGTGCACCCATAACAATTAATTCTGTAGCATTTTTCTTCATTTTTACCAAGACTTTAACTGAAATAATTGATCATCATAGTCCTAACTAATAAGAAATACTAATAGATGGAAATACCTTTTTGTTTTTAGAGCATCATCATAAACTTGCTTCCTTATCTAAACATTGTAATAGATCTATAATCAACTTGGTAATAAAATCTCCTCGGAGAACTAGGTGCTCAGTAAAAGCGCCTTCATTCTTAATAGAAAACCTAAATTTGGCGATTTTATTGTCTTTATACATTCTTTAGAGCGTGTTTCATTTGTGATAGTTCAAGTTTGTGCGATGAAACGAAAATGAGAAGTAAAAGGTTTTCTGAGAAAAGTTTGTAAAGTGCACTTAATGCTTAATTTCTGAAGATTGCATTGAATAAAACTTCTTGTCGGAAGTGCATCAAATGAACAGAAATAAGACTAAACAAACGCTATCAACAAACGGAAAAAACTAAAGTCCAGGGTGTTATAGTATTTAATGTAGAGTCTTTACGCTCCAAATTGTATCAGGTGAAATAACATGGCATCTGAGAACAATTGCATTTAGCTTAGCTTACTATTTTTCGTCCTGATAAAAAATTAAATAAATGAAGAGATGTGGTAGCTATTAAAGAACGTTAAAGAATATTAATCGCTTTTTAATGTGTTTCCTACACACTATATCACATCTAATTTATATGTCTTGTTGAATCACAACAGACCACGTTTCCATATCACAAAAATTACCTTTTATGAAACAACATCACTTATATAAGTTTGAACCGTAGAAAAACACAAGGGTTAACTTGGTATAAACGTTAAGTTTAATTAGGGATTAAGAAATAGAATATTGTTTAAAATTTTATTACTTTGTAAAATTCTAATACATTGGCATCAAGATACTTTTAGTTCCATATTCGCTGCAACGATGATGTGTCTGAGAGAAGAAATTAATTAATTAATATTCTGAACAATCCAATGGGCATTTTAATGAATTTTTGGCCATACTTTTAAAATCGTGTTTGTGCAACTGTATATATCACTGCAATTCAATTTTTTTTCCTGCATTAAATTTATCAATGTAAATCATGAAATATACGAATACATGTATATCTTGTAAAAATGCTACAAAGAGTAAAATTTATATGTATATATATTGATCATTCAAGTAAAAAACAAAAACAAAAAGAAGAACTGCGTTTGAAACAGCAAATCTAAACCTCTGACTTGATATTTTCTAATTAACAAAAACAAGCCAAAACAAATTAAAAAGATACCCAGGGTATAATGTAGAATATAAAATGTACCCCAGGTTTAGGAGTTGACTGAGAAAGTAGGGCTCACATTGAGGTGGGAATACACCATCTATCAGTCTTAAGCATACTTCACCATTCTCACATAAAGAAATTCGTCATTATAAAATTATTAAAAATAGACTAGGAGAGGGAGATTTGGGTACTCAAACCCACAACGTTCAACATCTATACAGCTCTTTCCTTCCCAGGGCCTGGCATGGCCAAGCGCTTAAAATGTGCGATTCGTAATCCGAGAGTCGCGGGTTTGCGCCCGCGTCGCGCCAAACATGCTCGCTCTCCCAGCCGCGAGAAGCGTTATAATGTTACAGTCAATCTCACTATTCGTTAATAAAATAGTAGCCCAAGAGTTGGCGGTGGGTGGTGATGACTTGCTGCCTTCCCTCTAGTCTTACACAACTAAATTAGGGACGGCTAGCACAGATAGCCCTCGAGTAGCTTTGTGCGAAATTCCAAAAAAACAAACTTTCCTTCCTGTAGGCAGTTGTAGGAAGTTGACAGCTCTCCAAAGTAAAGAAAAAAATAATAATAAGGTGCTGTCTGTAGGGGGGAGATAACATAAACTTACCTCCTGAAGGCGGTATTTCAGACCCCCATTACGGTGAAAAGATTCTAAATAGTAGCCCAGTAGGTTTGTTTTTATTTACTGGAAAATATGTGTGTGTGTGTGTGTGTGTATATATATATATGTAACACATTTTTATAGATTAACATGACAAATAAAACTATTAATTTTTTCCTACGGGATTTTTTAGAAAATCATAACTGAAATAACCCAGTGCCAACTGTAAAAAGAAACCTAAAATAACGAGCTTACACGCTCTTCCCTTTTGAATGTAATGTAAATGTATTGTTTAGTCTTCTTTGTTTTGATCTTTATTCGCTGAAGACCCCATCTGGAAAATACAATAAAACTCAGAATGGCTTTTAAATATGTTTTTGTATTTTAACTATTGTTTGACACCGTAAATTTGGTTTCATATACTGAAAAAATCTGTTCAGATAACAGTTAAACAGCAGTTTCTGCCTTTCACACCTATACCTAAAAACAACATCAGGAGTGATGTCCTTTTCACAGTTCTCTATCCTTATTTCCATCCACACAGTGAAATGGTGTTAAAAATATTTTGATTTGTTTTTCTATCAAGCGCAGAAGTCATGTTTTCTCGAACACACTTTCCGAAGAGACTGGATGTAGAGGATTGAATAAGTATATAACAATGACCAGTGAAAGCAGTATTTCCATCCACAAAAGCCTGATATAAATTCTATAGAAATTGAGAAGGAAGTCCGGAAGAAAGGTCACCTGTTTAAACCCTACTCCAAGATAAGAGGATTTAAAACATGAATGAATTATTTTAAAGTATTCCTACTTGCGATTGTTGAATATATGTCAGTAAAGCTTAAAGCTCAATCATATGATTTCTTTATGACATAAAATTGATATATAACATAGCGGAAATGTAATATAAAAATTAATTTGATTTGTATCTGATTTTACACGTGAGTTTAAATCATACAAATGAATATATATATATCACATTGCTTTTTTGCACGTTTTGAACGAGCTGTGTTAGTTAGATAATGTTACTTTTATAATTTCTGTTTTCAAATAAACTGCATGATTTTAATAGATATTTAGGTTTATATTTTCAAATATATGTGCTAGTTATACTGTGTGATGTTCATAAAACATGTAGCGATGCGCGGACAGACTTACTATATTTTTGTTTCTGTTTTAGGCCCTGCATGGCCAGGTTTGTTAAGGCGTTCGACTCGTAATCCGAGGGTTGCAGGTTCGAATTCCCGTCTCACCAGACGTGCTCGTAAGACTAAAAAGAAGACAGCTAGTAATCACAACCCACCGCCAAGTCTTGACCCCTTCTTTTGCGAACGAATAGTGGGATTGACCGTAACGTTATAACGCCCTCAAGGCTGAAAGGGCAAGCATGTTTGGTGCGACCGAGATTCGAACCCGCGACCCTCGGATTACGAGTCGAATGCCTTAACACACTTGGCCATGCCGGGCCGAATGCTCAATGTTTTTTATGAATTTGTTTGTGGTGCCATTCAGTAGATGCTGAAAGAGTTTTAATTATATACATACATATTGATATGCACGCTGCGACTGCTATAGCAATATATATTAATTAATAAGTCCGAAAGTCTATCTTTCTTTCTGGGTGTGGTCTTTATGTGCGCTTATATCTTTAAACCTACAAGCTACAAACTTGGAATACAGGTACAACGTTTTTGCGGTCAGTAAAATAGGCTACGTGTCCGGAACATCAGAAGTTGCAAACTAAGGCCAAAGTGACCGATACAGCAATTTTTGGAAAACAGAGCGTCCATTTAATCTCAAATTAAAAATGCCGGGATTTTTTGGTACTGTTTAATCATTAGGATTATTATTTTTATTTCTTCTTTGAGTGAGTAATTCTTTTAATCGTGGAGCATTCATATGTGCTATTTTACTCCCCTTAACTGAAAAAGGTTGGTGATTTCTCTCGTAAATAAGCGCACACTCAATCAAATAAATAGCTTTGCTTCAGCCATGTCTTTTTCTTTGCTTACGTGTACTCGCAAGAATCAGTTATACGATGACTTTACAAAAACGTCCGATATCATCAACTTTTTATTTGTAACGAGAAGAGAATAAATCAGTTCTTCATTAAATGGAACGACAATAAAGTAAAAATATACTACAAACTACTTTTGACCGACCACACAAAAGAATTCAAGACAATAAATGTTAAGGAATTCTCTATAGAAAACTTGAAATCTCATGCAATGTAGCTTTGGCAAATTTTTATTGTTTTTTTTTTTATACAGTGATTTTTATTTTATTTTAATCAAAATATTTAGTTAGGAAAATATATCACGTATTTATAGAGGATATTTTTAACGAAGGCTGCTCAATAAATGTAGTTGAAAAGTTTATCTTCTTTTCTTTTTTCATTTAAGTTAATATGTATTTTCATTTATTAATTTTTTATATACGTTTGACTTTTTTTACGCCATAAACAATGTTCTCAGAACTTAAGAAAATATTTACAAATATTTTACGGTATAGCTTGTAATCCAGAACTTACAGTTGTAAAATCATTGTTTAAGCTAATTGTTATGGCAAATTTAGCCCATTTCCTTCGCAAAAATGGTTAATCATCTATTGTTTGTTTTTGCTCAAAGCTATTCAAGAACTATCCGTAGTAGTTGACCCAAATTTGGAAGTGATACGCTACAGAGGAGGTAGCTAGTTAACACCATCAACCGTCAAGTCTTGAGTAACTCTCATCATATAGTGTGGTTGACCATCACATTATAACTCTCCGATGACTGAAAGAACGAGTATATTTTGTGATAGGTTACAAACACTCTAACTGCAGAATACGATTCGAGTGATCATTGCTAGTGTTGCAGTTAATCTGCTTTAAAAAAATGTAAGCATGTGTATTAAATGTATTTTATCATATTACGCGTCTTCGAATTTTTCAATATTCTTGTATTAAAAATCGTTTTACTTACTTTGTTTAATCTTTTTATTTGTTCGTTTGGGTTACACAAGAAAATATATAAAGAAAATATAAATAATTTCATTGATAGCTTATATAACCCGCTATTTCATTAACAGTTGCAATGCATGTGACACAGTTGAAGATTTTAAATGAATTCATCATTTCTTTTTTTTCCAGTAAATTAACGGAGCCAAATAATGGATAAAAATAACTGTAGGTTCGTTTGAATTATTAATGATGCCGTAGACGGTTATTCTATATTAACTTGTTTCAACTTCCGAAAGTTTCATAACAACACGCGTGAGAAAAATGGCGAATTATTGTGCACCTGTCAACGTTCCCAAAATTATAAACTTTCATGCTAATATATTTGTATATCTCTCCATTCTCTATAATCAGCAACAACCACATAACGTAATCATCTTTACAAGTCTTAGTTTAGGTCTCAACAATTACATCTTCACCATCTTCATTGATTTCCACACGCAGACAAGCAAACCCCTCCTTCTGTGAAACAGCAGAAAAAGCATGACTGTTTCTCCACCAAATAGAGTCATTTCCTTTAACAATATTCAGATCAATAGTTCATCATCAACAAGACAGCTTCATCCCTAAAGATTAATAACAAGTCTGACCCAGGGATGGCGTGCTGAGCCAGGTCTATTTTGAATGTGGTAGACTTTCTGTGCCAACAACGTACTCAAGGGGGAAACCGATATTATGAGATAATTTATCATTGTAATTTGTTCTTATAATGACGATACACTTAGATCCGCAGAAACCTTAAATTGAAATATTATGAGAATGGTTTAACAACTTTAGTTTGTGGAACTACTAGTGTTATACAAGTGTGACATATCACTACTTACTGGTATTACAACAGTTTAGTAAAACAAATGCTTCGAGAACTTTATACCCAAACTGTATTCATAACGATAAATCTTTCAAAATGATACACGTCTTCCGTTAAAGTGTTATTACCAAAGGTAATAATAATAAATCCACAACAAATAAATGATGAAAAATTACGTTGTAGCAACATAACTATCTGTTTTATTTTCGCCATCGTTACATACATTAACCACTAAGCTGGATATATTCTATTAAAATTTTTATCCATTAACTCGGTAATGGAATACTGAATTTGTTATGTTTGTTTCTGATACTCATGTTATATTGGCTATACCTTTTTCCTGCTTTCTCAGTTGTCATTATTCTATTTTTGCCGTTGGTAAAATAATAAAGGCAGTAGCCAAGAAAGTGAATTTATCACAGTAGAAAGTCATATATCTCTAGTGTATAGACAAACAAAATTGCTTTACATTATTTTGTTTCATGAATATTTAAACATCTACTTAATCTGCAATCTTTTGCTGCAAAATCACGAACATTTTATCAAGAAGAACGTAAAAGTAAATGATTTGTTGTTTTTTTTATTTGTACTTCGTTTGTTTTTGAATTTCGCACAAAGCTACACAACGGCTATCTGCACCAACCGTCCCTTATTTAGCAGTGTAAGACCAGAGGGAATGCAACTAGTCATCACCACTCACCGTTAACTCTTAGGCTCTTCTTTTACCAAAGAATAGTGAGATTGACCGTTACTTTTTAATGCCTTCACGGCTGAAAAAGCGAGCATGTGTTGAGCGACTGAGATTCGAACCCTCCGACACTCACATTAGAAGTCGCACGCCTTAACCCACCTGGCCATATCGAGCCGTTTTACTTTCTACTTCGCGGGTTGAATACATTAAGTTAAATGTGGACACCTGATCGCCTTGCCATGACCATAAACAAAAATGTTTAATAAGTTATAAAGAAATGTTGAAACATCACTTGAAATATTTACTCAATAAATAACTATATTATACTGAGTCAATCTAGTTGTAGTCTTCTAGTTATACTGGTTCACAAAATGTGAATGTGTTCTTCCTTTCACATTCAGTCAAATAATTGATTATCACTCAGGGTAACAACCTCATTCGGTGAAACAACAATATAGTTAGAAGAGAGAAATAAATGTTTGATAGAAATACATATAAACATTATACTGTTCACTAACTGCAGTTTTTTCACACAAATTACGAGGTGGCGCTAGTTGAGAGCGAGAGAAGATGACACTAGAGTCAAGGGAAGACACCAATGAAACAACGTATTTATAACATGTCTTTGTTACAAAACTATTTAGAATTATTTATCTCACTCGCGTTCACTTGTAACCATGATATCTGTCACGTTTAATTCAGGATTTATATTTCTAACCTAAAATGATTTTTTATACTCGTAATTTATCAAATTTCGGTGAAAAACAGAAACAATAAGTTTGTTTTTGGTTGAATTTCGCGCAAAGCTATTCGAGGGTTATCTGTGCTAGCCGTCTCTAATTTAGCAGTGTAAGACTAGAGGGAAGGCAGGTAGTCATTACCACCCACCGCCAATTCTTGGGTTACTATTGTATTAACGAATAGTTGGATTGACCGTCACATTATAACGCCCCCACGGCTGAAAGGGCGAGTATGTTTTGTGCAACGTGGATTCGAACCTGCGATCCTCAGATCGCCATGCCGGGCTAAAACACAAACAAAAATATAACAAGTCTGTCCTCGCATCGCTATATATTTTATAAACATCACGCAATATATCTAGCATATACATTTGAAAACATAAACCGAAATACCTATTAGAAAGCAAAAGGTTTCTGATGTTTCAACGTAGCAAACTCGTTCGTTCAATGGCCCATAGCAATGTGTCGAGTGACTGAAAGTTACTTTCACCCGTTATGAGGTGTAAATGTATGTGGTGGTTTGAAATGTTTTATAAACTACATGCAGAAATACCTGCAATTTATGCATTCATAAATTCGAGTGTTTCCTATAGCCATAAAAATATGAATAATGTAAGTATGCCTGCATGAAACCAAAGAATTTGGCGTAAAACGTATTGAACATTACTATTGATAAAGTTACCTAGAAATGCATTGTTTAGCATACTTTCTATCTTCTTTTAATATTTATGTGTAAAATGCATTTGTTAAAACATGCGCGTACTTGCGCAATATTCAAATTTAAGATATCTGGAATTTATTTAAAATCAAGTAAAAATGCACGCATCACTTGAATTCAAAACATTAGTCTATATGGTAGATTAGTCAATGAGTAAAATCTACAATAATTTAAGAGTCTCTGGTTTAGCCATTTTCTAGTAAAGATCACGATTACATTAAGAATTTTGGAAACTATTCCACAAGTAGTTTGTCATCTTTGAAAGGATTCAACGACAATATTTATCAACCTCGTTTTCCTAGTTTAGGTTACCTGTAAAATATACAGTTATTTTATCACTTCTTTTTAAATTTCATTGCAAACGCAATATTAATCCTACAAAAAGGACAGTTGAACTTTCTTCAAACTTTAGTAGCTTATATACCAGCTAAGTCCTGGATTTTTTTATTTTTACCCTGTAGTTTATCTGTTTGTTACCCCCATTTAGAAGCGCCACGAGATAATTTATTAACGTAATGCCAAAAAGTAATTTATTAACATGTTTTGAACTTATAACCATCAGTTAGTTATGTTAGGTGAGAAATAGTTGTCACTTACTTTGTAAATTGGCATTTGATCTTATGGAAGAAAGGAGGCCAGAGAGATAATAAATTAAGAACCTCAAGTAATTAAAGAGAAATGTTCAACTTAAAATATAGTGCATTTCTAAAATCTGTGAGAAATATAGTATCCGCTTACAGACCAATAATAACATCGATAGTACTACCACCACAACATCCCATTTTCCATATATGTAAGTCTAGTTAGGAGAGACAAAGTACATTGGATATGCTGGAAAAGATGAACTAGTAAGAGTCAAGATCTATGGCAGGCAATGTGTTTGGTCTGCAAAAGCCCATGAACTGTGGCATAAAGACGTCTGGTTTTGCATAAAACCATTTTGAGAATGCCTGTGCTATACCAAATATGTCAGGCGGCATTTCAACACAACCTGGTATCACATCATCTGCTGCGCTTGGTTAAAGAAAAAACAACAACATAAAATATAATAGATGACCGCCCGTTTATTATGCATGAAATATATTTTCCATTGTGATACTTTCCTTGCTAGTAAGATAAAGCTCAGAGTTGTAATGTATCTTTTTAGTATAGACTAGAAAAATAATTCAACATACAAGTTTGTGAGCTGAACTTGTAACAGAACTGTAGTCTTAGTTTTAAGTCCATTTCATATTTTAATAAATTTTATAATATGTGTGTGCGAACCCTAAACTAAACTGAAAACGTTTATTTGACAACAAGTATTTCGAATATTTAAATTTGTATTAAATTTTATAAATAAGCTTTTTTTCAGGTGGGTTACAGATTATATTGGTTATGCATGTAAAGTTGACGTAATGGTTTTCTTCAGTGATGTGTATTGTATATATATATTGTAACCTTTAGTGTGACCACAAAATTATAGTGTGGAATTAAATTCTAAACACTTTAGATACATGTAATTAATATCATGCCAACGTTAGACAACTGTTAACTCTGATAAATCCGCAATTCCTAAAAAAAACACAAAATTATTATAAGAATTCAAAATGTATAACAAGAAATAGTTTTTAATTTACTTTTTATTTCCAGTTTTATTTTTAGGAAATTATTCGAAATATTCCAAAGGGAGCTTCATCTCACAACCTAAAAGACTTGTAATTACTGTAGATTTATGATAAAAAAAACGTGTATTATGATTTATCCAATTTTGTGATGTTTGGTTCATTATATTCTCGAGGAGGGCTAAAAAGACTCAGCGACAGGTATTCGAATCTATAACGCACAAAATCGAACCCATTGTGTAACACCACACTTAACTGCAAACAAAATCTGACTAGTATTCACAACTTTTTCTTCATGTGTACATAACTTGAAACTCAACGGGTTTTGTGTTAACGAGTTTAGTTTTACGCCACATTACGATGTGTAAGAGATTGCCACTAAATTTTATCTTTACATTTTTCTTACGTATCCAGAGTACAGTAAGAAATTATTACTTTGAACTCTTCTACATGAAACTTATGTCTTTCTAGATAGAAACGTATCTGTATAAATTATCATATATATTATATCTGTCTGAAACATCGAGTTTTAACTGGTGCAACTGAGCTCCGAATTTTAAGTTGATATTTAATGAGCAACTGTGAGTTGTTCAAAGCTTAAGGGTAACTCGTGTCACTTAAGTTTATACTGATGTAATTAAAATAAAAGTTATTTATTGTCATTATATAAATGATTTAAAGTTTAAATTAAATAGATTCAATATTCAAAGTTTAAATCTACTGGGTTTAAAAAGTTTATAGTAAGAATTGTGGCCTGGCATGGCCGAGCGCGTTAAGGCGTGCACTCGTAATCCGAGGGTCGCGGGTTCGCGCCCGCGTCGCGCTAAACATGCTCGCCCTCCCAGCCGTGGGGGCGTATAATGTGACGGTCAATCCCACTATTCGTTAGTAAAAGAGTAGCCCAAGAGTTGGCGGTGGGTGGTGATGACTAGCTGCCTTCCCTCTAGTCTTACACTGCAAAATTAGAGACGGCTAGCACAGATAGCCCTCGAGTAGCTTTGTGCGAATTTCCAAAAACAAACTTGTTTGTGTTGCAAATCGTCTGTAATAGAAGCATTGTAATAAAACTAATATTCTAAAATGCTGTTTTATGTTATTTATGTCATTTATGTTATTTGTTGTTTTAAAATGTTCAGTTAATGTTATGCTGTACCATTGTTTTGACTTTACAACGCACTGACTGAGACCTGTACAACTGAACAGGGGTGTAACTACTATTTTCATATAACTGTTTTCTCAGCATATTATCTTATCATGGGTCAACATGGTTATGATCAGTAAATAGTGGGTTAAGGATGCCTGTAATCATATTTTAATTAATGTTAGTACATAATACACATATCTGTGTGATCTTTGTAAGTTTTTAATAGAGATATTGGTTGCACCATTCTTATGAGGATTAAGAGAATGTTAATCAATGTCACTGTAATACCTACAGAATTAGGAAAGAATGAAGAAGGGCAGAGCTACTCTATCTAGTACAAGACAACACCATCGGTTTTGCGGGCTTTTATATTGTATACATCTGCGGGAAAAAGCTCTACCTTTAATATCAACTCTCCTGCAGGAGATTCGTCATGATTGGCTCTCTTCAATCAGCTGTTTCAGAAGACTATTCAGTTGGTGCATAAAGCAACTAGGGAGATGTATGTCTGTGGTGACATCCATGATTGTGTTTCTTGGCTCACAAATCGAACCAAGACCCAATCGTTAAATAAAGTATATATAATTGTTTAGGTCTTCTTGTGAATGATGAAATATTAATCTAATAGTACTCAAACGAACCACCATAAAACTTTCCTTTCAAACGACAGCAATTCCTATTTAACTATTATTCTTACTATTTCTAATAACAACAATTGTGCTGGAGCAATATACCTTATCGTACTACTTTAAATATTTAAAATGTCCTTCTCCTTAACCATGACATTATTATATTATGATTCTTTATGATTTAAGCAGTTCTTTAACAGTAAGTTGACCTGCTTCAGTTTGTATGTCTTAACATTTAACTGGTAGGCTTTGATATTTATGAACTAAACAGAAAAATAACAGTCACGTGGATTACACATAAACATGAGTGTATTCTTATTCACGAACCTTTTTCATATATCATAGTTTGGTGGAATATAATCTAGCTAAAGTTCAGGGTTTTGATAAAATATAAAAACATTCTAGCTGGTGACAGAAAATACATTATATATCCAAATTAATTAAGAATTCAGTAAAATATGAAAGATAATAATCGCTCACTGCACAATAAAGATTTTGCTTCTTGAACACTGTTGGGTGTTCCTTATAGATTTTTGACTGCTGATTACGAAAATCACATCCAAATTTGCCCATCATGTACCGTTCCATCGAAATCTTCAGTTTCACCAGGAAATTGCTACAATGGAAAAACGATATCAGGGCAACTGGAATCCGTCAATGCTTGTTGACTACTATTGGACACTGCAACGTGATGCACTGGACATTAAATACAAACGAAAATCAGGAGCAAAACACTTTTTATTATGTTGAACTTAACAGCGAATTAGAAAAATAAATGCAATTAAATACGTTATTGCTGCTAAACAGTTAACTGTTTATTTCTCAGAGTTCCTACGTCATGAAGCAAAACCCAAACTATATTTGTGCATACCCACCAGGTACCTGTCATAATTATGCTGATTATAATCAGCAAAACTTTTTTAAAAAATGTTGTGGAGTGTAGCTTTACACATTGCATCATCAAAAAATTCATACAAGCTAATTGGAAAACATTCCTGGAAAAAAAGTGATTATTATATTTACAACATAACAATGTTAATTTAAATCACTGTTAGTATTCAAAATCATTTATTTAAGACAGAAACTGTAATTGACATTTAAACTTGTTTATGAAGCAAAACATAAAATTAAGTTAATATATAAATGTTGTTCATCCTTATTACAAGATGGTCATATAGTGTTAGCTAGGTGTAGGGTATCAATAACAAGAAAAAGAGAGGAAAATTCTTGTTATAATAACTTGTCAATCACAAAATAAATTTACGTCTAAAAGAGAAGAAAGCTGTTGTTATAAGAACTATTGACAGTCAAAAAATAAATTTAGGTCTAAAAAAAGGAGAAAAACTCTTGTTATTAGAACTTGACAATCACAAAATAAACTTAGGTACAAAAAGTTGAAAACTGTTGTTATAAGAAATTGACAATTAAGAAATAAATTTTAGCATAAAAAAGAAGAAAACTTGTTATAAGAACTTGACAGTCACAAAATAAATTTAGGTCTAAAATGTCTTTAAATTCCAGAGTATTGTCATTTCACTCGACTGAAAGTTGCCCTTTGAAACAAGATATAAGACATGCAACATTGAAATGATACTAGAGCACATGTTGTGGCATATATATATTTAATAGAGGAAAACGTGAGGTAATAAAAAAAACTCTACAAACAATTCGTGAAATCAATGTAAGAAATTCAAGCTGTACCCAAAACTAATAAAAGTTCAAATTGACTTTTATTATTGTCATGAGTTGTTCGAAATACGTAAAATATTTTTCTCAATTGTTCATTGAGAGCCACTAGAATTCACTAGAGCATTATCACAAGGTAAAAAGGTAACTTAAAGGTGAGATGAAAACGACAATAGGAGGTAATATAACCGTGATCTTAATATCTTATCGATAGTATGGCTAAGAAGAGGAAATGGAAACATCTAAAAACCTTAGTGCACCTGCCCGTCCCTCAAGCCACATTTTATGCTAGAAAGCTAAACTACAGCTGCAGACCTCTGACTATAACTATGAGGCAGGTGGCAGCCAAAAGAACATTTAAAGTGGAAGTTCCAGGTGGAACATCACTGTCTCATTCTTTAGACTTACAGTTCTTTCGTAAAAACAAAGTAAAGTCAACTAGGTCATGATTATGTAACGAGTTACTGGTTTAGTTTAAGATGCTGAAGTTACTGAAATAATACTATTTTTTCATAAACCAGCTGTCTTTTTTCCGCTTTCTATGTTAGAAAAAGTCCACTGTTTCTACATTATTTTCTGTGTTGTTGTCGTTGTTTTGGATTAAGCACAAAGCTACACAATGGGCTATCTGTGCTCTGCCCACCACGGGTATCGAAACCCGGTTTTAAGCGTGTAAGTCCGCAGACATTCCGCTGAGCCACTGTGATTTTGAGGAACCAAAGGCTTGTTTAAAAACCACGTCACATATATATATATATATATGTATGTTAGATTCGATAACACTATTCTGAAAGCAACCATGTAAATACGAACACAAAGCTTATTAAGACAGAAAACCATGTTTATCTCTGTGTGTGAAGACGACGGAAAAATGGTCAAGGATTTTATTGATAAATAACCTTCATAAGAAATGTTCTCACACATGATTGTTAAAAACTTGCTGTTTTCATACATATCAATTAATTTTAATGTCCCATTTCTTTTTCTACCTGCATGAGTACTTTTATCTCTTCTAACGATCATTTTAGCTACGAGTATATGAGCTGTTGTAGCCTGAATACTAAAGCTTGTTAGTTTTGAAAAAATACATATATTCAATACAACATTGTTGTCAAAATAATCTTTAAATGACCAAATATTCTGACTTTTTTTATAACTTTACATCCCCTTTTACAGAACTATATAAAATCATATAATAATATGTTATTGGACTTCTGAAAAATTTAAAATGCTTAATTTCTTGGATATTTTCGAATATGTATATACAGTTAACAGTGTAAATTAATGTTTATATTCTGCTGGATCGCTATATGGCGTCATAATTTATGGTCTCTTATTTTTTGTTGATTAAAAAATTTATCCCAAACAAATGAGTCCTACCTAGAAGCATTTTAGCAATAAAAAGTTATTTCTGACTAATATTACATTGTTTTGTTTTCATATTAGAATTGATTTTCATTTATTTATTTCTCCCACCCGAGGGCGCTGTTCTACAGTCCACCAACTCTCAGCATCAGGTAGTCCAAACATTCCTAAACATTATTTCTTTCCACTCTTCCCTCCTTCACTTTTTTGATAAGTGTTGAAAAGCTAAATAGCATCAAAGTCTGTGATAAGAAAAAGACTGAAATACTTTATTTCTTTCAGATAACATCATGGGCTTGGTTTGATTTTGTAAACTATAAGATTCAAGTTATTCTATTTGCTACGAGAGGGCAGTGCTGCACAAACTATCCCACGATTTCCACTGTGAGCTTTTGTCCTCCAGTATGTTCACGTTATATGGTTGGCTAGCGGTGAGTTTTGAAGCACGCGGGACTGTTTACTGAAGTAGTTGTAACTGACTCCGCGCAGACTGATTTTGTATAGGGCACACCAACACCAGTCAGCCAGCAGTGTTTGAATGGTTAGTGTAAAGCAGTACTGATAGCCTCTAGCACCAGTGGCGAGACAGATTGTACAGTGTAGACTCAAACCCGCGGAGTCGTGCGCACGTGCACTTTGAGGTCAGTATTAAGTGAATCCAGGCCTAAGCGACATTGGAAAAGGAGAGTTTGAAGAAATTGACCAAGATCCTGGATGAGAAACTTCGAAATTTCAGTATGTTATCAGGAAGTCATTCGCGGCTGATGTTAAGCCTATTGTTTTTCACAATTAGTTCTGGTAAGATGATTTAGGTACATTCTTTCTCTCTGTATTTCATCGTTCATTTTTTCCCTTCAGAACAAGAGACTTAAGCTGGTTTGTTACTACTTGTTTAGCTTGATCAAATGATGAAATTTCACAGTAACTGAATAAGTCAGTTTTCTTAAATACTTATGTTAAACTTATTTTCCAAACCTACAGAACAAATTATTTCATACCCTGCCATATTAAGATATGAAGCCCATGGTACATTGTATTTATTTTTTAGAGTAACATTTACAATGAAAGAAAGAAACAAAATATTGTAAGCATTGTTTAGACAACTAGAGAAAGTTTTTGGCCGCAAAGAATAAACTTTTAAATAGAAAGTTAAAACCTCAGTATAAAGCACCATTTTAAGCTGTCAAACGTTTTAGGAAAATTACTTCCATTGGATCAAATGAGATGTTAATAAAATTAAAATAAAACTTATCTGCATTGTTTACTTAATAATAAATAGTAGAGTTAACGACTTATCATTGCATTTATTTTTAGGGGGAAGAGTTACCCTAGGAAATATTATTTCAAAATAATTACCCATTATGTTTTCATTAACAAAAATTAACGTGGATAACATGTTTGTTCCAAAGTTAAAATCTGAGCTTGAGCTTCACATTAAGCTTACCTTTATCGCGTATCTGACTGTAATTACTCAACTGTGTGTTCCTTTAGTATCTTTTATTGAGAAATGATAATACCAGGTACCATATAGCAAGTTATTTAAAACTTTTAGGGACAAATGTCTCAAATATATTTTTTGGAGTAAACTCAAATATTCTTGATTAAAGATTCCAGAAATTTCTTCTTTCCATCTTTCACACCTGGACGTTATAAAGTCAAGCTTTGCCTTTTAGCTTAATCAAAATATTAGACAACCTCAAATTTGGTAGTTTGTTATGAGAGTGGGGTATGTTCGTATTTTTGTTATGAGAGTGGGGTATGTTCGTATTTGGTAGTTTGTTATGGGGTATGTTCGTATTTGGTAGTTTGGTATGTTCGTATTTGGTAGTTTGGTATGTTCGTATTTGGTAGTTTGGTATGTTCGTATTTGGTAGTTTGGTATGTTCGTATTTTTGTTAGTAGTTCATCTTTTGGACGTGATAGAGAGCCTTTTTTCCCCATTTTTTTGAAATATATAAAATCTATGTTTTATTCAGTTATTCTGAATCAGAATATTAGCCCAAGTTTATTTTTTTATAAGAGTAGTGATCCGTTTATTCGACGTTTATGCATATTAAAATTTAATGATCTAGATATTTAAAATTTAGGCTTCAGGAAGTCTTCACTATAAACAAAAGTTTCCTTAGGACTTTAGTCTGATTACTATACATAGAAGCACACTCAGAGCAAGGTAATCTGAATATTCAAGGACTAAGTTTTTATTTAATGTTTTAGATCATGATCAGAATACCAGACGCAATTACTCCATCCCAATCTTTTAATAATATGAACGTCCCTGAGTTTTCTAAGGGTTCATAAATGTGACTACCAAACTTTGTTATTCTATACGTTCATCACTTCTTTGAAAGTGTTGTTTATAAAATTAGAACATTTCCATTTCATGAAATATTCACATGGTATCAGAAACTTAAGTATAATTGATACTTTGGAGAAAATATTGTTTTTATATTTATGAATATTTATTTATTATGTAACTGTATTAATATTATATTATATTCACATATGACTTGTTAAGACGTGATTCATGTTACACATAGATAATATAGTCTTGTTGAGAAAGCTTAACATACATATATAAGAAAGTTAAAAGTCATGCGTGATCTTATTAAATATAATGTCGAGAATAAAATAATAGCATGGATATTTCATTCTCCTGTGCTATCTAATACTAGATAAAAGATTATGTACGCTTATTATAGCAAGTAATTGACAGCATAACAACAGCTAAATAACAAAAGAATAATCTTATAGTGGTTACATATATACATGTGTGTGTATCTGTGTAGTAACACATTGCAGTTGATAAGTCAACACATATTACAAAAGAGCAATCTCACAGAGAAAGCATCCTAACAATAATATAAACTACTTTAAACCAATGAATTATCACATAATATAATCACTACCACAGTAAACACCCCTATTAAAAGTACGATAATACTTATAGTAGGAAGAGGCCAATTGTGCAATACAAATAAAAATCTCAAACACAATACAACGATCATGTAAACAAAAAAATTATAAACTCTTTAAGCACACTGTTAAATAGTAAACAGACCAACCATAAAATAAAAAGTTATCAAATCACTTGAGAAAATCGCTACAGAAAAGACAAAAAATTACGAAACCACAAGTTTATCAATCTGAACAACAGACTGACTTACATTGTTAGAAAGGCATAGCTCTTTCCTGCCTCCATCTTACACATATCTAAATGCGCATGGTTGAATTACGCCACCTTGGCTAAAAGCGTTTTTCTTAGTTTTACTTATAATCTAGATAAAAACGATGACCATTTTGCAACACTACTTACAAGCTAGCAGTGAACTAGTAGCCATATTCTATAATTACAAGCATGCTCTGTGAGTTTTCAAGTAAGAACTCGCTCTTATATCAAGTGCGGGTGTATTATTGCTTAAATGTACGTACTACATAATCAGCTTGCAGTGGTATTAGCTGGATAAAAAAAGTGAACTAAATAAATTCTCCAAATCTAGGTTTCAACAATGATCAAACCTTTCAAAGCGAAGTTTTCAGTTCAATACATCTGTCTCAAGGGTTCTGTGTTCAAAAGAGCAATATCATCATACAAGTTGCCAATTTTTGACACAGTTTTGCTCAAGCATTATAGAATAAACATAAGAATGCTAAGTTGTAAATTTCAAACTAAGTGTAATCTATCAAAATCTAAGACTGTACCTAAAACAGTGCGATTTTTAAAATATGCCTTTCAAGAAAACAAAATATTGTATTGACAACCTCTCAGCAAAAAGAACATAACTAAAGAAGTAGAGATAAGGTTAGAAACAGTTATGGTGAATACACAAAACAAGCCTTTATACAGTCAAAGAGAAGACTGCTGCCCTGGCTAGATGGAAGAAATACCAGAACAAAGTTATCAGATAAAGGTAAGAAATGTCGAGAGATAGTTTTAAGAAAAGCTACTACAAGAGGATAGGGTTATAACTCAGTCACACACACACGACTTATACAGAAAGAAAAGTATGAGACAAGTGTAAACATTTTAAAGTAAAAATATTATGAAGTAGGAATGGGAGCAGTAAAAGGTAAGGAAATCAGATAGAACAACATTATAACACTTGATTACAACATATATGTTGTAAGACCTTTTACCTGTGTAGACTTATGGATATTATAAAACAAGTAGCCTAATCTATTTATATTATTATGATACAGCACTTTGTTGTGTTAGCCTTCCAGTTTGTACTGATGTGCTGATACTGAGAGACTCTGTAAAATTGATACTTCTTAACTAATGTTGCTTAAGATTCAGCAAATAAGGGACTAAAATATTTTCTTGTCATATCAACAGTTAGCAAACAAGCTATTCACTGGTTTTAGCTACTTACAAGTAGGTACTAAATATAACTTGATTCAGAACACGTGACTAAGTTTTAAACCCTCATTTCTTACTTTCACACGACACTGCCATACAACCGGTCTTAAGCGTCTTATGCTTGTCGCAGCAAAACATGTCTGTATAATTCAGTAACTCTAAACTTTGTGGTTGTAATCACGTACGGAGTGTTTTCAGAACGTTCTTGTGCTTCAGCCACAGAAAAATTTCTCAGTAAGTAGCATCATAAAACAATAACTTCCTATGCATTTGTTTTCAGTCTGATATAAATATTCGTGGTATGAAAAATAAGATAAATTATCTCTTAAATCGGACATAATTGAACCTTTGTGAAATCTTTATCACATTGGGTTGATTTTTAGTCAGTTTCCTTTATTGGCTATTTTACCACAAAACTGACTAGAAATTTAAGTCTTGAATAATACAAATCATTTGCTCCTTGTGAAATTGCACCGAAATCTATTTAAAGAGTTAAATGTGCTTCATGGATCACATCTTCTGAACTAAAAATATATTCAACGTACAGTTTGATCATTAAAAACTTATCTTCATGAGATGACAATCATGTACCTGGTGTGCGTACTGAGTGTTTCTTCTAACCTGTAAAATTTAAAGTGAGTAACCATTTCAGCATTTTATCTAATTTGTACCTATTCGCACAATGCTTTAGATAATCTTATGAGAACGCATTTAGTAAAATGAGCAACAAAGATAGCAGGAGTCTTAAACTTACTACAGAGACTGATATCATCAGTGATAATACAAAGCATTTCATAAAAAAGAATGACTCATTTCAGCGTGTATACGTAACTACTTAACCTCTATTACATAAATTTTAATCTGACTTGCACGATTCACGAGCAGCAATCACAAATGCTTTAAAAATACAGCTGTTGTAAGACTTGTTGACTCTCACACAAATGTTATAAGACTTCTCATTTGAACTTACGTCCATTTTAATTTTTCCTGTACGGTACATCTGCTATAATACTTGTGTTACCAATATAAAACATTTTATCTGTATAGACATATGGATATAAAATATTCTAATTTAAATAGTAAATTTTTAGTTCAACCATCGAAAACATATTTAACCTTTATCTTTGAGAAATACGGAGACACGTAGAAGTTTTGTGTGTGTGTTTTGCAATATATAAAGTGAAAGCAATGTAATTTCTTATTGCAAAATAGATATAAGTATAGGTAAAGAAAACTCCACAGCATGTTTTCTCTTCTTGTATAGCAAAGGGATTGAAACGTAACATGTACCCTAAATCCTTGTAATCTGATGCAATTACTAAATAACAAATCTCTGCGACCAGTCCCTAAATAAGACAGATTTGTAATTTAGTAATTGCATCAGATTACAAAGATTTAGAGTGCATGTTAAATTTTAATCCCTTTGCTACAGAAGGAGATTAAACATACATTTAAGTATTGCTATATATATATTTTTTAAATACAATTTCAACTGAAAATATATGCAACTCCTATTTTTGAAAATTGGTGTACAATAAATTAGAGAAATGTTTGATCTTTTGTTTTCTGCTTCGAAAGTTTCGATTCTAAATAGGAATAATCTTAAATATTTGGTTTCTGAGATAAAGATTTTTTCCATTCTCCTATTTCATAATTCTTCTAATACGAAATAAATAAGTAAAACATACCTTGTCTCTGATTATGGGATTTGCTGAAAATAAGGTTTACTTCAACGCTTGTGAAGGAACCAAACTATTAACAGACAATTAAACTTCAAAACGTATCTCCATCTAGAAAACAACTGCACATAAGCTACCGTACTTCACTATTAATATTTCTGCTATACAGCGTTCACTGCAGTTGCAGGGGAATTTAACTACTATATGGGGAGCAACCTGATTTTTTAAGGGTCATCTTTATCGAATATACTTCTGGACACAACTGTGCTAGTAATAAATGTCTCATATTGTGCATCTGTGGCCTACAGCTTTAAACATTGACTCCACAATATAAACTTAATCTCATATTGAAAGATCCAGCACACGTGTGCAACTCAACTATAGGGCAGTGCCATATAAAATTATAGTGGAGTCGCTAAGCTGAAAAATCTGCTCAGTTAATTTTTCTATCACATTTTTACAGATAAGTGTAATAGCTTATACTACAACAAAGCGAAAACAAATATTATTTTCAAGAAATTTTAACTGAAATATTTGCGTAGCATATTTTATGCAAAATTGGCATAAATGTTTTTATTTAATAGGAAAATTACAATTGATTAAATTCTTTGTTTAGAATCTAATGAATGACATATGTTTATTTTAATTAAACATTTTATTCTAAAAGGAAATCATAAAAACCATTAAGTATCAATATATGAATAATTAGTTATAAGATAGTAAAAAAATAATCTGATAAAAACACTTTCATATCAGAGATAATAAATAAAATCACGTAGTTTCAAGTGTTAAACTGCTGTTTTTCAAAGTACGAATAAGTATCACTTTGTTCATGATTTACAAAATAACTGAGAGTATAAACATGTCATTTCATTTTAATATAGGGGTTAAGGCACAAGCGCGCGAGCATGTATGGAATAAATATTTGATTTGGGCCCAGACAATAAAAGAACAAGTATCATGCATTCCTGTCATTTCCTGGAATTTCAATAAAACGCTTTATTTTGAAAATACATTAAAAACGCTTGTAAATGCATTTCAGTTTCATTATACTGTTACTAGACAGAAACTTCATTTAAGTCCTTGACATCTTGTTTTTCGAGAAGAGTTGAATAATGTCATATATCAAAATAAGACTTTACGTGTTCCTTTTTCGTTCTCAGTAATTGTTCTTATTTTATTATTTAGTAATCAGACCGTCTCTGACTGAAATCTTGTCACAATACTTAACTTAAATAACAACATAATTCAATCAAGAAAGGAGCAACTTGTGCATTGGATGCAGCTTAGCTTAGTTTGCTTGATTCTTGCTGTAGTTTGAAAGATATATCGAACCAAGTAAAACCAACAGTTGAGAGATCACAAATCAGCGTCGGCTACTTTTGCTGAAATACAACCAGAAGAATCTCTGAAATCTTTCGTTTGTCTCAGCAGTATTATTTAAAATAGCAATTCCCGTTATTATTAACATCACTATATGTTCAACACAAGTTGGACTGGATGTACTTAATTCAACTACAAAGAATCTCTTTCTCTTGTCCTTCTGTTTTTGGTCTCAATGCGCCAAATGCTTGGAAAGGTTTATTTTTTCGCAAAACACAATTTACTTTTATTCTGACTTCCTGTAAGTTAGTACATTCCTTTTTAAACCACAACAAAAATAATTACCGACCCATCTTTAGTATCCATCTTGACAACAAATACAAATACCTGTTTCTGTAACATTTGCGCGTGAAATAATCACGTTGAATATAACGTTTACCTAAAACCGGCTTGTTAGAGAACCGACTGGTTTATTTACTCTATCTAAAAGGTTTTTTTTTTGAAGAATTAAGTTGTTATAATTTATAACTGTCATCAAATTTTGATAATGTATATATCGAGTACAACAGTTAAAACGTGTTCTTGCTATTTCTAAAGAATAAAATATAACTGGATCCAATCTTTATATTGAACCTTAAATGAAACAGTTTGCTTGGCTTCATTTAGCTCATACTGATGCGCACAGCGCAACTAAGATCTTTCTGAGATTAGTGACAATAATTACCTCCACTGACTGCTTGATAAACATTCATAACTAGTCGCCTACGTTAAACTTGTGTTTTATAGCAAATACGGATACCTAATAATTTTTCTTTAATTTTGTAATTCCGAAGTCGTGATAATTAGATAACTTATAGACCTTAGTTGAATTTTGCTGACAAGCTTTATTATAAACGAAAAAATCGGAAAATGCGTTACATAAATAACTAACTCAAAAATAATTTCCCATTCTACGATCTCTTCATGAACCAAGCTAAACTTGTTGACATCAGTTTTAAAAATTCTTCATTGAGCAATAAGCTGATTTCGTCAACTTAATTCTCTTACATCAGTCAAGAATAACTTCAATTACCTAATATATTAAGATTAAAATAATTCTTCACGCTTGACTTACTGCGGCGTATCGAGGAATTACTTTCACCATGAGACAGGTTTATACACTAGTGCGACATTACTTTACTACTCGGCTGGTACATTCTTATAGAAGCTGCTTCGGAACATTCACAGCTCATTAAGAAACGTTTTAACTGGGGACAGGTCTAATGTAATCCACGTCTGCGTTTCGTTGTCGACTCTTGTTTTTTCTCACAAGACACAAATCGAGTTTGTATAAAACACCGAAAATCTCTGTTATATTTTGATTTCCTTCCGCACAGAAATAAAACCCTGAGATGTAAACACGTGGACACAAACATGCGTTTTAAATGATTTCACTAACGGCGACTTTCAATTAGTAATTTCATTAAAACATCTTTTAGTCAGTCTAACTTTTTTATTGAATATTTCAGTCAAAAAGAGAAGTGTCACCGCGTGGGAAACTACATAGTATTGAAATAAATCCAACATTCCCTTAACCCCTGGTATTCATTCTCTTCATTCCCGTGTAAGTCTTGCTTGTTATTATTTCAAAATAGTGTCAGTCATAAAATGAGTTAAACATTGTTGGTCTGCTGTGTTTATCGTGCCCCACGTATTTCATCAGAAAGGAATTTAAAAATACTGTGTTATTTACTGTTATGTTTAGCGCTTCGTTGAAGTATCCTCGAGAAACGGCTGTTAAAATACAGCCCTGCTTTCATGACGGTCTGATAATCAGGGACTTATGTAAACTCTTCGCTTGTTCTGTCAGTAATTTTACAATCTAAAAAGGACATAAGGCATCGGTTTTCCAGACATATGTTTCGTCTTTATTTTATAATATTTAAACTTTCGACATTACATGAATTTAAAGAGCAGAACCTGCCAGAAACAGTGTGTGTTTTGAAGCACAAACTCTGAAGTATGAACACTCCCCTCTTCCTGCAGTTGCGAGAAACTGTCTAAAGATGACACAAAACACCTCGCGTAATCTCTCTAGAAACAATGATCCATCTCACGGCTTTCGTAAGATCTTTCGACGAACTAATTAAACTGTCAATCCTAGTACAGTTCTCACTGTAACGATTCAGCCTAATCTCATAATTATGACCTACGTGTTATACGTATGTACCGCATGCATTGATTTCATACATAAAACTCAAATATTCTGCTATTTATGAAACTCCTTTTCTAAATACCAAATACAATTTTAAATGCTATTTCATGTACACGAATCTTCACAAAGTTCCTAAGTAGATGTTATAAAAATAGATTTGTCATGATATTAAACTCTGTTTGTAATCGTATATGGTTTAAGATTTTTTGTGTCCTTTTAATATAGAATGTAATTCATGACATCTCTTCTTACTTCGGTGAAACACGTATTGTCGAGAACAATCTACAAATGAGTTATGGGTAATTTTGACTGAAAGAAATACATCGTTTCCATCTCCATTTCCAACTGTGTAGGTTAACCGTTTCTGTGTATTCATTAAAACCACGATGCAACTTAGCAAAGTCTCATTGATAAGGTTTGCGAAGCAGATTTCAGAAAAAAAATATCCCTTTCTTAAAGAGAAGTTTGTCTCAACATTGTTAGTAGAATTTAAAGGTTTATTAAAATTTTCTGAGTTTTATAATTATGTAGCGTGGATATCGCATCCAAATACTAGTTGTTATTTGATAAGAGAGAGAGATTTGTTAAACAGCTTTAACTAATGTATTTAGTTCAACATATATTTGAAAACAATTTCCTCTCATTTTCCCACCGCCTTTAAATGTAGTCATATATCCGTCTTATGTTGTCATATATCTTGTACAGGGATATTCTACACCTATAACGAGTATTTAAAAAGCAACTGTGACAAAACGTCTGCAGTTTTTGTTGTTTCTTAAGCTATTCGATTCTTTGGACTTTTTTCGTAATCGATTTACCAGAAATGGTTGTGATATAGTTCCGATTATTCGTTTCAACAGAACGCGGTGCACCTGCCAGTTAACGTCTTGTGGGTTAATGGCTGCCCTTGCCCACACACCTTTCCCAGTCGGGTCTTTGCACGCTGAGGCGAATGCATATAAACTACCCTGCACCTCCACACTTTTTGGTTTCTTTTACGAACAAGTCTGTTCGCTTATGTAATTTCCTAGCATCCTTTAGACTGTGTAGATTTTCAATTTCCAAAGGTAAAAATGTATTATCTGATGTTAATTTCGGTATTCTAATTTTACTGAAATGTTATCGTCGTTATATTATTTTATAATAAAAATCAAATATTTTCGAGTATCAAATAGCAGAACTGAAGTGTTGCTTTTACTCTTGAAGCCTAAAACTCGTGGGTCCTTAGACATTACTGCTAAGTTGCATTAGTAAACAAGTATTCAGTCTATGATTTTGGTGCACTGTTAAGTTGATTTTCAACTGTACTGGATGATACAATACTACTGGCTTTGACATTGCTTACTTCCAAATTATTCATCTTGTTCGGCACTTTGAGGCTCTGGGTGCGATATAAAAGTGACAGTCTAATCCCACTATTCAGTAAAATAAGAGTAGCCCAAAAGTTGACTGTGGGTACTACTAATTATCTACATTCCCTATACACTATCAGTTCAAAAGTAAAGGTAGTTTTTTTTTGTAAAACTTTGTAGGAAAACTCTAAAATATACATACAAATAATATTACGCTATCTTTCAGATTTATTTAGTCTCGATGGTTACAAAGCTAGATTTTTTTTTAAGTTTGAAATTATATTAATTTCCCAAATGCCCAGTTGATGCTTAAACAGTACATTTTGTTACTTTTAGCGTTTGAAAATTATGGATAAACAACATTTGAATATTTAAGTCGATTAAAACCAAATACCTTTTGTTTTTTTTACTGTGATTTTTTATAATGGTGGACGTTTTCTTGAGTGATTTCTGTCGTACGAAAATCAAAGACAATATTAAATTAAGTGGATATTTTGCCATTAAAGTGGTTTTTATACATATTTCCGCCGTGCTCTAACTCACTCTTCATAAGGTAAGGTGGTAAATATGGTTCAATGGCTTTTACATTAAAAAGAAAAAAAATTCAGTTTATCTGTTGCGCTGTAATAGGCGTTCAAAGATTGATTCGCATCGTTGAAATAATTAAATTATTTCTTAGGATTTGGCATATCCCTTGAGAATACGACGATTGCAGTAAAACACAGGATTTTAATTGCTAGGTTAAAAAAAAAAACTTATTTTGATCTGAAGGCTCACTGTATAAAATAAAAAACTGTGCCATTACCTAAATGAATATAAATATTCAATACTCAATAAACAACACAATATGAAAAATAGTGTTGTTACTTTTTGAAAAAATATCCTTATAGTCACAAAACATGTGAAATAACCTCCGATAACACCGTCTCTACATCGCCACTTATGCTAGTATATTGTATGAAGTCATAGATAGCACTTAGGTGAAATGAATGTGTTATACAATTTTCTTTATTTGCATAATATATGTGACATAGTAGCTGTTTTGTTTTTTTTGTATGAGATTAACAGAAACCAGTTTTCCAAATTATATAACTCAACAGTATTATACAGAAAAAAATTAAACCACAATTATTAATGAAGTCATGATTGAAGTGCTTGACTGTATTCTGTTAAAATATGACAAGATTACTAAGCAAATTATTGTACTAACGGCAACACACCTAAATACATCTAACAAACAAGCTGTACGATCAGGGAAGGCCCGGTTCTTGAGTAAGCCCGACAAGCTGTACGATCAGGGAAGGCCTGGTTCTTGAGTAAACGACATCGTGCTGCTAGAGTACCTTCGGGCTAATGGGGCTTCTTATGCTGTACCTGTTTTGTTTAACCCTAAGACGTAGGCTCTTATTTCGTGATCTGCACGCTAGCTCATCTCGACAATAAATACAAGGGTGTTTGATAGAAACGCTAGTGACCTCTCACGAACCAAACTAAAATTAATCGTCTTCGTAAGTCGTTGACCTGACTCATGCAGAGGACACGATGCACATAGATTGGAACATAACTCTCCAAGCATTTCACACTGAATAACATATTCATTTTAAAATATATAATTATATTTGTTATTTACAGAAAAAATGTGATATCTGATACCGTCTAGGATTACCAAGCTTCCACAAATATCCTCAAAAGAAAACTTACGAGGTCAAATTGAGGTTTCCGATGCAGGAAATGAATAACTGTATCCTTCCTTCACTTCCTGATTAGAGCCATGTATATCCCAGTTGTTTGAATCAGTTGACATTCTTACTTCTTCCAAGTTCAAAATTAATACATGTATTTCTTGGGTAATTAAAATGGATGAACTTTTGAACTTCCTATATCCTCAGATTGGGTTAATTTTGAGCCCAGTTGTTATTGTTAATGATGAAGATGGTCCAAGAAGAAATGAATCAACCTTTATTTCAGGAAATGATTTGTTTCACTCGAATGTACAGACAATGTAGACTTATAAACTATGGGTTAAACGTTTTAGTCTAATTTCATCGTCTAATCAATCATCTATATTTTATTTACCATTACGAAACATATCAAAAGGCCTAGCATGGCGTGGTGTTTAAACTGCCCGACCCACACAGATGTGGAGGCGTTATAACGTTATGATCAGTTCCACTGTTCGTTTAGAGTAACGCAAGAGTTGGCAGTGGTTGGTGTCGACTAGTTGTTTTTCCTTTATTCTATAACAGAAAGCTGTCGAGTAACTTTGCACTAAATTCAATATGCAAACGAAAGAAATACATAAGAAAAAGAATCTACTCGTACGTTTTCTTTTGAGCACAACCGCAGCATTGTTTATATTATATCTGATTATTCATTTGGGAAAAAAAAACACATTATGATAAGATCTCTTTAAACACTCTATGTTATTAAGAACTCTAGACTTGTTTGTTTGTTTTATAATTTCGCACAAAGCTATTCGAGGGCTATCTGTGCTAGCTGTCCCTAATTTAGCAGTGTAAGACTAGAGGGAAAGCAGCTAGTCATCACCACCCACCGCCGACTCTTGGGCTACTTTTTTACCAAGGAATAGTGGGATTGACCGTCACATTATAACGCCCCCACGGCTGAAAGGGCGAGCGTTTTTGGCGCGAGCGGGATGCGAACCCGCAACCCTCAGATTACGAGTCGCACGCCTTAACACGCTTGGCCATGCCAGGCCAAACTGTAGGCATAAACCATGTAATCGAAAAATAGTGACATGTACCTGAAACTATTTTACTTAGCTTTGAGTTTCCTAACTAACCGATAGAAAGGACTTAAATCTACACAAGAGTTGTTTAAGACAGTCGTCCTTACCTTTGAACAAATAGATTAAAGGGAAGAGCGCTCGCTAGTCAACAATACTCACTCTGAAGGCTTCATACTACTATGGTCAAACAGTAGAAATTGATACTCGCTCTTATAACCTACTCGTAACCTCAAAGTGCAGAGCTTTATAGTAATAGAATACGAATTATGGAACCACAGTTGCTAAGGTTAAAGGTTAATATGCTAACTATTAGGTCAAGCACAACAACAGTAACTTAAAATATTAATGGATTCCTTTATTTTTAATATTTTAATGTTAACGTGCAAGTTTATTATCTAAAAGATTAATTTCTCAATAGACTTCACCTTTGTGTCTACTTTCTCCCAAACGCATAGCTAAAGTTTTTTCATGTGTTATCTTTTTAACTACTCTTTTTGGTTTTTGAACTTTTATTAAATAATTAAAAATGGCATGTCTTAAAATCTTACACATGTGCGTTATCCATACGGCCTAATGCTAAGATTTAAACAGGCGCTCTTCAACTCAGCAGCAAACCTGATAATCTCAGGGCTTTTACTGGTAAATAGAAATTTATTTTATAGCACAGATAGCGTGAAAGACTGCCAGTAAGCTTTCAAGTTTTGATGTTCTGCAGGTGAAAATCTTTTCACTGAAAGTATCTGCTCCAGTAGCAACAAAGTGGAACATAAAATAAGTTTCCTATTTTTGACACTTCGGAATGTGTACAATTTGACATTACGTTCGAAATGTGTACATTACGTCCATTACTGTGATTGTTGGCGGAATTTCTTTAAAGAAAGAAAGAAAAAAAAAGAGAGACACACGCCCTGTGAGATCTTTTACACAGCTTGTATTCTTAGACGACCGTGTCAGAAAGTGTTTTTCTTTTTTTTCTTTCCAAAGTAATTTTGATAAAGTAGACAAGCCTGCTTTGACCCGTGTCTAATGGTCCGTTGAAGTCTGTAGCTTTCGTTGACCTTCATTTGGCAGGTAGTCAATAGCGTATGAAACACTGTCGGCATGGTTACGCAGAGATAAGTTTGAGGTTTTCCAATCTAATGGTACAGCTGTTAGTAAATTATTTCATCATCATTCAAGTCCAACTCTGTTAGTTATTTTAATGTTTTGTCCCACCAAAAAGAAGTAAACGTCTTCTGTAACATAGTCAACCTTGACATTGATTTTATCGCTATGTTCATCTGATGCTTGGTTTAGCCAGATCTAAATTTATAATCTGAAGGTGATTAGTTCCGGTTGAGGCTTAAACCAGACATATATATATATACACACACACACATATAACAAGACTCTGGCATACCAGATTGTTATGTTTCTTTGTTTTCTGGCACAGTATAGCCAGGTGGGTAAAGGCGTTCGACTCGTAATCTGAGGTTCGCGAGTTCGAATCCCCCTCGTACCAAACATGCTCTCCCCTTTCAGTCGTGGGAGAGTTATAATGTGACGCTCAATCCCACTATTCGTTGATAAAAGATTAGCCCAAGAGTCGGCGGTGAATGGTGATGACTAGCTGCCTTCCCTCTAGTCTTACACTGATAAATTAAGGACAACCAGCGCAGATAGCCCTCGTGTAGCCTTCCTCGAAATTCAAAAACAAACAAACTTCTTTATTACTTTCTTCTTTCCACCGTTTCTCTTTTTTATTCTACATAAATCATTCCAATATTCTATCAGTGCTTCACAGATCTTTTTTATTCTCTCTTCTTTCATTGAATAAATTCCAAATTTTCGAATCAATTTCTGGGAATTTCATCTTTAGATTTTTCATTCTAACTTCAGAAGCTTCAATTTCGATTCTCAACTTTTCCATTTCTAATCTTGTACTCACTTGTTTTTGTTTACAGATAGCTTCATTATTTTTTTCGTGGAATTTGAAAGGGGTTAATCAGGAAACTCTTGAATTGCATATTTCCATAAGTTACTCGACTTTCCAGCTTTCAATTTTTTTCAAAAATGTAAATTTTCTTTCTCTTTATAGTGTTGTTTAAATCACAAAAAATACCTTCAAAATGTTTTTTTTTCACCTAATGTTTCTTGCAGATTATAATTTGTTTTATATCATCTCTATTCAGTTCCTTCTATTAAAACTTTTAATATTTCTTTCTGTTAATCATAACTTATTGTAACTTTCATTACAATGTTTAATATTTCCTTCTGTTGATCATAACTTATTGCTATGTGTTCAACTAATTCATCTTCTCTTTGCATCCATTTATCAAAAGTTTGTTTGTTTGAATTTCTCGCAAAGCTAATCGAGGGCTATCTGTACTAGTCGTCCCTAATTTAGAAGTGTAAGACTAGAGGGAAGGCAGCTAGTCATCACCACCCACCGCCAACTCTTGGACTACTCTTTTACCAACGAATAGTGGAATAGACCGTAAAATTATAATATCTCTGTGAAATCCTCAAACTTTTTTCCACTTTTGTAATTTAAACCTTAAAGTTAGTTTCTTTTTTGCCTTTTGGAAGAGTCCTTTCAAGTAAACTGTTTTGAGTCTGATCTAGCTTTGAAATGTTATTAGAAATAAACCAACAGCTATTGCAGATACAATCAGAACATCAAGTGAAATGGTTTGTATGGAATGAAAGATAAAAAAAAAAGTAATGAAAAGAAGAAAGGAAAAACATATATATGTAATAGTCTGATATTTCATAGTTTTTTCTTCGTATTTACTGGTGAATCTTACTGATGATTTGGTTAAATATATAAATGTTTTATATACAACTTTAATCCAAACTTGTGCTTATAAATAATAGTGTTTCCTTGTCAAGAACTAGTTTCATAGACTTGTGTACTCCGTGGAAAGTTAATACGTGTATTTATCAACCATTATGTTTTCTGTCAAAAACCAACTGGTTTTAGTATGATTACTCCAAGTTATTTACAGTGTAGACCTTTATTGTGAAGTATTTTGCTTAGTAACTTTCAGCTGTGTAAAAGTTATTAGAGGACAAACATCTTGCATATTCTTGTGCCCCCCAGTGGCTCAGCGGTATGTCTGCGGACTTACACGATAAAATCCGGGTTTCGATACCCGTGGTGGGCGGAGCACAGGAAGCCCATTGTGTAGCTTTGTGCTTAATTCAAAACAACAACATATTCTTCCTGAAAAATGTTTAAAATATGCTGTACTGCCTATACACAGATAAGGTAAGGAAAATGTGTCATCAAACACTGTTCGGTTTTTCACATTATTTAGTACAATATGTAAATTTAGTATTACGAATATTGTTAAATCTTGAAGTCTGAACTTAAAGACACTTCACTGTGATCAACGTGTGTTATTGGATTATATTAGTTTCCAATAATTCCGTTCCTCGTTAGTTAACCATGATCACAAGTTAACCAATGAGAGATAAACTAAACTTATATCATACCGAAAAGTATCAAACAAAGTAGTTGTGTGAACGTGCTGTACAGTACGTCCAGTCTGCCTATCGTAATGACAATAAACATTAAGAACTGATGGTTGCTAATTATATGTGAAAATATTTTCGTGTAATAATAAAGATATCACACCACTGCACGTTTCAGTATCACGATCTTGAGATATATAACTATTTTATGATATATTTTAATACATTATATGTTTAAAAACGGCTGGTATGGGTAGAGAAAGCACTAACAGAGGAGCGAACAACGTTTCAACCTTCTTCGGTCATCGTCAGGTTCACTTTGTGACAATGACCGAGAAAGGTCGAAACGTTGTTTGCTCCTCTACTAGTGCTTTCTCAACTCAAACTAACCGTTTTTAAATATATGATTTTCTCTACAAGTGGGTTTTCTTTCCATCACGGATTTTTAATACATTTTTCAATATCGTATTTAATAATACTTTTTTCTTTCTGCATAAAAAAGCGAATGTTTCACATTTTTAGAAAGTTATGTCTAATAATGAGCCTCATAAACTATAGATAATGATATACAAGAAAACTACTATTACCGTATTTTCACATCTAATACGACTAGAGTAACTTAAAATATCACCTATTAAAACTTCTTGCATTTGTGATAATTTAAGTCTAGTATCTTTCACAAATGTGTAGAAAAGCACACACTGATACAATCAAACTAATTTAAACATCATCTTACAAACAGGATCACAGTAGCATTAGGTGTTCCTGATTAAGAGTTTCATATTACGAACTACCAAGAACTTGTTTAAACGAATTATTAAATTATTTCCAGGTGTTTAATTTTATCATAGAAATTTTTAAAAAATGTCTCCAGGTGGGGCAGGAATAATTATGTGGAGTGACATCCTTAAAATCCGGTGAATAGAATTAATATAGCTCATCGTAAAGTTTTACCCTGATAAAAAAAAAGGAAGAAAAGTTTCATTAATTATTAATGAATGAAATGGATCCATAATGTTTTCACATTCTATGCTTATATACTGGGTAAACAAAAATTGTTACTGCTTTCTGATAAAAGAAATGCTAAAAACCGAGTTTCGATACACGTGCCAGGCAGAGCACAGATAGCCCTTCGTGTAGCTTTGTGTTTAACTACAATCAAACATACAAAGAAATAGGAAGACAGTGAGACTTAGGATTTTATAGCGAGATTCAGTACTCTTCATTAGAAGGTTCCTTAACAGAGACAGCTTATTATTATTATTATTACGCGGCACTTGGAATTCTATTAGGCAGAATCAGAGAAATACATATTCTCAAGACGGCTTGTATAAGTATTGAAACTCTCTTTGTTAACCTGAAGATGACCTAAGAAAGTCGGAACGTTGTTCTCTATTCTATTTTAATTATAGTTTTAATACCCATATGTTGAGAATACGTTTTTACTTCAAATGGGGTTCTCGTCATCAGGAATTAAAGTAAATTAGTCTGTAAGACTTTTTATGTTTCTTTGTTTTGTTTTTACCTTTTGTATTAGTTACGATTTTGTACGCCAAAAATACCAAGAGTGAGACGTGGGTATATCCCATTTTAATTTATTATTCATTAGAATCATTACTAGCCTACCCTCAAACTGAAAAAATTTAAGGCAAAGTTAGAATAAATTAAACTATGAGACTTTGGACGTGTTCAAACACATCAAGCGAAAGGGTTTGATTTCCCGAGAAAAAAAAAACTCGTATTAGATCCCAAATCAGTTGAAAGGTCACAGAGCTATGAGTTAAACGTTTGTACTTGAAAAACTCAGACCCATGAGTCGCTGTGCTGCCACGAAAAATATCCCTCAGTGGCGCAGATTCAAGTCAGCAAACTATCATGCTAGAATCCGGATTTCGATACCAGTGGTAGGCAGAGCACAAAATTGTGTAGCTTTCTATTTAACTTCAAGCAAACAAGCAGTTAAAGTACAATGAACAAGTCGAAAAGTGAATAAATACCACTTTATTTAACCCTAATGCTATAAGTTATCAAAAACCATTGCGCATTTGGTTGTTCATCATAGTCCAACTAATTAATGTGTTTTGATGCTTGCTGTAATAATATTAAATACGCTTATTTCTACATCTTTTTTTAATGTTTTATGATATATCCACGTAATCAGTGAAAACAAACCTTGTAATTTTTAATTCAAAACTTAATGAATATTATAAATTCAGGTTAGTAGTACAAAAAACAAAGTTTATTATAATTTCTTATTCGCATCATGCAAATGTTGCAAGATGTTCTCTAAATAATTTTATATTGATAGATAAAAAGAAGCAATATTTTTAGCTCGCACATGATTTTTAACAAGTTATCACAGGTCATTCTAGTACATTATCCCTTTTTTATGACTCATCTAAATTAATTACTTCATTCTGTCGCCCATACATTGATCTTAATGTGTAACTTAGGTCCTCACTCATCTGTTCCACTTTACATTAGTACAATATGTATATATTTTACGCTTGCCGTATTTATTTCAACCCTTGTTTTTGTATTTCATCATCCAAGAAATATTTCATTGCCTTACTCTCATCACGTGTATATATTATTCTTTTCAACGTCAACGCATTCTAAGTGCATGTTCTTTTGAAACATAGATAGAATTAAATTATTCATGACAACATATTTTAGTGTGACTACATCTGTCATTATTTTAAATTATTTACCATAAAGTGATTGGTGATTTTTATCATTTTTCTCTCATGACCACAATAAACGAAAGAGGAAAATTGTTCATTGCGTTTTATTTCATTCAATTAAAAATCACAAAATGTAAAACTATAGTTGTGTTTTTCTAACAGTTATGCTCAAGAACCGTGTTTTATTAGACAAAATATCCATAGAACACGCATTATACATTATTCATGGATCAAAATGCCTTTGTTAGTAAGTATGTTCCCACTTAAGAGAAAGAAACTGTCTCTCGCCAGAGGGCTCTACACGTGTCGACGTTGGAAGAGGGAAGAAATGGGCAGAAACAATGATGTCACCAGAGTGGGTGCAATGCTAACCGCCATGACAAGAGGACATGACAATAGACGTCAGAGATGACTATGTAATAATTCCACGATCTACTTTGAGGAACCAGATGAAACTGGTACCATGCATTTATGTCATCGAAGAGATTACATTACCAGGCTGTTAAGACAATGGCACGTGGCATGTATCAACGTGTCTCAACATGGCTATGTGTGAAACATCAATTCATTAGTACTATATCTAATGACATTTCCCAACCATTTACATGTAAATTGTAATGAGAAAGGATGCATAGAAAAATATTCTGTAATAATATAAAATGTACTGTTTGGTTATTTAGACTTTATTATATTCTTAAAACTTGGCTAATTAATGCATTTACACGTTTCTTTATAGTTTTAGCTCACATGTGTTTTACTAGGGTTAGCGCTACAATTTCAACTATGTCATCAATGTCCAGATTTAATTATGTTAAAACTATTATTTTAATGAATGACAATCTCACTGCTGTAGAATTTAACAAATCAGCTGTTATTCATTATTTAAACAAGATCATAATTTTTGTTTCCAATTATATTTATTTTTCTAATTACACGTATTTTACAAAGGTGGACAATGTTACTAGGGGTTTTATAAGATTTCAATGTACATATAATTCCATACGTTTGACAAAGATGTTTCTGTACTTCAGTAGTACAGCATATAGACGTTCTTTTCATTGCCATCTGTGGTTCATTAGAATCATGAAAACATCTCATTATGACTCCTTATGGCATGTTTGGACTATCTCATTCCAAATCATGTGAGCTGCAAACTTCGTATAGAGATATAGCAAATGTTTCACTAATTTTAATTTTAACATATAATTAATAAACGCTATAGTAAATTATTTTATTACATAATAAATGTGATTAATCACTCTTATTGAATAACAATACTTAACTTTTTTTTTTTATAAATTTTAGAGGACTGAACTTCTTCCGGCGTTTGTCGAAAACGATAACAAGTATAATGTATACAATATTGATTACATATACACAGACCAATATGGTCTTTAAATTACTTAATCTGTTATTGTATTGTATTGTATTTAATGTTATTATATTGTACTTAATCTTATTATGTTCTATTTAATCTGTTATTATATTGTACTTAATCTGTTATTATATTGTATTTAATCTGTTATCATATTGTATGTAATCCATTATTATATTGTATTTAATCCGTTATTATATTGTATTTAATGTTATTATAATGTATTTAACCTGTAATTATATTGTACTTATTCAGTTATTATATATATGTGTGTATAGGAAATTCATAGCTCACTCGAATGTTTTGTAGTCAAAATGAAATGTTTCCATGGTGTTAAAGACTCACAAATGGAAATGAAAAGAACGTCTATATGCTGTACTACTGAAGAGAACATGCTTCTGCAATGTTGTATATGACAGTAAATTAGAATATGATGTCACCTATCTCTTTCTGTGTACCATATTAAGTTGGTGGCCACAGTCTTCCAAAGATCTCTTCTCCTTGAGGCACAAAGAATTTCCAGCGTCCACACATTCACCCATTTAGTGCAGATGTTTGACATAAGTCAGCCTCTGTCATCTATGGGCTCCCCTTTCTTCATTATTTACAGTTATAACCAGACTTTAAATTTATTCTTTTCTCACAAAACGTTTGAGAAACTACAACTGTTTTTTTATTCCGTTGGCCAACAGCTTCCTCCTGTAGCATGTGTTTCACAAACACACCTTCAAGATACATGTTAACAACTACAACTCAATTCCTTCAATTCAGTTGGTATAACATAGCAATCCAAGACTCTTAACTTCGTCACTATTAAAATGTTAGATATTTTTCCTTTTCAAAAATGCGTCTTTTACCATTCCTATTCACCGTTTTACTTCGTGATTACATATACCATATGATGTTATCCAGCCATTCTTGCCGACTTTCAAGATAATAGCTTCCTTGGCTGTCTCAACAAGTGCTTCTTTAACAATTTCTCATTTCGACATATTTCCTTAGCCTTCAAGCTCTTAAAAATCGTTTTTAAATTCAACTTTCTTTAAACAGACTTTTTCCATTAGAACTGTACAGTCGAGTTTCTTTGCTACTTTTTACTTCCTACGTTTCCTCAATCTTATCTCGATGGTGTATAATGAAGGAAAATGGTCTTTCCTGTAATCAGCGTCTGGATAAGGGTTCAATTGTTGTACTGTATTCCTGAATTTTCAGCCGTCGGGACGTTATAATGTGACGATCGATACTAATATTTGTTGGTAAAAGAATAGCCCAAGAGTTGGCTATGGGTGGTGATGACTAGCTGCTTTTATTCTAGTCTTATACTGCTATATTACGGATGGCTAACGCAGATAGCCTTCGTGTAGCTTTTCGCGGAATTCAAACAAGCCAAACAAACCAAATCATTTTTATCTCCAAGTCAGTGCATTCAAAAAATACCATCCACTTGCTCACAACCAACTTTCACATTTGGATCGCCCATCACTATAACTATTTCTTGAGGTTCACACTTATTTTTCATTTATTCAAGTTCTTTAAAGAAATTATCAATGCTCTACTTCTAATTTTCGATGGTCACTGCATAGGTTTGCATTACTACGATATTGAAAAGTATAACCACTATTTTTATAAGCATTATAAATATAAGCATGGAGTATACTTAAAAATCCTTATAAATATTTTGAGACTTTTGATCCAAAATAAACCCAACTCCTCTTTTGTACATCTGACCTCCTAAATAAATGATCATCATATCAATAACTCAAGCATTTTTCCTATGTGTTTCACACAGACCTAAAATATTGATCTGTAATATCTTCACCTCATGCTTGACGTTAAACAAGTTTCCAATAAAGCTTAGGGTCCTCACATTCAGTGCTGCAATTTTGATTGTTCACTTCTGAACGCAGACAGTAACATGCTGAAAATTAGGTTTAGTTTTGTTTGGTTTGAATTTCATGCAAAGCTACAGCAGAGCTGTTTGTTCTAGCCAACTCGCCAACTCTTTGCCTCACTTTTCACCCAATAAATAATGGGTTTGACCTGTAACTTTATAACTCCCCCATGGTTGAAATGGCAAGCGTGTTTTGTGTGACGGGGATTTAAACCCGCGACCCTCAAACTATAAGTAGAGCGCAATAACAGCCTGGCCATGCCGGGCACTGACAATTAAGTGTCACCTGCACCTGTCGCACATGTCTACTGCATCCTTATTGGTCGAGGCGTCTTCTCCATTTGTATCACGGACCCCTTTTGCGCAGTTGTAGTTTTTCCTTTATTCGTGAATGACTGTAGCTTATGCTTACCAAAATTCTGTAGCACGTTGCCATTTCTTGTTGTAAATTGTACTATTCAACCAATTTGAGCAGGTTTCTCTTGTCGTGTCTCAGTTGCACCACGTATCCATTAGACGATCAATCGTCTTGTGTCCTCAACGGTTTCGACAGTATTCCTGGTAAAGGAAGCTAGTAAGTACAATACCTTGTCTAAGGGCGACCCATACAGAAAGTCCTTGTCTCACTGTTTTTATAAGTATCCATTTTAAAATAATAAACTGATATTTGAAAGGGAGATTAACTCTTAGAATTGGTTCCAGCTCACTTATCTCCAATTACTGTCCTAACTGTTATATTAAACAAAAAGAAACTTTTAGAGGCTTATGTTAATAAGGCAGGTTTTGCGTTATTTTTTATCTTTTTTATTATTACTTTCTATCAGAAACAATTTTGTACTTATATGAGTATAAAGTACAACTGATTTCTGAATACACAAAATTTTAGCAGGTTTGGGAAAGAAATTGCGATAATACTCAGTGAAAGGCAGATTCAGTTTAAAAAATAAATGTATATATATATACATAAAATCGAATCTCTGTATGAGAAAAGATGTTTTCTATGATTAACTATATATCCTATTTTCTTGTATTAAAAAACGAGTGCCTTAAGGAAAAACGGGATGATCGCATCCCCGTCGCGCCAAATATGCTCGCCTTTTCAGCCGTTGAGGCGTTAAAATGTTACGGTCAATCCCACTATTCGTTCGTAAAAGAGTAGCCCAAGAGTTGGCGGTGGGTGATGATGACTACCTGCCTTCCATCTCGTCTTACACTGCTAAATTAGGGACGGCTAACACAGACAGTCCTCGAGTAGCTTTGTGCGAAATTCAAAAAACAAACAAACAGAACGGGATGAAATTCAGTCCAATTTAAAATAAAATAGTAGTTTATTGCAATTAAAATGTTAATAGAGAAACCAGTTAAAACGATAACAAGAGAAGATCGGGTTAGATATGCTATAGCTCTAAAGGCAAAACTAGAGTGAACGAATACTGAATAATAATGAATTTTCCCTACTCAGCTACTCAGTAAGGTTCTTAGTTTCTATTGAAACGTTTTATTTTAACAACTAAACAGTATTGTTATCGTTATGAAGATTAACACCACTGCAGACTTGATATCTTAGCAATATTACATATTCATAACAGGAAGCCCCCCTGCTAGTAAAGCGTTAAGTCAAAATTCTTACAACGCTAAAATCAGGGGTTCGATTCCCCTCGGTGGGCTCAGCAGATAGCCCGATGTGGCTTTGATATAAGAACCACTAAACCTAACCACTAAAAAGGTGAGCAGTTCATGAATTTTCACAATTACAGTTTTTAAAAAAGTGTTTAGAATTGTTCCTTTTATTAGCAAGCAGAAGTTTATATAAAAAAATGATTATTCTGTTTTTTTTTGTTTTTCAAGTATACTCTGTTATATTCCATCAAAAATTGCTATTACCATATATAGTCTTCAATTTCTTCGATTCGTTATCTATATCTGCTTCCTCCCGTATTTTTTATTTTCTTATCTATCTGTTATGCACATAGGCAAATTATACTTTAATAAAAAAACGGCTACATGTAAGCAATGTGTCTATCCAAAGTAGGATATTTTCTTATCAAGCGATAAACTGAGATATTTACTTAACACTTATCTTACACACGTTCCTGAGAGTGTACTGGTAAATATTTTCTTAGAAAACTTGTTTCAATAAAGAAACGAACGAAAAGATATGGAATCAAGCGCCCAAAAGTCACAAAGATGTGAAAGGTAGAAAATAGCAAGAAGCGACCGTTCCCTTACTAATATTATTTTAAATTATTCTTAGGTAACTTTTTTCCATTAGAATGTATATTGCGATAGAAAATACTATTTTATGAGTGACAAATGAACGCATGTCTTAATGTGTCATTAAGGTAGAAGACAGCTAAGCCAATCAGTGGATAAATGAATACGTGTGTCAATAAGGTAGAGAATAGATTACCAATAAACACCTAAATTGGTATGCCATTGGGACATAGATCATCAATAAGCAGCTAAATGCGTACGTCAGCGTTTCTATAAGATGACACATAGTGCACTAATAAACAACTAAATGGGCATGTCAGTATCAAAATGAAACATCATATAGTGCACCAATAAACAGTTAAATGGGTACCTCAACGTCTCAATGAGTTGGAAATAGATTACCAATAAAAAGCTAAAAGGGCATGTCAGAGTCACAATAAAATGGAAAATATATCATCAATGAACAGCTAAATGAGTATGTTAGAATTGGGAACATGGTGAGCTAGTAGTTAGTTGGATGGGAGAGTTAAACTTTCACTTTGGGTAAAGATGGGTAATCAGTGTGGTAAATCAATATGTATCTGACTGATTCCATAAAGAAAGTTAAGAAATAGGTGACGAAATGAAAGTTGCATTCACATTTGGAGACCGGTTACGTCACAGGAGGTAGAAGAGATTCCCGTTACTCTTGTTTCCAGCAACTTTCTGGTTGTATATTGTCCTATCGATTTCCCATCTTTTGTCATCTCTGACTACACCATACGAGACTTTGTTATTCCCCTTGAATGTCAACGAAGACCTTCCATCGCTTTAACCTTACTCGTGCAGAGAAGATCGATATATTGCCAATAAAGTTTTGTTGGATTTGATATTGAGGCTCTTTTTGCTAGCTTATCAGCTTCATCGTTTAGCTTTATCTTTGCATGACTTGGCACATACGACCAGGTAATAGCCTTACCATATAGTTGTTTCACTCCCTGCCATCATTCTTGGGATCAACAACTCTGAATTTTATGCAGTGCTGCCTGTGAGTCGGCCGCAAATATTATGTGGTGGTCAGGTGGAGAATACTTCACTAAATACAAATAATTGCTAAGTTCGATTGCTTTGAAAATACTTTATAATCAAGTGTTGTCGTTCGATCATTCTATATTTACCAAGAATTCGAATGCTTTATAAGTTACCACACCGCAAGCGGCGATGCCGGTGTAAATAAACAAAATGGCTACAGTTCTGAATAATTTCCATCACGAGCACAATTTCAGATGGTGACATGCGATACGTATTAAAAGATATGTGAATAACATGCCCTGTTCCTGTGTATGTAACATTTCAATACAAATTTATGACATTCTCATCAAATGATCACAATGGAAAATTAAAATTAATAAAATACTACTCATGGTGTGTGAAAATGACAGATAATCACACTACTTAACCCTACCATACAAAACCTATTAGCTTTTTTAATGGAGCTACATTCTCGAGTATGGAAGTAAAGCTGTGCATTAGTTGATTTAAAGCAGCGATATAAGAACTCCTTTAACCACGATAACATAAAATGTCAAGGGTTGTAGCACGTGGCAAATTCAGTCATATTGCTAATGAGATGTAACCTCATTAAGCTTAGGATAAACGCTTATGGGCATAGGCTGATCCCTGCATTTTAAATTGTGCCTGAGAAATAATTAGTGGAGTTTTTTTTTACATAAATTTTGAGTTATCTATTTAATGAAAACAAAGTTATGATACGATAATCATCGTAGTTGTGCTAGATTTCTTAAATATTTATCGTGGTATGTATGTAAATCTCAGCAAACAAGTTTTCACGCATACACTCGAAATAAAAAACCTTAAATGTTTTAAAATACCAATCTGATTTGTTAAATATATAATATAAAAGCGGTTTGACAGTAATGGCAACTATTTCTTTAACGAAAACAATGAAAGAGATTTTCGAATGTTGGATAGAAATTATGTTTGTACCTGTTTTGTGACACTCACTCAGCTCGGCTTCTGAAATATAATTTTAATTTCATATTCTTATAAATGAGAAAGAAAGAAAATAATCACATTTATTTCGTTTTCTTACTGTGTTTTGGAATGTAGTTATATCTTAAAGAGGTTTATTTATAATTTCATATGTGATACTTGAGCGAGGTTTTCACACGGAAACAAGTCACTTTATCATCAGGCATATTCGAAAACGGGATTTCATCAAAAACTGTAACAAAAGACTGCGTGACAAAGTTATAGAAACCACTTACCTGTTGACCTGTATACATGAATCCTGTTTTCTACAGGTACAAGGAGGTTTAACAACGCCTACTATCGTGTGATTCTCCCAATTCGTTAAAACTCAATGAAGCCACAACAATCGACATATCGTTTTTTTTAAGATATATACAAACAAAAATTGAAACAAACCTGATATTGACGAAGTCACATGGTTTACAATACCTGTTTCATTTTGGTTTTGTAAAGAGAAAGAATAGTTTTGGCATGACATAACTGAATGAATTTTCTTGAATTCTATTACGGCCTTCATATAAGATTTAAGACGTAAACCTGCAGAATGTCCCTACAGCAAGGATAGAATTCCGAACCATGAAATTTTATGTCTCAAGTCTGCAAGCTTACAAATAAGCTGCCGATGGTGTGGGGGTGGGGATGCAATTACAAAATACAAAACTTGTTTATGTTTAGCAAAAATAAGAATTACATTGAATAGGATAAACGTAGCAAACAAATTAAGACAGTCTTAACAGCAACTCTAAAGCAAAATAACATAGAAAGCAAATATATTTCACGTACATGTTGAATCAATACAAAAATTTGCTTTAGAAAACAGAAACGGCGTCATTATTGATAATTTAGTTTTAAGAAAAAAAAAGACAATCGTTTGTGACCTTTGGGTGACTTTGTGTATTTTTCTTATAGATGCTTCAGTCAGATTTAATACAACTTCACTGTGTTACCGTTTTGTCGTCGAACTTAACTGATGACTTAGTTGAAGGGTAAGAACCATCCACCATAGACTAACAGTCCTATCTATATATTCTTAAAAGACTTTGAAACAAAACGATAACCATATAATCAATGTTGTATTCTCGTCTTATAGCCTGATATGAAACACAGTGATAAAAGCTTGTTTTTTAAGTATTGTTTTACTATCACTATCTTTCTACAGAACAGAAAATCACAGTTGTATTGCTAATCCAATTATTGGTGGAATAGTATTTTGCACGTGTTTGATCTTCAAGGTAATTATTACAGCGTTTTCTTAAGGATTCGTAACAAGATAAATAAAGACAAAAGTCCTCAGTTTTTGTGCCTTGGTAAATTGTCATTTCTCATCACAGAAGAACAGGTGGTGTCAAGTGTAGTTTGATTTTTATTTTAAAAGCTTCCAAAGATGTTTTTTTCCTTCTAACTTCTCTTAGCCAAATATCGAAGACCAGTCTATTGTTCGCTGAGCTAGATTGTCTGGCCAAGTTGTTGACATGCTAGACCATCGCTTTAATGTTCAGACTTTCATAAGGTAAAGGTGTATGTTATATAAGATGTTTCAAAAGTGGTATTTGCCAACATAGATGCGTAGCGTGCGTATTTCCCATCTGGCTCTATTCAGCGTTTTACGTTTCACTTAATTATTTTTCGAAAGTACATTTTTATTTCAAGGACTTGGGATCAATTCAGTTAAGGTTTATAGCTGAATAATAGACAATAATACGGTGTTCTTTCACTTGTTTAGTACAGCTCCAAAATATCTCGTAAAACGTACACATTCACTAACTTTCAAGACAGAAATTACACGTTCGTATAAGCGTCGCAGCATTCAGTGTTCTTGCCAAGTTATTTTGAAATATTTTGGTTCTTCTTTAATACCTCCCACTAGCTCAACGATAAGTTTAAAGACTTATAACGCTAAAAAGCGGCCTTCGATACCCGTGGTGAGCACAACCGAAATAAACATTGTGTTGTTTAACAAAGCTTCTGTACTTTTTATTATTATTTTTTTTACAAACGTTTATAAGCTTTGATTACTGATTGCTGGTCACTGAAACAATTTTATATCTTTCTATTTATATACGTGCACTGTACATTTTTGTTAAATAAATATAGAAACTAAGACTCGCCTAATAACTATAAGAATTATTGTATACTTTCAGATACTTATCTAAAAAACGTGCAAGCGTACGTTAACACGGATATGTTAAGCAACAATGTTTACGCTCTTAATGCTCTTTGAACAGCCGGTATTGTGTGTTGTATGAATAAATAAAAGCAATCAAGTGCACAACACAAGATGAATTGCGTGTTTATAGCAGTATCATTATGATCAACCGGTACAAGCTAAATGAGTGTCACCTACGCTCATGGATTCAAATTTCAAGATTATAACTTATTTCGATAAAGAGCTGTTTGCATTTACACAAAACAACCCACATATGGTACTTTTTATTCCAAATTTTCGATGATTCTCCAATAAAGAGAAAGTTGGATCTCCTACTTTTTGATCTCAATGAGAAATCACTGCAGTTAAATATTTCATTCATTTAATAATCAAAAATTATTGTTCTGTTTTGGAATTTCGTACAAAGCTACTCGAGGGCTATCTGTGCTAGCCGTCCCTAATTTAGCAGTGCAAGACTAGAGGAAAGGCAGCTAGTCACCACCACCCACCGCTAACTCTTGGGCTCCTCTTTTACCAACGAATAGTGGGATTAACCGTCACATTATAACGCCCCCACGGCTGGGAGAGCGAGCATGTTTGGCGCGACGGGGATTCGAACCCGCGACCCTCGTATTACGAGTCGCACGCCTTACGCGCTTGGCCATGCCAGGCCCAACAATTATTCAGTGCATGACTTTGAGATAGCTACTCTGAATGTTTGCTTATGACATGCGGTTTTGCTAATTAAAACAGAATATTCATAACGAAGAATTAATTAACATTGAACAGTTTCTTTCAACCAATTGTAAAACTATGCTTGATTATCGTGTTGTTCTTGTTAAGAAAACCAGTGACCAATAATATTTCGTACCAGCTTACTCTAATTATTTACATTTCCATACATTTCTATTCTTAACTTCCTCATTTGCCATCAGTATCATGTAATCCTGTTTTCAGTTAATATGATTAGAATCATCACGCAAGTTGTTTAAATCATGTTCATATTTGCGGTTTATATATAAACGAACAACTGGCGAATACCTTTTATCAAATGGTCTGCGGTAAGCTGACGAGCTATATTTCCACTGAACAGTAAGCAATTTCGTGAGACAACATTCCGAAATCATACATATATATCAACATGCGGCGAACGTTTACAGAGATACAGATTTTATTCAGTCACGTACGTATTAAGAACGGGTAAACCAATAACAATTTAATGACAGTTTTCAGTTACTTTCCGGCTACATGATAACTGCTTTTTTCTAGTTTATTGAAATCAGTGTAGGAACGTCATATGATTGTTTTATAATATTATCAATGCGATCACAACAAATACTAATATATTTGTCTAATTTAGTACAAAGCTATTAGATTTCCATCCCTAAATATTGTAGATAGAAAGCAGCGAGTCAACACCAATCTTCAACCATTCTTGAGCCACTTTTTACCGATGAATAATGTACTTGACCCTTGTTTTATAACTCTCCCAACGCCTGAAAGGGCAAGCATATTCGGTGGCGGAATTCAAACCCACGATTGCAGGCTGAGAGTCGAATACCTTAATCACTAGGCCAGGAGAACCCGAACATATTTGAATGTATATATACAAACATTACACTAATCACAGATCATATACTCTCCAATCTGAAGTGCTTGGTGCATTATAGGGTAAACTTTGTACCAGACTAACTCTTCTTAATTGGATGAAATAACAACAGTAAACAAAACAGTTGGCCTAATACTTAGATGCACGTTAATAACAAACTAGGGTAAAATGCATTAGGTCGTTAATGATCAAAGGACAGCCGATAGTGGTTGCGTTGGAATACAAGTAATTTAGCTATATTTTAACACTATAACAGTCAATAGAACATAAAATAATATATGCTTACGAAATAACAAAACATTGTTCCTACTGATGTTTGTCGCACGGCTTACATTAATCAGTGCTCTGTGAAAAGCATATGGGCTATTTTATGTTCAGAGAGTTACTGCCTGTTTTAAACTATGTTAAGTGATTTACATACAGCCTTACTGATTGCAAACGACAAAAAGAATATTTTATTTCGATATTTATGTAATGTACATGCACTTAAACATCATAAAATAACGCGCCTGTCCTCATAAAACGTCCTCATAAAATAATGATACATTGAGTATGTAAGGGATAAATGTAGCTATACTATTGAATATTATCTTTGGTTACTGTCGGACCTAGCATGGCCAAGCACGTTAAGGCTTGCGCTTCGTAATCTGAGGGTCGCGGGCTCGCGCCCGCGTCGCGCCAAACATGCTCGCCCTCCCAGCCATGGGGGCGTTATAATGTTGCGGTCAATCCCACTATTTGTTGGTAAAAGAGTAGCCCAAGAGTTAGCAGTGGGTGGTGATTACTAGCTGCCTTTCATCTAGTCTTACACTGCTAAATTAGGGACGGCTAGCACAGATAGCCCTCGAGTAGCTTTGTGCGAAATTCCAAAACAAACAAACAGGTTACTGTTAAACTGGCCAGGTGAGTTAAGTCGTTCGATTCGTAGTCTGAGAATCGTGGGTTTGAATCCACCTTACACCAAACATGCTCGCCCTTTCAGCTGTGGGGGCTTTATAATGTGGCGTTGAATAGTAATGACTAGCTGCCTTCTCCCTTGTCTTACACTACTAAATTAGGGACGGCTAGTGCAGATTGCCCTCGTGCAGCTTCGCGCGAAATTCAAAAACAAACAAGTGTTAAACGCTCTTATACAATGGTAAAATCCAATGCTATTGGATCTGCAGAACCTTATATCCGTGTGTACAAATTACACGTGTTATTCAACGACAGGAAATTACATTTACCCACTGAGACTAAATGAAACTTTTCCTTTCATGTTTTTGCTTGGCTTTTATTATTGCTTTTGTAAACCAAATCACACACAGATAAGCTATCACTTACATAATCGATTTTAATACATTAGTGGAACAACTCAACTGATTCTCCAATGCATAAAATATCTGCACAGTAGTGTCAATCAGTGTTCTGGACAATGCAGTCGAAGTGAGTGTCAGTTTAAGTAGAGTTTCATGTTGGAAGCTTTTAGTCGTATCAACATGACAACAATCCATTTATAATGACGCGATTTCAGTTAGGTAAGTGTAATTATCAATCAGATGTACTCTCTTGAGGTCACGTGACATAAAACTGTGTATTGTCTGATAGGGATTAGTCGTCTTGGTGATAAATCATTGTCATCCAACTTAACAGTTATCGCATGAACTATTTCAGAACTGATGTTAAACTTCCGCAATATTTATGAAAAAGTTCGTCGCACTCTGTAAAATGAAATCAACTTTATATGATGTGCGGATAAATATAACAATTATTTTGCATTCAACCACCATGATTAATCTAAAAAGTTAGCCCATCTCTTCAATTTACATGACAGAAAAGCCTGTGTAAAGGATTACTTTTCATGTTAAGTAAGATTCTTATTGGCTGTTCAGAGAAAGCTGATAATGTTGATCACACTTCATGTGTTAAACATGCAGAAACATTTAAAGAGTAGCAGTAAAAAAAGAAATTCCACAAATAAAAATTTAGATTAACAAGTGTGTATTTTTGTGATCACATAGAATATTATTATTCATAACTACGACAATGTGAAGTCCACTACAAACCACTTTAATAGCTTCAATAAAAATCCTTATTCAACAACTTACAATATCTTAGAAAATGTACCGAAGCGTGTAGTGCACGTTTGCTTATATTGGAGGATAAATATTATGATCAACTGAATGAAAAAAAAGGTTTTAGATCAGTTGCTTCGTTAGAGAGTTCACTACACAACTATGTCTGAAATTTCTCGTGGTTACTTAAATGTAAATATGTACAAAACTGGAATGTTTATGTGAACAAAATGAAGTTTTATACACAAACAAATTGCCTTTATTTTAAACGAAGCACAATACGCGTGTAATTACATCTCAATTTATAAGTGAGTGAAAAAAAAATCACTATTTTAGTGTAATATCGCAATTATTTAACCAAGTAATGCAGTTTTTCTACAAACAATGGCACGTACAAAAGTATTATAAAATTTAAACACCAATATTTATGTTTGTTTCGTGCGCTCCCAGTGGCTCAACGGTATGTCTACGGACATACAACGCTAAAAACCGGGTTTCGATACCCCTGGTGGGCAGAGCACAGATACCCCATTCAGTAGCTTTACACTTAATTCAAAACAATAACAATAACGAATTTCATACAAAACTAAACGGTTTTGTTTTTTTAATTGGTGAAAAGCTACAACAAAGGTTATCTGCGCTAACCGTCCTTAATTTAGCAATGTAAAATTAGACGAAAGGCAACTAGTCATCACAACCCACCGCCAACTCGTGGGCTACTCTTTTATCAACGAGTATTGGCATTGACCGTCAATTAATAACGTACTTACGGCTGAAACAGCGAGCATGTTTGAAGCGATGGGGATTCAGACCTGCAACCATCAGATCACTAATTAAGCGCCCTAACCACATGGCCATGCCAAGCCTAGACGTATTGAAAACGTCACTTTGATACAGGAACAGCCTATTCTAATTCGAACTGCTGATCAGAATATTGGCAACCAATCAGTAACAATTCACAACAAATGAACATGATTGTTATACCAATAATGCACCCACAGTTCAAACTGCAAAGCATGTTACACAGTACTACGCTTCAGATCCAAAACTTTCAGTTCAAAATGCCACCAAAAACAGAATAACGCATCTGAGTTTAACTTCTAAAACAATTTTAATATAGCACAAATGAGAAAGTGGAAAATAAATGTTTAAAGATAACATAGATATGGAGCAAACCTGATAAAAGGCTTTATTTGTCGACACACCTCCACCCAGTCCTCTCGATCTTTGGCCCTTCATGACCAAGAGTGTTAAGGTGTGCGATTCGTAATCTGAGGGTCGCGGGTTCCTATCCCGGTCGCGCCAAACATGCTCGCCCTTTCAGCCGTGGGGGCGTTATAATGTGACGGTTAATCTCACTATTCATTGGTAAAAGAGTAGCTCAAGAGTTGGCGGTGGGTGGTGATGACTAGCTGCCTTCCTTCTAGTCTTACACTACAAAATTAGGGACGGCTAGCACAGATAGCCCTTGAGTAGCTTTGTGCGAAATTCCAAAAACAAACAAACAAACCTCTCGATTGCTTTCGCTGATAGAAAACAAATAGCTTAATGTGTAGCTTTGTGCTGCTAAAACATATTTTGCACTTTTATACTCCCACATACTTTATGTGAAACATAATTTATATAAGTCTGAATTTTTATAAACTGAAAGTTACGTAAATCAGCTTTCTAATAGAACTCAAAGAAGGTCATTAGGGGTCAGCCCATATGTTAGATTATTTTTTATTTAATAATCACTGAAGAAACGGTGCAAAAAATTGTATGTTAAATTAGTTATGATCTTTATTAAGTTAAATTTTAATTTTGATCTATGAATTAGATGTCAACGATAATTAAGACTATTTACTTAAACTTCATTTTCTGGTGTAAATGTAACCGAAATTCTGTATAAAATTTTATTATGATGATAATCTGAGTTATTTTTTCTTTATGGTTTATTTAGATAAGTTTCGGCTGTTTACTCAAACTGTTGCTTTATGACCAAACCCTTAGAGGATAAAAGTTATATTTCTGACGAGATAATCTTATTCCATGTAGTTTTGCCAGATATCTAAGAAAAGTTAAATCTTAGATTATTTTATAGAGAAGAAGTTCAACTGATTTTTTCTTCATGTTACCTAACGTTATCTGAGTTAGAACATTAAACACATCTCCAGTGAGGAACTTCCGGTTAGCGAGCTGCTATATGTTTACAGATTTCTCTCTATATGTCGTTTTTTTGTTAAGTCAAACTTGTTAAACTAAAAATAGGATATGTTTTTACTTAGCACTGAAACTGTAAATCGAGACCAAGTGAACGTGCTACTGTTGAATTTTTAATGGCCAGGACTGTTTTTGTTGGGTTTTTTTTTGTAGTTTCTATTATTTTGTTGACAAACGTTTCGGTCTTAATGGCCGGAACTACGGATACCAAAACATCGTTCTCAATGAGCTCCAGGCAAATGCAGTTTATTGAAGATTCATGCTATTACTACTTCCTCTTTCAAAATTGTCCTTACGGCTAAATGTAGTTATTTTCTTTTGCTAATATCTTGACACACCCAATAAAAACTAATTTTGACAGTTTTTGTTAGGCTCCCTTTCACCCCAACTTTTACATTTACTGCTTTAAAGTGTCATTCTGTTTACTCTCTTTATCTACTCTGAACGTTACCAAAATCGATGATTGGCCATCAAAAGTAATTATTGAATACACCAAACCTGTATATATAATAAAAATCCTAGTGTTATTACAGTCTTTTTTTCTATTTTTTGCTGCAAAGACTGTTTGACAGATGGTAATTCAACATACTTCGTGGATTATTTAGATACTCCAAAGTTCTGCATGTTGCGAGATTAGATTTGAGAAATGTAGCTTTGACGTCTCAGTCGTTTGAGAGAGACTTTGAGAAAATACCAGATAAAAATTTCAAAATATTGGTCTCCCTAAATGACTGTGACTAAATCTCGCCAGTGTGATGGCTTAAATAAATGCCAATTTTCAGCACGCCATAATTCCAATAATAAATCATTTGTACTTTGAAAGGAAGTAAGCCAGAGAATGAAAGTTAACGTTCGTGTAGAAAACTGCACAAAATGAACTAGGTTATAGCCAGCCATCTCCCATCAATGCAGAATCTTCACAATCCTAAAATATCCAAGGTCAGAAAGTACGGTCGTGGGAAATGATTTAGCCTTCTGCAAGTTGAAGTTTGAATTCCCACTTGACTCTCATATGTCTTCCTTTAGGAAAGTATAATGATAGCCGTATGACGTACCGTTTCCCAAGGGCTGTTAGCAAATGAATCCGATATCCGTGGGTCTGCGACCAATCGCTGCACCAGTAACCGTATCAGTCTTCTTCTTGGTTCTTAGGTCATTTCCACATCACTCCTACTTTACAGTTATCAGCAGAACGTTTTATATAGAAACGTAAATACCTGTATCCTTGAATTGACAATTATGTGTCGGAACATTTAAATAGTAGCTGGAGCTGAGTATATTCAAGTAAGGTTAAAATACATCATTAGTGACACTTAAATAGATCGTCCACATGGAATAATCAAGAAAGTGCTGAACAACGTTTTAAGTGACACATGAGCCAGATAATACATTCAAGTATTAAGCATGACAGTAGGAAGACATTCAGTCACGAGCCACGACGGCCTAAACGCTACTGTTAAGAGAATCACGGGACTGACTGTCACTTTTATACCGTGCCTACAGCTAAAAATACTCAGTGGAGTATCGTTAGTATCAAGTATCTTTACCAGCATACCAGCATGCTAAAACTACACCACGCCTATCCCATTATGATATGATATAAACATTTTTACAGCCCAGTTTTAAACAGTATTGGTTTCTTTTCACATTTTCAATAGCTTCAGTCGTTGTAAGAAATCAAACAAGCTGGATGCTTATATGTTAATACTGACGATAACATTTTGAAATCCTGTACGACATAAATGTAAATATTCCTTTCATAACTAAAAAAAAAATAAAAATATATAGCTTTAGTTTGCTTTAGTACTAACTTAATCATAAGATAAAAATATTAAGGTGACCTCTGAATACTACCTTATGGAATACCACTGGTAGTGGAAAGATGGACTGTGAAACCTAGCCATTCATCATTACATCGCTTCCTCAGGTAATTGTGGACATCCTCTGTACTTAGAGAAGCAAGTCTACAAGCTATATAAATGCAAAGCAATAGAGAATCGTTTCATGAAATAATAAATTAGATATCAAAATACATGACCAGCTAAGTTATAATTAGATGTTCAGATAAGCTTTCGTGATACACATCACCAACTGAATCACCATGAAGGACCAACCTAGGTTTTCACAGAGATAGTGAGGTTAACTGCACTTAATGAGAACAGAGTTTCCTTAGTATTTTCCTGTTCTTAGGACTAATTTCTTTATCGCCTACTGTTTACAGTCCGATTGTAAAGAATAAGTATTATTCTTAACATTGCAGTTTCCATCGTAGCTTCTGTAAAGGATCGCTCGCTCAACAAAACTTTTTTTTATATATGTAGAAGAAGCGATAAAGAAAACCTTTAAGCAGACCAAAGACATGGAGATTAATTAGACCTGCATTAACTTTAAGTGGTCAGATGAAATTGCTGTAACTTAAATTTATGTGATCATTTTTCTCGTGAAAACAACCATGATTTCAAGTTGTGGCTTGATGCTTGTGAACGTTTCTCTTATGAGCCTTCATAAACTTTATATTCTTACATATTATTGTGTTTACTTTACTTTAAAATTAATTTTACTTAACTGGCAAACTTTACGAGAAAATTGTAATCTGCGAGTATATGGTGCACTAAATACGATTATCCACTTATATCTCTAAGTGTTACGAGTTTTGAGTCTGCGTGGAAGTCAATGAAAAATGATCAAAAGTAAAGTTTCAAACTGTTTAAAAGTGGCCTACAAAAACGGGGCAAAAGAATGACATTTGCATATAGTATTATGTTACCTGTATTTAAATTAAATTGCTAACTATATCATGTGAATGAAAATTTAAATCATAAACTCGAAGTTTCACAAAATTTCGTAGATATCCACGTTTAGAAAGAAAACGTAAGAAAACGTGTCTAGCCTTTAAAAATAGAAGTCTTCAATTACAGTTCTTACGTAAATTTCTGCGTGCTTATCACTGTATGGCATTTAAAACTATAGAATATGCATTTGTTGGAAATATGTGGCAATAAAAACCGTTTTGAGAAAAAATATTGAATATGTAAGTACCAGCACTATTATCTGTGTATATTTATATGTTTTGCAACACATTGCCACCAACTAGGATGCTCGAATACCTCATAGTAACAAGTGCAATTTTAGAACAAAATACGCTTTGTAAACACTTTTACCCCAGTTTTGTCCTAGGCTGCATGCCCGCCAGCATTGTCCAAGAATTGAGAACTTTATATTAAAATAATTTTGGAATCTCACATTTGTTTTTTCCACATCAAGTCAAATTATAACTGACAACCGTGCATCTCTACAATAGATTTGCGGCATATTTTCCGATACAAAATGTCCGTCGTAAATCTGACATGTCCAAAGTAAACCAATTCCTCAGATCATCTTTCCATAATTCATCCAATGTACGAGAACAGCAGTTTCTCAGCATCCGTTTCGACATTCAATCGCACAGAGATCGATATGTGCTGACCCCCACAGAGAGACAAATAACAAAATAATCCCAAACTGAGAAGTTTCAAACAAATACGACTAAATATAAATAATTCTGAACCCCAAAACTAACTTCTACCAAGATACGAAAAATAAGACGAACAAAATAGGCTTACTTTCAAAAGTAGCCTTCACAGAAATATGTCTTCCGCTGGTACATCGGTAAGAATACTGATTTAGAGTACTTCGATCAACGATTTGATTCTCCTCGTTGGACTCAACAGATAGCTCGATGTGACTTTGCTATAAGAAAACACACAAGTATAGAATTAACAAAAATGACCCTAAATTTCAAAACTAAGTTACACAGAGATATTGACAAAATGTAGCTAACGTCTCACTGAAATAACATTAAATGAATAAAACTATAATGTGTTTGGAATCTAGACTTTAGCCGAAAGTTGCAATATGTTTGTAAGTACTTGTTACAAATTTACTCTTTATTTGACATTTAAATTATGTTAATTTGTTTAGTTAGGTAAGTGCAAACGTAATGAATATTGCAAAGAAATTTTACTTAGCATAAGTACTGATGATATCTTTAAAAATATGATATGTTTCAGTGTATGAATTTTTTCAATAAATATTTTTGTAGTTTTTAAATAAGCTAGCTCATATTATAGAATTTCGTCATTTCTTTGTTAAATATAACTCTGTGTGTTTTTGTAAAGCATTTGCTTGATGTTTTTTTCATCTCTCTTAAACATGTTTGGCGCTTCATAACAGGCAAAGGACAGCAGCAGTATTTCCGCGTGAAACCCCAGAAAACAGAGGTGATTGAAGGGCAGGAAACTGTACTTCGGTGTGAGGTAGAGAAGCAAGCTGGCGCTGTGCAGTGGAGTAAAGATGGCTTCGTATTGGGTAAGAATAACTTGAATTAACACATCAACAACTTTTATTGTAGTATCATACTTTCAGTAAACATTTGAAGATCGCTTGCTTTCCTAACAAGTATTAAATACAAACATATATATGTAAATACACTTTCTGTTTGCGTTGTGATAATGTGAAACTTAAATTTGTTGAGATAGGTACAATCCAAAAAAAAATTTTCATTTAAAGAATATCTAATTACATATGTAATGAGACCGAAGAGTTAGAGTTTAAAAATTAAAGTCTTGAAATGTGTTGGAGATTTCTAAATGGGTGTTTTTACGATGCTTCTAGTTTTTTACTTTCCTAGGAACTGGGTCTATAGCTTTCTTTCTTAATGGTAAGACAATTAACACTTAAAACAACAACTCATCACGTTTCAGATTAAATGTTCCGCTAAACTTCACATTAGTAAACAAATTCTTACATTGTTGCATGTAACAAAACACAGTATATCTACTATTATGCTGAAAATATTGCGTTTAAGTCTGTTAGAAATTCTGAAAATTTTAATGTTGTTTACATTATATAGAAACATAAGTATTTTCAAACGTGAAGTGCTTTCAAAACAATTTGTTAATGTGACTTCAGGACTATTGTTTATGACTTATTATCAAAATATCTATGAAATGTTAATACGTAACATAAATAGTGCACAGGATATTATTTATAATTTTTAGAAAAATATTTCGAATTCCTACTAAGTGTTGCTTTGTTAACATGTTTCTACGAGTATATTTATTATGAGGCTTTTATTACGATATTTAAAAAGGTTATTAATATAAAAGCACAACGAGAATTCTAAAAAATAACGTGTTTTTTCGAACAAATATAAAAGATATATTAACCAGAACATCAACTGAATACCGTATTTCTTTTTTAGCCTATTCCTTTGTAAACTCCTCACCAAAAATATTTTCTGAAACTTTAATACACCATAAAATGAGATCTTAGTTGTCGTTGTATATTTAGCTCCATTTTTTACATTATGATAGAAAGCTGTAGTAGTATTGTTTCTCAATACTTTTTACCATAGATAAGAGTCGTTTCTTTGATTATTGAGTAGGCTATATCCTGCAAGATATTTTCAACTTTATAAAATGACAAACTGATATAATGACCTTACCGCTACCAAATTCACATAACATGTCATGTCCACATAGACCAAGAACATGGTAGTAATTATAATTAAAAGCATTCTAAAGAGCCGAAAAGTCTGAATTCTTTTTGTTTGATATACCTTCTCTGTTCGTTTGTACGTAAACGTTCAAACATCACATCTTCAGTAAGTTATGATTCCTTAACCAATTTAATATAATACTAATCAGTTTAGGCTCTTCTGATAATGCGCGTGCGTTGTTGTTGTTTTGAATTAAGCACAAAGCTACACAATGGGCTATCTGTGCTCTGCACACCACGGGTATCGAAACCCGAATTTTAGCGTGTAAGTCCGCAGACATACCGCTGAGCCACTGGGGGGGCATGCGCGTGCGACTCACTATTCAAATGTGTACGTAAACGAATATAAACTAAAGGTTAATAAAAATACACTTTAGTAGACATTTTACAATAAAATAATTAAAGGATTTTTTATAACATAATCAGTTTGTTTATTAATAGTATTGAACACAACATTCATCCCATACTAATGTTATGCTTAAGGCAAATGGGCTTAGCAGATTTTGGTGCAATTAGAATTCATTTACATCATTCTTGAATTTCTGTATTCAAACAAGTTTTTTTAATTTCGCGCAAAGGTACACAAGGGCTATCTGCGATAGCCATCCCTAATTTTTCAGTGTAAGACAAGAGGGAAGGCAACTAGTCATCACCATTCATCGCCAACTTTTGGGCTACTCTTTTACCAATGAATAGTGGGATTGACCGTCACTTTATAACCCCCCACGGCTGAGAGGCGAACATGTTTAATGCGACGGTGATTCGAACCCGCGACCCTCAGATTACGAGTCGAACCCCTTAACCCACCTGGTCATGCCGAGCCATTTAAGGAAGTACTGTTGTAGTAATGCTACTAATTTAATCGCAAATATTTTGCGAGTTTCTGTAAGGAGAACAAGAGTGAGGCTATACATTTTCTCGTAGACTATAATTCTATAATAAAATAACTTATTCTATATTCACTTATATTATTAGTTAAATCCTCTGTTTTAACTGAAATCGATTAATATATGAGAAATCTGTTTTGGCTATGGAGTAGATAGGGCATAGAAATACGATATTATGCGGAAATAGGAATACATTATGATGTATCAAATTTACTTGGTTTAGAAAAAATTAGTTTACTTGATACGATATATCATACTTACGTTACAATTTAATATAAATATATAAACATATAGGAAATCCAAAAACGTATGATATTTCTGGAACCCTTTTTACTGACTCCTAATATTAAAAATGTGTGGTTTTGGCCAAATAAATCAAACTGACGTTACATCTACGAGCTTACGTTTTCTAAATATTGATTTACTTCATAATAGATATAGTATGGGCAGGAAAACTTTCATGACTCGCATACAATATGTACAAAGAGATGAGTACGTTATATTTAAATGATTTTTAATATGGAAATCACTAAAGCACAAGATACTACAGTCGATGTAAATTCACATTGTTTCGACCTATATCATACCTAGGTTCAGTATTGTGTGATGGGACGTAGCTAACGTGGAGCCTCTAGAGCCGGCGCGATGTATTTTGCCGTGATGTGTAAATTCACATTTTGCACCCCTTTTACGCTGACCTGATACCACTTGGAGTTGATCGTTTTCAGGAAGGGTATACAGTAACCCTTTCCAATGTAAAATGTTCATAGATTCATATCATAAAGATGTGTTTACGCTGAGAATTTAGAATATCAAAGAAAGAGATATATCTTTTTCTAAATGGCATTTGAAAAGAAAGAAAGATGGATCATCTAGAGGCACCAGAACTATCAAAAAATGGACCTATATCAAGAAATACTCTAATCGTGGTGAGCAAGATGCAGTGAGAACTCATCAATATAAGAGACAGTAGCAAGAGTCACCCACATGTCTCTGGTAACACTAGGTACTCTAATAAATAAGAATCTCTGTCTGGAAAAAGAGACGAAAGTTTCAAATAAACATAATGCTTCTGTGAAATATCATTTCATCTGTCGTATATGTTAAGCAACTGAAGAATAAAAAATGACTATTCACGCTATTCCATAAAATACAATGCCTATAGATTTAACTGCAATTTCAGTCAAAATTAAGAGTGAGAAATTGTCCTCGCATAATAGATGGATTATGAAATTCTGCAAGGAGGAATATGTGTATTTTTAACATTATAACCTCACGACCGAGCATTTTGCAATAAAAATTATGTTTCAGGGCTATTGACAAAAGTGAAATTCATCAGATAGTACATGACTAGACATAACAGCTTGAATTTGAACGACGTGGTGAAACTCAAAATCATTTTAATATAACGTACCTAACCTCTGTATATAGGTTATGAATAATAAAGCAAAATGTTTTTAAACCCATACCAACTTCTTGTAAACGTTAAGCAAACTTCACGCACACAAGACAGAATTTAAACATTAAACCTTAAAAGCTGAATACGTTAACAACAGTAAAAACGGGTTTATGAGTTAAGTTATTATTTTCCTATTTTGCCTCTGTATATAGTATTAGGGACACAAAACTGAAGATAAAAGCTGAAATTCTGTGACCTTGAACACTTACTTAACTATACAGAAGTATAGGTAAAAGGTTTGATGTTTGGGATGAGAGACCGAAATTAAACGATATCGTATTTACTTTGATAGTTGATTATTCGGGAAAAAATCAGCAAATAACACAATTAATACATAAGTATAAAGTAATAGGCAGTGTTGAAGACTAGCATTGAATAGAAGAATGTGAGTAAAACATTGTTGGCTCCATAAATCCAAGAAGAATGAAAAAAAATGTCAATAATGTTTGTGTTTTCTTACAGCAAAGCCACATCGGGCTATTTGCTGAGTCCACCGAGGAGAATCGAACCCCTGACTTTAGAGTTGTACTTTCAATAATAAAACTTATGAGATATCACTGAGTAACATAGATTTATTCACAAAAACTATTTTCATGAAAAATGTATGAAGTCCATAGAGCGGTATAATGAAAGAAGACAGTGATACCATACCCTATAACCTTCTGAGGGAGGGGGAAGCTTTTTTCTTCAAGTGAAAACTTTCGGAAAAAGAGGTCCAACTTTCAAAAGAGTCGAATTATAGGGTATCTCATTATTGTGTTGTTTGTTTGTTTTTTAACTTACGCGGTTTCCTAACAGAAGAATACAATATTTGAAAATACATTTTCTGTGTTGTATTTTAACACGTGTGACTAAAAAGACGGTTCACCTTAATGTTTTTGGGCGTATGCGATGGCTATTTAATTCCATATATATTTTTTCATTTTATCTTAATATCATATAACTAAAAATTCTTTGAGTTTTTGTTTTTACTAATTGAAAAGGCCTCACATTTTTCACTCAGCCTGGAGTCCTGGTTCATGTCACCGAGAAAAATATAAAATAAAGCAAGTAGGGTACAAGTAAATAGTTTACGTGAAATTTGGCTCTGTTATGTAGGCGCCTTTTACTTCATGCTTTGTTTTTGGGTGCTGCTATTGCTTTATGTAATAACTTTTAACCTACGAAAATGAACATGGCAAGATTTAACATAAAATTGCCATATGGCCAACATCTGGGAATGCGTTCCCTTCACGTCTAGTGACCGTTTTTTTCCTTATAACAGAAAAGGAAAAGCAAAATCTCCTTCTTGCATTTGCCCATGCTATTATTCACTTCCTGCAAATATGTCACACTTGGTCAATAAAACTATGTTAACATATCCCAAGGACTTAGAAACATACTTTTAGAGATATATCTTTTTTTCCAAGATTAATTAAGCAAATAACGACTCGCGTAAAACGTGTGAACTTCAAGATATCTCTTATTTTGTTAAGTTCCTAATCCATACTAAGTAGAAAATTTGTTGGATTTTAAAATACTTAACTTCTTTTTTTTTCTTATTGAGGAAAAAACTATTTCCAGCACAAAATATTACACACTAAACAAGTAAGGCAATTGATCCCAAAGAATGAGGTGAACCCGTTTCTATTTCCATTGCGCTAAACAATGTTGTTAAAGATTAGACTAGAATATCTATATAATGTCAGAAACCCTTAGACAAAGGTAACTCTATGGAAGACACACTCAGAGACACTTTTAGTATAATAAAGTGTTAATTTGGGATAAGATATATAATTTATGTAACAATAACCATTTCTTTTAATCACTCATTTACCAAATATCACAATGTCTACTTATTAGATTTAATAGATGGCGCCACCTGATTATTTCAAGCACGTTAACATGTAAGAAAAGAAAACGTTAAACGCTATTTTTTGCAGTAATTACGAAAAGTTAGTATACAAGTTAAGTAGTACAGTAATATAAAAAGACAACAAAAGAAGTCCAAACCCTGAAGTTACACATTACAGTTTGTTCTGTGGTCTTCATCGCATATGTAACCAGTTATTTTGGGCTTTTTTTATCATATGATCTTAACCGTAATGTTTCAGTAATAAAATGAGTCATTTTAAAATTTGTCGATAATAGTTGTCTAAAAATATTTTAATTTTTAATATTATTTTCAGTTCTAACGTTAATATCTAATATTAACTTCCAATCAAAGAAAGCTATGCACTACAAAATCAAACCGTCAATAAGTGCAGCCAAACAAATATGATTTTTAACTTTCCTAATTATAAAGATTAGAATTCATTATTTAATAAGGCTTTATTACGTGGTTATAAACCGTTAATTAATATTTCTTTTTAACAATGCAATAACGAGTTGTTTAACCATGAATTAATTTTCCTCATATATAGAGAAACTTTGAATAAACATCTGTCCATGAAACCTTGGCTCGGCATGACCTGGTGGGTTTAGATGTTCAACTCGTAATCTAAGGGTCGCGGGTTCGACTCCCCGTCGCGTCAAACATGCTCGTCCTTTTAGTCGTGGGGCCGTTATAATGTGACGGTCAATCCCACTATTCATTGGTAAAAGAGAAGTTCAAGAGTTGATGGTAGGTGTTGATGACTAGCTACCTTCCCTCTTGTCTTACACTGCTAAATTAGGGACGACTAGCGCAGATAGCCCTTGTACCTTTGAACGAAATTCAAAAACAAACAAACCATCAAATCCTTATCTGCGTCACAAACAGAGGTGCATATGTGAAAAAAGGGTTTCGGAATAAGTTCTATTATATATAATTTTAATATTAACCAAAACTACGCTGAATATTTACAGACAAAACTAAAATAAAGAAGCTATTTTTAAAATTGTATAATTAATTTCGTTGGAAATAATTAAAACATTTCGATATGAATCAATCCGACGTTTTTAAACAGAGCTAAACTTTCTTTGTTCTTTCTCTTACTTATACCAATATGGACTAGAATGCATAAGTCCTGAGCCAACTCTGATGTTGATCTGGTACAACATGAATATCGTCGTTTTGTTCTCTGATTCCACGTTAAGCTGTCGTTTACTTCGTTTCTTAAAAGTAGCTCTTGCCTACACCAAACATGAGTTTCGAAGGGTTGGACAGCGAAGGCTGGCGCCATGGTGGAGAAAAACACCTACCTAAATGGTTTATTAAGTGAACGCCACTTTTCACGACAGCCCGAATAGGTCACACAAGCACAGTATGTTCAAGCAAGCGTGCACCACGCAAACCTGACCTTCGCCACAGTTCTGAACAGCAACTTGGGTTGAGTTCGACACTTTCTTCTGCCCCGTCAACTGTGAAAATATTAAATAAAAAAAACGGAAATGAGTCGTCGAACGAGTTTCCAAAACGTCGCCAGACATTTATTTCAAGCAGGTACAGAGCCTGGACACCGCCCACTTTTTCTAAATATGAGAAAGAAAGGAAAAAAAAAACAGGATCATAAAGTCTTTCATTTGAACAATTAAAAAGATACCAGTAAAAAGAAACAACAACAAAAAACTCGTGATGAAAACCTTTTGTGATCAAAATCTGTGTGATTTTGTTGTCGTCCTTTCTCATCAATACCTTTAGGCACAAATGGTTTTTTTAGTTTAAAACATTAAATAATTAAGTTATGCATTACACATATATATTGTATTCACATCAGTCACGCGTGTAACTTTTTCAACCGTTAAAAATATCTCTAAATCACGAACATTTCCATATTCTTACTGAATAAGAGCTTACAGCAAATTAGATAATACAACCATTTAGTATAACATTCGTTTCGGTTTTCTTTGTTTACGCAAAATTAAATAATTTGCCATTTCCGTACAACATTGAAATGATAGAGTAGAATAAAGGTAGCAATGAACAGTCGGTTTTTGGAGCTACTCTTGACTTCTTACTAATCTGGACTTTACCGTCACTTTTATAGCGCGTACTCGCCAGAAGTTGCGGCAACGGTTTGTGAACCATGAATTCTTAAATTCACAGTCCATTTACGCAAACCATTAGGCTGTACCCTCCTGAATTTTAGTCTCTCGCTTAAATTGATTTAAATTTTTTCTCAATTTTAAAAACCAACAGAGGTTTTCGAAAAAAGTAGCTACAGATGACGTCATTAGTTTAATCATATGACAGCTACTCTTGTCCGCAGCAAACAAAATGAATAAAGTGTTTTGAAATTTTGACCTCGGGTTACTTATTAATTTCATAATTTGTAAATATAAACGTTAAATCTGTGATTTATACCATAATAATCACCAAAAACACAGTTTTAATTTTAACTTGAAGTAAAGAAAGTTCAGTTTTGTACAAGCACCTTACAATATGATACACACTTTAACTATACCGTATTCAGTCGCTGCTGACAAGGACTTTTGTTCGATTATATAACAGCATACTAATCTACCCAAAGTGTGTGTTAAAATTATATTTGTTTTAATGTTCTGAGTAACAATAAATGAGCACAGATAGTCTTTGAGTAGCTTTGTGCGAAATTCAAAAACAAACAATAAAAGGTATAAACACACTATTTCCCAGTGTTCAAGCTATGCAAATGTATTTCTGAATGTTAAGTTGTTGTTTGTTTGTTTGTTTGGAATTTCGCACAAAGCTACTCGAGGGCTATCTGTGCTAGCCGTCCCTAATTTAGCAGTGTAAGACTAGAGGGAAGGCAGCTAGTCATCACCATCCACCGCCAACTCTTGGGCTACTCTTTTACCAACGAATAGTGGGATTGACCGTACCATTATACACCCCCACGGCTAGGAGGGCGAGCATGTTTAGCGCGACGCGGGCACGAACCCGCCACCCTTGGATTACGAGTCGCACGCCTTACGCGCTCGGCCATGCCAGGCCCTGAATGTTAAGAAGGTTATATTTCTCTTTGCTAATACTATTTAAAATGTTGGTATTTGAAAACAAAATATAAATGTCTAGTGAACTATAAAGTGTCTTTTGATTGTGGGCAGGCTTACAAGGTGTTCTACCTTAAATAATACTTTGAGTATTAAAATATTCTTAAGTTAAAAGGGTTGTGTCTAGTTTTTCTTAGTTATTTTAATATAAATTCCTTATTTATGTGATTTTAATAAACAAAAAGTAATTTCATCGAGATGTAATTTTAAAGGTATGAGAACTTGTCCGGTTATATAATACAGAATGCCAATATTTCGTTAATTTAACAGCAACTTATCGTAATCAAATCCAATGTTAAAAATACCTTTATTTTTTTGGTATATATACGTTACGCTGTTAATAGTTTCCTTTTTCATTCACACTTCTAAATATCGTCACATCTTTTGATTTTAAGTAAGGCAATTTATCAAAATTTCACTTTTAAACTGGATTTATAGGGTTCGATAGGGCTATTCCTGGTTACGCTCGCTACAGCATGATTGGTGATCCAAACCAGGCAGTTCATAACCTGCTAATTGAAAATGCTCAGATAGAAGATGATGGAGAGTACCAGTGTCAAGTAAGTTTTAATATATCTTATGAACTGTTTAAACTAAACCTCTGTAGATTGTTCTAAGATGCACCAAGGTATTTTATAATATACGCAAAGTTTTCCAAGTTTGCGACTTTCTTTTTTGTTTCTTGTATGAATAAAACAGTTATAGAAGTATAAAACATTTGTTATACATCATGTTATTTCTGCAGGTTGGACCAACCTCGGATAATAAAGCCATCCGTGCAAACGCTCGACTGAAAGTGTTAGGTAAGTACACAACTTTACCCACTTGCAGGGAATGATTTATGTCGCAGGTCATAGGTTTATAGGTTATCCCAACTACATTCACGAACGGGTCAAACTCGTGTGACCACCGTTACTTGTATTTTTGAATAAAAATATCAGTATTACATAGAAAAGTTAGTTTATCTTAAAACAAAACTGTTTAACGTTTAATTTCTTGCCAGTTTTTTTTTAGTAGCCACAGGGAATGTAAAAACAACTGTGATATATTCAAGCTTTATAACTGCCTTATTAGGCATCTTAGGTCATTTAATTTTAATTCATATGCTTATAGTTTCTATAGGTAATATGAAACATACAAATGGTGGCATACACTATAACTCTACTGTCATTAATACCAATACTATTCGGGAGAAGATTTATTTATATAATTTCCTAAAATATTTAATCCCATCCTGTAACATCATTGAGGATAATATTCAGATTTTATCTTTTATTACTAGATGTGGGATTAGATAAAAGGTTTTGACATTTTTTTCTGCTGAATAAATCCTCGACTTTAAGAAACTAGTCCTATATACAAAACTAAGAGTTACCTTCAACAGAATAACAATCGCACGTTTTAAAGCTGTCAGTTACTTAAAGCACACCTGGCTTGGCCAGGCGGTTAAAGCATTCGAATAGTAATCTGAGAGGCACGGGCTCGAATCCTCGTCACACCAAACATGCTCACCCTTTCAGCCGTGGAGTGTTATAATAATTCGACCAATCCCACTATTCGTTGGTAAAAGTGTACCCCAAGAGTTGGCGGTAAGTGGTGATAACTAGTTGTCCTCCCTCTAGTCTTACACTACTAAATTACGGACGGCCAGCGCAGATAGCCTTCGTGTAGTTTTGCGTGAAATCCAAACCAAACTTTGAAATACGTGTTTTTACAATTCTCACATTACGTAAAAATTATGTGCTATAAAACTTCTTTTTTATCAATGCATGGCTCTAAGTTTTCATTGGTTATATATTACATCATCAATGACGTGTTCCCACACACAGTTTAGTTAACTTTGCTAATAGAGTAAAAAAGTGCAAACTGAGTAGATTCTATTGATCTCAGATACTCAAAGTCTCTATCAGTGATGTCGAAAAACCCACTTGTTGAGAATTTTATATGCAAAAAACGGCTCGTTTGGGTTGAGAAAATATTTTACATAGAAGAGCGAACAACGTTTCGACCTTCTATGTAAAATATTTTCTCAACCCAAACGAGCCGTTTTTGCATATAAAATTCAAAGTCTCTATCTTTGAGAGATGTATGAACACCTGTTCTGTGTTCCAACACTGAAAGGTTTTTCTCAGATCGGTTTGCTTTCTACTTTAAAATATACAGTCTTGTACTGTACATATAACAACATGTTTAACTGGTTTATGTCCATGTTTAATCCAGTGAGTTGGATTTATTGCTTTATTACGTAAGTTTATAAAATGGTCTTTGAAACGTGTTTTGCCAACTGTTTTCTTTTTTTCAGAGAAGAAAGCCGTTTCATGAATAACTAATATATTCCCTGAAATTAATTCAGTCGGTTTAAATAGCCAGCCATTAGTTCATCCTTTTCCAGATTACAAATCAGAACGTACTGTCTTAAGTTATACCAGCTCGAATCATTGTTTAACTGTTCGTCATTTAACCAATATCGAAAGTAGAGTTTGTGATTGAAGGATTATGAATGCTTTTGTTTTAGTGCCGCCCTCTTCCATGGTCATTAGTAATCACGATAACGGCAGCACGATCGAGATTCATGAAAACGAGTTTCTCAGTCTTACCTGCACAGTGATAGGCGGCAAGCCGGCAGCCGGGATTAAATGGTTCCGCAAAAACGTGGAACTCCAGCCGGGTGAGTAATACATTCAACATACAGAGATTGCTGCTTTAAATTGAGCAGGTATAAGCTATAAACTGAGTTAACTTGTACTTCAAGCAGTTCTGTATTTACACGTTAATCGTACCGCATTTTGGGAGATGTGCTTGTTTAATGTTTTACGAAAATTCAAATTTCTCTATCAATTCTCGTTGGTTCATGTCAAAGAAAATGACATTACAACAATGTTGTGACGGCATTATAGAACACAGAGAATCGAGAAAGTGTTAACAATCATATTTAAAAATCCGAAGAAACACTAGCGAGTTTGACAGATGGTTCTGTCTTTTTCTATGAAAAGCACTGGGTTTCATGGTTTTTTGTTCGTTTATGTACATAATTGAAGCGGTGTGAATAGTTTATATAAATATCTATTGTAAGAGCGTACGTACTGTCATCGAGACGTTAAACATTTTGGTATTGCAGTATTGCTGATATATATATCACTTAAAGGTTAAAAATTATAGAAGAAACTTATCTATTTTACACAACACTGATTCCTATTTATCCGTAAAGAAACAGTGTCTACTTTCGTAAAGCTCACGAGTTGCTCGTTTTATGATTCATATAACTGGTGATCATGCGTGATTTATTTGTGTCATGAATAAATATAATTATGCAACTGATTCCAACCTCTCTTATTTGCTAAGAAATATTATTAGAAAATCTCAATACAACATTAGGAAATATGTAATATTGTTGTTTTTCACACACTATTATTTATGTTATTTTTGACACTATGTAGTTTTATGCATAGAGCAGTAATACTTTTTATCACACTTTTTCCAGATAATGTTCAGACAAACACGGAAGAAGGTGAAGACCATAGGTTCAAAACTATCAGTACAATCACCCTCACTCCCAGTGCACACGACAACGACGTCATCTACACGTGTGAAACTATTCACCTTGCACTGGTCCGACCGCTGAGAAGCTCAGTGGTATTGAGTGTCCTCTGTACGTAAAATAAACCATTCCGTTTTTATCTGAGGTGCTTATGTAGGAACATAAGAATACTAATAACCCCACCTTAATAGGCTAAAAAGTAAATAAATAATGACTTATCCATTCATACTAGTTTTATCTTAATAAATATAATATTCACTTTGTGCAGTATAATCATTATAAGAAAACAGGTCATCTTTTATCGCATATTACTTATTCAAAGTGATATTTTAGTCACTTCATAATAATCAGTATTTGTTACTATACCACAAGAAAATTGGTAATATATTATAACACTTTACATATCGTTTTATAAATCCTGCCAAGTTTTTTGCAGTATGATTATGATTTATTACAATATTTTCGGAAAATATGTAATATTTTTAATATATTACACGTACATTTTATTTTATAAGAGGTACAGTAGTTACTTGCAGTGGAGTTCTGCATATTTTTATTGGTTTTCTTTAAACATGTGAAATAAATATTGAAAAATCACAGTGGCTTCTGACGTGACCAATCCCGTTCATAATATCTCGGGATCGATTTTGACATTTTCAGAAATCTATCAATATTCAATAACTGAATATGAATGTATTGATCACCGTGTCACAGATTGCGTGTTTAACTCTAAAGCGCAAACTGAGAAACCCAGCATTGTTTTGTTTCTTTTAAGATTACGTTTAAATAATTAATTGATACTGTCTTTGCCATCATAATTAGATTTCATGTTTTTCTTCATCGTTGTTCGAAACTTTTCTACACTAGCAGAATTTCAGAAAAAAATTACATTTTAAGACATATAGGAACAAATACTGACGTGAGGTTTAAGGTGTACGCAGGTCGATTTTACTCAAATGAAAGTTATGTTAACGCTAACTCTGAGAATCAATACTTCTTTCAGATCCTCCGGGGCCACCAACCATTGTAGGGTATCAGGAAAATGAAACCGTTCGTTCAGGTGATACCATAACATTGTCATGCATCTCCCAAGGCGGCAACCCTTTAGCCCAACTTGTTTGGTTTAAGAACAACCAACAGATTGATTTTTCTTACACTACAAGCGGCCAAAAATCAACAAACAAACATACGTTTGTCGTAGACAATTCTGACAACAATGCCATCTATCGGTGTGAAGCTTCAAATATATTAAGCCCACAACCTATGGATGCTTTAGTGAAACTGACAGTTCTATGTAAGTGTCAAATGCATTGCTTATGTGTAAATCTAATCTTCAGATTTTAGTAGTTTCAGTCATTTATATTTGTAGTGAAATAATAAAGAAGCTATTAGTTTCATATCGGTACTTAAAACATTCTTCAATGTTATTTGCACAGAATATTTTTAGCTTGAAATAAAATTATAAAAAAATATATAACATTAACGTTATTTAATTACCCATAGCTCCGTAAGGTATAATAAAAATCAAGTTATGTAGTTCTGAAGTTAGATCTTATAAAGTTTTAAAATATTCTGAGCAATTAAAAGGTTTATGTTTCAGTCTCAGTTAGGGTAAAATAAAACTCATTAATTAAACCAATAATACCATTCTGTAAGGCTTCTTTCACAGGTGTTACTCATTTTCTCTTTATCGTATGTTTTTATAATTTATTATTTCATTATCTGAATTTTCATGTTTGTTAATTGTAATAGCAAACTGTTACAAAGACAATAACTTAGAACGTCACGCCCTAACTTTTACTTTGTGCCAGAAATTGTGAGCGATAAGCGCTTCATCTTTGTTAATACGTTGAAATACATAAGGCATAAAAAGTAAAATTAATTGCGATTTGTACTCAATAGAAAAAAGCAAAATAACAATGTTAGAGAACTGCTTAGAAGAAAACGTAATCGAAAGAAAATAGTGAAAAATGCATTATTATTTGTTTGCATAGTTAAGTCCAGGTGCTTTCGTAGATCTTAATTTTATTTTTATACCTTTGACTCAATCTATTTGCTTAGGTACCTAACAACGTTTTGAGAAATATTCTAATGTCTGTGTACATGTTTTCTATCATCGGGAATACTACGTTAATTTTTTTTACAGAGGGTTGATGCCATTTTATAAAACATGGCGTTATGATTACTATATACATATGTCATGTACGCCAAATTTCCGACTGTGTAACGCTGTTAGGACGGACTCAAGTATGGGGAAATTTATTATGGCCTTTTTCAAATTAGGACATACTATTACAAAATTCCTAAACGGTGAACAGCTGAAGGACACATTTTATATGCAAAAACGGCTCGTTTGGGTTCAGAAAATATTTTAAATAGAAGAGCGAACAACGTTTCGACCTTCTTCGGTCATCGTCAGGTTGCGACACTCAGTTACACAACCCCTTCCAAACATGTGGTCAGCTTCCGGTCAGTTACCTCTTTCTTTGTGAACCTGACGACCGAAGAAGGTCGAAACGTTGTTCGCTCTTCTATTTAAAATATTTTCTGAACCCAAACGAACCGTTTTTGCATATAAAATTCTCAACAAGTGGGTTTCTCGACATCACTGATTGATGTTTTGTAAAGGTAAGTCTTCGTTCATAAGCTAACTGATTAAGAGAACAACAGATTCTGAAACTACAACACAGGCCAATTAGAAGAAATACTGCCATCCGCGAAACGAAAGCTACTGTAACGAAAGAGGACTATTTCACCCCCAAAAAATGTGTAATGATGAAATTAGATATATCTCAAGATATTGTTAACATTGATTTGCATCTGAAAAATTTATAAGTCAAAACCTCCTAGCATTCAAGCAGCACTTCAAAATGAACCGCTGTCTTCATGAGAAATACAGTCGAAGAAACTGGAATAACAGTAATCCAATTCACCAAATGCTTCTCAAGTTCCTGATTCAGCTCCAATAGCCATTTGTGCCCTTGTTGAAAAACGACATCTACTTACAAAAAACGGACTATGGAAATTTTGTAAAGCAGTGTGTTCTAAGACTTAAGACTAAGTCAGCAAAACTGTTTCAACTGAAATTACAGGGACGGACAATATTATGTAATCACCAGGTTAAGCACGATCAACAATGAAAACAAAGGAAGTAGTTTCAAAAGCAGTACAGAGCATCGTTTTTATATAGTGAGACTAACATTCACAACATATTTTAAATCTGAGTTTTTGAGACTTTATTATCATGATAATTATTTATTTTTTTTACGTATTGGTTACGCTACTGTTGCCTTTAAACGTAATAGTTATAGAGGGGATGTATTTGTGAAATATTATAATGTACAATAAACTGAAGATAAAGTAGTTTGTAATCACGTTAATCAGTTTTTAATAGTCTGATCATTATTGAAGTAATATTGGACCATTAGCTGATACTTATTACGTATTCTTTACCATTTTCCTCATCTTTGGATTCTCAGTACACCGTAATTCTCTTCAATTTAGCTAAAATTGATAATATTAGGTATTGAATGTTTCGTCATTTTCGTGACGAGTATAACTATTGTGAGTTTTTATCATGTTGAACGGAGTCGTGACATAAGAATGATATGATGTTTCAGTTGCCCCTGCCGAGGTTAAAATAACAGGACCGAAAGAAGCTAAGCCAGGAGATACTGTCACTATGACCTGCAGGGCAAAACGTAGTAACCCAGCTGCTGAAATCAACTGGCTAGTGGATGGACAACGTGTGCAAGGAGCAAATACAATCACAGCTGACCCTGACGGTGGGTGGACAACGATGTCTAATATCAGCGCCATCATAAGATCACAGGTATATATGGCATGATATTTTGGAAATACATATTTGATTTTTTTTCTCTAGTGATTTACATGAATTATTTATAATACTTTAACTGATTATAATTTCTTTTTCCATCAGCAATGGGTAACATCTTGATAACAATAATAAACACTAACTATTCTAAGAAACTATTTTAAAAATGAAGTATTTATATCACAAATTATCCAAATGGACAGTGTATCTGTCTATTTGACCGACCTTGTATTAGACAAGTAATGTTGATAATAATTCTGAATTTAATAGATAAAAAATGACAAAGTTTTACTAACGTGTATAAGTGTGTTGTACAGAAAATTCAGGTATCATACAAAGTACTTAGACTCAAAATATGTCTGGGAATTGATGAAATCAGTCTGATTAAGACTCTGACAAGATGATATTCATGTGAAGAATAAAAAGACTTTTGTCCATCGTCCAGTTTGTGTATTCCTTTCAAATAATTTCTAGATCCTCCATAATGTATATCTGCAGATTTTACTTCAGCATCCCCGAATATTGTACCCAGTATCTACTTTCATCCACCATGAACTGTCGATAAATCATCAATGTAGAGTAAAATGAATAATTCAAAATCCTGACGTAATCTACATAATACCGTTTTGAATGACATTCTGTAAGAGATCGTGACATGCGCACTTGCACTCCCACCCCCACAATAAGACAAAACTGCTAAGATGGAGGCAACTTTACATTACCATTTTATTAATATTATAATTCTTTATCAAGGAATTCTATGTTTTAAATATATTTATGTTATTAAACGACGCGCAAACAATGATAACTTTTTATGTTTTATGTTTTTAGGACCAGAGATCAAAAATTTTCCAGTGCTTCACTGTAAACAAAGACCTTGGAGAGACCATGGTGGAATCTCATGTTTTGACTATTTTGTGTGAGTTGCAAACTGCAACTAATTGGCATGCATTGATGCTACAATTTTTTTCTCTATTTTCTAGAACTAAGTTATACCAAAGTATACTTAGGTTATTTCAGCTTAACTGATGCAGTTTTGTTTACAGATATTTTTTGACAAATAACCGAACAAATTAAAATTTTACTTGAGAGTGTACATGATCTAGAATTATACAGGTAATTTTGAACTGTTTTATTATCTGGTCCGAAGTGGCTCATGCTTCTATCTGATATTCGATTTTTTTATTACGCTATTGAGTTATTCGTTTCTAGTGCTAAGTAAGCAAAAGAAAGAGACAATTTCAGTTGATTCTATTTTCAACCCCCAACAGATCCCCCTGCTCCTCCGAAAATCCTTGGCTACATCAGAGATAAATCGATTCGAGCTGGTGAACTTCAGCGGTTAACGTGTATTTCGAACGGCGGGAACCCGCTTCCTACTTTGAAGTGGTTTAAACAAAATACCGAGGTAGTAATGTTAGTCTTGTTCGCTTGTTCCGAGATCTAAAGGAAATCATGTTCATTTATTGAAAAAAACTCATTCAAAATAGAGTGTCGTCGAATGTAAGATATGATAAAATGTGTAGTAATTGAGGGACAACGTTTAAAAGATAATTAATTTTTTCCTTTTATTCGTGAAATTCAATTTATGACGTAAAGACTCGCCCTTCAAAGATAAACTGTTTTATCATTAATACATTTAATTGACTTTTAACCTGAAGTATTATTGTCATGATATGTTTACTCTGTTGATTTCGAATGGAGATCTATTACTTATTTTATAATACATTTTAATTCTATTAATAATAGCCAAATAAGAAAAATAAAACAGTCATAAGAGTTTATTAGTTATTTGGTTTAGTTGAGAAGTGTTCTGAGTAGCTATATTTTTCTGTTTTAAATAGATAAAATCAGTCATCACGTCGAACGGTAATGTCGTAAGTAGTGAAGTTCTCGTAGAAACAGAACCGAGAGACAATGGTATGGAATACCGCTGTGAAGCCACTAATTCAGCTACATATCAACCTCTTGTCGCTAAAATTCAATTCACTGTTCATTGTAAGTTTTAATTTCGTGATCTTGCATCTATGAAATACACAACATACGATCTTCTATAGTTAATAAAATCTAACTACATACCACACTCCCAGAGATTGTAGCAAATTGTTCTTTCTTTAAGAAGACTATCTCATTGTAAGGCTTAAAAACAACTGTTAACAGTCATTTTATTTAATTAGAGAATGACTGTTATATCAGTGTTCACTTTGAGTAATTGATACGTTTACTAGTGTAAAAATAAAAATGTTTTACATCAATACTGATGTTGTTGTATTTTTGTTTTTGGACAGTTGTGATTCCAAAAACACAAAGAGGAATATTTTGAGGTCTTGAAAAGATAAGTTAGGTGATAGTAGTATAAGGTTTTAAGGGGTGGATATATGATGCATAAATTTGTTCAGAAAAGTTTAAAGATCGTAGATAATTTTAAGGCAAACTTCTTGAGTAATAAATTCATGACAATAAGTCATGATTTATGGCTCTTAACTATTCAGTTGAACTATTGAAATAATTCTAAATATCAGTTATAACCCATAAATTGCAAAATAGCCAAATATTAGGGGGGGGAACGACTAATCTCTGTAAAGTTAATATTCAATTAATCATACTTCTTTTCAGTTCCACCTTCTTTAGTAACCATAAAAGCGATACCTCCGAAATCAAAGGCTGGACATAAGGTAACGTGTTTTTCGTTAAGTTGTGTATTATGAACTCTGTCTGCTTACTTGTATTTGAAAATTATTCAGTAAAAAAATGAAATCCTGGTTACACATTGCTAATGAAAAATGTAAATGTAATGCTGAATGTTCAACATCCACTTCACATTTTCAGTTTTTATTTGTGGCTACATTTAACTTGTATTTGGAACCTTCAAACAAGGGTCCTTTAAATTTGCAGGTGAAGCTCGTTTGTGAATCGGATTCTAGCAATCCAGCTTCCACCATCACTTGGTGGCGTGATGGATTTCTCATCCAAGGAACACCAGATGGCATTCTGGACGCTGTTAATGGTGGCCAGTCGACGAGAAACCAGTTACAACTAAACGTAACATCTGAAGATAATGGAGATCAGTACACCTGCCAAGCTACGAATGAAGTATTGCAAAAAAGCGTGCATAACGCCATTACACTAAACGTAATATGTAAGTAGTAAATTTTCGATCACATATTGATTGCTGTCTGCCTACTGATAAGAGTTCCACAATGTAACAACAAAGAAATATATCTTGACCAACCATAACGCTTTGATAGCTCGAGTTTCTTTCATGTGGAGAACTCACGTCTTTAGTGAGACTTGAGCATCGATTCTTTCTATTGTATTTACCATCACACTATGGTTACCATCAAGCGGGAATCTGGAACTCAATGAAACAAACTGTTAGTGACTTTTTTGCGATCAATAGCACTGAATGAGCTTTTCTTAATACGTACAGTTAGCTTTGCTTTTAGTTCATTTATCGAAGAAATCTCTCTTTGATCCAAACTCTTGGAAATTTATATGTTTACATCAAGTATATACACTTAGTTTATAAGAGGTTTACGTTTTTAGAAGTATTAAGCCATTTGATATATGTTTAAGGCACGAATGTATGAGATAAGAGACGGAATTAGATTATATTTAAAATTGACTAAAATTAGCATTTCAATTGACAAGTTAATCATCGAATAAAGCTCAGAAAGTATAAATTGTTTATGAGGCAGTTAAGTATTCATATCTAATAAAAAATATATTACTTTCTAATTGACTAGATTTTAATAGATTGCACAAGCGAATTCTTAATAAACAAATTTAATAACTTAGCTTCTGTTTTCCTTCTACTACAGTTTATAATGTGTATTTGCAGACAAACCAGAGTTTTATTCGACCCAAATTGACACATTTGATATTGTCGAAGGAGAAACGACTTTCATCAACCTGACAGCCAGAGGAAATCCTAACGTTATTACATACACATGGACCAAAGATGGAAATACCGTAGTTGATATTCAAGAAAAAGAAAAAACAAGCAACGTCAATGAGACCAGGATTATTTCGAACGGTCCAATCCTAAACATAACCAACGTAAAAAGATCTGACGCTGGACGCTTCAAGTGTGAAGCTACCAATGAAGAAGGAACCTCGGAGATCACTATCGTCTTAAATGTACAATGTGAGTGTTTGTATCGTATCGTTTCACTCCAAGTTACAGCTCAGTTTCGTAGTCAGTCACTGTATAGTCATCTCTAGAAGCGTTGTCGCCTTTATGAGGAAACTTAAAGTTGCGATTGACTTGAGATGATAAATAACAGTAACGATAAATACATTCACGAGACAACTTTTAGTAGTTCTTAGATCCACTTGAAGACGGTGGTGCAATGAAATATCTTGGTGAAGTACAGATATACCTTTTACTCTGAATTTGTGCTATGATGTGCATCTATACAATAATATAATTTCTTTCACTTTGAATTCTGACTAGAACTATATAAGTCAATTGGGATCGGCGTAGTCCATTTGTTTGTTTGTTTTAATTTTCACGCAAAGCTACATGAGGGCTATTTGAGCTAGCCGTCCCTAATTTAGCAGTGTAACACTAGAGGGAAGGCAGTTAGTCATAACCACCCACCGCCAACTCTTGGGCTACTCTTTTACCTACAAATGGTAGGATTGACCCACGGGTTAAAGGGCGAGCATGTTTGGTGTGATGGGGGATTCGAACCCACGACCCTCAAATTATGCCGGGTCATAATCAATGTCAATATCGACATAGCTATGGACAGGTACAGGGATATAAATATGTTCATTAACAGTTAGTAAACGTATTAAGCTAATTTTCCACTGTTATAAGTTTGCTGATGTTGCCTTTTTCTTTTCTTTTGTTTTAGACCCAGCGTCCATAACCAAGGTCACTGAGGTTACTGTAGTCGATCAAAATGCAAATGCTTATCTAGAATGCGTAGCTGATGCCAACCCGTTAACAGAAAATATCATCACGTGGCGAAGAGATGATTTTAACATGAGCCGCACTAAGCAATCTCTAGAAGGTGGCCGGTCGTTCTTAACGATCTATAACGTGTCTCCAGAGGACGTGGGTGTGTTTGAATGTGTGGCTTATAATAACATTGGAGAGGAAGACGTAAAAGCATCCAGCTTGGTTGTTAAACGTACGTATTGAACATTCGATGACTTACACTTCAAAAATCAACTACTTCTAACACATTTAGTTAAATGTATTTTGTTGGAAATGTTGACACCAAACTAGAACGTTGAGATGTATGTTTTAAAGATAATTTAACTTGACAATAATTTATTGTAGTAATTTTAGTTGTCCTTAAAGCTCAGATTCGTTCGTCATATTTATTTTTCAGTCGTTTACTACCACTATTATTCTCAACTGACATGAATAAGTTTTAGAAGAGCAAAGTACTTGAGAAAACAGACAACATAGGGACATTAAAATGTTTTCGACCTATTTATTTCACAAACTTACAAGCTTAAAAATCTATATTTGATAAGTGACAAATATCCTTGATTGCAATTTTATTACTGTAACGTCATACCAATTTATATCTTCTTTTTGAAATTCTGCAATGGACTTTTTTTTTCAAATGAACACACAAATAACGTTATAAGAAAAAAAAGTAATTAAAAATTAGCAAAATTCATTCACAACCAATAAGCTCAGTTTATAACAAGCATTTAAAATAAACAGTACAGTCAGTATATTTCATTTGGTGATCAAGATAATGTTATTATAAAGAAATAACACTTTATGCTGTACGTCACTGACGTCAGTAATGAAGTGTTAACTCCGTCTTCAAAAATCGCAATGTCTGGTGACATCATTAATGTTTACTAAATTCCAATTTATCACATATTATATGTAATATTGTTTTCTTCCGTGCATTGTAGAAAAACCTATTGTTACCCGATCGCCACCACTACTGAAATCAGCCAGCGAAAATGGTGAAACAGCTAAAATTATATGCCAAGCCGAAGGAGTTCCAAACATCACTTTTACTTGGTCACATGAGGGCGCTACTGTTAGTAGTGCTGCGAAGCCAGAAAAATACGATACAGAAACATCAATGTTTGGCCTAACTACGTGGGAAGGTGTTCTTTATGTTAAAGATGTGACCAGTCTTGACTATGGATTATATGAGTGTATTGCTGAAAACGAACTAGGGTTTGATAGCGTAAAAGTTATACTGGATACAACAGGTAAGGTCGGTTCTTAACTATTGTTATAAATGTTTATATTTTGCCGTCATTGAAAATGTCGAATGCACTTGATATGAAAATTATCAAAAACAATACAATAACTATTTCTGACTATTTTTACAATTATCCTAGAAGATATTTTGGATATTAAAGTATCAAATCTTATGAAAAAACGAACACAAATATAAATCCAAAAAACAAATAAAATAGATTTCAAAATCCCATAAACTCGAGTCTTTCGAATAGTTGACTATATATCTTCAGGAGTGAAAAAGGGTATTTTGAAGTCTACTTGGTATGTAAGTAGTCACATCTGTGATGTTATAGAACAGCTGGATATACATATGTTTTTTCCAAATACCCAGAGTTTAGAAGTATTTCTGGCATACAGTATCATTTAATATTTGAATAGAGCTGTGGAACTTGTATATCGATTATAGATTTATTTGTTGTTGCTTTTCATTTTTCAGGTCACCCAGATCCGCCTGCTGCTGTTAAAATGTTGAACGTTACCCATAACTCAGTAACGCTGAGTTGGATTCCTGGTTTTGATGGAGGGCGTTCCCAAACTTATAGAATTCGGTACAAAGAAACTGATTATCCGGAGTACCAATACGCAGATGTGTATCCACGTAATGCTACGGTGTTCACTGTAACAGGGTTAGCTAGAGGTATAGAGTATATCTTTAGCGTACAAGCGTACAATGATCTTGGTTTCAGCGAGTATACAACTGAAATATTGAAAGTTAGAACCTCAAGTAAGCTATGAATAATTGTTTAATCAAAACCTATTGTAATAATGGTAAAAATCAAGCTGTTGTCATGTTAATTCTCGTGGTGACTTTCCACTTCTTTTGTTATACTTGTGCAAGGACTAAAATAGTTTGTGGTTTACAAATCTATATCATTATAATATTGTGCATCGAGTAAAACAAAAAAACTATCATAATCTTACAATAGATTTAAAACACAATGTCATTCTTTGTCTTCTTACCAGTAATTTAGCTTTATGTTTTATTGAATCTGACATTTTGATTGACACTTCAAATCAGATTTGTTGAGCGAATTTATATTAACGCAAAAAAAACTTATTTTTATTATAATTTGAGTTTTTAATAGCACTAGTGAAAACACTTATACGGTTCTGAAGAATATAACCTTATTAAACCTCACCATTCCTTTTCAGAAACAGATTATCTTTGTTTTAGCAAAAACATAATGATTTTAATTATTTTTCATTGTTTAGTTTCGATTTTTTGTATTGCAAAGGTGAAGCTCCTGATACGGAAACAGAGCAAGTAATGACTGAAGTGTTATCAGAGAAAGGTGAACTCCCTCGGATAATTATCATTTCTGTGTCTGTCGTAGGAACCTTTTTGCTCGTACTTAATATCATTCTTGTTATATGCTTTGTTCGACGAAGAAGAAAGAAAAGACTAGAAGAAGGTAAGAGTGGTTAATTTAGTGCCCCAAGGAATTAACCAGAATAATTAAATTAATATAATACTAGTTTTTTATACACTTCTGAATCTCATAGTCATGAAATTAGAGTTAAATGATCTCATGTGAATATTATTCCGTAAATGCTTTTTTCGTGCTAAAACTGTAGGAAACATTTGCAAAGATAATAAAAAATCAAATCACATGATCCGTTGCGTGTTAAAAGTGTAAGTAACATTTGAGAAGGTAATAGAAAAATCAAATCACATGATCCGTTGCATGTTAAAAGTGTAGATAAAACATTTGAGAAGGTAATAGAAAAATCAAATCATATAATCCGTTGCGTGTTGAAAGTGAAGGTAACATTTGAAAAGGTAATAGAAAAATGAAATCACATATTCTGTCGAGTGTTAAAAGTGTAGGTAACATTTGATACGACAATAAAAATTAAATCACATAATCTGTTCCGTTTGAAAAATCTAAGAAAGTTGCTTATTTTTGGTGCAATATCATATAAGTGAATATACATATAAAGTTAAATTCATCTTATAAATAAAAATGTTTTAATCAGTTCCATTTCATGTTAAACCATTTATCATTCTTTAAACACAATATTACTACAGTGGACTGGTTTCTCATAAGGCATTCACAGTATTTAGAGCTTATGTTAGTTTTAATTGTTTGCATTCACACTCAAAACTCGTCGTATCGAACTGCGTACGACAATTGATGGTTGGCTTTAGTAATAACAAGGTGGAAAACTCTTGAGAATCCGTCAACTTCATGTTTCTCTTTTTGACTCAGTTTTAAGCTTTTCTGACGTTCCTTAGTCTTCGCTCCAACGACTTTATTCTCTGGAGTCACACATTGTTTGTTCTGTGTTGTCTTCAACATGCATGATGGTAGCAATTTATCACAGTTTGGGATATTGCAGGACCTTGCCTCTCGCGATCGATTTCCAATTCTTCGAAAGAATGTTGTAAAATGTAAAGTAATTTGTAAAAGACAATGTGTAGTTTCTTGTGCATGTCCCCGATACGAGACCTGAGAAAAGTGGGACAGCGAGGACTGATGGTCATAAATTAAATGTAGATTATCGCATGGTATAGAAAATATACAAGATAAAGATCAATGATGCTGAAACATGCGTGTTATTGTGATATATTTGTATTGTTGTAGCGAGAAAATGCTATAGAATTTCCAGCTTATTGCTTATTTCTTTTTGTGTATGCTGCTCGTGTAAGTATTGCGGAGGCTGTCGACCTTCTGTCACAGTAAGTACATCAAAGAAGTAAAATGTTCGTTTTAATTCCATATGTCTTTAATAAGCTAGTAATATATGATATTTCTTAGCGTAAGTAACTAACTCCCTTTGTAGTTATAGAAACAGAAAATTTGCAAAAACAAATTACGGTTTCATTTCTACAAAATTATGTTTCTATAAGGTAAAAAGTAATAAAGCTTCTTTGTTTACGTGTTTTATGTGTTTTTGAAGTATCAAGTTAAATACAAAACTAACGTTAGTACAATTAAAAAATATATCAAATTATTTGTACTAAACAATACGAAAAAATAAAAGCGGTTTCAAGTATTTGGTTTGGCTATCCCTAAGTAACAATGATAGTTACCAAAGAATGTTTTTGCTCCAAAAGAAAGCGACCAGACCAGCAGCAAGGAAGCGACTATTGAGATGTACGCTCCAAGCAGCTACAATGATACTGTGAACGGAGAAACTGCGAGTTTCACGTCTGACAAAAGTGAAGCCTACTCTGACGGACCTAGCACCGGGGAATATTCAGTAAGTTATATCTTATGAAAGCGCTGACAAGATAAACATTTAAACGACTACAAAAAACAAACTTTCTTTCAATGAAACCTAACGCTTACTGGACAAGTTTAGGTACAACGTAAGTTGATTTCTCAACTCAGTTAAAGCTTGTCATAATTCATCTAAGTCTGTCCACATAACATTATAATTCAATGCTAACCCTTTAACCCTCGAATTAGCGACTTGTTTTCAAACCCATTACTAACAATAGCATTCGTGAAATCGAAAATGTAGCAAGCGATCATGATGCAAATTTTACCTTGGTTATGCTTGTCAGCAAAAATTCAAGTGGGTCATTCCACACTATGTGGATAGTGTAACAAGGATGTACGCCATCGATGGCATAAATGGTGGCTGCAATGAGGAAGTGTATCGTCCTGTGGTGACCATTTCCTGTGACCAAAAATTCATGTTTCCTATGGCCTACCGAGAATTATTGTTCTATGACGGACAGTATTCATTTTTGTGAAGTTCGAGCGCACTAAGAAACTAAGGTTCTAAAAAGACATAAAAACTGGTAGCTGTGAAATAATGTGAGAAATATTCACCTTGATTATTTAGGTTTGCTATGTAGACAACAATTTTTAAACACAACATTCGCAATTAGATTTACTTCGGAACTCAGAATGACTACTGCATATGCTTTTATTTTTGCTTGTCAGGAAGAACCTGCTAAGCCGGTGCTTGCCACTTACCTAATTGACCAAGACAGAGATTTCTACATTCCTGACGGAACAAGCCCCCACTATTCTCCATACAACAGATACCATCTTGAAGGTAATAACTTTGTGTAACTTTTTAGGAATCTAATATTTTGCACGTCTTACTGACAAGTACAGGCGTATATGAAACCACCTTTCAAATAAAATCAATCTAAGATTAAAATACGTCTTACTTGGATAAAATGATGGTTAACATTTTATATCGAAAAGAAAAAAACCGACAAAAAAAACGGAAATCAGCGTTCAAAATTAACTCGAAAATCTTGACTTAGTTGTTCATGTATCTTGTTGAATATCAAATTAATCATGTTTACGAAAGTTGGTTTTGTTTTTAATAAATAAAGTATTCCCAAATACATCTTAATATAATTTCCCTATATACAAACGATATGGGCACTTTAAGTGTATAGACAGTTATTACGTCCAGTTTCACAACATTATATTCTTGTTATCATTAGTTGTTATCGTCATTATCTTATTCAAAGGTGACACAGAATTATTATTTTATTATAATAGACATATATTAACGGGAATTTCATACTACATTATATAAGCGCCATTTATTTACTCAGGAATATAATATAATAGCCTTACTTTAAAGAGATAATAACTAGAATTTCTTTATACACAAAAAAATGATAACGCTACGCCTTATATATTTATTGATATTGTACTCATTATTAGGTGTAGCTGAAACAGATAAACCGTTCTTCAGTAGTTTTTTATTGATATTTTGTGTTTCTATATGTATTTATATTGTAAATGCAGGACAAACTACTTTAGACATACAGCCAGAATTGTCTCACAGACCTCCATACGAATCTGAGGAGGAGTTTTATGTCGATGCGTTGAGAAGAAATGCCTATAACCAAACTCTAGGTGAAAAGGTACTGTTGATAATGTTCTTCTTTTACAGTACTTCAATAATATAGTAACCAACGAAAAGTAAAAAATTATAATTTGTGTGTCTGATTAGTTCCACTAGTTTCAAATGTTTTATTTGGTTGTAGGATTGCAAATCAATCAGCCGATAATATTCATATGATATACTTCTAAACCAGCATACTTATCAGAAACGCTAAAGTCATGTTATATTGTTTTTAAGTTATAAGTTCTTGTGGTCCAGTAGAGTTTTCTAAGTTCTAATTTCATGAGGTTTATCTAACCTTTCTTTCCAGATTAATTACGGAAAGATCGGCTACAATACACCTCCAACACCTCCCAGTAGAACAGCAGCTAGTAACGGAGAATTGCATAACACTACTCCTGGTGTTCGCTATGTTTCTTTCCCTGTTTCCAGAACAGGCAATAACACGACAAATCTGAGTACCTTCAATCCGAACGTTTTAGAACCTAACTCCAACAGTTACCTAAACCAGATTCCTGATGGAATAGTAGTTGAAGAAGAGATGCCAGGACACTTAGTGTGATGTCACTCAACGTTGAAAATGAATGGGCAACAACTTGATGTTTAGTTTGTAATATTTGACTAATCTAATTTAAAACATTGGCAAAATATGAAATGTTGAAATGGCCAGCCACCATGTTTCAAGTCAAGTGGTTTCGTCACTTTCAAAGCTCAGCGTTCAAGACACGAACCCAAATATTCACGATCTTTGATACTCTTTCTGAAAATAAATGTTTGCATTGAACTAAATTATAAAAACATGTATACAAAGATCATATAATTGTCATCATTTGTGAATAGTGCAAGTTTTGAATTTTATCATTACGAAAATCTCGTTCTCAGTTAATTTGGGCCTGATAACATATGTTTGTGGTGCTGTTCAACTTGGTCTGTGTGTATATGTGTTGAATCGTATAGCCTGTAATATAATGTGATGTGTGTTAGTAAACTGCAACTGAAACGACAAAAAGAAATCATCCCTCGGACAAGTGTGCTATTGGTGTAATGAATGTGCCTTATTCAGGAACGCGAAGATAATACAGCTGCAGAATTAGATTCAGAGACATGAAGAAGCTCTAGTTTTATCAAAGCACCAAATTTTATTGTCTCTTTTTATGTAATATCTAATTCTCTTTTTTCCATAAATACTTTAAAGAATGTAATGTCAACTGATCACATTGTTTGAGAAATTGGGTTATATCATAAAACTGGTTTTTATTTTACGGTAAGACTTTAATGTAAAAAAAAAATAAAAAGACCTACACTTGGCTTACATTTTAACGGGACCAACAACTTTGCGCTTGAACAGGGTTATATTTAAGTCAATAATAAGCAATAGGAGGTAGGCCTATAAGTTTTAATGTTAACTTTTAGCGATATTGAGTACAAGATAATGTACAGTATCACTTAGACTTTGGTGAAGATCCAATTATATGCATATACATAATAAGGAATATATGTATATAGCCGTACAAAGATGGTATGTGAAACTATTGAATGATGTTACTTAAGATATGTATATCTAGTCAATCCGTTCACCAAAGTCTGTTACTTGCTTTATAGATGAGCATTGTTCGTATTTCGTTTTAATGGTAAAATAATATTTTAAGCCAAATTGTATATATGATTGTTGAAAGTAAACACCATTTTAATAAAGGTCCGAATGTCAACTACCACATTCTACGTGGCCAAAATATTAATTATTAGCATTTAAGATTTCGTTTAAAAAATTAATCATTGCGCTTTATTTGCGTCATGTAGATTTTCATTGTTGTATATTAATACTCAGCTGTCTTCTCAACTTGCCAGTAAACCTTGCTTTCTTACAACATGTCTTTGGTCTCACTTTTCTAATACGCTAGTCAACTCCATAACACTCAAATTTTCCTTCAAAATAAAGTAAAAGTTTACGTAGTTTTTTCAACTTCAGGGTGCTTGAATTTCACAAAATGAAACGGATGAAAAAAAATCTTAAAAATACTCTGTAGTGTGTGATAGTAATTACTAATTACACTACGTAACACAAATTTTGTTCCTGTATAGTATGTGTTATTTCTTAATTGCTTATGTTGTAAAAGTACAGAAAATAGCCATTTTTCCCTTCAAACTTTGCTTTTGTGACCTGGATAATGAAATTTAGAAATTAACCTATTTTCCATGTAAAAACGGGCAATTTTGCACATTTTCGTTTATATAAGGTCTGAATAAAACAATATATGAATCAAGATTTACCTGTATTTGTACTAAAGTTACACAAAAATGTTTAGAAGTAAGTAGTTTTTCGAGATTTGCGACTGTGATGTAAATCACATTCACGTATCAGCCCCTAAATAATGTTTCCCATCATGTATTCGTTATACGCTCCCAGGTCACAAAAGCAAAGTTTAAGAGAAAAATTGGTCTTTTCTATTTACTTTAAGCATAAGCAATTGGGAAATAACACTTTCTGCCTAGGAATAAATAGTAGTAAAAATGTTGTTCCATAGTGCTAGGATTATAATATGAGATTTATTAATTCATTAGGGATAAATCTTCTCTCTTTCTTTCGGGATTGAAGAATTGAGCCATGTCAGATTTCTTTAGCCCAAGGAAGAACATTTTAACAAAAAAGTTTTGCAGAGCTTTAGGAATAAGTTGTAATCTACATGGAACTATTTTTTTATCAATATGTATTCAAAAAATTAATACTTGCTTATTTCTTTTAACACTTCAGAAAAAACGGAACAAAATATTATTCGTTCTACAGTTTATTTTTTATTTTCAAAATTTATTCAATTATCCATAATAATCATTAATTAATTAATTAATTAGCGTGTGGCAACGAAAAATGACGTTGGTTTAAGAGCTCCAATAAACCTACATCTTCATTTCTGACGAATTCGAATGAGCAAATTAAGTATTATATTTTTGTTGTTGTTGTTTTGAATTAAGCACAAAGCTACACAATGGGCTATCTGTGCTCTGCCCACCACGGGTATCGAAACCCGGATTTTAGCGTGTAAGTCCGCAGACATACCGCTGAGCCACTGGGGGGCGATTAAGTATTATAAAGTGTATTTTCTGAAATCGCCTTCGTCACAATCGTTGCTTTTTTATCATACTATACTATCACAAACTTTACATTTTTATAGTCTTAAAAGTAACTGTTGTTCATCTTAAGCCTCATTTTGTGAAAAGACTCTTTTTCATACATCATTGATCTTAATTAATCTCTAAAAAAAATTGGATGTGACAAATAAATAACAGTCTCCTGGGCATATTATACTGGATTTGGTGGGTGATCTGAAATTCGATTGCTGTTTTATATATGTTATTAATCTCATTTATCTAGAGCCGCTATAACCTTGTAGACAGTTAGAACAAGTGAACTACTAAAGTCAATACATTAATCTCGATGTTTCAAGGCTCCCTTTTGTTCGACGCCTTGCATTCAGGTTTGCAAACCATGACTTGTGAGCAGCAGCTCTTTCATGGAAACTTTAATTGTGCAGCTTACCTCAGATTGTTTATCTAGTATTACGGTTGTGATTAATCATTACCACAAGTTTTGAGGTTCTTTGGGTTGGATCTGTTAATAATTTTGGTTTGATTGTCCCAAGATTAACATTAGTATGATCGTTTGTCTACGTTTTTATAGGCGTTACTAAAAGTTGGCTTGAAAAAGTCCACATTGGCAGGAATGACTCAACACGCATATTCAGTAACCAATCATTGTTAAGAGTTTGTTGACTCTTTAGCTGGTAACAACTTAATAAGAATTGGGAGTATATGCCTGTTACACACCTTTTTAGGGTAAACGGTGCTTTAAAATGTGGGAAAACATTCAGATGCAACGTGAATTGTTTGTTTGTAGTTAAGTACAAAGCTCACAATGGCTGTCTGTGCTATGTCCACCATGAGTATCGAAACTTGGTTTAAGCGTTGCAAGCCCGCAGACATACCGTTTAGCCATTGGGAAGCTGCAGATTAGAAGCTCCGTTTTCTGGTTTGGGTGTGCTGCCCCAGTAGTTCTGGTATAATACTGTATCGCCCGTCTTTAACTGTATTAAACATTTTTTTGCTAGCTTGGTTAAACTATTCAAGGGGCCTAAAGAATAAGAAAATAAATTTTTTTATTACTCTTTTATTCTGCTATTGATTGCTATTCTCAAGCAGTTGGGCTCTAGGCGAAAATATAATACAGGTAGACTCTAAATGAAAAAATAATACAGGTAGACCAGACAAAAAAAAAAGAACGCGAACAGACTCGAGACGAAAAGAAATGCAGCTGGACTAAATAAAAAAAATCCAGCTAGGCTCTAGGTGAAAAAAAAATAAAACATAAAAAAATAAATTCATAGATTTCAAAAGAAAGCTGGTACGAAACAAAACTGTGAAGTCTAGTATCATACCCATTGTGTTTCTGCTTAATGACAACAGAGATTCATGAAATAAAGACCGCATGCGAAATTATACTGTTTCTTTCAGTTTTCAATGTTTCAGTTCAATACAACTTACTTCAAACATCAACGCATAATCAGCTATATTAATTAATACACATATATAAATGTATACGTAGTAGCCACTACTATGTGTTATCGAACATCGTTGGCATTTCTGTAATGATTGAATCGCTTTAATATATGCATATATATATACATAGATTAATGCATTTGTATACATTGTAATATACACACATAAACAAAACGCCAATAAGATTTACCTGTGAATATGAATAATAAAACATTGGAATACCAAACTATTCTATTTTTTGTCTCCTTTATTAATTTCATTAATCGGTTTCGTGATTTCAAATTTCATTCTTATGGCTATAATTTTTACTGAGAATTTATAATAAAAATATTTAAATATGTTTTTTCAATCAAACATAAGTAACATAAATCAAATACATATTTCTTCCAAATACATGATACACAGAATAAGATCAGTTAAGATATACACTATACAGTTAAACATATTGTTTTACTTGCGCGTTCTCTTGTTATTTTGTATTCGCAGAGAAGCATACTGTTTTCTATTGTTTCTTGTTCTTCATCTGAATACTTTTCAAACTTTAGCCTTCCTATGGCACACCGGTATGTCTGCGATCTCGTATCACTACAAACCGAGTTTCGATACCCATGGTGGGCAGAGCACCGATATCCAATTGTGCACCTTAATTTAAGAAGAAAAAAGCTATCCCTTAATTGATCGGCGCCCTCTAGCGGTACAATTTTATGTACAACTTTTACCTTTATAAATTGAATTTCTATACCTTTGGTGACCAGAGCACATATAAACCTTTGTGTAGCTTTGTGTTTAATACAAAAACGACATCATTACTCAGCAGATTGATTAGAAACTGGGTAAGGTTATATATTGGTATAAAACACCCAGAAATCTCTTTTGATTCAATCTCGCTTAGGGATTATATGGGTTCAAAAACAAATATTTAAATTTTGGGCTCCTGTGTAATTACACTTACTGTGATCAAGATGAAAATTGGTACAAATGTAAATTTTCATGCGCTCAACATACTGACAAACAAATATCAGATTTTCCTATTTTATGTATTTGTAGGGAGGGTCGAAACTCACAAAAATGCATAATTTTAGTAGTTTTGATCAATTATTTAGCCTTATTTCCACCAATTTATATGGAATTTGGCAGATATTCTTTGCAAATTTTGGAATTTTTCGTTTTTGATCAATTTTTCAAAAAGAAAAATGCAATTTGAGGTTCACCTTAACTTTTTATGTGTGCGTTATCCAACTTACATGGAATTTAGTACAAGTATATTTTCTTATAGGTAATAAGCAGTGATATAATCTCTTTAGTTATCGAAATTCAGTTTAATTATTTCATAAATTAATACTGCCTACTTATTGTCTTTTCTTTAACTCTGGATAATAATTTACAAGGTTTCACACTTTCTGTTGATTTAACACAATCAGTTATTTCTGCCCTCTATTCAAAGAAGTGCAAACATATAAAATATTTTTCGAAAAATAATAATTAATGTTTTACACTATATGCCCAAAAAAGGAAAAACAGTAAAGCATGATTCTTTTAAGATTTTAAAGTTTTGCAAATGACATAAATTAAAATGTTTTCTGGCACATAGTGGACTTTTTCAGGACGTCTAATATGGAATTTATATATATTTATCCTCAATCTTACATTATCTGTTTCAGCAATACAGAAATTAACATAATCTACAAGTTATAAAATTTGTATTACTTTCTTATAATTGCAGTTAAACAAGCTATCAGGTCATCCCATAAATAATGTCCGAAAATTTAATATAGAAAATTTATCATTTCTGTCTCTGTAGAAAGCTTTAATGACTAAAATATGTAGTAGGACGTGTATAAAAATGTTCAGATAAATAAAAGAAACTCACCCAACTACACTTCTTAAGATCATTAATCAAATAAACCCTTATTGAGATGGATCTGTCTAAGAAGTACATTAAGCGTGTAATGCTTTATGAGTGTAAAAAAGGTAATAGTGTGGCAGAAACTACACGTAACATTCAACGTGTTTATGGTTGGGAGTCTCTCAATGAAACAAGACGTCGAAGGTGGTTTCAGAAGTTCAGATTAGATGACTACGGCTAAAGTGATGCACCACATTGAAGTCGTTCTGTTGAGTTTAATGATGACTTGCTGCTGGCTGCATTTGATAAAGATTTTTGTTGTAACAGTTGAAGAACTAGCACAAAAGCTTAATTAAACCCATTCAACAGTTTCCCGTCATCTGCAATAGCTTGGAAAGGTGTCAAAACCTGAAAAATAAATCCCCCATGATTTGACAGAAACTAACCTTAGAGCAAGAGTGGATATTTGCATTTCTCTTCACTCTTAACTCACCTTTTTTAGATTAGTGGCAGGAGATGAAAAATGGATATTCTATAAAAATATGTAAGCGCTGCAGACAATGGCTCAGTGTAGATAAACCGGCTAATACACAGCCCAAAAATGGACTTCTATCCTAGGAAAGTCTTGTTAAGTGTTTAGTGGGATATTGTTGGTGTGATTCACTTTGAATTGCGGCTACTCAATGTAACGATTAGATCAGACTTCTAATGTCAACAATTAAAGCACTTTAATGTTGTACTGAAGGAAAAAAAGCCCGCTTTCAGTTTTATATCTACTGTTTGTTTTACTTGTGTATTAACAAATGAAATATTAATATGTCTATTTGGGTAATGAGACACAATAAAAGGTAAAATATTCTCTGAGATTCACCAATCTTTCTTTCTGAATTTTTTGTCAAAAATCTTATTCTTAAGCTATTTCGAAACTTCTTTATATAACCTTTCCGGATAGTGACAGTTAATAAAAAAATCATTTTATTTTTAATAATATATTAACTCTAGCTTTTTCAAACTGTAAAATATACAGAAACATTTAATTTTATATGCTTACTAAAAATGTCTGCAAACTGATGTGAATTGTGGATTATTATAAAATGTCAGTTATAATTTCATTTTATTGTGAAAAAGGTACCAAGACATTTTGAGAAGATAAGGTTTAATTATTCCATTTAAAGGTAAAGAGAAATTATTTATTTCTTAAACCTAATTTCCAACAAACTTATAGCTATCTCGAGTATCTTTTCATACTACAAAAGCCGTTTCTCGAAAACTAAAAATTCTTTTCAACATAATTAGCATTAGCTAAAGCAACTTTTGTACCCACTGTTGTATTAGAAATTTAATGAAAGATTTAATTCTTATGAAAGAAAAAAATGTTTTGACCATATTCGATTCTTTTAAGATTAAAACTTTCATTAAACTAAGCTTAAATTAATTCCCTGTACAATACGTGTATATAGAACTACTACATCTAAAGAAACATCTGATTTTTTATATTTTTCAACAAATTCAAAATTATTTCTAATAATAATATGAGATAAAAAGTGTTTTAACAATATGTCTGAAACACCATTTAAATATTCAGTAAATTTTTATTACCTCCTACAATCGGCCGTCCTGAAATATTTGAAGAATGTCAACATAAATATATTCACTTCTTGTTTCCAACACTGATTAATTAATCTATTTTGATTAATAGATATCAAGAAATACATAAAAGTACTGAATTTGTAAATAATGTAAAAAATTTATTTTTATTCTTTTGTCAATATCACCTTAAATTCATCAAAAAATTTTTTAAAGTTTTTCTTATATGAGATGTGTGCATCTCAGTTTATTCAAGCTTCTCAGTTGTTGGCAAACTTTTGTCATTTAAAATGTTCACAAAACACGTCATTATCAAATGATTTGATTATAATTGCTTATGTTTCATCTCTATATTTTTTCCTAATATATCAAATTATAATTTTGAAGTTCCTTAAGGTATTTTCTTTTCTTTCAAGTTAGGTTATTATTTTTCAGTATCAGAACATTATGAAATTAACTGTAATTTCGAGTTTATTCCTTGAACATGATCAAAATTTCATTTACCTTTGTTTTCCTTGGAATTAATTTTCTATATTTAATATTTCATGGAAATATTCCTTAAGTCTAAATTGTCCATTAAATCCATACATTTATTAGCAACTTTATTAGGTACACCTATCTAGTTCCAGGTAGGACCCCTTTTGCTTCCATAACAATCTGAATTCTTCGCGGTCTGGATTCAACAAGGTGCTGGAAACATTTCTTTAAGTATTTTAGTTCACGCTGACGCAATAGCATCACACAGTTTCTGCGTATTTGTCGGCCACTCGTTCATACTGCAAACCTCGCGTTCCATCTCATCCCAAAGGTACTCTATTAGATTAAGATCTATGGACTGCGCAGGCCAATGAAGTACACTGAAGTTATTCTCATGTTCTTGGAACTGGGTTGAGATTACGCATGCTTTGTGTCATAGCACATTATCCTGCTGGAAGCATCCATTGGAAAATGAGTAGACTATGGCCATAAAGGGATGCACATGGACAGCAACAATGCTCGTGTACACTGTGGCATTAAAATGATGCTCATTTTGTACTAAGAGGCCTAATGTGTACCAAGAAAACATTCTCACATCACTAGCCTACACCATTGACACAAGGCAGGACGGATCCATGGATTTATGAGTTTTCGCCAAATTCTGGCCTCACCATCTGCAAATCGCAACAAAAATCAAGATTTCACACCAGGCGACGTTTTCCCAGTCTTCAACTTTCCTGTTTTGGTGATATCTTACCCATTGTAACCTCATCTTCCTGTTTTTAGCTCACAAGAGTAGAATCCAGCGTTGTATTCTGCTGCTGTCGACCATCCGCTTTAAGGTTTAACGCGTTGTGTGTTCATAGATGCCCTTCTATACGCCACTGCTGTAAAGAGTGACTATTTGAGTATTTGTGGCCTTCCTGTTAGTTTGAACGAGTTTGGTTATTCTCATCTGACCTCTTATTAACAAATTGATTTCGCCCACAGAACTGATGCTTACTGGATGATTTTGGCTTTTCGCAGCATTCTCTGTAAACTCTAGAGACTTTATGTGTGAAAATCCCAGGAGATCAGCAGTTTCTGAGATTCTGGAACTACCACGTCTGGCACCAGCAATCACTTCACGGTCAAAGTCGCTTAAATCACACATCTTCCCCATTTTAATTTTTGATCGAAAAACAACTGAGTTTCTTAACCATGTCTGCATGCTTTATATATTGAGTTGCAATTACATGATTTGCTGCTTGGCTATTTGCGTTAAGAGCAGGTGTACCTAATAAAGTAGCCACTTAATATATATATCTTCTGCAAATTATGTTGTACTATATTTATTTGTTGGAGTAAATGTTAATCATTTTTGCTAATAATGTTATTGCATTTTTTAAAGTTATGAAAACAGCTTAAGAAATCAATGAGGAGGATTAAAAATATGTCAAATTTTTATGAGGCCTCGATTCTTTACAATAAGTGTCTGTGAATTGTGAGTGATTAATTTCAACAATAAAAGGTCAGTGCTCAATCCATTTGTTTTTAAAAAATATATTAAAAGCAAGATAAACGTATAAATAAATCTTCATTACGCAGTTAATTACCAAAGTTGTATCTACAGCTTTAAATAATTCTCTTTTTCGTCACAGTCTGGTTCAGTTAGTTTAGAATATAATTGAAAACACGAATTAGTTTTCTATAATCTGCTATTACAATATAATAGTGATTACTACCCTTTAAAAGTCGCCACAATACATTATTTATGGCTAAGCTTACAAACACATTCTAGATCTACTTGAATATATCTCTTATTAACTTTATGATACTTTTACTTTTACTAACATACTTGCACGAATAAGGTAATTTTTTACAAGCTACGAAACATTATAATGTAACAAAATTCACTTAAATAAATGAGAAAAATTCAAAAGATTCGAATAACTTGTCATCAGTTCATAACAACTGAACCAAACAACAAATGATTCCTAAACAGTTACAAAGGAAACTTGTCGTTACTATCGCCTGAAACAACAACTTATTTTAACGTTCATATAACAATATAAACTAAATAATACTTGCGTATTAAACGTACAGCGTACAGTCTTGTATATTCATCAAAATAGAATAGTCTGATATTCTATGTGCACAAAACGATACCGACAGTAAAAAGCAGCAGTAAAAATTACAAAAATTATGTAATAATTTAAAAAAAGCATTCGCATAAAGTATTTATTAAATAAAACATTTAAGATTAATCTAATTCAACAGGAGCGGTCCAGAAAGTCTGTGATTTATAAGAGCGACTTTAAGCTATATAAGCGTTATTAGAAGACATTATTTACCACCACAGCTCCACTGTTCTTCATGTACACAAGCCGAAAGTGCTATAAAGTTAAATATATGGCAAGTGGGAATTTTTCCTTTGTGTTTATTCGGAAGTGAAAGAACTCTGTGGTAATAAACTCATCGCCAAGATATGTCTTGTGGTGCAGTATTTCTCTGCTGTCATAAGTTATGCTGGCAATTTTAAATATTAGGTGTACAACTTTTCATTGCTGAAAGAATGCTGTATTTGTGCAATTACACGATCATAACTCTTTCCTAAATGGATTATAACAATAAAAGTCAATTATAAATGAAATCTCGCAAACAATTTCAGAATGTTATCGCAAATGTAAAGAGCGCTTATTATGGTTAAAACACAAACACTTGAAAAGAATAACCACTTCTTTGTTTAAGTTTCATTTATATCTCAAAGTGTGCTGTGATTACTACATTATTTATCTTACCGTTTTCTCTCTCCCAGTGGGTCATTATTAGGCTTACAGACAAACAATACTAAAAATCTGAGGTTGGATTCCTCGTACTAAAACTACAACAGATACAGAAAGATGAAAGTTGATTTTGATAGCATTTTATTAAATACTTATCATGACAATAGAGTACAAGGAGACTGTGCTTGAACAAACAATGTTTGCTTCAAATTTATATGAAACCTTACTGTATTAATTTTATTGAAAGATGTGAGTCATACATTGTTGTTGTTATTATTACTTACTCTTCGTAAGTGCTCATTAACGATAGGCCTATCCAAGTAAAATGATATGAAAGAATTATAGAGCAGTTATTGCTCTATTCCAACTTGTTCCTTAGTGAGTTGATATATTTCACTAACCAATATTTCACAAAGAATGACATTAGCTATTTTATTACTAATTACGAGAGTGGGTAAGACTTCCTACAAAAACAATAAAAATTTTAAACCACATGAACTTAAAAATTCGTTATTTTTAAGAACAGAAACCTTAACAGTTTATCAAATCATTTTCGTTAATAGCAGCAGGTTATAACTAAAGGACAATATTTACAACTATATTAGCCTTAAGAATAATAGTTCAATACGTGATGACGAAAGACTTACTTGAAATAAATATCTATTATAAAGACGGCTGGTATAACCTAAAGATTGAGACGTAGTTCTGTACTTTATTTTAATTAAAGTTTTAATACCCATATCAGCCGTCTTTAGAATACAATAGTTTAACACGGTTTAAACCGTGCAGCCCTCTTGTCTTACGCATATAAATTTTACCACTTTTACAGTGGAGTTTACTACCATTATTTTAATTGTAATACTTTTTGTTTTGGGGCTATTTGTCTGAAACATTGTTATAAAATATTATTCAAAACAAAGTATTTCTATTTTTAGTACAGCTATCAAACAGATCAGCCGCCGAACCTAATTTTCAACTATTGATCAGAATAAGGTAAACCAGTCAGCAGTGCCCTGATACTCAGCATTCACGTCACTGAATTGACTGACAGTCTTATAACGCACCTACAGCATAAATAAAGTGTTTTACGAATTTCACGAAAAGATACACAAGGAATATCTGCGCTAGACGTTCCTCATTTAGCAGTGTAAGACTAGAGGGAAGGCAGCTAGTCATCACCACCCACCGCCAACTCTTGTGCTACTCAATTACCACCGAATAGTAGAATTGGCAGTCATATTACAATTTCTCCACGGCGATCATGTTTGGTGTGACTGGGATTCGAACCAGCGGCCCTCAAACTACGAGTCGAACGCCCTAATCACCTAGCCATGCTGAGCCATAGCGTAAGGGTAAAGGCTAATTTGTGATATATCGCAAGAATTCAAACCAAACTCGTCAGTTTCAGAATTCTAGTACTTTGCCAATGTAAGGAAATGCTTGTTCTTTCGCTTTAATACTTTTAGATATTGCTGTACAATATTTGTGATTGCATAAACATATATACTGTTACTTTGCAACTATATGTTTTGAAGGGAGAATACTGGCTTATATGAAGATTTGCACATATTTTATCAAAACAGTATATGTGATAATATCTTTATTTCTAACTCCGGGCCGGCATGGACAGGTGGGTTAAGGTGTTCGACTCGTAATCTCAGGCTCGCGGGTTCGAATCCCCCTCGCACCAAACATGCTCGCTATTTTAGACGTGGGAGCGTTATGTAGTGACGGTCAATCCCACTATGCGTTGGTAAAAGAGTAGCCCATGAGTTGGCGGTGGATGGTGACGGCTCGTTGCTAAATTAGGAACGTCTAGCGCAGATAGCCCTTGAATAGCTTTGCATAAAATTCGAAACAAACAGTTCTTACACTTCATGTCGAGTGTTCATAGTAACTACCTTATCAAGAGGATATACTGTAAATAAAAATAATAAACGATATTATGCTGGTGCCTATTTTTAAAATGAAAACCTTCGCGTACTTTAGTGATAAAAAAATCAAACAGCAATAAATATATGACGTTTAATAGTTTAATACATACGCCTGACATTGATTGAATCATTTTTTATACAAAAGATAACCTTCTCACTCCTTCACTTGTTAGATGTTGATCTACTTTAGTTAGGTTAGGTAATATAATATGATCTGCATACATAGTGTCAAATTCACATCCACAGCTTATATATAAGTACATTAGCTTGTTTCACCATTCCTCAAGAGACAAATATGTCACAGCAAATTCTTCATTTTTGATTGTCTCGGCTGCCAGTTGAAATGTTGAGCTAAAATACTACTTTCGCAACAAAATACCATTTATTTTACTTATTAAATTTCAGGCATGGCATTGTAAAATTACTACCCAAATTGGAAATTCGATGATTCATGGTACACGGCCCATTGCAACTAAAACACACAACGAACTTTGTACCCGTGGGTGCGCTTAAAACTCTCGATCAAATCCGACTGTCTGTAATTTCTGCCTCAAAGTTTTGAGCGTAAAAAAGCGCTCTTACCTAAAGAAACAAATAAAAGATGCCCAAGTTGAATATTTTATACTTCCAGTAACAAGGTAGCTAGTTCTTTCAGCTCAGGTTTTTAATTATTATTGAGAATGTGTTTATTTATTATTAAGCACACAAAGTTACACTGTGGGCTATCTGTGCTGTACCCATCAGAATTTCAAAATCCTGTTTTTCGGCACTATAATCTTTCAGATTTACCGTTGAGCCACTGAGGGGGGAGGTGTTACTGAAAAATACCTTCTAACCGCAACGAAATATTTTTTTAATAAGCCCAATAAACCAATGTTTTCACAGGTTTTTTTTCTAAACAATGCGCATGTGTGAGTGATCCCGTTTGTCAGTTACCAAGAATTCAATGCATATGTTTAATGAATTTGTCACTTGCTGTGAGTGAGTTAGTTTGTTTTAATGTTGTAAGCAATTAGTAGAATTTCTATTGAAATGCTATTTACTCCTATCGTTTGTTACTGCAAAAACAACAAGTTTAATAAATTTAAAGTTTGAAGAAGAAAATATGTATATGTATATGAAGGTATAATATAAATGAAAAACATATCATGCACGTACTTAAATATCTTTCAAACGCAACGGATGGCACTAAATATAAATGGATAAACGCGTAACAGTTTCTAAAGGTAAACTACATACTTTATACACGAATAACATAAACAGTAAATAAACAAGTGTAATAAAATATTAATTAGAAAATAAAGTAGGGATCCTGTTATAGAAATAAATGGAAAAAAATTAAAACCACAATCATAAACGTATAAAATTAAACCTTGCTTTGACCTACAGATAATGTATAAAGCAGACAAAATAAGAATTATATTTTATACATTTGTGGTTATGTGTGTTTTCATTTTTTAATTATATATATATATATATATAATTAACTGTATTGGACTTTTACATTCTCCATAATACCGAATAATCCCAAAAAATCACCACCAACAACAGAAACCGTTGTAACATTACATTGTTTTAAAAGACCTGAAGTAATAATCTAGGATATGAAAATTAAATAGAAAGTTTTCTCTTAGATAGATTAAAATTGAAAGTTGTATTTATCTTTAGTGTATCTGTATATATATATAATAGATATATGTGGATAAATAAATGTTTTTTTTAAAAGAATATTTCAAATAATGACGGAAGACACCTTATAACTGTATTTTTAGAATAAAGACAAATCACATTGTAAATAAAAAATAAATGTATATTGTTTGAAACTAATACAAGAGTATTAAAAAACATTGAAAATTTTAAAATGAAGTGAGTATTTTGCAATTAAAAGTAATGAAATAAAAATTGAAAACCACAATCACAAATTTATACGGATTTACAACGCTAAAATTAGGGGTTCGATTTACCTCGGTGGACTCAGCAGATAGCACGTGGTGGCTTTGCAAAATCAAATAGTATAAAAATTATAATATTAGAAGAATTAGACGCTATATTCTCATATTTATTGTATTATTATAAGAACAACATTTCATTCAACAGTCTATATCACACTATAATAAAAGTTTTGCTTAAATGATATTAGAAAAGCGTTTTTATTACGCGATGTGAAAACCCCAACTTCGCTCAATTTTTATCTTGTGTGCATGTAGATTTCCAACAGGAATCACGATTTTCCCTTTTCATCTGCGTTTCCTGTTACAGAGAATTTTTCATGAAGGTTTGTTGGGTCCATGAGGAGATACATGTAAATTTATGGTTTCACATTTTGTGTTTTGTTATTTTTATGGGTCTTTTGTTTGTTGTTGTTTTTTAAATTATAAATTATATATAAAGAAAACAATTTCTCATCTCCTAAGATAATCTTTCATTAATCATGAATTTGCACAATTTCTGTCCAAGTTATGAGTACCCCAGCCAGTTACTTAATAAACAGTCTAAACATTTCGAAAAATATTTATTTTTAACTTATATCAGGAAGTTTTACAAGGTGCAAAGATGAAAATGTTTAATTCTGCTAAGTACGTAATCACAACAAACTGTTTCTATAATACCAAATGGGTTCTGGGCTCTCAAGCTTCATACAGAAGTACTAATAATTGGTGTAATTATGTAGTCAATAAAATGAAATAACATCAACTTCTGTAGCCAAATAAAATAGCTCAGATCCATTGACCCTAATCACGATATTGCCTTATATTCGTTTACTAAGTGATATTATTACTTATGCTTATAATGCAATAGTAAACAGTCAAATATGTATGTCATGGCACGGTTCACTATTTATTTACGCTAATAATTGTTTGTTTTCAATAACGCAAAAAACTACACGCGGGCTATCCGTCCCAAATTTAACAGTGCAACACCAGATGGAAGGTAGCTAATTATCACTACACACTTGAGCTTCTCTTTTACCAAAGAAGAGTAAGAATGATCACAACATATTCACTGTTAAGTATCTACTTTACATATTCTCTTAACCCAGTATTAAACAATTTTTCATGTAACAAGTTCACATAAATAAATCTATTGAGAAAGGTTAATAACCCACCAGTAATTTTAATCATGCTAATTTTGTACTGTTTGTTATAATCCTGTACTTCTTTATTAACGAGAGAAAACGTAATAATAAGAACCTACATAGAATATATTTTTCGAATTAGTAGAAAGAATGACTTGAAATATTTTTTAAAAGTTTTCCATATTTCTTAGAGTATTTACTCTTTAACGCCAAGATAAAGTATAGCAAGGCGACAAATTATTCCTAAGGTAGGAATACTAATCTTCTCTAAACTAACATTTCCCCTACATAAGATGATATTTTTCTCTAATTCGTGTTTTCTATAAAACAATGAAATCCTATCAATATATTTATTATCTACAAGTTTCAGGAAAATATTCTGTGGAGTGAGAAAATAAACTAAAAACTACCTCTCTTGACAGATATTGGGCCTATCTAATAGAAGTATAATTAATGGATTATAATTATTTTATAATAAAATTGAAATAGAAAACGTGATATAAGGATTATTTGTTCGTGTGTCTATTTTCAACAAGAAAACTGTAAATTAAACGTCATTTTGTTCATTTCTGTCCTCCTGGTGGCTCAGCGGTAAGCTTTAAAACGTATAGCTTTAAAGATCGGGATTTGATTCTCCTATGGTCACACTAAATACGCTCCATCAAACAGCAATGATGTTACCAGCGGAGAGAGATCCATTCTTCTAGAGTCAAGTATTACGTGCGATATGTTTTTTTTTTAATTTCGCACAAAGCTACTCGAGGGCTATCTGTGCTAGGCATCCCTAATTTAGCAGTTTAAGACTAGAGGGAAGGCAGCTGGTCATCACCACCAACCGCCAACTCTTGGGCTACTCTTTTATCAACGAATAGTTGGATTGACCGTCATATTATAACGCCTCCACGGCTGAAAGGACGAGCATGTTTGGCGTGACGGGGATGCGAACCCGCGACCCTCAGATTACGAGTCGCATGCTTTAACACGCTTGGCCATGCCGAGCCACGTGCGATATAACAAGTTTATAGTACGTTTCTTAAACATTATCTTCCAGTTTATATTTATAAAAATATCTACATGAATTATTGGAAATTTTTTGTTAGAGGCTTTATTTTTTTAACGCATTACGTAAAACAAGAAATAATTTTGACAAATTATTGACGTTGTTCGCTCCTCTACATGGAATTTTCTCAATCCATACCAGCCGGTTTTACATATATACTGTGACAAACATGAGCTTTTAGTATTTCTCTAAGTCGACCTTTATAATTTTCCACAATACCCACGAAGTGTAATGAAAGCACACATGTGCTTCCCACTTTAGAGTATATTGTCTTGATAACCTTCATCTACTCCTTTTGAGAGAGCTAATGTGATATTGCTTGTACAAGCTCATTGTTTTCTATTTCTACAGTGTCACACGCATGAAAAATCGATATTATTTCTATGGTATTTTATATACATCACTTGCAGGCAGTGATTAGAAAAGTCTTTATAAAACCTAATTTAGGGTATATTTTTGTTTATTTATTTTGGCTTAATGCTATGAAAGCGTTAAAATCAATCAACTTTTGTAGCCCATAATAATTATTATTTATGAGAATACAAATAGCTCGAATTAATTCGAAATAAGGAATATTTCAAGCTATTCAATACAAGCTGTGCCACACGGTAAATCTGAAGGATAATAACACGAAAAACTAAGCTCTGTTACTCCGCAGTTGGAATATCACATATAACCAGTTGAGTGTATTTGTAATTACAAACAAACAAAGTTGTGACAATTAGAATCATTATTAAAGATTTATTCACCAACTTCTGAATTATTTGCAGACCAAAGTTTTCTCTAATGCGATAGAAATTACTTATTATGTTAATGTGTGTGTGTGTTTTGTTATAGCAAAGCCACATCGAGCTATCTGCTAAGCTCACCGAGGGGAATCGAGCCTCTGATTTTAGCGTTGCAAATCCTTAAACTTACCACTGTATTAGAGGGAGGATATTATGTTAATGGGCATAGTATTATGCAATTATTTTACAAGATTAAAATAATCAATATTTTTTATTTTGTGATAACAATTTGATGGTATGTTTAATCTTGTTATTACTATTTACAAGTAACTTTTTCATCACTACTTTTGCCAGTAATAGTGATCAAATATAAAATAAACCAAGATATCAGTGATGTCGAGAAACCCACTTGTTGAGAACTTTTATTTGCAAAAACGGCTGTTCTGGGCCCAGAACAGCCGTTTTTGCATATAAAAAAAACCCAAGATATCGCAGTGTTGTTTGGATAAAGTTTTCTAAAAGACTTAAATACTTAAAAGTGTTATCCATTATTGAATGGTTACACCTAAAAAATCCAGCATCATTATCACACGAGTAATATTTATTACTCATAAACCTTTAAATAAAAGTAGGTAATGTACGTCTTTTTATGTACATTTGAATGGACTGGTGATAATTAGAGTGCAGAGGTTTAGGATTCAGATTAAAAGTGGGGGTTCTCAAGGTTTGTCTGACCAATCAAAGCTAGACAGACACACTCATTACGGCCAGGATTGAGGGTTCCCTTTAGTGTCCTGGATCTTCCAAGGTACTGGGTTAAATGTTTTGCATTCTTCTGCTGTTTCTCAAAGTATTTTTTTCTAATTTTGATGCAAAATATATAAAAATGACATATCATGTAGCAATTGTCAAATAAATTTAATATCTCATACTTAGAAAACCATGTTTATGACACTCAATCTCATATAAAAGAAACACATAATAATTATATATATTACCCCCTTAAAAATTTTCCATTTGTTAAAATACATGAAGCTTTATTGAGGATATATTCTTATTTGTATCAAATAAAACTGTATGATACAAACACCCTTAGCATCAATGAAAAATAAACTAAACAGATCATATAAAGAACTACAGACTCGTACATTGTTTTATACTTGTGTTATTGTCAATATTCATGGAGAAGTTTCTGAGTAAATACCCCAGCCGTAACAGATCAATGCTTTTTTTTCAGGCAATGTTTGTGTTCTTGGTGTAAAATCATGCCTCATCACATGGCAGAAGCTATAAGGCATCAAACTGTTCGACCGTCCAGAAATGCTATGAAGCAAATGGACATTGCTAGACGAGTTAAGGTACTCGCCATAGTGTAACGATGTTACTTGAGCAAGACAGCATGCCAGTTTACACTCACTACACTGGTGACATTTCTCTTTTCACGTGAGTTTTGTTTTCGATTTGTTAAAGCTGATGGTAGAATTCATACTTGTCATTTGCCTGGAGAACTGATGAAGGATGACTGTCTTTCTCACAGACAACACAAAGGAGATGGTGCTGTAAATGCTTGTGCAGCTATTCATCGCAGATGAAAAAAAATGCTTTTCGTACCCTCCAGGAAAACTTCAATAGCTCCTCCCACATGCGTCACACTGAGACGATATTTCCAGCTCATGTTAGGGCAAAGTTTGGCAATAGCTTTATGTTCCAGGTTGACAATGCCACTGCCCAGGATTATCTCTAACATAACAACGTTACAAGATTACCATTACTAGTAAAGTCTGCAGGTTGTAATACAACTGAGAATTGTTGGGCAAAACTGAAATAGAAAATTGCTAACCACGACCTTTCACTATCTACTGCAGCGACTCATAGTGACAGATTGGGATGAAATCACGGAAAATCACGACAATAATCCCATCAGTTTTCAGTGAAGGAGGAAGACCAACCAAGTACTAAATGTTTAGTATGAACTGGTATGAGATTACACATACTCTTTGTAATAATTTGATGTTATAGTTTGTAATTATATATGCTTTGGTGAGGTTTTGTTGTGACAGTTGCAATGCAAAGTTGCGTATCTTTGTATTAGTTCTGATAAACTTGTTTGCTGTCCTAATAAATCGTTTATGATGTGCATAGAACTTATTATGCAAATTAGACAATCAGATGTTTAACAAGAAATGCATTTTTCACTTTAACAGCGCTATGTGTTTGTGTATTCTGTCTTAGTAATAACAATCATTGGATAAACTAAATAACTAAAAGAAAAAACAAAACATAATGAAACCAAGAGGCCTTATTCTAGTGATAAAATTCAATTAGACAACATATGTTTCTATTTACACTTTCCTCGTAATTAGTACATTATGGATTTTAAACTCAAATATGTATAAAACGCATTTTAACTTTATTTTTTCAACCGCAAACCAGCGCCTAAGCTGCCTAAAAGAACTTTTGTTTATAAAATTTATCAGCTTGGTTGAACGAGATGGTAGACAAAAGCCTATAGAAAATTATATTTTACATGTAATACAAAACATACAGTTTTAAATCTACCAAAGCGACACATAGACCCAATAATAGTGATGAAAAATCACTTTAGAATACAGGCGCTTTCTTCCATTTTTATCTTAAATAACACATAACGGCTTAATTGAACGAGTAATCTACTGGGCACGAATATGTAACAAACAAATAATTTATTAGGAATTTCATTTTTGTAATTTGGAAACTATAACCTGTTTATTGTTCCATTTATACTCCCTCAAGCACTTGGGTAAAAGTGAGATGTCATTTCCAACTTCACTAGAATGAACTAATACATAGACGGAGTGCGCCACATTAGAATGATTTTGAAGCATCTTCATATAGCTACCGCGCATGTCGCCACATTTGATCACACTCTAGCTGCAAATCGTGAATTTAGATAATTTCCAATACATAGTTTGTTTGTTGTTGTTGTTGTATTTTTCATAAAAAAGTCGTAAGGCTGGCGTGTTCAACGTCCATCACTGCTTCCTGCTTGCTTTACATAATTCATCTAGTTGACGAGGACGACAGTTTAACATCACTTGTTTCAATGGTACGATAGGACAGAAATCTAAAGTAGTATGTCTTCGCGTGGAATACCACGGGTATGCCTTACATACTGTAGCTTTATCTGGTTTCCAGTGCTGCTTAAGTACGTGTGATTTCCGTTGCTTTTCTAGACGCAATCCTTAACCATTATATTACGTACTATTACCTCGAGCAAGTGGATGAATCTTATGTTCCCGGATTTTTACCTGCAACAAAATGTCGCATATTGATCAGCAAGAATAAAGTAGAACATGTTGCATGTCTATTTTTGAACGGTACTCGGCATACTCCTTTGTTTTTTGTATATTAATTACAAAGTATATCTCTGTTCCGAAAAAGAAAATCTGTGACTTAAATATATGAGTATTTAGCATCGGAAAACGAAAAATACTCAATGGCTTCACAATGCGTAGATAAAACAAACAATGTGAAAATATAGTTTAGATACATTAACTTGCATCATGACTTATGTCGTCTGTAGACGTGAAGCTGTTTTGAAATTTCGCACAAAGCTACTCAAGGGCTATTTGTGTTAGCCATCCCTAACTTAGCAGTGTAAGATTAGAGGGAAGGCAACTAGTCATCATCACCCAACGCCAACTCTTGGGCTACTCTTTTACCAGCGAATAATGGGATTGATCGTCGCATTATAACGCCCCCGCGGCTGAAAGGGGGAGCATGTTTGGCGCGATCGGGATGCAAACCTGCGACCTTCAAATTACGAGTCGCACGCTTTAACACGCTTGGCCATGCCGGGTCTTTCTGACTTGCATATTTACAATTGTTTTAGTGTGACGTACAACAATAGCACTATTAACTAAGATACTAATGTTATTGTGTGAGGCTTAACGTGTTATCTTAACCAAAGGTTATTAATAAAAAAGTAAGTATTCCATAGTCTCGATAAGTGTGGCTGGTACCCAAAAGTAGCTTTAATATACAAAATAGTCCCCAAACAACAGCACCAAAGAAATAATGCAACATCAGAAGAAAAATTAAAACAAAGATTATAAAAGTTAGGTCAAAAATGTTTGTTATAAGTTATTCAAATGAATATTAAAAACAACTAAATGTTCAAATGAGTAAGTAAGAAATTAAAGATAATATAAAACATGTAAAAATTAAAATAGGGAACGTCTTTGTAATGAAAGATGAAAACTTAAATGTTTCACAACTAAATAAATATGGAACACACTTCTCTCTTATCACATATCTTCAGTGGTCATTTATTACGCACATGTGCGCATAAGTTATGACTTTCTACACAAAGAGAATAAAGAGTGTTCAATAATAATGAAAAGGAAACTCCAAAATAAGAAGAGAAAGACATTAAAATTCTCTCACTTACCTTTAAGGGCTTAAAATTGCGTTTTGTTCTTTTCCCGCCTGTTTTTGAAACGTACAATATCAGTAACACTTTTTTAAGGTCTGTAGACAATTCTTGCTATATTTCGTATCAGTAGTAGAAAAGTTTTCGCTGTGATTCACTTCTATATTTTTATACTACTTTATTAAATACCTTATTATTGAATGTTTTTAACGCATCAAAATGGGCTAAATGTGTAGTAAACAGAAAATTATTTTTGGTTTACTTTTTATTACAACAAACCTTAAGGTCATAAATTTAAATTTATCTGTGCGTTAGCCTGTTAGTTGAAGTGTTGTAGTTTGTCAAATAGCGTAAACTTTGTAACTGTCATTCCACATTATATCTTAGATCTATTCTCATCTCAGTATCGACTGTTAACAAACGACCAAAACACAAAAAGAAAGTAATTCTGTGAAAGTAAAAAAGGAAAGAAAATGCAGAGTGAAAATCTCCTCATACATCATATTCATTGTACTACGCCCCTCCCCACGAACATCTGAAGACGTATTGACGCTAAAAATCACATTTCTAAATCCGTAGTACACGCAAAAGAGCCAATTGTGTAACTTTGCGCTTAACAAACACAATAATTAAAATACTTCTATTTTGAATTATTAAGCTTAGAGAAAAGGAAGTAAAATCTTCATACTTAGGTGTTACTAATGTATGCTTGGCAAAATTAATTCTGATAAAACGTTAACTTTTATCGTCATTACTGTGAACACCATTAAACATTAACCCTCACTGTCGTGCACAGCAATTTGTTAAACAATATTTCTTAAATGTTCAACAATTGCAACATAAGTAACAAACTATTAAAACGTTAGCGTCTACAAATATAATAGTTTTAAACAATTGTTTGAAGAAAACTAAGTTTTCGGTCAGACGATATTCATTAATGTCTGTGTGTGTGTTTTTCTTTTAGCAAAGCCACATAGGGCTATCTGCTCAGCCCACCGAGGGGAATCAAACCCATGATTTTAGCATTGTAAATCCGGAGACATACTGCTGTACTAGCGGGGGGCTTGTTAATGTCTCAAAATATCAAGTGTAGTTAAGTTAAATTCATATCGTACCAACAGTTCATTATATGTTGCTTTTTTGTACTGATTTTCTTATAACGTGAAATTTTCCATTTAACTGTCATCGATAATGTTTGAATTTGATTTAAATAATATGATTGAACTATTATACTGGTATTAAAAAACAAACCTTGGATGTACCGTTGATTTAATTCTCAATATCCGTATAAATACGATAGCTAGCCAAAGAATAAAAAGAATAGCATAATTTAGCTTTATATCAAATGTTTTTATTAGCCACTAAAAACTAATAAAGCAAAAAGTGGATAAGCCGCAGAGTAACACATATTGTTATCGATATATACAGCTTTAAAAATAGCACGTGGCCTCGAACCGTATACATATGTCTTGCTTGTGTGATTTTTTATCTGGATTATTTTGTTTACAATTTAAGCAAACTTTAAACATGTAAGTTGCTCATGGTGGTATTAAAAGATAGTGGGGCTTTTTCCAGCAATAAGCAGCTTCAAATGTATGCTGCTGCATTTTATAATCGTAACTTAGTAACTGCTATATCATTTGTTGTTGTTGTTTCTTTATAAGATATAGTATTAATAAACGTTTAAGGAAGGTAGAGTGACATTTCTTATCATTATTGATACTACAAATCAATACACACAAAAGTCCGGCATGGCCGGGTGGTTAAGGCACTCGACTCGTAATCCGAGGTTTGCGGGTTCGAATCCCCGTCACACCATACATGTTCGTCCTTTCAGATATGGGGCGTGATAATGTGACGGTCAATCTCACTATTCGTTGGTAACATAGTATCCCAAGAGTTAGCAGTGGGTCGTGATGACTAGCTGCTTTCCCTCTAATCTTACACTGCTAACTTACGGACGGCTGGTGTAGATAGCCATCGAGTAGCTTTGCGCGAAATTCAAAACAAACCAAACCATTACAAAAAACCGACTAAACAAAACACTACTACAAATGAAGCACAGTCCCGAAAAATCTTTATTTTTACCTACACAAGACCTTATGCATAACTATACGTCAAACCCAAACCTCACAAACACGATTGTACACTACATTCCATAATATCGATCTATGAATTATTCAACTACAACCACGGTAAATGCAACGCGTGAGCATTTTCTAAATATATAACATCAGCCGGTTTTTTATTCAAAGACTCTTTTAACTTTAAACCAGCTTTTGACCAACAAAACCATAAATCCTTAATGGCCAGTTTTAATGTAATGTCCCTCTTCACAGAAGTTCCAACTACCAAGCCTGCAAGATTGCTTTACAACTTTATATCCAAGACCCCAACCCATTGATACACATCCCCAGCAACCAATTAGCAACCCTTGTAGAATTTACTATCACAAAAACTAACTTTATGTTCAGTGACCAAAACTACCTACAAATAAATGGCTTAAGTGTAAGCAATCCCGTGTCGCCACTTCTAGCCAACATTTTTATGACACAGCTTGAATCTCAAGCGATCAATTCAGTCTTATACTCACTACTATACTGGTTTCGATATGTTGACGATACAATTGCTAGATTCACTCCTACAAAACACACAGTTTTTTCAAACACGTTTACTACACACACTCCAACATTAAGTTCACTTGTGAACACGTGTAGGGATTAATCGTACTTCATTTAACGCTTTGTATATTCTAATGAATTGCATGATGCCGGAATAACATCTTTTTTGTTTGGATAAAGACTGATTCTTAATCATTTGATAGTCGATTTTGTCAGGTTAAACTTGTTGTTCTGGATGCAAAGTATTCGTATGAGTAAACTGTTAAGCTATGTCGAACCAGAAGATAATTCGTTACAAAAAATCAGCTCTCTTTTTCATTTACATAGCAGTGGATAAATTTGCAAGATAGAATATTTAAAACAACAGCTGTTGTTTTTTTAATCTACACCTCAAACCAGCTCGGAGCAACGCCTTCATCTGCTAAGTGAAGGCTATAGTTACGAGCGTCCTAACCACTTGGTCATGCCGAGCCTCTGTATTACCAGAACTCGTTTTAAAAAATGAAAAAGTTTAAGTCGTAGAATTTTGTTTTCGCATAAATTTTACTTTGTCCTCCATAAATGGCTTTCGCTGCACGTCTGCTGTATCATATATTTAATGACAAAAGAGCATTTTTTTTTCATGTATGAAAGTGCTCTTTATTTATAAAATGTATAAAATTAGATGCGACTAGGCATGGCTTCGTGATTAACATGCTAAGTTATAGCAGCGAATCTCCTGAATGCTTTGCTCTTCAGCTTCGAGTTCACCATAAGAGTGACAGTCAACCACGTTATTTGGTTCAAAGCCGAAAAAGAATCTACTGAAGAGTTGCCTTTATTCTGGTCAAAATTTAAAATCAAGGATGGCTTTACATGAACTATGATGTTCTATGTCTGGTCTATCCATTTAGCCCATGTTTCTAAAGTGTGATGTTCATCATAAAATTAAAGCCAAGTTTCTAGTCAGCGCTGCCTATTACTTTTCTCTAAAGCAAATTCAAATTCTTTCATATTTAATTTATTGTAACTTGTAAGCTTTCTTAATCAGTGCTGATCAACATAAGGTATTGCAAGGAAACGAAGTCGTTGCCTAACAGATCATTTTACAATGTCATATAAACGCCTGAAAGAAAGTTCTCTGGAGCCACTTACGCAGAAACAGACTTGATCTGTATTTAGTGCCAAGGAAACTTATTTAATTAAATTCCTAAATTAGATTTAAGATTCGTAAAATAATACAAGATGAGTAAACACATTACACTTAATTAAGTTTGCGCTCAAACAATAATGTATTAGATTAGCGGATTCGCCATCCGAATGAAATACGTGAATATATCTAACCATAGGCAATCACATAATATACTCTTTATGGTGTATTTTACTACATAGAATGCTCAACGCACAATACATGAATGGTAAAGAAATGGAACCAATTTGAAAGTCTAGCTCCTTTTCTATCACTTCAAGAAGGACTTTAACATGTCCATCATCAAGTTATCTAAAGCAGTACCGGCTGCAAATCGTGTTTTAGAATTTCTTTTTGCAGTTGCTTACAATTAAACTTATTAATGTAGCATTTACCGTGATGAAAGAAAACTGGAAAGTGAACAGTAACATAAATCACAAAAGATTTTTATTATTTCATATATTTATACAAAAGTTAAAAAACCTTTGTTTATGTTATTTAACAACTAATATTAATTTAACTACTATTATAGCATTTAGGGTCACCCAATAAGTTTAACAGTATCAGTGAAATGCATGTTCTGGAAACTTCATGCATAGAATAATTTAGAACTAAGACAGCACAATAAACAAACACCATAAAACAATATTTTATTCACAAGCTGGCTACTGAGATGAACAGCTAAATCAAAAGCAATTTAAATCTATGTCGTACAAGAAAAGAACACACAATTCTAATTTTCTGCTTAAATTCAGACAAAACTGTAAATACGGGGTATACCCGAAACAATCGCAGCATTCGTCACCAACTATTAGAAATAGTACTTAGTTAGGAGAGAAGAAAAAACTAACTCCCACTAGTTTGTACAAGTATCAGTACCAGTGCTTGACCAGAGCTCGTTTTCTTCCATGGATTACAAACATGAGGTCAATGTGTCTAAAGATAAGATTGTGCAATCTAAGCAAAAATATTAGTACACGTTTACGACTTTTCAAAAATTCGTTAACTAAAATTTCATTACAATATAACAGGGGTTCCCAACCGGTGGGTCGCGACCCCCCAGGAAGACGCGAAACCTTAGCAGGAGAGTCGCGTAGCCTTGTAAGAAGTAGCTTGGGATAACATTAATTTTATGTCATCAATTACATTTTCATGCTGTTATATTTTTTTTGTTTCGGTGCAAAGCAAAACGTGTGCTACGTTAGTTCAATGTCATTAGGTGATATTATGGGTGTATGTGTGCGTGCCTGTGTGAATGTGTATGTGTCTGCAACTGTATGTATGTGTGTACTAGTGAGTAGCGAGTATGTGAGTGTATGCGACGTATGCTTGTGTGTCTGTTTAGCTGTGTGTGTGCTCGCTGTCGACACATGTCCGTTGCTGATTGGTGGATGACGAATCGCGCGACTGGCCACGCCTCTTTCCCTCCCAATCAGTGATGTCGAGAAACCCACTTGTTGAGAATTATATACGCAAAAACGGCTCGTTTGGGTTCAGAAAATATTTTAAATAGAAGAGCAAACAACGTTTCGACCTTCTTCGATGACGATGGCCAAACCCAAATGAGCCGTTTTTGCATATAAAATTTTTTCCCTCCCAATACCTACCCCATAATTACTCTACCTGCATCCCCCACAAGTAGTCAGTGTAAGATCTATAGTTGCCAAATGTTATTCAACATTTTTATTTTATTTTAACAAGGAGATAAGTAAGCAGTAGAGGTGAGTTGTGTCCACGGCTAAACTGCGCAGATACTTAGAATGCTACCTCAACATTGGCTTCACCACTGTGCTCGCCAACGACGGCATCGAGAAACCACAGTGTGTTTTGTACCATGCTGTCCTGAGTGCAGAGTCAATGAAACCATAAAAACTTAAGCGTCATCTCGAGAAGAAACGTCCAGAACACGCAAAGAAGGGTTAGGATTTCTTCAAACGGCATGAACGGTGTCTTAAAAGCCAAAGAATCGATGAAAGTAAATCGTTTCAGCAGTAGAATGCAGCCGTATTGGAAGCTTCATATGAGATTGCATTCGAAATTGCTAAACAAAAAAAGCCTCACACGATTGGAGAAACACTTCTTAAACCATGCATGATGAAAGCAGTAAATCTTATTCTTGGAGAAGCCTGTGCAAAGATGCAGCAAGTATCCCTGTCAAATAATACTACACAGAAACGCATTTCTAAAATGTCTATGGATGTGAAGGAACAGGTTTTGACTGAAATCAAGGGTTCCCCTTTGTTCTCCTTTCAGCTCGACGAGTCAACAGATGTAAGTTCATGTTCTCAGTTGCTTGTCTTCGTGAAATACATTAATTCAGGTAACATCAAAGACGAATTCTTATTCCGCAGTGCACTTGAAACCACAATAAAAGCTGATGATGTCAAGGAAAAGTTTCAACTTTTTTTCAAGACGAAGATCTTCAATGGGAAAAAGTGTGTGGGGTTTGTACGGATGGGGCACCGGCTATGCTGGGATCGAATTTAGGATTCCAGTCGAGAGTGAAGAAGCTAGCACCTCAAGCAAAGGGCATCCACTGCATGATTCACCGATATGCTATCGCCAGTAAGACTCTCCCTGCCTCTCTGCAGGAAGTGCTTGAATCTGTAATCAAAATTGTAAATTATGTGAAGATTCAATCACTCAACACTCGTCTATTCAAAGAACTATGCAAAGACATGAATGCTGACCACGAAGTCATTCTCTTCTACACAGCAGTACGTTGGTTGTCGAAAGGAAACGTTATTAATCATGTCTTTGAAATGAAGATGAAATAAAGCTATTCCTGGAGACTCAAGAAAGGAAATTTCTTGCAGTTCACTTCAAAGATGAAGCATGGAATAAAAGGGTTGCGTACCTAGCCGACATTTTTGAACAACTGAACAAGCTCAATTTGAAGCTTCAAGGAAGGGAAACACATTTTCTCCTTTTTCAAGATAGTCTTCGGGCCTTTGTTTCCAAAGAACTGGTGTCGGAAAACCAATCTTGGAAACATCGCTATGTTTGAAAAACTTTGTGGAGTGACGAATGAGTCTCAGATCCAACTGGATCAGTTCCTCAAGGATCAGATTACCGAACATCTTCAGTCTCTAGAAAAGGAAGTCGAGCGTTACTTCCCTGAGCTATCACAGGAGCAGGAGGCCCTGGTAAGGAGTCCATTTTGTACTGAACTTGATGTATCCAGCATCTCAGATGATATACAAGATGAATTTCTGAATCTAAGGAACGACTCTTCAGCTCGAGATCTCTTCAAAGTGAAATCCATGACTCAGTTCTTGCGCGCTATGTATCAGTCATACTCCAAAATTAACATGATAGCTTTGTGTCCTTGTTCCATTTGCTACCTACCTACTTGTGAGGCAGGATTTTCCACTCTTGTCAATATAAAAATAAAGAATAGGAACATATTGGATGTTGGAGATGACATGAGACTGGCTCTAACAAACGCTCGGCCACGAATTTTAAAGCTTTCTGCTGAAATGCAACATCAGGCATCTCACTAGTTGGGTTGGATAGCGGTTCAAACCTATGTTAATATTATTTTACGAAATATATGTTCTTTTTGTGAATTCAGGTGGGACCAATGTGATTTAATTTGCTAATAAATAATTACAGAATTTCAAAATATTTTTAGATATTTCTTTCCCTCTCCTTCACAGAAATTAAAAAAAAAATTAAGCTGGTGATAGTAAGCTCTAAGTAGGGGGTCAAATGGGTTCCAAACTTTTAGGTAAGGGGTCGCGAGTGCCAAAAAGTTGGGAACTCCTGCTATATAAAGACCATCTGAAGGATAATTTAAGAACGTTACGTAAATGTACCTGACTATCCTTTTTATGGTTATGAAAAAGTAAAATCCGTGACTATTTCAGTCAATAAAACCATTGATAAGCTTCTAGGATGGTTTGGAGTTCCATGCAAACAACAACCTAAATTCTTACATCTAAAAATTAACTACATTTGTAACATTCTTAGAAAAATTATCTTTTCTATAAAAAGTAGTTTTACTGATTAGCTAAGTCACCAAATACACAAATAAAATTAAAATAGGCCTGGCATAGCCAAGCGTGTTAAGTTGGGCGACTCGTAATCTGAGAATCGCGGATTCGCATCCTCATCGCGCCAAACATGCTCGCCCTTTCAGCCGTGGGAGCGTTATAATGTTACGATCAATCCCACTATTCTTTGGTAAAAGAGTTGGCGGTGGGTGGTGATGACTAGCTGCCTTCCGTCTAGTCTTACACTGCTAAATTAGGGACGGCTAGCACAGATAGCCCTTGAAGAGCTTTGTGCGAAATTCAAAAACAAACAAACAAGCACAAGGAAAAAACTATCAAGTTATTTCTAAGAAAGTTGCACCCCAGTAGCTCCGCGGTATGTCTGCAAACTTACACACTAAAATCCGGGTTTCGATACCCGTGGTGGGAAGAGCACAGAAAACCCGTTGTATAGCTTTGTGCTTGATTCAAAACAACAATATAAGAAAGTTCACATATTTTAGTTACATTACTTTTAAATATATATATATAATAAATATCAGTTTTTATTACGTCCGTTATGACATCATCTGCTTATAAAGTGCCTTCAGTTAGATATATATGAGAAAATACTGTCTTCAGTTAAGTTGAATTAGCTTTTCTAATTACTTTAATTGCCATATTTATTATTCTGAAAACTTCTAATTCGAAATGTTATTGTTATTATCATTATTATTAAATTTTCCCAATCGCATTGCATTTTGTTGCAGAAGGTATAACTTTATATATTTTTTTCTGTTGTCAGGTCCACAATTTCTAAGCAGACAGAAGTTAGTAAATATCGAATTGATTCGACACACTTCACAGTATGTTTGGTATGTTATTTTCTTTTTTATTATGCTCGACATGTTACACTTCAATTATAGTCCTAATATTTCAGCTATTTATTTTACGAATTAGACATTCATTTAATTTCTTATCTGTTACTTTGTCTTTGTGATTTGTTCGATTGAAGTTAAGCACAAAGCTAAACAATGAGCTATCTCTGCTCTACCTATCACAGCTATCAAAACCCGCTGTGCTACTGGGGTTGGTTTGTCTTCATAAACACGAATTTCGGCTGTACTATCGGCATTGTACTGTTACTTAACTATACACCTAAATATTAAAATATGTTGCAGTAATTTATCACAGGTGTTAGGTTCCTCTAAAGTTACACTTCGAAAATCATTTTACGAGTTTTTACTAGCCACAATACAGATGAAGAAAATTGTTCTCAAATAGCAGAAAACTGATGAAATGTTAAATACGACAGTCTTTGGGGCTGACAGCTAGTGTTTGTTCCGTAAACAGGGTATAATTTTAACATTAACAGTATAGGTTAGAAAGTTTAATTTGTTCAGTTTTGTTAGTTTTAATTTTTTGTTGTTATGATACTATTATTACTAGGTCATTCGGTAAATAATATCTGAAAATTTAATACAGAAAGTGCATCATCATTTCTGTCTTTCTAGAAGGCTTTAATGACTAAAATATGTAGTTGGACGTGTATAAAAATGTGTATAAATATAAAATAAACTCACCCAACTTCACTTTTTAAGATCATTAATCAAATAAACCCTTATTAAGATGGATGTGTCTGAGAAGCACATTGAGTGTATAATGCTTTATGAGTTTAAAAAAGGCAATAGTGCAGCAGAAACTACATGAAATATTCAAGGTGTTTAAGGTGCGTAGTCTCTCAATGAAAGAGAATGTTGAAGGAAGTTTCAGAAGTTCAGATCAGGTGATTACAACTTAAGTGATGAGTTAAATAATGACTTGCTTCACTTGATCACGATTGTGCTGTAAGAGTTAAAGAACTAGCACAGAACCTTAATTCAACCCATTCAACAGTTCATCATATGTAACATCTTCGAAAGGTGTCAAAACTTCGAAATTGAGACCCCATAGTTTAACAGAAGCCAACCTCAAGCAAGAATGGACATTTGCAATTCTTTGCACAGTCGTGAATGTAACTCACCTTCCTGAACAGGTTAGTGAATGGAGATGAAAAATGGATATTGTATAAAAATTATAAGTTCCACAGACAATGGCTCATGGCTCAGTGTAGGTAAACTGGCTAAGGCACAGCCCAAAATGAACTTCCCTAGGAAAGTCTTGTTAAGCGTTTGGTGGGATATTGTTGGTGTGATCCACTTTGAATTGCTGCTACTCATTGTAACGATTACATCAGACTTCTATCGTCAACAGTAAGAGCAATTGAATGTTGCACTGAAAGTAAAAAGGCCTGCTTTGATCAATCGTAAAGGTGTTGTGTTACACCAGGATAATGCACGAACCCATACAGCAAGGATCACATCTGCAAAGACTGAAAAGATAGACTGGGAAAAATTTCCATATCCTTTTTATTCTCCAGACCTTGCCCCATCTAATTATCATGCATTCCGAAGCTGGCAGAACTATATTGATGGAAAGATGTTAAAACTACCCTCTCTATATTATTTTCCTCCAAGCCCCAAGAATTTTATAGAAGTGACATTCAGAAGCTTGTGAATCGTTGGCAGGATGGAATTAAAAATAATTAAACATTTATTATTGATGAACTAACATTAAAAGTGGGTGAAATCCTTTCTCTTTTTTCTGAACCTAAAATCGGACATTTCTTAAGGGATGACTTTATATCTTGATTGTTTCGCATTGCTGACTTGGTATATAGATTTAATATTAGCCTTTATCAGCAAAGATGGCCAAACCTCGACCTCCCCAGTGGCACAGTGGCATGTCTACCGACTCACATAGCTAAAAATCGACTTTCGATTCCCCTGGTGGGCAGAGCACAGATAGCCCATTTTGTAGCTTTGTGTTTAATTTCAAAAATAAACAAACTAAACCTCGAAAAAAATGGCTTTACAAACGAATATATAGTTAACAATAAAATAATTCTTCTTATGAAACAATTCACTATAATCCTTATACCAACGCGAAATAAGCATACTTAATTAGCTGTAATTATTACTCAATTTAATTTCGGTCTAAGTTTGTTTGTTGAATTTCGCACAATGATACATAAAGACTATCTTAAGTTTAAAATGATAGACGAGTTACTCTTGTCAGGCCGAATAATAAACTTTACAGTCGCTCTTATAACACACCGATGACCCGAAATTGTGAAGCGATATTTTTTGTCTTATGATAGCCGGACACGAACCACAAAACCTAACCTTCACGTTTAACATAGAGTTGCATTAGACTTTCGAGCTAAGTAGGTAGTTTTCAGAAATCAGAAATTCATATTAAATAAGTACTCAATAGTTTACTTATTATGCCTTTAATATGTAAACTTATTTAATGTAATAAATGTCCCATCAGATAGATGAATACAATCCTCACATGATTGTGTGAATCAGCATTTCAGTATTATCACTTGAACAATTATTCTGAAATTACTAACTTAGATGATTTTCATAAAATTAAACTATGATAAACGTAATTTTATATAAAATTAGAATATTTTTTGAAAAGGGAAGCTGCCAAAAACTCCAAATTCTTATGACCGTGTGCCAGCGTTAACATTTTTACAGTTAAGATATTTAAATTATACATTTTCATTGAGTTTCTCATGTAGATTGACGTAGCTCAATAATCCTATTAAATCCCATAACCAGTAAAATGAAGATTAAAATTTCTGGATGAATAAAAACAAATAAATAAATTCAACAATTCCAACAAGTTCAGTTGCTAACTAGTAAGACTATACAACTCTTGAAAAATAGTAAATACACTGTTAAGAAACTTGAATTGATTAAATTAATCTCGTCGTTTTCAGAGTTAAAATAAAGAAGATCCAAAACAATGTTCCACTTTCAAAAATGAATTATCTGAGGATCCAAATTCTTAATAACATTTTAAAACACAACAAAAATTATTTACCATTTTTGAAAATAATGAATTCTGATATAATTATATATAAAATAATTCAGAGAACTCCAAAAGTACAGGAATTTGATGCTCTCTGTATAAGAGAAATTTCATAAGCATATTAAGGTTATTCAATGCTGCTCATAAATTGAACCTGGATAAAAACAATCACACTGAAAAGGCACGAAAATTCAAGTTAATACTAAAGCCAAACTTAATAGGTGCAAAAATAGTAAATCATCAAATTAGCTAATTCGCTTGAATCTTCACCTAGCAATCTAACATACCCATCTCTATGTTTTCCTGCTTACATATGTACGCCAGTTAGCATGCTCATGATTTATAATAAATTGTGACAACATGATTCTTATTGAAATATAGTTTATATAATATACACACGCGCATATATACGAAATCTTTACTTTTAGACTTACTTCACACAATCCATTTCACGACAGACTCAGCATAAAATACACGAGCTCACACGTTGGCATACGTTAAGATATTTATACTATAATTCGTAATGTAGTAAGTGTATCTTCATAACATTATATAGACGTTTAGTAAACATCACAAGTCTTTTGAACACAAAACGGCAGATTTTTGTGTTTAAGAAATTTTATTTAAGATTTGTCTGTGAATTTATCGAGTCTATTTCGTTACTATTCTCAGAATGAAGTAAACTTCAAGTTATAATCAAGAAACTATTCTTCATTCTCAAAATCCCAAATATCATTTGTGTAATCTTTAAGACCTCCTAAATATATTTTAGACATTTCTTTTCAATAAGACTTTATATTTTATCTGTTATTTTCTCTACCCTAAAATTGTACAGGATCCGTCAATTTGACCAACCTCGTAACCGCCATAAACAATTAGGAAACAAATACATACATTATTATTTTTCGTTCTACTAGTTCTAGAATGACTATAAATTATAACAAATAAGCATAACTGTTTACTCTAAATAGTTTAACTTTCATAACATTATACATTTTTATATATATTTGGTATTTTATTTCATTAAAATTTCAGCAGAACCTGAATAGCATTATGGAAGTTGCGATGACGCAGCGATCGTGTGCTCATGTTTCCGTATCCATGAGCATAAAAATTACCTTTACAAAGTGACCTATCTTACCTGTGTTTTAGTGGACTAGCATTTTGTAAAATAAAATCACAATTCAGTCTTAAAACACTATATGTATATATATATATACATATACTGTTACTTTTTAAAACAAGTTCTTCTAATTCAGTTATTTTTATCAAAGCATAAAACAATAAATAAAGAATTATAGCAGTAACAAAAGATATAAGTTACAGTATCAATATCATAGAATTATAGTATAAGTTATTAGGGTTAGTAATTATGCTGTGTTTAGGTCTAAAAATATGAAATTTCGAGCTCACTAAAGACTTACCTTAACCGTTTAAAGTTCATCATGAAAAAAATGGGTTTGTCACGTAAATACTTTCCAAAGGCTCAGAGAACCATTTGGGATACATTCTGAACTTTTGGTTGTTTATTCACGTGTCGCAAATAGAAGTAGGACTAGATAAGCAAGTGGTTTTAATAATATAAAGTATTGGGCACAGTCATTATGTTTGATTCAGTACAGTTAGTATTTTTTCAGCAAATAGAGGAGTTTAAAGGTTCTTATTTTAGATATTAGCATATCAATACCGGGAATTGGAGTTTCTAATTCGTAATAAACTTTTTACTTTGTACTTGGACATCACAAACATCTAATTTGAACAAATGCTGCATTCAACACACCAAGTGAAACACAAAATTTGATATTTAGGATTTATTTTCAATATTTATTTTTAAATTAAGAAACTAACTACTAAATAATAATAAAACGCTCATTTATATTCTACAATTTGATACACAGGTTATTCACATACTTTCATTCATAATTAGTAATTCAATAATAGATATAATTTCGACAAGTTATTTTGGATTGAGATTTTCAAGAATTCAAATGATAAACAAATAATCTTTATGTTCAGCTTTTTTCCGTAATTCATCCTATAAATAAATATTGTTTATGCTTTTAATAATAATTTATTTTCCAGTGACTATCAGCTATTTCCTTGATTTGACAACTTCTTAAAATCCATAACACTCACAATGTTTGGGCATTTTCTAAGCACACATGTTGCATTTAATAAAATGCTGTAGCACGTCTTCGTATTACACGGGCAAAGCTACTGGTAATATAATACCTCCTTATACAGTAGATAGGTGTTATTGAATTCTTAACAAGTCGCCTGTGGTCACTGACTGAACAAAGACAAATTGAACAGACATGATAAAAATGAGGTTATTGAAGCTGCTTCCAGAAATGTTAGGGACACGGAAAACGAGCCTTCATCTGTAGACAATGAGTCCCTCGATATCTCGGTGAAAATTTAAAAACCTCCAGGGTTCGGTGTGAGTATGAAATCTTATTGGAATATTTTAAAATAGTGCGTGAAGACACATTGCCTGAAAACCTTCCATATCTTTTGGTACATACGTCGTTCGAGCATCATATGCTTGAAATTCTCAAATAGGAGCGTCCAGAAAACCTTTATTCACATATATTACCTTCTCTTAAACCTACATGTTCTGTTTTGTTTTTACATCATGAATAATAAAACATTATTACATTTTAAAACAAAACAAATGTTATGTTCTGTGGACACTTTCCCTGCACATATAGAGGCATACTTTACACAAGTTTCAAATGTTTCCGTAAATATTTAGAAGTCATAATTCTCCAGTCTTCATATTAATCATTTGTATATTCTTAAAAGATGACTTAAATCAGCATTACAATTTTAACTGTTCTTTTAATATAAAAGAAAAGCGCAATCACAATTATTCTGAAACCAGTCCAAGCTCGAGAGAAAAACTGTTCGGGAGTCATAATTTTACTCAGTGTTTCTCATATTCACTAAAGAAACTATATTGAAAGTTACAGCTCTTTTGTTTAGGAAGCGAGTAATGTATTATTATTATTCTGTTGAGAGTTTCACGTACAATTAATTTTTATTCTGAAATATATGAGGAAGTGTATGAGAGGCAATGATAACAGGTTAAGTTCTTAAACGGTTTATTTAACGAATTAGTGGGCAAGCATTCAAATTTACACTTAATAAACGGTTTATTTAACGAAATTGTTTGCAAGCATTGAAATTTACACTTCAATTCCAAAGTGTTTCCTTTTAATATGTTTAGCAATACTTATAAGAGATTAAAACAGACCGATATCTAGCAAGCTAGTAGATCCCTTTCTGAAAAAGTTTAACTCGCACAAAAGCATTTATTGGAAAATTTCCAAGTTTGTTTGTTTGTTTTGAAATTTTGCACAAAGCTACTCAAGGGCTATCTGTGCTAGCCGTTCCTAATTTAGCAGTGCATGACTAGAGAGAATGCAACTAGTCATCACCACCCAACGCCAACTCTTGGGCTACTCTTTTACAAACAAATAGTGAGGATTCACCGTCACATTATAATGCCTCCCCGGCTGTGAGGGCAAGCATGTTTGGCGCGACTCGAGCGCGAACCCGCGACCCTCAGATTACGAAGCGCACGCCTTAACGCGCTAGGCCACAAATTTCCAAGAGTAAAGTTCGAAAATATTTTAAATTATTGATTTGCGAACCAACGCCGTGGTTTTTCCACTGACTATTATTACATAAAAACGTAAGTTTTATTTTAAAACTAAGAGACATATTTACAAAGTTCATTGTTTCTTGCTATTTTTACGTTTTCATTTATCAAGAGAGTTTAACATCAGTTACCAGTTGTTTGTTATTAAGTCACTATGGTATTAAATTTCCGCTACTGTCCTGTATCTTTAACATAGTTTACAAATACCAAACTAAAATCCATCCTTTTTTTCAATAAAAACGAAAGAACAGAACTAGACTTCATATAGGAATGGAGAACATATTATAGATAAGGCGTTTTAGATTGTCTTTTAATATTAAAACCATGTTTATTGTCTATATCAAATCCTATAATAATATAGCTTCACTGTGATGAGCAGAGGACAATTAGAAACATCATTGACATTCCTAACATACTTTGTCGTGATTCTAAAAACTCGATCACATTTTGGTAAGACAAAGTAATATTTTCCTGTTTATAAGTTCAATTTACACTTTAAAAAGTTGCTTAAATTCGTCTGTATTTTACATATAAGTGAACCATTTCACAAACATAGATATATGTGGCATAATAAAAGCAAGAGATTGCAACTTACCACAGGTTCAATCTGTTCTCGCTCTTTTATTTCTCAGTTAAACTTATTGTAAAATGTGATCAAACTGACTTCAATATTTGATTCGGTCTAATTTTTTTGAAGTTCCATATGCGGGAAGTTGACACAAAATAAGCCTTTATAACTCACCACCTGTTAACGGTATTTTTAATAGAGTTCTACCTAATGAAATGGGGTAAAATCTACATAAATGGTGAAGAGTTACTTGGCTATAAAACGGAACTCTTGACAACACTGTATATGTTTGTTGTTTTTCATTATCGGCTTTCACTTCTATATCTTTGTTATTTGTAGAAATAAGCTTTCCTTTCTGGTAATTACTCTTCGATTTTCTACACAATACATACGTAAGATACTCAAATAGAATTAATGTCATGCAGTAATTGGCACAACCATGGAAAGTCTCTTTGTTTAAGATTGGTGATTTACTTTAGCGTATTACCAGTAAATTAAGATATTCCAAACTAATCTCGCTTTTGTCAATAACTACTTGAAATGAAATAATATACGTTACGAATGTAACTCAAATACATACACTATATTGTTAATGACTTTAAGGCTCAATTTTAAGGTACCCCGAGGTCTTTATTTGCATCGATTACACTATATAACACATTTTTTTCCTGGATAGTATGTGTCATTTCTTAATTGCTTATGTTGTAAAAGTACAGAAAATAGCCATTATTCCCTTCAAACTTTGCTTTTCTGACCTGGATAATAAAATTTAGAAATTAACCTATTTTCTATGTAAAAACGGACAAATTTACACATTTTCATTTACATAAGGTCTGAATAAAATAACATATGAATCAAGACTAACATGTATTTATAGTAAAGTTATATAAAAATGAATACAAATGTTTAGAAGCGAGTAGTTTTCGAGATTTGCAACTCTAATGTAAATTACTTTCACGTACCAACCCCAAATATAGTTTCCCATCATGTTTTTGTTAGACGCTCATTCGAAGCGTCATTCAAAATCCAGTATATCTTGATGGAAGCGCTCGCCTTACTCCACTGAGTGTGGTCCCTTCATCTCCTTGAATCTATCAAGATAAGCGTCAAGGATATGAAATTTTGCCGTAGTTCTTTACTAGAACCTCAACCAGTTCCACATAATTTTCGGTCTTGTGATTGCCCAAGAAGCCCCAAACCACTGCGACAAAGCTGCTCTAAGCTTTTTCCTTCCTACTGAGCTTCTTGGGAATTCTGTGCACTCCAGGATCTTATTTATTTGTGTTGAAACGAAGACACCAGCTTTGATCTTTGTCTCAGACAGTTTAGGGAAAAAGTCTTGAAGGTACTTGAAGACCACAGACTCCTTATCAAGAGCTGTGACAAGTTGTTTCATAAGACCCAATTTTAAGTGCAATGGTGGAAACAACACCTTCTGGAGGTCCACTAATGGCTCACACTTGACATTGTACCTCTCCACAAAAAACTCGATACGTTGTGGCCAGTACTTCTTGTTGTAATGCGTTGCAGTGACCCTGCTGTCCTAAAGGTAAAGATAACAGGGAAACTTAGTAAAGCCTACTTAGAGACCCATTAGAAATGCCATCATTTTGAAGTATCTGATAATATCTCAGGCTTCTAACAAAGTCTTGATGTTGTTGTATTCCTCTTTGAAGTGCACTAAAAGGTTTTTAAATTTTAAAAGGTCTTAAATTTGTATAATATAAAATCTTACCATTGAAGCAAACAAAAATTATCCGTCTTACCTTCTAAAACTTTTTGCAATGCTTGCAGGTAAAATGAGGTGCCCAGAGTTTGTCTTGATCCCCGACAGGCATACCGGAATATGACGTATAGGCTTCACAATATTTTAGCAGATGCTGTCACAGAGTAAGTTTTCGCTCTTGTTTTGATAAATTGGCCACATACATAGCAGAATGCGTCTGGAAAAGGTTTGCAGCTTCTTGATGCCATCTGATAAAATCAGATAGGTCTATTTGTTCACTTAGGCAGCTGGAACTAAACTGAAGTGGTAAGTGGTGAGCCACTATATATATATATATATATATTACTATGAAAAGTTCTAGAAAATTCTTGTAAGTTTGAAAAAAATTTATATCAGCTACTCAGCACTGAATCTACCTGGAATGTTCTAGAAAATGGGTAAATTTGAAAATTTCATTACCCTGATCATAAAAGCAAAGTTTGAAGAGAAAAATAGGTCTTTTTCATTTACTTTAGGTATGAGCAATTTGGAAATAACACTTTCTGCCTAGGAACAAGAAAAAGTAAAAACATTGTTTCATAGTGTTATAAACTATACTTTAGATTATACATTCTGAGTTATTAAGAAATTTAAAAATTTCCTAAAATAAGTTACTTCGAAGTGCATTGAAATCTTCAGCTTAAAAACTCTTTAAAGATGTTTCGGTTTTCCAGGTTTACAATCGTCATATCAAATAAGATTAAGTTTATGTCTTAAGGCCAAAGTTAAGAAACATCAGAGTTAGCATTGTGTTCAGAATTCTATCATGGATTTTGAGAGACGACGTTTCATGTTTGTACCAAGTATTTGTTTCAAAAACTACCTAGTTCAAAACGTCCCTGCATTCTATCAACACTGTTTAAAAGACGAATGATAGAAGACATCTAAAGTGTTAATCTACAGAAAGAAATTATCTTCGACAAAAAATGCAAACAAACTTTAATACAATAACTAGAGTTATGTTTCAGATTATTTTAAAACTATTGTATGATATTCAAGTTTATAGTCACGATAATATTTAAAACAAAGTCGTATGGATTAATAACAATTGTCAGAATTAGGTTTTCAATATAATTTACTGTTAGTTATTTGTGATATCATTTAAAAGCACTTAGATTATTTTCACTGGTAGAAGAGAGAAACTGTCAGGGGTTTATGGGTATTAAAACTTAAGCATAATTTAAGCTGTAAGAGGAGGTTACCTAAAAGTTAGCTTTTCGATTGAAGGTAATGCAAATAAACAATAAAATATCGCTAGTATTTTAACAAGTTTTACTTAAAAAGAAAAAAAGTTATCATTTTAGAAGACAAAACTTTCTTCCGATTCAGAATGTCCCTTATGTGAAAACCTACGTTGTTTTATATAAATAAAAAAGCTCTTTCTTGTCGAATGGAAATTTATATTCCTGGCTGGTGTTTATAGTTTAAAAACATTCATCAAATTAACTACAAAGACATGTAACAGAGAAGAAAGAAACCGAAATAAATTTCTTCGGCGGTTACTGGCACGTGTCACACTCCAAGAAGACTCAATAAAGCACCATTATGAACCATGTAAAATTGTCACTTTAGGTCGATAAATTAGAATTTCCCTAAAAAATTTATATGTGTTGAATTTAAATTATAAAAGTATAAATAAGTATAATTTTTGTACACATTACCTGATCTTTTAAACCAGCCTTGTAAAAACTACAGTGCATAAATAGTATGAAAAGTACTGACTATAATAAATCTATTTTGATCAAGGTTAAGAAAATAATCACGGTATTCGATCTCTTAGCTTAAAATGGTTAAATTTAATCATAAACTTGACCAACCCATATTATGTTAATGTGTAACTTTAATACAACACGACTTTATGCTGTTGTTTCTGGTAGTTACCATGCCCCAAATTACCTAAAGCCATTGAAATTATATTTCCATTTTATGTTACTGTTTCTTGATGTGATTGCCACCTTAAGCCCTAAACAACAGCTATAAATTGTTTAATTCTTTTTCATTGTTTTTTAAATAAATTCACAAAATAGATATTTTGTTTTGGTATATAAGGAATTAAGCTTTGAAAGTACCATTATAGCTTAAAAAAAGAAAGAGATACTCTGAACAGAGAGGCATAAAATAGGCTTATAGATTAAAACAATCGAGCAAGTTCTCAAACTAGTAACAAAACCTATGCTTTAGTTGAGAACTGAATGAAGACTAAAGTGGCAACACACAACATAACTATGTTAAATAACAAGACTGAATGTCTTTTTAGTTGATAGCTTTGAATGACGTTTTTGAACAAAACTAAACTGGCTAAAAAGTCTGGAATATTTTGCAATAATAAAGACATATATGTATGTGTATGTAAATATATATATATGTCAAGAATTATTTCTTCTTTAAAACATACCTATAATTTGTTCTATGCTATTAGTGAAAATTAAATGTCGAAAGTTTAAAATTATTTATTTGCAGTGTTTGAAAGTCATTCCTTGAAGAAAGTGTGAACTGGAATGTTACTTGTTTTCTAACTATCATGTGCTGAAATATCTTATTAACCAAATTATAGTATTGAAAGTTACAAATAAGTCTCTGTTTCTACATAGTAATTCTAGCTGTGAAATAAAGTACAAAACATTAACCAGCTAAATCATATGTTTAATTAGACAGTTCCCTGATAATAAAATGCGTTCTCGTAGTTATTTCTTACACCTAGATTAACCTTCCGTTAATGAAAGAAAGTTTGTAATTTGTATTCTTGTCGTAAAAACGGGAATAATCATTAACCAGCTTAATTCTTTGTACATTAGTCTTAACTTAGAAATAATGCTAATTAAGTTGGGCGCTGTGTAAATTAGTATTGTCCAATTAAAGATATGTTTTGCTAATGAAATTCATTCTTCTATGTACACAAGTTGTACCTTAGAAGGCAATCTACCCAAAGCTAATCAAGATAAGTTCACAAATTGTAAGCTTTGGGAACACAAAGAGGAGTTATTACAAACTTAAAATATGTCTAATTGATAAGATTCGCTGTTCGAATTGGATGACGAATATTATCTGACGGTTTAATTTAATTTATGACGAAAGTTTTGTAGAATGATTCAAACGGAAAAATAAAAAAATATACTCTTTCAGAACTGTATTAACATTATTCCTTTATATTTCCGTCTACTGTTGACTTAGAAGTTGCAAATCCTATATGATTATTTACCTTGAGATGTAATGTATAGAATGTTTCATCACCAGTATCTATTTTACATAGAAAATCTTGAGGTACTAGTATGCTTGGCCAAACCAGAATAATGATTAGAAATTTAACTTATCAATTTTTTTTATCTGACTGGCGAACCGTAACAGAAATTAAATAGCTTACGTAAAATTGACCTCCCAGAAACCAAAGTAAATTAAACATCCTCTTCTTTCAGATGAAGATGAAACGTTGTTAAAGAAGTAAATAATAAAACATTAACTCTCTTCTTCTACGATACGATTGTATATTTTCCGTCTTGTTTGTTTAAAACGTATTTATCTCAAAGAATCCAAATTTGTTTTTATGTTTCTTGCTTTCACAGACAAATTAATCATACATAAAAACTACTTGTTAACTAGTCAATATTTAAGAACTGCACTAAAACAAATATAACCTTTAGAAATCTATAAACAACACCGTTACCTTTGAAAGAACGCTTTTCTGTATACTTAATAAATGCAATGATCCGTTAAGAACGCCATGGATTAAACTAGAATAGAGAAGCTACTTTCAAACAGGTCTCGTGCTTGATTTACTTTGAATAGTACTTCTTATCAAAATGACTGTTAAAGTTCAAAGGAGAACAGGTCGGTACAAAGCTTCGTGCATCTCTCAATTACGGTTCAGAAGTCAAGAAGAATCAAAAGTAATCTAATGAAGCGTGTTCGTGAAATATAGCTAAGGTTTTATACACAATTAACAAGACTGTGATTAATTTACTTTAGTACACAAAAGTAAATTAAACACAATTTAGAGATATCCTCCACCATGTATTAAATCTCTGATCAGATTGTCTTAATAATTAACATAGGGAAAGTAGTGCTTGATATGTCGCTAGTGTTTTGTAAATCGGATTCTGGCGACATCCTGGTTCGGCTTAAATATTTGGCTTGTTTTATTTATTTGTAAGTTAAGCACAAAGCTACACACCATGGGTATCGAAACTCGATTTTCAGTGTTGCAGACTACAGATGTTTATTTTGAGAGAGACAAAATTGATAATTTCTAAGTAATGTTGAATCATAGTATCAGAAATATTTTTGTTTACTTGTCTATACAAATATTCCAATACAGTGATGAATTTTTAAGTATTTGTTAAGTTTTAGTATTTTTTTCTTAAGTCATGAAAAGTATAGTTATTGAAATTATTTTTAAAACACAACTGAAACAGGTAGCTTAAACAACTGTTATTTGAAGAAGTTTTTTTATGGAACGCGAGTACTTGATACTTTAATCTACAAACAATATCACAAAATCATTTTTGTAAGTGAGAAAATAAATATTAAATTTAACTTGAGTGGTATAAGATGTTGCAGGGTTCAAAAGCGACTTCATTGTTTAAAGAGAGCCCAACATACCGATTAAGCTCCTCTTTTATTACTTCAGTAGCTACTCCAAAGAGGGTGTAATGCCTCATAATAGAAGAAAGCATGAATATAGCAGATCTACATTCCAGTATGTGGTTATTGTAATATCTTGAAGTTGTTTCACTAAGCCTTCTCTGCCTCTTAAGAAACAACTGTCATAAATCACACCAAGATCTTAGATATTCGTAAAGGTTCTTCATTTTTCTGTTTTTAACATGTAAACGCAGATTACAAAAATACTCAAATTATAGAAGACATTTGGTTGTTGTTCGGCACAAAGTTGATGTTCTCATCAAGACTGGTTTGGTTTATCTATCTGCGCTATCCGTCATTAATTTAGCAGCGTAAGACTGGAGGGAAGCCAGCTAATCATCACCACCAACCGCCAAAACGTGGGCTTCTCTTTTACCAGCAAATATTGGGATTGATCGTCACATTATAACACCCACATGGCTGAAAGGGCGAGAATGTGTGGTGCGACGGGGATTCGAACACCCGACCCTCGGATTACGAGTCAAATGCAGATAGTTTAAATATGTTGAAATATTATACTTTTCTGTACAGAATAAATCATATCACTAAATATGAGAAAAATATTTTTATCATTAGTAAACCTAACCATATAATGAAACAATAGACACAATCTATATTTCATTCACAAAATTTGTTGATAAAAAATAATCCGATTTATCTGTTTGTAATTCAAACGCATATACCTTACAAACAAAAACTATAAAAGTTTAACTTAGAATATAATCAATCCAACGTCTGTTGCATCTGCTTAATGTTTGCCCCCCATTGACTTACATGCTAAATTCCGGGTTTCGATACCCGTGGTAGGCAGAGCACAGATAGCCCATTGTGTAGCTTTGTGCTTATTTCAAAACAACAACAATAACAGCTTAATGTTTATTTCTTCTTACACATCATCTGCAAGTAATGCTAAAAACATAACTGCCAATACCCTATTTCTGACACAGAATATGTTATATGGACATACCCATTTCATTATAATTATTCCATATGCTTCTTTTTTTATAATCAATATAAATATAAGTTCATAAAATATCAATGAATAACTATAATTCATATAACTGTTTTAGATTTTTTTCCAGTTTATTATATGTGGAATGTCAAAAATACTTCAAAGGAAAACAATGTTAACATGAAATACAAAAAAAACTGAAAATCTAAACTAGCATTATACAAGTACTTTTTATACAAACATGTTTGGCGTGGCATGGCCAGGTAATTAAGCCACTCGACTCGTAATCCAAGGGTCGCGGATTCGCATTCCCATCACACCAAACATGCTCGGTTCGTCCTCTTAGTCGTGAGAGCGTTATAATGTTACGGTTAATCCCACTGTTCTTTGGTAAAAAAGTAGCTCAAGAGTTGACGGTGGGTGGTGATGACTAGCTGCCTTCCCTCTAGTCTTACACTGCTAAATTAGAGAAGTCTAGTGCAAATTGTTCTCGTGCACTCAAAATTTAAAACAAACCTAACAACCATGTTTCTGAAATAACTTTTTATCTCAAATTCTATATATTGGAATAATTCTGGCTATGTATAATTAACTAGTAAAAATACAGATTGGAAAGATAAATAATAAATTTATTTTAATGTTTTATCAATGTAATCTATGTATTATTTTCTATAATTTCAATCAGTACCAGAATTTTACTAACATACTGCTCAATTGCTTCACAGAGATTTATACAAGATTTAAAATCCTATCTTTAAATTTGCATGTGTTAAATAATCATAAAACGTTCCTGACTGACTATTTTATAAAAAAAAGAATTTAGGTCTAGAAATATTATTGAAATTCTCAATAGCTTTATTTAAAAAATCATTCATACTGTGTGCTTGTGAATTCCTAAATCGCCTCTCACAGAGTTAGAGTTAACAATACCAAATTATTTCCTATGCGTCTACTAAGCCTATTAGCCCCCTTAGTATATTCTTGGTAAGGACACCCCTGACTCACCCCAAAATAGTCTGCCAATCTCCAAGTCTACGGAAGTATTTTACGAATAACCAAATAAACAAAAAATAAATGTTTATTAATAAAAGGTTGTATTTTTAAATAACAAATCAATAGCATGCGATTTACAATTTGATTTAGACTTTTATACTTTAGCTAGCTTTGACCCACCCGTCAAAATATTATGGTTGGAGTTTCGTAAAAAATATCAATGGATTCCATACTGGGCGCGCCCTTCCTTCAAAGGGTTTTGTTTACCAGATTTCTCTTCCATTATAATATAAAAATAATCACAAATTGAGAAAAATATAAAGAACCTTTAAGTGCATTCTATATAAATCAATACGAAAGGTGCAACTTTAACTAAAATTTGATTCACAGTATGATTACCGACTTTTATATATACTAAAACAATTATGCGAGGTAGTTGTAAGCAACTCTTGTCAAGACCTCACTAACACAATCTTCTCACCCTAAATTTGTCGCATAATGTTACAACATAAATTGTTAAAGTACACTGGATATAACAATTTGATGAAGTTATTTTAATTTAGTGGCTCTTTAGTAAGTGGAAGATTTCACAATACCACAAAGTGGATATTACCCATATGAAGTTAAGTTAGTTTTTACTCCTATACGTTAATATGGTGTATACAGTTAGAATAATTCTTGCTCCTGCAAGCTGGTATGACCTATGCAGCTAAAACTATTTTGCGTTTTTAAGATTGAATCTAATAAATCTATAGTTTTGTTGCTAAACGACATGGATAAATGGAACGTATGTAAATAAGGATTTATATAATTTATATTGTTATACTATAAATATTACTTATATCTATTTCTTATTTCTGTTTCATGATAGTATTAAGTTTGTATTATCTTCATATTATAATCAATAATTTTTATATTTGACTTTCTTGTCGTGTTTACAACAGGTCATCCCTATTGTAATATTCAATTTTAAGTTCAGAAAAAGAGAATGGATTTTTCACACTGTTAATGCTATTTAATCAACAATGTACGTTTTATTATTATTAATTACTTCCTGCCAACGATTCACAAGTTTCTCAATGCTACTTCTATAAAACCTTTGGGATTTGGAGGAAAAAAATGTTGAGAGAGTAGTTTTAACATCTCCGTGTGTTCCTAGCTCCTTTCCATCAATATAGTTCTGCCAGCTTCGGAATAGATGATAATCAGATGGAGCAAAATCTGGAAAATAAGGACGATGTAGAAGTTTTTCCCAGTCTAGCTCTTTAATCTTTGCAGATGTGATCCTTGCTGTATGAGGCCGTGCATTATCCTGGTGTAACACAACACCTTTATGATTGATCAAAGCAGGCCTTTTTTCTTTCAATACAACATTAAACTGCTTTAATTGTTGACATAAGAAGTCTGATGTAATCGTTACAGTGAGTGGCAGCAATTTAAAGAGAATCTCACCAACAATATCCCACTAAACACTTAACAAGACTTTCCTAGGGTAGAAGTCCATTTTAGGCTGTGCATTAGCCGGTTTATCTACACTGAGCCATTGTCTGCAACGCTTACATATTTTATAGAATATCCATTTTTCACCTCCAGTCACTAACCTATCCAAAAAAGTGAGTTACGTTCACGAGAGTGCAGAGAAGTGCAAATGTCCACTCTTACTTTAAGGTTGGCTTCTATCAAATCATGGTAGACCCATTTTCCAAGTTTTGACACCTTTCCAAGTTGTTGCAGATGACGGTGAACTGTTGAATAGGTTGAATTAAACTTCTGTGCTAGTTCTTCAACTGTTACGACACAAACTTTATCAAATGCAGCCAGCAGCAAGTCATCATTAAACTAAACAGGATGACCTGAACGTGGCGCATCACTTTAGCCGTAGTCGCCTGATCTAAACTTCTGATACTATCTTCGACGTCTTCTTTCATTGAGAGACTCAGAACCATAAACACGATGAATGTTATGTGTAGTTTCTGCCACACTATTACCTTTTTTACACTCGTAAAGCGTTATACGCTTAATGTGCTTCTCAGACAGATCCATCTTAATAAGGGTTTATTTGATTAATGATCTTAAAAAGTGTAGTTGGGTGAGTTTATTTTATTTATCTGAACATTTTTATGCACGTCCTACTACATATTGTAGTCATTAAAACCTTCTTAAAAGACAGAAATGATGATGCACTTTCTGTATTAAGTTTTTAGACATTATTTATGGGATCACTTGTGCAATTTTTTTACTTTGGTGTACGTACTTTTATTAATAAAAAGCTGCTTTAATTTTAGTTTCATTATGTGACAGCTTCGTTAATACAAATATATTATTGTCTGTGTTACTCCCCACTGGAACAGTGGTAAGTTTACTGATTTTCAATGGTAAAATCAGGGATTGGTTCCTCTCGGTAGACATAGCAGATCGCCCAATGCAGATTTGTAAAAAGAAAACTTTTTACAGAATATTTATATTTATTTCAGTTTAATATATATTTAGGAATATATGTAACGTCTATTGTTAAATAAATACTGTGTAAAGTATATTTTAACGAAAACTGAATTTGTAGAAAATTTTCGAGTGTAAGAATCAACAATATATTTTTAAATTCTTGCAAACTGAGCTTTCTATAATCTCGCTTAAAGATTATAAATTGATGTGCCAAGAAACAGTTTAATACTGTTGGATGGTTACACTTAGTATATATGCTACAAGCCTTGGAAGCTACAACTGTGACAAATGCTTCGTAATCGGAAGATGTACCTCCGAACGGCTGGTTCCCATTACTTCATCAACAAGTAATAGGAAAACTACAGATATTTGATCTGGAACATTTACAGATTTCAAACATAACAGATTTCACTGAATTAACTTCTAATGTTGGTTTTTCTAGAAAGAAAAACTCGCGTGTGAAGAAAATAGCTAGCTGGTATTCCCGTCAAGTGATGTGTATCTGTGTTAATTATCAACACAAAATTAGTTTGATCCTCGTAAACCGTTGAAAAAGTATTCAGTTTCAGACAGGATAGAAAACTTAATATTGTTAGTAACTTTGTGAAACTTTTGTGCATAAATTTTTACCTGTAATATCCGTCAGTAAAAATTGATTGTTGTTCATATATTAAAATATATTTGTGTTAAGAAAACTGTGTTACAATATTGCTTATTGTAAATTTGATACGTATCAACATTCAATTAACTTCAAATCGTAAGATGTAACGTAAGCAATATAATATATCGGAGATTCATTTAAAATAAGTTATAATATTGTACGTCTGTTGTCTAACAAGAGACCATCGTTTCTAAATGAGGATTTCTTGTAGGGTTAGGTTTCATCAGAAGATCTTCCCCTTTTTCATAGAAAACTGTGATACCATTGAGTGGTGATGACTAGCTGCCTTCCTTTTAGTCTTACACTGCTAAATTAGGGACGGCTTGCATAGATAACCCTCGAGTAGTTTTGTGCGAAATTAAAAAAAAAAAAGTAGTGCAAACCATGAATCTACACAAGCGTTGAAACTAAACAGAAATGATAGAATAACTTTTTAACATAATAAAACAATTTAATTTTTGTTATAAACTTAGAACGAGAACTTGAACCAAGAGCCTTTCTTACTACTCTTAACCGCTGACCTTAAGCGTGATTAAATGTTGTGCACTGTACAAAACTTAAAACTTGTATGTTTTCTGTGAGCAGAAAAACTGAACCTTATAGTGAAACTACATAATTATAAAACAAGTAGTTTTTGTAGACTTAGCTCAAAAGGTTCTTTTAACAATGATCTTACAAACGTTCTAAATGCTTTTAGTTTTCTTGATAGTGGTTGGGAAAATAATATTTTAGGTTTAACGTACAGAAATATTGAGTAAAAGTCTAAAAGGATGTTGTATTTTCATTGTATAGGTTACTAATTACACCACATTTGAGGTAAAGAGCTCAAGACTGAACACAATACTTTTAGTGAGATCAAAATTGAGTTCTAATAAGGGTTTAGAGAACAGTTACTAGAATGGTACCTGGGATGGAGGGGTTATCATATGAGAGGTTAAGAGGAAAGGGGAATTAGAGTAGTTCTGATTGAAGTATTTGAGATTGTAAGAGGAACTGGTAATGTTGATGCATCAATATTTTTCATACGTAACAGCAAAAATTATAGAACTAGGGGTACAAAAATATAGATTTAGGCAAGGTAGAAACCGTCTTTAGCTGAGACAATTTTATTTTTCATTTTGCGTGGTTGGCATAGGAAATGTGTTACTTTTGGATATTGTGGAGAAAGTAAATTTTAATGAGTTCAAAAGAAAGCTTGATAGATAAATGTATGCAAGAGTTGGCTTCAAATATTTTAATAGTTTTAGTTTGTCGTAAAGGATGGAGCAGCCGAGGGATGGATCAACTAGTCTTTTGTCTTCCTAAACTTTATTTTATGTTACATGTTAAGCTATGTTAAGAGAACGAAAGTTATGTGTAAATTATTTTCAACGAATTATTTTGTGTCAAATCCACCAAAGAGTTTTCACGTAAAAATTATTGATTAAACTCATCGATTTATTTGCATTATAATTTTTAATCAATATTCGGTTATACGTGCTAAGTGTTTAATGAAACGTTACTGCTGTATGTAAAGAAAAGTTTCATATCTTTATCTCATAAGAATCGTCATCTGGTTGATCGTGTGATCCATTTATATCATCAAAATATCCCGCTGTTTCTCCCATATGGCTTGATAAAAATATGTCTTTGCAGTGTTTTTCAATTGTTGAATGTTCTACTGAGCTGAAAAACAAGTTGTATGATCTGTATTCACACGGCAAAAAAATCAAAGACACTCAATCTTTTAAGTTTTTAGTATTATAAATTATATGAAATTATGAATTAATTTTATGTTCTTCTATTTCAAGATGTGCGTGAAACATTTATCACATAATAAATAAATCTGAACTCTAATTATGTACATAAGGCAATTCATTGTTTTAAAAATAAGAAATTACTGATGTCTTTTATTATATATTGTTTTTGTTTTAATATTTCTACATCCCTCAAGGTAAAAAAATATTTCCCACGGGAATACTTCAAAAGTAAATACACATAAGCAGGGATTTATATATTCGTAGTATTTCATTTCTTACACGGCCCGGCATGGCCAAGTCGTTAATGCACTCGACTTATAATTTGAGGGACGCTGGTACGAGTTCCCGTCACACCAAACATGCTACATCAAGGACTGCTAGGACAGATAGTCCTGTATAGCTTTGAGAGAAATTTGAAACAAAACAAAAAAACTAGTTCATGCAACGCAACTCTAACGTCAAACTGAATTCATTTTTAACTGTAGAACATCATGACACTTCATGATTTTGTATATAAATATTTTCTTTTTGCCTATGGTCTAATTGAAAGATGAAAAAGAATGAACTTTTAATGCTTTGTGCAAAGATGTATACAACCAGTGATAAATTGAAAACTGGTTCTTCCATATTTTGATGACTTAGAATATTACAGTCAAGTAGGTTTACAGTTAACCTTTATTCATGGTGCTTAATAGAATTAATCGCGCTGCATATATTTTACTGATTTGGGGGGCCTAATTAGTACAATCATGCTGCATTACTTAAAAGTATAAGTTAATATGATAAAAAAGATGTCTATCCATCAAGATGCACTTAGCTGAGCCAATTGTTTCTCACGGTCAGCTCTATGTAGTTCTTTTTATCCATGGTATGGTCATTCGCTCGGTTAAGGCTTTATGCCTCTAAAATGTAAATATGGGTAATATTGCTTACAAGGAATTTTGTCGAATTTCCACATGTTCTACAAGCGTAATAATATGATTTAAAAAAAACAAAATTTTATCTCTTTGTGTTTTGTGAATTGCGTGCAAAACTACTCGAGGGCTATCTGCACTAGCCATTCCTAATTTATTAGTGTAAGACTAGAGGGAAGGCAGCTAGTCATCACCATCCATTGCCAACTCTTGAGCTACTCTTATTCCAACGAAATGTAGGATTGACCGTCACATTATAGAGCCCTCACGTCTGAAAGGGCGAGCATATTTAGTGTGACAGAGATTCGACCCCGCGACCCTCAGATTACGATTCGAATGCCTTAACCACCTGGTAATTCTTGTTGCCTTATTGTAATAAAGATGAACTAATTTTAGAGTATTATTTTTGTTGTCTTATCTTAATAAAAATGTTTCATTTTTATATTTTGGAACAAATACATAAATAATAAGCACGTTTAAATGTTGTTTGTTCTAGTTTCCAATAAATTGGTTTTATAATTTTATAGAAGTGTATTTACAAATTAAATATTTTGTTGAGTTCTGAATACTCATAGTATTAACATTACCAGAGATTGTTGCTAGTTTTAAAAACGTTTTTTAGAAATAGCATATCTTTGTAGCCAAATATTGATTTTGTGTGACTGTATAAGAATATGAATTGAGAGAAGTATCAAAATTCTGTATATTTTGTCGAACTTCGACATAACTTACTAGTCTAATCTATAATATAAAGCAGCTTATATCTGTATGTCTCTTTGTATATTCCTTTGGACTTTTGACACAATGTTTGGTTGTTAATCAACCAATCAGAATGTAACAAAATAATATTCACATCATGCTAAGCAGTAATAAAGTAATTTAATTGTTGTCTTTCACGACTGAAATACCTTATGAAGAAACGGGTAAGACGTAAGGTTTTGGCTAGCCAAAGTTATAGCAGTAATTCTCTATGTTTTAGTAGGAACCGTACTCATGACTCCAAGAATCATGCCTGAAACTGACCGCTGTTGTTAACAGTAATGATCGAGGATGTACGAGGTCTGTTCAAAAAATACGCTGACTGTTTGAATTGCGCGGCTCCAGTTGGTTTCGGGAGAATCCGCTTGTTGTCGCTAGGTTTGCACAGATCACCTGATTACGACGCCATTTCCCGATTGTAGATATCTTTATTTAAGTATCAGCCACGCAGTTTTAAGTGAAGTGCAATTTTTTTCGTTTGGCGGATTTTAGAATGAATGACCTGAAGGAGCAACGACTTGCTGTGAAATTTTGTGTTAAACTTGGAAAATCTACGACTGAAACTTTTGCTATGCTTAACACGGCTTACGGTGATGTTGCTATGAAGCGTACGTCATGTTTCAAGTGGCATGAACGTTTTAAGGATTGTCGACAGTCCATTGAAGATGATGAGCCTTCTGGACGTCCTTCCAAGTCAACTGACGACCCACACGTCGACAAAATCAACACCCTGGTGCAGGAAAATCAACGTCTGACTGTCAGGGAGCTTACTGAAGAGTGTGGGATATCAGTTGGATCTTGTTACGAGATTTTGACCGAAAAGTTGAAGATGCACAGCGTTGCTGCGAAATTGTGCCTCAGAACTCGTGAGTTTTTGGTCAAACACTCGATCACTGTTCTTCCCCATCCTTGCGATTTTTTCTTGTTCCCCAAACTCAAAACACCCTTGAAAGGAAGAAGATTTAAAACGATTCCTGAGATTAAGGCAAGTGCGACGAAGGAGCTGGAGGACATTACAAAAGAATCGTATCAGGAATGTTTCAACAAGTGGAAACACCGTTGGGATAAGTGTTTGCGTTGGGGAGGAGAGTACTTTGAAGGGGTCCCAGACCCGTAACTTCTAAATAAAGTACATTTTGTTTTATGACGTTAGTCCGCGTATTTTTAAACAGCCCTCGTATGCCTCAGTATACATAGACGACAATCAAGTACAGATCTTGCCAGCAGTTTGATACTCATTAGCTCGAAGTGGTATCATTCGACCAGCATCTGAGAAGAAAAAACAAAATCAAAAGATTGAAATGGGCATTTGATCACAAACAGTGGAACAAACTAAGTAGTTTATAGATAAACCTAAAATCGAAATTTCGACGATAACAAGCAGTTTATTTGAAGACAGAGAGGAGAACGGTGTCGTACAACAACTACAGCTTAACATGGAAAACTCTTAAGTTAAGCCAAAATACTGGAGCTACGTCTCAACTAACTCTGTCAGATCGTCGGTTAACTACATTATATTAATGGAACCTAGGCGTCCGACAGGTACAGACAGATTTCGATCCATCATACTGTTTTCTCACAAACACAATTCATCGGGCGTCGATTCATTTTTACCAAAGCATACAGCAAATGTTATGAAAAAACATCATCTTGATAGTGATACGAAAGAATTGACAAAACATTCATAATTATTGTTTGACGTAAAGAAACTCTTGAAGCTATAAGAGCTCATGTAAAAGTCTGGAGAAATCGAAAGTGACCAAACAGAATAATACAGGACATTTAAAACAACATTCCACAATCTTACCTAGATAAAGCACTTAGTAACACGAAAATAAAGTGAGAAACACTGATTAAAGCAAATTTTTATGCATGTACAAAGTGTATTAAAACATTATCATTATTGCTTTTCTTTGTTATTCCTGTATGATTTTTCATGGTGACCTTCCTTACCAAAAAGGTTATAAAAACTCTTACAGTAATGTATGCCTTTTTTTAGCTAATTTTCTTCTCTAAATGAAAATTTTTATAATTTTGTAATTTTATATTACGACCTATTTAAACTTGTAATTTACGTAGTTCTATAATTACATGTTAATAATAAGCATTACTGTTAGAAGTTTGAAGTGTTTTCTCAAGTAAGTTATGTATTAATATAAAATTGATAATGTTTATCACACCTAATATACTTTTTTGTTTTAAACTCGAATTCTAGCATTATGATCTCTATTACCTCTAATCCGCCAAAGAACTGACAAAAAAGAAAAGGAAATACAAAGCGTGTACGATTGTTTTGATTAATCTCGTAAAACATTTAAACAAAAATGAGATTATAGTTTCCAGCCAAAATAAATATAAATGTATAAAGTTTTGGTGTGGATTGATGGTTTGGACTCTCAATTCGCGAATTACTGGTTCGAATACTATTAATCACCACGTACACAATTTCAGCAACTGGGACGTTATTTAACAAAACCTTATTCGTAATATCTTACAGGAATTTCATACTGGATGTGATATTAACTTTCATCTTAAAGGATAATAACTTTAGTTCCCCGATTGTACAACGGTAAGTCTACGGATTTACAAGGCTAAAATAAGAGGTTCGATTCCCCTCAGTGTACTCAGTAAATAGCCTCATGTGGCTTTGCTACAAGAAATACACCCAAGATAACAATTTTGAACTGCGAAGTTTCATAAACTTTTGTTACTTTCAAATACATTGTAAAATGCATAACGACGAAAAACCCAGTTGAAATAAAAATGAATTCTTAAAACGGCTGGTGTGGATATAGACATTTTAATTAAAGTAAAGCATAGAGTAACGTTTCGACTTTCTTCGGTTATCTTCAGGTTAACCTGAGAGAGCGTTTGTTAACCTGAAGATGATTTTAGAAGGTCGAAACGTTACTCCGTGCTTCAAATGCTAATACCCATATTAGCCCTCTTTAGAATACTTATAAAAAGCTTTAAACTGCCAGAATTTGTTAATACATGATCACTTTTTTAACAGAATAAAACATGGCTAAATAAGTTTGTGTTTTTTCTTTCATTTTCTGTATTTGGTGATAGAAATAAATAATGATATATATATAAAACCTCATTTTTTCCCTTTTTTAAAATAAATTTCGAAAGGTATAATAACATTCTCTTTGCCGATGAAAGCTGTGAACTAAAAAAATACGAGAAAAACACACCATACTTAATCATTTACGTGTTTCGAATTTGAAATTTGCATTTTGTAAATAAAAAATTCATTTTGAAAACAATACTTCAATTTATCTGGAAAGTTACAAAAAATAAGTTTTGTAAAAATATCTCCTGCTTAAGCTCAGAGTTAATAGTTGTTCGATTTGCTTAAAAAACAAAATTCTAACCCTTACCCGTTAAGCGAAATTTCACTTGTCCCTACGGAATGTTTCATCCTTCTTTTATTAAAACTATATCGCATGTTCAAGAAAATCATTTTCTTAAAGAAAGATCAATAAGGAAAACATTTTTCGATTGTTCTCTTCAAGTGCTGTGTCAAAATAGATGTTCTTACCTTTTCAATAAGAAGTTTAAAACTTCTATACCTGACAACCGTTTGAATTTCTTAACTCAGGTTCTTTGCTAAAAAATAATTAAATAATTTACCATTTCTGAGACGATTTTATATTTGAAAATCAAAGGACATAGCACTAAATCACTTAGCTATGATATAAAAAATGCGGAAACTCGACTTAAAAAAAATCTTAGAGTGTGTAAACTTTTTTTAGTAGATGAAATTGTGTACAGTTTAAAGAAATTATAATGTATATATATATATGTATATATGTCACGTTTTCAATGTTTGAACAGTGAAACTTATAAACATTAATATATATATATCTATAATGACTAATCATACCCCAGTTTACATAAGTCTTCCAAAAGGAGATATGTTATTAAAAATTTGGAAGTTACACAAAACTCCTTGTTGTTAACGATAAATTTTGTAAAATATATCATAATAGCTTTTGTTTGTTTGTGTTCCAGCGCAGAGTCATATAATATGTTGTCTGCGTTGTGTCTGCAACAATCATCGAAGATCGATTTTTGATGTATAAGCGCTCAGGCTTTCCGCTAAGCCACCACGTAGCTTTCTTTATAACAGAGACAGTAAAATAAATAAAACGCGTTAAATAAAAGTGTGTGATGACTGTTTTTTTATGAAACTTTACCCATTGTTAGCTGTTTCTAATTTTAAACTGTATGACGGATTTACTGTCATATGTCTATTCTAATTTCGATATTTGTTTGAGATAAATTGATATTTAGAAATGTGCACAACTTATGCTGTTAAATCTGTATTGCAACGTTCCCACGTATTCACTAAAGTTATAAAAAATTCTTAAGTATAATAATCAACAATACACGTGTGTACGTACGTGAACACTAGTGTATCGTCTGTATGGTTGTGCAAGTTGATATTCTTATAAACTCTCCTCACGCTCGTAAATATAACCAACGCGTCGCCCTGAGAGACTGTGTGTGTATGTTTCTCGTATAGCAAAGCCACAAAGTGCTATCTGCTCAGCACACCGAGGGGAATCGAACCCCTAAATTTAGCGTTGTAAATCCGGAGACATACCGCTGTACTAGCGGGGCGCTCCCTGAGAGACACTGTATATGATTGGTTCACTATAGCTGAGGTGCTATAAACATCTCAAGTTATAACTGTAGTTAACGTTTATTAATCGGGAACTTCAGATATTTGACCAGGAACGTTTACAAATTTCGAACATTACAATCTATTTAATTTTAGTGGATTTACATCGGACATTATCATTTTTACGAAAATATTACATAACTTCACTGATAAAATAACTCGTCGTGTGACCGCAGAAATAAGAAAACATAGCTGGCTATCTCCCTGTTTAGTTAATTGGATCTACAGTAATTCGAAATTATTTCGCTCATTGTGAACCCTCGACGAGAAATCAACGAAGTTCCAGGCCAGAAAGAAGACTCAATATTGTTTGTAAGTTTGTAAAACTTTTATACATCGATCATTATTTGTAATAGCCGTCATTGCAAATATATTAAAACATATATTTTTTTTTAAATTGTGTGTATCAATGTTATTAAAAATATTATAAAATAGATACAAATTGGCATTTATTTAACTTCTAGATTTAAATTATCACTAAATTCAGTTTCACGCTATTTGAAATTGTAATACGTCACAACCGGTAAACTACAAGGAAATCAGTTAGTTAACAATATCCATCATTAGATTTTGGCTTCTCTAATTAAATAGTGGGATTTGACTATCACTCCAATAACCCTTTTGTAAAAACAAGAAAAAATTACTTTACAAATGCAAAAGAAATATGTTGGCTTAATTAAATGGTGTTCTTAGGAATATTTTTAGAGTTTATTTACGGAAGACCTTTGCTCTTTAGATGCGAATACTATATTGAACACATAAAGTATTATCTATCGATTTATTACTCTAAGCCATATTACAGTATCTTTTAATCTCATGCATAATTTAGTTTTAAAGTTTAGGTATCTTTATATGGACATTTTTTTCTAAATAAAGACTTTCATTTAAATAACATGTGTTTGTTTAGCTAAAAACTACGTAATTGCCTATCCGTGCTGTTATTAAAACCATTTTTTAACGTTATAAGCCTGTAGACTTACTACTGAGCTACTGAAAACGTTTCATTGTGTCCGCTTATTGGGCGAACAAATTACTGAATTATCAAAGCGAGAAAGTTTTGTTCTACCATGTCAGTGAATGTATTTTATTTATTATTCATAATACATCGGATTAATTATCCACAAAAATTTAAAGATAAAACCATCCTAAAAGTTAAAGTCACGTACTTCTTGGAAGGTTTCATACAATATTCATTTCTAGAATCAAATATGCATATTTCTAGTTAAATGAGTTAAAAAGTTTAAAGATACATTTTTTGTGATGTACATAAAGCAGGTTTAGGGTAATATACATTATGACTGTTTCATTTCTTGAATGTCACCCGCTAGGGGAACAGTTTGTTTGTTTGTTTTTGAATTTCGCACAAAGCTACTCGAAGGCTATCTATGCTAGCCGTCCCTAATTTAGCAGTGTAAGAATAGAGGGAAGGCAGCTAGACATCACCACCCACCACCAACTCTTGGGCTATTCTTTTACCAACGAATAGTGGGATTGACCGTAAATTTTTAACGCCCCCACGGCTGGGAGGGAGAGCATGTTAGGCACGACTCGGGCGCGAACCCGCGACCCTCAGATTACGAAGCGCACGCCTTAACGCGCTAGGGCATACCAGGCCAGGAGGGCGGTAAGTATTTGGACTTAAAATTTAAAATTAGTGGTTTAATTCCTTTCGGTGGACTCAGCAGATATGTGGTTATGCTATGAGAAAAAAAAACACACACACATTTCTTAAATTACATATTTAGTTCGTAGTTAAATACCGTTAAAGAATGTTTAATTGTCTTGCGACACACATACATACCTTTCATTATAATACGTAATGTTACTGTTACTTTGTAACCACTGACAGAAACTATGCTCATTTATATAACGTTAGCAAAAGAGCAATACATAGACATTGTTATGGAGCACTAGATATTTCAATTTAGTGTCCAATATATTCTCAAAGAAAACAAAATCCAACATATCTTTCATACAAAAACTTAGCTTGTTGTCTATATTGTGTTAAAGATTATATTACTTTACACACTTACAAACATGTCTATACTGATGGAGCATTTAAAAAGTGTGTAGTTTATTTTACAGACTTATTTCACTGTGACAAAATTTAAATAAAATATTTTCAGCGATAATCTAAATATATTTTAGGCCCCTTTGTTATAGTTGAACCAACATAATAAATTAGAATTGTATTTATTATGTGTGCTCATATTCTATGTTACACCTACAGTTTATACCTAAATATTGCCAACAGAAAATAAATCCCCCAAAAAGTATGCACTTATGGTATTAACATTTTTATCCAGACATATGTTGTGTAATTACTATTTCTGATTAAAACACTGAATACATAGTTTTGTATAACTGTATTTCTTTTCTTAGAGTAAATAGCACACAAAGTAAATTTTTCTTTTATTTTTGAAGCTTACAATAAATGTTTTTGGGTTTATTTGCGTCGTTTTGATCAATGCGTTGACAGATAACAGCCAAAACTTTGGAATTAACCTTTTAATGAAAATCACTGAGAATGTTTGTCTCTAAACAATTTAATGAGATAGCAAGAAAACTGTGTTTTGACAACGCTATTTTTATCCGCAGTTAAAGTATTTTTTAATTTGAATTATTTTATGAAGCATCCTGAGTTTTACAGACTTATTCATATTTTAATCCTTTTTTGCATTTTGTGGAATTCACAGCTAAACTAAAACATCTATCTGAGATCCTAATGCACTCAGAACCATTAATGTCACTCTCATATCTCTTAGCACTAACGTTCTTAAGACAAAATTCATTTTTGCAAGATGTGTGAAAAACGCCCTTAATGACACCTTTCCTAAAATACATTACTCTCTTTTCTTACAAAAAACAAAGCCCTCAGTAATAAAATGGAAAATTTAAGAAGACTACATTGAAATATGATGAACTTCGACAGCAAAAAATTTAAATAATGAAAGTGCATTCTTGAAATCATTATTTAATATCCTTCAAGGAATGTGCAAAATTGATCACCACACAATTGCTCTTTCAAATTTATTTATTTAAAGTTTGGCTGATGTTCGAAACTTAGTACCACCACATTACTAAACACAGATCATTTAAATATATTTATTTAAAGTATGACAAATTTGATAAACTTAATACCACTACACTATTGAACACGGATCATTTATATATATTTATTTAAAGTTTCAGTGATTTCATAAACTTAATATCACTACATCATTGAACACTGATCATTTAAATATATTTATTTGATGTTTTGGCTGGTTTTACGAACTTAATACTATAGCACTACTTAACACATCATATTACTAAATTAGAGTTTAGTTGGACTCTGTTGTTTACAGTTTTTTTGCTTGTTTGTTTGTTTTTGAACTTCTCGCAAAGCTACACGAGAACTATCTGCGTTAGCAGTCTCTAACTTAGCAGTGTAAAACTAGACGGAATGCAGTAAGTCATCACCACCCACCGCCAACACTAGGGGTACTCTTTTGGGTACGACTGGTGGAATTGATCATCACTTTTTACGTTCCCACAGCTAAATTGGCGAGCATGTTTGGTGTGATGGGGATTCGAACCTACGGCCCTCAGATTAAGAGTCGAGCGCTCTTAACACCTGGCCCTGCTGGGCCGTTCTTGAAGTTAAGTGCAAAGATAAACAATGGGCTATCTGTGCTCTTTCAACCAGTAGTATCGAAACGCGGTTTATAGAATTGCAAGTTCGCATACAACTGCTACAACACTTAGGGATAAACTTGGATTAAAATAATTACTAAGTAAAGTTTGTATATTGCTAATTTATATAAACGGTTAGACAGCTATATTCTAATAATTCTAGTCCGCCAGTAACACTGGCTGCAAGTCTCTCGATGTGTCATAAGCAGCATGTGTAACTGTCAATATACAAATGATATATCTGCCTGGATGTGTGTACATGAGAAAACACCATCACACATACAACCATTATTTGTCAGATTTTGCCTACTGCAATCTTAAGATGCCTGTTTTAAGTAGAATTCTCAAACAATACCAACGCTTAGAAACAGCCTTACCAAATACAGAACCGATGTGTATACCATACACCCAGTAAGATGCATTTTCCTCATAAAAAAGGCACAAAATATCTTACCTGCAATGATGTCAAGAACAAATCCATTAGCTAAAAGCTTCTAAAACAATAATTTGCGGTTCGTATTGACAACACAAGTATACGGAATGGGATAAAATCTTGATCCAGGTCAAACCTTTTTTTTCTTATGTCATCTAAAGACATATGACGATGGTGGACGTATGATGCGAGCAGAAACAAGTATTGTTGGATGAATATACCCAGCTCTACGTCCAGTAGGCTACATCATGGTCTTTGTGCTGTTAGATGTCGCTCCAGTTAGCTTTGACCTCAGTCTAATTTTTCATGACATCAACACTTGCCGAACTAAACTGGTGGACAAATTCCTCGAGGTAAAATATTTTACTAAGCGAAAGAATGGTTTGCACTTTCAGCAGATTTCAATACTGTCCATGCACAGCATTCCATCAAGTGGCTTCAAATATTAGAGATACTATGAAAGCATTTATTTCAGAAAAACCGTCAAGGGTACCTCAGAATTGGATCAAGCTTGGACGTACAACATTGCTGCTAGTTTTTCCTTGCTTATCTCTTTAATCTACACTGTAATGAAATATCATTGACTTTAAAAATATAAAACAATCTTGCCAAATGTTCATTCAAGTGCTTAGGCTAAATAACCAATCAACTGTATTCCAGATTATTTAATGGCTGATCAAATGCACGATTTTCATAAAAAGAATATAGCCAGGAAGCATGATTGGTATTATTTTATAGATATGATTTAACTTGTTATGGCAGTATATTTTATAACCCAGTCGGACTGATGAACTCTGATTTTGCGAAAAATGCTTTTATACACACTACTTACAAAAAATATCGTGATCAAGTTATTAGCAATCATATTACCAATTATAGTGTTACTTGCACTGTATCACTTTAACTGACAATAACGTTATGAAAAGCCTCTTAATTAATGTTGTTATCCACAATTTATCATGTTTTTTATCTGTAAAAAAAAACTAAAAACATTAATCAACAATAATTTGGTTGTTTAAGTAGATAAAGCAATACTTTAGTTGCAAAGAATTTTAAACAAAAATTATAAAGTGAATCGTTTTTAGACATTTTCCGCGAGTGTACTAATGCACAAAATCGTTTTATATAATACTGAATGAAGAATAAGCCTAAAAATCAAAACCTTTATATTTGGGTGTCGTACAAAAATAGGAAAAAACTCGAAGCACATTTTCTCCATGAGATTTGATTTCTAATGGAATAGGCATTTACAGCAGAAGGAATTAGAGCTCAAATATTCTAATTTTTCTTAATGAAAAGTTTTTGTTTATATCATTAGAATTGGTCTGCGTTTGATAAATATACGGCATATATTTATCAAATGCAGACCAATTCTTTAAAATAAATTTCATTTTTCTCGATACATCTGTGCTCCAACATCTTTATTTTTGTCTCTTGCACTGTATCTACAAGTACGTACGATATTCAGTCAGTAGCACAGATTGGAAAAGTTTTATCAAAATTGACTAGCTTAAGAAAAATGCACAGTTTTTTTTCTCTTTCTCGCTCAAATAAGTTACAGTTCATTCATTTCGGAACATTTCATAAACTCTGTTTTTAAAAATAATAACAATCAGTCATTCAAACCCACTGCATAAAATTCTTCAACGGGCCTGACACAGCCAGATTGTTAAGTCATTCGACTCGTAATATAGAGGTCTTAGGTTCGAGTCCCTGTCACACAAAACACGATCTTCATTTGAGCCGTGGGAGCATTATTATTTTACGATTAGTCCCACTATTCTTTGGTAAAAGAATAGCTCAAGAGTTGGCGGTGAGTGGTGATAACTAGCTACCTTCCCTCTGGTCTTACACTGCTAAATTAGAGAAGGCGAGCCCTCGTGTAGCCTTGTGGAAATTTAAAACAAACATACATTCTTAAGGTGGCTGTTTTGAGTATAACACATGCGTCTAGTTATTCCTAATGTAGAAGTTGAAACTGTGAAAATCATTTGTTTTCTTCTAGACAATGATTAATTAGTAAGGTGGAAAGTCTTTGTAAAAGAGCATGACTTTATAAAATTTGAAATTAAACACATGGAATTTAGAAATTAATAAAATTCCTAAGGAGTATATTGGGAACTGGATCCATATACTAATTAATCCGTAGCGGCAAAATTCTACGCCTTTTCTAATTGGCTACATACAAACAAATACAATTTTAAAAAAATTCTTTATATGCTTTCCCTAGTGGCGCAGGATATGTACACAGATTTATAACACTATAAACTGGGTTTCGATACCGGAGATGAGAAGAATTCAGACAGCTCATTGTGTGCCTTTGTGTTTAACTTTAATCAAATATAACAGCTTTATATGAAGTTCAATTCTGGTTAAATGCTTTACAATCCGCTAAGTTAATTGGGCAGCACTCGTCCCGTTTCTCGTGAAATACAATAACTCAATCTAAAAGTTTGAGACAAATTTTGAATGCTTGCTAAAACCTACAAAGTGACTTCGATTAGTATTTCACGAAACAGATTTTCTCGGTAAATTTCTGGGCATGTTGGCAAGAGGAAGAGGTTAAATAATTTTAATCAATTTCATAAACTTAAAATGTCATTTTATTTTCTTACAATTAATGTCATTTCCTCAGAATGTCAATATAGGTAATTCCACCTTAAAAAGGGAGAATAAATATATTTATGCCTGTAACGATACTTAAATTCCTTTTGTATTTAATGTTTATAAAAAAAATAGTATTAATAAAATCCTCGGTAGCACACTAGCATGTCTGCGGACTCACACCGCTACAAACCGGTTTTCGATACCTGTGGTGTGCAGAGCGCAGATAGCTCATTGAGCAGCATTGTGCTAAATTATAAACAAATAAACTATTAATAGAACTTTAGTTTATTTTCGAAGTATTGTCTCTCTTTTGTTTTAATAAGCGTTAATTGTGTTTGTTTGATATTATGCACAGCGAACTATCCGAAATCTGTCCATTGCGGGTATCGAAACCCGGTTTTTATTGTAATAAGTGCTCAATCCTACCATTGGTTTTGCAAATACGAAATATGTAGTTATGTATGCATTTAAAACCTGTGTAGTTGTTTGTTTTAGATATTTGTACATAGCTACACAAAAGGGTTATTTGCGCTGGCCTCCCCAAATTTACAACTGATAAATTAAAGGGAAGCACTTTATCAGCAACATCCATCTCTAATTCTTGTGCCATTCCAGCCGAATAGAGCAACATGGTCGCCAATTTCATAACGCGCCTTTGGCTCCAAAGAGCGATATTTTGTGATAACAAAACCCGAAAAGAGGACCAATTGAGTCACAGCCCTGCATGCCAACAATTAGCTAGTCTGTAAAAAGGGTATTGTAACTTGAAAATATAGCTCAAACAAAAACACATTTAATTGCCTTAGAAAATTTATTACGATTTCAAAATATAACCTCTCAAAATTCTGTTATGTTCTGAAGTGAGATGAAAACAAAATATTTTCCTTTATTAAATACCTCAATAAGGAAGGCCTGGAGCAGGAGTTTTTAAATAAGTATCGTATTTTCTTATCTTATGTGTTCATTTGTTTTCCAAGCCTTTACTCTGGAAAAAAAAGTCCTTGACGACAAACAAAGCACATTTCCTGACGTAAAACATCATCATTGTTTATCAAATGTTAAAATTCAAAGTTTTAAGTAAAGTTTGTTTGTTTTTGAACTTCGCACAAAGCTACTCGAGGGCTATCTGTGCTAGCCCTCCCTAATTTAGCAGTGTAAGACTAAAGGAAAGACAGCTAGTCATCACCACCCACCGCCGTCTCTTGGACTACTCTTTTACCAACGAATAGTGGGATTGACCGTCACATTATAACGCTCTCACGGCTGGGAGAGCGAGCATGTTTGGCGCGACGGGGATGCAAACCCGCGACCCTCAGATTACGAGTCGCACGCTTTAACACGCTTGACCATGCCGGGCCTGTTTTCAGTAAAACGGGCAACAATTAACTTTGATTTACAAACTTTCAAGTACAAAAAAAATCACGATATTTACTACTCGCAACTAATTAAATAAGATAATATTTATTCAACATTATTAGGCTTCGTGGACCTAGTTTATTTTCGACAAAATGATTTTTCTTCTCTCATTTAAGATACAAAGTTAATTCATCTTTTTTTGGAAATTCAATATTATTCTTGCTATCAATTATGAAGCAATATGTTTTAGAAAACATCATGACCTGTTCAAAACTTTCACCTCCGTTTTAATATCTTATGAAGAATTTAATGTAACAGTGAAGCTCTTGTGTGTATTGAGTGCAATTACTTTTATCCCGTCAGTTTAAACTCTTATTATATATATATATATATAAAGTTAATACTAGTTACATAACAACTCCATATATGATATAATATTGCATCATTAGTTAAATTATAGGAGTTTACTAAGTACATGAGTTCTTGTATAAACTACTGTCGTAATTTTCTTTTCTGAGTGTTATTACTTTTAGTGTTGTTGAACTTCATTGAATGTTATTGCATTTACTTTCTGCTTGTTACAAAAGATTATTTAGTACACCCTGTTCTCTCTATTGACGTTGTTATGAATATTGCAAAAATCTACGATATTACTTGAGGCTAACACTTTATACTTGGGCGTTTCGTTAGTTAGAGATAACTATTATTCCTTTTAATACTACTTTCACTGACTAACAGTGTTGTTTATATTGTTCACTATAATTTATTATTATACTCTTATTTTCGATATTGTTTTGCGCTGTTAGATTAGTACATGGATTTAGTTTCTGAGCTATCCGAATCTCGTAAGATGTTATTGGGTTTATGGCTGAAGATACCTTTAACGGTGAGAGAACCCAACGAATGAATCAATGCCTTCTAATTTTTATAAGTGAAAGCGTGAGAGTGGAATAGAAGGGAAGTGGTAAGGCTCTGCTGATTGGTCATCTTTCTCTAGTCAATGGCTCACAGTTAATCTAACCAGTATTTGTATTTATGGCAATGCTATTAAAGCTGTCTCTAATCGTCCCTGATTTTGAACTACTGACCAGAGAAAAGGCAGCCAATCAGCAACACTCTACAATTCACGCTCATAGATTGGCTATCGCTCTATGTGATACAGTCACCACTTGAAGTGTATGGAATTTTTTTGTATCGCACAGGTTCGAACCAGGCACGTCAGCTCCGATAACCAAACTGGTCCTTTAAAATTATAAAAAAAATATATAAATAGGCTTAAAAAGTTTGCCATACAAGCAATAACTGTAAATATATATTTTTGTTTTCTATTTTCTTAAAGATAAATGTTTTGATTGTTTGTTTTTGAATTTCGCGCAAAGCTACACGAGCGCTATCTGCAATAGCCGTCCTTAATTTAGCACGGTAAGACTAGAGGGAAGGTAGCTAGTTATCACCACCAATTATCAACTCTTGGACTACTCTTTTACCAACGAATTATAAAATCAACCGTCACATTTTAACGCTCCCACCGTGTAAAGGCGAGTATGTTTGATATGACGAGGATTCGAACCCGCGACCCTCAGATTACGAGTCAAGAGTTTTAACCACCAGGTCATGTAGGGCCCTAAGATAAATCAATTGCTAGTTGGGTTTAGTTTTGTACAGATAAAGAGTCTTTGTTAAGCACTGGTTCGGGAAGTTTATCAACTTAATTCAAACCTTTTTAATTCTAATAACCTTTAATACAACGAGCAACACCCAATAAATGTATTATCGACATGATTTAAAGCATGAAAAACATATAAGAAAAACATTTAAGAGTCTGATTTAATGTGTGTTACTTATAGAGCATAAGTATCTTCGGGGATTATTTGTATTATACTAATCTATTCATCACATTAGAAAAAATATAGTTAATTTTTTTAGTATTTTTATTGCACGAGTTATAGTAAAATTAAGCTAAATAAATAAAATTGAAAAAAAGAACATTTTATTATATAAGAAAAAGTCATAATTATAATAATCTAGAGAAAAGTTCAAATAGATTGTTTTGAATTTCGCGCAAAGATTTAGGGGAGCTATCTGTGCTAGTCATCCCTAATTCAATATTGTAAAACTGGGGGTCAGATAGTAATATAACATTAAAGTTTGTTTGGAATTTTGCGGAAAACTAACTCGACGGTTCGGATAGTCGTCCCTAATTAAGCAGTGAAAGATGACAGGGAACATAGCTAGACATCGTCACTCACCGTCTGTCTACTCTTGGACTATTCCGGACCTGCGACCCTCAGTTTGCGAATCGAGCATTCCAATCAGCTGGCTTACGTAAATATCATACTTATATTCTTAAACTTTCCATAAGCTAGTAACAGGCACATATTACTCAGAGGCTTTTAGCTTTTGAAACAAAATACAGATTAGTATTAAACTCTTAACATTTTTATATTTAAAAAAACGTTACAAGAAATGTGGGCAAATATGTAAAAGAAAGGCATTGCTTATTAAACCATTTACTTGGTTTGTAACTGGCCTGGCATGGTAACGTGGGTTAAAGCATTCAACTTCTAACGTGAGGAGCGCGGGTTCGAATCCACGTCGCACCAAACGTGCTCAGCCTCTTAAACATAGTAGCGCTAGAAGGTTGCGGTTAATCCCACTGTTCGTTGGTAAAAGAGTTTGCGGCGGTGGTGGGTGGTGATTAGTTACCTTCTCTTGAATTTTAAACTCCAAAATCAGGGTCGGCTACAGCAGATAGCCCTCGTGTAGCTTTGCGCGAAACTCACAAACAAACAATTTAAGTGAGTAAAAAAAAGGATATTTGTCTTAACGCAGCGTGGAAAGTTTTATGAAATTTTAAACAGGTGTGAGAATTAGAATGTTTAAAAGAATACTTTTTTTAAATATCACTTGGGAATTTAATTAATATAGCTAGAAATGTAAAACCTCTTTCTACCTGTTTTCACTTTGTCCTTCTTTGACGGTACAAAGTTCGACTTACGCCAAAAATTAGTGTTATCACAATTAAGAACTTCACCTTTAAATATAAAAAAAACAAATCTCTTCAATCTAAATCATCTTACAATGGCCCCTACTTTTGTTCTATTTGTTATTTAAAGATGTTTCATCTTCTTTCAAATTCCTTGAACTTTGAATTATGAAACTGTTGTATTTCTGTAGGTATTTATAATCTATTAGTAACATAAAATCTTCACAGAAGCGATGAATTATTTCTGTAGTATTTGTCTCAGTTATTGATGGCTGGTGTTTTAAAAAAATGTTGTTGTGTTTTTTCATTTCATCTGGCAGTAGTTAGTCACTTTCTGTTCATACTTAACGTATTTAATATCACAGTAGGCCAGGCATGACCAACCGTGTTAAGGCGTGCGACTCGTAATCTGAGGGTCGCGGGTTCGCATTCCCGTCGCGCCAAACATGCTTGCCCTTTCAGCCGTGAGGGCGTTATAATGTGACGGTCAATCCCACTATTCGTTGATAAAAGAGTAGCCCAAGAGTTAGCGGTGGATGGTGATGACTAGCTGCCTTCCCTCTAGTCTTACACTACTAAATTAGGGACGGCTAGCACAGATAGCCCTTAAGTATCTTTGTGCGAATTTCAAAAACAAACAAACCCTCTAGTCTTACCCTGCTAAATTAGGGACGGCTAGCACAGATAGCCCTCAAGTATCTTTGTGCGAATTTCAAAAACAAACAAACCCTCTAGTCTTACCCTGCTAAATTAGGGACGGCTAGCACAGATAGCCCTTAAGTATCTTTGTGCGAATTTCAAAAACAAACAAACCCTCTAGTCTTACCCTGCTAAATTAGGGACGGCTAGCACAGATAGCCCTCAAGTAGCTTTGTGCAAATTTCAAAAACAAACAAACCCTCTAGTCTTACCTTGCTAAATTAGGGACGGCTAGCACAGATAGCCCTCGAGTAGCTTTGTGCGAATTTCAAAAACAAACAAACCCACTAGTCTTAACCTGCAAAATTATGGACGGCTAGCACGGATAGCCCTCGAGTAGCTTTGTGCGAATTTCAAAAACAAACAAACCTTCTAGTCTTACCCTGCTAAATTAGGGACGGCTAGCACAGATAGCCCTCGAGTAGCTTTGTGCGAAATTCAACAACAAACGAACATCTCTTAGTACCTAATCATTCTTAGCTTTTAATATTCGACGTGTTTAAGCCGATAGTACCTATTCACTTTTGAGCCATACTATTCAGTAATTCAGTAATATCTTAAGACTAGTGTTAACTGGTACATATAATTACAAGCGAAGAAAACGATCGTAAACTGAAGAAAATTTTATAAGTTGTTGCATTTGATCAACGCTCGGCTTTATTTATGTCTTCATCAAGAGCATACAATCCTGTAACAAATCTATCACTTAAAATAAGACCCTTTACGTTGTATGCTCCTAATGAAGCCGTAAAGCCGAAACGTTGAGCAAGTTAAAGAACTTGAGTTCAAAGTCATTTTATTTATTTGTAAATATTTAAACGCGATAACTCGCTGTTCATGCAAAATGTTAATCTATATCTTCACGATCGTGCAGTCTAACATGTTTAAACCTATAATATCTCTCTTCCTTAAATCTTACTTCTTCAAAGATATTCTTGTTGTATTCAAATAAGTATCTTTTCATACGTAAATCCATGATTTTACAATGTCTAGAAAACACTTTAACTAATAATTAGTTGCCAAAATATAAGTAATAATTTGTGACTTCTAAAAATAAAATTTGAATGTCACATCTAAAATGTTTTCTTTACTTATAAAAGTTTTTGCTTGTTGAGTGCTTCATGCAACTCGTATTATTTTTCTTCCTTTGTTTGAGTACTTCATTTACCTTGTATTATTTTGTTTTCACTATTTGACTACTTTATTTACCTTGTATTATTTTGTTTTCACTATTTGACTACTTTATTTACCTTGTATTATTTTGTTTTCACTATTTGACTACTTTATTTATCCTTGTATTATTTTTCTTGCACTATTTGAGTACCTAATATATCCTTTACTATTCTACTTTTACTGTTTGGATACTTCATGTACCGTGTATTTTATTGTTTGTATGAATGAAAGGTGGTTCTAGAGATAGATATTGTCCATATACATTTGCTAAATTATTATATCTCGAAATCTTCAACAACTATTGTTTTTGGCTCTCTTGGTGTTTTACGTCATCCTTTCACGGTGCTTATAAGAAGTAATGTTTGAACATTTTCTCTCAGCGACATCACATTCGTAATAAAAAATCCAGGAAAACTCGTTATGTGTATTTCTCTAATTTTGTGTTAATATCTGCTTTAAGTTGAAAAACGGAAAAAATTTCAATTGTTTTATGAAAAACTCCACGCTTTCTTTCACGTGTAATAAATCTTTATTATGCGATTAAAGCTGTCTAATAATCGATAACACTGGTTTACAAAAAATATTTTTGTCTGAGGCAAGAATGTGAATAGGTGTTTTTTACTAATTTGGGTGTGCTGAATTCAAATTTATAAACAGTTTTGCTCTATCACCTATAGTTTTCTGGCTTTTAAATAGTCTCATTTTAGTATATACAGAGTATATACGTGCTTATTTAAACAGTTGCAGCAGCTTATTACAAATAAAACAGGATAGATAAAGAACATTGACGGAATAAATATACTTGGATGACACAATGTACACAATTCATAGTACCACAGATAGTTAGAAGTGTGTTTTCTTAGATGATCTGGTGTATTTTGCCTCCGGGATGTCACGCAAGAGCATCCAGCAGAAGTCTCCCATCATGCTGGGGTTCCACTTGCCTTGGTAGTTGCTCTCCATCTTCGTAATGTCTTGGTGGAATCTTTCTCTGTGCTCATCACTCACTGCTCCAAGGTTTGGAGGGAAGAAATTGAAGTGGGAATGGAGAAAATGAATTTTGAGTGACATTCAGCATCCCATATCCTCATAAGTCTTTAGCAACTTCTCAATACAGGCTTGATAATTTGGTAGGCGTGTGTTACCAAGGAAGCCACTACAGACTGACTTAAATGCTTTCCATGCTCTCAGTTCCTTTTAGGTAAGAAGCTCCTCAAAATCAGTATCCTTCAGCACGAAATTCTTCATCAAACCTAGCTTGATGTGAAGAGGAGGAAGAAGCACCTTCTTCATGTCAACCAGAGGATTCTCCTTGACGCTGTGTTCGCCAGGAACGAAAGTGATTCTAGACCCCCAGTCTTTCTGCTTGTAATTCTTGGATACAGCTCGACTATCCCAGAGACAGAGAAAGCAATAGTACTTTGTGAAGCCCGCTTGCATACCCATAAGAAGACCAATGACCTTGAGGTCCCCACACAGACTCCACTGGTACTGGTTGTACTTAACAGCTTCTAAAAAAAGCTCCATATTGTCGTAGGACTCCTTTAGATGGACAGAGTGTGCAGTGGGAATGCTGGGATATTCATTCCCGTTGTGCAGAAGCACAGCCTTGAGACTTCGCTTGGAAGAGTCTATGAAAAGACGCCAGTCTGAAGGATTATGTGGCAAACCAAGGAAAGTGAACAAGCCAAGTACATTTGTGCAGTAGCACAACTTGTTTTCCATGTAGAAAAATGAAGCAAGGTCTTTGTTCCGATTCCTGAAACTGGTGATCCTTACATCTTCTTGGACTAGGTTCCACTGTTTAAGCCGAGAAGCCAAGAGCTCTGACTGCTGTTTTGACAGATACAAATCACGAGCAAGGTCATTCAGGTCTTCTTGCGTGATCCAGTGTGGCTCGTTGCCACTTGTTCCTGAATAAGAAGAGTCAATATCTTCGGAAGAGATTGACTTGGCAGAATCTTCCCTTGGAGGCATTTCTTCATCTGATTTATTTGCATTTATTGCATAATAACTAAAAAAGAAGACATAAGTCACACAATATTAGAAATTAACCCTGAATGCATATACGCCTTTATGTACAATATGCATATCTAAAAAACTAGAGGTGATGAGAAAAACGGATTTCAAATCTGAATTCAGCACCCCCAAATTAGGTTAAAACAGCTATTTTTGTGCTTCTCTCAATTTCTTTGTAAACCAGTGTAATCACTTCAGGTGTCATAGTTACGCATGGCAGGTTTCAAGAGTGTAGTAATTTACAAATCATGTATAAATGGACACCGAAATGCTGAAATAATTATTTGTTTGTTTGTTTTTTAATTTCCCACAAAGCTACTCGAGTACTATCTGTGCTAGCAGTCCCTAATTTTGCAGTGTAAGACTAGAGGGAAGGCAGCTAGTCATCACCACCTACCGCCAACTTTTGGGCTACTCTTTTAACAACGAATAGTGAGATTGACCCTCACATTATAACGCTCCCACGGCTGAAAGGATGAGCATATTTGGTGCGATTCGAACCCTCAACTCTCAGGTTACGAGTCTAACACCTTAACCCACCTGGCCATGCCGGGCCCACTGAAATAATCATTCTAATTAGTTCGTAGCACTTTCCTAGCTAAGCATCACACGTACTTGAGAAAACAAAATTTTAAAATACAATATATTAAAATTAGAACAAAGGCAAGTCTAAAAATTAATTTCATTAAAAATATTATTAATCATACATAAATATATGTGTGTGTATGCGTGTACGTTTTGATGATAAAATAATTAAAAAGTATTCAATACCGGTCAATTACACGTCTATGACAAAAATGTATATATATTACCAACGTTTCTGGCAAAAAAAACCCTTCATCAGCTGGTTTAAACCGTGTTAGAAATAAAAGAAGGCTTAGACAGAATCGTTGAACGATTAGAATATAAAGATATTCTAAATTACATACGTACTTAACAAAAATATTGTTAGAAACAAACAAGCAATAATTAGAACATTTTAATTCTTGAAAAAAGTAAAACTCTTTCCGAAAGATACTGAATCACTCTTGCAGTAATCTTACACTCATCATAACAAAAGTAGTTAAGTTTCTTTTTTTGAAGATTATTTTGTATTGTTAGCTTATTATATGGATTTAGGACTAATCTAAATCTCCTGAACCGATCGAACCTTGAAAGATATTGAAATTACATCAGAAATGTTGCAGTTATAGAAGTGTATAACTGTTTGGTCATTACACCCTAATCACTCTAAGTTTTGTTCTCATATTTCTTACTGCACACTCCAGTGTATTAAATCAACCGTGAATTACTTACTGTTTCAGGGTTCAATTCTGTTCTGTGTTTCTAATAGCTTGATTTGATCAGAAACTACTGATAATTACAAGAAATACTCATTTCTTCAAATTGTCAAAACCCTCAGTGAGCACCACTATCTCATTTAAAGTGTTGGAACTATCCTTAACGCTAAAGGCTAATTGAAACAATAACTATTATCCTGGAAATCTTGTTAAGCTCATTTTATCTTCATACTATAATAATAAAAAGTTAATCACTCTTTAAAAATTTAATTCCAGTTTAATAACTAATTAGTACATTCCGTTAATTACGAGTTCAGATATGCGGTCACATTTCATGATAAACAGAAACACGTCACTGTTTACAAATATAGTTATCCTTACAAAAGGTAATCAGTTGGCAATAATTATATTAACAACTAAAAATAGATCAAAGTATCATGTGTTAGTAAATCACATATTGTTCTGCAACGTACTATTGGACTTCTTTCTCTCGTTTTTTGGGCCAGTATCAAACGTGAGGGTTTACACTAAAAATCGGGTTTCTATAACCGCAATAGACACATCGCTGATAACTCATAGTGTAGTTTTTGAATATTCAGAAAATCTTATACGATAACAACTGCCCTATCAAACAATGCCAAATGATGTGATGATTAGTTGCTATTATTAAAGCTTTCAAGTAAATCGCTTTTGTGTTAGATTTTTTTACAAATATTTGTTGAGAAAGGAAACCTTCTGCAAAAAATAAAAAGGAAAATCTTCAATTTATCTCACGTCTTTTTGGTGACATATGGAGAGAAAGATGTCTTTTTTTCATGATCTCAGTATTTCATTTGGTCATCACAAATTTAAAAAAAAATACGTTTTCACGGATTGTTTGTTTGGTTAACTACACGCTCTATCCAATACGGGAAATCGAACTCCATTTTCGCGCTGTAAGCCCGCCAACGTAACTCTTACCTACTCTTACAACTAGTAAAAAGTGCCATAAAATTGATTTTAAGTCGTCAATAAATGATTATACTTTTTCATTTTGTATTTCACGTCTCTAAGAAATGGTATGAAAAGAATGTTTAACACAAATTGTCTAAATGGTTGGCTCTGTGACAAACGTTTACGTGTCAAATAGATCCAAAGAAAGCACAAATAATAGTTATTAAATCATCGCATAAAAAGGTTAAATAAATGTAACTTATATTAGCTCAGTGTTTATTAACTTCCAAAAAACAATCGTGAAATAATGTTATAAAGCTAATTAGCATCATTATTTATTTTTTATATAAGTTAATGTGTGTATTTTCTTATATCAAAGCCACATCGTACTATTTGGTGAATCCCCCGAGGGGAATCAAACTCCTGATTTTAGCGTTGTAACTCCGTGGACTTACCGCTGTTCTAGCAGGGGGCATATAAGTACATAGGACATTAAGCGATTGTGTATTCATAACAACATAAGCACTTTTAATGCTTTTTATTTAATTATTCCTTTTTTCGATTCAAAAGAATACGGTTCACCACTAGTGCAGCGGTAAGCCCACGGATTTACAACGCTAAAATCAGACGTTCGATTCCCTTCGGTGGACGAAGCAGATAGCCCGATGTGGCTTTGCTATAAGAAAAATCCCCACAAAAGAATACGTGAACGTGCGCATTTCATTTTCATTAGTTTGTAAAATAATTTCTTGCCTTCCATTTCATCACGTATCTTCGCCGTTTGCTTCTGAAGTTTTATGTTTACTTTTCTGTTTCTGTCGACAGTTCTTATGGCTTCTGTTGTTGTATCATTCGTTCAGTTTGAAATATTATTTGTCAAGAACACGGTGCCACTTTAACGATTCAGGCTGCAAATACAGAGCTATTTGAAATAATTATATGACTTCAAGCACTCAATTTGAGAAAGAAACAAAAATGTGCAGTAATATATTCACAACTTTCCAATAGGGAAAGCGCCTATCTTTCATTTTCTGAGTTCCAAAACATCAGTTGAAGAAAATGTAAGCTTATTTTTCAGCTGAAGACAAACGAGGGTTAATTTTTCGATAGAAGCTGCAAAATATTGTTCACAGACAAAAACTCTCTTCTGTAGATGATGGAATAACACTACTAGTGCATATAAATCAGCCTATATAATTTTACATTGCACAATACATGCTGTTTGCTAAGCACGGTCACGTTTTACGTAGTGTATTGATATTTCCGACCTACATGACATAATGCACATGGGCTATATTATCCGATTAGAAACCTTTAACATTCCGGTATAACAGTCCTTAATTTTAAGCTACTGACCAGTGGGAAGGCACTCAACCAACAGCATTCTCACTACAAAGGTTTCTAAACCAAACACTGGGATTAACTGTTACTCTTACAACTTACCCACGGCTAAAAGTGCAAAGTGTGTTTAAAAACATCGGAGCATGAACCTTGGATCTTCCGATGAGTTGTAAGTTACGCTAACAGCTGGGATATACATGGCCCCCTTTATCCGATGTGAATCAATACTCTGAATTTATTTAAGTTCTATTTTTGAAATTGTTGTCATGAAACAACATTTTGACTTTCTTATGACAACACAAGCAACAACTTTAACTTTCTTAAAGCAGCTATCTCTCTTTTTACAATTCTGTTTAATTCGGAATGTTATATTTTTATTGACAAAGAAAGGATATTTTAGCAAGAATAGAATGATATTTTTATTTTAGTACACTTAATTGAATTGGCTTGTTTTGGAATTTCGCACAAAACTACTCGAGGGCTATCTGTGCTAGCCGTCCCTAATTTAGCAGTGTAAGACTAGAGGGAAGGCAGCTAGTCATCACCACCCACCGCCAACTCTTGGGCTCCTCTTTTACGAACGAAAAGTGGGATTGACCGTCACATTATACACCCCCACGGCTGGGAGGGCGAGCATGTTTTAGCGCGACGCGGGCGCAAACCCGCGACCCTCGGATTACGAGTGCACGCCTTAACGCGCTCGGCCATGCTAGGCCCTAATTGAATTGGAGTAAGAATATAACATCAACTTATCAAAATTCACTAATATTCCTCATATTAAAATTACAAAGCTAAAATATAGTACAATATAATGCCTAATTGCTCTACAAATAAAAAATGTAAATATTCGACTCTGTGATTATTTTCACTCATGAGACCTTTAAGGGTATTTATTATCTATTCATAACACGTATCCCACCCCTTACAAGATTTAATATTACCTTTGGTATTTTACTTTAAACTGAAGCGTGAATATAAATTGAATAACTATATAGTTTGGATTACACATACATGCATATATATATATATATATATATACGAAATCAAATGTTGCTTGTAAAAACCAACGTGGGGTAATAAACGGAAGATAGGTGTTAAATATGAATCTTATAATTGTGGAATATTAAATTTTAAAAGGCAATCAAAAATCAGATAATAATTTTTTTGTTAAGTAAAACATATACTGGTATACGAATTTTGTCTTCACGTAATTTTGTAATAACTTAGAAGAAGCAATATATATGTATATGTTAGTGGTTACGTGTAAGTTTGTGCCAACTTCATGATCGCAGCCGCGAACCACATTATAAGGAATTAGCTCGCTCATGTGGCACAGATTTAGCTTGATAGCAGTGTCACAGGGTAGTAATGATCAGATCCCTAGAAACGATATTTCTGAATTGATCACAGCACTTTGCGAAGTAAGTAGTGATGAAAACAAAGCAAATTATTTATGGGCCACTGGTGGTGAAGGCTTTCTGTGGTAATAATTGCATTAACACAGATATCGTTTCAGAAAAATAATATGGGTCAGAGTTAGTATAAACTGTCATAACAATACAAACACATATTAAATATAGTATGTACATTGTATATCATTATACACCACAAGTATAGACAAAATGAAACTGAACAAATTTCAAAATGGTTAATTTACTTTTTCTAAGTTATCGTAAAGTTTGATGGGGTAGTTGAATGTTTAGGAATAAACACAAAGTTACACAATAGGTTACTTGGGCTCTACCCAGCACGGGTTTCAACCCCGAATTTTATCGGGCGAACGGAGAGACATGCTGCTGTAGAACTAGTGGACTTATCGTAAAGACATCACACAATTTCTCAGTTTAAAGCAATATTAGCAATATGTTATTTTATCGTATGATTATTTAGTTAAAACGGGTGGTAAATATTGTTATGCCTCATGTAGCTGGTAAAAACAGTAGCCATGTATTATACTACCTCAAGTAATTTTAAAGAACACAATTAAAGATAAAGAATTACTCTTTTATTATTTTAAAAACGAAAAATATGGCAATGTAATTAAAGCAAATATTTTATTAAACTGATAAATATGCAGGGAAATACTGAAAATTTACATTATTTCTCCCATTGAAAACTATTATCTTATTTGTAATATAAGTAACATATCCCAGGTGTTATTTTAAGGTACTTTAACTTATGTGAGATACTCGTATAATGTTACGTTTTTTTATATGGACTGAACGCAACAGAAAGACACAGATAACAGCTTATATAATTTATTACAACAAACTATTATATATGTGACAGATATAAAATAAATTACATAATAACAATGACAGATATTCAGTTTCAACCTTCAAAATTAATTACAATACAAAATGGTACTGGCCTGTGTCCAATATAATGATCCAGAATGAAAGTCCAAAAGTCTAGTTCAGAAATCCAAAATTCCAGTCTAGGGTGTAAATTTGGTCCCACGAAGAAATTCCGAAGTTTGAATGGAGAAGTCCAGAAACAATTCACAGTCCAATAAATTTTACAAAGTTCTTTTTACGATTTTTTTATGAATGTCTCAAATTTGTCGTTTTCCAACTTGCCCCGGTCTCCCCTAAACAGTCCTGTACGTGTTGACCTTCAGTATAACCAGTAATTCGAATGAATCGTAAAGATTGACGAAATAAAATCACAGCTTTTGTAGATCTAGTTCCAGTCACAAATCCAAGTTGAATAAACACACAGCAAACTTTGAAAATTTCTCAAACGAAGATAACATCTCTTGAATCGAATAAAACGAATGACTGACTCTCTCTCCTCGCATCGCCGTCTGTTTACATTATATATCATGTATATGTAAGATATTACATATTTAATGTAAGGCCTTGTTTATAAAAGTATTTGGGTTCGTGCTGGCATTTAGCCAATTTACAAATTAGATTTTTTTTAGTCAGATCTAAAGCTACAGTTACTATATTCTTGAATGTGAGTTGTTTTTAGATCTCATAATGATATATAAAAGGCAGGAAAGAATATTTGCTTGAGGCACCAAACATACGCTTTCAAAGATTTTCACTTCTGACCTTTGTGTTCATGAATTCTCACTTGTTACAAAACACAACACTTTGCTTACTACTACAGATGCACATTGATCCATATTCCACTTACAATGTTATTAAATAAAAAGAGAGTTGTATCCTCGATCAGAATGCATCTGAGTACATGAATATATTTCATCAAAAATGTTGTCTTTATTATACTAAGATAATTCATCAATAAAGTATTTGGGTTCGTGCTGGCATTTAGCCAATTTACAAATTAGATTTTTTTTTCTTAACCCGAAATACTGAGGTTTGAGTTTGAATCGAAAATTTGTTACATAGTAAGAAGTATTTCAGTGCAAATTTAACAGGACAAATATATGTGTTTATATGTACGTGTTATTGCTGAGTAGAAGACGGGGATTGATATTTGACCATATTTGCAACATAGATTCATAGATTGTTTATTAATGTTTGGAACGCTTATTAAGACTGTGATTTTCCATTGCTTTTGTAGAATATATTATGCATTGATAAACAGTAAAAGTGTTGGATTTAGAAAATGGTAAAGAATTGTCTATGATCAAAAGTCCTTTTAACTTTATAAACTTTTCATTTATAAACTATGTTTATTTGTAAAAAATGTGTTTGACGCTTCGGTGAATTATTAATGTTAAATATAATAGTGCAAAAGAACTTCTGATTTCTCAACAAATATTTAACACATATACTTAAATAATTATAAAGTGGTATGACTTTAGTATTGTACATAGCATTACCAACTAGAGACAATACATTTTATTAATAATGTGTATTTCTTTATATTGCAGAACTTCCTATTTCTAGACCTTTAATTTCAATGCTACTGGCCATATTCCAACACTGCCATTTTTATAGATGTGTGGTTGTTTGGCCACATGATGATCTTCTGCCAAGGACTTTGTATTTCTTAAAAATCAAAGTTTATTAAAGCCATTTTAGTTGCATTTCTCAGACAGTATTAATGTAGTTTGAAATCTGTGGAAGGTAATTGTTGCAGATATTTTGATTCATGCAAAAATAAAGTTCTTTAAAAGCTGTACTCTGAAACCACCAAGTTTTGTGAATTTTAATTCTATAGTATGTTTTTTTACGTCAAGTTAATGTTCAAAAGAAGAATCATAAAATGTTAAGTGCATTGTTAAATGCTATTTTTTGTAAGAGAAAAGTTGGGAAACATAAAAGTTGATAAATTCTCTCGACCAGACAACTTTTAATCTATAGTTTTAAAGAAAACTCAAATATCTTATTTATGAATCACTAGCTAATATTTTTATAAGTCATTGAGTATTAAAGGAATATCAGAACATTGGAAGTTGGGCAGTGTTACTCTAATATTTAAAGAAGGTAAGAAACATTATCCAGGCAATTATAGCCCAGTCACTCTTACATCAGTAGCCAGTGGTTGGAAAGATTTGTAGAGTGTGAATGAAGATGGATTACAAAGTCACTTGGCAAGTTTCATACAGTATCAAAGAGCCAGCATGAGTTCATTAAGGTAAAGTCTTATTTAATAAATCTTCTGAGATTCTTTGAAAATGCTATTGCAAGAGCTGATGAAGTAAATATTATGGATTTGGTTTACCACGATTTTCAGAAAGCGTTTAATAAATTGCTTCACAGAAAGAGCTGTTTCAAAAATTAAATCTGTGTATGAGGGGAAATGTTATTATATTTGATAGAAAATTGGTTAAATGGAAGAAAGCAGAGAGAGTATTAATAAGTGGAGTTAGCTTTGACTGGATCGTAGTCACAAGATGTGTGCCTCAGAGCTGGATCTTCTGCTATTTGTGATTTATATTAATAGTATTGACCCTAGAATAACCAACAAAACTTTGAAGTTTGCAGATAACAATAAGATTTTGGGGGTGGCTAACTGTATCAAAACTGCTGCACACTTACGTGGATATATAGATCATTTGATAAAATGGGTTAATACACGGCAGATGACGTTTAACGATGTAAAATGTAAGTTGATGCAGGTAGGTTTCCACAGCTCAAATTATTGCTACAATTGTAACGGGAATATATTAAATACTGTGCTGAAGAAAAAGATGTTAGTGCTGTGATCGAAAAATCACTTATCTTATCTAATCAGTGCATTATAGCTTTTAATATGGTTAATAGGTAGCATTTATAGAAATATTGTGTACAAGATAGGGGATGATATTGTTTCATTGTATAGATCGCTTGTAAGGCCTTGTTTAGAGTACTGTATACAGTTTTGGGCTCCCTTCCTGAAAAAGGGCGTTGAATTATTGGAGAAGGTTCAGAGAAGAGCCGCTAGGATTATACCTGGGATAGTGAAATTCTTTTAAAGGGAGAGACTAAAATCTCTAAACTTGTTTTCTCTGGAGAGGAGAAGGCTCAGAGTTGATTTCTTTGATGTGATCAAGGTTATTAAGGGTATTGATAATATACATCCATCAAACGTCTTTTGTGTTTAGTTATTAAAACAATAGGAAAAAGGTTCATAAATTCAAGTTTTGGCAGCGTAGAAGTCGTCTGCAGTTTAGACAGTATTACTTTTCAAACAGGGTGGTTGGCTTTTGGAATGAGCTGCCTTAAAGGGAAAAAAGTTAATTGTGTTCAATAAGATATTAAATAAATCCATGAGTTTTAAGGAGTGATTATAGTTGGGACATTCTTGATAAGCTAATAAGCTTCTTTTTTCCATTAATTTTTAAGTTATTATTTAGAATAATTTAGTGATTAATGACAATAAGTGCCTTTATATTTGTCCTTACATCACTTCCAGTAGTATCATACAAAGCATGATTAGTCAACTCTTCATGTCCTCTGCTTTCAGTAAGATATTTATTTTGTGCAATATGAACGAATACATAGAAAATTAAACCTTGATAATTCGATTAATGTATTAAATTTATGTGAAATAATAATGCATCGATCTCTTCCAGTTAATGTATCCTGAAAAATAATTCGATTAAGCCAATGTTCAGTGGTTATCTGTTAAATATCTTCATGAGGAAAGATAGTCCTTTTCAATTACTCTTCTTTCCTGAATAGAAATACTTTATATTGGATGTTGAGACCGTTTTACTTCACGAAGTAATAATCTGGTTAAGTGAATTATAGTGTAAAATGTCTTAAATTTATCATTTAATATTGTTCAGCGAACCAATGTTTATTACTGATACATATACGTTAAGGATTTCTTTCTTCATGACGGGAAACCCACTTGAAATAAAAGTGCATCTCAGAATGGCTGTTACGGGTATTAATACTTTTATTAATAAGGAGAGAACAACGTTTCGACCTTTCTTGGTTATACTTGAAGATGACCTAGGAAAGTCGAAACGTTTTTCTCTCCTTATCAATAAAGGGATTTCTTTCCTTTTTCAACAGAAGTGAAAGCGAAAAGTCCCTACGTCACAGTTTATCTTTTCAGTTTCTGTTTTTAGTGAACAAGGAAAGAAATATTTTATATGTACGTGTATACATACAAAAATGTTTTTTGTTTAAACATGTCAAAATTATTCCGTTATCCCGAATTCGTCTCTATTTAGAATTCTTTACATTGTTAAGTTTTTCGGTACTTTTAAATTTTAATCATCACTATAGAAAATTTAAATGCTTTTGGCTAAATAAATGATATTGCTTCATTTATAGCTGTCTAAAACTAATCCTAAAATTTTCTGTAAAGAAACCATAAAATATTGTGTTATCAACACCATTTCCCTTTAATCATTCTACAAAATATCATAGATTAAAATTATCGGAAAGAATCACCATGAGTCAACAGAAAAAACTTATTGAAAATTAGAAAAGTAACAAACCTAGAGTTCCAAAACATGTTAAATTCCAGTTCGTCAAAAAATTCGGTTAGAAGAAACGAACTATTGTCAACCACGTTAATAAATGTAATTTATCGGCTCAACTATCACTGGAAAGACACCAAAATTATCAAACAAACAGTTATCATAGAAAACGATATAAAACGTGAGATCAAGGCTATACCATTTCAGACTTTGCTTCATCTAGAAAACTTACAGACATCTGTGCAAAGATTTTAACATCACTTGCAAAGAGTATATATAGTGTCCGCTGGAAAAACATATCAAGTTACAGAAAGAACAAATTAAAAACAATAAAAGGCACAAATGAAATCTCCAACAAGGTACTTACTAACCAGGATCACATAAAAGATACAAATCACCGAGAAGATGATCATAATCATTTATCACTCATCAATCATCCATTTGACTCACAGAACTAGCAACCACCAAAAGTATCAACGGCCATAGAGTAAAAAATCTAGTTTCTACGACACCAGCTAAAAAATATTCTAGTTGCACATGAAAATCATCAAGGAAATAATAGCATCTCGCCAGCATAAAAATCAGCTCTAAAAAATCTCTGAACAAACGACAATCTAATTATAAAAGAATTAAACAAAAGTAAATGTTATACAGTCTTAACCAAACATAGTTACCAAGGTAAAATAGATTCGGTTTGGTTTGTTAGAAATTAAGCACAAAACAACACATCGGACTATCTGTGCTCTGCCTACCACTGGTATTGAATCCCAGATTCTAGCATTGTAAGTCTGCAGACATTCCGCTGTGCCATTGGAGAGCGGTAATATAGAGGAATATCTTCAAAACATCTACCTGTATTATATTAAACAAAAAAATTCAACCATGAAGTTCGAAGAAGAAATCACAAAGATACTTAAACATCTAAAAAAGAACGTCTTTTGTCGAAAAGTTACGAAAGGAATTTAAACCTTCTTATAGCAATATACCTGAATTCCAAGATTCCTTAGAAACCATAAATAAAATTTACTCTCAAGACACATAGTGTCAGCGTACCACTCTGCAATAGATACCACATCCTGGCAACTATATCAACTGTTCAAGCCATGTCTAAAGTGCATTCCATCACACTTAAACACTCTTGCACACAAACAATATGAGCTGATTCCATTTTTATCTTCTTCAAATGTAATCGCCTCGTAGCCATCCATGACAATAGAAGAAAGCGTCATTATCTTCACATCTTTACTTGGTGAATACATTTCTCAAAAAGAAACTAGTCACACAATTTTCAATATTGTCCTAAAGAACAGTTATTTTAAATTCAGAGACACTTTGTACAAACAACAAAATGTTGTAGCAATAGGTAACAGAGCAGAAGTCACATTTCTTACAATATTCGTACAGATACAAGAAATCAAAGCTCTTGACACATGTAGACAAAATCTGGTTTATGGAATTATAAAGAAACACTAGAACAGTTTATTAATTTCTAAACAACTTCTGTTTATCAATCAAGTTCACACTAAAACAATCTAAAGTATTCCTCACATTTCCAGACGTAGCCCTGAAAGTCCAAAACAGACAAATGTGGAATTATATGTATAACAAAGAATCCAAGATGATATTTCTCCATTAAAATCACTTTACCCAGAACGAGCCGTAAAAGGAAAATTAACAGAATTAAAAAGAATATATCAAAACTGTACCAAAAAAAATTATTTTAAAACAATATTATTACAAAACAGATACCCCGACTATATTTTCAATTCAAAAAATAACAAAAACATTGCAACAACAATAGACACAAAATGTAAAAAATATACACAAAAACACACACAATGAGCATTCTTTTCATAAACAAACGATCACAAAGATTATTCGTAAAGTCACTAAATAATCTTAACTAACAATCAACATAACCCAAATATATACAGGTAAATCCTGAAAGATACTCTGGTTTACTCTTAACACAAAGGAATCAAATTTATCAAAAAGCAATAATATACCAAAGAGAAGTAAATGTGTCACACCAAAAAAAAACAGTTTTTCAAGGTCTTTGTAACATATTTGAAGATGAATATGAAGAAGATATCGGAAGAACTTTTCACACACACATTTCTGAACACTTTAGTGCATCATGTAAGTATGACCGACACCAAACAGAACACTTCCTATACAGTAATAGTATGGTTTGGTTTTTGAACATCGCACAAAGCTACTCGAGGGCTATCTGCGCTAGACGTTCCTAATTTAGCAGTGTGAGACTAGAGGGAAGGCAGCTAGTCATCACCACCCACCGCCAACTCTTGGGCTACTCTTTTACCAACGAATAGTGGAATTGACCGTCACATTATAACCCCCCACGGCTGAAAGGGTGAGCATGTTTTTTTTGCGACGGGGATACGAACTTGCAACCCTCAGATTACGAGTCGAACGCTTTAAGACGCATGGCTATGCCGGACCTACAGTAATAGAACCTCACATATAGAAGAACAAAAGTTTCTATCTTACAAAAAACAAAAAAATTAAATAGATAAATTATATGGTAGTTATACACATTAATGAGAAAATCAAAAAATGAACAGAGACATTGGAAGTTACACGTAACTAAACTTCCATTAAAAAAACAATAACACAGCATACCACCACATTCAGCGCTTTTAGTTTAACACTTGCATACTCTAACACATCAGAGTTTTACAGCTTTTTTTTAGCACTGCTAGTAAGCTTTTTATTCTTTCAGTTTACATTTTTGTTTGTTATCAACTTTTATTTGCCTTTGTAGCTATCTGCAAAATATTTCATGTTTCTCTTTACATTTATATTCTATATAAATGTTATCTATCACATATTAGTATAACTATACAGTTAGTATCATGACTATCTTTTATTATTAGAACAATGGTGGTTTGGTTAGGTTTGAATTAAGCACACAGCTACACAACGAGCTATCTGTGTTTTGCTCACCATGGTATTAAAACCCGGATTTTAGCAGTTTGAACCCGCGAAAATACAGCTGTACCACTGGAGGGCAGAACAAGAGTGAAACAATAATAATATTTCATATAATGTTGCAGGCACTTTAAATATATAGATATATCATAAAATGCTATTAGCTTATACAACAGATCCAAATACCAGTTGCTTAACTTTAAAAGAGATGAGTTGAATGCTCACGAATCATGAAAATGATGACCCATTGACGAAAGAAAATAAGTGAAACCAAAGACTGGATGTTTATTTCCTTTCGAGAAAAATATCAGGCTATCAATCTTTGTAAATCCACGTGTTCAGAATTGTACGTGCAAGACTTACATAACATTCTATGGGAAGTTAAACAATTCTTAAATTAAATCTACAAAGTAAGAGCTTATGAAAACTGCCATGTAACGAAAGTTTTATTGACAGGATATTTAAGGAATCTCTATTAAAAGATAAAACGCCTAGCCCCTGTAAAACTGCTATTACTTTAACGCAATGTTTTCTTATTGTATGTTTTTTCGTATAGCAAAGCCACAAATGACTATCTGCTCAGTTCCCCAAGGGGATTTTCTTACTTCTTGTTTTATTTATATTTGGCCCGGCATGGCCAAGCGTGTTAAGGCGTGCGACTCGTAATCTGAGGGTCGCGGGTTCGCATCCCCGTCACGCCAAACATGCTCGCCCTTTCAGCCGTGGGGGCGTTATACTGTAACGATCGATCCCACTATTCATTGGTAAAAGAGTAGCCCAAGAGTTGGCGGTGGGTGGTGATGACTAGCTGCCTTCCCTCTAGTCTTACACTACTAAATTAGGGACGGCTAGCACAGATAGGCCTTGAGTAGCTTTGTGCGAAATTCAAAAACAAACAAACAAACAAAATATTTATAACTATTTTAAAATTAACATTTATTATTGTAATTAGCAACAGTAACTTGTTTAACAATTCTGGTACAATAACATGTTTGCGGGCTTACAACAATAGAAACCAAGTTTTGATACCCATGATGGACAGAGCACAGATAGCACTTTGCACAAATTTATGTTTAATGAACAATAACAACTTTTGTGTTCGATTTCATTTTATTTTATAATTATTCTATGGATTAAACGTCTACCTTAGTAATGCTCTTTACTATTATTGTACAATACTATTTTATTTTCACAAAATTTTAACCCTTTAATGAAATAATATCTCTTACCTTATATTCCTTTCTCTGATTTCTTGTAATAGTTGTAAGAGTTGCACAATTCAAACTAACCTTAGTCAACCGCTGTCTCACAGAAATGCGAAGTACAATTTACCGCGATAAACACAGCGTTGTGAGGCTTTACAATGAAAGACCAACAACTACACTGAACTATAATTATTTCTTTAAGTATCATGGTAGTAATTTATTTACTTGGCAACGTTTCTAGCAAAGGGCTCTTTTTTCAAGCCAGAAACAAGCATTTCGAACTGAGACGCCGCCAAAAAATAAATTATACCCTAGCTTTTAAACGTAACTTTTCTCTAAAAGTCTAATTACTGCACTATATCACCTTCAAATTTTTCTACTGATTTGTTTGGTCTTACTTTTTCTGTCTGTTTAAATTGGTACGAAAAAGTCATCAAATATTTTTTTTCCAGTTATAATGCTACAAGTAGAAAAATGGACAAAAACTAAATTACGTGATCTACTCTCAGCATCTGCTGAAACGTTTCATTTGATCTAGTTTTGAGTTTCGCGCAAAGCTTTTGTTTGTTTGTTTTTGGAATTTCGCACAAAGCTACACGAGGGCTATCTGTGCTAGCCGTCCCTAATTTAGCAGTGTAAGACTAGAGGGAAGGCAGCTAGTCATCACTACCCACCGCCAACTCTTGGGCTACTCTTTTACCAACGAATAGTGGGATTGACCGTTACATTATAACGCCCCCACGGCTGGGAGAGCGGGCATGTTTGGTGCGACACGGGCGCGAATCCGCGAACCTCAGATTACGAGTCGCACGCCTTAACGTGCTAGGCCATGCCAGGCACACGCAAAGCTACACGAGAGCTATCTCCCCAAACCGTTCTTAATTTAGCAGTGTGAGACTAAAGGGAAGAAAGTTAGTCATCACCACCCACCGCTAAATCTTGGGCTTCTCTTAAACCAGCAAATAGTGGGATTGGCCCTTACATTACAACACCTCCACGACTGAAATGGTGAGCATGTTCGGTGCGACGAGGATTCGAACCCGCGACCCTTGGATTATTGAGCGTCATAACTACCTGGTCATGCCTGACCTCGTTTGATGTATTTGCGATTATTATTTTAAACACCTATGTACAGATATGAGTTTGTAAAAATGTATCAGTTAAAATATCCTTTTTTTAAATGTTTACGTAAGACGTATCATTATTGTTGTTTTATTCAAATGTAAACTCGATCTTTTTATTTAAAAAAAAATATCTCAACAAATTTATTAATATTTAACGTATCGCAAAACAATCTTTCAAAATATTTTCTAAATTTAGTTGTTCATAAGCTACATCTTTTTTTTAAATAATTAGGTAATGCATTGAATAGCGTACTTTGAAAATTCCGTACCATTTTCAATATATGTTAGAATGAATTTTGTACACATTACTGTACAGTACATGTAGGGGAATATGTGTTCCTGTTAAGTAAAAGTAATCTTAAGTAAAGGAAAGTGTGTAATAGTGTAGTTGACATTTTACCAACGAATGGTTGGATTTATCGTAACATTAAAAGTCTTCAATGGTTGAAAGGGCGAGCATGTTAGGTAAGACCGTGACCCACAGATGGAGGGTTAAGTACTGTAATCGCCTGGCTATGCCGGGCCTGTTTTACTCCGTATTATTTATATTAATAGTATGGACTAGGCCGGGCCTGTAATACTCCGTATTATTCATATTAATGATATGGGCTATGCCAGGCCTGTTTTACTCCGTATTATTTATATTAATGGTATGGACTATGCCGGGCCTGTTATACTCCGTATTATTTATATTAATGGTGTGGACTATGCCGGGCCTGTAATACTCCGTATTATTCATATTAATGGTATGGGCTATGCCGGGCCTGTTTTACTCCGTATTATTTATATTAATGGTATGGACTATGCCGGGCCTGTAATACTCCGTATTATTTATATTAATAGTATGTACTATGCAGGACCTGTAATACTCCGTATTATTCATATTAATGGTATGGGCTATGCCGGGCCTGTTTTACTCCGTATTATTTATATTAATGGTATGTACTATGCAGGACCTGTTATACTCCGTATTATTTATATTAATGATGTGGACTATGCCGGGCCTGTAATACTCCGTATTATTTATATTAATGGTATGTAGTTTAAAGTTAAATACTACCTCACCAAAACCTATTAACAATTTCATTCTGCAACATTATACACGTTAAAACATTCATTTACCTGACAATATTGTAAACGTAAAACGGAAGTATGATACAAAATAGAAAAATATCTTCAAAAGAACTAACAAAACATTTAAATAAATAACCGTGTTTGCGTTTTCTTATAGCAAAACCTCATCAGGCTGGCGGCAGAGTACATCGAGAGGAATAGAACCCCCGTTTTTAGTGTTTTAAATCCGTTGACTTACTGCTGTACCAATGGGTGCCTGTTGGAAAAAGAATCTAACTAATACGTTTAAGACTTGTGAATCATTTAAGCCAAGCTCACAAACAAGTTGCCTCCTGAACATATTACTAATGTGTGATCTTCAATAAAACATTGTTCCTCAAAATTCCGTTGCTGCTTGTGTTAATATAACACAATTCGCGTGTAAAAATATGTTTACCTTTATATGCTGTAATCGGCTTAAGAAAATTCGATATAGATGACGTCTAAAGAATGTCAAGAGCAAACAGCACTTATTTATAATTAAGATTTCACCCAGAGTAAACAAACGCTTTAGGATGAAATCAAGATTCCACCAAAAAAATCGCTTTCTCGGGATTTGTCCAACAATGATCAGCTTATTTTCTGACCTTTAAATCCTTCACATTTACTGATTCATGTGACTGTAATGAACTTAAAAAATTATTCTTTCTAAGTGTATTTTTTCTTTTAAAAATTTTGTTTTGTATGGCTAGTTATATCGCTTTACTTTCTCATTTCAATGTTTAACAGTTTTTGACTGTGTATTACGTCAATACTACGGTATCAAAACGTTTGATCTTTGTTCTGTCTTGCATAGCATAAATAATGTAAGATAAAATACCATTATATTGCTAAGATTCGTTTGGCGAATGATAAGCAATGTTTGTTTTTTTTTGCTAAATAAAATAATCTTGCCTTAGAGTTAAACGTGATATAAAATATAGCGTGCACACACAAATCGACACTGAACCAAATTTGACAAAACCTTTTAAAATAAACAGATTCCTCTTATTATAGGATGTATGAAAGTTAGCGTAATGTGCCGCGGAAAAGAAAATTCAAAGTTCGAGCCTCTAATATGCCGTTAAAACGTTCTAAACTGCTCCAAAGGAATTCCTCATCGTTTGTCCTCCTTGTAGTCGTCATGTCTATAATATAGCTATGCCTGAATTCTAGTATTTCAGATCTGACCTTTCAGACTGTGTGTCACTTCATGTGCATTTCGAATTGAGAATAGCAACTATCTGTTTATCTGATTATGTTAACCCTGTGAATGATGACTTGATCAATTTGACCGCCCTTGAAACTGTAATGTTCTTCCAGTAAAACGTTCGAAAGAGGAACTTTGCTCTATATCATATGTTATTGAACTTACACATCTTCATAAACAGAGAGTAACATCTACAAAAATATATAAATTAGCAACATTATAGCAATGCAAAGAAGCTTCAGTTAACCTCTCACCTAAGCGGGGTGGAGGTGGGGGTGGGAAGAATATTACAATCCGGCCCTTACACACGTACGTGTCCGTGTTTCCGCTGTCATACCTTGAAAATTAGTAAACCGATATACACGAAAATCGTACATATGATGGGAAGTCACTACGGATTAGTCCTACTCAAATTTGGTCCGCATTCGGATTCTGAATCACTTGGATGGACTAATTACTCTGTAAAGTGTGATTGGATTTGTATCAAATTTTATGGACACATAAAGGATAAGTCTCCTCATCACACTCCAAAAGATGATCTGGATCGTTGATCGTTCTGGATCTGTGAAGAAGTTTTTGAGTTTTCGGGGACGAAGTTTGACGTTATCCAATATAAACGTGTACAATCTCCAAAAGTAGCGGCGAGGTGAGGGTATAAAATGTTTCAGATTGCTTTTGTTTTCTCTACTTTTTAAATTTTCACAGCTCATTAAACCTACGATAGAAAGAAAAATCCTTTCTTAAAATGTATTTTCCATATTTGATTTTAAAGCAGTGTAACTTAGTTGTGTACAGAATTATAGAAACTTAAACAGATTGTATATTAATAATTATTTCAACGCTTTTCAAATTTTCTTCCATTCTCAATGCGTTATTTGGAAAACTGTGCGTTATATTACATACAACTGACGTGTAATCATATCTATTAACCTGTCATAATCTGTTAACTTCTTTTAAACGAAAATTCTAAAATACAAACATGTATGTGCACACGTAAACATATATGTTTTATTATTATTTGCATAGTCATTATAAATTTATAAGAATCTCGAGGAATAATGCATTTCATTTCACATTTTTCATACTTGTATATTCATTTAAATACAAGCTCTTTGTGATAAATTATTTTGTAAATATGCATATTAGTATATAGAAATAAAAATCGATCACTACATCAGATTTAGTTTTTTCATCGAAAAAAGAAATCAAATCTAGAAATAACGGAGTTTGACATTTTAGTCCTTAAGGAGTGATGCTAGGATATTATAGTTAAAGTACAAAGATCCCACCAGTTTTGACGTTTCAGCTGAGAATAAATAATAAGTTTTTGGTTTTCAAATGATAAATACCAGTGATGCTATTTAACTTGGCTAGTGAGTATATGGACTAAATACGTCAAATATAAATGTAATAGCTGCTTAAATGGTAACAAAGGCTAACTGTTACTGTTAAAAATCTACGGATGCTATTAAATTTCATTCTACAATCAGTACCTACCAGGGAGTATAATTATTGAGTGCAAATGTATACTGTAAAAAAATCATTAGGTATGTTAAATAAACAAGCATTTCAACGGGTATAGCATTAATTTATAAAATAAATAATTGTACGAAACCAAATTTTTACATTTAAACATCTCTTCAAGTAAAAAGTGATGAAATATTATTCTAGAGACGTATATGTAATGACATCAGTAACCATTATGAAAAACCGCTGTTTATGCAGTAAGTTATAATAGCGTGAATAAAAAGAGAAGATATCCGAAAGGGTTTATGTAGTTAAAATACTATGTTAGATCCCTGATTCTCAGACTACAAAGATTTTGTGATGGTGAAATTCTTATTATATATTATATTTAAACTAATTTCATATAAATAATTTTGTTTCATTGATATTTGGTTTTCTTATTTATTATTATATACAAATTTACACTGTGAGCTACCTATATTCTGCTTATTGTGGGTATCGAAGCCCGAATTTTAGCTTTATAAGCTCTCCCAGATATCGCTCAATTACAAGGAGATATTTTTTTCAATTTTCAGTGCACTCACTTTATTTTTAAGAATGTTTAAAATTGAAAGAAATCTCCACTTAATTATTCAAAAAGATTTAAAAACGTCCAAAATAAAGTATGCACTTTTTAAAAGTTAAGTATTTCAGCAATATTTATAGAAAAAACAACTTTATTTTCAAAATAATTTTATGTAAAATATAATAATATTAACCAAACAAACAAATTTAATAAAAATATCACACATATATTTAAATATTTACTTTTAATCGGCATTTTACAGCTATTATTCAACATAAGCTGAAATAAAAATAGTTTTACTGCTCACACAGTTGACTGGTAAATATTTTAAATAGTCAGTTGACTCTTAAAAATCGAAGTAAAGTGCTCAATGACATTGAAATGTAATGATTTTAATTAGTTAAACAGTTGAAGAAACATCGATTATTAATGTGATACTGAAATAACATAACGAGTTATTTTTCTGCAACCTCATCAAACTGTAAATGCAAAATTATTTTTATGGTGTTGTGTTATTTTAAACCAAAATTTAAAAGTAATATTTTCCTTTATGCGTAGGCCATGAAAACTTCAATGTGCATTTTAATGTGTCCTTATACTGATCTATCTCGGTTTTGACAACCTAATATACATATTTTAAAATGTTCTTACTCTCACCATCACGAGTTTTTACAACACAATTTACATATTGATGTTGTTTTAGTTTAACATTTTATAACAACTTTCTATCTGTGTAGAATATAACTGGACAAGACCACCTGTTTCGAAGCAAGAAGAAGTTTCATAATTCCTTAGCATCACGTATTTCTTTTCGTAATTCATTTGATCATCTCAAGGTATAATTCGTATCAAACAGCACGTGCACAAAAGGATAATTAAATAATTACAGATCTCTCCTTTCTCAGGTTTTGTAATTTGGAAGTAATGTACAAAAATATATGGATTTATATACAACATGATATTATCACGTGGTAGAACTGTTCTTTTTTGTATATTTACCCCAGAATACTGACTAATATGACGATACATTGTATTGTTTGTTTATCAAATGTTTATGCATATAATTTTTAGTATTTTATTAAAATTATATCAGAATGTTAACTGTCTTGATAATCAACAGTTATTGAATATCACGACAATTTCCGTCGTGTTTCGACAAACTCGGAACAATGCATCGCATTTTAAGCTGAATCTGTTTTCTAACATTCATTTTAATTTTCTTCTACATCGGAATTTGTTCATGTGGAGTTGTTTTATACCATCAGTTTTACGTATTATATTTCAAGTAAATGAGAGGTACATTAGTAGACTAACAATGAAATTCGAGTCCCCTGATACACGAGCACAAATAAACTAGTGTGTAGCTTTGTGTCAGAAACAAATAATCTACCAATCAAATTATTATCAATTATTACCATTGTAATATTGCATCACCTGCTGTACAATGTTCAATTAAAATCAACCATTTTACTACATTCTTTTGACAAACTGTTAGTACTGTGTGCTTGCCTCTGTAAACAGTAACATCAAAAGATAGCAATGAAGCTTCTATGAAAAGTTTATGTCAATCCATAGGAATAAGAACAATTTTGACCGTTAGAAATATCACAGCACAAAATAAACACGTAACGATAACCATTCCATTCTGACAAGCTCTGAGTCACACAGCAATTGGACTTGTTCAGCTCGCTTTTAGAGGCGTTCGATAACAGCCATTCTTCTCTGCTTACCAATTCAGGCATAAAAAGCCTTTGACTGACCTTTAGAGAAACACTTTTGTTATTAACTATCGATCATTTTGTCTTAGCATAAAAGTAAATACGCGAAACAATATGCGAATGAAGTAAATAAATCTGTAACAAATATTAGAAAAACAGGATTTAAAACACTTCCAAAAATATGAAACGATTTATTCATTTTCTTTTTCAAAACATTATGATTTTCCATAACTAGAGGCACGGGATTTAGGAAAAAAAATCCTTGAATAACAAAGAAAAGAAGAAGATAAAGTCAAACTCCAAATTTTACTCTATTTACGAAATAAGCTACGAAAGGCATGAACTTTGTATCACATCAGTTCCCTTCTTTAACTTATTTTATGCAACATATAATAAAATTACTGTATTTCTTACAACACAAAAACATTTTAAAAGAGTTCTAATTATCTACCTCTCAAACGTATGTATGTATTTTTATCTAATTATAATATGCTATTTATTTAAATGAATAAATTTTAGTTCTATATTATTAACGCTGTTATTCAATTATATTTTTTCTACTTAACCAACAAATCTGTATTTAAAACAGTGAATATTTAGAAGTTAGAAGTAACAATCCAATACAGCCACACTAAATACACACTAAAAATTTATTACACATCAAAAACCTAAGCTTTCAGCGGAGAGGGAAATATTATTTACAGCGCTGTAAATGTAGAATCCAATACATTGAAGAGACAAAAAGATCAACAATAGTTAGAATATAGGAACATAATATATGTACAAGACCTAATAATAACGATTTATCTGTAATAAAGTGTCATGCCAAAGAAGATAAATTGGAATGGTATTAAAAAATAAAATATGAACGATGCATGAGAAAAATAAAAATTAAAGAAGCCGTTTACTTTCACCTAACGGATAATGTACTGGACCAAACTACTATAAAAGTTATCAAATCCTGGTCACCATTCTTGAAGATGCTCAGAAAGCTAATTGACTCACGTTCTGATGTGGAAAAAGCCTCAGTCGAGTGAATAACGTACCAAACTTTCCATCAAAAAAAAGAAGGGATCGAACCCTTGTTCATTAACACAGAAGTAGTCTTCCTCACGACCTTCCTGAAATCGGTAGAAGATCGGAAGAATATGAAGGAAACGAGTTAGTAATTTGTATCTTGCTGTACTTAGAAATACAAATAATTAGATTCAGGTGATGGTATAGGTTGCTAATGACGACAGCGACTTATATTTGATAGTCACAATCTTAGATTTATACTTGACAGTCACAATCTTATCGAAGGCCCAAAGAATGAGACTTTGTTTCAGACAAGTAAAATGTAATAAATACTTTACTAAAGCAGCATCTTATAACGGTCTCCAAACCCATTCCTACAATTCACTTTACAGAACGTAAGTAAACATTTTGGCAGCTTTTAATTCCTAAGTTATTCTACAATTCACTGCAGAGGTCACAATTAGAACCCAAACCAGCTCTTAGCTTCTACGTTTTAAAACTGAGTATTTATCCAAGTATTTATACCTGAATGTTTTCACTGCAAGTACTATAACTTAATTGTTGTACAAAAACTTTTTAGAAATGCTATCAAAATGGCGCCATGGAATAAATCCAAATGACCAAGCCCTTAACAAACGTACCAAAGAACCGAAACGTTGTGGACTATTAGATGGTGCCACATATTCATTGTTTTGAAATATTCAATTTTATATATGATATGAATATAAAAAGGTTTGTATGCTCGTAAAAATGAAAACAAACCATTGTATTAAAATTAGTCTTACGTTTTAATGCTGGACAAACTCATGTGGTATCTCGATAATTTAAGACCCACAAGAACAGAAGCTCCACAGATCTTGTATGTAAATTGATATGATGGTTGGACCACAAACAGTGAGAAAGGGCACGCTGATTTACACAAGGAACCAGTTTTTCATTTATATATTGACAATTTATAAAAAAACAACATTAAAATATTGTTGCATAATGAAGAGTAAATTTATTTGTGTATTAAAACAAAAAGTTGCACGACTAGCAAACTTTAAAAAGATTTTATTTAGATCTCAGTCCGCGAAAAACCCACCCTTGGGGGAAAATTCGCAGTGAGTAAGTTTTTGTTTAATTTCGCGCATAGCTGCTCGACGGCTAGCGCAGATAGCCGTCACTAATTTAGCAGTGTAAGACTAAAGGGAAGGCAGCTAGTCATCACCACTCACCGCCAACTCTTGGGCTACTTATTTACCAACAAATAATGAAATTTACCGTCATATTACAACGCCCCCACGGTTGGGAGGGCGAGCAAGTTTGGTGCGACCGCGATTCGAACCCACGACCCTCAGATTACGAGTCCAACGCCTTAACACGCTTGGCCATGCTGTGCTCAGTGAGTAAAGAATGGTATATAGCTACTTTCAGAACTTAAAATACTTTCTGGTCACAAAGAAATAAGCAAAAACAATCAGCTACCTCACGACATCCCAGAAAACCAAATACAATTTCTGGAATGCTATGACTGTAGCAAATGTAAGCGTAATTTAAGTTTTAATGAAATTTTTAATCAATTTCAATGCATAATTAGTGAGAATAAACAAGTTTCTAGTTTCCTGATAGTACGTCTTCAATCTCAATGTTCAAATTCTGTAAAAAAACACATTCTTCGCAATCTTCAGCACACAGTCCCATAATAACATATTAATATCCTTCTTCCTTTGATCCTTTTTTTAGTAGCTTTTGGATTCTTTGTCAACTTTAGGAGACAACATAGCAATGTTTTGTGTACATAGCTGGAGAGTCACAACGCAAATACATTTCTCAGCTTCCTTTATTTTTGTGTTCATGTTCTTCACGTGTTCATGCCTTATAGTAAATTCAGTCAAAAATAGAAAACTGATTTCAAAAGAGCTGATTTTATTTTTTCCATATGTTAACCCGATCTTATGGTATTTTTCTGCGCAAAAAAATTTTGACTTATCGAGCTTTTAGTGGCATAGGTGCTCCATCACCCACTTTACTTTATGCTAACATATATGTGTGTTCTCTTACAGCAAAGCTACATCAGGTTATTTGCTATGTCCCCGAAGTGAATCGAACTCTTGATTTTAGCGTTATAAATCCATAAACTTACCACTGTACCAGTGGGTAACAACTAGTGTGTAAAAACAAATGAATTACAAACAAAGAATGGCCAGAGTTAAAATGTAACACACTATATTAACTATCAACCCAACTTTAATATCTAGCATTAATAATAACGCATACTTTAAATGAGCACCTAGACTTCACTGTCACATAGACCAGCCAGTCAACTCGTAATCTGAGAGTCGCGGGTTCGAATCCCCGTCACACCAAACATGCTCACCCTTTCAGCCGTAGAGGCTTTATAATATGACAGTCAATCCCACAATTTGTTGGTAAAAGAGTAGCCCACGAGTTGAATGTGGGTGGTAATGACTAGCTTCTTTCACTCTAGTCTTATACTGCTAAATTAGGGAGAAATAGCCCAAGTCGCTCTTCTGTAGTTTTGTGCAAAATTAAAAAAGACAAACAAACATATGGAGCAAGTTATATATCATTCACTCACTGGCGAACTTAAATACTTAAAATGTGACTAAATTACAGGTGCACCCCTTCCAACGAACAAAACTGAAAGTTAACCTTAAAGTTAGAAGAAAAGTTGGCGAGTTTTCGGAAAGTAAAAATGCATAAAAATAGAGAATCCTGTTTCTAACAGTTAAAATTTAGAACTTTAAAAATTCTAAAGTAAAAGTGAAAATTATAAAAAAATATGGATAAACAATCTAGTGAAAGATTGGTAAAATCCTTGAAAAAAAGAAGAGAATGTCTATGTAAAGCGAAGAGATTGTTTGTTTTTGAATTTCGCACAATGCGACTCAAGGGTTATCTGTGCTAGCCGTCCCTAATTTAGCAGTATAAGACTAGAGGAAAGGCAGCTAGTCATCACCACCCACCGCCAATTCTTGGGCTACTCTTTTACCAACGAATAGTGGGATTGACTGTCATATTATAAAGCCTCCACGGCTGAAAGGGTGAGCATGTTTTTACTTTTATTACCAGATCTCAGATCTACGTTCTTCTTTATTTTACTACTTTTACTACTATTCTTGTAATTGTACATTGACTTCAACTAAACCTGTAACAGCAGAACTCGCAGATTTCCCCAAATACATTGACCAGTATTAAGTCCTACAGTTATGTCTTATAACTTCTACCGATATATATTTACGTATATTTTACTTCTTTCGGTCCTATTACTTGTGCTAATACAACTACTGCTATCATATATACTTTATTGTTTCTGCCAATATTATCTCTATTACTCTATTGGACATATTATTTCCACTAACATTACTGCCGTAGTTCTGTCTACTTGATATTTTATAATCATGTCCTGCGTTTACCGTATCTTGAATAACACAGCTTCTGTTAATGATAATACAGCAAACACAGCAATATTTTTACTCCTAAGGATTTTACTTCCAACAGTACTAATGTTAAAACGTTTATTAAAGTTACTTCTCTACTCTAACCAATCTTTCAGTCGTACAGTTGCCACAGCCCTACCAGATAATAATAATTCTACAACACTACCAGTGTTCGCAATTACACTAACAATAATATTACAGCACTCTCAGTGTTACATCTTTTACAGATACTACTGCTGAGGCAGTATTACTAGTTTGAACTTGTTTTGTTTGTTTGTTTTGGAATTCCGCACAAAGCTACTCGAGGGCTATCTGTACTAGCCATCCCTAATTTAGCAGTGTAAGACTAGAGGGAAAGCAGCTAGTCATCACCATCCACCGTCAAACTCTTGAGCTACTCTTTTATCAACGAATAGGGGGATTGACCGTCACATTATAACGCCCACACGGCTGAAAGGGCGAGCATATTTGGCGCGACCGTGATGCGAACCCGCGACCCTCAGATTACGAGTCGCACGCCTTAACACGTTTGGCCATACCGGGCCATAAAGCTAAGTAAAAAATCTACATGAAATCTAGGAAACATCTGCTAACATGTTATGAACATTCTGCTCTCTCAGGCGCCAATACAACAGTGATTGACGTCAGATATATTATTAATTTGATCAATGAGCAGTGAAGATAATGGGTTACCTCACCTGTTTCTGTTTGCCAACAAGAATACTTCAGCATGCTAACTGAACAGGATCAGATAAAAAAGTGTATGATCTCCACGTGATCCATTTAACCTCTATGGAAAACGAAAGCTGCGTACCCTTTTAATCAATGTAATGCTCCAATTTTAGGAATGAAAGTGAAAAAAAAGAAATTTCGTGTTTTAGTGGCCTTAGCATTAAAACACAAGGAGTGGAAAACCTATACTCTTCGTTCGGAACTGTCATACACTTCTACAATATTGCTAAACATAAAAAAAATGTAACTACTCAGATTACACAGGTGAAAATTGTTGAAAATAGTTATTGTATTTATATAAATCATAAATGTATTTGTTGCAAAGAGTATAAAACCTGCTTTAAAAAGTGTGTCTCGTCATATTCTATCTTTGTTTGTTTCCTATTAACTTCAAAACCGTACAATAACATAAGCATACCTCTGCTGTGCCTTCCACATATACCAAAGCTGGGATATTAGTGTTATAAGTCTAAACATTTATTGTTCAACCAATGAGGCTTCGTATGCTTCGAAAAACACTAGCTACAATTTATAAAAAAATACTTTATTTGATTAAATAAATAATGAATATTTAAAATGATTAGCTTCATCTCTCACAGATGAACATAAAGCTTGAGGATTTATAACCACAGAATTCAGGTTTTGGTCGCTGTGTTAGGCATAGAAAAAAATAGCCCTTTTACAACTCTGCACTTAACATGAAACACAAACATAAAACAGTGTAAACTTAAAACAGTCTAAAATAACACATCGCTGTAACCAGGGTTCAAAAAAGCATTTTTTTAAAACTATAACAAAACTTGGAATAAAATATAGCATTTATCAAGATCACAGTTAATATACACCTGTCTTGTGTCAGGATTTCATATTGATACTAATGAGAAATAAAAAACAAATATTGAGAACCAAAAACCAACACTAATAACGATATCGAGTGACAACCAACAATAATTCACTATCTCGTGACTCTGTTTATAAAATTCATGGAAGGGAATTTACGAAAGTAAATCTCACGTGATCATAAATTAACCTAATCTTTTGCTTCATTAATAATGTCCGTACGCATCTCTGGGGAAGTTTCATAATACATACTTATTAACTCAAAATAAAAAGTAATTTCCTTAAAGATGAGTTAGCGTTTTAACGTAACTGAAAATAAATAAGTAAGCTAAATGATATAAGTAATAATAATAGAATTTGCTACTTCACAAAAAGTACAGATATAATAAATAGACTTCAATGTTACTTCAGTGAGATATCCCCATCATACCAGAAGAAGAACAGTGGACGTATAACCCTAACTGAATGTTTATATTTATATAATTTAATCAAAGCTCATGGATTACTTAGGTTTTGTGTAGTTCACAGAATAAAAACTCAGGAGAAGCAAGTATAATGCTCCTCAGAATTTAGCTGATTAAAAAGAAAAACAAGATAAAAGTATAAAGAAAAAATTCAGTCAGGTCTTCCAAAAATATATTATAAAAAAGAAAAGTGTATTGATTACTTTCAAACAAGCGATATATGATTTACTAAATGCTTAAAACTCACTATGTGCGTATTCAATTTCTTCATGAAACTACTGCTTACAAAATTAACAAAACAAAAATATTCATAAACCATCGTATGTCAATTTTATTTCACAATTTCTGATAAAAAATAATATATAAAAGAACAAATTATTCTATCTCAAAATTTTACAAAGACACTATTAAATTTTCCATCATCTTGTAATTAGACAAGACCAATAGTGTAAAGAATATTGCCCCTGGTTGCTAATCATTGAAAACAAAATACGATTTGCTTGGTGTGAGTAAAGGTATTTATAGCCATCATATTAACTTTTTTTTACATGTGCTAGATCTTATCGTTTTTTCATTTCTGTGCATTTTTAACCATCAAGAAAGGCTACAAAGATGGTTTATGTTATTAGTATACGAACTGTTTTGCTGTTCATGCTCTTAATGCATACAAAACAACAACATGTTTTTCTTCTCTTTAAATTACATTTCTGTAGTTCCTCACGAAAAAAAAAATAATAATTCGATAAACAATACCAGTATAAATTCTTAACCCTAACTCATGGGGCCGATTAAAGAGGTTCTGTAGAGTAAATATCATGTAATGAAAGTTCTCTTTGCGCAGTTATTATGAAATAAGAGAAACACAAAACATGAAGTTATGTGGAAGCAAAGAAAATACTGACACATGGATTTTCTATATAATTTTAATCACTATACGTACTCTATTAAGAAAGGTTTATGTTTCACACATACAGAGAGAGTAAGTAAGGAACATTAGCTAAGTTTACTTCGTCGACTTCTGATGTTTATTTTTTAATTAAAATCGTATAGAAACCTACAAGTAAAACACGCTAAAATCAGGAAGTCAATTCCCATCGGTGGACTCAGCGAATAGCCTGAGGTGGCTTTACTGCAAGAAAACACATACACACACACACACACAAATATATAAATAAAACCTTCAAAAATCACCAATGTTTTTAAATGTCACTATGTAAAGAGCTAGATGGCATAAAAACAAATTGTTTTATCATTCCTTTCCATCAAAAATCATAAAAGTTTCTACCTTAGATATAAATAAAATACTAGTCCTTAAACTTTACACCCCCCCCAGTGGCTCAGCGGTATGTCTGCGGAATTACACGCTTAAATACGGGTTTCGATACCCGTGGTGGGCAGAGCACAGATAGCCCATTGTGTAGCTTTGTGCTTAATCGAAAACAACAACAACCTTAAACTTTTCAATTTCTCTCTTTATCATTTTTAAAGATTTTGAGATTTCAAAATCAGAAGGATTTTTAGGTGTAATTTGCACCAAAAACGTTTAAATATTACTAAAAGTTTTTATTAAAAAATGTGTTTTTTGTTTTTTCTATAGTTACGATGATCGAAAGTTCCATTAACTTTTTGTTTCAGAAATAGGCTTAAAATCATTCCAATCTATGTTAGTATCACTGTAGGATTTTTAAGAACAATTATTTGGTATATTACCTAGTTAATTTGAAGAACATTTTGTAGTTTACATAAAAATAGAAAATATGTTTGTTTTGTTATATGGAAGGTTGGTAAAGACGTTAATATGTTTGTTGGAATTTTAAATTAAATAAATAAAGAGGTTAAGTTTACTTTTGAAATAAATAAAAACACCAAGTCCCTTCTAGATGCACTCGTAAATGTTTCTCAGATAAAATATGTCAATTTTGTTTATTAATCAATAAAAAAACAAAACTGAATTATAGTGTAATCTTATAAACGTATAATGTAATTTGATTTCCAATGAAGTAAGGAGAATTAATAATTATTATAAATAAAAACATTACTAGTTCAGTGTCAAGGAAAGTTGTATCATGAGGTTTTGGTAAGAATATCGTGTTTAATAAAAAAGCATTTAAGCAGAAAATTAGTGAACCTAAAAAAATATTATACCTTTTGTAGTGATCCACTGTCCGAATGCTTATACAAATCATATAACATCATATGAAGCAAGCATTTTGCTATCAACATTTTAAATGGCACGCCGCAAAAATTCCCGATTCTCTGTGCGTGACTTACACAAGCAGCAAGCAAAGGGTTAATTAGAACAGCTTGTAATTAAGAATGAAATGTTATACTTATAAACATTGATAACTGATTACTAACAATGAGCTTCTATTGTGATAAATACTATTTGGTTAATTCCCTGACATTATCATTACAAAACTTAAACTTTCTCTAGTAGTGTAAAAATACGTTCCGTATCTTATTGTACTGTAATCCAAGAGCAGTCCTGACTCCTTAGTGTTATCAAATAAAAAGAAACTCACCAAAATATCCGATACTATTATTTATATTAAATTATACTTAACAAAGTATTCCAAGCTTATATTTTAGTTGCATAGTCTGAAGAATAGAATTTATTTGTTGCCAATAAACCCAGAAGTACAACAGTTTTCTTTGTATTTGGACAATAAATGTCTAAACTTCTAAAGAAAATTTTTAAATGAGTTTTTACATGGTGTTTAACAAGCAATCATTTTTTTAAAATTTACGTGACAATCATATTGATGTGTTAAAAACTTGACAAGAATGCATTTATAACCACCGTAACCTTAGATGTATCGTGGAGATATGGAAATTAAGTTTATTACTATGTTATTAAAATTAATATAGAACAAAATTATTATGTACAGATATTTTACTCAGGTCTTTCAAGCAATAATATGTTGTGCATATATGAGTATTATCAGCTAATTATCTGATATTATTAGATAATATTTACTTATCATATGCATATATTTCTACTGGTGAAATACATTATTTTATTGTTTCTCTGTTCTACTGGGAAAAAACTATTTTTTCAGATGTGCATCAAACATTCGAACAGTGAAGGGTAGGTAATGTGAAATGTGAAACGTTGACGACAAGGCCTGACATGGCTATGTGGCTAGAATGCTCGACTCGTAATGTGAGGGCCACGGCTTCGAATCCCTTCCCACCAAACATGCTCGCCATTTCATCCGTTGGAGATTATAACGTCGGGCAATTCCCACTGTTCGTCGCTGAAAGAGTAGCCCAAGCGTTTGCGATGGGTGGTTATGACTAGCTGCTTTCCACATAGTTTTACACTGCTAAATTGTGGACAGCTAGAGTAGATAGCCCTGTGTAGCTTTGCGCAAGATATAAAAAAAACAACAACAAACAATCAATTTATTCTTGTAGATGTATCTTCACGCTAAATCTTCGGACTGATAAGACTAAAAACCGGATTTCGATACCTGTAGTGAACACACTACAAATTGGTGATATCGAGAAACCGACTTGTTGAGAATTTTATATGCAAAAACGGCTCGATTGGGTTGAGAAAATATTTCAAGTAAAAGAGCGAACAACGTTTCGACCTTCTTCGGTCGTGAACCTGACGATGACCGAAGAAGGTCGAAACGTTGTTCGCTCTTCTATTTGAAATATTTTCTCAACCCAAACGAGCCGTTTTTGCATATAAAACAGTACAAATTGCCTATTTTGTGAATTTGGGCTTAACAACAAACATACTGTAGTTTTGACGCTATTGGTTTAAAATAATATGCAACTTATGTCTTGGCTTACTGATTTTCTTCAATAAAGAATCATCTATCTCCAAACTAAACATAACATATTTTGTCTATGTTTTGTCCATGATTCAAGCTTTATCAAAATCTACGTGTGTGTATTAAGCTTCATTCGTCAACTTGTTTATACGGTAACGTTTGTACAGAACTTTACTCATGGGAAGAGAAAAACCCCAATGTGAGCGATGCTCTAAGGCTGGTGGTCATCAGTCTTTTATACACTCTGTCAAAAACCACGAGCCATCAGTTTGACAACTGGGTTATGACTTGCATAAAAGTTGTCATCGAAGTACAATGGAAAATATACAGTTGGAACAAAATACATGGTATTGAAGATGTTCACAACGGTAAAAAACTACTTCAGTTAAGTTTGCACCTCTTTTGTTGTGCACACACTTTAATCGTAGAACTTTGAGACGTGAGGCGACTAAAGACAAAAACATAGCATTTAATAAAAATATTAGAAGCTAGGACTACCTATCCTTTCTTTTGTAGAGTACCTAGCATGTCATAATATTTAAATCTAAAGTTGCCTGAGGTGATAATTATACATTCAGAAAATATCTATAACCTATGTATATACATATGTGTACGTGTGAAATAATTCTGAATAAAATTTAACTTGGGATGAATGGTGTAAGTGCGAACGTTCCTGAAGGTATAAAAATTCGTATTACGTTAACATTGGAAGTGGTGATTTTAACAATATAGTTTTAAACCTCATCTAGTATCGATTATCACTTCGTTTCAAACAAACAAGATCAAAATAACTCGAGCTTTCATTTCTCACGATGAAGAAAGAGATGATAAATTCATCTTGTTATTTTCACGCATAAATAATTTTCACGCGTGGATGCAAATTACGCGAATTTTATATTGAAGGAATGCATGGTTGGTCAAAACGCATTTGGTATGTGATTTTGAAGTGAGCGCTTTAGCACGTCTTCAAACTCTGGTTTCGTCAGCCTATTTTTTTCTTGATTTCGAAAGTCATTCTGGAAGAACACACTGCCCTTTTGTAGACTGCCTGATCTCTTCCAACTTTCGCATTTGATCAAATCGAATACGAGCGTGTTAAGTTCAGTTTCTTTCACTTTCTGGAGTACGTCATCATTATCTATGTTATTATTACACAGCTGAATGTCCACGTTATAAGCCTGATACATAACCAAATTGCCATCGTTAATATGCAAGATAGAATACACAAAATACAGTAAAAACAAACATATTCGTTGTTTATAAAATTGTAGATAAACTATTCTCCATCGTAAGAACACAATATTTTATTTAAGTTTTGCTATGACCATATTACTTTATAAAGATGCCAGTCTTGTTAAAAAGTGACACCAAATTCCGCAAAAAACAAAAAAAATAAAAGTCGTCTACGTTTTGTTTTCCACAATTTTTTAAAACAACCCTGATAATAAAAGTGTCATTGTAATAAATATTAAAAGTGTCATTTTTTTATTTAATGTTTGACACCATCGAAAACACATACTCAGTAATTATTTAGATTTATGGAAAAAGATATTGCATAATGAACAGATTTTTACGGGCCTGGCATGGCCGAGCGCGTTAAGGCGTGCACTCGTAATCCGAGGGTCGCGGGTTTGCGCCCGCGTCGCGCTAAATATGCTCGCCCTCCCAGCCGTGGGGGTGTATAATGTGACGGTCAATCCCACTATTCGTTTGTAAAAGAGTAGCCCAAGAGTTGGCGGTGGGTGGTGATGACTAGCTGCCTTCCCTCTAGTCTTACACTGCAAAATTAGGGACGGCTAGCACAGATAGCCCTCGAGTAGCTTTGTGCGAAATTCCAAAACAAACAAACAAATTTTTATTTTAAGGTGTTTGAATTTCGCATAATTAGATGAAAATCAACATTGAGATTACTTACAAAAGGCAAGTTACTTCTGTGTTTTCCTAGATGTAAAAGAAGACAAAGGAGTCTTTGAGTATAAAAAAGTCCATTTAATATAAATAAATAAATCGTAACATGTTCTTTCTGTTTTGGTATAAAGTGAAAAGGCAATAGCTTAATATATACCTACTGAATCGACCGAAATTTGTCTGGCTTACTGACAATGGTGAAATTGCAATAAGACACTATATGACAACGTATAATATTACTCATATTTCAAATTCCATCTATGTAATACATGAAAATACTTATAGAGAATACATTTTCTATTATTATAAAAATAAATCTGAATTTCAGGAACATTTTCATAACAAACTTATAATACCACCTAACTCTTTTTTTTTTCCACTTTCTTAGCCAATCATATTATTCAACTTTCTCCAATAGTAAAACCTAAAATCTTATTTTCTTTAACTTGTGTAATACATAAACAAATGTATGAACTAGCTTATAGTTTTCTGTTTGTAATTTAGATTAAATTTTGTCTTTACCTACGATGTTTCTCTCATTTCAAAATACTTTTCGTATGGTAAAACATAACTTTTTGTCACTCAGTTGATTTGCTCTATTCACTTACGTAGGTAATAAATGTTTAATTTTTTTTTTGCAGATGTTTTACGTTATTCTAGCTTCTTTAATTCTATCATCAAGCACTAAATAAAGTTAACATAAAGAATGATTTCACGTTCAGACCTCTTTGTTTAAAGAAACATGAAAATCGTCTCTATTCGAAGACTACAACAAAGTCTAAACCAACACGCAGGATAATTAATTGCAAGTTAATAAATATGCAGATTACGGAAGATCTGCATGGTTAATCTTTTACTTTGAGTAACCGTCTGTGTTCAAGCAGCTAGCAACTGTGTGTGAGTTTATGCAATGCGGTATTGTTTGACTAGTTCTGTACCTTCAACAAAGGGTTTCTTCAACATACTATGCTTTATAACACGAACTATTTCTTAGTTAGATTTTTATATTATTATTTTGGCCAGTTTGGTGCTGTGAACGTTTGTCAGTGTGACTACCTAACTTGACATTGTAGCCCTGCATGACCATTTGTTCTACTAGAGTTGACACAAGACGTTGCTGCTACGTTCTCCCATTACCGCATTTAAGTGATCATCCCAAATAGATGACAAGGTAAGAACCTTCAGGGCGGTGAACGTTGTATACCATAACACTAAGACTTTTTCTACCTTTCCTTTTTCTCATTTGCTCGTTTCGATTGTTTGAAGTCTGATGGATGGTATTTTCTGGTGTGTTGTATTCTTATTGTTGATCCATATTGATGGCGAAGTGAGAACATTCTGTTTAAGAATACCAAGAGAATGTGAAAACATATGAAAACAAATATATTTTTTACGATTTCCTTTACTGTTGACTTTATTCATCTCCTGAGAGCACGGTGCATGGTTTTACTTATATTAAAAAATTAATATAAAGTTTTCAATATCTTTATGATGTCTCAAAGAGTTACAAAACAAAACAAACATAATACGTTATGCGAATAATTAGAATACCAGTAATGAAAATACTTTATGTAATAAGTAATTTAAACTTCAATAACATTTTAACGTTCTAACTTCATCAGTAGATAACGAACTGAAAAAAAAAATTAAGAAACGGCCTGACTTGCTACTAATGATTAACTCCTTCACAAATGTAACAGAAAGTGATTAAAATATTTGCTAACATTTTCCTGTTAATATTTAGAAGAAAATAATTTGAAAGTGTTGTTGTCTATTTTATTTTTAGTTCATTTTAACGCGTTTGATCGATTTCAAAGATTGTGTCCTCTGATAAGTAACTCAGACTAGCTTCATTCACTTCAGCCTAACCCTCTGTGATTTATAACGGGTGGTATAAGCCAAAAGAATGAATATTAAACAGATTTTACTTTTGTTTCTAATATATATTACCAAAACGTGATAAAGAAGGCTTAAGGTGAAATATCTGAAAGCGGGTAACATAATAAACCTTTCTAAACATCAACCTGTCTGTACACTTACACAAAACACACAAACAATATATCTACCTGAACAAAGAATGGAATAGTGTGAGAAAAGAACTATATTACTCATATAGGTTTCAAGTAACTATAGTATTTATACATCGCTTCAGTGTTATTCGTGGAACTCGCTATAAGAATAAATAGTCCATCAACATGCTAATGTGTATCCCTGGCTGAATGACATGTAATCTCATTCTTGTATAAGATCTTGATAATGAAGATCGGTGGCTTAAGCTAAGTCCATTACAATAATGTCTGAGTCATCAAAGCATTCTACCTTTAAACTTCGACCAAATACAGGCAGCATCTGGAAGAGTCATTACAGTCATCCGACCTTCATTAAATACTTGGACTGAAAGTAAATTTTTATCTTGTATATCTAGTAGTTTTGCGCGTTTATGACATCTACAAAGTTTTTGAAAGACATATTTTAAGTTACAGTCAGTGATGTCGAGAAACCCACTTTGTGAACCTGACGATGACCGAAAAAGGTCGAAACGTTGTTCGCTCTTCTATTTAAAATATTTTCTGAACCCAAACGAGCCGTTTTTGCATGTAAAATATTTTAAGATAGCTTTCTTACACCGAAAATATATTCAGTTATTTCAGCATCAATACTATAATAAGCTTAACGATATTTTATAAACAGGCATTCCAATAAAGAATTTTCTAATTACCACTAGTCTCGTTAAATGTTTAGATAATATTGTAATAGTTCAGTTTTCTATTATTTATCGAACGAAGAAATGTGCTAATTAGTTTCTTTTCTATTACCTTATCTTCTCTATGTTTAACAGTGGCGAATGAAAATAAACATGAATCATGGTAGAAGTTTTATTGTTGTCTCCAACAAGTTTCTTCCAGTAGCTCGTCAGATTCGCTGACAGTTTGGTAAATCCACAAATTTAATTATAGTAAACAATTAAATAAACTGTTAGAAAATTAAAAAAAAACATACGGTTGAAAAAAATCGTTCACCGTGACTTGTATTAAGCAGCGTTTTTATAAAGTGAGCTAATAATAACAACGAGATTCTTAGACGAAAGACAACAGTGAATATTTAACATACTTCTTTTTTATAAATGATCTAATGAGTGATTTTATAGTTTAAATCTGAATATTCAAATATTCATATTTTACTGACTTTAGAAGTAAACTTCGTGGAATCTCAAAAGCATAACTTGATATTTTTTCTACTTTGAATGAACGAAGGGTAGTTAACATTATTTTGTGTTCCTTGTGATATTCCTATATATTCTCTGCTAGATGAAGTAAAATCGGGATTTTTTTACTAAATAGCATTAAATCAATTTATATCCCTTCAGTCAATAACTTGTTGTTTTAGAATTAAGCACAAAGCTACACGATGGGCTATCTGTGCTCTGCCCACCACGGGTATCAAAACCCGGATTTTAGCGTGTAAGTCCTCAGACATACCGCTGAGCCACTGAGGGGCAGTCAGTAACAAAACAACATTACAAATATAAAAACTATATATTGTTCGTAAATATAATCAAACTAGAACTTAGAAACTTCAATAATACCGAAAACACTAGGAATGGACCACAATAGTGCAAAGTATTTGTAAAAATATATAGGTTTATTCAACGTCTCACTTTATATGAGCACTATTTTAGAGAAAAAAAACACTTTAACCTTGTCTATTTTATTGCTACCTAGGGACTTAAGAAACGTGGTATCATTCAAACGACTGGAGTTGGTTTTACTAATTCCCTAACGTCATCAATTGACATCAGTGTATTTTTTCAGAGGCTTCTCGCTTTTCTCAGATAAATCTCCAGTTTTTGATAGTTATGGAAGGAATATTCATTGATATAGTTTGGAATTAAGCACAAAGCATAGCACAAATAGCCCATTAGGGGTATCGAAGCCCGGTTTTTAGAGGAGTGAGTTCGTAAACATATTCCTGTGCCACTGGGAGGCAAATATTCATTGACTCTGAAATTAGTTATAATATATAGTTCTCCTAGACGTAAGAGAGTTTTAATTTCAAGTTACAATTTTTTTAAAATACTTTAAGGAAAAATATTTATAATAGACCATGCATAACACTTCGTTTCATTCAGGGTGTGTAAAAATCTACCTAGTGACTCTCAGTAACAAAACCTAACACCAGCAAGCCTTTTAAAAGTTCAACTCTCAAGAAGCAAACTTTTCACTTATTGATTGTCATAGATAATTTGTAACAGTTCTTTAGCTATATTTCTTTTGTACAGCGGTTTAAGTGTTTCCATTGCCTGGTCTTTTACCCATTTCAGCAGTTCAAAAAAATCTGAAGAATGATTAAACAATAATTGTTCTTTTTCGTAACACCACATTTAAATTTGAGAATTAGAGGAATTGTAAAGTCTGCATGCATCTGCGGCTTTCTTTATTATTACAAAATAATTTCTGTCGTGATGTTCATTCATTTTAAAATCCTGACAAAATCTTAGATTTCTGAAGATTAACTGGCATGTTGTGCTTTCCGTTATTTGTTTGTTTTTGTGTTCTTTCATCTTTTCTCCTAGATATAGCGCTTGGTATTGCCGATATATACCAGATTCCATTTGACACTATTGTATTCAAACGCTAAAACAGGTTATACTTTCGTTAGTGGGGAAGAAATTTTCCAATGTTGAAAAACAAAAGATTTTAAAAATTTCCCCTGTTTGAGCTAAGGAATAAAATCCTTAACATGTTTCATATTTGCTTTTCTTGTTTTATATTACTATTTAATGTTGCAGGTAGTCAGGGTGAACACTTGACACACTTGGGAGTTTTCGAGTTCTGGTGTAGTTTTAATTGTATATTTTATAAATTCAAGCTGAAAATTATTTAACTACTCATGAAGTTTTTAACGTTGACATACCTTGCAAACTCTTTGTTCTAATACATGTAACGAATAAAGCTTTTGCTGAAAATACACTGGTACATGTAGGTTTCTGATGTTTTTCGTATTCCACATTTCCATTACTTCTTGCTATTTCCTTTGCATCCCTGCTCTTTTAGCATTTTCGGTTAAGGTCATTCACTACTGTTAAGCCAATACATTTCCTATATCCAGGTAATTGTTACTTTAACTATGTTTTCCTTCTTTCAAACTATCTCTGTAAAATGTTAAAGATGAAGAGCTGAATAGTTTTCTCCGCAAAAGCGTTCTCATAATTCCTCTCTTAACATATTTTCTCTCTCCAAATTGTCACTATTATTAAAATATTCAAATCTTCAAAAATCTTTTATCCGTCATATTTGTATAAAGAGTGACAAGTTTCGATTAATGTTTCTTTTTAGTGGATAAGCTTCAAATACATCATATAATATGTTTTATTTTTATTGCGAAGTATTTTAGATAATGAAAACATTTTGGTCATCAAGAAAGTCTGAAATGCTTGTACACAGTTTATTGGAGCTATATATACTATATATATTCCAATTCTTCTTGAGTAACATTTTACATCGTGAACCCAAATGTATCGTTATTATATGTTTCATCTATATAGTTAATTGATCTATTGTTTCTTGGTGTGTTTTCAATAACGTTTTCGCCTTTAATAAAATATTAATACAAATAATGCAATGACTGTTTTGTTATATGCAAAAACTATTACTTTGAATTAATACAGTAAATAATTCAACCTCGTCTCAAGCTTTTTCAAGTATATACACTATCATATGAATTCAATTATAAACAGTATAGTCTAAACACTATTATATCAAATCAATTATAAACAGTATAGTCTAAACACTATTATATCAAATCAATTATAAACAGTATAGTCTAAACACTACCATAACAAATCAATTATAAATAGTATTGTCTGAACATTACCTTATCAGTTGTTATGAACATAAAAGTCTATATTACTGAAATAAAAAGCCATAAATTACAAATTCTATCATATGAATCGAATTATAAGCATTGAAATGTATCAGCTTTTGTATGAATACAATTATAGACAGTAAATTGTATTTAGTAATACATTTAAAAACAAATTTGTATTTAAGTAAGTTTTATCAAATGTTACTAATTCTGGAACTGGTAATACTCTTACTAAACAGATAATTCTTATTGCAATGTAAAATCCTTAACGTTATCATGAACATAGTAAATATAAATCCGGGAATGAAATATTAACTCATCAATTTAATTAATTTGTGTAAAACAAGCTTCGAAACAAACAGTGTATTTTTTCCTCAATGAACTGTACAGTTCTGCTTGTTTATTTGTAATATTGTTCATCAAAAAATGAATCCTTTATTTTACATTTCTTTAGAGATTTTTCTAGAAGTTCCAAGAAGTCCATCAATTATGTAGCTCAAAACTATAACCTACATTGATCAAATCCTCAAGACCTATCTCATTCAACATAACAGTAACATAAAGTAGGTTATCAAATAGCGCACCTTAAATTAATATTACTAAACATTTTGAGAAACAAATCTTGTTTTAATTTCTCGCAAAGCTACATGAGGGCTATCTTCGCTATCCATCTCTAATTTAGCAATGTAAGATTATAAGGAAGTTAGCTACTCGTTGCTACCCACCGCTAACTCTTAGGATACTCTTTTACCAACGAATAGTGGGAATAATCGTAGCATTATAATCCCCCCATAGTTGAAAGGACGAACATATTTAGTGCAACAGAGATTCAAACCCACGACCGTCGGATAACAAGTCGAGTGCCTTAACCACCTGGCCGTGCCAGGCATAAGAGAAACCATGCATGATGTGATTAAATACTAGACTAAAGGAGTAGTAATTCTCAACAACATAACAAGTATCAATAAAAATATTACGCTGAATACCTAATAAACATATGGTTGTGAATCAAATATTTTCAATCCAAGAAATATCATACAACTTTTTGGAAGCAAAAACAACCAGAAAGTACGTTGTGTCAGTTTCTTATTTTAGAGGAATATGAGAAATATCACGAGAATGTTTTGTTATTCAAATAATAGTAAAGCATCTATTTTTCAAGTTTGTAATTCAAACCTAAGAAGAGTTATTGTCAATGTTATCTGTGCTTAAGCCACGTTAGCCACGTTTATCTGGGTTACGATCCAGTACGTTTTTGTGGTTCTGCCTCTTCGCTTCTCTGTTTTCAGATTTTCTTCAAGTGCACTGTACTGTTCACTGTTGGATAAGACATGTGAATACCTCTCATGATGTTCTGTAAAAAAAACTTTTCAAATACCGTACTAGTTCGTTTCGTGTTTCATTCTGATAAAAAAATATCAACTTTTTGTTGTTGTGTCAACTTGTATTCGCTTAACAGTTTGTCATGATATCTGCGACTTATTCCGTTCAATGATATGTTTTGTACATGATTGAATAAGTATGTGTATATATTTATAAATACATTGGATTTATAGTCAAAGGGCTCTGATTGTAAAAATAAGTTTCTGACTTTTAGTTTAACTTAAAATATTTATCAAAGTTTTATCCAATAAAAAATAAGATATTTTTACTTTAAAACAATTGTTGAAAAACAAGTGTCACGTAATAATGGAGTAAGACTGGAACTTCAAAGAATAAATTTGTCGTATTCTAGTTTCTTCAGTTTTGTTTATTTACCTTTTCTAGAAAATAAAGTTACGATGTCGAAACTTCAAATACTATCCTCAAACGATATAGTTTGTTTTGTGTTCAGAGAATATTACTGCACGCAGCTAAAGGATAACAGTCTGTAGCGATAATAATTTGAACACAAAGAGACATTTATATGTCCCCTACTTCAATTGGAAAACACTAAAAGACATAAGTATGTGACAGGAAATTCACATTTCTTAATAAATAAGCTCTCTGTACAAATTGTTTATAAACCTGTACGTAGGCCTTTGGCATATTCATGTTGATACTGCTTGTTTATCATGTTTTGCAAAATAATAATTATATTATTAGCATTCGTTTTACTGAAACAGGATAAACTGAAAAAAACAAAAAGAGCACTATCCTTAAAATGTTGCGATTTTTACAGTTTGTACTTTATTGTATAGTCCTCCATAGTGGCACAGCAGTATATCTACAACACTAGAAAGCGAGTTTCGATATCCGTGGTTGGTAAAGCACAAATAGTCCATTATGCAGCTTTAAGCTTAGGTTCAAACAAAATCGTATAGTATTTGTTAATATAAATGATTAATTTAGATTAGTTTGAAAATATCCATCATGAACGGATGAATATTTCTTAGGATTTTCTCCATAAACATAAGTGGGTGTAAAATCGAATCACGTGTTTTTCTGACTAAACTAATTATCTGTGTTCTTTAACATCACAGCAGGTTGTCATGTTTCTGACTTAAGTTTATTAGTGTTGTACCCAATTCTTTCTACCCGTAACCTTGTGTGTGTCATTTTGTACTTCAAACACAACACATACGAACACAATCTTATTATAAATATTGAATATAAGAGTATTTCATGTAATGTAGTGCATTTTATAGAGAACCAATTACCTATAGTATACAAAAAACGTAATAAAAATTGAGAAGCTATGCAGCTAGTTTTATAATTAATTTACTATTTAATGAATCATGTTAAGACTATGAGAGATCCTTTTGTAGTGACTCATAAAAGAAATGACTGACAAATTCAACTTAATAAATTGGTTAGAAAGCACCAAAACTGTAAACGTGGTTTAGAAAACTAGAGAAAGCCCACAGGAACTTTAATCTGAAGCCAACTTTCATTCAGCGAAGTACAATACATAAAAGTTTCTAATTACTTTGAAATTCCAAAATTTAGTCAGAAGATCTCGTGAAAGGTTACTAAGTTTATATGTTATTTTTAAAATATTTTTTAAATAGATTCCAACTAGAAATATACAGGGTGGTCGCTAGAAAAGCGGAAAATTTGTCAAACAGCTATTTATTTTCACAAAGAATAAATTTTACAAAGATTTTTAAAGGCATATGTTATATTACACTCATAGATGCTCAGAATGCATTTTATGATATTAAAATCATGCATTTTATTCATGATGTAAAGAAATCAAAATAGAAATGAGTAAGCACGCATTTCATTCATGATCTCATCTGTTTGTTTGTTTTGAAATTTCGCACAAAGCTACTCGAGGGCTATCTGTGCTAGCCGTCCCTAATTTAGCAGTGTAAGACTAGAGGGAAGGCAGCTAGTCATCACCACCCACCGCCAACTCTTGGGATACTCTTTAACCAACGAATAGTAGGATTGACCAGCCAATTATACACCCCCACGGCTGGGAGGGCGAGCATGTTTAGCGCGACGCGGGCGCAAACCCGCGACCCTCGGATTACGAGTGCACGCCTTAACGCGCTCGGCCATGCCAGACCGATCTCATCTGACCCTCAAATTTTCCGCTTTTCTAGCGACCACCCTGTATATTTTCACGTACTAAAAATACATAAACAGTGAATTAATTTTAAAATTTAACTATTAAGAAATTATAATTGAGACGTTTTTTTTTCATATTTCGTCTTAAACTTTTACGTGAAAATGAATTATTAATATTCTTAACTGAAATAGTGTGAATATAACAAGTGTATCAAAAGCACCAGTTTACATGTGTATAATGTTTTTTTCTTTCAGACGAGTATAGGGGAGAGTTTGGATGTTCATTTATGTTTCAAGTTTTAAAATATCTCGATTATAATGACAATTTGTCACTATTTTTAATTTTAAAATTCTGGTATTATCTACGTTGACATATTGTCATTATATTTGATAGCTAGTTCTTTAAACACATACGAAAATTACAACTGTGTTCCTCTTTCGAGTAACAGTGATGAATTTATTTCAAGGGTTGCTCTGGTAAATGGCATACGATCAGTGGTCCCCTGAAGTATATGATGTAATGTCTTGCTTCGAGATGACAAGATTTTGTACAAGTTATATTTCCTTTTAAAACCTCGTTTTATTTGGTAATATATATATATATATATGAAGTGCAACTTGCTAGAATTGTATTTTTCAAAATGATTACGTACCCTTTCAAAACGTTTTCTCTTAAACTAAGAAAAAATATTTTAGCTCGTTTATTTTAAATCCAACAGACAATCACAGTCTGCAAAGGAGCCTATTTTAATCGCTTATATTTTCATTAACTTTATAAATGTTTCATTATGTTATCTATGAAACGATTAAAACGAAAAATTTCTACATTTATGTTCTCATTTTATTAATTTTATAACTGCTAAAGTTGGCATATGTTTAGAGTAATAATGTAATCAGTTTCCTGCAGAGAACTATGCATAGTCAAAATAATACTTTATCGTATTTCTCTCAATATTTTATGTAAATAATTTTATTTTACCAAACATTATAGTTTAACTTAACGTTACTTAGCAACCGTAATTGCTGACTAAATGTCCATACACCATAACAGATATTTCCAAGTTTCTGCTAAACCTATCTTTCGAATGGAATGCCATAACAGAATGTAGCATGCAACATGAGTTTCAGTCTATTTATTATGCATTTTCTGTCAAATAAAAGCTTTTAAGAAAAACCTATTTAAGTTTTTGAATACTTATAGTGTAACTATCTTTAGTGAATTCAAAACAAAATCTGATAAACGTTAATGGAACGCTATTATATTCAGAACTATCAATCTGACGTTCCATCAAAACATATATACTTTCAGCTTTTCTCCATTAGTAAAGATTACCTATCATTAGATTATCAGTAAAACTAGTATCAGAATATAAGAACGCTTTATATTTTATATAGATGACAAAAATGTGCGTTTAAAAGTTGTGGCTTACTCATGTAGATAAGCTGGTACGAAATATAGTCCCAACTTTCTCGATTTAAGTACATAATTACTACGGTGTAGTACTACAGCTATTAACTGAAAAGAAAATATAGCTGTAGGTCTTAAGAAATGTTTGTCTAATACAATAACCTTTAATTTTAATCACGTTTGTTTACCTTTTTTTCTTACTTTGTTGTTTAAAAGCATACATCTATTACACAAATGATTATCTGATCAGAGTTTTCTAACAACTTTATGAGTACACTCCCTAATTTTTGTTATAAGGAAAAGAAGGTTACTCAAGAATGATTTTCATAATTTTTAATCATTTGTAATCAAAATGATCGAGTACATGTATTTCATTTTTAAATACATGTTTCGTTTTTGCTTAAAATTAAGCACAAAGATACACAATGAGCTGTATGTGCTCTGCCCACCACGGGTTTTGAAACCCGATTTCCAGCTGTGCGAGTCCGCAGAAACACCTCTGTGCCACATTGTGTGTTGTTGCTTTTTAACAGTTCATAAGATATAATTACGAATAGGTGATACTATTGTTATTACTGCGAAATTGTACACGCTGAAAGTAATAAATGCATTACAGCAAATGATGCTAAAGAGTATGCTTTTCTATTTTGTTACGCACAATTTTACGCAAGTAATGTCTGTGCTAATAGCTCTCCAAGGTACGAAGCGCTTTAGCGATAAAGGCACAAGAACCATGGACACTCTATTAATAGCCTGGCATATTAAGCACTAGGTCATACTGATGTAGATTTAAATGGCCGGCATGCTCAGTGATGAAAATCCGTACCCAGAAACTGCGAATCAAATTCCCTAATCACCACATTATGTTGGGGCGCCGGGTGAGAACATCTTATTATCAAAACCTTATTTAAAGATTTCACTAAGAGAGCTTCCTAAACTTTTAGCCACTAGAGGACCAAGACTTTCGTCTAAGTAAATTTCGGGGCTTCAAATCAAATTTAAGAAGTCTTATAAAAATTCAACAATCTCAATTAAATATGAATCTCACTGTTATACTACTACTAATGGCCTTGTCTGACGAAATTTGTCGGGTCTATTTATTTTACCTAAATAAAACAACTCAGGTCAACGTGAAGAGGTAGTTGTAAAATGGCACAGACTCTTCAGATATCTCATTTATATATGAATAAGATATTTTAGTGAATAAATAAAGAAGGAATTATCAGAATAATAACTGCATGGGTAAGTCAGAATCCGATAAGAAGATAAATATTTAATCTATACCGACATAGAAGAGACCATTCTCAAGCCCACATTGCCCAGTCCATTGTTTTTTTACAGTAAAATGCGCTAGAGGCGACTTCCAATGAAATCTCGTTCTACGTTTTAGAACGAGGTTAAACTAGTTTTACTTTATTTTATTGTTTCACTGTATTTTTTGTAAGTTAGTACTTGAAACACAGATTAATAATTATATTAATATTACTGTTTAGATTATAAATGAATATTTTACCTTGTCTAACGCTACCAATGCAGTAACTGATAACTGATTTAGAAAAATCTAATTTAAAAACGTGTTGAAATGGAACACGTATTTGACCTATTATGTCAAGTATTAAATTAAGGTTTAACGGAAGATTAGTGGTTGAGAAAGATAGATTAAGGTTAGTAGAAGTTATGAAAATGATCAGTGAATAAAAAATGGGCTATAAACGAAGAATATAGAGAATCACTTAATTTTAAAATGGATATAAAATAGAAAATTTTATACTAAATACTAAACAAAAATAAAAATAAAGTAATTTAAGAAAGAACGACAACTGTTATACGCCTACCCATTGTTTAATGTGTAAAGAACGTATAAGCGTAATCCATTCTCTAATGTATAGTGGAATAAAATTGACAAATAGCCGTGGTAAGATTAAACAATAAGATATTTCGGATCAAAACTAACCTCTTGACGATACATTGAGACTAGCCATCCAAAAATCATGACCATTATATCTTCTGCTCATGTGTATAGATATATAACATATAGAGTTGTTATTAAATGTACCTACAATATAGCACTGTTTTATGTGATTCAAATCCTAAAAATGTTCTTTATAAAGACTGTCCATCTTCTTAAGGATTTATCACCAAAACAAATTGCACGTGCGCCATTTGTCTCACATTGGAGAATTGCACGAGTACAGAATGATATTTATTAGTGATTTCACAATATAACTAATTTAACAAAATTAAAAGTCACCCTCCCAGTGGCTCAGCGGTATGGCTGTGGACTTAAACGCTGAAAACCGGGTTTCGATACCCGTGATGAGCAGAGCATCGAGAGCCCGTTATGTAGCTTTTTGCTTAATTCAAAACAACAACAAAATAAAAAAACTAAAATTGCTGTAGCTAAGTGTATGAGGCAAATGAGTTTCCAAAGGACAAAAAGAACAGCTGTCCTAATAGTTCCAACATATCCTGCGTGTTAAAAAGACATAGTAAGATATTCGCATTCCCAAGAACTTAAGTAGTATCCTTGTTGAAGAGTTTTCACAACTATCGCCATGGAAAATTTTAAAACATTAGGAGATGTCAACTTTAAAGATGTTTCAGACAAGAATCCTAGAATCACAAAGAATATAAGTGTGTTTGTATAGCGGTATTCGATCAGGATCTGAGTAACAGTTCTTAGTATTTCAAAGTTCTTGCTCAAAGACTTAAAAAAATAATTGACCTTAAAATAAAAGTATTTCTGATTGACCACTTATCTTGCCCATCACGAGTTTTTATCAGGTAAGTTGTGACGATTTCTAGTTTTCATAGACATTGTACTAAAATTTAGTTAGATGATGAATCTAATGCAAGTGGTCAGTTTATTGTATATGCACTAAAAAGCTGATTCTGAGCGATCCTTTTCAATACTTCTTATATCAATATAGCTCAGATAAAATCACTCCATTGCCAGGATTTTCTGTATGTATACATAGTAAGATATGGAACACACCACACCAGTTTTTAACAATTTTAGGAAGTTTGATGAAATTCGTTATGGAGCCCTGCAGTGGAGGATGTTTGAATTCAAACAAAAGGAAACAGCACAACTGACAAAGAGGGAGTAGCGTGAACTTGGTGTGATAAGTAGTCTGTACGGATGTGACTCATTTCTATTGTTATTTTATTTTAACAATGATGTTATGTACACCCAATTGTAATTTACTGTTTTAACAATAAATTAATGTACACAATTTATAGTTCAAGGCCCAGCATGGCCAAGCGTATTGAGGGGTGCGACTCGTAATATGAGGGTTGCGGGTTCGCATTCCCGCCGCGCCAAACATGCTCGCCCTTTCAGCCGTGGGGTCGTTATAATGTGACGGTCAATCCTACTATTCGTTGATAAAAGAGTAGCCTAAGAGTTGGCGGTGGGTGGTGATGACTAGCTGCCTTTTCTCTAGTCTTATACTGCTAAATTAGGGACGGCTAGCACAGATAGCCCTCAAGTAGCTTTGTGCGAAATTCAAAGACAAACAAATTATAGCTCATTATTCAAACAATGGTTTTATGTACACACAACTACAGTTTATCATTTTAACAAATGTTATTTATACACCCTTATAGTGCAGTCTCTCTAGAACTAAGTGGTTGAGTAAACAACATTAATAATGTCGCCTACAACTCCAAGTAGACCCCTCAGTGGCACAGCAGTATGTCTGTAGAATTACAATGTTAGAAACTGGGTTTCAATAACCGTGGTGGACAAAGCAGAGATAGCCCATTGTGTAGCCTCGTGCTTACTTTCAAACAAACAGCTCCAAGGAATGACGATGTCAGTTGTAGAAAAATCTATAAAGACATTTCTTGTTAAAGAATGGTTTAATTCTTTTTCATTAAGACGTAAAAATAACCTTTCGTGTTATCCACATCCATAAAATTAAACAAGTAGTTTCAGAACATACTTTCCATAATTGTTTGAAAATTTTTGCACGTTTATGATTCTTAGCCATTTCGACCTTATTTTTTATTTTTTCGAAAAATTATCATGTTTGCCATCATTCGACATTAATCAAACTAGAACTGGAAGACAAATATACATTATTTTCCAAAAAATATTTCCTTTTACATAATTTTAAGGGCTTGACATGGCCTGGTGGTTAAAGCGCTCGAATCGTAATCTGAGAGTTGTAGGTTCGAATCCTCGTGATACCAAACATACTCTCCCTTTCAGCCGCGGGGTCGTTATAAAGTTACCATCAATCCGAATATTCGTTAGTAAAAGAGTAGCTCAAGTAGCTTAAAGATAGTTGTTCTTTCATTATTAAGCTCAAAGTTGCACAGTGAGCTATCAGTAGCATCATATAAGCCTTAGAATGTATCAAGGTAAAACAGTCAGCCATAATTGCATTTACTTTTAGGTTTCCATAACGCATATTCCTGACACAGTAGTAAAAAAGTCTATAAGATTTGTGAACAAAATAAAAATGACAAAAGTAATCGCCATTGCTTTCTCTCGTTTAAAAGAAACACTTGTCACTACAATGACAAAAAATTACCTCTTTTGTAAGTCAGATTTTAGGAGAAGTAACTAATTTGGGCAGATGCTGTTACAAACAGTTTCTTGTCATCGATTTCCTAGCGTTTCGAACGCACTTTATGATAAATTATAACTCTGTAGCAGCCTTAATCTCTGTTTTGTTTGTTGTTGCTGTTTCCTTTGACAATGTTTTTCTTTAAATACTGCTGTGTGACTTCAATGTGTTTGTAGTTAAGCACAAAACTACTATGGATATCGAAACCCGGTTTCCAGGGTTGTAAGTCCACATGCTGTACTACTAAGAAGATACTTTAATATGTGACCTGATATAAGAATGATTCGGTCGAGACCAAGATTTACGTTCTAAACAACAAGCATTATATTCTTATTTTGGACCTGCCATGGCCCAGTGGTTAGGACGCTCAACTCGCAATGTTAAAATCGAGCGTTTGAATACCTTTCCACCAAACATGCTCATCTATTAAGCCGTGAAGGCTTTATAATATCACTATTTATCCCACTATTAGTAAAAGAGTAATTCAAAAGTTTGCTGTGGTTAATGATGGTTAGTTGTCTTTCACTGCTAAGTTAGAGATGGCTAGCACAGATATCCCTCTGTAGATTTGAGTAAAATTCCAAACAAATCAAACCTTCTTATTTCAAGTGATGTGTCATAATATTTAGAGTTGAGCTCCGTACTAGAAAAAGAACATATCACCTACGCTTTATCTCTGAACAAGGAAACTACATCTTTTAAGTTTATTTTCACTTTCTATATCCAAGACTTAATATCTGAATTTTAAATATTTCAACCGAGTAAGCTAGCTATTACTTGAAATCGATGCATGTGCAATAAACCACTTTGCAGTTCGAACATAACATTACAAGTGCTAACTAACATCATGTTTCTTTTCAAGGAAGAACACAGGTACATCCATCTGGGCTTCGTTGTGGATAAAACTTAAATTCCAAGATTTGAGGTGATTAATTCAACTAAACTAATCAGATTACTATTTCCTTCTGGTAATGTTGGGAAAGCGGCGAAATACAGCGATGTTAGTAGGATATGAAGTGAATGTTCTTTTATGGAATTTGTTTAGAAGTTTGAGGTAGCAAAGTACTTCATATACATATTTGTTCCTCTTTTATATAGCTTTAGCACAAAAGTAAAAACATATCTCAGTTATTTATACAGCTTCAGAAAACTGCTTTTGTAATTACCATAAATATCCTACAAAGCAAAATTTCGGTAGTTTGTAGTACGTAAGTACTGATATGATATGAGTGAATTAATTACTTCTGGGGTATTTGTCAATGAAATTAGGTAAACTGTTTTGGTCGCACTCAGTTTTACTGAGAACTTAACGAGCAGCTGAGGCCTAGATAATTACAATCTCATAGCTTTACTGACGCATCAATTGAATTTGTAATCGATGTATCTAGAACTTGTAACCACTATTGATTTCTAAAAGTATCCTGGCTTTAAATTTTCTGAACTAAATTATTTCCAGGTGTCATATTTGATGGATGCGATCATGGCTTAACTAAGCCTATGAGAAATGAGGAAAATGGGGCCATTAATATTCTTCTTTTATTTACATTGTACATATCCAGTATTAATATACTCAATATACTTGTACTCATATGATCTAATCTTACTGTGTTTTACAGTGTCATAGGCTCGTAGCATTCACATCCAGCGTACTCATTCCCCTCGTTTTTAATTCGTTTCTTCGCCACTAGGATCATATTAGACTATTGGAGTGTGTGTCTGTGTTTTTATAGCAAAGGCACATCGGGCTGTGTGATTTTAGCGTTGTAAATTCGTAAACTTACCGCTGTACCAGCGGAGGACAGATTATTGGATAGATGTCATTTGAAAAAAAAAAAATGTTTACTTTTCAGTGGTGAATGTTATCATTTTACGTTAATCAAAGTCAATGCTGCGAGATACTATATAGTATTGGAAATGTTAGGATGTCATTCAAATCATTATACACTTACTTATAATAAAGAAAATAATACTTGAAACAAAATATTTATGTTCATAACATTTCGAAGCCCTCCATAAATTATCTTCTAAACATAGTAAAAACTTTTCATGATAATGCAAATTCAAACGGTAAAAATATAAATACGATGAGTAGCGCGAACCATATTTCTTGTACTTCAACATTGCTAGTTTTGTTTGTTTGTTGTTAAGCACAAAGCTACACAATGAATTACTTGCGGTGTGACCAACACAAGTATCATAACCTTAGACTTATGTAGCTTTGCGCGAAATTCAAAGTAAACAAACGAACAAAGATCAAAAATTATTATTTTATATATATGCACACAAATTAAAGTGTTGTTAGTAAATAAAAAGAGTCTAAAATTGCTGGATGAAATGTAGTCATAATATAATATTACAGCGCACTGTGCATGTTTAAGCTCAATAATAAGAAAGCAAACAGATTAACTAGCTTTGAAATTATTTTTTTGTTTTCTGAATTTCGCGTAAAGCTACACGACCCACTCACCCACCATAAACTCTTGGGTTAGTCTTTCACCAAAAAATAGTGGGATTCATCGAACATTATAATGCCCCACGGTTGAAAGGGCTGTTTGGTGTGACGGAGATTCGAACCCACGACCCTCCGAAAGCGGAAGGAGTAATAAACCTTACTAAGAATCTTGAAAATAGTAATAAAGACAAATATGACAGGGTAAAAGAGTACAGTAGATAAAATGCATATAAAACCTTTTTTCGTTTAAGTGGAAAAAGGAAAGATGTCAAAAATATAAATAAAACATTGTTGTGTGCGTTAGCGTGAACAGCTGCTGATGTGGGCAGACCTTAAAATATCGTACTTTTCGTCACGGAAATGTGATACAGGTTCATCTGTTACCGTCAATAATATGTCGTCTGTGTTCATGAGAAGTTTAAATGGTTTCACGAACTGTCTTGCCCAAGACTATATATTACAAAAGTCACAAATGGTACAGAAGGTGATAGATTCATATAAAAACGTGAATACCTTTTTGTGATAAACTGATTTTTAGGGTCGAGTAATCAAAGTTAAATTATCCATCTGTTCAAGAGTCTGAGAGCTCATTGAAGAAATTTTGAATATCTGACAATTTTCTGTCATTTGAGTTAAAATTAGCTCGAAACAGTTTGTTGATGACAATAACTACGCATACAAGATGTCGATTGTTCTTCGATGAAATTAGTTTTTAGGTTGCCTTTAGGAGGTATGAAAGTTGTCCATAATATATATGCTTCTACTAGTTGAGATAAGGTGGTGTGCGGCAGTCATACGTCGCTCTTTTTGAGGTCTTTTGTGACGGCCTGTGAATTGTGTGATGGCGGTTATATTATTGTGTAGAGATTTATCTACAATAAGAAATGAAGAAATAAAATCAACTTCCTCACTATGCTACGTATCATAAATTATTTCAGACAAGTCTACGATTTATTATGTGACGTACGTTACGTATTACTATTTCAAATAACTAAAAATTTTAATTTGTAAGTTAATTAAATTTTAATATATATCAGATTTATGGTATTTGCGAACAAGATTTATATTCACAATTTTCGTTTTGAACACAAATGTTCTTTAATATACAAACAAAAGCAATAAATTTTATAATAACGGTTGTTAGTAATAATTATTACAAATACTGGTCTATATATAAGAGTATTGCAAACTTACAAACAATACTGAGTCTTATATCTGGTATTAAATTGAATATTTTATCGATGTTTACGAAGAGCATATTAATTCTTTGTTAATACACGTGTATACTTCTTTTGACGGCGAGTTTAGCTTAAAGAACCTAAACGTTTTCAAGATATCTCATGTCTTCGTAGAACTAATGACGTCCGAAGTTTATTCTCTGAAGCTAAAGCGTTTGTAATGTTCCAATTCTGTTGTTTTACGATTAATAATCGTTAATTATGGTTATAGTTTCCGATGCCTACAGCGCACAGGCTCTAGCTGATTAATAATACAATGTTCGTAAAACAAATATTGTTGATTCGTACTCTCAGGAATCTTATACAAAGTTGGAAAACGTGCGAGACTTGTGCAATACACATTCAACAATATACGTCACATGCATCAAACTGAAACACGCGTGTCAAACTAAACGTGTAACGGTAAATCCGTTACAACGACGAATGAGCTGAAAATGCATAACTTGGGTGACGAGAGGCGGAATACTTGTTTCACCAGCTTTATGGGTAAAACACCATGTTAGTCTAAAAAACAGGCATCTTCAGGCATAAAGAACCTAAGCATAACCACCATAAACTATGTATATATAGATAAAGGGAAAACCATTATATTTCCAAAGATAATATAAGAAGTCTAATGTAACGTTTCTACATCCAAGAAGTACTTATTAGTTTACTAACTTCTGTTCTCAGGCGGGACAGAGGGAAGTCCTCAGGTTTGCAACGTTAAAATCAGAAATTCAATTCTCTTCAATGGACACACCAAACAGTCCGATGTGGCTTTGCTATAATAAAACATTTATTAATATCCATCAAACATGGATACATAAACAATAACCATAATTTTTTTCAGTGGTCTTTGTTCTAAATAAACAACTTTTTATACGCATATGAACTCCAACTTTTCCCTTCTTTTACATTTTTTTAAATAACTAAGTAACATTATTTTCATTACATATATATATTTAGAAATATCTGATAATGGAATTTAGAGATTTCTAAATGTTCGTTTTTAAAAAGTAGTTCCAGTTATTGCCGTGCTGATTCGGTTTCTATCTCATTACTCTATTATAAGAAATATTTTGGGGCCAACAGCAATAAGTAGCTACCAGGAGAAATATGTCCTGTCAGGCTAGAAATATTTCAGCTTTTCAATTTACAATGCTAATCTGAACATGCCAGGTTTTTTTTCTAGTTTGGACAAACTTGAAGTATATTTATATGGTCATTGTAAAAGAGTTAATGGCTTATTTTCGAAAAACATTCTGTAAAAATACCAAATATTAAATTACATCACCAGATCTACATACTCTCGGTCATTTCCACTTTATTAAGAATCGTTAATTGGTGTGACTATTTTGACCAACAAACATAGCTCATTTCAAACTATTGAAATTATTTTTAGATATATTAGATGTTTTTACTAATATACGCAGACAGAATTTTATCTTGTATAGTTGTTTACTATAACACGGACCTTCAAGTCTGCAATCTTGCTGTTCAACACCTCGGGTACTTTAGATTTGTAGGCGAACTTTTTTCAAATACAGTTTGCAGATTTCTGTATTTTTAAATTTTACTTGACACACCTCTCTGATATTGGTCCCCCTGGGCTTATGATAAAAAATAGAAGAAAAGAAAATAAGTTGCTAAACCTTCAATAGTGAAAGAATCTTATACTGAAACGTGACAATCTTGGATGGCAAATGGAAAGAAAACATTCCAGTTAGGAACGTAAAGCATACTTCAAAGTTCATTGTACAAAGTCTAAATTCAAAATTAATTTTAAAGTTAAAAAAGAAACGAAAATCCTCAAGACTGAAAATAATAAATTCGAATAGTAGATGTGTTTAGAAGTTCAAAAGTGTGAGAATTTCATTGTTCTTCAGGTAGACTACGGTTTGTAAATGATAACATTCAAGTTTCACCTCAAATAAATGCTGATCTAAACCATTATTTGACAAAAGCTTGTGTGCATGTCCTTTTACAACTGGCAAACCTCAGGACCCAATGTCACTAGACTTAACTTCTAATCTCAGTGATCCTTAGAGAATGATCTAAAGGCTGAATGTTTAGATTTAAATCATATTTCAGACTCCGAAGGCCCGCATGTCTTCCTCATCAATCAGTAATATTTAAACAGGTAACAAAATTCTGTGTAGTAACTAGATCTAATCAAGACGACTACTTTGCATTAAATTGATTTTGGAGCCTCTTTATTACCCATTTCACCACGTTATTATCCATGTCAGTTCACACTCGCTCTGAAAACCGTGCATTTTGATAATAACGGTGCAGCATATTTTCCAATTAAAAGCATCTATTGTAAGGCTGTCATGTCCAGAACAAAATCCTCGTCTGTGCTGGCTTTCCATAAGCCATCTAGACTAAAAATCAGCATTGTTCCAGCACCAGTTTCAATAGTGTGATCGCACAGAAACATGGCAACACGAATTTAATTTCTACGTACATAACAGCAGTTTGTTTAATACTCCAAATACTTAAATACTTTGCAGATACTGTTGCCTGAGTCGTGAACAGCTTTTACAATGTCCTTTATGTTGAAGGATACTCACCTGTTATACAAAATACCGTACTTTGCTTAACCCTGCTGGGGTACGACTTCTTGCAGTTCTTTTTCCCAATGGTCCATATTTGTTTGTTTTCAACACTGTTAACTATAAGAGATATCACTGAAACCTGTAAATCTTCAATGAACAGATCTTTATAACATCATTGTGCACAGTGAGAATGATATAAAAGCAAGTTGCAAAAACAATAAATATCAATAACTTTATTTTACAATCATTTCCTTAACAATTATTATTATATGCTAGATGGAAATTTGTATTAGAGAAAAACCGCATTAGACTTTCTGTCCTGTCAATAGTGAGAAACTGAGCCCTGGATTTTAACGTTGTAAGTTCGCGGAGTTGCCTCTTTTCCACTGGGAGAGAGTATATGAGAGGTGTGGACATGTTACATGAAACAAATAAATGTTAAATTAAATACTATAGACTTCTAGATCAAAGTAGTACATAGTACTTTGAAAACTTAATAATTGACAGATTTTTACCAAGAGTTTAAAGATATATTTTGTACACCTTGTAAAATTGTTGTTTATCTTGCTTCATAGTCTAATGAAAGGTCATTGTTTTCTAATATAAAACAAACACTCAGAAATGCCAAAAAATCTTACTATAATGCCTCAGTATAATTTGATTTCCTCATGGTAATAAAGCCATTGTTTAACAGAATGTGCTCAGACTTTCATTTCTGATTGATATATTAACGGAAGATTCATGGAATGAACAGTGGTTTGAATAAACCGAAATCACAAAAGTTCAATTAGTCTACTCTGTGTTCTTAACTTAATATCGGTTACACGAAAAATTTATTTTAAACTAATTAAGGAACATAATTTAAATAATACCATTGCTTTATAAGCAAATATTAATTATGTCCGAAACTAATAGTACAATAACCGAAGATACCTTTTATGTACATACGATTTTAAAGGAACGCAATTTTCACTTAATTTACTTATTAAATATAATTTAATTGCTTGAGAAGTATCGATTGTGTTTTCTTAAACCCATTTTAAGTAGTTATGAAATATTAATAATGTCGTCATATATTTACTTCCATGCTAGCGGAACTTAACATCGGCCAAAGCACAGACTTTCTAACCTCCAATTCTTAAGTCCTGTCAATGCACTTTTATCAGTGCGCAAGTTCGGGTAGCGTTGCATCGTCAGTAATTCCAGTCACAGGATTGGTTAATTAGTTGTAGTTGAGCACAAAGTTACTCAACGGGCTGTCTGTGTTCTTCACACCATGAGTATTAAAACCCACTTTCTATCGATGTGAGTCCGTAGACATGTCGTTGTGCCACTAGGGGGCCTGATCACAGGGAGGCAACTTCCAGGCAACACACACTTTACTTTATACTTTGTTGTATCTTTCTTTGTGTGTGTATGTGTATATATATACTTTATATCAGGCAGCAACTGTAAATAAAAGGTTCATACTGTTACTTCTAATGCTATTTTAGTCTCTAGGAGATAAGATTTGGTCTTAGTACAGGATTTCCTACCGTAAATAATCAGGGTACTATATCTCAAGACTGCTGGTATGGGTGTTAAAACCTTTAATAAAATAAAGTAGAGAACAACGTTTTGACCTTCCTAGGTCATAGTCAACGCTATACTAGTAATAACGTCCAATTCAAACTGATTTAAGTAGCTTCTGTCTGTCCCATCAGCATGCGTTTTCGCTCTCTCCTCTTCCTTACCCCCTAGTGTATTTCCTTCCGTTCTCCAGCCGAGAAATGAGATTTCTGTTCCATCCTTTCTTATCCACTCACTCTAGATGGTGTTTTATTAACGACATCATTCGGAAATTATATCTTAACAGTTAGGTGTTACTCTTATTTGTTGAATGGCACTCTGCTGTTGCCCGAAATACAAGTCATTATCGGATGAGCATTTAAATCAAGTCCCTCAAATGGCTATGCCGATGTCATTCGTATAAAACCTGTCTCAAAATCTTGATACGATTCATGTATTTGGTTAGGAATATCAGCTTATTATAATATTTACTGTTATTGTTCACCCAAGCACTCACGTTCTGTGCGCTTCACATTCTACTTTGAATAAACTAGATTTTTCTGTTTTTGTTATCAACCGTTGAAACACTAGATGTTTATATCACTCCATACGGCTTTTGATCGACCATTGAAACACTAGATGTTTATCACTCCATACGGCTTTTGATCGACCATTGAAACACTAGATGTTTGTCACTCCATACGGCTTTTGATCGACCATTGAAACACTAGATGTTTATATCACTCCATACGGCTTTTGATCGACCATTGAAACACTAGATGTTTATCACTCCATACGGCTTTTGATCGACCATTGAAACACTAGATGTTTGTCACTCCATACGGCTTTTGATCGTGCAGTCACGTCTTTTCTGGCTGAGCCATCAATTATTATGACCAGTGCCTGTCTCTTTTTGTACATGGCTTCATAAGTTAGTCTTAGTTTTTGTTTCACATCCTGTCACCTGATGTATTCAAAGAGTTAAACAGGTTACTGGTACTATTTGGCGGGATTTATTTCCTATGCATGAGACAAACTTTACAAAAGTAACTGCATTATGATTTATTTTCAGGTCTCATAGGAAAACTAAACTTCGCGCAGCAATTAACTTGAGAATTACACGTTATTTTTACTGTTATGTTTTATACGCAAAAGAAAAAATATATATAAATGTTTCACTGTTTTAAGTATAAAATAAAGTAATAATTCTTACATAGATTTATGATATTTTTTAATAATAATCAACTTTAAAATTTTTAATGTTTTGTTAAGTAAGAAAGCTTTGTCTGTTTGTTTCCCTTTATAGTGATTTTAAGGTTTTTTGGTTGGTTGGTTTGGCGTTTTATGGCGCAAAGCAGCTAGGCTGTCTTATATATGTAAAAACGGCTGGTATGAGTAGAGAAGGCTCCTCTACATAGTACTTTCTCTACCCATACCACAAACTGTTTTTAGATGTATAATTTTCTCTACAAGTAGGTTTTCTCGTCGTCACGGATTGTTATTTCAGCTAGACAATCTGCGCCGATGTTAAGGTATTGGAAACATTCAGCTGTAGTTCCTTCCTTGTTGCTTGTTTTTAACAAGGAATACTAATGTACAGATGTTCTATCATTGTGTTACTTTAAGTATAAGACCTAGGTTTATCATACTAACTTGACTCTACTAATAAAAGTCAAGATTCTGAAAGACAAAAAAACGTGTGTAGTACTGTTTATGTTCTCTACTTAAGTTTTTATTCTTTTAAATTAAATGTTTAATTAGGAGCATACTAGTGTTTATATTCCTTGGTGTTATTTTGGATTTCGAAATTAACGCCCTTCTCTCTCTTTTATTAGATTTCCATGAGTAATTACGAGTGATTAAAGAAAATATGCTCATCCCGTTTTTTCGTTACTTCTTCCATTGATTCACAAGTGGCTGAAAAGATTAATTTTTTTTTTTGTCTTTCGTTTTCTACAATGCTATATAAACAGAAGTTTATTCTAGATTTTCTCTCATTCTGCGTTTTGTTTTCGTTTTTCTTACAAATTTCTATTTTATTTCGAACTTGTCGATTTTTTTTTCGTGAAAAGTTGGTTTTGGAAACCTAAGGGTTTATACCTGTCTTTTTCAACACCGGTATAAACATGTGTGTATAGATATATAGATATATATATGTGTTGATTTTCCCGCAGATCGGTTTACAAATAATTTACTTGAAACCGTTATATATGTGTAACTAACTTTCAACGAAATAAAAAAATGATTATATGTAATTCTATTTTATTGACAAAACAAAACAGCTTTAAAGCTTATTTCGACCTTAGGCTGTTCCGATCCTGCAAAACACACATCTCACTAAGCATCATAGATTATATGATAATCCTTGATCAACTCATGCATAGCCAGCGGGTGAAATTACGATCTTGAAGTTTACTGTTGTCTTTCGTACATCCCAGACATTCAACACGGAATAGTAAGTAGAATGCTTCCGTAAATCTAAATGGCATAACGTATTTCTGTCACAGAATAATCCACTTTACTCTTACTTGATAATTCATCATCACTTTCCATCCGACATGTCACAAGAGGAATACTAGGTATTACTTTGTTCAGAGTTCGCATAGAGTCTCTTTAGTCTTGGGGTTATGCAGAATTTATTTCACTGTAGGGGACTATCATGAAATTTGAAGGAAAAGGGTCCCACAGGTTTATGACACCCACCATGGTCACGTTACAAAATAACCACATCTTAAGCCTCTCTCCACGCTCCATGATGAATTTTTATGGTACATAACAAAGCAAAGATCAGCTGAGGTGGACGTGACATGAAACCTTCAGTAGCCACTGGGGAAAAAATGTACTTTTCCAAGATATCACTGTTTTTTCAAGGTTTTAGGCCTAAAAATATTTTGCTTGACGGTTCCATTTCTATTTCTCAATTCCCAGCACACAATCGTCTTAAGGGATTGCGACATCTGCTTTTAATCCAACTGTGATAAAGGTTGGTATTTCTTTAAAGTGAAGAAGCGCCCCCTTAAATTTTAAATAGACGCTTTCGAAAATATCCCAAAGTTTCTGTTTTGTATATGAATTTGTAAATACAATAACAGGAATGTAATTGACAATGATTTATTTCGATATACAGATAATTTTCTTTAAGGGCTCATAATATTTCATTTCTAAAGTATCTAAAAGACCGAGTTTTATTCCTAAAAAGTGTGATAATAAAATAAAAAAAAGCTACAGTAATAAAGTAATGTTGTGAGGATTTTACAAAATAAAAATAATTGTTCAAATAAATATTCATGTTGCTTGTTCGTATTTTGCTATAGTTATTTTCTATACTATCCGTTTAGTTTTGCACATGTCATTACTTAAATTACTTTAAAAATAATTATATTGAAACCGAAATCTATCAGAATAGAGTATATCTACACAATGGATGTGTTACATGTTAACTGTCCTATTCCTAGTTGGTAGTTTGAAAAAGAAAGTCTAATTTTTAAGTTTTTTGATACTTTAACAATGTTTATTCCTAATATTCAATAAATACGTGATTTTATTAGTGTTATTTTAATCATATTTAACGACTTTTACTATGTTGAGACCAATACTTCGTTATGTGTAACGTTTGTAGACCAATCATCATTTAAAATTACACATCTCTCTAAATCCATTTCATATGGGACCCAAGGTTGCCAGATGATTAGGTTGCGCTCTACTCGTAATCTGAAGGTTACGGGTTCGAATCCCCGTTACACAAAATATGCTAGCTCTTTCAGCCGTGGGGGCGTTATTATGGTTGGAAAATCACGCTATTCGTTTGTAAAAGAGTGGTCCAAGAGTTTTTAATAGATGGTAATTGTTTGTTCGTTTTGAACTTCACGCAAAACTACACAAGAGCTGTCTATAGTAGCCGTCCCTAATTTAGCAATAAGCTAGTCATTACCACCCACCGCCATCTCTTGGGCTACTCTTTTATCGTCAAATAGTGAGATTAACGGTCATATTATAACGTCGCCATGGGTGAAAAGGAAAGCCTGTTTGGTGTGACGAGGATTCGAACCCGCGCCCCTCGGATTATCAGTCGATTATGTTAACCACCTGGCCACGCCGGGTCGTAGATGATAATGATTAGTTGTCTTACACTGCTGAATTATGGACAGTTAGCCGATATTACTCTAGTTTAGCTTTGAGCGAAATTTTTAAAAAAATGCCATTTCATGTTACTTACTCTTTCTTGTTGTTTGTTTAATGCAAAGTTACACTGCGGACTAATCATTTCCTCTCTGTCTGCAGTGAGAATGAGAGTTTCAAATTTTAGTTTTGCATATCTGTAAGTTTACCGCTGATCTATCACTAATATTCATATTATAAACTGGTGTCTTTCTTCTTAACTTGTAGCTAATGTACTGTCGATGATTATAGTCTGTCTTCAGTATAAGCAGTTCAGTGTCGTTCTTTGAATATCAATAAGAAGGAAAACAAAATATTTCTATAGATATGCCAGAATTTCATAGGGTCATGCCTATGTGCATTTTTCATTATTTATTTTATACAAATAACTCGCAACTTTAATTATTCTACGTTTCTGTGCCAGTATTATAATTGTATTTTAATAACTTCCTCACATAACACACATAAAATCACAGATCTTGAAAAGAAACGGCCCTCATATTACTTATTTTTTTCTTTCAGAAACGAATCGGTTCATTCTCAGCAGGATTTAGCAGAAAAGTCTAAAATTTATTGCAACTAAATTAGAAAAGGCACCCTTTAAAATCCCCTTTAGAAGAAAGTATCAAATTGATGATTTATGAAGAATCCTGCCGAAACTGGTAAATGTTATCGTTAGTTCTACACGTTTTCTCAAGAGATTTCTGTAAATTAAAGATATCATTAAAAATAATTGATTTTAGATACTAATACTTTTAGACTTTGTTTCTTTCCACCACTCAAAGTTATAAAAACAAGAACGAATAATCTATAAATTTATCTTCACTTAAAATAAAACATTCAATAATGTTTAGACGCCTCGCATGTTCAGTGTTGCTCTACATTTTAAAATCTTCTACAGTTAAAGTGCTCCACTTAATACCTTAACTTATGAGTTCAATTCAGATCATTTTTTTTAGATATTGCACTTAAATAATTTTGAGTGAGACTCTGACCTTTTGACCACAAAAGTTTTCTTTACTAAAACATGCGGTAAACACAATACGAAATTTGTTTGATTAACTTGTCCTTATATTAATCTAATTACCACGAAAATATAGAAATAAGTGAGTAAGTAATATTCATCATATGTACCTAGAAATAGTATGTATAGAATGTTGCAAACACACATAATTTCGATTTTCGTTCTCCTGTTCTCCACTTCCTGAAGGCGTGTCGCCACCTAGTGACAATACTTTGAAATTTAAACAACATGTTTTTCGAAGTACGCCCGGCATCGACAAGCGTTTTAAGGCGTTCGACTGACGGTCGTGGGATCGAATCCCGGTCGCACCAAACAAGCTCGCCCTTTCAGCCGTGGGGACGTTATAATGTGACGGTCAATCCCACTATTCGTTGGTGAAAAAGTAGCCCAAGAGTTGGCGGTGGGTGGTGATGACTAGCTGCCTTCCATCTTGTCTTACACTACAAAATTAGGAACCGCTAGCGCAGATAGCCCTCAAGTAGCTTTGCACGATATTCAAAACGAAACTTTCGAAGTAATTAATGTTGAAATTTAAAAAATATATATTTTGTATTATTAAATTTTGTTGAACTTTTACTTCATTAATGTACTAATTATTATTACATTCTGGTAAAAAGTGGTTTATCATCAAAGATTTGATGATATAGAATCAGAAATACTCTAGAAATCGGTTTTGATACCCATGGTGAAAAGTGCACAGATAGCCCATGGTATAGCTTTGTGCTTAACCATAAACAAACAATCATCCAAAATATGAAAACAGGCTAACGTTTCAAAAATGATTCTTTCTTTCAAACTTAAATTCCAATTAACCCCTCCAACATTATAATAACACCAACTTTAAAAAATACTAACATCGTTTATTTTAATACTTCTTTAGTATTTTTTAAAACAATTATTATACTTAAAGCAATTTAGAAAGGTTTGTTTGTGTTAGAAAAGACCTGCATTGGACCACCTGCTTTGTCCACTATGTGAAATCTCAACCCGGATTTTAGCGTTGTAAGTTTAAAGGTTTATTGCTGTCCCACGAGGGGACATTTCTAAAAACAATGTCAAGTGAAGCGAATTTTATTTTCTCGAAAATAAAATACGTGTAACAGATCTGCTCAAACAATTTCTTTAAAAACTCTTCGTCCCCCACTTGAACAGCGGTATGTCTACGGATTTATAAAGCTAAAAAGAGGGGTTTCGAATCCCCTCGGTGTATTCAGTAAATAGCCTGTTGTGACTTTGCTATGAGAAAACACACACATACGTTAATAAACCTTGTAACAAAATATTAATTTTTAATTAACTTGTTTTAATCTCCACGAAATAAATAGATTGTTGTTGGGTTTCTTTTAGTCTACGTCTGGCGAAGTAACTATGAAGAAATATTATTCACAAAGATTAAAAAAGTGCCGTTTTATTTCTTTCGGAAAGACAACTGATCATTCAAGCGTTCACAGAAAACTTACATAACAGCTCCTTTTTAAAAAAGATATTTTGAGAAAGGGCATTCATGTGATATATGGGAATAAATAACAAAGAAATGTAAAGCTCAGAGCATATAAATATCAAATAGGATTGTTCATAACGCATTAAAAATAACATCGACAAGATAACATTTTCATACTCATATGAAGTTGCAAACAACTTAAGCAGCATCTTATGACACCCCGAGAGTTGCTACCATTGTTTTAGTTCGCGGATTAGCCTATAGGAGAAGCACCAACCAGAAATTAATTACTAACAAGTTACATTATTCCAATCACCTGTGTATAAGGTAATTCACAAATTTCTAGTCCTTCTAAAGACGCATAAATCATGAATGCGTAAGCGACATTTAAAATTCAATGCTGAAAGAAAGGCAATCCGTAGAAAACTGCACAAAAATTCCCTCCACGTGATAGAAGAAAATTTATTACAACATTGAACGAGGACTGGGTGTACTTGGACGACTGTAACAGGAAACAGGCGGGCAATTTGATACTGACCACGAGGTGATAAAGACTCTTAAATGGTACAAAGAATGTAAAGAACATTTTTCTTTGGAGTTTATGATTGGTGTGTGTTTGTTCTGAAAGAAGAAATGTAACCTTTTTAGTAAAATATCATCCCACAGCATACACGACATCGTTGCCAGCAGATGATATAAAATAGTCAGCCTTCACTTACTATTCGAAACACGTATTATCACCAATTATGCGAGATGAGTTTTCACAGTGTAAGGCCAAGAGGAAAATCTGATATGATTACATTAACACAAAGCTCCAAGTCATACATTTAAATTTAAGTATTACTTTGTTTAACGCTAAGAAAATAAAATCAATGCAGAGTGAATTTCTTAACCGGCATATCTTTGAAGTCATTGAACTGTTCGTTCATGGACTTTTGTGCATTTGGTTTGTTGGAAGCCGATCATATGTGCAGTTGATGATCAATGATGTGTTTATCAAGATGAATGGTTTCAGACTGACCTCACTGTTCTCTACATCGTTTGTTAAAATGGTAATGACGGGTCAGGTAACAGTGCGCAATGATAGCCACCAATGAAATTAACGAAATGTTAATGGTTATATACATATTCAAACAAATATCAAAGGCATAACAATCAGCAATAAGTAAACTTATACAATTTTGGTTTTGTGTTAGAATTATCTGACTATTCTCCTGTTATAGAACACGGAACACACAAAACCGTCCCAAGTCTGCATCAGCATTACTGCCGAACAGCATAAAAACGTGTTATTTTGAGGTGTAAGTAATCCACTATTCTATGTCGCTATTCTTTTAATTTTTTCAAGTAAAAAGAATAAAAAATAGCGTTTACTACAGCTTAGTCAACGCCATTATATATATATATATTTTTACTTTTTAAAAAGTATCTGCCACGGTCGATACTCTCGCTACGAACAGTTGGCTATACAGTGCACTGTGGATCGTGTGGGCTGCCAACTGCTAGTGTAAAGTAGAGATTGATGCAGGAAGCAAGTGCCGTTGACACAGCGAGAATTCCACCAATGGACACTAATGATGGCAAGTGTCGTCCAAGACACGATGTGCACGATCCGCTGGCTTTATATGGAATAGGTATTGGTGATGGCCGGACGTACTTGTCGGTACCAAACAACTACAAAACTCTTGTTAGTCCGTGTCATCCTATCACGAGAATCTACGCTTCTTTAGGAAGGACAATTGTTTTACGACAAACCGTCATGTCTGCTTAAGCTTTTAGTTTAGTTAGCCAGCGTATACATTTATAGACAGGAAAACAGGAGATGTAAACAGAAATATCCGTGAAGTCTACAAACTCACTTTAAAATCAGTACTTTTGAAAAGAAGGAAAGTTTTAGAATATATCTACCCATGTCTTAGGTATTTGTTTAATTCACTGAAATGACAAATTATGTGATTTACAATTCCAGTTACTTCTTTTGGACACTGGGGGGCCTTTTTTCAAAGATATTTTAAGTAGCATTTTATTTGTCAAAGCTATCTGCGGATTCTTCAGTTGTTTCGGAAGTTTCTTAATTCTTATAAAACTTAAGTAACTTCTCGCTGTATTTGTTTTTTTTATAACAGTTATTTAAACTTAAATTAATTGAAGAGTCTCAAAATGTTTTCTTTATTTACAGTAATTTTCTTGATTTATCTAATACTTTGACATACGACTGATCTAAGTCACATGATCCGTGTTTCGTGATCAATTTAAAATATAAATAATTCTTACTTTTTATAACAGATATATTTCAGATAAACTACATCTAAGAAGTATATGTCTTACTTTCACACACACACACAGATATAAGGTTGCATTCATTTAAAAGCATATTATCAATTCGTAGTTACGTCTTACACTAACAGAGAAAAAGCCAAAGTGTGCAAGCTTCATTTCAAGAACTATATAGAATATTATTGGTCGGTATAATAACAATATAGAATATAATTGGTCGATATATTAACTATACAGAATATTATTGGTCAGTATAATAACTATATAGAATATTATTGGTCGGTGTAATAACTATGTAGAATATTGTTGGTCGGTATAATAACTATATGGAATATTATTGGTCGGTAGAGTGAAAGAGGAATTTGGAAATTTTAACTTGAGCATCACCATATCGAATAATCGATAAATGGGTTAAAATTCTGATCACTGAATACAGGGATTCAAGTACATTCATCCTTAATTTTGAAATACTCACCAGAGAGATGGGACTTACTGGGTTCTTGGAACCAAATAAGGGGTTAGCTTCTGAGTTTTTAACCCGATTACAACTTAAAGTGCAAAACGTGTTCAGCTTAACACGTCATTAACCCTGTAACTTTATCGGCTGCCTGATACGTTAATCACTCTGGCTCTACAGAAAGAAAGCGATGGGTGGAGACTGCAAAGCATGTTAAAAGAAACATATAAAGCAAATCAGTTGACTTTATTTCGTTCGTTATACAATTTCTGATTTTAAGAATTATTCATTAGTTTCTTCATTTCACTGAGAATAAAATATTTTCTACCTTGTGATTTTTTGTTTTTTTTGCACAGAACTGTATTCAATAACCCTTTTGAGGCCACTTTTTATCTCCGCCTTTGAAAGTAGACAGAGGTTATATTTTCACCCTATGTATGGGTATGTTTGTCAGCAACATTTTTTTTTAAACACGGCTGAGTGGATTTAAATGAAAGTTGTTATACACTTAGACCATGACCCAACTTAGAAGCCTTGGATTAGATTTGGGAGGGTCAAAATCAAAGTTCAAGAACACAGGAAGGTGGCGAAAATCCTTATCTGTTAACGCGCGTACCGATTTTTTGTTATATTCGGACTATTAGTCCAAATAATTATACCATTAGCGATACAAACATCCCGTCTCACTCATTCCACAAAACTAGTTTTATTCTATATCTCAATCGAAAATGATCGGATCTTGATGAGGTAATGTAGAATATCATTCCTCATTGTCTTGTAAAAATGATCAGTGTCAGTTGATAACGACGGACAACGGATACATTTTCGCACTTTTTGCGAGACGAATATGATCAACGCTGCGTGGCGGAAGCACACACTTCACTATGTGTTCCTCTAGTTACGTCTGTTTTCACTCTATACTCACTGCTGTTCACTTTTATTTTACAATCAGAACTTAACTAAACGTTTATCATATCCATATAGCCTGATTTTAAAGTATACTTTAATCAAGAGAATGTCTTCAGAGTTTACTTGATTGAAATTATGAGATTGCTACTTTTTCTAATTATTTCAATGTTGTGTATTAATTGTATACTGTTATATAAGCTATAGTGAAATGAGCTAATTATAGGACTATTTTAGTTCTATAATTGTGATGGCCTGGCATGACCAAGCGCGTAAGGCGTCCGACTCGTAATCCGAGGATCGCGGGTTCACGCCCACGTCGCACTAAACATGTTCGCTCTCCCAGCCGTGGGGGTGTATAATGTGACGGTCAATCCTACTATTCGTTGGTAAAAGAGTAGTCCAAGAGTTGGCGGTGGGTGGTAATGACTAGCTGCCTTCCCTCTAGTCTTACACAGCTAAATTAGGGACGGCTAGCACAGATAGCCCTCGAGTAGCTTTGTGCGAAATTCCAAAACAGACAAACAAACTGTAATTGTGGTGAAGTAAGGTGGAAAACATCATAATAATAACTCTAAAGCAAAAATAGTCACCTAAATTTGAGAACTTAACAGCATCAACAAAATGTTTCAATCAAAAGTACCCGTATACATAAACATGATACTGAGTTTAAGTATCTTTCAAATAAATGTTATCTTTTTTTAAAGTAGACTGAACTTTTAGCTTCTGTTAACAGTATAATGACAAAGAAATTTCAGATCTAACAAAGAAAAATGATAGCTGCTTGATATTGAAACTGATGTTTCTATATACATATTAATGTGAAAGTAAGAAGGCTTTCTAGAACTAGACAAAATATATAAGAAAGAATGAAGAAAAAATAACGTTATAAATAACAAAAACAAAATTCCAAGCAGATTGGATAAACCTTCTCAACGCTCTTTTTATTTAATTTTTTCACAAAAATCCTTTGGGAAACATTAAACGTTAGAAGGAATATAGAAGGAAAATAGAGTAGAAGAAAGTTTAAAAATATGAGTTCGAGATTGTCAGAAACATTGGGCTCTCTTGACTTCTACCTTAATGGATTCTTACTAGTAGTAAAGAAGGAAAAGTGAAACGTAGAGCTAATTTGATTGGACAGCCTTTAAGTAAAGAATTTAAGATAAGTGAAAAAAAATTGGAATTACATTAAGATTGAAATACCATTGTAACCTTAACCGCAAAAAGTTGAAACGTTGATAAAAATGTTCCACTTGGATAAAAATAAAATATCAATTTGAAGATTGAAAAACTAAGAAGTCAAAAATCATGGATGCGTTTCAGACAAGAGATGGATTTTAACTATTTGTGGCCATAGATTTCTACCGTTAACTAAAATAAAGAAAGCTATGTGTAAAAAAATTAAATAAATAGTATGTTAACAAAAGACGTTCCACATTACCATCTGGTTTTACAAAGAAAAAGCCCCCCTTCCTCGGTGGCACAGCTGTATATCTGCGAAGTTACAATGCTAGAAACCAGGTTTTGATACCCGCGGTGGGAAAAATATAGATAGCCCATTGTGTATCTTTATGCTTAATTAGAAACAAAGGAAAAGAAAATTGTTTATTTGTTTTGAATTTCGCGCAAAGCTACACGAGGACTATCTGTTCCTGCTTTAGCAGAGTAAGACTGGAAGGAAAGCAGCTGGACATTACCATCCACTGCAAATTCTTGGGCTACTCTTTTTTATATCAACGAGCACTCAGAATGACCGTCACATTATAACATTGAATAGATGAGAATGTTTGATGGGACGGGAATACGAACACACGACTCTGAGATTGGGAGTCAAACTCCGTAACCACGTGGTTATGTAGGGCCAGGAAACGGAAGATGGCAAAATAGTATACTATTTGTCATTTTTAGCTTCGACTGACAATTTATTTTGCTACGAGTTTTAAACCAGTAATAGGCACAAATAACACACACGCACATATATATATTTTGTTTTAGATTTTCAGCTGTATATAAACAGTGGCTAAAGAACAGAACTCTAGTGAGACGACGAGTTTAGTGTGTTCAACAAATCACTTCTATTACAACGATTATTTTTCTCTTCATGCACTTCAAAATCTGTCCATTCATTTTTCATTCTCTGGAGCTGCTCTTAACTATTTGTTTGTAACACCACATTTTAAATACTTACAAACTATTCTGTTCATTTGTTGTGTAACGATTTCAAAAGCACACCTGTTCTCAGGTAGTAGTTCTTTGTAACAGTTCAGCTGAATCAATTTTTTTAACACAGTTCATATTATAGATTCTATAAAAAAAGGACACTCCTAGAATAGACTTAGAGTAATGTTATTACTGGTAAAAATACAGATATTCCGCTGGTGATATAAGTTATGCACTTTAAAAGGCAGATATTATAAGCATACGGTTCACAAAAAATGAGAAATTGACGAGAGAATTTATGTTCCGTAAGTCACTAAACAATCTACGAAACATCTTGGTAAGGATTTTGGAAGTGCTGCGACATTATTCTTTTTTTTATATTTTATTTTCAAAATTTAGCTAATCAAAAGGCGGCGCGTCTTCGACGGCGGCAAATACGGTAAATTCATTTAAAAATAATGTTTCACTATTCTGTAGAAAAGCAAAATAATTTTAATTTTTATCTCTATTATAGCATACTAACATAACCAATTTATTAATAGTTCTTCAACTGGGATACTGAATAAAAGATTCGAATATACGGTGACTCTGAATAATATCCCATATTGAAGCATTTATGCAGGTGACTAGTGTAACAATTGATGTATACGTGCATATGCTGAAAGCGAAAATATCAAAGAGCGTCAAAAGAAAAGTCTGCGAAAACATAAAAAACAAGACATCCGAAAACAATGATGACGTCAATGATTTTTTTGGGGGGGGAGTTGATTTAGTTTGGTTTGAATTCACGTGAAACTACACAAGGGCTATCTGCACTAGCCGTCCCTTATTTGCAGTGTAAGACTAGAAGGAAAGCAGTTAGTCATCACCATTCACCGCCACCTTTTGGGGTACTCATTTTCCAACGAATAATGTGATTGGCCGTCACATTATAACGCCACCACTGTTGAAAAGGCAAGGGTGTTTGTTGTGACTCGACCCTCAAATTACGAATCGAGTACCTTAACCACCTGGCTATGCCGGGCCCAACAAAATTTTCCATAATAATAGCATTAAAATATATTTTTCCAAATATTCTTAGAAACAATTAAAACTTACATGATTTTAAAGGAAATTGCATGTAGAATAGAAGATTGTGTGCTTAAACCCCAAAAAATCAAAATATATTATTAAAAATAACACGAAATAAAAACTTTAAGAGAACTGAAATATAACGACAAATTATAATTTTATCAGAGTTGAAAAAACAAATAAGAATTTAAATTATTGTTTATTTTTAATATTAAAAAATGAATATTATCAATGAAGCTGTACATAACCATTCAAGTGTTAGTTACAATTACACTCTATGCTTCTGCCCCTCGCTAGTACAGTAATAAATCTACGGATTTGCAAAGCTAAAATCTGGGGTTCGATTTCTCGCAGTGAGCTCAACAGATAGACTGATGTGGCTTTGCGAGAAGAAAACACACACACTTATTATTTACAGGCATGGCCAAGTGGGATAAGGCGTTCGCTCGTAATCCGAGAGTCGCGGGTTCGAATCCCGGCCGCAATAAACATTCTTGCCCTTTCAGCCGCGGTGGTGTTATAACGTGCAGTCAATCCCACTATTCGTTGGTAAAAGAGTAGCCCAAGAGTTGGCGGTGGGTAGTGATGACTAGCTGTCTTCCCTGTAGTCTTACATTGCCAAATTAGGTACGGCTAGCCCAGATAGCCCTCGAGTAGCTTTGTGCGAAATTCACAAAAAACACAAAACTATGCTTCTATGGCTCTCCAAAAGTCGAAATCCTACAGAAATCTGCGGTATACTTGAAATCTACCCTAGTCACATCTAATAAAAACACAACACAAGGAATACAAACACCTTCCTTATCGAATACAATTTTGAATCTAAAATTAGGTTGTGTCATACATAAAAAATTTGAGACAATATATGTATATGTATATATATACCCCGACACCAAAGTGTACTACAGTTAATTAAGTTAACACAGATTTGATATAGAAATCCCAAATACAGTTTTGTACAAGTTTCTATTAAGAATATTACAGAAATTTCTCAAGAGCTTAACAAACATCATTTTATTTTCAAATTGTTTTTACACAAATAAGGGACTTAAGCCTAAAAATGTAAATAAACCAAACTTCTCCGATTTAAACATTAGTGTTGTTAATTTCCTTCAGTTTTGTGATTAAAAAATAGTATAAAGTTATGTTTCCTGACACAAATATTCAAGAAAAAGGCTAAATATTTATCATTCCAAAGCTTTTTAAAACTGTAACTTTTATTCCAGACTTTTTTCAAATTCTATGCTAACTTTACTTGAATTATCTTTAAGAACTTGTTCTCTTGATTTGATTTCTTTATAAATAATTCTGGACACTAAGCAGACTCATTTCAGCAATACCACTTTAAATATGCTGGCGAATTAAAACCAGAAGAACTTGAACAGTTCCACGAGAGGTCATATACACCCAAGTTATGTCATTATTCTGTGGACATCTAACTGAAACTTGCCACATGGTAAGTAAGAAGTTGGTTTTCATGTATTTATATAGTTTATATTAATGGTACACGAAGTATTTTGTGCAACAGTTCTCTTCAGGTGCTTAATAATTCCTTAGGGTCGAAAACACTGCTATAATACCCAACCTATCACTTAAAACAAAGTGGTCATAAAAGCTTTATGTTGTTTTCCTGATTATTATAATTATGGTTAATTTCCATTAATTCTAATTTCTATTGAAATGCATAAGTAAATAAATGCCGATCACCTGTTGGTATATTGTTTGTTTGTTTTTTGGAATTTCTCACAAAGCTACTCGGGGGCTATCTGTGCTAGCCGTCCCTAATTTAGCAGTGTAAGATTAAAGGAAGGCGGTTAGTCATCACCACTCACCGCCAACTCTTGGAATACTCTTTTACCAACGAATAGTGGGATTGACCGTCATATTATAATGCTCTCACGGCTGAAAGGGCGAGCGTGTTTGGCGCGACGCGGGGGCAAATCCGCGACCCTCGGATTACGAGTCGCACGCCTTACGCGTGCCATGCCAGGCCCCTATTGGTATAAGCGATGACAACTATCAAAATAATCTTGCAATAGTGAATGGCATCTTTTATTAAAGCCACGTACATTACATTAGCCTTGGACTTGACGTAAGTTTAAAAATATAAGTATAGCTTTCTTAAACTGTTTATAACAAACATCATGAGTAAATAAGAAATGGTAACAAAACACATAATGTTATAAACGTGTTACTCTACTCATATAATTTTGCTCTGCATAGTAAATTAACTATTTGAACTTGATCAACAATTTGTTCAACAACAGCTATTCCGTGTTATTTTGGTAATTGTTGTTTTTTTGTTTACTGTTTTGTCAAGCGTAAAGCTATACAATTGTTTATCTGTGCTCTGCCCACATCAGATTTGGAAATCCGCCAGACTTCTCGCTGAAAGACCTGATACACTTTAATTAAGTAATATAATTTTTTGTTAGAACAGTTCATGGAGCAGTTCTAACCAAGTGTGAAATCATTTCAATGGTTATTTTTTAATTTCGAGCAAAGTGACACGAGGGCTATCTGCGCTAGCGTAACCTCATTTAATAGTGTAAGATTATTGGGAAAGCAGCTAGTCATTACCACCCACCGCCAACTCTTAAGCTACTATTTTACCAAGGAATAGTGGGATTAGTGAAAGTGCGAGCTAGTTTGGTGTGACGAGAATTCGAACCCGCAGCCCTCACTCAGATTACGAGTCGAGTGCCTTAACCACCTGACCATGCCGAGCCTCACTTTAAGGTAATTTAAAATATTTTTACGAAACTCATATACTTATATTTTATGCATACTTATTGTTAATATAAAATGTGGAATGTTTTGCACCACAATACAAAAAAAAATGTAGAGTGGGTAATATTAAACAATTATTTCATTTAATGCACAAAATTAAACAATAAAATTAGTAAAATAATAACAATAATAAATTGCTTATGAATTTGTTCAGACTGTTCGGTTGCATCAGTAAAACTTGACATCATGGTCAAATTATCCCTCTAGAAATATTTTGAGACTACTGTGTGAAAATATTTTCCAAAGAAAATGTTTCCTTATGCCATTTTCTTCACTGAATGTTTTTGTTGTTTTATCTGCTCACTTAGAAATGGTAAACATTCTTCACACGTTAGTCTTTCTTTCTCAAGAATAAAATACACATTGACATTTCGAAACGAAATGCAATTATTCATCGAGAAAATACATTATGTAAATTGAAATAATGCAATAACGTTCCGTGCCTTCTCTTTAGTTTAGTAATTTTGGCACGTATGTAGAAGAAATTTATGCGATATAAAGCTTTTGTTCTTCCTATGGAATAACACTCGGAGTTTGTGACACATAAAGTTTTACAAAAAAAAAGAGGAAATAATAGTGATCAAAGACTTTTTTTCGCACTTTTTATCAAAACACAAAATCTAAAACAACACAAGAGCGATACAAAGAGATAACATTTTTCTGGCTGTATTTGTTCAGGCATACGATACTGCTTAAAACTCTTATAATAAGGTATTCGGCCAGAATTTAGAAATATGCCTTTGTTTCCTCATTCTAAGGCAAAAAATCGATGAGCTTCTGAGGAAGCGACTCAAGCGTTTCGTTTCTGTAATTTTATGAAATCATTTTTTTTTACATTTTCAGTTCAAATTAAAATTAGAAACTCTACTTTAAAGTAGTTAACCCATATATAAATTCAAAATAATATTGGACGTAGAATGGCATACTATGAACATGTCTATTTCCTTCAGTACCAGCCACTACTATTAAATATACAGGAAATATTTTTCATGTCATTTCTCAGACAAGACGGAAAAACAAATAAAAGACTGGTCTATGTCTCATGCCAATCGAGTAATGTTACTACTTATAAGATGTGTAACAATGGCGTTTTTGTATTTCAGTCCAAGAAACAATATGTTTCAAGTATTAAAACTATGCTTTAAATACAATTAAACTGCAAATTTTGTTTACCATTTAATTTAATTATAACGCCCAAACATTTGAAAGGGCCAGCTAGTTTGGTGCGACATGGATTCGAACCCGCAGCCCTTACTCAGTCAAGCGCCTTAACTACCTGGCCATTTAATTTAATTGAAAATGTGAAATATTAATAAGGGAAGTATAATTTAATTACATGATACAACAAAGTTAATCTAAACAGTTCATGTAATTTCATAGAAAAACAATAATATTTTAATCTGCACACATTGTTATGACGTACATATCCTCACCAAACACCGATATAGAACACGCCCTTTATATGTATATAGAAAACTGATTTTTTTTATTATATACATATATCCACCGATCGAATGAGGAACATCAATTCACAAAAATAATCACTTCTTTTATTTCTGGTTAGTCTGCGAGACAATCAGTATAAGCAAGGCATTCTTCGATTTTACAACAGACGTAATGATGGATGTCTGTGTGACAATAAAATTGTTATCAAAGACTTTTTGTTGACCGATAGTTAGAAGTTGTATTTGTATTTTCCTTATAGCAAAGCCACATCGAGCTACATGTTTTGTCCACAGAGGGGGATAGAACCCCTGATTTTAGCATTGTAACTCAGAAGACTTACCGCTACCCCAGAGGGGGACAACAGAGAATGAATGAAGAATAAGAAGGCTTATAAGGTCCGACAAATATGAACCTGTCACTCATTTTCTATCGACTGTCGTCAACCGTACCTGACGAAGTAGATTACAAATATTGTCACGTAGCAGCAGGCTATGATGAAAACACGGCTTCAATGCTATTTAAATGAAACTGTGAAATATTAATAAGGGAAGTATAAAAAAATCTACGCAAAGTTATCTTTATTTTCTAATTGATAAACTACACACCAGACATCCACCAACTTTTGGGTTACTCTTGGATAACTGGATCTGCCATTCACTCTAACAACAGACTCATGGCCCCGAAGTGATGAGCGTCTTTGCTCTGCAGGAGACTTTAAATCGTAGAACGTAAAAGTCATATAGAAATCATGAGCCACGGTAATGACTCCTAATAGCGATCGTCCATTTGTTCTTATGAGTATTATTGTTTCTCCAGTATAGAATAAAGACGAGCAAATGTATTATGGTCTAATTGAACAATATTACTAAACAAATAATATCTAAACATAGTGTGCTTTTAAAATTATTTCTATATTTTTTCATAAACTAAAAGAAATCATAATACTGGTGCAAATTTTACTATCAATACCCGTTGAAGTTAGATATTTCTTTTACAAATATTTGCTTTTCCTTTAAAGAAATTGGATCACAAGATGAAACAAAATTTACCAGCCAATAATAGATGAACATTAGATTGCTTTAACATGTTGATACTTAATGCTTTGTACACTATACAACATGAATCTTTAGGGAGCAACCCCTCTCATGGGTTCGATTCCTCTCAATGGACATAGTAAATAGCTTAATGTAGTTTTTCTACAAGATAAACATAGAAACAAGGAGCAACCCTTAAATTATGTTTGAAATGAAAAGAAAAAATTACAGGTAATATTATTCTTAGAATAACTACTTTAAAAGCACAAGACGTTTTAGACGTAGAGGTTTTAATTGAAGATAATGCTTCCATACTGATAACATTTTATACATGTTTATTTAAGGTTGTCCATGCATACATATACCCATTGCAATGCATTGTATGTATAGAAATTAGTTACATAGAAATTATAAATTCTCACCATATTCTCAAAAAAGTTTCCATGAAAATCTCCAGCTACAGCCTAAATTCTTACATTTCTAACTAGTGCTATCAACAAGCCAATAGCTAGAGTAAATATTAATATTTTTGTTACTTTGGAATTAAGCACAAAGCTACACAATGGGCTATCTGTGCTCTGCCCACCACGGGTATCGAAACCCGGATTGTAGCGAGTAAGTCCGCAGACATACAGCTGAGCCACTGGGGGGCGGCTAGAGTAAATCATAACAAACCGTGTCAACCGGTCTTCCACAACAGATTGCTTTAATCCATAGTTTAAAAGAAAGCATCAAGCTCAGTTTCGAGCATCGGATTGGCAATCACCGTGATTGCAGATTTTACATGCTGAATTATAGCCAACACTGTCTAATTTCAAATTCTCTAGATACTGTAGATAGAGTAGCCATATAAGTCATACAGAAATCATATTTAAGCAAACTATAAGTTCTGACAAGAAGTTCTTGTTGTTGTTGTTGTTTGAAATTAAGGACAAAACTACATATTGGGTTATCTGTGCTCTGCTCACCACGAGTATCGAAACTCGGTTTCTAACGTCGTAAGTCTGCAAACATGCTGCTGTACCATTGAAGGAGAGCAAAAGATGACAATAATGATGGCGATTACTTATGAAAGTGAGATAAAAATTTCATATATTTTACTAAGAAAATAACTAGTTTCGATTAAACTATACAGCAGCGAGGGCCCGCCACTGTAAAAGAGGGTAGTAAAAGTATTTCAACCCAAACTCCATTAAACATGGATGAGAGTGTGCTAAATTAATATAATAATTTTTTAATTATTTATTAACACGTTTTCGGCCTTTTAGAGTGTGCAAAATATCACTCAAGGAGTAAATCTGGTCAGCTGCACCACAACTCTGACAAGCCTTACTATGGCCAGCAAAGAAGAAGAAAATATAACCACTATTCAAAATATTTAAAATGTTTATTTGTACACATATGCTATTATAATATGACATATTTTTTTTGGTGGACATTGAATATCTATGTTTGCATGTTGACAACTTCAAAAGTTTGTATATCTATCCATAAATACGGTTTTACAATTTAAAAAGCTATTACGTCTGCAAATATATATAAATAAGCATATCCACATACTAGTAATAATATTCGACATCATTTTATTATCTACAATTAAATTTGGTAGGGTCGAAATGGGGATTTGTATATTTAATAAATAAAGTCTATAGTTTTTTCGGCCTTGTATTCTTACCTTGCAGGTTTTTATATTCCTATTTTTTCTGTATATCTTTTGTCACAAGCCTTAAGCTTGTTAACATTTTTTCGGCTGCACTTTCACTTTAAACTATCTTGTTTTTGTATTTTTACGATCCCAATTTTCTTTTTAAGGCAACAGTTTTCGATAATCTTGTATTATTACATCTATGAAGATGTACAGGTTAATCAAAAAATATATGCATTATTAGGTAGTATAAAATGGTGACCTACAATTAAGATGTGCTAAAAGTTTTGTCGTTGAACCCTAAAAGTCGGGCACATCCGGAAAATTGGGTATGAATTGAAATTGACGTTGTTAGAATCAAAACCCTGTGCTCTACAATGTATGAAAAATACGCTCTGAAAAATATTTTATATGCAAAATAGCGAAAATAACGTTTGTTTGTTTGTTTTTTTTACATTTTTCTCGTATCCATTGAAATACGAAATTAGTTTTCGGCCTGATCAGCCTGAAATATTAAATAAAGTTGAAACCATAAAAAAAATTTGCTAAATTCCAGTTTTGCATATGGAAATTCATTTTAAGAAACAATATTGGTAGCAAAGCTACAAAATGAGATCAAGCAAAGATATTGCATAAAAGGACCGCTACAAGTATCAGAGAATTCTATTTTGTTTTCGTAGCACTCCAGAAATCAAGAATTTCAAGTTGGACAAGTGAAAGCGGTAAGAAGGGATGATGCTGATTTCATAGCCTAGTTTTCAGTCACAATATTTCAAAAGAAGGTTGGTTTGGTGTAAAAACAGAGACTTCTTATGCCTTGACTTGAGTGGATTCCTTGTGAAAACTGGTGAGCTTCCTAAATGCATTTTTTTCTTAATCGACAGAAAACTTGTTGTTGTTGTTTTGAATTAAGCACAAAGCTACACCATGGGCTATCTGTGCTCTGCCCAACACGTGTATCGAAACCCGGATTTTAGCGTGTAAGTCCGCAGACATACCGCTGAGCCACTGGGGGGCAACAGAAAACTAAATATCCATGGCTAGTTCAAAGCCTAATATAATCAAACCTTTATTTTTATAACTAGACAGTATAAACAAGGCTTAAAAGTTATAAACGCTATTTTCATAGTTGCAATGAAAATTTGAATAATGAAACAAACTTAACTTCAGCGTGTTAATTTTATTTTAAAACATTATACTTCCCATGTTAATTCATTTCTGTATAATAATACTGTGAACAGGGTTATGCTCTGGTTGAGGGTACTTTATATGCTCAATTAATAAGGATAAAAACTTGTTATATTAAATACATATTCCGTTGTATATAACTTGTTAGTTATTATAATTTATCTCCGACGAGTCTCCGATTTATTATGTTCCATATTACATTTTCAAATAGCCTGAAAAAGAATTAACTTTCACTTAAATTTAAAAGCTACTTAAATATTGATATGTATCAAATTTGTGATTTTTATATTTACCAGTTATGATCACACACACGGTTTTCTTTCTTAGTTCAAAGATATTTTATTATACAAACAATGATACAATTTATAATAACGATTATTACAAATAATGATTTATATACAAAACATTTACATGATCACAAACAATATTTAATTTTTTATCGGATTCGGAACTTCCTTGATATCTTATCGAGGTTTCACGACGAGTGAATTAATATTGATATAATATTGAGTTGATATCAGTACAATTTACTTAACGGTGAGCTAGCTATCTCTTTGCTGGTCACACGTTACTTTATCACAGTTGAAATTATATAATGTCTTCGTAAAAATACTAACGTCTAATGTTAATCCGCAGAAGTTAAACGGTTTTTAATATTCGAAATCAAATATCCGTAGTTTCCCGATTAATAAGCGTTAATCACAGTTATAGCTTTCGAGGTGTATTTTATTGTGTACCAATCATAGCAAACCAACAATAAAAATCTCCTGGTGCGTTGCGTTAGTTACGTTTTATAAGCGTCACACAAGTTTCTAAAAAGTTCAGCTTACACAATAGTATTAATTATACTTTAAAAAAACCTTAATCCAAAAGTTAAATTGTGGACGAAAGCTATAAAAGACATAGATTTTTTTTGCCTGATAGGCATAATTCACATTTATAATTCTTGTTGTTATTAATTTATTTAGTAGATCTCTTTATCCAAGAAGATTTACAAAGATTCGAGTTTAATAATGTACAATAATTACAAGAAATCAAGAGTAAAAATAAAAAGGAATATTTAGCATTATCTCACAAATATCTTTCAAATATTGTCATTTAAATTACATTTTTAATGTTTACATATTTATATATTAGATACAGTATAAGTTTTGAGTTGTTTGATGGTGTACTTTATTTTATATCAAGCTGTAAATATATATATATATAACATGAGATTAGAATAGTTACAAACCATTAAAAACATCTTTTCGACTGATAGTATGGTCACTATAGAAGTAACCCTGAAAGAAATTGTTAACCAGCTGTTTTGGACATCATTTAAATCAATATTTAGACCTACATTGAATGTAGAATATCCAAAATCTGTTTTTGGTAAAAATGACATTTATGAAAACAAAAAAAAGTAATAGTAACCAAAGAAATTACCACTTAAAATTGTTTGGTGTTCTTAGTGCTAGTTACTCCAAATTTACTCAAATTTAGATTTTTTTCATGCATACATACAGTAGCAGTATCTGTAAGGTCTTTATGAAAAGACTGTACGTTTCACAGAGGTTGTTTGACTGCAGTCAACGTGCAAATAAAAATTTGTTCTTTCATATTGTAATAACTAAATATCAATACTTATCACGAACTTTGTGTTCTACACTTTAGGTGAAATATTTACATTCAAATTAAACCTCGTTTCAGCTCTCGACAATAAGGGCCATGAGTTCTGCTTTTAACACATTTTTAGTTGTTTGTTTGTTTGTTTTTAAATTTCGCAGAAAGTCACACGAGAGGGGGCTATCTGCAGCAAGCCGTTCCTAACTTAACAGTGTAGGACTAGAGGGAAGGCAGCTACTCATCACCATCCACCGCCAACGCCTAGGCTACTCTTTTATCAACGAATAATTCGATTGAGGATCACATTATAACGCCCTCACGGCTGAAAGGGCGAGCATGTTTGGTGTGACTAGGATTCGAATCCGCGATCCTCAGATTACGACTCGAGTGCCTTAACCACCCGGCTATGCCGGGCCACCTTTCATTGACTCTCAAACAGTTACATGGTAAACGCATGCCTGCATCTGTAGATTTATGCTCAAAGATAGAGGTAATGAGATATAAGAGAATCTAAAGCGAGTATACAATTATACTGCTATATATTTTAAAACATGTGAGTAAGTTATCTAATCATCCCTAGTACACATGAGTTTTCATATAGGAGGGAGTAGATTACAGAATTGAGGAAAACATCCTTGGCATGTTTCTAGACTGCGATAACTTCATTAAGTAAATTTAGTTTTAGCAACTGCTAGTTGTTCAAATCCACTAGAATACGTCATCAACATAATATTTTGAGCAGAGTTTGCCTATTCGTTGTAACTATTTCAATCAACCGTAAAATTTCTCTTGTGAAATATTTGTTCTTGGCATTTTGCCAGTGAACAACCAATTATAACAGGCAATCTAGTCAAACTGGGTGATCAATTTAACAATATTTTTATCGTCATCAGTTGATTATTTAAAGTATGGTCAAACAGCGTATAACTCTTTATAGTATTATTGCATTACAACTGAATAACATGCGAAAGTAACAAATTATAAAATAGGTCCAACAAGCCCAAGTCAAGTTTGTTTTATTAATCTAATTTCCATTGCAACCATAAAAAAAATTATAATTTTTAAGCCTGGTTTCTACTGTCTGTGATTATGTTATGCTTTTCGAAATGAACCATTGTCATTTTCTTTGTTGTTAATAAAATATATCAGACATGTTAACTTGTGTTTTAAAATAAATTAAGACAAATGAACCAACAAGAACACAAAAAAAGACCTCAGAACTTACATAAACTTACACAAACTTACAAAAACAAACCTCAGAACTTACACAAAATGGAAACATCCAGAACCACCCCTCTTACTTTTTCATTTGTCAAAATACAAATTGTTCGTTCGTTTGAAGCTACAAAGAAGAAATAGACTTTCTCGCTACCTGTAGTGCTTCTCTTATATTTCTTCCAGAAAGTTTCAAGAACAAGACTGACACTTTTCCAAATAACTTTAGATCCGGCATTGCCAAGTGGTTAGGGGAACTTAACTCGTAATCTGAGGGTCGCGGGCTCAAATCTTCGTTACACCAAACATGCTCGTCCTTTCAGCTATGAAAACGTTATAAGTAGCTGTCAATCCCACTATTCGTTGGCAAAAAGTAGTCCAAGAGTTGGCGGTAAATGGTGATGACTGACTCCCTTCCCTCTAGTCTCACACTACTAAATTAAGGACGGCTAGCACAGATAGCCCTGATGTAGCTTCAAAACCAAAAAATAAAAAGATATATATAATTTTTTTTTTTTTTTTACAATTTCCATACGGCTCATAATTTTGGACTTGTCAAAAATAAAACTAATTGTAAACTTTGTTAAATGCGAGAAAAAATTTAAACCACGAATTTCAGTAATATGCATTTAAAAACATTGACACAAAGTAAAGTTTTGGAAAAATTTGTATATATTAAATTTGTATATATTAAATTTCACAATATTACAACTAATTCTACTTGATACAGCTTGCACTGCAAATATTTTCCGTTTATGTTTTATTTTTGAAATTGAACAGCACTGTAAATAATTTACTTTATTTAAGCTGTTACTTTGCTTTTCATCAATGCTTCCAGTGGCACAGCGCTAGAATCCGGGTTTCGAAACCCGTGGTAGGCAGATCACAGAGAGCCGATTGTTTAGATTTGTGTTTAATTACAAACAAAAAAACTTCTCGTTGACAGATCAAATAAATTAATACGATTCGTATGATTACTGTACGTTTATTATGTTAACTTATACTGTTTAATAGCAATCCAAAATACAAACATATTATCTGGACCAAATTTTCCTTCTCTGTGTTATTATAGGATCCAACAGAAATAGTACATAAAAAGAAAATGCTCAGAAAAAAAATTTGCACAAAAATATTTTGCCTCGCACTGTAAAATAAAAGTTTTCAGTCAGCATGATCAGTTTTTGTCGAACAAGAAAAAATGTAATTTTTTTTTATAAAAGCAAACAAAACTGAACCATCTTCTATGGAATCTAACTGTGCTATATATCTTCTCTTTCAGTTACTTCAAAGCTACACTGATATGCAGTGAATACTTAATAAGTTTGGATATGTCTCTCACAAATTCCAAAGATTTCTTCAGCCCTGTGCATTTTAGTGCATAACAAATATCCAAGCTAGTTTTTTTCCGCAGTATTGTGTAACGTACGGGTTTTCTTTAAGAATTCATGTAACTATACCCTTTTTTTAACTCCAGCCATTGAAACCATCTCGACGTTACCCTATCCACCACATTAGTAAATTAACGAAATCACGCGAAAGATTTTGGTCGTGAAAACTTGTCCTACGCATTTATCATGTGTTTTATTTCTTTAATAAAGACCTTATGAGCATTGTATGAAACGCCCACCCATCTAAAGGTATGACTATTTGATTTGCATCAAGTGTCCAATGTGATAGCGCTATAGACACCTGCTTACTGAAAATCTGAGGTAGCAACCCACACGACTTTTAAAGCCAGAAACTTCATCAGATATTTTTTATACATCATGATCAGTTAGGAGCTTATTAAGCCTTTTAAGTCACTTTGTGGTGTTTTTGTCAACAGCTGCACATAGTTAATGTTTCATTTACGTTAAACATGTAACCACCGTCACAACTAATGTCTTATCTGCCTAGAAACCTTACCTTCTCTAATTGTTATTGACATTTTAGAATCCAGTGCTTTTCCTTGCTCTACCTAGTGATCTAATTCTTCATTAATTGTTTTGTTTCAAGTCACAGAGCTCAAGTTTATATTAGATCACTGCTGTGTATAGCTCACCTCGTGGTTATTAATTTTACTTAATACATCTTTCTATCATCAAAAGGCAATGCTTATAAATGGTTTCTCTTCAAATTTATATTGAAATTCAAATACCCTTTCTTCAGACTGGCACTTAAAACACACACTACATACTTTTCTCTGTCGTACGAGAGCCAGTCTTTGATAAATAACCTTTTTTATCAAATTTACGGAACGTGAACTTGAATTACATTCTCTTTTATGCTTTTGGTTCTTATGTATAAGAAATTCCTGTCCACTTCTTTGAGCATTTTTTTGTATTCTCTATGATGCCTTAAAAACGATTTGATAGGCTTATTACAAAAGTAGAGTTGTGACAGTTCGTCTAAAGTCATGCATATAAAGGGAACTATTGTGCCGTGTATTACGTTGCCCAATATTAAATTTGGTATTTATTTCCAAACGTTTTCCTGTTGTTTCAATTTTGAATTTTTGTTATTTAAATGTGAAACGTCGATCAATGTACCCTACGTCTCGATTGTTATGTGCTTTCCCCGATTTCTTAGTCTGAGCACACTAACCACCAGGTCATGATTGGCCAAGCGTGAAAAGCAGTCAAATTGTTATTTGCGAAGTAGAATATGTTAGATGTGTTGGGGATAATGATAAAGACGAATGTTGTGTCGAACTATTTGGTTCTTCTAGAAAGACAAATAACATACAGAGCATACCTGAAGACAGTTGTTAAAAATCTCTAAAACAAAGTACTACGTTCCGACTTTCATTTACAAGATGATAAACAAACTATAGAATTGGCAACATCCGATACTGGTCCTGAGATCATGACATTACTTCATTTCTTAATCAGCCTGATCATCACATATTGATCTGATTAAGCATCTTTAGAGTGAACTTGAGCATTGCTTTTGCTACCCAATCCTCCGTCAAAATTATATTTCGAATCTACTGCAAAAGGATGACATATAAAAACTTTTCAGCACCTCATACAACCTAGGTCATTCCAAGTGCAGACTTCTATCACAGAGAAAGGTGTTTTATTAAAGTGGTTAATCTTCGTATGAAATCATGAAGGTTCCAAGAACTTATGTTTCATCCCAATTTGTTTTCCTTTTTTTTCGAACGAAGCACTAGTGTTATTTTGTTTTTATCCTGAAAATTTCGTTTAGGGATAAAATAATATTGAACTATAATAATGTAGTGCTTTATTCTTGAGAAAATATATGCCATGAGATACCACTGTTCGCAACAGATTTTGTGCAAGTACATAAAAATATTAAATGTTCTGGAACTACAAACTGTACGTTGTTGACTGTATCTTTATATATCGCTTAGAATATTTTGGAAAATGTCCATTATAGCTTTTTTTTTCAGTAAAACGAATCATTTTTTGCATCATGCATTAATATACGTTTTATCATTTTTTTGTCAATTGTTTTCTAGTCTGGAGTTTGAAATGCCAATTCTACGATTTAGCCAAAACAGATGGAATTGGTCCACAATTTTAATTTCTTCTGTCATTGTTGTTTTTTTCAACAGAAGTATTTATTTCCATTAACATAAACAGAAATGTTTTTGTTTGTTTTTAGCTCAGTGTTGTAATGTGGATTAAATACACTATGCCTACAGCTGGGAGTTGGACTGCTAGCCAATAGGGAGTAAGCCAGTAATGAGAAGAAACAAACCTAAATTCATCACAAATAAAGAATAAAGATAGACTGTCATTTTATTACCAGATTCTCTGTCATAAATATCATAACAATTAATTACTTTTTATATAATTCAGTATATTTTGAATCACAAAATTACAATGAAAGGAAGTGATTGGAAGTGATTATTTAGACTCACTGATGCATCTCAGAAGGATTAAAGTTGCTTTATATACATTCATGTTCAGTTTCTTTACTTATGCCTGTTTTGAACTGTTGATGTTTGTTATTCATATAAAAATATTTTATGTATCAAAATAAAAATTCTATAATTTCTGTTTGCAGAACATTTAATGTTTTCTAAAGTTCCATTTTCGAACGTTCTAAATCCAGTTGGTGGCACGTGCTAATTTTATCTCTTTGTGTTACTTTCTGTTTTTTGTTTGTTTGTTTGTTCTCGTTTTCGCTCATAGCTATGTTATACGTTCCTAATTTAGAAGTGATAGATAAGAGGTAGTGTAACGACTCAGCATCACCTATTGCCAATGCTTGAGCTGTTCTTTATCAAAAAATATGGAATTAATTATCACATTATAACTCCTCCACTATTGTGACTCGAGTGCCCTAATAACCATGCTACGTCACATCGTTACTCTCTGTAACAGGCTACAGCCAAGAGAACCATTTAACCTTTCACAAAAAATAGCGCCATCCCAAAATACTTCAATGACAAAAAAACAAAGAATACTACCTTGACTAAAAAAAGGAAATGATATGTCACAAACATAGCACAATATAGAAGGTTAGTATTGTTCACATTGTACCATTTCATTCCTGTACTGCAAAACCGAATTTACATTCAGCTTAGCTCTTAATTCACCGCATCAGATTTTTGCGAGAGTAGTTCAGATGTGATTTTTAGATGAACTGGGAACGAAGGTGAACGTATTTGTAGCACATAGATAAAATGACGCAACATGAGTAACACCAAGTTCTTTTATTTCCCTATATTTATGAGATAACACCTAATGTTTAACTAAAGAAGAATTAGGGTTTTGTTTATACTCGAGCGTTTTTGGGTGGATTCCATATATTTTTAGGTACTACATCAACCCCAGACACACTCTAAAAGTTATCATCCAACTAAGCATTTAAAATGAAGAAACTCATGCAGAAAAGTAATATACAGACCAGAGTACGTCTAATGTTGTACATACGTTATCAAGTATATTACATTGGAATGTGTATCGTGTTACTTGTTTCTGAAGTGTTCAGGATAAAGTAAAATATTTGCTACTTTCATTGTGACGAAGAATATTAATCATAAATATTTGATGTATAATTATCAAACTATATAAACATGAAAGACTGCAATAACTTTAATTTTTTTTTCTTTTGGCTATAAAACTAAAGTTCTGTTTGATTCTATTGGTTATAAAACTAAAGTTCTGTTTGATTCTGTTTTATTTACTCTGTACATGTGAATATTTCTGCCGTTGTCGCCTGGAATAAAAATATTTCCCATACTCATGATTCAATATTCTGATTGGTTAGCTGCAGGGAAAAGGTGAATTTTAATCTTAGCTTTTGCGTTTTCAAACAGATTAGTTTGTATCTCGAACGAACTAAGACTTGTCTCTGAAGTATTGTCTGCATATAACTCGGTACCAGCTGACCCTGCATGTTGTTTACCAGTAAACTTTAATTTATCTTTTATTCAAACAACTTTTTATTTACTTATCGAGTTTACTTAAACTCTGTTTATGTTTTATTTGAATTCAATCTCGCATCGACTATTCCTCCTTTTTTGTTTTTCATTCCTCAAATGAAACAGTGGAAACTTGACAGACTTTCAACGCTAAAGTTTGAGGCTTGGTTCTTCGTATTAAGAGAACAAACGTTTTTAAAAAATGAATTGTTTATTTTTGTTGAGTTTCACACGATGTCCTATCTACTTCGTACCTCGTGATGTCCCCCGCTAGTACAGCGGCAAGTCTTCGGATTTACAACGCTAAAATCAGGGTTTTGATTTCCCTCGGTAAACTCAACAGATAGCCCGATGTAGCTTTGCTATAAGAAAAACACACACTCGTACCTCTTGCAAGAAAAATCACTTCGTCTATCCTTCAAGATGCAAGGTTTTGGAATCTAAATTTCTTGTAAATATTAGTAACCGTACGCTAGACTTATCCATGGAATACTATAACTCACACGTTTTCTTTAATCAGAGGGTAATTCGATTTATAACCGTGAAACTACGGAAGACAAACTCGTCCTAGTAAATATTAGATACGTTTGTATATATTGGATATTTTCGATCAACTGAGAACTATCAAGCTATGTCAGTTTTCATTAGCTCAGTTAGATTGATGATTATAAATATTTCCCACATGAACTGTTATAAAGCTGACTACCTGACGAGCTCTATGGTTATACCAGATAGATGTTTTCGGTCTCATTTCACGAACATAAAAGGATATTTTTGTGTTTAAACAAGCAAATCATCAACCTTCGTTATGAAAAAGTAATACAAATATGTATTACTCGTTTGAATGCATAGTTTGGTACACACACACAAAAATCTATACTTAAGAAATTATTTGATGTATTTTTCTTTCCGGCTTAAAGTAAAGAATAACTCACACCTTATCATCTGACTGTAGAGTGTTATGTAAATATCATGTAATGTCTTGTTTGAATTCTCATATCTATTATTTATATTTTCGAGGTTTAAACCAGTTAAATTTAAAATAACATTTTATAATTGATTAAAATTCATTTAGAATTATTCATGTAGAAATATTTAAAACTAGGTAGATTGATCACTCGTATTGGCCTGGTATTTGTACTGTGGAATTCTGGGAAGTTACGCGATATAGTATATAAACAGACGGCGATGCGAGAGAAGTAGATCATCCACTTTTACTCGGGTCAAGAAGTGAGTCATCCACTTTTACTCGTGTCAAGAAGTGAATCATCCACTTTTACTCGTGTCAAGAAGTGAATCATTCATTTTTACTCGGATCAAGAAGTTTGTCTCGTTTGAGAAAGTTTAAACTGAATTTGTGAATAGAGCTAGATCGACTAAAGCGGTGAAATTTTTATTCCGTCAATCTTTACAATTCAGTCGGATTACGGATTATATCGAAAGTCAATACGAATTGGACTGTGAACTTTTGTTTGAAATTACCCATTCAAACTTCAAAAATTTCTCCGTGGGACTGAATTCAACGCCTAGATTAGAACTTTGGATTTCGGATTTGGACACTTATTCTGGATCATATTATTAAGCACAGGCCAGTACCTTTTTGTATTGCAAGTTGTTTTGAAGGTTGAAACTGGATATCTGTTATTGCTATTAGATAATTTATTTTGTGTCTATCACATAAGTAGATCATTATAATAAATTATGTTTGTTTGTTTTGTTTGTTTTTTGGAATTTCGCACAAAGCTACTCGAGGGCTATCTGTGCTAGCCGTCCCTAATTTAGCAGTGTAAGACTAGAGGGAAGGCAGCTAGTCATCACCACCCACCGCCAACTCTTGGGCTACTCTTTTACCAACGAATAGTGGGATTGACCGTAACATTATACACCCCCACGGCTGGGAGGGCGAGCATGTTTAGCGCGACTCGGGCGCGAACCCGCGACCCTCGGATTACGAGTGCACGCCTTAACGCGCTCGGCCATGCCAGGCCATAATAAATTATACAAGCTGCTATCTGTGTCTTTCTATTGCGTTCAGTCCGCATAAAAAACGTAACAAGAGGAACTTTTACCCCATCTTGCATTATCGCAAACAGCTATATGTTTTCTTGTACATTGTATACTCATTGTGCAATCAATAATAAGATATATTTTCCTCGATACTAGATGGTTAAAGATAATAAAAAGAATGTCCCAAAATGTGACAAAGCATAATTAACGAGGCCATAAAATAAATGGAAAAGTTTAACTGTTTGGAAAGCTTAATGAACTTTAATAGTAAACCCGATGCAGAAATTAAGAATCGAATTGGCAGGGAAAAGGATGCATTCTAGATGACGAGCAATATACTGAAAGATAGGAAGATATCATTGGAAACCAAGCTAAGAATGGTACACTATTAGGTACACCCGATTCTCAGATACAGCAGGAAGTGTTAAAAATCTCACCAACAATGGGAAAGATACAACTAGTGATTAGAATTTGATTTTGCAGAAGAATGTTGAAGCCATTGTGGACGGACCAGGTGACAAAGGACAAAGTATTTAAGAAAATAAGAATGCAAAGATACTTGATGACAACAACTAGAAGAAAACGTAATGAGAAAATACAAGCTAAAAATTTAGCGCTAACATGAAACATCTAAGAGGAACAAGTGAAAGTTTGGCAAACACTGAGTTACATCAATAGTGTTAGCAAACTGGTGAATGTGAGTGAAACAGAATGGTTGAAAATAACAAAGGATAAGAATCTGTGTAAAGATAATGTCACTTACGTTAACTCGGACGTGCTACTTAAAGAGAGAGAAATCCGTATTTAAAACAAGATTGCGATAGTTTAACTGGTGCCTTAGGTAGAAACTAACACTGCATCCTTACACAGCCAGAATCCTAAGCATTGAGTCTGATTTAAGATATTTAGTGTAGTCCATAATTATATGAATTCTACTTCTAGAAAGATACTTTGTATCTTAAAGTCATTGCAAAGATTAAATTGTAACTAAATACTCATTACTGTGATTAAGCATCCTTATATGATGCTTATGGTGACTTCAATAATTCAACAACGTAAGTAGTTCCAGATGAAAGGTTTCTCGGTGAAGCAACAGTAAGTTTACAAAATAAATGTTAAAAACCGGGACTCAATTCTCAGTGATGAGTATAGAAGATAGTCTAATATCGTTAAAATAAACTATCAACATAAACAGAAAAACATATTCCGTGAGTATGTGACCATAATTCTAAATATTTTACAAAGAAATCCGATTTCTGAAAAGCTTTCTCAATATTTTTCACGCTGTTTTTAGGATACTTATATGTATATTTAATTAGTTATTTAACATTCATATCCTTCATTTTTTCAAATAATAACTATGTTCTCGTTTTGAAAAATAGTTCTCTTTAACGGTTAGACCACACTTCGATTTCAAAGATACCGTTTGGAATGCTACTCTTTCATATGATTCTTACCCTGGTTGCTGCTTAATGTGACTCTTATCCTGGTTGAAAATTAAAGTAATTCTAATTCTGGAGAGTCTTTAATATCATTCATCACTCACTAAGCAGACTAAGTGGATTTGTTAAATAAGCACATGATATTAGCCTTGTGTAGCAAGATTCTTTATAGAACATAGCTTTACTGAATTGCTCAAAAGCAATGATAGCCATAATGTATAAAATACATAATATTTTAGACATGTTGCCTTAGCCACTTTGATCCCCTCCCAATGGCATAGACTCACACCGCTAGAAACCGAGTTTCGATACTTGTAGTGGGTAGAGCATAGATAGCCCATTGTGTCGTTTTGTGCTTAATTTCAAACTAAAAACAAAACAAAATATCCTTCGCAATATATAAATAGAATCTATTGCTGTATCATTTAGACTAATATGCAAATTGAGATGCAAATACATTCGCAATAATATTGAGTTTGTTATGATTTTATGCGTCAAAGAGTAAAAGGTATATTCTGATAATTCGTCCTAATGTTTAATATTGTTCGTATATTTCCAGAAAATTTATTGAGAAATTTTTTAAAAAGTATAGTTCCTTCTACAATATTGTTTATTTTACAAAGTTTCTATTGTATACATAAATTTATTTCGTTTATCCAACTTTAGTGTTTATATCTGTTGACTTGTGATGGTTGCTCTTATTACAGATACATTCTGCTCTCCTATACATAATTTTATTCAATAAAAGTAGAATATTATTGATTAAGTTTAGTGTTTTATGGCTATCTGCGCATTATTATTAACAAAAAGGTTCATATTCAACTGAAATAAATATAAATATCTTTAACATTCTCTTGTACTTTATTCTTCCGTGTCTTTTTACTCATTAATTAATACTTGTTTTCTTGCTGCGTGTTGTTGGTTTAATGTTTATACGTTTTAGCAATTGTAATGATATATTCAACTAAAATATTGTCAAAATTTACACCTATGCATACAAAATAAATTTAAAGAATAATAACAAAAATACTCGTACGTACGCAGTAATCAGAAATGATTTGCGCAGTGCAAGCATGACGTAAAAACTATTAATTTAACTAATTCTCAACTCAAGTTTAGCCAAAGTATTTGCCAAACGACAATCGCTCACGGCTAATGTAAATAACCTGATTAACCACAAACAAAAACTGAATTGCGCTTGCATAAATGAAAATGGAAATTAATGTTAATACCTCAAGAGAATTTTGGGGTCTCACGAATAAATTAAAAGAACCTATACTGACCTCATACCAGAAACCTAATATGCGAGCCTAAAGTTACACAAAACCCGTACAAAAATTTAAGAACTTTACAAAAAATATTGAGCTTTATACTGTTAAAGGAGTAGAACTTAAAATACTGAAGATTAAAATCTCTGTATAAAATCTTATAACAATCTTGTAATTTCTTTATCAACATCTCTAACACTCTCTCAAGAATAACAACAAACACTCGGGTTTGTGACACAAGAAAACGTTCAAGATTAGCGGCAAAATCTTTCGTAACTATAATCTGATTCGTCAACAAATTAGCTCACAAACTGAAAACCTCGTTATTTCTGCAAGATGATTGGATAAGCGAGCTCTGTCTTCTACTTGACTTAGTTCACCACTTAAAGAAAGTAAAATTCAGTAAGTGTAACGGATATACCAGTATACGTTTATTTTATAAACTTACGTAAATTTCAGTTTGATGCATGTGACGTATATTTTTGGTTGTGTATTTTGCAAATCCCGCATGTTCTCTAAATTTGTAGAAAATTCTAGACAGCAAGAATTAATAATATGTGGATTACGTGTTTTCGAACATTGTTGAGCTTTCCCAAGAATCTCGCTTTAAACTATATAAACCAACGCGCTGAGAGACAATTAGTATTATTACTGGTCATCTGCAGTCAGTTTACTAAAAGCTTTGGAAGTTATAAATGTGATTAACGTTTCTTAGTCGGAAAACTAAAGAATTTGATTAAGAACGTTTATAGGTTTCGAGCTTTACAAACTATTTAACTTCAGTGAATCAACTTCGGGCGTCAGTATTTCTACGAGGACATTAGATATTCTCATAGGTAAAAAATCAGCCACGAGAGGCCAACTAAGCTAGCTAGCTTAAGCGAGACATAACAATATCGACTCAGAATTAATTTGCTCGTAGTGGACGTTGATAAAATTTTCAATTTTAGACGGGATATAAGACTCAGTATTGTCCGTATGTTTGTAAAACTGTTCAATATAAAATTATTATTTGTGATAGCCATTATTATAACTTTTTATGTTTGTATTAAGAAAGAAAACTGTGTGTATCAATTTTATTGGCAAATATCATAAATTTGATACATATCGAAATTTAATTAACTTCTAAATTAAAATTAAAATTACTGGCTATTTGAAACCATAAACATAACGAACGTAACATTATAAATCTGAAACTCGTCTGAGATAAATTATAAGTGACATAAGCCATCTGAGCGCCTCTCTGCGACTAACCGAGGAACTATGCAAAACAATATAATTTTAACACTTTACTTTTTTTTAACTAGAAGGATAAAGAACACAAAACAAGTTCACATGCTAAAAGCATCATGTTCAATTCTGAAACAGCTATGATTTCAAACAAAAATATTGGGTGTCAAATATATTTAAATGGTTCTTATTTATGTACAAAGTTAGCTTAATATTACTAATTACTTCATGACTTTTAATGCTATTTTATTATAAATAAAGATATAATTATATTCCACTGATTAGAGCGTGTAAATCACACGTTTTTTGTCGCTCATACAGATCCCCTTTAGTAGTTCAGAGATAACTCTGGCCCCCCAGTAGCTCAGCGGTAGGTCTGCGGACTTGTACGCTAAAATCCGGGTTTCGATACTCGTGGTGGGCAGAGCACAGATTGCCCATTGTGAAGCTTTGTGCTTAATTCAAAACAACAACAAGGTAACTCTGGGACTTATAAAGCTAAATATCGGGTTTTTATGTTCTCGGAAGCCACTATGTAGATAGCCCATTGTATAGTTTTGTGCTCAGTAACAAAAATATTTACACAAAAGATTGTTATTTTTTATTATTATTAAATTATATGATTCTATTTATATTATTTTCAATGTTATTTATTATTATTAACTAATTGAAAATTGTTGCTACACATTAATCATTTAAATCACTTCTGACAGTATTTAAACAAAACGTTTTAAATACTGAGATAAGTTAATTCTATATAATCAGATGATCACAATATTTCTCAAATATTATCAGAATTTTTTCGCGCATCGAATCATGATCTCGTTTAAACCATAATTAAATCTTATAAATTACTTGATTAAGTTAAATTTCCACTTTTAGATCAACTGTCATTTAATAAAATTTAACAAAAATAACATAATTTTGTATCAAATTTCTCTTTCACGATTTTTTTCGTTCTAGAGCTTTCAAATTATTTAAAATCTAAGTATTTTGTAAAATCGTAAGAAATGCTTGCATTTGGCGCTTGTGCAAATTTTTCCTCGATGATTAATTCATTGCTTAAAAAGAAATTATTTGCATCAATGAAAACTTCTTTTGTATTTTGTGCATCGCTGTCAGCATTCGCAAATTTGCATAGCGAGAATCACACGTACAACATTCAAAGAGGTTTTTTTGATTATTCTAGACACACCTTTTTTATATATTATATGCGTTTTGACACAAATGTTGCATTTAAGAAGGTCCTGTGGTGGATCATACACAAAACTTTCGACATTATAATTTATTCATGTATTCTTTCCTTTTGTTTGCGATATTTCTCTTCAACTTTGTCAGAAATCGCACCGACTACAACACTGCATTGTTGAAACTGTGGTGTGTTTTTTATTTTACAAGACGCATCAGTAGGGTAACAATCGATCAGCTGTTTTAGTACTTCGTTTTCCATTTAATCTGTTTCAAAAGCTCTAACTAAATTTACTGTATCAAAACCGCAAAAGTTAAACTTTAATGAAACATGGAATAGTTAATCCTATTTGGAGTAGTATCAGTGGTTTATTTTCTGAAGATTAATGTCACGTATATTAAAGTTAAGTTAGAAAGTATCTTCATCTAAATAATATACTTAAAGAATATTTTAGCAGTTATTATAATATAGAGAAACGTGCACCTTAATAACAGCCCTGCAGTGTAACTTTAATTGCAGAAAAACCATTTCATAAAGCTTTCATGTCCAAAATACACCATACTTTACCGCTCCCTTATCATAAGACACCTCTCAAAAACTACTATTTTCAACGCCTACATCAAACTTCTGATTGCACAAAAAGCAATTCTTGAGCATAGTATAATATAAATGCCTATTTCATTTACATTTACTTGTAGTTCACAATTTCTGAGCGTGAGACATAACTGGAAGCCCTACCTTGGTGAACACATATTCTGTAAGACCCATTTCCAGACGGAGATCCTACTCGACTGTGTTGTCTGTTGTTGCCTGAGGTACACAGACTACTTTTGTCACTGACTGTCTTTCTTGCCTCTCTCCTTTTACAAGACGAAGCACTTTGTTTACCATGGCTGAAGAGTAATTTGTTGTAGGAGAGCTGTACCGGATCAAAGTGACCATTCGTGAACGTGCATTTTCCATTAAATACAAAATATATCCTTGTCTTCAAATCCTCTAAGTTCGTAATTTCAATATTTACATAAGAAAACAGCACATCATAAGCAAAGGCACTTTCCTAACCTTTTCCATCCAATTTTCGAATGGCGTGAACATGCACGTCTAATTGTTAGAAAATTGAATATATTAAAGCGGTATATTTACACTGTACTTTACAAACTGATGCCTCGACTGAGAAAGATCGTCGACATATTTTAACAGCGTATAAACACTTTCATAATTATACCTCTGACGTCACATGAGACCATTCGTTCTATTTTAGTTTTGTGTGGTTTTACGTCATTTGTTGGCAATAAACCATACAATAATAGTTTTCCTGTTCACCTGTGATAAAATACACTTCTAGTTTAGTCATTAATTTATTTCTTTAATGTTTCAGACTCTACTGTGTGACATTATTATATTCTGTAATATAATCAGTCATATATTTATTTTAGTCTGTTATTTCCTTTGTTCAGGTTTGACTCACTTCAGTGCATGGGCTTGCTAATGCCTTTGCGCGATTGCACACTGTTCTGTATTTCACCCTGAGAATACATTCTTTCAAATTTAAAAGGTACCTTCAAGAGCTTTGTAATACCCAAATTATTAGGACCCTTAATCAACTATAGCTGTTCTCAAAACACGTTATCGAACTAAGAAGTATTGTTATTTTCCTTATTGCACACTTTACAATAGCGATGGATTATCTTCTGGTCTTTAGCTTTGACAGTACCTAGATAATACCAAACAGTGCCAAAATATAGTTCTGATATATTTTATTTCACAACAACGTTATATCGGCTACATTTGTCACATGACTCACTTATTTCCATACAGAAATAGTTTTAACATCTCTATAAACAGCAGAAAAGTAAAAAAATATTATAATCTCAAGCTGACATATTTATTTCTTTGTCCTTTATCATCATTAAATAGATAAAAATATTTAAAGCGCCCCCAGTGACACAGCGGTATTTCTGCGGACTCACACCGATAGAAACTAGGTTTCGATATCCGTGTGAACAGAGCAAAGATAGCCCATTGTTTAGCTTTGTGGTTAATTCAAAACAACACCAATCATCTTGATTTTTAGTGTGAAATCTACATCTTTTAGTCTCTAAACTACGTGTTGTGGTCTCTTTTTTTATGTATTTTATTATGACGTCTTTGTAATACATCTGTACGTGATGGAGAAACATAGGTAGCATTTTTGGGTTCAGCAGACATGAATTGGTGTAAAATATGTAAAGTTTTGGTCTGGCCAAGTGGTTAAGTCACTCAACTTCCAACCTGACGATCGCGGGTTCGAATTCCCCTCACAACACCTTTATATATATATATATATGTGTGTGTGTGTGTGTGCACGGACGAAATGGCAAATACGTATATATTCGCCCTTTCGTCCGTGCAGACATTATAATGTTTGGTAAATCCCACTATGCGTTGGTAAAACAGAAGCCCAAAAGTTAGCGGTGGGTGGTAGTAAGTAGCAGCCTTTCGTCTAATCTTACACTGCAGGGCCCGGAATGGCCAAGCGCGTTAAGGCGTGCGACTCGTAATCTGAGGGTCGCGGGTTTGCATTCCCGTCACGCCAAGCATGCTTGCCCTTTTAGCCGTGAGGGCGTTATAATGTGACGGTCAATCCCACTATTCGTTGGTAAAAGAGAAGCCCAAGAGTTGGCGGTTGGTGGTGATGACTAGCTGCCTTCCCTCTAGTCTTACACTGCTAAATTAGGGACGGCTATCGCAGATAGCCCTCCTATAACGTCGCGCAAAATTTAAAGCAATAAAACCAACACAGGCATATGTTATCTTTTGGAGCATCTTACGTTCAAGACTTTCGAACACAGTTCAGTCAGCTTAAGAACTCTCTGGTACATAACCAGCTTACTTTGGTGATTTGAGGCTTCGTGATTTCCTTAATCACGTGTTGTAGTGATTATTTGATATTAAGCACAAAAATAAACAAAGAGTTATGTGTTTTACACCTACCACGGGTATCAAAACCGGTTTTTAGCAGTCTAAGTCCGCAGATATACCACTGTAGAGCTAATGTGTTGGATTAAAACAAAACCTAGCGCGTTAAGGCGTGCGCTTCGTCATCTGAGGGTCGTGGGTTCGCGCCCGAGTCGCGCCAAACATGCTCGCCCTCCCAGGCGTGGGGGCGTTATAATGTGACGGTCAATCCCACTTTTCGTTGGTAAAAGAGTAGCCCAAGAGTTGGCGGTGGGTGGTGATGACTAGCTGCCTTTCCTCTAGTCTTAGACTGCTAAATTAGGGACGGCTAGCACAGATAGCCCTCGAGTAGCTTTGTGCGAAATTCCAAAACAAACAAACAATTAAAACAAAAAGATAATAAAATTGCAAATAAAACTATATTATGAAAACAGCAAAACTGTCCATTGTAACAGGGTAATTATAAATTTCAGGAAAAATTATTATACGTGTCTTTGAAATTGTAGTTTGCTAACAATGCAGGTATATGTTTCTTTTTGGTCGCTGTTGAGCGCAAAGATACACAATGAATTATCTGTACTTTCTATGTTATGGTATCAAAACGCAACAGTTTGCAGTTAGACAGAACATATGCTACTGGTGACTTATCTGTAAATATGAAGCATAAATATATATATACACTTCTGGCCAAAATTTTGAGGCCAATGAGCATAAAGAAAAAATATGCATTTTGTGTTGTTAGAGTCAAACACTTATTTGAGTAGAGCTTCAAAAGATGAAAATAAGAAAAGAAAAAGAAAAAACTTTTTAAACATTTAATATGGAAAATATAAACAGTATAATATAAGTCTAAATACAAGCTGGTCAAAAGTTTAAGACCACACTGAAACGAAGTGTTAATAGGTAAACACGTAACGAAATTTAGTTATTTGTTTTCAAGCATTAACGTTGTCAACATCTCCCACTGACATCGCCTGTGTTGCATTGGCTAAAAACATGGCAAAAGCTAAAAAGTTGACAGAATTTGAACGTGGCAAAATTGTCGAGCTACAAAAGTAAGGTCTCTCTCACCGTAACATCGCTGGTGAGATTGGGCGTAGTAAAACTGCTGTTGTAAATTTCTTAAAAGACTCTGAGGGGTACTAAACAAGAATTTCAAGTAGTCGGCGTTGAGCAGAAGGATCCGACGGGTTGTCCGGCAAGACACCAGCCGATCGTCAAACCAGATTAAGGCCATTACGGACGCAGAATGCAGCTCAACAACAATAAGACGGCATCTACGAAAGAAAGACTTTAAAAACTGCAAACGTCTTCAAAGGTCACTCCTCCTTCCACACCATGAAACAGCTCGATTAAACTTTGCTGATAAGAACCAAACATCAGACGTAGAAAAGTGAAAGAAGGTTTTGTTCTATGATGAGAAAAAAATTAACCTGGATGGTCCAGATGGCTTCCATCGTTACTGGCACGATAAAGATATCCCACCAAAAACATTTTCTACACGGCACAGCGGTGGAGGTGCTTTCTCCTTCCATGGAACAATGGAGCTCCAAGTTATACAGGGGCATCAAACAGTAGCTGACAACATTGGCATTTTGGAGAGAGCAACCCTTATTGACTGAAAGCCCTCGCTTGTGTGGAAATGACTGAATCTTTCAACAAGACAACGCTGCAATCCACAATGCCTACAGGACTTTCTCATGCAAATATCGTGATTCTTTTGGACCATCCAGCATGTTCGCCCGAAATGAACCCCGTTGAAAATGTTTGGGATGGATAGCAAGGGAAGTCTATAGAAATGAACGTCGATTTTAAACAGTACATGATCTTCGTGAGCCATCTTCACCAGTTTGAATAATATTCCCACCAGCCTTCTACATACGCTTATATCGACCATGACAAAGCAAATGTTTGAAGTTATTCGTAGTGATGGTCGTGCAACTCACAACTGAGATCTCTTGTTGGGCATTTTTTACCCTATTTAGGACTTCTTTTTGGTATGGTCTTTAACTTTTGACCAGCTAGTATTTAGGTTAATTTCAGAGTGTTCACATTTTCTCTATTAAATGCTAAAAAATTTTATTTTTATTTTCCCTTTTCTTATTTTTATCTTTCGAAGCTCTACTGAAATAAATGGTTGAGTCTAACAACACAAAATGCATATTTTTTCTTTATGTTCATTGGCCTTAGGATTTTGGCCAGCAGTGTATATATATATATATATATATATATAAGTTCTAGTTTATTATAAATATTTAAAGGTAACCTCTGTCACTTATTGGTAAGTATATATAATAAAGAGAGAACTTAAAAAATAATAATTATAATTAAAAGTGCGAAACAGATAATTCTGAATATTTATCCACTGAACGGAAAACTAACCCCAACATTATAGTGTCATATGTTCTCAGACTTATTTCTGAGAAGGGCTCAATCAATGTAAAAAATTCACCTGTGGTTCTTTCACTCCACTGTGATAAACCAATAATCATATCACCACCAAATAGTGCTGTTGATATATTTAAAAACAACAACTTATTATTATCAATATTCCTAATCTATCTTATTTTCAAAAGACCAGTCAAACATTAACATCAATAAAAGACACTATTAACTTTAATTGTTAGACTTCGCTAATAATCCAACTAAAAATATGTCTTAATGCGTCTAGTTTTCTGAAGAACCACTAGATACTACGAGTTTCACATGAAAATAAAACATTCGAAACAGTGACAATAAAAATTATTTCTGGTCCAATAATTTATCCTATAGAATAGTTGTTTTCTCCTCGTCTCTTATACTGGGTTAGTAAGTCAATCACTCGTAATCACTATAGGAGTGGACACAAGTAAAGTAAGATATTACCAGATAAAATATAAATTACATGTAAGCTACTGCATCTGCTCGATCCATAAACTTATAGCATGTGATAGTGGCCATCTTGAATTCGAGAAATTATGTCTTTATTCGTGGAATCTAGCTCGTAAGAAAAATCGTAAACCTTATTCAACTAATGAAAACCATAATTTCATTCTCGGTTATTGCTAAGTTATCAAAGACTTGAATGAAATATTTATCCATTTCTGTAGAAGGAAACAGATAAGTAGTGTCGTAATGTATACATTAACATTATGAAAAGGCTTTTAGACAACTAACATAGTATAGGGCCCAACAATCTGGTATTGAACCTGCTAAGAATAGTTGTGTAATGTACAATTACGAGAGAGCCAGACATGGCCTAACGTTGGCATACCAGACATGGAGCACCAAGATTCATGTCTCATATCACTTTGTCTCAAAATCTTGTTGCATACTTTAAATCCTTGAGTGCATTATAAGAGTGATTATTAAAATCTCACAGTTTTATTAGAGTAGCCAAAAGTTAATGGTCGGTGTGGTTGAGTAGCTGCTTACCCTGTGCTCGGTCCATTCAGTTCAGAATTAAAGCCTCCTGTAGTAGATAACTCTTGAGCAGTTTTGAGCGCATATTCGAAACAATCAAAGGTTCGATTCCCTGAAACGAGACGGAAAGATTAAGTGTGAGACGTGATATCAATGCATTTTTCATATCGAAACAATTATTTGTCTGATGATAAACGTAAAATGTGTTGACAGAAATCATAAAGATATAAGTACTGAGGTTTTCAGTAAATATTCGATAGAGGATACGATAAAAGTATATGCTTTTAAAGCTAAATAAATATAAAATGTTGTGATAATATTTACAAGTTATGCTATGTTTTCAAAGATAAACAAAGAACTTTCATTAAAGTAAATAAAAGTTTCACAAAAACAAATACAGAAATAAGGTTTACCTAAAAGTATAAAGAAGTACTTTAGAAGATATGCTTTAAATTTCTCACCACCATGGGAATAAATATATATATATATATATATCTTCCATGCTAAAACACTAGCATGGAAGTCTAGAATTTTATGCCCCCAAAAATAAAGTTCCTAAAGTGGATCAGTTTCCAATTTCAGATAAGTGATGAAATATTAAAGCACGTGGTTTTTGTTTTCATTGTGTATCGAAAACAAAAATGAAGCTAAAATAAAAGTAGAAATGAAAATGAAATGACGGTATCTGTATATTCATGGATTCTCACTTTACTTTCTGCGGCTGGAGAACGATTGTTGGAGTTCTTTTTCTGGATGGTCCAGGTTCTCACATTGATTTGCATTTTTTTTTTCATTATCATTAAGCAGAAAGGATATTGCGTTTGGAATATTGTAAATCCGCTTTCTGAACCTATCTTTATTACGTGAGTGTATGACGATCCTAAAGGGTTATTATATCACCTTCCCTCGAGGTAAAAACCTATTTTTGATAATGGGGTTATTATATCACCTTCCCTTGGGGTAAAAACCTAATTTTGATAATGACATACCTCAACAAGTTTTTTATCGGATATGATGTAATCTACTTATCTGTTATATGTTGAAGTGTTCTTTTGTAATCTCATACTTTTAGTATGTTGACAACGGTAACTATACATATTTCTCTGATTAACAACCATATATTAAATGATATTTTTGACAGAGAATGAATTTTAGTCAGTAATATTTAATATATGTGAGTAGTAACTTCCCAAATTGTTTGTTTCTGCTAATTTCGCGCTGTCTACGTTAGATATTTGTATTTTAGTGGGGAAAGATAAGAAGAAAAGGAACCAGTTATCACCATCCGCCGCTAGCTCTTGGGCTACTGTTTTGCAAAGGAAGAGTAGGATGAGCTGTAACATTACAATGCCTTCACAGATGAAAGGAGCGGATACGTTTGATGTGACCCACGACCGTCAGATTGCAAATCAAGCGTTTTAACCACCTGGCCATGCTGGACCACGTTCCAAAATTATTTTAAACCTAAGTTCTAACTGTATTTCTATGCAGCACATACGAGCGTCCATCTCGATTGTAAGGTAGGAGTGAACCATAATTTAAAGCTAGTTTCAATAATTCTGGATGAAGCAAGTGTTTAAATTATTGGTTTTTTTATTTCAAATGTCTGAATGAGATAAGAATTTAAGAAAACAAGTATGATATAACATTATATTAAACTGCTTTTTTTAAGTTACTTAATAATCACTACATTTCATTGCCTTGAATTTGTAAACACGTTATTTTTATTTATTTTATTGCCAACTTAGCATCAGTAACAGATAAAGAACTCGGTATCATAACTCCTTTTCGATGCTTATACGTGTTCAATGTATCACATAATACGATCAAATGTTTAAAGCTTGACTACGACGCGAATGCGATGAAAGTTATGGAACACCAGTTGAGGAACAGTCACTAAAATCTCACTACACTTGAATTTACTATGCAAGATATTACAAAAGAAATTTGTTTTATTACATCCAGGATAATCGTTGGCATCAATGGCTGTGATTAACTTCATTTTCTTCGTTTGTTTGAGTTTTTTCACTCAAAACGAATCAGGAGTTGCCCTTTCAGCGTGGTCCCTGATTTTGATATCATATACTTAGGGGAGTGTAGCTTGTCCAAAACCCTCGCCACCAATTCTTGGGCTACTATTTTCCTGGACAGACAGTAAGATTTGACCGTCACTCATATAACACACCCCTAACTTCAAGTGCGGAGTGTATTTTTGCAGTAAAAGACCACGAGCCATAAGTCCTTCGATTCATGCTAACCAATAGCCCCCACAACCCCGAAATAATTGCCCAAAGTGAGATTTTTTATAATACATTGTACCGTTTGAGCTTTGAAAATGAAAATAATAAAATAAAAAATGACAGATAATTGAATTTTCATTTCAGCTGGTTATTTAATTGGTAAAACAGTACTACTTTACAAATTTTGCATCAAGAACACAAAAAATATATTGTGTGTAAAAATACTCTAAAATGCTAGACCGCTAAGAAGGTTTGACTCTCACGAGTGTGTTTATTTGTTTCAAATGAAACACGAAACTACACAGTGGGGTATCTGTGCTCATCACCGGTATTGAAACCTAGTTTCTAGTCTTTCAAGCCCCCAGACATGCCGCTGTTTCACTGGAGGTATTCTCTTTGGGCTTACTTAAAATAATTTAACATAGCCCAGTGCTTTTGTGGATGGACTATTCGAAATAATTAAAAATAATCATTAATAGTGTAAAGAATTTTACAATTAATGGTGATAAAATTGATTTTTGTATCATAACTTACATACATCTTAATTTAATTTTAGATTATTAGAGTTTAGTACATGACTGTATATGAAAACTAAACAAAATCATCTTATTTATTGAATTACACTTCTGTGATAACCTCTTTACGGTTTTTATATTTTCATGTGTATCTTTCATAAATTTCGCATCATATACAAACACAAGATTTTTGTTGTTTTGCGTTTATTTGCTATTGTTGTTTCTTAAACAAAAACAGTACACAAAGAAAAAAACGCCGTTTTTTTCTTTAATCCACAGTGAAGCTAAACAAAGAAGTTTGGTCAAACCAAAAGTGTGTTGGAAATTATCTAGAAATGATATCAGTTATATTTTATGTTTTGTTTTGTTTTAATTTCGCGCAAAGCTACTCGAGGACTATCTGTGCTAACCGTCCCTAATTTAGCAGTCTAAGACTAGAGGAAAGGCATCTAGTCATCACCACCCACCGCCAACTCTTGGGCTATTCTTTTACCAACGAATAGTGGGATTAATCGTCACCTTATAACGCTCCCACGACTGAAAGAGCGAGCATGTTTGGCGCGGAGGAGATGTGAACCCGCGATCTTCACATGACGAGTCGCACGCCTTAACACGCTTGGCCATGTCAGGCCACCAGTTATATTTTAAAGACAATATACAATAAACAATAAACAGATATGACGCCCTTACTACTCAGCTTCCGCTAGGTAGTGCCACCGTCTGAGACACTCTGAAAATATTGAAAAGAAACACTCACTTGCTGTACAATTGGATTTAATATAAAACACGAAATACATTTCATTAACACCCCAAAGTGAACCAACGTTTATATAGTTATTTTGAAACTATGGAGCAATAAAGATGTTAACTTATTCTTGATTATTATGGTTTCTTTCTTGAAGAAATTTACAATTTTAGTGAGAAGAGAAAAATATTAGTGACACTGTTTTGTTCTTCTCAAGTGTACAACTGTGAATGTTTAGGAATTTTTATTAGGTAAACTGATTTCAAAAACAAACTCGAAGAAAATTAATATTTCAACAATAGGAGAAAAATATTTAGTGCGTTTTTGTTAGTTTTCGTAGTAACTGCTCACTCTTTCAGATTATAGTGCCATCTATTGGTAGTCTGATAATTCACAGTTATGCCAAAAAAATCATATTTCAGTGAAAATTGAAGATTCTGATTTGTTTCACAAAATATATAAAGATATCTTATATCTAATACGAAGGCTTGAGAAATGTTGATTTTTAATAAGTTTAAAACACTGAGAACTCAGACAGTAACCAAAGAAGAAAACATATTTTAATAAACTGATGTCAATAATGTTCTCAAAATAACATTGAGTCTCGTAAAAATACTCATTCAGAAGTCTCATCACAAGAGTAACAAAAACATTTCAAAACTATTAACGTAGTACCAAAGGAATTCGGTATTCAACAAACTACTTAAACAGTACCGGCGCATTCTCAGTATTAATATTATTGATTTAAGACTAATGCCATTAATGCTGCTAGTCTAACACTATTCATTACTTTTATATGCAAAAACGGCTCGTTTTGGGTTCAGAAAATACTTTAAATAGAAGAGCGAACAACGTTTCGACCTTCTTCGGTCATCGTCAGGTTCACAAAGAAAGAGGTAACTGACCGGAAGCTGACCACATGTTTGGAAGGGGTTGTATAACTGAGTGTCGCAATGTAGAGGGCGCGGTTAGATGTTTGAATATATAATAATCTATAATATTAATATAGGTATAATGGCGTTCCTTTATATTGGTTTATTTTGGGTTTAAGTTGTTGTATAAGTAAGGCTTCTTTAATTTTTCGTTTGTTTATGTTTGTTTCTTTATTTAGTATTTTAGTGTTTTCTATGGTTATGTTGTGTCCATTTGACTTGCAGTGTTCAAAAACGTGTGAAGGTGACTTTTTATGTTCTTTGAATCTGGTTTCCATTTTCCTACTTGTTTCTCCTATATAGAAGTCGTGGCAGTTATCACATTGTATTTTATAAATAATGTTGGTGTGGTGTTTGTCAGTGTAGTTCTTACATAGTATAGACCTTAGTTTTGTGCTTGGTTTTTGAATAAATTTAGTGTTAACTGGAATGTTATATTTTGTTACTAGTTTGTGCCAAATGTTGGTTATTTGTTTGCTGATGTCAGGAATATATGGTATACAGCAGTATACGGTTTCGTGATTTTTTGATTCGTGAGATATTTTCACTTTTGTTGGTTGATTTTGCTTTCTGTCTAGGTGTGTGCGTATAATGTTTTCTACGGTTTGTGGAGGAAACTTATTGATGTTGATGAAGTATTGTTTTATTTTGTCTAATTCATCGTTAATTTTATCTGGTGAGCACAGATTTATGGCTGTGTTTATCTGGTTTCTTAGTATGTTGAGTTTTTGTTTTGTTTCATGTGCTGAGTCCCAAGGAATGTATAGTCCAGTATGGGTGATTTTTCGGTGGATTTCTGTTTTGAATTGTGTGTCGGTTCTTATAATTTTGAGGTTAAGAAATGATATTTGATTGCTTTCTTCCTGTTCATTACTACCGGTGATGTAATTGACAAGTTTTATTACTTCTGCTAAATTACAACTTCAGTGCTACTATTATTTTTATGTTTACAGTACAACATCCTTCACATATTTGTATACTGCAGCTACAGCCATAATAGATTTATTACTAATTATTACATCTCCTGCGGTCATATGTGTAATAGTACAACTACTAACTGTAATTTCTTTCATTAGAAATTAAAAAATACTCAATTTGCACTTGTGCTAAAACTCGTGAGTTGTTAAAAAGAGCATGTGATGAGGTGACTGTTCGCTGATTCCTTGTCGTAAACATCGAGAAGTGGAGTCGATGTGGTCCTTTCAAAACAAAGGAAAGTTCATTTTTGTAAGAATAAAAATTATGTCAACGTCTAAAGTACTTTTGAAAGTAATGTTGAGATAAATCTGTTGAAAGGATCTCGTAAGGAAGCTGAACAAATTGTTTCTAAGAACAAAGAATCCGTCACCAAAATAAGATAGAACGTAGATCATGGTTAGAAAAACGACTGAACTTTGTTTGCATTAAAGTTCAACAGGATTAGTTGTTTTGTATTCTTATTGACGAAGTCAAGAGGAAATCATTTTTTGGAGAGTTAGTCTGAAGTTGGATAATTTTAGTCACAGTAAGTATCAGTTTCTACTCAAATGTTAACATCTGGATTACAATGAGTTTGATAAACTCAAGAACAAAATTTCCAAAATTAACATACTCTTAAAAAACATCCAACATAAAAACAGGTTTCAGAAAAAAATAATTTTCAATTAAATTTCAATTTAATCTGCATATTTAATGTTTGCATGTTGTTTATTGGGGTATTTCAAAATAACTTAACTTCACATGTATTTTCAAACATAATAAAACAATATCGACAGATCTGGTGTAATAAACAGGCTTAAATTCAAAATGAAAGCTAACTGACAAAATTTTCTCATAGTGAAGCTAGACTAATATAAGCAACAAACTTTGAATCCCCCACTAGTACAGCGGTATATCTACAAATTTACAATGCTAAAATCAGGGGTTCGATTTTCCTCGGGGAGCTCAGCAGATAACCTGCTATGGCTTTGCTATAAGAAAACACACACTTCAACCAAGAAAACACTTTACTTTATTGTGTATTAAAGAATATTTTTCCATCATCACAACAAGATGAATTATTAATATCCAAAGTGTTTCAATTAATTTGTTTCTAATAATTTAACTTATCTTAAATTGTTTGTTTGTTTTTTTAATTTCGCACAAAGCTACTCGAGGGCTATCTGTGCTAGCCGTCCCTAATTTAGCAGTGTAAGACTAGAGGGAAGGCAGCTAATCATCACCATCCACCACCAACTCTTGGGCTATTCTTTTACCAGCGAATAGTTGGATTGACCGTCACATTATAACGCCCCCACGGCTGAAAGGGCGAGCATGTTTGACGCGACGGGGATGCGAACCCGCGACTCTCAGATTACGAGTCGCACGCCTTAACGCGCTTGGCCATGCCGGGCCAATATTTTAAATTACTCCATAAGTACCACCAACGTTATTATTTTTCTTTACACGTTTATATAGACATATACACGTGTTGCAGTTTTTTTACTTATGGCCAAGTGGTTAAGGCACTCAACTTGTAATCTGAGGATCAAGGGTTCGAATCCCCGTCGCACAAAACATGCTCACTTTTTCAGCCGTGGGGACGTTATAATGTGATAGTTAATCCTACTATTCGTTAGTAGAGGAGTAGCCAAAGAGTTGACGGTGGGTAGTGATGACTAGCTGTCTTCCCTCTTGTCTCACACTGCTAAATTGGGGACGGATAGCGCAGATAGTCCTCGTGTAGCTTTGCGCGAAATAAAGAACTTCAACGTAAACGTCTTTTACATTTCTCTATGTCTTATTACACCCTCTTATTAATCTATTGTTGTTCTCTCAGCCATATCACATCAACTGTAACATCTGCTACAGTCTTATAAACCTCATTATTCCTATTAATATATCTCCTACAGTCTTAGAAGTCTCATTACTTCAATTGAAACGCCTATTACAATCTTAAGTCTTATTATTACATTAAAACATCTGCTACAGCCATATAAATCTTATTACTTCTTCTAAAGTATTTACAATAGTCTTATAAGGTCTGTGACTTCCTTTAATACAGTTGAGGATGAAAATTGACTCTTAAAAGTTATTGTTTTCTTACTATATAGTATAGAGGCATATAAATGTGAACCATGACTAAAGTGAATCCATTAGCGGTAACGAAACCTTTTGTTAAAAAGAAAAAAAGGAATACAAGTTACACTTAATTAATAAGATAGAAGCTTTTATTCTTGTTTTACTTTTAATTAGGAATACGGATTGCAATTAGTAGCGCATCTAAGTATATAATACCTTATAGAAAGAAAGATAGAAAGGTCAGAGCAAAATCACTGATTTCACTTGGATCTCAATACTGAGCTTTTAATTTTCAATGTTTAAATGTTATTATAAAACATCAAAACAATGTTTGTTTAAGGATTTTGTGCTGTATATACATGATACTATTTCATGTAAAATGGACAAAATGCGTTTTCTGTTTTTAGGGTCGATCGTAAACACAGTTAGAATAAAAATTTAAAACAGATACAGTTTCAATAGAAAGAGTTTTGAGGCTACAGACAGCACGTGTTTTTAGAAACCGGTCAAGTGAGAAGGTTCAAAACCGTAAAATACATCTTCCGATTAGTGTGAAATTAACAGGTTTTGCATCTTTTGACTTTAGTTTGACTGGTTAAAGGAATCGTGTTTAATAAGTCAATAATGAAGTCTGTGTCGGCAAACCAAAGAGAACTCGACTAATTCTACGTACATTCAATCCGGCATTCGAAGAGAACTCATCCGTTTCCTCACGCGTGTTTCAACACGTTAGCTGAAATCACGATTCGTTCTTCCATCATGAGCCAGGCTATTTCGGCCTTATTTATGTTAAAGCTAAAATAACTAGCTTTTATCTTTATTTCGATTGACAGATAGGGTTAAGCCTCTTAACTCTTAAAAGACAGAGAGAAATGTTATGATCTTGTTCTCAAAGGGAATTTCTGGTTTCTTTGTTCGGTGGCTTGTTAATAAGACCTTTATGTGAAAATGAGGTTGTAACTGTCTAGCTTCTCGTAACACGTTCACATTTTTCATACATAAAACAGGACACCAAACACAGCTAAAGGAAGTAGTTTATTCATGTTATCCACAATTTATTTGTTTGCCTTGTTGTGACGCAAACAGCTAAATAATGACGTCATGTCTGGACCGCAGGGATCGAACGTACCGCTGAGACAGCGGTTGAACTATCTCATCCTCTAGAGTAAACACATACTAATATATCACCTGATAAATGAAGTTTTTACTTTTATTACCAGATCTTAGATCTACGTTCTTCTTTATTTTACTACTATTCTTGTAATTGTACATTGACTTCAACTAAACCTGTAACAGCAGAACTCGTAGATTTCCCCAAATACATTGACCAGTATTAAAGTCCTACAGTTATGTCTTATAACTTCTACCGATATATATTTACGTATGTTTAACTTCTTTCGGTCCTATTACTTGTCCTAATACAACTACTGTTATCATATATACTTTATTGTTTCTGCCAATATTATCTCTATTACTCTATTGGACATATTATTTCCACTAACACTACTGCCGTAGTCCTGTCTACTTGATATTTTATAATAATGTCCTGCGTTTGCCGTATCATGAATAACACAGCTTCTGTTAATGATAATACAGCGGACAAAGCAATATTTTTACTCCTAAGGATTTTACTTCCAACAGTACTAATATTAAAACGTTTATTAAAGTTACTTCTCTACTCTAACCAATCTTTCAGTCGTACAGTTGCCACAGCCCTACCAGATAATAATAATTCTACAACACTACCAGTGTTCGCAATTACACTAACAATAATATTACAGCACTCTCAGTGTTACATCTTTTACAGATACTACTGCTGAGGCAGTATTACTAGTTTGAACTTGTTTTGTTTGTTTTTTAATTTCGCACAAAGCTACTCGAGGGCTATCTGTACTAGCCGTCCCTAATTTAGCAGTGTAAGACTAGAGGGAAAGCAGCTAGACATCACCACCCACCGCCAACTCTAGGGCTACTCTTTTACTAACGAATACTGGGATTGACCATCACGTTATAACGCCCCCACGGCTGAAAGGGTGAGCATATTTGGCGCGACCGGGATGCGAACCCGCCACCCTCAGATTACGAGTCGCACGCCTTAACACGCTTGGCCAGTTTGAAGTCATTATCACATTAAAATTGCAGCCGTGCAAGTTTTATCGTATCTGCTAACAAAAACATTTACCATAAATCTATCGCCATACTGTTCGAAAAATCAAAACTTTTAATATATTCTACTTAAAATTGGCTCTAAACTATCTTATTATAATAATACAACTACTACAGTACTTTTAATACGACACAAACAGTCTTGTAAGTTTTTGTAAATGTGCGCCTCGGATTCTTTTCATCTCAACTTTTCAGTTTTTGGAGTTATATTTGACCCGGCATGGCCAAGCGGCCAGGTTGCTGCAGTCGTAATATGAGGGTCACAGGTTCAAATCACATTAAACATTCTCGCCCCTTGCATATGAAAGATGGCTGTTTTCTGGATATGTTGCATGTAAGCTTTCACCGATACTCTAATTATATTTTTCTTCACTGTTTGAATTCACAATTAGAATATTTCACGATACAAAGATTTTTGCTAAGAGGCCGGACATGGTTAAGGTGCTCGACCCGTAAGGTGAGAGTCGGGGGTTCGAATTCTCGTCACACCAAACATGTTCGCCCTTTCAGCCGTGGGGGTTATAATGTGACGGTCAATCCCAATATTTATTAGCAAAAAAGTAGCCCAAGAGTTGATGGTGAATGGTGATGACTAGATGCTTTTCCTCTAGTCTTACACTGATAAATTAAAGATAGCTAAAGTAGATAGCCTTCTTGTAGCTTTTCGCGAAATTCAAAAACAAACCGGACAATCCCCATCTGTGTTATCAAGAAATAAAAACAACTCAGTTTTGCACCTCTCACAACCATCCGAATGAATACTCTGTAAAGATAAGTTTCTAAAACTGCTACAGACTTTATGGGTTAAAGTCTCCCTTTTCTACCCAGGAAAACTATAAAAAACAAAATATGCAAATACACAAGCAAAGATAACTTAAACATAACAACTCTGCTAAACTCTCTCCACTGGTCTTACACATAACAACTCTGCTAAAACTCTCTCCACTGGTCTTACATATACGTAAAATCATGAACGGCTTCCGCATATAGTTTTCGTGTAGTTTTGCGCAAAATTTAAAAACAAACCTTCAAAAGTACGAACACACCTATAAATTATATCATTTTTAAACAACAACGTAATGAATTATCAGGAGATCTTAGGATAAGGTGTTGCATACCCAAAGCAATTTTTTTACATATATAGTCATCGTATAAGTAATTCAGAAACTAAAAGCTAAAATGGGATGAAATAGTGACAGATACGTTTTAGTCTTTCATGATGCAAAAAAAAACCTGTGAAAAACATTATGAGCTCATGTGTATCGTTTAATTGTTCAAAAAATCAAGAAAAACAACCACTTAAGAAACAGGACTCATAAACAGTTATGGTTAAAATAATGTCTATCACTGTCAAACCAAAACATTTTATATATGGGAGAAAAAAAATGTAAGACAACCTAGTTTTGATAAAATAGAAAGTTACCTTTCTGCCTTCATCAAAGTGTGATAAAAAAACTAACTCTCTACTTCCATAAAATGCGATCAAAGGCTAACTTTCTGACTTGTACAAAATAATGAAAAAAACTAACTTTAGGTTCTTTACAAAGTGAAATTAAACACCATTTTTCTGCTATAAAAACTCTTCCTATGTTCTATAAACGGAATGAAATGTCATTTATATCTAATAAAGTAAATATCTTCCCAATGTTTCAAGATTTAAGTACTAAAATTAAGAATATTTTTCTGTCCTATACCAGAATTTCAATAATTATTTGGAGCTCAAAGAATTCTCAGCTATGCGTTTTAGAGTTCATATCGATAAAAACCGAGGTAGCCCATTGTATAGTTTTGTACTCAATAACAAATTAATCACCAGGAAAAATAAGACGTTAAAGTGTACGAGGTCTGTTCAAAAAATACGCGGACTGTTCGCACAGATCAGCTGATTACGACGCCATTTCCCGATTGCAGATATCTTCATTTGTGTATTAGCTACGCGGTTTTAAGTGAAGTGCGATATTTTCGTTTGGCGAATTTCAAAATGAATGACCTGAAGAAGCAACGACTTGCTATGAAATTTTGTGTTAAACTTGGAAAATCTACGACTGAAACTTTTGCTATGCTTAACACGGCTTACATGATGTTGCTATGAAGTGTACGGCATGTTTCAAGTGGCATGAACGTTTTAAGAATAGTCGACAGTCCATTGAAGATGATGAGCGTCCTGGACGTCCTTCTACGTCAACTGACGACCCACACGTCAACAAAATCAACACCCGGGTGCGGGAAAATCGACGTCTGACTGTCAGGGAGCTTGCTGAAGAGTGTGGGATATCAGTTGAATCTTTTTACGAAATTTTGACTGGAAAATTGAAGATGCGAAATTTATGCCTCAGAACTCGTGACTTTTTGGCCTAACACTCGATCACTGTTCTTTCCCATCCCCTACTCACCTGACCTTGCTACTTTCGATTTTTCTTGTTCCCCAAATTCAAAAGACCCTTGAAAGGAAGAAGATTTGAGACGATTCCCGAGATTAAGGCAAATGCGATGAAGGAGCTGGAGGACATTACAAAAGAAGTGTACCAGGACTATTTCAACAAGTGGAAACAACGTTGGTACAAGTATGTGGGTTGGGGAGGAGAGTACTTTGAAGGGGTCCCAGACCCGTAACTTCTAAATAAAGTACATTTTGTTTTATGACGTCAGTCCACGTATTTTTTGAACAGCCTTCGTATGTTGATTTCATTTTAGTGATTCGTGTGTGCATAAGGTTGTAAGAAGAAATCCCACAAAAGTTAGCTAAGTAACTATATGAGAACACATTTATCATCTACTGGCCTTACAGAAATGAAATTATGTATGATTTTCCAACAAAATAAAAACTGATTAAACATCAATGTTTCCATGAAAGAGTCTGTTTGTTTTTTATATGCAAAAACGGCTCGTTTGGGTTGAGAAAATATTTTAAATAGAAGAGCTCTTCTATTTTTGCATATAAAATTCTCAACAAGTAGGTTTCTTGACATCACTGAGTCTGTTTGTTTGTTTTAGAATTTCGCACAAAGCTACTCGAAGGCTATCCATGCTAGCCGTCCCTAATTTAGCAGTGTAAGACTAGAGGGAAGGCAGCTAGTCATCACCACCTACCGCCAACTCTTGGGCTACTCTTTTACCAACGAAAAGTTGTATTGATCGTCACATTATAACTCACCTACGGCTGGGAAGGCGAGCATGTTTAGCGCCACTTGGATGTGAACCAGCAACATTCAGATAACGAGCGCATACCTTAACGCGCTCGGCCATGCCAGTCCAATGAAGGAGTCTTAAGATTATATTTACTGCTTGTTTTGTTTAAAAACACTATTTTTATTGCTCTTTGTTGATTTATATACAAAATTATTTGATGGCTATTTTCGCTATCCGTCCCTAATTTTAGTGATCTACTAGAGGGACGGCAGCTCTTACTTCCACATCATGAACTGCTCTTTACCAACAAACGATGGGATTGATTCTCACGTTATAACATCACAAAAATAAAAAACTAGAGTGTTTGAAAACTGTTTTCGATCTGGTCATACAAAGGTTATGATTCAAGAGTGCCATAACCACCAGGCCATGCACCAAACTCTAATATTTGGCCATCGCGGGAAAGGTGCTCGTTGGACACTTTATTACTGAATAAAATCCATCCAAGTAAATTTTATGATATTATCGTAGAATTCGTGCAATATTTGTTTGTACGGTTTTTTCTGTTTATTTCAATTGTGTATGACAAGAAATAAATGCATGTTTCTTTACACTCATTAAAATTTGCTTCAGATACGTTACGTTAATTTTTCAACCAGATTATTTTCCACAGACTATTTGTTTGTTTTGGAATTTCGCACAAAGCTACTCGAGGGCTATCTCTGCTAGCCGTTTCTAATTTAGCAGTGTAAGACTAAAGGGCTACTCTTGGGCTACTCTTTTACCAACGAATAGTGGGATTCACCGTCACATTATTACGCCTTCACGGCTGGAAGGGCGAGCATGTTTGGCGCGAACCCGCAACCCTCAGATTACGAAGTGCACGCCTTAACGCGCTAGGCCATGCCGGGCCCATATTTTCCATAGAAGGCTTTTATTCTGACCTAATGACATCAGAAATTTCTAGTCCACAGTTACAAAGGGATTATCTGTATTTTGTTCACCGCGAGTATCGAGCCCCGATTTTAAGTGTTATAATAGGAATATAAAGTAAATTAACAAGTTTCATTGGAAAATGTAACCAATTTAAAATGACAAATTTGATATATCATTTAAATAACATAAATAGTTCATCGTAAAATTTAGTAGATTTCACATAAGTCTGAAAGTATTTAAAACTTTTAAAACCTTATAGGTTATTTCGTAAATTCCCATAAAAATTACGCAAAGGTTTTTTACCCTAGCCATCCTTAATTTTGACTGTTATTGCTGTGAGTGTAAACCACTCATAGCCCCTGTGAAAGGAGCCCATCTTCGCAGCTAGAGGGAGTGAACCGTGTGGTGTGTGTCTTTTATAACAAAGCCACATTGGGTCATCCACTGAGAGAGATGCGGACAGTAAACTCTCGAATTAAAAGTTTGACATGCCAAGCACTAGGGTGACCAGGCCATAAAATTGTCAACTAAAAGATTCATTTAATAAATGAAATACAGTCACAGTTCAGTAAGTTCTGGCCAACAATGACAAAAGAAAAAATGGGAAAACTTTAACTTCGATTAAAAAAACATACCCATCATGGCTTACAAAGAAGCGCCATCTAGTGATTCTAGATATAACCTGAAATATTTGAACATAGTGTCATAAAAAATTTGTTAAGGAACTATGAAAGCTGACATCACCACGTTTATTAAACACAATTCTGTCTTCTAAAAAGCTACGTTTTATCAAAATGTTAGCATTTACTTTCAAAGTTTTCCTCGTCCTTGTTTTCTACATGTAATGTTGTACTATGGCCCAAAATCTTCTCATAATAACACAAAAACAATAATTTTGAGCACACTAAAACATTACTATGCTAAATTTACGTCTTAGGAAGAAACTATCGACGTGTAACTGATTAGTGTGCCATGTATTTTGACATAATCATCAGTATCATGTTAAGTTGCTTCTAATACAGGGGTTCCCAACCGGTGGTCGCGTAGCCTTGTTAGAAGTAGCTTGGGATAACATTAATTTTATTTCATCAATTACATTTTCATGCTGTTACATTTTTTTTGTTTCAGTACAAAGCAAAATGTGTGCTACGTTAGCTCAATGTTATTAGGTGGTATTATGGGTGTATGTATGCGTGCCTGTGTGAATGTGTATGTGTCTACAACTGTATGTATATGTGTACTAGTGAGTAGCGAGTATGTGAGTGTACGCGCATGTACGTATGCTTGTGTGTCTGTTTAGCTGTGATTAAGTGTGTGTGTGCTCGCTGTCGACACGTTGCTTATTGGTGGATGACGAATCGTGCGACTGGCCACGCTCCCTTCCCTCCCAATTCTTACCCCATTATTACTCTACCTGCACCCCCCGCAAGTAGTCAGTGTAAGATCTACAGTTGCCAAAGCTTTCATTATTCAACATTTTTATTTTATTTTAACAAGAAGATAAGTAAGCAGTAGAGGTGAGTTGTGTCCATGGCTAAACTGCGCAGATACTCAGAATGCTACCTCAACATTGGCTTCACCACTGTGCTCGATAACGACGGCATCGAGAAACCACAGTGTGTTTTGTGCCATGCTGTCCTGAGTGCAGAGTCAATGAAACCATAAAAATTCAAGCGTCATCTCGAGATGAAACGTCCAGAACACGCAAAGAAGGGTTAGGATTTCTTCAAACGGCATGAACGGTGTCTTAAAAGCCAAAGAATCGAGAGAAGTGGGTCGTTTCAGCAGCAGAGTGCAGCCGTATTGGAAGCTTCATATGAGATTCCATTCAAAATTGCTAAACAAACAAAGCCACACACGATTGGAGAAACACTTCTTAAACCCTGCAGGATGAAACCAGTAAACTTATTATTGGAGAAGCCAGTGCAAAGAAGATGCAGCAAGTATCCCTGTCAAATAATACTATACAAAAGCGCATTTCTAAAATGTCTATGGATGTGAAGGAACAGGTTTTGACTGAAATCAAGGGTTCCCCTTTGTTCTCCTTTCAGCTCGACGAGTCAACAGATGTAAGTTCATGTTCTTAGTTGCTTGTCTTCGGGAGTTACATTAATTCAGGTGACATCAAAAACGAATTCTTATTCTGCACTACACTTGAAACCACAACAAAAGCTGATAATGTCATGGAAAAGTTTCAACTTTTTTTCAAGACGAAGATTTTCAATGGGAAAACATGTGTGGGGTTTGTAAGGATGGGGCACCGGCTATGCTGGGATCGAATTCAGGATTCCAGTTGAGAGTGAAGAAGCTAGCACCTCAAGCAAAGGGCATCCACTGCATGATTCACCGATATGCTCTCGTCAGTAAGACTCTCCCTGCCTCTCTGCAGGAAGTGCTTGAATCTGTAATCAAAATTGTAAATTATGTGAAGACTCAAGTACTCAACACTCGTCTATTCCATGAATTATGCAAAGACATGAATGCTGACCACGAAGTCCTTCTCTTTTACACAGCAGTACGTTGGTTGTTGAAAGGAAACGTTATTAATCATGTCTTTGAAATGAAGATGAAATAAAGCTATTCCTGGAGACTCAAGAAAGGAAATATTTTGCAGTTTACTTCAAAGATGAAGTATGGAATAAAAGGGTTGCGTACCTAGCCGACATTTTTGACCAGCTGAACAAGCTCAATTTGAAGCTTCAAGGAAGGGAAACACATTTTCTCCTTTTTCAAGATAGTCTTCGGGCCTTTGTTTCCAAAGAACTGGTGTCGGAAAACCAATCTTGGAAACATCGCTATGTTTGAAAAACTTTGTGGAGTGACGAATGAGTCTCAGATCCAACTGGATCAGTTCCTCAAGGATCAGATTACCGAACGTCTTCAGTCTCTAGAAAAGGAAGTCGAGCGTTACTTCCCTGAGCTATCACAGGAGCAGGAGGCCCTGGTAAGGAGCCCATTTTATACTGAACTTGATGTATCCAGCATCCCAGATGATATCCATGATGAATTTCTTGATCTAAGGAACGACTCTTCAGCTCGTGATCTCTTCAAGGTGAAATCCGTGGCTCAGTTCTGGTGCGCTATGTATCAGTCATACTCCAAAGTCAGCATGATAGCTATACGTATCCTTGTTCCATTTGCTTCTACCTACTTGTGTGAGGCAGGATTTTCCACTCTTGTCAATATAAAAACAAAGAATAGGAAGAGATTGGATGTTGGAGATGACATGGGACTGGCTCTAACAAACGCTCGGCCACGAATTTCAAAGCTTGCTGCTGAAATGCAACATCAGGCATCTCACTAGCTGGGTTGGATAGCTGTTCAAACCTATGTTAATATTATTTTATGAAATATATATTTTTTTGTGAATTCAGGTTGGACCAATGTGATTTAATTTGCTAATAAATAATTACAGAATTTTAAAATATTTTTAGATGTTTCTTTCCCTCGTCTTCACGGAAAATAAAAGAAAAATTAATCTGCTGACACTAAGCCCTAAGTAGGGGGTCACATTGGTTTCCAACTTTTAGGTAAGGGGTCGCGAGTGCCAAAAGGTTGGGAACCCCAGTTCTAATATGTCTCTATAAAACACTAACATATTTTCAGACTTTAGAAAATACTAAGATCTATGTATTATAACTGAGATATTTTTGTCATGGTAAGCTATTACCACCCGTCATTTCACAGTAAGCACGTTATAGCCAAATGGTTACGGCGCTTGAAGGTCATGGGTTCGAATCCCCTGTCACACCAAACATGCTCGCCTTTTTAGCCATGGAGTCATTAGAATGTTGCACTCAATCTAACCATCTGTTGGTAAAAAAGTAGCCCAAGAGTTGGGGGTAGATGGTCATGACTAACGATTTTCCCTCTAGTCTTACACTGCTAAATTAGGGACGGCTAGTGCAGATAACCCTCGAGTATCTTTGAGCGAAATTTAAAAAAATACAAGACAAACATTTTGTAGTGATAGTTGTCGGAGAGAAACCAATGATATTTTGTATAAAGTTTATGTATTACGCCACCTTTGTATAAAGTAAGTCCTATGTAAAGCAAAATTAATTAAGCGTGATACTTAACATCATAATTTCAGAAATTAAAGTAATTTTCATGTTAATTATAACATGATTGCGGAGAAGTTATGTATTCATCTCCTAATCCTAAGATAGAAAGTTCTATGGTTCCAGTGTCAATCACTAATGATGTTGTTTTTTGTTGTTGTTTTGAATCAAGCACAAAGCTACACAATGGGCTATCTGTGCTCTGCCCACCACGGGTATCAAAACCCGGATTTTAGCGTGTAAGTCCACAGACATAACGCTGAGCCACTGGGGGGCCAATCAATAATGAAAGAGAATATTTAATGCAATGATTCTCTTCGATTACCATTTGTAAAAAAGGCGACAAAACAAATCTGTCTCTCATTTTTTACACTGATATGTACAAAGAGTAAAAGTGGTGATTGAATTTTAACTTGCGTGTGTGGTTTGTAGACAATATTTCACTCCATAATCACTTGGCAAAAATATCATGGTTCGTTTTCTCTGTTTCTTTATGTTAATAATTCTGAATTTGAGGCCTTTGTGTCTCTTCGTTTTATTAGGTAGAGAAGTCTATAGGGCATTTCGAGTCGATGCTTAAGCTCCTTCTTATGCACGTGTTTGTCCTGATTTAACCGCTTCGTTTTCCTAAAGATAATTTTTTCTAAACTATAATTCCATGAAAAAATGTTTCGTAACACATCTCCCAAAGCATGAACTCGTTGCCGTTGACTTCCACCAAATTATGGTAAGCTAGTTCCCACGTGGTCATTGTAATACGTCATAAAGCACTGAGTAATTATAGTAAGATACTCTCATGATGTCACAAACGACAAAGATGAGATGTTATGATGAGTCCCCCGTGTTCAAATGCTATATGTCGACCTATGTTATCCTTTTAGATACAGGTCTGTAATAAAAATTTGTAAATATTTCAATGAGCGTGTCTTCGTCACAACCCTTAACTGGAATTACTTGAAACAATGGCACATGTGCATCACTGATAATACTGGGTTCCATAGTTTCTGAGTAGACACGGAGTGAATAAAATCGACCATGCCCATTAACAGTATGTGGAGCTGTAGTGGACTCTGATATCATACGATCAATTTCAAATACAAGTAGTAGAAAGGATTCCTTTTTCAAATTTAGATTTACTTATCTGATAAATGAATCTTATATAAATATAGGACTTGTGTTTGGTTCATGAACTAACTCTTGTAAATGGTTAATATCCTAATTGCATTTTATACTCTTTTAAATGACCTGATTTAATACAAATCAAAGCTGGGAAAGGAGGTCCATCCTGTACCACCAGATACGTTATATCAATCATATGTATACTGTTGTTCAGTTGAGGACACTCTTCAGGAACCTTCGAGATTAATAGATCTCGGAAGGTGTGTGATATAATTCATTAATTTATTGTTTGCAAAATAGTTTATAGAAATCTAAATTACACCACAAACAACTGATACATGCCATATAATAAGTAATAGAATTATACGTAATATTTTATGATGATAACTGATTCAGACCCGTTTGAGATATCCAGCTATTCATCTTTTCTGGATATCCTTTCTATTTAAAAGTAAATTCTGTTTGTTTTTACCTCTTCCTTGTTCATGTAACATTTCTCCCAACCTAGTTTTATTTCGAAATAGACTAACAGTTTTCACACTGGGTGATTTCTTTTCAATTCTTGTGAATTATAACTACTTCTCTTCTCCACTCAGGCATATATCCTTTCTTAACGTGATATTTTGCTTTAGTAATTCGAACTTCATCTCATACTTGTAATCTAATTTTAACTTTTATTGTGGTTTATTGAGCTTTTTCCACACCACAGTCTAATTAGAGTGATTAACGCCTGTCGGCCTCATATTAATATTATGGTGATATGAACACTGACTAAATATATCAACATTGTAATGTACTTACGTGTTTCATGATAAGTAAAGTAGTTTCAAGAGTATGATTAAAATATCCAACTATAAATGATTTTGTTTTATTATGCATAGTAGAGAAGTTAAAGTCTTATTATTTGAGATAATGTTGAAACAGTCAATTAATAAATTCTGTTTTAACGTAGATTTAAGGCTTATAAGATTTTTGACCTTGTTTTATTACTTGATCAAAGGCTTTCTTATCTTTGAGGAAAACAACCAGTACATATTCATGGGCGTCCACAGCAATTTTTTTTCAGAGAGAGAGCAAATTAGTGTCAAATTATTAATTGAATAAAATAATTATGTACATGACCTGAAGGAATAAAGAAAGAATTATGGATCATTCCATGCCAAATCACCTAGAGCTTTCCAGTCCATGTCATAGATTTCCTTGACAAAAATGTAAACAAAATTTAATTTTGATTTATCCAGCAATGCATTACAGCTTTAGGATTTTGCATGGCTGAATAAACAAAATGGAGATTTTGCTTGAATTTTTTTTTCAAAAAATCCATGACACGAACTGAGAAAAGCTCTTTCTTCTGGGTGAGTTGACATGGAATGACCCTTAAGTTTCTCATTTTCCCAGTGGGGATAAATAACTACTCTTGCTCCCCCCCCCGGATGGACGCCCATCTGCATATTTAGAAAGCATGTCGATACACGTTAACAAATACTTAAACTCATTATTATAGTGACCTGAGTTCAAAAAATCTACTAAACTATCCTGCTACTGCTCATCAAGCCAAGAAACAATCACTTGCTTTTGAAAATTTTTATTTTAAAGATTTGTTATATCTTTCTTGATGTCTTAATCAGTTCTTAACCTGATTTACATTGAGAAAACTTTACCTCGTGCTTTTACAGACATGTTTAAAAATTGTACTTCACTGTAACTAACAATATGTTCAATATGATAATAAAGTTTTATTTATATGAGATATCATTTACTACATCTGATTACTATGATATCATTTACTACATCTGATTAGTATGATATCATTTACTACATCTGATTACTATGATATCATTTACTACATCTGATTACTATGATATCATTTACTACATCTGATTACTATGAACTAATGTTTGCTACCAGTAATGTCTGTAACAGTAGCTATAATTGAGCCTTTGAAACAGGCAAAGTTAAACTTCAGCCAACTGATAATATTAAAAAGATCTGATGGTTTATAGCAGTCTATAAAGACCATCAATAAACAAGTGATTATCTAAAACTCCATTCATATATTAAAAATGACTCAATTTATATGCAGTTCGTTTGATAATTGTTTTACAAATTATTTTTCTCCAGTAGAGTTAAATTATGGTTTCAAATCGGTGATTAGATATCCAAATAGTTGTCGTGTCGCATTGTGATATGCTCCTTCAAGCCCTGCATATTATGAATATTATGCGACATTCATTCCCATTATTCGTTGGTAAAAGAGTTGTCATAACGAAAATTTGGGTTTTATCCCTTGAAAAATAGAATAATTTAAGATAAAATGGCCCGTCAAAATCCCTTTATGTCATTAGCTATAGCGCTGTAAATCTTGTTTTCCTTGAAAATCAGGAACTCATAAAACTCGTCATAAAACGTATAGCCTTTAAACGTTATTTCTAACCATTAAAAGCCTGAACTACCAGCCTGTACGGTTGACACAAGGCAGGATGGATCCATGGATTCATGCTGTTTACGCCAAATTCTAACCCTACCGTTTGCATGTCGCAGCAGAAATCGAGGTTCGTCACACCAGACGACATTTCTCCAATTTCCAATCGTCCTGTTTTAGTGATACAGCGCTCGCTTTTGCGACATCTTCCTATTATTAGTTGGCAGGAGGTGAACCCGACGTGGTCCTCTGCAGCTGAAGCCCATCTGCATCAAGGCTGGACGTGTTGTGGATTCAGAGATGCCCTTTTGCATACCATTGTTGTAAAAAGTGGTTATTTGAGTATTTGTGACCTTTCTATGAGATTAAAGAAGTCTGGTAATTCGCCTCTGACCTCTCTCCTTAACAAGGTGCTACTGAAACCACCATGTCTAGCGCCAACAATTATCCCATGGTCAAAATCGCTTAGATCATGCACCTTCCCCATTCTAATGTTTGGTCGAACAACAACTGGACCTCTTGGCCATATCTGCATACTTTATATACTGAGTTACAGCCACCCAATTCGCTGTTTGGCTATTTTTTGTTAAAGAGCAGGTGTACCTAATAAAGTGGCTACTGAGTATATATATCATTAGTTATAAAACTATCCATCACTTTTTGTCTTTGATGTCTAATATTATAAAATTATTATGAATGATTAGCCACATATCTATACAACTGATCTAAGATCATAATCTTTTATCTATTACTTGAAGCTTTGTTAGGAAATAGACTTTACCATTGATTTAATCTGCCCATTCAGTTTATTTTCATAATGAACATAAACTATAAAATTTAAATAAGTATTAAAGTAACAAATTTGTGCATACAACTTCTGCCATTTTGAATTTCACGAAACAACAAAACCTTTATTCTATGTCATATCCATAACATAATAATCAAAGTGATATATATAATATATATTATATATATAAAAGATAGTGTATTATTAACACACACAATACAATTTATATGATTTTAACCATTCAATAGAAGATCTTCATTTTTGTTCTGTACAGTTGCCACAGTGACTGAGATCCACAGTCTCAGTTCCTGCCATTTTGTTGAAGAAAATAAAAATACTTCCATCTATTGGAAGTACTTTTGAAGTCTACATTAAAGAAAAGCAGATATCATGAAGTAGCAAGTAGAATTTGAAAGTCAATAATGGATCATAGACAAACTATCTTTCTTGTTATAATTATGAGAAAAATTGGTTGATGATTTTGGTGAGGAAGAGTAAAAGATAATATATCATAAAATTATTTTGAATTCATGACATCCAAGCAAAAAAATAACCACTTTGTGTGTACAAATGCATATGTGTATATGTTTTTGAATTAAGCACAAAGCTACGCAATGGGCTATCTGTGCTCTGCCCACCACGGGTATCGAAACCAGGATTTTAGCGTATAAGTCCGCAAACATACCGCTGAGCCACTGGGGGACGTGTACAAATGCATGAATATAGATTTTCTGATTTGTGAACAATTAATTAAACTGATATTGACATATTTGAGACTTTTATTTATTATAAAGTATACTAATTATCTGCTATTTTGAATTTATATGGAGTTTAAACTTACTTTCAAAACTATTGACCCTTTATTCTGTCAGTTTCAAGTACTAGGTAAGGGAGTCAAAAATTTATTGTCTCAGTTTTCATATGACAAGAGAGTCAATTTTCTTACTGATTTTGATCATATGATATTTTTGTAGAGTTTGTGAATGAAAATATAAATAAGAACTGTCATCATATTACTTTAACTCACTTTGAAGAATATTCCTAATGTTTTGTTTTCGGTAATCTATTATATCTGACTAATCAAACTTTAGAACATTTTGATGCACATCAGATATCATTACATTGTATCAAAGTAACATGTTTGAACACATACGTCATGCCATTCAGAATTTGATAGAACAACAAGAACCTTATTCTATGTCATATCCATAACGTGATAATCAAACTGATATATAAAAAAGAGGGGATATTATACTGAAAATTCAGCACCATGCTTTTTAAATAAGGATTCATCCAGACAATGAAGAAACCTGCAATTGTAAATATCACCTCTACTGATGAAATACGTTTCTCAGTTCCAATATTTACAATAAACATCAGCATTAATCTATTGTGTGATCTTTCTTGCAAGTTTACTACAAATGATAAGGTAAAATCTGAACAATTTATCTAAAATCAATTTTTTTTTACTTATTACTTGAAATTTTGTAAATAAATGTTTCAATATGCATGACAACAGTCTTATTTAAAGTTGGTTACTTTACTTACATTCATGATAACATATTTATATAAAGATTTAAATCAAAAGGTTAAAAAACTGCATAAAGATGGATAACACTGGTTTACAAAGAAATTGAGGCAAGCAAAAAATAGTTGTTTTAACCTAATTTGGGGTGCTGAATTCAGATTTGAAATCCGTTTTTACTCATCACCTCTAGTTTTTTAGATATGCATACTGTACATTTTGTACACATACTGTACATAAAGGCGTATATGCATTCAGGGTTAATTTCTAATATTGTGTGACTTATGTCTTCTTTTTTTAGTTATTATGCAATAAATGCAAATAAATCAGATGAAGAAATGCCTCCAAGGGAAGATTCTACCAAGTCAATCTCTTCCGAAGATATTGACTCTTCTTATTCAGGAACAAGTGGCAACGAGCCACACTGGATCACGCAAGAAGACCTGAATGACCTTGCTCGTGATTTGTATCTGTCAAAACAGCAGTCAGAGCTCTTGGCTTCTCGGCTTAAACAGTGGAACCTAGTCCAGGAAGATGTAAGGATCACCAGTTTCAGGAATCGGAACAAAGACCTTGCTTCATTTTTCGACATGGAAAACAAGTTATGCTACTGCACAAATGTACCTGGCTTGTTCACTTTCCTTGGTTTGCCACATAATCCTTCAGACTGGCGTCTTTTCATAGACCCTTCCAAGTGAAGTCTCAAGGCTGTGCTTCTGCACAACGGGAATAAATATCCCAGCATTCCCACTGCACACTCTGTCCATCTAAAGGAATGCTATGACAATATGGAGCTTCTTTTAGAAGCTGTTAAGTACAACCAGTACCAGTGGAGTCTGTGTGGGGACCTCAAGGTCATTGGTCTTCTTATGGGTATGCAAGCGGGCCTCATAAAGTACTGTTGCTTTCTCTGTCTCTGAAATAGTCGAGCTGTATCCAAGCATTACAAGCAGAAAGACTGGGGGTCTAGAAGCACTTTCGTTCCTGGCGAAAACAGCGTCAAGGAGAATCCTCTGGTTGACATGAAGAAGGTGCTTCTTCCTCCTCTTCACATCAAGCTTGGTTTGATGAAGAATTTCGTGAAGGCCATGGACAAAAATGGTGCTGCCTTCCAACACTTGTCTACTGTGTTCCCAGGTCTCAGTGCTGCTAAGCTCAAAGAGGGCATCTTTGTCGGACCTCAAATTCGAGAAGTGCTGAAGGATACTGATTTTGAGGAGCTTCTTACCTAAAAGGAACTGAGAGCATGGGAAGCATTTAAGTCAGTCTGTAGTGGCTTCCTTGGTAACACACGCCTACCAAATTACCAAGCCTGTATTGAGAAGTTGCTAAAGACTTATGAGGATATGGGATGCCGAATGTCACTCAAAATACATTTTCTCCATTCCCACCTCAAGTTCATCCCTCCAAACCTTGGAGCAGTGAGTGATGAGCACGGAGAAAGATTCCACCAAGACATTACGAAGATGGAGAGCAACTACCAAGGCAAGTGGAACCCCAGCATGATGGGAGACTTCTGCTGGATGCTCTTGCGTGGCATTCCGGAGGCAAAATACACCAGATCATCTAAGAAAACACACTTCTAACTGTCTGCAGTACTATGAATTGTGTACATTGTGTCATCCAAGTATATTTATTCCGTCAATGTTCTTTATCTATCCTGTTTTATCTGTAATAAGCTGCTGCAACTGTTGAAATAAGCATGTATATACTCTGTATATACTAAAATGAGACTCTTTAAAAGCCAGAAAACTAGAGATGATAGAGCAGAACTGTTTATAAATTTGAATTCAGCACACCCAAATTAGTAAAAAACACCTATTCACATTCTTACCTCAGACAAAAAATATTTTTTGTAAAGCAGTATAATTAGTTGATGGAGTCTAATTTGTCATAAAAGGTTAATTTACTATTTTTGAATTTATATAATAATTCAATGTATGTAGAATTATTACATTACAATTAATTTCATAATCATGTAAAAATTAGACATTTTAACATATACAGGGTGGTCGCTAGAACAGCGGAAAATTTGAGGGTCAGATGAGATCATGAATAAAATGCGTGCTTTCTCATTTCTATTTTGATTTCTTTACATCATGAATAAAATGCATGATTTTAATAATTTTGAGCATCTATGAGTGTAATCTAACATATGCTTTTAAAAAAACTTTGTAAAAGTTATTCTTTGTAAAAATAAATAGCTATTTGACAAATTTTCCGCTTTTCTAGCGACCACCCTGTAGTTTCAGTATTAAGCGTACTTTAACATATGTATCAGATTTCTATCATACTAATGAATGTATAACTTTAAATAGTTACATTAATATGTCTTATACTTAACTTAAGCTTTCCTAGAAATTTTTTGTGACACACTGAGTGTCTAATCCTATTAGTCTCCTCTCTTAATAAAAGAACACATATCATCAGCTGTGACTAGTCCACACCATTTGGAGATAGTATTTGTTAACCTTTCTTTCATTTACATCAATGTTAATCACCCTCAAATAGAAACAGAAAAACACCTACATACAGTTAGTTTTAACAGAGTTCTTTCAGCATATACCTAAAGATTTGCGAAAATGTCTACATAAAGGTAAGAATATTTGTTTAAATGTTTACTGTAGTAATGTTTAAACATAAATATTTATATGAAGTAATATACGATCCTTCAAAATTAAACTTTAGCACAGCAGTTATATAAATTAGCTTATCAAGCTAAACATGAAATTAAAATTATTTTATATGATAAATCATTTGAATAAATGTCCTTTTCATGGTGAATAGATGTAGAGTATATTATATAACATGTAAATTATGGAAATCAAATCTACAAAACTAATGAATTATCGATATTTGTATATGTGCAATATATCAATACGAAAAGTAAAAACTATATAGCTAATGTAGTTAGTGATATGAATAAGTGTTTATTACATAACATAATGGATAACTGTAAAGGTATGTAAAGTAAATTATTGACTGCCCTATAATATTTGCCTCATTGAAATGATTGATTTACCTGTACGTTAAGGTAGCATGTGTGATAAATCTTGTTACATTACATATTTAATACAAATTATTAGCTATGTTATAATAGCTGCTTCATTAACATAATGGTTTTACTCATAAAACATTCAAAACTTTTATGAAATATGCAAATTAATTATTAAATGAAAACACAATCAGCTGCAATAAGTGTCTCGTTAAAATAATAGTTTTACTTGTAACTTTTTAGGGTACGTAATTAAATATAGAAGTAAAAACTTCAATGCAATGTTGGTGATGTAATTATATGCTGAAACTTACACTACATGGCCAAAAGTATGTGGACACCCAACCATCACACCCATATGTACTTAATGAACATTTCATTCTAAAACCATGGACATTAATATGGAATTGACTCCCCCCTTTGCTGCTATTACAGCCTCGACTCTTCTAGGAAGGCTTTTCACCAGATTTTGGAACACGGCTGCGGCCATTTGCTCCTATTCAGCCACAACAGCATCAGTGAGGTCAGGCACAGACATCGGGCGAAAAGGCCTGGCTCGCAGTCGGCGTCCAAATTCATCCCAAAGGTGTTCGATGGGGTTGAGGTCAAGTTTTTCCACATTGATCTCGGCCGAAACAAATAAGGGCCTCTTCAAAACTGTTGCCACAAAGTTGGAAGCACACAATTCTATGGAATGTCATTATATGCTATAGCATTACGGTTTCCCTTCACTGGAACTAAAGAACCCAGCCAAACGATGAAAGACAGTCCTAAACTATTATTACTCCACCACAAAACTTTACAGTTGGCACTATGCATTCAAGCAGGTAACATTGTCCTGGTATCCGCAAAATCCAGATTCGTCCGTCAGACTACTAGATAATGAAGCGTGATTCGTCACTTCAGAGAACACGTTTCCACTATTCTAGAGTCCAATGGCGGTGTGCTCCCAGTGGCTCAGCGGTATGTCTGCGGACTTACACGCTAAAATCCGGGTTTCGATATCCGTGGTGGGCAGAGCACAGATAGCCCATTGTGTAGCTTTGTGATTAATTCAAAACAACAACAACAACCAATGGCGGTGCGATTTACACCACTCCAGCCAATGCTTTGCATTGAGCATGGTGATCTTAAGCTTGTGTGCAGCTGCTCGTCCATTGAAACTCATTTCATGAAATCCCTGACGAACAGTTCTTATGGTGACGTTGCTTCCAGAGGCAATTTGGAACTCGGTAGTGAGCGTTGCAACCATTGGCAGATGATTTTTATGCGCTTCAGTACTCGGCGATCTCGTTCTGTGTGCTTGTGTGGCCTATCGCTTCGTGGCTGAGCTGTTGTTGTTCCTACACGTTTTCGCTTCACAATAAGAGCACTTAAAGTTAACCAAGGCAGCTCTAGAATAGCAGAAATTTGACGACATGACTTGTTATAAGGGTGGCATCCTATGACAGTAACACGTTGAAAGTCACTGAGCTCTTCAGTAAGACCCATTCTACTGCCAACATTTGTCTATGGAGATTGCATGGCTGTATGATTGATTTTATGCACCTGTTAGCAATGAATATGGCTGAAATTATAAGGAGTTTCCACATACTTTTGGCCATGCCGTACATAATCAAAATTTATCTAGTGACTTGGAGATGGGTGTTAATTATAATAAATGCATGATAATGCCTATAGGTTATCGTAATTTAGATTTTAAGTATAACTTGGTTAAGGATTAACCTCAACAGTGTTATGAAAGAAAGAGAACCTTGGTGTAGTGGTTGATTAGCCTTACGCCATCCAAGTAGTATGTGCTATTAATGATAGGACATATAGAATTTTATATTGTATCTACCGAAACAATTAATACTAATCTAAAGAAGTTATTTCATTGCATGGGTCACTGGTTGGGCAACATTTAGAGTATTGTGTTTTTGAGTTCTTTACCTTAAGAAGGACGTAGAATTGTTGTAAATGATTTTGAGAAGTGCTACTAGAATGATACCTGGGAGAGGTGAATTGACATACAAGAAGAAATTAAGATTTCGGAAATTATTTTCTTCTGAAAAAACAAGAGTTCAAGAGGACTTCATTGAGGTGTTTAAGACTGTTAAAGGAAGTAACGGTTTTGATGCATCATCTTTTTTCATACTTAATGGCGAAAATGGTTAAACTAGGGGACACAAGTATAAATTTTGGCGGGGTAGGAGTCACATTCAGCTAAGACCGTTTTATTTTTCTAACAGGGTGGTTTGCCTTTGGAATGGCTTGTCTTCAGATGTTGCGAAAGCTATAAATTTAAGTGAGTTTAAAAGAAAGCTTGATAGCCATGTAAATAATAAAGGGGTAGCTGGTTTTTAGATTTTATTTGGCCTGGCATGGCCAGGTGGGTTAAGGTGTTCAACTCGTCATTTGAAAGACACGGGTTCGAATCCCAGTTGCAGCAAACACGCTCACCCTTTTAGGCGTAGAGGTATTATAATGTGACAGTCATTACCACTATTCTTTGGTAAAAGAGTAGCTCAAGAGTTGGCAGTTGGTGTTGATGACTGGCTACTTTCCGTCTAGTCTTACACTGCTAAATTAGGGATGGCTAGCACGGATAGCCCTTGTATAGCTTTGCGCAAAATTTAAAAACATAAAAAACATTAGGTTTTATTTAATAGTTTTAGTTTAACTTCAAAATTAGAACAGCCTAAATAGACCAGTATGTCCCTTCTTGTACCTAGACATTATGTAATGTTAAAATATAATTGTTTCGCTGTTTTTAAGCTAAAGTTATTGTTTCTGTTTAGAGTTAAGAACAAAGCTACACAATGGACCATCTGTGCTCTGCCCACCATAGTTTTAAGCGTTGTATGTCTGCAGACATACTGCTGTACCATTGAGGGGCTTTAATTGAAAAGGTAAGTGTGATAAACGTTAAATACAGAAGTAAGTATACATTGAAGATATTGAGATCAGTATACAGTTTGATGACCTCATCATCGCACGGTAATCTTGTTCTTTGTTCGCCTATAGTAACTTAATAACATCATATACAGTATTCCCTCTGATGCCACTTCATTGTATTATGAAATCTAACGTCATGCTTTTTGGAACAATTTTGTAGAACTATGACCCAATTAACATGCTCTCTGATGCTAATTCGTAAAACTATGATGTCATCTCCTTCCATTTATTGACTGAAGTAACCACCTCACTACTAAAATATAAGAAAATCATTGTTGTACGTAGACTAACCATTACAATATTTGTTTGTTAAGTGTCTAAAAAGAAACACAAGAAATTCACGCTCTGTTTGATTTTATAGAGAAAAGTTACGTTAGGTTATATGCTTTATCCAGAGCATAGAATCTAGCCTCAGATTTTAGCAATGTAAGTTCACATACTATTGTCCAAATTGGGTATAGAAAAGCATGCTACAAAAATGTATTTTGTATAGAATAATGATTAATTAAACTGTTCCTTTCCTCTGTGTATCGCTGTTTTGAATCCCCGTCACACCAAACATGCTTGCCCTTTCAGCCGTGGTAGTATTATAAAGTTACGGTCAATCCCACTATCCGTAGGTAAAAAAAGTAGCCCAAGAGTTGGTGGTGGGTGGTGATGGCTAGCTGCCTTCCTCTCTAGTCTTACACTGCTAAATTAGGGACAGCTAACGCAAATAGCCTTCGTATTTTCGCGAAATTCAAAACAAACCAAATACTTCTTATAGCAAAGCTGCATCGGGATATCTAGTGAGTCCACCGAGAGGGAATTGAACCCCTGATTTTAGCGTTTAAATCCGTAGACTTACCGCTATCCTAGCGGAAAACGTTCTTTTCCTGAATGACACTGCAGAAACATTGAAATTCATAATAAAACAATTATTCTATAGGGATTAACCATTAATTTAAAAGTGTTTCATTGTAGAATGACTGTGAAAATATTTACATAAAAATATTTTATGTATATCACATTGATATAAAAGCATCTCTTTGTAGAATGGCAGTGTAAAACACTTATAATATGTGTAATAACCGTTAATTTAAGGATACTTTATTGTAATGTAAGAATGAAAAACATTCAAAATGCAGTCTACGACAGTTATTTTAGAGTAACTTTCCGTAACATGAATCAGTGTATTGATGTGAATTTAACAAAATTAGTATAAGTTTCTGAACTTATTTTTACACTAAACAGTCTGGTGGATCGGCTTCCAGCCTTTTACCATTAACTGACAGTAAAATGTTTCACAGTAAATAGTTTGTGCTTGCTATATTTATGCTTTCTGTAAGTTATAGGAATAATATTATGACTTCATATAAATATATATGTTTCCTCCCCAGTTTCTCCTTTAAAAACATCTTGGTAAGGTAAACAACGGTTTTTTATGCAGTTGGAGCACGTGTTTTCTACTAATTCAAATTCACAGCAGGGATAGAGAAAAAAAAAACTCTCGTGGATCTTAACCGAATGCTTCACATAACAGGAACAAAAATTAATTACCTAAATGTTGTTGATGTGCGCATTATGACTGAATACGGTGCATGAAAACTTCAAGTAGTGGGTGTTTTAGAAGGTACTTTAATAACAATGTGTGCCACTGCAGACAGATAATTATAATAACACTAGTTTTGAATATGAATAAGCTTATTATTCCTCATATAAAATAAATAGAGTTTGCAAATTCCAAAAATCAAACAGTGTTTCCACGTTGGAAGTAATAGTACTTAGGTCTGCAGTGTGAAGTACCACGTGGTTGTATTGTGACAGTAAGCGACAAGTTTCAGTAAAAATATCAAGAGCACCGTAATCAGGCTTAACATGAGTACTTTGTATGCATACTGCTACAGCATATTGGACAAGTGACTCATATCAGTTTATTACTATAATGTAAATTGCTTGATCGGTTTAGATATAACACAATAATACAAACTAAAACTGTTATTCTGATACATAGTTATAAAAAAAAACATACCTTCATATGACTGTTTAGAACAATCACCCAACGGTGCATAAAAGGTGGGGCCCAGCATGGCCAAGCGTGTTAAGGCGTGCGACTCTTAATCTGAGGGTCACGGGTTCGCATCCCCGTCGCGCTAAACATGCTCGCCCTTTCAGCCGTGGGGACGTTATAATGTGACGGTCAATCCCACTGTTCCTTGGTAAAAGAGTAGCCCAAGAGTTGGCGGTGGGTGGTGATGATTAGCTGCCTTCCCTCTAGTCTTACACTGTTAAATTAGGGACGGTTAGCACAGATTTTTCATAAATGCATGCAGGTTTGTAATTCAATAGCGTACAATAGATCCAAACTAAGAATGATAATTTCCAGTTATTAACTAACCATCATTACTACTAATAAAGTGCATAATTGTTGTAATTATTTGTTTGTTGCGTTTCAGCGCAAAGCTGCACAATGGTCTATCTGTGCTTTGCCGACCAGGGGTATCGAATCCTGATTTAGCATATAAGTTATCATACTGAAGGCTCAGCTAACAGGGATAATTTCTACAAAATTTCAGAATACACAAATCTACTAAATTGAGAGAAAAATGTAAATTCGTGATTCAAATATCTTAAAATGGAACAACTTTTTTACAAACAATATTTATGTGTCAGATTTTATGAAAAAACAAATGGATTTTTTACGTTTCATGTTTTGCTTCTTCACTTTTATTTTTTTAGTAAAAAATGAAAATTTGGCAACCTAGATACTTGGGCCCACTATCTATAACTTACCTCAAACAAGAATGATTCTACTCCTCACAGTTTTTGTACTAGGCTGTTAATAAATCTATCAAAAATAACGGTAAAGTTCAATACCAATAGCTTACAAATAGAAGATAGGAAATTATTTTCTTTTATTTTTGTTCTAATCTTTATTTAAACAGATTGTTTACTACTTTCTAGAAATAGATGTGCTACTAAATATTCTGGCAGCTAAAACGAAGATAACAGCAGAAACATCGAATCAAAAACACGTCATCCAAGAATATGTACACTCATGTATCTGGTGTCTGCATGGGCCAGTTTCAAATCAGTTATGTTATTTTCTCTTCAAACTACATTTCGTGCATAAGAGTGGCTGTTCCTTTTTTATCTTGGCAACATTAAGAAGTGCCTTGATGTAAATATTAAAATATAATGATATATTATTAGACTATTATATAACGTAGGTAAACATGTAGAAATTTTACTAACCCAAATCAACAAAAGCATATTATCAGGTCGATGAAATTTATGTCTTATGTATAATGGGATTTCATCTTTATTTTCAATAATTTCGATAACACTCAACACAAAAAGTGTTAACTGCGTATTTGTAAATAATTTTCCAGACATAACGCCTACAGAAGCCCCCCGCTAGTACAGCGGTATGTCTCCGGATTTACAACGCAAAAATTAGGGGTTAAATTCCCCTCGGTGGGCTGAGCAGATAGCCCGATGTCGCTTTGCTATAAGAAAAAACACAAACGCCTACAGAAATTTCAAGACTGAATTTTTAATATCCGTTACAATTACAGTAGCAAGGATTTCATCTCTTTTGGACCTCCAGTGAAACATCGGTATATCTGCAGACTTACAACACTGGAAATCGGATTTCAATATCAGTGGCGAACAGAGATCAGATAGCCCATTATGTAGCTTTGTGCTTAATTCAAATGAACAAACTTATATGAAATTCAGATAATTTATTAGTGACTGAACGATTATTTAAACTTTGGCTTAACTTTTAAAGCCTTTTTGTAGTAATAGTTTGCAACAAAATTTGATATAAGAAAACGCCCCCTTTGAAAAAAAATTTAATAATTCTTAAAAAGGATTCTACTTCTAATATTCGTACCAAAACTAACCTTTTGGCTCACTGATAAGCTTAAAGTGTGTGTGTGTTATTCCTTTTTATAGCAAAGCCACAATTGGCAATCTGCTGAGTCCACAGTAAGCTTAAAGGCTTATAATGATGAGATTCGGGGTTTGAGCTTTGTGGTAGGCGTAGCGTAGATAGTCAGTTGAGCGAGTAAAAACAGGCAAATAAAACCTACCTGAACTAACAATATTATAGAAATTAGTGGATTTTTGGAGTTTTATTTACAGGTTTTCTACCATCAGACCACAATAAAATCTTATTATATATTTTTAAAAACCATTTAGTAAAAGCCGATCATCACAAAATTTCAAGTCTTTCTTCTCTGCAGCGTAAAATAATCAGCAACAACGCTCAGGTACTTGTTGCATTCAAATAATGCTCAACTGGTATGAAGAGACCTTGTACCACCACCACGTGTACGGTTGACAAAAGACAGTATGGATCCATGAATTCATGCTATTTACGCCAAATTCTAACCCTATCATTTCCATGTCGCAGCAGAAATCGAGATTCGTCACACCAGGCGAAATTTCTTCAATTTTCAATGGTCCCGTTTTACTGATACCGTGCCCACTGCAGCGACGTCTTTTTGTTCTTAGCTGGAAGGAGTGTAACACGGTGTGGTCTTCTGCAGCTATAGTCCATCTATTTCAAAGTTCGACGCTATATTCTTTCAGAGATGCCCTTCTGCATACCACTATTGTAAAAAAATGGTTATGTGAGTATTTATTGCCTTCCTGTGAGCTTGAACGTGTCTGGCCATTCTCCTCTGACCTCTCTCATTAATAAAATGTTTTCGCCCACAGAACTGCCACTCACTGGATGCTTCTATTGTGTGTTTATCATCCTCTATGAACTCTATAGACTACAGCTCGTAAAAATCCCAGGATGTCAGCAGTTTTTGAGATGCTGGAACCACCATATCTGGCACCAACGATCATTTCACTGTTATAATGGCTTAGATCACGTATGTTCCCCATTCTAATGTTCAGTCGAAAACAACTGAACCTCTTGACAATGTCTGCATATTTTATATATTGAGTTGCGACTACATGATTTGCTCTTTAGCCAATTGCATTAAAGGGCAGGCGTACCTAATATACTAGCCACTGAGTGTACACATTCTATAATTTTTACTGCAGTCTGTTTATTTGTTACACAGTGGGATTACAGTAAATCTACAAATTTACAACTGTTAATTATGGTGAACACAGCAGATAGCCTAATGCTGTAAAGCAAATAAAATAAACTTATATTTGTAGATATACGGAAGACTTTTCAATGTCGAATTGTACAATTTTTGCTGGAATGAGGTTATGAGTAAGAAACTTATGCTACCAGTTTTTCATGAATGAAGGTAAAAATTACCCGATTCATCATATTTTCTGCTTATTTTTTTTTCCGAATGACAGCTGAAAATTTGCCTTAATGACTCTAATGTATGTAAGCTAGGTGGCGCTGCCGCCGCCCCATCTCCACCGTCTTGTATATCTATGCTTACATTTACCTCTTTCCTTCATATTTCAAGTAAATTGATTAATTATATTGCTATAGTATTAGCCAATAATATGACTGAATAAATTACTTCCACGTTTCTCTGAATATGACAGAAGTGTACTGTGATACATTGTAAGCCTATATAAATCAATATCACTCACAGTGTACGAGAAAATTTTTAAGTGGACGGAAATATTTTTCTAAGAATACGAGATTTCTCTTAAAAGCTTATAATCATTTCTAGTTTTTTTATAATTTCTAAATTTCCTTGTGCAATCTTTATTTATTCATGTGGAGTTACACTTTCAATTATGACATAATTTTGTCGATGCAAACAACGTTTTTATATTTAATAGATTACAGTACTAAAGCCGAAGCCAAGCATGATCAGGTGGTTACCGCAGTCGACTCGTAATCTGAGAGTTTCAGATTAGAATACCCTTCAAACCAAACATGTTTGCTCTTTCAGCCGTAGGAGCACTATAATGTGACAGTCAATCCCACTATTCGTTGGTAAAAGAGTACCCAACAGTGAGCGGTGACTGATGATGACTAGCTGTCTGTCCTTTGTCTTACACTGCTAAATTTCCTCTGGCCAGGTGGTTGAGGCACTGGACTCGTAATCCCAGGGTCACGGATTTGAATCCTCGTCACACAAAACATGCTCACCCTTTTAGCTGGGGAAACGTTATGTGACAGTCAATCCCTATAATCTTTGGTAAAAGAGTAGTCCAAGAGTTGGCAATGGGAGGTAATGACTTGTTGCCTTTTCTCTAGCCTTACACTGCTAAATTAGGGACAACTGGCCAAGATAGCCCTCGTGTAGCTTTGCACGAAATTCAAAACAAATCAAACTATTTTCTTTGAGTACTTACATGGTTTGTACTTATTTCACGTTAATTAATGTTTGCCACATTTCACTCCTTCCCATCTTCAGGGTCATATCATTATACCCATGGCAAATATTTGGGCTTAATAACAACTTTTTCAGTCAAAAATCTTACTTACGTCATTTACTCAAATCACTCTTAATTAAGGACATTATGTCTTCACTTCATTGTTTTCCTTGATACATTAGCGACAAGCTGTAGGACTTGTAAGTCTAAAATTCGGAGCTCTATTTCAGCAGCAAGAACTGCGCAAATTGAGTAGCCATTCATTTAAACAAACAGTACACCGTCCATTTTGATATTATAATTTCTAGTGTGTGTATTGATACAGGTCACAGTTATTTTCAAACACCTTTGTAGAGAAACGTGTGTATGTAATACACTTTTTTTAAAATTTAGTATAATTAAAAGATAAGAGGCCCGGCATGGGCGGGTGGGTTGAGGCGTTCGACTCGTAATCTGAGGTTTGAGAGTTCGAATCTCCGTCTCACCAAACATGCTCGCCTTTCAGCCATGGGGGCGTTATACTGTGACGATCAATCCCACTATTCGCTGGTAAAAGAATAGCGCAAGAGTTGGTGGTGGGTGGCAATGACTAGCTGTCTTCTCTCTAGTCTTATGCTGCTAAATTATAGACGGCTAACGCGGATAGCCCTCGTGTAGTTTTGCGCGAAATTGAAAAGAACATAAAAGATAAGATTGTAAACAAACATAATACTGTTCTGTTTTTATGTTACCATTCTCAGGGTGTGAATGTATACAGGTCACACAATTGGTCAAATCACCCTTGTGGATTCACGTGTACATATAAACTATATTTATTTAATTTTAAACTTTGTTTAATTAATAGTTAGAACCGTTTCTTGAAAGATTCTTATCCTCGACTTGAATAGCTTTTTGTTTATTTATTTATCTATTATTAATTTGTATATTGATGTGCCCCCTAGTGATATTATTTCCGCTTGTGTGAAATTGACATTTTATTGTGTATTGCAACATTACAATCACAGGGCCATGTCATATTTGAGGCTCAATGAATATTCACTAAAATCAAATATATTTTGTAACTAAATAGTATCATACTTTAAAGAACATATTCCGATTTGCAGCTGTTTGCATAATTATCTATGCAACTACGTCAGTTGCTGGAGTTGAATAAATTGGTCGCCATCTTTGTCAGTTAGATTTTGAATGTTGAAGTTATCGTTTAGCATCTGAGAACATTTTAGATTAATAAACGTGTTTTGTTAAGTAAGCGCACAGAAAGAGTGAAATTCGTTAGGTGAGGCTATTATTTCTTGTATAAATATGCTCCTAAACATGTACTAACAAATAATAGATAAAACTTAAGTTATTTTTAAATACACGAGTAACTTCCCAAGGTATTAACGAGATTAAAATTTAAACAAAAGTTACACTCGTGTGTTATGTTTAAGTTTTTGTCAGATTAGTGAATTTAAAATTTAACTCTATTCTAATTTAAAGTCGCGGGTCAAGACACAACTTAGCATTAATATAGCTTAAAAGTAAATAAAAATCTTAGTACTTTACAGTTAACTTTTTAATCCATGTGTGCAAACAGCAAACTATTTCTGTAATAGTAATACTATCAGTGATGCTGATAGCATAATCAACTTTCAAATTCAAGTTGCAGAGAGCTGATACACACTAGTTTTCGAAATTGTTAAAAGTAAGTGATTATCTGCAACAGAAACTTTCAAAAGTACAAGTAAAACGATTTTACTGATATATATCCTATTAAAAATCGCTAATTCTGAAGTCATTTAATGATTAATATCCGTTTGCGTTAATCTAAATAATTTAGTTAGCAGCAATACAGAAGTTATTGATCTAGTAAAGTTATAGGTTAATTTTATAACATTTAGGCTTAGCCTATGTTACGAAGTGAAGAAGTTTACTAGTAAAATACCTAAATATTTTTATTTTCATTATATTTTGGCATGATATTGACAATGTACTTTGGTTTAGGTATGAGTTGTAGGTTCTGTTCAGAAAGTTAGAGAAAGAAGAAAATTTTGTGTTACTGACCTTGTGTATTAATACCCTATTATTAACCAAAATTCATTAAAAAAATGTTTGTTGCAATACATATAAATTGCAGTAAGCATCAATTAGCTTTACAACTGGAGGACAGGATAAGGAGAGGTTCATGTATGAGTCTAAGTATTCCACACATGCCTTTACAAAATGATTGGGAAAGTAATTGGTAATTTACACTTGTTGAAACTGATCTGAACAAGCCTTATTAATATTTAATGATTTTCTCATACTTAACTGGTCTAATAATTACAGCTTTAAAACTTTTTGTATTTCATATCTAAGTGTTATGAAATAATTAGTTTATAAAAAGCCAACAACTAATTTTTGATTACTTGAATGTAAGTTGCAGTGAAAAAGTTCCATGTTTATTGACCATCCTAGCAATATATATTGTGGTCCAAAGTGCCTCTGATACACCAGAGACCAAGTAAACACCACTGGTGTCTAGGGCTACCCTTGTTTGTAATGGGTTTGGTGGACCCTATACTGCTAAAGGTTTTGTTTACTACTCTCATCCATGCTATAAGTAATGGAAATGAATACCTGTACAATAATGCATTGAAATATTTTTATTAAATATAGTGCAAAGAAGTTAAACAATTATCCTGTCACTGTCCCATGTAATACAGTGTAATCTGATTACATTTTATCCTCGCCCTGTTATGGGAAACTGAAAGATTTTAAACTGTCTAAGAACTTTATCTCCAGAGTCATCATGGTAACAATCTTCTGAATCCTTTTCAATACACCATTATCTTTCTGTAGCTAAAAAGAGATACTTGTGATTTGTTTATAGATAATTCTCTTCTGATTTGTAGTCAGTATGTAGAAATAACATCAAAATTCTGTTTGTTTTATTAGTAACAACAGAGCACTACCTTGTATCTTATGACTGCTGGTAGGGGTATTAAAATTTTTATTGAAATAGAGAACAATGTTTTGACCCTCTTAGGTCATCTTCAAGTTATCAAGGTCATCACATTGATTTTTACTGGAAAGTGAAAAAAAACAAACTTAATATTCAGATCATTTTTAGTGATCAGAAACTGTTGAAAGAACACTTCAGTGTAATCAGTAAGAGCACATTTTGTAACTGTAAGCCATCCATTCCAAAATTTTCTATTCTACTACTCTGATCTCACAAATCCAACCAGGTGTCAAGAACTAGCTCACTAATACTTGAAGTTGGTATGATGACTTGTGTACCAAAAATGTACTTTCCCATAGCAGTATTATATCACCAACAGTCTTTCAAGACAGTATGTCATACTAGGTTAACCCTGCTAATTTTTTTATGATTGTTTAAACTTGAAACCGAAGTATCCTTTATTGCCCATGACAGTTTTAATTTGTTACAGTAATATATATTCCCTTTGGTATGAATTCCTATACATGGTGAGGGGACCTAGAGAAGGTTCTGTTCTTTCAGTTTACCTCTTCTGGGATCTAAGCATCTACCCATGTGTTTGTTGTGCATGGTCACCTGTGAAAGGAATAAGTGGATCCTGGTGATTGAAGGTCTAACCCTAATACACCACTTTAGCCTTGAATTTATGGAGACAGGTGGCCCACCATGCTCAATTGGCTTGTCTACTTGGGCTAGGGCCAATCAAATACTGGTGTTGGATGTTCTCAATGGGAGTTGTGGATATTGTATCTGCTGGTTTTTTAGTTCAGTGCTCACAAAACCCTGGTGTTATTGCATTGTCCTTGTTTGGCACGGCAGTGTGTCCCCTCTTAGGGCTTTACGGTGGATGGGGTCAGTAAGCACCAAAACATTCTTTATTATGGATCCCCTTAATCAAATTAAAAAGTGAAAAACAAACCATTGGTAAACAACATCTTGAAGATCCTGAACAGCAATCTTGTACTTATTTAACACCTGTATCTCATTTTCTGATATTACATTATTTCTTAAACAAATCTTCAGGGCAAATGTTTCTCTCATTTTTTATTCAGGAGGGACTTACTGGTTCTCCTGAATTAGTCAAAAAGCTTTGTTCTGGTGACATGTTGGTGGAAACATCCTCTTCTAAATACATTGAATTCTTGCATTCAAAGGCCATTGAGGTTACTTCCCATGCTAATTTGAATTTGTCATGGAGTTATTGTTAAGAGGGATTTGAAGAACATGCCGAAGTTGGAGATCCTTACTCGTTTCTCCACCTGAGGTGTTTCTGCTGTTAGGTGTATCTCTACTTGGAAAGGTGGAATTAGAATGCCATCTAGTGCCCTAATTTCGATGTTTATATTGCCACATCCACCTGCAACCAGCAGAGCAAGCTAACTGAATTTTAAGATATGGACATATATTTCAAACCCTCTCGCATGTTTCCAGTGTCAGCAGTTTGGTCACTCAGACATCATGTCATGGTTCCTTGACATGTGCTTGTTGAGGTGGCTAGCACCATTGTACTTGTGAGTATGAAATAGACCCTCATTGTGTTGATTGTAGTGACTCTTACCTTTGTTCTTGGGCCCGGCATGGCCAAGCGTGTTAAGGCGTGCGACTCGTAATCTGAGGGTTGTGGGTTCGGATCCTAGTCATGCAAAACATGCTCACCCTTTCAGCAGTGGGGGTATTATAATGTGACGGTCAGTCCCACTATTTGTTGGTAAGAGTAGCCCAAGAGTTGGCGGTGGGTGGTGATGACTAGCTGCCTTCCCTCTAGTTTTACACTGCTAAATTACGGACGGCTAGCACAGATAGCCCTTGAGTAGCTTTGTGCGAAATTCCAAAAACAAACTTTTGTTCTTCCCCTAGGTGGGTGGAACAAAGAGGTACAGCATTTGAAAACATTTAACACTTCTTACCCTGAGGATCAAAAGTTACTGTCCACTACTCCATCTCTGTATGTTGCAAAACTTCATTCCACTGCGACAGTGGGAGTGCAGATGAATCTCTTCATGCCTCCAAAAGAATCATTCTGGGACCATGTGAAAAGTCTGTTGCTCTCCATGGTTAAAGTTGATAAATTAATGTCATCAACCATTTCTGTGCCTACTATTCCTTCCAGCAGATCCTAGATCCACATCTTTTGGTTCCAAGTATGGGCATTTCCTCAGGTCCATCTTCTTCCAACAAGAGAGGCCTGCCCAATAAACTTTGGACAGGATCCATGGAGGCTGATAGACCTTTGTATAAAGCAAAAAGACATGGTTGAAAACAGAAGGGCTCTTCACCCACTTTACATGTACAAAAGTAAAAATGGCCATAACAATACACTGGAACTGTTAGTTTACATAATAATCTGGATGACATCAAAGCACTGATTTTTACCATTTTGTGTATTTTACTACAGAAAACATTTCCTAAACGTGCCAATACAGTCATCTTTTGGCAGTTTTCTTTGAACAGAAATGGCAGGTTATGTGATGGATGATTGGATGGAGGAGTTGCATTGCTGGTTGATCAGCATGTACCTATTCTGTCTTTTCTACTCAACACACATTTGGAAGCTGTTTCCTTGGTTCATAGCATCATTCTTTGTTCTCTATCTCCTAAGGAGACCTGTGATTAATTGGACCTCAGTGGTCTCGTTGAACAGTTTGGTTTTTAATTCTGGAGGACTTTAATAGACATAATCCCCTCTGGGGAGGTGATATTGATGGGAGAGGTTGCTCTATTGAGCATATGCTCTCAGATCACAACCTTTCTTTCTTCAATTCTGGTTTTTATACTAATTTTCATGTACCTAAGTAGTCTTTAACTGCTATTGATCTCTGTCTGCACTCCTTCACTATTCTCTCGCTTTTCACAGAGGATTGACAGTAACTCAGTAAACAGTGATAATTTTCCTATCATTTTTATCAAGCCAACTGGCCCTCTTTCATTGCTCTCGTGGTGCTTAATTCTGTCATTGTCTGTAAGCTATACCTAGGTGTCTGTGTGGTAGCAGTGACTGACTGTATTAGCCAGCAGCTGCTCAAAAGTATTTTTAAAACCTCAACACTATCTTCATCTGTGGTGGAATCCTGTCTGTCACATGACACAGAAGGCTCAAAAACAGGCCTGGGATACCTTTCATAGGTATCTCACACTTTCAAACCACATAGCTTTATAGAGGGCTTATGCACATGTTTGGCAGGTAAGATATCAAAGCCAGACAGAATCTTGAATTAAATTCACAACCAGCATCTCCTCTAACACCAGTTACAAAGTTGCATGTAACAAGATTTGAAAGGTCAGTGGGCAGTATAATTCTGTCCCCCTTTCAATCTTGCTCTCAGGTCAAGAAGTTGCTGATGCCCATAGAATCACCAATACTCAAAGCAAAAGATTTTGCCAGGTATCTGGCACTTTGCTTCACCTTCCAACTTCTTAGTCATCAAGACTGGCAGAGTAGTTCCTTTTATGTCAAGCTGATCACCTCTAATTGTAATTGCACCTTTGCACTGGTGACTCTTCATGAGTCAAACCTGGTGGTATACACTACGAGATGCTGTGCCATCTCTCTCTCTCTCTCTCTCTATCCTGCTTTTCTTATAGGGTTTTTTTAACTGGATCTGGCAGAAAAAAAATTTCCTGATGCATAGCACTAGGCTGTTGTCCTGTCTTTATCTAAGCCTGAGAAGGATTCCAAGATTTCTTCAAACTTCCATCCAATTTCTTTGAGCTGTCTTTGTAAGACCTTAGAGAGGATGGTTAACACTCATCTCTTCACCACTGACCACCTGATTTGACTTAATGTCAGTTGGAGAAGCCTTTTTCAAGTAACATTTTGTGTCGGTATTTTTTGACTTTGAGAAAGCTTATGATATTACGTGGAGGTATGGCATTTTGTGAGATCTCCAATTGTATGGGTTGCATAGCCATTTGCCCATTTTGTTTTTTGTTTTTTTTAATGGGTAGGCAATTCAAAGTTTGTGTGGGTTCAACACTTTGTCATTCTTTCTTACAGGAACTTGGAGTCCCTCAGGGCTATCTTGAGTGAGACACACTTTTCAGTATAAAGATTCCCATCACTGGACAACTCTCTTACTGTTGGTTGTTATAGGCTCCCCTCAATTGCTTACTGAAGTGGACCACAGCAAATGGCCAACTTCTCTAAAACTATTTGCATGAACTTTTGTCACCAAGGAGGTATTCACCCCAATCCCACACTTCATATCAGTGAGGTTTTGCTTCCCATGATCCCTGAGGCAAAGTCCTTGAGGCTTATCTTTGACCATAAACTGATATTTATATACCACACTTTAAGCAGCTGAGAGCCATGCACAAGAGCACTGAACATTCTCTATGTCCCCTCTTCCATGTATCATGCTCTCATTTGATTGAAACTGGTTTATGGGTCTCTAGTCTGTGGCTCTGCAATGACCTCAGCCTTGAAGATGCTGGACCCTGTTCATCATAAGGGTTTTAGCTCTGCATGGGGGCTTTCTGCACTTCCCTAGTCCAGAGTTTCATGAGCTTTCTCTACACCTTTACCATTTGCAACTGTCTTTACTGTATGCTTCAAAATTTTAATCCTCATGTCAGTCCCATCTGGGGTTGTGCTTTCTTTCATCAGTGGGCCATGGTTGTTCAGAACAGATCTGCCATTGTTTCTTTTGTCCTTCATATTTGGAGGTAGTTGGATGACATTTCTATATCTACTGGCTAGCCCATCCCACCATGGCTTATTATCATTCCCAAATGTGACCTGTTTGTGAGTGATCTGAGAAAAGCAAGTACACCTGATTGGAAGTACTGCCTTATTTGCTGAACATCTTTCGAACTATCCTTCCATTTCCATTTATACGGATGGTTTGAAATTAGGTGACTCTCTGGGTTCTGCCCTGGTTTGTTGTAGTTTGGTGGTTGTACACACAATCCTTTCTACATTTTGCATGTTCTCTGTTGAACTGTATGCCATTTTTCTTGCTCTGGATCATGTAGAAACTAAGCAGTACTTGAATTGTACTAATTATATCAATTCATTTAGTTCTCTACTGGCCCTGGAATTGCTTCATTTTTGTTCTCACCAGCATTCAAAACTGACTGGCCCATTTCTCTTCATCTTCTATCAAATTCTGGATACCAGACCATATTGGTGTTCATGAGAATGAGCTTGCTAACACTCCAGCTAAGTCTGCCTGCTCTGGCACTAGCACTGCTTTGCTTGTTTCACACATGGACTGTATAAATCAAGCTTTTCCAGACAAAATCCTCTTTTGAACTTTGGTTGTCTTGTTTCTGTAAAGATTGGAAAGGAATCCTAACTAAACTATGTACTAGTCAGTTTTTAACTCATTGTTTTCTTTTATCCAAGACTGATGCACTAATATGTCTGTGCGACACTCTGGTCACAACAATTGACATTTTACTGTTATGACTGAACGACAGTACCATTTTAAACATGTTTTTTTTCAACAGGTTTACCCCTGATGCTAGACACTGTCAGTGGTGATGGTGACATCTTCCAACTTACAAATGTTTTTAGCTTTTTAAGGACCATTTGGTTTTTTAATGCAGTTTAAGTGTTTAATTCAAAATTTAGATTTTTAACATGATTCCTTTTTACAAATTTTAGTTTTTTTACCAGTTCTTTGGTGCAGATGGCCTAGTTGCTTTGCGCTATAAAACTTAACCAACCAACCAAAATTTTATTAAAGTAATTAGCTAATTATTAGCTAATAATTCATATTTTAATAGTATACATATTTTAGGTCTAATTCTAGAAGGAAATGTTTTTAAAAATCCTGAACTTGTCCTTGTGTGACACAACATAATTTCTCTGGACAACTTTTTTACACCACTTGATAAAGTATGAAATTAAAACATAAATTACTTTATAGACAAACCATAATATTTATATCCTTCAGTTTTGTTTGATTAGAGTTGTATAAAATCAGACCTCTCCTGCCACACCTGGTAGTCTTATCCTCTTTCATAAGTTAATAGTTTTCTTTTGTGTTTAATTATGTATTATCTATATCCAATAGAAATTCAAGGATTTTATGCACTGAATAAGAGAATGTTATTTTCTGTCAATATTAGAGTGCCAACATAATTTCTGTGGGAAAATTAACAAGCAAGATATATTTGTAACGACTTTTATAGCATAGTTAGAAAGCCAGAAAAATTGAGATAAGGGAATTTGTATTCTTTTTACATGTTAGTCCATTGTTCAGTGCATTATTAAATTACAATAAGTGTAATAATGTACTTTTAAAAATTAGGATTAATTCTCTTCAACAATCAAGAAAGAAAAAACATTTTAATTTTTGTTTTTAATGTTTATATTCATTATTTGTAATTATAAAATTAACAAATTTAGAAATAGGGATTTTTTAGGTTAGTTAAGAATAGGTAAAATAAATGATATAATAAAAATGTTTCATGAAGCACACTTAAGCAGAATGTGCACAATGTAATTTGATAGTGTAACATGAGCTGCAGTGCCTTAAGTGATTTGCAACTTAATGCAGATAGTAGTTAGACACAGTTAAGAAAGAAACAAAACAGATGTGTGCTTTCATGAGCTTAAAGCTGTTAAAGGTAAATCAAGGTAATTTCATTGATACAATTTGAAGTTGTTCCAGAAATGTTTGTTTTTTTGTGTGGTTACAAGGGCAGCCAAACTGATTCATTCTCAGATTAGAGAATATAATGGATGTAGTTTTACTGGGAAAAAACTTGGATGTAGTTTTACTGGGAAAAAACTGTATTTAAGGATATCACTCAAAGGAAATTTGATATTTTTGAAATGAGTATAAGTATTTTTAATCTTAACAAGGAAATTACTTTGCACATGAACTTTTCAATATACTTGTGTACATATATTTTTGGTTATTAAAAATAATTATTGAAAAATATTTTCTGTGTGGAAGACTTGTAATATTAAATGAAAGACTCAAATTTTGTGAATATGCATGTTACATCAAAAGTTAGTATTAAATTAAAGAAATTTTAAATTAGTTCAAAGACGTCACAAGCTAGAATAAAATGTTCCTAAACTAATTTTAACTGACTTTTTATGAAAGCTATAAATAGGATAAAAAGTGTTACTGTTAAGAGTACCAAATCTAATTGGTGCAAACCAAGAAATTGTCCTTGAAAAATGTTATTTTGGTTCAAATCATATCCATCAGTATGAAAGTTTATCAGCAAACAATCTCAAGTTGGAGAGAGGGAGAAGGAGCTTCTGTGCTGAGTTTAACATATTAGAAACGGGTTCATGTTTTATATTCTTGAATGTAATTATGTATAATTCGGGTTTCTAATTGTTTTGAAACTGTAGTAGACTATTTTGGATGTAGAAAGACTGACAATTAAGAAGTGTAAACTTGTATAATATGAATATTAAATTTAATACTAAAAGGTCATGAGCATATGAATCTGGTAGTACAGAACAAACTGATTTCAAATTTGAGATAAATCACAACAAATGTTACCAGTTAACTATGAAATCAGATAAAGGTGATACAGAAAGCTTTGAGAAAATTTTAAGATGCAAGGTAAATAAAAATGTGCAATAAATAATAATGTGATAGTTTTTAAAAGTTAATATTCTTAACTATAAACTGTACTGACTACTAATGAATGTAGTGCACAATCAATAAATGTTAAAATATTGTGGGAGAGATCTTGTTAATGAAAAATGAGTATGAGGTCTGTTAACACATCTTGTAATCTTAAGCAAATTCTGTTGTGTATAATGAACTGTAGCAAGTAACAGAACTTGTGTAATACTTGTATTTGGAAACAGTTTTATAACTTAAATTGGAAGTTTTTTTTTTAATTTGAATGTTTGGTTAATAATACTTGTTTAAATCCAAGTTGTTTGTAGTGAAACTGGATTCTCTTCATAATGAGATCTTGTGGATAAATATTTGGCAATGTTGAGGAAATTTTATCTAGTGAAAGTTCATACTAGTATCTACAAGAGTGACTTGTGTGCACAAGTTTAATTTTCTTACAAAGATATGTTCTAAGTAAAATAAATATAATGTACAACTGACTGAAATCTCAATCCATAAATATCTTTTTTTTTTCTCAGATATCAAATATGTTATCCAAAATATTTTAAAGTAAAAGTTTACATTTTTTTCATGAATTTTTCTTTTGTGAAACCATAATTTTTGAATAACATTATCATAGAAAACTTGTTTATTAACACAGAACAATTTAATAAACTGGATAAGTAGACTAAGGAATACTAATAAAATTTTTATGATTCAAAGTTTGAACATTCTTTACTTTCAGTTAAATTATACTGGTGACAGTGAACAGCATATACAAAACAAGGGAATTAAATGTTTATTAAGTAAAATCAAACCTGTTTGTTTTATTGCTGTTCCATATTGGATACTAATTCACTGTTTTTATAGAACTTCCTAATACATTCAGTAGGCTTTAAGCTATGTTATTCCTATACGTTGAAAATTTGAGTAATTTGGTTGAGTAGTAAGTTATGTTGCAAAAATATCAAATATCGATTTACAAAGGATCAGGTATTAACTCAGTTTTGAGTAGGGAAATGCACAAGTTACGGTACATCCACAGATGATGTAAGATCTTTTTAGAACAGCCTGCATCAGAATCATATTTGGTCATTATTTAGCATTTGTGTGAAGTGTGATGCCTCATCATATCACTTTAAAAAAAATTTTAATGGCCCTTTCTTATGCAAATAATTGCATACTCGTATCATTAGGATGTGGTCAGATTAGAAATTTAGCAATTCTAAAACAAGGATAACACTTGAAAGACAAAGGATTGCTCAGCAAGGGAAAGTATGACGATCTAATAATATATATTCCAACTATGATAAGCAAAGTGTGGCATCTTGTAACAGGTGAGAATCCACTAACATGTACTTGCATGTGCATAAGTTGCTTCCATAATTTATCTGTTCAACTGTAGCATACCTAAAACAGATGAATAAAACTAGTGTTCATGCTGTTTCATATGAAGACTTGTACCAGTTGCTGAATATATTGCCTACAGATTTCTTTGCAACTGGACTGTTGAAATGTTTGCTGAGAAGTTATCCTTTTATGTCAGATAGCTTGTGGATACAAATTCCTAACAAAGCATTTTACAATGAAAATTATAATATAGGGCTACTGTCCAAGTACCTGCTCATAAGTAAGCATGGTGTGGTAACGTGGAATGTAACATTGTGTGGGATTCCATTTATAATACAAGGTTTTCAAGCTTGGTGTGCCTTGTAATTCTAAGTATAGTTACAGGTAGTGAACTGGTGCCTAATATTAAAGTTCTTTGCTACTAGTAATACTGTTTAATTTTCACACATGTTAAATTCCTAATGTGAAGAAAAAATTGTGGAGATTAAAATATCTATTAGTCAGTTAAATTGAAAAATGACCATAATTGTTTTTCTCTGAACGTTTTAATTACATCTTAATATTTTTGTTGTTGCAGATTATCTTTAAATTTCATCACTTGAGTGGAGTTTTTGTAGACCTCATCACTGTGAAGTGACTGTTAACTATATTTAGAAAAACACTTGAGGTCTTTGTGCCTTTTTGGACTGTTTTTATAAATCAGCCATGGCATCTGTTACAGCAGATACTTTGAACTCTGCTAATCACAACACTGCATGTCTGTCTAACAACAGTGTGGATAATGCTGTGAGGCAAAATACCACAACACCAAGGTTAGTTGTGTAACATTATAAAGTATCGCATAATTTAAAACATTTAGTTACAAGGGTATCTTAAAATTTTTCTTAAGATGTAATGTGGACAAGTTATGAATGTTTCAGTTACTGTATTTTTCATAATTTATACTTGTGAATGTAAATAATTTTTAATCACTTGTCTAAACAGCTATTTATTCAATTTGTAACTTTTAGAATTATTATACAAGTTTTCACTAAATGATTTGGATTTCTTCACTAATTATACTGAGTTTGAATCTATATTTTTCTTTTGTTAAAACTGCCACATTCTTTGGACAGGAACTTTAAAATTTTGGTAATATTCAGCTAAAATTATACCAGTCTTAAATATATTTTTATTCACACTAATTAATTATATTAAATGTTTTCTTATAACTATGCATGTAAATTGGTAGGCCAATACTTATAAGCTTTGTTTTCTGTAACTTATAGAGAAAGCATTATAAACTAAAATGTTTAGTAAATACTCCGAAGTTAAACTTGGAAATTAAAGATTCCTTTACACTATTCTCAGATACTTCTGTACAAAAGATTAATTTCAAATTATTTTTGTATATAATCCTGTTGTCAAACCAGTTTCACTAATATTGATAAGTAATGAATCTTCTCCCTTTTAATTTATAATTTAAATGTGATTAAGTCACCAAAACAAATAACTTCAGAAACTGTTTCAAATCATTCAATTCATGAATTTTTTTTTTTACATACATACATAGTGGCTCAAGATTTAAAGAAAAACAATAACAAAATCATGGATGCAAAAACCACACAAGCCTGTTGTAAAGAAGAAGAATTTATATTCACAACTGTAAATAACTAATTACTTGTGGCATGATATTTGTGAGATTAGTTATTTTCTTATTTTCTGCTAAAAGATGTTTAAGTTTAGAATAAAGTTTTTAGTTTTCTCTACTTGAATACTTATAATTCAAACCATTGATCATTTGTGCAATAAGTTATTTTTGCTGAAATATCCTGTAATATATTAATTTTCTCTGTATGGCATACTTTACTGCATGTTTAAGATTTCAAGTGAATTTTATTTGGAACTTAACCTACTTTCAGCCTGTTACATTAATTACTGTAGTACAAAATTATAACTAGTAATCCATATTTGTATATTATACATATAAGGTAATATTAACAAATCTGAAATTCCTATAGTGCGATAACTTTTTGTTGTCTCCCCCTCTTCTCTTATTTGTTCGCTACCCCTCCATTAGCTATTAAATTTAACAAATTACTAAATTCATTTCTCCCGCTAGCCATATTTTTATAGCTTTCAGTTTTTAGTTAAGGAGCCATTAAATAGAAAATTAGGCTCTCTCCCCCCCTCCATCAGTGCCACAGCAATGTTTGCAGACTTGCTTTTAATAGAAACTAGGTTTTGATACCTGTAATGGACATATCATAGATGGTTCATTGTGTGGCTATATGCTTAGTTCCAGTTCACCAGTCTATCACATCCTCTCTTGCAGAATGCAAGTTCTCTCACGTGTAAATTTTTTTGTACCCAGTAACAAAAGTTTCCAAGTATCAAATGATGTATTAGAGTTTAATGAATGGAGAATTTTAAGTTTCTTTTGATACAAACTTCATTCTCACAGAAAACGTATCGATAAACTTGGATGGATTCGTAATAGTTGTTGCATAGTTAGAAAGCTAGAAAAGTTAGTTATTGGACATTTTTCTGATTTCTGCATCATGTTACTGTGTTCTTTGTATTTAGTTAAACAAATATTTTTGTGCACTTGTACTGTTAGTATTTGAATAAGTACCTAATTACCTGTTTTATTCTTTATTTACTACTAGAATTAATACAATTCAGTAGTATAACACGAGACCCACTGAAATCAAATGTTTGAAATGTATTTAGGGGGATTTTAGAGGTTATGTAAAGGGATTGAGATTAAGAAAACTTAAATCTTTACAAAAATGCTCTTGGACTAGTGAAAATATAATAACCAATATTTCTTAGTTTATTTAAAATATTTCCCAGATTATTTATATATTTTTACTATGTGAAAGACTTGTAATATTTACCAAAAGTCTGCCAAAGTTTGAAGATGTATGTATTAAGTAAAAATAAACTTTTTTTTTTTTACTAAGTGTTTTAAAATTAATTTCTGTTATTTGGTAACATTAAAGTAATTTATAAAGAAAAATGAATTTTCAAACTTGCATTTCTGGTTAGTTTCAAGGAATCTCAGTGTCGTTCCTTCAGTATCACCCTTTTATGAACTCTCAGCATGTGAACTGGAAAAGCTAATAATGTAAAGTAAATAGTGGTGCAAAATTTATAGCTTCTAAGAAAGTTATTAAATGTGTACCTCAACAAATATTGTGAAGATGAAAAATGATCTTGAAGTTTGTCATTTCTTTAGAGGTGTTTTCTATCCAGTTATTTACTGTTAACTCTGGGTCAAAGGCCATGTCATCACTTTTGTTGGCTTATGTTCAAAATTTTATTGAACAAGTATTTAATGAATTTACCAATTTTGGTATCACATTGTAGATTATAATTGAAACTTTAATATTATGTATGACTTAATTTCAAAAAAATAGAACACCTAAATGTTAGTTTTTAAGCCACATGTGTTGATTGCAACAATTAAAACATTTGGTAGGTTGTGATGTCTTAAGTACTAAATATATAGTTGCAAAAAAATTAGGAAATCAAATTACCAGTAATGACAAGTTAGAATATAATGCTATTTGAGTTTTTTTCATTTATACCTTAGACCTTTTTTAATGTGACTCCATTTTAAGAATCGAAGTACATCTAGTTGAATTTGAAATTAAGAAATGGCTCTAACATCAAATAACTCAACCAGAACTGGAAAGGCCAACTTCAGGTGACTAATGATGCTGTTGGAACTACCTGTTAGTTATCCTAGCAAGTTATAATTCAAATTTTGGTACAAGCCTTTTAAAACTTTTATTACTTTTCTGAAAATTAACACAACAAATCTGAATCCAGGACTGAAAAGACCAACTTCAGGTGACTAATGGTGGCTTTTGAATTTACATATTTTCCTAGAGTTATAACTAGAATTATGCTACAGAAAGTTCTTTACAATTTGTATTACTGTAGTTTTCCTCTTACTGCTGTAGACTAGATGTAAAAATTGGATTTAAAGCTATTTGTTTTTAATTCAAAAATTAAACTTTTTGTTTTACGTCCTTTTATGAATTATACTAATTTTACTATTTATTTTTCTATGTTTAAAAAAAAGTTTTGCTTATTACTAAATAATGATAATCTATACATACATACATAATGTATAGTAATTTCAGTGTGACTTTACAAAATACTATACCACTTAAAACACAACAAAGACAGGTTTGCTTTATGAGGGCTAAATGTCAGTTTTAATATTATTGGACTACATCAGTGCAAGTTGTATAATGGTAGCTAGGCACAACTGGAAGGTCAATATAATTAAAATAATAATAAATTGACTAAACATTTGTATTTTTGTGTTATTTGTAATCATGCTGGTGCACAAAAAGCATTTGTATATTTCTTTTTCTTTCTTTTATGACCATTGGGTAAATCACGTTTGACAAACCCCACATAGTTAAGGTAGAGAAAACGGACAAAATAATCTTACTGAAAACAAACCTTTTTAAATGCATTTAGGAGGTTTTATAGAATACATACTGATATTTTGGGGTTGGATAATAGTTTTTTAATCAAAACACGAAATCACGTCACACTTAGGATGGTAATGAAACGGGTTATTTTTACAAACAAATCTTGAGTAAAAATGTCATTAAAAATTTGTTTTTTGCAAAGATGCACATACTGTATCAAAAGATATAGTATAAATACGTGACGTGTAAATGCGTTTATTATAACAAGCCCATTGCAATAGGGTTAATCTATGCTTAAAAGGCTTGAAAATTCTGACAGTCCATCAGTTAGGTTTGTAGCACGTAATAGTCAGTAAAATATTCCAAGTAATCAAATCCATATTCGTTGAATATTAACTTCAGTGTATTTGAATAACAGAGCATCTTTGAAAAACTATTAGATGCAAATTTATCTAGCTTTGTTGATAGTTCAGAGCCTTGGGCTTTGATAAAAGTATGCAAGTTTCTACTACCTATAATATTTGTTTCGAGTATAGACTATTACACTTAAAAGTTTAAGCACTGACTAGATGATATTTAACTGTTTTACAAAGTTAATGCAGTTTGGTTAATTTGGTTGGAAATTGGTGTATTTAGGTCACAAGTACCTGGAATGACAAAGTAATAAAGTACACTACTAACAACCTCTCTCTTCCCCCCTTCCCCAGTATTAAAAGTATTTTATCATAAAATTAGTGCCTAAAGCTGATGGACCAATAAAATATGTGGACTTAATATTTGTTTCAATAATGGGAAATTGAAGAGAAGTTGGGAGAACATGGAGTTTTTGTATTTATTTTCCAATGAGTGACCCTTGGGACATTATTTCTTTACATGCTGCTAGCAAAACTGTACTGTAAAGACTGGCTGGCTTGTGTTTCTACTTTGGCAAACAATCAAACACAAGTTTAGTGGCCTTACTTTTCCCCTTCCTTTCCTGTTACTTGTCCTGGGAATGCTGTGCAGCTCAAATTGGTATTGCAAAACCAGCGAGACAACAGCAAGTGAGAATCTTGTAACAATTATTATTTATAGCCTTCTATCACAGATGTATAATTACTCAACATAATAAAACATTCAGATCTTCCTTCTGACCTGTGCACTAGTGATTTTTTTTGTAGTTTCTTTAAATTGTGTTAAGAAGACTGCAATACTAACAAGCAATTTGCTACTTTGTTTGCATTAAGGTCATATGATGTAAAGAGATATTTATATTGATCTTTACATTCACTCTTACTTAAACTGAAACACTTGTGTTCTCTGTGTTACATATAAATATTCAAATTGTTTGCTAGTAAGGATTACATAACATTTTATAAAATGTCAAAATGCATGCATACTCACACTCAGATTTCATTAACTTTTATCATGCTTCTTATAATACATGTTAAAAAATTCTGTTACTGGTAAACATATTGAAAGAATTTTGTATTATACAAATTTACAAAAAAATTTGTAATGTTTTATTTAACTTCAACATAAAATCCATAATTACTTCAATTCATTCAGTATGAAGGCAATGTGGAGATGTGCTTCCAATTATTTTTTGGAGTGGGGTGGGTGGTATTTTTAGACCATCAAACACTCTTGGCTTTTTAGGCTGCTTTTTGTTGCTACCAGTTGGTTATTTGGTCTATATGTTAAATCTTCACCATTACTGAGAATATTCACGGCAGAATAATGAAGTGTATAACACTTTATTCATTGTTGTGTTGCTGTGCCACTCAGAAGGAATGCTATATAGTAGTACTTATTTGATTTGAAGTTTGCCATAAAATTATTTAACTTGTTACTGTTTTGTTGACATTGGGTTTACACTGAAGAGATTGTTCTATACAACTTCACTACACAAATTTGTACAAGATAGCCAAGTTATTGGTTAATTGTTTGTCGGTTATCATATTTTCCCCATTATTGCTATTACCTGGTTGATTTGATACAGACCTTGATAATCGTTAAAAATTAATTTCTAAACTTCAAATCTTTTCATTGCAGTTTTAGAAACTTGTAGGAATTGGATTGTTTTACACTTCATCAATATTTAAGATGTTTGTTTGCAGAAGCAAATGTATCCTGTTACTATTGGTCTTAATTGTCCTATTGCTATCACAGTTTCGTCGATGCCAACCATAATGATGTGAGTGTAATCATTACAATTTTGGTGTATTCGTTATGACTATATGCTCATACAAATATTACAACTTGTTGCAACTCCCAAATTATTATATATTACATAGGCCTAAACAATAGTGATAAATTGTTCCCCCAGGGCTGAAATGAAAATGTCTAAGATGCAAATAAATTTTCATAATAAATAAGACATAGTCCAAATGGCTACTTGCGATAATCATGTTTGCTTGAAATAATAAAAATTATTTGTATCTCTTATGTCTACCAATACTTTGAATATGGTACTTCTCCATACTGGATAAGTGGGGGAATCCATAGTTATGTCATCAATGCTTGTCAGCCAATCAGTGCTCACATAGGTGGATATTTTCATTTTCTAAGCAGCATAGAAACACCATTGATCGTTCACAAAATAGAAAAAAGATGCCTCGTTCACCAGATTGTCTTGTTTTTGGTAAATCTAAAATGACTAAAACTATGAACCAAAAAATTTAGGAAAGAGTATAGTGCAAAATATCCAGTCATTGCATCAAAAGTCAGTGACAGTCGCGTTTTGTACAGTTTGTCATATCAAATTTTCTGTGGTGCATGGTGGGGATAAATGATTGTTCCAGCCATACAAAATCAGCATTTCACCAATAAAAGGCTGAGACGAAGACAAACGATGCACATAAGGACATTTTTGAGTGAGAATTCAGAATATGAAACTATATATGTAGCAATGATGTTCACACAATTCATCATTGCTCATAATTTACCCCCAGCTGTAGCCAATCATGCAGGACATCTATTCGGAAAAATGTTCCCAAACTCTATAGCAAAAAAATATGGCTGTGCTAGAACCAAAACTACAGCCATTGTACAGATGTTGGGTTGTGAAGATGACGAAATGGTTTCAAGCATAACAGTATATACAGTCAGACGTGGATGACTCAAAACTATACCAAGTGGTTGTACAATATCTAAGGCTCTGTCTACAATCATTACATTCAGTTATTTGAAATAGTTGTCATCTCTGCAGTTTAAAACCTTTAAGCATATATCACTCATGCTTATGGGATTTTCCTAGCCCCTTTTGACTTCAATATTTCTGTTACTCTATAGCCCTATATTACCTGGCTGAGTGCACCTCCCCTGAGACTAAACTTGCACCCTTGAATCAAAATGCATTATAATGTGAACTTGTTCTTTCATGTTGTTTGTAGTGCTTCAGAGTGTAAATTCATTCAACAAAAAATTTTATATATGCTATTTCTAAATGTCATATGCTAGTTTTTGTGAATTTTAATTTTGTATATACAATATGGCATAGTCCTATAGAAGGAAAGTCAAATTGTTTTGAACAATGGGGGTACCAACTTCAACCTTGTAATTTCAATACAAGTGTAGTTTTGTGTATTAATCATTGCTTTTCAACCTAGAATGTCATTATTTTACATAAATTTCCAATCCCTCTAATGTAGTGCTTGGGATCTTAAGTGTATAACAAAAGTTTTCTCCATTCTTTTGAACATTGTTGATCAAATTAGCTTGCAGTTCACTGAATAATTGGTTAGATCGCAGTGATAAAAGCTTAGCTTGGAGATATGCTGGGTAAAGATAGGCATTTAAATTGATATTGTAGCATATTAAGGACAAATGTTTTTTGTAGGACAGGATTAAGTTGAGAATTTAGGCTTGTAGTAGTTGGGCTATTTTACAATCGGCCTTATGAAGTTTATTGACAAAATCAGTTCAAGATTTTGAAGGGTACTTTTATTTAAAATTATGATCTGTGATGAAAAGAATGGTTATTGTAATACTGTTATCTTTTTACTTGTTTGAATATTGAATACTGAGTTTCAATTTTGTTTTTAGTGATGTCATCTTTTATTTATTTTGAAAGTGTGCATAAACATGCATGTGCTACATCCATTAGAGTAAAATTTTACTCTTGTATAGAAGAGATTTTTTTCATGTCTTACATTTTATTAAAAGTGTATAATCTACATTTAAATGCTGCTAAGGTTATGGTATTGTTCTTTGAGTGTTTAACTACAGGGTGGCTCAGTTCCACATAACTATTTAAATGTCACTGTTTTAAAATTGTTCAGAAACTAATGAATGGAATTTTTTATAATAAAGATGCAGTTATGTGAAATGTAACATTCAAAATTTTTGACAAAATACCCAAAAGCTGAAGTGCTAAATTTCTGGATGAAACCAAGTGTTCTTCTGTTATTTTTTGTAAGTGATATTCAAGTTAGTAGAAACTGCTGTTAAGAATACAAATAAAAGCAGTTGTGTAAAAGTGGAGACAGCAGAGCAAACATTTTAAAAACCATGTAGTTTAAGTTTTTGAAAATGATTTGATTTTTATTTTGATCACTTGAAGATAAGCATATTAACATTTCTTGCAGAGGCATCTTATCTGATGACATTGGGTGGAAAGCCAAACTCAATATTCCTCAAAAAGACAATCGGAAAAAGACAGCGGTAAAAAAGAAACTACATTCCTCATAAATTTTTTATTAAGCTTTAGAACCTACTTGCTAAAGTTATAACTGAAAAACTAACTTTTGAATGTTAATAATGATTAAAATGCTGTTATGTTATGCTTCTGTTTTTACAACAATTCAGATTTTCTGACTAGAACAAAGCTTTAATGTTTGGTAGTGTTTGAAGAATAGTTAACAAAACCCTAAATAATTGCATTTCTTAATATTGAAATGATAAATTTTTCAAACTTTTCTAAGTACTTTAGTGCATTATTCATGACTTTTTTCAATATGATTTGTCTATAATCATGCCTGTCTACTGGAAACATACCATTTGTATATTTAGTAGTGGTTTGTTGAACATAAAGTGAATAATCTTGAAATAGTTGTGATATACTTAGCTAGCAGCTAGCTCAGTATGATATTAGTCTAAGTGACTTCAGAGAAATTAGTAGTGGTTGCAAAAACTGTTTAAGAACTAATCTAACAGTCTTACATTTGCAAAGTGGGGTTCATTAAGTGCATAAATTGTCAAGTAGTGAGCTTTCTTGCACACTTATGGTTAGGGACAGTATGTAACTATAACCTAATGTGATATTTTTGCATTTACTTAAATGTTAATGTTTTAATGTTTCGCACAGGATTCATTGATAACAATTTAATTCTGTTATTGAATAAATTAATGAAACCTGTTTTTTGAGAAGGGTCTTTTTCAGTAATGGGCTAACATAATAACAATGTAGCAAGATTTTCCTTTTTTCAGGATGTAACAGAAACAAAGGGAAATGAATTTGAAGACTTTTGTTTGAAAAGAAACTTGCTCATGGGAATATTTGAGAAAGGTTGGGAGAAACCATCACCTATTCAAGAAGCAAGTATACCAATTGCCCTTCTGGGTCGAGATATTCTTGCTCGTGCCAAAAATGGAACAGGCAAGACAGGTGCCTATATTATTCCTGTTCTTCAGAGAGTGAATACCAATCTTAACCAGATACAAGGTATGATTTAGTGGGGGTTTTTTTCTTTTTCTTGCTCGGAACCAGAGATAGATTCATTGTATTTGCATTTATATTCTATTTTGTGAAGACTTAACAAATGATTAATATAGTATGGAATGTGGCTTCTACGAACAAAATAAGCTTCTGATATTTATATAGATTTGCAGCTTTAAAATTTCCAAGTGACTTCAATGTAATGTTTGTGTAGTATCAGTTATACTAAACTTGTATGTTGATATAAAGACTGGCAGTTTAATCAATAGCCACAGTTCTTTATATTTTTAAGCTAAGCAAATGCTGTAATATTTTATTTATTTAACCCTCTTGTTACAAGTAGATCAAAGTGTGCATGTTATGACATTTGAATTGCATTCAAGTTTATTTAAACCACTGTATCAATGTATGTGAATAAAATTAGCATCAAAATATAAGCAATAGATCAGTTTTGATATTAATTTCATAAATATTTTAAAATCCTCAATCTTCTCTTAATATTAACATTTGTTCTCTTGTTCTTCCCTCTTTAAAATCTACTACACTTGAAGTATAAAATTTAATTACTTAACCCTATCTCAACAGGTCATGGGTCAAAGGCAATGTCTTTGCAATTGTTGATAGCATTCAAAATTTTATTGAACAATTCTTATAGATTTGTCAATAAGTTTATCAAATTGTAGATTATAATAATTCTCATTATACATTTTCAGTTTCTTATTTTAAAAGGAAATATTAAAATACACCTAAATATTGTTTGTCATGTGCTATGTATAATGGAGCATTGTCAAATCGTTTGTGGTATCCAAGTATGAAGTCTAGTTTCGTGCAAATTATGAATTTAAACAACAACAAAAAAAGATTGACAAGCTAGGATATAAAATAAGAAATGCCTTCTTTTCTATTAGAGATAAGGTTTATGTACTGAATCAAACAGTGGCCCTGCTCACCTTTCCATTTTTGGAAGTGGTCCATTATAGTTACTTCAACATATGACATCAGTAACCAATAAAAAGATCAAAAGTCTCCCTAGTACCTTTTTCAACCATTTTTAAGTGCTAAAAATGAAACTGAGTGTTTCAAACCTACATTCCAAGTAGGTAGGTTGTGTATTTAGACAAGATACATAATATTTACTAAGCTTGGTTTATTGTGTTCAAATTCTGTAGTCTTATGATATTTATTATTTTTTTGATGATTTCAAATGTATGCATAACCTAAATTGTTTCACATTCTCCACGCAAGAAATTTGAAAAGGCTTTGCAACCTACAGGAAGTAGCAAACAAGTACAAAGGTTGTAACAAGAAGGATATAATTGAAATTTGGCTTGAGTACTGAATCAAACAGTGGCCCTGCTCAATTATTTTTATTTTTGGGAATGGTCTTTTGTATACCTTTCATTATATGAAATCAGTAACCCATCAAATTTGAGCTCGGTCTTCCTAGTACCTTTTTCAGCCGTTTTAAAGACCTAGAAATCAAACTGATTTTTTAAAGGTTTTAACTAGAAGATATAATTGTTTGCTATGTTTATTTATATAAAGGTTTCCCTGTTTTAAACAAAAATTAAGAACATAATTATACATAATAATAATTTGTATAATATATAATTGAAATGTGGCTGTATTTTACCAAATGCTTGTCCATTAAAGCATAAAGACAGATCACTTTGTCAATACTAAAGGTCAGTTTTAGATATGGTAGCATGAGTGTATATGCGTTATATCAATGGAACCTTTATAATGATAACCAGGCATGGCTTGAATATCAATATAATAATAATAAATATATGTGTATGTAATGTCCTTAAAGCTATTTAAAATAAGTTGTGTTTAGTCATTCTAGAACAAAATGATAATTTATATTTCCTAATTTTTTATGATGGTTGAAGTTGGTCAAATTTAGATTGTATGTAGTTAGGGTAGAGAAAATACCAGATGGCTAGTTTTACTAGTAAACTTTTAATGTGCTTAGGTTTTAGATGTTAGAAACAATTTTGGGGATAAATAATAAATAGTTCTTCTAATCATAGTATGAAAATCATCTCATGCTTGGACTAATAATGAAACTTTTTTGTAATGAACAAAACTTATACCAAGCCTCTCAGGAAAGGGTTAATGTGGAATATAATATTTAGGAAATCAGTTTTTTTTTTCAGCTTTTAATCTTATTTGTTCACTGAGCCATAAATACTACAAAATTATGCCTGCTTGTCACATTCTCTTTTTCTAGTAGTTTTGAACTGCTATTTATGACAAACAGACTAAGGAATTTTAAGCCTAGGATGTTATCTCACGAGCACACGCACACAGGTTTCTCTTTTCCCTGTTTCCTTCATTTTTGGGAACTATTTCATTATTATATGACGAGCTGGCTCCTTCCAAACTGGAATTAGTTTCTTATAGTTAGCAGCTACTTTCTGTGGTGGCTGAAATGAGTTGGTTGGTCAGAATGCAAAATTCCTTTCTACAATCCACTGATTATGTTCTTCAGTTGGGGATCTTTTTTTGCATGGCCACAGCTCTCTTTTAGGGCCTGTTTTGCTGCTTTCCAGGATATGTGATTCAGTTAAGTTCCTCCCAGAAATTGGCTTCATGAGCATGCCTGTTTTGGACCATACCACTCGTGAACTGATGGGTAAAGCTTAAAGTAAATAACTTAGTGTGGTCTGCTTTTCAAAACAAGGCTTTGTGGTCACCCATTACACTGTCACCTTCCTTCCTTGAGCAGAGTATGAAGTTCTTGTTGTTTTCCATTTCCAGGCTGTTAGGGTGGTTGGCCATGGAGAAACCCTTCTGAATGGGCTCCACAAGACAAATGTTACAATCATTTAGTTGAGAATTCAGGTTTTCTATATTTCTTACCCAATTGCTCCATCTGTATCTTAGGTCACGGTGGTGAATGGGATTCTTCCAATTGTGTCTTTTACTATCACTCATTCTCTTGTTATGAGGATGTTAATGCCTTTGTCAATGCTGCCAGCTTGTGCCATCTTTGGAGGGAGCTGATTCGATGCAGTAGACACCCTTTATTGATATCAGATGACAATTTCCAGATTGCTAGATGGGTGATCTTTGGCATACCCAGAAGCGTTGATCTCAATCTCAAATTCTCAAGTTTGAGGTGAAGACTATGATTCTGTCCAACCCTCACGTGGACGTTGGTTCCCCCTTGAAAAGGTTTTGGATGTAGCTGACTTGCAGAGTACAGTCCGCTGCACCACAACTTTACTACACCTTACAATTTCTGCTCTTGTATTAAACACAGATGAATATACCTAGCACATCTTTGGATCTATTCTTGTCAGAGGTGTCTTTTGGAGGTACTTCTGTTATTCCTTTGCATTAGTCCTTCCTTCTCAGTGTGGGAATTTAGCTAATTTTGAGCAAAAAGTACCATATTGAAAGTTAGAAATATATATTCAGTGTAGGAAAGTTATAAGAGGTAATTAACTCCTAACTACTTCTTTGCTTACACCTAATGCCAAATTTAAAAGTGAAAATATGGTAAAGGAGTACAGAGGAAGTTGCATGCATTAAATGAAGTATGGCATGCTATTATTGGTTAAGAGATGATGCATGATAGTTTGAGTTGTTGGAATTCTTAAATGCTTGTATATGGAGGGCAGCACTGAACAAGAATAGCCAACCTTGCTAGGAAAAGTAAGTGCCACTTGGAAATACACTTTCAGTGTAGGAAAAATATAAACTTGGGCCACAACTTGTCACTTGAGGTGGTGTTGATTGAAAAAAAATCATTCCAAGTTAAACAAAAATTTGTTTTTTTTGTCTTTAAATTTATTTTATATTCTTAAAAAATTAATCATTTTAAAGTGTGTGTTTGGAGGAGTTAAGAATATTTTGCATGTGTAAAGTTCTACTGTTTTCTCTAATAGTACAACTATTAAATTGGATTTGTTACGATCTTTGACTTATTGACCTTGAATTATTTTTTTCTCTTTGTAAAGATTTATACTTTGAATCTTATCGAATATTCATTTCAGAATGCAAAATTCCTTTCTACAATTCACTGATTATGTTGTTCAGTTGGGCATCTTTTTTTGCATGGCCACAGCTCTCTTTTAGTCTGTCATTGTGAAGTTTTAATTGTGTTCTTTTCAACTTTAAAAAAACAGTAAAATGCCATTTTTCAGGACATTTGATTTGATAGATGAAATATGGGTGTAAATTTGACTTTTAAGAATAAAATATTAGCTCAACTACATCTCACAGTTTGTGTTAAACATGTATGATTGTATTGCAGGTTTCAGAGGTTTTTTTCCCCCCCAGAGTATTTGCTATGTTGAGGTAATTTTGCAACATGCCTTCAATATCTGTCAAACAATGTATGCTAAACCACAAAAATATTTGCTTGTGTGTGCAGAATGCAAAATATGTTGTGTATCTGAAAGCTTAAATCTGTTCTTTTACTGCTGGCACATTATAAATTATCTAATGCTAGTTTTTCTTCAATTACAATTCTGCTTTACACTACTTTATACGTAAATATTCCAGGCTTAATAAATAATTTTAAGTTTGAAAACTAGTCTATAAAAATGGACTTAGAATTATGAAATACGAAGTGGAACTAGCATACCAAAAGTAATAAAATATGTAAATGATATAAATGTTATTTATAAATAAACTAGTAGAAGTATTTAATCTAAAGTTGAAACATGCTTTATCAAAAGTTGTTTTAAATATAGATGTTTAAGTAAATGTTAAAACAGTTGTTGTATATAAGTTTGGTTTTATTTGCTTACTAGAGAAAATCACATATGCCAGTTAACTGTTTGATTAACCAAAGCATTTTTTCTAGCTCTTGTAATAGTACCCACTCGAGAATTGGCTCTTCAAACCAGTCAAATATGTATAGAAGTATCAAAATACATTAAAGCACGGGTGATGGTGACTACTGGTGGGACAAGTTTAAAAGATGATATCATGAGGATTTATGAAAATGGTTAGAAGCTTTTATTTTTTATTGGCTCAAAAATATTTGTTTGAAATGTTTATATAACAATCCTGTGGGGAAATTGTCATTCACAAAAAGATTTACTTGTATTACAACAGGTTTGTAAGTGTTAAACTCCTGTTTTCAGAAGTTTGTTAATAATTGGAACATTTTGAGCTATGATTAAAATTTACATTCTGCTTATGGTAGCAACTGAAAACTGGCACTCTTTGTGTGTGCATTGGTAATTAAAAGTTATTTTATGTACAGTGGAAATCAGTAGCTTAATGTATTTAAGTTTTTTTCTGTTTTTGTTTGCACTTTAGATTGTTGAATACCATTACAATATGCATCAAAAATTATTTGCTAAGAAAAGTAGCTATTCATACTGGTAGTAAAAATGTATTGGTCAGTGGTATATCAGATCTTTTAAGTTTTTCTTTGTTTTTATTTGCTGTTTCTATGAAAATAACCATATACAATATCAAAACCTTAGTGTATTGTTTTAGTTAATGTGTAAAACTTAACCTACTTGCCATATTTATTCATTTGCCTAAAATGTAATATAGAAAACTGATTCAAAATTTAAATCTTGCATATGTGAAAATTTAAGATTGCCCTAAAGTATATTGTTTATTTTTATTTTGCATGTGTTTCACCATTGCTCTTTTCTTAAATATAAAGGCAGATAGTTAAACATGTTATTAAAGTTATAAATAAATGCCTTTTGAATTAAGTTAATGTTTCATGCAGCTTTTCCTGGTAACTTCCCAACTTGAGTTTAAAACAACATGTTTGTATATGAGAATGTACATTGTAAACTTAATTTTACAGTGCCCTCTCCACAATGTAATGAGGAAATAGTCTGGAACTTTGACTATGAAAATCTAAGCTCAATTTAGGTTAACAAAAGTTTCAAATTTTACATTTTTTTTTTTTAAATTTTTGCTTTAGTTAAGCTTACAACTTATTAAAACTAATGTTACGTTTTTCTTTTCTAGTCCATATCATTATTGCTACTCCAGGAAGAATATTAGACTTAATGGAGAAAAATGTAGCTCAGATGGACAAATGCAACATGCTAGTCTTAGACGAGGTAAAGATATATATATATTTAGTGTGGAATGATATGGTAATCATACTTCAAATCCCGAACAGCATCACTCTTGAGTAGAGCTTGGTGATTTTTGATATTTGCTTTATTTATTAATGGATTATCAAACAACACCCTTCTACTCATCCATACAAGAAATAAATGTGCTTGCTTATAGCAGGAAAATACTTTGCTTGCTTTATTATCACTATAAAAGTAATCTGAACATTTTTTAATTATGGAATATATTGGTAATGTTAATTAACTACCACCCCACCATATGGTCCCTAATTTGTTTCTAAAATGTATACTAATCCTACACTACTCTGTACATTAACTTGATAATTAAATAATGAGAACATCTTTTGCTCTTGCTGATAACTGCAAGATCACAGATAGCCAATTGATGTGTATGTTTGAAAAGTATGAACATGAAAAATATTTGGGATAAAAAAATTGATTAGAATATTTTGCCATTGCCTACCTACTTTCTATATAATATGCCTAAAGTTATCTAATTCAGCACTTCAGCCAAAATAATTTGTCCTTGAATATGTATAGAGTATTTGGTTTGAATAGTTTGTGTGCAAAGTAGTATTAAGATTAAAAACTTTTTACAAAACCTCCAAATTTCTTGCATTATACACAAATTTTTAAACTCATCTCAAACTTTTCTCCCCAGTAAAACTTAATCTGTTTTCTCTACTTTAACTCCATACAAGGTCATTCAATTTGACTGGTCTTGTAATCACAAAATCAAAATAAATCAACTGGTCCTTTTTCCTTTAACTTCAAATTGTTACATGATGCTACATATATTTGTCCCAAGTAGCTTTAAACTTGTAACAGTATACACTTATTTATAATTAAATTGTTTTCTTGTCCTTTGATTTCCATTTTAACTAACTTACCGTACGTAAATTATAATGCACGCACATGAGGTGTTCAGAGTAACTGGTTTGTAATTGAATAGCATTTCAGTTACTTGTAAAATAAAGGATAAACATGAAAAATGAGAAATAAAGTATTCACGAAAGTTTGTTTTTTCTGTTGATTGTAAAAATATATTCACATACCTATGGTAATAGTGCACAAAATTAAATAATGCACCAAAGAACATGCAATAACATGCCAAAAGCATAAAATTTTCCCTTAACTTTTACAATTTTTCTGGCTTTGTACCTGTGCAGCAAGAAGCATTACAAATTCTTTTTAGTTTATCTTTTGTGTGGAAACAAGGCTGATAATAACAGAAAAAAAATTCTGTATTTAGAAAAGACATTTTATAGATGAAAACCTTGGCTTTCTATTGATTATATCAACATTTGACTGGTGTGTATTGACTGTTCCATCCTCTACATCAAAATAACTTAATCCAGCTCTTATCATTCAAGCTTTTTCTAAAACTTGCTTGACTTTAGTGCCTATACAATATCCATAGGTCAACCAGCTATTAGATGTCTCCTACCCTGCCAAAATTTGTATGTCCTTCTAATACTATTGCTTTCATTTTTCAGTGTGGAAAAAATGATGCATCAGCACAATCTCTTCCCTTTATAATCTTAAAACTACCCCTCAATCAAAACCTCACCCCATCCCAATTAACTTTTTTTTTTCAAATGAAAACAATTTGAAATATTTCATCTTTATTGTATGACAACCCTCTCCATAATAATAAACAATTATAGTAGTCTTTCTCTGAACTCTTTCTAACAATTCATTGTTTTTTCTGAGGTTAGGAGCCCAAGATGCAAATTAATTTCATATTAGGAATAGGTGTGTTGAAGTATTACTTGTGAAACCTTTAACATCCAGATAATTATTAATTAAAAAAAAATTTACCTGTTACTTGACTGATCTCATAACCACCATAAAATCAAATAAAAAAATTCAAGTTATGCTTCTTTCTTTCTAGAATGAGTAAAAATAATTCATATTAATTTAAATAGCTTAAATGTCGTAACACAAAACATTTTCTATCATATTGACTTTTCAGCCATTACTGATTAACTTGATAGAAGTTGCAATGATGTGGTGCATGTGAACTCGTGTTACACTATCCAAGAATATAAACTGATTTATACAAAGTAACCTGGCTTGGCTATGTGTTAGGGGTATTTTGTAAAATAGTCATGTTTCACTTAATTATGTATGTAATTAGTGTTTAATTTACAAAAAAATCAAATTACAATATTTATGCCATTAATTTCATTATAAATTATCAAGTTTAGCAAGTGAATTTAGTAAAATGTAATTTTAAAAAGGGTAAAGACTTGACTTGCCAGTGTGAAAGTTTATTTCACAAAAGAGATGATAGTTATATTTGAAAATTGCTTGCTGAGAAAACCACTTGCGGGACATTGTGAGCTTTAGATTAGTTATTCATACGTCATGTAAATTGTGTAAGTGATCATATCCAAAAATTGGAGGAAATTAGCAGAGCCAGAGTTTGAGTATTTTAGTGATGTTTTAAGGTATGGAAAATATGAAAAGGTTTTATTTTGTATTCTAGCTTGTAAATATTGGTAATTTGAGTTCCTAATTTGTACAAAAATATACTTTGTTTTGGCATTGCAAACATTTGTTTAGATATGTTTATTTACTTTTAAACTAAAAAATTAAATCTATAATGTGAGAATTTGAATTATCTGCAGTTAATTACCAAACTAATAGATGTACATTTTAAATTTTATTGACCTATTTTATGAATTTGAGTTAACGAGAACTCTATTTTTGACCTATGACCTGTTGCAATAGAGTTGTTATAGCACAAACTAATAACGAGCACAAATTGATTTGAGAGGTTAGTCGCTGGAATTGATGCTGTGTTGAGAAAGTTAGAACTAACAATATTGTATCATTCAGTAATGTAAAAATTTTAAAAAAATAATAAATTTTAACTTCTAATAGTTATGATCATTAAGTGCAGATCTGGAAAGTGTTGAAATTGAAAATTATCCATGTTTCATAAAAAAATTTGGTAATGTCTCATTTTCAAAACATTTATTTGATACTGACTGGGGTTATTTTTCCTGTCCCTGTAGGCTGATAAGTTATTATCTCAAGATTTCAAAGGTATGTTAGATAAAGTAATCAGCTATCTTCCAAAGGAACGTCAGATTCTCTTGTACTCGGCCACATTCCCTCTGACTGTAGAACAGTTCATGGTAAGTGAAAATGTGATGTTCTTAGTGTGGTGGAGTTGACATAATATAATTCTTAAATTTTGAATATAGTAATTAATTAAAGATGGGAATACACAGCACCTGACTTGGGTAATGACTGTGGCACAGTTGAAGTATTAAAATAATGAAAGACCAAATATGTAGAAATGAATTTGTGAATTCACAGAGGGTGCTAAGCCACAATATGATTGTGTTGCTACATTTGATAAGTTCATGTTACACAAGCATGGCAGTGACATTCACATTCAAACATTTTTGCATCTTTCTTGCTATAGAAATGCTTAAATTTTGTATTTTTTCTCGATTAAAAAAAATCATTTACAAATATTTTAGTACTTGCTGCAATACTTAAAATAGGTCTTAATATTTCTGTATAATGAGGTCATGAGGTATAATGAGGGAATGCATACTTGCATTAAGTGTTTAATTAAAATAAATTTGAATCTATTTTAGTTTTATGCCGGAGGGAGTTAAATATTAAAATAGTAATTATGCTATTAATTTTATGAATAAAAACTTAAGTTTTCTCCTCACTGCACTTCCCATGGGGACGAGAAAGGAGTAAGGAAGCCATTTACTAAAATAATAATTTGTATGGTATAAATCCTTTTCAGCTGGCAAAGATTGATTGTAATTGTTTACTTCTCATAAGCCAGTAGGATTAGCCTTATCGTATTTGTAAAATCATACTAAGATGTCATTGAATATTAATAATAATAATAATAATAATAATTATTAGAATAAATAAATTGTAATTCACCAAACTTAGCATATTCATTTTGTAATATGTGGTGCATAAGTGTAACTTTTATGACAATTTCAGTTTATTTTACAGATTATATTAGGGGCATTTGTAAATTAATCTCTGTGATAATGTTTTTTTTTAATATAGAGAAAACACTTAAAGGAGCCATATGAGATTAACTTGATGGATGAACTGACTTTGAAAGGTGTGACCCAGTACTATGCTTTTGTTCAAGAGAGACAAAAGGTTCATTGTCTCAACACACTGTTTTCAAAGGTATACTCAACTTTTGGTTCAATGTATTTTCTTTTTTGGCTATACAAATATTGAATTTTAAGTTTTAAAATGAATATACAAGCTTTGTAAACATTAATAAAAAAAAAAAAATGTTTTGGGGAAATGTATTTCATGCCTTGTATTCATTAAAAAATCAATTATTTTATATACAGCATGATGAGGAAAAATAACATGAACAAAGTGTAAATTTAATTTTCAAAACTTCAAAATATTTTCTTTCATAGTTTTTTTTTTTTTCCGTACTTGATAGTTGCAAATTAACCAGTCAATTATTTTCTGCAATTCAACTCAACGAGTGGAACTTCTTGCAAAGAAGATTACAGAACTTGGTTATTCTTGTTATTACATACATGCAAGGATGTCTCAACAACATCGTAACAGAGTCTTCCATGATTTCCGTGCTGGTCTATGCCGCAATTTGGTCTGCTCTGGTACGTAACAGTCAAATATTGGCCAAAATAAATTTAAAAGGATCTTCTTTTGTTTTCATTTGTGATGTGTTTGAATAACTGTACTGATCATTAGGCACGGCCTGGTGGTTAGGGTCTGTTATACCTGATATTCTTTTTGAAACCAAACTATACTTGATGAAAAAAGGTGTGAAAGATATTTTGGAAAAATTAGTGATTCTGCAATACCATGATTCTAACTTGTTCTCGCTGCCTGTTTCAGTTATGTGTATATATAAAATTAATGTATTTATGTTTAGTCTTTTTAAAGTATATCAGGTGTTAACCATCTTGGACAAGGTTTGGAATATGTTGAATACAATTTTTTAGTGAACTGTTTTTTTCCTGTAAGTGTATTTAAAACTAGCTTCTAAAACTTAATTTAAAATGGTACAGCGGAAAATTTTCAGAGTAAGATGTAGACAATCTTCTGCAAGTTGCATTAAATGTATTGATCATTCACTTGTTCTATTTTTCAGATTTGTTCACTAGAGGTATTGATATTCAAGCAGTTAATGTTGTCATAAATTTTGACTTTCCGAAAATGGCAGAAACCTACCTTCATCGTATTGGTAGATCTGGTCGATTTGGGCACCTGGGTATAGCTATTAACTTGATCACATATGATGATAGATTTTCACTACATCGTATTGAACAAGAACTTGGAACAGAAATAAAGCCAATACCTAAGGTACAAAAGATTCTAGCTAATTTTTACAAAAATACTGAAGTTTAACAGATTGTAACAAATTTAGTGAATGTTTTCATAAAGAAACAAAACATTGAGGTTATAACCATGCATTTCTAAAAATTCAATAATATATATCTGTTTATGCTGTGATGAATATATATTTTGTAGTTACTGATTTCACCATAACTATTTTCACACTTAAACTTAACCTTTTTACTTAATAATACAAAAAAATGAACTGAAACTTTTTAAGAATAGTTATGTTTTCATGTTTTACAAAATGTATGTTGTTTACATGCATTTTATGCTTGTGTAGCTACATCAGTAGACATTCCCAGCAACCAGTTAGCAACCCTCATAGAATTCGCTGTGATGAAGACAATCTTCACTTTCAACAATCACAACTGTAAAATGTAAACTTGCAACGTACAAGCACGTTGCCATGGCTAATTAACTCTTGATACAGGCTTGGTTGTTTTGATCGACCTTTTAACTACTAGTTTTCTATGAATGTATCCATACAATAACTTTTTAATGTAATAAGTGTATTTTCATGAAATTAAGAAAATGTTCGTCTGTTGCAGACACATTCAGATTTAATATTTCTTCAAAAGATTTGTCCTTGAACGTAAATGAATTTGAATCACTCTTGCTGGTCTTAGTACAAAGAGGTTTCCATTTGCATAACCTCTAAAATCTCGAACATTGAGTCTCGTTAACAATTACATAAAAACAGTAAAACATCTAAAACTAAGAAAAATTGGTAATATTAAGTTTGATGTCATTGTTTGGTTAATAATCATGATTAACTGTTTCTCTCTGGGTATCAGTTTTTACCCATGAAAGAAAGTTGTCCTTACATTCAAAATTTTATTAGAGCATTTCAATAAAAAAGTATATCATAAAATTGAAATTAATACGTATTTTGATAATATAAAACCCTCAATGTACTAATTCTACAAGGCAATATTTTAAAAAATCCTGAATTTTCTCTAGTATAGGTTTGGGCAACTCCATGGCCACTGGCTGCATGTGGCCAGCTCGAGTTTAGGAATAAACTTTTTCTGCCATTTATTGCAAACTTGGTAATCAGCAACTGCATTGCCTTGCATCATCAATAATGTCACACGCTTTATCACTGTTGCAGACTCTGCCCATTTTGTAACATCAGTCTGGTTTAAATGTTTGTTACCAGGTGTGCATTGTTTTGCATGCACTTGCAAATATATTTTTATTGTACAACTTTCAAGTGTATAAATATATTTTGTTCTTAATCCCATAATATGGGTAAGTGGATAATTAGAAAAGGAAAGAATTCAGATGATGGTGAACACTCAGAAAATAAATTTAATTGATTCTAGCATTACTGATGAAAAGAGGGGCTCATGACTGGAAAAACGTGAAACAAAAAATTTAATGAAAGTTTGGGGTTGAAATATTCAGTGATTGAAGCAAGTTAGTATATTTTGTGTAACAGTGTTTAGGAATAAAAGTATGTAACTTTAACCAACACTAACAATTTTCACAACGAATTTGATGTAAAATTTCCAGTTGATAGCAAAAACCATCTGAATGAAATTAACCATTTGAAAACGCAGCTTCACAAATGAAATGGAGGCATAAAAGATTTTTTTATCATTGAAAAGCTAGTTATGTCAGCTAGCTATAAAGTAGCTTGGATTCTAGCTCAAAATAAAATTTCTGATGCTGAACTAGTAAAAGAAATATTGATTGTGGTCATTGAAACTGTTTGGAGAATTAAGAACAATTGTCTACAGAATGCTAGAGTTGGTAAAAGACAATTCTTGAACAACTAAGACTTTCTTTAGCACGAGAGTTAACAGCTGTTAGTGACACTGCACAATTGATATTTTAGGTTCGATGTATAACTTCAGATCTTGAAGTGAAGGAAGAAATGCTTGGCCTTTGTGTAGATTGAGATCAAACATGTGGAAAAATAACATCTTTGAGAAATTTCAATGAGGAAATTGCATATATTTTGTCTTCAAATAAGTGTGGATTTGAAGATGAGGCTTATTCTGCAAGTGTGGAACACAAGAGTAAACAACAGTGTTTTATCAGAGATGTGGCTCACTATTCTGATAAACGAGTCTTCCAAATTTGAAGATAGCAATTTCAAAATTATTTTTCATATTTGAATCCGCATGGATACGAGTTAACTTTTTCTTTGCAAAATGTTTCATAACTGTAGATACATATCTTGGCTTACTGACATAAATTTAGAGGCAGAGCAAAGATGCAATTAAGCATAGATATTAAACCACATTTCACAAAACTTTACAAAAACTCCCATTAATTTTAACATTGGAAGTTGGTTAATGCCCAACCCTGCTTTTGTATGACACAAGTGACATAAATTATTCAGTAAATTGTTATTGCTCAAACAAACCATAACTGTTTTTAGCCTTCAATTTGTTTGGTTACAGAGCTATCAAATAGAAAATTAGAACCCTCATGATGCATCATATCCTTAAAGACATGATGTGGCAATAGTTCTCTTATACTTAATTATGTTATATATTGCATAAATGATATAAAGCTGAATTGTTTATAAAATGATGTATAACATTGTTCTGAACAGGTAAATGTCAGTTTCACTCAAAGTTGGAAATTCATTCCAGTGAGAAACGTAACTAGTTTGGAAAAATTTATAACTGCTCTTGTTACATAGGAAAGGAAGAAACTTAAGTTTTGAAATTGAGTATTTGTGCATGTTAATTTGTTCTTCAATACCTTAATTAATTAATTAATGTAGTGCACTACTACCATTAATATTTTTAAAAAACTTAAACTTCCTTGACAGTCAACAGCAATAAATGTTAGGGAAAAGCTTTGTTTTAATATTAATAAATATATACAAATTAAAAGTAATTAAAGTGTAAATATAGGGATTTGTTTTACATTAGTTAAAATTATATTAGGTAAAATAAGTAATGTTACATTAGGCGCACATGCAAGTTAGCACATGGGCAATGTAATTTGATTAGCATAATGTGAGCTGCATGTTCCCCAAGAGACTTGCAGTGATGGCTTTGATAGTAGTTAAACATAATTCAAAGAGCAGTTAAACAATTATAAGTGGATGTAAAGTGTTACAAGCTTAAAGCTACAATGTGAAATTACTTTTGAGGAAAGAAAGGGGTGATTTAATTTTTTTATCTTTTGTTGTGGTGGTGGTGGTTACAAGGTCAATCAAATTGACCAGTCCCACTTTGAATTAATCCATATAAATAACAAAATGTAAAATTTTACTAGAAAAACAAGTTTGTTTGGACCCCAAAATCTCTCCCTAAATGCATTTCAAAGGAAATTTGAGGTTTTGATGAGGACCAGTATTTAATCTTAACAAAAAAAATTTCTTACATAGACTACTAAAGATGCAAGCTCAATGTATTTGTGGACAAATCTTTAGTTTATTAAAAAAATCTCATTAAAAAAGTGTGAAAGACGTGTAATATAAATTGAAAGAGTGCCAAATTTGTAAAGAATATACAAACTGTACTAAAAGTTTGAAGTATTAAATCTGTAAAGTCTAAACAAGTACAAAGATTTTGCATTGATCAGATTGAGTTCATGTTGAGACAGTTAAACTTGTCTTTGGGTGGAATGTTGTCACACCAACACATCTTTCTCCATAATAAGATTATTAGTCTCGGTGTATATCTTTTTCATAATTGTTCGACTGGAACACTTCTCTTAGTGTTCATAAGGCATTTAGCATTTTGTTTTGACTGGTCAGTTTCAGTACTTGAAAGAAGCTTCTACTTGCAAAGGTTTGATTTTCTTTTAAGGAAACATTCATTTAGGCAGTAGGTGTTATATAAATCACAATTCTGAATTTTACACATTACATTCAAACATTGCCTACTGCAGCAGTTCTTAAATTTTTTTCTTGAAATTTTATAAATGTATGACATCAAGTATGCCTTTTCATGACTGTAAAGTAAATATTTTGGCCAATATTGCTTTATTACTTTGACACAGGATATCAGAGTAGAGTAAATGGGGACTTTTCAGATACAAAGGTTACACTCTCTTGTCCTCTTTTTGGGTTACAGGGTCAGATGAACATGCCACAAAGTTAGCATTATTTTCTTAGTGTGCCCTAAACACAGTTTTGGGACCCTAGTCTAATGAGTTTTGTTAACAAGGGAAGAAAAAGAATCTAACAATACTTGTTTTCAAATTGTTTAACCATAAGTTTTTTAATTTTTTTCTAGAATTTATATGCTACTACTGTTATTTAACTGCTTTCAGTTACTGAAATAACTCTTTATAAAATTGTACTTGGTAATTTGAGTTTCTGCTGCTTGTTGTTATTATTATTATTATTAGAATATAGGTTTAACTCTTAATATTGGGTTAGTTCTCCAACTCATTTTAATTCTTGGTTCTGATTTTCTTAAATATTGCACTATAATGAAGTACATTTAAATATGTGTAGAACTTCAAATATTAAATCTCCATATAAACACGTTAATATTTTACTTTTTCCTCTCTCTCTATCCTTAGATTTGTAACATGTTTAAAATTGATGTACCTTTGAAGTAAGCTTTACCATTTGTTTTTTGTAGGTGATTGACAAAAGTCTGTATGTTTCTGAATATCAAGTAGAAGAAGATGAAGGAAATGTGAGCAAATAGGCCATGTGTACTACGAATATTTGTTCATGAGGTAAGAGAAATCCTAGAAACCTTTTCTATATTCTAAGCAGCTGCAATTCCAATGCTCACCACGATTTTTTGCCTCCATCCCAGGAGCTTCTCATTAAGTATAAGGGCTTATAATTACTTAAACAGATTTAGTTACTTGCATTGGGCAGAACACGTAATCCATTGTGCAGTTTTGTCCTTAAATAACAAGACATTGTAAAAGTTTTTTGTTCACAACATTTCACTGGGTTTATCTGGCATCAGCAGATGATATTTAGAAATTGAAGCAAACATAAAAAAAGGGATTAACATTAATCATGAATTTACATTACTTCAGTCCAGGGGTTGGATACACCAGTTAGTATAAACTTAGCTGGATGTGTATGGATAATGTGTAGATGCAGGCAAACTTAGTTTTACATTTGTTTTTGCATTTTTATTGGCATTTTTGTAACTTTATTATGGTCCATATTAGGGAAACAACTTTGTGTCCTATGATAACATTTCATTAATTATAAATTTTTATAATATTCCTACATAGTTTGGAAACTTGAGATATTATATAAATAAAGCTTTTAGGTCTTGAATCTAAGTAAGTAAAGTTCATTCTATATAGAAGATACAAGGGAGGAATTGAAAATAGGTGTAAATGAACTCCTTTCTTAAGAACAGGATTTTTTAATTATCATCCATCCATTCATGTTGTCTTCAGGGATTTTTGTTTCCCGAGAAGAAGCAAAAGAATGATTGATTGTTCCTGAACGTGTGTTTAAAAGCATGATGTTCATACAAACGAGTAGATAGTTATGTTTCTAACCAATATAATAAATTTTGTAATCTACTTGTTCAGGTTTATACATTTCCCAAAGTATCATTATCTATGAAAAGCACTTTACCTTTTTTTCCCCCCAGGTAAAAATGTAAATTGTTTCAATGTTAATTTTTTGTTAATTGTGAAAAGTTTGGGATAAATGGTAAGAGGCTTATTTTCAAAGGAAAGTTGTTTTATTAACAATAGTGGCAAGGGTTTTTTAATGTAAAACTGAATAGTTTATTTTACCAGTCATATGAGGTTTTTCAAAAATAAAAACTAGTGAGTGGATACTCACATTATATTGTGATATTTATGGGATTTGTTTCTAATATTTCACATAGCTTGAAATGTAATGACTGGAAAATAAAATGGGGCATACTGTGTAATGTTACAAAAGACTTTGTGACAAAAAATAATGCACCGCGCGCGCGCGCACACACACACACACACACACACACACACACAACTAACAAATTGGGGTATTATGTTATTTTCAAAAAAGAATGTCAATTTCTCACTTAGTACAAATTTCAGTCTCAGAAAAAAAGATAACTAGCTTGCATAATTTTGTAATATTTCTTGACATAGCAAGTTAGTCATTGTTATGAGTAGGGAAAATTGTCTGCTTTTTCAAGTTATGTTCTTTAATTAAATAAATTGTATTACTACCATTAATACTTTAAGAAAAAAAAAGCTTATGCCCTTGACAGTCAACAGCAAGACAAAGAAAAGATTGGATAAGTTCTTTTATTTTATGTTATTTATTATAAAAGTAACTGAAATGGAGATCTGTAGGTTAGTTAAGATATTAGATAAATAATGTTTCATGAGGCATGTATGTAAATCCATGGGTAGTTTAATTTGATAGTGTAATGTGAGCTTCACATTCTCCAAGTGGTTTACAATGTGTAGTGATGCAAGTAGTAGTTGTACATAGTTCAACAGGCAGTAAAACAACAAAACTCAATTACAAATAAATGTACATTGTTAAAACTTTAATAGTTACATGTCAGTCAAACTGACCAACCTTCTACAGAGTTAAGGTAGAGAAAGTGACAAATAAAATAGCTTTCCTGAAAACAAATATTTGAAATGTTTTTTGAAGGTTTTAGATGTTTCATAAATCAAATCTGATATGAAGAAAAGCATTTTCAATCTTAACATGAAAATCACTTTTGACATGAAGTATTCAAAGCAAGTACTTTATATCCATGGACAATGTATACTAAAAGTCTGCTAAGTTTTGTGAAGATGTATGCATTATATTAAAAGTTAGTATCAAATGTATAAAGACTACAAGTACAAAGAGCTTGCATAGTAGATCAAATCAATGAAACTTGTGTTGAGAAGTTAAACATGGGTATGTGCACATCTTTACATTAGTTCAATATAATATTTAGAATATTTATTTTACATTCAGTAATGTGTGAAGTATTTTCACTGTAATTGCTCTATAGCACTTTCCCAAATTGTTATTCCTTTTCATATCTTTTCACTTGCTTTAGTGTTAGTTGCCAGTAAGTCAAAGCTGTAATGTGAACAATTGAAGATTAAGGTACTTGGAGAATAATAGAACTAACAAAGTAAAACTAACTGAAATTATAAGAAATCAAACTAAAATAGGAATTTGGAGATGGGTTTTGTTGTTAGTAGTGCCATTCTGTCCCTAGACTCCTCCATATAATGGAGGGAAGATAAGAATCATGTCTGAGTTCATGGTGGTAGTAATTTTCATTTAATTTTCTGTATTTTTAATTTTTTGTTAGTCTGTTTTTCAACAAAACTAAATTTTGTATTTAGTGATAAAACCTTTGCATTTACAAGTTTAGTTATGAAGGTTTTATAAACAATACTGGTTTGTAGCTTTTGCATTCTTTAACATTTAGTACAAGTCACTTTTTTCTTCTTTTACAGAAATATTTTCTTGACTAGATAAGACTATCAAGAAAACCTAAAGTCCAATACATCACGATTCTTGATAGTCACCCACTTGTACAGTTAAATGTTTTTTTTTTACAATGTTTGAGTTCAGAAATATTTATTGGTTTGAGCTTGTGAAGGTTGCAAGTAATGTTGTAGCCAGGAAGGTTTTACTCATTAATATCAAATTTTGCTGTAAATAAGAATATAATTAATTTGGCATTAATGACTATAATCTTCCTATCCAGTTAGTGTTTGAGAAATAACAGGTCCAAAGTGAAACTTATATTAGATTGAACAAAACTTTAAAGAGAAAACAGTATGATAAAAATAGAATAATTCACTAAAATATTTTCTCACATTTAAACAAAATTGAATTTGTAAAATCATCATAGAATATAGGTTTCTTTTTTGTATTCAATTTGCACAAAAAATCTCATTTAACCATCACTCATGTGGCATGTTACTGTTTTTGACATCCTTGTGAAATTTTGTACATAGATTCATTCTGGGGCTTTGCTCAGCCACAGTTAAACTTAGTTGATAATGTAAAAATTGTTGTCTTTCATGTAAATGGCATTGACTATCTGGTGAAAAGATAATAAAGTTTGAGTAAATTAAAAATTTAGTTTTTGTTAATTTTGGAGAAAAAAAAATCCTGTTTTAATAATAAACCTTATAGTCATTGCCAGTATGTTTGTAGATTTTCTACATGTATTTTTGTAATATTGAAATTGATATTTTCTCAGTGAGGGTGGTTGTCTTAAAGATTGGGTTTTGACCCTCCCAGTATGCAGCTCCAAATAAAAACAAAGAAATAACTTTAAAAAAAAAAAAAGTAGGTGATCTGAAGTTCTGCTGCATAAGTAAGTGGCAAGAGTATCTAATATTGGAATCCTTTCTATAAGAGAAACCACCCTTGCTGATGTGAATTTGCAGTCAAGAAAACAGTTTCAGAATTGCACTTGGAGCAAGATGAACTAAAGTAAAATGAAAGTGTTTTGCAAGTTTGAACACTGGATAATACACATGAACACAGATCTGTGCAAGTTGTGATTTATCAGTGATTCTATACACACGGGAATTTCCAGAATCAAGTGAAATGTGTGCATATGTTAATGAAAGACGAGGAAACTGAGGTGCAAGTCGTGTTAGTGAAAGAAGTGGAAATTAAAGTGCAAGTATTTCATTTCCTTTGAAAAACAGACTTCATCATGAATAAAAGAACTGATGTCTTGTCTATGCAAGTGTAATGAAAACTGTTGAATTGTGGATGTTGAGAAAGAACTTCAGGTCTTCTACTACGTTGGGCTAGTTTTGGGTGAGGCAGTTGTGCAAAATTTGATCTATTAGAGAAAATAAGTCACCCAAGTCAATATTAATTTCAACTTTAAGAAATATTTGCCTTACCTGAAACTGGCCTTTCTTCTACAGATATGAACACTAAAAGTTTATGGCAGTAAGCTTTAGTTAATGATATTTGGCACCAAATTTCGGCAACTGCTTTAATTTTGGAAGTGTTACTGGTGTTAAAGTACGGCATGAAAAAAAAAACAACTTAGTGATGTGCACCATTTGGCCATTTGCTTTGTTATGGAAAATGTAATGATCATTCTCTGACAACAAATAAATAGTTAACTTTTACCGTAATGGTATTTACCAACTCTATTTCCAGTTTTTAACCTTAGTTGTTTATCATTATGTAAAGCATCAAGTACATGAACTTTTAGTTTGGGCTGAATGCTTGGATATTGGCCTTCTATAGCTGTCCATAGTTCATATCTGGAGTGGTTTAGGCTTAATGTGACTTAAATTTTGTTTGCAACACAGTTTGCATACACTTGTTATTAGTCACCTTTAAAGTTATTGATGTTCTATCTTGGTATGGTTAAGTCTAAAGTGATGATAGGCCAAACCACAAACTTTATACCCTGGAAATTAGGATATTAAGATTTTAATTCTACACCTTCAGTTTTCCATTTTTTTTATAAATCTGCAAGTTTAACTTAAGATTTTTTTTTCTTCAGCAGAGTATTCTACTTTTCCAGGGTATTTCTCAATTTTGACATATCAAATTAAAATCCAAATGATTAATATTTGAAATTATCTAGAACCATAGCAAGTTAAGTAAATTGGCATTAATGAAGCATAATTTCAACAAGCAAGAAGTTGGTAATAATAGTGGTTTGAGTATGAACATGGTGAAATATGAATTGTTTATAAATAATAACTATGCTATTTATCATAACTATTTCCATCATTTTTAACGTTACTGTTATGATTACTTTTATTAAATTCCATAGTGAATCATTTCTACTTGATTTATTTAAAAAAAAAAAAAAAAGATGGAGTTGTGAACCTTGAGTTGTAGTTGGCTGATAACTGACAGCTGGTGAATGTTATTCATTATACAGTTGAAAGTTACTCTGAACTAAAATTACAAATTCAAGAATGTGAATCTGTTATAAAAACATCAATAGTATAAAAAAAATAGCTTAAACTATGGCAAACTTCAGTAACGTACCTAAAATCTGATTTAACAGCTAAATGTGAATTATCTTGTTTTTTTAACTTCTACTTAAAGCAATTAAATTCAGGCCCCTAAATTTAATGTACAGGTGTGTAAGGCTAAGATAAGGATCAATATGTATTCTATTTTACAGAAACTGAATTTTATTTCTTTGCTATTTGAGCACAGAACCTCTTATGGGGAATAAAAAAAAATAAACCTAAAGTGAAACCTGTATGTGATGTTACAATAATTTTGACAACAAATATTACTGTGGGTTTAAACAAAATTTTAAGTTTGCTGTTTCTTGCTGCTTTTTAAAAGTCAATGATTTTATTTTGAGAATATAAATAATTTGGCAAGTAATCTAAATTTTTGAATGAGTTTATCAAAACTTGATTTAGAAATGTTGATATATTTTTAACATGTTTGAATTTAATATCTGTACTGGAGTGAAAATTAGAGTTCCAAATATATGTAAAATTAGATCTAGGGGGGGAGAAGTTTTATAAGGCATAATAAATACCACTTCTTGCTTGAGTGTTTATTTTCTTTTCTGATGTTTTTAACATCTAACCATAAGTACTGGCTTCTATGATTACAAAACAAATGTACATACACATGCATGCACAATTGGCCCATTATTCAACAAGATTGTTTTAAAATGTTTAATTTTTAATGGCATTTAAAGAGTTGAAATATACATAATTCAAGGTAAATAAGTGTTAAGAAATCTGTTGGGAGTGGGGAAAACAACACTGAACTTCCACAACATGCAGCGTTCATTTTATTTAAGTCTAGTGTATGAGCTCGTGCGTAAACCATAAATGTCTCAACTTCAAATTATATGTGATCTCTTAAGAGTTTTGCCTTTATGAATTAAGAAAACACTCGTAACTACAACTAAAATGTTAAGCTGTATATTAAGACTTTTTACGAGCACTATCTCAAAGATGGTCGAAATTGAAATGTCCATTCGATATCCGTTTAGATTATTTGGGCTTTTTTTTTAATGTTAATTAAAAAAGATTGCAAGAATAATGACCTGTTTTATGGATAATCAAACCAAACAATTTTAACTTTTCAGACAAAAGATGACACAAAGTTGGTGTTTTGAATCAAACAAGTTTTATAACATTGAAATTAAAGTGAACTAAACTGAAAAATATCAGATGCTGGCATTCAAACCAATCCACAGTAAATACTGCAATCGCACAGTTTATAATTTCAATCAATATTACCTACTTATGGATCGGCAATAATCATTTTCATGGCTGATTATAAAATGTAATCCATAACCTTATTTTGATTCACCTAAGCAGCACAAACAATCTTCTAAATAAAATTTAGTTTCTATTTGTAGGGCAACAAAATTGTCATTTTTAATGTATTTAAGTACAGGTCAGAGTGATGGACCAGCTTCTAGGTTTCCCAGTACAAAGCTTGTTCAGTTAGTCTCGCAGACCAAGCCCTGTTTAAACCCAAAACTAAAGTGTATCAAAGCTGTGTTGTAAGATGTTATTGCCTTATATTCGTTTTTGTTTTTTTTTATAAATGAGATGTGATGCAACGTTACGACACCTAAATATTGGTTTGGTTCACTGCAAATCTCCTGAACATTCGATAATGAAATTTTTCAATATATGTAGGTTATGGCAGGAATATTAAAAAGCCTTTTTAAAAGAAAATTATTTACTAAGACTTTTAAGTGAGGTAATACTGAAGGAAACCTCATTCTTATTAATAGAAGTAAAGGAATTCAAACAGCGAAGTGTTGAACAGTCTGACAATCTACAAAATGGCGTTCAACTACCATGTAAAACAAAACTGCGATCTTGAGAAAATATTTTAAATAGAAGAGCGAACAACGTTTCGACCTTCTTCGGTCATCGTCAGGTTCACAAAGAAAGAGGTAACTGACCGGAAGCTGACCACATGTTTGGAAGGGGTTATGTAACTGCGATCTGTAAAGTGAGAAATCTCTTTAAAAATAGTTGTACTAAAGCTGGGCTACATCTTCAAATGCTGTTAGATTAACTTTTTTGCAGTTGGCAGAAGATAAACTCCGAAACAATAAAATCTTTTGTCCATTTCATTAGAAATTTGACTATGAAAGATGGAAACGTACCATTCGACCAGATACTGTTAACAGTGCAAAAGAAATTAGTTACAATAGGAGGAAAGAGAAGAAAGAATTGAATCAAATGTTTTAACATTGCGTCTTTGATATTGTAAAGTGAAAGAATTGCAGCTGTGCCATCGGAAGACAAAGATAAATATGCAGTATGTGAACATAACCATGTATTTAGGCTCCAGAGACTTGTCTGCACTGCTACATTTTAATGGCTAGCGCTGGAAATTGGACAAAGCACATTTTTAAGTTATTGGTCCATCCAAAATGGGTTCAATGATTCTGAAGGTAATATGGTTGAAAAATGAGCCATAAAGTTTGATACGGAACTGTGGACATAATTTTTGTAAGTTTAGGCCAGCCTACTATTGCTTTTATTTCAGCAGTATATGTAGACAAGATTGTTGTAAATATTAACATGCTATTTTACGATTTAAATTTCTGGCTGCGAAATGTACGATCAAGTCTCAGAAGTCAACGCAGATTAATCGTCTTTCCCACTACAAACCACATTGGTAGTTCCATGAACTATTCAGTAATAGCTAAAGAGCTAATACTTAAAGAGAGGGTGTCGTGCTTGATCGAGTGGTTAATATGTTCAGACTGAATCAGAGAGTTGGTTGTTCACTGTTGCCGAGATGTCCCTTGCACTTTGAGGTCTTGAGTATGTTATGAGCTTGACCAAATTTTATTATTTAATGAAATCACAAAACGTACTATAGATTTTAAAAAAGGTTAACTATATTGCATGCTTGGTTTCACTGAGCTAATTATACCGCTCATCTTGAACAACATGCAGTAAATTATTTACGTTGTATCATATTTTTAAATGTAATAGTATAATTCATTCCTAACAATTTAGTGTAGAATATCCTGCTTGTTAAATACAATTTGTTACCACTGTTACTTATGTCTGTTTCCTTTTATTTCAAAAGTAAATGTTGAGCGTTGCCGGCGGGCGTACTTTTTAAAATAGAAAGCGGACACTATCGTCCTTAATATATATATATATATATATATATATATAGATACACAGTAGATTCCGGTTAATCAGGGCAGTGGGACAAATTTTGAAGAAACAAAAACCAAGGAAGAATACAACTTAAATTTGCTTCGCTTGCTTGAGGCACTGAGCCATTTAATTAGATCGGCATAATGTACTGTAAAGTGGCCTGTGGGTCGTCACTGACTGACTCATTGGTGTGTTCGTCCTTCCCACTGTTATATTTTGATTTTAGTGTGGCAGTGGCTGCTGAATAGATCGGTTCTGGTCATTTGTGTAGTATTTCATACCACGAGATAGATGCCACGGAAAGATTTGATGCTTGCTGAGAAAAGTGCTATTGTGGAACAAATTAAAAGACAACCATCTAACACAATTTAACGCCAGTTGTCCGGGATAACTGGAGTGCCGAGATCCACAGCAGGAAGATAAACTGTGAAATGAATTAATCTTGCATAGAGAAGGAGATTCTCAAAGAAAAAATCGAGAAGGCAAGGATTCAGATGTTGAGGAGGCTCTCAAACAGTAGTTCTCTATCGTAACTGAACAAGGTGTGCATGTTAGTGGTCCAATGCTAAAGAGTAAGTCATAGGAGTTTGCTAAAAAGCTGTGTCAAGGATTTCAAAGCAACAGATGGTTGGTTGTATTGATGGAAATCTAGGTTCGATATTAAATTCAAGAAAGCACAGGGCGATAAGGAAAGTACTAAACAGTGTGGAAGTCAATAAAAACTACAAATTCTGCGCAGAAAACAGTTACAATGTTGATGAAAAGGGTTTTTAACCGTACTATACAAGACATCTCACTGATCTACAAGCACACAGCACTTTCTGGTTCTCAAAAATCAATAGATCATTTGCTGTGTTGTGCTGTTCAAACATGTCAGAAACTGATAAGCGTAAGCGATTGGTTATTGGGAAAAGTGCTAAACCTCTGTGTTTTGAGGAGATGAGAATGACAGTTTGCCAGTTCTGTACCATGCTAACAAAAATGCATAGCATATATGAGGTGTAATTTTTTTAGAAATAGCTAAAGGACTGGGACTCCAAATTGCAATTAATGTTGAGAACACTTTTGTTGCTGCTTGACAGTTGTGCAGCACACCCTTATTTAGGTTGTTTGACAAACATTCAACTGGAATTCCTGCCACCTAATACCACATCCTTAGTGCTGGCTGAGAATGGGAATAATTAAAACTTGAAGTTATATCGTGAAAAATTGATACAAGAAATTGAAGAACCTTTGCTGACATCATCTTCAACAGCTAAAGAAGCAAGTTCAAATGTTAATTTCTTACAAATATTACAGTTTAATGCTGATAGTTAGAAAGAAATAAGCGCCAAGACCATTCAGAATTGCTTTTCTCACTGTGGTTTTAGACGTTGTCTTGAAATTGCGTGATAGACACAATAGTGAAAATGAAGCCATTTTAGAAGTGCAACATGTCAAAAGCTATGAAGTTTTCATGCATCGATAACAGTCTGTAGTGTTGAAGATTGTAAAAGCGCAATTGTTGATCCTATAGGTTGCAGTGAAACATCAGAAGAGCAGTAAGGTGATGAGGATGACACATCTGTGTTTGAACAAGCGATTCACCAGGAAATTTGTTGATGGATCACAACGTTATTTTATGCAAGAAGGCAATGAATACACTCCAGTATCTGCAGTAGATACCTACGCCAATTTCGTTCATATGCTGTCAGTTATGAGAGCATAGTAGCGAACAATCGATAAATTTCTCCAACGTCAGTAAGCATTAAGAACTACGGAAATGTAAATATGTGCACGTGCAGGAATTAAATTTGTTTTAGGATAAATATTTTGTCTATTTGCACCATTTGTTTCGGCACTTATATAGTAAGCAGAAGTTTTAAACAGTAGATTATGTGTTTTTGTAACTAAATAAACGGAAAACTTTTGTCTTATGTACTATATACATACGTGTATCTTTTAAATATTTTATGTGAGCTTCGCTTAATTGGGCCAAAATATTTTAGTCCCAGTGTGCCCCAATTAACCGGAATCCACTATATATGTGTGTGTGGGAGGTTATTGTGATAAAACTGAGCAGTTCTGTTTTCTGCAATACAAAACTGAACAATTTTGTTGTATCGAATAATTACACATAAACCATTGAATGACAGTAAATTAAGAGCTAGTTTATTTAGAATAGCGTAAGTGGCATCAAACAACATTACCTTTTATACATCTTGAATTTTGATATGTGTAGAAAACTTTTATGTACCAAGCTAGAAAATAAATTTCAAAATATCTACGAGTTATCAAATAACTAGATATTAATCACCGTCGAACAAGTGAATGTGGCTGCAAAAACCCTATTGAGAGTAGTAGAAAAATGACTACTAAACGAAAGTATTGGAAAGCTCCCAGTAGCTAAAATCCGGGTTTCAATACACGTAGTGGGCAGAGCACAGATAGCCTATTGTGTAGCTTTATGCTTAATTCAAAACAACAACTATTGGAAAAGCAGTTCTACAAAATAGCTAAATTCTTTTCTTTCATACTCGCCCCCTTTGACAGGAAAAATTAATGTGTCACTTTAAATTAATTCATGGAATTTAACTTGTGCTCCTTATACCTCCCATCACAAAAAGTAATTGTTGAGCATTTCAGTCATGCTAAGAGTTATTCAATGTTAACGTAAATATACATTTGTATTCATCAAGCTACATCACATTTTGAAATGTGAATCACAGTGTAATTAATTCCTAACAATTCAGAGTAGAATATCTTGTTTGGAAGATAAAATTTGGCATCAATTTGCCTATTATATTATCATTTCAAAATGAATATTTTGAGCTTTGCCTTTTGGCAGTTTTTCAAGTCCAGATGAACGCTCAGATATCACTGTTTGTAATAATGGGTGTGTATATATATAAGACAGTAGCCCTAAAGTTAATAGTGTGCTGTACTGGTCATCTTTTATCTAGGTTTGCGGTTCCCAACCTTGGGTGTTTGCATCCCTTCAAGCTGCAAAACGAGGGACCAGAAGAGGCCTATTCATTCAATTTATTAATATGAAAAGGGAAAGTCTATTATTAAGGAAGAAATAAATATACTTTAAGTGTGTGCACAAATACACACTTTTGTAAGGAAGATGTGCAAAAACTAAAAAGTTGGGAATCACTGCTCTAGTCTGTCATCTCGAAATGAGATAAAACTATGCACAGATAACAAAAATTCTAAAACACAACCACTACAGAAGACATATGATGATGCAAAGATTAACATAAGCCTTTTCAAATGCTGAAAGCAGTTTTGACTACTTTTATTACCTAACTTATTTTACCAGTAGCTGGAGACAAAAGTTGTCATGTTACAACAAGATATGGTCTGAACAAGTGTCATGTAAATGTTTTGTAAACGAAATGTGTTGTATTTACATTTTCACTTCTATTATTTATATTTCCATATTTATATTATTGTTTCAAAGTTTAAACCAATTAAAAATATGTTGTTATTCATTTAAAATAACATTTAGAAATTTCTAGAATTAGGTAGATCAATCAATTGACTATAAATGGAATGTGGCGGCCTAGTGTCTAGACGACAAGTCTCGTGCAAGAACGGACATGCGCGGATTTCTCTGGAATGTTGGGAAATTACGCGATGGTTCGAGAAGTCTAGGCAAACAAATATACAGGGTGGTCGCTAGAAAAGCGGAAAATTTGTCAAACAGCTATTTATTTTTACAAAGTTTTTTAAAGGCATATGTTATATTGCACTCATAGATGCTCAAAATGCATTTTATTCATGATCTCATCTGACCCTCAAATTTTCCGCTTTTCTAGCGACCACCCTGTATAAACAGACGAAGATGCGAGAAAGGGAGGAGTCATTAATTTGTTGTAATAAATTATACAAGCTATTATCTGTGTATTTTCTGTTGCGTTTAGTCTACATAAAACATACAAAAAAAAATTATTATACATGTAACAGGTATAACATAAATTACATAACAACAATGACAGATATTAAGTTCAAACCTTCAAAATTAATTACAACACAAAATGGTACTGGCCTGTATCTAATAATATGATCTAGAATGAAACTCTAAAACTCCAGATTAGAAATCCAAAATTCCAGTCTAGGGTGTAAATTTGGTCCCACGAAGAAATTTCGAAGTCTGAATGGAGAATGACGAAGTTCTTTTTACGATGTTTTCGATGAATGTTTCAACTTCTCGTTTTCCGCTTCGGTCTCCCCTAAACAGTCCTGTAGGTGTTGACTCTCAGCACAACCTGTTATTCAAATGAATCGCAAAAATTGACGAAACAAAATCACAATTTCTGTAGATCTAGCTCTAGTCACAAATCCAAGTTGAATAAACTCACAGCAAACACTTGAACTTTCTCAAACGAATGACTGATTCTACTTATTCTTTTCTTCGAATAAAAGCTAATGACTCTTCCCTTTCTCGCATCTTCGTCTATTTATATATTTGTAGGCCTAGACTTCTCGAACCATCGCGTAATTTCTCAGCATCTCAAAGAAATCCGCGCATGTCCGTTCTTGCACGAGACTTGTCGTCTAGACACTAGGCCGCCACATTTCATTTATAGTCAATTGATTGATCTACCTAATTCTAGAAATTTCTAAATGTTATTTTAAATGAATAACAACATATTTTTAATCGATTTAAACTTTGAAACAATAATAGAAATGAAAATTTAAATACAACACGACATGTTGTCGTTTACAAAACATTTACATAACACTCTCCCCCTTAAAAGTAAAAAAAAAAGTTTGAACTTGTGAAAATCTTTTTTTCTTTTTTTTTAACCAACTCAAAAGGGTTAAATCTAGTGGATTCTTTAATACCCTCACGAACTGCAAACAATAACAAGGGAACACCCTCATCCCAGTTCTTTGAGTGTTCGTGGCAGTAATTTGGTGGAAACGATCAAAGACACATTGTGACTCAGGATGGTATGCACTGGATGAAATTTGATGGATGTTAAGTTCATGTATGGCTTGTTGAAATAGCTTGGACATAAAATTTAAGCCTTGATCTGATTGCACAACTTTTGAAATCCCGAACATGGTAAAGAATTTGACAAGAGCCTTGACAATGTTGGGAGCAGTGATTTTTCTCAAAGGGATAGCCTCATGGAAACGTGTAGAAGCACACATGATTGTCAAGAGATATTCATTTCCTGCTTTGCTTTTTGGCATTGGGCAAACACAGTCGATAATGCAGGAATAGGCTGCAGTGGTACTTTGGGAATCTCCTGATTTGGTTTTCCAGTCATTTGGCAAGAATGGCATGTCTTACAATAGTCAACAACATCTTGTCGCATCTTTGGCTAATAGAAATGTCGTCGGATACGATCTAGGGTCTTTCTTACACATAAGTGTCCTGACAACACATGATCATGAGCAAGACTAAGAATATCATTCCGATAGCATTTTGGAATGACGATCTGGTGAATAACATTCCATTCTTCATCGGCAGCAACGTCAGGAGGTCTGTATTTTCTCATTAACACACCTGACTTCTGGTAGTAACAAATAGGGACAGTTCCTATTTCATTTTCATCAACGGCCAGTTGTAGAAGAGAACGAGTTTTAGGATCATTGTCCTGTTTCTCAACAACTTTGTTACGATGAAGAGAGTTGAAAAATGACTTGGAGTCATCAGTAGAACTGTCTCATCGATGTGAGACATGAACGTATCAGATAAAGGGAAATCCTCTTTGGACTCCTGAGAACGAGTAACAGCACAGGCGGGAAAAACATCAGGAAACTCTTCAACGAGTTGCTCTGTACTGGGACTAACAATAGGTGCTTCAACAACATGAACCTCTGGTACCACCTTACTACCAGCCAAATCATTCCCCAAAAGCATAGACACACCTTCAACAGGCAATGAAGATTTAATACCCACAGTCACTGGGCCTGAAACTAAGTCCGAATGCAAATTCAATCTATGAAGAGGAATAGAAACGACGCCGCCTTCTACACCAGAAATGAGCACATTGGCCCTAATGGATGACTTTTCAGAAAACGGAAGTACACTTTCCAAAATCAAACTCTGAAAAGCTCCAGTATCCCGCAGGATTTTAATTGGTTGTAGACGTGAATCGCCAACAAAAAAAACAAAACCTTCAGTGATGAAAGGCTTAAATTTGTCCTCAACAAGATCTTCAGGTACATCAAGAATATTGGACTTGGAATCCACAGTGGACTGTACAGGGTCAAAATCATTGGGAACCAATGATGTATCCAGTGAGGGCGAAATGAAACTATTGGGTGATGCTTGTTTTTAATCTTATAGCACTCAGAAATCAGATGGCTAGGTTTCTTACAATAAGCACATGTTTTAGATGAGAATGACACGTTTTTGGTAGATGATGAGCTTTGAGAATAAGATGAAGTCTGTTTGAGAATTAGAAGTTTGCTCTTTTTTTGTCTTTGTCGACATTTGCATAATGTTTGAATGAGTCATTGGGTTTCTTTGCTGTGTGATTTGTTTTGCTTTTGTACGAGAAATCTTTGTGAGTCAAAGCATACTCGTCTGCCAAGACAGCAGCATCATGAATTTTGGAAGCTTTTTGTTCATCAATATAAGTTTTGAGCTCTACAGGAATACATCTTTTAAATTCTTCAACTAACATGAGTTCTCTGAGTTTTGTGTAATCATCTTTAATTCCTTTGGAATCACACCACCTGTCGAACAGGTTTTTTTTTCACGAGCAAATTCGACATAAGTTTGGTTGTCAAACTTTTTGTAACCACGAAATTTTTGTCTATATGCCTCTGGCACCAATTCATAAGCATTCAAAATGCAATTTTTGACGTGCTCGTAATCATAACTTTGCTCGGCCGTGAGTTTGGAAAGTACTTCCTGGGCTTTACCTTTGAGAACACTCTGAAGTAATACTGTCCAATATTCGGTAGGCCATTTTAGCCTAAAAGCCAATTTTTCGAATTGCTGAAAAAATTTATCTACAGCCTTTTCATTGAATGGAGGCACTAAACGAATTTGTTTGGAAGCATCAAAATTATCCAACCGCATTTGGACAACCTTTTCTTCTGTCTGTGCCTTTCTCATACTGATTTCCTTATCAGCTTTAACGCGTTCTATTTGTATTTCGGCATCAAGGCGTTTGTTTTCCTGTTCTGCCTCAAGACGATTGCTTTCAATTTCTAAACGATTTTTCATTTCTATTTCCAATATTTTTTAATTCAAAATCTGGGTCAAAATGAGCGGCAGGCAATTGTTGTGCAACTTTTTGAGGTAAAACTTTTTGGCTGACCAAATGTTCAACAATAATACGTTTAATATCTGCTTTCTTCATTGCTTGCTTCACTTCTAAATTGAAATGTTTTCCAACATCACGCAATTCAGATTTTTTTAATTCACTGATCAATTCGAAAGAGGGATTCTGATTAAATTTGTCTATAAAATCTTCGAGTTGGAATGCCATTTTGAATATACAAGCTGTCTATCTGTATAGAATATAAATCTAATTTTAGAATAGAATTAAATTTTTTGATCAATCCCAGAGGAGCCCCCAATTTTCTGTTACGTTTTTTTTTATGTAGACTAAACGCAACAGAAAATACACAGATAACAGCTTGTATAATTTATTACAACAAATTAAGGACTCTTCTCTTTCTCGCATCTTCGTCTGTTTATACAGGGTGGTCGCTAGAAAAGCGGAAAATTTGAGGGTCAGATGAGATCATGAATAAAATGCGTGCTTACTCATTTCTATTTTGATTTCTTTACATCATGAATAAAACGCGTTTTGAGCATCTATGAGTGCAATATAACATATGCCTTTAAAAAACTTTGTAAAAATAAATAGCTGTTTGACAAATTTTCAGCTTTTCTAGCGACCACCCTGTATATTTGTAGGCCTAGACTTCTCGAACCATCGCGTAATTTCCCAACATTCCAGAGAAATCCGCGCATGTCCGTTCTTGCACGAGACTTGTCGTCTAGACACTAGGCCGCCACATTCCATTTATAGTCGATTGATCTACCTAATTCCAGAAATTTCTAAATGTTATTTTAAATGAATAACAACATATTTTTAATTGGTTTAAACTTTGAAACAACAATATAAATATGGAAATATAAATAATAAAAATGAAAATTTAAATACAACACGACATGTCGTTTACAAAACATTTACATAAGAACAAGCATTGGTTGATTTTTACAAAAAAAACTCATTAACAGCTGTTGGTAGAACAAGAGATCGTTTTTAGTAAACATCCCCAAAGCATTGGGTTAAAGCTGTAATAATGATGTGTCTATACATAATTATTGAACTGTTATACATAGTTTGATCAGCATATTTAGCTTCACTACATAGTTAATGCCCATCTGGTGCGGTGCAAAGTTGATACTGACAGAAAACCTTGAGACAAGATTTGTTAACACATTAGTAATAGCTATTAACGTTGATGTAGAGTCTAATATCTCCATTCACTGTAAATCAGACTTTTGGGGGGAGGTGGGTGCTAATTTGCTAGCCACAGCAGTGGTTTGCCTGATCTGATTTTAAATTCTGCCCTATAGCTCTTATCTCACAAACACATACCAAGTAATACATGACCCTGTAAACTTTATAATTAACCTTCACATATAAAGAAACAGGCAGGTGAAAATGTTTCTCATATCAGTATCAAGATTTGGCCCAGAATTCATTCACTTATTTTAATTAGTAGACCTAACAGTATTCACAGGTTGTCATTTTCAGTGAGCATGTTATAAGTGATTTTGTCGTTTAGTAGGTTATTTGAGCTTCTATCGAAGTATAGAGAAAGAATACTTGTGCCACCAATCACCACATAATTTACAGCTATAATAGATAATTATAAAAAATCCTGGTATGGGCAGGCGGTTAGAGGGCTCGACTCGTAATCTGAGGGTTGCAGGTTCGAATCCCCGTCACACCAAACTTGCCCTCTCAGCCGTGGAGACGTCATAAGTAAGGGTCTCACTATTCGTTGATAAAGTAGTAGCCCAAGAGTTGACGGTGGGTGGTGATAACTATCTCTTGTCTCACACTACCAAAGTAGGGATGACTATTGCAGATAGCTTTCTTGTAGCTCTGCGCGAAATTGAAAAAAACAAACACTGCTTCTCGAAGTATCACGATACATTTTTAACAATGTGGAACAACAGGCTCAAGGTGTTACATTTGCTGCTTTGGCAACCAAACGTAATTTGTGAGTGTTGTAGAATTCTAGTGCCAAGTGATCGTCGTAACTGAGTGTTGTGAGAGATTTCCTTTGCTCTAACAACTTGGTTGAAGCTATAATTCTTTATTTCATTACCATGGATGATGCTTTATTCAGAGACAGGATGTCTTACATCTAAGTATGTTACATAGACTTTAATACAGAACCTCTACATAGAGTAGTATCTCAATTAGATGGTACCATACTGAGGTGTGCTTTACAATGTGAACATTAAAGTTTTATCTCCGAAATTCAGCTACGATTTAGTAGATGTCATACTTATGAGTCTTGAATTCTACTTAGAAGTTGGCTGCTTTTTAAAAGGTTAAATCACTGTTGTAACTTCATTACAATGGCTTCACATCTACAGAGTATGTGAAGTTTCAGATCTACCATAGCATCTAATATTTGGACCTTTCTGTATTTATTTCTGCTGGTCTTAGTAAAGTCGTGTATTTATCTAGTGAAATCATTTTAACAAGCATCCTAGTTATTTTTTCTTCCTAAATCCCAGAAGGATGGAAGAATAATTTGTCTACCTTGCTATTTCCTACCACTTGTATCAAAAGTGGCTTATCATTATGTAAGTCATTTCTCGTAAATAATTATTAGACCAGACCCAACGGTCTGCATCAATAACTTCTAAGCGGCTGAAGTTTTCATATTGTATAGATACCCACTCATGCTTACTCGAGTGATGTTTTGTTATAGCTACAATATCACCACTCAAGGCTGCTTAATAGGTAAGATTCCGATTAGTCCGTAACATCAACACCTTTTTTTTTCTTCTTTTTTTTTAATAATAGCAGTAATCCTGTTTCTCAAACGTAAATTATGCACAAAATATAATTGCGACCTTGCTGCTGTCTGGTGAGTAAATATGTCTTCCCACTGTAAATTTTCCCAAACAGCTTTCAGAAGAGAACTTCTGTGAATCAATCAGGGATTATTGATTTTACTCTTAGAGCAGTTTTACTCTCCTTTTCCTATCTGTTATAATTATTCACAGAACATAAAGGCGCCACTTGAGCTATTTCTCATGAGAAGTGCTATAAAAAACGTTAATTAAGGGAAACTCGTATCACTTTCCATTCCCACAATACCTAGGTCCCGATCATGACACCATAATTTATTTGATCGATGTAAGTTTGGGTAATTTCATGTATAAACCTAACATGCAGTTACATATAACTCAATAACCAAAGACCAGGGATGTGGTAGGACTGATATAGTTATTTGTTATGGGTAGGATAAAGCATGGTGTTAAAACAGACCCGAAACCATGGAGTCAACATGAAAAAGTTAATCTATAAATGTAAAGTAAAACGATATAACAATGAAACATGCTTGAAATGTTACAGTTGTGGATATTTCCAAAGGAACAAAAAAGTGATTGATTGTTCGAAATAAAAGACATGAAGTATATTGAAGTTAAAATGTAAATCAATTGAAAGAAAGTAAAATGTAATAAAATTACGAATTGAAAACAAGTTATCAACAGGCTGAAGAATGTAAAGAATAAAGATATAACTTCTGAACGAAAACCACCAGTAATTCCGCAGTAAGACTTAAGGCTTCGGTAAGTACCGAACAGATTGTATTGCTTTAAAACATTTACACCAAGTCTTGGATCTTCAAGGTCAGGGCGAATCTAGCTGAAAATGCCAAACTGTTCATAACTCCCTTACTTACCATGTGACCAGTTAGAAAATTCGATATGAGGAGAATAGAAATATCAGCTCGCAACACGATAATGTGAAACAGGACATAGTAGAGTTATCCCATATAAAAGAAGATAGTTTCCATCATTGGATCCTGCTACAGAATGTATTGACTGAGGCTTACTTAACGCATGATCTCAGCTGGATTCAGGATGTTCCAGACTTAAAATTTGGGAAGAAAGGTAAAATGGTTTAGGTATGGAAGATGCACTATATGCAAGTGGGATATACAATATTTGCCTACAACATTTTTGAAAGGTTGCGAACATTTATAAAGGTACTAAACCGAAACATCAGGACATGAAATTATACATTTTTTTAATCAAGTGATTAATGTTTTTTTTATACGAAATATGTGTTGTGACTGCTAGAATAGCTTCCAATTTTACCTTTCTATAACTGGTGTCGAATTATCGTTAAGTTTTTTTTTTCTGAAATGTCCATGTAGTTATTAACAAACACGTGTTGTTTGGGTTGGCACAATTCTTTAACACAGCCCAAAGGTTATATACTTCATTTTAAGTTTCAAGCTCATACGTACGCGATTCTTTATGGACTTATATGATGGTAGCCTATTCAAAAGGTGACACAGAAACTTGCTTAGGACAGTGTGTATCAGGTATGCAGACATATCGTTCAAGTATGTAATTTAAAGCCTGATTATAAAAGAAGCATTTTAACTGCCTGAATACAACACTACTTGAAACATAAATGTCATTTGAGCTTATGTTTTTTCACATATCAATTCACACCAGCCAAAATATGAAAATAAACAGAAAATCACAAATTTTGCCTGCCAATGACGTTGATAACTTTTTCTTTGAAAATTATAACATCGTCAAAAGAACTAAAACTGGAGGAACAAGCGACCTACTGTGAGTGGCGTGTAGTTGCACGATAAATAACGGTGTTGGTTCGAAAGAACAAACCAAAGATTAATAACATGAACAGAAGTTCGTTTTCCCTCGCTGGACTAAGCAGATAGCCTGATGTAGCTTTGCTATAAGAAAACATACATACACTAACATGACATTACAAAAATGAAATGCATCAGAATGGACTATTTTGAGATGATTTACTTTGAGGGAAATTACTCGAAATTGAATAACACTGGAAAAAAAATATTATACTATTAACATTAATAAAAAAGACTAAGCACATTATTAGTTTGTACAAATAAAATAAATACCCATGTGGAAGAAAAGTTTGAGCTGTTTTGATTAGACAAAAAGATATTTGGGACTATTTTCGAAGTCAAGGCCGCTGGATCAGACCATGGAGACAACACGAAGCTAACACGTAAAGGTAAAGTAAAACGATATAACAATGAAACATGCTTGAAATGTTCTAATTGTAGGGTGGATGTGATGGCTTAAGCGTAGCGATTAAGCTAAACCAATGGGTCCAGATCATATGATGGAGGAACTTGTTCGAAATTATCCCAATTGATTTGACCAGCTGAATCGAATATTCGTCAATTGGTTATTGCAATGATAACGAAACAGTAAAAATGGATGAATAATATTGTTATCTTCAAAGAAAAGATTATAATTATATATAGAAAATTATTGGTTTCAGTGTTGAATTTGCGACAGGTGCACGATGCATTACAAGATATCTTTAGCGATTCTCAAAGTTAAATTGCCATTTATGCAATGAAATTGCATAATTTCTTGAATTTCACGCAAAGTTACGCGAGAGCTATCTGCGCTAACCATCCCTAATTTAGCAGTGTAACACTAGAGGGAAGGCAGCTAGTCATCACCACCTATCCCCCACTCGTGGGTCACTCTTTTATCAACAAATAGTAGAATTGACTGTACCATTATGACGCCCCCACGACTGGAAGACCGAAAAGCAATTATAAAACGGTGGTATAATTCTCTGTATGTTGCCATATATATTTCAGAGTGTCATATTTTAGAAGTTTTTCCGAACTTCATTCAACTAGATTTATCAACAATTTTATCCATACACGAAGATCACGGTTTCTATAGAACAGTCTGAAGGCATATTTTAACTCCTTCCGATGATACTAGGATTGAGTAAAATTTAGTTCAAGTTAAATTTATCTCCATATAAGTATGTTCGCAATCTATTCGTATGTAGAGCGTTTGTTGAGCTCGTATTTAACACTGCTATACAAACTGTAAAAAAGTTTTAAATGTTTCTTGTTTGTTTAATACAATGAATTAATTAATCTTTCTTAGCATAAAAAGTTTGTTTGTTTGTTTTTGGAAATTCGCACAAAGCTACTCGAGGGCTATCTGTGCTAACCGTCCCTAATTTTGCAGTGTAAGACTAGAGGGAAGGCAGCTAGTCATCACAACCCACCGCCAACTCTTGGGCTACTCTTTTACCAACGAATAGTGGGATTGACCGTAACATTATACACCCCCACGGCTGGGAGGGCGAGCATGTTTAGCGCGACGCGGGCACGAACCCGCGACCCTCGGATTACGAGTGCACGCCTTAACGCGCTCTGCCATGCCAGGCCAGCATAAAAAGAAAGTTAAGAGTTGGTGGTGATGACTAGCTGTCTTCCCTATAGTCTTACACTGCTATATTAGGGACGGCTAGCGCAGCTATCTGCGCTACCCTTGGGTAGCTTTGAACGAAATTCAAAACAAACAATCTTATTTTGACTCATAATCGCCCTTTTTCAACAGGCCTAGCGCTTATCTAGTTTTTATAACAGTAACCACATTTCAATACTAATTAATAGAACGAAACAGCCTCCACGTTCATTAATTACCCATTTTATTATTACCTTATGTAACATTTATCAAGCTTTATAATATACTCTATAACTCAGTGACCCTTATACGCCATCTTATAAAAAAATAAACAAAAAATGTATAAGGGGGAAAAATTATCGCTAATAAAAACTATGCAGGACTGGCTATTAAACTTGAAAAAAAAAACTGGACAACGAATGGAAGTGATCCGATTAATGATAGAATGTAGCAAATTAAATCATCTCAAATTTACATGGATAATAAAATCCCCACACGACTGGCTTCTTCACTGCCAAAACAAATCGGGCCAGGATCTTCAATCGTAAAATGTTACTCTATTTTAAAATAGTAATAAAAGCAGTTTGGTTTTAATTTCGCGCAAAGCTACACGAGGACTATCTGCGCTAGCCGTCCCTAATTTAACAGCATAAAACTAGAGGGAAGGCACCTTAATCATCACCACCCACCGCCAACTCTTTTACCAACAAATAATGGGACTTGCAACATATTAGAACACCCCCTTGGCTAAAATGGCAAGTTTAGTGTGACAGGGATTCGAATGCACCACTCTCAGGTTACGAGTTCGAGTTGGATGCCTATCCACATTGCTATGCCGGGCCTCATAAATCTCGTATTATAAAGTTAACTAAAGGAAAGATCTAATGATGAAAGCTGAAATTCTATTCAAACGCCAAGCTTTCGATAAACAACTACAATGTTGTTAGATATACACAAATGTTTTTAATTTAAATATAGTTCGTATTTTAAACTTAGTTATTTTTAAACCAATAGTTTATTACAAGTTTAAGTAACTGTAAGAATCATACCCTGTGTAGTTCGACTGTCATCACCTGACGATTATTGCGTTATTCACTTACGTTACTCGAAGTATCTAAGTTTTCTGGTGTATTAGTACATCAATTTTTTGTAGCGTGTGCAAACTTCTAAGCCTTAGATGGGTTATTTTTAAACACGCGTCAAAATGTAGTTCAAGTAAGACAAAGTTGCATAAATAGCTAGAGCTAGATTGTGTGTTTAATCGAAAAGTGCTTATAGTGACGCCTTTTTCAATTAAAATTATCGCAAACTGTATTGCGACAACAGAGTATAGAAGAACAATTCGTCTTTTCAGATGCGTTTTAAAGTGATAGAACAAACCTGTGGACGTTTGACAAAAAACAAATTATTTAAAGGTCTAGATATGACTGTGGTAATAAACGGGGTAACGGAGGTGAAATTATCACGGATTTTATTGTAACAAAAGTAAGAAGAAAAAGTATTACTCTTGTCAGTTGTGTCCTGACTTAACTAAATCAGCCTCTGTGGACTTTGACGAAAAGACGATTATTTAAAGCTCTGAATAAAACTGTAATGATTAACTGTGTAACGAACATTTATACATGTTTGAGTTTACCAGTGTATTATTTTAAAACAATTGCACTGTATGCTGTTCATTTATTGTTTAAATTTATCGTCAGCAAATCACACGTGCTTACTGCCAGAATCCTGCCCATCCACATATAAAAATCTGATAGTCATATACTAGATTAATTTTTAACGTTTATAAATCGATCTTAAAAAAACCCTAGGATTAAGACTTTTATAACAAAGAAAATAATCTTGTTCAGATGTGTACAGATTTTAGGCATTTAGTTAATACCCAAGTGAACAAGGTGTAGAAAGCCATAAACCTGCATTAATTCTAGCTTTCGTTAAGATTACATACCACAGATTATACTTGTTTAGCCATGCTTTTGTGTCATCTCATTACCCTGAAATGTGGGGCATAGCTGGTTTTTGGAATTTCGCACAAAGCTACTCGAGGGCCATCTGTGCTAGCCGTCCCTAATTTAGCAGTGTAAGACTAGAGGGAAGGCAGCTAGCTAGTCATCAATCACCACCCACCGCCAACTCTTGGGCTACTCTAATGCAAAAAACAGCGCGATATATTTATAACACTAATGTTAAGATTAACAGCGTTGTGACTAGACCAGATGTATTTAGTGTTATTTATTTCCAGGCTATTATGTAAAAGTTGTTAGTGATCATAGTTTGTGAGTTACGAAATTCCGGATTGAAATGCGAATTTAAGGAAGTTAGTAGTGAAGATGTATAATATATATATATATATATATATATATATAGAGAGAGAGAGAGAGAGATTGTTTTTTTTGGAAATTCGCACAAAGGTACTCGTGGGCTATCTGTGCTAGCCGTCCCTAATTTTGCAGTGTAAGACTAGAGGGAAGGCAGCTAGTCATCACCACCCACCGCCAACTCTTGGGCTACTCTTTTACCAACGAATAGTGGGACTGACCGTTACATTATACACCCCCACGGCTGGGAGGGCGAGCATGTTTAGCGCGACGCGGGCGCGAACCCGCGACCCTCGAATTACGAGTGCACGCCTTAACGCGCTCGGCCATGCCAGGCCACGAGAGACAGAGAGAGAGAGAAAATTTGTAGATTGAAGAAGAAATTTGAAGATCTCCGAAATATATTAGAAGCTATCTCTAAATAGAATGGCAAATTCCAGGAATAGACAGCAGTATTTTAAAGAGAAAATTAAGCTTTTGCATGCGGAGGACACAGTGAATGACAACGACTTCCAGGAAATTAAAAAGTATTCATATTGACAGTAGTAGTGGATTTAATTATAATAAGCTTGGTTTATTAGGTAACAAATTTCAGTCTTAAGCTTGTGCAGATGACAAGTAAGAGAAGGAATAACAACAAAAAGAACAGATACGAATGGGAATAGAAAACACAAGGAGATTACTGTTTTAGAATATTCTTCAGTATGACTTATAGATGAGATAGTACGTGGGGTAAATAGCAACAAAAGAATCAGATTATGTCTGGATGAAGAATATAACCGACTGAGCAAGTGACAAAGTAAAGGGTCTAACAGTGATTCAAGTCCTATTTTTCCATTGCTTGCTTTTGTTTTTTTATTTTCGCGCAAAGCTACTCAAGGGCTATCTGCGTTAGCCGTCCCTATTTTTGCAGTGTGAGACTAAAGAGAAGGCAGCTAGTCATCATCACCCACCGCCAACGCTTTTACCAACGAACAGTGAGATTGACCGTGACATAACTCTCCCAAGGCTGAAAGAGTGAACATGTTTGGGGTGATGGGGATTTGAACCTGCGACTCTCAGATTACGAGTCGAACACCTTAACGCATATGGACATGCCAGACTTCTCCACAGCTATCAAGCTGTGTTTTCTGCGGTTGCGTGTGTATATATATGTATGTTATTGGAAAGTTTAGTTTTCAATACTGTAAATTCTTGTTCTTTTAGTGTATGTTTAACTTGTTACTGTCCCTGTATTAAGAAACTTCTTGTTTTGAGAAAATAAATGAACATCTCCATAGTCTGTACTGAGATAAGTTAATATCATCATTCTGTATTTTGTATATATTTATATAGTAATATTTAATCTTACTGGAGTAAGGCTTTATTATGTTACTAAGTTTTCTCTTGATGCTTTTAAATTAAGCAATTTGTTCAGTCCTTTTCTTTACCACACATCAATAAAGATCCGGAAACTACAGATTTACTTTATATATCGTTTCCTGGTCATATTTCTTATTATTAAAGAACACTACTCTATCAGTTGAGGATAGCATTTAAATTTAGAAGTAGCATCACGCAATCTATTAACTACAGCAAAAAGAAGCTTTCTTTTTAAATGTCAGATGCAGTTTTTTAAAAGTTAAATATTTTCTAATTTTTTAAAATTACAAACGAGTTATAAATTATGCACAAATAAAACAAAGTTTAGAGACACATATAAGCCATTTAAGGTCTTTTAATCAGTGATGCTATAGTAGAAATTTAGAATTTAAGATGTAGTAACTAAGCTATTACATTAACTTGTTTGTTGGAGTTCACATTCTTAGAGTAAATTGTCTAAAAAGCCTAAACTATGCAAGTTTAAAGCTTTAGTTTTATTCTATGGCTAAAATATGTACATTGTTCACCTGATGATCTTTAAACCAATTTTTTATTGTTTGGCAGTAAATTTGTTTGTTTCAGAATATTTAAATTATTTTATACAAAGTTCTATCCACACCAACTATCCCTAAATGGAAGGCAGCTATTCAAAAATAACCACCACTAATAATCTGAGGTGGGTAAATACATAAATTATTTAATGCCAGGTTCATAATTTTACATCTTAATTTAAGACATTTATGAAAAGCATATTATTTTTCTGAAAAGATAAAACCTTTATTACTTTTATTTCAACTATGATTATGTACATAATGACAACAGGAGAACAACAAAACATTCAAAACAAGGATGTTCAGTTTACAAAAACATCACAGAATGAAATATAATGGGTACCATAGTGCCACTACTGTTTCTTATGATCATTCACTTCTAAACTTCATTCTATAATATTTACAATTTAAAACAACCGATTTTCTTAATATTGCAGACGTTTTACAAACTAGAACAGACTAAACATCAAGAAACTACATAATTCTAATATTATAGTAATATATTTTATTCTCAGTAGTTAGTTTTAGCTGTAACAATCTCTAATAAACAACTATACAAATTCTTCCATCTTTATGAATACAGAGATGATGTAATACACTTTTAAGTAACAAAATTCTGAGTGGACCACTTTCTAATATTTATGAATTTATTCTTTACATGCTGATATATGCAGGTGTGTGAACAATAATGCAAGTCATTTCAGAAAGTCATTATGTGCTTGGACAGGAAGTTGTATTCCTAATGCTGTCTCTAGTACTGTATCTTAGGTCATGTGTAAAACAATTTTTCAGAAAAATGCAAGTGTATTGACACTCGAGTGGAAGCTTTTTTGATTAATGTTAAGTTTCTCCTTTAGTTATTTCAAAGCAAAATCATTTTAGTAATGTTATTAGTAACGGCTTATTCAAGTGGATAGTTAAATGATTTCTGTTTTGTTTTTGCAATAGTCATCTCAGGTATGCCGAGTGAGAATAACATCTTGCTTTCAAACATGATTAGTGCTGTTTGATTTTACTCAGATATTCTGTTTAAAGAAAATGTGACACAATTAATGTAAAGTTTCAGCAATAGATCCAAAAGTCTGAGAAGCTGCACGTGATATTATTACATAGCAGGAATTCTGCTCGCACCACTTTACTGGTAAGATACGACATGTGATGTCAACAGTATTTCAGCAACCAACAACACAAAATCTTTGCAGCTTTCAAAAAGAAATGCTTAGTTGTCAGGATAATTGATTCAACAGTTATTTAAAACTGCTTTTGGTAATTAATCATAAAGAATATTTTTTATCACCTTTTAGATATCTTCTCATACACAAAGGACTGAGCTTCATGTTACGCCTTCTCACAGAAAAAACATTTTTGGTTATCTAAATCTTCTCGACAAGAAAAGACCATAAAAACTGATAATAATCATACAATAATGAGTAAAATGTCACAACTAAAAAAAAAAGATTTAAACTTTGGGAAACTGGCTACAGTTATATAACATCTTATAATGCTTCTCTAGATGAAGAACAAACTTCATCATGTAAGCAGTCAAATACTGTTCTTATAGCTAACGCAAGAAGTACAGATGAAATTATTTGGTGTTTACTAACTACTGAATGTTATGTAAATGGGACTGCAAAAAATTGTGCTACTAAATCAACATACTGCAGGCTTATATTTTTATTGGATTAAAAAAGTTTTTCACCAACTGACTACTGTATATAAATACTGGGAAAATTTACTAGATTATTTAAAATAAACACAGAAAAAAGTTAATGTCTGACACAATTATATAGTATTAACAACAGATTAAATAAGCTGCTTAAAATAGACCAGTGCCAAAATGAACTCAAATGTTTTACAACTGATAATTTTTACACACCAGTATAATGTATTTTCTACTACAGTTCTATTTTTTTAAACATAACTCTCAAATTATACCTGTTAAGTTTTTTTTTTCACATTTATTACTGGGATAGTTACTATTTTCATACTTTTAATGTTAGACATTACACAAGACATCTTTGATGCCATGAGAACAAACTTAGATCTCACAATTTCATACTGTCATCAAAACCATGAAAGATTTAAAGATTAGACAACTATATAAAATTAAGCCAAATCCCATTATGGTTTTCTTTTTCTAGTTATGAGTAAAAAAAGGCACTTTTTTGTTAGAAAAATAAGTGCATCACATCAATTGCTGTGAAAGACAAAATGACCTTTTAAGTCAACATGACATAAGTTGAATCAAATATAGAAAACCACTCAAATACGGTTGTTCTATGTGATTGTTATACCAAATAAGATTTTTAATCCTCCAATGTTTAATGTATCAAAAACTTTAAAATCACAAACTTGTATTCAAAATTCTCCAATCAATATACATTTTCTTTTCAATTTAGAAAACAAGTTGTTTAAGATTGTTATCTATATTTGAGCACATTTTAACTTTAGATAAATAAAGTAGTAATTAATTAAGTTTCACCTACTACTATATTCTGTTACTTTCACAAACTCATTCAGATAAAAAAAATTATTATAAGTGGATCTGATTTTTTTTTAAAATAAGTGTGACTACTGTAATTTTATTATCATTTTATTACTTAAAACAGTTTACCTTTATATATATATTTGCATTTTAACAAGACATAGAAAACCTACACATTACAGAAACATGTTTTAACAGTTTATCCTAGCATGATTAATTTTTAAGAAACCATTTCACACAACATGAATGTATTAAACAACTAATCAAAACTCCTTGGAAATAATTATACAACAGATGTGAAAAAACTGATTCACAAAACGTACAAATTACTCAATTACTGGAATTATTATGATGATTAAAAGCATTATTAAAGGTACAATATATTGATTTTTGGGTACAAAATAAGTAAAACGTAGTTACACAAATAACTATTGCAATACTCTTTACTAAAGATATATGTAAATGTAATTGTTCAAAGTTATTGTTATACTAATCTCAATTACAGAAACAAACCTCATTAGGAATCAAACTGACATAGTTATTGAATAACACTAAGCATAAACTATGTGAAGGAATGGAATTAAAAAGCAAAATCACAATTAAATTCAAATGCGAGTAATTGTGATTTCCTAGCATGAACTATAAAAGTCATCTTCAAATTCTGAACACATGCTTTAAAATGACTTATTTTGATGACCATCAAGGAATGATTACTGAATACACAAGAGTACTGTTGTACAATACTTTATGAGACTGTTCATGTTATGAATTTGAAATTTTCAAGATTGGAAAGCAATGGTTGTCAAAATAATAATATTCACGTATTTTACCCAAACAAAGAACGTAAAAAATTATTTTATTTTTAAAGACGGGTACTTTGGACACTCAAAGGCATTTTAAAATTGATACTGAATATAATCAATAAAAGCTTTCATTACCAATCACAACATCAGTTATTAATACCATCCAGTTCTCTAGTATAGATCTAGGGGACTTGATTTAGCTAGACTACTATTCAAAAATGTGAATCATTGCAAAATTTGGAAATCACAGCATTTTTTTTTCCTTTTTTAGAAATTTCTAAAAACATTTAAAAACAATCTTTATGTAAAGGCCTCTAATTTCAGTTGTATTAACTTGTTTTTTACTTCAGCACCAAAAAAAAAACATTTAAAAACACGTTGCTTCAGTTACAAAGTTGGATTGGCACGCCTATCTTGACCTGCACTATAATTTCAATAACTTGTTTCAATCAAAATTCCTGGAATTAACTGCCTCAAAAATCATTAGCAATTTCCCTTCAAATATTATTAAACTATCAGCTTACATAATGATATGCTCATAGTGATGCTCTAAGAAAGAACTGTGGCACGACTGCCTATTTGTACAGAGAGAGTGAATCTTTAGCAATGAAATACAGTTATATTAGGTGGACGATTCAACACGCTTCCCAGAATACATTCTGCTGATCACACATATTTACTCAATGAAGTTGCTCTTACAAACTTTCACAATCTAACTGCTACCTTAATGGACTTCTTGCTGCCACGTTACCTGCCAATACGTGATACAAGAATATTAAATACGCAAAAAGTGACCAGCTCTTGGCAGGTTTGAGGAATTTCCCTGAAATTCTGAATAAGTCCTTGCTTTTGAAATCAATAAGGAAGGTTTGTAACTTGAAGGTGTGAAGAAAACCTTAATAACTTTTCTAAGACAACCTCCGAAATATATATTATGACAATAAGTTCATTTAATTTTAGCTCTCAAATTTTATATACAAACATCATTAATGTAAAAGTTACATTGTTCTAAAGCACCATTCTTAAATGTACTTCCTGGTAATCACTAAGATCACCAACCAATCAATTCAATGACACTAGCACAAGAACAATGAAGTACATAATTTTTTTCTACTTAAAATATAATTATCACACAAAGTTTAAAAAAAAACTATCTAATATGTATTCTAAATACAATAAACAATAAGAGGTACTTGAAGCATTAGACTGAATTGACCACTGCAGTATTTCTTTTTTCTCAATTGATACGGCTATCTATTAAAGCTATTCTGATCTGTTACATGAAATAAAATATTATGTACAAATTATTCTGAGATTAGATTTGTCCTTTTTCATGACATACACACAGTACATAAATGTTATATGTAAACTATCTAACACTGTCTTATACAATAAAACATTACAATTGATTTTTTTTTTAATATAAAACAAAGAATAATTTTTGACTCTGAGCACAAACATCCCTTGTGTAGAGTGCTCCATTTCAGCTGGTTGTGAGGCAACAGTTGGCACTACTGACCTCCGAGAGGTGGCACAGAGCCATGTCAGAACACTAAAAAAGTTCAGATTTTATAAGCATACACTTAAACAGGAGCCTTCTTTAAAATTAACCTGCACATGAAAAGAATCATATGAAAATGATGGTAACACACTTTTCAAAATTTTCTGTACGTTAATAAGCCTAACCCTGGTCACATGCTGTAGTGGACCTGTTAGATGCAAACTTAATTCAAATATTTGCGACATCGTCTTGAGCCGCACGTACAGGGAATCTTCACATCTTCAAATGGGAATTTATAGTCGTAAGTTAGCTCCTCTCCTTTGTTTATCCTTAAAAACAAAAATAATAATTAGACTTAGAACAAACCTTTATACCACATTCATATTGTATTACTACTTAAACAGTTTATTAACCCATTACCCGTACACTGTATAAAGCACACTTGCATTCAACTGTTTCAAGTAGACCATACCTTATCTAGTGAAACAGAAGTCGATGGGATAATCCTTAGAACACTGACTTGAAAAACACTCAAGATAAACAGTGACTCCATTAAATGAATATAAAATGCCTGAAACAGGAAATACACAACCTGAGATATCAAATATGGGTAAAATAATTCTATTCAAAAATATGACATAGCTCAAAACATTATGGATTCAGGCAAGAGCATGAGATAGAAAGTTGTTGTTTACAACAACATATGGCTTTTTTAATTTAACTGGGGAATGACACGGTGAAAGATTTTTCAGGGTTATGATACTGTCAATTTTTCATAGGAATAAGAATAATAATTTTTGTGGATTATGAACTTACGAAAAAAATATTTAAAAACTGTTTTAGATTTTTATTCTTGATCAGAAGGTTCAATTTGATATATTCGATCAATTTTAATTTGTTTGATATTCATTAACCATCTGAGAATAGGTGGGTCAAGATAAGCATGCTACAACCTTTATTATCAATAAATAGTTCATAATTCTAGTTTCTATATCATATGAACCTTAATTTCTTAACCTTCATAACTATTACCCTAGTGCATTCTGCCAATCACCACTGCAATGACACTATACACCAAGGTTCAACATAATTCCGAATTTACACGTTCAGTCTGTTGTTACACAAAATCATCTAATTTCTTAATAAAGTATTTATACTAAAGATTTATGAACTTACTGAAATATACACTGACTAGTCTAAGTGCAGGATGTTTTCATGTTAAGAATAAAAATAAATCTTTTCATATTGCAGTTTTCTTAAATTTGCCTAACTTCTAGAGCAACATCAAATATTTTAATCTTATTGCAACAGGTCAGGGTTCAAAAACCATGTCATTGTGTTTGTCGACATGCTTTCAAAATTTTATTGGACTACTATTTGATGAATTTAAATCAATAAGTTTGAAATCAAATTGTATATTATAATTGAAATTTTATTATATATGAGCTAATTTCTTAATTTAAAAGTAAATATTAAAAGAACACACTTAAATACAGATTTCAGTGAGTCATGTGGTATACTGAATGCAGAGCTGTTTAAAATTAGATGTTTGTCATGTCAAAATACTAAGTCTATACTTTCGTACAAAGTAGGAACTCAAATTACTAATATAGACAAGCTAAAATATAGATTAAGAATCGTGTATATAATTGGTTCAGTTTGCCAAGATATGGCCTATGACCTGAGTCAAATATGGTGGTCCCATTGAACTCTTCCCATTTTTGGAAACAGTACCTTGTATACTCTTACTGTAGTATATGACATGTGAATAACCAATTCACAGTTTAGAATGTGTCCCCAGAGTGTTTTTCTTCCCTACCATTTTAATCTTTAAAAGAGCTTCCCATGTTTGTTTGATCCAAGTTTCTGAGGAGGTAGACCATGCTTCTATTCTGCTCAAAGTTTCATATTTTATAAAATCTAAAAATGTCAGTTACTGCACTTAAAAAATTATAATGTAATTCTATGACAATGTAATTACTTATAACTTTTTGGTTATTCAATAATATACACAAAACCTAAAAATAAATTGTGTTTGATATCCTCCATGTGCAAAATCTTAAAAGGCTTAGCAACCGATGTTCAGCAATAACTTGAGTACAAAGAATGGAGCAACAAGAGATAACTGCTTACTTTATGTCTCGTTTATTGTTCTATATTTAAAAATAAATAACAGTAATTTATTTCCAAACAGTAATAATCTGTATACACAAATATAATAAATGAGACTGCATATTATAAAATATTAGGTTTTCTAGAAATAAATGTCAGAATTCTCATGATCATATTTGAAAGTTGAATACTGAGTAACTTATCACTGGTTGGTTGGTCAAATCCAACAATTTTTACTTTCAAGGTGTCTTAATTGTTTGCTGGTTAAACACTACTCATAGTAAGTTTCACAACCCCCAAGGTAGCATGGACAAAAAGGACCTTTGTCTGATTTTCCTCTATGACTTCAAACTTGGACAAAAAGCTACCGAAACTACACAGAACATCAGCCAAGCATTCAGCCATGGATGCATTACTAAACATACAGTTCACCATGGGTTCCAAAGGCTTTAACATGAAGATAAATGTATTGAACACCACAAAGATCATGGAAGGAAGCAATCTTTAGATGAAAACACATTTAGGGAAGCAGTTGAGACAGACCCTCGCACAACAGTATGTGAACTTGCAGAAAAGCTAGGAACAAGGAAATCAAGCATTGCTAACCACCTGAGTGTGACTGGAAAGATGAAAAAGTTGGATAAGTGGGTTCCACATGAGCTGACTGAAGATCAACAAAATTGGCATTATGAGACCTGTCAAGGATGACGCTCCAAAAACTGAACAAATTGAGAATCAAGAATTTGATTCATTCACCTTATTCCCCAAACCTTTCTCCTTCCAGACTTTTATTTTTTCAAGGACGTTAACAACTTTTTGAACAATAAACGCTTTGAAAACCAAGTAGTTGCAGAAGCAGCTTTCAGGGAGTTTCTTGAGCACAAAAACTCCGATTCCTACAGCAGAAGCATAAAGAGCAGGATTACATTTTGACAAAAATGTGTTGAAGCAAATAGTGCTTACTTTGATTGAAAAAGTATAAACGAGGGTTGTAAAATATGCAAACTTTACAGTTCAAAAACAACATTGATTTCTGGACAACCTAATACTAGTTCACTAAAACACAGCTAAGACAGAGAAGACTAAAAATCAGCTTTATATTACTGGATATATGACTTGAGTGCATGTGCAAGTTATGTAATCTAAGGTATGCATAACTGGAAGGTCAGTATGATTAAAAATAATAAATGCACATGTTCATATATAATGTTATGAGACTTAAGCTACTCAGACTAAAAATTTGTATTTTTGTGTTATAATATGCAGTCATTCCAGAATTTAAAAAAGCATAACATATTTATTTACTAATATTTTATTATGGTTATGAGGTTGGATAAGTGACAGACCTAACACAATTAGAATACTAAAAATAAAATATAAAGTCTTATTGAAAACAAACATTTGAAATGTATTAAGATTAACAAATTATGCAAATTATATTTGAGATTTTTGGAATGAAAAATAGTTTTTCAATCATAACATGAAATCACTTTGCACTAAGTCTAATAATTAAAAAAAAACTTTTCACAAACAAAGCTTTAATGAAACTATTCTACTGAAAAATCTGAATTTCTTTATATAAACTATTTCTAATCTTTTCCAAATGTCTACCAAAGGTTGTGAAGATATAAATGTTGTACCAAAAGTTATAGTGCAATATTTAATGTGTGCTAAGTGTTTACATTTTATCTGTTATTTTCTTCGTCATAATATTATCAGTAGTTGAAACTTCTATGAGATAAAATGAACATACTCATCTGTCTTCCTATCTGCAATATATAACAGATGTGTTGATGAAATTAAAATTCAACTGTTTACCTTTTTGCATACTTTTAATTTTAGTTTTATTGAGTGGCTTGTATTTGCATTTCAAATTACGACATTAAAATGTAAATAATATAAAAACCTGGGTTACAAGCTTCATTATGATCTAATTTACTGATGGATATTGATAAAGTTGTTTAATTAAAGTTTAAAAAACTCCATCAAAGTGTAAAACATTGTGACATGTACAGAAAAGCTATGCCTGTACTTATCAGGTTAATTTCAAAAGGAAATATTTCAAGACATTTTCAATCTTCACTGCACTGTATCATTAGACATTTCATTCCAAAATACTCAATTTTAGACTTCTTTTTGCCCTCATCAGAGATTTTAAGTTCCAAGCTAAAAGGTTAATTTATAAACTTCATTCTTTTTGCTTTAATGAGGTATAATAATAAAATGAAACTTGTGTTAAAATTAAAGTAAATTTAGTAAAATTTATAAAAGGAAATTAAGGTAAAACAAAACAGTTAAAAAACAAGCAGTATGAAACCAAAGTTTACATCTAGTCTACAACGTTAAAACTACAGCAATACAAGTTGTAAAGGACTATCTGTTGCACAACTGTAATTATTATAACTCACCAGGAAAACTAACAGGTAAGTACAAAAAACAGCCATCAATCACCTAAAGTTGGCCTTTCCAGTCCTGGTTTTGAGTTATTTAACGTTACGACCATTTTCTAATTTCAAATCAAACTAGATGAATTGTGATTCTTAAAAGGGAATTACATTGAAAAAGGTCTAATGTATAAATTAAAAAACATAAATGGCCTTTTAAAACTAAAAACATTACCAAGGTGGACAGTGTCACCACCACCAATAACACTGTCTAATGTTACGGACAAATCTTGGGACAGAACATTTAAAATAGTGATGTCATTGAGAATCATAATGACAACAAGAAAGTAAAATGTGGCTTACTGTGACCTGAATGTTACACAAGTGCATCAGTCCCAGATAAAAGAAAACTGAGTTAAAAAACTGTGACCAATGCGTAGTCCAGTTACAACAACTTCCTCTTTACGATCCTTACAGAAGCAAGATGACCAAAGTCCAATATAAGGTTTTATTTGGAAAATCTTGATTTTGCACTTCTCACTCCAAGTTGACTGCCAGCTGGCACAGAACCAAGCCTTGAATACAGGACCATAGTCTATGTATGGAATAAGCACAACAGTGATAGTGCCAGACCAGATAGATTTAGCTGTGGTGTCGGCAAGCTCATTCCTGCGAATACCAACATAATCCGGTATCCAAAAAAACTGGATAGAAGTAGATGTTAGAAAGAAATGGGCCAGTCGGTTTTGAATATTGGCGAGAACAGTGTGTGAACTTACACAAAGTGATTCCTGAGCCAGTAGAGAACTAAGCTGATCAACCAACAGTGCCATCCCTTCATGCACTCATCCATCACATATCCTGTGTCATTTCTGTACAAAGAAAACTGCCAAAAGGTTACTGTATTGGCAGGTTTCAGAAATGTTTCCTGTAAGAAAGGACATACAGGATGGTAGGAACCAATCAGTGTTTTTATGTCATCCAGATAAGAAAATAACCTTGAAAGTTCAATTGTGTGAAGGTGGCAGTTTATACTTATGGGTAGACAAATTTGGTAGAGAACCCTTCTGTTTATGACCTCGTAAACTTATTCAAGAGAGGTCTATCGACTTCCATGGATCCTGCCTTGGGTCATTTGGGCAGGTCTTTGCTGTTTGAAGGGATTTCCAATAACTAAGGACGTGAAAGCATGATCATTTTACATTTTGGGGTGGGAGAAGTAATTTCTGAGGAAATGTCTGTACCCAGAACCAAAGGATGTGGATATTAGGGTTTGTTGGAATATATGTAAGGGATAAAGATGGATGTTGAAGTTGATTCATCAACTTTTTAAATCACAGAGGTCAAAAGACTTTTCATTTGTTTTGAGAATAATTCTTTTAAAGACACTGAGAGATCTGTCTGAAGTCCCACTGTAGATGTGGAATGAAGTGCAGCAGCATAGTCCAAGATAAAGTGGTGGACAGCAACTTTTGAGCCTCAGGATAAATAATGTTATGAATCATTTTCAGATGCTGCACCTCTTTTTCTTCAAACCATTTAGGGCTAGAATGGAAGTAGGACAAGTGAGAGCCATTGCAATTGATGCAATGAGGGTCCTTTTCACACACGTCAAGGAACCACAACATGATGTTTTCAAGTGACCAAACCATCGGAAACATCGAAGGGGGTTTGGAACGTATGGTTGTACCCTCCAATTAAAATGTCCACCTTGATGGTAGCAGGTGGACATGGTGACATAAATGTCAGAATGAGGACATTAGCTGGTATCGTAATTCCATCTTTGCGAGTGGAGATATGCCTCACACTGAAGCAACTTTTCAAATGGAGAAACCAGCAAGAATCTCTGACTATGGGATGTTCTTCAAATCCCTCTCAACAACAACTCCTCGTGATGAATTCAAAATAGCATGAGGTGTAACTTCAATAGATATATCCCCAATTGCCTTCGAATGCAAGAGGAGTTCACTGTGTTGAGATGTGGATGTTTCCACCAATGTCATCAGATCGAAGCTTCTTTACTGACTTCAGAGATCCAGCAAGTCCCTCCAGTCCCTTCTGAATGAAAAAGGGAGACATTTGCCTTAAAGAAAACTGCTGCTCAGAATCCTCAAGACGTGGTCATTTATCTATGGACTGTTTTTTAAGTATTTTATTTAAAATTTTATATAAAGGATACATAGAATAAAAAGGGAAACTGCAGTGTCCACTGACTCCACTCACCAGGGAACTCTATGAGAGGACACACTACAATGTCAAACAAGGTCACTGCAGCAACACCAAGGTTTCATGAGCACTGTACCCAAACACCAGCATCAAATACAATGTCCACAAAACCTGTTGAGAACATTCAACACTGGTACTTGATTGACCACAGCCCACGTGGACCAGTAAACTGACCCAAGGGGTCCCCAAGGCTGCCCCCATCTACAAGAATTCAAGGCCAAAGTGGTGTGTTAGGGTTGGACCCCTCAACCACCAGGATCCTCTCCTTCCCTTCACGGGTTACCATACACGGCAAACATGTGGGTGGATGTTAGATCCCAGAGGAAGTAAGCTGAAAGAACACAACCTTCCCTGAGAAGTCTCCTCAAAACGTACAGGAATCCACACTAAGAGGGGTTGGACAGAAAAAATTCTACAAAAGTTTCTAGTGTATTGTTTACACACACCTGTACAGAAAGTTGGAAATATAATAAATAAATATTATATAATGCTAAAATAATTATAAAATATTCTTGAATAAACAATTGTTAATACAGAATTACAACTATGTTTTAACTAAAATTTAAAATCTAAGATACCTTTGAAACCCTAAAAGCATACCCAAGTTGTGAAAAACTTACAAGACTGAAAGCAATAAGTCAGAAGCTTTTAAATATGATACTTTATATTTGTGGTCATACATCCGAAATATACTATCAATGAAAGAAGATTTACCTTGTGAAAGAATAATGGTTTCTCTCAATCTATGAAGCATTATGTATTTATATACCAAAAAAGACTGGAAAGCTCTGACAATAATTTTACTCAAAGGAGTGGGATAATATTCAAAAACTTGTAAAACATGTATGAAAGAAACTAAAACAAAACTCACCTCCTGAGAGCAAAAATCACAATATGCTTTTTTCCATCAACAGTGACAACTTTGGAATAACAATTGGGCTGAAAAAACAAGGCAACGTATAAACATAGAATTTAAATACATACAACTTTTCAATAAAGCTTATGACCTACAACTGAACAACATAACTCAGCAATTTTCACCGAAAATAAACACCTAGTTACTTTTTTTTTAATTAGGTAAGTCACTTAATAATGAATAAATGAATGAATAATTACACTGTATGTGTGAAATGAAATTCATCAAGATTTAAAAACGTGTATACACAGATGCATCTAACAAAACATACATTTTATCATCAATAAACACACCAAAATATAAATTGCACAGACTAAGTTATCACTTATCCATAGTGGGTCAAGATAAATAACACCATGCTTCACTCTAAGAGATCTCATTATGTGGCCAATATAGCTCAGAATTTATGTCTAGTAATTAGTAATAAATTTTACTCTTGGTCCTTTTATAATAAAAATTAAGGAGGTTTTAACACTTAACTTTCACTCTGACAAAAACAGCTTTTAATTAAAGACAACAGCCATGTACAAAACTAGAAGTTAGTAAAGCCACAAACTCAAAGAAAGAGAAACAGACATCATGAAGTTTTATGACATTAAAGTTTGTTGTAATTTACAACTTATAAATTTTTAAATAGAACAATAGGCCTAGCACAAAATACTATTTAAAGTTTCAAGAAAAAGAGAATGATAAAAACAACAGTTAAAAAAACTTCAACAGTATAGTACTGAACACAATATTTCTTTTGCCTGGTGCACCAAAAATTCTTTTACACTAAGACTGCTGATGAGTAAATGGTCAACTTGGTAAAGAATCAAATGGAAATATGTTAGTTTCTTACAATCATATTACTATAAGGTAAACTTTTGTGTAAAAAACACAAACAAAAGTTATGTTTATGTGCAAAGTGGCACCTGTATATTAATATTTTTAAATGTTGTGACTATATTTTAAACACACACATTTACATAGGGTAATATTATTCAAATGAATTTTAAAAATTAACGTTTTCTTGAGAATGAGACAATATATTTTATGAAATTTTTATAACAATGTTTTCCATTAACAATCTTTTACTACAAAAAACATTACTATTCAAAAAATGATCATTTTTGCTTCAAATTCATCATAAAAATTTATAACATCAAAAGTTGATAATTTTAGTTTTTGAATAATTCTTTAATATTACTTCACATATAACTTTGAAATATTTGTCAAATTACTTAATAACTCCACACAACTTCACAATACCAACATCCTTAAGTCTTTATAATCCCATTAGAGATCAAGTTTTTGCAGAAAACAAAAAATATTTGTTATCAACCATCTTACTTACTTCACATGAATGATTAATAAAGCGTGCAGCATTTCCACACATTGTTGCATCGACAACTTCATTGTCATCAATTCGAAACATGTAGCAGCCAATACCCTATAGTAAAGATAAGCCTTCTCATATTTAAAAGTATTAATATCTATAATTTATCTTTTTTTTAACAACAGCTACCTCAGCAGCTGTGAATTATCTCGAAAAAACTATGCGATACATCAGGGGCATCAATATAGTCAACAACTACTTTTTATCAGCCTAAAACATCCTATAGTTAATTTTTCAATCCATTTGTCAACATTTACATCAGACTGTGCTTTCTCTATAGCATCTTATTACACAAGAGAATTATGAAGAAAATAACATGATACAGATCCTAACTACAAACTGTTCATTAACTAACCATCTACAAAAGAATGTCTTAAACGTTAAAGCTTGTCATTTGTGACATAACTTGTTTATTCACATAGAAACCAAAAAAATGGATAGCTTTTAATTAAAACTTGTTTGTAATTTGTTTGTATAAACAGAAAACATAAAAGCATTTTAATGCAGATCTTCAGCACTATCTGCCCCATTAATTTAAAGATTGAAAAAACTAGTAAATTTAACTAAAAAATAAGTTCATTTTACTTGTTTCAAATCATGATCATTGTGTTACTTGATATTATTAACTGTTTCATGGAGTTCCTATAAAAATATGTTATTTTGATTGTATGAAAAATGATGAAATTAATTGGAATAAGTTCAACTTCATTTATTACATTAATCTGTACAGGTAAGAAAAAAAGATTAGTTTTATTATGTTATTTGCTATTAGATTCATCTATTCTAACCAAACAGGATACCAGTGTATCTGTTTAGCAGCAGATTTTATTTCACTTTTATAATATCTATCTATATCAGTACGCAAATATTATGGATAATCTTGCAGATTGATATCACAGATAAACATTTGGTACTTTTAATATCAGATTAAAGAGACTATACTGTCATGCAATAAAATGTTTAACATCAATCCTACAATTTTATCCTAAACATTCAAATATAGTTATGCAAAATAAATAAAACCAATAAAAAGACTATGAAAAATAATTAAATAACCTTGCTTTCATAGTACTTCTCCCTTTTGTCAGTTAGGACAGGCCTTATTACTTCACCAGCATATTCTATAACCATCTCACCCGGATCAATCGTTCGTTTGCAGAAGAGACCACGCCCATGGATACGTGACCTGAAAACAAGTTATGGTCAATCAGATGTAATTAGTTTCTGAATAAAACAACTTGTATGCTTTTATGTTAAAAATAAATAATTTATATGTATGGTTTCACAAGGCTTAAAATGAGAGAACATTACATCATCATATTAATATTGTAAGTTATATTTCTGCTGCTTGGATTAGAAGTTGATTAAAAATACACTAAATTTTGAAAGTTATTTGCTTTCTTTGAGAAAACTTCAATATATTCTGAGAAATGAGGCTTTTGATTGTCAATAGGATATAAAAAAATATGTACATGCACTTAAATTGTTTAATTTATTCATAAATACTCATTCAGATATTTTCATTAAAACTTACTGTGCATCACCACAAATACATGTTTGGCATTATCTCCAAATTGTTTTGTACAACGAGCAATAAAGAACCTTAACCAATCTTATACAGTACACACTCCTGAGAATACTGTGTAACAATGATTCATTGCTCCCTTGAACAATGCTGTTTATGATAAAAGTATACATATCGAAAGAGTTTCATACCAAAATATACATAGTCAATACATTACTTACATATATAGTATGATGCAACCTATACAGATCTTATTATAAAGCAACAATACAATTTTTGTAACTTGTTAAAAGCTACCCTAAAACTTTGCATCAAAATATTGATAATGTAATGTATTAAGTTTTTGCATCATTATAAAACTTTTATACTTAAATGTTAACCTAATCACGTTAAAACGTTTTGTTCATAATTAACAAACACTACTCAATCAGAAAAGAATTACAACTATTAAAGATAAAGAAAAACGCAAACACATTTTAGTTTGAAAAAAATCAGTTATTTTATAAATTCTGTGGATAAAAACTACTAAAGTACAAATTCTAAACTCAGTACAACAGTTGATTACCAAACAGCAAAGATTAAAAATCATGAACCATAAGATGCACAGTTAAGACATGCAAACCACCAATCTATGTTTTGATTAGATCTTTGTTATTTTACAAAGACGAGAAACTATTAAGTATTCTGCTTCAGCCAGATAAAAGTTACAAACCATTTCCAACTGTACTGTAGTATTTAATGACCTTATGTTTATATTTATAGTTCCAAGTACATAAAGGAATATTTCAATATCAGTTACACTTCTAGCTTATCTTTTGTATTTTATTATCTTATTATCTCCATGTTCTATGAAGTTACTTTTAAAAATTTATGTACATATATAACACTTTAAATTATACATATATATATATTAAACCATACCTGTATACTCCAACAACACCCCTGGTTGTGCTCCTTAAATGTCTAAACCTCATGGCCATTGGCAAATCTAGACTAGTGGCTCGTCGTGTAGATTTCAGGAATAAATCTTCATCATGAGCAGAGTGAAACATGGGAGGCCTACGGTGCTGAGAAGCAAGGAAGTTGAACATATCATGCTCTTTTCTGTTTCTATATGGTTCTGTTCGAGCACACCCTGTTGGATTCTCAGGAAGCTGAATTAATAAAAATAGCGTCCGCTTTTTAAGAAGAATATCATATATTTTTGGTTTAATTCAAAAGCAGCTCATAAACTAGATATATATTAAAGCTGGAGCTTATTAAAAAGAGGAGCACCAAAGTAATTGCTAAACTGCTTAAATATGAGTTCAATTTCCAAATTTCATGATAGATTGTAACACCATATTTCGATGATGTACACAAGAAAATATGTAACAATGTCATTCATAAATAACACACAAATTATGTCAAGGAAACGGCTACAATATTATACACTTCTGCTCTTTTTTTATATTAGCATTCATTACATCAATCCCCTTTTTCATATTCACTAACTTTTTGTTTTCTAATAACCTAACAACATAGCTTAGGAACTTATTTCACCATTTTTGTTTCCAGGTAAAAATCTTAAGCATACTGATATACAGTAAAGGCAATGAAATATGTATTCATTTTGGTCATAACAGTGTAAAAACTGAAAATAAATATAAAATCAGATTAATTATAAACAGTATTAAAGAATCATACTTGGGAACCTCAAAACATGTTATAGGAGAGAAATGTCATACACCGACTTAAACATTTACTCTTTACACTACAAAAATAACTGCATGTTGCTAACCTTCTCCCTCGATCCTATTGGACGGTGGAAACGGAAAGTGTAGTTACTGCATTCCTCGACTCCATGAAGCTGCTCCAACATATAAACCACTGCTTCATGTTTTAAGCCCATCCAAGCCAGTCCATCAATATCTGTAACATTAACTTACTTTAATGTTTGCAAAGTAACTTCAAACATACATATTATACATATGTTAGGGAAAAACAATTTGAATGGAGATGATAACAACAGTTACACATTTTAAAACATGCCTGCTACACAGTTAGACTGACATAATAAAAAGAAGAGCTATCCAATTTCCTGTACCCAAAATTATGCATTTATTAATTTTCAGAATACCTTTATGAATAACATTTATAAAGTATATAACTGATAAAGATCTCAGTAAGCCTAGAAAATACCATATATCATCATACTATAAAATGTTGACTGTAGAGATTTAAGCAGTTTGTATGATAAAAAAATGACTGTAAACTCCTTTACTTCATTCATTTTCTTCATCCCTACCACTTCTTCAGGCGTAATCTACTACTTATAGTTGTACAAGTAAATATCGAGAAAAATGTTTTTATGGAGATTATGGTCATGTTTATCATCATGTAACAATACATCAACATAATTAAAACTGAATACGAGAAAATCATTCAAGTAACAGCAAATTCTAATTAGTACAAGTATGATCTTAAGAAAGAAACAAACATTTTCAAATTGCCCATTACGTTACACTCGCTCATTCAGTTTAGTTAAAGCAACCAGTAACAGATAACTAACTAGTTTATTATCGCTCATATTACAAACAAAATCTCTTGCTCTAAACTCTTTAATACTATCACACAAACCACACACTGCATTATGTCAGTTCTGCTACTAATCACACAAAACATTTAACTCAGCAAGCTGTACAATCAGAAATGCCAAAATTATGATGAGAGAAAAATATGAAAGATCATAATAGAAACAAACTGGATGTTGTAAAGACTAGATAAAAAAATAGAGGGATGACTGACAATTAAGAAAACTTGCTAAGAAAAGAGCTTAGTGAATCAAAAATATGAACACCACACAAACCATAGCACCACTTCCACCACCATCACAGCATTATTCAACTGGATGTTACTATTAAAAGCTATACTAACTCCTTCAAAAAGGGTCACAGGTCAAAGGCTATGCCATTGCATTTGTTGACTTCCATTAAAAATCTTACTGAACTACTATTTTATTAATTAATGTTAGTAGGTTTGGAATCAAATTGTAGCTTATAATTCAAACTTCTATATTATATTGAGTTAATTTCTCAATTAAAAGTAAATATTAAAAGAACACATCCAAATATAGATTTTAGTGACTCACAGTAAGTTGAATGCAACTATGTTTAAAATTAGACATTTGTGATGCCAGAAAACCAATTCTATTGTTTTGTATAAATTAGGAAATCAAATCACTATTATAGACCAGCTAGAATATAAAATAAAAACCTCATATTTTAATTTGCTGAGATATGGCTTATGTACTGAATCAAAGATGGTGGCCCCATTCAACTCTTTCCATTTTAGAAAACAGTCCTTTATATAGCCTTACTACAGTATATAACATATGAATAACCAATAAACAGCTTATAATGTCCCCAGAGTGGTTTTCTCAGCCATTTTATTCTTCTTTGAAAATGCTACCACGTTCTTTTGATCAAGAGTTCAATGAGTTAGATTGCGTTTCTAATCTGCTCGAGGTTTCATATTTTTTAAGATCTAAACTTAGTAACTAAAATTTATAAACTATAGTGGAATTTTATGGTATCAGTGAAGTTTATTTATTATTTTTTGGTTATTCAAATGTATGCATAAAACCTAAAAAAACTTTTGTTTGATAACCCACTGTATGAAATTTTAAAAGGCTTAGCAACTGAGTAAAAAAAAAAAGTCCATAGCAAGAAGAGAACTGTTTACTTTACTTCTTGATACATTGTTCTATATTTTAAGAAAAGTTAGTTTAATCATTTATTTCTAAATAATAGTAATTGATAGACACGTGCATAATTTATAATAATTAAGATGTGACTGTGTATTACTAAATACCAGTCTACCAAAATACTGCAAGACAAGGAAGACTAAAATTCACTTTTATATTACTGGATACGTAACATGAGCGCACATGCATTATGTCAATGCAAGTTATGTAATGTTGGCTAGGCATGGCTGGAAGGTCAATATAATAAAAAATAATAAATATACATGTTCATACGAAGCATTATGAGACTTGAGCTACTTCACATTAAAGTATGCAGCCATTCTTGCATGGAAACAGCATAATTAATATTTATTTCCTAATTTTCTTATGACGAATATGAGGTTAGTTAAGTGACAGACCACACACAGTTAAAACATAGAAAATAAAAAAATATATAGTCTTACCGAAAAGAAACATTTGAAATGTATTCAGGAGGTTTTAGGGATTATGCAAATAATAAAGATTTCCGAGAAGAAGAATAGCTTTTTAGTCATAACATGAAATCACTTTGCATTCACCGAAAAAACTGAATTTTTGTATACAAAATACTTGTAATCTTTACAAAAAATCTAGAAAATTTTGTGAAGATATACACACTACATCAAAACTTATATTTCAAATGCTTAGTGTGCAGATGTGAAGATGAACTGGTGTATATTATACTAAGTCTGTAGCAAGACTTAAAATGCTATTTCAAGACTGACAATGTCTGATTATGACAAGTTTGATAAGTAAACATACTAAACTTATAATGTATGAACAAAGTATATATATGTAAGTATTTCTATGCTACCTTCAAAGTGACTGGTTCCAAGAAATATACCCATCTCATTATCACAAATCACATTCCAGGATTACCATAATGAATAAGAAACGTACTGTGTAAAATGTAAACACAAGCGTAATAACAAATTTTAAAAGATAACTTGGAAAAGAAAACTTTCAAACATAATTCATAAGGAAACCAAGCACCTCTGAAAAAACACAGCATACCTCAACAAGCACACTTACAACATTCACTTCAGTGTTTTCTAAACTAAACCTATTTTTGTTATTAAACAACACTGTAATACACAATTTTATCTTTGATTTCATTAATAAACATTTGATTTACAAAGTAATGAAACAAAGAAATGATGATCTCCAGGCAACCTTGACTGCATGAAACTTGCTGAGTTTTCAATAATTAGTGAGAAGAGAAAATCACACGACAAAATATATTCTTCAACAGAATGACAAAACAACTGAAACATGAAGTTTAAGTAAGTTAAGAGTTATATCTTTACATACCCACTTTTAACTTTATATTTATAAACAAAGAATTACATTAAATATTTTTTTTATTTCTTACTCATATACCTACAAATAATGATAGATTACTAGTTTCTTGTTTAACAGTTTTGATGCTTTTAATGTCTAAAACAGACACTTTTTATATATCATTTTGTAAAGAAGACAAACAATTTCAGAAAAAAAATGTTAAAGTTCCTATATCCAACATTGTGGCTTATGCCTTCAAAGGTATTTATTATGTATTTATGAATGGAAGGGTATCTGTTTTAAATTAAGTGATTTTGTGTATTTTCTGTTGAGAAAATTGTCACAGGTTTCTAAAATTCTAACTGTGTAATGTGTCCCTGATTAATTGTGTCATTTTAAGTATTATTCAGAAGTAGCTTCTTTCTTGACAAGATCTCCAGTAGCATAAATGTGTCTTTGAAATGATCATGTATTGGACGATTGGAATTACCTACATATGTGACCAAATACTTTGTACATTTAAGTATGTAAACAGTTTGATAGTTTATAGATGGTGTTAATTATGATGTAGAAAAATATGTTTTGAATATACAGAAGTGAAAAGCTGACTGTTTACAACAGTGAATATGGTATTAAGAAAAGTATATATTTCTGGACATCATTCATTAAGGAATTCAACCAATTTCATACATCAAACTGTCATCAATAGGTCCAGTTTGAGAGTAGTTTCAAAACTGAGGCCACAAAGACAACAACATTATTGCCCATAATGATATCTTTCTTTTGTTTGTAGACAGTTGAATCAATTTGAAGTAACTGTTAATAAAAATAACTAAAATAAACCACCAAATCAATACACTGTTTCATGGATTATGTCCTTTGTGGATGAACCTGTAACTACACATCCTCATCATGTGATTAGAAGATCTGGTTTCAATATCAAAATCATACAAAATTATGTGAAATTTCACCTCAGTCGTCTAATACATAATCATTTCAAAGCATACACATGTCCCCTGGAAACTTTAAGAACAAAGAAGCTACTTGAAAACATTCCTTAAAAAGAACAGAGCACAATCAATGGAATGTCTCATACAATCAAAATTTTAGAAACCTTTGAAAATTTTCTTGACAAAAACATATAAGGAATCACTTTTGATTCAATACAGATGCCCTTCTATCAATAGGTACAATGCCTGGCCCCTTTAACATTATTATTATTAATCATTTTGATTTTATCTGGTGTTATGTTACAATTTTTTATATTTTTTTAATGATTAACAACTCAAATCTGTTTGACTATTCTTGTATAATTTATCATGTACACTTTTCCATTATATCATTAAAGTTGTGTTGTTTTCAATTACTGTCATTTAAAATCAATTTGGTAACCTATGGTGTCCAGAGACCATTGATAAAGGTGCAAACCAAAATTTTTTTCTGAAGTTGTCATCATTATGTAGTAGTTTCCATTCTCTACTAAGTTAAGAAAATTAAAAAAAAGAAAAAAAGTTTATCATTGTAAAATTTCAAGCTATAGAAATAACCTTTATAAATAAGGTTAACTTACTGTCAAGGTTCAGTGGTGGCAGATGAGCAGCTGCCCTAGCATCTGCTATCCTTTCCCACAGAACATTCCACACTTCTACAAACAGAAAAATACATTTAAGAATTTCTAAGATGTGTTGATGTATCATATTTTATGACACAAATGTATATATATAAAAAAGGTCCTAATTGCAATTTCAGTTTCCAATAATTCATGTCTTTTCAATAAAACTCAAGTCATACATTACTGAACGTAACACATCATTTAAATAATGTGAGAGCAAGAGAAAGTAAACACATAGTATTAGATACTTATAAAGAAAAATACTGAAGTGCATAACTGTTTTCCTAAATTTTTTTTTAGTGTTGCTTTCTAATTTTCACATTTATACCCTCTCTTTTATCAAGCCCAGAATGTGAAACCATTGTAATAGCCTTGCTAATTTGTTAATTCTCTTACACCTTGTAACACTAAAAATACAGTGAGAGTACAATTTAGCTTCAAAAGTCCGTATGCAACATAAGTTTTAGAATCCAGCATATTTCTGATTTTATCAAATTTGTGATTTATATTACATGCAGTGAATGAATCTAAGCTGTATAACTATGTCATGCAAAGATTAAAATGGGTAATACATTATTAATTTTTATGAAATCCATATACTCTTAATCTACATGTACACTTTATTTCATTCTTGGATATTGACATAATGTAATGTTTTGTGCTATATACTATAAATCCACAGGAATCAATCAAGTAAACAAGATTATTGCTTTACACTACAAATTCCCTGAAATTTCTTTAAAGTTCTATTTATAATGTAAAACTTCACAGAAGCTTTCTTTCATTACAAATGCAGTATTCAACAGTTTTTATTAACTGTTCATGAACAGTAACTACAAAGAAGAAATACCATCAAGATCATGAGAACTTGCATAGAATCCATCAGTGCTGCTGACTTCAAACACAATGAATGGCTGATTTTGTTTAGGATTTTTGTCTTCCACGGAGCTGAGATTTAATTGTTCCTGCTGGTGCAAAGCCATTAGAATGGAACAGTCTATTTCCTGCTGGTCTCTTTCGTTATCAACCAATGATCTGTGCTTAGGAAGAACTATTACTTCAGGAGCACTTGCAGAGTATAACGAAGCTGCATTATCATAAAAAAGGTAATTTAAATAATGTATGAAACACAAAAACTACTAAAGTAGCTTTACTAAATTATAATATATCAAATTCTATTATATACATATAAACAAACACATTCAAATATATATAGTAAGTGGTTAAAGGTTACTAAGAAAAACAATATTTTTTATTCAAACCAATCTATTTTTCAACTTGATGTTTGAAGGTAGGTGGCAGTATCTTTCATCAGTATCAAACTACATATAATCTGTTTATACAAGTCATTATTTAAACCACCTACAATCAAACATCAAACTGAAAAATAGATTGGTTTGAATAATAAAAGAAATTCTATAAAAATTTAATTTATGTGTCAACATTCGTTTAAGAGAATAACAAATAAAAATGTTTTCAAATGAGAAACATCAAACAATTTTTTACTAACAAACAGTCCTGCTACAACCCGAGACTGAAATACTAAGAAATATTTTATTCACATCATAACTTTCTAAAGACTTGTTTTCACAAGTTTAACAGACAAATATCATTCAAATAGTTTATACAAGATATATACAAAATTAATTTTTTTTCTTTTTCATAATATTTCATTTTTCATTATGTGCTAGGCATACCACCCTCAAGTGTGTAATGTTTTTTGAAGCATCTAAGAATTACCTAAAGAATTACTTGATTACCTAAAGACAAACAATATTTCAAAAGAAAATAATTTTACATTATTTAATATAAAATAAGCAACTTCTGTAAACCCCAAGCATAAAACATCAAGGCAAAATGCTTTGATGAAATAACATTCTTTCAGAGTACCATTAAACCATCCTCATTAGTGTATACTTAAGTAACACTGAGATTTATTTACTGTGAGTAATTGGTTACATGATGTATAAACACCATTCATCTATGTTTCTATTTTTTGTACGTCTCAAAGGTTGTACACTAAAAAAAATAATTTACTAATTTTGTTTCATCAGACAATCTGTCAAAATAAAGTTGATGTTAATACTGTTAAGCCTATCTTCCAAAACACAGAAGACAAGGTAAAACTGCAACCTGAAGTGTCTATTTCTACCTACTATCAAGCTATAAACTTGTTATACATGGTAAATATTTTCAGTGTTTTTAAGTTTTCATAATTTCGTTATCCTATATTTTATGTATATAGAAAGTGAACAGAGCTTTTCTTTTTAAAACAATTAATTCATTCAATTTTACAATATACCAAAATCATTTAACTGCCTCCTTGCATTAGATCATTTAAGAATTTTATGGATATACTTATTTGATTACATACCCAAGTAAGTTTGAATGAAGCATATTCAAGTATTATTGAAGAGCAGAGAATTTTTACAACTAAATGTCACAAATTTACATTTTCTTTGGAGTGAAAGTAGCTTGGCCTTTCATCATTTACATGCACTTTGAACATCAGGTGGTATTCATATAAAGCTCTCTTCTGATCTTACATGTCAAATCAAGACAACTAACTCACATACAGGAGCACCAGCTACATATAAATAAATGCAACTGTTTATCACACATGTTCACAGAATAGGGATAAATTTTAAGCGGCATAATATTCAGAACTAAAATTATTTTCCGTACCAGTATAACATTCTCTTGCTGTTATTTTTGTGTGTCACATAAAGTAAATGGTTACAAACACTGCAGGCTTGTACACACTTACTATTTAAAAATTTCTAATGTAGCCTCTTCACTAGAGACAGAAAAATGTAAACCTGCATCATGCTAAAGAAATAACCCTTGTTATTCAGATTAATGTGATTCCCAGTTACATAAAAGTTTGATTTCAGGAAATAATCAGTGGTTGTAAATATTGTGATAAAACTTAACAATTTTCTAGCTTAGGCCTACTAAAGCTTAACTCCTAAATCATAAATGTATTTTCATAACTGACTATTTGTTTATTATTTAAACTGATGTCTTAGCCTAAAACACTGTACATTAAACAACGCTTACTTACAACATTTTAATTAAAGAGGTTTCACAACATTTAAAATCACAGTGTTCAAAGAAACATGAAAATAAATATATCTCTTTTATCTGATACCTTGATATGTGTTTTGAAATGTTATAGTGCCTACATTTCTTTCCTAAACCTCATTTTTGCTTTTGATATATCAATAACAATTTGTTAAAGTGCTATTGTATATTTATTTACCTTCAGGCTTCTTAGAATGTTTTTTTGCTTCATAAATGTTATAGAGAGGATTAGTTAATGATTAGAAAAGTTACTGTAAGATACAGTAAGTCAATGCAGTTTTTTAGATTTCAATATGAACTTAAACAGAAACACATTTTAATATCACAAATAAACAGAAGTTTTAGTGTTAGCTTAACTAACTCTAGTTAACAATTGCAAAATTCTACAAAAGACTAAAGCATAGTATCAATAAATGGTTTATTAGAACTTTATACATAACTTACAGTCTTCCTTACTGGAGTGTGCTGAAGATGGGGCTTTTCTTAATGCTTGAGAAGAGGTGGATGCAAAAGACCTATTGTTTTCCAAAGTGTCCTTGTCAACTATTTTACCAGGAACAGAACCTTTAGTTTTAGGATCTTCATCATTAGATATTTTAGTCCCATGGCTCAAAAAACGTTTCTTATTATTTGGTTCAACATTTTTATCTCGTGTTCTGGAAAATACAGCAAGATCAACCATGGACTGATCAAATTTTCCCCTTTTGTTCTTTGGTTCTAAAGCTGTACAGCTTACATGTGTGCTTTTTGACCTTGGAATAAACAGTGGTGAGGATAATGGTACTTTACTAATAGAGGCCTGTGTGTCCAAATTATTACATTCAACTTCATCTGAACATGGATAATTTGGCTGTAAAATGTGTTTGGCAGGTGCAGGAAAGCTAGTTCCTTGTACAGGTAGCCTTATAGCTACAGCTGAAAGAGATGTGGAAGTGTTACTCTCTTTAGACATAACAGACGTATTACGTACGGCAAGTTTTTTTTCCTTTACCAGATCATATTTACTCTTAAAATTTTTAACACGTGATCGAAAAAAAGGAAACTTTGACCTTGTAGATTTCTGGGATACATCACCTGTAGGCGTTTGATGCTGTTGCTTTCCCACAAGCTTAGAAGAAAGTGTTATCATCTGTTGGGCTGCCTTGTCAAGAACTGTTTTATTCAGAATGTGCTTTTCTGACTTATCACAGGATGGTGGTGTCATTTTGACACTTGACCTATTCTCTACATTTAAATTTGATAAACACTGTGTTTCTACTTGTGGAATAGTAGTTCCTGATGTCCCTGGAAACCCTGTATCCATGCGAGCATCAGAAGACTGATTTACAACATTCTGACAGTGTTTGAACTGTCCTGCCACTTGCAAAATTGGTGAAATTTGAGTGTGCTCAATGTTAGTTCCCCAACAGGAAGTAGGGAGTGTTGCCTGAGTTGGCCAAGAGCCACTGACAAGCTGAATGGTATGATTAGTTGGTGTAAGCAGCTGACTATTCTCAGGAGGAGAAGTAAAAAGCAGAGGACTGTTATGTTGGACTGCAGAAACCAAAGGAGAATTAAAATTCACAGTATTTAGTGAGCCAGAGTTAACTGGAGTAAAATGTTGCTGGATAACAGGTAGCTGCTGTGTTGATATTAGAGTTTGTGGTATAGCTGCTTGAAAACTAGAACAAGGTCCAGAAAATTCTGAGAGATTACTATTAATAATAGGAAATGTGTTTTGAACCTGGTACCTAGTTTCTGAGAAAGAGTACTGAACAACAGGATTTACAAACACATTGGGAATAGTGACTTGAGGAACCGGAAGAGATACACTCAGTTTTTGGGCAATAAATGTTTCAAGATTCATGGTCAAGGAGTTAATATCACCATTCGGTAGGCTGAATGAACCAAGGTATGTAATCTGTGAATTCTGTGCAACATTCAAAACTGGAGGAACTGGGGCAGTCAGTCCATTTAAAAATGTTGGCACTTGAGTTCCACAAAAAGTACCATCAAAGTAACTATTATTATCTGCAGGTACTAACACAGTTCCTCCTGAGACCTGTCTTATTTCCATGTTATTAGTAAAGTTTGATCCTGATGGCAAAAAAACACTAGGTTGTATGTGGTTTTCAACAGGAACAGCAACAGGGTTTATTGATGCTCCCACAACTATATTATTGACTCCCATTATTCCACTAGCTACTGGTGTTTCCTGAAGATGTTGAACAGATGTCAGTCCATATGGAAGACTAATATCACTAGGCACAGACTGAGAACACACAGATGAACATGCTTCTTGTATTCCTGCCGATTGTTTTGGAAGAATATGTTTTTTTGATGACAAAATATTTGGCATGATTTTTCTATGTTGTTCTGGAATATGTTTTCGTTTTTTTAAACAAGATGAAATATCTGATCCTGTGATTTTTTTTGATTTTGGTTTACATTCAAAAGCCATGTTATTTTTCTTCATATTTTCCATCTTGTTATTTGAAATATTATCAAGTGACTTAAACTGGTTTATAACTTCCTGATCGGATTCATTCCTCTCAGCAGATGTGCTAGTTAATGAAGAAAGGGCAATGTTATTAAGTACAGATTTTTCACTGGATTTTGACAGATCTCTATTAAATTGCAAATTTACGTGATTTTGTGCCAAATTACTTAAAAGTTCATCTTGTGAAACATTAGTTTCTTTCTGAGTCTGTAAAAAATGTTTATTTTTTGCACACCCTGACTCTTCTAATAATTTTTTATTATTCATCAAATCTCTATCATTTACACACTTTTCGTCAACAGATACTTTCAAGCTAACTGTAGTTGGTGAAGATTCACTGAAAGATGGAACTGAACATGTTTCCTGCAAAGGGTATACTGTATTTTGGATTGCACTAGGTGTATTAAGCAAAACACTCTTAGCAGACAGGTTTGGAGAAGAATTCTGGGACTTAACCTTAATGCTCTGATCTGGGAATGTACTTTTAGAAACATCATTAACCAAATGATCTTCATGTGCATTTTGTAGATCATCAGTTGAGTGTTTTGTACAATTTCCTTGAAAAACATCACTATTAGTCTGCAGAGATTTTTTGATGGGGTAGTTTGTACAAGTCAAATCATGTGCATCTTCAAATCTCTGTTCTGAGGATAAGTTCTTAAGTTCCTTCTTACTGCTTTCTGTACAAAAAGATTTCTGATAACATTTCATTCCAAACTGTTCTGGTGATGTGTTTTGAGTAACTTCACTGACAGATTGACTTGCATTTGTTTTCTCGAGAGATTTCATTATGCTGCAATCTATTAAAGGGGATTTCTGGATGTTCTTTTTATCGAGTTGATCTGGAGAAGTGTTCTGGAATGGTACATCTGAGGAACAGTCTGCACAAGAAGATTGCTCTTTTTCTTTGAAGTAATGGTTTAATAACATGTTTTGAGATTCTTTAGTAGATTGGTTTGGATTAAAACATGATATGGGGAGTTCTGAGAATGACTTTTCTACAGCTTCATTTTTAAGAGACTGAACATTATTCAATTGTGAACTACTGTTTAGTTCAGACACCACAGAAAGGTCAGCAAGCTCATTCTCAAACTGGATCTGAAATTCACTTGGATGGGAACTGTTATTTTCTAGAAGGCCATCACAGTTCTGGTCATTAGTATCTGCAACTTTTTTCTTTTTATCAGAACATTCAACAACAAAAGAATTCTTACTGACAGAGCCAATACCTGCACTAGTCTTGCAGCTTTCAAAAGTACAATTACGAGCATCTAATTCCTTAATGATCCCATTCACAATTAGCTCTTCCCGGTGAACTTGCTTTTTAAACCCATTTATTGGGTGAGATATTTTATGTTCAACCTCAATTTCATGACTTTTCAGGTACCTTTCCACAGTGTTAGAATCAAGTCTGCTGTACAAACTAGACAAGCGAGCTGGTGTGTGTCTCAGTTTACGTTTTAATGGACAACTTAATTGTTTTGTGTGTTCAGTACAATGTGCATTTTTTTTACCATTTACAAAGCATCTCTTTGTTTCTTTATTTACTTTAGTAGAACAATCAATATTATTTTGATAGAGATTCTCATTTTTAATAGAAAAAATATCATTACAAGATTCTACTTTTTCTGATTTGAGAATATCAGCATCTTGATAACGACGATTCCTCAAAGGGTATTTTTTTAGTACTTCAGTTGAACATCTTTTCCTCCTCTTCTGGAAACTAACAGAAGTGTTGCCATTTTTGCAAGATTCAACAGTTGGAACATGTGACCTTGGAGAATTCTCTTGTTTACTTATTTCATTACCACTGCATTCTTTAATGCTTGTTTCTATTTCATACCTACAACTTTTGCTAGGACAAGTGGATTGTTCTGCAACTATTATACTTGATTTTAAGTCATCTGAAATACTATCACTTTTATTCTCAGCCTTTAAATTAGAATTTAATGCACAACTTTTGTTCAAATTTTCATCACAAATAATAACATCATCTTTTATGTGATCTCTACTTAAAAGGGAAACATCCACAAGTTCTTTAACATTTTGCTTTTCCTTACAAAGAGAAGGCTTAAGAACACAACTTGTTATCACTGTACCTTCAGAAGCATTTATTAGTTCTTCCTTAGTTTTATCATACTCACTGTCTTTAAGGAATGCAATTTCTTTATTATCTTGACCATCTGACAATGATATATCAGTATAAAAATTAGTTTTTAAAATACTATCTTTTATTTGTTCGGATGTGATTTCTGTGACTTCCTCTTTCTGACTTTTACTATCTGGAAACCGTTCAGATAAAACTTCCTGGTCTTTCACTTTCACAATATCTTTGTCACAGGTTGTATTTCCTTCTTCTGTTACCTTGTCATACAATGTCATAACATCTGAAACTCTGTCACAAGAACTGACAAAGATATTTTTATCGGTATCACAAGAAGCAACACTGGAAAAAGAAGGTGCATCAGAAGCTCTAACACTGTAAGAAGAAAATGCAACTTCTTTTCCCAAACTATCACAAAAACTAGTTTTAACTGTTTCAGCTCCCTCACAAGATGTGGCACTAATTGTTGTAACTGCTTGAATAGGAGCAGCAGTAAATTCTGTGATATTGTCAAAAGTTACAGACTGGCATCTGATTTTACTGTCACATGATGTATCAGTCATTTTAATTGTGTCAGAAGCAGTATTTACATTTGTAACCTGTTTACAGGTAATGTCACCGAGTTTTGTTTCACAAGATGGCACACTGACTTTTGTCATTCTATCAAAAGATATATCACTAACTTTCGTAACTGTGTCGCAGAATGTACTGATCTTTTTAACTGTATCAGTGACAGTAGCACCAATTTTCTTAACTGTGCTAGAAACAGAAGTGTTAACCTTTGTAACTGTGTCAGGATCAGCAGTGCTGACCTTTGTAATTGTGTCATGAAGAGAAGTGTTAGCTTTTGTACTTTTGTCAATAATATCAGCACTGACTTTTGTACTGTTAGGAATAGTTGCACTGACCTCTGCAGCTGCACCTGGAATAACATCACTGACATTTTTAACTGTATCAATACCAGCAACTCTGAATGATGCAACTGTGTCAAAATTAGTACCAATTTCAGTCACTTTTTCACAGAATTGTTCACTTACTTTTTCTAACTCTGCTCTGGTATCACTGGAAACAGAGCTAACATTTTGCAGCGTGTCATGAACAAAAGAACAAGCACCAATATCTTTATCACAAGAAATATTAATATTCCTCATCAATCCAACAGTGGCATTAGTGGCTTTCTCCAATTTGTCACTATTATATAAGCAGAAATTTCTAATTTTGTTGCAAGCATTTGAACTAGCACTTGTAAAAGACAGGTCAAAAGTTTCAGCATTGACATTTTCATCTATATTTAATTTTGACATCTCTGGATTCAAAGGATTCCTTATTTCTTGATAAGCTGTTTCCTTTTTTTGAAGTTCAGAAGAATTATTTAATGACTGTAATTTCTCTCTGTTTCCAAATTCATTAACAGAGTTTTTAAAATCTAAGTTATTGTCATATGTCACTTGAGTTTCTTTTAATGCTAAGCTGATTGCAATATTACCATCATTTTTATTATCTGTGACAAAATTATCAGAATTGTTTTTACTCTTCTGTGTGCTTGATTGAATATTAACAGGATTTCTTTCTTGATGTTGGTCTGGTAAACTGAATACTTTTTCAGTGTCTGAGGTACATGTTTTTTGATCACCTGCATTTATCTCAGATGATTCATTATGAAAATGTATTTCTTTAGGTTCACATTCAAGTGATGGCTTTCTTTTGACAGACATGACATTTGATAAATTCTCTATTGAGTTGGTTTCAAAAGTTCGATTTATAGACTGGTCAGTGACATTTGTTCTGGACATATCTGCAACCTCTTGAGTGTCATTATCACAGTAATGTACTCTGTTCACATTTTTATGGACAGAATGTTTATGAAAGTTGGATAATTCTGGAATGCCTCTTGGAAAGTTAAGTGTTTCACTGACTGGAGATATTTCAAAAGATTTCTCAGAATCTGTGAAATCCTGGAAATTATCCTTGCAAGCAGAAACCACTTCTTGACTAAGGTTTTTCACATCTGCTTTCAGTGATACAGAATCTGAAAGTTCAGAGGAATGAAGAAATTCCTCTTCCATATTGTGCGCTATTGTTTGATGTTCCTCAATGTCTTTTTCAACCGACGACTTCTCTGGCCAAACTTCATAGGTACGACAAGTATATACAACTCTTTGCTGAGGATTCTTAGTACTCCAAAAAACTCTTGTGCAACTAGAATAACACCAAAACCCAAAGCTTACAAAATGTATTAAAAACAAATTAACAATTCAAAAGTTAAAAGCAAAAATAAAGATGTCACACAAATTCTCACCATTTAAAAAAATAAGTATAAAATGTATAGAAATTTTTAACCCTACATTTACTCTTCATCAATTTTATAAAAAGTTCATGTCTGTACTTGCCTTTAAGTTTATGCTAATCAACTTTTATCTCTACACTTGAATACCTATAAACGTTTATTACTTTTTCATCATCTTATATTAATCATGTTTGTATACTATGTACTAAACATACAAATGTTGTTCCATATTTAAGTTAATACTTCAGTGATAAAAAAATCCAGTTTTGCAAAGTAATTTATCATATAAGTTTAGCAATGTACAGTCTTGACTATATCATGTGATTTGTTACTCAACAGCATGTAAAAATCCTACCTGCAGTATACTAATACTGACATTTCTGATATCAAAGGCCAATCATACATCTCCAGAGATTAACAGATTAAAACAAATTATTTAACAAATTCCACAAAGTTTGCAATTTAATCTGCAAAAACAACCACAGTATATACCGACAGCACAATCTGGACAGAAAGATAGTATAAAATACAGCTTCAATTAACTGAAATACATAAATCAATAAAATACTTTTATGTCATTTAGTTATCAGTATGTTCAATATTTCCTGGAATAAAGAATGTATAAAACATGAGAATTTTAAGAACAAAATAGGAGAAAAATTTTGAAAATAATAAGAGAAAAAATACTGTCTTAGTAAAACAAATAAAAAGTTTATCTTCCTCCTTCAGTCTTTACAACAAACATTCATTACATCATAAAACTAATACAACTGCACATTAAGAATTTATAGATACAATTAAAACAATAAATAGCTCTTGGATGTATGCTATTAACCCTATTGCGATTGATTATGGATCAAAAGCCACATCATCATGCTTCTTAACTTGCATTTAAGCTTTTATTAAACTACTACTATTTTACAAATTAATGCCAACAAGCTTGGTATCAAATTGTAATTATAATTCAAATTTTAATATCATACATTATTCAATTTCTTAATTTAAAGGTAAATATTAAAATTCAAACCTAAATAACAATTTTTGTGTTTTACATGGTATGCTGAATGCAGCACTGGTTCAAATCAGATGTTCATGATGTTCAAAAATTCCATAGTTCACATAAATTATGGACTCAAATTACAAATAATGAGAAGCTAAAATATAAAATAAGAACTTCATCTTTTCATTTTCCTGAACTACAGCTTATCTACTGAATCAAACACCACAGCCTTATTCACTTATGACACAAGTAGCCAATAAACAGCTTAGAATATCTCCCTAGTGAGTTTTTTCAGCCACTTCATTCTTTTGAACCAATATTTAAAAAAAATAGATTGCATCTTCAGTTACAGGTTTTTGAGAACAAACAAGTAATATTTAAAATTTTGGGATCAAGGATACTTTTTTAATAACAACATAAAAATCACTTCACACTTGGACTAGTAACAAAACATACTTGATATTTTCAAACAAATCTTTTATAAAATTACTTCATTAAAAAATCTGATTTTTTGTGTGCAAAAAACTTCAGATCTTTACTTTACTACACATGTATCACATTTTGTGAAGAAATACATACTACATCAAAAGTTATACTATAATTTTGAAATGATCTGTCACGATTGCATTTTGTTGCTATCAACTCGAATGAAATTTCTTTGATCTTTTTGTAGTTTACTGAGAAAACCAAATAAATTACACTAATTTGTAATATTCTGATATTCTATTCGAGCAACTCATATTTTGTATCTTCTAAAATGCACATCCAAATGCCATATTAATTTTCTTGAGCATCCAAATTTGAGAAACTCAATACAGGTTTCAGAAAAATGTCCCATTTTTCTTCAGTGCAAACAAGCTCATGTATGAAGTGAATATTACAAATCCCTTACTTTATGTAAATATTTCTTACACTGTTTTACATTCTTTAATGAATGTAATTAAAACTGCAAAAGTCAAACTTTTCAGTTTTGTCTGAGAAAACTTCTATAAAATATGACAAACATATTACCAGCTAAAGTGCTTATTTGTCATAACAACTCGCAATCACAGCACTTATCTTACTGGAAAACAGCTGATAGTCCACTGTAAATGTTTTTGTTTTTAAGTTATTACTGTGCCACTGGGTTCAAAGTAGAGTAATAAAATCATAAAAGATTTAGAAATGCATTAAAAATCTTTAAAAAATAATTTATCAAAATACTTAATATTTTATGTCACCATTCTGATGGCTTTCATACTAAAAACATGAAATTTGTTTCATATTACAGTTTCCATATTTTATCAGCACAACCTCCTAAATGAATAGCTTTTTTGGTCAAGCCTTTTTATATTTTATTTCTTATTTTCTCCAGCCTAACTTTAATTATAGTAAAAAAATCATCAATGTACAGGGAATAAACAGTTAAAAATAAAAAAAACTAAAATAATCACAGACTGTCACATAAAATTACATTTATTTATCCTAATAGCTAAATTTTTCACATCTGTTTTTATTTATTTTTTAGTCTTATTGTACTTTGAACCTTCTTTCAATATATGAAAAGACTAAGTTTCAGAGAGAAAGCTTAAGGAAAACAAATCAAGTAATATCACTCAACTTAAAATCTCATGAACTGCACGAGCCACGTAATCACCAAAACATTTTTATTAAAATAATTTACTATCCACCTAATGACTTTCTAATTTTTACGTTTTACTCGTGAACATGCTTTGATAAGACTTTTTTACATGATGTAGGTTCTCCACAAAATACTTCTTGTTTTCACATATGTATTTTACAACACAAAAATAGGCTGACCCAAATTACCATAACTTAAGTTACAGCATGAGGCTTGATACTAGATCAGGTATTGTCAGATCATTACTACTAGTGTTTGTTGACCATAAAAAAAATAAGTAAGCCAACCAAACAATGCACTGTTACTAATGGCAGGGTAAATAGGAATTTAGATTGTATCTACAGAAATAATTAATACAAATCTGGATAGGTCATTGGTTAGGCCACATCTGAACTTCTGTATTCAAGTCTTGTGAGATTCCTCACTTCAGAAGAAACATTGAATTTTTGGGAATGGTCCAAAGGAGGACTAACAGAATGATAGGTGGGATGGAAATCTTATCATGTGAACATAGGTTAAGATCTCTGAGCATGTTTTCTCTTGAAAACAGAATAAGAGGTGATCTATTAAAGGAGCTAATGCATTACCATTTTTGATATTTAATGTTAAGAACTGTAAGAGTAGGGGACACAAATAGAAAGTCTAACAGGAAAGGAATGATCTTCAGCCAAGACAGCTTTATTTTTCAAACAAGGTTGTTGACCTCAAACAGACTGATTTCAGATGCAGATAATTTAACAGAGCTTTATAAATAATTAAATGATAAGGGTTAACTTTGGGATCTTTCATCAATTTTCTCAAAGGGTTTAATTTAATGAACATGGAACTCAAGTTTAACCAAAAAGTTCCATGTTGTCCTTTAACTCTCTCAAGATAGGCTTGGTCTACATCACCGACTAAGTGATGTTACCTTTTTAGATTTAATACTTCTAACTTTTAATGTAGCATGTATATCTTCACAAACTTCTGTTAGTTTTTCAGTTAATATTATAAGACTTTAACATACAAAACATGATATTTTTTGTGGAGTATTTTTAATAAAATAATAATTTATTCATAAATATAAGTGCAAAGTAATTTTCATAATAAAATCAAAAATATTTTTCCTCATCTCAAAAGTCTCAAATTTCCTTTATGTAATGCCCAAGGCCTCTTAAACGAATTTCAAATGTTTTTTCAGGAAAATTTTGTAGTTTATTATTTTCTCGACCCCATCCAAACATAGAAGTGGTAAATTTCAACTTAAAACTTGGATACTATTAAATATGGACTATTACCTAAGATTTTGCTATTCTAACTGTTACCACAGAAGCAAAAAGTGGTTAAAATTTTGAACAAGATGCTAAAAACTTTGTCACGCACAGTAAACGATATCTGTGGTGATGAGGTTAATGCTATAAGGTTAAAAACATTCTATTAGCTGCTCATTGCTAAAAAAACACAATGATTGAAAAAATGAATTCATGGAAATTTGCAACTTGGCTGTGTAAATTGAAACAACTATATTATAAATTGGGTAACAAAATATATGATCTTTTATTGGTTATAAACATGACAAAAGCAATGTTGAGTAGAATTACAGTTATATCTTGAAAGACTGAAAGTAATGAGACAGCATAACATGGGTGTAACAAATACGGTAATATCTCAGCAAAGCAAGAAAACTGATAGTTCAAATTTTATATCCTTGCAAATAAACATCTAGAAAACATTTTTAATTGTTGAACATTTTAAAACCTATTTCAGGGTAAAAAGAAAATCTAAAATTGGGAATTCAGAACACATTCACGTAATGTGAAAGAGAAGATAGGACTGAAAATTAATTTCTAAATATTTAAAAAAAGAAACGAAAACTCAGATAATAAAGAAAACTGAATTATAAAACGCTTTAATGACAACCACTTTGGTTAACAATGATGATAAACTACTTTAATTGAATTTTGAACATAATTCCATACACAAATATTGTGATACATGCACATTGACCTTCTAACATTCACAAGGTTAAACATTATACAGAATGCACAATTGTAATGTTTAAAACTGAAATAGCTTGAGAAATGGCTGGAAAAATAAAAGCAACCCTCTGATGAAATGCATTTTTGTAAGAGTTAATGTTTTTTTTCAGAAGTTTTAAACTTGTCTTTTATGCTCTACTATTTGGTATTTGATTTGAATCTTTTTTAACCAGTTCCATGACATACACTAGAAGAGCCTCCCATCGCTCAAGAACATGGTCAATATCCATACAAAGTGATGGTCTTGAATCTCTAAATTAAATGGAGTCTTGCCCACCCGTCTCTTCTCTTCTAGCAGTTAAAAGCTCAAAAAAAAGCCCAATTCTTCCACAAAACTTTTTTTTTAAATGCTATAAGGTCTTCAGATTAGCTGTTGATTACAGATTTTATACACATATCATAAAATCCAATGTCAATTAGTCCATGACTGTTTTGAGTTTTAAAATAAGAGTACAACCTTTAGTCTCTTTTTGCAATATTGGAGTCATAACTACTCAAGACTTCTTTTGCCAGTTTCATTATGTTCTACTTGTTTCCTTTTTTGCACATTACAAGACTGATTCCTGTTACTGAGCTAAAGGCTTTGATAGTACAGGATACGACTGATGCAGTGTGGTTTTGCACATCATAATATATATTCTCTTTTGCTTCATTTGTGGATTCTTAAAATTAACGGTTTAAAAGACAGCACACAACTACATTTTCTCTGTTTTCTACACATCTATTATATGGTATTTCTGTGTAGAAAGTTATGAATGCACTGACTACACTGCTACTGGGAATAATATACTGCCAATCTTTTATTAGTATTATGATGATGTATAACTGTCAGAATGGCTTCATAATATTGCACTGTAAACTATCAAATCATACATGTTATTTGGTACAGTTCATTTCATACAATGGAGAAGTGGATCAATTCCATAATAATTACATTTCATAACCACTTTATTTACAGTTTCTGTGATGAATAACAACACTGTGTTACTTTTTTTTTACCATGCCAGGGTGTGAAAATGTTAAGAGTAAATAGAAATCTTATCTATACCCAATATTTGGAATAAAAAATTCACTATCATACACACAGGTGTTTGTAAGCATTCATATTCTGAAACCTCCTCCCCCAACTTATATCATGATATAATTCTTATTGGATTACACTATGTAACAAAAATTTTACTTTTTCTTGTTCCTGGGCAGAAAGTGTCATTTCCCAATTACTTATTCCTAAAAGTGAATGGAAGAAACCTATTTTTCTATTCAAACTTTGCTTTTGTGACTTGGGTAATGAAATTTTCAAATTTACCCATTTTCCAGAACACTGCAGGTAGATTCAGTGCTGATTAGCTGATAGAGAATTTTCAAGAACCTTTTATAATTTTCTAGAACTTCCCATAGTAATATATATACATAGGCTCAACACTTCAGTTCAGTTCCAGCTGCCTAAGTAAACACATAGACCTATCTGATTTTATCAGAGATGGCATCAGGAAGCTGCAAGCATTCTGCAGATGCATTCTGTTATGTATGTGGCCAATTTATCAAAACCACAGCAAAAACATACCCTGTGACTGCATCTGCTAAAATGTTGAAGCCTACAAGTCATATTCCGGTATGCTTGTCAGGGATCAAGACAAACACTGGGCACCTCATTTTACCCGCAAGCACTGAAAAAAAACAACTCTAGAAGATAAGAAGGATAATTTTTGTTTACTTGAATAGCAAGATTTAATATCATATCAATTTTAGACCTTTTGAAATTTAAATATCTTTTGGTGCACCTCAAAGAGGAATACAACAACATCAAGACCTTGCTAGAAGCCTTGAAGTATGATGAGTACAGCTGGGAGGTTACTGGAGACTTCAAAACGGTGGCATTCCTGATGGGTCTCCAAAAAGACTTTACCAAGTTTCCCTGTTATCTTTGCCTTTGGGACAGCAGGGACACTGCAATGCACTACAACAGGAAGCACTGGCCACAATATATCGAGTTCTTTGTGGGGAGGCACAATGTAAAGTGTGAGCCATTATAGGACCTCCAGAAGATGTTGTTCCCATCATTACACATAAAATTGAGTATTATGAAACAATTTGTTACAACTGTTGATAAAAGTCTGAAGCCTTCAAGTACCTTCAAGACTTCTTCCCCAAGCTGTCTGAGGCAAAGGTCAAAGCTGGTATCTTTGTTAGAATACAAATAAAGATCCTGGAGTGCACAGAATTCCCCAAAAGGCTCAGTAGGAAGTGAAAAAAAAGCTTGGGGCAGCTTTGTCGCAGTGCTTCAGGGCTTCTTGGGCAATCACAAGGCCAAAAATTATGTGGAACAAGTTGAGGCTCTGGTGAAGAACTATGGCAAAATGGGTTGCAGGATGTCCCTGAAAGTTCATATCTTTGACACTCATTTTGATACATTCAAGGAGAAAATGGGACCACACTCAGTGAAGCAAGATAAGCACTTCCACCAAGATATACTGAACTTTAAATGTCACAACCAAGGAGCGTATAACAAAAACATGATGGGAAACTATATTTGGGGGTTGATACATGAAAGTGATTTACATTACAGTTGCAAATCTCAAAAAACTACTCATTTCTAAACATTTTTTTATAACTTTAGTATAAATACATGTAATTCTTGATTCATATGTTGTTTTATTCAAACCTTATGTAAAAAAAATGTGCAAATTTGCCCATTTTTACATAGAAAATAAGTTAATTTCTAAATTTAATTATCCAGGTGACAAAAGCTAAGTTTGAAAGAAATAACAGCCATTTTCTGTACTTTTATAGCATAAACAATAAAGAAATAACACAATACTATCCAAAAACAAAATCTGTGTTACATAGTATTATTACTCCATTCTTCACATGCTTACACAAAATAACAATTAATAATGAGCAGTTTTTGAAAGATTATATCAAATGTCTTCCAAAAAATTAAAAGGTAACTTTAGTTATTCTTTTATTCTTAACTGACCCACTAATAAAATAAACAGTTTCAAAATTACATGTAACTATTACATTGCAGTAAACAATTTAAAAACTTGCAACTGTAATTGAAAAAAAAAGTATAAAAATAGCTTATCTACATTTTCTTCAGTAAATTACTCTGAAACAATATTAATCTCAAAAGCTGGCAATAAAAATATAACAAAAGGGAAAAATGATTTTTATGTAAATTTTCTTTGAAAAATAATGGCAGATAAATATTTAAGTCATTTATAGGCATAAGAAACCTGTCTTTTTTATTACTTTATATATAACATTTAAAAACTAATACTTTCTTCCATTCATTGCTGCTTTTATTCTTTACCAAAACTTTATTTCCAATATTTCAGACCTTTACAATTAATGATTAAAAAAAAAAGAGTTGTGGATCATTTTTTCTGCACAAATTAAAACTTGGTCATAATGCATCCCAAACAAATCACATGGGGCAAAAGAACAATCTCTGAATTTACAATACAGCTCTGGTTCCAAATGTTCTGTAACTGAAATGTGAATCTTGAGGATAAGGAGGGCAGAGAATATCCTGCTGTTCAAAGTGACCAACTAAGAGTATTAATGGAAAAAAACCTGCACCAAACTGTTCGAGAAATGGCACAAGAATTGGGTGCTAGCATTTCCACAATTTTGGACCATCTCAAGCAAATTAGAGAAATGGAAAAGCATAACAAGTGGGTTTCACACAAATTCGGTAAAAAGCAGAACAACTGTCATTTTTACCTGTGCTCTATGCTGATTTTGCACAACAGATATAACCAATTTCTTGGTCAGATTGTCACTTGCAACAAAAAGTGAATTCTACTTGATAGCAGAAAGTGATCTGCATCATGGTTAAACAGTGACAAAGCACTAGAACACTCTCCAAAACCAAAGATGCACCATCAGAAGATTATGGTAACCATATGATGGTCTGCAGCCAGTATTATCCATCACAGCTTGCTCAACCACGACCAGAATATATCACTGTGGAGATTTACTGTCAAGAATTGGAAGAAATGCACAGAAAATTGCATGAAAAATACCAGCAATAGTTAAATGAAAAGAACCAATCTTGCTTCATGATAATGCTCAGCCACACGTTGCTCAAACAATGTTCTAAAAGCTCATTGAATTGGGATACAAAACAATGCCTCATCCTCCTTACTTACCCAATGACTACCACATTTTCAAGCATTTGGAGAACTCTTCACAGGACAAACTATTCAACAATAGGGCAGCAGAAAAAAAATGGCTTTAAAGAAGTTTTGGATTCTAGGGCTTCAGAGTTTCATCATCATGGTATAAATAATCTTGTTTATCGTTGGCAAAAGTGAACAGATTCACTAGGTTCCTACTTTGATTAATAAAGTTACTTTTTAATCTTTTTATTCCTTAAAATTAAAAATCCACCACTATTCCTTTCAAACCTGAAATTACTGCATCTTACACAATAATGATATAATTATATAAGTAACAACCATGCAATTCACCACTTAAAGGTTATGTTGAAACAAAAGCAGAAGCACTGGTTCCAATTCTGTACCTGATTCCAAGTTCTATACTCTATAATTAATTCTGTTACATACTCAAACAAATCTTACACACAAAATGTTAAAAATATAATTTCAAATAAAAATTATATTTTAACATGTTAATCATTGTAATACAACTAATCAGGAAATGCATCAGGAAGCAAAAAACTTAATCCACCTGAAGATAAAAAAATGTAAGGAATAAAATTTTAATGGTTAAAGCAACTTACCAATAGCCTGCAGGAATAAGAGCTTGTTTCCAATCAGATGCTGAGGTAAGATATCCGATCTTTTCTACTGTCATACTTCCTAATAAAGAATTACAATTTCTTTAAATCAAAAATCAGACATTTTGAAGCCAACTTTTAACTTTAATATAGAATGATGAGAGAAAAAAACTCAAAACAAAGAGTAAAAGTTTTTAAAAAATATATCATGCATATGTAACAAATACTATCTATGTATTTATCATGCATATGCAGAGATGCCAACTATTTCAAATGACTAAGCGTAATGATTATAAACAAAGCCCTTTATCATTTGTGGTTACCAGACCTGACCAATGTCTCTAAGCTGTTTATCATTATATTATTATTTATTACTGTGACAGATTGCTGATTTATGACCGTGTTTTGTGTATTTAATAAATAACTTTAAAGAATTCTTTTGAAATTATGTCTTTTATTTCGTTCAGAGTAACAAACATACTGGTAAATCAACATTAAACATGCACAAACATTAAGCAGAAAAAGCCTTTGCATAAGGACTAGTTTATATCATGTTTATAATGCTTATTGTAATAGTTTTGCAGTTGTTGCAGCCTTTACTTTCATGAAAATGTCTCTGGATGGTTGGAAGTTATAACAAAATTGTCCATTTGACTGCATACATATCTTGTGTGTTATAATACTGCTCAAAAGTGAAGTGCTCAAGTTTGGTCTAAACTTGCTTTTGTTTTTAATCACTGAACTAAATATCCTTTCACTGCCAGCATTAGAATGGAATATTGTAAGAATTCCAAGCATAACCCCACAATGTTGTACTTCTAGTTGCCATTTTCATCCTTAACTGCAGAAAGCTGAACCCAAAACATGTGAACATTCAACTGATGGACAGTTTCTGAGAAAGTATCAATTTGACAGTTCAAATATTGCCTTTTCAACTTGTCTATAGTGTTATGCTCATGTGTATTGACAAGGACAGAATACCAGTCTATGAAAAAGTGTAGAGAAGAGAAATATTCGCTGACTTTAAGTTTTGGATCAGCAACCTCTTCATGAATCAGAAAATAGTAGATATCTATCAATATATCAGAAACTGGGCAGGGCAATTCTCTGGAAGCTTTCTGGACAGCAATATTCATGAGGTGACAGGCACAGCCCATGAAGTAAATGCTAGGCTCTCATCTTGAAATGTGTCCCATCACACCCTTTACCTATACCAGACATAACTGAGGCACTTTCTGAAGAAAAACTAAGACAGTTTTCCCATGGAATTTTCCTCTTTGTCGGTTCATGGTCCAAAAGCTTGAAAATATTCTCTCCCATTAAAGCTTCTTTCTATTCCACCATTTTCAAAAGAGAACAAACATTTTTTCCAAGGAAAGGGTCAATATATCTTACAACCACTGAAATACAGTGTTAAGTCATCCATGTGTGTAGATCAATCTGTGGCTAAACTGTAAACACTGTTAGTAAGTATACTTGAAATCATTTTGTCATCTTTACAATCCAACATCTGTACAATGGCTGTAGTTTTAGTTCTGGCACAGACATATATTTTTGCTATATCAGAGTCTGGGAACATTTTTCTGAAGACTTCCTGCATGATCAACTACAACTAGAAGTAAATTATGAGCAATAACAAATTGCATGAACATCACTTCTGCATTTATGGTTTCATATTCTGAATTTTTACTCATAAATGTTATTATCTGCATTGTTTTTGTCTTTGCCTCAGCCTTTTGTTGGTGAGATGCCAATTTTGTATGTCTGGAACAACTGTTTATCTTGCCATGCGTCACAGAAAAATCGATGTGACAAACTGTACAAAATGCATGACTGTCACCGACTTTTGATACAATGACTGGATATTATATATATTATACATATATATATTGCACTATAGTCTTTCCTAAATTTTTGATTCACTGTTTTAGTCCTTTAAGATTTGCCAGAAACAAGACAATCTGGTGAACAAGGCCTCTTTTTTTCCATGTTTTAAATGATCGCATGGGTGTTTCTATTGGTAGATGTCGGAGATACAATTGTTTTTATTATTTCAAGCACAAATATGATTATCATAAGTAGCCATTTGGACTATGTCTTTTATTTATTATTAAAATTTAATTGCATCTCGCTAGACATTTTCTTTTCACCCCTTTCAAGCCCTGGGGGACCAATTGATCACTTTCTTGTTTAGGCCTATGTAATATATTATAATTTGGGAGTTGCAACAAGTCATAATATTTGTCTGTATGAGCACGTAGTCATAATGTATACACATAAATCGTAATGATTAGACTCAAATCGTTATGGTTGGCATCTCTGCATGTGTGAAAAATATTATCCATGTATTTATCATTTAATATTTTTGGTTCTCAAACATTTTTGTCTCAAGACCCATTTTTGAACACCAATGGCCTGTCACAACCCAGTAAATAGCCTTACTACAAAAACATCTGACTTTGTTTAATATACATAGATAAATAAACTATTATCCATTTTGGAAGTGACTCTTTCACACATTCTGACGATCCAGTTTCAAACTGCAACTGACTAAAGATATATTGTCTCATACCACCGGGTTCCTTTTCTCACTTTTATTTTTTTTGGAAAGTAACGGATCGAGATTAATGACATGCAATGCATCAAGTGAACTATTTCAAGCATAAACATGTAATCAAAGATTAAAACAAATTTCTAGTAATAATGAATTAAAAATCTTTGAATAAACTTTAGTAATATTCAATAAATGCCATTATGAGTTTTTCTTCCACAAGGATTATCAAAATAATTCTTCAGACAGACTAAGAACAGTCGTTGATATGTCAAAAAATCAGGGATGTGAAAAAGAAAAGATAGAGAGAGCTTGCATACACTGCTGGGAGCAAATTTAACTCGGTGACCCACTGTGTTTTAAACATTTCTTTTAACTGTTTCACATGGAACTCAAATGGCAAACAAATAATTTTTCTAATATATAAATGGATGAAAAGTAACCTTTTAATAACAGCATGAGTGTTTTCTTTCAAACCTTTTAACATTTTTTTTTCTACAAATAATTAAGTTATGAAAAACAACCATCATGTCAAAATGGTACAGATCAAAGCTCATTATTATTACATTTTACACAAACCTTTGCACACAGTTTATAACCTATGCCTCAAGAATGTAGGGGAAAACCAAAAATTTCAGGTAACTAGCTTGAAATACTCATTTTAATTAACCCTTTCACAATAGGGTCAGTATAGTATATTTTTTATAAGTATTTGCACTATAACTTTTGATACGGCATGTGTATCTTACAAAAATTCGGTAAACTTTTAATGGAATATTTTTTAAAGATTCGTTTATGAAAATACTGAGCCTGTTTCATTACTAGTCTGAATGCAAAGTAATTTCACGTTATAATTAAGAAACTATTCTTAGTCTTAAAAAAATCTCAAATACTATTTGCATAATCTCTGAAACCTCCTAAATACATTTCAAATGCTTGTTTTCAGTACATCTTTGTATTTTGTTACTTTTTACACCATAATTATTTGGGGTCTTTAACTTGACCAATCTCATAACCATCACTAAAAAATAAGAAAATAAATATAAATTGTTCCCTTATCTGAGCTAGAATGACTACATATTATAACACAAAAATACAAATACTTAGTATATGCAGCTTAAGTTTCATAATGCTATATCTGAATGTATATATTTATTTTTTTATTATATTGACCATCCAGTCATGTCTTCCTAAAATTACACAGCTTGCACTTAAGTCATGTATCAAGTAACACAAAACTGATCTTTAGTCTTCCCTGGCTTAGCAGTGTTTTGATGGACTAGTATTTTATAATATACAGTCAAATTTCAATTATTACACATCATATATGTATGTATACATTAATACTATATAGAAATAAGTTATTAAACTCCTTTTTCTTGAAATATAGAACCATAAATCAAGAAGTAAGGCAAATAATTATCTCTTCTTGTCATGACCTTTGTACTTGGTTGTAGCCAGACATAGGTTGCTAAGCCTTTCAAAATTTTGTACATGGAGGATATCAAACAAAATTTCTTTTTAGTGATTGTGTATACAGTTGAATAACCCCAAAATCCTAAATAATTACACTGATACTATAGAACTGCACTTTAGTTTATTAAGCTAAGTATCTAAGATGTACTTAGATTTTATAAAATATGAAACTTTGAGCACACTAAAGACACAACCCATCTCGTTGAAAACCATTCTAGGGATATTCTAAACTATTAACTGGTTATTCACATTTCATATACTGTATTAAAAGTATATAAGGAACTGTTTCAAAAAAGGAAAAGGGCCATGAAGCCATGGTGTTTGATTCAGTAGACAAGCCATATCTCACCAAAATAGATGCACAATTTTTATTTCATATTCTCGCTTGTCAGTATTAGAAATTTCAGTGCTTAATTTATTTGACATCACAAACATCTAATCTTAAACAACACTGCATTTGCCATACCATGCAACTCACTAAAATCTAATTTAAATGTGTTCTTTTAATAAACATTTTTGAAGTATGAAATTAACTTACATATAATATAAACTTGATTCCAAACTTATTGACAAATTTTTAAAACAGAAGTTCAGTAAGATATTGAAAACAAGTCAGAAAATGCAATAACCCATTGCAAAAGGATTAAATCTGCCATTTAATGATTATTTCAAAGAACAAGTTATCTTTCAAACATGTTTTTACAGTAAAAACTACAACAATTTAAAAAGAACATGGAATCACAGAATAAGGTAATGAAAACTAAGGGACACATGGTAAATAAGTAGCATTTAACATTGTAAATTACAAATTTTAAAACGTTCAGAAGTCAAATCTTATATTCATACAAAAACTAGTTTATCATTGAGTCTTAAATAACACACTTCACAACATACAAAATGAATTATCCTTATAATGTTTACATACTTACTACAACGTTGATTTAGTCTTTGCTTAAAATAGAACTTTTACCTATTAAGATAGTTAAGCTTCTTGAATCCACTCCATTCTGCCAAGACTTCCTAACCCACTTAGGTGCAATCCCATCTTGGTCAACATAAATACATCGATCCAACAAAAATCCATCATCTTTAACAACCTGATATAAATGTCAGTAAATGTATAAGTTACAAAAATCACAATTTCCTGTAAAGTTATAATTTCATTTTATATACCTTTAAGCCAGAAAAAGTATTTCATCCAAGTAACTGATGTCAATCTTTTATTCAGTTGTGCAACAAATATACATCTAATTCAGTTTCCCCCTTGTATGAAAGGGTGTCAACCTTTTCTAACACTTTTTTTTTTTACCGATATCACTGAAATAAACATTTTCTGCTATTTCCAGGTTTATGAACAGTACATTTATGAATAACTAGCAACCTTAAATCAAAGTCTAAAGATCTTAAATGAACATCGTATTTCCTTTTTTGTCTGGATACACATTCAATTTATTTATGTCTGGATCATGTGCTATAATTTCACAGTTTTGTTTAACCTTTTACACATGCATCTGCACTATTTTATACACAAATACATTATGATAATCAAATAAATGCCAAACACATTCAAATACATTTAACACATTGCATTAACATCTTTTATACTTCTAAGCTTACAAAGAAAGTTCAGTGAAATAACCTGATATTTACACCGCTTGAAAATAAGAAATGTATAATTAGTTATAAAATTACTAGACTGTGTTTTAATTTTGTTCTGAATTCAAAGCTTCCTCTCACAAAAAGATAATATAAATATTTGGGAAAAGCTCATAAGACTAATTACTTATTTTTAACTTGCAAGTTCCCGAAATAAACAAAGAACACTTCTTTTCTGCAATCACTCTAAAAATTAAAGTACACAATACCTCTTGATCCACACAGTCTGCATGTTCTGTACAATACACCTTCTTATCCACTTGAAACACTGCTCCTAAGCTCCTGGCACACATGAAATGGTAGTTTGCTGGACACCCACGAATACAACACCCTACTGTAGCACCAGCCAGACTACACACATCACATCTCTACAGAACAATAAAAAAACATACAAATTTTAATCCTAGAAAGCTACCAAACTACTGTTAAAGATATCGTATTAGAATGGGAACTCTGAAAGATTTTATTTTCTACACTAAAAATAATAATAATTTTATTTTGTTTGGTAAATTTAGTAATATTTTACTTTTATGTACAGCACTGTGACAAACCTTGTTTTACTCTTCTCAAATCAACATTTAGAAAAAGGTAATATTAACAAAGTTTCATCATTACTAATGAAAAACATAATGCATGTAAAATTTTGGTCAAAACTAATCCAGAATGGTGAAACACCTATTATCACTGAGCTTCTTGACGAGTTATAAAAAAAATCCTTTATTACACAGCTGGTTTACATACGTAAACATAACAGGTACTGATGTGAACCTACCAACAAACGACTTCTTGAAACAGCAGCATGCACATTCTGAAGGGATCCATCAACTTCTTCAAAAACTTCAGCTGACCAGAGAGCACAGTTGATGTGAACCCAATCATCTTGACCACAGTATATTAGTCGTCCAGATTCCTGAAACAGCATGTTAACTTACAGACATACACAGAACACACACAGTTTCTTATGAACACCTTGATGTAATATTCACAGTTGTTCACTGTAAAAAGACCAAAGATAGTGAGTTAAACTTATCAATATACATCTTGTGCAAATTAATTGAAACAAGACGAAAAATTACGTTTTTTTTTCAATTTTTTGCATTTTATTTCTGAGAATCCAAAAATTACTAGCAAATTAATACATGATATGACTGCATTTATTTTTAAGAAGATCATTAATCAGCTTTGTCATCGAGTCCACGAGTTGACTGCAATCTTTACTCATTTTTGAACTCAATTAGCTTATCTTTCATAGTACAATCTTTTCCACGAAGTCTTTCTTTACAAATCGCCCAAAGATTTTTAATAGGATTTAAGTCTAGAGTATCTAGGCCAGTCCAGCACCTTTATTCACGTTGTAGTCATAAAATTCTTCACAAGTTTTGATGTGTGGCACAGAGCCAGATCTTGCTGAAAAATGCCGGATCCATCTGGAAATCTCTTTCTCAATTCTGGAAAACTTCAATGTACTGTGATCCTCGCATCATACCTTCTACGATATGTAAGCCACCAATGCCATAATACTTAAAAAAAAACCAAAACATCTTCTTCAAGGGATGTTTTATGAACTGACTGATGTGAGATTCTCAAAGTTTCTCACCTGGAGATCTGCGAACATGCAGACTTCTTTGACCCTGTATGAAAAAATGAGTCTTGTCACTGAATAACACCTTCCTCCATTGTTCTTGCAATCAGTTCTTGTATTTCAGACCCAACTGATACCATTTTTTCTTAATTGAGTTGGTAAAAAGTTGTTTTTTGACTGGTCTCCTTGCCCTTCTAATGGAATTTCGAAAGGCATAATATTCCTCAAAATTTCATCATATATCCTAAAATAGATCCATCATACTGCAAAACACAGCTAATGATGCCGTCTGTGTGAAAAAATGACTATTAAAGGAAATCAGAGGGTTCAGCAAGCCTACACCAGACATCATACTGAAAATATTGTAAAATAAACATTTGTTTCAATTAATTACCACAAGGGTGTATCATTAAGAATATATTCTGTTTACTACAAGAGATAACAGAACAAAAATAAAAAGGAGTTAATGTATACATTAATAAGAATTTACAATTATTTTCTGTGATCATTATTTTGCAAACAATTTACAATTGTACAGGCACACAAGTTTTACACATAAATTATGCCAGGATTTCACACAGAGAGCTATACAAGGCTCTCAGTGCAAACCACATTTTGTAGTGATTTCCAGATATAAAAAGCACTAGTAAAAAGTATTAAAAGGTACACAGTTAAGTATTTGATCTGCAAAATAACACATTTAACACATGCCACGTGAGCCAGCCGAGTATGTTTTTAGTACTGAGGGAAAGAAGGGAAGTCATTCCATAAACCAGTGATTTAGATATCTTTATGAATGAAACTTGGCAGAACTTCACACAATTTCTAAAACAATATTAATGAAAATATGATATAATGAAATTTAGATTATATTATGGTGGTATCACATTGGGCATTATACCATTTTATTATATTTATTCTTCATTGCAGAAATGGCATTTTTAATTTAAGAATCACTACAGACATTATTTTGTAATGCACCTGCTTCAAATTCAATACTAATTCTTTAGGATTTATTGTGCATTAGTTTAACAAAATATTAAAACTAAAGACTTCTTATATATATGTATAATTCTATAATACTATAAATATAACTACTACAAAGCATGTTTTCTCAATTTTTCACTATAATTACAGTAATAAACCAACAACTCTCGAATTAGGCTGGTATGTTAAATGAATTGGGATGTTTTCGAACAACTTCTTCCAACATCTGACATGAACTTAACAGTTTAGCTTAATTGCTACACTTAAGCCATCACATTCACAAGCACACGTGGAGCACTTCAAACATGTTTCATTGCTACATTGTTTTATAAGTCAACTTCTCGGTGTTGGCTCTTTTGGTCTCATATTTAACCCACCAACCTTAACCTCAAAAGCAGAGTCAAATACCCTCTTCTTCATGCAATCACAACAGCATAAACTGAACTGCAATAACTGATACTTAATTTCCCACTAGATAGGTAATTGAGTGATTATTAAATAAAAGCCATGTGCATCATTCTTTGGTTATAATTGGTGATTCTTTCCTTACCTAATATTGATAATACTGTAATATTTAAATTCACTGGTTCAAAACAAGAACACTTTTAACATTTTTATGAAACTGGTTATAAACCTTGAGCATTTATTTCAATACATATACTTTTCTGATTTAGTGAAAAACCAAAGTACATGGTATGAAGTTTTATCATTAACTTTTCTAAGTAACAAAATTATGTAAATAAATACCAAATTTTATCATAACTTTCATACAGTATTAAAAAACAAGCTACCAGATGATAGTTATTAAATAATAAATGAATGTACACAAAGAACATTACATCAGAATTATTTTCTTACACTACAAAAAAAACTATAAGAATGCTAGCATAAAGAATAAATCTTATAGCTTAAAATACTATGGATATAATAATACTTTATCATTAAATCCTTAGATAATGAAGTTATGTGAACACTAAATACTATGGTTTAAAGTACTGTAGTGAAACTATTTTAGTATATTTATGTCATAACAAAAAAGAAACATACCAAAACTGTTTCTACAATGCTGTTTGCGATATTCAAGTTTTATAGAAATAGTTTTGTGCAACTCTTATAAAAAATAAAATGTTTACCCAGTACACCTCTCTTTGTACCTTTCATCATGTGTGCTAATACTTAAATCTGACCTACATGAAAACCTGTGTGTGTGTCATGTTACTTTTGATTTCTCAAAACACAGGAATCAATGAGTCACGAAAGCCAAATTTCATTTATACAGATTGAATAGTTTGATTTTTGTCTCACATTATGATTCTAGTAATGAGGATGCAAGGGGCAATGAGAGAAGTTTGCTATGAAACCTTATAATGTAGTGAGTGTTGATATAATTTGTGATATCAACTTGCCTAGAGAGAAGAGCATAACATTTATCATGAAAGTAAAAATACCGATTCACTTTTAAAGTGTATCTGAACTAGTTATTTTCTATCACCAATATTTTGAATTAAAAAACTCCTTCAATCAACAGATTCAAACTTGAGAAATCAATCAAGAGATATTTTTCCAGACCTGTTTTCTATAACATTCATTTTATAATTTTACTGTTGAGTGACAAGACATAAAAGCCATTGCTGGACAGTAGTATTACCAAAACACATGGGCCTTCCTATTTATTAGAAGCTGTAAATCTAATTTTCACCATTAATTATTCTGTGAACATACCACAAATTTATTTCATGAATGATCTTAATTTTAATTGACTCACACAGGAATTTACAGTTTGAATGCCTCGAATGCATTTTTCTGCCTCTTTGCTGATCAAGCTTGATTTTACAAAATTTTAGTTAACTATGAAATGTGAGGTTAGGGTAAACCATGGGATGGTGATGGTTGTACTTGCCTCTTTATTTCTGATAGGTCATATGCTAATTATTAATTAATACCCACAATGTGCATCATTTTTCGAAACTGTTAGACAGTAACTATGATGCATATAGTATAGAACATGCAATAATTACATTATGTTGTTTTCTGATAAAGTTCAACCAGGTGTCTATAGGTTGTGTTTCAGTTTAACTATAATCAAATAACATGAATGTTACTGTGTCACCATATATAAAGTTCAATTGATGAACATTTTCCACATGCTCACAGCAAATATCAACCTAGGATCAAATACTACTTGTTACAAAACTAAATGATTAACTGAGTCAATCTAGCATTATAATTAAAAAAACAACAATTGTTTTTGGTCAATTTTTTTAAAAAAACAACCTGACATAAACAACAAGCTACAATATTAAATTATTAACTTACAGCAGGTTCAGTATCTCCATATCGTGAACAAAGAACACACTTGCGAGGATCACAAGATGGCCCCATTTCTTTCTGATCCCCACCTAATTACAGAAACATATCAAAACATACAATGTTTCATACCAATGTGGCCATTTCTTTTCATCCAACCCAAATCAGAATCAAGGTTCTTTTACTGTTATTATTATTATTATTCATCCCTACTTATCAACTGAAGTTTCTTTGTTTAAAATACATCTGATAACTTAATATGTGACCTAACATGGATGAAATATATACTTTCACCTAGTATTGTGTAATAGTTTTTAAAAAAAAATTCTAAGAAAAACGAAACAAGATATTTAGGAAAAATAAAAATACCTATTGATTAGAGCTGGCTGATAAGCTCAATATATACATTAACCATGTGAATCTATTACATCAATTACTTTCATGTTAAACAACCAGTCAAAATTACAATTAATCAGTTAGTCATGAAAATAATCAAGCAATCAAAATCAGAATGTCCAATATTAGTTTTAAATTCTTCCTACTACCTAAATAATCAAATTATTGTCATTATTATTTTTTAACTAATTCAAGGTTATTTAGCTTCAGACCATAACCTGGAAATCTAAGGGCCAATGTTTCAATATCCAAAGTCAATGACAATGTTCACCCTTTCAAACATGAGAGAATTATGCATCTATTCTTGTTTCTGAGTTACAGCAAAGTTTCTTAGGCTACTTGCCAACATTCCTATTTTTGAGCTGCCAATCAGACAGAAAGCAACCAACTAGTAGCACCTACTAAGAACCACCAATGCTGTTTTATCAAAAGTAATGGTATAACTGACAGACAGTGTATCCCCACTGCAATGTGGATTTTACTTCTGCAGCCACCTCCAAAACTTAGGACACATTTTGTATCCCACATTATAGCTTGTACCCTGGGATTTTGTTAATTAGTGCAGTGTTTCTTGTTTATTATTTTTAACTTATTTTTTGCTCCAGCTTGTTTTTAGGTAATAACAAACTAATATAATTAGTCAAAGGTTTGGATTTGCTGTTTTTAACACTGTCCTTCTTTTAGATTTTGTTTATTTAACTTTTTAATTACTAAGTTTCTCCAATATGTATAAAAGCTGCAGCAGCTAAGAAGAACATTGTTCCCAGAATAAAATAATCAGTTTATTATTTTGTAACACCAAATACAGGCAGTATTATTCATTGTGCATTTCTGATAACACATTGGCCCACTGTAATCACCAGAATGTTACTTAGTCTCATACAAGTTTTAATATTAAGCACAGTCTAATCCTCAAATTTTGATAATATATATCAAACTTTTAAACCCATGATTTCAAAAACACCAAAAGTCCAATTCTCTTTCTCTGACATGTTTTGAGAAGTTGTGTGGTGTTATGACAAACATTAAAAAAGACACATATTACAGCAATGTGTGTAAACAGATGTTTCTCATGTACCTTTTAGTTTCCTCAACTTTCCTGGTTGAATCAATGGCTCTCTAACTGCTCGACTTAGATACTGAGCATACATGTGATCGAGATGTGGCGGAACAACAGCTTCAGGAAGTAGTCCTTCAGGTACTTCGGGTGGACCATGTATACCCAAAAGTTTAAACCTTTGTATCTTGAACCATGGAAATACCTTCTCCATTTGCTAAATAACAGCAAAGTTCACACAATACTTATTACAAATGAAAGAAAATTAAAGAAAGTGTACCATAAAGAAACATTCTATATTATTTAGGCAAAAAATGTAAAACAATAAACCACTGACTTTCATTATGCCTCCCAGTGGCTCAACGATATGTCTGCAAACTTACAACACTAAAAATCAACATTTGATACCCGTGGTGGGCAAAGCACAGATAGCCCATTGTGAAGCTTTGTGCTTAATTCAAAACAACAACTTTCATTATTGCTCACTCTTTATACAAGAAATTCAAGTTTCAGAAGTATACTGTACATTTTTCATGTGGTAATTATTTAAAAATACAAACTGCTATTTTGTGATACATAAAATGATATTCCTCAGGTTCTGCAAGTTGAAAACAGTATTTAAGTTTGCAGTTACATTACATGCATGTTTGTTTTTTAACAAGAAGACTATATTTGTGAGAAAAATCAAATTTCATTTAAGCCTAAAAATACTTCTGAATTTCAGTTCCTTGTCAATAATGAACAAAAAGCACAAAAGTCCTAGTTTAACAATATTTTGTCAGAACTAATAACCATGCCATATGTTTATATGTATAAATTAAGAAAAAAAACTAAATTTGTTAAATGCCCTTGGAATAAAGAAAAAAATATTGTTGACCGTTATCTAATGACAATAACATGACAATAACAGGCATTCCATCCATTACTGAATACAGTATGTGAATAGTAATGAACATATGCCACAAAAACTGTAATATATGAAACAAAGGGCATATAAAGTACAAAAACAAAACTACAGTAAAGCACCTTTTACAATCAGCACCATTTATTGCTTTAATAGGTTACAAAATATTTAAGGAAGTCGTTCAGCTTAGAATATCACAAATTCTCAGCTACTTGAGAGATATGAACTTTGTGAATTTACAAGAGCAAAAATGTTCTAGCAGTTCCAGAAAGCACAATGAATTTCGTCCTTTCAATCTCAACAAAATTAAGTGATACAACAACCAACCCATAATCCAACTTCAAAAGGGCTATATGAAATTGCAGTTCACAAATACTCATTCAAGAACTTAAAAAAAAACAAGAAAATGCAAAAATAATTATCCTCAAATATATTTTTGAAATTATCCTTAAAGTCTATTAAATTACATAGGAATAAAGCAACAAAACACTTTCAAAGCTTGTCAATGTGTAATAAAATCTAATAGTTCTAAAAGCAGCAAGAACAAAAGCACCACAGATAGAAGACTGGCTATGACCATGTAACTTTCTTTTATACAGTCCCACAAAATGAGATTTTCATACACTATGAAAGAAATCCTTGATAATTTTTGATGAACAGAAATAATGAATCTGAAAATGCGAGAATACAAATAAAATTTGAAGCACAGCTTATGTTGTTATAAGGTTTACTCACTCATACCTAATGTGATAAATAATAAAAGCACAAACACTGACAGCATCACATTGCAATTATCAGTTTTTCTGAAGTGCAATTATATGTATTAAATTTAGTGGAATTTTGTAAACTACTACCCTCCTTCATCCAAAATTAAATCATATACACAGGAAAGATTCAAGGTTACTCACACAGACTTATTCATGCCTGTAAAATGTCTACATGAACAAAACTTCTGAGTAGATACAAAAACTGACTCACTGCAATTTTAATACAAATTTCAAGCAAATCACCAAACTACCAAGATGCATGTGAGTAGACTAATAATTACCTTTGCAAACAGATTTCTCACTTCGAAGATTTTTTGACGGCTTCTACTGTTGCATGCTTGGAACAATCTAACTACATCATCACAGAATTCTTGCTGAAGAAAATAATATAAAATTAATATTACTTATAATTCATAATGTGGAATTACAATTTTAAAAGAAAAATAATTAATCAAACATATATTAAGCTTGAATTGCTATATTATCAGTACAGTTCTCATATCTGTAAGACAAATTTCAAAATTTGGAAGACAAACAATTTCAAATCAGGAAAGTTCAATCATAATGTTCAAATTTTACTTTACCTTGCTTTAAAAAACAAGCATAAACATAATGCATGGTTACAATCTGTATATCCAATCAGTTTACTCCTGTCAACTCTAAGCCTCTTGTTGCAATTAAATTAAAAAGAAGTAATTTTAAAGTGCAGATGGTGCCTAAGATAGATTGCTGGGATGATTACACTATGGTAACATGAAATTCTTCTGCACTACAGTTATAAATACAAGTAGGACAAATTTTGACATTCTAAACAAAAGGATAGGTGAAGTATTGAACTATATTGATAAAGTAACAGAATGCATGTTGATTCCAGCAAAGGCTAGTTCACGACTGACTACAAATCACACATGAGAAGTTGTAAAAAAATAACCATAAAGAGCATAACAGCCCTTTACTGGATAAAGTATAAACCTACCTTGGAAATGTAAACTATACAATTAAACCAGATTTATGACTATAAAAGTCACATAACAGCCATAATTATAAGTTTCTCTAAAAGTGCACAACTAAACAGGAAGTCAACTGTGAAAATATTCAAGAGTGATGTCTTGAACATGGTAACATAAAATGTGATATTAGACAAAGTTTAGACAAAAGTGCAGACAATTTATTATCAACCTGCCAATTATGTAGCATTTCAAAAATTGTACAGAAAATGCCATTTACAGCTATAATGTGAAGTAAAACATCAAGTTTAAAACAAATATTAAGGGTAGACTGTATAGTATCAAGCTAAGGTATTGGCATCCCCATCCTGTAAGAATATTACATCTTTGTGTGAATTAGATGCAATAAAGTACAGTTCCTCAAATACAATCCATTCACTCCATATCATAGTATTTGTAACCCTACAAAATGCACTTAAGAGGAATTATTCATGTAGCATTTGAAGACATCATAATAAACTCACTTCACTTTGAGGCACTCAAACAGATGTACAAAAGTCATCGTTCATAAATAGTTGATCAATACTGAAAAGTATGTAAAGAATGTTGTAGTCAAGTGTTTTATGCAAAAGCATCTTACAATGAGAAATGTACTCCAGAGCAGCAGTCCACAGTCAGGACCATCACAGAGAATATCTGCAGTAAAGAAGAGCTAAAAGGCCTAGTAGCAAACCTTGTATCATTTCCATGGATTTTTAATATCCATCTGTATGTATACACATGCTTGTATATATGCACACATAGCTGTAGTAAATCTTCACAAATGTTTGATTTAATGTCTTATTTATGCTTGTAGTGCTCAAGATAAATCACTTTTTAAAAATGTTTCCAAAGACGAGAAGTGTTCTTTAACCTTGCGTATCAGTGAAACAACCCTTCAAAATATCTGTCTCATTCCTCCAAGCCTCAATCTTAATGTTTTACAGATACCAAAAATGAAATCACCTAAAACTTTAGCAATACTAGGCCAGTTACCTACCCAAAATTATTAAGAACCAAATATCAATTATCAAGTTGTTCATATGTAGTGCAGTATCAAAGATGTTTTACATGTAAAACTCTCAAATTAGCTGGTATTGCACTTCTACAATAATGTTTATACCAACTCCCTTATTTTTTGTTGTTTTGCTTACATCACCAACTGTCACATTACCTGTATATTAATTTACAGTTGTAACATGTTTCGTTCAAAACTAACGGATACAACACATTTCATTAAAACTAGACTTTCTACACAATTGTATGAGCTTCATCTGGTGCACATATTCACATGAAACGTTGGTGATTATTGCCAATGTGTAATACTCCTAGTTGACCTGCTGTGATCCTGTTTGGTTTCAGTAACCATAAAGAATCTGCTGTCACCAATACTGACGTAATTTTTTTATTATGTTTTTATTCATTCATTATTTTTCCATTGTTTTTTTTTCCTTTGAAGATGCCATTAAAATATAAACTGTGGGACAAAAATGCAAATTATTTGCAGTTAAATGTTAATAAAGTTTCTTTGACATGTGATTTTTATTCTTCTTGCTTTATCTTTCATTGTGTAATTTATTACAAGCTTCTTTCTTGGTCTCAACCCCTAAGGCCACAGTCGTAGACAATGAGGTCTTGACTACAACACAACTACATGGATCAGAGTACCTGTCACTTTTTTTTTTTTAACATAAATTCAAAATTTAATATATGTCAATAAACTTCGTGTCAAAGCATAGTTTAGTTTATCCCTAATTTCAATAGGAAATATTTACATAAATTCTCGATCTTAACTCCAATTTACCATATGACAATTATTTGCACTAACCTGCCCATTTTGTATTTATCTTTCCACCCCTATATAATTTTCTGAGTTTGGCACAAATTATAAATTTATAATTTCAAATGGTACTAACTAATTCATAATGTGAATAGTATATTATTCTGGCTTTAAAAAACATATGATTTAGTCTTAATTATAATTACCCCTCTTTTTTTTTTCCTTAGAATTACTTCAAACTGTAATATGAAACATTTGTTTACCATTAATAGCTTTACACTCTTAACACTTCACACATTAAAACTTAAATTTTGTTTAATTTCCCTTTGAATAGTTGTCTAACTAAATATTCCTGACGACTGTGTAGCTCATGCTACTCTATTGAAATATATAACAGACAGGAAGTGTAGATCAAGCATACCTCATGAAAAAGTATTTATTTTACCTAAATTACCTTACCGATCCTAAATTTTTTTTTCTAATTTTACATTTTCGTTATTTTTACAATAATAAATAAAGAATATACATTAAAACTTACTCGGGTTTTCTTTCATTCTTTCAAACAATATTCTTTATACTAATGGTACTATTGCACCAAATAAATTTAAATATGCATATAAGAACACAAATACCAAATGCAGAGAGCTGATAATGTTCCATAACAAGTTTTCAAGCTTTCTAACTACATAAAAAAGACATTAAAAATTTAGGTGAACTGACTGATCTGTTCCTTATGGTTATAAAATTTGAACTGGAAGCAAAATGGACAATTCACTGTACCAAAAACAATATCATGTAAAATTTGTATTGTAAAATGGTTTTAAATAATACAGTATTAAACATTGGAGAAGCTACTGGAAATTTCTGAAAAAGAATGTGAAAAATGGTATGGCAAGAAGGGCTAATTTTCTAAATAAGATTCAAGGCTATAAAAATTGTGGTTTGCCTAAGCAATGAGAATGTTACAATGAGTAATTCACATCAAATTTCATATTTCTTAAAAGTGTGGTAAATAAATTAAAGATAGGATCCCTAAAGAGAAAATATCACAATTCTCACACTCAAGAACTTTTTTTTAAACACTGCCTTATGAAATCAAGAACTCATATAATATTAAAATTTGGACTAATAGTTATGTTTTTCATGCTAGTCATTCCTATACCATAATAAGAAAGCCATTCAAATAATTACAATTGTGAAAGGATTATATAACTTATATTTAAAAATTCACAGGATATTAACATGCACAAAGCAAGTAATGTCCTAGAGCCCTTATAATTTAACTGTCTTCCTAACTAAGGCATAAGTACCTTACAATAACACCCTCAACTACTCAACCTGAAATCCTTGAAAGAAACTTCAGTCTAAGGATAAAATAGTCAAAACTCTTTAGTGAGAATAGTGTAGCATTATACAACATTCAGTAAATTTAAACCTTGTTGTTTTTTTTTTATCAGTTATAAAGGATATGACAGAAAATGTCAAAATAAATTACACTGGTTTACAAACAAATTAAGGCAAGCACAAAAATAGCTGTTTTAACCTAATTTGGGGATGCTGAATTCAGATTTGAAATCCATTTTTAATCATCACCTCTAGTTTTTTAGATATGCATACTGTACATTTTGTACACATACTGTACATAAAGGCGTATATGCATTCAGGGTTAATTTCTAATATTGTGTGACTTATGTCTTCTTTTTTAGTTATTATGCAATAAATGCAAATAAATCAGATGAAGAAATGCCTCCAAGGGAAGATTCTGCCAAGTCAATCTCTTCCGAAGATATTGACTCTTCTTATTCAGAAACAAGTGGCAACGAGCCACACTGGATCACGCAAGAAGACCTGAATGACCTTGCTCGTGATTTGTATCTGTCAAAACAGCAGTCAGAGCTCTTGGCTTCTCGGCTTAAACAGTGGAACCTAGTCCAGGAAGATGTAAGGATCACCAGTTTCAGGAATCGGAACAAAGACCTTGCTTCATTTTTCGACATGGAAAACAAGTTGTGCTACTGCACAAATGTACCTGGCTTGTTCATTTTCCTTTGTTTGCCACATAATCTTTCAGACTAGCGTCTTTTCATAGACTCTTCCAAGCGAAGTCTCAAGGCTGTGCTTCTGCATAACAGGAATAAATATCCCAGCATTCCCACTGCACACTCTGTCCATCTAAAGGAGTACTATGACAATATGGAGCTTCTTTTAGAAGCTGTTAAGTACAACCAGTACCAGTGGAGTCTGTGTGGGGATCTCAAGGTCATTGGTTTTCTTATGGGTATGCAAATGGGCTTCACAAAGTACTGTTGCTTTCTCTGTCTCTGGGATAGTCGAGCTGTATCCCAGCATTACAAGCAGAAAGACTGGGGGTCTAGAAGCACTTTCGTTCCTAGCGAACACAGCATCAAGGAGAATCCTCTGGTTGACATGAAGAAGGTGCTTCTTCCTCCTCTTCACATCAAGCTTGGTTTGATGAAGAATTTCGTGAAGGCCATAAACAAAAATGGTGCTGCCTTCCAACACTTGTTTACTGTGTTCCCAGGTCTCAGTGCCGCTAAGCTCAAAGAGGGCATCTTTGTTGGACCTCAAATTCGAGAAGTGCTGAAGGATACTGATTTTGAGGAGCTTCTTACCTTAAAGGAACTGAGAGCATGGGAAGCATTTAAGTCAGTCTGTAGTGGCTTCCTTGGTAACACACGCGTACCAAATTACCAAGCCTGTATTGAGAAGTTGCTAAAGACTTATGAGGATATGGGATGCCGAATGTCACTCAAAATTCATTTTCTCCATTCCCACCTCAACTTCTTCCCTCCAAACCTTGGAGCAGTGAGTGATGAGCACGGAGAAAGATTCCACCAAGACATTACGAAGATGGAGAGCAACTACCAAGGCAAGTGGAACCCCAGCATGATGGGAGACTTCTGCTGGATGCTCTTGCATGACATCCCGGAGGCAAAATACACTAGATCATCTAAGAAAACACACTTCTAACTGTCTGCTGTACTATGAATTGTGTACATTGTGTCATCCAAGTATATTTATTCCGTCAATGTTCTTTATCTATCCTGTTTTATCTGTAATAAGCTGCTGCAACTGTTTAAATAAGCACTATATACTCTGTATATACTAAAATGAGACTATTTAAAAGCCAGAAAACTAGAGGCGATAGAGCAAAACTGTTTATAAATTTGAATTAAGCACACCCAAATTAGTAAAAAACACCTATTCACATTCTTGCCTCAGATAAAAAATATTTTTTTGTAAACCAGTGAATTATCAGCTAATTGTAAAAGAGGATGTAACTGATTGGCTGAGCAAAATGCTCCTACATTCTAGTTTATATCATGGTAAACAAAGAAGATTGATACACATAAAAATTATATTTTACCTTCATAATATTTCTCCTATAATAAGTACTTCATGTTAAACTCAGTATGTCATAGATCGTTGTTTCAAAAAATCAAAACATGATCAAAATGTTGCAACTCTTATACAGGGGAATACAGAAGATTTGTCTAAATATTTTCTTTTAAAATTAATAAATTTAAACTTATTAATAAAAAATATTGCAATTTGATTGACTAACTACATTTTGATGTCAACTTTAATTGTATGTAGTGTAATAAAACACTTTAATCGAATTTTGAATGCAAACTCTATAAAAGATATGCTTTGACTTACCTGTAATTAAAGGGTTAAATACTAACTACAATATTCATTTGGATAAAACACAGATGTATAACATTTAACTGGGTTTTTAAGACACCATCCTCTCCCATACTTACAACAGTTTGGTAGCCTCCACTTTCTAACTTGATTTTTATTGAAGTCAAATCTTTTGGCCGACTCCCTACAATATACAAGAATTTTAAAACATTAAAAATAAAAAATTGAATATTTTTATAAAACAAGTGTTATACTTTACTACTATCAAAACAAAAGTTAATTCATATAACCTTATAAACATTAGCTAATTTGACTCTTGTTAGACAACAATTTATTTAATGGTAATATTACTGATAAAATTTATACACCAAAAACTACTAATTGTATTTTAACTACAGATTTGTAGAAAAAAGTGCTTCATGTTAAATTTACTAGGTGTATCATAATTTATAAACAAAACTTTTCAAGAGTATGTAGTATATTCAGTTTTAATAATCTGTATATATCTGAAACTAACAATTATTCATCACATCCAAGAAATGAAGATGAAATTTTAAGCATTTCAATTGTAATGGTAATTTCTGCATGAAAACAGGAATCAACACTTTGATAAAATTAGTAAAATAAATCAATGGCAAGATAAATGAATACAAGTTAACTTGGTGTTACTAAAAATATATATGAAACCTGATACATTAATAAATAACTAAAACACATGGGTTAAATGGAAAATGCCTCAACCTACTTGACTTAAACACACAAATGTCAGCCGAGTACATTATAAACTATGAAACAAATTATTTTCAATTTAATTACATTCAACCACATGCATTTCCAAGTGTTCAAATTTATTTAAATAACTTCTAATACTGTGAACCACTCATAAAGGAAAAATGAAAATACTAAATATGTACTACTACATTAATTTTGTAAGCATATTATTCTGGTTCATCATCATACACAAATTCAATTTGAACAAAAACATAACCCTCACAAAAACAAACAGCCAAATATCATGAAATATAAATCATTTCCAAGTGGTATTGTGATTTGCTCTTTTTTTTTTTAAATTCAAAATCAACCCGTAAGCTTACATTTGTAAATTAAGGAGTTAATATTACATTTACAGAAATGTAAAGTAAATAAAAGTACTTTCTAGGTCTCAGTATTAACACTAGTTTGATAACCCTACACATATAACAAATTAATTTGGACTAATTGCCAATGTGACACACTACTCCACAAATATTAGTAGCTTAACACTGGACATCCATTTTACTTTTGAATTTTCCTATACCCATTATTAATTTAATTTTTCACAGTAAAATTGTGATTCTAATCTTACAAATACAAAGTTTCTTTTTCTGAAAGCAAAAAAAAGACAAATATTTAGAAAATGTTTTGTTTCTCTGTATCAACACAAATTACATTGCTTATTTTGTTATGAAGACTACTATTACATTATCATATATTAATCCAACATCTCTGGATATATGAAAATTTTACTTAATGTTTAATATGCATAATAATTTATTAATCAGATTAAATATTCTTTGGTAATTATTTATAATACTTGGATTTGAAAAATTTTAATAGTTTTTAGAGGCTTTACAGTTTTTTTTTTGCCTGTATTTGAGAAAGATTTCAAAAAATGTATTTTGTGCATAGGCTAGCAACCCAATATAAAGTTAAAAATCAAATTAAGTACTGGAGAGTAAATAAAAATATAACAAATGTAAACATTTTGTTTTTAGAAAGATACAGTCCATACTTTGAAATCTGAAGAAATTTACTGACATGTAGATTACTATGCTTTCACTTCGTAGACAACAAAAAAAAGTATAATTTACTAAAGCATTTTAGCCTAGGTCATGTAAGATCAATGAAACTGTTTAATAAAAATTTGCGAAGCTGTAAGCTAAATATACCTAGAAAAGTAATAATTTCATTCAAACCTGATAAATTAAAAGTTAGGAAATAGCTGTTATTGTTTTGCACATCACGAAATTTCACCTGGACAAATCATATTTATTGTTCAATCATTACTGCAGAAGTCACTTTCCTGTAAATGGTTTGTGCAAGAGTAAACAAATGTAAGATGGTTTATTAGTGTTTTATATTTACCTGTTGAAAATATATTTTTAAACTATTTCACAGATGTAAAGTTAAAATTCAGTTGCAACAAAAACTGATGGTGCACAAATTAAAGAACTAAACATTAACAATAATAGACTAAGTTTATAAATAATCTCCTGAATGATTTCTACCTATATTATTATTAACTATCAAGTGTTCTCCATGGCAGCCAAAACATTTCTCTTTACTGTAACAATTGACAGGTTTCCCCTCTAGTCTTGAAACAACCAATAACATCTCTATGTTTTATCATTTGAGACTATTGATAAACAAACACTCAGCTGATCAACTTACACTGCCTGCACTAGTATTAGGCAATTTAAAAAAAAAAAAAGTTATCACTAAACTTTCTCATTTTACTCAGACAAAAACACAGTGGTTTATTTACTTTGTAAAAAATATTGCTAGTTTGTTTACTTCTATAAACAAATAAAAACACAACATATATCTCCAGAATATAACTTTATTGGCTTGATATTTTGCTATTACAACTTTGTCATAAGCTGTCAATATCCTACAAGTTCACTAATCCAGTTAAATTTAAATTGGGGCACTATCAATCATAAATCAAACATGTGTTTAGAAAGTTCATATTACATAAAGATAATACCAAACATTCTTGAATTTGTACTGTTAAGACATATCAAACCAACAATGCTAAATGAATGATCAAACCAACAAGTAAAGTATCAGCAGTGAATTTAGAAGAGCACATTAAGGATCTAAAATATTTATTCATACTTATATTAGTGAGCGTTTTCTCCATCTTATCACACCTACATACACGAGACAATGTATAAATATGTATTAACACCTTACAAGTGTGTATAGAGATTTCAAAGTTTAACATTAAAATCTATTAACATTCTAGAAGCCAACTTTTGTATTGTATTTGTTCATACTGTTTCTTTTTAATTATTTAAATGGATTTGATATTTATGACATTCACTCAAGATGTTATCCACATGAGGAAGGTCATGTTCTTTTTCATAATGTTCTACAATAAAATTGTTAGTATTGAAGCTTTGAATATCAATCAGATATTCTGTCATGCACAGATCAGCAAGTTTCTCCCATATAATTCTAGAACATCTGAAACAAGTTACCTTGTAAACAATATTTTTACTATGGCATCTGTCACACAGTCCATATTTAGTAGATTTAGTTATCTTTCATACACTGCATTTATTTTTTGTATCCAGAACTTACTGAATTTATGAATTTATTGGATAACGTCTATTAAATGGTTAACAACTCACCAGCCTACATCTTAGCTTTGGGCCCATTTTTACTGTACTTTCATCAAAATTTAGCTAAGTTAGATACATCATATTTTTATATTGTACTTTATATTGTATTTTTATATTACTGCAAAAGTAAAAATAAAAACTTCATTACTATACTGTTTCACTTTCTATTGAATGACATCAAGCCAGATGAGAAATTTTATTAGATATGTGATTTTTCTGTCAATACTGACACACACGTATATAATACAATATTTTTAGCAGTTACAATGTTTTATATACATATCAAATTTTATGCTTTTGGAATACATTTAGCATTCAATAAAACATTTTGGTCAATCTTGCTGTCATATACTGAAGCATCCCTTGAACAAATTTTCATGTTGGGAATCTATATTTCCATTCTTTAGTATTCTTTTCAATAAATTTTATTGCCAGGTATGGAAATTTTAGTCATTTCAAGTAAGAAGAGTAATAAAAGAGATCAAATTAAGACTTTTGTCTTTTTTTTCCAATGAACAATTAACAACTTTTAGGAAATACATCTGAAATCCAATCACTTAAATACAAGAACAAATTTTGATTATTTCTAATACATGACAGAACATGTATTAATTCATATATTTGTTGATGAAGCATCTTTCAAAAGTACTTATTTTTTTGAGAAATAAAATATATTATAAACAGGCAATACAATAATTATGTAGTTATGAAACACCATGCTCTGTAAACTTTTGAGGCATTAAATACTTTGAAAAATATTACTAATATCAATGTGAAAAATAAATTAAATTCCCCATCAGTAAATTGTCATCAAATTTATGTTTATTCATAAACAACTACCAATTAATAATTTCAATTTTTCTACCAAACTTAAGATGTGAAAACTGTAAAACAAAGTCTTGTAAAATGACAAATAACATTTGATCAAATTAAAACGTTCTGGCAAACATACATTTTTGCATTCAAAAAGTAATATTTAACTCAACAAATACTATTGCTACTTTATACCATTTATGAATAAAATACACTTGGATGGTTAAAAACACCCACCTTAAGAATCATTTTCATATGATATGTGAACAAAGGGCTTAAAAGATATACTGCTCTAAAGAATGATATTTGAAGCTCACACAAGTGAATTTATACATCTTATATGTAGGAAAGAATTTAAACATTAGTAAAAATAACTGTAGAGTTAAATAAAAAAAGTGAAAATTCAAGGAATCTGAGACTATGTGATGAATCCCATTTAGTTCTTATTTGCAATTTACTTATTAAATACAGATTAATAAATAAAATCAACTAATTATATTAACATGTATATTATAAACAGTACACACAACTTATAGTTGTTAGTACTAAGTAATAAACAGTACACACAACTTATAGTTGTTAGTACTAAGTAATAAACAGTACACACAACTTATAGTTGTTAGTACTAAGTACGGATGAAAGTGTGAAATGTGTAGTTATTTTTTTAAAACAACATACTAATTATAACTGGAAAAATAGTCTTGCTACCAAATTGTAGTTCGTAATCAAACTAGTCGCTTTGTTCAAACATCGTAATGAGGAGAAACCTACTTGAAGTAAGAATGTATTTTCAAATGGCTGGGTAAGGAAATTAGCACTTTAAAATAAAGTACTGAACAATGTTAAGACCTGAAAATGACCTAAGGAGGTTGAAACGTTGTTCTGTACTTTAAATAAAGTGCTAATACCCATACCAGCCATCTTGAGAATACATGCTTGTTCAAATATTTTTGAAGGCATGATTCTAAAGTAAATTAGCTCTTAAGTAGTGATATGAATGACTTAAACCTAATGATGAATTGATAAAACTTATGATTAAGTTTTATTTTAAAATTTACAGAAAACTAATAGTTAAAATATTACAGAACTAAGTTTTGTTTTTTTAATTCCTATTTACGTACCTTGAAGCAAAGTATGTTTGAAGTGCTAAATTTCATAGCCAATTAAAAGTATGAAAGATGAGTCTTACAAAACTCCATCTGAAGTCACAACAGAAGTATTTATAATGAAAATGGTTGACACAATAAACAACTAGCAAATGAAGTAGATTTACACTTAAATATTTAACACAAAAATCATTTACATTTAACAAATAACTTGACTTACTGATGCACTATACTAATTTTCAAACTGTTTCTATTAGTTCAACTAGTTAACTACTAAAATTACATTCAAACTTATTTAATGCAATAAAAACACAGAACAGCTATTTTACAGTGATGTAACAAGTTGCATATTAGAGTATTACATATTCATGGCACATTAACAGTAAAGTTACCAAAATACACAATATTTTAGTTATAACTACATAAAAACACTCCTAAGGAATAATTTCGACTATCTCATTAATTCGTTTTCAGACAAATCAGGAACCATTATTAGATATGACATGCACAGACTAAACATTCATTTTATTCCTGTAGATGAACAATTAGTAAAAGTGGCATCTTTCTACGTCGTGATTCTTCAATAAAAAGAGGTGTTAGTTTAAAGATGTCAGCCTGGCATTAATGTTTTAAATTTATCATCAATAACAGCAGTTTCCAGAGGTACTTTGTGAACAACATCAGCTAATATGATATGACAAATAACCAAACTAATAACACACAAATGTTATCCAATAAGAACGAAGTCCAGTTAACATACAGGCCTTTCCATTAAGTCAAGTCTCTTCTTCAATTAATGTGATCTATTTCATTTTCAATTGTGATGATTAACCTATAATACTGTAGGATGACACCTAACATTAGTCCAAGCTTTATGTGCATTTTAAATTTCTACTACCAAACCATCTGTGAATATATATTTAAACTCACAAAATGTTACAATGCAAGATTAACTTAATACTAATATAAAAGTGTACTAAACAGTGACTTTGGAGAAGTGATATTGATAAACATTTTTAATGCAAAACACTAACACTAAGAAAAATACATAACCTAAATTCACAGGTGCAATAGGCAGAGGCACTCACCAACAGAATCAAGTATTTATGTGGTATTTTCACACTTAATAATAAAATAAAAGATATACCATAGGCAACAATTTTTACCTAACATAACAATCAAATGTTTTCTAAAATTATGTCAAGTGATTTACAAACCCTCATCATGAACTTTCTTTAGTTTTGATACAATAAAACAAAAAGCTTTAAAAACAGCAGATTCGAAAGATTAACTATTCACCTATCTTAAAAACATATACTATTTCATTTTAACTTTATTTTACCAGGGGCTCAAGTCCTTGGTATGAAATTGTAACAATTTTGTGCTTATTATAGTTTTCTGCTATAACTTTTAAATTTGTAAACGTAAGAATTTTTACAGAATTTATGACAGAATTTGGTAGATTATCAGCAAATGTTCAAAGGATTTTGTACAAAAATATGTTTTTTTTTCATATTAATTCTTATGGTTTTTTTTAAGTAAAATTTTTGTCATGCACTTTTCACATCTTGTCAGTCCAATGTACAAAGTAATTTTTAAGATTAACAATACTTTAATGCGTCAGAAACTTTTCAATTTCAAAAGAAAAACCTCTAATTTCTGGATAATTATTACACATTTTTAAGAAAAAACTTTTTTTTATTTGTTATTTTCACTACTGAATCACTGTACAGGCTCAGTAGGTTTGACCAATATGACAATCACCATTAAAAATTGTGAAATAAGTTATGCTATTTTCATTCTAGAATTGTTATAAATTATAACTCACAAAAATACTTTGTCCAAATGGCTTAAATATCACAACATGATACATTTATAGTACTGACCTTTCAGCCATGCCTGAATGACATTATGGAAGTTAACAATAATGCATCACATATGCACTCACGTCTAAAACAACAAAACTTTTACAAAATGACCCATCTTGGCTGCATTTTAGCAGATTAGTATTTTGTAAAATACAGTCACATTTCCATTATAATATAATTATTTATATGTATTAATACTATTTACAAGTTCTTAAAATCATTTTTCTTGAAACACAGAACAATAAAATAAATAAATATAATAAACAATTACATCTTCTAGGTATGACCTTTAAATTCATCTGCTGCTTGTCATAGGTTGCTAAGCCTGATAAAACTTTGCATATGGAAAATTTGAAACAATTTTTTTTATAGGTTTCAAATACACATTTGAAATAACCAAAAAATTAACAAATTACTCTTTCAATACCACTCAAAAATCAATCTCTAACTATGAATTTTTATATCTACTTTTAAATTACAAAATTAAATAATGCTAAAATTTCAATTATAAAATTTTAAAAGCAAGTCTTCAACTTCAATGACATGGCCTTTGACCTGTATGGAGAGGGTTAAATCATCAATTAAAATGTTTCTCAAGTGCTACACACCTACTACTTTCTAAAACCACAGTCATTTTAAATTGAAATTGATGATGAGAGTCAATATAATGAACTGTAAAATTCAAATCTAAATATTAATAAGGGATTAGCTTAAAATATTAATAACAATCAAATGTTTCTTGTAAAATCTGTAAATGTAAAAAATAAAGTATTTAAAGGCACCAGACAAATGTGAAAACTCACCAATGAATGTTACAATAGCTAATTTGTCACTTTCATTGACATCCTTGGTTGAGTTACTTGTGAATGATTTACTTCCTTCATGTTCATATGCAGGCACTCCAGAATACTGAATTAGTGATTCAGAGGTTAATGGTGGAAGACTCAAAGGTATTTGTTTCTCCCTCCAAACTTCTTTATCAATGTTAACCCCTAGATTTATAGAAAGGGATTTGTTTTCAATTTGTGCTCTGACTGAAGTCTCAGGATAACTGTCAGCATCCTGAACTTGACTTAAGCCACCAGAACTAAAAACAATCTCACTTTTATCACCAGTGAAGTTAGCACCAACTGATGAAAAATCAAAATCTTCAAAACTGACATTGTTTGGAAGCAACAAACTCTCTTCCAATTCACCATCACTTAGGAGTAAAGCTTCTGTAGAAGCTCCATCAAAGTTAGCATCAAGGACTTCCAGTTCATGCAAGTCTTCTCCGATATCACAAAACTTGTTCTTCTCAGCCTCAATATCACAGTCTGTGTTTTTATTGCTACATTCTACTGCAGCATAGCTCAGGATAGCTAGGCCATCGCAGTACCCTTTTAGTTCTTGATCAACCTGCAGAGAGAGTTCATCTACTAAAGATTCAGTTTTAATATCATCCTTTGTATTATTTTCAGCACTCAAGGATGTGAGGTCAGACAAAAGCAAAGAGGCACTTTTGGAAGAGAAACAAGTGGAGTCTTTACAAGTATGAGTTTGAGATTCACTACTCACTGATTGTAAATCATCAAGACTATGGTTGACTAGCATTTCACCAGGATGGTCCATAGCCTTGCTATGTCCTGAGAGACAGCTCTGTGAACAAACTGTGTTTGTACCTGAGAGTAACTGTCCATCACTTCTGTTGTGCAATATCTGTGACAGTTCTTGAGATGTATTTACTGGTTTACAATACCTAGTTAAAGCAGATGCCTTTTCACTTTCCACAACAGTCTTAGCAAACTCTGACTCAATTCTTTGTTGGCCACCCCCAGGATCAGTAGAGTTCTGGTTATTTTTAGCATTGCCTTCTGTCCCTGTTTTTCCTTTAGTTTTGCGTTTCTTCTGAAAAAATATTTCGTTGAATTATTACACATTTTTAACACTATGCATTCAATCAATAACTCTTCAATTACACATACTCAAATATACATGTAATAAAAAGTAATTTTGTATCATGACTACTTTACTTTATTCTTGTTCTCTTTGGTATCCATAAGTTTAAGATACAAACTTTTACAATAAACAAACGTGGCATTATTATGACGAAGACAACCAACAAACAGCACAGCGTTAATGAATTATTCAACAATTTAGCTCAAAGACATAAAAAAAACATAAACTGACAAATATTTTAAACTATTTATCATGCAAATCAAACTAAAAACTGTTACTAACCATTTAAATAAAACCCAATAACTCTGTTCATGACATCATAAAGAAATTTTGATAATTCTAATTTCTATTGTAACAGTGCATCATAAAACTAATGGTACTATACTGCTAAAATATATCTTCTTATCCACAGGTTAACATAACCACTTTTCAATTCTAATATCAAAAAATATTTCATTATGCTTAAGTGAAAAAAAGTAATTGTGAAGAAATTTAACACAAATTAAATAATTACTTTATTTTTAAGATGCCTGGCGCTTCGTGCTTGAAGAAGACTGACTAATACAGATTTCAAACCAGTTTGCAGTTTCATTTTAATGGCTGTAAGCCACTGTGGGGGTCTCTGAGGGGCACAACACCTGCAGATATATTCTACTCCTCCTGGCAGATAAGACATCATTTGATACATCTCATCTGAAAACAATCATTAGCCAGAAATTATCATAACAGTCTTGATGGACTTACTTATGGTTGAATTCTTATTTATTTAAGATACTATTAGTTATGAAACATACAATACACTGTTGTAAAAATGAAAACACACTGGATGACACTAAGGTAACAGAATATGTACCATGACCAGGCAGAATGTGCAATTTGAAGCAATATTGCTTTTATCAATTCAGCTGAATCAATGAAATTTTCAGAAGATGGAGCTTTATATATGTTTTTAGTTGTGGTAATTGTCTTGATACAAGTTTAATAAATTTACATACTTTTAATCACTATGTTTTCACGTTACAACTTACAAAACAAAAAGGTAATTTGAAAGACTTTGAAAACTACACTTCTCAAGAGTGGATACAACAAATGTTAAACCTGAATATTATATACCTAGAAACTCTATTTTGCAAAGAACATAAGCATTTTTATTTATACATTAAAACATGTACCACTAGTGCTTTACTTCTAATGTTGACAAAACCCATAGATTTCAAGCAGTCACATCCAACAAGATGTTTTATCCATATACTACTAACAGAACTTGTGATGATTAAAGGACACAAACAAGGTTTTTATATTTTTGACATATCAATGTACATTATTCATGACAGCCAAGTTAACTAAATATTTTACCAAAATACTTCTATACCCCTGATTACATTTAAAGAATAGTTTTCACTTTATCAACTTTTACACAATAAACTAAATAAACTGTGTTTCTGATGTTGGAGAATTTGCAGTTACATTTCATTATTTGTGGTGGAGTTAATGAGCATTTAATATTTAGACAGTGCTGAAAAAAACAATTCTTTTTATGTCTTCAGAGTGAAGATATTTAACCACATTGTACAAAAATTAATACAACTAATTTACTATAGGTGTAATTCCATTATGTTATAAAATTGTAGAAACTCTGGTGTGACACACTGTTTTGAGAAAAAAAATACTTCACTTTTTTAGTTTTATCTTATTTGACAACCATTAAAATATTTACTTTGATACCATATTTTCTCAAATACAACAGATTACTTTACCTATATATCTTATAAACACAAGACTTGCAATTTATCAGCAACCCATGACTACATCTTTCAAAATGGTATCACTGCAACATTTGTTAGATGTTATAGCATGATATTTAACATTACTAACAGTTTTAATAACTTCATATCTGAACATTACAGCTCATTTTCAATGGAAGAAAATTTTAAATTTGAATGTGTACATTGTCTGAATAAAATAAACTACAATAAACAAAAAAAAATGATTTTAGCCATCTGAATAGCCTGCCATAACAAGCTCAGTTTATTTTACTCATTAAGCTTAAAATCTTAACTTTATGTCTCAACAACATACATACTATAACAACAAAAATACTGTTTGAAACAAAAAAGAATATATTTTGAACTTACACAGAAAATGTTGCTTCTAAATGTTAAGGAAGTATTCGAAATTTTTGTCTTGAAGTTACTTTGTTATCCATGACCATATTAACTTCGAATTCGTCAACTGCATAACTAATTTCCATGGAAAATTGTTATATTCTCATCTGTTAAGCATTTGTGATAAAAGATTTTCTTTCTAATAATTAGGTTAATTCTCTCAAAACTGTCAGTTATTCTGACTGACTTCACGACAACTACGTACTCACTTCAATTTCCATAATTTAATTTTAATATGGTATGTGTATCTTCACTAAATTTGACAGACTTTTAGTAAACGTTACATGTTTGTATACACAAATAAAATGTAAATGAAGTATTTTTACTAAATATTTGTCAATGAACATATTACATTTTCTTTTATTAGATCAAGTGCAAAGTGAATTTTAAGTTCAAAATTCTTTTCTTTGCCTCAAAAATCACAATTTTCATCCATGTAACCTTCAAAACCTCCTAAATAAATATAAATCTATTTTTTAAATACTTCGTATTTTGTCAGGTTTTACCTATTTTTATAATATTTCATTCTTTAGCCAGTAAAGTACCTCCTATCAGAATATGAATTTCTAAACATTTCACATTGATTTTCTGTGTTTATTTTAGTATCAATGATGTAGAATCTGCTGAAAGTAAAACAAATCACTGCTCATATCATAAGACTGCATGTACCACAATACTCTCAAAAGCAACAAAGCATGCACAAGTCTGACCCCAAATAAGAGAATACAATGTGGAATTTATTGCCTTATGTAACTTAGTGTTTATAATTCTCTTGAATAATAAAATTGCACTATGATTCTGTAAGAATGTTTATTACATAGTTGAAAGCCAATTCAATTACTATTACAAGTACTGGTCGTCTTTCTGGAATGTTTGAAATTTAGCAGTGTGTCATATTGGTATACAAAGATGTTATATGTGAGGATGGTTATCAAATCCTATTTCTTTTTTCCCACAAATTTATTCACTAACCAATAAATACTTTTTATTTATAAATCCTTAAATTTGAATAATTTTTATTAAAACATACAACACATTCAAAAATATTTTAAAAATAAAAACTGAGTATTTAGTGACTTAATGCCATGAGATCTTTTACTTGTGTATCATACATGCTAATTCTTACTATAAAGCCTTGATTACTCTCCGAGATATTAAATTTTGTAGGCTTCAAATACATATTTTAGAAAACAAAATATTTATTAACTTACTATATTAGTACACGTAGCTCCTGTAATTTACCTGGGTTTCTAAATAAGCTGTAATATCTCTTTAAAACAACGTCACATCTGTTTATAACTTAGTCATCACAGTTCAACAGTTTAAGCAAAATTGACTTTTTGTTCCAAGCTATATACCAACTGTCAGTTTTACATACAGAGTAAACTGCTCTTTTTCTTGGTTATAAACACTTAGTGAAAAGAAGATGGAACTAGATAAGAGGTTTCAAGAGAATGTCATAGTACAAGTCAAACTACTAGAATGGCTAATCAAATATATGGGAGGTTTTTATTTTATATTCTAGCTTGTCTATATCTGAAATTTGAGTTTCTAATTCATTAACCACTATAGACAATGTATCCTGAATGATGACCATGACAAAAGAGATTGGATTATCTATTTAATTGCTGGGTAAGCAAATGGCATTGAAGGCTATAAAAACTATGGCTTATCTGAGTAACAATGATTTTATTGTAATTTATATTTAATTCTGTACTTATTGGAAGGGTGATGGATAAAACTGAGAAGATTCCTAAAAAAAAAGTCACACTATGAGAAATAAGATTTTTTTCAAATAGGGTTATTCATTTTAATCAAGACTTCTTGAATCTAACTGTTTTTCTAACACCATGAAGGATTTTTCTTAATATTGCCTTTCAAAATTGAAAATGTAATATACTCAATAAAATATGCCTATGGAGATAGCACTAACCCTTTTGCAAAGGGTAAGGGTTCAAAGGCCATATCATCTCCTTTACTGACTTGCATTCAAAATGTTATTGTGCTATTTTATGAATTTGTCAGTAAGTTTGAAATCAAATTGTAGCTTATAATTCAAACTTTATTATTTATGAGCTAATTCCTTAATTTAAAAGTACACATTAAAACAACACATTTAAATACAGATTTTACTGGCTCATGTAGTATGTTGAAAATACAGCACTGTTTAAAATTGTGTGCAATGTTATAATCCCAAGTCTGAGTTTCCACACAAATTAAGAACTCAAATTACTAATATTACCATGCTAGAATATAAAATTAAAACATCATATCTCAGCAAAATTAAAAGATATGGCTTATATACTAAATTATATGTGTTGGCTCCATTCAACTCTTAATTTTCTGATATGGTCCTTTATGTACACAAACTTTAACATGTGATATGTAAATAACCAATTAACAGCTTAGAATGTCCTCAGATAAGTTTTCCCCACAATTTTAATCTTTGAAAATGTTAAATGTTCTTTTGATTCAAGATTTGAATGAGGTGTTGTCTTTAGTCTGCTTAAAGTTTAATATTTTTTTAAATCGAAATAAATCTCAGTAACTAAGTTTAATAAATTATAATGTAATTCTATGGTATCAGTGTACTTATGATTCTCCAGTTATTCAATTGTATATAAACACACCTAAAAAAAATTGTTTGATGACTTGTATTTATTTCCTAATTTCTTATGATGGGTACAAGGCTGGTTAAGTGACAGACCCCACATAGATGGAGAACACAAAATAACAAAATATAGTTTTTCTGAAATCAAATATTTGAATTGTATTTAGGAGGTTTCAGAGTTTCCACAAATAATATTTGATATTTTTAGGATGAGACAGTTCTTTAAATCATAACATGAAATCACTTTGCACTCAAGACAAGTAATGAAACAAACTATTTTTCACAAATCTTTACAGAAATATTTCATAAAAAAAATCTGATTTTTGTGAATAAAATACTTGTAATATTTACCAAATGTCTACCAAATTTTATGAAGACACACGTGCTGTATAAAAGGTTATAGTACAAATGTTTAACGGGTGCAAGTGTGTACACCAAGAGACCAACTCATACACTATACTGAGCCCATTACAAAAGGGTTAAAAGCACCTTTTATATTTGAACAGGCACAAATCAACAAATAATTGATCACATTCTTTCTCTAATTTTTGAATTCTTCCTATAGGTATAACATTTTTTTTTCTTTTTTAATATTTAATACATTTGTAATTTTTTACACTTTTTACCTTCAGCTCTTGACATACTCCTACACATTAATATCTCACCTGTAATAGTTTCACACTTGGCATGAACCCAGTTCTTGCACTTTGAACACTGCACCATCTTTAAAAAAACAGAAAAATATTTCATAAAGAAACACCAAAAGTTAAAAACTAGAAAACAGCAGAACAATATTTCTACACATTTTAAAACAAAATGTAATTTAAGTTGCACCAATCACTTCTTATAGAAAACTTGTTCTGGTGAAATGGAAATAATCTTGTATGCTATGATGTAATACATAAGGCTGTACACTTACATCCAACTGAGAGAGCATATCACAACTGAAATAAATTACAAACTTAAAAAATAATTGAAAGATAGAAATAAATACTTTTCCCCCAGTCTTAAAAACAAGTTTTTAAGTAATAATGAGTTACACAGTGTTTTTCACATACATGGAAATGAACACTTTTATCAATATACTGGTAATAAACCAAATTCATGATGGGTTTAATACACAACATTAATAAGATTTTATAATTTGAGTGTGAACTTAGCCACATACAAAAACTGTGGATGTTTAAAGATTTCTTGTATTCATATTTTTAAGCATTATAAATATACAGACAAAGAAAGTAAAAAGAAATATAGAGCATTATACAGTTTTATAATGATGCAAATAACAGTTGTAAAAGAAAATAAAAGATTTAAAACTTGGCATTAAATATACTGTTGTAGTATTTCTAGATGGTTCAATTTTTCCATTGTACTATTATTCACACTTGCCACTATTCAAGTAGCTATGTAGGCTACATAAGATTCCTGTGTAATTTTAAGGATGACAATATTCATCATATAAACAAAAGATATTGCATTTATTATGTTCAAAGAACTGTATATTATCTGTCGTTTTTGCTTTCCAGAATTAAAAATTTCTTACTAACCAATTCATTTGCTTAAAGTTCAATACATTTCTCATATCTGAAATAATTTTTAGTGACACCATATTCAAAATGATCGGCGTAATGAGGCACAGTAATTTACAGGACAAGACTAATGTAAACAGTACCACAGTTACAAATGTCAGCTCACCATTAACAAAAAATCATCATCTTCATAACACTTCTTGCAAATAGGACAAAAGTTACCTGAATTGAAAGAGAAATTAATTAAAAATAAATCATACCTTAGAATTTTACAAAAGTTAAACAATTCTATAAATGTGAACACTTACTTATGACAATGACATGAATAAATGAATCAACATAATTTTGAAATTTCCAAAAAGTTTGATTTTGAGGTAGCTACTTATCATTTATCTTTAAAGTAACAACAAAATATTTGCAACAATGTTTATACAATACAGTAGCATTTTCCAAAATGTGAGGCACAAGTGACCTTTTGAAATCCTTGTATTACATTTCATAAATCACTCTCACACTAATAAAAAAAAAAAGGAGGAGGGTGTGCAAGATATGTTTATTTAATGGAAGCATGAATGACAAAACTTTTGGGAAATGCCGCACAAAGAACATTTGAGAAGATTGTAATAAACAATCATTCAAAAAAGATGCTTTCTGGTAAATATTTTCAAATCTCAGAAAAGTTTTGTGAACATACATAAAAACTACAGTACCATTCAATTGCTTTACAAGGTATGTACAAGAACATGAGAGCTGAAAGTGTTGATGAAGTGACAGCACCCCCAGACTTGAAGTACTGGGTATTGCATTCCTCGAAAAATTGTAAAACTGTGCAAACAATTAATCTATCATCAATTTTATTATAAAAGTGATTGCATTTGAAGTACAGAAAACATGAGATATTTGAATTTTTACAAAAGAATGTTACAAGCAAAGTATTCCTATGGTTTTCGAAAAAACTATATGTTTCTATAGGAAATACTGCAAACTAATAATAATAAGACTTGAAATGTTTGTAACAGATTCAATATTATTTTAATATTATGTTTGTTTCAGCTTAATAAATACTTAGAAATGTAACTTATATTGTTAAATGTGTATTGCACAAATCCCACCTATTCTCTAAAATTATAGATTTTCAAGAGTAAGAATCAACAATATATGTTTTACAGGAACTAGCATATCTTAAAATATTGTTGGGCCAATTGAGCTCTCAAGAGCTTGACAAGTCAAGAGACAGTTTTAATATATTATACATACTACAGTCTGTATAATATAAATGTCAGAAGTTATAACTGTGATAAAAACTTTATCTGAAAAACTACAGACATCTAACCAGGAATGTTTAAAGATTTCAAACTCCAATGAATTAATCTGAGACGTTAGTATTTCCATGAGTATTTCCAGTAAAAAGTCAGCTTGTAAGTAGTGTAATGCCAGCTACCTAGTTTGAGCAAAGCATAAAAATATTCACTCTGAATCAATTCACTTCACACAGGCCTGAACCATCAATAAAATATTCATTTGCATACCACATGGAGGACTGTTGTTTTTGAGCTTAATTTTTGTAAATAAATCATTATTTGTAAAACAGTTCTTATAAATTGTATTGTTGTTTGTATATTAAAATATCTTTGAGTTAAAAAGAATACTGTGTTTATCAATCTTGTTGGCAAATACCATACATTTGATACATAATCAACATTCAATTAACTTCTAAATTTAAAGTTCCAATTATTTGAAATCTTAATACATTATGTCACATACATTATAAACTGGAGACTCATCTGAGATATATTTTAATGAACATACAGTTAGTACTCCAATACACGTGCCTAACTCATTTACAGCACTTCTTAAAATACAAATGTCATTTCACTTCTTTACAATAAAAAATTTAACCGAGCTTTGTTTCTTGAACAAAAATAAATTGTCTCAGATTTTATAAGTAACTTTATCTTATTACTACTGCAATATTTAAGTAATTATTTAATCATCATTTAATATAACATGCTTAATTCTGACAATTTCTTAAACACATCTTTGCTTAGTGAATATATTCAGAGACAAATGTTAAGTGTTAAAATAATTTAAAATATTCAAGTTCTGTAATTAATATTTATGTGCCATGAAAACAAAATATTTTAAGTTTAATTTAGTAAAAGTTCAAATGTACTTAGAAAACAAAGAAATGCTTTGATGTTAATTTTTACTTGTGATTTTCTTTTCTAATTTATAATTAAATATTTATATTAAGTACAAAAATATCACCGTTAGGTATCGTAATACTTAAAAGCAGGAATGGTGATGAAACAAAGAAGTTGGTCACTTCAAAAAATGTCTGAGCATTAAAAATCTATTAAGTAAAAAATGCACAGTACTTATAAAGCCACCTAAACTGCTATATACACGTTTATGGATAGAATCAAAATGTCAATAAATCTTCCTCTAAGTAAGAGAGTGAAATTTCCAAATTAGTATACAAAAAGTAGAAAGATTAACCTAATCTCTAATTCTTTCACAGAAAACTCTTGTATGAAAAAGAATACCAGCACATGCATATTTATTTATAAAATGAACAATGTACTGTTTTGAGAATATCTACCAATTTGAGGTTAGGTTGCTGAAGATCTTGGTGAGTAATAAAATCAAATTGTACATGCATGTGATACACACTTGGTACTGCTGGCTCAGATTAACATAATTAGTGATGTGCCAAAATAGTATAATTTTTAATTTTAAGTAATCCAGATTTTGTAATTTTGACTTTCTTGTTTCATTATGTTTTTGTAGCATACAAACTTTCTATATTACTATAGCTAGCTAGGTTACACAAACACACATATTTATTGGGTTTTAGCTTAATATTCAGTATGATCCTTCATGTATAAGCTAAGATTGCAGATGAAGACCAAATTTATAAAAAATGACCTAAATTTGAGTTATTTTAGTGTTATCACCTAGCTAAAATCTTGGATTTTGTACGTTATCCACATGAACAATCTGGATACATACTATTCTGATTCAATTTCCAAATTTAATATCAAAAACTTCAGTTAGTGATATTCTCCATTATATAACTTGACATGGCAAAAGCAAACAAATTTTGAAACTAAAATACTCAAGTTTCAGCAGCTTTCCTAAGGAAATGTGATTTAGTAATTTTTTCATTTTAAAATAGAGTTCCAAATGTACCTTTCTCCATTAACTTTGTACAATCTAAACAAAGTGAGCAGTCAAAGTTCCACAATACTCCAAGCTTTGTCAGAGTTGGAGTGGTTGTTCCACAGCTTCTACACTTCACACATTTAGGACACATCTAGAAATAACATTGGATTGTAGAAAATAAATATATATATTACTAACATCATACCAAAATTTCTCTACTTCAACATTTAAAGCACATCAATAGATACATGAATGACAACACAAATTATATTCAATCAAAATATAATGCTTCTTTCATAACAATTCAAAGTCTGAAAACAGAAATATGGTTGCAGATAAAAATAAACACAGTCAACCCTCTCTACTTATACCTGGTTGAAATCACTAACCACATGAATGCTTTATACTTGTTTAAAAGACACTGTTAACTTATTATACAATATTCACATCTTCACTGAATTCGACACTTTCAGTACAAGTCTTCTACATACAAAAAAATCAATTTTTTTAGGGAATAATTTTTGATAAATTAAAAGAAAAGATTTGTCAATAAATATACCTAGTTCTTTTTCTTTTGACTAATCTGACTGCAAAGTAACTTTCTTGTTAAGACTAAAAATACTTTTATCATAAAAACCTCAAATTTCATTTGTGTAATCTTTAAACGTTCCCAAATACATTTCTAACATTTTATTTCTGTAAAGCTTTATATTTTATCAATTTTCTCTAGCATAACTATACATAAGGTTGATCAATTTGACCAACAAGTAAAAAATAAAAATTTATATGTATTATTAAGATATGTTTATATGCAATGATTTTATGCTGTACTAACTGGCATAACAAACAAAAGGAAGTTTAACAAACTTTTGGATATAACACACTAAAATCACTTTCACATGCACAGAAAAGGGTACCCATGCCAAGAGGGTTAAACTGGGCTTTACTTTTTACAATATAAAAACTAAATCATTTATTATGAGAAGTTCAGGTCCAATCTTTAGTTTAATTATTTGCATTTAAATATAAAATTCAAGAAAGTGGCCCAAATGAGGCTTAACACCACTTCCATGTCTAAAAACTTACTTATTTTGTTAGAGATTTATGCACACAATTGGTACAGCTTGATTTTTGACAATTCTGTGTTGTGGTTGCTTCTTTTGAACAATCACTAAAGCATGGCATTACCTGAATGTTCAGTTGATAACCACTAAATGTTGTTTAAAGTTGTTGTCAAATGATGGAAATGTTCAAGAAATTTTCAGTGTTATGTCTATTATTGTTAGTAAATTTGGTGTCAATACACATTTTATTCATTTTACTAAATGTAATTTCCATTTGAACATAATATAGGATTTTAATTTTTCAATTTTTACTTGTGTATTTCAATCTTTCCTATTATTATATCTAACATTATACTACAAATAAGTTTATTTTCATTTTATCTGCAAATACTAATCAACTTCTGAACTTTTGTTTTAAATACTGCAATACTTCAAACAATAAATGACATTTCTGGATGAAACATATAATGATAAAAGCTAAATCGACATTTTTAAGTCAGTAGAAGCCAAAGTTTAGTCATTTGTTAAGGTAATCAATATAAGTTTGGTTATTACTTAGTACCATGTTTCATAAATTCATAAATTAATAATATCTAATAATTACATAAAAATGAACAAGTACAGATAATGCAGCATCAATTATAAACTTTTAATTGTTAGTTATGAAACTTCAAAGATCACTAAACATAATTGCTAATACAGATCTTCTCCTGAATGTTTATTTTTGACCTTAATCTGTGATCTAAGAAAATATCCAATGACCATTCAAAATTTCTTAATTGCAGTATTTGCTTATGTTAAGTTTTATATTGCAATAATAAGCCTTATAATTTTGTTGAAACAAAACTGTAAAAAGTATCCAACAACTTGCAAAAAACAGCTCCCTAAAATAAACTTTTATTTAATAGCTTCAAATGAAAAACTCTGTCTATATATATAGCCATAATATACTGATAGACATATTCTACAGCAATTTAAAAAATTAAAAAGATGTTTTCTACAATTTTAATACTCACCCAGATTTTTTTTTTCCTGGATGGCTTTGATGGATAATTCAATTCCAAGCACTCTGAGTGGTATGTATTGTGACATTTGCTACATTTTAAAAGCTGAAAAAAGTTTTAATATTATATTATCCAAAATTCATTTCTCAATTTTTACACAAATGTCTTAAGTATTTTTCATGATACGAATTTATACTCTGAAAATAAAGATAAATCAATTAGATCATCTCTATCTTCAATTTACTCATTGCAGGTCACATATCATGCTTCTCATTTTCATTTTTCTGTTCAAATTTCTCAATAATCATTTCAATTGTTTCAAAGGGTATAACAATGACGAAAAGCTAAAATGTAAAGTTTCTGGGAAATTATGCTGTTCATAGCACCACCAAAATAGAATTTATGATGTTATAATAAAATTTCATTAGAAATAATTAACAGTGATGAAATACAATATCTGCAAAATATCACTGCTAAGATCAATTGTGGAATCAAATATCAAACATTTACTTTAATAACCTTCAATCTGTTTCAACAATTAATGTTAAATTCCAAATGAATTGTGTCACAAATATCATGAATGGTCAAAATGTTTAATTTTATTTCTGTAATGAAGGCACTCATAAAAAGACTAAACTCTGGTATGTTTATTTTACATAAATACTGTTTGCTAAATAGCAATGAAAAAAACAAAAGCCCAATTACAATATTTCTTATTCAACAATTAACAATATTCTTCTCAAATATGAACATTCGATTATTCAAAGAAGCCTTATTATAAAGAAAAATGTTTCACACCAATTGATACCAAAATAAGTGGAACCAAAATTGTGAATCAATAATCAATTACCGACACTTTAGATATCTTTCAATGGTTAAATTATTTATTCACGAGAGAGTAAACACTGTGCATTTCTATTACACCTTCCCCTTTATCATATTTTCAATTATGATTCTGACTAATCATATTACTTTTTAGCGATAAATTCAGACATTAAATTGATAAAAATAAACTGTGTAAAGCTATAACAATCCATCTAGTTTTTTTTCTTTACATAAATTATGTAATTTCCATAAATAATTGTATTTATCTAATTTTACTGACAATTTTAATTACTGTTTATTTCTATAAACTTGGGCTCAACCCATTATACACCAGTGTTACCTGACACGTTTTTGGAAACAATTACAGATCAGTTAAGTATTAACTTGTAACACTAGCTTTAAATTAATATAAAACTGATATTCAGCAAAAGGTTAAGACATACAAATTTTGACAACAAGGACACTACCTTTTACTCTGTTTCAGATAATAACACATTATATTAAAATAACATTAATACTTAGTAAGACTTTCATTTACAAGTCTATACATTTTTTCTCTCTCTGAGAACATAAAACAGGAATACTTACATTTTTTTGTCGTCCACAAGCTAAACATCTTTGACAGCGTTTACAACACCAAGTGAGAACATTTTCTGCTTGGGGAACATCACATTCATCAAGGCAAAATGGATGAAATGGTTCACAGCAATTACTACAATAGATAAACTGTAAAATGAATAAAAGAATTTAAATAACATTGTTGAAAAGGATGCAACACATTTCTGACAGATTATGTATTATCTAAATTAAAGAACTTCCTAAATGAAAGTGAAAACACTTTTTAACTCTGAGAGTAAATATGAAAGGGATATATTAACAGGTAGAAAGATCTAAATAAAAGAATAACAATACAGACAAAAACAATATTAGTCAAACAATAATAAGTTCCGACATATGAAGAAACAACTTTATGCAGAAGTCAAAATGAAGTTGTTTCACACAATACAAAAATATCACTATTCTTAACAAATGTTTTGTGTCAACATCATTTGTAACCAATTTTAATTACTTAAGATGCAAGCCACCCCAACTACCACTATTACCTCTATAAATGCATCAGGAAAACCAAAAGGCCATTTAAAAACATTGTTAAATGTGAGAACACTTTTTATCGAGGACAACTATCTATATTATAATTTTAATAGTAGACATAATGCATGTGTACACTTGACTTCAAGATTTATATATTTTACTGCAGTGTTTTATATTCTCTGCTCATTAGAATGTTGTTGTTTGTTATTATGCACAAACCTACACATGGGGCTATTTTCCTTCTGCCCACCATGGGTATCAAAACCCAGCTTCTATAGATATAAATCTGCAGATATACCACTATGGAACTGTTCATTAGAAATACTTTCTAAAAATTGTATTTCGTAAATTTCATGTTCAAGAAAAGCATTACATAGCGAAATAAAGATGTATATATCCAAAATATGAAATAAGTAAACAAGAGAGAAGTGGTCATCTTGAGGAAAATATATTAAAAGAACCACAAGGTTCAAAATACTGTATTCTTTACTATCTTCTTCAGTTGGGAAAAAGTGTTTTTGCAGTTTACACAACTCTTCAGTCAACTTAATGACATGGTACTTGTTAATAAAATCAGAATTCTAATACAATAAACACATTCAAGTAAAGTATTTTAACAAAAATAAATGAAATTTATGTTATTTCAAATCTGTAAACAGTGTATTTTTAGAAGTAAAACATTTTACGCATATCCTGTAACAATATTTTTCCTGATGTCCTAATAATTATAAAATTTCCATTATTTATACAAAGGTGGATAAATTGGGATTTTCATCCATATGCTGTTAGCAAATGCTTTGTTTAGAGTTAATATCCACAAAAATAACATTTAAATAAAACATAACTAAAATACCTAAGAAGCTTGCAAGTAATTTACATAAAAACTCAAATTGTTATCAAACTGTTTTGTTAAATAACTTTCATATAATAATCTTTTGATTATCACCAGACCAAAATGGAACACAAAGTTCTTGTAATAATGTTCAGAGCATTTTAATGGAATTTGATTTGGGTTTTTAACATGAAACTTATGTTGATTCTTTCTGTATCTTAAATTTTCAACCAGCATAATATTCACAACATATTGTACATTTTAAAATAAAGATACAGTTCTTAGAGTTACATGAAAAAATACACATTAGATAAAACAAAATAAAATTGTTTTGCAAAATGGAAATTATTCAGAGCAAAATAATTGATAACTGCATGTTTTTATCAAATGATACTGACCAAAGGCTATTAATAGATGTTTTACCAGTTATTATGTACACTCCAAAACTAAAAGGTAAAATCAAGGAGAGTAAAAGTTTGATCCATTCTTTTATATCTAAGGCCATAAGAAATGCCAATGTTATTGTAACTTATAAACAACTAACGTTTTTAACCATTTACTTTATTATAGATATAAAACTGAAAATCCACAAGATATCACTCAGTGTGAAAACCTTTCTTTTCCCACTTTTCATTTAGTTCTACTGATCAACAACTTAAGAGATTATTAAGTTATTTAATAAAAAATGGAAGGAATATGAATTCTATATAAGTAACTTATGAATTTATTAATGATTTAGTTATTTGTTATTTATGTTATTTTTATGAATATTAAATATCTTTATTTTGCTTATGTGATTACAATGTTAATAGATTTCACATAACAAAATAATCATATTTTTTTACTAAAAAGTATCATGCATTGTATTTAAATCAGCGTAAGCTGCAAAATCACTTTGAACCACCTAAAGATATTTAAAAAAATTAAGTATTTTAAAGCTGGTGGTTCTTTTAATACACACATACACATTTTACTGGATCCAACACAATCTTCATTAAATATATTGAACACCATTTCTCTCTCTAACACCTACAAACAATAATGCCATATTAAAAAATACTACAAAAATGTGTCCTTAAACAATGGTAACGGCACGAGCATTAGTGCCTAGCCTCCGCAAACCTTTCTAGCATTGCGAAAGATCTTCTACATGATTTCCCAGTTAAGGACTACTTTGTGCAGCATATAATTTATTTTCACCACAACATTTTATTATGGTCACACTCTTTACATGATGTCTGCAGTTCATCAACCACACAACGATAAATACTTCCAAAGAAATAGATGTGCAACACACACACATCTGCTTAATTTTTGTTTTTTCTGCTGTTCCAAAGGATGTTCTTGCTTTAGCTGTAATAAACCAGTGTTCTTAGATTACAAGCTGATTTAACTTTCTTCATTACCTTCGATGTATAACAGACAGCTGGTCATGAAAGTCCTTTTTTTTTTATCTTCCAGAATCATGCCTTCCCTTGTTTTACTGATACAATTCATCATTACAGATATCCCTTTCTTCAAAATTAAAATATTTCTTATGCGGCACATCTTCATGATGAAACATAACTCTGAATTGGTACATCCTGTAACAATTCTCACAGAAAAGATAAAATTTATGTGGAGCAAGACAAATGAATATATGAAAATTATTACCTTCGACTGTAAAGAATCCTCTAGATGAGGATTAATTATAAACAACTTAGATAAACCAAAAGTACAGCAGTATGAAATACCTACTTTTGGCTAAGATATCTGTAGTTATTGCTTAATAAATTTAGCATTGGAAAAGTTTGAAATTTCATTAGTTAAGATTTAAACAATTCTGCAGCCCTCTTCGATGCCACACTATAAACTGATCAAATTATTTAATTCTTGTGTTTATTTCTAAAGCTATATTAAAAATATCATGGACTACATAAGAAGTTATACTTGTTTCCAGTATTTGATTTCATATTAAACCACCATATATTTGTTACACGCCTAAGAGAATGTTAGTAACAGATACACTCCTGGCCAATATTGTACAGTTGTTGGTTCACATGCAGATGAGGTTCAGTGTATGAAATTTGAAATTCCTTCCTGCTTGTTCAATCTGCCTGAGAACACTGGAAGTTAACACTGGTGTTATACCACAACTTCAGAGACAAGTTTAGAAATGCAAGGCTTCACCTTGGCAAGTGCCACTCTCATATCATTTTTGCAACAAAGTATCTTCCTTTTCATGGTTTTTAATGTCTACCATCATTGAAAAGGATTACTTGCAAAGCTATGTTGTAACAAATGATGAGTATCTCAAGGGCTTTTTCATCAATAACAAGGTACACTATGATTTGGTGATACCAAAACATTGAGACCGTTGTTCTGAAAATTTGCCATTGTACCTGGTTCTGCTGAAGTTCAATGATTTCATCAAGGTATTCATCATTGACATCTGCTGTCGCAACACTAAACGTGAATGGCTGTCTCACTTATGCTGACTCTCTGGTGGGGAAGTATCCTTCAAGAGACTTTGCAAGCTCATCTAAGTGCATGGAAATTGCTTGTTTCAGCTCCCAGGGGACAAAATTGTCTCCAATTTCAGACACATCTTTAATCTTACTTGCATAGTCTTCCAGCAGGGAAAAGTTTACAAAGTTATCATTCTCTGTTCGTTGTTTCCATTACAGTAGCTTTTTTTGAAAAGCCTTCAGGTTTTCTTCCGCTTCAATGATGTTGACTTCACCGCCCTGCATCTGCTGATTGAGATGATTGAAAATATCGGCCATGTACACCAAAATGAGAATGAATGCAGCATTCTCGAAGCAATTTGCATGGTAGTGTTGGTGCTCTCACAAAAACAGGGCTAATTCCTCATGCAAGGCAAAAAACTCGATTCAGCACCTTTCCCCTGGATAACCACCGAATATTAGAATGGTACAGAAGTACCTCAAATTCAGAGCCCATTTCATTACACAGCTCTTTGAAGATGCAGTGCTTCAGGGCACTATTTTGCACAAAGTTCACATATTTCACAACAATTTTAATACTTCTGCCAGTTTTGAGGGCTAGATTTTGTTGCCAACGGATGCCTGTGCAGAACATAGCAAGTTACAATGATGTGTAGCGCATCTGCTTTCACCAGCACACCAAAACCAGAGTTTCGTCCTAGCATGACTGGAACTCCATCCGAACAAACTGCAGAAACCATATCCCATGAAAGATCATTGTCTCTGAAGAAGTCATCCACAAGTTTCTTCACATTAGCTGCCTTAGTTGTTGTTGTAAGAGGCTTACAAAATAAAAAATCTTTTATCTCAATGTTCTTTTCGTAGCACATGAATACAACAAGCTGGCTTAGACTGGAAACGTTGGTGGTCTCGTTGAGTTGAAAGCTGAATTATGCTGGGCTTGAAACTAGATCTGCCACTACTTGAGCCAAGATGTTATCATTTATGTCATCTATTCTGCCGCTGATGGTGTCATTTGAAAGAGGAATTTGGGATAACTTATTTTCAACAGCTTTTCCCAACTTAATATTCACCATCTTCAATGCAGCTGGTTTTACGAGTGCTTCACCAATGGTGTATGGTTTGCCCTCCTTTGCAATTAAATACACAACTTTGTACGATGCTGTGAGAATCGGTTTGTCGATGGGTAAAAAACCGAGAAAAGGCAAAGTAGTCTTTTCTTTGAACCTGGCTCTCTTTATCTTGAATTCAGCAAGTATTGTGTTCTTGTATTTCCCATCTCCATGCAGCTTTGGGTGTTTTCTCTTAGTTTTGCCTGTGGTAGACTAGAATTGCTCAACTTGGCATCGCAAATCATGCATTAAGGATGCCGACTCCCATCATGTTCCATTATACATATGAATTCATACTGTACGTATTCGACCGACCACTTTCTGTTTTTACTTGGCATAGTTAGTATGAAGAGATTGAAAGATTAAAAAAAATCACAAATAACGCATGATTACTACAGTCACAAGTCAACTGCTAAGAGCACGAAGTTCCCTGCAACACAGATACTAAGGCCAATTGATGTGACGTGATCAGCCGCAGCTAATGATGGCCAAGTGGAGCATGACGTCACGAATCATACACGTGGGGTGAACGGAACAGACACACAGTGTGTGTGTCTAGACCTCTGCCGAACCCCTGAAATTGACTTATTGAATACCTGGGGTTCAAATGAACCCAGGTTAAGAACCACTGAAGTAGATGTATCAACTCATTTTAATAAAACATATTAATTTTAGCCACATAATATCCATTATGTATCCTCATAAATAGCACCAAAAACACATATGAATCATAGATTAGAAAAATTCTCATTCATTATTTTTCTTAATGTGGCTTAATGTGCGTAATTTTCAGAGTTTCAAAATAAATATTCTGTAGTGATTTGATTGCTACAATCCTTATTTATTTGCTTTGTTGTTAAGATATTACTTAATTAACAAGCTAAAATACTACTGCACTTCCAAATTTTCCTTGAAATGATTATATGCTGCTGAAGTGTTACCATAATTTCCTTTTTGCTTTTTACTCTCATTAACAGAATTAAAAATAGATTGGGGAAATACTTTATGTTCCATCATAAAAAAGAAAGATATTAGCAGTAAACATTATAATTTCAATAAGCTACATTTAATAAATACATTTTGAAATCAACAGAATATCTAAAATCAAAATTGCATCTGATAATACTAGTGAAAATCACGTTCTGCTACATTTTGGTGTTAAGAATGTATTATTTAAGATTATAATATTAAAATATCTGTTTTTATGATGTTATGTTATGTTATTTTGAATTAAGCACAAAGCTACACAATGGGCTATCTGTGCTCTGCCCACCACGGGTATCGAAACCCGGATTTTAGCGTGTAAGTCCGCAGACATACCGCTGAGCCACTGGGGGGCCTGTTTTTATGAAACTGTGAAGCTATTGCACCCAATCTTAAATCATCAGTTTAGCTGAAATTTTTATAAAGCAAACAATCTTTTAACATTTTTGTACAAGCTAATTTAAACACTTACTGATAAAACCTACCTCTTCCACTCCAGCACTGCCACATAAATAACACGTGTTTCTGACTGGGAACACCTGAGAACCAATGAGGGCAAATCCTTCATTCCAAATGTGTTGAGGATCATAATCTTCCTGTAAAGAACAAATAACAAAGTGACACACTTGATCACATAATACAAAATCAGCTATATCAAATGTAATGTAATAAATACCCTTTTTCCTCTTTGTTTGGACAATGTTTATTTTCTTAAATATATGGTTCCCACACCTTGGGTGGAATAAAATTCTGATTTTTCCCAAACCTTTCATTGATCAAAATATGTTATCTCCTGACAATATCATCTATATTTGTAATGAATCTTCCAACTATTATCTGTAATAATATATAAAATTAATACTTTACCTGAACATACACAACACAGGCAGATTACTCACTTGTTTATGATTGTGCATCTGACAACAAAAAATTTACATCACATACAATACTATAGATTTTAAAATTTGTGACAATGTTTTGACTTTTAATACTCAGAAAGAACATGTTTACTGTTTTGAAATGTTCTTTAACAAGTACATTTCTCATAGATCAAACATCCAAGCAGTTTCCTACTGTGTGTGCGTGCATAAATTGTACAACTTTCAGTTGCTAATTTGTGTCCTAGAAACAAAACTGAACACACAAAATTCACTTATTTTTGTCATCTGTAAAATCAAATTATCCATGTTTGTTTAAAAGTAGAATCCAGGATATAAAATTCAGCAAATTTTCCCAATCGCTCTCTTTGACCTATGGGAACCACAAACATGAATGCAAGCCACATTCAAACAGTGACAATTATGTATCTGCTTCATATAATTTATAACACAGAAAAATATATCTCCAAACAGAAGTACAATAAAATATATCAACAGGAATCTTCAGTTGGCTGTTGTGCAATTCTAAACACTAGGCAGTATGAAAAGTGTCAACTTTATGAACCATTCAAGTTTATAGTATTATATGAGAAGTCACAAAAGAAACAATATGGTATAGATTAATTACTAATTTCCAATTCACAGTAAAATTGGATTGTCTTTTCGAAGAAAAATAACAACTGACTTGAATATGGAACTAAAAGCATCTTAACATATTTCTATTAATTTTTAAAGGTTTACTTTATCCATCCTCAAAAGAATGACATTCAAAGGATATTTGCTCACAAATCTAATTCACTCTGAAACAAAATCTCTATTCCAGTTTTATGAATTAGATATGATATAAAAATTTATATTAAACACTATAATTATCAATTATAGGAGCAGGGATTTACATCAAGGTAAATTTTTAATACCAGCTGGGATTTTGTTATTTTTAGAAGTCTACATGTGCCATGTAGAGATAATAATAATCAATAATACTTAACTTCATCTAATATTGTCTGGTATAAAAAAATGAAATACGTACGAAAATATTAATTTTAATGATGAAAGTACCTCAAAAATAATTTTGTATGTGATTTTGCAAAAAACAAACAAGTCCATATTTAAAAAAATTATTGGTCTTATGAGAAAATTTTAAAACTTATTACACTGTTTGACAATTACAGACTTGCACATTCTTTAATTTGCTATTGACATAAAAAACAGTAATATATAAAGCCAAAACAAAAATAAAATAAATTCTTACAGAATTCAAAAGAACAAAAATAATTTATGGTTAAAACAGAACAGGAATAAAAAGACTCATTCTGATAATTTAGAAATGACAGTTCAAAAATTAGATTCATAAGAACTACAAATGTAAAAAACACAACACTCAGAATATACAATATTTACTTGCCAACTGAGAGTTTAAGCTACAATCATAAGCTATTCAAACACACCTACATAATATCAGTGCAAACAAAACCAGTATCACTGTACCTTGACTTTGCATAGTTCATCAGAAAAGCCATGAATACACACAAATACAAACTAAAATCAGGATACATGTTTCCTCACATATAATAACACATACATATTTTCAAAAAAAAGGACTACCTTCATTAAAATTTCACTGGTTTTACATTCTTTCCAAAATTCACACATCCACTTAATACCTTAAATTCCAATTGATAATTGTCACTTTGTTTTACACACTGTAGAAAAGAACCACCATGTTCAATAAAATGTTATCCATCTTATGATTTATAACAATTTGCTCAGTAAAATAATCCAATTTATATAATCTAGCTTTTTTAAAAAGATTTTTTAACTTCTTAGAACATTTCAATAAAAACTGCTGTCTGTGGCAACATTATTAGAAAATACCAAATACTATTACAACTAGTACCAATTTTTGAATCTAAAGAAAATTGCATAAGATCAGGAAAACAACAGATGGAGTGCTTCTGGAAGGTAGACCTTCCTTCCTCAGGGGTAAACTACCAATAAACAGAAGTGTACAGTGTGATAATTTGAAAAAACAAAAACAATAATTGAGTAAAAAAAAACAGTAAAGAGATGGTTATAAAAATTAAAATTTCTACAATTAGAACTGGTTTTAAATAGTGTTAAAATATTCAAAAACAAGAATAACAATAACAAAAAAATATTTAATTTCGAATAAAAGAAAAATAATGATACAAAGGTTACATGATCATGCTGATACAGAATGAAAAACTCAAACTGTCTTTTGGCAAATCACCTTGACAATACAGCACAAAAGAATGACAAATCCTTATGAATAATCCTTCAAGAATAATAAAAATTTATAGTTTATCTTAAACACACTACACCACAGAGAATATCCTTATCAGTTCATACAAAATACTGATAAATCCATATTCTCTTATTTTGGGTTAGGGTAATATGTTAGTAATCCACGAAAAATTTTAAAGCAAAAGAACAAAGCTCAAAAACAACTCTTCCCTAAAATTTTAGGAGTGGATCTAAAGCCAGTAGACTTCACTAAAAGCTCATTACACTAACTCTACATTATCTGCAATTTTCTAAATAACCTTTAAAGGAGGAAGAAATACACTCCAAAAACTAACAAAAAAGTACCTGTAATATCCTTTGTTTTACTAAATGAAAAGAAAAACAAAAATACACACCCAATAATCTGCATAGATAAGACAAGGTTTTTGATATGGTTGTCTTTTGATTTCATATGTCTTCTGTGGTCTTGTAATGTCCCAAATTGAAGATGTTCTGGCCTTAGTACAAACTGGGTGGTCTGACTAGAAGTCAACATTACTGAATTAATTCTTATTCTAATAACAATAATTTAAAGTTAAATAAATTTACTTAGACATTTTAAAAAATAAACCAGTTTTATATTTCTTTCTAAATATTAGAAAATAACGAAACATTTAAAAGAGCATTTATCTACTCACAATGTACATTAAAAATTTAACTTGTAGCTGCTCCCAAAAAACATTAGTTTGTAAGAACAATTATCATCATTTTATTACACAAGGTAAAGCATACTTCATACCATTCATACATAAAATTTACATTATTAATCTTGCAAAACTAAGGAAAATAAAGAATACCACTTTTTTTTTTTAAAGTTATTTTATTATAGTCTTATGATAACAGCACACCACAATATTTTAGTACAAGGCAAAGCATCATTCTAATGAACTATACAACAATTAAATTTATGCGAGAAATATCCTAAAAGCTAACCCTCTGGATATTGTTGTTCTTGCATCTTTATGCACTTGTGTGGGAAGGAGGAACAAAGTGCACTTGCAACTACCTTTTTACAAAGCTACATTCAAAATTAAATTCTGTTTGTGAATAAATTTGAAATTCAGATATAGTTTATAACTTAATTTCCACATTATCTACATTTAACTTTTTAATTTCAAAAGGAAATATTCAAAAAACTGCTCACTCTTTAGTTATCTATGTTACATGACCCACTGTCTCAGACTTTAAAATTTTTTTCTTTTGTATTACTTTTAAGATACCCAGAAGTTAGGAAAAAAAAACCAACAAGCTATAGTTATCGACAAGCCAGAGTATAAAATTAGAACCTTCCATTTTCTTTATTTTCTGAGAAACCACTAAATGTATTCCACGCATCACAAAGGCTCCTTCCAACTCTTCAAACTTTTGAAATCACTTATTTTCTCACGACTCTCTGTCAATGACAGGTGTTTATAATTTTGTGAACCACGCAAGCTTGATGATTAGCTGTTTTATTTTCTCAGTGGGAGCACAGTTTTTCAAATAGATTTTGATATATGTAGACTGAAGTCAATTATGTAAAACACAATGGAATATTTTAACCTATATATATAGCCAGACAAATTATGTCTTGGAACATTCCATCATAGTTCCCATTATACCTTTTGTGTTCTAAAACACATTGGAAACAGTTATTTTGTGGACAATGAACATACACACACACACACACACACACACACACACACACAAAAAGATAACTTGCAATAGCAAACACTGATATTCAAACCAGACTAGGCCTAAAACAAGTGCTAAATTTCTAGTTTATATATACATTCTTTTATTCAATACATTTTGGCTAAATTGCAAGAAGAAAATATTTAGTTTATATATCACAACAAAATGAAGTAAAAGATGTTTCGGTAATCACTTTTTAATAAATATACATATTTATTTGTTCAATGATGTAACCTGAAACTTAGTTCCATCCATAACTCTCTGCAATACTGCTTAAGAGTTATTACTTGCTACAGTAGTTAGGCATGATTCAAAGAGCAATAAAATTCAGAATTTTATTATGTATAGTTTTGTGGTTACAAGAATGATAAAAATGAAGAAGGCTATACACAGTCAAGATGCATTTATGACAACTTCCAGTGAGTGCTCCTAGCTTTGAACATATTTCACTGATTCAATTCATTCAACAAAGGCAAATGAATAAATAAAAATGCTTCCTCTGTGTAATACACCTAACCTTTTTAAAACCAGTGTTTCACATCACTCTTCATTTCCAAAAATGGGATGAGTCACAAAAGCTAAGTTTCTTATTTAGAGAGAACAATTCAATTGTCTGCCTAATATGAAGTTGGTGTGAAAGCGTGTGCCATGAAACCTTATAACTGTAGTGAATGTTCATGTAATAACCCTAAAGACAGTGCGAGATCAACTAGCCCAGAGTGCATAAAACTGAAAATGAAAGTAAAAATATTAATTCAATTTTTAAACTTCAACTGTTTCTGAATTAAGCTATTTTCTGTTATATCCCCAACATTTTTAATAAAAAACTATTCTGTTTAAACAATGGAGATTTTAATTAAGAATCAACAAACATTTTCCTAGTTTTGTTGTTTATAAGTGAAATTTTGTTCCTTAGTGACATGATACAAAGTCAATGCAGTGTTACCAAAATGCACAAGCTTTTCTATAAATTAGAATTTATTAATCTAACTGGTTTGCACCAATAATTATTCTATGAGAAGGTCACAAATTCATTTTATGAATGATAATAATTGTGATTAGCTCATGAAGGAAATTACCAATGTTTGACAGCCCTGCCAGCAATGTTCTGCTTATTTGTTAGTCAAGCTTGATTTTGCAAAATTTATTTACTTTAATTAGCAGTTACCTTCACAATGCAAGGTCAGGATATACTATGGGATTGAGACGCTACTACTTGCCCTGTCATTTTTTATGGACTATACACTAGTTTTATTACAAAAACTAAGGTTTAAAAGGTTACTTCTGTGTTAAATTATGATCCCCCACTACATAAATGAAATAAATTTTGTTTTTTAACAATATGTGCGTGTGTGTAGATCAATACACATACATCACAACCTTTCACAAAATTCCACTTAAGACATATTATAAAGTTGATGTCAGAGTTATAACTCATTTTATCCTGCACTGATTATTTAGCAGTAATTCATAGTAAAAATAAGTACAAATACAATATATATGAATGCTAAAATAACTAAGTACACATTTCAGACATCAGAGGTCGCATAAATGCAAATTGCAAACAGTATGACAGACAAAACTATTATTATTAATAAACATCACCTTCCATTCCAATTATAAAAGTTTAAATCAGACTGATGTAATCAATTCATAAACATGTCTTGAGTACAAGTTCTTTTCTAACACATCTGATTTTGTGTGTACAACTGACTTGCACATTTTACTAAAGATTTACCACATTTCACAGAGATACATATCGTGAATTTGAAATTATAGTCAAAGTTCTTTGTTATCAAACTGGTCCATTGGAATGACCCCAAGCAGATTTGGTTTTTTTTCAGACTTTGTTTTGAAAGTCAAACAGATCTAAATAATTATTTACAACAGAAGAATCTGTAAAAGGTCAGATATTTAACAAAATAAACAAACCTGTAATTGTTATATTGTTTCAACTATTTGTTCCCATTTACTAAGTTATTATATTTCATTAGATAACAAATATCATTACAGTTGGCCTTTAATCTTTAATAAATGGGGTCATGTAATTTCAGAAATATAGTTACCTTTCATTAACCATTAGAAATCTGTTGTGCACATAAAATCAGTATTTTTCATAAATTAGTTCTACTAAAGATTTGTCTGACCAAGACAATCCTGAGCATCAGTTGATATACACGTTAAGAATAAAAATGCTTTTTTATTTTACAATTTTAATTTTCAGTTTAGAACCTCCAAACTGAATATCAAAAGATTTTAAAATATATTTGTTTTCCATGTTATTTATTTCTATTGTATCAGTAACTGCAGGTTAATTATCAACATATAGTTAACCTGAAATGAATGTACAAAATAAAATAAACTTCCCCTTTTATTCTTTTACTTTTTATATATATATAGTTTAATTCTAAAATTCGTTTGTCTGGCTTAGGTGCCACATAATTCATTATGCACAGGATCATTTACTCTGTACATTAACATACTTCACTCATTCCATGTTAGTGAAGTCTGTACACATTGAAATAATAAGCTAATCTTTTAACAAAGTTTCTCTAGCTTTGAAAAAATATATTTTACATAAAAAACAGATAATTCACTAAAGTAGAATGATCAAATCTACCATGATATAACTATCTTTGTAACTGAAATGTTACAAGACTATGAAAAGTCATAAAATGATACAAGGTCCAACTTCCCTTATCACCATTTTTGACAGTAAAGTCTCTCTTGATAATGCATCTACTGCCAATTTCAAAAGGACTGCTGGAAGCTAAATAAATGTGTCAAATAAAATGAGGCAGTTTTAAAGATGGCCTTGCAAGGTAATTAATTCTTGGGCTTAGTACCTGGAACCAACAGCATAACAATCTTGTGCTTGTTACAGATTTCATGCTATCGCTTTTAAATTAGTAAGCTTACCTTCGTGAAATTTGGCAGATTATCAATAAATACAAGGCTTACATGTATTTATCCACATGCTTTATCTGCAAATCATACCTAAAATAAGATAGCATATATGTTAGGACTTTGGACTTGTACTGACCAAAATAAGAAAGTTGTGAATGCTTGAGCATCACAACAGAAATGAAACTTGAGAATTGTTTCAGATACTTTATTTTGAAGCTAAGAAATTAAAACTTGCATTAACATGAAAATTTCAATTACAAATTATATTCTAACCCCAACTCTATTGTAACACATTAGTAACAAAGGTATTTTATTAACTTTTGAAAGTAACCACGTAACATGCGAGATGCACAGGAGATCCCACCTGTGTTTAGAAAGTTAGATCAATCAACTTCACAGGGAAAACACTATCCTATAAAACATACCACATTTATAGCAGTTACCTTATTATTAATCTTAAAGTAATGAAGGCACTTTCAAAATCATCCTACCTGAGAAGGTGTTATTCTGGAAAGTGGAACTACTGAATTTGAGTAAACTTGTGAGCAAACTGTTTTGTGACTATAATCAGAATGATCATGGATATTTTCATTATTACTGGCCTTGTCTTCAAGAAAAGGTGAAGCTACTACACTACAAGAACCAAGAGATGGATCAAGGGTTGACCATGTACCACAACCACTGCAGGAAACAGTTTCACATGTACAGTGTACAAAGGAATTGTTTTCTTTCACTTGACAATCCAAAGATGTAGAACCACAGCATTCCTTTCCATTATCACAGCCACTGGTGCTAGATGAAGTCCCTGCTGAACCACACCCTGAGCCACAACGTCCACTACTACTATTACTGCTGCTACTACTTCCACTGTTGTTATTCCCACTGTGAGTGGATGGAGAATTAGAAGAAGGAGACATAGCTGTACCAACTCCTGATGAACCACTTCCTCCAAACCCACCCATATGGTCATCACCCTCACCCTTTGGTGGTGGACGTTCAACTACCTTCTTGCTAAAAGCAGGCATTTGAGGTCTCAAGCAGCGACGATACCTTAAACAAAATATAATAAGTAAATATCAGTTATATATGCATCAGGCTCAAGTTACTGTATAAATTCTATCATTATTAAAGAAAGCACACAGTTTGGCACTAACGAATGACTTTTAATAGTTTCCAACCAGTACCTATTACAACTATTGACCATTCAAAAATAAAAGAACTGATTACTTTCACCTGTAGTTTGTAGTTAAATTTTGAAGAAAGGTATCCAAAAAATGTAACAAGCCAAAATCAACAGATAGTGGTCAGCTGCTTATATTACCAACAAAAATGTGCTTTGCCCAATGGGCCAAAAAATATATATAAAAGGTTTAGAACAGCAGCAAGTTGGATATTAAAGATAGCCCAAAGAAAAATTATTTTTATGTTGACCATTCACTGACAGTGGGAAGGATGGAATTCTAAAAAATAAATTGTGCTGTTAGTCATTTTGTAACATCTTGCTGTGACTGCTTAACTTCTACTCATCCAATAGATCTCCATATGAAAAAACTTGTCTTCTTTTAAAACTACAGTTCATAAAGAACTTGAAGAACTTTATGCACAGTTATTTACTTTAAAGTAACTATATAAATAAGAAAAAAACATGCAAGAACAACACATTTAGTATTAGTTGAGTGAAGTAAAAATATATATGCATTTCATACTATGTGCCTAAATTATACAACTATGTATAAATTCAGATTCAAGATATGGGAAAAGCGAGCTTTTGATTTCATTTCATGTAAAAAATTTTAACAATAAATACTTATTTAAGAAAGTTTTAAATGAACACTTATTTCATGTACAAGAGATAAAAATTTCACTGGTACAAGTAAATAATAAAACATATCAGGCATGAACAAAATGTTTACATTAACATAACTTTGCTATAAACTCAAATGTATAGAAAGTTTTTACCTTTTCACTTTCAAAAACTTTTACGTATGGAATAAACAACTGCCCTATTTCTAAGGTCTTATGCTGTCTTTACACTACATGGAGGGGACAAAATAATGAAAACAAATCCTTGTTGATTTCTACATACTGTTTTTGTTAATATGAAGTTCATACTCTATGAGCAGACAGTTCAACATTAATATAATGTAAAACTAATGAAACAAGGTGTAATGCAACATAAAATGTTATTTCTGTTATTAATGTTATTTTGTCAATCTAAGCTTTCTCTAAGTGTTGAAGTGGTGGTGCTAGTTGAAGTCTACCTTAAAAGTTGGCTTCACAGATCAATAAGAGGTTTAATAACATCTAAATCTGGTGATTATAAAGGCCAAATGAAATGTCCAATAACTACTATTTTTTTGATCAACCTCAAATACTTTTACCAGTATGGACTGATGCATTTACTTTTTGAAACAGACCAGTTCTGTTTGAGAATGAAGTGTTCATCATAAGATAAACCCTATTGGCTTTAAGCTTTTCATAATCACCTACTGTCACACTATGCCTTTCAGTAAGATTATAGATACTAAACTATTCCAACAAAATACATCACATAGGCTCAAATGTGTTTAACTGAAGACATAAGGTATTCAGGGTTGTAAGTTTCTTTTGGTATTCATCATACATCAATGCACACATTTGTTAAGAAAACTATAAAAGGTGATCACTCTGATCAAACCACATTCTCTGGTCCAATTTTTATGTTCTTAACATCACTCTATCCATGCTTTTGCATATTTTGATATCATTAGATGTCTATACAATTGCAGACCCACCATGTTAAGCCATTTTGTGTAATTCTCTTTAGAGTTATTCTCACACAGCTTAGTCATTGTAGGCAACTCTTAAATTTTGCTCCCATACTTTTGGTTTTGCAGTATTTTATTTTCCTTTCACTGCTCACATTAGTACTCATCTGCGACGGCGCTATTTAATCACTATTATATTTGTCTGATGTAGTTCTAGTTTTTGATATTTATTTTAAGATCATTTTTCTTGGGATAAAATCCATTCTTTCAGTTGTTTGTATCACTGAGAATCAAGACAGACATTCACCTACAATCACGCTTCTTTGAAACCACAGATCTTTTTTTAGATTCATATCTTTAAAATTTTTCTTTTGAAACAGTAAATATTTTTTTATTTACAAACATATTCAGTAAGACAGAATAATTAAATGAATGGTTAAATTTATGTAATCTACATTCTGTAATAATTGCAAAATACTAAATCATTTATACTACAGTGACTCATAAAACAACAACCAGTTAATCTCTCAACATTCTCATCAAACTACAAATATTTACAAGCATTGATGTTTTCTTCATTACTACCTGTAAGTGAAGAGAGAAAAGAATGAAAGCTTGTAAAATGTTTGTTGCTGTGCATCTTCAAAACAAGTGGTGGAATAAAACTATACATCTCTTTCTCCTCACCAAAATATTAAAAATATTTCAATACCTTTGAGCTAGAGAAATACCTAAGCATAACTATAGGCAATTTATTAACTCGGAAGTTATTGCTTTTGCACTTACTTGCAAGCTTGTTTAATAACATTCGGTCCCCCAAATTTCTTCTTGTCACTGAAACACAAAAGATACATTATTGTAAAATTTTCTTCTTTAAATTTATTTTTTAATACTTTCAACACAATGAAAATATTTTATGATCATATCAAAGTAGTTTTATTTCATGTTATAGGACTACAAACAGTAATTTTGTTTTGGTCAGATGAAGTTACTCTTGGTTGAAAAAGGATACATTTTGAGATCACTTACATACATAACATACACAAATGTTTACTTTTTTCTTTCCAGAGCATCACTTAGAAAATGAAATGCAATAACAATTTAAACATGTAAAATATATACTGCTATCTTCAGAAAAACAAGTTTTTAATTGGTGCTTGAACAAATTAAAATTAGTAGGTATAACAGAAATTGTTGTGCCATTACTCTGTAATATCAAAAATGTACAAAACTTGATCCACATTTCATTCTCTCAAATACTCAATTTGGATTGCATGATAACGTCAAAAAACATTAACAAAATTATAAACAGGTTTCAGAAGTAATAAAGTACTAATAATTAATATTAAAAGCAACAAAATGTATCATGACATTTATAAGTTAAGCTTGAATTTAGGCATCAGTAGTATTTCCTACACTTAAAGACTTCTCTTAAGAATACCACAGATAAAACAATTTTTAAGTACATACAATCAGTTCAAATAACAAAACTATTAAATGTATCAAGAAGATCAAAGTAAAGTACTGACAAGACAACAGCAAGTTAAATACACTGAATACTATTTTTGTAGGATTAGATCCACAAATGGAAGAAAGAGAAAGGAAAAGCAATCATTGCCATTATTGTTATATTTACAAGTTCCTATTGGGTTTTTTTAACCCACAACATGAACTCTACAAGCCCACAAGTGAATCTAGAGGATAGCAATATGTAAACCACACAATATCTACCATAACCAGTGCCAGTGGAGCCTTTTGTCTAATACCCAGACTCATTAGGCCAGTTGGGATAAAACACACATTGTAATGGTCTTGGCAATATATTTCTAAATTTATAAAACAATGATACATGTTCCTAGCATATTGTATTTGGTGTACATATGTATCAATATTTTTTCTTGCTGTCCATTTTATATGCAACCAACAATAAAATGTATCAAGTAAACATTAACTTGAAATAGTCATATGAGTACCAATAAGTTTGAATAAATATTTTTAAGATGTATTTTAATATATAACACCATAAATCAAACAAATATCAATAATTATGTTTCCATTTTCAAAACTTACAGACAGTAAACACATTTCCCACAGTCTTCTGCCAGACAGCCTTGACATTCTCTACAGCGAACTTTCCTCATTCCACCCTGCTGAACACCCTTTTTGGCAGATACCTTAGGTGCTTTTTTACAGGACACTGTTGAAACCTTCTTAGATGGTAAGGGTACCTTACTCTCAGATTTCTCCTTTTCTTTAGTTATTTCTTCTACATGTTCTTTTTCTGCTTTACTTGGCAAGTGTTTATTCAATTCTGGAGGACCTGGACCATTACGGTCAGAAGCATCTAGAATGAGGTTCACCATAAGTATCACTAGCTCTTCATTACCAAACAATAACAAATGATGAAGATCAAATATATTGAATTTATTTTTATCCATCAGTAATGTACTATGTGATTAGCTTTGTAATCTGAAATTTTATCAAGTGAAGGAAATTAAATGCATTTCTACCTAATAACACAACTCCTAGTTTTAAATTTTGATGTTTTTACTATTATAAAGTCCTCGTTTACAATCAAAATAACTACAAATATAAAGCATACTTTATTGTACAATATACAGTAGTAACTGAGACATAATGCAAAGTTCTTGAGTAAAAAATAAAAGTTAACAAATACACTTCAACTCTGATTATCAAATGATAAATTTTGTGATTCTATAAACCTACTCTGTCCTGACTCAGTTTCCAAGATTTTTTCTTTCTCTTCTACAGGCAAAGCACTCAGACTAAATCGCTTCTTCTCTTTGCGCACTGGGAATTTTGCTCGCTTCAAACCTAATACTACTGCTGCCCTTCGACAAACATGTTTGATTCTTGGTCCTTTACGTACCACTACTGCCCGAGAACCAGGATTTTCTTCTAGAAAAACAAGTGTGAAATGTATAGTATGTAGCTCCACTGTATTTCTGCAAAGTTAGTTAACTTGAATTATAATGTAGTGTAGTAATCATACAAAATCAACACATCATTTAAGTGTCACTCTTTCACTGAATATGTTTACAGTTGCATGTTTCAATGCAGTACATTCAAACTAGAACATCTTAACTGAGTCACTTCACTAATATCAACCTCAAATCTTCTCCTAGCACGTAAATGTACATCCCAATAAAACCTAAGTCAGAGGATGTAGAAGAAACGCTCTATAGTTTTATGGTAATATTCTTACCTTTATGTTAAATTTCTTTCTAAGATCCTTATTTCTGTGTTAAATTTGAAAGTAAATCTATAATTTGCTGATAAAATATATTACTACTGAAAAAATTATGATGACAAAAGTTTTGATTTAAAATTAAAGTATTTCATATAATCTATTCAGAAATCCCCAATACTTCTGTCTCTGTCTAGAACTCTGTACACTGGACCTTCAAATTTCTTTAGTAGTGTTTATTTACACAATTACAATGATAAGTTGTCTCTAGAATGTTTAATAGCACCAGTTACTAAAACCTCAGAAATCTACCAACTTCTGAAAGTGACAAATGTACTAGTATGTCTTTTAATAATATCTAATGTTTAAAATCTCATTTGTGATGTTACCATTAAGATAATTCAAGTACTACAATAAACACTTCAAGCAGATTTAATAGAAGAAGCAGAATGCTATGGATTCCTAGCACCACAGTAACCACATGTTGTAATTCAGCAACTCTTATTTTGTTTTATACTCCAGACAAATTTACTAAATAAGAAGAAACTTTCTTTTTCTTAAAATAAACGTATTCACGATCTGTTATACACAGCAACTTTCCAAGTATCCAATTAATTAATTTTAAAATTAGACTCAGCAATTGTCATTCACTATGAAATAGTTTCATTTTAGATGCACCCATACTGTAAGAGTTTACATTAGTACAAGCAACAAATTACAATGTAAAAAAAACTAATACAAAAACTCTTAAAGTTAGCTTTTCAATGAGATTGTGCCTTCAGTTTTCCAGAGAAAATATATTCAACTTTTAACTCAATTCTTATATTATATTCACTGATTTAGCTAAAAATAGTCCCAATTTTTTTGTCATTCTCTGCAATTAAAAACTTGTATTTTAGATTCACATAAAAGTGAAGATGATAAAAATACATATTAAAAATGTTAAGTTGCTTAACTGTTCCAGAAAGAAATGATAAAAAAAATTATTTGTCAATATACATTAATGTTGAGCAAAGTATTTCAGTAAAGCAACATTACAATTGTAATGAAGAAGCACTTGAAACAAAAGGTAAACTAGTAAAACCATACAAACCCATATAACTTGAAAACTGTAGTAAAAAAAAAAAGGGGTAGTGAAACAAAACTTGTTATAAACATACATGCTTTCACTCTACACTCTAGAAACAGGGAACTTCAGTGAATGGAACTATCACTAATTCTGAACTATTTCCAGAACATTTTTTCTTGAGGTCTATACATTTATAACTTGGATTTAAAATTTTGATACTAATTAATGAAAGTAAAAATTACTATGAACATGTAAAAAAAGTCAATAATTTTACTTTATTAACATAGATCTAAATTAAAAATTTTCTAGTTTTACTTTATACACTTTAAAAAAACTAAAATATTAATAGCAGTGTTTTATAGAAATGTTGAATTGACTTGTCATAGTTACTTACAAAGAAGTAAGCACCTGCACTAATTCTCACCCTAATGGTATAAATACACAATCAGTTTGACCAAATATAAATAATGTCAGATGTTAACATTCTCACAACATACTTGACTGAACTGACTCAGTTCATAACACGAAGTTGGCTTTTATAAGTTTCCATACTATAACTTCTATATTTTGTGCATCTTAAAATTTTGAAAGCTTTCAGTCAGAATAAAGTATCTTTCTGTAGACCAACAATCAGAATCTGTAAGCACCTATACCAAACATTTTTTTTGTGAATATAAGTTCAAGTGCTGACTGTTAATATTAAAAACTTTCCTTCATCTGATAATTTTTAAATTTCATTTGTATTATATCTAAAGCCTAAATAAATTTCAAACTTTTTTCCAATAAAATTATACTATTTATTATTTTCACTATCCTAACTACATACAAGGTTGCTCAAATAAACTAACCTCATAATCGTTATAAAATATGAAACAATTACACCCCTTTTTCCTTTTGAGAATACCTAAATTTTGCCACTAATTTGCATTTACTTATCCTAGAGAGCATAAAACTCATAACAGTACAGTGTTCCCTCGTGTATCGTGGTAGATGCATTCCAAAACCCCCCGCGAAAGGAGATTTTCTGCGAAGTGGGATCAACAATTTTTACGTATATATTTATGTGCATTTAGACTTTTAAAACCCTCCCTGTACAACTATTTAACCCTCCCATTACAATACTGTTAATTATTGCTGAAATAATAAGAACAATTAAAGATATTTCATTTCTGCACCAATCATATCCCATCTTACACATCGCTACGCCATGAAGCTGATCTCGCGTAGCCTTCTCAGACGCACAATGCGTACATCTATAGCCTTTCCAGTTGGTTCTGTTTCCATTTTTACGCTGTTATAAACTCAAATATATGTTTATATCTCAAAATATACCTGTTTTTTTTCTTTACACTATTAATTATATTTATTTTTAATATTTTAATGGTATTTAATGCTATATTTTAGATTTAATGTTTATTATTTTATATATATGTGGGGGTCGGCCGAGCCCATGAAGTGGTGAAGCCGCGAAAGAGGATCCGCGAAGTGGCAAGGGAACACTGTATACACCTATTTAAACTTAAAGTTTGTCTTATTTCCTGTTGAACTAACAATCCTACCAAACAAATGTTTGTCACTTGGCATACAACATGTGGTTTACATTACCCAATCAAATTACATGGCATCCTGACATGTTACTTGCAAGTTGTAAGCATATCTCGTTAGAGGTTGTATTTTTCTTTATTTTACATAATATATTGTAAAAAGTTTAATATTTACATTTTTAGTTGCTTTTACGATAATAAATAAATAAATACAAACAAAAAAAAGTAATATAACACTTACCCGAGTTTTTTGTTTTTGCTGCTCATGGTTTATGAAATCTAACCTTACTTTTTATATTGATGGTACTACTGTCTTAATTTTTTACTGAAATAATGCATCAAAGAACACAGAATAATAATGTGTAAAAAAGCAGACAGTGTCCTATAACTAAGCAATAACAGTCATTAAAACTACAGCTAAGCTGGTTAATGTGTTTCTCAACATAGAGAACAAATTTTGAACTGGAAATGAAATTTATAATTCCTGCACAGAAAATATGTTAATATTATATATTATCTGATGGCTTAAAACACTGGCTTTCTATTAATTATTAATAATTTATTATTAAACATCACAGAGGATCATTGGGAATTTGTTAAAAAGAAGATGTGACATGTAGACATGGCAAGGTCTGATTTTTTCAGTTTATTACTTTGTAACCAAATAAAAACTACGAAAATTATGGTTTGCCTGGATAATAACAATATTATAAGTAATTTACATCAAATGTCATACTTTTCAGAAGAAAGGTAAATATAATTTGAGAAAAGAGGAGACCTAGAGATCATCATAATTCTCACACTAGGGTGGATTGAGGATTTTGTAAAATATTACCTTATTAAATTAAGGACTTAAAACTGAGATATTAAAATGTGAATTATTAGTTACATTTTGATGCCAAGTTTGTTGATACAACATGATTATAACGTAGCTTAATTAATTTTAAATATAATTCAGTAAAAAGAAGTGACATGCTCAGAAAAGGGCACCTGTATCGAAAGAGTTAATGTGGTGGATAAATTCTGTTATCAAAATACTACCAATTAATACAAAATGAAACAAGTTCCCCCTCTCCAAAAAAATTGAAAACAATGTTTTAAGTTAACTTGATAAAATAATTTCTGAACAAACACGCTACTTATGTACATCAGAACAAATATTTAACTCAGTAATCAATATACCATTCCACCTGAGATAGGATTCTGCTAAAATACAAAACTTTTTGTCAGTTACTATAACTATGCATAAACTATTATCATTTCATGTTGATGTACAACTGATGTTAGTCAAAGAAACAAATTTATCTAATCCAAACACAAATTAACATAAGTGACTGATAAACATTTAAAGTGGATAATGTTTCTTCAAATTTTAAAAATAAGAAAAAAATTTATATGAAGTCAAAACAGACATCAGAATGCAAGATGTTTCCAACACATCTAACTTGCTTTTTAATTACTGGGAAAGAAACAATATATTTCAGTGCATCATTGGCTGTCCAAAACAGCTAAACAAATTAGGAACAAATTAAGATTATTGGAATCTGAGATAAAGCAAGATAATCTTTCCCACATTAAAAAGTCAAAATGGAAAGTATATTTTATGAAATAGTTTTTTTAAACAAAATTTTATAAATATTAAACACAAAATCCAATACAGTGAGTTGAATTTACCTTCAAACACATGAATTTTTTGAGGAGACACTTTATTGTTAGACTGGCCACTAATAATTTCATTCTTCTCTGATGTTGTATCTTCTTCCTGCTTAGAAAAGTATTCTTCTTCAAGTATGGGAGGAACACAAGATTCTGATTTACAAAAAGTTTCAGTTAATTTACTTGAACCTGGAGTTTCAAAAGTATCTTGATAATTATCAATAGATGGTTTATTTGTATTATTGTCCAAAGAATTTTTTATTTCAGGTTTCTTTGCTTTTAATTTATTTCCTTTTTGTCTTTTCTCCATAAGCTTGTTAGATGTTTTTTTCTGTCCCAACTGTGTTGATATTCCATCCTCATGAAATTTCTGCTGTTTTCCAGTCTTATTTTTTAACTTCTTTGAGAGTTTTGAACTTTCACAATTTCCTTTAGAATCAGTTTTATTAGACTTTATATTATTTTTCTTCACTTTCAAAACAGAAACTTTATCCAGCCCCTTAGCCTGTTTAATTTTCTTGATTTTCTCTTCTCTGATCCTTTTTAACTTCTGTCTCTTAGCCCTCACAGATAAACCCACAGCAGGATCCTTAAACTTCACTAAATTCTCTAATAGAATAACATCATAATCAGCAAAAGCAATCAAAATTAAATTATCAAGTTCTAAAAAGTTTACTATTTTAATCTATGATAATATATCATTAACTATGACATTATACTGTAGTTCTTAAAGTAAATTATATATGTTCTTTCATATAAACATTAAACACCAAAATATTTTAATAAATATCTAGACAATGACACTTACTATGAAAAGAAATATTAACACACAAACACAGTGTTCAATACTGTAGCTACTTTATAAAATTTTCTATTCCGCTTACTTCGGAAAAAAGAAAAAAAAATCTTTTTAGTATTTTCTTAAAAGCAGTTTATAAATTATATACTTAAAAATAAATACAGATTAGAAGTTTTTATCTTTCATTTCAGTTATACCTATGTCTTTAAATGTAGCTTGCTATAATGTTAAAATTTGTATCTAAGTACTAAACATTTATTTCATTTAAGCACGTCACTGGGTGTGATCAATAAAAACTGAAAGTAAAAAAATAAAATTTTTAAATAGTAATATGTTCATGTTTTCTGAAAAGCAGTGCTATTAATATGATTCGGATTTACAATGCTAAAATCAGGGGTTCAATTCCCCTCAGTGGGCTCAGCAGATAGCCAATGTGGCTTTGCTATCAGAAAACACACACACTAATATGATTCTAACTACCCATACAGTTTAGTTTATACAAAAAAAAAAGTTTACAAAAGATACACTTTAGGAAATAACTGCAAAGCTATACTGAAACCATTACAATAATACATTACAAAACACAAGTAGTTTATTTCTACGTATATAAAAGACAATAATTTGAAACAAAATACACTTATGCTGTTCACACAAGTATTTAAAGAGTAATGAACATTAAATTGTTTCACATAAGATTCAGTTAAAAATAGCTGACATTATGTAATTTCATAACAGTTTTAGTTTGTTAACCTTGTTAAAAAAAAGTGAATAAAATTGTGGTAAGTTCTTCTACTTAAATAAAAATATTTAGTCACAAAACAATGAATGTATTTATTCAAACAGTTCCTTCAATTGTACGGGTTACTAGAAACTACAAGGCATAAAAGCAAATATGAACTTTTCTAAAAAGGTAAACAAAATACTAGTGTTTCAATGGACACCAAAAATCATGTTTAGATGGGTAATTCAGGTAGGTATCTCTCAGTGCCCAAAAATTTCCAACCACTATCAACACAACAGTACAGAAGACAAAACAATATCAACCATGATGTCACACATTTTTAAAAAGTTTTGAACATTTGGATGAAAGTAAAAGAACACAGTAAATGATGTTAACCTTGAAACTCTATGCTGCCATCTTACATACTACAGAATAAGCCTGCAAAGTATTTCAACTATTCTGAATGAGGCAATGTAGGAAATTCCAATAAATGCATCTCTTTTTTTTTTTAAATCTTCACCAATTAGTAACAAGCACTGATTTAGTGGTCAGGAAATTAATATTAGTTTAAAGCTTCCAAATGTTTTTTTCAGTTGGATACTATTATCTTATTAATATTGGCTACTGGTTACAGAACAGAGGAACATGATGATTCATCCTGATTGACTGTCATTACACAATGCCTGCACCTTTTAAACATAATTTGTAAATTACGACAATTATGTAGCATGCATGGACATTTTTACATCTACAGCTGCCTGTTACCATAACACACATTGAGAGATTACAAGACTGATGAGTGTACCTGCGTTATTAGGAAAGTTAGCACAACTGATAAGTGAAGCTTAGTTCAGATATTTCAGTAACAAAACTTTGACAACTATCAATTATGATCAGTGTGTATTTATCACTTAATTTACAATGAACCAAAACAATTCTATGACAAGAACTGCTGCAACCTAATAATTCAAATTATGACAACCAGCAGCTAGCTACATTTGAAGCAACTTAAACTAGTTCAACAAAAATATAAAAACTTTGGAACATTATATTTACACTGATACTACTAATCACACATTTATCAGGTTTGGAAATTTCCAACAAGTGATAGGCCTCATTTCTGTCCTAGCATGTTGATCATGCCACGCTACTAAATGGCAATAACCATTACACAACTACTTGTAGCTAATTAACTGACAAACTCAAAATGGACTATTCAAAATGTACTGCTTACATAATTGATTATTTGTCTCCAAAATTCATTATTGTAAATAGGAGAAGTAAAAGCTGATATGGTATAAACAAAGTATAATGAACAAATAAGTGACTTTATAAGGTACTCCAGGATTTTTATACATTGTTAAACTTACAGATCAATGACTTAGTAATCAATGTAACTGACCATCTACTAGAATTTAATCTGCATCTTATCATTGTGACTGCTTCCACTTTCATCTCCACTCTGTGTATCATGAATCATTTAGCTTGTTTCTGATTTTTGCTTACTGCTCTATCATAAAAATAATAGTTTGTCAAAAACTCTGTTTATATTACTCTTAAACTTTGAATAATTATTTTTTGAAAAACCAGGTAACAGTTGTGATGAGTTAGTGCCAAGTGAAAACACTACAAAATATATGCCATGAAGGACACAACAGCAATATTTTTAAAAAATAATTACATAATTCCAAATGATTACTCATATTGTAGTTGGCCCTATCAACAATCTTATCTTAATTGAAGTGAAAGAATTTTTTGAACAATCCAGGCTTGTGTTGACATATACAATTTCTTTAATGCTAAATTCCTTGACTTCAGGTACCCAATAAAGATATCTGAATGAGAAATCTTAACATGGCCATTTAAGTACAATTCAAGTGTTATAATTTAGACAGTTCAAGTATACCGTAAGTGTTAAATTTAGTCTCAGAAGCAATAGTTTATCACAAGTTTCTTTACATCACTGTTTATGAATCATACATTGTGTAGTTCAATTGTTGCATTATTTCCTCATACCTTGTAGTGTGTGTGGATAGTTCATGGCTTCAGACAGGCTATAAGTATGCACTCAAAATGTAGTTTCATATATATATGTATGTATATACATGGTTGGTTGGGTAGAACTAAACTGCCTGATTGTAAGTTCATCCACTGAAAGCATATAGTGTCAATTTTTTTAAGTGAATTGATAGATTGTATTGTAATAACATAGTAGAGAAGAAATAACATCCCTTGTCAACTGTGTTCTTTAATTACTAAATCAGAATGAGAGGACTCTGACAAACAGAGAGAGAGAATTATTTAAAATTCTGTTCACAATTGTTGTAACCAACAGCTATAGTGGGGATTTTAAATTGAACTTATAAAAGAGTCTGTTGTAATAACAGAGCAGGAGACATAATTTGTGTTGTTAAATTTTGCTCTAATATAATTGAACCAGTATGTGGACTTTTATGACAAAAAAGTTATTTAAAGCTCAGGATACAGTTGTGATAATGAACACTGTAAGGAACATTTGTATATATGCTTCACTTGTTTCAGCTGTCTTTCAAAACAAGTGGATTGTATGCTGTTTGTTTACTGTTGATATTTAATGTCAACAAATTGTAGACACCTACTGTAAAGAGCCCTGCCCATCCATACATAAAAAAACAAGCCTGACAAAGTGAAGATTGCAATGTTCTTTCAGTAAGTGAAAATGATGAGCTTTAGTAACAAAATAGTGCCTGAAATTAAAACTTGATTACTTGGGTTACCGATTACTAATTACCTATCAAAACAGTCAATTATAAAGATAATGGATTACTTTGAAACATAATATTCATTTATCATACTATAATTGTTTGAATTCAACTTAAGTTTAACAAGTTTTATTTGCCTGGCACACGAAAGCAAGATTTTATGGCTTGGAAAATATCAAATTAAAATAATTAATGCATATAAAAAATTTTACTAATGCAATTTTTTACTTTAAGAAATCAAGCTTACTAGTGTTATCTTATAAATAAGTAAAATTATTACCTGACTGTCTTGTGTTAGTTTATCTGTCATTTAAAATAAGCTACCACTATTAGATTTTGGGTTATACTGTTCCTAGCAAATTAATCCTACTTAGCTAAGCAAAGTATCCTGAATAGAAACTCAATAAATCAGAAACCAAATACTAAATTAATATGCACCATAACCTATTTTAAAATACAATAAAAATCTCTCTTTCCCCATGAGTTTTTGTACAAAAAATAATCCAACTGCTTTGATACATCTGCAATGGGCATTATAAAAATCTTAACCAAAACTGATTTGTTACAAAGCACATAAAAACACCAGTTAACTATCACTTAATAGAAGGAAAATAAGCCAATTTCCTCTTCAACAAATACCACGACCTACAAAACATCAAATTTAGTAGCCTATAAAAACAGACAAAAATAAAGCCCTATATTTTATGAATGTAAATACTTGGGAAAAAAATATGCTGAACACTATGTGGTTATGTACCTCAATGCATAACAGAAGCCTTGGTCTAATTTAAATCCACTACATTTAACCTTTTCATTATAGATTAGATGAAATCCTTCCAGTTTCTAACCATGAAATGTCCATCAGAGTAATTATACTATGATTTTTCATAACATAAGCATATTTTTACAAAGTTTTCCAGGTTATTAGTACACATTACAAGGCTTTTACATTTTTAAATTATGTAGTAAGATAATTTAATTATATATTTTCTTGCAAATGTTTTTTTTTCTGAATGTTGACTAGGCAACATGCAGAATAAGTTTCATTTTAAGATTACAAATACTTTTAAACATGAAAAAACTTTCAAATTTTACATGTAAAATCTTTATAAACTCCAAATAATCATCAAATGTTTTTTCAGAAAAAAATTTGCTATTTCATTTGTTATTTTCACTATAAAATTGGAATCTCTATATGTGTTCAATAGATTAAGCTATGCATGTAACTGCCATAAAAAATTAGGAATATAATTTTTTTTTTCCCATTCTATAACAAATACAAATTCTGACTCAAACACACAAATATTAAATCTAAATAGATTAAATGTCATACCATTATGCATTTACATATATTTATTATTTTTATTATACTGCCCTTTCAGTCACTGCTGACAGAAATAAAAGTTAGTGATGTGGTTCACATGCACTTGTATTATTGTATCGAAAAATAACAGTTACTTGTATTGGTTGTGTTTTAGTGGACTAGTATTTTGTAAAATAGAATCCAATTTCAGTTACATTATATATATATATACATTATTACTATTTACAAAGAAGATTTTAAATTTATTTTCCCTAAAACACAGAACAGTAAATAAAGTAAAGCAAATAATTATCTCTTCTAGCTATGACCTTTGTACTCAAGTTTGTGCTTGTAGCTTGCTAAGCCTTGAGACCTTAAGAAATTTCACATCGGGAGGATGTGAAACAAAATAATTTATTTTAGGTTTTATATATACATCTGAATAATCAAAAAATAAATTACTATATCAATATCACAGAAGTCCACTGTGATTTATCTAATGTAGTAATAGATTGATACAAGAGACAATAAATAAATTCATACAGGCTAAAAGACTCAACTTCCTAACAAGAAGGTTTGTCTTGAAAGAAAAAAGGATGTTGTATTTAAAATGGGCTATAAAAACCAGCTGGGAAATTCTAAGCTTTTGATTGGTTATTCGCATATCATATATATAGAGTTAATGGATATAAGGGACTGCTTAAAAATATCAAATTGGTTGAGCAGGGGTGGGAACTACTGTGTTTGATTCAGTGCATTATTGATAACTCAAACAGAAAAGACAGGTTTTTATTTTATACTCAAGTTCTTAAACATTGGTAATTTTAGTTCCTAATTCATACAAAACTACTGAGTTTGTATTATGACATCACAAATATCTAATTTGAACCAGTGTTGCATTCAACATACCACGACATAAAACATGAATTACAACTTACAGTTTGAAACCAATTCTTAAAACTGTCGTTAAATAAAATTTAAATGCAAGTCAACAAACAAGACATGGCCTTTGACACATCAATATAAGGTTGATGACCACAAAAGAAGTTTGAAATAACAATCATTTTGAAATAAAACATATATAACAATACTTGGTACAAATCCAAAATCAAAAAGTCTTAAATACTAATTCTACCTTCATTATCAAAATCCTTTCATATTCATATGCATTACATCAAATAAAGTCTTCCCCTTCCACACTAGTTTACTTTTAAACAGATAATATAAGGTTACTTATGATTCACCTGAATATGTTTCATGCACGTCTCTCCCTCTCTTTTTAAACATACACAAGCATATGCAAAAAGAGAAATGATATCAAAGTGGATAAAACTCAAAACACCCAAAAAGGTCATACCTGTTCCCGTTAGCATTGGCTCTTCAGTGCTTTCAATCCTTGGGGTGAACTGAAGGACAATATCGCGAACACTTGGAGTGACATAGAACTTTTGGTAACAAACCTTCAACCAACAAGCTTTACATCGTTGCTCTAAAGCACGTATTTTTGCCTGGAGAGCAACTGTAAGTCCTGGGGGCAACTCAGAACGAGGAAGAACTGGACAACAACCTAAATATGTTAAAAATAAAAAATGAACCTCGGTTACTTCACTTCACCTTTCAACTTCTTTAAAGACCATATGCAGGACTTGATTTTAATGGCCATGCAAGTAGCTAAAAACTTCCTCAGATGAACAACCTAAACATCTGTTGTCTGAAGCTCACTCCAATACTTGGTCAAAATCATCAACTTCTTTAACTATGAACTCAAAAATGCTATTTTATGCATTTAAGTATTGTATGGAATTCAAATAAGCATGAATGGATGTGTGTTAACACAACAGTATACACAGCTCAGTTACATTAACATACACTGTACTGCACAATGTTTTTGTTTGTTTAGTGGGTGGAGAAAAATATGTTCCCCCTTTGAAAATGTTAATTTGTTATATCTTTTATCAGATAACAAAAAAATATGTGAAACTATATGTTTTTAGAACTCACTCAATGAGATCTATTCAAATATAATCTCAAATCCTAATGCTAATAACAGCTTAACATTATTCTAGTTACATATTCTTAAAGTGTTGAGCACCTGCTGTAGTTTCTTAGATCTTCTTGCTCTAATTAGCCTATAAAATGATCAAACTACATTCTATGCAATAAATGAACATAAAAATGAAACTCAATACAACACAAACCAGTTTCAGAAGTTAATACAGGGTGTTTTTTTTAAAGTCCCTGTACAGTTTTATAATCATATGCATATAAGTGCACAGTGACTTTCCGAACACCCTGTATTTAGTGAGCATATCCTTGGATTTCAGCACTGCTTTACATTGATGTGGCTTGCTCTCATTGCATTTGTGCAGATATTCCCGAGTGCCTAATTGACATCCTTCTTTGAGTACTTTAAAAAGTTCATCACCCATATTTAGCTCATCTTTTATTAATCATTTTAATCCACACTGTAAATTTTCAATGGTATTGATATATCAGGTGAACAACCTGGCTACTCCATGACATCAGTTCTCTTATTTCTCAGATATCTTTTAATGACTCCACAACTGCATAAAAGAGACACCTGAAGTTCCCTTATTACCAGTTTCATTCAGCAAGAAATCTGTTTTGTATTATTAAATCTCTATTTTACCCATCAGATTTAGTTTTTCTTTCTTTCTATTACATTACTGTTAAGATCCAACTTGGAAACTATTTTTACGTTTTGAACTTAAGATAAAAATCTAAATTATATTACTACTATGACAAGAGTTAACATAAAGGATAACCAAAAATCTACACCTAAAAACTTGTAATAACTGTTAAGAAGAATGATTTTGGCCACACAGATAAGAATACTCTAAGATCTAATTCAATCAAAGGTTGACAAGCTTCCAGTATTATTTAAATTATTGACTACATCTCCAAAATGCATACAAAGGTTTATGAATTTCAAATTTTTATCTGAAAATGTTTTACTTAAATGCATGTTTATGATGTTAAATTTTAAAACTTAATAACATTCAAACTTTAAACTATAAATACCCATAACATATGCGAGAAAGAGTACAAAACATTATACTTGATATAAGTACAGTAGCTCTCATGTAACATAACAAAAGGTAATTTTTCAAGGTCAAACCTCTTTTTTAATGTGTTGTATGAGCCAAGGTGGGTCTTTTTACTATGGGGTTGTTTGCCACAAATTTTCCTGTGCAAAAACTGTTAAAAATTGTGTATATAGATGTTTCTTGAAGAAACTCTAACAATTTTGTTTTTTTACAAAAATTAAAAAAATATTTCAAAAGTCATAGCATTTTGTTTCACAGTAAAGCACATAGTAAAGCATGTAGATATCTGAGATTACAGCTGTTTGAATCTTATTTTCTTTGCTATAACTGCAGTCAAAAAATTGTCTTCATTTGATATCTCTTGTGAAATTATCATTGCAAACATCATCTTTATGCCACCACACCCTGAGCTTAGACTGCATAATTAGATGTAATGGTGAAGTTTGATTCATACACAATGAACAGTGTGTTCCTATCCCATGTTCCCCTGAAATAACCAATATCAAATACACCACTTTCTTTGTATTTTGCTGTTCAGGGCTGTGACAGATTGGTGAATTGTATCAGATAGCACATCAAATCAATCAGAATACTTATATCTCAGTTCAAGCATTTTCCCAGGGCTCATTTTCTTCCACTTATTCCCATGACTTTTCTTGAACATTTTAACATCACCATCCTTGAAATGATCAATATAATTCTGACTATAAAGTTTACAACATGATAGATATAACACCAAACAAAGAATAAATTCCTCAACAAAGTAGCTGGAATTTGAGCTGCTTTTAATGCCCATATCAGAATTACACAGAAATATTTATTGGTTGCTTCTCACCAGACTTTTAAAATATTTTTTACTGCAGAGGATAATCTGTCACATAAACAACCACAAAGGCTGAATTTGAAGCATATTCCACAAAATGAATACTCATATCTCAATGTTAAATGCTCCATTAGAGTTCCCTTACTGTTTCCAACTATATTTTTCTTGACCTGGCTATTAACAAAATTATTGTTCAGTAATAGTAGTCCCAAATGACCACACTTCAGCCAACAAGAATTATCAGAAACATACAGTTAAAAAAAGTCACAGTGGGTTAGCATTTCAACAATTCATTACAAATGAGTGATGATAGAATGCATATGAAACTCAAAATTTGTTTTTTAATTCAGAAGAGATGAAGATGGTTGGAGAAAAATAACCATCATATGATAAGAAATTTATACAAGTTATAGTTCAAATAAGCTTTTCTTGTGAGTTATTCAAACTAAATTAACATCTTCCTAAATTGAAAATGTATTTCCAAATAATATTGTAGCCATGGAGTGAAGTGCTCCAAACCACAAAATCACAACAAATAAGTAAGCAACACTGAACACAGCTTTTCTCTTCAACCTGAACAAGTCTAGAAGAAAATGACAGGATTGTTTAAGCCAACATCTGGGAAAAACATCCACACAACCCTCCTTCTCCAACAGTAAAAAAAATCACTCTTACATTCTGGAGGAATTGATCTGCATATATATAACTATATGCTATTTATTGGATCACATAACACTGCAAGAGGAATAATAATGAAAACTGCATCATCATTGAAAATACATTCATTTATTATGTTGAATTTTGCTCCATCTTCTTTTAAAGAGCCAGTGAAATTTTTCACCCTTAATTTTAACCAAGTTTTGTTTTTATAAGAAGGTTAGGGGTGGTTAAAATGCCATAAAAATGTTCAGAGTTAATCAATTACAAAAATAAACAAAAAACATTAAAGTATTCATTCATATTTCACACTTTTAAAATTAAAATATGTATACATTTATATACAAGAAACAAAATGTAATGAAAATGTTACCTTTTTTAGAACAATATAGCTGTTTTGGCTTCCTAATAAAGTGAGAGAAAAACTTGCTACAAGACTCGCAACTAAATTGTTTAAATCTTCTCTGGACACGAGAATAGAATTTAACATGTCCACAAATAGCACAAGTTATAGTTCCTGGTTGACCAAACTGGATGTTTCCTGAAAAATGCACATATACTATTAACAGAGAAAAAATAAAATAAAAAATGATAGAGAAAGAAGACTATATCTACCATCAAATAAGTTAAAATTAAGCTGTTTTCAAATCTCACACTTCAATAACTAACCCTTTTAAGCATTCCTGTTCAAACAATACCAAAGGCTAGATTACAACTTTGGCTTGACACTTAACTTAATTGATCACCTACAGCACTGATTAGAGCAATTAACATCATGCAAAATAATCAATTAATTAACATTATTAAATTAATAATTAACTGATCAAAATTAGTGCTTCTGCTTATCAATTTTTAAATTACTCTAACTATTCAGTAATCTAAATATTATCATTACTGTTTCTTCATAACTTCAAGTCTGTACAGCTTAATCAAACAGTGTCAACTCATGAAAATCATCAATCACAAAGTTTAAGAGTTTCTAATTTTTACCAATTCTCATTATTTAAACTATTCAAGTAACTGAAATATGGGAGATTTAAAAGTGATTTCATGTACTAAAGATGGCAAGAATGACCTTATGGGAAACTAAAATGTATAATACTGTGGAAATTGTAATTAGTTTGGTGGAGCTTGTTAAGAAAACATGGGATATGAAATACCAAATTATAAGTTAAACCCAAGTATTTTAGAGTTAGGCATTGTTAAACAGCTCTTGCAATTTTTTGGGATCAACAAGAGATCATAACTATTCGAAAGCACAAAAGATTAAATAACCGATAATAAGTGCCGAAGTACTATGGTAAACATTTAGTAGCTAGGAATAAAGCTAATACATTTCAAAATAAATCTATTTAAATTTATTTTGAAATTTAATTGGTCATTGGAACCTTGAAACATTCTGTGATGCTCCATATACTGTAATGATGGGCACTGTCATGCTGAAAAAATTGCAGGCAGCCTACCAAAATGACATAGGTACTTGGTTTATGACTTGTTTTTCAACAATACTAATATCTTAGGGATATACAATCAAATCAGCCAGCATTAATGACATTATTATATGTACTTTAAACTATGAAAGATTAAACTTTAATCTGTAGGGGCCTTTTGTAGTTGCATTTACAAGAAAAAGTCACCAGCAGTATTTAATTGGAGCACTTCGTTCAGTAAATGAAAAAAAAAAGTTATTCCGTATTTTACGCCTTGGAAGATGCACACTAATTTTGGAAAGACAATTCTAAGAAAAATTATCTGGACTCAGCAACTAACAACTTCATGCAAACTTAACTTTTATTCAACCTACTGAGTAAATACAGTTAAATACATCATATTCTTTAGAGCATGTTAACAATTTTGGTTAAATAATTTTTTATACTATTGAAAATACCCACAATTGATAAGTAATGTATGAGAGGCTGTTTTGAGTAGACCCTAAGCTAACCCACTCATTACTTTTGTCTTGGAAAACATGAGGATTTTAAGGTATTTTTTTTAAAAAAAGTGTCTTACAAGGCATAAAATACTGTAGTAATCATAAAATTTATTTTTTTTCAAAATTGCATTATTTCTTCTAGAAACACTTAGCAAAAACAATGAAAAAATGCATACATATTTCAACTAAATGTCTTTAGTTCACAGTTTACACTTCTTATATGTAAATATAATTTATTTCACGAAAAATGCCAGTATAAAGCTATTCAACGTATTTCACAAAATTCAGCATTCTCACCTCACAGAACAAGATGTTTTACCTTCAACATAAATATGCCTATGACTAACAATAATCAAAATGAGGAAAAATACAGTATATTTTATGGTAGTAGAATTAGTACTTAAGCCTAAAATTAACTAATTTAATCTATTTAAATTATACAAAACATCAGAAACATAATCAAGGTTTCTTGGGTGTATTTACTGTAGAAAGTCTGCAAAAGTTTCTCCACAAAACAATAACATTTTTTTTCTTATCACACATCTGTCCATTCTTCTCCTGCACAACATTAGGAAACACTGAAGAGCTGCTCACCATCAATGTTACTGCACGAGGCAGAAAAATCTCCATAAAGCTTCAGCCAAAGTAGGAAAATGTACTTTGTTTCTCTCTCAATACTGAAGTTCTTTGTGCTTCTTGGACTAACTTAAGTAACTATTTCTGAAGCACAACACTGATATCTATTCAGATTCCACTCCACCAGTACTTTCCACAAATACTGCATAATACAAACACAAAATACTGCTGGGCTTTGTAAAAAGACCATTAGTGGCTAACTGTGCTTTCATTGCAGTGTGTCCTGTGTCAGTATTTTGCTCCCCAATCATGATGTGAAAATTATATAAAAAAATACAATTTGGTGTATTTGCAAACGTAATTTTATTATTGAAGAGTTGTCTTCAGTTAACATCCAAATGTTTATTAACTACAACAAAAACAGCAGATAGCTATCAAGGTACTTTGTTATTATATCAACACCAGTCCAATTGTCTGCTGATATACTGGTGTATATCTTCTTAACAAAAACACAAAAAAACTCAGACTCTATGAATCTTGCAGGATTTTCTTTGCTGTTTGTCTATGAAAAGTATTGGACAGTCATTAAATGAAAGAATGTTAAAATTTCACACAAAACATTATCATGTCTTTTGAACTTAAAGAGTTTACCCACGATATCATCGCTACAAGTGCAATTCAATAACAGGCACCATACTTTATCACGTAGCTGGATATTTTCATTCCCACAATGCCATATAAAAAGATTTTCTGATCTATCTATTTCTTATTAGCTTAAACACTTATGGAATACATGTATTTGGAAATACTAAAATTATCACCACAGTCAATTTATGCTGATTTATTCAAAATTAATGTTTTCCATCTGAGAGTGTTCTGAGAATGATTAGATATAGGAGCATACAAATATACATTTGTCAGATGTATTTTTCACAATGAAAATTATCACAAATACGTTGCATTAACAATTTAATTAAACTACTTGGTTATCAATTTACATGAATACGTTCAATGTCAAAACATTGTTAATGTATCAAATCTGAAAATTTTAATTTCTTACTTTTAAAGAGAAATGTTTTTATATAAATCTTCAATCTTACCTTATATGTGAATAACAAAATTTGTTCTTTCAGGTCTTACTCACTCTAACTTACTTACCACCCTCATGTGCAGGATTTAATGCAAATAACACTGGTTTACAAAGAAATTGAGGCAAGCACAAAAATAGCTGTTTTAACCTAATTTGGGGTGCTGAATTCAGATTTGAAATCCGTTTTTACTCATCACCTCTAGTTTTTTAGATATGCATACTGTACATTTTGTACACATACTGTACATAAAGGCGTATATGCATTCAGGGTTAATTTCTAATATTGTGTGACTTATGTCTTCTTTTTTAGTTATTATGCAATAAATGCAAATAAATCAGATGAAGAAATGCCTCCAAGGGAAGATTCTGCCAAGTCAATCTCTTCCAAAGATATTGACTCTTCTTATTCAGGAACAAGTGGCAACGAGCCACACTGGATCACGCAAGAAGACCTGAATGACTTTGTTCGTGATTTGTATCTGTCAAAACAGCAGTCAGAGCTCTTGGCTTCTCGGCTTAAACAGTGGAACCTAGTCCAGGAAGATGTAAGGATCACCAGTTTCAGGAATCGGAACAAAGACCTTGCTTCGTTTTTCGACATGGAAAACAAGTTGTGCTACTGCACAAATGTACCTGGCTTGTTCACTTTCCTTGGTTTGCCACATGGTTTACAAAGAAATTGAGGCAAGCACAAAAATAGCTGTTTTAACCTAATTTTGGGTGCTGAATTCAGATTTGAAATCCGTTTTTACTCATCACCTCTAGTTTTTTAGATATGCATACTGTACATTTTGTACACATACTGTACATAAAGGCGTATATGCATTCAGGGTTAATTTCTAATATTGTGTGACTTATGTCTTCTGTTTTAGTTAGTATGCAATAAATGCAAATAAATCAGATGAAGAAATGCCTCCAAGGGAAGATTCTGCCAAGTCAATCTCTTCCGAAGATATTGACTCTTCTTATTCAGGAACAAGTGGCAACGAGCCACACTGGATCACGCAAGAAGACCTGAATGACTTTGTTCGTGATTTGTATCTGTCAAAACAGCAGTCAGAGCTCTTGGCTTCTCGGCTTAAACAGTGGAACCTAGTCCAGGAAGATGTAAGGATCACCAGTTTCAGGAATCGGAACAAAGACCTTGCTTCATTTTTCGACATGGAAAACAAGTTGTGCTACTACACAATTGTACCTGGCTTGTTCACTTTCCTTGGTTTGCCACATAATCCTTCAGACTGGCGTCTTTTCATAGACTCTTCCAAGTGAAGTCTCAAGGCTGTGCTTCTGCACAACGGGAATAAATATCCCAGCATTCCCACTGCACACTCTGTCCATCTAAAGGAGTACTATGACAATATGGAGCTTCTTTTAGAAGCTGTTAAGTACAACCAGTACCAGTGGAGTCTGTGTGGGGACCTCAAGGTCATTGGTCTTCTTATGGGTATGCAAACGGGCTTCACAAAGTACTGTTGCTTTCTCTGTCTCTGGGATAGTCGAGCTGTATCCCAGCATTACAAGCAGAAAGACTGGGGGTCTGGAAGCACTTTCGTTCCTGGCGAACACAGCGTCAAGGAGAATCCTCTGGTTGACATGAAGAAGGTGCTTCTTCCTCCTCTTCACATCAAGCTTGGTTTGATGAAGAATTTTGTGAAGGCCATGGACAAAAATGGTGCTGCCTTCCAACACTTGTCTACTGTGTTCCCAGGTCTCAGTGCTGCTAAGGTCAAAGAGGGCATCTTTGTGGGACCTCAAATCCGAGAAGTGCTGAAGGATACTGATTTTGAGGAGCTTCTTACCTTAAAGGAACCGAGAGCATGGGAAGCATTTAAGTCAGTCTGTAGTGGCTTCCTTGGTAACACACGCGTACCAAATTACCAAGCCTGTATTGAGAAGTTGCTAAAGACTTATGAGGATATGGGATGCCGAATGTCACTCAAAATTCATTTTCTCCATTCCCACCTCAACTTCTTCCCTCCAAACCTTGGAGCAGTGAGTGATGAGCATGGAGAAAGATTCCACCAAAACATTACAAAGATGGAGAGCAACTACCAAGGCAAGTGGAACCCCAGCATGATGGGAGACTTCTGCTGGATGCTCTTGCGTGACATCCTGGAGGCAAAATACACCAGATCATCTAAGAAAACACACTTCTAACTGTCTGCAGTACTATGAATTGTGTACATTGTGTCATCCAAGTATATTTATTCCGTCAATGTTCTTTATCTATAATAAGCTGCTGCAACAGTTGAAATAAGCACATATATACTCTGTATATACTAAAATGAGACTATTTAAAAGCCAGAAAACTAGAGGTGATAGAGAGAAACTGTTTATAAATTCAAATTCAGCACACCCAAATTAGTAAAAAACACCTTTTCACATTCTTGCCTCAGAAAAAAAATATTTTTTTGTAAACCAGTGTAATTCATTTTAATACAAATATTACTACATCAAAGTCTAATTTTTATAGCCTCAAAACTTTTGTTTATGGAGACAAACTAGAAGGACAGACCTACTGGTCATGCCTGCCTGTCATATCTTTTTCATAAACTGCCAACACTTCTGACATTTTCTATCAGTTGAAGCCAACAGAAAGACAAAGTTTTAGTCTATCAAATAATGTATAATGATAGGGAGAACTGTATTTTGTCTTCAGTTTCAAAGTTTCAATTGTGGAGTTCAGATTGAGTAGCTAAAGAATTATTTTAAGGCTGTTGCACATTAATTAGAAAGCCTGTTAAATTGTAATAGTTACAAACCATTACTTGCTTTGTGTATGCTGTTATATTATGTTTTTAGGCACATTCTTTAAACAAAAATTATTTCATATACTCGTACCATCATCACAAAAACGCAGGCTTAAATTTTACTGGCAACTGACAGTAATGTCAGCACTGTAAAACATTTTTCATGTATATTTTTATATACTGTTATAAAGTAACTAAATTTAGAAATTTATTAGATTAGATTAGGTCGTGTAATGAAGAATTAAAAATAATACTAATACCCTGTGTGGTACATTTGTGAGTAGCCTGTATGTTACATCACTCAATAGAGTTATCTGCACCACACATTTGCCACGTGATTTACAATTTTTATGACAGGATTATTAAATAAACGTGGTTTAAAAGGTAGTAAAATAAAAAAGAGAAAGCAGAAATAAATGTAAACTGTTATGAGTCTTAAGCTATTTAGAATACATTGTAATAATTTCCTGTTATAATTTGCACTTATTCCTGAAAAGTAAAAAAGGGGTACTTTACATTTATCTAATATTTTTTGAGTTCATATAGAATTTGGGAAGGGAAAATTACAAAATATATATAAAGTTTACCTGGAAAAAAAATTAATTTTTATTTAAGAGGTTTTAAAGGTTACAAAAATGAAATTTGAAAATTTTCAGATGAAAAAAAGTATTTCCAATTTAAACACGAAATCCATTTGCACTTGGAAAAATGAACATTCTAACTCCATATAATCACAGATTGATCATTGGTAAAAATACTTTAAAAAATCTGATTCTTTTGTGAACAAGACTCATAACGTTTACTGAAAGTTTGACAAATTTCTTGAAGATACTTGTACCACAACTGATAATTACTTAGATGGAAAGTTAAAAGATTTAAATAAGTAACAGACTATGAAGTATAATGAAGGAAATATCCAATCTAAAAAAACTTCTCAAAAATGTACACTTTTTTACAGGCTTTATGCTGTTTGAAGTTGAAGATACAAGGCAATTTTCTACTCTATATATATTCCATTTGCATGTTTATTACGAATTCACACACACATTAACATACTAACAGTGCTTATAAAGTAAGAAATTAAGATTCTCCTCAAACGAATAACTGATTAGTTTTAAAACACATACGGAAAAGTGAAACTATTCACACAAGTTACTATAGAAAAATAATGTTCAACTGAAGAGTAAATCAGCAAAAAAAATGTGAAGCAGTTCATTAAGTACTTTCATATGCTGAAAAAAAATTATGGACAAAAATATCAGGAACAGAAAAACACAGTACTGTGATACTTAAAAAAATAAGAAAAGTAAATTTGAATGATAAATATTGTAACTGAAAGATGTTTTGAAAACAGTTTACTGAACTTAAAATAAAATGTGTGTTATTAGTGGACTTGAGTGTTTTTTTAATTATGTGTAGTTCTGAACTCCAAATAAATTGTTTCTATTTTGCTATAAAGAAAATCAGCAAAAAATGCTCGAGTCTTTCAATCAAATTGTTTTCATTTGAAAAGTCACTTTCTTTTATGAAATCAATTAATAAATTACTTTAGATAAGAGATTTATTTCTTACTCAACAGGAAGATGTAATTACTGTTATTCAAAAGCAGATTTCAGACATTATGCATGTGATGTGAAACTCCATCTGTGGGGAAAGCTGTATGATTGGTGGCTACATTATCTCTACAAACTGTACTTAATACATGATAATATTCATGGTAGATGTACTAATGAAAACATTTACATATTGTTCATTGTCACTGTGAATACTGAAGGTTTAAAAAAGGTTGCAAGTTTTGCTATATTTACAAATTCTTAACTTCAGAAGTTCCACAATTAGATAAAACTTTTTACACATTCACAAATCCAAACTTTTTTTTTTCAAAATCAGACTAGTAGTTCATATTTTAAAATCATGCACAAAGGCAGACAAGAAAACCCAATTTGTTCATACCTGCTCTTCAAACAAACTACTTTTCACAGTAAAAGTTTCAAAAAGTTTTCAAAAGGAACCTTAGAAAATTTTGTAATTTATCAATTTCAACTTGTCCATTTTGAATAACTAAAAATAGGGTATATATTTTCATGGGAATATAATTCAAATACTAGATGAAGATAACAAAGTAAGCCTGTCAGCAATCATCAGTTGATATACAATATATTTACCACTTTTTGGTAATACTGCTGAAAGAACATTGGTAACAAAGTCAAAGTTAAACTATGCACTTCTTGTACTACACAACAATTTAAAAAGTTAAACACAACTATTACTTTAAGTTGGTTTTCCTTTAATTTCTGTTATCAAAATATTGTTAATTTTTCTTTAACTCTCCAACTATTTAGCTGGATTTGTTTGTGCACAATATTGACTCACAAAGTGTTAGCTGATAGAGTAACACCATATCAAAGAGGGGCACTGATGTTTGTCATAATAGCTGTAGTACATAGCATAAATTAATGTTTTAAACTGTGTAAATAACTTGATCAAATTATTTGTCAACAATCTATATGAATTGTAATATCATCATCTGGCAGCAAATAAAAGTATAAAAGAGAACTAAAGACTTCAGAACATACTGAAAAAACTGAATACTGTTTAAAACTGAGATGCATCGAGTTATAATTAATGGCAGTTTGTATGTGTTCTATTGTCCAAAATGATTATTTTTCATTACATTCAATGTTTTTTTTCATGATGATGAAAAACCCACTTTGCTGACGTAAAAAGTTCAAAATGTTGTTTTCTACTTTATTTTTAATACCCACACCAGCTGTCTTGAGATTTGTTTTGAGTAATTTTCTAATTTCTTGTGCCAAAGTTATAATGTTAAAATAGAAGTTTTAAAGTTGTGTTAAAATTGTCACCGAGTTCTTTAAAGTTTAGGTTCATTATTTATGAAACAAGTTTCTACAAAAACAGATCACTTTTTGATACAACCTCTCTGGATAAGCAACAACGTACAAATTAAACAAAAAAATACAGATGAATTATAGAAAATATAAAACTGTAACAATATAATAAAACCTCACTTACTCAATAACTCATTAAGGTGAAATAAAATTTGTTTGGAAAAGAAATCTCAATGCATATACCTAGACTGCATACAAAGTAGCTAGCCCTACCCAACTAGTACGTGGAGCAAATATCACAATATAACTTAGATAATTTTAGAGAAAGAAGGAAAAGTTAATAAAGGTGACATGTTTTGTATATACAGTTCTGCCCCATTATAACAGCATTGGTTATTATGCTTTTCAGGTATGGTACATTGGCTCCCAAAAATTTAAAATTATCTACTAAAATAATGGAAAAAAAAAGTGGGAAGTCGTGTGTGAATTTGATATTAGGAATTGAGGTAAGAAAGGAATTTATAAATGCACGTCAACTTTCAAAATAGGAAAAGAACTTCATTGATAACAGCATTTGTAAAGGGCAGGTGTAAAGTCAGAAGAGCAGTTTTATTGTTACTTGCATACATTGTAGCACAGAAAACTTAGCTATCACCAGACCCAGCAAGGATTCCATCTGTCTTGTACTGAATGACCTCATTAAAATAAAATGGTTTAACTTTATGGAGAGGGCAAGAAGTTCCAAGAATTGTTAACAGATGAGATCACTACTCCCTGCATCACATGTAGCTAAACATGTTCAGAAAGAGGCTTGAAACAAAATGGAACTAAAGTATCAGACTTTTAAATAAGTGAACATGAATATGTCTTGTTTATGAAATATTGTAAAATTTATATTCATATTTTATCTATGTTCTTATTATATGCTTTCTATTTACCTAAATAAACAATTATTTTATATTTAACTGATTGCTTTAGTGGTCTGTTGATTGCATACTTGTTCAACATGTAGGTTACAATGCACCACTATTGTACATAGATCCTTGATGGTAGTGTTATGATGAAGCAGTTCTGTATGTGGGTTTTTTAAAAAAGGTTATACAACTGTTAGTATTAATAGAATACAGAATGATTCTTTACCTTGGGACTTTGTTTTAGCAGAATGATTATTCTTTTCAAGCTTAGGTGGCTCCTCAGATGTGTGTGGTGTTTGAGATGCTTGTGGTAAGAGAGGACTACCACTAGGAATCAGTGTGTTATGCTGCATGGAGTCATTGACAAGGGTTTTTGAAGATTCCAACCTAGAAGACTGTACAAGAAAAGATGCATCACGGTTCACTGATGAATGAAGTAATTCTGCATTGGATGTGACATGCAACACTGATGAATCTGGTGAAAATGATTTCAATGTCTCCTTTGGTTGAAGTTTACTGGACATCACAGGAACACTAACAGTTCTTTGCCTTGTTTCTGATGTTTTAGTTTTATTTATCACTTCCACAGAAGATAAAGTTACTGGTACAATCTTATTGGAAGAAATTTTTGGAATTTCATCACTCTCTCTCTGAAATTGTTCACTTAGTTTCTTAATACTAGCTGGTTGTCTCAACTTCATTAATGTCCTCTTGTTTAGTTGTAAACGAGCTTTTCTTAATATTCCTTTAGTTGTCTCTTGTGAGGAAATTTTCTGCTGTTCAGCTGAACCAATAATCAAGTTAGAAGATGTATGCTTAGATGATAAAATAGTATTAGTGTTTAATTCACTCGAGATTCCATCAGAAGATTGATGCAATCTTCCTTCCCATTGGGATTTCAATATCTTTTCAATTTTTGCTGCAACTTTGTCTTCTAATTTATTTTCTTCAACCTTCTTTATTTTATTAATATCACATTCTTTTGCAGTTGGCACATTAGATTTGGATTTCATTTGTTTTTTTGGTTTCTCTTTTGAAAGTTTCTTATAACCATCCTGACGACCACATGACTTCGCTCTCTCTCTGGTTTTTTTTGCCATGATATCTGCATACTTACTGACCATGTCTCGCTTTATCAGATCTTTAAAAGAACCTGAAGAGGTACCAGAACTATCCCCTTCTGATTTTTTTAATCCAAAAGGAGAATCATAGCTCATCTCAGAGAGCTTCATCTGAACTTTCAGACTGGGTTTCCAAGGCCTTTTCCCTTCAAGCACCAATGGCTGATCAAGCAAACCTATCTTCTTTGAATCATCAATTTCATCTAACACTTTCTTACTTGAAACATAAGGATAAGACATAAGTGTGGTTGATAAATTTTTGTTCTGAAATCTTGGTTTTTTACTTACTGAATACTGTACAGGTGAATCAAATTCATCTAAAAATCTCTTTCTTGGAATTATTTTTCTAGCAGAGTTAGCACTAACTGATGGAATTGTGAATGTTTTTCTCTTATAGGATGCAGAGTAATCTAAAACAGGAGATACTGATAACCTCCCTTGTTTGTAAAGATTTTCTGAGGACTTTTTACGTCCACGTTTCTTTTCTAAGATGGTGGGATGATTGTATTTCTGCATTTTTACTTCAGATTTTTCTTTCTGCTGTTTTGTACCACTTAGCTTCCTAGAAACAGAATGGTGTTTTCTTATTGTTTGATCTCTTAAAGACTGTAGCACAGTATTACATGATTTTGATAAAACACATTTTTCACTTAAGGACTGACCTTTTTTTGCTCGATCTAATAATCTCTTTGCCAATGCTTTACTAGAATGTCTTCTATGGGGTTTTGTAATAACAGGTAATGATTCTATTTCACATATTAATGTTTTTTCACCTCTGCTTTTTGGAGAAGAAATCTCACATATATTTTTGCTATCATCAGTTGAGAATAAATTTGTATTATCACCCATGGAGTCGCACTGTGTCCTTTGATCATGATCTACAGTTGCTCCTAACATGTCATATGATGTGCATAAGCCTTCCTTTATCATTTTATCATAAGATTTCCTTGCTAAATGTCTCAAACGTCCTCTGGAAGAATCTGAAGTTTCAGAAGAAGAACATGATGACCCAGATGACTGTCTTGGTTTCTTTCGCAAATGAAAGTAATTACCTTGAAAACCTGGTCGAGTGATAAATGCCATTTCTTTCTTCTTTTTCATCTTTTTTCTTAGCTCTGCTTGCCTTTGTTCTTCAAAATTAAATCCTTCAAATTCATCTTCCTTTAAGAAAAAGCCAAATACATATGGATCAGCGAAGAACAAAGTACAGTGAAAAGACCTTAATCAAGATTTATTTTGAAATTAAAAACTACAATTTATATCTGTATCAAGTAAATGAAAGACCTTACATTGACAAAGTTGATTAAATTAATAAGTTATCTATTACCCAACAACAAAACACCCTACTCAAAATGAAAAGCTAGAAAATAACGTGAAAAAAAAACCTAATAATTTCACAAAAAAGGAAATTCAGAAAAGTAACAAACAGGAAAATAAATTAAAAATATAATGTTTCTTTGTTTTTTGTTTGTTTTGAATTTTGCGCAAAGCTACTTAAAGGCTATCTATGCTAGCCGCCCCTAATTTAGCAGTGTAAGTTGTTTGTTTTTTGAATTAAGCACAAAGCTACACAATGGGTTATCTGTGCTCTGCCCACCACGGGTATCGAAACCCGGATTTTAGCGTATAAGTCCACAGACATACCGCTGAACCACTGGGGGGCAGCAGTGTAAGACTAGAGGGAAGACAACTAGTCATCACCACCCACTACCAACTCTTGGACTACTCTTTTACCAATGAATAATGAGACTGACTGTTACTGAAAGGGTGTAAAAAAGCAATGGAAGGAAGAACATTTAATGAACAAGAAACTTAATTAAACCAAGTACTTATTACAAAACATGGAAATATGAGCCGAAATACTAAAGAAAATTTCAAATACCTTATCCAGCACACTGTTTTACAGTAATTACAAGTTGCACAAAAAATTAAAACTAAAATTAGCTATTAGTATCACTAAAATGAACTATACAAAAATAAAGGTAACATATAACAAAGTTACAAACAAAAATATCACCAATGTATACTTTTATAACTAAAAAATAAAGAAACTGAAACAAAAAAATCACAGAAAAGACAAGAATGCTAAAAATCAACTAGTTACAAAATTATATTTAACCTTATCAAGAACTTTCTTAAAACCTAAATACACATCGTTCATACCCTTTAAATCACACAGATAACTTAAAACATTATTCCATGAAAAAAGTTAACAGATTATTAATTAGGAGTGTTACTATTAGGTTGATTTTTGGTTGCATAATCATTTACCTCTTCAGCAATGAAATTTGTTCTAAATTAACGTTTTACAATTCAAATCTTAAAACTGCCTTATTATTTATGTAATAATTTCCAACATCTATTTACTTATGATTTATAGATTAACACCACAGTAACTGAAATATTCACTTAGCTATAAATTTAATTATTGCATAGTTATTAGATAGCAACGTGCTTCAAAAAGTTATACTTTTTCACTACCAGTATTAGATGATACAAGATAGATAACACTTAACTCAACATTTTCAATGTACTGCACGTAAAGCTGGGTTTATTACCATTAATTACTATTATAAATACCATAACAGTTAATAAAATATTGTACTGTGGTAATAGCTACAGTAACAGTATTGACTATATTGAGTACGCGAGTCAAGGTAGCCCAGTAATAAATTGTTTACTTGTCTCAATTTTTATAATTTACACTTCAAAATGATTTACGACTTTTTAGTTATTTGCATATTAAAAGAGAGCCATGCGAAGAATAAACTGACATCAAAAACTATTATTTCCAGCTCCATAATTTCTTCACAAATCTGAAAATACCAATGCTGTTAGGCCTAGATTCATTGTAAAACTAAACATTACTTACTTCGCCCGACGTTCCAAACTGTTCGTAGAAGTGTTGTAAGCCTTTCTTGATGTTTTCTGATATTGGCATAATGCTAGTAATGGGTATCAAGTCTAAATGAAATTTCGTTTCATCTGTGAAATAATTAACATAGTTACGACCAACTCTTTGGCCAGGTCTGCCAGGAAACCGAGCTCGCGCCATTTTACTTATTTTCAATGGCCTCGGATCAAGCATGCAGGTCTTACGTTAGTTGTTGTATGGCATCTCTTCCACACTACAGCTTACTCTACAACTGTAGGTAGTGCGACATAATAATCGGCCCACATCATACATAATTAAATTGTTATTGACTATTTAAAATTTTAATGTAATGTAAAGCTATTCTATATGATATTTTTAAAATATCCAAATATTCTTTTAAACCAGTAATCGAGATAACATGTTAATAAACCTAATGCACTATTTTCTTTATGTCTGAGAGGATGTATACCTTATTATTCTGTCAGACATACGCGCCAAATTTGATGCTTATTTTGTTTAAAAAATAAATGTCATTAACGGTTGATAACAATAATTTTAAAAGTATCAAATTATTTTTCTTGTTCGTTATTGCGTTGCTAATTATACTGCAAAAACTAAGGAAAAAATTGCTCAATATTTATATATAAGAAGATGTTGTAGGTAAAGTAGGCCTAAGCAAGAAAAGTATGTTTATTTCAACGAGTGTCACGGAACAGATTAAATACAACGTATAGGATGTTTATAAGGTATTATGGGTTGAATATAAGTTAGTCTGTGATACGTATACCGTGTTTCTCCGAAAATAAGACAGGGCTTATATTAATTTTCACTTCAAAATATGACACTAGGGCTTATTTTCGGGGGATGTCTTATTTTGATATATTAAAAAAATGAAGTTTCAAAGTAAAAATTTTAAAAACTATTAAACTAACCATTCAAAATAAACTATTATTAAACTATTAAACTAACTGATTAATACTTAAACAAACTAATTAACTACTAAACTAATTAATAAATTATTATTTTTTATTTCTTTCCTCTTCCTGCCACTCTTGACTAGGCCTTATTTTAAGGGTAGGGCTTATATTAAAAATATCCCCAAAAATCACACTAGGTCTTATTTTGTGGTTAGGTCACATTATCGGAGAAACACGGTATTTGTTTGGTAATTAATACCATGGGAATACTTGAAACTTCACGCAAAGATACGTAAACATTTTTGTGAACATGAGAAAATAAGAATAGAAATACTTAAGAAAATATAACAACAGTAGATTAAAAATAAATCTTAGAGTGAGAACACTCACTGAGAATGCAAACGATTCGAGAAATACTATGTAGAAAAATTTATAAAACTATGGATTGTGAGTGAACTACAACAATCAAAACCCCCGGCTTTAAGGTTGGAGAGTTTCAACTTTGTGGTTTTCAAAGCTGTCAGCGGTGAACACTTTGTATGTGGTTTCTCGTCATCAAGAATTCTATCGTATATGTATATAACTTTTTCATAAATTTACTATATTAGTTTAAGCATTCTCCACTCTTAATTTTAAGATCTCATCTTGTAGGTGTTTTATTCGTTTGTTGCTGTTTACACGCTAAAATCCGGGTTTCGATACCCGCGGTGGGCAGAGAACAGATAGCCCATTGTGTAGCTTTGCGCTTAATTTAAAACAACAACAATTGTTGCTGTTTTATTGTTATTAAGTTTTCTTCCTATCTTTGCTGTTCCCGCAGCGTAAATTGAAAACTGATTTTTAGCCTTATAAGTTCTAAGACAGCTGAGCCAGCGGAAAGCGCTTGCTGTCGTTAGGGGCTATGCAATTAAAGAGCAGTCTGTCTTTTATTTATTTTATCAGAAAGAAAGACATAAACTGATGTGTTTGTTTTTTTAATTTTCCACAATTTTGTAAAGATGTCATTTATTTTTTTCTGAGGACTGATGAGATGTTAACCCTTCATTTCTGTTCATAGGATATCATATATACGTAAATGACAGCATATTAAAAGTTAAAAATAATTGTTATAGTTTGTGTTTTGTTTCAAATTTATAATTTTCTTGAAGTTTATATTGTTCCAATGACACGTGGTGAATGTGTGGCCTAACGTTTGGAAATCTACTGAACGTTCTTGGACTACTGAAATAGTATACAATGTTAGATTGAATACTGAGTTACTCATGAATTTTAAGGTAATATATTTTATTCAGTGAACAAACCTGTAACTTGTGTAAATCATCCTGAGACAGTAATTGTATTCTTTTTTGTAAATTTTGAGTTTGAACTTGCGATACAGAAATTAAAATAAGAGAAGCGCTACACATATATATATATGAGAAAATCGGCAAATTATTCAGGGAGCCAAAACTGTGAAAATCAATTTTAGTTTATTTCTAAAGTTAAAAGAGAAAGCTCAAATGATTTAGAGACATATAAATCGTAAATACAAATTCAGTAGCACTACAAATATTTGCGTAGACAGGGCGATTTTCAGAGGGCCAAATTTAAGGTGCTGCATGTGAATGTCATCTGGTTTATATTTTCCAAATGTATATATAAATATGAAATACATTACATTTTAATGCTAAACTTCAAAAGTTTAATTCATTTTTAATAAAGGAATAAGATTATTTTTACATAAATCCCGTAAATATGCAATAACTGTAACAAAGTAAATCGTTTATGAAATTTGACTTCTATCCGTCTCGTTAGTTTCATGTTTAATGCTTAATCATATAATGCACTTTCCATTAATAAAGAAAATCATGTTTTTTTTTAAAGTGTCAGAACTGTCACAAAAGACAATAGTTCTATTTTTTGATAACAGGTTCAGTCATAATGACCAATCTCTGAACGTTTTTAGTAAATTTTTACAGTATGCAGTAGGTTTCTGTAAATATTACAAATCTTTTGTACCCAAAAAATATGTTGTTAATTAAATGTTTTTACTAAAGATTTACCTGTGAATTTATGAAGTCAACGTCTGTCTCAGACTGTGACTAGTTTGAGTGTGAGGTGAATTTCATGACAAGATATGAAATATTTTTTAACCTTACAATTTTTACAGTGTATTTGTACAGCCTTCAGAACCTTAGAAATAAATATCAAACGATTGTTTTCAAAAAAACATTGTATTTTATACATTATTTTCTTTACCACTAGGAGGCTAATACACGGAAGCTATAACACTGCATGCACCTGAAAGCCAATGATGATGCGTTTAGACATTTTCTTGAAACCACCATTAGTTGTAAATAACACTTATAATTTATAGTCAATGTCCGACTTTAAATTTAAGTAGTGTTCCTTTGGCTTTATTCAGCTCAGAGAATCTAACCCAAGTTTGACCATTATTTGATAAATGTTGTGCACCAACTCGAATTAGCTAATTCTAAAGAGTGAGTCGCACTACATATATATAATATTACACCATTCAGCTAACTAAATTATTGTGCCAGCTAAGAGCTACTGGAATATATTACTCCCTTTTGTCCTGTCTTCTAGTTTTTAAAGTTATCCCAGCGTAAAGTTAATATTTAACTTAAACCTTGTTGGTTACTTTAAATACCTTAGTTCAACGAATTTAGTGCATCGAGGTACACAAAAGTAGCTCTCCTCCACAAAATAAATGAAATTATTAACTTAGGTCTATCAATCAGTGAACGTTAGGTTATAGTTACATTTTTACTGAATATTTTTTTAAAAATTCGCTAAATAACAGAAACCGTAACAATAATAATAACGAACTCAGTTCACATACAGTGAAGTATCTTGAGGACAAGACATCCTCATGTCAAAGCAGTGAAGACTGGGTCCGCAAAAATAGGAGGTTTGTGGTTTGTTATGTGAGTGTGTTTCCTTACTAGGACACAAATGATGAAACAAGACTCATATTTAATGCAGGGACAAATATCTAATGAATATCTTCGCAGTTTAGAATACAAACGACAATGCACTATCATACAATAGAAGGTAAACGATCATCTGTTTCAATGTGTGATAAAAAAGAAAGAAAGATGTGGAGTTTGCAAAGGTAAAATTTAGAAGTTTCCTCCCTCCTCTCTTGGAATTTTTTTGTTAAAATATAAAATGTAAGACAATAATGTTAACCCTCATTTTAGCCTCTTCAAAATCCAAGATCCTAAATGGATTTCACCACAGCAATATTAATCTGTACTTCAAATACAAACTTATGTGTCACTAAATAAACTTTAATTGATAATTTTAATATTTATTGTGTAAAAATTAAAGATATAGGAACACTATGAAAAACACCTTTTAAGTTCACACAAAAGTAGCTTTGATATTATATATGAAGCCTAAAATTTACAGAGATGGAGTTCTCTTAATGATCTGAATAAAGTGTATGAAAAAATCTCGGTAAAAATCTGCTCTGTTAGGTTCCAACACTTTTTTCAAGTATGTCAATAAATTCTCATGTTTCTGACACACACAAAAATAAACAACGATTGGTGTTTATTACGTCGACAGACCAACAAGTAGTGAAAATCATGGACGAGTCCACCTTACGTTACTGCCTGATTTACCAATAAAAATAATTCGGTGTGCTGATGGAAAAGCGCATTGTTTTTCCTGCAAAAGAATAAAAAAGTATTTAATTCCCACTAGACCCAACAAGCCCTTATGGAAAGTTAAAATTAGAAACTGATTTGAATGTGAATATGTCATAGCCTGTCTTTCTGACAAATTGTCAAATAATCAAAGCAAAACAATATTATTCTCCCTTTTAATGAACCCGGCGTGGCCAAGCGTGTTAAAGCATTCGACTCATAATCAGAGAGTCGCGGATTCGAATCCCAATCGCACCAAACATGCTCGCCCTTTCAGTCGTGGGGGCGTTGGTAAAAGAGTAGCCCAAGAGTTGGCGGTGAGTGGTGATGACTAGCTGCTTTCCCTCTAGTCTTACACTGCTAAATTAGGGACGGCTAGCGCAGATAGATCTCGAGTAGTTTTACGCGAAATTCAAAACAAACAAACCATCTTAATATTTGACACATTTATCGGCTAAAAATAATAATATAAAAATGTTCATTTCTGTTTTAACAAATTTCTTCTTTGTTCTAGTCTGGTACTACCTACAGGGGGCAAGGGATTCAGTTATAAATTTTTTTGGTCGTAGGCATTCAAGGTGACCCAGACATTTTTAAAATTTTGGCCATGCAACAGCCCACTATATGCCTATCTCTAACATGTCTGTCCCCCGCTAATGCAGCGGTATGTCTTCAGATTTATAACGCTAAAATCAGGGGTTCGATTCCCTTCGGTGGGCTCAGCAGATAGCCGATGTGGCTTTGTTATAAGAATACCCAAACACACAAACTCTAATGTGTCACTGAACACACGTTCTTTGGTACTTATCACATATTGATTTTTAGTGTGAAAAATGTATTTTTAAAACCACTCCACAGTATGTGAAAAAGGGGATATTTTCGAAATTTGCAAAAAACAAAAAAGGAGGGTTAAAATTTCCGAGTCGGGCCATTAATAAAGTCTTATTTCTTTGAAACATATTAGAATTATAAAATATAATTATATAATGTTTTGTTGTGTAGAAGTACAAACATAGTAGATGAAGTTTAACTCATGAAGTGTGATGTTTTAAAATTGTTACACGAATGTATTAATAGGTTTTTGGACGTGAAGTCATGCAAAGAGTGTATTCATATGTGTGATGAAGTTTAAATAATGTTTAACTCATGAACTATGCAGCTTTAAAATTGTTACACAAATGTGCCAAAACGTTTTTTTGTGCGTAATGACATGCTTATTGTACAACAACCAATTATATTATCACCTGAAAAAGTGATTGTACCCTATTTACTAAATCTGTATGGAAATCCGCTCGTCATTATGCCATGCTGGAATTATTTTACTTTATAGTGACAATTATAATGTAAGTCCGGTTGGTATACATATATGTGTGTGTGTATGTATAAAATAATTTCACAGTGTACTAGTATTATATTGGACATATATATAATGTCTGTAGCAGATTTAATACTATATATTTATTTTAAAGTCTATATTTGTTTCAGTTTAATATATATATTTAGATACCCATGTAAGTTATATTATAAAATGTGTATTACGAGAATCCCGCCTGTTCTATAAATTTGTAGAAGATTCCCGATCTTAAGAATCAACATTGTACTATGCGTCTGTGTAAAATACAAGTGATTATCAGTATCATTTCCCACTAAATATTCGAGAATCTCTCCTTAAAGTTTATAAAAAGTAACCAATGTAACGCCGAGAGACACTGTAACATTTTCGTTTGCTACAGTTGTTACAGTAGTATCTATAATTATGATTAACGCTTATTAATCGGGAAAGTGCAATATTGGACCAGGAACGTTCACTTATTTTGAATATTACAAACCCTTTAACATCAGTAAATTAACTTCGGACATTAATATTTCTACGAAGACATTAGGTATTTTCGTTTGTGAATAACTCCGTGTAAACAGCGAGAAATAGGCTACTCGTTAAGTAAACTGTGCTTATACCAACGTAAAATTAATTCGTTCATCGTAAACCGTTGATAAAATATTCAATTCTAGACCAGATAGAAGACTAAATATTGTTGGTAATTTTGTAAACTTTTGTATGTAAATCATTATTTGCAATAGCCGTTGTTATAAATTATATCGTTGTTTGTACGTTAAAATATATATTTGTGTTAAGAAATAGAATTGTGTGTATTATTGTTGTTGGTAAATGTAATTAATTTGGGTATATTTGTAACGCCATTTTGTTTAAAGGACGAAATGTTGTTGTTGTTGTTTAGAATTAAGCACAAAGCTGCACAATGGGCTATCTGTGTTCTGCCCACCACGGGTATCGAAACCCGGATTTTAGCGTGTAAGTCCGCAGACATACCGCTGAGCCACTGGGGAACAGGACGAAATGAATTGCCTTATAACCTCTCACCAATATACATATCAATAACTTATTGATTTTTAGGAAACCCTTTAAGAATAATTATTAGACAAATTATGTAGTAATATATGGAAGTATACCTAAAATCGAATCCTCGAATCTGCATTGTAAGAGAACTTTCGTGGTCTCGTTGTGAACGGTTACGGAGTCTCAGTTGATCTCAGTATTTATCCTGTGAAGGATTAATTAAGCCTCATCATAAAAAAGAAAAAACAACAATTCAGAAGTATTTAGGATTCTTCAACATATTTTTAAACGTTTGTCTCAGTAACCTACATTTTGTAAAAATTAATTGAAGAAGTTGTCTGTTTTATCTGGATGTCAGACTGTGAAATAACATTCAGAGTTTAACTTTAGATTTTTTTTTGTTTCAAATGCAAGTTGTAGAGGGAAAAGTGGTAACTTACGCAAGATAAATGTCGAACATCTTTGAAATAAATTACTGCATAATTAAACAAAAGTGTTTTACAAGCCTTGTAATAAAGATTGCATACAAGATAAAATATATGGTAACTGCTATAAACTGCGTGGTATCTAAAAAAGGGAAAAAAGCAGAAATACTAATAAATAAATGGAATCAGAGAATACAGAAATACCATCCCTAATGGATGAAGTTCGAGAAATAGACAACAAACAAATGTAATGTATTGAATACATATGCACTCAAGAAGAAGGAAGAAAGAGGTATTTGAATATCTGCAAAAGAGAATGACAGGAAAATTCAAATTGTGTAACACAATATGCCCATCTTAAGTTTGTACTTCTGTAGGGTAGATTTTAAAAGAGCGGGTATTAGATTACTTAGGCATTGTTTAATATGTAATGGCAAGAGAAAAAACAATTGCAGTTGACAATATTGGGTAATCGCAATCATGAAAACTTGACTTGCAAACGATACACAAGTATACAATAACGATCAACAGCGCCTGTCTAGTGTGGCAATTTGTTATCGGACTTAGATTGTTAGTTGCATTGTGAAAAGTTCAAAAAAACAAATCATAAAAGTTTTATCTTAGCTCCAGAGGGTTGTCTCCCAAAAATATGTTATAAGCAGATGTAACCCCTCTTCCCCCACACACACGCATTAAAGGAGCTTAGAGCTTCGGGGAAAATCAGTCATGGAGTAAAATGAAGGAAGATAACCTCATTTGTTTTGTTATCAGTAAAACATTCCATGTGGAATGAGAATGGTGTCTACAGTATTATCTCTTCAATCATTTTCAAATAACAGAATGTAGCAGTTAAGTGGAAAATGACCTGTGGCTTAAACATGGTAAAGATAATTATAGATATGGAAGCTTAAATGATATGGTGAAATATTTTTCTAACATGGAAGCAGGGCTCGAAATTAATAACTGCGGGGCATGTAAATGTTGCCTGCGGGCAACAATTCTTGCTATGTTTATTTCCTGAGGGAGCAAGTGATATGTTACGTGTAAATAATTGTTTTATTGGTCATTGTTAACGGATTTTTGCCGATAATGGGCGATAACAGCCTGTAACGAAACTGAAAGTCGAGCAAACAAGCTGCGATTTCCTTCATTAGACATTCTCCCCCTGCCGCATCAGCGACACATGTTGTAATGTACAGATTACAAGGTCCTTGTGTAAACTGAATTGCACAGCCTTGCTCGGTAGTTTCCGTGTGCCGATGTGATCACCTTCGGGACGCGGGGTTGCAAGGCCAACGATTTTCGTGAACAGACACCCTACCTCCGATATCTGGCCGTCTCCATATAATTTACGTAGCCCAATAAACGGAACAGCCTTTCTTGTTGTCTCTAGTTGATATGTGGTTTTATCAAAGAATATGGCTTTATTGAAATATTCCAAAAAGCGAAGGAAATCTGATGATGAGAGTTTAGAATATTAGTAAAGACAGTAGTTGTGCAAAGTGAAAGGAACTCTGTAGTGAAGATGACAGGACTGATAAAGGTAAAAAAAGTCGAAGAAAAAGCAGGTACCACCGTGAGTGCCTCGGCAGCGAGATCAAGCAGTCAGGGGGATAACCCAATGTCTTCGGCAGACACAATAAAAAGCATGAGTTGGAGAAGTGATCTTGGAGTTACCTGCCGAAATGGAAAGAAGCGTTACCTCGGTTAAAGTTTGATCAAGAAACTAATGAAATGTTTTGCAAGGCATGCAAAAACCACAAACACGTGTGTCAGAGAGATAGTGTCTTTGTTAAAGGTACCAGTAATTTTCGTCTACAATTGATCAAAGACCACGATATAAGTGGAAGGCATACTACGCGTGTTCAAGCTGCCAATGCTGAAGCTAATCCATAGGTTCAGCCGATGGATTTATACATGAGAAATTTACATGCTCATCAGCTCAAAAAACTGGAAAAAAATTTCATTACCGCCTATTTCTTAGCACTAATAGATCAGCCGTTTTCTTGATTTGGGCCTTTATGTGAAAATAAATGGAGTTCAGCTAGGAGACGCGTACATTAATAACGAATCAGCGGAGAACATTATCACATGTATTAACGACATCGTGATGCAAGATCTGTGTGCTGATCTTAACAATACTGTAGTGTTTTCCTTCATGTCAGATGAATCTACAGTCACTGGAGTAACTGAAGAAAAAATTGTATTTGTTAAATTTGTTAAAGCAGGAAATGTTACAAAAGTTTTGGACTTGCAGGTCCCACACAGAAAAGTAAAACTGAAACGAAAGACTCAAAAGTATGATAAAAAATGAGAGAAAGATAAGTAGTAGAAGAATGCTGAAGAAATGCCTCAGAGAAAGTGATAATGTGAGAAATTGGGAAAAATAGTAAGATGGTAGAGAACAAGTCTAGCAGACTATAAAGAAATCGTAATTAATAAATAAGACAAGGATGAAATCAACAAGAAAGGAAATAACGAAGAAGACTAAAAACTAAAGAAGCTGTTTGTTGGTTTGTTTTTGAATTTCGCACAAAGCTACTCGAGGCCTATCTGCGCTAGCCGTTCCTAATTTAGTCGTGTAAGGCTAGAGGAATGACAGTTAGTCATTATCACCCACCGCCAACTTCTAGGCTACTCTTTTACCAACGAATAATGAGATTGACCGTCACATTATAACGCCTTCACGGTTGAAAGGACGAGCATGTTTGGTGCGACGGGGATTCGAACTCGCAACCCTCAGATTACGAGTCGAACGCCTTAACCCACCTGGCCATGTCGGGTCTAAAAAAGCTGTAAACAGTCCAAAGGAAGAGAGTAGCTCTCAAAAGTTGAGACCTAAACAAGTACAAGGTTGGCCATTCTTTATGAACGTTTAATTTGAATGCTGTTGAGTTAGAAAACTAACCTATTAAGTTAACTGGTAGGCTAGTGACATACGTAAGGTAATTATATAAATTGTAGCTAAAAACAAAATTAACTTTAAATTTTTTTAAATCGATCCTGCGTAACAAACTTGCTGGACGAATTTATTGTCATTATTCAAAGTATAGGAAAACCAACATCTATAACAATTTGTTGTATTTTTAATTAATCAGTTGTGGTCCAGGTTTTCAGCCATTATCCCAATAATATTTTACGATTTCACGAAGTAAAACAAGCCTTAAGAAGCTTAAATTGTTCGTAAATTCATATATTAACCCAACAATCGAAAACAATTTTCAAAACTATAAAAATGAATTTCAAATATATATACTATGCACAACTTGTACATTATAACCAGTAATATTATTAAAACTAACAATAAAGGAAAGTATACAAGGTCATTGCTCACAAAATGTATAGAAATCTTAATCATTAGCTACTTAGGTCCGCACGGCTTATTAGTAGAAAAAAATCTGAATATACTTTAAACTATTAAAGTATTAGGATGATATTCGAAAATATTTAAAACACTATCTTTGGCTTTGATACCTGTGAATGAGCTAACTAGAAAGATGGATTGACCATGTAGGAAAAATTCCAGTGTTAACTGTGTATTAAATTACTGGACAGTATGTGACCGAGAAACATTCGCACGTCCACTATTCCAGAGTACAAGATTGGTTGCTTCTTTCAATGGAAACTAAAACTAAAACTAAACATATGAAAGCCAGGATGATAAAAGCTGTGAAAAAAGTCTTGCATATATGAAACCTACGAAAGATAGATGAAGAGAAGGAACTCTTTAAGAAGCAGAAACACTTAACCAGCATAACGGGCAAAAGCACCGGATTTGGAAGGTACAAGTCTCAACAAATAGTGTATAAAAGAAGAAACAATAAATTTCATAGAATGGGTGACTCTAAAGTTTGACCCAGCAAAGGTGATCTCCTGTGGTGGTAAACCAATGGGAAAATAAACCTATTTTATTCAGCTAGCTGTCAACTGCCAGAATAAGACAGTCAAAATTATAATACCTTGACTAATATGTCTTTACCAGCTCGGATTGAACTGACTGATTTATTTCAGTCTATTAAGAGCATCATGAAATATATAATATGTTGTCTTACGGTACATCAAATCTATCAACAGGAGCAGAATGTAAAGTTCGAGGACTTTACTAGTTACTAGAAGCAATGTCACAGTCTTATTTTAATTTTATTATCCTATTACTTTTCTCCAAAACATAATGCATTATAACTTTTATTGTGTCTTAATAAATTATCGGGTTTATATTCTGCTAGAAGTACACCATGCATTAAAAATGATTAACATTAAAGTTTTTGGATATAAATCACATTTCTATTTCCTTATGTCTAACTTAGTTATTTTAAAATTTTCCTGGAGTTCTTGACTAAAGTTATTTGACAAATTTCCAGTTCCACGGCCATCGTATCATATGTGCTAATTTCCACGTTGTTAGTTTGTTTGTTTGTTTTGGAATTTCGCACAAAGCTACTCGAGGGCTATCTATGCTAGCCGTCCCTAATTTAGCAGTGTAAGACTAGAGGGAAGGCAGCTAGTCATCACCACCCACCGCCAACTCTTGGGCTACTCTTTTACCAGTGAATAGTGGGATTGACTGTCACATTATACACCCCCACGGCTGGGAAGGCGAACATGTTTAGCGCGACGCGGGCGCAAACCCGCGACCCTCGGATAACGAGTCGCACGCCTCACGCGCTGGGCCATCACATTGTTAGAACACTTGTTGTTTCCATGAAATTTGTCATGAACAAACATACCAATTTTACTTTTATTTACCTACATAAAATTTTCTGTAATTTTTGTTATGTACATTTTACGTTTAACGTTATTTTGATTTCTTTTTCAAAAGGTAGTAATCACGAAGTTGTAAAAATCAAATATTTTCCAAAGCTAGCGAAAATTTAGACGAGAAATAGCTTTGATAACTCTCAAAAAACATATATTTTTGTGTAAACAATTGTTATTTGTCAAATAATGTATTGGTTGACATTAACTTTTAAAATGTTCGTAGTATAACATAACAGCAACTTTTAAAATCTCTCCTATGATGGCCGCTGGCTCGAATTCCCGTTACACCAAACAGGCTCGCATGTTCAGCCGTGGGGGCGTTGTAATGTAACGCTCAAGCTCACTATTCGTTGTTTAAAGAGTAGCCCAAGAGTTAGTAGTGGGTGGTGATGACTAGCCACCCTCCCTCTAGTCTTACACTGCTAAATTAGGGAAGGCTAGTGCAGATAGTCCTGGTGTAGCTTTGCACAAAATTCGAAACAAACCAAACCTGTTCTGTGATTATTTTTGCTAAGATTTAATTGAGATTTAATAGAACTACAGATAAACAGATGAAAGGGATGAATAAACGAGTGTAAATGAAATTAAATAGGAAATGTAATACGTGTTTTGTACAGTTGGCAATGTTTTAGGAAGGAATTTTCGTCGTAAATTTTGAATTAAAAGTGGGACATCTACATCATTCTAATTTTCTTTTGATCTTTGTCCTCTTTACAGAAATAGCCAATGGCTGGTCAGTAAAGTTCATGATTCAATTTTATTGTGTAAATAAATATTATATAATTTTGACACTTGTGTTCGGCCCGGCATAGGCAGATGAGTTAAGGCGTTCGACTTGCAATCTGAGGGTCGCGAGTTCGAATCCCTGTCACACCAAACACGTTCGCCCTTTAAGCCGTGGGGCGTTATAATGTGATGGTCAATCCCACTATTCGTTTGCAAAAATGTAGCCCAAAAGTTGCTAGTGGGTGGTCACGACTAGCTGCCTTCCTCTTATCTTACACTGCTAAATTATGGACGGCTAGCGCAGATAGCCCTCCTGTAGCTTTGCGTGAAATTCAAAAACAAACAAACAGACACTTGTATTCACATTTCTTCAGTTGTTTGTTTTAATTTTATCTTATGCAAGACACTTTTAAAAAGTGAATTTTACCACATGATTCTTTTATGTTAGATATCACAGATTAGCTATGAAGTCGTATATTAGTAGTAACCAAATGGTTTTGCTTCTTATTTATTTTATTTTGAAAGAGCTGAAAAAATTAATGTAGCGCCTCTTAAACTCAAGGGAATTTCACCATTTACAGAACAAATGATGCAATTTGAGATGGTTATGTTTAATTATATGCTGGAGCACATAACTAAACCAGCAGCAGTACCAATGCAGCATTGGATTCAGCTCTAAGACAACACCTGAAGCTTGATGAGAATATTGACCACCAGCTTCACTGCAGCATTGTTACAAGACATCATAACACCATGAAAGTCCTTTGTTTTCATGCATTACAAAAGAGCTTTCCACACCGACATATCATTGTTGCACCGCCAATTTAATAAGAGATAGATTCACAAAGGCAAAAAGAACGAGGTGGTTTTTGTCCCAATATCGGCTTATTTTGTCACTAAACTCTCCATATGTTGTTGTTGCAAAGCAGAAATATCAGACAGAGAACGCTTGTAATAACTTTGCAATAGGTTCAAGAAGGTCAACAAGAAACTATGGCTTCAGCTAGCTTAAAGTAATGGAGTCTGAGTTGGTTTATTCACCATCTCAGTAAAGATCAACAGTCAGCCTACATCTTATGCTATGGTAGCTGGTTTGAACAGTGACATGTCTGAGTGCAGGTGTTACATCAATGCTGGTCTGTGACCATAGACAATCAGTATTATATTTCTAGCTATAATTATCACTGCTGTGATAAAAAAGACAGAAGTGACGTAATTAACCAGAATAGTTAGTGTTGTAGACACTATTATACCATATCTACGAATGAAAATACACCTTTTATGTCACTTGATACCTCTAGTCGAATATTATTCCAACATTCTTTACTTAACACAGAAATATAAACACAGTAAATGGCCCAAGGAATTCGCTAGGAATAATCACAGATATCCATATTACACGTGTCTATAAACAAACAAACTTTGACGTTCCAATACTGAAGTCGAGCAGAAGTTGAAAGACACAGTAATAAATCATTTAAAGACTATATGATGGTCTCCAGTTGTGACTGTCAGAAAGAATGAAGTAACAATAAGATTCTTAGCGGACTTTAGATTACTTTGAAGTGATACATAAAAATATTAACGATGCTTTCATGTAGATACATAGGTAAGATTATAGTAAGAAACCACAGACAAATCAAAACAAGTAATTAACCAGATCAATTACATAAAGCAGTAAGTGAAGGTGGCTATTGAGTGGTACGGGATTTAGATCATATTATTATTGAAAAAAATGGGATGTGTAGCAGTAAATGAATTAAGAAATAAACTAATTTAAGGAAAGGAAGATGAGTATGTGATTTAGATTCCGTTGTATTGTGCAGTAAAACAAAGTATGGGCAATTTTTTATGTTTACCAAAAATAGTGGTACACAACCTTTGAAAATAAACTTATGAGCACTTATGGCATTCTGTAGACTGCACATTCAGCCTCGGAGAAAACGTGTTGTAGAGTAATGAAAATGTTTTCATAAAGATATTGAAAAGACATTTTTAAAACGTGTGAATCATGGATTGACTGTCAGGAATCTAAGACTTGTCTACATCTAAGGAATGTGCCGAAAGAGAGAATTTCAAGTTTAACTGTCACATTTGAAATGATATTTATAGATATATTTTGTCACTACCTATTACTGAACTTTATTTCTACAATATATTTACCAGATAAGAAAGTAAAAATTGTTGCAAAAACATTGAAAAATCAATCTGTAACTTAACATGGAGAAATCATAGCACTTACTAAATAATACATGTAAAAATTTCATTTAATTAATCATAGAAATACGGAAACTATTATATTTAAACAATATTCTACATATTGGACAGCTGATAAATGGGAATGATATCAAACAAAATTATTGCGTTAATTTTGAGCTGGTGAAGAAATTATTGAGAAGTTAAAAGAACGCTAAGGCTCCTTGGCCAGATAACAGTTCCCCAAGGACTTCGAAGGAGGTTAAAAATGGATTTGAGAGTCACTGATCACTATTTTTTACCAATCCTTGGATAGTGGGCAAGACCAAAGGATTTGAAGTTAGTTAATGTAACTCCTCTTTTTAAGTAAGATGATAAAAATTGCCTCAGTAATTACAGACGAATTATAGGAAAAGGGTTGGAAGTCCATTGAAAGATGCTTTGCAAAGTATTTAACAAAGTTTAGAGTTTTAATGACAACTCAACATTGTTTCACTAATGGAAATCTTGCCCTATGAATCTTTTGACATTCTTTAAAAAGGTTACTGCTCATGTGGATACGGGAAGATTTGTTGTATCTGGATTTTCAGAAATACTTGACAAAGTGCCACATAAAAAGCTTGTAAATAAAGTTATCTCTACAAGTGTGAGGGATAAATGAATAAGTTTATTAGAAGAGAGGAGGCTGGACGAAAGAAATCAGAGGACTGTTGCAAATGGAGTTCAATCAACTTGGATTAATGTCACAAAAGGGGTACCTCATGACAGGGAATAACTTTAACAGTGTTTTGAAAAAAACAGATAATAGTGTAATAGTAGACTTGTCTCTTAAACCATTCATGCAGTGTACTGTTGCAAATGGCAAGACAAATAGGATTTTAAGTTGTATTTACAGAAGTATTGAATACAAGTTTAAAAAGGTTACAATTTCATTGTACAGGTTACTAATGAAGCCACGTTTGAGATATTATGTTCAGTATTAAGCTAATTACTTTCAGAAAGACATTGAATTATTGGTAAGAGTTCAGAGAATAGTTACTAGAACGGAAACGTTATAATAAGAGAAGATGTTGACATCTCTCAAATTGTTTTATCATGAAAAAAGAAGAGTAGGGTGGGATATGATTGAGGTGTTTAAAGTTGTAAAAGGAATTGATAATGTTGATGCATCATTTTTTTCTTATTTAACAGGGAGAATAGCAGGACTAAGAGACGCAAATATAAATTATGGCAGTGTAGAAGTCATCTTCAACTAAGACAATTATATTTTTATAATAAAGTGGTTGACCTTTGGAATAGTATGACTGTGGATGTTGTATAAGTAGTCAACTTAAGTGGCTTTAAGAAAAAGCTTGATAAATAATGAATGATGAGGGCTGTATTTAAGAACCTTTTATTTATTTTAATTTAGTTTAGAGGATGGAACGGACAAGATGAACCAATAGGACCCATGTTGACGTAAAACATTATGTTACGTTATGTTAAAAAATGAAAATTAAAACTGCATACTATCCAGCTACTGATGGATTAGTAGAAAGAAACAACCAATCTTTTGTAGACATTTGTTACAATACTGTGAATCACAGTAAAAAACTTGAAATTAGCAGCTTTCATTACTATTATTACTTTATAATAATCCAATAAAATTATAATTTTATTTCAGTCAACAATTAAACACTGGCTTCATCAGGGTTACTGGTACAAAAACTTAATGGAATACAGCAAATTAATCCACTTAACACAGTCATTTGTTTTTATTTCATAGTAGATTTACAACGATGCCAATGCCAAAAATATTAGTGTCAGGAAAGGTTAAGTATGCATTAGATGAAAATTAAAAAGCATAAATATTACAGATAATACAAGTAATATTTGAACAGTCCATGAAAATTTTACTGGAGTAGCCAAAAACACAAAAGAAGGGAGATAAAGGAAAAGTTACTGAAATTAATATGAATGACAAAGTATTGTTACATACTCCAAAAATATGAAGAAATTAACTTATTTATGAAATGGTCTTTTAGATTAAACAAATGGCAAATCAATTAATTTTATAATAGAGGAAATACATGGTAAAAATACCAAGTGAGTGCATTCCAAAAGATTAAGGAAAGTTAAATAAACTAAATTAGTGAGCTCGAAAATATACCTGAAAAATCAGCCCAGTTGAACAAGTAAGTCCTAAGGGAGAAACTAAAGACATTAAAAAACAAACAATGATATGTTGATTAAGATCAACCCACTGAACCCACAGAGGCTGAAACTAGACATTTCACTTGAACAAGAGGACATATTTATTGCCATTGAGGCCATAAAGTAATTTCAAAAATATGTTAGAGAACAAAGTACACTCTGAGGTCTGCCACGAGCTAGTACAGCTCAATCTTGTAGTGGAGATATGTTCAGTGAACCAATGATAATAGCTCTCCATGAGTTGAAACAACAATAAAAAAGTGAATACCAAGTGTTGGAACCAGTGAAAATAAATAAAGGTCATAAGGTCCAACACCTAAACTTACAATGACACCTGGCCAGCTTTCCAAGGGCCTAGAAACATGTTACTTGTTGAAGTTACTTGTAATAACGTATATTACATATTATAATTTATCTTGCAAGAGTTTCCAATTTGCCATATTGCGCATTACGATTTCATATAGCCGGAAATTTAAATCTAAATTTAAAAGTCAATTAACAAAATTTGTTTCCTTAATACAAGTATATTTTAAAACAGAAACAATAATACAGTTTATAATAATGGTTATTACAAATAATGTTACACACATTTCTCAATATATATATTTAGATAAAGCAAACATCGATATTAAAATATACACACAATGCTGGCCAAAATCTTCAGGCCAATGAACGCAAAGAAAAAATATGCATTTTGCGTCGTTAGACTCAACCAATTATTTGAGTAGAGCTTCGAAGAATGAAAATAAGAAAAGGGAAAATAAAAATAAAAAATGTTTTTAGCATTTAATAGGAAAAAATATGAACACTGTGAAATGAGCCTTAATCCTACCTGGTAAAAGTTTAAGAACATATTGAAACGAAGCGTTAATCGGTAAACACGTAACAAAATTTAATCATTTGTGTTCAAGCATTAGCGTTGTCAACATCTCCAACTGAGATCTCTTGTGTTACATTGGGTAAAAACATGATAAAGGCTGAAAGCTTGACAGAGTTTGAACGTGGCAGAATTGTAGCTGCAAAAGCAAGGGCTCTCTCAATGTGCCATCATTGGTGAGATTGGGCGTAGTAAAACTGCTGTTGCAAATTTCTTAAAAGACCCTGAGGGATACGGAAAGAGAATTTCAAGTGGTCGGCTCAAGAAAATTTTGCCGGCGTTGAGCAGGAGGATTCGACGGGTTGTCAGGCAAGACATCAGCCGATCGTCGAACTAGATTAAGGCCCTTACGGACGTAGAATGCAGCTCAAGAACAATTAGACGGCATCTACGAGAGAAAGGCTTTAAAAACTTTAAACGTCTTCAAAGGTCACGCTTCCTTTCACACCACGAAACAGTTCGATTAAACTTTGTTGAGAAGCACCAAACATGGGACGTAGAAAAGTGGAAGAAGGTTTTGTTTCCTGATGAGAAAAAATTTAACCTGGATGGTCTAGATGGTTTCCAACGTCACTGGCACGATAAGGATGTCCCTCCGGAAACATTTTCTACATGACACAGTGAAGGAGGTTCCATCATGATCTGGGGTGCTTTCTCTTTCCATGAAACAATGGAGCTTCAGGTTATACAGAGCAGCAACTGGCTACATTGGCATGTTGGAGAGAGAATCCTTATTGACTGAAGGCACTCGCTTGTGTGGAAATGACTGGATCTTTCAGCAGGACAACGCTGCGTTCCACAATGCCAACAGGACAAAGGCGAATAACGTGATTCTTTTGGACTGACCAGCGTGTTCGCCCGAACTGAACACCATTGAAAATGTTTGGGGGTGGATGGCAAGGGAATTCTATAGAAATGGACGTCAATTTCAAACAGTGCACAATCTTCGTGAAGCCATTTTCACCACTTGGAATAATATTGCAGCCAGCCTTCTGCAAACGCTTATATCGACCATGCCATTCGTAATGTCGGTCGTGCAACTCACAACTGAGACCTCTTGTTGGTCATTTCCTACCCTGTTTAGGACTACTTTTTGGTATGGTCTTAAACTTTTGACCAGCTAGTATTTAGGCTAATTTCATAGTGTTTTCATTTTCCCTATTAAATGCTAAAACATTTTTATTTTTATTTTCCCTTTTCTTATTTTAATCTTTCAAAGCTCAACTTAAATAAGTGGTTGAGTCTAACGACGCAAAATGGATATTTTTTCTTTATGTTCATTGGTCTTAAGATTTTGGCCAGCAGTGTATAATAGTAAATCCGTTTCAACTCCCTTCTTAGAGAATTAAAAATTGGCGTTAGATAATTTTAACAAAGATGTTATATATATATATGTACATTGATAACAAATTCTTAAACATAATACATTGTCAAAAATTATAGAACTTCATTAATCAATGACAGTATATAAAACAATCAATACAAATAATTTTATGATCATAAGATTACACAGCTCGTGAAAGTGCATTAGCACAAATGTTATCAAACCCTTTGACATGGATTATCTTCAAATCATGTTCTTGTAATGTTAAACTCCAAATTTAACAGTCTTCTGTTTCGCTCTTCATCTGGTTCAAAACCGTTGATGGGTTATGAATAATGTAAATGGCAATAGTTGTTGTGATGGAGATACATACACATTGAAATGTTCTAAAGCCAACACTAAAGTCAATGGTTTATATTCCACAGTCGAATTGTTCTTTCGCTGGTAATTAAACTTTTTAGAAAAATAGCAAACAAATTTCTGTCGTTTGATTACAATAGAACGGCAACATTACAACAATCTCTGACATCAACATCTATTTAAATTAATTAAGCCTTATAATTTCTTTTGGGTGAAATATATCTTAAGGGGATAGCTTCAGGGAATCGAACAAATACTGGTCCCGTGATCGAGATTTTGGTAAGGCCCAGCACAATCAATAATCACAATACTGAAGGGTTCTTCAAAAGCTGGGATAGATTTTAAAGGAGTAACGGGAATTTTCTTATTAGGTTTTCTGACTGATTGACATGCATCACAAGTTTTACAAAACTGAGGAACATCTTGCCCAGTTCAGGCAGAGTATTCATGATGAAACTTAGAAGAATGGACGGCAACTGCTTGTTGTGGAGATACAAGTGTAGAGGACGACGTTTGTCTCTCCACAACATGCAGTTGTCATCCATTCTACAAAATTTCATCTTGCCTAATTTTTGGTTAAAGAAATGTTCATCATTTTTTCATATGTCTAGTTGATGCCTAAATGAACTTTCATGGCAGTCCATGGGCCACTTTCAATATATCAGAATGATATAGTCTTGAAACAACGATTTGATAAATTCCAGTTCATACTTCTAAAGCTTGTAGATCTGGTGCTCTCCTTTTTCTCATAAGCACCACACTTTAAAAAAATAACCCTTTGGAATTTTCTTCAGTTTTTTTGGTGATATAAAGTAGCTGGAATGCTCAAATCGAAATAAAAAATATATTAAGCTATTTATGAGCTCAGCTAATTACTAAAGTATGGAATATTCAACATTTTTAGGTATATTAATATGAGGTTTCGTTAAAACTAATTATAATGCAATTTAATAAAAGCTGGAGAGACAAGTATAAAAAGGGAAGTACGAGTCATCTTACATATTATAGAAATTACTGATACTTATTTAATAAAAATACAAATAACTGATTCCGTTTTGAGCAAGACCTGTGTAACATGGCAGAAAGAACCAACACTGCTCTCTTTCAATTTAGTGGAAAAATGGAGAAATTGATTACATTCAATTGTATTCCATTTGTTAAAAGATTCATTTGTGAAAAACATTATGTTTTAAACACCCTATTTTATACATAATCCCTTTGAGATTTTCAAAAATTAAAGTGTCTAACAATAATATTTCTATATTTTCCATATATATTGTTGATGATGCACTTTGCACAGTTCAGACAAGATGGTTTCAAGCAAAAGCACCAGTGCTGAGCTTCTTCTCATCTAAGTGCTCAAATGAATCTGTATTCAGCGTAGAGTATTGCACCACTTGTCACTAAATCCAATTATTCCACGTTGGGACTAACATGAAATGTTTAAAAAGTGATCCAGTAATTCCTTATCAGCAACCATTGAGTACAAAGGAGAAGTGTGTTTCAATTTGCTCATACGAGTCTATGACAGGGTAGCATCATATCTCCAAGTCAATACAAAGTTAGGACCCGGAAATTCCTATTATTGAATAAGCATTTATTCATTCTAGGACTTGTCTTCCAACTCTCAACGGATGACTTGGCATGGCCAAGTGTGTTAAGACATTCGACTCGTAATCCGAAGGTCTCGAGTTCGAATCCCGGTCGCAACAAACATGCTCACCTTTTCACCCGTGCGGGCGTTATAATGTGACGGTCAATTCCACTATTCGTTGGTAAAAGAGTAGCCCGAGAGTGGCGATGGGTGGTGATGACTAGCTGCCTTCCATTGTCTCAACTCTTCGACTCAAGGAATGAACATTTTTTGCAGAGCCTATGATTGATCTTGGTTCCGAAGTTTTATTCGAAAATAGGCGCAACACGTGTTTTTGACAAAATCTGTAACGTTTTCCCCGTGTTTCTTTGCAAGAAATTTACCAAAAATATAGCAAACATATATGTTGGGTCATTTACACAACCTCTTGTTACTATCGCGACGAATAAACAATATTGAAAAGAGAAAAAATAATGTCAAAGTGACTGAACAAAAACATACCATCCATAAACGATATGTCATGTGAACTGTTAACCGTAAATATACTAGCAGTGTTTCTCGCGGGTTATAGAACGTTCGATAAGACTCTCACCTCGTAAATGGTTCAAAGACATCTAATAGGCAGTGGTTGTCAACATTTTAAGCATAACAAAATGTTACTCGATTTCAATGGAAATGATTCACTTATGTAATATATCATATGGCGTGTGTTGCTCTGCCTACCACGGGTATCAAAACCCGGTTTCTAGCAGTGCTAGTTCAAAGACATTCTGTTTTGACACTGGGGGAATGTACATAAACGTGACATTAAACGTAAAGTATTTAAATAAAACTACTAAAGTGGATATCAAGTTTCCTCCTCTCTTTGTCTTCTTTTAACTTTCTCAGGATTCAGTTATAGATAATCGAAAGACAAAAAACTGATTTGGAATAAGTTTTAAAATAGCAATGAACACATTTTGTACAATATTATGTATTTAGAATAAGACTTCATTATCTGATAAATTAGATTAATATAAAACATAGATCAAAGTTAATTTTAATATTTTGTTACGCATTACCTGATGCTATTAAACAAACACCATAAATCTTGATATTAGTCTTATTCTAAGGCTTGTTAGCTCAAAATTTTCATAAAATAACATCATTTTTTGCTTATTTGCAAATTTTAAAAGTAAAAAAAACATCGAACGACCAATATTTTACAATCTATTAAATGCATTAAAAGATCTGAATGCATAGTTTTTTAACGTTGTTCTTTATCACTTTTCTCAAACTGAATATTTCATCAAGTTTTGGAAACTGTAGACTGTCCATTTTTATCTCTTCCATTCACTGTGAAGCCATTTCTTAGTTTAATGTTCCCATTCTTATCGCAATCATGTAGCACACAAGTTGGCTGGGTGACATTTTCTTTAGAAGCTAAAACTTTAGTGTTAACAAGCCCATTTCTTTCAACCATATCCTTTGAGCCATTAATCTTCTGAAGCTTCTTGAAAGCAAATTTTGCAACCATGACCACGAACACGATTGAAATTAAATACATAGTGACAGCTCCTATCTGCATCCATATGAAAGAACGAGGGTGAGTGCAAATGCCAATTAATAAGTGAGTCCCCACATAAAGTCTCATATAAAAAAAAACGGCTACAAAAGTATATTCCACAGCATCCATTTCCCATGTTCCTTTCCATCCGCTTTCAAGCATGAACCATCTTAACTGCAACACAGGATTCGACGCTTCGCCTCCACCAATGGCTGCTACTATTTCGCATCCGGAGTGGCCAATATACATACATAAAAATATGGTCCCAATGCTGATAATGTGGTGTAGTAACATAATAGGACCTGTATAAAAATGAGTGAAATTAAATACTTAAATATACCCGATTTTTAAAAGTGGTTACATAGAAAATGTACAAATATACTTTCGTGAACCAATTTTACAAAATATGTTATAATAACCTACCATTTGCGAGATAACTGGTTTATTTATATATCTAGAATCAGAGCTTTTGCTCTCAGGTTACAATTCACTCTATGAACTTTCCAATAAAATGCCTAATAGAGTTGTTAAGCAACACATTATACAAGTAACGCAATGTTTTATATGATAAATACATCTTGTTCTACTTGGCAACTAAACTATGTTTGTATTGACTTTCAATGACACAATATGACTGAAGGTGGCAAAGTTGTTTTCTCGACTTTTAAAGTTTGATACGAGTCTTGTTTTTTATCACAATGCCATTACTGTAGTTTTGTAACTGTTTGTTAGTGGTTTAGGTAAGCACTGTTCTTTTTCATGTTATAAGATAGTGAAAAAAGTTATTTTATTGTCTCCGAAGACTGGATATGCTACGTTAGTATAAAAAAATCCCTTAGTGAATTTTATATTTTATTGTAAATCACACATTTATGTGTGATTAAAATATCAATAAAAAGTTTTATACAAAATTACTCAACGATCTTTATTTATCAAAGATAAGTCATGTCGTACAGATCAAATACCAAAAATGTTTTAAAAGTTTATTCTTAATCATTCAAATTAATTTAATTATTTTTCTACTTGTCTGTTACATAAGTGTCTTTGTTTGTTTTGAATTTCGCGCAAGGGCTATCTGCGCTAGCCGTCCCTAAGTTAGCAGTGTAAAACTAGAGAAGGGAAGGTAGCTAGTCATCACCACACACCGCCAACTCTTGGGCTACTCTTTTTACCATCGTTACATTATAACGCCACAACAGCTGAAAGGGCGAGCATGTTTGGTACGACCCGCGACCCTCAGATTACAAGTGAAGTGCCTTAGCCACCTGGCCATGCCGGGCTACACAAGTGTGCCAGGTTTGTAATGGTGAACTTAGTTTCAATACAGAACTAAATACCAATAAAGAACAAACTTAAAGATCGAAAATGGACAACTACCTTAAGACAATGACATTTATCTTCATGATAGAGTAATGACTTCTTAAATACGTGAACTTTAATGCTAAGAGGCTAAACCATTGAGGTCACTAAAATTTGTCATCTACTTATTTAAAGTTTCAAAATAAAGAGATCTGTGATCAAACGTATTGTTACATCATATGACTATAAAATATATACATAGGGTGAAAACTTATTAAAATATTTCGGTATCATTATCTATAGTTTTGTGTGTGTCTTCCAAAGTAACATATTTCTTAAGTGCCTTAAAACAGATGCACTTTCTGTGTTAAAATGCTTTGCAACTACGATATATTCCTATTTTTCTCTCAATTAAAAGGAAGAACAGAACATGCTTTTCAACTAAATTAGTTCTGTTTTTCTGTTATATACACTATCTAAACATTCGATCTAAATTTTACAAACTATTTATTAGGCTTTGAAAGTAGAAATTTAATACATGTGTAACACAATATCTCAGGCCTGGCATGGTCAGGTGGTTAATGCACTAGACTCTTAATCCGAGGATCACGGGTTCGAATCATGTCACACCAAACATGCTCGCCCTTTAAGCCATGGGGGCGTTATAATGTAACGGTCAATCCCACTATTCGTTGGTAAAAGAGTAACCCAAGAGCGGGTGGTTGGTGGTGATTACTATTTGCCTTCCCTCAAGTTAAGTTACACTGCTAAATTATAGAGGAATAGCGAAGATAGCCCTCGTGTAGCTTTGCACGAATTTCAAAACAAAACCAAAAACAATACCTCAGAACAGTTGTATAATTACTTTAAAAATATTGATGTGTAAAAGGTTAATTGATCGAATATCCGATTTCAAAAAATTTCATTTATTTCGTTTTCTCTTTCTCGTTAAGTTTAAAAACCCTTTCTAAATTAGTTATAAACTTCGAAACATGTTAACAAAAGTCATAAAACCATTTTATCATCATATTGTTGTTGTTGTTTTGAATTAAGCACAAAACTACCCAATGGGCTACCTATGCTCTCCCCACGACGGGTATCGAACCTGGTTTTTAGAGTGGTAAATCCGTAGACATACCGCTGAGTCACTGAAAGGGTTATTACCATCTTACTTTTGTAATCTTCTAATCCACACATTTGTTCAGCGCACGTTACGGGAAAAATAAAGAAATATTTAAAATACAACAAAATTGTGAATCATTTCATAAGGAACCTTTATTTTACTTCACAACTTCTAAGTGAGGCGATAAATATTAATAGAAACAACCCAAGTTTCATTGTCAAAGTTATAAAGTCATGAAGTCATCTGTTTTCTGAACCAATTTCAAAGTTTCAGTCAACTAAATAAATTATTTATCACGCTTAAGAGAACTATGTCTAATTAAGATTTATTATTTGAGCTTAAACCAAGTATGTTATCATTTAGGTGAATGTAGACGGTTTCTTTCATCCTTCTTTCTTTGGTATGTAATTCATATCTCATTGCTTTTAGGGCCTGGCATGGCCAAGCGCGTAAGGCGTGTGATTTGTAATCCGAGGGTCGCGGGTTCGCGCCCGCGTCGCGCTAAACATCCTCGCCTTCACAGCCGTGGGGGGTGTATAATGTTACGGTCAATCCCACTATTCGTTGGTAAAAGAGTAGCCCAAGAGTTGGCGGTGGATGGTGATGACTAGCTGCCTTCCCTCTAGTCTTACACTGCTAAATTAGGGACGGCTAGCACAGATAGCCCTCGAGTAGCTTGGTGCAAAATTCTAAAACAAACTCATTATTTTCGTATTATTGCATTTTACTGTACTGTATTCTTCTTTGAAATGATGTGGTATTACTTGTAGAACTTATTATGGTCTTATTTTGTCGTGAATTATTTTCTTTGTTTCACCAGTACAGTGGAGTCCACATTTACAAGGATGTTCCTAGTTGTGTTCTCAATTTCATTTTAAGGTTTGTTTGTTTTAGAATTTCGCAAAAAGCTACTCGAAGGTTATTTGCGCTAGCCGACCCTAATTTAGCAGTGTAAGGCTAAAGGGAAGGCAGCTAATCATCACCTTCGTCACATTATAACGCCCCCACGGCTGGGAGGGAGAGCATGTTTAGCGCGACGCGGGCGCGAATCCGCGACCCTCGGATTACGAGTCGCACGCCTTACGCTCTCGGCCATGCCAAGCATTGATTTTAAGGGGTTTGATGTCTATTAACCGTAATGTGTGATGCTTTTTGAACAGTTCTGATTTCATTGTTTGTTTGTTTTTTGAATTTCGCACAAAGCTACTCAAGGGCTATCTGCGCTAGCCGACCCAATTTTAGCAGTGTAAGACTAAAGGGAAGGCAGCTATTCATCACCACCCACCGCCACTCTTGGGCTACCCTTTTACCAACGAATAGTGAGATTGACCGTCACATTATAACGCCCCCACGGCTAAAAGGGCGAGCATGTTTGGCGTGACGGGGATGCGAACTTCAGATTACAAGTCGCACACCTTAACAAGCTTGGCCATGCCGGACCTCTGATTTCATACTTTTTACATATTCTTTGTATGTGTGTGTGCGTGCGTGTGTGTTTTCTTATAGCAAAGCCACATGGGGCTATCTGCTGAACCCACCAAGGGGAATCGAATCCCTGATTTTAGCGTTCTAAATCCGTAGACATACCGCTGTACTAATGGGGGGCTTTTTCCTGTATGCATTCAACCAGACATTCGACATAAACGTCTTTTTTTTTTTTTTCGTTTATTCATAGCGTTTGCTTATTTTTCTTCTTCTCCATATTTTAGGGTAGTTATTGTCAAAGAAAGATGTAAAATATTTTTATCTTTTACACTTAACATCTCCATATTACAAATATTGTACATTGTGGAAAGTAGGTAGACTACACTGATGTTTAAATTTTAATTGAGGTATCTGAGTTTCTTGTAAAAATCTGTGGAATAATAGTTATGTGTTGATAACCATCAACTCTAGAAAAGGAAGTTTGTTATCTTCTCTTTACCCTGTGAATTGTATCGGTGGATGTTATCTATTCAGGTAGTTCATAAAGTTTGGGATCATGTTAGTAGCGTATCTCCATATTACCAATGTCCAGTTAACAAATTTCTGCGAAATTCATGTAGAGCTTACTGTGTGCTGATAAGCCCATGGTTAGAACTGCTAGTTGTTAGTGGTATTTATCTTCATGTTGGAAATAAGTTGTGTTGATACAGAAAATCGCAAGTTCTATTATCGTGGATATTGTTAAGAGGGCACGTTCCTTCAGAGATCTTTTACTTCAAAGCTGTTGATGAAGTATTTATAGTGGTTCAAATATTGGTACATTTCTAAATAGGTAAGATATATTGTGTCTCACGAACTTATCGTGGTTGCTTTACAAAGTGGACTGAGTTCTTAAGATGTAAGGATGCTTTACTTTTTAATGGTGATATTATTTGTATAAGACATCCGATTAAAGAGAGGCATGATAATTCTTTCAGCTATTTCGAAATATAGGCTTTAAGCAGTTGATACCAGAATGTATTGTTGTTGCATATATGTTTCTATTTCAGGTTATTATGTGTCTTGAGGTGTTGGGTTTTTGTTTTGTTTTTTACGTGTGAGCTGCTGGGTTAGACTTGATATTCATGTTGTGATCATCTTTAACTAATTTCGATTTTTACAGTATATTCCTCTTCATCCATTGTTATAAAGTATAATGTTTCTTTACAGGCTAGATGGCGTTTATTTATGTTTGCATTTCGTGACTTTCAAGTGCTAACTTTATTTTGATTGTGGATTATCTTTTCTTCTTCTGGTCTGTTTTAAATTGTGTCTTGGGTTGTTTATGTGTCCAGAATTGGAATTTTGATATTTTAGGGCGAAGTTTGGTCGTTCACGTAGTACACTTTTTTTCGCGTTCTGTTAATGATCGTAATTTAAGTTTAATATCACGCATTTCGTTTTGTCTGCAGTTTAGGAAGGGGTTGCTTGTTTTTAGAATCTGTGAGTAAGCTTTGTTCCTTTGGTGACTATGTGCATCTTGAAAGAGGCTATGTTGTTTGTTATATTATTTGTTTTCTTTGTAGGTGGTTAATATTAATCTCTGTCTTATGTTTATTTATATTATAGTATTTCATCCTTCCTTCGAACATAGCATTTTGAGTTAATCTTTGATATATTTGAATACTGATAGGTAATTAAAAGTTTTAGAAATTACGTTATGGAGAACGGTAAGATAGCTATCTATTGTAGTTAACTTATGGTTAAATATTTCTGGAAAATAATCTTTAAAAAAGCTGTTATTCAATGTTTATACCCTCTACTAGCACAGCGGTATGTCTGCAGACTTCAAACGCTTGAAACCAGGTTCGATAATAGTAATGGACAAAGTACAGATAACCGTTCCTGTGTCTTTGAAATGAGAAACAGTATTTTTTTTATCTTTACTAGTGTACATGTTACTTCAGGGTACAGTTTTCGAAATACAAAGTGAGTACGATCCTTAATGAGAACACGTAGACCAGTGTTCTAAGTAAGGATCCTTGTCTTATACTTCTGTTCAGTAAAACATCTTTTCACTCTGGCATTTTTTATACAATGTGGTGAGCTTTACAAAGTTCAATTGTGCGTAGACAATGATTTCAGGAAACCTGTTTGAAGAACTTAGAGTTACAGAATTCTACAGAAGATCTCTGCGTATAATATACAACAAATCTTTGTTTACACCTGAATCATGTGGAGTAATTGGCACGTTGTCTTGGAGGTGTGGCTGGCTGCTTTGTTTCGATAGTGCCGTGTGCAATTGACATCCAATCCATACAAAAAAAAATTAAATTTCCCCTGATAAAGAAATGTTACAGCATATAGCATAATGAGTGCATTTTAACGCATTTCATGTGTATTTAATTTACCAATACAGATTTAACCTGCAGCCACATTAAATCCCTTTAAGAAGTTTTTACTAATTTGTTCTATACATTTTGGACATGTTGTGTCACAGGCAGGATGACAGTAATTTTCTGAACACATGCTCAGATGTAAGTGGACATATACTTCATCAAAAGCGATGGTATTACTGCACTTTTCCTATGACAGGTACCACTAACACATCTTTCAATATTTGACCTTCCGTTTGCTTATATGATTCGATATAAGCTTGCGTTCACGACTTTTGCGTCACTCTTTTAAACCTAAATCTTTTTCGTAGCTACATAAAGTTTAACTTTCTTTACCGCCACCATTATTCGTAGACAAGTTTCTTTTTCTCTACGTGAATAACATATTTTTTCTAAAAATGTTAAAATGACAATATGTTTGTATCTTTTCTATGACACCATCTAATTTAAAGTGAATTACTGTTGTATTCCTAATATCTGGCCTTAAATATTGTTGGGAATACGGCTAAAATATCTCGAATATCAGAGGTAAATAACTGACAGATCAATGCAATTTAATTATTAGAAATTTTATTTGTAAAATTTTACACTTCTAATTACAATATTATATTAAATTAGCTACATTAATTATTTAGTTAATTGTTATTTCTGATTTATATGAGTAACTTCAGTGTTTGTTCTTGGATATTCGCATACAAAAAAAGTATTCAGCAATTCAATAACACCCACCGTCACTCACCTCTTACCTCACTCTAACCAAATAGCGGAATTTGACCGTCACTCTTATAACGTTATACATTTTATCATTTCCAGTAAAACATATTATCGCAGTTTCAGTGGCTTGCGCGTTTGCGCTGAGAATTCTGGCGCAAAAAACCTCACAGTGGCTGCGCAATAAGAGACGAGATAAAATCCCGTTCGATCTGAAAAGAGTAGACCAAAAGTTGTTGGTAAGAGCTGTTGACCAGCTGCCTTCCCTACTGTTTATCAGTTCAAAGTTATGAACGGATTCACACACAGAATCCTTTGCATAGCTTTCAAAAAATATGCAACAAATAAACAATTTTAGCGAAGCCAATGACACAGCTGCAGCTTGGACTGAAGGAATTCTTTGTTTCTATTGTAAGATAGTCAGATCTTCTAAATTTTAATTAACCTATTGAATCTCTCTTTGTTGTTGTTTTTTACATTCTGAGATTGTTCCTTCATAATTATCATGTTTTCAACTATTTTAAATGTTCTATTCTACACACATGGCTTTGCTAAGTGTCATTGTCGTTGGGATTTTTTTTATCTACGTACCAGTTGTGAGGATAATACATGAAATCTACTGATGTACTTTCTCATATTCACGATCCATACACACACCACGATACACAGAAAAACACCCATTGATAACAGTGATGCCTATTTTTCCCCGCTAAAGCCTTGCCACGAGTGTATTTCTCACCAGTTTCACTTTTAACTTTATTCCTATAGAAAGTTATAATCCTTCGAAGCGTGTTTCATGGAGCTATCAGGGAATTGGACATGTAGCTAGGATTTGAAATTCATTATAAGCGTCAAAAAGAATTATATGTTTTTATGTTGCATCTTACTAATACTGAATTTCATTCATATGGAAAAGTAGGAGTAAAACATAATGTTTTTGGTTCGATTACTCGAGAACCAAGTGCAGGGCACTAGTCAGTGTGCTTGATATGGAGCTGAGGGTTCGTGGTATTCGTCCCGTTACCGCCATTTTTTGTGGCCATGAATACGATACAAGAGTGACAGTCAAACCACACTATTTGGCCTCACAAGATTAACTCAAGAATTGACATGGGTGGCTCTAACCAGCTTCCTTCCCTCTAGTCTATCACTTAAAAATGTAAGACGCTATAAACCTCGCGCAGCTTTGTGCGTAATGCAAAACACAAACCATTCGCTCTAACGCAGCTGCAAGTGAACAATAACTAAAACAAAACTAAGAGCAAAGAAAATCTAAAGATTATCTATTATACGAAATATTAGCATTGGTATAATTTCTGTTAACATTTCAACGATCAAAGCACATAATTTCCAATAACTCTTACGTTAAAATGTCGAAAAAAACGCGTTTTCCCAGAACAGATTGGAGTGTAAAACGCTCGGATCATACCTTATTAATTATTATTATTGATGCCTCTCGATTCCATGAAGGAACATAGGATTCGTTAACAGGCTGGTTTTTTAGGTGAGCAGATTCTTAGTCCACTACACAACCCCCAACCAGGAGGAGAAACCTTAGCCGACCCTAATTTTGCAGTGTAAGACTAGAGAGAAGGCAGCTAGTCATCACCACACACCGCCAACTCTTGGGCTACTCTTTTACCACCGAATAGTGGGATTGACCGTCACTTATAACGCTCCCACGGCTGGGAGGGCGAGTATGTTTAGCGCGACGCGGATGCGAACTCGCGACCCTCAGATTACGAGTCGCGCACCTTACGTGCTGGGCCATGCCGGGCATACACCTTATTAATGCTCAGTAAATATTATAGTACGAGGGAAATACATTTTTACTACATATTACTCACAATGCACTTTCTTTCAGATATAAAAGTAAGAATAGAATCCAGTCTGACGCCTCTACTTTCATACAGATGTATGCGGTGTAAAGAAACATTATTGACAGTTGCAATAGAGAAAAACCTCTTATACGTACGTACAACATAATGTCATCCAAGTGTCTTTACATGCTGATGAGTTTACTAAATATAAAAGGGAAATTCTTAAGAACACAATAGCTAAGCATAAAATTTATTTTAATAAATACTTGATATTTAACCGCCATTAGTCCAAAATGTAATTACGCCATGACGTTTTAGGCGATTCACAAATATTTTAATCGTGTTTCATTTTTATCTAAACAGTCTTATAGGTGAAATTACATGTCTACTTAAAAGCAAACTTCGCGCAAAATAGGTGAAATTACATGTCTATTTAAAAGCAGACTTCGCGCAAAATATAGCAATTCCTAATTTTTGTTCATGTATGTGTTATATCTTGTGAATACTAAATTCCTGTAAACACCGAGTCTGTTTCAATTATTAACATATGGAAGAACATGTAATATTCAAGGTCTTGCCTGTAGGCAAAACAACAACTGTTGTTGCTATGATGAACCGAATATTTTAAAGGTGTAAGAAAAAATAATAATAATGTAACAGTGTACGCCCTTCCTGTCTTTCTTGAGTAATCAATGAAAGCGTATGGTGATCATGCTACGTTATAACATAAATTAAATGTCAAGGACGCCAAGCGGACTAAATGAAAATGTGATATTTGTCAATCTATATGCAGCAGTTCTGATTCGAATTGTAACGTTCCTGGAAAAGTATCCTCATGAAATAACAACGTTTGACATTCGGTGTTATTTATCGAAATACATTCTGTATATAGTTGTACCGTAAGTGTTCCCTTTATAAACATAGAAACCTTTTAAACTCAGCAATTCCAACAGGCAGTTAATCAAGAATATGTTGTATTTTTATATCAGAAAAGGGTCTTCTTTTACTTTAAACGTACATGTGAACTCAGTGTGCATTGGTATTAAAATTGAAGCACTGGACGAAAAACGAGTTAATTACAACTATGTATTTGAATGGTGAATACAGTGTCAGTCATTAAGTGTAAGTTTAACAGAGTAGCCTCTCTGTGACTTATGGTGTTGTCGGTTGAATCAAATCAATTGTTTAATGTTTTCGTTAGGTATACTGTGTATACATGCCGATGTTTTATATACTGGTATTATACAGGTTTTGTTACATATACTATACGTATTGTTTTATGTTTTCAAGAAACCGTGGACCTATGGGCCACATTTAAAAGCTTGTTGTAAAACAAATTTAACACTTTGCAACTATTATTTAGTTTTTTTCTCCTTCAGTTTACTGATCACTGTTACTATAATTCAAACTTCGTTTCTTTAACCAACTTACAAAAAGTAATTAGTAGGCCTACTTATTTACATGACCTAATTTAAAGCAATCCAAAATTTTGGGATCACTTTCGGGGAATCCCCGTTGAGGTGTTTTTTTGTTTTGTTTTGTTTTTGCAAATACTCAGGTTTTCTAACGGATTGGGTGATAAGTTTTATATTTGTGCAAACCTCGAAACCGAAACAAATTTGAACTCGGTGTGGCCAGCAGTTTAGGAAGAGCTACATTACATACAATCAGAAACTGAATCTTATTATACAGATATATTCAATAACATTTCAGACCACACTATGATGTTTGCTTTTATGTACCACCTGTAAATTACTTTGCGCTTAAACGAGCAACCTTTACACGTATGGATTATATATTCGTATAGCAATTATCAATATTCGCAACGATCATTATTGGTTATTTGTACCGCCGCCCACACATATACACATTGTTTAGGCGTCTGCCACCCACAACGAGAATGTGTCTGCTATCTCTCGAGCGCTGGAACTTGTAATCCGGAGCCTGGAACTCTAATTTTTTACGGTATCTGCAGATGCACTCCACTATGCCGTTGGTAGCATTGAAATTCATCTATAGAACGTACCAATATAAATGTTGGTTTCTTATTCTATTCAATCATATCGCGTCTGTGATTTTAAGTTATAAGTGTTTTTGACAAGTGTTATGTATATGTGTAAATATTTTGTAAACGACAACATGTCGTGTTGTGTTTGAATTTTCATTTGTATTATTCATTTTTCCATATTGATATTATTGTTTCGAAGTTTAAACTAATATTTTGTCATTTATTTAGGGTAGCATTTAGAACTTTCTTGAATTAAGTAGACCAATCATATGTTTGTAAATGAGTGCTGGTGACTTCGTGTCTAGACGGGTAGTCTCGTGCAAGAACGGACACGCGCGGATTGCTCTAGAGTTGTATGGAAATTGCAAGATTTTTCGAGAAATAGGCCTATCGATATAAAAGACGGTGACGCGAGAGAGATTCGATCATCAGTTTTTATTCGAAAAAAGAAGATAGATTCAGTCATTAGTTATTCTAAGAATAAGAGTGAGGTTCAGGCATCAGTTTTAGTTATTTGAGAAAGATTAAGTGTTTGCTGTGAATATTCAACTTGGATTTGTGATTGAAGTTAGATCTACGGAAGTTGTGATTTTATTTCGTCAATCTCTACGATACATCTGAATTACTGCTTGAGCTGAGAGACGGCGATTTCATTGAACTGTGAACTGTTTCGGAATTTCTTCGTGGGACCAGATTCACACCCTAGACTGGAATTTGAGACTTTAATTTTAGATCATTACATTAGATACAGGCCAGTACCGTTTTGTATTGTGATTTATTTTGAAGTTTAAAACTAATATTATTTTGTTTTGTAATTAATTTCGAATGTTGTAACTTAATATCTGTCACTGTTATTATATAATTTGTTATATCTGTTATATTTGTTAATAGTTTAGTGTAATAAATTATACAAGCTGTTATCTGCGTTTTTCTGTTGCGTTTAATCTACGAAGAATATAAAACACATTTAAAAAATACGTAACACAAGTGACAATATCAGAAATTATTAATTTAAAGAGCTTACCAACACGAATCATGTATCAAAATTGATATTATTTTCTGTCTTTCAAGCTAAACTCTCACAAATAATAGGATACTTTTTATATCCTTTTGTGCTATAAAACAGCAAAAAACAACGCGAAACTATGATAACCAAATTATTCTTTTTTCTTTTATTTAAAAGGCTAAACATATTCCAAATAACTATTCAGCGCAATAGACTGTTTTGCCTTTACTTTACAATTATAGTGTTTATTTTAAAAAATACATAGGCCTGGCATGGACGAGCGCGTTAAGGCGTGCACTCGTAATCCGAGGGTCGCGGGTTCGCGCCCGCGTCGCGCTAAACATGCTCGCCCTCCAAGCCGTGGGGGCGTTATAATGTAACGGTCAATCCCACTATTCGTTGGTAAAAGAGTAGCCCAAGAGTTGGCGGTGGGTGGTGATGACTAGCTGCCTTCCCTCTAGTCTTACACTGCAAAATTAGGGACGGCTAGCACAGATAGCCCTCGAGTAGCTTCGTGCGAATTTCCAAAAACAAACAAACAAAACAAAAAATACATTAACTTCACACGATCAGTTTATCACCTCATTCTATGAAAGTAAATTTCAGTATCCGATCAAAAAATATGTTTTCTTTATAATTTTTATCTATTTTTATGAATAACACTTTATATTTGTCAGTCGTTTTTTCATGAAGTAATTGCTCCAATAAATTTCGAATATTTTACACATATATTACACGTTGTTTCATCTATCTCTACCTTTTTGTGCGTATGTTGTGAAGATAGGAAATCCACTGTACACTTTAAATAAAAGTTCAAAAATACAACTTTTGAATGGATTGATTTTGTCAGACTTTTCTTTTGACGTTTCGACTGCTTGTGAAGTTATCATCAGGTAACTGTTTCTAATTTGTGAAAACCGCACGAACATTTTGTTCCAATTTAGAAAACCTATGTCTTAATTTACACTAGACAAATAACAAATACTATTTTCTTTTATTAATTTTGTTCTCATTGCATAATATTTTAAAGTCATTAATATCAAATGGATGTTAATTTGTTGTAATATGTTCGGAAATGTATGATGGGTATTGTTGTATTCTTTGATCTCAATGTTATGTTGCGTCACGTTTCGCCCGTGTAAGTGTTATCAAATCCATACGTGTAAATAAAAATATATATGTAAAAACGGCTGGTATGGGTAAAAAAGCTCTATGTAGAGGAGCGAACAACGTTTCGACCTTCTTCGGTCATCGTCAGGATACGTGTAGATGATTTTGTTGTTGAAGTTGTCAGAATAAAGTTATAGAAGACTTTTGGTTTTAATAAACCATTTTCTGTTTGTACTGAGTGCATTTTCATGGTTGTTTTCAAATATTCATAATGTGTTTGGTTACATACCTATTAGAATCACATTTATGAACGCAGCACAACAAATCAACGTCCAGTTAACATAAATAACTTTAAAATATATTGTAATGAGAACAGCATTAACAGAAGAAGGGCCTGGCATGGCCAAGCGCGTAAGGCGTGTGACTCGTAATCCGAGGGTCGCACTAAACATGCTCGCCCTCCCAGCCGTGGGGGCGCATAAAGTAACGGTCAATCCCACTTTTCGTTGGTAAAAAAGTAGGCCAAGAGTTGGCGGTGGGTGGTGATGACAAATTACCTTTCCTCTAGTCTTTCACTGCTAAATTAGGGACGGCTAACACAGCCGTGCGAAATTCCAAAAACAAACAAACAAACATTAACAGAAGAAAAATAAACGAATCATTATTCATTCGTGAACTGAAACCTAACTGAAATGAAAACACATGTGTCACCCTATATGTTTTCTAAACTAGAACAAAATGATCGTACAACATTCTACAATATCGATAGTTAACTAATGATAGCCACGAGTGGGTAAAACGTCGAAAAATGTTAAATAAAAATAATCTACTCAAAAGCTGTATCTTAGAGTTTTATTTAAAGGTTATATGTATTTTATACAATACACTAACTTCTATATGTTAATACAATAAAGCAATTTTTTCTTGTTCCAACTAATAAAAGTAGTTCGAATACTTGAAGAAACTTCTTTCAAAGTATTTTATGTCTCAATTAAAACTAAAATAAAACTATGTTTTTTTCACAAATCTTTGATAACATCTTCCATATTTGTCAATGAATTCTAATTTTGTTTTCTGAATACCGAAACCTTTTACATTTCGCTATACTATTTTAAGTTTCTCAAATACACTTTCATCCAGTATGGTACATAAATCGGATTAAAGAAAAACAACAACAAATTTTAATCATTATTTTACCTTCTTTGGCTAATATTAAACGCTTGTTTGTTTTTGAATTTCGAGCAAAGCTATACGAGGGATATCCGCGCTAGTCATCACCACCCACAGCCAACTCTTGGGCGATTAAATGCTCTTGATTTATTATTGATTATTTATGCATCTACGTATTATAATAGTTACCTTCTGTTTTGTGAAGTAAGCACCACGCCAGGTCAAAGAAAAAGTAGCTCAAACAAATGGCCATAGTAAATTCTTGTTCCAGAGTATTTGGTTCGCCTGGAAATGAATATAAGGCAAGATAAAAAAAAAATAACCGGCATCATAAAAAACAAAAAACGTGTAGAAATAAAAATACAGTCTACAAATTTACATACAACATATAATACAGTAAGATAGAACTAATTGGAGGTTAATTATTGAGTAATACTCAGTTTGAAAAATTAAACAGTACTTTTATCAAATACTATGTGCAGTTACCAGATGGCGCCACAGTCGTTCGGTAACTTAAATTGTTAGAAAATACTACAAAAAAACCATTCAAATGTGAATGGAAGTCCTCCTAAAACATTTATCTAAAGATAGTAAGATCTAATTTAATCTTCCAATACCAACTTGTAATATATAATAATGAAACTAATAAATTTATTCTTGAGAATTAAACATTGGAGCACATAGAATTATTTTCCTACGTCTAAATGAACCTGACTCTCCCTCACACTGGACTCAGCAGATAGCCCGGATGTGGCTTTGCACAAACACACGCACTCTCCCGAACAACAAAACATTAAACTAAATAACGGCATAGAACGTGCGAACTCAGCTTATTATGCGCTTGATCTTCGTAGGTCACTCAAATCTTGACCTAAATCCCGCTCCAGAAAACTATCCAGAATAAAAATATTTATCAAGTTGGAATAGGCCTTTATTTATGGTTAACACGATCCATCCAAACATAAACCTTACCATACCTAAAAATTATAAGATGATATTAACACAGTTTCTTTCCATACAATTTTAACTATTTACTTTATCTCAAACCCAAATATTTAATTTTGTTTTAAATTTTGTGCTTTTAATCGAAATTCTCTGCAAAAAGACTGCTTTAATTTCTCTAATATTACTTTTTATAAGTTTAAAATCGTATAAACCGATACGAAATAGACAAATGTGTACTGTCCGAACAAACAGGCCCTGCAAACACACTACACATGTATTGCCCCTTGTGAATTACATCGCAGATCTATTAGCAATTCATTAGGGTATTTCGAGAAAACAAAACAACTTTTAAATAAAGCTTATTACCAAAAATCCATAGTAACAAAATTAAGCCACAACTTACAGATAATACAACTTCACGTGGTTTACTTGAAAGAAAGGCTCCAATATCTTGATTATTGTGAGAGTTCGAAAACAAGAGCGTGGTTCATTGTTGGTGCTTAACCATCATTTAAAACAAGTGCTACACATGTGGTTTCTCTTTTCTTTATGGTGCAAAATATTTCTTCATGTGGGTTTGTGTCTCTTTGGTGTTTACTTGGAAACAGTTTTGGTGCATAAATTCTTTCAATATGATATGATTGACTGCATTAAAAAAGCAGTTTTAAAACCTGTTATCTTTATATTTCTGGGATGGTCAATAAAGAATCCAAATAAATATAAATTATTGATAATAATGGTCACATTTCTTTAATTAAAAATATACACTGATAGGATAAGAATAAAATTACTGTATTATATATTCAGACTAAAATTTTTAAGTTTCATTGTGACAAATATTTTCAACCACTTGTTAAATTTTTGTTATCTCATAGAACATAAAAACAGTTTTTTTTATACACTGTGGAGAAACTGGGATTTCAATGTTTGCCCTGTGGGTAAGTTATAATCACGAGAGTTTATAACGCTAAAATCTGGGCCTCGTTTCCGGAATTAATGCAGCAAAGATCATTATGTGGCTTTGTACTTACGAAGAAAACCCTTCTCGCTGGAAAAAAAAAACAAAAAACTTTTTAAAACTTAAAAAGTGCTTCAAACAGTAGTATATCACACAACCTTGTACTAAAATGGTGCTATAACCAATCCCGTAAAGCTGGTTGAAATATTTAACTTTTACGTCACATATCAACTACCATTTTCCCATGCAATGGAAACATGTTATTGCTGTTTGAAACTAATATTCATACAATATATCAAGGACACTTAAAATATTCTGAGTATCCAACTATTTTGTTACGAAAAAAAAGGATTAGGCTATGTTCTTGACTGAAGTTTTAATAGCATTCTACTTGGAATATTTTGTGATAGCCGCAGGTGTACAGACGGGGTTATCTGTCAATCGTATATACTGTAGTTTGTTGCTTGAACGTGCTGAAATTAGGTTAGTTGGATTCAAGGTCACCTTGTTAACCATGCCACCATTCTTTTCCCTGCGAGTTTTTGTATGAGTTTAAATCTGTTATATTGTCGAGAGCTATGAACAGTTTTCATCTCGTAGCTCTGGATGCACTGAAGTGAAGTAAAAATTTGAAACAAAAACCTACGAAATAATGTTTTCTTTTTCATTGTAGTCTTTTATTCACTAATTTGCGTTCCTATGAAATACAACAAATAAAAACAAGGTATAAATGAAAAAAAAAGTATATTCAAAGGACATCTATACACATTTGAAAGTATACAAATGACTTACCTATATTAGTTAGAGGCCAGGGGCCCACTACAAACGCGTTCCAAGCTGACAGTGCAGACACTGTAGTTCCATGAATGATGGTAACTAACCTACAATGCCACTCGGGCTTTTTGCTCCTGTCTAAATAGCACAAAATCCAATAGAGACCAGTCCAGCCGACGATACCAAACAACACAATGATCCAAGAGAAGAAGAGCATTTCTTTGCTTTCACGTTTTCCGTTAGGCGTCTGTTGAAGAAATTATAATTGAATGTTCACATATTTTGTGTTTGTACAAAGTTAACATATGTGCACAGAGATAAAAAAATGCAATTTCGTGGAAATATATATATATTTATTTATTTATATAAAAATATTGTAGCTACACGCTGGTGTGGATCGATTTGTTTACAAACGACAACCTTAAAAATGAGAATCTTTGAAAAGTTCTACACAAATTTAAAGCTACACGAGGGCTATCTGCGCTAGTCGTCCCTAATTTAGCAGTGTAAGACTAGAGGGAAAGCAGCTAGTCATCACCACCCACCGCCAACTCTTGGGCTACTCTTTTACCAACGAATAGTGAGATTGACCGTCACTTATAACGCCCCCACGACTGAAAGGGAGAACATGTTTGGTGCGACGGAGATTCGAACCCTAAGAAAGAGGTAGGAAGATTAAAGAAAATCAAGAAAACAAATGAATATGAAAGGAAGACCACAGAGAACCTGTCAAAATATCAGAAGAAAGTGAAAATTATTTGAGATGAAAGTTTAAAAAATGAAATACGTTAATTAATGTTGTTGTTTTTTTATTAGAATTAAGCACAAAGCGACGCAATGTGCTCTAACCACCAAGGCTATTGAAATCCGGTTTATAGCACTGTGAGTCCGCAGACATAAAGCTGTGCCACTTAATGGATGATTAAAATCAAAAAGTAGTTTGATTAAAGACAAGATCGATAAAACTACAGGGATATTTTAGGTGGATTACAATAAGTTTATAGAAATGCAGAAGGACATCACAGAAGTACAGGAAGTCTGAGATGATAAAGTTGAAGGTGTAGAAAAAGACATGAATGAAGTGAAGAAAGACATGAAAAAGTGACAGAATAAAACATTATAAAGTGAATTATTATATAAGAAGATTAAGCCACACATTTTTTTGGCATCTTATCAGAAGTTGCAGTTTGTAATAACATTTGATATGGCGTATGGAGTAGGAGAACTTAGGTGGTCTACACCTTTTGCCATTGCTGCTGTTGCATTTCTTACTGAAGGATTTACATCAGCCATGACTTTAACAAATCTAATTCCCGAACTTTTGTGGCTAAATAAGCATCGCTTAATCGAGAGACTAACAGATTTTAATGTTAAGGTACCAATGTGAGCCATACGGGTTCTACGATAAATCATCTTCAAAGTTAACAGGCGGGATATTAACCAATAATACATTCTTCATGGTGTCCATTTAAAAGGACTTGCTTTCATTACATTGGTGACTTTCCGGCTGAAGGCCAAAATAACTGTCAAGCACTCATGGCTGCCCCATTCAACAGGTTTGAGGTGTTACACTTTAACACTGATATACTTGTACACCAGATGAATTATTGAAAGCTTGTAAAGAGTGGTGTGTTTTGGATGTCACTGTCTCACACCGAAGCCTTCTATAACGGAAGTTGTGCTGCACTGTTATGCAACATGCACCATTGTAAGATAGAATCTAACCGGACGTATGAAGACTCCGAAATATTTTGTTGGTTTGTTTTTGAAATTCGCGCAAAGCTACACGAGGGCTATCTGCAATAGCCGTCCCTAATTTAGCAGTGTAAGACTAGAGGAAAGGCAGCTAGTCATTACCATCTACCGCCAACTCTTGGGCTACTCTTTTACCAACAAAATAGTGGGACTGATAGTACCATTGTAACGCTCCCACGGCTGAAAGGATAAGCATGTTTCGTGACGGAGATTCGAATCCGCGACCATAGGATTACGAGTCGTGTGCCTTAACCACCTGGCCATGCCGGGCCCTAAAATATTTTCGATATAACAAACTCAGCCCCTATTAAAAGATCATCTGATTTAATTGTGAAATGTTATTTTTTATAATATAATACAGACATGTGGATGGATAAGATGGCGAAGTACAATCCTGTGAAATTAGAAATATTCTAGACATAAATAGATACCATATATATTTCAACACAAAAAGTGATGTTCCATCTGACACTAACGAAGATAGGTTTAATTTTATAGAACAGATTTAATAGGTTTTCTGTCCTTACAAGAAGACCATCTTACTGTTTTCCTCCTACTCTTGAAATATTAGTAAAATTAATTAACGTAAAAAGAAACAATAAACAAATAATTAGTGTTAACTAAATAATACTGTGTTATCAATCCACATCTATATCCTGATTTGAAAATCACTCACATAGAACTAACAGTAGTTACACTTCATCACCTTAATTTAATACACACCGTAACAGTTGGGTCCGGCATGGCCAGGTGATTATGGCGCTCGACTCGTAATATGAAGGTCGCGAATTCGAATAAACAATTGCAATAATCCAAGTAACTGAGTCTGTCCAGAGTTTTATTGTTGAAAAACAAAGCACGTAATAAAGTTAGGTAAGACGCATCATACGTAGATGTTTTGCGCCTTACCTCTGAAACTTGACACTTGATTGGCTCTCAGCCACAACTTATCCATTGAGTGACTTCTCATGTCAAGTATATACGTGTGCAGTTTGATTAAAATTATTAATATATATACTAGAAGATATATTTCGCTTGATAGATTTTGTTCTTGAAGAAAAAGATATTTAGCTTTGTCGAGTAGGAACGATTTGTATGTCGATGTACTCAGGTGAAATACTGCTATTTCGATAAACGACCATGTCACACTGTAAGTGGTACAGTGTAAGTCAGTATTAACAATAGTAATAATCAAGATAAATTTCTATAGGCATAAAATAGTGAAAAATGGAAATAAGCACAGATTTAAGCTCCTATTAACTCATCATCAAACCTCCGAATTTCTTTCTATCCAAGAAAACGTGTTCAAATAACGACTACCCAATTACTAAGTAAATGGAAATCCTCTCTCCCTTCTTCGTAAATTAAGTATTAGTGATGTATCTGAACTATTTATAATTTAGGTTTTTATTAGTTAGATCGAAACAAGCACTTTTTATGAGAAGAGATTTCCAGACACGCTTGGAGAAAAGACGTCTGGTTTGGTTGTTTCTAAGCACAAAACTATTCCACGTGCTATCTGCGCACTGTTCCACCGAGGGTATCGAAACCAGATTTTTCAGCATCGTAAGCTTAGTCTCACCTTTGAGCCATTGGGGAAAAAAAATTCCAAGTCCACTGAGAATTTTAGAGAAAAAAATAATTGTTACCATAAAAATTGGAATGTTGTCGGTATTGTCTAATTCTGGGTTTTCTACAAAACCCGTGCGTTATTACTTACAGCAGGAACATTAATGTCTTTACGAAAAAAAATTTTTTGGTTATTTAATTATGCATATATCTTACATACGTTGCGATCCGTGGTGTCTGTTTGACTGTGTGTTGTTGTTAAGCGGTTCATAGCATGACCGAAATGCTCAACAATTGCTTTTCGCAGTGGGCGGTATAAATAGATCAGAGTTTTGGCCCTGAGTGAAACCGAAAGTGGAACACAATTAACTTTTTTAACTTCCATGTAACTATTTAAACTGATAGATTAACTTAAATTTTTAATGGGCACTTTTGCCTATATATATATATATTCCTAAGCATGGTTTGACGGAATGACTACAGGAATGCATGTTTAATCTCTCGTGTGATGGATGGACTGCTTGGGATATAACAAAGAGGCTTTTCATGACGAAATCACTGCCTGTAAAGTACACAAAGGTCACCCTAATAGTTCTAGCAAAAACATAAGATACTATACACAGTACAACTTACAAGTATATGTGATATATTGAAACAGAGAATATTAACTGTCAGTTTTTATTAAGGGCCTGATTCTTTTGAATGCATGTCTGTGACTTGTTCTCAATACATTTCAGTGATAGACACATAATACACAATCCACTTATTTTAAAATAATAAATAAATACTCAAAACAAGTCAAACGTATGAACAAATATTTGTTACACTGATGTTTAACACAATTTAATCTAGAGCTTCATATAATTCTCTTGCACGTCAAACGTCAGCACAAGCTGGTTCAATTACTTCAGAACCCAACTGGTAAGACAAGTTATTCTCTCTACCTCTGTTACAATAAAATCTGTAAAAGTCGCTTCAAAATCACTACGTAACGTATTTATCGTTATACGCTTAATTTAGTACTTACGTGTATTTCAGTTTGATGCATGTGAGTAAATATTGTTGGATGTGTATTGCGCAAGTCTCGTCTGTTCTCCAAATGTGTAGAATATTCATGAGAGCAATAATAAATAATATAAGGTTTACGTGTTTTCGAACATTGTTGAACGTTCGATAATCTCGCGTGATTCATATAAAATTACCTGGCCAAGAGAGAGATTACACTATGTAACAAAATTTTTACTTTTTTTTGTCCCTGGGCAGAAAGTGTTATTTCCCAATTGCTTATTTCTAAAGTAGATGGAAAAGACCTATTTTTCTCCGCAAACTTTGCTTCTGTGACCTAGGAGCGTATAACGAAACTATGATGGGAGACTATCTTTGAGGGCTGATACGTGAAAATGATTTACATTACAGTCGCAAATCTCGAAAAACTACTCACTTCTAAACATTTTTGTATAACTTTAGCATAAATACATGTAAAATTGATTCATATATTGTTTTATTCTGACCTTCTGTAAATAAAAATGTGCAAGTTTGCCCGTTTTTCAATAGAAAATTGGTTGATTTCTTAATTTCATTTTCCAGGTCACGAAAGCAAAGTTTGAAAGGAATAATGTCAATATTTTTACTTTTACAGTAAAATTTAAGAACACGTACTATCCAGGAACAAAATTTGTGTTGCATAGTGTTATTATTATCAGTCAGCTACTGTTAGTATACTATAAGCCTCGAAAGCTATAATCGTGATTAACGCTTAATAATCAGAAAAACTACCGAATTTGACCAGAAACGTCTATAAATTTCGAAAAGTACAAACGGCTTAACTTTAGTAAACTACTTCGGATGATGTTATTTTATGAAGGCATTATATATTGTCGTCGGTGAAAACTTACTGGTGCTTAAAGCTAGATACCCGTCAAGGTGTATCGACAAAAATTAATACGTTCTTCGTGAACGTCAATAAAAGATTCAGTTTCAGACCAGATATAAGTGTCAATATTGTTTGTACGTTTGTAAAACTCTTGAATATAAACAATCGTTTGAAATAACTATTAGTAATAACCTTTAATTATAAATTATATTTTTGTTTGTATATTAAAATATATTTGTGTTAAGAAAGAAAATTATGTTATCAATGTTCTTGACAAATATAAATTTAATAAATATTAAATTTCAATTGTCTTCTAGAAATATCTCGCCCTCAGTCATGCCATGGCCAGGTTGTTAGGACGCTCGACTCTGAATCTGATAGTCGCGGGTTTGAACCTCTGTCCTTCCAATGTGCCCGTCCTTTTAGTTGTGTGGGTGTTATGACGTACGGTGAACCACACAATTCGTTGGTAAAACAGTAGTTCCAAAGTTGGTGGTGAGTGATAATGACTAGCTGCCTTCCTTTTACATTTCATCGCTAAATTAGGGACGGCTAGCACAATTAGTCATCTTATAGCTTTGCGTGAAATTCAAAATAAATTCCAAATTCCAGCCCTCTATAAGGCTTTCGAAGATATTTCGAATAACAAAGAAGAGTGAAAATACAACAAGAACTGTTCGTTTAGTGTGGACTTTAGCGCAACTGGGGTAAGCGAAAGTGTATTCAACACATTAATATTAATTACGTACATAAACATGGTTCTAAGAGGGCTCTGAGAAAAAGTGTGACCTAGCAAAACTCTGTCCCTCTGAAGTGGTTATATAAACATTAAATAGTAATCATTGAAAAAGTGACGGAATGAAGTCAAGGTGTACCTGACTCTCCCAGGTCTATGAGACCTAAATCCCTATACCTGGAACGTGGTACCTCTTGTGACAACAATATCAAACATCGCGAGGAAACTTAAAAGCTTCGAGTAAGATTATGTCAAAATTATTACAAAAATAATCAACTATCTATTCACTAAATAATAGCTCTAAAACAAAGTCTTATATACCTAACATTCACGGACAAATGCATAAGTGCGTGCAAAGATCCTAGATATTTGACTACAATGTTATTGAGAAGAACAACAGTTGAATAAAATTAGAAACACGCGATTCAAGTCATACGATAAATTGAGCATCGTAATCAAATCAACATGATGGTCATTTTCTCGCTATGTATCAAAACTCACTTGTACAAGATTTTCTGTCCGTCTTTACAGAGTCAGGCAAAGACAAATCGTTAACGTGTCGTTTATAAGGCCCAAGGTTCAAGTCATACTGTGACGCTGATCGCATTCTTCGCTTTCAACTATGGAAAAGTTATAGCTATAACAACTATAACCAATCCTGCTATTCAATTCTGAGTAGCCGCATTCGTAACACGTGCTTTTGACTAATTCCTTCTTATCCCTCTATTCAAGAATTCTAAGTCAAGAGTGGCTATGCCTGAACCTCTGAAGTTTCTTATATAACTGTTTAGTCCATGTGTCGCAGTAAGGTGCTGTTTTGATTTAAAATAACAAATGTTTGCTTTGTTTGTTTGTGAATTTCGCACAAAGCTACTCGAGGGCTATCTGTGCTAGCAGTCCCTAATTTAGCAGTGTAAGACTAGAGAGAAGGCAGCTAGTCATCACCACCCACCGCCATCTATAGGACTATTCTTTTACCAACGAATAGTGGGATTGACCGTCACATTATAAAGTCCCCACGGCTGAAAGGGCGAGCATGTTTGGCGCGAAGGGGATACGTAACCGCGACGCTCTGATTACGAATCGCACGCCTTAGCACGCTTTGCCATGCCGGGCCATAACAAATGTAAACTGACTAAATTATGTGTGCTTATATGTTCGTGTGATAACAGAGGCCCACCCTAACCAGATGGTTAAGGCACTCGACTCGTAATCCGAGGGTCGCAGGTTCAAATTCCCTTCGCATAAAATATGCTCGTCCTTTCAGTCGTGGGTGTGTTGTAAAGTTACGGTCAATCCCACTATTCATTGGTAAGAAAGTAGCCCAAAAGTTGGCGGTGGGTGGTGATAGCTAACTGCCTTTCCTCCAGTCTTACAACGCTAAATTAGGGACAGTTAGCGCAGATAGCCCTCTTGTAGCTTTGTGCAAAATTAAAAACAAACATGTGATGACGTAAAACAAGAATTCCTAAATATCGAAAAAAATAACAGCCTGTGATAAAAAAAAAAAAAAATTGGCGATAGTACCGCAAGATGTTCCAATGTCTATTGGTATCAGTGTTGAGATAAAACATTCCTTCATGAAATTATTATAATATAAGCTCTGATTGCCCTTTCTACGATAACTATACCTTTTTAATGTCATATCTCTGAAACGATCATCACTTAGCAATCTACTTCCTCGAGAAAATAAAAAAACTGATAAAAATAATTGCCGTTTACTATAATATATATGTATATATATAGTGTATTTTAGTAACATATCAACTGTCGCATTCGTAATCAGTTATAGATGGTAAGTGGTAGGGAGATCTGGAACAAGTGAGTTCTGTCATAGAACCTGATCCTTCACTCAAATTATTGAATCTGTAGTTTGTTTTATAGTTTTATATCCGTTGTTTTGATTAGATCTCATCACGTATTTGTTGTTGCCAGCATGATCCAAATTAAAAATATTATATTTTTAGAAAGTTCCCTTGTCAGGTTACGCAAAGCTAAGTAGTTGCCTATATAAAATGCGGAAAGTTGTGAAATATACATAAACGCATGCGCACACACTACATCGAGCGAATAAATACATTCAATAGTGTTGATAAACAGACACATATATATCCCTTAAAATATTAAAATTTCTACTATAATTCAGTAACAGTATTATGATAACTAAAATACGATGAAAAAATATTTCTGGTCTAATAAAAACATTTAAATTATCTCTTGGCTAGCAACAATAAGTACTCCATAAATAGTAAACAGTAGAAACCCTGCAAAACGAACTTTTTGGGTTGTTTTCTCACTAACCGTAAGTTTTACTTTCTATATTTGTATTAAGAAAGTAAAATTATATCTTTTAGTAATTTAGTACTTCACATAAATCTATTAGAATTACACAGTATTTGATAAAATGCGTGCCAGTATAGATTATATTTATTACACGGTTATAAATGTATCAGTTGTTTAAAAACATATTATTGCTTTGGCATTGATTTATCAATGACCAGCTGATTACCCGTGGCAACAGTGCATTAGATCCGCGTCTGACGTATTCGTATCTTTACTCAACATGTTTGCAAACAAATAGCATCCCTTCGAAAACATTTTTCCAAGTTTTCTCAATTTCTAGCCCCAAAAGACAATTTTTTTGTTTTAAATACTCGGTAGGTACTTCAAAAACTGATAATACAGAATCATTTCTGACGCTTTATAACTCCGTAAACGTAGAATCTGCGTGTGGTCTCTCCACCTTTGTTTTGCTCCACTACAAATTTAGCTGTCTGTTTTTTCTTTACATTCGAATGGAGAAAAATAAAGTTCTCTGTGAGGAGAAAAGGAGACAAAACGGAAAAATTGTGATCCCTGTTGCAAATGTACACAGGATAAAAATTTCGCGAAGTTGGGGGTTACATATCGCGTAATAAAAAAGTTTTTTCTGGTATCTTACACATAAGCAGAAGTTTTATTTGTATATATATGATGAAGAAATACTTCATATATTACATGAACGTGTTAGCATCTTTATACAGTAGGTTTCAACCATGTAACAGTCTGAATGGTAGTTTACAAAGGCGGTTATTCCCCTGAATGTTTAATTATATAACTACATTTAGCGTGGAGATCTAGTCATTCAATAACAACAGAAATAACGGCTTATAAATTACGATAGTCGTAGTCACGCCCATAAAATTCCCGCGAAACGCAACATGAAAGAAATTATAAACACTTACCGGTCTTTTGTTGAAGTTATACTTAAGATAGGGAACAATGGACTGTTGAACTTAATTAAATGTCACTTTTCCACTTTCGGTACATCATTAACAGAAAACGATTGTTTATAAAATAATGATGCTTAGTTACAGAACTTACATGAACGCTCTTCAGCAACGTAACCTCTCCGTTGTCTAACACGTTACTTGTGTGTGATTTCGACAGCACGCGATTACTTCTATCTTCTGATTGGTTGGTCTATAAAGCTACGTAGTTCTACTAGCTAGTGGGGTGACAACATCCTCTTTTACTGATGACCTAGATTCTTGGATTTTACAGCATTCTGTGCTGGAACTGACCTAGAAACAAATAAATAGTTCTCTGACTCCAGAAATAACCAGAAAAAGTTCACTGTACCTATATCGTAACTACTATTTCGTTAATTTTATAAACAGTATTCGGCCATTAAATTATGATTGTTTTTTAATACAAATTACTAATCGAAATATATGTATAACCAACGTTCAACGCCGTAGCTTCTCTCTTTCTTTTCTAAAGTCAGAAAGTATTTCCTCACTTATATTATTCAACACGAAATAAATAAATAATTTAATAACTATTAAACTTAATTTTGCATAGCAAATTTACATAAAGTACACAATCTGTTAGATCAATAGTCTATTAACGATAAAGTAAGTTTCTGTACCAAGATATCTATATTTATTCAGGTTTTTTAAGTTCTATAAATTTTTTATGAAAATTACTTAAACTTGTATATATAAGCTTTTGACTTCCACATAACATGAACAGTGTTTTTTTCAAAAAAAGTTGTAAAGGATCCCTAAAATAAAGGGGTTCTTAAGTTCGACTTGGGCCCCGGCATGGCCAAGCGTGTTAAGGCGTGCTACTCGTAATCTGAGGGAAGCGGGTTTGCATCCCCGTCGCGCCAAACATGCTCGCCCTCCCAGCCGTGGGGACGTTATAATGTTACGGTCAATCCCACTATTCCTTAGTAAAAGAGTAGCCCAAGAGTTGGCGGTGAGTGGTGATGACTAGCTGCCTTCCCTCTAGTCTTACACCGCTAAATTAGGGACGGCTAGCACAGATAGCCCTCGAGTAGCTTTGTGTGAAATTCACAAACAAAAAAACAAGTTCGACTTTTATACTAAAACTGGTATTACGTAAGGAGCCTTTCAAAACAGTAAGCTACAATCAGATTTTGAAAACTTTTAAATTGGAGTCTCTCCGAATATTACATTAACATCAGGTAAACATTTGTTATTTATAATAGGGAGCCTGAACTGCAACTTTTGGCAAAGAAAAAGAAAAATATTATTTTAGATTTTGAAACTTTTTTCATTTTCGCCCCCTAATTTGAGGATCAAGGGAGTTGGGGGGAACTGTCATGATTGGCTACATGAAAATATGTGAAATATGATAAGAATGTATAAACAGTCAATCAAAAACAAGCGTGTAAGTTTTTTACGGTTAATTAATTTGTCATAGGTATTTTAAGTCGTAAATAATTGATGGATTTTTTACGTAACAAGTTTACGATATTAAGTTAAAAATCCATCAGAAATGCTGGCAAAGCAAATAATATTCATAGATAAGAAATAATGTTAATAAAACTACTTTTAAAAAAAGATAGACTACAAATATTGATTATAAAATCTGTTGCTTTATCTAGAATTGAACCAAGGAAGTTCATTTATACTACTATACCTTATAAAAGATTTTAGTTATCGTTGAAACTCCTAAACGAGTAAAAGAAAACAAAACAAAACAGCTCGTTTAATCGGGAAGAGTTGGGTGGGTCCAAAGACTGATAAATACAGTTGTGACCATGCATATCTCCTTTTTTATTCATTTTGTTTTGCAAATGTTCATCAATAAATTTTCAAAAAAGGTCAACAGTTTTATGCAAAATTGTTTATTTTTATGGTTTTCCACTGGGACAGCGGTAAGTCTACCGTTAAAAAACCCTAAAACCAGGAATTCGATTTCCTTCGGTGGACATAGCAGATGGCCCAATGTGGCTTTTTCTTAAGAAAACACACAACATTATTTTTAAGAATTTATCGAAAATTCAATTTAACGTAATCAGTATACTCGAGGAACGAGTTCAGGTAGGCGAGAAGTAGAAATACAATGTATTCATTTAATTTTCCAATAGCAAATGTTCTTACTCGTAATTTAAAGCTTTAGAAATTCATTGTATTTTCTGTACCCATAGACATATGAAGAAAAAAGTTTAAAAGGAGGAGATTCTAATTTGTGTGAACAAAAGCTAAGAAATATTGCGCGAAGCATGCTGATACAACAGGGAGCATGCCCAGAAAAAAAAGGAAAAATTAGATACTGTGAGATTAAATCTTAAAGCAATTTCGCGCGAAAGATATCCCAAAGAACAACATGGCTGTTCACATAAAATCCATAAACATCCAATGAAGAGTCAACACATCATCATTCTGTTGTAACGCTGCATAATGAGTTAAGACTTAACATAAATATGTATGCTTTATTACAGTAAAGTACTGTATTATCTATATGCCGAGTAGTTATTGATTATTAAATTATTAATATAATTAATAACAACAATAGTATATTAACTATTTCAGTCATTCGATATCATATGTGTACATGTATGCGCTACTGAAATCACGTGCTAGCGTGCACCATTCTTTTTGGGCACTGTTCCATGAAAAATTTTCTGTTTCAACATTGATAGCAGTGTCATAATAATTATGCAATAACGCTGGAACACTCAGTCACCTCAGATAATTATTTGACCAGTGAAGAGCAAATACCGAACGTTTTCATCAACATGAATTTAGTGGTAGTGCAGCAAAGACTTTCATTGTTATAAAGCCATTTGATACACTGTGACAATGAGTTTCTCAGCAATCAGCCAGTATTTTGGAGCTGTCCTGAAGAGGCATAAAAAGCCGCCTTGTCTTTCACCGATGCAAATCTTCATAAAAATACATATCAGAATTTAGTAACCCTTCCCTGTTAGAATCTATTGCCTGTTCGATACCAGAAAAGGAAAACTCTTGTGTGAGTTTTGATGGCATAAGTTTCTGAGCTGATGCTACTTGCTTTATATGTGCATCAGATCCTGCCCTTATTACATATTTTGTCTTCATTTTTTCTTTCTTTAATGTGTGTGAAACTAGCGAACAGAAGGTAAGACTGGTTGACGGAGTTTCTCCATTGCAACATGGGTCCTACTTCCTCATTCACTCCTAAACCCAGGGTTTATCTTATATCCCACATTATAGCCTGTACCCTGATAATCTTTTTAATTCATGTAGCGGCGTTTTTTCTCTTTTTTCAAGATTGCATTTATAATTATTTACACATATATGTATATATATGTATATGTATATACATATTTCAATTAAATTAAGTAATTACATCCGAATAAAGCCGAATGAGTAAACAAAATCATCAGGAAGGACTGTGTCAAAAACAGCAAATCCCAACCTCTAATTAATTATACTATAACCATAAAATCTTAAGCCATAAGCAAAACGTAGTTAATGTGTTTTGCTTAAAAAATGATGGGTATAATTTAATGTGTTTGTTTATGGATTAATGATTGGTGATGATAATATGTATAAATACAGCAGTGTTGTATAATGGAGAGGACAGTGATTAGTGTTAGTAAACACATGGAGCCTATGCATATTACGATATTACAATGTGGATGCTATGTTCGACTGATGATCTGCAAAACAGTTGTGATTGACACGTCAACTACGGGGCAAAAACTATAAATTAATAAAACATTATACATAGCTTATGTCAATACCTTTTTAATTGATTTATTTGAATTAAGCACAAAGCTACACAATGGGCTATCTGTTCTCTTCTAATAATGAGAATCAAAACCCGGTTTCAAGCAGTATGAGTCCGCAGATATACCACTTTGCCACTAGGGGGATGTTAGTGCATTTGAGTTTTAGACGTTGTCGCTTAATGTTTGATTCATCTTCTAGTGTTACGTTGATGTTTAATTCAAATATATGTCAATAAAGGTGGGTTTTTAGTTAAAAACTAACTAACCTATGATTTCTGAAATTGAACCCAAAATACTGACGTAGAGTTGTACAACTCCTCCATACCCATTCAGGCTTGCTGTCTTGTAACCATTAATCTTACTATAAGTTGATATGGTTGAACAAAACTTTCTTTTAATGATCAATAATGTTCGTCCCTACCATTCATATTTGCTTATCAACATTTTTGTTACGAAAGAGCAATGGGTGAATGATTTCCATAGTTTAAGCTTGCAAAATGGATGTATGGCTTGCATTAATTTCTGTTTATTTCTTATTACTAAACATTTTTAGACACTTTTTTTTTCAGAATAGTGTGCAGTCTATAGTGCATGATAAGCCATATGTGGAGATTGTCTGTAGCAAACATTTTGGCATCAAGTTGCTTGGTTAACTTACAATTATTTTGCCAAATAAACTGTGAAGGGTTTTTATTGACATGTTAATAGTAGTTATGCTTTTCCATAACTATAACCGTTTATGAGCAGTTTATATAGCTGGTAAGAACTTCATGAGTAAATTTAAGTCTGAAATATGAAATATATTAGAGTGGTTTCCATAACCGCTTAGACTAATCGGTTGAGATTTTACGTAATTATTATTCACTTTTGTTAACTCTACACTAACTTAGCAATAACTCCAGTTATCTTTATTGGAGTTATATGAAAGTAAATATTATAAATCACTGGTTGCTGTGGATGAACTTGACAGAAACAAAACATTGCAAACTAACAGTGTGTAACTGAGCTAGTAAGACATTGTTTAGTTTAGCTTTCACTGGTTGTTATTGATGACTTATGGTAATAACATGCAAATCCAGTTATATTGCTCTTGACCATACTCACGATCTGTTGTTGAAGAGGTCAAAAGCCACGATCATGCAGGTGCTTTAAGGGTTGGAATGTGGGACTCTATAAAAATACATAGTCTATAATTTCTTATAGTCTACAAAATAGCGTACACGTAAAGGACCACCAGGATAAAGCACTTCTGTTTTGAAATCATCCTCTATTAAAGCAATGACAGTCTTATAAAGCCCAACTTTACAACTAATGGGAACCCTATTGGCATATCATTGACAACTGTATTTCAAAAGCTGAATTCCTCATTGATAAATATTATACTACTATTATTTTCTCCTAGTGGGAAAATGGTATTTTTGCGAAATTACAATTCTAGAAATAGTGTTTCAATACCTGTGGTGGACAGAGCACGGATATCCCATTGTGTTGCTTTGTGCTTAACTATAAACAAACAAACTCCCATAATTTAGGCGTAATATTCAAAATGTAAAAAATAATGATGTCTGTATATTTTTAATAATACATTCTCACTGATCTATATTATGCAAAGAATTATGAAACAGAGTAGGTTACCTGCCTTCAGTCCACCTCCAAATCTGAACGCAAGGTTTTAATGCTACAAATCTCTAAGCTTACTGAAATACTATGCTACAAAAATATGATATAAAAAATATCCACCAACAGCCAAATCTGAAATAAAAGAGCATATATCAAATTTGAGGTAAAGCTGAAACAATATTTCAGTAAGTGTATTACCAATTTAATTTATTCATATAAACAACTCGCACGCAGTCCTTGTATATAAGCTATGTATTTGCAGTGAGTGTGTTTCGCAGGCCGGTATATTGTTGATATGTTTACTTTAAGTGTCACATATCTTAAGTGTTTTCATTGTACACTCCAAGTTCATTGTTATTCATTTGGGTAAAACTTTTTGGGTTACTGTAGTATTTGTTTTGCGCTTTTTTGTAGTGCTATTACCCTGTTAACAATGTATGTGTGTGCTAGGAGTGTTACATTAGATATTCAACTGCTTGGAAACCCTGTAAACTGTTTTGTATAACGGTAGATATGAAATATATAAATAGTAACAATTTACCTTCTACGTGCTTATAGAAAGAGCACTTTTAATACAATGTAAAAAATTCCAGTTTGAATTGGACCAGTGTTTAAAATTGAGTAAGGGGTGACAAGTCAGTAAAGAAAGAAATTCAATATGTTTAGAGTGTCTCCATTAAACTTAAAAGTCCAGAATCCCAAAAAATGTAAATTTAAAATAATAGAAGTAGGTGAAAATAAACAGTTGGCGTCATAATTCTTGTAATTATTGTGAGATTCCATAGTATAACAAAGTATCATGCAAACATTCAACCCAATTCTGCCTATCTTGCCATAAAATGTATGAAGCAAAGCTTGCATTAAGAAAATGTTTTTCACTGAATGTAGAAACACTACAGGGCCAAAAAATGAGTTCACTCGTGGTGAGGATCTGATGAGTGAGAGAGACATAGGTTAAAGGACAAGTTTCTTTCTGTATATCGAACTTCTACAATTGCTGTGCAAGCCAATGACACTAGTAAGTCTTCAACAACTGACTCACAGTAACCTGCATATCTATATCTCTAAGGGTGCACTAAGTTACAAAAGCAGCCAAAATGACAGGAAAGCACAGATATCTTAAGTCTGTTAGAATAATGAGGTTTCTTGTGAGTTCAAGACCACGCGGAGAAGTCTGTATTAAACTCTCAGTCCATTTACAATTACACAACTCTGGCTCTTATGCAAATCACAGGCAAAGAGTGGATAAGAAAGACTAGACATACTATTGTAAAATAAACTCTGTAAGCTATATATCAAGTACTAAGTAGCGCAAATGAGAGTTCTGAATCAAGAATAATGGATAGAATGTCCATTAATTCAATAAAAGTCCTCAATAACTGAAATTGAAGAGAACTGTATGATAAACCATATGGGCAAGTTATTGTCATGCAACGACAAACCACTAGGTAGCTGTCTACTTGGATATTGAATTGATTTTAATATATTTTATGCCTGGAACCGATACTCTTCACAGCAGGTAGTCTGATGATTGTGCACCTTCATGTTCCAGTCCTCAACATCATCGACTTCCTGTATAAGATGTAATTAAACAACTGAAAAACCTCCACGAATGAGGTTTCCATTGTCACTTGAACCTGGAAGAAAGTATAGCGATTTGCTAAGCTCAAAAGATGGGCACTATTGAATTACTGACCATTTATGCAAATGATCTGTGCCAATTTTGTCAGAAGCCATGAAGTTAGTTATGACTGTGGCAAATAAGAAGGATGTCCTCGTAGATAAATCCATCAAAAGGTTCTACAATGAATAAATGCAACAACGTTTAGGAGTGAAATATTCTTTTACCCTTAACAAAGCCGTATCCATTGTAGAAATGAAATAGAAACCATACAGCCCAAAAGCTTTCAAAAGGTGACCTTTCTTCTTCAAGGACAAACTGAGAGTGCTTTTTGTGTTTATTTTCTATGTACTATTGTAAGCGTCTCATTTCCGGTACAACGTAAGATGGCGAGAGTGTATGTGGAAAAGCGTCAGGAATAATTTAAATTAGAAATGGTTAAATATACGTGTATTAAAAACTATGCTCATGTGTTTAAGTAAAATAAAGGTGACACCTGGAGACTGATTGAAAAATATACGTTATACTAATCAATTTATAAAACAGGTGTGAAAAATTATTTTAAACAATCAGCAAATTTTAGGAAATTCATCTCTTATGGGAACAAGGATATCTTTTAGAGTTCTGCTTTTTCAGAATGAGATAACGGGACCTTCCAGAAATATCTGTTTAGGACAATCGTTAAGCTGTAGGAGATGAAAATGTTTTTTTTTTAAATTCGTGTAAAACGTTTCTAAATTTAAACTGATAAGTAATAATAAAAGATCTATTTGAATGTTTAGTATCACTCTGATTTGGGATTTATTTTTCACTGAATGTTGTTAACCTTTTCAATTTGTATATCGAGGTCAGTATCTATGTCCCCTGCTAGTACAGCGGTATATCTAAGGATTTACAACGCTAAAGTCAGGGGTTCGATTCTCCTCGGTAGGTTCAGCAGATAGTCCGTTGTAGCTTTCCTATAAGGAAACATACACACACTCAGTATCTTTAAAACATCTTTGTAAAACAGTTGTTTTAGATCCTTATTGTGTTTTCTGTATTGTATGTTAACTAAATACATTTTATTTATTCTAAGAGTTTGAGCGTAGGTAATGTTTCGTTCAGTGTGAAAGGGGTAACACCTTTCATAGTGAAAGCATTAAGTCTGTTTGTACATTTTTTGTCAGTGTGTAAAATTCCGTTTGTTAGAGAAAGTTGTGACGTCAAGAAAGTTAATATGCAAAGGCGAGTAATCGCAGATTAATTTGATTCTTTAGTGAAAAGAGTTTGCATTTGTGGTAAATTCTTTAAGTGACTTACGATCGTCTGTTGAAATGATAAATATAACGTCCATATAACCTTTTCATACATTATGTTTTACAGGACTGAATTATTAAAACTGGCTATTAATATGAATCATAAAAGTTTTGTCATAATTGTGAGTCATTTTGGTACCCATTGCAACACCGTTAACCTGTAATGCTCGTTATTAAAATTGAAGTTGTTTGGAGTCAAACCTGGGCTGGCAAGATTGGTAGTTGTTTGAGATTATGATGGGCTAGAAAGGTTTGATGCAGACTTCAGAGTTTCTAGTCCATTATGTGGGATGTTGGTGTAAATGGAAGAAACATCCATCATGTAAAGAAGGTTATTGTATGGTAACTGTCCATCAATATTAGTATCTTTTGTCATATTAAGAAAGTGATTAGTGGCATTTATGTAGAGGGTGAGAGTGGTAGAGAGAATACAATTTATGTGTTGGTCAACAAATATGGACAGCTTTTCAATAGCCATGTTTATATCAGAAATTATGAGTCAGTCAGGATTGTTTGGTTTGCGTATTTTGGATAACAGATAAAATTTTCCAGGAAAAACTTGCCTGGGTTATCAAATCTTTGTTAATTTTATTGTACTGGATGAGTTTTTAAACTTATCAGTTATGGTCTTAAACTGAGTTGTAGGATCAAAATATTATTATATATATATATGAATTAGTGTTCTCTAGTTTCTGGTTATCTTCCATGATACAGTCATTTTTGTTAAGAAAAACAATAGTTCCACTTTTGTTTTCTGGCTTTATTATGATATTTTTGTTTGATTAAAAATTGTTTAAAGCTTGTTTTTGTTTTTTTGGAATTTCGCACAAAGCTACTCGAGGGCTATCTGTGCTAGCCGTCCCTAATTTTGCAGTGTAAGACTAGAGGGAAGGCAGCTAGTCATCACCACCCACCGCCAACTCTTGGGCTACTCTTTTACCAACGAATAGTGGGATTGACCGTCACATTATAAAGCTCTCTAAATGTAGTTCTCTGTTTGGTGGAGGTGTCCGTAAAGACTTTTCTTTAAAGTTCAGTATGTGTCGATTTTCAGTCGGGCGTGGTCTTCATTAAGTAGTCTGAGTTGTGCTCCACAGATGGCTATATCTGAAAGATTAACAATGTTAGAGATATATTGTAAGTGTTCATTGTTATTTGTACATTTTATAAGCTTAGTGTTATTTTCAACAGATTTATTAGATTGAGAAAACTTATGCGTATTGAAATATAAAGTGTTTTTAAATGATATTTAGGCTATTTGTTGTGAGATAAAGTGGTTTTAATAGAATACTCTTAGAAGCGCTTTTTGAATTGATGTTATTGGTAGAAAGCTAATTTTTGTTTGTTTTTTATAAAAAATGTATTAGTTTTATTTGTAAATGTTTGTAGTTCTTTTTCTTCCAGCGAGCAGATGATAATGGTGGGAAATTTATTTATCTAGAATATCCACATGCTTCGAGGTGATAATGTTTACCCAGCCACTGGAAAAGGAAAAGCTTAGAGTAGCTAACTGAAGTGGCAGGCAAGGCTACACATATCTACTCACATGCTGCCATAAGGTCTGGCAACAGGATACTCTTCACAGTCGCAAGCAATGATCCACCAGGCGTCATTTACTCTTTAGGGCCCGGAATGGCCGAGCGCGTAAGGCATGCGACTCGTAATCTGAGGTTCGCGCTAAACATGCTCGCCCTCCCAGCCGTGGGGGCGTTATAATGTGACGTTAAATCCCACTATTCGTTGGTAAAAGAGTAGCCCAAGAGTTGGCGGTGAGTGTTGATGACTAGCTGCCTTCCCTCTAGTCTTACACTGCTAAATTAGGGACGGCTAGCGCAGGTAGCACTCGAGTAGCTTTGTGCGAAATTCAAAAAACAAACAAAACAAACATTTACTCTTCCTGATGGCTCATTGACAGGGGAATTGTTTTTATTCTATGGTATCACAAGAGTGGCAAATTTAATGATTCTAGGTGATAGCACACATGTACTGATTGGCTCCCAATGCCATAACTTTGTTGAGCAGTAAAGTGAGAATATGGACATTTTGTGATATAACAACATGTCAGAAATCTTTTTTTTTTAAGAGCAGTGGATGTGGTGGTTAATGCTATAAGAAACTAATGGAACTCAAGCCAAGATTAACATCCATACTGGAGAGACATAGCAGTAGGCTTGCATAGTGAAGTCTCTACAGTCTTGTAAGGACTTGTGCCTATAAGAATTCAAAAACGAAGAGTTGAGTTCCTGGTAGTCATCAGGACAATGAGAACTTTTAATAGATCTCAGTCATCCAAGTTCTACAAATAAAGTCGCCACTGTGATCAATTCGTTCGGATTCTGTTCTGGCAACTAGTGATAAACTAGACATCAAAGGAGAGGTTTATCTTTAGCTCAGTCTAGGAGGCATGACCCATAGAAAGAAAGTGTTTTTTATTTCGCACAAGAATCCATGGGGTAGAAATTCTGCGAATCTTGTAAGTTAACTTTACCTGTGTTGTGGGTAAATTCATGTTCTGAAGGATAGTCTTACAGTATCAAACGGATCAAAATCTAAAAGAGTGGATCATATATGTTTATGTGGTGGGGATGGTTGCATATTGGATCATCATGTTACGGAAATATGACTCTGTTATAGTTCATTACCTTAGCTCAGAAACACACAAATATAGATGAATTCTCTCGGTGCACAGTGAGACCCTGCCCGTTTATGTGATTTCTCCATCCTTGACACCTTTTGTGAGTTTAGAACATCAGTATACCAGCCTACTCTGGAGACCTCCAAGGTCGACTGCTATATGCTTGTATATAAACCATAAATATGACACTGCTGAAAGATAGATAATGAAGCTGACATTCCAATAGCTCTTAGACAAGTTGAAGAACCCACTTAATATGAATGCTCTTTGTGATCTAACAAGGACTAGCTTAACCAACATAAGTGAAGAAATATAGTTCACATACATTAAATTTGTGTTACTTGTGTAACCAGCTATGAGGGCAAAAAAGTGTGTGGGGTGCTGATATTATCAACCTGAAAGGCAATGTGCCACTGTTACTGCAGTTAGTGCCCCAGAAACCTATGGCGATAGATACTTCAGGCATTGCACAATAATAGGAGTGAAGGACACAAGGTCGTGACACATACTTGTTTTAAAGTTTCACAATGATTTTTCATACAGGTGTACAGCGCTGGTGTAAACATTGCAATGGCTCAAAGTGCTAAGCTCCAGCAAAGAAGTGTTAGTTCTCCTCTACATTACATTACTGGCTCACTTCTGGAGACCTTCAAGGGCAACTGCTATATACTTGTAGCCGTTAGTTATTTCACAATGTAGGCTGAATCCATTGCCTAATACACTAGTGCTCACCATCACAAATGCATTAGAAAAGATTTGGATAGTGTAGTTCTGAGCACCTGCTGAAATGCGCACAAATCAATGCACCAACTTAAAGTCATCTATTCATTGAATTTTGCAAGTGAGGTGATGGCTCATAATTGAAATTTGTTGGTTTATTAGAGTGGGCAGTGTAGACTACCAAGTGAATGTTTATAACATCTGTCACACCTTCTGCATCGGAATGGGATGAACGTTTTTAATTATAGTGTGTATGCCCACAAAACAAGGATCGACAGGCTGAACACCTAATTCATTCCTGTTCAGATAGGGTATATCTCCTACTCCAGACGTAATGTATGGACTTCAACTAAGAGAATAAATTACACAACGCACTACTCAAAGATGTGTGAAATGGTTGAAGTCAACAATGGCTAACACGCATGCGCTCATAGAACAGCAACTTGAGAAGGTGGTCCAAAAACAAAAGGAGTCTTATAATTTTTTCTGTTATTAAAAATAATTCTATGTGGTACATGTTAGGAAATCTGTTTATAACTGAAAATACCATATTTATACAATTGAGTTATATCTCTTGTGCTGATTTTATGTTATTATTGTTTAAATGGACTCTTAGGAGTTTGTCATCCATACAACTTTATATACTTTTGAAAGCATTTAAAGAGTAGGGATCTCAATATACTTTACAAAATCTTTCAACAGTAAAAATTGACGCTGCAAAAACGTAAATTCTAATAAGACAATCACAAAAAACGCCATAAGTAAAAGAATAAAATGTAAAACCTGTTCTCCTATTTTTTTATCGTTGTCTTTAAGGACGACCCTACTACTGCAGTCGTAAACAGTGTTTTGCTTTTGCTTTCATAAAACACAATAAAAATGCGCATTTTCACTCTTTATTCTGCATGTATTATTTGGCCTTGTGTATATTTAAAGAACAAGAAATAATTTGAAAAATGGAAATTATTTGATCTTGTGTATATTAAAACAACAAGAAATAATCTGAAAAATGGAAATTGTACAGAGTAATTTTTAATACATATGTGGACTTTGTTTGAATGCCTACATCTGTTTCAGTATTTTGAATAACTACTAAACAAAATCTATGCTTATTTATATATGCTCTATTTTATAATTTTCTGTTAACTTGGAGATGGCAAGACATAATTAATTTCTAGAAATATTTTCTATTCAGTTGAAAGAACAAATTGGTAAAAAATGCCATACTTACACATGAGCGATTTCTCCATTCCATTGTTTACATATACATGCATTAAAATATATTTAGGCGTCTATAAAAACAAGTTATATTTCTTGAAGATTCTATCCGAGTCACAGAACGCGTGTTTCTAACACAAACATATACACCTGTGAAGACTTTACTCGGAATTTTAATTTGATTTCTGGGACAGTTACAGTCAAGAGTGCCCCCTCTTGAAAATGTTGTTAATTGTAATAAAATCTAAGAATTGTTTGTTTGTTTTGGAATTTCGCACAAAGCTACTCGAGGGCTATCTGTGCTAGCCGTCCCTAATTTAGCAGTGTAAGACTAGAGGGAAGGCAGCTAGTCATCATCACCCACCGCCAACTCTTGGGCTACTCTTTTACAAATGAATAGTGGGATTGACCGTCACTTATACACCCCCACGGCTGGGAGGGCGAGCATATTTAGCGCGACGCGGGCGCGAACCCGCGACCCTCGGATTACGAGTGCACGCCTTAACGCGCTCGGCCAAAGATCTAAGAAACTACAGCAGGTACACAACAATTTTTATGAGAATGTGTTACTGAAAGCATGAAAAGTCCAGATATTTACAAAAGCCAGTGTTAAAATTAGGATTTGAGATCATATTTGAACAGATCTCGTCGAGTGTGTTTTATAAACATACAATTTTACATATTTTTTTCTGTGTTCACGGAGGGCACTTTTTTCCACCTCCTTTAAATAAGAGCAGTATTATTTTCTTTGGTTCTAATTAGCCCTGAATATTGGGTAAGTGCCGAGTTACACGAGAGTTCATATTTGTTTCCCAGTCGGTCCAATCTTCGCAGAAAGTGTTCTATTTCTTACATCTGTTTTTTTGTTTAAAATTAGTCTGTCTGTGGTTTCAACATTTATCAAGTGTTATTTTAATTTTTAATGGAGAAACAAAGAACTAATTTTGTAAAGCTTAATTTCATTATGCAAACAGATCACGCTTCATGAAATGATCACGTTCCTGAAAAATTTTTCGTAAAGTGTTTTTTTTTCCTTGTGACCACCATTATATAATTAAAAGATATATTTTCAACGAAAAAATTAAAAACAATAAGCTTTCAGTGAATATATTTCAACAATAGTTTTTGAGGTAAACAAAGAATACAAGCCAGGGTTAAATTTATTAAATTCTAGTTAAGTATTACAGGAGGACTGACAAGAGAATCCATTGGAGCAGGTGAGCTAGCATATTACTCTTTACTTGGCAGTAGTGATGATAGTTCATCAGCAAAGGCAGGAGCAGAAGGATCTGCCTCGCAGCCATCATCTTGGGCTGGAGGAACCATTGGAGCAGGAGTGACAAAGTCATTGTCGTCTCTAGGAAGAAATGTAGCAGAAAACGATGGTGCAGACTTTGATTGGCTGAAAAACACTGTTAATGCTTAGCATGCTTGTTTTCACATTTATAAAGTTCTATATGAGAGGTTAGAACACTTTCGACATTGTGTTCAAGTTTAAGGCTTTGATCGTAATTTAAGTTATTTTTAGCCAATATTTCCACCGCTTTATCAAATAGAGAAAATAAATCTGACAGCAATTTCTGTGGTAATAACAAGTTTGGTTATGGCTTCTTGTCGTCTTTCTCTTCATCAACAGCCCGTTCTTGGTCAGTATTCAGAAGCTTTTCATTGTCCAGTTGCTCATGATGTGATGCCAGAAAGTCATTGATATCTTGCTTTTTAATTATATTAAACCTAACCTGGTGTGTTATTGACACGATTTCTTAAATAACAAGATCTGTGTTAGTGATACCTCGAAAATCGTGCACGCATATTGGCCACAATTTTCTCCAAACTCCATTTATATTTGAGGGAGCATATTTCTTCTCAAACACTGTTATGTTGTCTGTGATTGCTTTTTATTTTGGATTATTTCCAGAGATCTCTAATCGAGGAATTTCTGTCTCTTTCTACTGCTCTGATCACTTGTACAAAGATATCATAAGAAATATGCCTTAAAAACCATATGATCCCTTGATCGATGGTTTGTATCAAAGAAGCGGTGTTTGGAGGAAGAAACACCAATGGTTGTTTATAAATCAGTAAGGTTGAAAGGGTGGTTTAATACGTTGTAGACAAGCAACAGTGCTTTATAGAAAAAATATCTATACACTGCAGGAAATAAAACGTTAATAAACCATATGACAATGATGCTTCCTGTTGACCTCCAGATAACTAGTAAATTAGTCTTGACGTACCCATTAAGTGCCTGTGGAATGTCAGAATAATGAAACATAAGAGGTTTCAACTGGAAATCACCCTCTGCATTCCCTTCTAGAATTAGAGAAACTCTGTCTTTGAAAGCTTTGTAACCTGTTGCAGACTTTTTGTTTTGACGAGACCATCCTGTCTGGCACCTTCTTCCAAAATAAACCCTTCTCATTAGTGTTGAAAACCTGACAGGTCATATATTTTCCTCATTTGATAATACTTTTTAGAAGTTGTAGGTACGTTGCTGCTTCCTCACCAATCGTCTATAGGTTGTGTAGATTTGTCGGGTCAGTCTTTGCTTACAGTAAAATTTGTACTTGCACTGAGTTGAGTCCTGGTTCGGTCTGTTCTTTTTTTTTCTGCAGATTTTCAAATAGAGAAAGTGCATTTTTCTGCAAAATTGTGCTAGTTAATGCATTCTACAGCTGGCTGGTATAGATATCAGAACTTTAATTAAAATAAAGTACAGAACAATGTTTCGACCTTTTAAGTCATTTTCAAACTAACAAAGAGAGTTGACAAATGCTCCTGAGCACATGAGAATATGAACGGGTACTGAAGCGAGGGACTGGAGAGGGGGATCGCCCAAGTTTTCACTTACTTTTTTATGCCAATCTAAATCTCTCACAATAAGAATACTTGCTTTTGCTGTTTAACATTTGCAATTGTGCTTTTTTAAATGTTTTAATACTCATGCATCTATGTGTGTGTTGAACTGTTTTACAGGATAGCAGGCTTGAGAACAAGAAAAGCAATGAGTTTAGTTGCAAAATGGTAATAACATTTTCATCCTTATCCTAATCATAGTAAATCAAATGTAAATTATTAAATCGTTATCAGTTTGTGTATTTACAATTATTGTAGTATTGTTATTAAATTTAAGATATTAGCGTTATCGAGAAGTTTAAATATAAATCCTTCTGCAAACATTTCTAAATACAATTTTAAACAGAAAGAGCGTTCGTTTTCAAACTTACTGTACTTTAACAAAATTCTGGAACCTTTGCTGTCACCGAAAAATGCCACTTCCTACCAGTGAGTTAACGGTTTAACAATGCTGAAATCTAAGGCTCGATTCCCAGCAGTGGATATAATGGGAATAACCAATTCTTAAACTTTGTGCTAAAACGGTGAAAATCACATGTTGTTTATTTTATACAGTACATAAGTTTTCAAAAATTGTCAAAATTTATCATTAGGTTCCAAATGTTGTAGCTCAAAACTATACAATGGGATATGTGATAATATTATTCAACACTAACCACAATAAATATTTATTACTATTACAATAATTAACTTAACGTTTTTCCTGACATATTCTTTCTATATTACAGGCTTATAAAATATTAATAGCAAGAACTTTTATTCTCTCAGATTTATCTACAGTTCTGGTCCCCAAGTTGGTCAGTAGTAAGTTTACGATCTGACAAAGCTAAAACGTGCGGTTCAAATCCTTGCTGTGGCCGGAGATCATAAAGCTAAAAATCAAAAACATTTCTAATCCAAAATATGCTTTCTTTTTTTCTTTTTTTAATACAAGCTTATTATGGTACTATTGTACAGCGACAGATGTCACCAATTTCCAAGAAGCCACTGCTAAAATAAATATAAAACACTATTACCAGGAAATATTTACAACTAATTATAGTAAATGTAAATTTGAAGATACAAAAAGTAGATATGTAGAAATTCAAATAAAAACATTAAATCCGACATTTGTGAACTATATATAAGAACTAATAAGTATGACGTTTTTATAGGTAACAACTAACAAACACACCGTTATATGGTAACCAAACTGTAAAAATAATTTTAAAACGTATAAGCAAGATTTGTAAGCCTTCACTTTAATTTTAGAACTGGACAGAGTTAAAGGAATAACGTTAATTATCAGAAAAAAATATTTGTATCAAAAACTGAAATTTTCAACCCAAAGCTGGCTTTGTATTTTCTACAGTAAACAAGCTACTTTAAAACTTATTTGATTTAATTTTAAAGGCTTAAAAGTAGTCACTTATATGAGTGTTGAAAAATCATTTTAAAAACGTCATAATAATATAGCATTTGTGATATTTATAATGAGTCTTGTTGATATAAAGTACTAATAATGCTCTTTCTTACGTTGCATCGTTTGTGTTTTTTACAACTCTCATCGGATGTTTAGGAGCTCACTATTTTTCTCCCTCACTACGTTCTCCAATTTCTTCATTGCTTTCAAATAAACAGAAGGAAAAACTACATTAAATATTCCAATAGTTAGTTTACGATAAAGAATTTTATTCAAGGATTTGACTGAAGTGTTAAATCAAGCAGTATTTACCTGAGTGGGAATTTCAAAAAGTTAAAGAATTAAGTTAGTAAGGTAGTTTAATTTAGAGCTAAATATAATTATAAGATAAAATTAACAGTTTAAGAGAATTCATCTACCATAAAAAATAACTTAGTTGATATTTTATGGATTTCAATTATCTTTAATTTGCCCAAATCTAGGCTTAGCGTTATATAAGGTTTTATCTTCAACCCAATTAACATATTTGGATGTCGAAATAAGTTTTCTTATCTTATGATTCATGTAACGATAATAACCCAAAAGCTGACTTTGACAATTTTTGTCATGCCAAGTTTATTGTAGAAGTAGACCAATTTAATATAAATTTTCAAAGTTACAAATTGGACGCCGAAAGTTGGCGAAGCATTACAATCCAATGAGGCTAACGTTTCCCATAAAAATTACTTTGTTGTAGATTTTTTCGATATTGTAGTTTATTTTCTCATCAAAAATTTAAACCAAGAACTGTTTTTAGAACAGTCTTTCGTTCTTTTAGATCAATCTTATCTCGAATAACATTAACTAGAGGGATTGTCATTAATTACATTTTAAATATGGGGAGGATGAGAAGCGTAGTTTATTGAAAGCTGTTGTTGTTTTGAAGTAAGCATAAAGTTACTCAATGGGCTATCTGTGCTCCGCCCACCATCGGTATCGAAACCCGGTTGTTAGCGTTGTAAGTCCACAGGCATACTGCTGAGCCACTCAAGGACTTATGAGAAGTATTATTTGTTTATTTCATATACGAATCTCAAAACCACTGTTTAAACGCTGAAACGATTCAAGCACAGAGATCCGTAGGTTAAACATTTGTAAAAGTAATTTTTTACACTGAAGATTTTTCTCGTATTTCCTTTATTTTGTCCTTCATGGTTTTAACTCGGAGTTTATGTAAATAAAACTAGTTTTTTGTTGTATCATGACTGCTTAATTTAAACAATTATATTTTTGTATTATTTTTATTATAAACACGCAACTGACTATAACACAACAATTTTCTTCCTCTTTTGTTCAAAAACAACACAGAAAACATTCTCATACACTGTGTGCTGCCGTCCATAATAACCTTCGTTACCCTTAGGATATTATTACTATGGTACATTTTATTATCTATAAATATGGAATAACAGGGTAGACTACCCCTTCTTCCAAGTGCGGTATCGCCCCTATTTATAACCCTTTATATCTGTTGGCGGTCTTTTCTTCTGTTCAAAATGTCTGATGTCATGGTTTTGTAAGATAATATAGTTCTAGGTTCAGTTTGTGACAATTTATAAGGTTGTGGAGCTCTCTGGTGTCAGGATTAGAAGACGTTTGTTCAGTAAAAAGCACAATTTAGTGGTTTTGGTAACATAACAGTACTGTACTGGATGTACTCATATGGGCATATCTTCCTGTGAGAGGTCTAGTGCTTCCATTGCGGAGCTGTCTGGTCTTTTTGTCTCCAATGAATCTACATAAAGGCCAATCATTCTTTCACCTTCTAAAATAATGTATATGTAAAACTGGTCCCAACTGATCAGAATGGTTTTCCCAGGTTGGTTCATCAGTTGCAGGTATAGATAAAAAGGTGTGTCAAAGGTTGTGTTCAGCAGAAGCTAAATATGACAGCATCCCTTGTATAGCAACCACATACAAGAACCAGTTTACTTTTCTGTCTTCTCTCTAAAAACGTTTTATTATATCCAACACTGGCATTTACTGAAGCTACAGTTTACTGGTTTTATCATTCAGTGCCAGTATTCTGTCATACTTACTTCCTGCTGATTTTGGCAAAGCAATCGCTGTTCTTTAGAGATGCTAGTGACAGCTCACACTGCAATACTTTGTTGTGTAAAGTAGAGGCTGATTCTTTATCTTCCCTGACCTCCATTAGGTTCTTCACAACACACTGGATATTACATGGGAGGTCTCGGTTTGAAACAGGTTCGAGTTCAAGTGTGGTATCGTATCCCTACTTTCCCGTTCACTGCTTCAAATGGTGAAAAACTAAATGACAATAGGCAAGGGTTAAATCAATATTTCAATAAAATGAGTAGATGAAAATGTGTATAACTTGTTGATATTACTTATCAATATTTGCTTTATCAGTCTGAAAGTAAGTTCTTTCTTTTGCAATTACTTTTAGGCAAAACTTTGGATTCAAGGTTATATAACCTATACATAAAACACATTTATGCTGTACAATAAGCTACTGCTTTCTTGACAAAGATGGTATGGCTTTAATTCCTAAAATGTGATGTGGTCACTTTTCATAGAATTCACTCTTGAATCCTGGACAAAATTCAGTCTTTTTTCTATCCAAGGGCTGATTGGAGCAGTAGTCACAGGAAAGGTATTTATGTGGCTCAGCTTCATCTTTAGGGCAACAATTACTGGTCACTCAGGAAGCAGAAGACAGTTTAAAGTACCAGTGTACCCGTGTCCTTTACCTACTTTGTTCATTATTACAATTTCAGAGGCTCTTTATGTTATAACCTACCTCCGAATCCCTGAGAAGGCCATTTGTAGTACAGCTTTCATTTCATTGAAAAGAGAAATCAAGGGCTTATGATCAGTACAAATAGTGAATCTCCTACCACATTGGTAGTTCTGAAATATCTGCATTTCAAAAACCACAACCAGTCTTTATTTTTCTATCTAGAAATAATTTTGCTTGCTCATTGTGAGGGCTCTTGATACAAATCCAGTTGATTTGTTTAATACATCTGGCATATGGTTGGAAAGCACTGCATCAACTCACTGAGACTGGATAACACAGAAGAGTATGAGCATCTTGTTTGCATCATGACACACTAAAACATCTGATGATTACAGCAACAGCTCTGATACTTCAAATGTCTTCTCTTTCTCTAAATATGAAAGCCACTTCATAACCTTCTATGGTGTCTTGTAAAGTGGTGTTGAGATCATTGATAAGTTTGGGAAGAACTCTTTGAAGTAATTCAGCAGTCCTAAGTTCGTAGTTAAAATCTAACATGCCAGCATGAGGAGGTCCATCTTGAAATGTTTGTACTTTTTCTCTCACAGGGTGTAAACATATTGCATTCTATTTTGTGTCCCAAGAACACTCCTTCATTTTTTTACAAAAGTGTGCTTATCTTTTAAGTAAATTTCCTACACTTTCATTTATTTTAAATATGTCTTTTAAATTGTGAAGATGTTCCCCCTCCTTCAGTCTGTTCATCAGAATATCATCCAAATACACTGTGACATGCAAAACACCTTTTAGCAAATTTTCCATCATCCAACAGTCAGTTGTGTCTGAACAAACCTTTGTGGGTATTCACAGTGATATACTTCTTGGAATCTTCATACAGTGTAAGTTGTTGTTAGGCACAGCTTATGCAAAGCTTTGTAAACCATTATTCTCTTGCTGAGATAGCAAACAATTCTTCAACCGTAGGGATTGAAAGATTTTGTTCCAGACGTGACACCATGTTAAATGTTAATTTGTAATAACCATATATTGTCATAGAGCCATCCAGCTTTGGTACAGGAACTATGGGTGTGATCCAATATGAAAAATTCACAGGTTCAATTTTTTTCTTTCAGGAAAGGTCAAGTTGAGCTTCCATGTTTGCTATCACAACTACTGTAACTGACATTAATTTGCATTACTTTCAACATATATTTTGGCTGTAGTTCCCTATAAAATGCCTAATTCTTTAATTTAGTGTTGTTTCATGCATCATCCTGCAGTGTCTTACTTGGTGTTTTTCAACTGCCAGTTAACTGGATAGTATCCAATCCAATGCTAATTCGGTTATACAGTCTCTGCTTACCTATCACTAGCACAAAAAGTTGTTTCTGAACTGCAATTTGATATGCCACTGTTGCTTGAGATGCTCCAAGTATTTCTACTTTTTTTTTACACAGGTCTAAAGCTCAAGAACTGCTGCATTACTTTACAAATCTGAATACGCTACTTGATTCATGATAATTTCATTGTAACATATGTCAATCTCGAATCTCACATCTTTGTCCTTAACATTAACCATAAGCATGATAGGTTCCACCTTTAAAATGTTTCCTTCACAATGTACAATGTTCATACTGTATGCTTGCTCTTCTACACCTTACTTCCTCTTTTCTAAAGTGGTGAGCACTTGTGAGAGTTTTGGGATAGTTAGGCTGAGCTGTTCTCCTATCCATGGAATTTGCCTTTATTAAATGTTTGCTTTACTTCAGCATGTCTTTTCTGTGACCTTTTATTCCACAATTATCATACCTGTGACTGTAAACCTGCAGCTCTGTGAAAAATGTTTACCTTCACACTTGTAGCACTCTCTTATTATGCTTTTTTGTGTTTTTTTCTGTTGCAGAGAATTTTATTTACAGGTTCACCTTCATACTTAACTTTTGGGTACCAGAACTGACAACAGATATCTTTATGCAGCTTATCAAAATATTTGCCCGGCATGACCAAGCATGTTAAGGCATTTGACTCGTAATCTGAGGGTCACGGGTTCGAATCCAAGTCGCACCAAACATACTCACCTTTTCAGGCGTGGGTGCGTTATAATGTAATGATTCAAAATATTTTTTATATCTTTTAGTGCACTAAATTGTTTAAGTCATCTTCAAAGCTATCATGATTGTCAAATATTTTTCTGTAAACAGTGGTATTTGAATTCTGTAATCATTTATGCTGCAAACAAGCCAAACTCTCAACATTTTCATTAGTTTTCTTTAAAGTCACAGTCCTGTGCTAATTTTCTCCACTGTCAAAAATATTCACATCTTATTATCAGTTCCAGGAATTACATTTGAATTACTGCACAGTTTCACTTGGTTTCAGATTGAAATGCATTTGAACGAGTTTGCCAGCTTTCTGAATGTTTTGTTCTCAAGCTTAAGACTCTGCAGACTTTGTTTAAAACTACAGATATTTTATCCAATTCGTTTTGTAAGATAATTTTCTTTATACCAGCATAATTAACATCGTTAGCTGAAAAATTCACAACATTCTTCTCAGGTTTGTGTATGTGCATTAAAAAAAGCAACTGTTTTTCTATGCTTTTCAGTTTCTATTTTTTATGTGATTCTTGTTAATACATATACTTTCAGTTTTAGTTTACATTGTTTTTCTTCTTACTGGCTACTACAACTTGCTTTATGTAAAACATGGAGCTTGCCAGTTTAAGTTACTTTTAATCCTAGTCACCGTATGTCATATAATGAAATATCCTTCATGGAGTTTAGTCCAGAGTCATGTAAGAAAAATAGCATTTGTATCCTATCATGACTGACTAATCCAAATTGTTATTCTTTTGTAAGAATGAACTTTTATTTCAAATATATAAATACTTATGAAGCAGCCATTACCTTGGTTTTCCTGGTCAATAAGATCTCTGTAGAGAACACCTACCATGAACCATATATTTTTTTTCTGGTGGTCAGTTGAATAAAGTTAGTTCATAACAGTCTGAATTCAAATTCATATCTCTCATCATAATTTTGGAAGTAATTAATTCAAAACTAGATCTTTTCAGAAGGACTAGATGATGAAGATTTTTATCTCTCATTATCCACCCTAACTGTTTGTTTGATTGTTTTTTGGAGTTTCGCACAAAGCTACTCGAGGGCTATCTGTGCTAGCCTTCCCTAATTTAGCAGTGTAAGACAAGAGGTAAGGCAGCTAGTCATCACCACCCAGCGCCAACTCTTGGGTTACTCTTTTACCAACGAATAGTGGGATTGACCATTACTTTATACGCCCCCACGGCTGGGAGGGTGAGCATGTTTGGCACAACAGGGATACATACCCACGACCCTTGGATTACGAATCACACGCCTTACGTGCTTGCCCATTCCAGGCCAGCCATCCTAATTGTCAAATTCTAGTATTTAATGAAAATTCTCCTTGGCAATACCATATTTACACAGCTTTTGGTTTCAAATCCACATCTAAAAAAATAAGAGAAATATGAAAAATATCAGCAGTATAAGTGATTTTTATAATTTCAATAGAATAATGTAAAAAACAAAAACTATAGTTTCATTTAAAAACTGCCTAGCAGCAGTCTGTATAAGTATAAACAAATGAAGAAATTTATATATATTATTGATATTAAATACCATGAACAGTGAATCTTTCTTTATGTTGTATTGTTAGAATAACTTCAGAATTGAACTGGGTGAGTTTTTATTATTATTTGATAAACATAATACAAAGTCCAGCTTACTTAACAAATAATAAAGTAGTTTCTTTTTCCACTGATAGCATTACAAGTTAAATTGCATCATGAACTAATGATTGATATCTAAGTGGTAGACTTAAGTGATAAATGAAACTTAACAGTAATTTAAATATTCTCTCATGTCTATGACAGAAACCTAATAAAAATGTACAGTACTTGTTACCTCAATAATCAATAAATAATACTGTTACAAAGGCACTAATTAACCCAATGGATTACTGATCTTTGATAAACTCTCTGACTCACTTACTGGTTCACTCATGTTTTTATGTTCCACAATATTTATTTATTCACAAGTTTAATGAAAATTTGAGACATCACATCAAAACTAAACACTCAGAAAATTTCTGTAGAATTATATTCATGGGATTAACTAAGTCATACCAAAACTTCTTCAAATAATGCAAACATCTGAAAATATTAATTATATAGTATATAATACAGCCTCTATATTGATGTGCAGTTCCTTGGAATCTAAATACAGAAATAAACCAATAATATAATCTGTATTAACCTTAAACTTTCATAATAGCAATAAAGTCATAACTTTAATTAACCATCATTCATTAAATGTGTTAAAAAACAAAGTACAATCAACATTCTGACTAACAAAATATTATTCACTATCTTACTTACCATCTCTAAACTGTCCAATCACCAAATCTTTTAAGTGATTTTCTATGGCTTACTTACAGTAGGGTGACCTAGTTCATTATTGTTACTGGAGTTATCTCCAAGAAGATGTTTCAAGAGAACCTACTTATATCTCTTTCCTTGATGGTACTCTGTATGTGGTACTGACAAGAACTTTGGGCTCTTTAGAAGTTTAATATACACCTCATGCAAAGTCTGTTATGACCATCTGATTGTTCTCTTGCTGACATACTTTCAAAGACAATCTTTAGACGACCATAAACCTTGCAAAAATTCACCAAGAAGATTTCTTGGTGGAGTTTTTGCTTCCTGGCTATAAACCAGTTATACTTCTGACTATTTTATGAAATATTGCATCAACATCAACACATTTATTCTCATTGTTTCTCTGTAGTAAAAGACCAAGTACATTGGCAGCATCCCTCTCGAGTACTGCACCAACACACAACTACTCTCAGGTTGTTTCTTTCATGGATATTTTCACTTATAGAACAACTCATATAATTTACACCATTCTCTATACATTTATTCAGTAAATGCCTGAGTACTTACAGAAAAGGTAACATAAGATTGGTTAAACATGTATGAACATTTATTTGTCAAAATACACATGTACACCTGTTTTGTATAAAAGGTTCTACTTTTGGTAAAATATTTTTTTGAAACAGATATACAATGTTATATTTTGTTGTTATATATGTTTTGGTAAGGTTTTTGTCATGATGGGCAAAATTCTGAATTACACGTCTTTCTGCATGTTTCATAAATTTGTTTACTATTCTAACATGCCACTCATGGTTCGTAAAACTTGTCTCGTTATGCAAATTACACATGTAGATGTTTAATATAACATGCATTTCTCTGTCAGACAGCACTAACTGTATTTGTATTCCATCTTAATAATTATCTTATTTCTTGCAAAATATACAAACAATATGGCCAAAATTGTAATCTTTAAAATTTTGGTATACTAATACAGGAGAAGTGTTTAATTCTTTCTTCAGTTTGTTTAATTCTTGGTCACAATGGCTGCATCATTAATTTTGATTTTTAAGTCATTTTTATAGAGCCGTGTTAGAGAATGATTTTACTGAACGATCACACTAAGATCATAGTCTATGAAATTATTTTATCACATGCAAGTTTTGTAATATTGGTCAATCGTAAACAGATTCAGTTTTAGTTGGGTCAATAGACACTCCATCTTCTTTAGCAAAACTTCACTTATTGTTGAAACAATTCACACTTCTTTGAGTTCAACTTAATGTTCTTGTTTCTCAACTGATCCAGTATTTTCCTTAGCCCATAACCAGTATCATTCAGGGTATTTCCATATCATCCAAGTATATGCATACTACATTCTAGTGTAGTGCAGAGTTAACACATTCCTTTTTTCATATTTCACTGATGATCTTTTGTACTTTTTGGATTTTGTTATTTTAATCTCTGTACTACTTAAACAGCTGCTCTGATGTTGGCATTTACCAGTTGGTGAATAGAAATTTTCAAAATCTACAATACTACAATGTGGGGCTTGACACTCCACATCACACAGAACACACATAACCTATTGTGAACCTTTGCACTGAACTTCTTTCCTTTCCTGTTCTTTTTAACTTTTTATAATTTTGTTTACCCTTTTTTATTTTATTGTTTCATTCTTTTAATTTTCTACCTTCTTCTTTCTCTTTATTCTCTGATTCTTCTAATTTTCTGTCTCATTCTCCTCCCACTGGGTTCATCAACTGCAACAAAATTTTAATCTCACTTTGAGCAGGTGTTGTTATCTTGAAGATTTGTAAAGATTTTATTTATAACACACCAAATAGTCCCTTGCTAGTACGGCAGTAAGTCTATGGATATACAACACTAAAATCAGGAGTTTAATTTCCCTCACTGGACTCAACAGATAGCCCAATGTGTCTTTGCTATAAGAAAACACACATACCAAATAATCCTTTAATCAAATAATATTTGATTAAAGTAATGCAAAATCCAGTTTACTCAAAGAAAAGTAAAACATTTTATTTCTTCAAATGCAAGTTTTACAATTTATGTGATCTCACAAAAATTTCTTACAACCAAGCAATAGGCTTAACTCACAAGTAAAACTTGACAGTTACTTCCTTATTAAATTTCTTTTCATATCTAGTATAACAAAATTATACATACTCACTAATTTAACAAGGAAATGACAAAACTTTAACAGATACAGTAAGTAATCCAATGATTAATTTTATGATCCACTCTTATTTTCACATGTAACACAATGTTTGTTTTAACAAATCTTATGAAAATTTGAGAAATATACCATTGCTAAACGTCTTCTAGCAACTAATACACAATATTAAAAACATAAATTACGACACTTTAAACCTCAGGCAAACAAAGCGAAATACTTGGGCTTGCAACCTTTACTCTAAAAATAATTAATGGTATACTTTGTTAGTGTGAAAAGAATAATTTTATGGTTGCAGATATTTTCACAATATATCTTTTCTTATTGATGTTTTCCGTAGGTAAACTCATATTACTTGGGATTTATGGATGTTTGATGGTTCCAACTGTGGATTATTACCAATTGGAATAATTTTTTGTCATTAGCATAAAATACTAAAATTAGCATTCCTTATCATATTCCATTACATTATTTAAGTTGTTTGAATGTTGTGAAACAAAAGCATTTCGATTTTAAATACAGCAATGTCTGTATATACCAAACTCGTTGTGCCGGATGATCCAAGTTATATAATGATGTACTTTACTCAAGAGGTCTTACGATACCAACCAGAAGACTTGAATTTGCTACTAACTACTTTGAAAATGAACTTAATGCTCGTGAGTTTAAAGGTTAGTATTAAAGATATATTCCAAAAAATCCACTTGTGCATATTGCAGAGATTAATTGGTGCAAACTACGTATCTGATTACATTTTACCTGGAAGTTAAATTAAAGATCATTAAAACAATTGTATTAAATTACAGATTCATGTATATATCCACTAGCTATCCACGTTATTATGAACTGTTATTAATTAGCTCACAACATAGCATGAATCTACAAGGTGCTGGAAGGCGTCCTGAAGGCTTTTTATCCACTCATTCATTAATATTATATGAAATTTATACAGCAAGATTGGCGATCTTTCAGTTTTATCTCACAGACACTTAATTGGAATAATATCTGTGACTATAATGGTCATGGAAGATGCCTGAACTTTCCGTAATATTCATCAAATAATGCATGCGCAATATGGGCATGGTGGATGGAAGTTCTATTGCCTTAGAAGCATCACTGAATGTCATTAATCAGAAACTAATATTGATATGAAGGACATAAAATTGTTAAGAAAAAATGAACATATTTTTCTTTGTTATATAACGCTATCACAAATTCTGTGTTATCTACGTTGCTGTCGGTAAATTCCATTGAAATAAAGGAAGGCCATAGTTTGAAAACATCATCTGGCCTATTTTTGGATGTTACTGCCTCGACATTCTTGTGTAACTTCAAGCAACATGGTTACATTTCCATGGCCCAAGTAAATGTTACCTCTAACAAATGACAAAGTCAGCTTAACAGTTTTCGTCGCCGCTTATTGTGTGACAACTACACACACACATTATAACTGTTCATTTTAAAATAATATTATGCTAAAATAGGAATGTATAAAAATAGGAACGTGGGAACGCATATTATTTTTATGTGTTATTTCTTCGGTATGTTCACATTTCTCTATATCTGTTGAACCGAGTGCAAATGTTCTTATACCAGTCATTTATGAGGCCTGGCATGGCCGAGCGCGTTAAGGCGTGCACTCGTAATCCGAGGGTCGCGGGTTCGCGCCCGCGTCGCGCTAAACATGCTCGCCCTCCCAGCCGTGGGGGTGTATAATGTGACGGTCAATCCCACTATTCGTTAGTAAAAGAGTAGCCCAAGAGTTGGCGGTGGGTGGTGATGACTAGCTGCCTTCCCTCTAGTCTTACACTGCTAAATTAAGGACGGCCACAGATAGCCCTCGAGTAGCTTTGTGCGAAATTCCAAAACAAAACAAACCAGTCATTTATAGTGTTATAGGGATCACCTGATACATCCCATGATGAATTTAATTTATAGTTCAGGTCAGGCTAAGGTCTAGATAGTTACATATATCTTAATAGAATAATGGTCATCTAGTGTAGTACTTTTAAAAATCAATACAAAATGTAAAGGACAACATGTGCTTAAAATGTTGTTCTATTTCGAACATCCAGAGGCCGAATGAATTGCACAAACTTCATACATAGCTTTGTACTGAACTACGTGCAAACAAAAATTGTGTAGAACTGAAAAGCATGTCTCTTTGTGGCAATCAAGAACAGACTCCTAAGTTGTGGTTTGTTTGTTTTTTTAATTTCGCGCAAAATTACACGAGGGCTATCTGCGCTAGCCGCCCTCATTTAACAATGTAAGACGAGAGGGAAGGAAGCTAGTTATCACCACCCACCGCCAACTCTTAGGCTACTCTTTTACCAACGAATAGTTAGATTGATCGTACATATTATAATGCCCCCACGGCTGAAAGGGCGAGCATGTTTGGCGCGATGGGGATGCAAACCCGCGACCCTCAGATTACGAGTCGTACGCCTTAACACGCTTCGCCATGCTGGGCCTAAACTAGAAGGAAGGCAGCTAGTCAGCACCACTAACCACCAACTCTTAGGCTCTTTTATCAACGAATAGCGGGATTCACAGACATAAAATAACGCCCCCACCGCCAACTCTTGGGCTACTCCTTTACCAACGAATAGTGGGATTGACCGTAACTTTGTAACGCTCACACAGCTGAAAGGGCAAACATGTTTTGTTTTGTATAATATATTCCCTTAAATTAAGTGCTAATTATTTTGTGATACTGGTTATTGTTGTTATTGAAAATAAAATTTTTCATTCGCAAAAACTTTCAATGTAACAATTTTCCTATTGGTTATTTTAAATAAAACAATAGTAATAATTTGGGTACATAATGTTATGGCTTTAATTCAGAACATATCCTTTGAGATAATAATTGTTTAGTATGAGCTATTTAAATGATTAGTTGAACAGTTACAAACACGTATATCTTGAGTATAGTTGTCATTAAAAATGTACATATATATATATATATATATATTACGAAACCTTATAATAAGATTTTCATTCATCACTACCTTTAAATAATAAATTTTGTATAAATGTATCCCACTAATAAATATTATTAATAAAAAAACCCTACGAAAACGTTAATACTTTTGCGTTGTGTTTCTTTAACTTTTCATTTCAATAACATTTTATGAATTCAATGCAATAGTTGCTTCTCGTCATTTATATTCAAAAATAAAAGTCTTGAACAAAATCTGTTTTGTACTAAAATTGATTGCATGTCAAAAACAACTGTAGCTGATCTTATGTGGTTTGTTTTTAATTTCGTGCAAAGTTACATGCAGGCTATCTGCACTAGGCGTCCCTAATTTAGCAGTGTATAGGCAACTGATCATTAGCACCCACTGCTAACTCTTAGGTTAGTTTTTTTAACCAACGAATAGTAGTGACCACAAATATAACGTCGCCACGGCTGAAATGGCGAGCATGTTTGGTGTGACAGGGATTCAAACTCGTGACTCTCAAATTGTGAGTTAAGCGGCCAAACCACCTGATCACACCGGGCCTCCTAAAAATTCATAAAAACTACCTATTTATTATCTGATAAAAACAAGTAAAACCTCTGTAAAATGAAAAAACAGATCACTTGCTTTGGATGAACCACTATCTATCTCGTAAACGGTAAAAAATGCAATCATCATTATGTTGAACAAATCGAAACGACTATAAGAGAACATTGGAACAACCATAAATTTTTTATCAACACTCACAAATATCTTCTTGTTGTTCATCACTGTAACCTATCCCATCTAATCATTCTATAAACGATATGATTCTTGGATGATGAAAGTGAATTCCAATCTAAAACAGACAGATAGTTTGTTTGTTTGTTTTTGAATTTCGCTCAAAGATACACGAGGGCTATCTGCGCTAGCCGCCCCTAATTTAGCAGTGTAAGACCGGAGGGAAGACAATCATCACCACCCACCGCCAACTCTTGGGCTATTCTTATACCAATGAATTGTTGGATTGACTGTCACATTATAACGTCCCCACGGTTGCAAGGGCGACAGATTACGAGTCGAACCCCTTAACTCCGGTGGCCATGCCGAGCCCAGACTGATAGATGTCAAAGATTTACACTATCATTATACTTTGATCTTATAACCTTTATTTTTCCTGTATAATTTAAGCCTTTTATATTTAACTTTATATTTCTAGGATTTTATGGGCCTTGCATTCATGTTCACTGATATTTGTAAATATCGAACAGCTATAATGGGATGAGTTAAGTGAAGAATAAAGAGAAATCTAGTTGTAAAGAAAAAGAGGCAAACGTAAAGGGATAAACAAGGAATCGAAATTTTGTTCACACATAAACAGGATATCATGTGGGTTCACTAGCCAACTTCATTGATATATTATTACACTACTTCTACTCACACTTGGAGAAGAAAAGTACAAGATAGAGGTAAGAAAAAGCATAATGATATAAATAATGAATTAACAAGTCAGAACGAAAGTTTCTACTGTGATATCCCAGAATTCTAGATTCCCAATGTAAATAATCATTTGTGTGGGACACTGAAGGGAAGTAAAAACCCTTACTCGTACTAACTTGTACAGATTTCTGTACCCACCCTAAACTTCAGTGCAGGTCACACTTCATTCAGAAAATTCATAAAGGAAGAGGGTCAGGCAAACATAAAACTTTGTAGAAGAACTGCTGGGAAAAATGGTCTAAAATAAGGTTTGTCAACCTGGGTTCCTGGCTTCAGGAGTTTTGAAATACAAAAAATCTGTAATGTTACTAGTTTTCAGAAACAACGACCTAAGACTGTTTTGTAATTGTCAATATTTTGTGATTCGCTAGCTTGTAAAAATATATGGTAGTCAATCGCTTGAAATCTAGGCTTTCTATTGACAATAAATAAAATGAGGGTGGACGTCAGGGAAACCTAGTGGCGAATTCTAAAAAGATGTGACAGACACACTACATGGCCAAAAGTATGTGGAAACCCGACCATCACACCCATATTTGATTGTTGAACACCTTATTCCAAAACCACAGGCATTAATATGGAGTTAGTCCCTACTTTCCTGCTATAATAGCCTCCATTCTTCTGGAAAGGCTTTTCATTAGATTTTGGAACATGGCTAAGGGAATTCGCTCCTATTCAGCCACAAGAGCATCAGTGAGGTCGGGCACTGATGTCCAGAGAGAAGGCCTGGTTTGCAGTCAGCGTTCCAATTCATCCCAAAGGTGTCCGATGGGGTTGAGGTCAGGGATCTTGCAGGCCAGTCAAGTTTTTTCACACCAACCTCTGCAAACCATGTCTTTATGGACCTAACTTTGTGCATGTAGGCATTGTCATGCTGAAACAGAAAAGTGTCTTCCCCAAGCTGTTGTCACAAAGTTGGAAGCACGCAATTCTCTAGAATATGTATGTATGCTGTAGCATTAAGATTCCCTTCACTTGAACTATAGAGCTTAGCCCACACCATGAAAAGCAGCTCCAGTCTATTGTTCCTCCTCCACAAAATTTTACAGTTGGCACTATGCATTCAGACAGGTAGCGTTCTTCTGGCATCCCAGAAACCCAGATTCATCCGTTAGACAATAAAGCATGATTCACCACTCCAGAGAACGCGTTTCCATTGCTCCAGAGTCCAACCAACGCTTGTCATTGCGCATGATGATCTTAGGTTAGTGTGCGGCTGCTAGACCATGAAAACCCATTTCATGAAGCTCCTGACGAACAGTTCTTGTGTTGACGTTGCTTCCGTAAGCAGTTTGGAAGTCAGTAGTGAGTGCTTCAACTGTGGACAGATGATTTTTACGTGCTACGCGCTTCAGCACTCGACGGTCGCAATCTGTGAGCTTGTGTGGATTACCGTTTCGTGGCTGAGCTGTTGTTACTCCTAGACGTTTCCACTTCACAATAATAGCACTTACAGTTGACCAGGGCAGCTCTAGCATGGCAGAAATTTAACGAACTGGCTTGTTGGAAGGATGGCATCCTATAATAGTGCCACGTTGAAGGTCACTGAGCTCTTCAGTACGACTCATTATACTGCCAAGGTTTGTCTATGGAGATTACAAACGCAAACGAATTGGTAGAGGTTTAGTTTAGAGAGAGAAAAGTCTAAAGAATTCTCTCTTCAACTGGGGTGTTCAGGAACGTTGTGGTTCCTCTTCGTCCCCTCACGTGAAAGATTATTGAACTTTACATGGAAGTATGTCTTTATTTTGTTTTAATTTCTTTGAGGTGAAGACGTTAGGTGGGAGATATGAAAGTGATGCGAGAAAAGAGAGACCTGGACACAAGTGGCATAAGGGAAGTAAGACAGAACCCGTGGTCAGAATAACCTAACGACTGGCGATTACTAAACATTGACTTGAGATTGACTTAAAATTAACTTAAACGGCTCTTTTCAGAACTAGATAAGAATGTTGCCTTGGCTGGGATCTAAAGATTCAATGCTAGAGATTTAGCTGGGGGAAAAGAGAAATGGGAGTACCCCCGAGAAAACCCACTTTCACGGCCTGGGCGTAGAAAAATCTACCCAGGCGGTGCCCGGAAGTAGCTGGGAAGAAAATCATGGATTTTGGAATAAAAAGAATACTAATGGATTGTGACAATGGTATGCATATGGCTGGTTGTCTGGTAACTGGGAAAATGTTAGCTGCACTCTTGTGGAACAGGTAGGAACGTCAGGTTGAACTTGCGTTCACACCTGATACCCAGTGATGGTAGAGAAAGACGTGAGCTTGGTGGTGAATTAACTGGCTTTTCTTCTTCAGTGAATTGTTCTTCATTGGTTTGGAATACTTTGATTCTTCTTGTAATTTTTGTTTGCGTCTTCTGAGTGATTGTAGTCTGTTTTTCTGTTTGAACTGACGCTTCGATTGTTGTCACATGAATGGTCTGTGTTAGGCTGGTGGTCGTATTCCGTGAAACTGGAACTGAAGTCTGGCAGTAACTATCACTTGTCTTCCTTGGATTGTTAAGTCTTGACTTGTTGTTATCAGTGGGCGTTGTCGTCTCCGGAGTTGAGTTGCTTGAATCTCCATTCATGTTCTTTCTGGCTGGTTCTGGACTCGGCGGTATTTCTGTAGTTTTCCGTTGAAAGTTGTCCGTTGACTGTCTGTGTTGTCTTGGCACTCTGTTAGACGACGTGGAGATTGCATGACTGCATGCTTGACTTTATGCACCTGTTAGCAATGGGTGTAGTTGAAATAGCCGAACTCACTAATTCTTTTGGCCATGTAGTGTTGTATGTGTGATAGGAAGGGTGTGCATTTTTACTGGATTGCTCTTTAGAAAAATAAGATTGAATGACATAAAAGTTTTTTTTATCACATATTGGCTATATTATAGAGACTATTTTATGTCAAATATTTTAGTTCTCGGAGTGAAGACAAATAAATTTAAAAAATGGCTTGAGATGAGAACGGTAGGTCACAATTCTCACACCAGAGGGGATTGAGGTTGTTTTCAATGTATTTTTATAAAATTAAAAGCTTCAAATTTAAATCATATTAAATTTAATATGATGTATCGTTGTAGATTCAATTGCAATAATGATATTATACACCATAATCTGTTTGTTTTAAACTTCGCGCAAAGCTATTTGAGGGCTATCTGCATTAGTCGTCCCTAATTTAGCAGTGTAAGACTAGAGGGAAAACAGCTAGTTATCACCACCCACTGCCAATTCTGAGGCAACTTATTCTTTTACCAATGAATGGGAAAAGTAAGCGTGAATTATAACGCCCCTACGGCTGAAAAGGTAATCATGTCTTTTATGACGGGGATTCGAACCCACGATCTTCAGATTACGAGTCAAGCGTCTTAACCACCGGGCCATATATAGTATGTGATTTTCTTATATATATATATTTCTATGATATGTACGATAACATTCCACTACAAATAAATTTTCAAATAAAGGTTTCGTGGTAGCATAAAGGTTGAGAACCCCTGGTTTAAGGTATAAGATTAATACAGATCTATAACCTTTAAGGTCCTGCTTATCAAACCCTGCTTGGAAATCTGTAAACTTTTAAATGGATATACCTGGAGAGGAACATATTCTTTCTAGTTGTGGGAGTGTGAAATAGAGCATTTTCACACAGACAAAGCTCTTCATCTTTCTTTTAGAATCTTTCTTGGTACAAGCTTTGAAACAAAAACTCATAATTTAATTTAAAAACTAAAGTCCAAATTTTCTATTGTTCTCTCTTTATCACATTTGCTGCTCCAGGACACACTCACACATTCACAAAATATGGTTTGCTTTTTTTATTGAATTTCGCACAAACCTACTGGAGGGTTATCTGCATTAATCGTCCCTAATGTTGATGTGACAAGATGGAAAGCAACTAGTTAACACCACCAACGAATGGGCTACTCTTTATCAACGAATAGAGTGAAATTTATCGTCGCATTATAACTTCTCCATTCCTAAAAGAGTGAGCAGGTTCGGCAAAGGATTTTGATTCTGCGAACCGCAGTTTGTGAGTAGAGCACCCTAGCCACAATATATGGAAGCTTTATCTAAACACGAAAGATTCAACAGCTAACCGAAATAAACAAATTAAATCAATCAAAAATCAGATAAAAATCAACACACTTATAACAAGTTTGCAGAATTAAAATTTTATAAAGCATTACAGAATCACTAAACAAAGAACAACTGATACGAAATAAAATAATATCCTAAAACCAGTAAAATTACATATATAATTTAACAAAATAAGTTAAAATAGCATACAAAACTGAAATAAAACAGATGACGATGTGAAATATTTAATATTTCAATAAATAATATTCATTTTTTTTATGCAGATCGATCTTTCTGACTTGTCCACAGCAAGGAATAAAACAACTGATTTCACCGCTGAAGAGCGTACGAAACATTTAAAGAAGTTTAGTTGAATTTATAAAATAAGTAGACTAAATAAAAACAAGATTAGATAGAAAATGTAATTTGAATTAAAACTTAAAATGGAATAACAAAAATACAATTCTAGGTAAAGCGTAATACAAAGTAGAAATGAACGTGTTACAAAATTAAAACAATGACGTACTATATAACATAAAATGGTTTAGTTTGAATTTCGCGCAAAGCTACTCTAGGGCTATCTGCGCTAGCCGTCTCTAATTTAGCTGTGTAAGACTAGAGAGAAGGCAGCTAGTCATCACCATCCACCGCCAACTCTTGGGCTACTCTTTACCAACGAATACTGGGATTGATCGTGACTTTATAACTCCCCCACGGCTGAAAGGACAAGCATGTTTGGTGTGATGGGGATTCGAACCCGCAACTCTCAGATTACGAGTCAAGTGCCTTAACCACCTGGCCATGCCGGGTCAACACAAATTGTAAGTTACTGAAAATCATTGGGAGTACAAAATTCGAGTTACAGAAAATAAAATGCAATAAAACTGAAAATAACACAACAAGTAATACGTCATCGTAACACAAGACCTAAAATACGACTGAGAGTACAAAGGGAAATTAAGTTTAAAATCAATTAAATGAAAAACGGCGTAGCACACAAATGCAATAAAACAAAAAAGAAACCATTTGTTATAAAATTAAACAAAAGATAGTACAGACAGGTTTTAAGCTCCAAAGTGGTCGACTAAAATAAAGTATGATATTATTTGAAATGAACTAAATGAAATACATCTATATAGAATATATACATATACATAGAATATACAGGGTGGTCGCTAGAAAAGCGGAAAATTTGAGGGTCAGATTAGATCATGAATAAAATGTATGCTTACTCATTTCTATTTTGATTTCTTTATATCATGAATAAAATGCATGATTTTAATAGCTTTGAGCATCTATGAGTGTAATATAACATATGCCTTTAAAAAACTTTGTAAAAGTTATTCTTTGTAAAAATAAATAGCTGTTTGATAAATTTTCCGCTTTTGTAGCGACCACCCTGTATAATTACAGTATTGAATTTTCATTGCATTTTTTCATAAAAATAGAAGATATCTTAATAAAAAGAAATAGATGGAGAACTATACCCAGGATAATTTACTTTAAATTACAATAAAAATAAAATATTAACAGGGAACTTCTTTGCTGCTACCTCTGAACTAGTTTATTTTTTTAGTTAGGTATTCAAATGGGTCAGTCACACATACTTTAGCACTTACTCACTGGTCTTCTACATTTTAACACTTTCTTTTTAGTTTATGGTCTTTTGGAGAACATTTCAAACCTCAATTCATTGACATATGAGTACTTAAAGTTTATTTACAGTATATGTTTATTTTTTCTCTGGTTAATAACAATTATATTGTGCCTTCATCACGATTCCATTTTCACCTATAAATAGCATAAGAAGAAACATCCTGTATGCTTGTAATCACGTGTTTTACTCCTTGTTGTCTTCCAGTCCTTGAATAATACAAAGTCGAAATTATCTAATAGCTTTGAGGATTAATAATAATAAACCATGTTCTTCTATTCTCATAACTGCCTATATAAGAGCTAGATGTCACACATCAGTACTGTTTGCCAATTTGTGATGATCACACTTCACTTTAAAGTAGCACCGAACTCTGTCTAAGCTCGGCTCGTCAGTTATTAATCCAAAGTTTGTTATTGATTGCATTTGCTGTACATCCACAAGTGAAATTATCGATGCTTGTATGGTTTATCTTCAATACTTGGTTTTGACAATTGCACAAACTCCAGGATACGGAATTTCATCAGTTGACAAGATAATCTATTAGTATTTCCACACTGTTATCCAATATACTGTTAACAGTAAAGTTGTTCTCCTCTATTAATATTAACCAATTATTCAGATGTTTGATTTGTTTTTGTTTGTTTTTGGAATTTCGCAGAAAGCTACTCGAGGGCTATCTGTGCTAGCCGTCCCTAATTTAGCAGTGTAAGACTAGAGGGAAGTTAGCTAGTCATCACCACCCACCGCCAACTCTTTGGCTACTCTTTTACCAACGAATAGAAGGATTGACCGTCACATTATAACGCCCCCAAGGCTGGGAGGGCGAGCATGTTTAGCGCTACGTAGGCGCGAACCCGCTACCCTCGGATTACGAGTCGCACGCCTTACGCGCTCGGCCATGCCAGGCCTCCAGATATTTGGAGTCAATTTACCATTGTAGTGGTTCATTACTGTTTGTCTAACACGAGCAGTAAATAATGTATGTGAGTTAATTTTGCGAATAGACAGCTGATAAACCAATTGTCATAAATTTGCTTTAGAATCCTATGCGAGGTTGTTTAAGTCGCTTCCCCTTATATGTAAGTCTAACACTGAAATTATATCGCTTTGTGAGCATAAACAAGTTGTTCATCGAAAAAACTATGGCTTTTAAAAATGAAACTTTCTGGTAAGACATAATAATACTTGCAAAATCCTGCTGTCACATTACTATATCTAAAGTTTAATCACACACATAACTTGTGACTTGCATCTGATAAATTATGAATTAAAACAATTAGCCCACGGTTTCATAATTCAGGACTTCTTATACATTTGAAGATTAACATAAGTTTCACAGTAATATTGCATATAATGTACACTATTCATGAAATAACTTGTGACTCAAAGTATAATAGACAGTAAAAATCCTATTAATACGTATTTCAAATTTCATTATGAATAACAATCCGTTTGTAAATTAACAAAATTTCCAAATTTTATCAGCTAATTTTAAAAAAGTATGATACATGAAATAGTTTAAGTATACTATTGTAATATCACTTTGGAATGCGAATTTTTGGTTAATTGTCTTTAAAATTTACAAATTTATTCATTTGGTAGAATGGAATTTTTTTTTTTTTTTTTTGCATAAATCAATTACATTGTTACATTGACCATATTCCTCGACTCATATTCTTCAGGCAAATGTAATATCTGGGACTAGATTATGTTATTCTTCTTTTAACCGAATAGCACACTTAAGTATTCATTTTTATAATGTTCTGATGAAATACCCGGTAAATCATATCTTCTGATATCCGAGATAGGGAAACAAATCACTTTTGGGAGATCGGTGTAGGTAACGAAACGATAGTGATGAAAAACAGTTTTCAAGAGTCATAAAATGTTATTCATGCAATGATTAAGTGTTGATATACTTAGAACATAATCTACACAAGAACTACATAGCAGTTACACAAACTTTTATTCAAAACGTATGGCTAAATATTCTTGGTGTTAAATTAATTAAAAGCTTTTAACTATATCAAAGCGACTATAACTATGAAATAATTTTTTTAAATGAACTTGTGCATGAAGAACACATCTATTTTTTACACGTTTAACATCAGTTTTATCAACACTTTTGATTAAATTTTAATACATTTTTATTATACTAATTTTTCGTTCAGCTGGTTCTTTTAAATTATCATAGAAATAAGGCCAAATCTAGTCAACGTAATTATAACAAATCAATTTGTATCGTTTTCAACGTTAAGTGCTGTCCTTCCTTTGCTATATACAGTTGTAACTTGTAGGCCTAAGTTTGAAAATGGTAACTTAACAGAAATAGCTCGTTAATGGTACCATGATTAAATTGCAAATAAATTTAATTATACAACATAAGGATAATCGATCAAGTAACAGAATATGTTCAATAATTAACACTCAATAAACAATTACTTGGCATTCACACAGTGAATACTTCAATTTCACATTTATCACTATTCATTCTAATAGTTTATGTTTATAATCAATAACTCACTGTTAGCTATTCCCCGACATTACCAGATTTTCGTGAAGGCATAAGAGTCTAGAGCATACCAAGTATTCTAGGCCCTCATGCTCCCTTCATCATGCATCTAAACCGAAACATTAAAATACAGCTTACAATATTGTATTTTTATTTTTTATTTTTATTATAAAGATTATTTTGAATTATTGGCTTGATATAAAGACTTAGAAATAACCTAAATTTCATTAGCTGGTAGATTGTCCTAAGATAATACTGAGATTATAGCTGAAAATATCTGACAGTACGAGTACCGAACTAATGAATCAATGTGCTCTAATTAGTTTTAAGTATTAGTTTTATGGTATTGCAGAAACTTAAGGAATTAAATCTGCTACATTAATTACTAGATTGATTTTTATGTGTCTTGCTTTCATGAAAAGTAATGATAATTTTACACCAAAATCGATTATATTGCAATTGTGGGTTTGAGCGATTTATACAATATATTATTTACCAAAGATGTCTTACTAGATGGCGCTTTCGTATTTCTACTAAAATTCCTAAACAAGGGTGTGGTCGCCTCCGTATTTTGCCTGCTGTTCAAAAAGCAAATTGTATTTTAGTCACAACGGTTACAATGTGACTTTGTGGTTGTTGATTTTTTTTAGGTTTTGCCGTCTAAAGTGCTTTGTCGAGTAAAATGTACTTGTTAATTGTCTCATTATACAACGTTAATAAAAATAAGTTAGCGAGAAAATTAAAAAGCCTGGCTTCAAGGATTTTGTTTGTTGTTTCGCATGAAACCACATTATGGGTTACTTGCGCTCTAACTCCTACGGGTATCGAAACTCAATTTTTAACGTTAAATTCTTTAGAGTTACTACTAAGTCATTATTGAGTGGCTTGACAGGAATCGCCTACACACATTGTGTGAAAAAAAATAACGAGTAACGTCAAAAAAACAGTAAAACAGACAAAAAAGCGTGATAATATACATTCTGACAATTTTTCAGAAAAAGGAAAGTTGTGCACAACGAAGAATATGCTACATAACGAAGACAAATTGGGGTTTCGATAAGTGTACTTTAAATGTTCTTTTGACATGCAGACAAAATAGATCGATGGTTTGTTTTTTATTTCTTTCAAAGCTACACGAGGACTATCTGCGTTAGCCGTCTTTAATTTAGCAGTAAGAAACTAGAGGGAAAGCAGCTGGTCATCACCATCCACTGCCCACTCTTGGGCTACACTTTTACTAACGAATAATGGGATTGATGATCACTTTCTAACACCCACTACGACTAAAAGGGCGAGCATATTCGGTACAACGAGGATTCGAATTCGCGACCCTGGGATTACGAATCTAGTGCCTTGACCACCTGGCCAAACAGGGCCCGAATAGATTGATCATTTCACTATTCTCTTTTAGGATCATAATAAACATTGTGATAGATGTATACTGAATGTACAGAGACATCGTTACAAGTCAGATTTTAAACATTGATTATATGTACTGAGTTAAAAAATAATTTAACCATGATAATAGTTGCACAATCTTTCTCTCATTCTTTATACAGAAAGCATTTTACCATGTATTTAAATAACGACTGAATCAAGAAAAATTTCTACTGAGGTACACCAAAACATCACCTAATTAAATGGGTTTGTTTGTGTCAGACACATAACTCGCATGCGTCAAGTAGTGTAGTGACGGTTACACTGAAGTTCGTAAACACACCAGCGTTTTTAATTTTTGTTTTCTTCCTTTTAAACTTTGACGTCTACCAGCAGTAGTGTTTCTAGGTTGTTGTTTTTTTCTTTAGGTGGATAGAACAGAGAAAAGAGTTAGTTGGGGGGTGGAGAATAGAAGAGTGACAAGTGTTATTAAGTAAAAAGGAAAATTGCTTTTTTTTGCCTTTTTTTAATTATAAAAAAGCCTTAGGCTGTCTTTGCACAGCATGGTGTCGGTCTGATGCTGTTTCAAACTGCTATTAAACCCACTCTAGGTTTCATTTGTTTGAAGATACTTCTTTTGGTTCCGGTTACATAGTATGACTAATCTGCCTGTCCAAAAACGTTAAGACTTTAAAATGAGTGAGAGTCACAGCATTGGGAACATTTGAAAATCTTGAAAAGAATTGTTATTTGTTGTTGTTTGATATTAAGCACAAAGCTGCACAATGGGTTATCTATGTTCTGCCTACTACGGGTATCCAAACCCAGTTTCCAGTGGTTTAAATCCACAAACATACCACTGTGCTAAAGGAAAGTGGTTCTTAAAAAAATAAATTCTGATATTTCAGGCTGGGGAAGCTGCTGGAGGGGCAGAGCTATCCAGAGGGGTTTACCCCCGTCCATTTGGATGGATACATTCTGGGTTGTGCAATATCTTGTTCTCATTATCTACAAAGCGATGGTAAAAATTGCACTTCTACTTTTATAATGAACCGCTACTTTGCTTGATCTAAATTCCAGACGAACTTCACTCACTGTGTATGAAACTGTCGGTTCCTCATTATTCTACCTGACCTGAGATGATCTCTTTGCGTGACATTCCAATATTTAATAGATGTAATTATAACAAGTTCAGAACTTTAACTTATTTTAATCGCTGGACAAGTTGCAATTTAAATTCGCCTAGTTTAATGTATGCTTCTTTGATGGTTTGAAGTTCATCGAGTAATTTTATTATTTCAAGTGTTTTATTTTTGCAATGCAGTCAACTTATGCTTTATAAATATTAGAAAAGACATATTTAAAATATATATATATGTGTGAACATTTGTTTGGTTGGTTTAGAATTTTCTCGCAAAGCTACACAAGCAGGATCGGAGCTATATTGTCTTTTCTCCCAGGGGCACAGTGGTATGTCTGCAGGCTCACACCACTAGAAACCGGGTTTCGATACCCGTGGTGGCAGAGCAGAGATAGCTCGTTATGTAGTTTTGTGCTTAAGTCCAAAGCAATCAATTATTTATTCTGTCTTACACTGTTTCAGGGAAGACATTTTTAGCTGGTCATCGTTTTATTTAAATAGATAACATTTGGGTATTAATTTATCAGAAACATATTTTGAAATATGTATTTGTGATAACTGAAAGTTCCTATACCTGATGGAATTGAATTTTTTTAAATGCTGACCATACATAATTCAGTTGTGTTTTGTTTTGTTTGTTTTTTCCTTTTCGATTGTGATATTTCAGTTGAGCTAATTTCCGAAAAGATTTTGAGGTTAGTATGACTTATAACGGGAGGTTCGGCAGGTTAAATTACAAAGTAAATCTGAGGTTCATTCGTGAAGCTGGACTAGTTCTAAGCAATGAAATAAAAAGACAAAATGGGTCATCTAAACACTAAATATTTTATCGAAACCAAATAAAACACTGGGTACACCATGTACATATTTTCATAATATCTAAGACATTCTCTCTATATACAAATTTCATTTACTACTCGTAATTTCACCTGCTCACAAATATGTAAACTTGATTCAATTAAAATATTTTGAACATATATATATATACGTTAGAAACACGAGGTAAATCTTTGTTTTCTTTCAGACATGGTATTAGTCATTGTCACTCTTATTCATTTATTGAAATTCACGAGCTGTTAAATGTATGGATGTCAAAGTTGAAACATTATCCTCCTATCATTGCTGTTCCCAAAAGCACAGCGATACTTTTTGAAGGTTCATATCAGTAAAAACTAGGTTTTGTTACACTTGGTTGGCATAGCACGGACAGCCCATTGTGTATCTTTGTACTTAGATACAAACAAACAATCTTTCAGATCAGTTATCACAAAGTAAAAACATTGAAATCAAAGCCTTTATTTCTATATGCATGTGTTCCTAGTTTGTATCATCATAACTCTTCTTCTGAAGATGAATGGTCTTTCCAAGATGTCAGAAAGTAATTCTGTATTCATCAGCCAATGCTGACCTCAGCCATTCCACATATTCCTCTAAACATTGTGTGATGGTTAATTGTGAAGGAAGTCAATACGTCATGTCAATAGATAGCATTATTTCAAGCCTATAGTAAACTGTATAGAAGAGCAAAATATGTTGTCACTCTGACAAGATCCCCATATTAAGGAAGTAATAACGAATGTTCAACAAATTTGAATGAATCAGCTTTGTGTCACACTGCCTGTATATCAAACAGTCTCAATGTAGCTGTTCAACCTCTTAGCACAAATGTCACCTTAGGTTTGTGGACCTCTCGCAGGCCTTTTAGGTGAGTGCGAGTGATATTTGGTCTATGCCTGAGGTTTTGAAATCAGATATATTATTCTCTTAGTTCCTGTGTTTATTCTGCCTGTCTCTACGAGGAGACAGTTTCCCAAGTTGTACACCTATCAGAGATGCTTCAAGGAGGTTGGTAACAGATCTTGGTCTTGAAAGTACTTTAATTCAGGAATACAGAAATCGCGGCACTTTCACCGAATTACAATCTGGTAATTATATGTAATGTTTACATATAACATAATTCTCTTGCATGCAACAATCATAAGACTTCCAAAAGAATGACTGCACAGCTATCTGAATTCATTACTTAAACCAGGGAAGAATCACAAACAAATGATTGTTACTGTATCATCATTATGCAGAATACCTGTGAAAAGATCATTACTAGGAGGTTGCTTTATTTGGAAGAGAGAAAATTTTACCAGAGGCTTTTGGAAGTTATAGGGCAAAGAAGGACACATTGATTGATCGGACAGTCTTTACCTACGATTTGTATAGGGATTTTTAAAAAGAAGTTTAGAATGATGGCTTCTGTGCTGGACTTGGAAGATTCTTACAATAAAATGAAATATGAATATTTAATTCACATCCCAATTGACTATAAAATAAATTTGAGGATAGTCAATTGGATTGTAGCAGCACTATTTGAAAGAATGGTCGCCTTCCATGCAGATATGTGGACATCATAACCACACATAATTATACTGGAACTGCCTCAGGGAACACTTGTGTTCCTTGTCATATTCAATATATATTTGTTAAATAAATAAATATATGTGTGATTTTTTATAGCAAAACGACATCGGACTAACTGCTGAGCCAGTCAAGAGGAAATAAATAATGAGTTGTCAAAATGTACGAAATGGTACATGAAAGGAAATCTTCTCAGTTGTCGATTTCATGAGTAACCAAAAAACAAAATATTATTGATACAGACCAGATATGTTCTCCCATTGTAGCTCTTTTAGTATAAGCTTTTTCAGTTTCTCAAAAGTAGCAGGTGAATAACACAAGTTAAGTAGATGGTGTAGGACTCATGCATCTGATATGCTGAAAGTATTCTGAAGTATTTTTTCGTTAGCCAGCTTAAATTTCCAATATCATAATGTAAAATCTAAATTTATGAAGTGACAGGAGCCTTATAAGCCATCCACACATTTATTTGCTTATGATAAAGGAAAGCCATCAGTGTGAGTTACCATGGTCACCTGTCTAAAATTAACACATAACCTTGATATGCCTTCTTTCTTTCTAACACTATTGGAGGTAACCACACATTCTCTGCAGATTGTACGAATTATTCTTATAAGATGCACTGTATTTCAGCGCTTGTCGTGTTCTTAGGGAATAATGTTGCATTATTGTTGGTTGTCATCTGTTTCAGTGTTGTGACGAGTCACCATGTTACACCCCATTGGCCATCTGGTCCTACATCAGCATATTTAATCAAAACGTCACTAATTTGCATTCGTTATGTTGTATTTTAAGTTGTTTGCATAATCCCTAATCAATGATCTTAGATGTGCTGGTAGCCATATGTTTACTTTTGCTGCATTATGACTGGTGCATCAGTCTTAGCTACTTCCAGTTCACTTATAGTTCACAATATAGAAAGATAGCCAAAAATCTATAATTACAAAACAACATTGGGATGTTATTCTCTTTAGGCAGGTAACTAATTTGGTAATGTTATCTGCTTTCTCAAATGAAGACAATTTGTTTCATGAAAAAGTTCTAAAACTACTCCTCACAGTACTTCAAGTATGTTACTCATAGAACACAATATATATACGTGTGGAGGTAACTGTATTTCTCTCCGCTACATATTCTTATGCAGTCCACTATTTCTAAGCTCAAGTCACTGACATCATGAACTTTAGGACAGGAGCTGAGGTGCTTATTATTCTGAGTGAATGAATGGTAATATAGAGACCTGTGTCTGTTGTATGGTAAGCTGTATCCCAAGATAGCATTTATTTGAGATTTTGGGAACTCCATTGAGCACCTGATATTTTCAAACAGTGATTGAATAAGTTCGTATCAGAGAGCCATATATAAAATAATATGCTCAGTGTGTCATCTTTGGATACCATCTCTTAGGTGACGTAAGCGCAGGGAAACGCAACTAAAAATAAAAGTAACGATTTTGTTTTGATTCCAAGGGACATGTTTACTACTCCATGATCCATTGAGAAAGACCTGAATCTGTTTTGGAAATTATTTTAAGTTCATCGGACCAGATTTTGTTCTTGTGTAAAATAATGCCAAATCTCCAGTTGCTAAGATAATGATTGACTTATTTAAACAAGAAATATTAATATACAATTTATATGAGATAAATTGTATGTATGTAAGTTTTGAACCACAACACAAAATCAAAGAGCGTGAAACTTTAATGACTGAGGAATGGATTAAAATCTTACGTACTAATCAGAAGCGCATCATACAGATGTAAAGCTTGAATTAATACTGAAGGTTGAGGATGCATCTGTTACTAAGTATCTCCTTAATTGCGAATCATGACGTTTTTGAAGAAATTCATCTTTTCAAACACCATTTTTGACTATTTTGAAACTGACGGTAACGCTTCTCCTCGGCGTAGTGATTTTTTTTTCTGAAGAATATTTTGTCAATAATAAGATGAGATGACCCAAATTTAAGACTTAAAACAGACAGACTTGATTCCATTTAAAATAGTTTCAAATTTTTAACAGAACTATAGGCTTCTGAAATGAGTTACTGTCAGTAGTAGAGAAGGTAGGAACATCATCACAGTTTACAAGGAGAATGACTGATTGGCTGAACATTAAAGGCTGGCTTTTACTTTTACTTTTCTTTTTCTTGAGGTCGAGTGTGCATATTGTCTATATTTCTATATGTGATCCGCGTCTTATGTGACTGTAGCAAACCTTGTATGTAAACTAAAACATATTTCACTTTCAGTTTATTACTAACTAAAAGTTTGCTAGTTACGTTTTGAAATGCTGGTAAAATGTCACTTTTAATTTGTACTGGTTAGGAATGAATTAATTTCAACAATATCAGCTAATCAGTCTTCTTGTATATATTCTGAATGCAGATGTATTTAACTGGCTTTAACTCACATTGTAAGGAAGGCGAAAATTTATTTACAGTAAATGCACAATCTCATGAAAATTCTAGTGTAATGAATAATTAGTTACAGGTTGTCATCATAGTGTTTTACATATAATATATGGTTTAATAATTGTTTCAATTTTATCATACTGACCTCTTTCAGTTGTTTGCTAATAAAATTTGAACAGACTTTCCAGACATAACATAACGAATTATACCTAAGGTTTATTTTCATAGAATAGTTTTAAAATAATTTTAAATATTTAATTCTTTGTTCTTGCATTTAACTTAAATTTCCAACGTTTGTATTAATAAATTATAAGTGTTATTTTAAAATTATAAATATACTCTTCAGAAAAAGAAACGCAAAAGGGATATATTTTATTTTAAAGAGAAATATATGTAATAACGTTACAAGCTCAGAGTATGTGATGTTACAGGTGTTAAGGTACTGATTGTCAGACCAAAATGACAATAAAAGTTGTGCATTTTGAAAACGGAGGAAGGCATCGGATTTTTCGCCGGACACGCATTCGTGTCCAATAAAATTGTTTGAGAGATCTGCATGTTCTGTAAGTGCAACATGTGCAAAATCCCTATAGAAGTGACGGGTTCTCGGTTTCCATAGCTCAATGTTAAGCCACCGACACTCAATACAGTTACGCCAAAACTGACTGAAGCACAACGCAACAACGCCATTGGTCGTTTGGAAGCAGTTGAATCTCGATCAGATGTTGCCAGAGCTATGAATGTCCACCCAAGCACCATCACAAGGCTATGGAATCGTCACCAACAACATGAATCAACTTGTAATCGTCCACGATCTGGCAGACCTCATGTGATCGCGCCCGCACAAGATTGCTACATCCAGTTACGTCACCTTCGGGATAGGACCACCACTGCGACGTCTACTGTCTCAACCATACCAAGGCTGCGTAGGATTTCCGATCAGACCGTACACAACCGTCGACGAGATTCTTAGGCCCCATGTGCAACATGTTGAACGTCAACGACGTTTTTCAACATGACAACGCCCGTTCTCACACAACCCGACTCACCACTGTCTTCTTGAGGCACCACAACATCAACATTCTTCCCTGGCCCTCCAGATCACCAGATTTAAGCCCCATCGAACATCTTTGGGACGAGTTGGACCGACGTCTGCGACGGTGACAACCTCAACTGCAGACTCTACCTCAGCTTGCAGAAACTTTGCAGGCTGAGTGGACAACCATTCCACAGGATGTGATTCGTCATTTCATCGCTTTCATGGGCAGAAGATGCCAAGCAGTTATTGATGCTCACGGGGGGCATACTCGTTATTGATGTTGAGTGACATTGAACTTCAACTAGTGAGCATGTACTTCGCCTTTGCAGACTTTAAATGCTCAGCAGTGAATGTGCAAAGTTTCACACATGTCATACAGAACTACCCGGAATAAACTTGTTAACAATTTGTCTCAAATTTGGCCTTTTACGTTGTTTTTTTTTAAGAGTATGTATGAACTTTATAAATAGTTCTGTTATGATAATGTTATTTGCAGTTTCAATGTCCACTGATTCCTTTTGGCAATAAATAAGAGAGCGTGCATCTTTGTGAAAGTAGAAATCTAAACTTAGCTTTAATGCAACATAAAGAGAGTGGTAGTTTGACGAACGAGTAGATTCCCTTATCGAATCGAAATGATTATTTTAGGACCCCGTTTTGAAGTGAAATTTATTATTATATTTTAACCGTTTAACATCTTCGTCACAAGATGACAATAACAAAATTTTGACTTAATTGTTGTATCAGTGTAGGGTTCTTCATTGCTCAGGATCCTCTCATAGCATGTTTTATTAACATAGACCATCAATATTTATTTAGTTGAAACTGGAAAATGATAATTTATAATTAAATTCTATATTAATCTCCCTGTCTTAAATATATGTTACCATTTCTTAATTAGATGCAAGTCGACAGGAGGGGTGGTTACTTTGGCGCTGTTTCAGTTAACTCGCGCAAAGATACTTTTTCTTTCTCTTTTCAAAAAAACAAGAGATCTGACATTGAAGATTGATTTAGAAAGGCTGGCAGATGTTTTAGTCGGTTTGTATCCATATGAACTGAAAATGGTATGAACTCTTAATATCTTATGGAAAATTTTGCAATTTAACATAAACACGCCCATATTTAAGTAATACAAAAAACATCTGGATTTTCTTCTCTGCAGATCAATGAAAGCTAGATAAGAAACACTACCTGACATAGTCGCTCTATTTTTGGTTTAAATGCCGCTTTTCAGCTATTCAGAGCGTCTCAAAGTCGAAAATCAGCGAAGAGCAAAAACCGATATTTCTTAAGTTCGTTCATCACTATCATCTTTCATTATTAAGCCTGGCGTCTACGCAGTTCTCGCAGTAACTATATTTCTATCATCATTTTATATAGCAAAGATTCTTTACGATCTTTGACTACCTAACTTCATTTATATTATTAGTTCAAGGAAAATAAATCATCGCTAAGGCAAAAAGCTATTTATGTCTGGCTATTGAAATTGAAAAAATATGATAAAAGGAAACCAAATAAAATAGGAATGGAACTAAACATATCGATTAGTCAGCTATTGACAGATCAGTCAGTCTCAACTTTGCATGTAGAATATAATCCCTATTCGTCTCTAGGAAAACAAATACAATCAGAATTTTGAAACTGAAATGATACGCTATCGTAAAATAATCATAAAAGTAGTATTTTAAGGTTAAATAAAGAAAAGGAATAATAATGATAGCTGATATTTTATTAAAACACTAAGCGTTTGATAGAGAAACACGGGAAACTAATATACATCAAGCGACATGTTCACTTCAGTCCATATATTATTTGTTGTTGCGTTTTCATAATTCAGTAGTGAACTTACACAGTTTTCTATTCAACGATATATTTTGTAATATATGATTTAATAAGTGCATACTTTCATTGTAAACCATTTCACTGCAATATATATATTTTTTCATAACTAATATTCAATATTGATCTCTCACTTTCTTCCTACATTTATCAGGCTATTTCAACGTACGTAATTCAGCTTTATGCATCCGTAAAAATACATTACCCTAGTCAGCAATAAAACGTATGAAGGATCATAGAGTTATTCTTATGAATCTTAGTCATTGCAGTAGAGTGCTTCACTAAATATATATTGCATGTATCAACATGCAACGTTTGAAAATGACTCACAGAAGAAACGTGAAATTCTAAAATATTTAGCTCGTCAAGCATACGACACAAGTATGCTTCAGACAAATGGGATGTGATACACAAGTTTAAACATGGAACATCATTACAAGAGTGGGAAAATTTCCAAATGAATAAACTTCTGGAACGCTAAGCTCCATGAGTTAGTGCAAGCAGGCTTAACAAGACATTGAGCTTTTTGGTCACGTTTCTATGGTTCGTTTCCTCCTTTCAGTGAATTAAATCATCATTTCATAAATCACTGACATTCTGTAAAGTTTAAGCTAATCGTGTGTCACTTTTGTCATTCTTCACAATCATGAATAGTTTCCTTGTTTCTTATTAAGCAAAGCACAAAACTACACTATAGGTTATATCTGCTGTGCCAACCACTGTATTAAAACCGTGCTTTCAGCCATCAGACGTATTACTGAGCCACTGGAAGAAATATGAACAGAGAGCTTTGTAAAATTTCTTTTTAATCAATAAAAACATTAAAATCAAATATAAAATATATACTATTCTAAATATTTTTTATGCTAATACAAATTAACGCCGCGTTCAGCATTTACACTTACTATCATAAATTACCCATGCTCTGCTTTGAGGTTCAAAGACACTCATGATTCATATTAACTCAAAATCTACTGCTCAAGCCTCCTGGCTATCTGTTACGCATTATAATTTGTCTTGGATGAGTCTCTGATTTATTATACAGCCAAACATTTTATTTTTAATTTAGAATTTAATTGAATTTTCATATGTATCAAATTTATGATGTTTACCAACAAGATTAATACACACTATTTTCTTTCTTGATACAAATATATTTTAATATACAAAAAACACAATTTGTAATAACTGTTGTTACAAATAATTGAAACAAAAAATTGTATATATGTATAAAATTTACATACACAAACAATGTTCAGTCTTCTACCTAATCTGAAACTGAATATTTTATCAACGGTCCAGGTCCACTAGGCGTAAAGTACTTTATGTTAATGCACAGATACTCTTTACTTAATGGAAAGCTAACTAGTTCAGTTCTTGTTTAACCTAACACTGTTTACAAGCTCACTTTTTACCGAGGAAAATTGTTTGTTTGTTTGTTTTTGAATTTCGCACAAATTTACTCGAGGGCTCTCTTTGCTCGCCGTCCCTAATTTAGCAGTGTAAGACTAGATGGAAGACAGCTAGTCATCACCATCCACCGCCAACTCTTGGACTACTCTTTTACCAACGAATAGGGGAATTGACCGTAACATTATAACGCCCTTACGGCTGAAAGGGCGAGCATGTTTGGTGCGAAGGGAATGCAAACCCGCGACCCTCAGATTACGAGTCGCACGCCTTAACACGCTTGGCCATGTCGGGCCTCCGAGGAAAATATCTAATGTTTTCGTAAAAATTCTAACGTCTGAAGTTTACTCTCTGAAGTTGATCAGTTCGTAATGTTCGAAATCTGTGAACGTTCCTGAACAAATATCTGTAGTTTTCAGATTAATAAGCGTTGATCAAAATTATAACTTCCAATACTTTTGGTATGCTGATTGCAGCTGACAGAACAATATTCCATCTCTCGATGTCTTGTGATGGCTTACCAATATATACCAATAACGCTAAGTTCTAGAACGTTTAACAATGTTCGAAAACACTCTAGTACTTTCGTAAGCCACATATTGTTGATTCTTTCATTCAAGAATATACTACAAATTTATAGAACAGACGGGACTTGCGCAATACATATCTAACAATATACGTCACATGTATAAAAACAAATGCAGGTATTAAACTAAAGATACAACAGTAAATCTGTTACATGTCCCAGTAGGAAGGAGGTATTACCTTAAAATAAATTCTGTTAAGATACCTGCTTCTCATACCTGAACAAGTGTGTCAAGTTTTAATCCAGCTAGCTTTTGAATGAAGGTATTGACATAGTCTCAAAACTGGACATCCTCCATATTAAATTCTACTTTAGCGACCTTGCAAATCTTTTCCAACACCCCCACCTCACCTAGCTAGTCTCTCAGAAGCGTTTTAACCCCTGTGGTACTTCCTCATTTTGTGGGGGGCGGGTAACACATAGACAAGGACACCTCTGGACAACATTTAGTCCGCTTACCAAGTGTGGTTCTGCTAGCTTTAAAACTGTGAGAGGTGTTCACGGACGAACCTACACATACAGTATTTTAGTACAAATATAGAGTTAATATAGCATTTTCCTTCAGTCTCTGTCTTTGATTCTGTGCAATACCACAAAATGTTCTCCTGCATTTAGTTGTGGGTGCATTATAAGAGTGACCATCAATCCATTAGCGTGGTCAGTGACATATATCTCAGGACGACTGGTATGGGCATTAACACTTTTACCAATAAAGCAGAGAACGACGTTTCGACCTTCTTGAAAATGATTTAAGATAGAAATGTTGTTCTCTGCTTTAATACCCATATTAGGCGTCCTGAGATACGTCTTTAATACCCATATCAGCCGTCCTGAGATACATCTATAATGTCCATACCAGGCGTCCTGAGATACATTTTTAACACCCATACCAGCCGTCCTGAGATACATCTTTAATACCCATATCAAGCATCTTGAAATACACTTTTACTTCAGGTGAGTTTCTCGTCATCACGGATGGTTAGTGACATGTTCTGGTACTGCTGATTAGCTACTTTCCATCTGAGAAGTGCTCAAAACTCGGGACAGAAGCAGACAACTTTAGTAAAATCGTCATAGAAACAATGTGAAAAATAAATGATGTCTGATATTCGTTGTTCAATATTCTAAACAGTGTACAATGCATAAATTATTGAAATGTTTGTTGAATATAAAGTACTAAAATCCTGCTATAAGTTATTTATTACTAGCTCAAATACCTTCCCCTGGACGGAAGTTATGCTTAATGAAAAGTTATCTTAGGACTTGAAAAGTTGCTTTCCTTGTATATAATTGTAAAAATTGCAAAAACGCCCATAAAAAAACTGAAAATGTGTATGTACTTCCGTACGGTCCAAAGAAACTGTACCAGATTTAATGAGGATCCATCGAAAGAGGCGAAATAGTGGTAAAATACGCATAAACTGAAATTTTATCTTTCTGTACACTCGATAAACCTTCAGATTAAATTTTATGAAGATTTATCTATAGAGAACGAAGTAGTGATAAAAAAACACCCATAAAAACCATTGAAATCGAAGGTGTAATCTGAAATGTCCGGTAAAATGTGGAACTGAGTTTGAGGAATGAGTACCATATTCAACTTACTGCAGTTAAAAGTTTCAATAATAACATGATGGCCTTCTTAATATTATAAATATATGCACAATAATATATATGTTCTATATTTTTATCTTTACTTGAGAATAAAGCGTTCATTTATAATTTTGAAATCATGTGATTGGTGTTTTTACATCACAGAAAATTTAATTCCGAGCTTACTTATTGAGCCAAAACTTTAAACACTAGTTATTAAGCTTTCTAATTGTGAACAGAGATCTTGAGAAAAACTATATTACAATTAATAATACTCTATGAAAAATAAATGTTACTTATTCGACGTGTAGTTTTGAAGGTATATAAGTTTGTTCTTAGAGAAGACATTACGAAGACATATTTATGATATAACCTGTAAGTTTGTAGTATATTCTATTGCAAAGATATATAACCTTCATCAGTAAATTTTTATTTAGTATGATATTGAACTGTGTGAGTATAATTAGCAAACGACTAGTATTTTTATATATTTTGCCAATAATACCTTGTTCCATTTCGTTTCATTAAAGTTTATAACTTATTTTAGAAAAAATAATGATTTTTTCAAATAAAATCATATTATAGATTAGTTTGTTTTATTAGCCTAGTCTTTGGATTTAGAACTAACTATAAACGTTTTCGCTACCTCTCTAAACATTTTATTGGAGTTTAGGCCAAAGATACGTGTATTGTAAAATAAAAGCGGTACTTTACTGATGGTTCCGTACAATTAAACCATTGTAAGGTCTCTAGGCATAAAAGATCTTATCTAGATGATTATCACACTTAGTAGGATATGTATGTAAAATACATATTACTATTTGAGATTTTTAAATTATTGGTTTATAAATATTTATAAAGAAATTATCATCTTCGTTAACATTTACATTACTTTAAAATTGTTTTGTTGTATTGTTGATTTATTTTAAATCAGGAGTTCATAGTAATTTTATAGTCTGCCTTCCTAGAATTTATCTGTTATTTCCAATACTTCCTAGAAATTATGGACGTTTTTGTCTATGGTTTTACTCATTATCTCTACTCTTTTTATGTAAGATCAGTTGCAGCAAATTATATTGGAAAAGAAATAACAAAGAACTACATGTATATGCATATAGCTAAGCCTGACAGAAATCAGAACTGTGTAAACAAATAATACAATTACTTTTACGAGGCACAGCTTCTAGAATAAGTTTTTTTTTTATTTAAACTAGTATGACGTTCGATCTCTGTCGATATTCCCAAGTACACAGATTTTAATACATGCAAATTACAATGTACAAATAACACTTTCCTTAGCTTTGTACTAAAGCTATAATAAATCATACTGTACCAAGTGCGAGTATCGAAACCCAAGTTTTAGAGCTTTATATCCCCGAGATCTGTCACTGAACCACCAGATGTCTGTTTGTTTTTTTGTTTTTTGAATTAAGCACAAAGCTACACAATGGGCTATCTGTGCTCTGCCCACCACGGGTATCGAAACCCGGATTTTAGCGTGTAAGTCCGCAGACATACCGCTGAGCCACTGGGGGGGCCACCAGATGTCAACGAGGTTATGAGATAAAACGAATCATCTTGTGTTTATACTAAAAACCACCATGAAACTGACGAAGTCAGTTTTTGTTTTTATTTCGTAGCATTGATATTTGCATCGTGGTTTCTTTAATTCCCCAAGAAATTAAATAAATATTTTTTGAGTGCTTATTACAGTTTCTCCAACAGTGTTAGATTTTCTAATATACACCAGCCTTTTATATCTGGAAGTATATTAACTCAAAGTATTGGACAGATTTGAACAAAACTACATATCAATGTTTGTTTAAAAAAATAACAAATTTAAAGTTTAAGTGTTATTTATTAATGATCAGTGATATTATGGCCAATAATAGATACTGGTTGCAAAACAAAAGCGTTTATTTTGGTGAAGTTTTATTAAATATGAATCAAGTGACGTGTATGTGATGGATCTTAATGTTAAAGTGTATCATAGTGAGGGCTATGTTAGTATCGAACATGTAATTTGATTTATTTATTTAAAAAAAGGATTTCGAGTCAGAAAGAAAATTCTTCACTGAATTTCATAGGACGTGAAAAAATCTAACCTACAATAAAATCTAGTTTTCAAAAAAGATTCTATGGCTTAGAGGACTGCTTTACTCGTGTAAAATATATAATACATTATCTCTAACAAAATAATTTGTCTAATTTTATATCGGGTTATCTCTGTGTGTAATAATTTATTACACTCTATGTTAAATTAAGAATTCTTAATAAGAAAAGAACGTTTGTCTAATTGTTAAATACGAACCTTGTCAACCAGCAGGCAATAATAAAGTTACAATTTAGTTTGTTTTGAACTTTGCGCAAAGCTACTCGAGGGCTATCTGCGCTAGCCATTCTAATTTAGCAGTTTAAGACTAAAAGGAAGGCAGCTAGTCATCATCACCCACCGCCAATTCTTGGACTACTCTTTTACCAACGAATAGTGAGATTGATCGTAACATTATAACGCCTCTACGACTAAAAAGGCGAGCATGTTTTGTATGACGGGGAATTCGAACCCGCGACCCTCAGATTACGAGTTGAACGCCTTAACCCAGCTGGCCATGCCGGGCAAAACAAGTTATATCGGATAGATTACAAGTACATATTTTGTATGGATTACGAAAACATACAAAGAGAAAGTAGTCTATAAAACTTATAACTTTCTCAAAAAAAATTCACCATAAGTTACCTAGTTATTTAACGCATTTTTGGACCACATACAAAAAATTAACACATGATAATTATGAATTTAAAATGCATAAACTTTAATCAAGGTATATTAACATTTAATTTTCGCATTGCAGCCTTTACAGGAAACAAAATATTTGTGTTATGGCTTAGGTATTTTGCTTTGCTGGTGTGTTAAACGATCTAACAAAATAATGTTCACTTCTACGAAAAAAGTCTTGATGATTTGTTCATCGTTTCTTTCAAAGCAGAGCTAAATTTGGCTATCTTCACAGGAATCAAAATTCGGATTTTAATGTTTTAATTCCATAAGCTTACCTCTTACGGCCCGGCATGACCAAATGATTAGGACACTCGACTCTTAATCTGAGGGTCATGGGTTCGAATCCCCGTCACACCAAATATATTTGCTCTTTTAGCCGTAATGTCGTAATACGGTGACGGTCAATTTCACTCACTCTTCGTTGGTAAAAGAGCAGCCCAAGAGTCAGCGGTGGCTGGTGATGACTAGCTGTCTTCACTTTAGTCTTACACTGCTTACTTAAGGACGGCTGTCACGAAAAGCCCTCGTGTAGCTTTGCGCAAAATACAAGAACAAATAAACTTATTACTGATCCAGAGAGGGACAGTTAGAAAAAAAAGATTTATGACCATCTGGCAAATTAATATGGTGTTTTTAGTTAACACCAATGATGGCCGCTTTGTTTTTACTTTCGTGAAAAAGGAAAAATGTTGAATAAATGGTAACAAGATTTGATCCCATTTTATTTTAGTAAGTAAATTTTTTCTCTTTTAAATCTAAATAGCTTTTATACACTTGTATACAACAACGTATATCTAATTTTAAGAGATGTTGCATTCGTTAGAGAAGTAAACGGTATTGGAAGTGTTACCCAATTATGTCACTAATGCTTTTATACTGGAAAACTTAATGTTGTTTTAACGCATAACGAAAAAAGCACAATCAAGTGTAAACTAAAAATGAAATTCATCAGATGCATTTCTGAACCACTTATTGGAAATAAACATGAATTCAATTGAAAATCATTGTATTGAAAGATATGCTTTTTGTGTTGTAATTTTTTTCCTTAGTTTACATATTCCGTTGTATCATTAAATATGTGAGGCCTGATGTTCGGGCATTTGGCAATATACTCAGCATTACAGTTATTAACGCCGTTCCAAGATCATAAGCGAAACTCAAGATTAACCCTAAAATTAACTATGAAAGTGTTTATAGCTTGCAAGCATTGGTGAGGACATCACACGTGACCTTCTTCCTCTTTAAAAATATACTGATATGTATTTTATCATTATTCTGAGGAATGTGGTCTTTCTTTCACATATTTACATACATGTGGCCTAACAATTAGCTTACGGGTTTGTTATTTCGAACTGTTTAAGGTGAACTTTGGTCATTTCAGTTTTACATGTTAGGCGGGTGCTCTAACAACTAAGTTAAAAGGTTAAACCCACTACCGTTTCCTATTAAGACACATTTAAAATTACCACAATGGCACGAGACGTAAGGCCGATCAATAAGCTTTGCATTTCATTTTGCTGTGAGCAGGTTATAAAATGACTGGTCTGTGCTCTTGTCGTCTAGCCCACACGCCGTAATGTGAGTTCACGTTGCAAATTCGAATTCCACTTATATTCCACTTAATAAAGTGTGTTTCTGCAAACGACCTGTTAATTGAATAGTTCTCTTAGTGAGCTTTTGGGAACAGTGTTGTGTCACTCAGTTTTATTGTTTATATCTACGCTCAGATGAACTGTAGTCTGTCATTCAACATTCTATAATGTTCTGATATTTTGTTACACTATTTTATTATTTGATTGCAGTTAATATGTATCTGCTTCAAACACGTTACAGCAACTGTACTGTAATTTATTTTATTTTCCTATTAATGAGCTTTTTTCAATGTTTGTTGTTTTATCTTCGTGCTTGTTAGGACTGTTTATAACAAATGTTCGGCTTTTGTGTTTACATAGTAGTGTTTTTAGGAACGTTCACTGCAGGCTCTCTTACGAGCCAGTGTGATAATATCTCAGAAAAACGAATTAAAATTAAAGTTACCAATTATGACTAAACATTGCTTGGTATGCTTAAGAGCAGAACTGAATAGTAATTTGATCTGACGTGTCAGAGTTTGTAGAAGACATGCGATTGAGTCAAGTGGCCCGCATTTGATTAGGTCAAGTGAGTTACATTTAAATGGCACCAGACTTCGTATTGCAACGATATTCCTGTTACCTTCTCCGACCCGGATGTGTTTGAATAACTCATTTGTTAGCAACCAGATAAAGTATTTCAAACATCCCAATAGCCTCGATTTGTTAATGAAACTGTGATTAGATCTTTAAAGACAATGTTGGTGTGTTTAGAACTTTCGTTTAAAGCTACATGAAGATTACTTGTGAATAGCTGTCCCTAACTTGAACTGTTAGCTTAAAGTAAAGACATTTAGTCAACAGCTCTGACCGTCAACACTTATGATAATTTTGTCTGACCAGATAGTTGGATTTGATAGTCAAATAGCTCTAGAACAAGGATCACGTTTATATGGTAATGTGAAAAGAGCTATGAACCCTCAGTTTAACAGTTTGGACCCACTAATCACTTAATTATACCCACCCCACAGTATTGGGGAAAATCACTAACGTTAACTATTTAATAATTTATTACAGTGACATGTTGCATATTAGTCTAAAAAACTGAAAACGGTTTGGACCATTGAAAGAAATGTGTCTCAAATAAAGTAACTCTCAACTTTCCTTTTAATTGATATGACTGTTAGCCTTTTATAACTGACTCCTTCAATTGATATGACTCTTGACCGTTTCTAATTGATAATTTTTTTAATAGTCCTTTCTGACAGGTAGCATTAATTGACTGTCAATATATTTGAAATTATGGGTGGCACATAAAGTTGATCATCTTATATGTTATAATTTATCTCGTTCGAGTCTGTCTCTAATTTACTATGTTACCTATTATGATTTCAAACAGCCAGCAATTTGAATTTGAATTTAGAAGATAACTGAATGCCGATATGCAAAAGATTTGTGATATTTGCCAACAAAGTTGGTATACAATTTTTTTTCTTAATACAATTACATTTTAATATACAAACAACAATACAGTTTACAATAACGATTATTACAAGAAATAGTTTGTATACAAATGTTTTACAAACTTACAAACAATATTGACCCTTCTATCTAATCTGAGACTGAATATTTGATCGGCGGATCATGACAAGCGAATTTATTCTATGTTGATACACAGGTACACTTCATTTGGCGGGAAGCTCGCGAGCTTCTTCAGACTGATTTTTTACCGACGAAAATATCTAATCTCTTCGTAGAAATACTAATATCCGAATTTAATCCACCAAAGTTAAACGATTTTTAATGTGTGAAATCTACAAACGTTTCTGGCCAAAAATCTATAATTTTCACACACAAAAAAAACGTTTATCACAATTATAGGTTCCGCGGTTTATATAATGCTAACTGTAGCAAACCGACAATATCAAACCGTCTCTTTGCGTTATGTTGGTTACTTTTTATAAGCTTTTTGTTTTTTAATTTCGCGCTAAGCTACTCGAGAGCTATCTGCGCTAGCCGTCCCTAATTTAGCAGTGTAAGACCAGAGGGAAGACAGCTAGTCATCACCATCCACCACCAACTCTTGGACTACTCTTTTACCAACAAACAGTGAGATTTACCGTAACATTATAACACCCCCATGGCTGAAAGGGCGAGAATGTTTATTTATAAGCTTTAAGGCGAGGTTCTTGAAAAATCGATTGGAACTAATACTGGCAATCAATAGTATTTTACACAAACACGCCGTGTATTGTTGATTTTTACGTTTGAAAATCTTCTACAAATTAAAAGGATAGGTGGGATTTTGTAATACGTATATTTAACCATATAAGTTATATACATTTCTAAATATATGTTTAACGGAAACAAAAATCGATGTTGAAATAAATATTCATTAGTAAATCCGTTACAATCATAAGAAATTGAAAATGAAACCAGATGACATTCGATCATGGTACCGTGTCTACTGGAAATATGCTTTAATATTTTATTACATAAAAATGTCAAAATTATTAATTGTATCATTGTGACTCCGCTCATAAATAATAATCGTGGATAAACTTTACTAAAAACTCCTGTTGAAAAATAAAGCTAACTACACCAGAACATAAAACTACCTAGAACTAGTTAATTTACAAGAAAATACAATATCTTATAAGAATTAAAACATATTGTATCATTAGTTGCATATCCTCGCTATTAATTATACTTTCAGACGTATCCCCAATAATAAGTCCTCTGCTGGGACAACAGTAAGTCTACGGATTTACGCACTAAAATCAGAGATTCGATTTCCTTCAGTAAATACAGCAGATAGCCCGCTGTGACTTTGCTATAAGAAAACACACACAAACACTTACCCAATAATAAACTACTAGGTTCGATTATTGTAAGAGGTTTAGGTTTAACGTAAATTCACGTAATAAGCCATGTCGTAAATCATCTTTACTCCTGGAAGAATGATGAATCATTTAGATTGCATTCTTCTTCTATATACGCAGGAGCGTGATTGTTATGGTGCAATGGGGAATAGTCCCCCAACTTTTCAGAATATGATATAATCACGCATAACGTAATCGAAGTTTTCTTCCCAAGCGAATGAAAAGTCACAATAGAAATAATGTACTTTAAAATGGTAAAACTTTGCCCCTCACCAGAAGTTTTCTGAAATAATGCCACTTTACATATGTAGATATCATGAGAAATGAATATCATTATTTTTAGTAAAGCAGTGAGATATCATACGGTTGATTAATATTCCAACACCTTTAGTCATTAATGCGGTACTCTCTAAGCAAGGTATATGGCATGTAAGTGAAGTCGAATTTATTACTTGAAAAAATAAAATATTTAACAAGTTAGACTGGATTTTTTCTAAAGGTGTCTTAATCAATTTATATACGTTTTAAAACGCTGTTATTTGAAATGGTGTAACACCCTTTTTTATCCTCTCACTCACAATCAAACCCAAGAGCTCTTGTACGCCAGGCGGTACCCTATCACTGCTTAACCTACTAGCAGTTGCTAGTAAGGCACTTTTGAGTAACTTAAGCTGTCGTACTAATCTCTTATAAAGCCTCACGTTGGGTGCCATTTTTGCTTCTTCCGAGAGCTCGGATCTTTTGTACAACAAACAAATGCCCCACCCACACACACACTACTAAAGGATTAATGCACTAACAATTGCAACTAAGACTCTTTGTTTCTAACAATGCCACCTACCCTTGATAGTAACCAATAATGAAGGGTGGTTTTATATACAGAATGTGTAACTTTATGTTTCTCACCTTTCATTTCTTACAGACACAACTAAGTAAGCACCTAAAATAAACTGATACACACATTATTCTATGGTTCTGCAAAAAAACAAACAAACTGATCAGTCAAAAAATAAAAGAGTTATTTGTTTAATTTCTGTAAGAATGTGTAACTGTTAAAGTTTCTGGGCAACGGCTTTTGGCATAATGATTCACAGAATCTTTACCTATAAATCTGTGCATTTATTTGAGAACATAGCAATAAAAACAATGATGTAAATTAAAATTAAAAGTTAAACTTCTGTTGAAACATTATACAATCAAATTTCAAAGCCTGCGTTATCTTTAAAATCTACACTCTAGCGTCTCTCAATGAAAGACGTCTTTTGTACTCAGTATGGTACTTTTTTATTTTGTCGTGAATACGTGTTAACCCTGTAAGAACACTTTCTAAAGAAAGTCAAGGCCATCTTTAATGATAAATATTCAATACTTATCAAAACAGTGAACAATGCGCCAACAATGAAAGATGTAAATGAGTTATTTATTAAAACTTCCGTTTGACCAAGATGTTATGTTAATAAAACATTTCTAGCGAAAGTTTCTTTTCGTATGGCTACAGTCAGAAGTCATTGGTCGGCTACTTAACTAATTTAGTACTTTTACTTACAGTGCAATCCTAAGTAGCGTGTGAATTCTAAGATATATTAGTTAGATAATCAGGGGAAAGGGCGTTACGTCTATGCATTTTAATTTGATATTAGGCAAATAATCTTCAGAACACGTATTGATAATAATTGCTTGTACAAAAGTTTATTATTTTAGATATTTTATGTGCCTGAACCTTTATACAGAGCAGAGCTGTTTCACAATTTATGTGTTCCATTCCAATTAGGCCCGGCATGGTCAGGTGGGTTAAGGCGTTCGACTCGTAATTTGAGGGTCGTGGGTTCGAATCCCAGTCGCACCAAACATGCTCGCCATTTCAGCGGGGGAGGCGTTTTAAAGTCACGGTCAATCCCACTATTCGTTGGTAAAAGAGTAGCCCAAAAGTTGGCGGTGGTTGGTGATGACTAGCTGCCTTCCTTCTAGTCTTACACTGCAAAATTATGGACGGCTAGCGCAGATAGCCCTCGAGAAGCTTTGCTCGAAAATAAAAAAACAAACAAACATTTCAATTATTTACAGAGTTCATGGTTTAACACGTACTAACGGGAATAAGACGTATTTTAGAATAAAATGTATTCAAGTCTTAACGAAAAATGTTAAGCATAGAGTGTTTTGACAGTAACTAGCCCCCCAGTGGCTCAGCGGTATGTCTGCGGACTTACACGCTAAAATCCGGGTTTCAATACCCGTGGTGGGCAGAGCACAGATAGCCCATTGTGTAGCTTTGTGCTTAATTCAAAAAAACAAAAAAACAAACAAGACAGTAACTAATTCTATGCATACTGTACAATTTCGTCATTATATATACATATCAGTTTATTCACTAGTTAAGAGCTAGCTGTTATTTTTTATAAATATCTAGCTCTCGAGTAGCTTTGCACGAAATTCCAAAATAAACAAACCTTCAGTCTAATGATTTTGTTTTTGTTTGTTTGAACTTAAGCACAAAATTACACAATTGGTTATCTGTGCTGTGCCCATCACAGGTATTAAAACCCAGTTTTTAACATTATAAACCTTCAGACTTTCCGCTGAGCCACTGACATTGAGTGTTAGGTAGACCAATGAAAATGTGTTTAAGCAGTTATTCTGAGAAAACGTCTATCGATATTTACCTGTCCAGTTTTGTTTAATTTCACTGTTACATGGAGTTTTTTTTAATTCCTAAGGACTTTTCCTAGATAAATTTTGTTACAATAAAAGTAAATAAGCAAACGAAGTTAAATGATTTTACACATAGGCCAATATAACTAACCAACAGAAAACTGTCAATATATTTCAAATTAACCACTCATAGTAAGTGTTCCACTCTTCATCTGATTGGAAACATAACATTTCTGATAAATCAGTGAAAATATATTTGAGGTTAACACAGCAGTTATGATATTTCTAATATTCATTTCTACACGTAAGGCAAAACAACTTCTTGAGTAATATTATAGCATCTCTGCAGAAGTTAATTATAAATATGATAATAATTAAAATAGTTAACTAATAATGTATTCATTGTTTCATTGTGCAAGGTTTTATAATAAGAACAATTATTCAACAATGGTTTAAACATGCTGAAAAGTATCTTTTCTAATACTCTTTTACAAATCTTTAAAAGAACATTTTTATTAATAGGATAAAAATTGACTCGCAAAACATATCATCTACTTTTAAAGTAATTTGTTTGGACATTGTAGCGTTACTTTAACAAAACCTACAATTTTGTGAGATGTAATCTGTCACATTCACTTGCTATTAGAAAGTAATATCAAAACGGTTATGAGACGCTGTGCTTCTCACAAGAAGCGATACGTTTATTATAACAAATAGCGAAAATGAATCACTTAGTTTATGTTATCTTTAATAGTAGATGAAATGTCCATAAGAAAACACATGGAGTGAGGTGAAAAGAAATTTCTTGATTATGTTGATTTGAATTTCGCGCGAAGCTACACAAGGGCTATCTGCGCTAGCTGTCCCTAATTTTAATAGCTAGTCATCACCACCCACCGCCAACTCTTAGGCTAGTCTTTTACCAACGAATAGTGGAATTCACCAAACATTATAACGCCTCCACGATTGAAAGGGCGCATATGTTTGGTGTGATGTGGATTCGAACCCGCCACCCACAGATTACGAGTCAAGCAGCTTAACCACTTGGCTATGACGGGCCTGCTATGTTGATTTTGATGCATATACAGAAGATGACATATCTCCTCTTGCCAGCAAGATATTGGTTTTTATGGCCGTTTCTCTAAACAACAAGTGAAAACCTGGTGAGAATATGCCTTCAAAAGCATTAAGAGGTTGAGGTTACGCTATGACGCCAAAACAGGAGCCAGTTCTCTTTGTTGAAATGAATGGATGTCATTATATCACCAAACAACTTGTAGCCATCGTTTTTACATTCTAGCAATGAAAAATATGAAATTTATGTTATGACTGATATATGCTACATGCCAAAGTTCATTAGTAACATCTTTTGATGTGAAAAAGCGGAGACAGTGAGCATACTATATTAAAAAGGTATTTTATTACTGATTTGCAGAAATTGAAAATACAATGAAGTATAAAAAACGTATTCCGATCAATGCATATTTAACAGCAGAAGCAAAATATGACAGTTAATGTTTCAGCACAAACTTTAACTTCAGTGCCATAAAAGTTTACATTAAAGACTTACCTAACTTTAAGAGAAGTGAACCAACAGTAAAATGTAAAAGAACATTGGTACAAGTCCAAAATCCTTTAGCTGAACATCACAAGAGTCCAATAAATCATTTTGAAAACCCTTTCCAGTTGAAATAGAAAATCATATTTCTCAATTAACAGACATCACAGGACAAATAATGTGCGTAACTCGATGTAAAACGACATTTATTGGGTTCCTAGCTGCAATCAACTCTGTGTAGCAATTATATGATATTTTTTGCCATCATCTTCGCCCTCCTTAAAATATTTTCTGAAGGTAAACTAAGCTAAGATCACTTGAAATTCATTTTCCTTTCTTGTTCTCTTCTCAACATTTCATAGCTGTATATGAAATAGTATTCATGCACCATGCAGGAAACTATACCTCTCAGTGATGAAACATCAATTTTACATGTTGCGGAAGAACACATAACAGGGCAGGTATGGTTTTGAAGTATGAGCCCATGGATGATCATAATTACGAAGGTGTACCAAACTGCATACTCTTTTCTCCTCACAAGAAAGTCGCAGGCTATGTAGTCAAAATGTCACACGCGAAAAAGAATGATTGTTCAGATTCCTCTGACAGACGAGCATTTTAGAAATTTATCAATTTCACAAGAAAGAAAAAAAATAGAGATAGTTTGGTAAATGCATCAGTAAGTGTGATAAAAAAAACATTGTTTTGAGAGATTTCAGAAATCGTAAAATGGTGAACTTCCTCAGATAAGTACGAGTAATCTTGGAGTACAGACAATTGTTCTGGAGGATTGTTGAAATGTTGGTTTACAAACTTTTAAATGTATAATTACATTCGTCAACTAATTACTTTATAATTTCTTATATTAAATGGAAAAACAATTACGTACAAATATTCTAAAGTACCTTGGCCTAATTCTTTACTTCCTGTAGTCCATTAACCTATTAGTATAAATATATGATTTTTAAAATAAGACTGGTGCACAGTATTACTAAATAATTAACTACAGTACTTAACAATTCTGTGTATTTCCACTGTACTTTCTGTTGTACCTTAGACTTGTATAAGATTTTAATGCATTTTTTTCTTTATTATTAATAATGTAGCATACAACGATAAAATGTTTTTTCGACCAACACAATATTGTCAGTTATTGTTACCTTTATTTTTACAATACAAATTTTACAAACACTTCTTTTCATAAGTACTACAAAAACTAAGTGCATACGTTTCCTTACATCAAAGCCACATCAGACTATCTGTGTATCTAATGAGGGGAATCGCGCCCCTGAGTTCAGCGTTGCAAATGTGAAGATGTATCGCTGTATCACAGGGGACACAAAAACTAAAAAGTTCATATCTCGATAAATTAAAATATAAGTAGCGAAGAAATAAGCAATACTGTAAAAACTGAGTTCACCCAAACTGAAAGAATGGAGTGATTATGAAGTATTTAAACGTTATTTGGATATCCTTGACATTAATACGATAACACCAACAATGTCGCTACCGCTTGACTTCAACTATCAATACAATAACACCAACTAATCCAATTCAATATAGAGATCGATAACCCGTCATAATTTTTCTTTAAATCTGCAGCTAAATCTTTATGCAGCTCATGAATATTAAACCACGTATAACACATTTCGTTATATTTTAAATATATTCATCCATATGTCTGATGTGTTTTCTTCTCTAATATGCTCCCATGAATAAAAACATAGTGCAACAAAAACAAGTTGAATGTAATCCTTTTCGTGAAGAATGTTACATGAAATGTGCAGAGATCTTACTTGCATAAGTTTATTGTTCATATCTCTGTGAAAATGTTTCCAGCTATGTACTTGAAAAATTTAAATTAGTTTTTACTCGTGGATTTCCACAAGAAAGTTGTATTAACTTTATCACATCTAAGAATGCTTAGAATTACATTCATGCTTGAAATCTTTCAACGAATATATATATTGGCAAGTAAAATTAACTATATATATTTTTTATTTTTGTTATATATGCGATCTCACAATAGTTTAGAAGTATTTAACTCTCTTGTATTATTTAGTGAAAGGACTTTTTTCATTTTTAATTTAATATTTGGAACGTGTAAGATAAGTCGTTCCATACAGTTTAAAATATATATATTTTACTATCTTTAACTTAAATCTAAAAAAATACATTATTTTTTAATCAACTGTTTTACATCACAAATGAAATACAAGGAAAATTATTATTTACAAACGAGTTTAAGTATTAAAATATATTGAAAGGTCATTGACTCGCTCTGAAATCAAGAATTTGTATTTGTATTCACGTCAAGGCTACCAAGGCTATCTCTCACTACCCCTAACGACTGACAATAATAATTTAAATGTTTCGTTGCAAGTTTATTTGTTTAGAATCTCTCGTTTAGCTACACCAGAGCTAATTACACTAGCCGTCTATAATTTAGCATTGTAAGACTAGAGGGAAGGCACATAGTCATCACCAACCACCGCCAACTCTTGGATTACTTTTTTACTAACGAGTAGTGGGAATGACAGAAACATAATAACATCCCCACGACTGAAAGGACGAGCATGTTTGGTAGATTTGAGCCAGAGACCTTCCGATTGCGAGTTAAGTGTCCTAACCACATGACCATATTAAGGTCGCTTCGTAGCTTACCATAAGTTTACTCACTGGTGGAAAATAATATTACGCCGCTGCGTTATTGGTTTTGTTTGTCTGTTTTGGAATTTCGCACAAAGCTACTCGAGGGTTATCTGTGATAGCCGTCCCTAATTTAGCAGTGTAAGACTAGAGGGAATGCAGCTAGCCATCACCACCCACCGCCAACTCTTGGGCTACTCTTTTACCAACGAATAGTAGGATTGACCGTAACATTATAACGCCCACACGGCTAGGAGGGCGAGCATGTTTGGCGTGAGACGGGTGCGAACCACTAACCACCACCTCTTAAGCACTTTTATCAACGAATAGCGGGATTGACAGACACAAAATAACGCTCCCACGGCTGAATTGGCACGCATGTTTGGTAACCGGGATTTGAAACTGTGCCCCGCAGATTGCGAGTCGAGCGCCCAACCATAAGACCCACTTTCAAGAATTCCATTTAGGCATTCTGAAGTCAAACTGGAAGTACATTAATTAAGATTACAATAACAGAATATGCTACGTATTTTATGTTGAAGCTTATCTCGATCAAAAGAAATGGAAAACGTACACAGTTGTTTCACTTTAAAACAAAAATACATTTATTTTAGTGTCAAGAAATCGTTGAAAATTGTTTTACTCTAGTTGCCTTTGTATCTTTGTTGTTCTCGATAACGGGTAGCATCTCTTCTTGCCAAAGGGATGTTACAAGAACTTCACACTTTAATATAGGAAAGCTTTAATGACTGAGTGGACGATGTCTGTGTGTGTTCCAAACAATTAATAGCGTGAGTGAACGATAAGCGATTGGCGATGTAGTCAGAAAAAACAATGTCTGTCAATTACTGTTCCCAGTCTGTTGGACGACACTATCTGCATTCAGGGGTGATTGCTACAAAAGATAGCTCACAACCCTCTGACATGTATCCTATCATAACTGACTTTTCTTTCGAATGAGTCTGGTATTTACACTGCCATTTAACATCTTCATGTGAAAATAAATCGTCAGAAATTTTCTGCACTTTTGTTACAGTGCGTGACACTTCCATACGTCGTCTATATCTTACATCATGCATAACTAAAGTATCTTCTAGGCGTCTCACAAATTAGATAGTGTGTTTTATTGCTTAATAGCAGGAAAAAGAACAAATTAATGTTTACAAAGTGCTAAATATTTATTGTATCCAAACTGCATTTGATGATTTTGAGAAGGAAACTCTTCACCTCGCTATATAGTATGTGGCATCCATCCTATATCTGGGTCCTTTAGTTACTCTTGTGGAACCTAATTCGCATTTTACAAGTAAAATGGCATTGTTTGGTTTGTTTGAAATTAATCACGACGCTACAGAGTTAATTATCTGTGATCTGCCCCCCATGGGTATCGAAACCCGAGTTTTTACGGTTTGAGTCACCAGACACTGAGGAGCTAAATGGCATTAATTCAAGCCATTCAAATCACCCTGAATACTATAAAAGTCTTAGGTCTGCTTCTATCAAGTTTCATTTGAAAGTTGTTTGATGCGAACTGCATTTTATTCGATCTTTAGACAATTGTTTGTCCATGGTCAAAAAAAGATATTCCTGTATGTGACCATATCGACCCATTTCAAAATTAATACAGAACTTTGATATCCCGTCTTATTTTTCACACTCATTAATCAGAATAACTAACATTTTCATACCTCTGTCCGCCATTATGTGCTTTATTTCAATACTGACAATATAACTGGGGTTCCAAGAAATTCTACATGACAGTCGTTTTGTCAGACATTTACAACATGTAGCTAGGTAATGATTGGTTACTGTAGTTTTTCTTGTGTAGCCATATGGTCTCACAACCACATTAGCAAACTTGACCAGAAAGTTACTCTCAGTTTGCCAATAAATATATCATTTAGTCATAAAATTAAATCTAAATTGCTCGCACAGATGCTTTAGTTCCCCTTCACAGAACACTATCTCAGTGGACCAAACAGTAACAGTTTCTGCAGAACAATTATCATAGTAAGCCTTGAATAAAGTACAGTTACTATTACACAATTCCAAATAATAGTAGCCAAACCATTGCCTATGTTACTACTGGCAACATAGGATAACAAACATAGACAAAATACAGTGAAGCAATAACCTTTTTACCAAATTTATCATTGTCTGATCTAATTTGTGTGACAGTTAACAGAACAATACCCTTATTGTTTATGTAGAAATCATGCATGTCTCAAGCACATAGAGTAAGAAACACCACTACCTTTCAGTCACTGTTGTTGTTATTTCTTAATTAAGTGCTGGTCTGGCAAATTATCACACCCATAGGTGATGGAAAGTTGGCGTATGCATCTAAGCTGGTATTGACACTACTTTTCTACTGATGTTTCCTTGGATGTCTTCTCTCACGCAACCAGATAAATGCTACATCTTCTTCATTATCACTTGAGCTAAGTTCATACAGTGTAGTGCTCCCATTTTCCTTGGACTAATCAATCTTCTCCATCTCTGGTTTTTGGTCCCATTTTTATACAAGGAGCTCATCAGAGATGCGTGGCTTTAACTTACGAGCGTATTCAACACACTTTAATTTATTAGGAAATCTTCATCTACTTAGAATGCATTTTTTTCAAATTTGTTAAGGGCCAATTAAGGTGAAGCAATATCATAAACAGTACAATTTAAAACCTAAAAACTATTCATGTTTTATTTAGTCATAACATTGGATCAAGATTTCTCACACAGAAGCTTTGATCCTGCTTCCTGGAGCATCATCTCGGGAACTTATAAGTGGAAGATGGTGCAGAGAAAAAAAATTCATAAGAGGCACTGAGAAGACCTTATTATACACTACTATTCATACGAAATAATTGGATGTTTTCATAGTTAAGTAGTTCTTGGAGGTATATATGATTGATGTGATGCAGAGATTTCTGAGGGACAGTTTGGTGAAGGTACAACCACTGCCATTGCTGCTGTGGACTTTTCCTCTTCTGCAACTTGTTCAATGTTACCACATAAATATGGTTTTCACACACACATATATATATATATCCCGTTTTAGAGTTTAGACGTTTCTAACACTTGAAAGATGCTGCATTACTTTTCACAAAGATATTCTTGTGATTTGCAACTGCTATGGTGGAATATGCCTTTCTATATAGGTGATATACATAATCCTAACTAAACAAGGAGGTAAATTATCTTATTTTGACTATTGATTTTGATCCAGTGGGTCAAAATGTTAGCATAGCTTTGCTACAGCTGTGCTCCAGGGTTATTTATTATAACTTATTTCCAACAAGTCTCCGATTTACTGTGTTATCTATTATGGTTTCAAATAACCGAAAATTTTAATTTTATTTTACAAATTAATTGAATGTTGGTACGGATTAAATTTATGGTATATGCCAACAAAATTGATACACAATTTCTTTCTTAACGCAAATATATTTTAATACATAAACAACAATATAATTTATAATAACGGTTATTAAAAATAGCTATTACAAAAACGATTTATGCACAAAAATTTTACAAACTCACAAACAACAGTCAATCTTATATCTGGTCTGGTATTGAATATTTTACCGACGGGCCCAGATCCACAACAAGCGAATAAATTCTTAATTGTATGCAAAAGGTTTACAAACTTACAAATTGTTTGTTTGTTTTAAAATTTCGCACAAAGCTACACGAGGGCTATCTGTGCTAGCCGTCCCTAATTTAGCAGTGTAAGACTAGAGAGAAGGCAGCTAATCATCACCACCCACCGCCAACTCTTGGGCTACTCTTTTGCCAACGAATAGTGGGATTGACCGTCACATTATATACCCCCACGGCTGGGAGAACGAGCGTGTTTAGCGCGACGCGGGCACGAACCCGCGACTCTCGGATTGCGAGCGCACGCCTTAACGTGCTCGGCCATGCCAGGCCTAAACTTACAACTAATATTAATTCCTTTATCTGATTTGGAACTGAATATTTTATAGATGGTCCAGGTACACGACGAGCGAATTCATTTTGAGTTGATATTGTTACAATAGCTAGCTGTATATTGTTGGCTGGACTCACGCCCCCTTACAAGTTAACTTTATGCCAACGAATATATGTAATTCTCTCAAAGTGATACTAACGTCTAAAATTAATTTACTGAAGATAAACGGTTTGTACTTTTCGAAATATATAAATTTTCCTGGTCAAATAGCTCTAGTTTTTCTATTATAAGCGTTTATCACAATTTTAGCTTCCGAAATTTGTAGTATAATAACTGTAGCGACCCAACAATATATAACTGTCTCCCCGCATCTTGTAATAACTATCTTTTATAAATTCTCAAAAACTTAACTGACAATAATACTGGTAATCACTAGTATTTCACATTGTTTATTGTTACGCTCGAGAATTATTTACAAATTTATAGAATGTGGAACTTTTGTAATAGGCATTTAATAATAATCATTACATGCATTCATTAAAATATATTAAACTGAAACAACCATAGATATGAAATAAATATGTAACAATAAATCCGTTAATCTAGTCACTGTAATATCGTCCAAGTGTTTAATCAAGTCAAATTATAATCCATCCGGTTTCAGCATCTCATAATGCACTGACAACCCCTGAATCCAACCATTTCAAGTGCTATATATATATAATTTGAAATATCCAAAGAAGTCACCTATGTCTTAATTAGTCGCATCCTTTAACATTAGGAAAAGTATCTACTATATTTCTTCAAAAAGGATTGTGGTTACTGAAATGCTTACAAAATCAGAGAGACATGGGTTATTGTTTTAGCCCAAAGCTACATGTTTAGGTAACTTCTTGATTCCTATTTCTAGGTAACAGGATGATGAGATAACATAGATAACTTTTTTTCAACTGTGTATGACCCAAAGTGTTCTCACGACCCATATGGAATAGCTTTCATCTGCTCCACAAATTCCGTTCACTATGTACTCAAACTTGATTTTTCTCTTTCTAGAAGGACATCGTAATTAGTGTGTTTTATCTTCCCCCAGCACATCTAGTCCCTACTGCATAGCATTGAGTGACAATGACCAGAGATGAAGTTTGGCTAACCCGATTGGCAATAGTCTGAGTATTCTATATAGACCTCATTTCTGTCTCACCCTCAATAACCCTTTAGGCCATCATATAAATTCTCACCGTCTGTGAGTCAAGAGAGAAACTCAGGAACAGCCTTAGCCAGCAGCTCTAGAAATTCCAGGCTATTGTTTTCCCTCCTGAACAACATGGAATTAAGATAAACGTTGATTTATTTATCAAACCATCTACATTGTTAAAATCAGGGTTTCAAATCCCTTCGGTGGGCTTAGTTGATACCCATATGTGATTTTGTTACAGGAGAAACATACACTCAAACCATCTTGACATTTACCGATTCCGTAACACTTTAGGCTATTCTTTGTTTCAAAACCATAAACTAATAAAACTATCATTCAATAATTATTTTCTAAGTTATCTTTAAACGATTTAAGTAGTTAATCGCAAAATAGTTTAAGAAAAGATAACACATTTTACTTTCCAGAAAAATTACTGGCGTTGCATAGGTTGGTGATGCTTTACTTCGCTTCACTCCCTGAGATTTGGTAAAATATTTCATCTCAAAACACATAAAAACAGTTTGATAAAACTAAATGTAGACCTTTGAAAGAAAACCAACAAAAAACTCTCTATTAAATATCCGGTTAATACAACTCATATAATTATCAAATAAAATTCGATTGAATTGGTTTAAAATTGTGTAAAATACTTAAATATATAATAACAACATCACATGACGCTGAAAGGATTATTTCGTTACACATTGTTATGTAACAGACTTCCATTGCTAAAATTCGGGGATCTATTCCCCGCGATGGATAGAGCAGATACCTCAATGATGCTTTGTTCTAAAACAAATAAACTGGTAGTGATATATCTTTTCACACTCGAAATAAAATGTTTCAAAATAATAAATTGCTCAGTGGTTCAGTAATTTTATTTATGCTTTCTACAATAGGACGACTTGACAATTTTAACACGTTTGGTAACTGAACCATTTCTGCTTTTATTCGTCTAACTATTCTTCCAATATTCTACCTTATGGAACTTTGACAACACATTAAATGTTTACAGTTTAGTTTGGCTTTAACTAAATTTCACTTCTTGATCAGAAAATAAATTTCCAAAACTCGATACATATTCTATCAATTTCAGTTTTATGTTTTTTTTGTCAAAGAGCTCCTATCCATAAATCATTTAAAAGTAACATAAAAAAGATTTTTCAATAATTGTCTTATTATTTTGTAAAATAAAGAAGGATTTGGTAAAAAAAATGTAAATATCCAATTTGTTTTTCATGTATGGGATTGACAGTCAGATCATACTGGGCTCGGCATGATCAGATGGGTTAAGGAGTTCGACTCGTAATTCGAGGGCCGCAGGTTCGAATCCCCGTCACACTAAACATGCTTGCCCTTTTTGCCGTTGGGGCGTTATAATGTTACAGTCAATCCCACTATTTGTTGATAAAAGAGTAGCCCAAGAGTTGGCGGTGGGTGTTGATGACCAGTTGCCTTCCCTCTAGTCTTACACCGCTAAATTATGGACGGCTAGCGCAGACAGTCCTCGTGTAGCTTTGCGCGAAATTCAAAATAAACAATCGAACGGATCGAATTCTTGGATTAGAACAGCACAAACATTTGCATTCGGTGTTGATTATTCAACTTCCCTCTAACCTATTAGTTCATAATTAGGGACAGATGGTGCATAAGTCCCTTGTGTAACTTTTGCAATTATCTGAAACAAATAAACGAACAAACAACTTCAGAACAACGGGCATACTGTAATAGAATTTCCTTGTTCTTATTCAGACGTGTATACCAAACACGAAATAAAAGTAAATAATTCAGCATATTACAAAAGTAAAAGATGATATAAGAGGAAAATAAGTTCATCCATCCCTCACTCGTTTCTTTGTGTGGAAGTAATTACCTGTTAATGGTGTAATAATGGAAAATATAAACGTTATTTCACAGTGTTTTTTCTCTCTTTTCTGCGGTTTCATTGCATGTTATATACCGAACAGTCTGCACGAATACGATCAGACACTATTATGCAATTTTTATTATTATTTTATTCAGATCGCCTTGATGAATGTTTACCTTATGAAACAAGTTATTCATGAAATAACATCTATCTATGTATATATGTTCAAGTCTGGTTTCCAACAAAGCATTTTTATTACGCAGATGATATGTCCAACAATAACAAGTACAACAGTGATAATTTGAACCTTCACAGCGGTTAGTATTCCAGGTTTTATGGTGAACAAAATGCAAATTTTTTATAAACGGAAATCGAGTGAATAATAAAACATTGTGCTTATATTTTATTATGAAATGCCACCTGACAATATAGAAAGTAAAGGTCACAACTTCCATAGTCTTCCTCATTGATGTCTCAGTCAGTGACTGTCCCAGCTGACGAAATGGGATGAATTTAATACATATGCACACATATATAAATAGCAGCCGAGAAAATTCGGCTCACAATAGCCTTTCAGTTCTTTATTTCAAAACTACATTAATTGTTGATAAGACATCCATCCTAACTTTTAACAGTTATCTCTTACTCCTAATCATAAAGATTGGGATGGATGTCACAAGTACAGAACAATACAGAATACGGTGTGTCCTTATCCTGTAACTTGTGAATCTTCTCTTTTTGCCAGATCATGTCCACATTTTTAGTCGCAGTTTTAATTCAGTTACTCTTTGATTTTGAGTTATGTCAGTGTTGTAGAGGCCTTATAGTAATGTATGAACATGTTTATAAACACGCATTTGATATTCTTTTGTGAGTCATGTGAATGCTAAATCTCATTGTTTGACGAATTTACTTACTACAAGTCAAACCATGACACAGTCCAACGGTTCTTGAAGTTTTTGGTCTCAGAACCCCTTTACACTCTTAAAAATGATTAAGGACCCCCAAAGAGCTTTTGTATGTGTGGGTTATAACTATCGATATTTACCGTATTAGAAATTAAAACTAAGAATTTTTTTGACTATTTATTTATTAATTCATTTAAAAATAACACTAATAAACCCACATGTTAAACATAGCATATTTTTTATGAAAAACTATTTTCCAAAACAAAAACGTTTTTACTGACATTGTTTCACATTTTTTGCAAATCTCTTTAATGTCTGGCTTATTACGTAGAGGACAGCTGGATTCTCATATCTGCTTTTGCATTGAATCTGTTACAATATGTTGTTTTGGTTGAAGTATATGAAGAAATTCAGGCCTCACACAGATATGTAGTTGGAAAAGGGAAAGGTATTTTTACAGCATTTTCAAATAATTGTGGATATTCTTCTTTGGTACTACATCAAAACTTGACAGGTTGTAGTTTCTTAAAGGTTAGTTGCAATGTGGAATCTGAAACCATACCAACGAACTTTTCGTAATCTGTTACATTAAAATCTATTGATCTATCCTGCACTTTAAATGGATATTTTACTAATGTATGATTTTGTAACACCATGTATTGGTCATTTGGAAAATATTGGTTCACTGAGTTATGCAGATCTTCCAAATGTTGGCAAATGTAATTATACAACATCAAAAAGTTACATTCGTTATTATCACCACCGATCTCGTCAAAAAAAAAAAAGTATTTAAGCATTGTGAAGATGTCAAGCTTACGACGGCGGGTTACAAGTGGTCTAGAACTCTAACATTTGCTTAACGTTTATCATTTGCACTTTCCTTCGTTCATTTTCGAGAGAATGTCTGCCAAATACCCAACTCGGAATAACCTTAGTTTGTCTGTCAGTCGTCCTTTCAAGTCAAAATGATGTTCCATGAAAAAACAATCGCACAAGTGTTTTTCCTCGAGACAACCATCATACTTCGGTAGGCAGCAGTGATGACTGATACGAACTTCTCATTTCGTCACACAGAATACTAAAAAGACGTGTACTCTAGGGTCGAGATTTAACAAAATTAATATTTTTTACTGCTTCATCAAGGATATTCTTTTGTGAAACTGACATTTTCATTACTATTACAATTTAGTGTCACTGCCTTGATTTGTGCCAAGGAGCCAACAGTTTTACCCACCATTGCTTTTGCACCATCAGTATAAATTTCAATACAATTATTTCAGGATAAACCATGATATTCTAAAACGTTATTCAACACACTGAATATTTCAGCACCGGTTGTGTTTGTTAGCAAGAATTTACATAAAAGAGGATCATATTCGATTGTTAGTTGGTGCTGATAACGGACGAATACAAGCAAAATAGCAAGTACAGTCACGTCTGTAGATTCGTCTATTTGTAAGGCAAAAATACAATTCTGCAGACGATATATTACCTGTCTTCATGTTTGCAGCTAATTCTTTAATTCGATGAGTTACTGTATTGTTGGAAAGTGGCACTACTGTGATTTCTTTTGCTGACTTTTCATCCAGCATACATTCAGTAACGTCAACATTACAAGGCTTTATTAGTCTCTCAGCTATTGTATGCGTTTCTGCAGCTAATGCAATAAGATAACTTACCCTGTTATATGCTTCAGTGGCTTTTTCATTTCTAGTTTGAAGAGCTGTACAAATAAGTTTTGGCTTTCAAAGAGTTGATCACGTCTACGTTTAAAATATTCAGTTCCTTTTTCTTTAAACTCTGAATCATTGGTCTCAAAATGACGCTGCAACTTAACTGACACCATAATAGTATTTGAAAATGTTCTGTTGCATAAGACACAATAACGTACATTATTCGCATATATAAACCTGAAGAATAGATAGCTTTCGTCATATTATCGTTTCTCATTTGCAGCTTTCTCCAGTTTCTTTGGAGTAGATTCCTCTCTTTCATGAGTCAAAGAACTCTCTGATGTGTGAGTTTCATCTTTTTCGTCAACTTTGAACTTAGAAAGTGAGTCTTCTAACCTCCCTTTTTAAGCCAAAGATCCATCCTTAAATATGATAAACATGTTTTATAAATAGATTTTCTTACATTTTATAATAAAATATAATTAAAATTTAAAATAATAAAAGTTTTAAATACAATTTACAAACTTAGAAATTTGTTTTGAGTTTTTAAAATATTATTCCAAAACAAGACAACAAAGTGTACTTACTCCTCAAACCACTGAACAATTGTTTCGAATGTCTGTCGGTGTTTGGGTAAGAAAAGTTCATACCCTGGAGGGTCAGGTTCTCTTTGACCTCTTCCGCCTAACAATTATTTGCTGTCTATACATATGTCTTTTGAATTTCGCGCAAAGCTACACAAGGGCTATCTGCCCTAGCCGTCCCTAATTTAACAGTGTAAGACTAGATCACTAGAAGGAAGGCAGCTAGTCATCACTACCAACAGCCAACTCTTTTACCAAAGAATAATGGGAGTGACCGTAACTTTACAATGCCCCCATGGCTGAAAGGGCGAGCATGTTTGGTGTGACGGGGATTCGAATCCGCGACTCTCAAATTACGAGTCTAGTGCCTTAACCACCTGGCCAACTAGAAGGGTAATTTTACATCTGAATTAATATATACTTGAGAAAACATCAAAATAACTGTTCCTTCGTTGCTGTGATAATCGCAGTTGGTTAAATTTGACCTCAAAACCTCATAGAGAATACATTTTATAGTTTCGATAAGCAACTCAGCCAAACATTTAGACTGGGGATAAAATATTATGCTGTCTACTGTTAAAGTCTGCTTCATGATCAGTATGGATCCCTTCTCGTCCTCTGGAATACGTCCATTGTTCACTCAGTTTGTTGACGAGTTTGAGTCAGCAAGTAAATAAATATACTTTAGCCCACTTAGTGAAGTGTGGATCTGCTTGTTATTTACCTAAGCAAGCCTGTCATCAAGGTTACTGCTAATTGTTTCATCTACTTAGTAGATGTATAGGCTTTTGTAAAAGTACAGTGAAAGGACACATTCCCACCGATTACTACTTTTATCGTACGTACTACGGTACTTTTTAGTACCTTCGTTACCTGATCCGAAGGGCTGGCCTAGTAATAAATCAACAATTTAATCTACTCCCTACTAACGAGCGTTTGATATCGATGGAATCGTTTCTTAAAACTTTCAAGAAAACTACCCATTAAAGCTAAGCGGTAAGTACATTACGTTCTAAATCACTCTAATAAAAACAATACAAACGGCTAAATGAGACAAGTCTACAACAATATTAATCCGTCTACACGACTTCCAAAACCTCATCTTCAGTTATGCCAATCTCTTCAGAATTTAAAAGAAAATTAAAGACCTTAGTTTCCATAATATAAAGTTATGTTAATTAAGTTAAAGCAATACATATAAGTATGTTATATATATATATATACTCACACACGTATATATATATACAAAGATATTATTGAACGAGGGTAGACTCATTTATGCGCGCTCTGATACAAAATGGTAATTTGCCCCGCTCAGTAAACGCGGGATTATTTGGGCTCATATCACCAAGCAATAACTGTTCAGTTGGCTCGTAACGTTGCGAATGTGACGTTGTCGGTGGAGGGAACAGCTATCATAGTCGTGGATTGTTTTTTTTTCTTCTGTTTACAGTAGCAGTTTTAATTGATAAAATATTTCGAGATGTGGAAATGGATAAGTCTATTATTTTCAACAATAGGCCTTTTACATGGTAAGAATTTTGGTTAAACTTTTACTTTTTGACTTTATTGTAATTTTTGTTAATTGTAACATTAGACAGATACTGCATCTGTGCGGAAGTTCTTTACTTTCGATGAAGTGACATAGTTTTTGCCATAATACACTTTTAAACATTAAAAGTCAAACTGGCAAAAGGGAAACAGTTATGCACCGTACCTGTTTAAATGAACCTTTATTGTGTTATTATAATTTCGTACAAGTTTCTAAATGTTATGAAATGAAAAACAAGTTTAAAATTTAAGATGCAAATATTAGCATCATATATATTGTTTATTTCCAATAGGCAGTTCGAAAATTTATTTATTGTAATTTATAGTCGAATATAAAGATTAGGTGAACGTGATTTTGCGGTTGGTACATATTTTTCACAGTTTGCACTGAACTGTGAACCTTTTCGTACCGAATCTCTAAATTATCATAAGTTCATGCCAAAGTTTTGAAAAACAAAAAAGGTAGCTACTTTTGGAATAGGCGTTTAGTGTTTTAAAATACATACGAGAATTAAAATAAAAGTGATAAATCTGCAAGAACAGAAGCGTTGAACTAATATTAGTTATACAGAGTGTTCGGAAAGTCACTGTGCACTTGTATATTTATTAACAGACAAAACTGCACTGTGACTTTCCGAACACCCTGTAGAATGCATTAATGATTAACTGCTAAATTTAGAGACCAAATCTTATTTCTAGCTTAAGTTTTGTACTTTTAAATATTCAAACTAAGGTTAGAAAAAATTTAAAGAAAATTATTGTTAAGTGATTTTGAAAGATGTTTTCTAACAATTTTTTTTCAGTAAAAGAAAGAAAAAAATAATCATAGTACAACTATATAATATTTTTAATGGTGTAACTTATTTAATATTTCATGCAAGTTTTACCCTGTTAAACTATTTTGTTCAAATTTTTGTAAATTAAGATGGAAACTGTGTATAATTTTTGGATTCAGAATATAAAGTGTTATATAATTATTTAAATTTTATTTCTATGTTGTAAATATTTTTTTATTTATTTGTGGTGCCAGTATTATTTTTAATAAATAATTCTGTTATACTGGAACTTTCTGATTTATAATCAAAACCTAAGTGAAACAAACTATTCTTAAAAACACTAATATTTATTTGTAATATTTTTATGACAGCTTTGTCATTGTCAAATTTTCTATAGCTTGTTTTTTCTAATTATAATTTAATTTAAAAAAGCATATACAAAAATATTTTGTAATAATGAGAGTTAATTGAGACAAGTCAGTTTTATGGTTGAGCTGTGGCTTAAATGAATTTATGCTACTACAGCAGTTAGTACATTTGTGAAGTATTAAAAATGTCCAATGTTTTTTTGTGGATTTACACATCAAAGTAAAGTAACCAAAGATCCACTTGATTCTTCAATATCATAAATTAGTGGCCACATAATTATCTTATGTTTTAGTTTTGAGAAAAATGCAAATTATATAAGGTGTTTTTTTAATATTGTTATAAAGCATTAAACCTAAAGACAGGTTTTACTTCAAGTCTTTACATCTTTCCCTTGTCTATTCAGACCTTATCAGTGAATCATCTAAATTCTTTTTCCATGTAACAAGTAAAACATATACATAAAAAATACTGATATTTTCTGTCTTATGTATTTGTATTGCTAAGATATTGCTTTCTGGTATCATGTGTTAATCTCTCAATATCAAATTAAACTTAAATATGACTGTTTAGATGTGATTTTGTTTCATTTAGGGTGGTCAACTTATCAAAATGATTCACTAAAATAAATCAAACTTAGATTATGTAAAGTATGGACAAAAAGTTTAGAATTAATGTATGTATATTTCTGCTTTGAAGTGAGTTTTTTTTATGAAACTGAATACATAGTTTAGAATTCAGGTTTGTATAAGAGAAACAAGATATTTTTAGGTGTAGGATGTATTTACATGTATGTTTAATACAAGTAAGAATAGGTAAATCTCTTTACACATATCAATAATTAGATTTATATATGTAAAAATGGCTCGTTTGGGTTGAGAAAATTGTCAATTTAGAGGTGTGAACAATGTTTCGACCTTTTTCGGTTGTCATCAGTTTTATGTAAAAAATTTTCTCAACCAAAAGGAGTCATTTTTACATATCTATTTCTCTACAAGTGGGTTTTTCTCGACATCACTGAATAATTGGATTTCATGTGAAATTTTGTGCATATTAAGAAAGAATATTAACTTATTGGAAGAGCTCAGGGAATGTCTATTAGGATGATAACAGAATTGGAGGAGTTATTTAAAGAAATAATTAAAATCTATATGTATATTTTTTATTTGAAAATATCCATAAGATATGCTGTTACTGAAGTCACAAGGTTATCTGAGGACTACCAGGATAGAAGCTTCTGATGTTTTTGTGCTGTATTCTGAAGGCAGTAGAATGAAAGCATACAAGTTTAATATTTCTAGAAAACAGGCTAGACTCCAGTTTACAGGAGTTTGAGAGGGAAAACAATACCTTACTGAAAATAAAGAATGAGTTGAAATGTTTACATTTTTCAATTTTGTATGCCAAAACAGCCTTGAAAGAACAAATGGCTTGTTGTTGTCTATATGCTATGTTGAAATTAAGAGGTGGGAAAATGGCCTCTTGTTATGCCTTGGGAATGAAATGTTTGTTTTTATGGTGCTGAATGCCTTCTGTTATTTTTTATTTTTGTGCATGGTGTTAACAATGTTTTCTTACATGAATTTTAACTAACTCTCTTGAGAATTTAACTGAAAAGGAAGCATCATGGTGGACTAAAATTTGTTTCTAGACTCACATAAATTACTTCAGTTAATTATGATGAACTTGAAGTTAAAGGTGTTTTTTCCATTATTGTTGTCATTCACATATTGCACTTTTTATTTTTCTACTTTACTTGCTGTTTAGTAAAAAATTTTAACTCTCATGAATTAGCTGTTGTTATACATCTTACCACAGTAATATGTTTTTATAAAGACCAAGAGCAAAAGCGGTTTCTGAAAATATCTGTTAAAACGCTTCTTGAACCTTGCAGATGTGACAGACACAAAGAGAGTGTACATAATAACTAATAATGGAAAAGATATTACAGTAAAAGCTGAGTAATTTATGCATGTTTTGCAATCTTAGTGTATTATGTTTAAATACCAGGTTGTAACAGATTTAAGCCTCAGTGCATAAATAATTTTATGCAGTGGAGTGTTTTTGTGCAGTACATATATACTGAAAACTGCATTCATAAGAAAAGGATCATCCATCTGTAAAAATGTTTTTTTCCATTTGTTGAATTGGTTTCCATAAATGTAACTAAAATATTAAAAATATGGTAATGCCAAAAAAAAAATGATTATGATAAATGTTTTTGATTTTATTATATACCCACATAAATTTAAAACATTTTATTTTAAGAGACCTTTAATACATGTATATTTTAACCATAATTTTTAAAAGCCAAAACAAAGCATGCGGTAAACAAAAATGCTTCATTTTAAAAAAAAATCCTAAGGTAAAAACTACAATGTGGCATTATAAAATATATCCTAGGTTTTGGATATGAAGTTAAATAAGTAAATTAAATCATGAGGAAGGATTGCATTAGAAACAGCAAATCCCAACCTCTGATTAATTATAACTATAATTTTTAAAATCCAAACCAAAATACCATTAAAATTTAAAAAATAAACAAAATATGCTGTATTTTTAAAAAAAGATCCCAGGATAGAAGCTAAAAAGTTGAAATTGGTTACTCTTAAAATGTCTTCTTATTTAGCTAATGAGATGGTTTATGCTGAAAAAAACAGTGGTATTACCAAATTATTATATTACTGTAAACACCATTGAATATAAGTGTAAATTTCAGTTATTTTTCTTTTGATAACTTTTGAGGTGTTTTTTTTTGTTCAAACTTTCACCTTCATTGTTTAGTTTTTTGTCAAAAGGATTGAAAAAATTTTAACTTGTTCAAGAAACCATAAAAAAATAATTCTAGCTTTCAATGAGTGGAGCATAATATATTATTAATGTTGTATTTATGAAGAAAATCTCAGGATGTTCACAAATTCAGTGCCCTTAAATGGCATGTAATAACTTGTTTTGTCTTTACACAGAGAACTTTAATGATTTCATTTGTTAAACATCTTAGTTATAGGATTTTTGTGCTATTAAATACCCAGTTTCGTGAACCAACTGAAAGATGCAAGCATACTTATCATCAATGACATTAAATTGTATGCATTATATTTTGGTCTATGTTTGCCCAAAGTCCTTAATACTATGTGTGTGTGTGTGTATTAGCAACATCAAATCAATTTTTATATATATTTATAAAAATACGTGAATTTAAACCGAATTTGTTTTACCTGTTTCATTGTAATCTTGTGTTTTCAATAATTTCAAGTGAAGCTTGTGTTTTGCTTTTTACCTGTTGTATGAGCACGTGTTCACTTTGTCAGGAAAATACCAAGTATTACAAGTTATGGCTTCAGTATCTCTTTATCTTATTGCTATTAGTTTTCTTGTGTTGTACATCGAGTGAATCATTATAAAAATAAACTAAATTGATCATGTGGCACAACACTTCCTGTTGTACCAGCTATCAGCAGTAGTGAATCGGGTCATCACGTTAAGTCACGAATGGCAATTACGTAAAACGTGACTACAATGTTAAGCTGAAATTTCATCGCCTGGTTAATAATATATACATCTTTCGTCGATGTAATTCTGACCTGAAAGTTGTTGTTGTTTCGAATTAAGCACAAAGCTACACAATGGGCTATCTGTGCTCTGCCCTCCACGGGTATTGAAACCCGGATTTTAGCGTACAAGTCCGCAGACATACCGCTGAGCCACTGGGGGGCCCCGAAAATTGAGTGTTGGTTTTCTAACGCAGAGCTACACAGTGGGCTACGTGCTTTCTGACCACCGCAGAGAATCGAACCCCGGATTTTAGCATTATAAGTCCTGAAATGACAGAGCTGTAGAGCATAATGTACCGTTCGTTGTTAGTGCATGATTTGTGTGATCTTTGACTGCTGCGACAGTTTGTTTGATTTAGATGTTTTATTTTAATGTATTTGATGTACACAGGTTAACGTGTTTTTAAACAATAGAACTGAAAATTCAAATAAATTTACTTGGTTATTCAGTTCTTCACAGGGATTTAGGCTTATATGATATCCTGAGGGGAGATAATTTCAGTTTAGTCACGCATTTATTTTGTCATATGAAGTTATGAACGAAAACGTGCAATAAATAATATATTAAAACTGTTATGACCACTGAATTGGTCATAACATTACGGTTTTACGTTTGACATTTACCTGACTGTAAAACTGAAGAAAGGTAAAGTGATTAATTATATTAGGATAATTAATGAATGAATGGACTTGGGAGACATTAACTTTCAATTTGAATGAATCCTTTAAAAGTGGTATAATGTAGGAAGATCGGATATTAGGCAAATATCGTGTCGATTTTTAAGGAGAAAAGAGAGATAGGCAATATCTGAGTAATTCTCGTCCAATTAATCTTCATCAGTTATGAAATTACTTGTTTATAGTCTTAAAAGACTCTTGAAAGTGTTTATACAAATTTTATACCAGACTCAGCATATATTTTAAGACTTCTATGTCTTGCAAATTTACTTACTTTGAAAATATGCATTCAGCTTTCCGAAAGGTGCCACGTGACAGATATCTTACGAAGTTTGCATTTACTGAGGCAGAGACAAGCCAGTTAAATGGATTGAAAGTTGGTTGGATATACACTTATTTTTCTTAAAGTCTTGGAGGTAAAATATTTCAGACTTCGTTATTACAGAATTTTTAAATAATTCTTGACATTTTATGCTAGCTAGTAAGTACCGAAATCAAGCTTTAGGCTATATACATAGAAATATTGTGTACAACTCAGGGTAGGCCGTCTATAAAGTGCTGAAAAGACCTCGTTTCGAATGTTGTCTAGTTTTGGTTTTTTAGTTAAGAAAGGATGATTTATTGGAGAAGACTCGGGATTATTGTGTGCGGATAGGTTGAAGTATCTTCATGTGCTTTCAATGGAAAGAGAGGCTCGGGAGGATTAGTTAAAATTTGGATGATTGTTACAGACTTGGATAAATATCGCGATTGGATGGATATATTGATTATATTAGAATAGCAGGACCAAACGGCATAGTTCAGATGAACTAAATTGGACACTTGTGTTCCCTTTTAGTTTATATATTGAATAACCGATGTTCGATAAAGTGGTTATGTACTTCTGTTGTTCAGAGGGTAGAACATCACAAGATGTTAAAAGGAGATAAAACGTGTAATGTCAAACATTGGTATTTGTTCTCAAACGAGAATGCTCCACAAGGACTCAGCTGTATGTGTGATGACTTATAACGCCTAAAATCAGGTTTTGATTCTTTCGCTTTTTGCTAGTTGACCCTCAAACGGCGGCCATCATCAGTTGATATGGCTACCTGCAACATTCCCGCTGTTTAAGGGTTAACAACAAGCAGACAAAACAAATCAAATGAGATGATGAGCAGTGTTTTAAAATATCCAAATATTAGTTGTTAAATAACTATAAACATATTGGAGAATTAGATAATTCCAGCAATATCGGGAACAATGTTTGCAGTGTAGTGACGTACTAAAATACATGTTAAGTACGTTTTTGAGTCACGAAACACTAATTGTTTTGATATATTGTAATGAACGTTTTGTTTGAGAGTTGTGCTAGACCTAGAATTCGACTACGATTCTTACGCTGTCGATATCATACTATATATATAGTTTCACTACCAGTCACGTTACTTGTGGTAGAATATATCATGACATTTCATAAATAAAATGTGCTGTAAATTAAAGTTATTTAAAAGCTTATTGTTGGTTTATATTAGCGCATATAATGAAAAATATTTACATACTGGGCGTATAGATTTTGAAGTGGCATGCATGTCTAGTTGCGAGTCTGTAATTCGTTGCTTTGTTTGACGGCGCTTTTGAGTTCTCAAATTAATGCGACTTCTCGTCATACGCATGCTGTGCGATTACGTAGTACAGTTGGAGAAAGAGAGTGGCTGTTCTTAAAACTACAAGTTGCGTGATTAATTATACGAGTATTTTCCATTGAAATTTTCATATAATGAAGTATTTTTAACACTTACTAACTAGTATGAGAACTGTAAGCTAACTAATGTATTAATAACTCTTACCTTGCATAATGTTTATGTTACAACTTCGATTTTTAAAGTTTTTTCACTTGCCTACAGTATTGAAACATTTTTAATCATTTTGTTAGTCCAGTGCACATATATTTAAGAATCGGCCTTTTTTACTTAAATGTCACGTGCTACCAACTTCACGTTTTAATGTTAAAGAACTTCGTGTACCAAATTGTATTATCAATATGTAATTTATATATATAGTTGTTTATATTAAGCGTTATCTTTCGGATATTAACGAACTTCTTGTGATAAAACTAGCTGATACACGTTAAGAGTTACTGCTTGCAGTAACGTGATTTAAAAATTATCAATCAATTAAATAAAATAATGAAATTATACTTGAAGTGTTTCTGTACGATATGTAAAGGTTTGTTGGCTATTAATGAATTTTTATCACACCTTTATTGAACACCACACAGTTATATTTAATCATGTTATCTGTCTGCCGACTCGCACCGCTAAACACCGGGTTTCGATACCCGTAGTGAGCAGAGCACAAATAACTTGCGTAGCTTTGTGCTTAATTCTAAACAAACAAATAAAACCATGTTATTTGATCCTTCATTAAAGCGTAATGGAAATTCTTACTGAATTAAAACTACATGTATCGAACATGAACCAAATACGCTAATTAGATTTCTGTACTCTGCTGTATTGATAACGTTCCATTTGAATCATGCATATGTTTGGATAATGAGAACAGTCATATGATGTTAAGTAGGCACATAACCATTTCTATTAACTGAATTTGACAAGGATAGTGACAAATCCGTAAATCATAAGGGATTAATGTACAAGTTTATCGATTTGAATATAATTGGTTTATCGTGAAATATAAATTGGCAAAACGAAAAGTTGCACATCAGTTTTATACTGTTTTAAAAAAGATACACTTTTTTGATTTATCGTGGTAGATTTTATTGTTACTATTATTATCATGGAGCTCCAATTCTCCTGTTACGTTTCATTTGTGCACGAGATTGATAAACAACACGAACATCTCAATTTTAGTGTGGGTTTTTTTTATGAGTTCTCAGAGAGTATATTTTAGGGTGATGTGGAAAACGCAATACCCAGTAAGTTTCGAATATCTTTACCCTTTAATTCTTAAGGCATAAAGTGCACATGTTCAATATTGAGGGTCCGTAGAAAATAATTTGTGTTATGTAAAGAAATAATGTGAACCCACTTACATGTGAAAACTAACGCAACTTACATTAGTGTGCGTCTTGTGATTGATGGTAACTATTCTTCATGTGGGTGGAGCGTCTTAGGTATGCAGGAAAACAGGATATATCCATCAGTAAAACAGTTACAACAGCTTAAGGGCATGTTATCACATGGGTTGTACGTAAGTGTATGTTGACGACTGTCGACTGTCCAGCCGAAGTTTGTGCACCATTTAGTTGTCAGTAGATATAACAGCTTGGTAAGTCAATCCAATTCACAATAAGCTTTGGAAGTTCCAGTAAAATTAAAACATCGTTACTCGACTTACGGTAACTTTTATTTGTTGCATGCGTCTGATCTATTAATATGTTTAAATAACATACTATGTACTTAGCCAAATCTTTTGACGACTGGCATATTATATACTTTGATAAGAAAATACAAATAACCGGCTTGTGCAGTCATTTGCCTTACAAAACAGATAGTGATAAAAATGTCTAAATAAAAAAAAAAATTTTTTATACAAATGGAAATTTGAACAATTGATAAATTTCTCATATTGTGTTTAGAGAGTCATTAGTACGAATTCGGATATTGAAAAAATATGTCAGTAATATTTATATGTAACTGTGTGGATTGTTTTTGTCATGCTGAGGCTGGAGAAAATATTGTGGTACCTTTCATGAAGTTTTTAGTCCTGAGACTGTAAACTAATATCAATTGGTTACGAAACGTTTGTTTCGTCAAGACATTGATCCATACTGAACAATGGATGATTAGTAAGGGTGTTTTATACGCAATTTGATGGTCATGGTTTCGAATCTCTGTCCCACAAAACGTGCTCATTCTTTCAGCAGTGGAAGCGTTATAATGTATCGGTCAATCCCACTATTCGTTGATAAGAGTTGGCAATGAGTGGTGACGACTAGCTGCCTTCCTTCTAGCCATAGTGTAGCTTTGTCCTTAACTTTACGTGAGCCGTAAAACCGTGGTATTTTCGGGAGAAACTGTTTAGCAACGAGATTTATTGTGTGTGTGTGTGTGTGTGTTAATTTGAAAAAAATATATATAGAATTTAAAGTTCATGTGAAAAAAAGTAATTATTAGCGTCAAGTTCGTTAGATTCATTGATTGTTGCAACAGTAAAGTATAGATAGATATGTATCACTTCTCGTTTAGGAGAAAAACGGTTAACTGTTTTTAAACCGAAAACATAAACAATGGTAAATATTCTGTTTGTGCATCTGTGTCTATGGCATTCGTTGTTCCTATAGCAACCATTGATCTGTCCCCTTTTATGACCATGTTGTTATGGAACTCTTGACTGAATGTGGTGAGCCTTGAAAAAACGGTATCATTCTCATATCTATAATTACCATCATATCTTCTGACTTCCCCTAGGGAGTTCTTTGACATTTACAGTGTGCAACTCACTTTCATTTGAAAGAGCATGGTTTCAGAAGTATGAAATCGTGCTATAATATAAACCTATGCCGTTTAAATATTTTGCATCGCCATTTAAACTCTTTATAAATTTTAGATTGGCTCTGCTTGTTCCTTTTATGATATTTTGTGATATTAATTGCCATAGAATATTCATACTCGTTATGTAGTACCTTGTAATATAACAATATGTATGAAGAAGAAAACCGTTAATTTTCATTCACTTTATTTACTGTAAAACAGAAGGTTAATTGTATTTTACAGAAACGATTTTTTTATGCTCGACAGTTCCGGGTGGTTGGGGCGCTTCGACCCGTATTTCGAAGGTTCGAATCTCCATCACACCAAACGTGCTCGCCCTTTCAGCCGTACGAGTATTATAATGTAAAACTATCAATCTCGCTATACTTTGGTAAAAGAGTTGTAGTGGGTAATGATGACTAGCTGCCTTCCCTCTAGTCATACTCTGCTAAATTAGGGAGGGCTAGTGCTAGGGTAGCCCAAATGTAGCGTTGCGCGAAAATTTAAAACAAACTCAACAGTGAAATGACATTTTACATGCGAGTTATGGTGCCATATGTAATATATTTGGTTCGTGGTGAATTCCCGATCGTTTAACGGCATAGATTTACAATTTAAAGATTAAATCTTAGTCATTTTCAAGAGAAAAATATTCATTTAACAATCACTTTACTGTTCTCTATGGAAGCAGAGTATTTAAAAAAGTAGCTAATTAGAAGTAACGAGAATCCTCCGACCCACAAAAATCATTGTAATGAAACTAAACATATTTTCTGGTATCGTTAACAAAATTACAAAACAACAACAAAACCTCTCAAACTCGCCACGGAACCGAAGCTGTTTTGGTGACAAAACACATCTTTCAAGTTTTCCGGTGCCTTTGATTTGTTTAAATGTGTTCTTTAAAGTCTCCGTCCATGTGCAGTGGAAGGTTTGTGAAGAACATGTCAAGATTGGTGATCATAGACGTTTCTTGCGATGGAATTAGCAATTGAGGGGTATTGTGGCTATGAAGTCACCTAGACTGTGTTTACTCGATATGTAGGTTTTCACTTTGACCACTGTTAGTATTGCCACTATATTATAATACATCAGATGCGAGAGATTCATCTGAACAAATAAGCTTTTCTGAGTTTGGGAAATATAGAAAATATAGTTTGCATACTTTCGTGGAAATTTAAAATAATTATTGAGATAGAGAAAATAATGGTTAAAAAATGCAAATATTATACGATTTTCCCCCTGTTTTAAGAAAATGAAGTGCTTCTATAGTATAGTCACGTGTTAGTAGACTCTGAGTTGTATTCCAACCGGCATATGTCTCGCTAGCGTGCTGTCTATAAATGTCATAGTACATTTAGAGTAGTATTCCCAGTAGCCATGTGGTAAATGAACTCCTTATTTTTAACACAGATATGCTACATGGCAAATGTAAACAAACAAAAGTTTTGGTTTGCAAAGGTTTGCTTCATATTGGGGCGAAATTTCATGTTTGCGAGAAAAAAGCCATGTAGAAACTGAGTAGAGTGCGTGAAACTGGTATTGTTGATAATAGAAGCAACTCTAAAGGTAAATAAATTCAGGGTAGTCGGTAACCCAACAGAGATCTTGTCAAAGACCTAGATGTAAAAACTGGTGACGGCAGATTGACTAATGTGGATTTTCTAAAACTAAACAGGTGTGAATATCACTTCCAGAACAGTAAGCTACAAATTAGAACTAAGTTATCGCATTGCATGTATAGCTTATCAAAATCCACAGCTTAGCCGAGATAACCAAAGTTGGCTTCAGGGTCAAATAATGGAAAGTTGCACATATAAAGTTGAAGGATGGTCATTGTGTAGACGGCATTTATCAACAACTGTTATTTTTATGGCTTAGAGAAATACAGATTGAAGGTTAACCTAAATAGTAGTTGGTGAAACATAGAGAAGAACCAATACAAAAACAGGCAACATACAGAATTTATGACAGGTACTTCTTATCCAATGTGACTCATTGTGCAAGGGTTTATCTTACTGAAGATGGGGATCTCAAGTACTCAGTTAAAATAACCTGATGAAAAAACTTAAACATAACTTATCTTAATATGATTATCATTTAGACTTACTACCTTATGTGAAACAGATTATCAAACGGCAATTAAACAACTCACTTGAGTCGTGGAAACTATGTAGGACAATTGTAACAGCATTTCGCAGTCGTATATTAATAAACGTTATTTGTAACATGAAAACAAGCTATACTGTTTTGTTTAATAGATTTACTACATTGGACTATGTTAAGGGTGCAAAGATGTTTCATGATAAAAAACAAACAAATTATTATAGTATTATGTTTTGTTATTTATGTTTCGTAATTTTTGTATTTAAAAAGCATATTATTTATTTACTGTATATACCCACACACAGACACATACATTAAAATTTTGACGCCTGTTTACCGTTTTGAAAGATTAAAAATGCAAACTTGTTTTGTTGACCAATAGTGAACGTATTGCCGTGTGTGTTATCCTTAAATAGTGTGACTTCTATATCTCCATGACAACAATCAACACTGAGAAATTCCGCACACTTTCGTAGCATGTTTTCGCTATTTGTTAATATGTCCAAACCAAACAAAAATGTTCTTTATCTAGCAATGTTCCTACTGGGTTTGAATGTATCGTTGTGTTTTAAACTGTGTTAAAAGTAGTCTACGTGCGTCGTACAACTAACTAAATAAAGCTACTTGTGCAGTAGGTATGGATCGAAAATGTGTATCTCACAAACATATATTAAAATAATGTCGATAAAATGTAATCCAGCTTCAGTTGTGTTACACAAGTATTGTAATCAATCTTTCTAACTGCTTTATGTATACTGTAGATACAGTCGTTATAGCTGTCATCTAAATAGTTTAAAAAATTTCATTATATAACCAGTTAGTTTTTCTGATTAAAATAAAGATCTTTGGGGATTTATGACCCTACAAACCAGGCAGTTGTTTAGCCAACTAAACTAAAAGGTCTGGAATACCACTCTAGTCTGTCAGTTCTCTGCCCTTTTAATTTTTAATGTCCAATTTCACTTTGATATTTGTTTTGTCTTTCTAACATTGTTTCTGAGACCAGTTCGACGATGTTCTGTCTAACAATGTTTTTGTTTAACGTGCTCCACGTGTTACGCCTTATATCTCAGACGAGCCTCCAACTTATTGTTGCGTATTATTATTTCAAATAGCCTGAAACTGAATTAAGTTATAATTTAGAAGTTAAATATAGAGATGTATCAAATTTATGTTTGCCAACAAGATTGATACACACAATTTTCTTTCTTAATACAAATATATTTTGATATACAAACAACAATACAATTTATAATAATAATGGTTATTACCAATAGTTTACAAAGTTACAAGATAGTATTGAGGCTTCTATCCGATCCGGAACCTCTTTGATATCTTATCGAGGATTCAGACAAGCGAATTAATTCTGATTTGATATACACACAGTTTACTTAACGGAGAGCTAACTAGTTCTTCACACGTGAGTTTTGCACAGCTGACGCTATACAATGTCTTCGTGAAAATACTGACGTTCAAAGCTATTCCGCTGAAGTTAAACAATTTGTAATGTTTGAAATCTATAATTTCTCATTAATAAGCGTTTATCAGAGTAATAGGTTCCGAAATTTATAGTATATCAACTGTATAGTTGATTTTTACACTTGAGAATGTTGTACATGTTTCGTGAATGGGTGAGAATTTCGCAATACAAATTTAACACTATGTTACATTCATTCCTATATATATATAGTTAACTGAAACAAACATCAATATTAAAACAGATATCTAACTGAATCTATTACACGCAGTACGTACGTGATTTAGAATCTCTTTATATTCCGCGATTTACAACGATTCTGCCTAAGTATTTTATCTATTTTTAAACTGACTGACGGTGTTTTGCACAAAATGTCGCAGATATAATAAAATTGTGTTATAGACGTGTGTTTTACCAGTTTTAAACACTTCGTTATTTTTCACATCTTGCGGTGTTTTATACAATTCAAAATTAAGTGCGATTATGTGCAGATGTAGTTCTTGGTAGTTTTATGCGAAAGGTGAAGTAAAAAAGAGTAAATGTCATTTTGTTTACACAATGAGTTTTAAGTTCATATTTAACTCGAAACTTTCTGTAGATTAAATATTCCGCTTTACGTTCAACTAAATTGTAACTGGTGAAATAATAGATGTGTACGCTTGTTAAGGTACTTATGTTTGTGGACATTCGATAGTGTAGTACTGTACAATTAATTTGTCTTTTGCTTTCAAACCAATATCAATTTTGATGGACTTGATAATTTTATTCTGTTTTCCTTCACTCAGAATTGAGTTAGTAATAATTTTTCGTAATTAATTTCTTTTGTCGTGTAATATAGGAAATATTAGGCCAAATCTTGGAAATCTTTGTTATAAATAGAGTAATTAAATTAGCTTGAAATGAGGCCTCATCCTTTCAGTAGATCACATGTTAATCTCTTTTATAAATTTTTGTTTTTGCTATATTTCTTTTTATATTTTCGTCTTTTTACGACTTACAACATTTTAGATACTGTTTTCAGCATTTAAAATGCCCATAAATATGTTTGTGTAATATCATTCTTTGCTTAAGGATTACTGTCATTTCAGTAAGCCACAAGCCTTAATATATGCAACATAATTTACAGATAAACTTTGAAGCTAGAGCAATGACTGTTTCTGGTTGGCTGTACGTTTATATATTTCGTTAGTTAATGTATAACTAGTGTCATATGAAACTTGAATTAAAGTGAAGTTTTTATTCAAAAAAGACTTGAGAAATAAGTCAAAAAACACTTAATCTACACAATTTATCACTGACTTGGCCAAGTCAACAAAATTTTCTAAGTCACTAAAGAGATCTAATTCCGTACCGAATTTTGCATAAAGAAAAACAAAATGATTGGTTTCAACATCTGAAATTCTGATGGCAGAACGTTACGTGTGTTATCTTCAACGCCAGTGTGACATCCACCGTAATAAAGATATAAAACCTGTAACGACTTTGTTTTAAAGAAAGACGTATTGCTACATTAAAAACTGGTTGGAAAAGTTAAATTACAGAATTTTTTATTTAGTTATCTCTCCCTTGCTACAAAATAATAGAAGCAATGCTAAATATATTCTTGATTTCTCTTTTGCCAGAACCGAAGAGTAGCATTGTACTTACGTGACGGATTTACTAATATATATTAATTTAAATACGTTTTTTTAGTTAAATATATATTTAGAAATTATATGTAGAAGATTCTCGAGAGTAAAAATCAAGAATATGTTTTACGAAAGCACTAGCATGCCTTAAAATATTTTTGCCAACTGAACTTTCGAGAATCTGGCCTTATAATTTATAAAAGGTAAACAACGCAACGCGGAGATATAGTTTAATATTGTTGGTTTGCTACAATTAGTGTTCTATAAACCTTGGAAGATGTAAGTGTGATAAACACCTATTAATCGGAAAACTACAGATATTTGACCAGGAATGTTTATAGATTTCGAACATTGCAAACCGTTTAACTTCAGCGAATTAACTTCGGATTTTAGTATTTCTATTAGGATATTAGACATTTTCGTCATTGAAGAAACTTGCGTGTGAAGAAGCTAGATAGTTTTCCGCCCAGTGAAGAATGCCTGTGTATCAACATAGAATAGATTCGCTCATCGTGAACCCAGATCATCAATAAAATATGTAGTTTCAGACCGAATAGAAGACTCGATATTGTTTGTAAGTTTGTAAAACTTTTGCCTACAAATTATCATTTGTAGTAACCGTTATTATAAATTGTATTGTTATTTGTATATTAAAATATAATTATGTTAAGAAAGAAAATTGTGTGTATCAATCTTGACAAATGTCATAAATGATACATATCGATAATCAGTTAACTTCTAAATTAAAATTTCCGAAACTGTAATACGTAACATAAATCGGAAGCTCGTTCGACATAAATTATAATAAATAACACTTATGATAAAAAAAACAGACATAGTTTTAAATACTAAACACGGCACCTTTTCCTAACTTTACTAACGAAAGCTTGTAACATACATGATTTTCAAACTTTAAGTTACTCTTCAGTATAAATCTTGACATTTGTTTACACTTGATAAAACTCGGCTATCGTTACTAACTTTTCCTGAAGCAGTGAAAATGTGACGAAACAAAACTATATTATTCACTCAGTGAAAATAAACTATGCTCAAGTTGTATAATCTAGTAAACTTGCTGGTCAAAAAACGAAGAAAGATTTGCTGAAATGCATCAGAGTCGCTTATTATAAATATAACTGACATTTAATTAGAATAAATTATATTCACATCACATAACTTAGTCAAGTATATTAAGCCCAAATAATGTTTGTTATTTTCTTAGAAAATTTTTATTATTATATTTTTATTTTATTTTAAAACGTGTACTATTATTTTCTGAAGTATCACATTTGTAACTTTCTTCCAACCAACCATTATAGGCTCGGCGGTTAGGACGCTCGACTCGTAATCTGAAGGTTATGGGTTTGAATCCCCGTCACACCAGACATGCTTGCCCTTTTATCCGTGGGGGTGTTGCAATGTGACGTTCGTTGGTAAAAGAGTAACCTAAGAGTAGGTGGTGGGTGATGATGACTGTCTTCCATCTAGCGTTTCAATGCTAAATTAGGGACAGCTAGTGTAGATAGCCCTCTTTTATCTTTGCGCGGAATTGAAATTACAAACTAGGCATCATGACATTAAAATATAATTCACTAAACATTTGCCACACATAGAGTGTCAGACCTTAGAGGAAGTTATACTGCTTTTATTCTGATATTAACTTTTTATTTGTTTTAAAATGATTGATTTTAGTACATTTTCTTTAGTTTATATTCAACTTTTCTAGAGGATGGCATAATATGAGTGGAGCATCTTGTGTCAAGCTAGTGTCAAACTGGTACAATCAACATCTGTAGAAATGCCATATATTTGACAAAACTTTAATATTAATGTAGGATTTAACACAAAGGTAATACCCGTCTGGTGTGGTAGGTGCGAGTATATATGTCTTTTTCATTTTGAACATAATCTATACATTTCATTCGCTAATCTCGTGTCTGGTTCTTTTCAAGAAACCTTATGTGTTTTAGCCTGTGAAGCCGAATTCCTGTTTTAAACAGTCATAACTTGTGTACGATGAATAAAGATTACTGTTTGGTTGGATGATCAGCCGTGTGGCTCATTCCATTTCAACACCCTTTGAACACGAGAAAATTATTATATTTAAATAAACAGGAATGTAAAAATTGTTTTGATAATAACAAATAAATTAACATTTCTCTTTTTTACTATTTTTAATTCAAATATTTCATATAAACACAGTGACTTTGGCTATAATAAAACTTACAGTATGGTATCAAGCTGAAATGGACATAAAAATAATTAAACCTTTAACCGTGTTCAACAGTGAATCCAGAGGTGTATTACGTAAGAAATAAATACATTTAACAAGTGTCACTTTAGAAAAACAAAATATTAATTCATGCCTGTCTCTGCTTGACGTATTTAAGCAAATCTAATTCTGAAAAGTTTGTACGTGCTTTTTCTCGTTTTTTTAGAATGGGTATTGTTGAAATTGTCTTTAAATTTATTTTCTTTACAACAGGTCGCCTGACATAGCCAGGTAGTTCGGGCGTTTTACTCGTAATCTGAGAGTCGCAGGTTCGAAAAACCGTCACACTAAACATGCTCGCCCCTTCAGCTGTGAGGACGGTATAAATTTACGGTCAATCCCACTAGTTGTCGGTAAACGAGTAGTCCAAGAGTTAGTCGTAGGGAGTGATGACTAGCTGCCTTCCCTCTAGTCTTACACTGCTAAATTAGGGGACTGCTAGCGCAGAGAGCCCTCGTGTAACTTTGCGCGAAATTCCATAAACAAACAACAGGTCACTTAATATGACGCTATCTTCAAATATAACACAGGCTGATTGACCAAAATAAATATATATTACTCAAGTTTACCGTGTACACTAAACTCGTGTTATATTTTACAACGAATTAACCCTTTTTATTTTTAATATTTTTATTAAAGTTATTAAATGCGTGTTGTTCGGTCAAATATATGGGTATTTCAGGGTTTGGTTCATTGGAAGTGTGTCATTGCACGTTACTGGGGTGTGAAGATTCCTTTGAACCAAATATTTTTGTTTTTTGAATTTCACTCAAAGCTACACGAGGGCTATCTGCGTTAGCCGTTCTCTAATTTAGTAGTGTAAGACTAGAGGAAAGGCAGCTAGTCATCACCAATCATCGCTAACTTTTTGTCTACTCTTTTACCGACGAATACTGGGAGTCACTGTCACATTACAACGTTCCCACGGCTGAAAGGGGGTGAGCATATCTGATGTGACGGGGATTTGAACCCACGACCCTAAGATTACGAGTCGAACACCTTAACCCACCTGGTCTTACCGGTCCACCAAACACTTAATCCACGCCTTTAAGACAACACTTTAAATATTTTTCTCAGCGTATATGCACTCAATGAGTTTCTTGATTTTCTCTATACCATATTAGAAATAAAATAAATATAAATGTCATTTGAATGTGTGTATTGTTTTCACTTAAAGCGAGATCCCTAATGCTGCATTCATAATTATTCACCCACGAACTCGTTCTAGACAGGCTGATTTATGTGTGGTGATTGGTTTATCCTGACTTTTTAACATAGTACAAATTTTGAAAACTAGTTGTGTATTTTCGGTGAAATTTTTAAATGTTGCGCATTTATGAAAACGATAAGGCAGGTGTGGAGAATAGAAAGTGTTCTTTATAAAAGTGCACCGCCATGCTATGAGGAAAACCTATTTCATTTTTTTTCTGCCTTAAGACATAATCATTTCATTCGATTCTAATTTGACCTTGGTCTTTTAACTGCTTACAAGAAATTTTAGAATAAGTTGTGTTTTCTGATATCGTATCCAAAAACTTGTGTTAAATTTTCCATGAAGTAAAAATGGCTAGAAAAGGTTTTAAAAACACAACACTCGAGTTCCACAATCGAAATCATAAACATTGTAACTGCACGGATACCTCACAAGAGTTTATTAACTTCAACAACAAAAAGTAATTTAACGTAGTTAATTAAAAGTGTGTTATTAAAAATCTGAAAAGTTAAAACAAAAATAACTAATGAGTTTATTACTGTAAGCTGTATTTTCAGTGCTCTGCTATGAAACCAACTTGAGATTAGTTTCTACAGGTACACTGTTGTCCTTTCTTCTATTCGTGTTATCAGACAAGTTTCTTAGTTACGTAAGGGCTGATAACTTTTGATGCATGTACTTTAGTACCTTAACTCCCGCCACGAGCTATAAAATATTACTTTGAAATTCGCCCAGGTTGCAAAGAGGGCCGCCTACTCATTTCATATGTCTTGGAAAAGAAGTGCTTTTATGGGTCAAACACGTGTGAAATATCTTGGGAATCTATATTTTAAAAATGGGGAAGAGAATCATCTTCTCTAATTGGAAAAACTCCATTATTGTATGAACATAGGAATAGTCCTATGCATATGTGGTACATTAATAATGCATACCAAGTATTTTGTAAAACAAAGAGGTATGCTGCTGTCCAGACTATAAGTGCGGATATGGGAGATGAAATACTAAATTCCCTCCAAAGAGAATATATAAAATCTTACAGATCCCGAGATAGGGAGTGTATAAAACCTGAAACATGGTCCTGAAAAACAGTTAACTGCACATGTAGAGAGCCTTTTTTTTTTTTAACATGATTGGAATAAGCCTATAATTCACTAAAAATAGAGGATGATAATTATGGAATGAATGGTATTGAAATATTCTGTTATCACAAATAAAACATACGCTTGCAAAGCACTAAAAGAGGTAGAAACAATATAATTTTTTTTTCCAGTACCGACGTTATTATATTACGTGTTATATATGTTTATTTTTCTTTTATTGTCACTTAAAACGCATTAAACATTACAATTATGAATAATTGTTAATTAACAAGTTTGGTAAAACATGAAAGGAATAAATCATAAATAAAAAGTAAAGTTGTTTCACCTTCTGTTTTGTATTTCAACAATTATAATAGTATTATAATTGTTCATCGACTTAAAAGACACTGTAGTGTTTGTAAAGCCATAAGAAAAACATTAGATTTGATGCTTTCTGCGTGGTCATAGCTTAGTTTGCAAGTTTTCTTGTTAGATGGAAGCAGCTCATTCGAGGGTTTAACTTATTCACAAATCAACAGTTCTCAGAAGGATATAATGTATTCAAGAAGCGCGTTTTAACCTCATTGTTTGCACTTTCAAGAAATGCATTTACGTGATTGAGTTGTAATATGATGTTTTGTCTAAGTGTGACAATTAAATACTCGTCAGTTTAAATAAATTGTTCAAATATTCGCATTGGGAAATTCGCAAACATACAAATTTATTTGTCAATTTGATAAACTAATATTGACTTTAGATCACAACAAGCAACCTACTTAGAGTAAAAAAAGAATCGGCCAAGAAGTGGGTATAGTGAATTGGATGGTCTGTTTTTATGTTGTACTAATAAAGGTTAGAAAAGAATCTATTGTTTCATCAGTTGTGAACTCACGCTGCTGACGAGAGTTTCGGACATGTGTATGTTTGTATTCACACACCTTTTACATATATACATTTTCTAATAAACAAAAACAAACCCAAACAAAAAAAAACATTGCACAAATCAAAATGATCCATAGGAGCAGGTTATAATGGGAGATACAAAATGTATCCTAGGTTTTCGGGGTAACTAACAAAATAGGGCCCACATTACTATAAGTCTCAACCTTCATTTGCCAGTCTCACATAAAAAAAAAATCATCAATAATGGTGGGTCCTACTTCTGTTGTCACCTCCAAAGCTTTGGATACGTTTCATATCCCTCATTATAGCCTGTAACCTGAGAATCCTTTTTATTTGTGCAGCGTTTTGTGAGGGGCTTGTTTTTGTTTATTGGGAAATAACATTATTCCGAGGTTAGGATTTGATATTTTTAAAGCGATCCTTCCTTTTGATTTGACTTTAAATGAGTATTAATTTTGTATGTATATTTGTATATACCCGCACTCGCTCACAAGTGCACATTAGCTGACATAACCGTTCAACGTACTAATAAGTCGTATGGACCACTCTTCTCTTGGTATGACGTGGGGGAAGACAGTTCTGAACGCAGACCTCACTGTGTAATTCCTAGCAACGATAGAGGTCCATGTCACTTACGTTGGGTCAAACGTTTCACCACTTATAAGCGGAGACACACACACATAAACGTTTCTGAAATAACATCTATTGCAAGAGTCTAAGTGAATGAATAATTCAATGTCGAATGAATGTCACTATTTTCATAGTCAACGCTCACATCATAGAACCTAGTATCTTTCTCCGAATCTCTTGTCCAGTTAATACTGAGTAATTAATGTGTTTCAGAAATGTGCAACATGCGTCCAGACAGTGCATGACTGAAATGATGAACAAGGCTTAATTTTATTAATGTGTGTCAGCTAATGAGGGTATTGTATGTGGTTAACGTTTGTTACACGTGTCACCATTTAATTACTCTCTACTTTAAAGTAGTTAGCAGCCAGCCCTTAGGTGATCAGATACGTTTGCTGTTTTGTTACCTCAACACATTTCGGATCTAAACACTTGTTGTTTTTTTCTCTACTTTTATTCAGTTTAAAGCGGATTTTATTTTACAAGCACAAATATTAGAAGTCATTTACTGTTGAACTTTATTCTATAATGTGCTTGAATTGTGTATGCAGCTTTTAGGCCAGAATTCTGTCTTGTCAATTATCAGCGAAATATACAATTTGTTCAGCTTTTATAAAATAAGTAAAATGCATTGATATATTAGATGGCTACCCTTGCTGTTATCAACATGTTTTACTGTAATCTCAGCAATTGTATTATTTATTCCTTTTATTTTAATGTATCTGAACCTCGGCTGTTGCATGTTTTCTGTAGTTGTTTTAGTCATACATTCAACTTTTTTTAGCGTAGGAATATTAAATGTACAGTTGCTTAAGAAATAAATACATAATGTTTGTGTTCCGTAAATAACATTTAATTTTTCTTCCTTCAAGTATTTCTTTTATTAACAGCATTGGTTAGAATGCTTAACATGCCAATTTTTGTTATTTTATAATTATAATTCATTGCCAGCTTAATATCTGAAATTAGGACTAAACTAAATCTCCTAAGCTTACAAACCCTGTGAGGTGTTACTGGGATTACTGGCGAAAATGTCGCTAACAATGATAAAACAGTACATTTTAATAAGTATGAACGCTGGAATTTAAATAGTTAATTTGTTTAATCTCTAGGTTGATTTTTAATAAAAACGAATTGCGTGGGCAAAAAAAATTGCAAAAGGTCACCAAATTAAAATAACTGTTGATGAACGCGAAAACCGTGCTTTCGGTAAGAGACTTCCAGTGATTTTCCATGACAATAAAATCATTGATATAAAAGTTACCATGAAAGGAAAAAAACCCAATAAAAACCAAATTACACGTGGTATGAAGATACAAGAACAAATTATTTTATTGTGTCAATCTTTTTACCATTATTATTTTTAATTTATTCTACGAAGATAGTTGCTTTGATTAAAGGCTAAACATAAAACTTATCATGTTTTGTTTCGATTTTAAGTATATCATGTTACGATTGAGCTCATTCAAGAATTTTATTGTTTAAGCATCTCTTAGCATTCTTTAGTTTTCAGGTTTAAAGGTGATAGTTTTGTCATTTATGATGAATTTTCGAGGTTGTGAAGTTTTAATTGTCGTGAGAGTTAACAGGTGTGTTTGCTGCACTCTGCAGAAAGTAACATTTCTCGTGATTTATTACAGTTTACTATCTCTCTCAATGAACATTTATACTTCAATGAATTTAATATCGTAATGAATTTTTTTCTTTGTACGTATTTTATTAATTGTGATATTTCGATTGTATCAGAACTTTTATTTAAGTTTTTCAGATCAATTCTTTTAGATATTTTTCCACTTTTACTTTAATTATTTTTTTTTAATTGTTGTTTCTCTGTGATTTTTTCAGATTGTTTTCTGATAACCCTGTGTGTTCGTATATATAATTTGTTTAGCTTTTGATTCATCTTTCATTTGTAATTAGTATTTGAGAGACTATAGTTGCAACTTTGGTTAACAACAATATATAAATTACATACTTAATAGGAAATGTGTCGAATTTAGTCTCTAATGTTATGTTTTTCTAGAACCCATCTCTCTTGTGTGGTTGTGTTTTTAAATAGAGTTGTTTGTCAGAGCTACTATCGATTCTGTAATACTTGGTATTTTGTTGTGTATTTCGTAAAATATTTATGCAAAAAATATCTCTCTTGTATGGTTTTAGTTTTGGATTTTGTTCGTTTAAACGATATATTTGCGAGTTGTTGATTGGCCCGTGTTATTGAATCTTTACACTGATATATAGGTTTTCCCTTGTGTGGTAAGTTTACGAAGAGCAATAGCTTTTTATATTTATTTTCCCGAAAGTGGGCTGAAAGTCGCCTGGAAGAGTCATTGTTTTAACCACTTGCACTATTATATAGTATTGGGTTGTCAGTCAGTCAGTCAATAGACACTAGAATGACGTCTCACTATAGATGTAACGTCAGCAAAACGTCACATGCTATGAATCACGAGAAGACCCTGCGGAAGTAATTTATTTAATTTGTAATTTATGTTTTCGATTATGCTCTTTCTAAACACGTAAAGTTGTCGTCATATACATATATATATTTAATATATTATTATTTTCTATAAAATACATTATTACTCACTTCACTTACAAAGTAAGAATTGAATTAAAACTAATAAGTTGCTTATAAATGCAAATTGTTCTACCAGCTGTTATACCATTTCTGTCATCTGTTTATTTGAAAACGTTTCTTTGTGTGAGGGATAATATCTTCTTTCAGTCATATGCAAAGTTATCAATTTTTCTTCAAACTTTCGTATTTTTAGTAAATTCTCTCAATTGTATACGATACATTTCATCTCTACCTTTATTGCTGCACTTTGGATGATTTTCCCAGTTATGCCCACAGATTTAAGTCACAGCTCGAAATAAAACATTTTCGTTGTAACTTTTGTCGTTTAGTTATACGTTTTATCTTCAGTTACTTAACTCCAATCTTTTTATTAAAATCCAATTTAGGAGAAATATTTTTTTTATTTATTTTAACGTCTAAACTGTTATTATGATATTCTTTGACCCATACAGATTATTGTGTGATAGATAAAAGAAAAAAATGCAGAACCTTGGACCGAATTGATTTTTTGATCACTTTAAAAGAAAAACAAACAAATAACGATCGAATTCGGTGAATTCTGTTCTGATTATATACGGGTAATATCGCTTGTGCCTGGATGACCAAACTTTTAGTTTAAATGTTTTTAGTGTTGATACAGTTGGCGTTCATGGTTACATGTACATTCTGTTTCCAAAATTTCTAATATATATTTACAAACGTATTTCCATATATATTGCTCTAACACGAACAGATCAACAAAGTGTATTGCTTTAACGAGTATTTCCTTTTTTTTTATGAATGAATTAGTTTTACCTCCTACAAGTCTGCATGCAGGTATTCCTAATAACAAATTAGCCCATCTAGTGTTTTTCATTAAGTCCTGCAGACTTTTTGTAAGTTTTTATTCGATAAGTTTTCAAATTTGTTCATATCTCGATACACAACCAGTGTTGGAGAACTCGTGCAATGGAGCTTCTAACTTTATTAGAAATAAACATTGTTCCATTCATAATACAAAAGTTTTCGTCTTTATTTCTTTTAATGTAGTTTAAAGAAAAATCCTGTCATATTTTTAAAGAACCATTTTCGTTAGTTGTTTTCTGAAGTTATTTTGTTGCGATTATCTGTCAGTTGGCTAACAGCTCTTAGTTTCTGATCGTGAACTTGTGACATGCAAGTATCATGAACTATAAACCACCATTTAACATAATCTGTGAATATACAACTTTATTCTTGTAATTTTGGTGCACGTTTCAGAACGAGGCGTCTAGTTCTAGACAGATCAGAAAAACCAAACCTTGAAATGCGCCAATCCAGCTGTTAGGTTATGTTGCACATGTTCGTCGGCTTGACCACAGCTGTATCTATTTTTACATTTTGCTGATTCTTTGGATACTTCAAGCTAACCTTAACGAGATTCTGGCATGTTAATCGTGTACGAGGGAGTTGGAAATTCTGGGACTTACCTAATAACAGGGGTGACTTGATATTCTGAAAGTTATGACAAAATTTGAAGTTGTTATATATCTAAGCAAGGCTAAACTTTTTAGACTTCCAGTGAGAATTTTATTGGCTATTTAAAGATGCATTTGCTCTGATATAGTGAAGTATTTTGACATTTGCTTGTATTACTTGTAGTCATGCATAGTATACAACTTTGGAAAAGACGGTGCTATCACTCTTTGTTCTGTGAGATAGTATGTTCTACCGTCGTTTAACAAAGTCAATTTATTGTAACATTTTGTGCGCATGGTCTTATTTTTTTATTTTTTGTTTGAAAAAGCCAATCAAACTCATTATTTTGGTTTGATAACTTACTTAGACCAGGTTCATCTTAGAATACCACCATTTGAAGCTCATTAGACATACAATCATTAGAAATGTTTTTTGGTTTTCAGCTTAGGCACGATGTATACGAGCACTTAATCCGTAATTATTAGACAAATACTTTAAAATTTTTATTTTTATTTAAAGAAACACGTACATTATTATCGAACTTATCTAAAACGGACCACTATAATGCGAATGTACACACTTATCTAGCTTTTTTGGAACTGAATTGTAAAACCTTTTTGGAACAGAATTGTTGACTCTGCAACTGGTATATTCCGAGGTTGGATACGTTATTGCAGTTCGTGTCTACTTAACGACCATGGCCCTTGGCGGTAGTTTCCATTGGAAAGTTCTTATGCGAAAGGTTGTTACGTTCAAAGCATATCATTCTTTCCTACTACTTTCCATAATCCATCTAGTAAACGACGATTATCTCTTTCCCAGCATACAAATCCGTAAAAGACTTGACTAGTATGTCTTTGTATAGAATAGCATTAATATCGACTTCATTCTCTATCTTCTTGAGGTATTCGTTATTTAAAATGGAATATGAGTGAAAGTTTTTTTCTTGAGGAAAGCATACCGTGAAGCCTCGTATCCATACACGTATCTTTCTTGATTATCTTGCATACTGTTCTTTCGGACACGTAGACAAGATTCATCACTGAAACTCCCTTCTTAGAAATTCTAAATCTTTGATCTGAACACTTTATTTTTTTTATTTGAATTTGCGATTATTTTGCGTCGGAAAGAGCTGTTTCATATCGTTCTCAGAAGTGACCATTTACTGATGGAATCACACTACTTTCGAAAAGCCAAACATTATTCTGTTCAGTTATAATAAAAGTTAATTTACAGCTTAATGTGGCTTTCTTCTTTGAAGTATCTTACGCAACTTTCTGTATTTAACTATTATATCATAGTTTGTGTGTAAATGTTTAATTTACTTTATGCAATCTGTTTTAGACCGTTAAACTTCTTAACTAGTGCTGCACGAAATTCAAAATAACCCTTTTTCGAAATTTCGGATACATTTTGTTTGGTTGTTTTTGGACGGCCAATACAGAATTATTATAGTGAAGTGATCATTTATTTAAAATGTGTAAATACGCTACTTCTAATTCTCGACTTAGTATTATAATTTATATGTTTTTATGCTTTGGTGTATATGTTTACTTTTATTCATTGTAATAAGTTCAGTTTTTGACCTGCTTTGTTTATTGAAACAATGCTTAGATAACTGACAATGAGAATTAATTCTGGTTTCGAGTAATAGCCTACCTGTGTTTCTGTATTAAACTTTACTTTTGTATGCACTTATGTTATCACGTTTTTGTCCAAAAGCTGCGTATAAAATGACTCCTATCTATAGCTTCTTAATTAAAACTATATTATCATCAATGATAGGGTTATGTTAAATACACGCACCTGCGAAAGCAGCTTTCACGATCAGAGATAAGAATAAGATATATGTAACTACAACCACAGTGAAACTTAGCAACACAAGTGAAACATCGAAACAAAGAGAAGAAAATCTGATATGAGAAAATAATTTGTAATTTGTTAAAGAGTAATAATACAGAAGTAAAGATTATTTTGATCACATTATCACTCACGTCTAGGTCTGTTTAGGACTAATAGTGAAAACGTGTAAATTAAAACAAAATTTGACAATGACATGTGAAACAAATATATGACAAAACGATGCAACCACTAAACAATGCATGTTAGAAGAGAGATCTTGCAAACCAGTGATCCTGTTTCCACAAGATGTTTGTTCTTATTTAATTTCGCGCAAAGCTGCACGAGGGTTATCTGCGCTAGCTGTCCATAATGTAGCAGTGTAAGACTAGAGATAAAGCGGCTAGTCATCACCACCCACCGCCAACTCTTGGGCTACTCTTTTACCAAAGAATGGTGGAATTGACCGTTACGTTACAAGTCCAGCGCCCTATCACGTGCTCATGCCGGGCAATTCCACAATATTTTTTTTTTGAGGTTTCCGCAACACTACAGCAAAGACTTGTAACACATCAACTGTGCGACTGGACTTGAATAGTCTTGTTTTCAGGTTGAAAAACAAATTTCTAGTGGATGATGACACGCCGCCAACTTCTTGTTTTTGTTTATTTGTCGAGTCCATCCTGACTTCTCATGCAGCAGTTTTACTTGTGTTTTTCTACGACACAGACAACGAGCGTGAAAAGGCTGGTAATTAAAATTTCACAACATCTACTCTTGGAATAAGCTGTTAAACGTACAAATAACAGTAGTTAGTTCATTTACATTAAACGACTCCTTGTTGGAATAAGGCTAGGTTGTATCATGAAAATTGTAGGAAATGACCTATTCTTATTAAGAAATAATACTCAGTGCTAAGTATTAAGATTTACCATTGTTTATATACTTTTCATTTATTGAAATAAATCCAAATTTAACTGACACAACACAGAGACTAAGTGCCAAGTCCGGTCACGAAATATAGGCTTAAAACGAGTTGAGTTGTTGGAGTGTCAGCACCAATTCATAGTTATACCATTATTGAAATTGAACTGAGCATGACGTAACTGTTCATACCATTCATCATGGTTGCAGAGCATATAGAATTATAAGTGTTCCAGTTTGAATACTGGAATACTGCCATGAATGTAGTCTTTCACTTGTGGCGGTGACATGATAACAATGAATGAAAATCTGCAGAGCAAGATAGGATGTAAGTAGACTTTTGAAGCACGTTTTTCAATATAGCTTTTACTTTGGCTAGAAACGCCTCAACGTTTATAGAAAGTCGAATGAAAAGTTTTGTTTTGTCTTTTGTTGCAGGTGAAGCTTTTGACTGAATTCAATACCAAGACGAACCAACTCTAGGAATATCAAACACTAGTGAATCCCACTATTCGAAATGAACTAATACAAGTTTTCTCAAAGCATCTGAAAAATGGGTCTGCTTATTACATTCACCTGCATCGTTTTATTGTGTTACACATATTTAAATCGAGCACTGTTAAAGTGAATGTTTTTGAAGTGCTACAGAAACTTTAGTTTCATATTTTAGCCAGAAAACAAACCAACAGAATATACTGTTATTAAAAAGCTTAATCCCAACAGTGGACGGGTCGATTCATTTCGCTAACGGAGAGAAAAATACTGGCTCGGCATGGCCAGGTGGTTAAGTCACTCGAGTCGTAATCCGAGGGTCGCGGGTTCAAATTGTCCTCACCCCAAACGTACTCGCACTTTCAGCCGTGGAGACGTTGTAACGTTATGGTCAGTCACACTATTCGTTGGTAAATGAGTAGCCCAATAGTTGGCAGCGGGTGGTGATGGCTAGCTGCCTAATCTCTAGTTTTACACTACTAAATTAGGTACAGCTAGCGCAGATAGCTCTCGTGTAGCTTTGCGCGAAATTAAAACAAACAAACAAGGAAAATGCTGAACTTACAGAGCAACTTATTAGAAAATAAAACTGGGCAAACTTAAGATTGTTGTCCCAGTTTTGATTTTGACCAAGAACCCTGAGCTGTGAATGTTGCTTCTAAACTTTAGCAGGACAAAGAAATAGACATCATGTTATCGTCAAAATGTATCAGAAACGCTACTATTAACACCAGTTCATTGCAGTTAGTAATTATTCTGTAACAACACTAAAAAAAAGTCTGAAGAGAAACGTATATGGATATATTGAAATATTTTTTTGAATTACCTGAAAAAGAAAGGACGGTGGGACTCAGAAGATCTTTTTAAGTGATTAACAAGATTCATTGTGTTGTGGCCATGAAGATCGTGATTGTGTAGATGGACTCGAACTGAATTGGGTTGTAGGCATATTTGCTATTCTGTAGCCGGTTAAGCTGATAATTAATAGTAAGTAAAAATAGAAAATAATGAAGATTGATGAAACACTTCAGCTCCAATACTATGGTTATCTGACACCAGCCTTTCCTTTGCAGCAGCAATATTTTTCTGTTAAAATTTACGTCTGGACATTTTGAAGATAACTTTGGCTATTGACTTACATCAACATGTGTCTTCACTTTTGGATTATTCTCTCTTTTCGTGACCCTTGTTGTTGTTGTTTTAAGGTGCAGCACTTTAACTTCCTTTTATGTATATTGTCCTCAGTTTTACCAGTATGCACAAATTCACTAAGTCTTTATATTTCATCAAATGTCCCAAAATTCTTTCCTTCTTCCTATAGCCTTTAACGTTTGACTGTGCTTTGCTTGTTTGCAATGCTTCCTTATTTGGTATTATCTTAATCCTGTTGATTTTTAGAATCCACATTTCTACAGTAGCCACGTATGTTTCCACCATTTTGTTAACTGCAGGTACTATATAGCAGCACAGCCATATTGTTGACTGAACGTAAACTTTTATCATTCTCATCCTTTCCTCAGTCCTTATCTTCTTGTTAGTAAATAGTTGTCTCTTACTCATGAAACGTTCTCTGTCATAGCTGTCCAAGTACTTATTGTCTCCTCAATTTTATTTCTCTAGTTGCTGCATTTCCAAAATATGAAAATATTCTCGCTTCTTTAACATCTTACCCATAGGTTTTAATTACACATTTAAGGGGAGTATACTCTCGACTTGCTTACAACCATAGTTTTAGTTTTGTGATGTTCGTGCCTGAACCATATTTTTCTCTTTTGTTTGTCGGTGTCCTTAAGTTTCTGAAGCAGCTTTTCTGGTTATACCATGAAACCATTACCTTCGATACATCTGATATTGTTTATATTTCGTCTGTTAAATTTAACTATATTCCGAAAGAATCCTTTTTATTATCATCCTTCTATGCAAGTTCTTCGAATTTCTTTTACTAAACATTCTCACCTTTTGCGAGCTTTGCGCGAAATTCGAACTGGCCCGATGATAGAACATTGTTCTGCGATATTCCTCATATTAGTGTTGCACGATCACTTGATTTATATCGGATTTTGATACCTTTGGTGGACAGGGCACAAATAGTCAATTGTTGTTGCTTTATGCTAAGCTTCAAAACCAACAACACTTTAATTATTGCATTTCTGAAAGTAATCTATAATTATCAGATATTTTGTTAGATTCCCTGAACTTTTCAGTATGTACGGGTATTTCTAAAATTCAAAAACCTGTATGTTTGTCTATCCGTTAACTTACTATTCCTTGATCGTTTAGCAAATCTTAACGAAACTTTGTGGGATGACAGTTTGGAACAAGGGCATGTTCTTGAAGACAACACCCCTCATTATTTCTTTTATTAATATTTATAGGCTTTAACGTTAATTACCTTCATAGACAGCGCCATGTCCTAATACCGAAGAGAAACACGTTATTGAATTTAGTATAAAATAACATATATACATTGGAGGGGAGGTCATGGAAACATTTCATATATGTCAGAGAGAGCGCTAGCAATATCTATGGAATAATTTATTTAAAAAATGGCCGCCACTATTCCAATAATACATAAAAATCAACTAAAGTTTTTACTCCAACAGCCACCATAAGATTGATATGAAGAGCCGTTTCTGAGTTAAACCAGCACCCTACTTTGATGCGTAAACTTTCGACTTTGACCCTTAAGACACTTCTACAGCCAGTGATTGTCCATTAATTAATCACGTGAAACACTGTGGAGGGATGCTAAATTAAGAGCTGTGTGTTGAAAGCGGGTAACATAAAAGCATCCTATCGCAACTTTACACAAAGTCGCCCTAAACATCGCACAGTGTATATCATGATTTAAACCTGTAAATATTGAGTTCTTAAAGCTTATACAAAGTAGTTGATGAGTTAATGATGAACATGAGTATTTTATGATAATAACTACAACTAAGTACAAGTTTGCGAGTCTCTAAAACTTACGACACCCTAATCCCATTGTGCATGTACTTGGATGTAGGAAGGCCATTCTTAGCTTTTACGTGGCGCCTCAATTTTGTAGTCAAGAGAAGTATGGTCTCAGAAGCATTATGATGTATTTTTAATGAATTAATGTGTATCAAAATGTCACATTATTTACAGATACAGTACATAGCATACGAAAGGATAAAGTTGGTTAAATTATAGTCAGAGTACTACAGGTCTAGTCTCAACATACTACAGCTAGGCGAAACCCATGTAGCTGAGTTTTCGTAGCTACTGTTTATTAATTACTTATCATTGTTATATTAACTTTTAACGTTTTTTTCCAGTGATCTCTTGGTACCATTTTGCTCGGTGCGAGCAATATTGCGTCAGAATTAATCAAATCACTGTTGCCATCGTGTTCTTTCAGCTAGATGTGTACCTTTAGGTGTTTTCAAGCAAAGGAGTTTAATAAATTCAGTGCACTATGTAATCGTATGTAAATTACAGTTAATATCAAGGTGCAATCTATTACTAATGACGCCATATTTGGTTCTGTGAGCACTTAATATGAATAACTGCTTGGGGGCTTTACATCATTAGGTCGTTAATCTTTATCTATAAATCGGACATTTGTTGGAGGAAATCTGCTTTAGCCGCCTACTTCTAGGATTCGTGGACAGCAGGTTATTTCTATCAACGTCAGTTGACCTCGTTTTTTCGTCACTTACATATAATGCCTGCTAGTGAGGTGTGCAGAATGTTGACCTTTAGATGGCTGTGAAGAGGGAGAGCGTGAAACATATCCTTTGAAGTGACTCACGTTATTGAATCTCTTTGCATGACAGGAAGAAAGGTTTAGTTGAAAATCCATCTAAATTTACCCGATCTCACAAGCAGTACTTAACATACCATGCTACGCCAGTCATGTTCGTAGTCATGAATGTGTGTTCACATATGTGACTCATTGAGGTAGCTTACAGGTGAAATCTTAAACGAAATGTTATGAAGTCTACATAGGGCGCTGAACAGGAAAGAAGAAAGTCAAAATTTCAGTATTAGTATTTCAATGCACGAGGGTAATATACAACTTAGGTATATATGATTACTTTTTGGATGTCCGATCTTTAACACGATGAGTATGTCTTGTCATTTGTGCTCAGCATAGATAATAACGATTTTTTTGTTGTAACTTATTATCAAGTGTCTGAAAGTTTGCTCTAGCGACGTAAATATTTTAACTCTTGCTTCTCAGAGTGTGTGGTAGCCTACACTTACTCTTCCTAGCTCGCACATATAAATAATAACATAAAACTGTAATGCATTATTAATTGAACATCAATTTGCATTTCGTGCAAAGCTACTCAAGGGATATCTGTGCTAGCTGTCCCTAATTTAGCAGTGTAAGAATAGAGGGAAGGCAGCTAGTCATCACCACCCACCGCCAACTCTTGGACTACTCTTTTACCAACAAATAGTGGGATTGACCGTCATATTATAACGTCTTTACGGCTGAAAAAGTTAATATGTGTGGAGCGGCGGGGATTCGAACCTGCGACCCTCAGATTGTGAGTCGAACGCCTTAACCCACTTAGTCATATCGGGCTAGTCATTGAACATTACAAATGTCATGTAATACTATTATTAATCTGCCTCCCATTAATATTAACTGTCAACAAATGTAATGTAATTATTACTGAGTTTTAAGAAACAGTTTTCACACGTTTTTCCTGTTGAAAGTTTCGAACGTGTCATTATTTTATCTTGCCTGACATTTTTTTATGAATTGCATGTTACAGTAATATTTTGCACTTAACTTGTTTGCACATTTGGTTCAAGGTTTGCGACCTGCGGTATGTTCTATGTGAACAGTATAACCATCGCAGATGACATATACGTACATTTGTAACGGGCTAAAAAGGATAAACCAAAATCAATTTGTTAAAATATAACAGAAATACAACACAACTTTCAAGCAAAATTTGTATTCAATTTTTGTAACATACAACAAACAAAAAATTAGTAAACGCTCGTCTGGCGAGAACTAGGTGTAGTTGTTTATAAACAATACAACATAAATCTCCATCAGTGATGTCGAGAAACCCACTTATTGAGAATTTTATATGCAAAAACGGCTCGTTTAGGTTGAGAAAATATTTTATATAGAAGAGCGAACAACGTTTCGACCTTCTTCGGTCGAACCTGACGATGACCGAAGAAGGTCGAAACGTTGTTCGCTCTTCTATGTAAAATATTTTCTCAACCCAAACGAGTCGTTTTTGCATATAAAATAAATCTCCATGTTCTTAATTTCAATAAATATTAAAGAAATTACAAAAACGAACCAGCAAAACAAAGAAACATAATTTACCAGAGAATAACACAGTGTTCTAAAATTAAACACTGTGAAAGTGAAACTCGCTATCTCGTACAGTAACTGCCCCTTTCTCTATTCCATCGTTTATAAATGTTTAGATATTATATAATTAAGTGAAATCGAAGAGGTGTCAATGTTGGGCAGTTACAACCGCATTTCAAAATCATCATTGTCTGAGGTTCGACAACGTATGCAGTGCTATACCATACGGTAACAATACATCAAAATTTCAAACCGGTAAAAAAAAAACGACATTAAAATCGAATTCTTTCGAATCTTGGTTATGCGCTCTTTCTCTGTTTCATTACAAGTGAACTAAAGCCTTCGCTTCTGAAGAGTTCAAACTTATGAACAGTTTTATATTTATGATTTAAATTATCCATAGTTATCCTTGAGGCCAGTTCTCCACAACTGTTTTTATTGTGCCTGTGTTTAATATTCTATCATGAGAATAATGCCCCCCAGTGGCACAGCGGTGTGTCTGTAGACTTGCAACTGAAGAATTAGGGTTTCGATTCCAGTGATGTGCAGATCACAGATAGCGCATTGTTTAACTTTGTTTGTAATGACAAACAAACGAACATAGGAATAAATTTAGACTGAATCACTGTATTAACACCGTAAATAAAAGCAACAAACCTCAAGATGAGCAGATGCTAAAATGGCCCGGCATGGTCAGGTGGGTTAAGGCGTTCGACTCGTAATCTGAAGGTCGCGGCTTCGAATCCCCGTCGCACCAAACGTGCTCGCCCTTTCAGCTGTGGAGGCGTTAAAAGTTACGGTTAATCCCACTATTCGCTGGTAAAAGAGAAGATCAAGAGTTGGCGGTGGGTGATAGTGATTAGTTGCCTTCCCCCTGGTCTTACACTGCTAAATTAGGGACGCCTAGCGCAGATAGCCCTTGCGTAGCTTTGCGCGAAATTCCAGAAAAACAAACAGATGGTGGTAATACTGCATGGAAGGAGATATAACCTTATGTAGATATCGATCGATTAGACTGCTCTTATTATATTATTACAGTGTAATTACCAATGAGAAACACTCACTAAATGTATGGTTAAACGTGATTTCATGTTGTGGAATATCTCGAAAAAGCGTTAGCTTATCTGTGTTTGTTATGTTGATCATGTACCCAATATCACTTGTTTGAAAAACTTTTGTATTGTTTTCATCATAATTATTGTGGGGATTTATTGACCCAATACATCAAAAGTACCAATGGAAGATGAGACTGAATGCAAGTTTTACCTGACCACACGCGTTATTATTTGTATTGCACGAAGTACCACTGAAAGAAGATTGTGTACCATCTGAGGGTTATTAATTTTACTGCGTATTTTGTTTGTGTTTGGGAAAAAACGGTGCTTGTATGGCAGTGAACATAGACTGGCTTAAAATACAGGATTAATTGTTATGAATATAACAGATATGATCACGTGCTCAACATGTTTGAAACCAAACAAGCATATTAAGAGTTATGGAATTTCTGTTGGGTTTACGATCTTGAACCACTAAAATCTGGAGTACACTTTCTCGCGGTGGACCAGTACAAATAGCTCATCCTAGTTTTGTGCTAAAATAAACAAACAAATACTTAATTTAATGGACATTAAAGAACAAGAAAAATAAAAGGTTATGTGTCGTAGCTCCGAGTTACTTTTGTTTCGCTCCGTCCCCCCAGTGGCGCAGCGGGATGTCTGCGAAATCACACTGCTAGAAACCAGGTTTCAAAGCCCGTGGTGGGCAGAGCAAAGATAACCCATTGTGTAGCTTTATGCTTAGTTCCAAGACAATTAGTCACTCTTTATTGTTTCAGGAAACGTAGTGCTAACAGCAGGAAGAAATTCTCAACAACACGTGTAAAACGTATAAATCATTTACAGCTCCTTAGAATGATATCCCTACAAAAGTTGTCCACTACCTGTTAGACAAACTGATAACACTTGAGATTTAGCGTAACGTAGTTTAACGATTAACGCCATTGTGTTTCTAATTTACTTGAAATATAGTTCGTCAGTACATATACGGTATAGATGTAGTACTAACAGATCGGTGTTTTTGTTACTTGAAAACATAGCTTCAGCCGCCTCAACCGACAAGAGACGTCATTGTTAAGACAACACACATCAGTAGAGTTTGTAATGCGACTCGGAAACAAACAGGCCTGTGTTTCGCCAACCAATTCAACTTCAAGTGTGTAAGATATATAGACAGACTTCAGATTTTTAGCACGGTAACTAAGCACTTGATTACTTGGATTGAGAACGCTACAGCTAGATGTCAATAAGTCTTTAAACCTCCAGCTGTCTTTCTTTCCAAAAACCGCTTAAACGTGCTATTTTTTCATAGCCTCCCTACAGGGTAGGGGCGAGGAAGATGCTGAATGTGGCTGGAACTAATGATGCACAGCTGGTTTGTGTCTTCACTTTTTCGCTCACTCTCTTCTTCTTGAAGACGTGTCAGATTGTACTTGTAGGGTTTTTCTTATTGGTTTAAGTGTGTAAATCGACTGTGGGTCCAGTATGGTAGATATAAACCATCGCAGAAGTAAAACGTTAGCGAATGTTAATTTGCCTGATTGTTCTTTATTTTCCCTTCGCGAGAAAGTTTGTTAATGCACGTTTATTTGTTTTCTGTGTACAGAAAATAAACTGGCCGTCACGAATGGTTAAAATTAACGTTTATTTTGACTTTTGAAAAACTAATTAGGATTCTTGGTGTGAAAATGTTATGTTGTCCACTATTGCAATTGATTTTTTTTTTTGCTCGTTTTACTCTCTGTTGTTGTTAGTCTTGCTGTTACAGCACAAGATGCATCTCCATGACATATGCAGTAATATAATTAATAAGTACCTGTGTACTTGTGCACACGATCAACATTCCAGCTTTATGGTTATTGACAGTACTTTTATTAAGTGAAGATGTAGCGTGTAACACGTGAATCACTAGAAGCAGTCAAGTTGGCAGCGTCGTTTGCTAAAAGAAGGTTCACGTGCTGCCTCAACATTAATCAAATTTTACCACGTTGCCATGGCAACCAGTTTCTCCATAGGTTGTATTGGAAACCATCGTCAGTTTAGCTCATATTGCTATATTGTCGACTTGATTGTACCTTCTTCCGAAGCATAGTTTCTCTTTTTCTGTATGATACATGGATATAAATGGAGACAGCTAATCTGTATTTTCTATTGTTGTTGTTTATCATAATTTTTGATAACGAGGAGTAAAATGAGATTATTTATCAGGCGTACACAACATGTTAATATAATAGTGATTGGATTAATTGCGATAATGTTCTTTAGGAACTGAAGAAAATAAACTCATATTTTGACTCGTAGGATTACCACTGTTAATCAGTTTAAAGCTGTGGCTTAGCGAAAGGTTTGACCTAAGATTGTCCTTTGGACAATGTCTTGAAACGTGATGAATGTATGTTGTTCTAAACATTTACACCACATGAATTACGTCCTGTCTCTACTACAACATGCATTACATGAGCTAACCACTGTAGCTAAAATATTACGAAGAAAATATTAAATCATATAATCATTAAATAAGACAACCGCAATCGTCAGTACCTAAGATGTATTTATCATATTGAGACACTATTAAATGAAATAATTAGTGTTTACAATTGACAGTGATAAGTAAAAGTTAAACTTTAGACTGTGCATTCTTGATAAGTTAGATCTAAAGCATTATTATAGTATATTGTGACTGCTGTTTTTCAATTTTGTTAAATACCTAAAGCCGGAAATTCACGCTTAGTGTCAAATTGCTGGGTGTATGAGGAGGAGGGAGTCGTAATAAATGGACTAATCATAATTTTTATTTCAGAGAATAAAAGACTGTGTACATGTCTACATAAACTTTAGATTTCTTCCTTTTTATTTATAAATATAGAAGTAGACTGGATAAGCTCCCTAAAATAGGTGCACATTAGCTGTAAATCTTTTTAATCAACACAGAACTATCGAAAAAAGACCAAGCACGTGATCAAAGTGAATATATTTTTTTGAGAATTCTCTTTCAACAAACATCAACAAAGACATTCTGCAGCAATTACAGCTCATATTGTTCATTAGTCGAGTTTTAGGCCTAACATGGCCGTGTGGATAGGGCGCTCAACTCATAATCTGAGGGTCGCGGGTTCGAATTTCCGTCACATTAAACATACTCGTCTTTTCAGCCGTGGGGGCGTTTCAATGTTACGCTCCATCCCACTATTCGTTGTTAAGAGTAGCCCAAGAGTTTGCGATTGATCGTTATGATTAGCTGCCTTCACTCTAATCTTACACTACTAAATTATAAACATCTAGCGCGGACAGCCTTTGTGTAGCTTTGCGAGAAACTCAAAAACAAACAGTCGAGTTTGTATTAATTTGAGCTTTCTAAAAGCTTATTAACAAATCACTTGTGGGAAAGGCAATGTAACAGGCATGGCCCATCTTATGGATACGTTTCTGTAGGCAGAGCTGCTAAGTTGGTGTTTACAGAAGAGATTGATAGCAACACTTTTAATAGAGTTGCACAATCCATATTTGTATATTTTCTCCTACTTCTTGGCATTGTTAATTTGTCTCTTTATTATTTTGTAGAAGCTATGTTCCCTTTTAATTGAGAAAAAAAAAACAGTAGCTGCAAAACCGACGAGGTCATTCCATAGTCTTCCAAAGTCAACTTGTGCCATCTCTGTACCGTTTTCAGTGCATTTACATGGATACTTGCAAATGGCGAAAATTGTGTGTTGTCAGTTGACTGTTGGTTATTCTCAAATCGATTCTTTAGAATTTATGATTGTCGTCATTCGAAAAGTTCTAATCTGTCCAGTTGAAGATGGTCAATAGTTCATTGGAGCAAATCTTTTCTGCTGTCTTGTTCTTGTCCATTCTTTTAGTTGGCAAGTATGCCTGTACCTCTAAACGTAAGTAATTTCCATTTAATCTCTCAGGTCATTATACTTCTGTACAAAGATTTTCTATGTGTCGGTACTCGTGCTAATGATTCAGCTCAATTCCAAGCCACGAGAAAAAGTAATTATTTTCTTTGTAAGTTGCTGGACTTGGATTTACATGACCAAAGATCCCAATGAAAATGTTAGCATTAAAATATAGGTTTTGAACTCGCGCATTTTCGAGAACTATTTGGGCGTAGGATGCTGTTTTTGAGTAAAAGACTAAAAACTCGGAAAATAAGTATCATTAATGAACACTGGGCCTAGTCATAAAATAAGTGAACATAGCATCTTATTTGTTGCCTTCTACCTTGTCTCTTCTATCTTTTGTAGCTTTCGCATTTCTGTGTTCCTCCCATTGTTTCATCCGTATGCATAGGTCAAATGCTTCATAAGGGTTTTCTTGATTGTGTTGCCAAGAGGGTCAAAAGCCCTTGATGCTTCGTAACAGTTGGCAACAGTGAGATCCAGTGTATGACTCTAGCACTACATATACACAGTTTTGGGAATTAAGTTGATATTCTGAGTTCGGAGACGCACGTATGAACTTCTCGTATTTACTGTGACATTGAGTATCGACAATGTTCTCGACATACAAGTTGTACAGCTAAAAATACTGTTACTGTAATTTTTCCATTTCACAGCCCATTCTCGTATTGAACTGGAATATTAAAAAGATACTTAACTTTCTCTTCATCAGTATAGCTAACGATGACTGCCTTGGTCCAAAACTCCAACAATCATGATGATGTCTTCTCGAATACTATAGCATTTTATGGTCTTTCTTTTATCTTCAGTTACAGCATGCAACGACTTTAAAATTCATTCACCTACCTTGTTAAGTTTTGTTTTTTTATAGAGGTTCTCGCATACATCCAGTAAACCTTTTTAATCTAAATTTATCACACCCTTCCTCTTTTTGCTGTCCTCAATTGTTTCTTGTAAGTCATGCTCAATCAAAAGTGAATTTATTTCCAAGACATTTTCATGGTTTTACATCACTGTTAATTAAACTATGCAAAAATTTATTGTGTTCTGAGTGACAGACGTTGATAACCAATTTTTGCATTTAAACCATCTAATTTTTGACAAGGCAATCTACCTTTGCTATTGTTTTTCAGTTGATTCTTATTAGTTGCTGCCAAGCTTCTTAGCTGCCTTGTGGCAGTACTTTAACTTAGGCCTATCCTATGAAAGAAGCTTTCTGTCTACAACTGCACAACGTAAAGAGCAGTAAAAGGCTGTAACAATTTATTTCACGGACTTCAACTGTTACGTGAGATTTTTTCACCATAGCACCTTTCAGTAATTATCCAAAGAAGTGTTCATATAATTTCATGTGGTCAGTATTCATCACTGTAGGTTGTAATGGATATTGGTCAATAAATGTCACTTTAAAAAAAAAATACTTACACGAGAAAGTAGGCTAAAATAATGGATTGATCTGACACTTCCCTGGTAACACCGCAGTTAGAGTCATTATTTTACCAGTGTCAAACTTGGGTTTTACACTAACTTCCAATTATACATATATGTGTATGGGGGGGATGAGAGAGAGAGTAAAGAAGGCCAGTAAACAATCGAGAACACGGCTTAGTGTTAGCTAATTAAGGTTCTTTTCCTCTCGAACTGTGTTCGTGGGCATTGTAATGTATTGTAAAAAAAAAAAAAAAAATCAAGTCTTAGAAATGGATATTGTATAAATTGAACTAATACTCAATTACTGAACATTTTTAAATCATAATTTTTCGTAATGAAACCTTCTGTAAGTAATCTCTCTCAGTCATGTAGCTTTAGCTTTACACCACAAATTTATGACAGTGTTAGTTAATACCTGTCGGGTCTTCTCCTTCAGAGCGTGGTTAACAGCAGATGTCATAACTGCGACCTATCTTTCTGCATCACGAACCATAGCGAATCCTGAAGTGGGAATGATACATTCGTCAGAACCAACTTCCTTTAGTTGCACGATAGAATTTTTTTTTTCATTCTAACATGTTTTACAGGGATTTTTTAAAATGTTTTAAAAGTACGTACCTGATAAGTAAAATAAATTGACCACCAGGGCCCTACAATTGCTTTTATAAGAAGTTTTAAATGGTACTTAGAATACAACTAGCTGTACATCCTCGAGTTGATTTTTGTATAATCTTCAGACCCTCTTCAGAATTCGTAACCTTCTTTAAGTACAAGGGGAAAATTCCAATAATCCAGTTATATCGAGTCAACAATCCGGTGTTAACAACAAATTATTAGGAAGCATTAATATATTGCAGTTTTCAAAAATAGTTATTTTGCGCATTAAAATTTGTTAATTGAAAAAGTTTAGTCTTAATAATAATTCTGCCACCGATACAGTCAACTGAACCACCTGGTATTAAATCATATTACCAATCGGTTTCTTTATATTTTTGATACATATTAAGGTTGGCTTTTTCAATATCAGTCTTAAACGTTTTATTATTAACTTGAAAATCAAGATAATTGTTTAAACATTGTTATATTTTAAGAAATTATTACTTTTTTTACCCACAGATTACCAGTTTCTAAACATGTCTAACATGCATCAAAGCAATTCGCTGTTGTATTTTAATCACATTGTTTACAATGTTTACTGTTGTTGAAGTTTCACAACATTGGGCATGATTTTTCATGTGTGTACGTTATTCTGAATATACTTTTATTTTTCAAACGTTTTGTTAGAAATATCTCAATCCGTTTGTTTAAACTTTTGTTTAATAACCTTATGTATCACTACTCATGTTTTGAACAATATTTCAGTATTCGATATTAGAGTTAAATTTAGGTGTGGCTGGATAATATCATGCATCAGTCAGTGTCATCAGTAGCTCTATTAATGTGTATACGAAAATCATTATTCCCTTATACTAAATTATAATTATTAACATAGATCAACATATAAGCTAGTTTTAATAAAGCCAAAGGCTAGTTGTTTGCTCTTTAAATTTCCTAAACTAATTAAATTTGAAGTGTTGATCTTAAATTAAACTGTATTCAGAAAGTTCACCATAACTTGAGCAAGAACTACTTAAGAACACTGATGAAACCATAATGGAAAATGTTGGTTCGATTGAATAAGTTATTTCTTGAGTAGTTTATCGTTTGTTGCATGCTTTTAAACATAATGGAGTTGTAACAAAATTTGTATTGTTTAATTATTTTACGTTGTATGTGCAACTTTTAAGGACTTGTATTATACGCGATAGGAGATGTTTTAATGGATTATGCCACCGTTTTAGAACTTCACGTTTCTCTGCTTGCTTTTAACTGGTTACAGTGGTTTTCATAGAGTCTAGACAATACAGTGTGATTCCTTAATTTTCACACTTTTTCTTGTGCTTATTGGTGAAAATATTTAACTTGCAATTTTTCGTGTCGCGGGTTCTAATCTCGTCACTGAACTTGCACTCACTTTACGGCTCTTATAATGTGACTGCCAGTTCCACCATTCGTGGTTGTAAACAGTTCAAGAGCCGATGGTGGACAGCATTGACTAGCTGCCTTACTTCTAGCTTACCAGGAGTAACATGGAAGTGTACTCACCCAGGCTATTCATTTATGTGCATATATTTGTTTAACGAATTTCGCGCAAAGCTACGCGAGAGCTACTTGAACTAGCCGTATATAATTTTAATGCGAGGGTTTAAAGGGAAGACAATTATTTGAGGTCACTCATCGCCAACTTCTGGACTACTCTTGTCGGGCCAAATATTGGGATATGATTGTCGCACTTATAACGCACTTACTGCTTCATCCAAAGTACAGATTAAGTGCTATTTATTAATATTATCACATTAACTTGTCGCGAATCGCTGAACCTCACAAAGTCAGGCGCGTTAAGCACTGGATAATATACCGAATTTTAACTTGTACAGATTAATTATTATGATTAAACAACACGTATGATTGAAACATTTTATACGTGTCATTACTAACTAGTCCAATAATGATTTATTGTATTAATATATACAAATGTTAGAATTTCAACGAAATTTTTACCATAACACCAGATTTTATTGAATTGATTTTTACTTTTTTATTTGATATTAAATCACATTAGTACCATACTTTTAACATGTATAATTAATAGCAATACGTACTTTCTTCGTTATAATTATTGCATTCAATTTCATAATTTGTTACCTTAATACACGCACACTGACGTATTAAATTATTAAGCTTGAATTTGGTTGGATTGCTTGAAAAATGATATGGCAAGTATTTATTCTTTAATTTATTATGTACTAAACTTTCATTTACAAAATGATACTTATATCAATTAATATGATGACATCCTGGACATGCAATGCCTAAAAATATCCATCTTTATCGAGCCATTTACTAAACACGTAATATAGAGACACAATAGAGTATCAAAATTTACAGATTCGTCTTTGATAGTATTCATTGTAATACACAACGATGACACGAAATCATTACTTATTAACAACAGCATACTTTTCATGCACAATGGGGTGTTTTTTAATACGTTTCATTCTTTGAATTCAGGGAATGAAACATTGTATCATTGACAAAGAAAAAAAAGATCTGCGTACTGGTAATCTCTTGATTCATCGACGACATATCAAAACCAAGATAAAATAATAAACGACGAATTTTTGAAACCCGCTTTTGTTTTATACGCTTCATACGTTTTAAAGCATTGTAGTTGTCTCGGAAATCTGCACTTTGACATTTGTGAGGCCTCGTTCAACAATTAATACGCCACACTCCATTGTATATATATATAACGGGTAATGTCCGTAATCAGTAAGAGCAGCAGTATTTGTTAGTCTTGTGCTAACCCTAACAATTTTACAAGATATACAGTTAACTTTTTATAAAACTTCATATTTTTGAATACCTGCACCTTTGCGATGTATAACAAAATAGGGTTACATAACTCTTTTCTTCATTTTTTTTAGTCTTAGCTGAAACGTGTATGCGGGTTCCAAATGTGAGGCGCTGTGAATTTATGTAAATATATACTCAAGTCCGTAATTATTTCAAATAATGAATTTCTAATTAGCGTGACTCGGCCCCTCTACTAAACTTATTCAGTAAATATTTATAAGTATTCGTTTTGTTATTTTACCAGCGAGAACAATATTTCGTTTAAAGAGTGAACGCTTTTCGAAATACCTTTACATCTTAGTGTTCGTGTAAGCTTATAGGCCTTAAAAATACTTCCTGGTCTTTGGTTCATCATTAAGGAGTACAAGCATCTAATTTTATTCGTATTACAAAACGAAGACTGCAAGGTTAATAAATACGGAGAAGAGGACGACATTAAAATGTTCATTAGAACTGCAGGGCTCCAATAGGCGTGACAGATAACCGTATAAAGAGAGAGATGCCTACTGAGGCAAAAACTGATGCTTTGTTAAAAGCCGCCCGACTGCCTTTTGGTTGTTAATAGTCGCCACTGGGTATATTTAAAGCGCGTGACCTGCTTTCTTTTCCTTTAATGACTGACAGAATTAATTCTAATCTTGCATCACTGATCCTCATCGTTCCAGCTTTTCTTCATTAAAGGGTACTTTACGTTTTATTTCGATGAATTATTTGATTGAATCTACTTTGTAGGCACTGTATGCACATTTTAAATTAATATTGTAAATGATTTTAAGACTTGCATAAAATATCTTCCTTATGAAGATAAGTGAACATTATATAGCCAAGAAATGTTGTTTTTTATTTTTTTTATTAAGCGCATATCTATCTATGTATCACCGTAGATGCTGAAAGCTGTATAAATATAGTGGATTCGTATAGAACTCGAATATAGGTAACATTTACTGAATTAAACGTTCGTAAACGGTGATCTTTATGTACAGATACAACATTGTATTATGATCTTATGTATGAACTATATTCCTGATTGTTAAATCCGGAGATGTGTTGTAATGAACAATGTTATGCATTTAATATGTATGATTGAGGTGCACAGAGTTTCGTTGTAGTATTGGAATTTCTTGTGAATCATATGCTATCAAAAGGTATGAACGTGGTATAAAACGTTATTAATATAGTATTTGTATCAGTTGGAATACTGCTAAGAAATTGCAATACGGAGCAGTGATGTATTTTCTAATAACCATAATTCCTTATATAATTTTAAGCGTATATAACAGTTGTTGCAGTTTTTAATGGCGTGTGAATTTTCGCACTTTTTTTTTCATTTTTCTCTTATAAGGGAACACATTGAAGTTTATGGTAAATTGTGCCAATTGCCACATAAAAATGTTATCGACGTAATAAGTATTATATCTAACATCAACATTTTACTATTAAAAATATATACGAGTGAAAAACAAAGGTAATAAAGATATAAGGTGAAATTATAAATAATAGATCCATTAATGAATTGAAATTATGAGTATTATATTTAAAATTTTAATATTAAAGAACGAAAGGGAAATATATTACATCTTTGTTATATGACTGACTTACCGTTCGAGTTTAAAGACTGTACGACTTTTTTCTTTTATGAGGTACATAAAGTTGATTTTAAAGAAATGATTAAAAATAAATTTCAATTCATCAGTTTAAGAAAGAAAAATTTTACGAAGTGAGATTTCTTGATCATTTTAGAAACAAATATGCGTAGAAGAATAATATGTTAGTGTGAAACGTAAAAATCGTGTTTTTCCAACCTGTAACATGTTGAAGAAAATTTTCAGATTAAGTTAGTGCTCAGTCCAGTCTTCCAAGGAAATATGTTTCCAAAATGTTTGATAATAGTGAAAAGTTGAACCTCGTATTCAATCGATTGACTTCAAAAATTACGTTTTGGGAACAGAAACTGGAACACTAGACTGGTTGTCATTTCAAGTCTTAAGTGATTGGTTGTAAGAAGAATTTTTTTGGGGGGGAAAGTAAAATTTGTATACATTTTTCTTGTTTATAGTTTTAACATTAATTTTCTTTTCTTGTCGGTGGGATGAATTTTGTACATTTTAACGTCTTCATTTTTACGTTGTACACAATTGTTGTGTTTTATGTTAAAGATCAAGCGCATGTTCGTTTTGAATTTGAGGAGTAAATATCGTGTATTATCTGAGCTAAATTTAATCTCGTGTAACTGTTCGGTGGGATAATGGGTCTTAGTTATTACTTGTGGAAAATATTGTTTGATTAAACGCTTTAGGTTATTACCCTCTCTCTCCCTTCAGAAGGAGGGGCGAGGGTATCGGAATCGGGTCCGTGTGTGTTTTCACGCGCACGTCTAACAAACTTAACAGATCAATGTATACGAAAAATTTACATTAGGTGGAAAGTTAGTGTTGGACAGTTCTCTCCAAATTTCGCCTGGATCCAGATCCGTATTTTTAATCACTTAGAAATATTTCTTTTTTTTTTTTTACCATAGGGAGATGGGACAATTTTGCGGTTTGGGTTTAATAACCCTGAAAAGTGTGGTAGGATTTGAAACTAAGTTTCATGGACACATTAAGGTCAAGACTCCTCGTGACACTAAATAATTTGTTTGTTTGTTTTGGAATTTCGCACAAAAGTACTCGAGGGCTATCTGTGCTCGCCGTCCCTAATTTAGCAGTGTAAGACAGATAGTCATCACCACTCACCGCCAACTCTTGGGCTACTCTTTTACCAACGAAAAGTGAGATTGACCGTACACATTATACGCCCCCACGGCTGGGAGGGCGAGCATGTTTGGCGCGACTCGGGCACGAAAACGCGACCCTCAGATCACAAAGCGCACGCCTTAACGCGCTAGGCCATGTCAGGCCCCGACACTAAACAAAGGAAATCCGAATTTACATTGATGTTATGCAATCTAAACATGTGATCTCGAAAAGGATCGAGGAGTGAAAAGTATACAATCTCTCTGATTGCTTTTGTTTTGATTTATGATGAGTTGTTTTTAATGGATTAAAATTTGAAAAAAAAACAACATTTGGGCTTTTAGTGATATAAGTATGAGAAATATTAAATTTTACATCATTGGAAATTTCAAATAAATCTAAACAAGGTCTTACTGAAAGTAATTTGATCGAAAGTTTTCTAACCTTTAACGTGCTGTTCTTAATTTGTTTTGCTCTGCAATTTAACGATTACAGAAGGTTATTTTATTATCATTCACTAGCAGTGGGGTCCACGTACTTTATTACATCGAGTAATATTGTGTTTGTTACAATTTTGAGTTTGGCTCTAATATTGATGGCATATTTGCGTTTGACTTGTATGTAATTTTTCATTTCATGGTTCATGGCTCTCGTTATTTGTACTTTGAATGGTTCGTATAACAATTGGGTCTGAATATTATTGATAGTTATTGATTCTAAGTTCACATATATATGTGGGGGTGGCGCTCTTTTAAAGCTATGCATTGAATTTAGTGAGATTTACGTCCGCGCAATCTTCCTTAAAATTCGTAAGAAAGAATTGGAGATTTATTTTATTTCCGCCCCTAAGTGACATGAATACCCTCTTGGATTGGTAATAGTTTCCTTCAAAAGTTTCAGAACGTTTGTCAATAGGATCCTTTTAAATAAACAACGCCCTCGGTTTTTTTATGTTTTTTGTAGCAAATTGCATGAAAGTTTTAGTACTTTTACGGGTATGACTCATTCATATAAGATTATATATTGCGTTTTTGGGTATTGTGACTGAATTTGTCGTAAATTAAATTCATAAAGGTGTCTTCTTCTGCCATGTAATTCGTCATCAGCAAATGTGGAAGTTGATTTTAAAAATATTAAATGAGACGTAGAGAAATGTACAAGTTGCTGCTCTTTAGATAAGCAACTTAACATTTTATGTTGGTTTGAAGTCCCGAAGTGCCTCGCGATTTATCTCTATTATTTTTACCATGTGGTATGCACAGAATGGGGCAACAGCTGGTACTATACGGTTTGTAGTAAAGCAAATACTGCAGAAACGAAATTTAATTATTGTGCGCTTTATTTTAATTGTCAGAAATTAAGGTATGTTCCACATAGAATTACCGTATATTCCCTTTTGTTCCATGCTGTATATTTGTGGTGAAAATACTGTTTGTATAGAAAAATAATAATAATTGTTCATGATGTTTGTATTTGTTTCAAAGTCAAAGATCAGAAGGTTGACCGTAAACATATATTGGAAAACAATTCTTTTTGAATTTTACGTATACATATGGGGGTGAATCTTTTATTAATAAGTCGTATATAAAGGTAAAATATCAGTTATAAATTCGATTCATTCCATTCTAACATATTTCGATATAGTACGACATAATTCAGTGTCTTCTCATATATAAAGAACAAATGAATTTCAATTTTATTTATTTACTGTATAAGGTTGAAAATCGCTTCTTCTTCAGGCACGGATCTCTTGAGGTAGAGCATAGGCTACTGGTTAGCGTGAAGGAATTTTGACCCGAGGGTCTTTTGTTAACAAACAAAAAAGGTAACCCTATTGTGCAGAGTTACAGGCGCTTTAAAGGATTGCCGATCAAATAACTATTTTTCGTTTGGAGTAGCCAAAACCTCGGTTGTGGTAAATGGTGTAAAGTAGTCCATCAGTTCAGAATTAGAGACGGCTTTGTTTTAGCCTTGGCCAAAAATCATCTGACAACCTTATCACTTTTAGTATTTTTTTTCTTTAGTCTTTTATGCTTTTCATGTGTACAAGACCGTACAGTACAGGCTAACGTTTCCGAAATTAGTAGATACTGAATAATACACGACACTTATCAGCCACTTCTGCATTTATCACATGATTTGACCTTGGAGTGAGGATGGTTATCTATCAGTTTTATTTTCTTTTTAACGTTACTCAAGCGTGTTTTTATTACTTATCTCGGTTTTCTTATAAATTTCAACACTGGACGAAAGTGTGCGATTTGGAAATAACATGGCATTCTATTTTCGTTTCTCCTTGTGTTAATGTTGAAAATTTAAAAGTAAATATTTTGTGGCATAGGTAAAACAGTAATGTGTCGAGGAAAACATTGAATAGAATAATCGAAAAGAAATATGCATACAGCTAAGGGTGTAAAGAAACAAGTGTTTGTTAAACACTAATACTGGCCCGGCATGGCGAGGTTGTTAAGGCACTCGGCTCGTAATCTGACTGTTGCGGGTTCGAATTCCCGTCATACCATACGTGCTCGTCCTTTAAGGCGTGAAAGCGTTATAATGTTACGGTCAATCCCACTATTCTTTAGTAAAAGAGTAGTCCGAGAATTGGTAGTGGGTGGTGATGACTAGCTGACTTCCCTCTAGTCTTACACTGCAAAAGTATGGATGGCCAGCGCAGATATCCCTCGTGTAGCTTTGCGCGAAATTCAAATACAAACAAACACGTTAATACTCTATAAAAGCATTGTTGTACTGGTATTAATTAGTACAGAAATGAATGCTTAGAGCAGAAGGAAAAACAATTATGCCACTGAATTTTTTAGGTTTCAACCTTTTATTGTGATCAGAAAAAACATTAAAAAACGTAAAGGGAAAAAGTTTGTTTCTTTCAAAGTTATTTTTTTCCTTCTAATTTGTATATGTTTCCCAGTAGCATTTATCAAAATGCTATTTCCATTTGTATTCGGGTTTATATGTCAGGCTAGATTTTTAGGTCTACATGATCTCACTATGCATGTTTCGCCATATTACACAGAGTGAAAAACAAAAACAAGTGTATACAGGGAAAGCCATTTACAACCGAGACTTTATTGATTAGTTTCTACAAGGTCTTAAGAGTTGCTACTGCCGTGTAGGTGTTTATGGATGTGAAAACAGGCAGGAAGCCGTTATGTGTAACGAAAAAAGAAATGAAGTAAGAAGTGTAACGACTGAAGTTTAAGTTCGCAAATAGTGTGTCACCAAACTTACAACTTGCTGTGCTAGAGAACCTAATGTTATGTTATTGCAATGGATATAATATAATGTGACGCTATTTGCTGTCGCCCGTATATTAAATATATATGGTGCGGTATAACTCGTTGGCCTTCTGCCAGCAATAGTATAGCAGTATGCGGCTAATGTTCGTAGCTCACAGAGCTGCTGGAATCAATAAGAGCAGCTTGGTAACGGGCGTCAACTCTGCAGCTCGGGACACTGTCAAAGCACACCCGCGCAGGCCACATCGAACCGCGAAGTTTAACAACACCGACGCCGAAACTCTGAACCTTACAATCATCACACCCTTCAACGTACCATCTGTTCATAAATGTTTAAGGAAATTTCAAATTTTACGAGTTGCACGTGAACGTAAAAAAAGCAATAAAATCAAGCACGCGCTTGTATCTTTTTATTTTTTTGTCTTTTATTTTTATAAACATCACAGTTCTTCACGTGTGGCTAACACACGCATCTTCGTGTGCCTGTTAAGAAATCTAGTGATAATTTCTCAGTATATACGTTTGGAGGAGAATAATTCTTAATTTACCCCGTACTGAATTAGCCTCAAGGGTAAATTAGAAACGTACGAACGTCTACATTAACCACAACGGGTAGATGTTATTTCTTAAATTATTAAACGATTTCTTAAATATAACGAGAGAGATTGTGTGTGTGAGTTTTTACAAACATTCCATTACCTTCTCAATTCATTGTGTGCGTCACAGTAACTCAAATGCCTGCTTATGGACTTGATTGTTATGTCAAATACAGGTTTTATTTGATGTCATAAATTCAATAGAAATTAACTTATCTCGCTTTGAAAATCAAAGATTTTGACACGGTCCAAATAAGGTAATTAAACTGACGATGAAACTACATAACTAATAAAGCAAAGTGAAGAATAAAAGAAAACGTAGTAAAAGATAAACAAAACATGGCCTTTCCACGCGAATTTTTGAATTTCTCCCCCACTCTAAAAAGAAAGTTTAGCCTTAACGAAAAATTTATGCGCCGAGGGCGTGGGGCTGGAATAAGTTTTATAAAATTTGGAAAGGTTATTTTCGTTTCTACTATTAACTGTCGTCTGGCGTGATTACATGTACCATTGTTTAAATGACGCTGCAAGGTGTTTATCATTATGAATGTTATAAAGTGTAACTGTGTCTAACGTTTAAGAATAACAACACAAATTGTTTTTTTTTTAATTACTCTGAATTGCAGTATATCTGATTGTTGTTTCTTTGTGATATTTGTTCGTTTATAGAACGGGTGAGAATAGATCTATAGCATACAATGTTTACTATATTTTGATGACTATTTAGAACACTCGATTTTACAGCAATTTTTGATTCACCTTTTTCACAATAAGCTACATCGAGTGTTATCTGTACATACCCATCCCTAACTTTGAACTGACAGACCAGAGGGTTGGCAGCTACTTAAGAGCACTAACCGTCAGTTCTTGGGGTGCTCCAATCTGATCAGATAGATGGATTTAACTTTCACTATTATAGTACAACCATTGCTCCAAAATGTCAAGTACCTTTTTGCAGGAACTGAACTCGAATTCTAAATTCTCAGAGACGCAAGCCAGGCATGAGAACCTCTAATGTTTTTCATGGCACTAGAATTTAAACAGTGAAAGGACTTTTGTGGTAATACTTAGACTTTATGGGTTAAATTTTCATTTAAGCTAAGTTTGGACTTGTAGTGTTTACAATGACGGCGTTGTTCTGTTTTACAGTTTAATAAAACGTTTCTTTTTCTGTTCGTTTACTTGTTGCTATTAAACCAAAATTGAACCTTTACAGTTCGATATAGGATTTTTTTTTTTCAATGAAAGAATAGCAGTATTCTTAAGTTGTAATGGGCCCTGTATAAAATGTAATATATTTATTTTCTAAGTTATGGAATTTATTTACCTGATATAGAAAAATCATACTTCTTTCAGTTTGTGATATCGCTGAATTTCACGAGACCTCTTAACAAGTACGTGTTTGCCTTATCTCCAGTTTATTACTCGGAACGAGATCTGGACGAACTTCGTAGTGTGTGCTTGAGTCATTAACAAGCTGGCCAGAAAGTTTCATATTGTTATAGTGTTTTACACATTATTCTAAATAATCTAACAGTCATATCACTGTCACTGACAGGCTAATTGCTCCATTGCTACTCTCACGCGATGCTAAACAGAACTTGTAACAGATTTGAATCACGAGCTTGACATGCTACGGTTGTTTGGAATCATAACTATTCCGTGCTGTGCTTTCTGTTGTTTTTTTTTGTTTTTTTCTATAGGTGAGGATGTACTGTGTTGGTAAAGTTGATTAGTGAAACTGCGCTGGTGGGGATAACTTAACTATTGATAGTTCAATCTGTGTTGGATCGAATGAATTGCTGGTTTGTAATGCTATATTGTTAAAAAAACAACAAAAAACTGTAGATACGACTAGCACAGAATTTACTTTTGTTTCAAGAGCTCCATAACTTATAGCTTATAACTTTATGTTAAATCACTGATAAATTGTAGTTTTCGTTTTTAACACATATTGTGGAAAATAGGAACTTGTGATATATGATATATATAATTTTTTTACGGGATAGAATGCGAAGCACACACTTATATTGTTTAAAATGGCCGGCGTAGGCGTCTCTAGCTGAACAAAGCTCGAGTGGATTCCACTAACCGTTTGTTGAATACTTGAAAGCTTGCACGTGTACCCATACTTTAGTGAAGTAACAAAAGTGCTGCTCATATCTGGCCTGAGCGAAAAATGCGTAGATAACAAACACCTAATACGGAGTTTACAAAAACTCCGTATTAGGTGTAATCTTCTCTTTCTTATTACCACATCATTAAAAAAAATATTTCTCACTGAAAAAAAATTTGAGGTGTTTTATTTTATTCGTATGTCGCCCGTGTGTTTGTGTGTCTAACAAATGCCCCTAATGTCTTAATGTGAAGCGTGAGAACTTATAACGTTAAAAATTGAGTTTCGATACCTGCAGTGGGCATATCACATATAGTCCATCGTATATTGTGTTATGTAACAAATAAAATGCAACAAACTTTTGAAGTTCTGTTTTTGAACGGTATTGGGAGGCGTTCAGGTAACTGATATCTTACTAAATTTAACGTTACTCGAATGTCAATCAAGATTATTACGAAATTATATGTGGGAATAATTTTATACCAGTAATCATGTGTTGATGTGACGAGATTAATTCAAGTAAGTTGATGCCATCAAAACACCTTAATTAGGAAGTTACACGGAAGATCTTACGTGGTATTTGGTCGATGCATAGGTTTAACTGGTTTGTTGTGTAATTGTGGTGCAGTAACTAACCAGCAAGAAAACACGAAACAACTTTAAAAAAAACATTTAAAACCTTTTTCATAACCTTATACACCAGTTCTTAATTAAAGTATCATACAAGCTGTATGTTTTCGCCTGTTAGCAGAAGTTTTTCATTTTCGTTTGATTTGGACATCTGTTTCAAATGGTTTTGTGGATAAGAAGAATAATTTGTATATAAAGATTCTCGCTTATAAAACGGGTTTCGATACCTGTGGTGGGCAGAGCACAGATAGTTGTGTAGTTTTAGGCTTAATGACAACCATCCATGACCAACAATCATAACTTATTTTGAAGTACTTTTGGTTATCTCACCAAGTGAGGGCGCTAACGTGCTGTCAAGAGTAAATTGATAGCACTGAGCAGAAAACAATTTTTAAAATATGTTGAATCTTAGGAGCGTAGATTAGAAGTATTTTATTTATTAATTTATCGAAGCAATGTCGAATGTTCCGATAAATAATTGTTCACAAAAAGATTAACTTTGTGCTTGCAATAGTATTGTGAGTGTTGCCTTATAATAATAATAATAATAACAATAATGTATCTCAACTAATTTCCGAGGGCTCTCAGCAAGGTAAAAAGGCTGAATCTTTTCGTGCTGTCAAGATTAAAGCAGTAATATAAATATTCTTAGAATCACGTGTGTAATGCCAATTAATTTATTATATATTAAAACAAACACTATTGTAAAAAGGTACCATATTATGATTGTTACAAGTTTTACAAAAAAGAAAAACATGAAAAATAATTTACGGATATTGTAATAAGAACAAAAATTTGTTGAATTTTTGCGCGGCTTATCAAGGGCTACCTGCGAGTTGTCCCTAGTGTAGGAGTTATAGATTAGAGGTAGAACAGTTATTCCGCACCAACCACTCGTGGGCTTCTCTTTATCAATATAAAATGGGATTTACTGTCACATGTCCGGAATGGGATTCGAATCCGTGACCAACAGAGTGCGTATCGAACGCACTAACATCCATGATGTAGGTTAATAAAGAAAATGAACGAAAATTGCCTGTTGTTTTTTAGGTAAAAAATAATGTAATTCTGGAGAGAACTGATTGAGCTGCAAGTCTGAAGGCTTATTAAGCTGAAAATTGGGGTTTGATACCAGTTATGGGCAGAACACAGATAGCTATTTTCTTTTATAACTACGAACAACCTTGGGGTATTTGTTATATTCAGTTGAAATTATGAAAGCAAGCTCAGACAGGTTCGAAAGTGCTTCGCATAAAATCACATTTATTTTTCAGTGGAATAAATGAAAAGGAGTGAAATATATGATAAAACGGCCAAAACTGTAACAGTGTTAATTAGAGAAAAATAACTTGGACTAATCGACCTCACAGTCGAGACGTCTTAGTGAAAGTCAGTTTCTGTTGACAAGGACAAAAAATTTATCAAAATCAAGCATTTAAACTGAGCAATGTAAGAAAATCTGTGGAAAAGTAATTGATTTAAAAAAAATGCCGAGGTAACTGTGGCTTTATATTTCGGAGAATTGTATCATAAATGAACGTGCCAGTTTGAAGTCTGGCAAATTGTTGATTTCAAGACCAACGTACGCAGTTTTAGTGTTTCTACAAATAACCTTTTGGAAGCCGTTAACCATAATACAGATGTTAATTTGGAGGAGTTTAAAAGGAGGTTAATTTTGGATATACATAAAGAAGGCGCATGCATTATACACATTGAGGAACCTGAATTTCAAGTTGTTACTTTTGAACACATTGGTTGTAGAGGATGTTTTTTGTTGTTTGTTTGAATTAAGTACAAAGCTACGTAATGGGCTATCTGTGCTTTGCCCACCACGGGTATCGAAACCCGGATTTTAGCGTGTAATTCCGCAGACATACCGCTGAGCCACTGGGAGGCAGGTTGTAGAGGAAACGTTAGATTTTTTTATGTGTAAGAGGTTCTGTAAAGCATGTATTTTCCTCTGTACTAAAAATTAACATTATTTTACGGCCCAACATTTCATCAAAATAATACTATAATATAATTGTAAATAATAAAAAAAAATCTTGTTTATGTAATTTAGGTAATTAATATTTAATTAAAGGACGGTATCGTAAGAACAAGGACATCGAAATGTATACAAGTAGTATTGAATCTGTAATATATACACGCATTATAATGATCATTATTAAAAATATAAGTAACTTGTTTAAATATTCTTTTTAGTTGAATCTAAAAACAGACTCGGTGCACGTGTTTCAACTGTTTCAATTGAACTGTTTCTTTAAAACAAAAAATGGATACGACGAGAGCTCGGTGGAAGCATCAGTAACCAAATGTTTCTCTTAAAATGCTCCCATAAAATGGGGTTCGAAACCCCATCCTGCGAAACATGCTCGCCCCTTCCGGCCGTGGAACCGTTATTATATGGCGCTCCATCCCAATATTTGTTGGTATAAAAGTAGCCCAAGAGTTGACGGTAGGTGGTGATGATTAGCTAGCTGCCTTTTATTCTTACACTGCTAAATTACGGACGGCTAGAGCAGATAGCCCTCGTGTAGCTTTGCGCGAAATTCAAAACAAACCAAATACATCAAACATTCAAAACGTGTTTATATTGTAAACTTAAAAATAACTTTTACAGAAACTTAAACTGTATAGAAAGTTATAATTCTTTTATTGATATTTGATTATTAAGTGTAGTTTTTAAGAATCAGAACTGACCTATGGAAATGACTGAACCGTTTTTCGAATTATTGAAAACTGTAGAGGCTATCGTTTAATTTCAGTGGATGTTAATATGATTTGATATAGAGGTAAAGTTTTAAAATTTGTTTGTTGGAAAATAATTTACTTCGAAAGAAGCTGGTCGAACAATAAGCACTTTGATTTTTTTTATAATTAAGGCTATTGAAGCATGAATTAGATGAAAGAAGTGTTCAAACAAGTTGAATCCAAGATGTTGAAAATGATATTAAGATATTGGATTTGCGTGTCATGATGGTATTACATTTTGAGGTGGACACTTGGCGAATTCGTCCAATTTGTGACAGTGTGTTTGTGTGCGCGCATAAATAGTTTAAAGTTTATTTGGGGATTTATAAAGTAATTCTTTACGAGTTGATAGTTATTGAAAGAAAGCTGTGTAAATACACGATGGAAAGGATCATCAAATGTAGTGTGTGTGGATTGGGCTTTGCTGAACGATTGTGATGAAAGTGTACGAAACAAAGCTGACTGTATGCGATATTTCTCTGAAAGATCATATGATTTTACACAACAAGTCAGTTATATTGAAATAAATGTTAGTAGTTTAAGGTTGTATCCTACAATAAAACTTTACTTTTTTTAATGAAATGTATAATTGAGAGTTAAATATATTTCTAAAAAGGGTTAAGAACATTTTTTGCGCTATAAAATTGAACTTAGGAGGACAAGTGAGTCTGTCTGTGCGTGTGTGTCCGCGCTTAGTACTTCATTTTGTCTAAAACCGACTGCGTACTTATGATGGTTGAAATAAAAAATAAATGTTGATAAACATCCGAACTAGTGCTACCTTCTCTTTTTTTGTGAACGGAAGTTACATTACTCAAACTGAAGTGCACATTTCACGAGTGGAGAACGACGCTATTTGTCCCCCCCTCTCTACCTCTAAATTTCCGTAGCCTAAAGATAAATCTCTGGGACATAATTTATTTCCCTTTCGCAGCAGCCCTACCATATATCCGCTGTATTACGGGCACCATGTTTAGCCATCTGATTTAAACAGCAATGTAATATATTTAACTTATTGTAAAATACTCCTGTTCTATCTGAAACTTACTGTTGTAACATGTTAAAATGAGCCCTTGGTTGTCATTAGCGTTTTTAGTTTACTCATTACATGGCGAGGAACAGCTGTCTGTACAGCTATTGATTACATATAATTTAAATTTTCAAATGTGCTAAGTAAGTTTATAAGTAAGAATAAAACTTGTAATTTGAAGAGACTTTTAAAAAATTAAAACCTGTTTTTATGCGGGTTCAAAACTGGTCTTCAGTTCAATTATAAAGAATCCAAAAACTCTTCTCATCATCCTTTCTAGTGATAATGTTAAAACTGTCAGATTTAACAGCAACGTTATAGTTTATTAGCGCATTTTTATTCTATTCTAGATGGGTTTTTTTATTTGGCGGGTTTATTTATTCAAGGTGGCAATCACCTGTTGGTGGATTTAAATACTTATGGAATGCTTGAACTTCTAAATAACAAAGTAATTTTTGATTATTTTAAAATGAAATATGTATACACACGCACTTAACATACGAACAAATCAAGTAAACGCCTCAAGACTTCCATAAAAATATTCGTTTTCAAGCAACAATGATTGCAAGAATAGCAACTTTATTCAAGGTTTTATTAACGGTTATATTAATAAAAGTAGTTGGATAGTCTTAAGTCTACTTATATTAAAGTCGTGAAAGTACAATAACTACTCATAATCCTGTCAAAACGATTTACTAAAATTTTCCACTTTCAGTGAAGACGGTGTTTTTATAGTCCAAACAATTTAAAACGATGTTGAGGGATTACAGTTGTACAGTTGACTGATTCATTTAGAAGTGTAAATTACTCGTCACACTGTGCAATTTATCACATTGCAGCAGTAACTGGAAAATGGATGGCTTAGTGTTAGGGCTGTTGTGATACCCACATGTTTGTTTTCGATCTGTTATCTGGCTTCTGTGGGAACATAAGTTAGTGGGTGTCCCTTGCTTGCAGGTGGCTTGTTCTCTGCCCTTTGGGTCTGTTGCTTGTTGTTAACAGTATTATTGGAAAATAATCCATTTAAGTTGACGGTGTGGGAAGGAGATTGCTTCCTGTTTAGCCTCACGTTGTTGCGTTTGAACTGTCAGCAGCATGCTAGATCACCGGATTTATTTAAATTTCAATTTAGAAAAAAACATTCTGTTTTATTATTGCCACGAGACTTAACACTAGTAAATATAAATTATGTTTTTACGTAAAGCATAAGAGACTGGAAAATTTGTTTGATTGTTTTTGAATTTCGCACAAAGCTACACGAGGGCTATCTGTGCTAGCCGTCCCTAATTTAGCAGTGTAAGACTAGAGGTAAGGCAGCTAGCCTTCACTACTCACTGCAAACGTTGGGCTACTCTTTTTACCAACGAATAGTGGGATTGATCGTAAAATTATAACGCCCTCACAGCTGAAAGGGCGAGGATCTTTGGCGCGACGGAGACTGGAAGATGTACACATTAAAAGTTTCAAACTATAAACTATCTATTTGAGTTTAAACAGTCTTGGAAATACGCTTTCTTGGGAATCTATTTCATGATCACCTCGAGTTAACTTTGATAAAGTTCTTTTGATAGTTTCCGTGTATAAATTTACTTTCATGTATTAATAATAATACTTTTTCCTAGGTTATGTTGTTTGTGAAGAACAAAGAATGTCTGAACATTTACGATTTTTTTTCAATCCAAAGAATATTATGCAGATTTTATAATAATACAGCTTCATTTGTTGGGATAGCGCTTTGTGCGCTAATGTTCTTGGAAAATGATGACTCCCGTTTTCCACAGATACGAACCTATTTTCGAGTTAATAACATACTTAAAAGGTTGACATTTTACTTCATATGCTTCATAAGCACGTGGATATCATTTTTAAGATATTAACAATGAAAAACATAAATGTGACATTAGAAAAGTTATGAAAATGTTTACATCCTTAAATTAAAGCATGTTGTTATTTCTGTAGTGGAAGAAATACACTGCACCTGTCTATGCTGAACCCTTTTTAACCTTTAATAATACACCAAATGAAAAAATTTAAAGGAGACACTTGATAACACCCTTAAAAATTGCACCTAAATGCATTTCCAAAATTTTGTATATTTATTAGTTACACGTTCATTTTGTGAGAATACATAGTTATTTCGGCACATTTTGCATATCGTATTTGTGGAAAATACTGCCCTCCTTTCAGAGATTTTGGACGAAAGCACAAACTGCAATAGCCGAACAAACACAGAAACAAAGGTCGGCTTTGACGTTTCTAGGTTCGTATATTGTGGGTTTGGTTTGAATTTCGCGCAAAATACCAAGACATTATACACTCTTCTTAATGAAAAACTCTCAGAGGACCAGTAAAGAAAAATTTTATTCAGATTGTTTATCTTCTTATTGTGAATCAATGTCACACAAATCGTCCGTCGACAGATTATGGATTGAACGGATAAATACGTCTCAAATTTTTTGTTTTGAATTTAGCGCAAAACTACACGAAAGTTATCTACGCTACTTGTCCATAATTTAGCAGTGTAAGGCCATAGGGAAGGAAGCTAGTCATCACAACCTACCACCATCTCTTGGGCTACTCTTTTACGAACGAATAGTGGGATTGACCGTCACAGTATAATGAAAGGGCGAGCATATTTAGTGTGACGGGGATTTGAACCCGCAATTCTCGATTACGAGTCGAGTGCCTTAACCACATGGCCATGGCAGGGCCTCGTATAATGGGAAGGCTGTGGACACGCTATAGTTGTGTAATCTAGATACTCTAGATAAGTTCGTGGAAGGTCGCCAGTCATACATGGAATGATACCTTGTATATCACGTGTAATCAATCAATACTTCAACAGAACAGTCTCGAGCATAATCAGTAACTGAACTAACAAACTTCATGAACCTGAATGAAGTTTGAGAAGATTTGCAGTTGATCCCACAAATTGTTTGTCCCAAATGGCCAGAAATGATAACGTTTTAAACAGTTATATAATTCACAGCTTTCATATATACTAAAGATCGGCTCTTTTCCTGTCTATAAACTAGAAAACGATATGCCCGAAGGAAATTCTGCGGATGCAGCCCTTTCGTTTGGCTCTTTAGTTATAGTGTGGAAGCCATCAGTATCGATGGATTTGTTAGTCCATGGTTTAGGCAAAATTCCTCTTACGGAGAGAGGGGTTAATTTTACTGTTCTGTATCAAAATGACTAATTTGACTCATTTGTAATGGACACAGTTTTACAGTATTTATGCAAGGTAATGTCCGATTTCATGGTGTTAGGTTTGTGATGGACGATCTTGATGGAAACGCTTATTAGCTCTTTGCATGATCAGTAGGAGTTATCGATCTAACTCCCATCCCAAACTTTGTCATCCATGTCCCTTTCAATAAATGTGATATCTTCCGCAGTGTTTTTAAATGAACGAAGAGCGAGTTAAGTGATGAGGTATAGTACACCGATTAAAATACTTTACTTGTTGGAACAATTGCTTTTTTAAACGCTTAATTCTGCGTTATTACTTTAGTGACTGTACCCATGTGGCTTACCTCTCCCTACTTTTAAAAACGTTGCGTTCAATCCGTCATGCATAGACATCGGGGAGCATAGTGTTATATGATCTGAAGAATTGTGCAGAAACTTCCAAAACGTCTTTCGCCAAATGAACTGAAAGAAACACGCTCCACATATGCGGAAATTTAATTTATGTTAGGGGAGTCCAGACCCGCTACCGATTTTACTTCTTACCAGCTGTTACATTTTGAGACAGGATGGTTCCTTAGTTTTAACTAGTGCTATGGTATTAATGAAACAGATTTATGAGCTATGATTAATTGTACTTTAAAAATATACTGTAATTTTAGCCGTGTTTTTTTTTATTTTTTGTCGAAGAACAACTTAACAATGAATTCTTTCCCTTTTAATTGTTAAAGCAATATATTTTTAAGTAAGAATCACTTGTTGTTTTGAATTATGCACAAAGCTACACAATGGGCTATCTGTGCTCTGCCCACCACGGGTATCGAAACCCGGATTTTAGCGTGTAAGTCCGCAGACATACCGCTGAGCCACGTAAGAAACTTACGCGTGTTTAATTCAATACACATTAACCGTTGGGAGTGCCCCTCTCTTTTTTCTTCTACTTATTAATGTTGTATGACGAAAAAGTTAACTGTGGGACCGGCATTGCCAGGTGGTTAAGGCATTCGACTTGTTATCTGAGGGCCGCGGGTTCGAATCCCGGTCCCACTAAATATGCTCGCCAATTCAGCCGTGGAGGCATTATAATATGACGGTCAATCCCACTATTCTTTGGTGAAAGAGTAACCCAATTGTTGGTGGTGGGTGGTGATGACTAGCTGCCTTCCCTCTTGTCTTACACTGTTAAATTAGGGACGGCTAGCGCAGATGGCCCTCGTGTGGCTTTGCGCAAAGTTGAAAAAACAATCATAAATGTAGTGATTGTTTTGTAATTAAACACAAAGCTACACAATGGGTATCTAAACCCGGATTTTGGACTTAAAAGACCGCAGACATACCGATGTGCCACTGGGGAGGACCGTAAATGTGATGAATTAGCAGAAACGTATTTTTAGCAAAGATTCTGTTGGATTCCCATGTTGCATGATATAATTTCAATGTGTCTTTTATCTTGCACTACAATTTGGTGATAACCGAAAATGTACCCTCGGAATTTATTAGTGACAATGCTATATAAATTGCCCAACTGAGTACTCCGGTTTTGTTAAATACAGTGAATTCTAATTTGACAGGAAAATTTTTGATGAAAATGTTAAAGTAACCGCATCCTTTAACTTCATTATCAGACCAATTCTTGATCACATTCTGCAACAACATAGTTTCAACATTATATTGTGTATAATGAATAGAGAAACAATCTGTGATATAAAATTATTGTTTATACGTTTTGCTACACTAACACAAAATATTCAAGAAATAAAAAATCTGCCAAAGTTCAGTATGTTTCATGTATGGCAAAACCACAAAAAAAGGTGGGATGATTATTTAAAACCACACAACAATCATAACGTTATGAAACAAGTGATCTACTGGTCCACCTCGGCTGCCCCATATTCTTGTTTGTTTTGGAATTTCGCACAAAGCTTCTCAAGGGCTATCTGTGCTAGCCGTCCCTAATTTAGCAGTGTAAGACTAGAGGGAAGGCAGCTAGTCATCACCACCCACCGCCAACTCTTGGGCTACTCTTTTACCAACGAATAGTGGGATTGACCGTCACATTATAAACCCCCACGGCTGGGAGGGCGAGCATGTTTAGCGCGACCCTCGGATTACGAGTCACACGCCTTACGCGCTTGGCCATGCCAGGCCTACCCCATATTCTAAAGTGAAGCTATTAAATAAGTAACTTTTCAATAACTCTTAAAGCCAGCCCTTATCATTCATATAGTTATCAAGCTTCCTCTTAAACTCATTTAAAATTACCGTTTGTACAATATCCAAGGGAACTCGTTCCAAAGGCCGACCACCCTGTTAGTAAAATAAAACGGTCTTAGCCAAAGGTGACTCTTTTCGTACTAAAATTTATAGTTGTGTCCACAATCATACTATTTACGGTATTAAGTATGACAAAAGATTTATGCCTCAGTATTACCAATTTCTATTAGAATCTTAAACACCTCAATTAGATCCTATCTAACTTTTTTTTCTCTCAAGAGAAAACAATTTCAGATATTTTAATCTCTCCTCGTATGACAATCCCTTCATCCAAGGCACCATTCTGGTAACCATTTCCAACAATTCGGTATTTTTCCTTAGTAATGAGCTCAAGACTAAACACAATACTCCAAATGTGTTGTAACCAGTGACCTATACAATGAAATTATAATCTCTCTGGACTTTTATTCACCTTTGTGTAGATGCAATCTAAAATATCATTCGTTCTACTGCTAGCAACAGCACACTGCATCAATAGCTTTAGAGACTGATCAAGTATTACACCAAAATCTTTCCTTCTTAATGCTGTTCAGATTATTTGCATCCAAATTATACCTATGATAGCTCATATACATTGTGTTGCATTTATTGTAATTAAATCCCATCTGCTATTTATTTGCACAATTCACTAAATGATCTAATTTATTTAAAGAGCAAAAGTCCTAAGGCTGAGCCCTGAGGTATCCCTCTTCAGACATTAATCCAGTTTGACTGGACTTCAGTTATAAGAACAATCTGTTTCTACCATCCAGCCACTCTGCTATCCAACTAACGAACTTATCCCTCACACCTGTAAAAATAATTTTTTACAAATCTTTAATATGGCATCTTGTCAAAAGCCTTCTGAAAATCCAGATACGTCAAATCTATGATACAGTCTTATTCTCATCTACATGAGCAGTTATCTCTTCAAAAATAGTTTTGAAGGTAAGATTTTTCCCTTAGTGGAACGATATTGACTATCCAATAAAATTCTAAACTTTGTAAAATGACTTTAAAAACCATCTTTTGTCAGATTTTCCAAAAATTTTCCCACAAATGATATAATATTAATAGGCCTATAATTACTAGTACAGTTTTTATTACCTCCCAGCTCTTTTCACACTGCAATTTCCACTGTAAGAACTTTTATAAAATACATTGAGATCTTTGTTATATCTCTCCTCTTTACATGCCTGTTTCAGCAACCCAAATCCACGAAAGACTAAGAGCCATTTGCGAGTCAATTTTCACGACTTTTGCTTCCTTGCAACTTCCAGTTGAAATGGCATGTTGACTCAGACGTCTGTTCACATGATTTGTCTCAGTGAAACTATACCTTATGTTCATTTCATCTTTATAAAGAGGATATTTTCATAGGAATACAATATCAGCACGTATCTGATAGTATGTGCAGAATTTACCTAGGTATTTTTCTTGATTATCCAAATCTTAAAGTTACAATTATAGCTGAAGCCTGCAAGTACCATAAAGTACTTGGAAAGAAATATTCACATCATACTCTGTACATTAGAAATGTTTTAACACTGACGGAACAGTGAAACACTCTCAGGACTTTTTGCAAAAACTTAAGTAACTGTGTTTCGACTTACAAAACGAAATTATTACATTTGTCAACTGTTAAATACCGATTGTGTTGTTTCTCACAGTTGGCTTTTTGTTCAACTGTGCATCTGGGGAAAATATTTTGGATAGTACCTTTCTGTCACTTTTTTAAAGCTAAATACATTGCACGGTGAATTATGTTTGGGTTCCAAGAAAGGTTTCAACTTAAACTATACTAAACTATTGTTTCTTGAGATACTTCGGGCGACAAGCTTTTTAACTCTCTTCAGTACCTTTGATGAGCAACTGGTAGCCGCTCGTGAAGTATTCTGTTTTTTTCTCTTGCTCTACGAGTGAACTTCAATATAAAGGTATCATTGTTTTTTAAACACTAGGTTTTGGTGCCTTGAATGCTTTTATAAGCGCGAAATCGGAAAACTTTACGAAGTCATACTTTCGAATTTTCTATTTATAAATAATAACGTTTACAATTTAGATTTCTAAAAGTTTAGTTGTACACTTGACGTGCTTAGTTTCATCTCAGGCTGTTGTCGTTGTTCTAGTGTTTCGTTTTGTTAAAATGTCTTAGCTAATGAAATAACTGGTTTTTCATTTAAAAGTAAAACTTATACATGAAATTTATTGACTGAATACGTAATTGTACAGCACGCGTAAAATTTTGGTTCTTACAATATATATAAAACACTTTAGAACTAGTGTTTAAAAGTGACGAAGCTCGATCTAATAACTAGATTAATAAAACATCTTTAAAGAATTGGTTAATTATATCGAACAAGTCGTAAGTGAGAAAATCAGATGTGACAGTAAAAGCATTTCCAGTGACATATCGCTATACAATCCGAAATTCACTAATCATCTACACCCTCGTACAAATTAATTGAAACAAGACAGAAAATTACGATGTTTTCAATATTTTGTTTTATTTCTGAGAATCCAAAAATTACTCGCAAATTAATACATGATATGATTGCCTTTATTTTTCATAAGATCATTAATCCGCTTTGGCATTGAGTCCATGAGTTAACTGCAATCTTTACTAATTTTGGATCGCGGTACCATACCTCAAATATGGCCTCAATGGTCATTTTACAATATTTTCAGCATGGCAGCCGGTGTAGGCTCGCTGGACCCGCTGATTTCCTTTAATGGTATTTTTTTCACACAGACAGCGTCATTAGCTGTGTTTTGAGTACAGTCGATCTATTTTTGGAGTATATGACGAAATTTTGAGGAATATTACGTCATTCGAAATTGCGTTAGGAGGGCAAGGAGACAAGTCAAAAAACAACTTCTTACCAACTCGGTGAAAAAAAACGTTATCATTGGGGTCTGAAATACAAGAACTGGACGCAAGAACAATGGAGTAAGGTGTTATTCAATGACAAGACTCATTTCTTCATACAGGGTCGTCAGAGAAGTTTGCATGTTCACAGATCTCCAGGTGAGAAACTTCGAGAATCTCGCATCAATCAGTTCGTAAAACATCCTCTGAAGAAGATGTTTTGGGGCTTTTTTAGATGCTATGGTGTCGGAGGCTTACATATCGTAGAAGGTATGATGCGAGGACCACAGTATATCGAAGTTTTGCAGAGAAGAGTCGTTTCAGAATTGGAAAAGAGATTTTCAGATGAATCTGGCATTTTTCAGCAAGATCTGGCTCCGTGCCACACATCGAAAGTTGTGAATAATTTTATGACTACAACATAAATAAAGGTAATGGACTGGCCTGGAAACTTTCCGGACTTAAATCCTGTTGAAAATCTTTGGGCTATTTGTGAAGAAAGACTTGTGTGAAAAGACTGTACTATGAAAGATAAACTAATTGAAGCCATAATTGAGTTGTGGTACCACGATCCAAAAATTAGTAAAGATTGCAGTCAACTCGTGGACTCGATGTCAAAGCGGATTAGTGATCTTCTGAAAAAATAATTTGTATTATTTTTAATGTATTAATTTGCGAGTAATTTATGGATTATCAAAAATAAAACACAAAAAGTTGAAAAAAATCGTAATTTTCCGTCTTGTTTCAATTAATTTGCACAAGTGTGTATTTCTGATGTTTAAAAATTCTGTTTATTTGTAGGAACAAAGTTATCCGTTGTTGACCATCTGGTCAGTACGTAGTCGCCCGTCATGGCCAAGCGTGTTAAGGCATGTGACTCGTAATCTGAAGGTCGCGGGTTCGCATCTCCGTCGCGCCAAACATGCTCGCCCCTTTAAGCCATGGTGGCGTTATAATGTCACGGTCAATCCCACTATTTGTTGGTAAAAGAGTAGCCCAAGAGTTGGCGGTGGGTGGTGATGACTAGCTGCCTTCCCTCTTGTCTTACACTGCTAAATTAGGAACGGCTAGCTCAGATGGCCCTCGAGTAGCTTTGTGCGAAATTCAAAACAAACAAACAGTTCGTAGTCGTTTTCAGCGTAAAGCTATTTGCGCCATACTCTACGCGAGAAATCGAGCCCCGACATTTACGTTATAAATGAACACCCGCCGCAACCCACCGTTGACACCCTAAACTTAGTTAGTTGTCCCACGTTCCCATCGCTGTTTCGCATGTGTATTTGGAGAGGAAATGGTAATAAACAAATAAACGTGTTTATTGTGTAAAGTGGTATTGACGCTGAAGCACAGTTGTTAGAAAGCTCACTTTTCACTGTAATCTGATTACGAGAGTCATTGGCGCCTTTACGACCAGGTTTATTGAAATACTTAATGAACTTTTCGAATCTAATTTGTTTGTTTTTGTTACTTATATCATGATTTATAGAAGCTTTCTTCTTAACATGTATCTGAATGCAAGTTCTGATTTGCCAAATGTTATAACACTCATTGTTTCATTTTCATAAGGCCCGGATATGGCCAGTTGGATTAAGGCGTTCGACTTGTAATCTGAGGGTCGCGTTTTCAAATCCCCGTCAAACCAAACATGCTCGCCTTTCAGCCATGGGGGCGTCATACTGTGATGGTCAATCCCCATATTCGTTGGTAAAAGAGTAGCCCAAGAGTTGGTGGTGGGTGATGATGACTCGCTATCTTCCCTCTAGTTTTATACTGCTAAATTAGGGACGGCTAGCGCAGATAATTATAACCTTTGTGTAGCTTTGCGCGAAATTCAAAAGCAAACAAACATCGCATTTTCACAAGTAATTGTTAGTATTTTGATATGAATAGTTTCGTGAAATTTATTTTGACACGTTGTGTATCAGTGCCATTGTACATCTAGTTTTATTTTTTGTTCAATGGCTAGAAATGTTAATTTTAACAATAGTTATTTCTATAGAATATGTAAGAGCAAAGGCACGATAGGACATAATTCAAACATTCTCAGCTAATAGTTTTGTGATACTTGTATGACAAAGTTTCTTGTGGGGTTTTACACGTGTTCAGGCTGTTAATGTTAATGACTTATCCAGATTCTTATGAGCTCTTGTTATTATGAAAAAGAATTCTTATAAAACATTAACATTTTGATAGTATAAAGAGAGAACCTGATCTAATATCAACCTTCTTCCTCAAAAGATATACGAGTTATATTTCGCTCCAGATAATCTTTGTCCGCTCTTGTACTAAAGTATGGTTAATGTTGTTTAAAAGTGAAAGTTTTATATCTTATAATACTGTAAAAAGTTACTCAGTTTAAGTCACTCAGAGAAAACAAAACCATTACTTCCACGATACAATAAAAACAATTTAAATTAATATTTCGTTATCCCCCGTGCCAGATGTAAGTGTGCGCGTGAACTTGTTACAATTAATGTGTGAATTTATTATGGTTAACCATTTTATATTAATTTCAAGTGATTTATAATATAGCGATCACTTTATTAAGAATATTTTGCTATAATAAACTACATGACATTATATTTTTCAGCTATTAATGGAACTAGTGTCTATGTTTGGGTTGATGAAATATCCTTAGCCTACTTGGAACACACTGTAAAAGATGAAGGTTTTATCTGCAGTAGGCTTGCATGGTTAGGTGGCTAGGGCGCATTATAAAGTACGATCAGTCCCACTATTCTTTGATAAAAGAGTTGGCGGTGGGTAGTGATGACTAGCTGTCTTCCCTCTAGTCATACAATGCTAAATTGGGGACAGCTAGCGTAGATAGCCCTCGTGCTGCTTTGCGCAAAATTCAAAAACAACGAAGTGTAGAACGTTGGAATTCGGATTTTACTCCATGCGGTTGACATAGTGCAGAATGTCAGTTGGTGTGTGGGAACCTTGGGTAACAACTTGTCCCTTGCGTTACATTATCTGTTGCATAATAATTATATAACTGTAAAACATTGTAAAATAAGAAGCCTTCCAATCAGAGTGCTATGAACCTTTAGTCATTAAAAGTGAATTGTATAAGGTTTACTTCTGATAATTTATTTTCTTTCTTCAGGCACGAGAATGAAGTTTCATTAATTAAGGAAAGTAGGCTGAGCGGATTATAATATATGTATGTGTGCGTTCTATATACCCCAGGCTTTCTATCATTAAACTCTACATCCTATAAATGTTCATCCAGTTGGTGAACTGTATAATACGGGCTAAATTAACATAAGATTTTTATATAGTGAACTTTTGGTGTTACTTGCTTACTGAGTTTGAAGTTACAAAATATTTCAACTGGAAGTTTCGAAAGCTTTAGGAAAAATTCGTGTACAAGCGTTGTTTTTCTGATCCCATTCACCGTCACCTTTAGATTATTAATCACCCTGAAAGAATGATTTATTTCAAAGCTGTTCTTACGTTGAGATATCCAGGCTAGTCGGACCTACTGTCGTAAAGAGTGTAACTGTAAAGATGTAAGTGTAATTTGTCAGTTCTGCAATTATAGAGATGGTAGAGACCACATATGTAAAGATGGCCAAGATATTTAACAGGTATAATACAAGTATTCAACTCTAAAATATGGGGTTCCGTAATCCATTGCCACAGACAAACAAAAAAGAATAAATTATTTCTTCAAAATTTAAATATGTGTGTGCATTATAAGAGTGACGGTCAAAACCCATTATTTAATCTGTCAAAAGAAGTCTTTAGTTGGCGGTAGGTGGTGTTTACTGAACAATAACATCAAAATTAGGGACGGTTAATGCAGATATTTCCTCAGTAACTTTGGACGAAATTACGTTATGGAAACACGACTTTTGTTGATTTGATTTGTGGAAGATAAACTGTAATATCAACCTTTTTCCTTCAAAACATACAGGACAAGTAGACAGAATAGTTTAGTTTGATGATACTTGTATTACAAAGTTTCTTGTAGGGTTTTACAAGTGATTAGGCTGTTAATGTTAATGACTTATCCAGTTTCTTATGAGCTCTTATTGTTATTATTAAAATTAATTGTTGTAAAATATTAACATTTTGATAAAGAGAGAACCTGATCTAATATCAACCTTCTTCCTTAAAAAGATATGAGTTATATTTTGCTCCAGATAAATTTTGTCCCATCTTGTGCTAAAGTGTAGTTAATGTTGTTTCAAAGCAAAATTGTTTTTTGTATATATTTTGTAATACTCAAGTATGTTACTCATTTTAATATAGATTATGGTAAGTACTCGGACAAAATGCAAGGATACTTAATGGGACAAGTTAAATTACATCATGGAAGCACGATTCGTCTTCATGATTTGTGAAAGATAAATTGATTTGTTTCTTTATAATTAAACACAAAGCTGCACAATGGACTATCTGTACTCTACCAACGACAGGTAACAAAACTCGGTTTTAGCGTTTAAATCCGGAGACATGCCGCTGTGCCTCTGGTGGGCGAGTGTGTTATATTATAACTTTTCCATTGGGTCACCAGACCCGGAATGGCCGGGTGGTTAAGACGATCGACTACTAATCTGAAGGTCGCCCTGTTGCATCAAACACACTCTTTCATCCGTGGGGACGTTAGAATGTCCCCATTAATCCCACTATTCGTTGATAAGAGTAGCTCAAAAGTTGACAGTCGGTGGTGATAACTTGCCTTCCCTCTAGTCTTACACTGCTAAATCAGGGACGGCTAGCGAAGATCGCCGTCGTGTAGCTTTGCGCGAAATTCAGAAACAAAAAACCATTGGGATCCCAATCTGTTGATTTCACTCTTTGATCATGAAACCGGTGTAATTTGTATACACATAAACGCTGTGTGTTGTAATTAACACCACCGGGACTTTTTACGCATTTCAGTGTAACCTTTATTCAAACATCTCTCTATCTTTAGATACGAATTATCACAAACAGTTTTTACCATTATTCATTTCTGGGTCAAAATATTTCTAAATTATAGCTGGGGTTTTCTGCGTATTTCATCACATATTTTTGTAAAAACGGCTGGTGTGGGCAGAGAAAACTTTACCCATACCAGCCGTTTTTACATGCATATTTTTCTGTGCAAGTAGGTTTTCACGGATCATCACATATTTTGTTCAGTTTTTTACAGCGAGTGTAGTAACAGTAAACACAATTATTTAGCGCGGTTTAATATATGGGCCCCATCGGTGGTGACTTTACGGTATAAAAATATGTTGTGGATTAAAGGGTTAGATATTTAGCATAATACGTGACTTTCTCAAACGCAAACAACATTTTAAAGCTCTTTCCCGAGTGTAAAATAAGTAACATGCTATCTGTGCTCTGCTCACCGCACGTATTGAACCCAGAATTTTTATCGTTATGTTGGCCTCAAGGTTACCACTGAGCCACCAGGAGGCACATATGTACTAACATATTTAATCTCATTCAGCCATTATAAATTATCGTATGGTTAACAATATATGAAGTAATTTATGTATTATCTTGTAGCTTGAAATATCCTAATATATTTTTTGCATAAAATAGCATACGAAAATGTATTTTCTCACAGATGTCGTGATTCCAGGTAGTGCCAAACCGTTGTCGGAGGTAATCTCTTTGGCTGGTATTTTCTGGACCTCCATAAACATCTTCGTAACGTTCTAGTGCATGCTAAGTTCTCGGCTTTCCTTTTGCATAATGCATATTTTGCTTCGCCAAACGGTTTCCATACTACATTTACTAACAACACAAGGGGTAAGATGCTTGTTCCTAGTTTTCTTTAAAATCGATGTTACAGGAATAAAAAATTCAAAAGGGGCTAATGTGTTAGTGCTATAAGTGCAAACATATAGTAGAATGTACTGTTGAAAATAAAAATTAACACATAAGATTTTGTAATTGTAGATAATTAGATCGGTAATAATAATATAAAAAAGTTAAATGTGGCCAAAGAAATCTGTAGCAAATGATCGCTATAACTTTTATATGATAAATTGAAAGTAAGAGTAGAATAGGCGCGCTCTAGGTGGTTTTTCTTAGTATGCAATCTAAAAACATTTTTCTTGGGTTAAAACCCTCTTTTATATTCACTGGAATTTTAAAAAAATCGTAATTTGAAACAGTCGCATCGCCTTTTATTTGGGCTCTCAAGTTTTGTTAATGTTCAACAAACATACGTTTCAGCTTATATTTTTAGAAATCACTAATTGATTCATTTTATTTACATAGAAAAGCCGAGTTATTTGTAAAGTATGATAACAGGTTGCTATGGCAACCTTTCAGCGTCGCCTTGCTGCGTCAGACTGTTGCCTGTGAGTCAGCGAGCGACCATGTGTGGCGTCGGAGTTTTCTTTGTTTTACTTGATCTGGCGCGGAAAGCCCAGCCATTTCGGCTCCAGTTTGTACTTTTTCGTTTTTTCCCCTTTCAGATGAACTAAACAGTTATGTCTGACATTGAGGGGTTTATTATAGTGTGTCATGTGCATACATACTATACATTTGTCGTTATACATTTGACAACAGTTACAGAATTAACGTTGTGTTCCTGAGAGGACTGCATTTTAATTTATCTGTTAACATGTCAATAGCCGACACTGATTAGCTAATATTTAAATAAGTAAGGTTGTTGAGCTATTAATAATTTTTTGCCAGTACGAAGATGCCAGCATTGTTGGTTGTATCATCACCCACCCACCCCATTTCCCGTGAGCCATATATTACAGATAGTCTGTTATGTAGCTTTTTAACATTAAACAGAGTAATCTTCTTTACTGAACTACTGGAATTTTAATGTAGACGTACATACACGAAGCGCATTAGCTATAATGGAAGTATATGGAGGCATACTAATGCATGATATCAAACTCGCGATTTGAAAGAAGACATTACCGAAATTGTCGTTACAATATCTTCCTTTATCTAGATACACGGCGAAGATTACTTACATAATAATAATAAAGGGTATGCAAGTGTCACTAATACAAATATTACAGGAAATAAAAAAAATATAAACTCCTGTAGTGCATTATATGTTGATAGACAGATGTGCGCGTGTTTTTAGTTGGTTCTTGAGCAGAGCAAGTAATTATTCATAAAGAGGAAAAGCGTACATTGAACGTTTGATTTTTTACAAGTGTTTCCTCCTGTGATTGGACGTTAGAAGCTGGGTTTCGTTACCCGTGGTGGGCTGAACGCAGATAGCCCATTGTGTAGCTTTATTCTTAATTTTGAACAATCAACCAAGCTTCTCTTGGTAACTAAAGGTGGCCACTTCTCCGAAATAATAAGTTAACTCTTAACATCTTTTCCCTCACGATTCTTCTTCACTAGGCCGTACATGGCCAGGTGGTCAAGGCGCTCGACTCGTAATTCGAGGGTCACGGGTATGAATCCCCATCACACCAAACATGCTCGTCCTTTCAGCCGTGGGGGCGTTATAATGTTACGGTCAATCCCAATATTCTTTGGTATAAGAGTTGCCAATGGGTGGTGATGACTAGCTGCCCTGCCTCTAGTCTTACACTGATAAATTAAGGACGATTAGCTCAGACAGCTCTCATTATAGCTTTGCGCGAAATTCAATAAACCAAACCAATCTTCTTCTCTATGAATGAATTCAAATTTTATCTTCCCTTTCAATACATTTCATTCATTGTTTTAAAGGAAACAATTATTTGGCAAGACAAGTTGTTGCTGAATTCAGCATAGCTATTTTTATGAGTCTTAGAATTTTCACAAAATACAAACATTAAAGATTAAAAACGCTAAAATAGTCAATAATGGTATATTAGAGGTAAAAATCTGATGAAATATCTGTTATAGTCTCCTGAAAACCGACAATTGTACCGATTATATATTTGAGTTCAGTTCCTCGTAAACAGGCGATTATATTACTCCGATATTGGATCTAATCACTTTTGATGCCTCAAAGGTCACAACGTAATCAGTAGTTCTTTTTGTTGTTTTATTCAGCGTTGTAAAGTGTAGTATATTTGACTGTTACAGTAATATTGTCCCCACCCTCTGGTAAGTCGGCGATAAGTTTTAGGGCTTGTAACGCTGAGAATGGGGTTGCGACAATTACCATGGACACAGCACGTATAACCGTTGTGTAACTTTGTGCTTAAAACCAAACAAACTAATGTAAAGTTATTTCTTTAAAGTACACGTCCACACATTGAAACATCTTGTTAACAAATTTGGAAATTAGAAGAGGAAAAATACACTTTTATTTCTGTTTAATTAGATCACCTAATATGGCTTCTTGCCATATTGTATTAACAGCGTCTTATATAGTATTTTAACTTTCTCAAAAATAATCGCCTAATGAAGATCTGTAAATTCTAATTCTATGTGGCAGTATGGTTTGATTTTTTAATATAATTTATTTACCATTATGTTTTAATTTGATGACATAAGAAATTTTACTTTCAGCGTTTTATTTTTCGCTTGCGACTTTCGCTCGGTCTTCTTACGAATCACGTTCCTTCAAGCATTACTCAGATACGTTCTTCGCAGTGTTTTCCTTATGCTGACGTGCTTGGTGCTGTTTCTATCCTAACCACCGTTTCCATAGGAACGTCGAATGCTTCTCGCAGTGTAGTTTGCCGTGATATAGCTTGGCAGACATTGCTCTCTGTTCCTTTTACGCAGTTTCCAGGGCAGTAGAAATCACTCTTCTTTACCTGTGACGCAGGATTGTTATAAAAATATCTCGGGACAAACAGGGAATTTGATAAAAAACTGACAAGATAGTGTCACAGAAAGGGTAGTTTTTGTGTACTTTTTAATATATTTCAGAGATAAACTTATATTTTGTGTGTATCAGGGTATTCGATGGGTGTAGTAAAATACAGTATTTCATCTAGAGCACTTATTAAACAGATACCAAATTATTCTTTAGATAGTATTTTTGACCATGAAGATGGGAAAAATACAGAAAATGTATAAAGACTTATATTTCTTGGTTGTTCCTGAAGTAACTTTGAAAAGGTAATATTTTAGTGTAATTGAGGCCCATATTGAATGTTGATGCATGTGAACGTATTATAGATATTGAAAAATTGTGTGAATGAACAAGCTCCAGACTACAAGCGATACCTCAATATCCAGAAGAGATGCGAAGGGGTTTCCCATGATGTCTTCGCAGTGATTAAGTGTCATTTTCAAAAATGTTAATCATTTTACCGAATAGAATCCACATAAACACACACACACACACACAAGTGAAATTTGGTAAAAAAACAAGGTTCACGTATGACAGATTATAGGAAATTTGATATGTTGAAGCAACGCTTTTGAAAAGTAGAGAAACTGTAAGCAGTGTTGTGACATGATCGTGAAAATCCACGTTGTATTTAAGTGCAACCTTGAAATTACATTCATTCTGTGGTTTGCGTTTTACAAAAAAAAAAAGTTTCTAATACGTATGCTGTAAGTAATAAACGTGAATAGATTCTTTTGACTAACCATAAAACCAATGGCATAGGACTGTATTATATACCAAACGAGTTACAACATGCTATGCATCGGCAAGCTTCCATGACAACCAACAATGGCGTTAGCTGCAGCGATCGTTGCCAGGTGCATGCTTAGTTTTGGATTTCTTTTTGTCATTTATGGCTCATTACTGTAGGTCTAGCAACAAAAGAAAATATATATAGGATAAGCGAGTTTGTAATGTTATTTACATTACTGCTGTCTAATAAAACACAATACAATTTTGTTCCTAATATCACCCAAGAGAATCTTTAAAGTACTTCGTGTGATGTTAACATCGATGTATGAGTGAGTTTCCCCACTCGTGACGTTCCAGTTTGAGCATAGCTATTTTGCATACGTCTTATGTGTAACAACCACGCACGTCTAAAGATTTATTTTTAGAAACTGAAGAAATGTTGTAGATTTGTGACAATAACACATTTAATATGGAAGTAATTAATACAGTGCTAATACAATCCTATTCCATGAATTAAATATAACTGTTCATCATAGTAGTACTTTTCAACGCCGTGTACAGTTTAAAGTGTATGTTTTGCATGATTTTTTCAGAAGTTTAAGCTGACCACTTACGCGTCCATTTATGAAATTTTTATACACTCGTATGCGTTTTATAATAATATTTGAAATAATGGTTAGAAATATAAAAAATAAAATAAACCTTGACACTGCTTTACTGCACTCGCATACTGAATACTTTTCCTACATATTTAAATCATTTTAGTGTAAATTTCTATTGCAGAAAATACAAATACTATTCCTTGATAGTCAACGTTATTTGTTCAGCTTAGTACTTTCGATCATTCTATTTGAATTTTACGACTTGTATTTTTGATCTTGCATTGCAAACCTTCAGTTTGGGCCTAAGTTAGCAAACTAAACGTTTTTTCAAACAAACACAACTGAATGAATCGTGGCCAGATTTAGGGACCTTTAGGCTATTGAAGGGAAGCAAAACTCTGGTTAAAATACATAAATACGCTTTAAAATAGCTTTTTCACAATTTGAAATCCAATTTAATTGTCTTGTGATTGCACTAGCTATAGCTGGAATGTTTTGTAATTAAACATCTTGTGCTATGATACAAAAGGACATTCAAGAGTTATGTAATGAGGAGTACCCCCTGTATGTTGTTTATAATCCTGTGGTCCATGGTACCTAAATTCGGACCTTGTCCAAGAGGAGGTGCAATGTACAGTAGAATATATGGGCTGTGTGTATTACTCTTTGATTGTTATTAATACATATGTTTGGTGTTTCCTGGTGAACTCATTTCCCAAAAGATATAATTTGGTAGGATATGCTATATAATAGAAGGTTTGGGAGGATACACTGCAAAGTATTGCAATATTGAGTCCAATAAAAATGAACTGAGTCTGTGTTATGAAATAAATAGTTTGCAAAGAATATGTGATGTACAATGAAAATAATCTCTTTTCAAACACAAACACAGTAACTGATCAAGCTGGCTGGCTCTATTCTATTGAGACTTACCTCCAAAATGACAAACTCAGTCAAAAGAATGTTTCAGACTGTATCAGTTGAGGCATTTCACTTCTAAATCTCATGTTACTTAGTTAAATAAGTAATTTAATTCATAGTCAGAGCATCTCATACAACCCACGATTGGCCTTTTCTGTTCAAGCATTAGGAAGTTGTAACCTCAAAATATTATCTGACCTATCATTGGAGGGCTTCATTCAGTAGGTGTAGTTTTTTGGCTATACTCCTGTGAGTACATCTGGTGTTATCTCCAAAGGAAATACAAAGAACAAAATTACCTTACAGAGTTTCTTAACTACCTGTTTTGCAAACTTTGCACATATCAAGAATAAACAAAACATTCCTTCATTGAAATAAAAAGATAGAAAATGCATATCCCTGCATACGTGTTTCATTTTTCTCTGTTTCCAGCTTTTCTTCAATGTTAAACTTAATTTTAAAATCAACTGAATTTACAAATGCACTTTAGTCATGGCATATTGCAATTATCCATTATTCATTGAAGCACCAACTTGTAACACAGACAACACAACCCTTTAACAATGATATAATTCAGTAATCAAAAACTCTAACATAGGTGCAGGTATACACTGGAAAATCCTTTAACATTGATAAGTGCTAAATGGAAACTAATTAAAAAATATAATACGTGATACCAATCAATCCAGATTGTTGGATGTTAATTATATACATGAAAATCAGTTATTAAGCAAATACAATTAATTGTATCAACTCAAAGTAATCTATCTTTTATCATTATAAACCGAAATATACAAAACAGCATCGCTAAACACACCAAAATTTGATAATAAACCCTCGCATCATGAAAAGATTTATATGTTAATACAAGCTGTTAAAAATAAAGTTATAGTAAAACAACCCAGTACATAAAATAGAAATAAAATAATATTTGTGTGTAAAAATACAATAATGACCTGCAAAAACTGCAAGACAACTTTTCAAACTTAAAATGAAAAAGAAGATATATCATTGAAAAACATGTACTCTTTAGCTAGATTGTAGGAATAGATATTAATCATAATGAAAATAATTGAAATAACTGGAATGCAAACAGATATAAATTTATCAAAAGTTCTTTTAAATAAAGAATGTACAAAATATATACACTAAAAAAGAGAAAAAAAGTCTTATTCTAACCTTAACCGCACCAACAGATCATAGAGGTATTATGGTCTTCCAGTTGGCTCATGTGCTGATATTTAATGTCCTGGCTTTTGTGGACCCTCTATGTGTTAGCTCATGTGTAATGTACTTTCTTAAGCTGCATCATCCATTCAGTAGCCATATTCTGACCATGTAGGTTCTACACTAGGATCTGATTGTGTAAGATTGTTTATGACAATGCTAGGTGGTTTAATTGGCAGTCTCTGGAGTTCTTCACAAGGTCACTTTCTGGTTGGGTCTTTATCATTGTTTAAGTAAAGGCCCCTAATTTCAATTGGCAAGATGGTGAGTGATGTTGCAAGAGCCAGCTGGCTCATGTGGATCACCACAGTAGTCATCATGGTGATGTTGGAAATGAGCTTTGTGATAAACTTAGAAAGCAACAGCCATCATTTAGGGAATATCCTACTCTGACCTTCACAAAAATTCAAGTTTCAGAAAGTTTATTTAAGCTTTGAAATTTTATTATCTTAGTGTGATCACATCAAGAAATGTTAGTGATTAGTAACACTACAACTTCCTGTGGTACTCCTCAAGAGTGGATCATGATAGCTCTTTAAAGACAAAACTGATTCCCACTTTTCTTTCATGGGAGTCAGCAGTACTGTTGGTGTTTGCTGATGGACTTCTAGGAGGATCCTTTTAGAGATAGAATCACAAAACTATACCTTGGTCAAGCAAAATTTTTTATAGATTTTTCATGACCTATACCACTTGTAGAAGATGCATCCCTAACACTTCTGAATTTCTCAGTCCTTCAAGCTTCATTCGATCTCCACCAGTACATTTGGTGCTTCCTGCTGTAGCAGGGGCAGCAGCCAACACAGTTTATCCTATGATCAAGCTGCATTACTTTCACTATTATTTGGTTGTTATATGGATGCAGTTTAGTTCCCATAGGATGGAATGAACTTGAGACTGGAAAACTGCCTCTTACAAACCAATTCAGATTAGGCAATAACAATTTAACAGTTTTTTTTACCAATACAGATGTTAATTTTTGCCAATTCTTCCTTCTTTAACACACTCACAGTCTGAACTTTTTTGTGTTATAACTGTATCTTGGATTGAAATGGTAGAAATTATTTATAAGACTTTGTGCTTATGAAATGTTTCAGTCTGAATGGTTGAGAACATCATAGAAAAGTTAAACTTAGGTACATTTGATATCATATCTAAGTTAAGTTATTGTCTCTGAATTTCATTTACTACTAATAATTTTACCCACTCATAAATATTCTGTCATTTCAATCAAGATATCTTGTCTTACTCTTTACAAAAAAATCATAACATAAGATTTGCAACTTAAAGTAAGCTTATGCATTTTCATATTACAATTTGCTCCATCAACCAATGAAGGACACCATACTTCTAAATTTACATCTAGTAAAGGGAATAACCTCAAACTCTGTCTTTTGATATAAAAAGAATAAGGATGTATGTATGTCTAAATTGCATGAGTTAAAATATGTTTTAATCTTATTTTTATTTAATGTCTTCTTAAAATGTGATATTTATGTTATGCTTGTGTAATTAAAAACGTATGTAAGCAGTAACTGCTATATTGAATTAGTGGTGCTCATTACTAGGTGCATACATTCTGACCTTTGTATGTAGCTTGCTTTAATCATAAGTTAATATTAATTTAAAATAGACGTTTTAACTTTGGCTTTGAAGATTATTTATATCTGGCTGGAAAAGAGTCACTGAAAAATTATTAATTAAAATACAACTAAAGTTTGAAAACTTAGTAAGAATTTAAAAGTCTGCAGTACAACCATTCCTGGGTAGTGAGGATTTTTTATTGTGTTTGTTCCAGGTATCCAGTGCTGTAACATCTAAGAACAGTACTATTGTTTCCACTCTGTTTTTTGTTTTATTCAACCTAAAACTCTAATATAATGAACTTGTTTGTTATATTGAGCCAAAAACTAAGTTAACTTTATTTCATTACAAAGTTTGAGACTTATCACTGTTGTATTGAAAGGCACCAGCAGATACATTCTTGCTTAATGTTTATACTGACACATACATTTTGGTTTTATACATTTTTTTATTGTTTTTCAGGTTGTTTTGCTGAGGAACTTAGAAACAGTGCAACCCTCTCTATTCAACCTGAGGGAAACTCTCAATCTAGGCCAGCAGGTGAAAGTTTTGCTGTTACTTGTATGGGAACAAGTGAAAATGATGAACTTTTCTCAGATATAAAATGGGAAGACCCAAAAGGAAACATCCTAGATCCAAGGTGACAAGTGTTTTTTCTTTAGATGCTGAATTTTTTCTGCAAAAATATTATTTAATCACAAACTGTATAGAGTAGGCATTCTCAAGTTACTTCTAAGTTATGTGGCGTATTTAGTAATATGAGTTTCCTCACCAACACTTTTAAATAGAATGTTTTGTTGTTAACAACTATCATTCAACAAAATTGTGAAATTTGTTTTAACATAATTTAGATTTAATTTTTCTTCTTGAATGTAGATTTAATGTATTTTGTGTTAGGCAAAAGACCTCATTGGCACAGGATATAGTAAGTATTATGTGATTGATTGATTTATCATCATAAATTTTTCTCTACTTTCACTCAACTTCTTAGAATTGATAAAGAAAAGAAATTGCCCATCCTGAGCTAATTTAGGCACATAGCAAGCCTGTTTCTTGCCATTAGGGTCTTTGAAAGTATTAACTATATTTATTTGCTGTTGCAGCTTAGTATATAAATGTGTCTTTATCCTACTATTTTTTGAAATCATAATACAGTCCCTAAACCAAAAAAATTGTCCATGTTTGAACTCTACTAATTCTACCCTTAAACAGTCACTTGTAATCAGAAAAACTAATACAGATGTGTCTTTTTCATTTCTTGAGATAGAAGTGCTGGATATACTTGGTGGGACTATTTGGATGCTATGGGTGACATTGAATATGGTTTTAACTAAAATTATTTTTCTTAGAATTTTTCAAGTATTAGACAGATTTGCGGTTGGTTTGGTTGATTTTTGTGTTGTTTTAATCTCGGAAAAGAAACCAACCTCACAGTGAAAAGATTCCTTGTTCAATTTTAACTTTCATATGCCACATCAATTTAGGGCTATGATTACAGCTAGAGGAATACTTAGCAGGAGCTAAAGCACAAGGTGTTCTCTCCCTTCAGTTACATCACAGCATGATTATCCATGTATAGTCCAGGTAGTGTGGCACCAAAACAACTGATCACAAACATGCAGGTTTGGTAGCAATCTGCTGCTGTGTTTGTCATATCATTTATCTATTAATTAATTTTTATTTACTTTATATAATTATTATGATTATGTACATTTTTTTATATCCTCTTCCATAATGTAAATAAGAGAATACTGTCCCTTTAGTATGAAGAAATGTAGATCAAGACTTTATCAGTGATCTTTATGAAAGCAACTTAGTAAACAAATACAAGCTGAGCCTGACATGAGCAATATGGTGTGTAACTTATTTTATTTTCAAAAAAAAGGTTTCAAAAGAAATTGCAAATAATTATTAGTTGGGCATTAAATAAAAAACAGAATTCCAACATCTTAGCTTTCAGCTATCTTTATTGTGTTAAATTAAAGTGAAGCTGTTTTGGTGTGAAACATTTTCTTAAGTTTCATTGCTTGGGGTTAAATTTAACTAACTGCATCCTCTCCAAAACTTTTAAAGCTTCTCATTACTATGGACTTGTAAAGTACAGGTTGCTTTTAAGTGTCACTTAGAATACCAGTCTTGAAGTTGTTTTAACATTCAGAAGATAAGTTTAAAAAACTGTTTTTAACGTATTCCATAAACTAACCATATGTGTGATATGCAGGCATATACTTTATTAGGGGTATATGTGGATATTCACATAAGTGTTCATAAGTTTGAATGGGTGGTGAGAGAAAAAGAAGACAAATCATTTTGTCCAAACATTTATTAAAGTGTAACCTCCTACACAGTAACTCTAAACATTTCCACTGGCAAAATAATACAAAAAATCCCACTTTTGTGGGTATTTAAGGAGGAAATTGTTTGTTGTTTTTTTGTTGTTGTTAAGTATAAGTGCATAATAGTTTTGTAAATTCTAAATATAAACATAAACTTATTATATTGCAAGTTAACTATTTTGTACTTTTACTCTACCAGAATAGCATATTTTAATCTAAAATAAATAAATTTTATTTGAGATTCTAGCGGATTAGTGAACTTGCAGAATATTGATACCCTCTCACAAAGCTGTAAAAGTGAAATATAAGCTAATAAAGATATATTCTGGAGATGTATGTTATTATTCTATTTACCTGAATAGAAATGTCTTGTAATAAAGTCTTGTTTTTGTTGAAGTTAAGAATAATAAGTCTTAGATGGATTGCATCATTTACGTGGCTCATCCAGCTTAGTCTAAAACATGTGAACTTTATATAAATGATAGCTTTGTGTTACAATCTGTTGTTCTAAAGAAACAAGAAATACGCATACTTCAGTTTATTGGTCACCATTACATAGTTTATCAATATCACAGGTATAAGAGCATGTGTGCACATGTACGTGTTTCTTTTACCCATCATCTGATTAAGTTACAGTTGTGTTACCATCAGAGAACATGACTTCCTTAACAATCTCATCTAGTGTTTATGATCTTGATATTCTTTACTGCATCTCTAACTTTTTTGGTCAGAAAAAGTGTCTATCTATCACATTCAGCCTTTTGTGTTATTTTTAGTTCGTGTCAAACACCTTGTTGGCCATTTCAGGTGTAGCAGCTTCTGGTTTTGTGAGACGTGGAAGCATCTTTTCATCTTGTCCCCGATTTCGTAAAATTCAGGCTTAACCTCTTAGATTCTATAGTGCATATATCTGAGCAAACTCATGGGATATTTTGTCACAACTTACTTCAGATTCCTAGAATATTCTTCTCCTTTTTCTAGTAGGAGGATCAGTTTCCTCTGTGCCGTCTGAAGTATTATATGTCACTACTATCATTCTCTACTGATGCTTCTCTGTTGTCATACATGGATACTATAGACATATAATGTTGATGGTCTTGTGAAAAAACAAAATCTTGTATCAGCCTTCTTATTATTACTGAGCACTTTTTTTGCCAACATAGTCCTGTCAGTATATTCTCCTGTCATTCTGCTGACTTTCCAGACATTTCCATTCAATATCCAACATTTTAACACTTTGAAAATATTATTTTCTCTTTCTTTGGTTAGAAGCCTGAGAGATTGAATATTGTAACAAAAGTGAAATAACACTCACCCTTAATATTTATCTGCTTTAGTTATATAAAAATTTAGAAAATCTTTTTGGTTGTTCAGTTTTCATGCTGTAGTGGCAGCAACACATGATCAGGAAAGTCATTAGTATTGCCTTGTTTTAGTTGCTTCATCTTTTTGTTCTGTTTAAATGACGATGTGAATTTTGCTCGAGAATACATTGCAGTAACTTATGTCATCTACTGAATAAAGAAAATAAACTTATTTATTGAATTCCAGTTTTTAGTTTTATCAACTTTATTGGATCTTGTTTTAAACACAAGAGGGTGACTCAGTTAATTGATCAGGAACACGGTCCTTATAATTACTAAATTGATTCTTGGTTATTTGTGGATCTGCCTGTCTCATAATTGTTTGATAAAAGCAGTTTTTATGTGAAAATACCATAAATAGATATGAGAAATTTTGATGTCTTGACATCAGGGTTTATTTCAGGATATTTTGAATCATTAGCATGTATACCAGCCCTTCCTTGATTTCTCAAGTATAAAGAGTTTGTAGAAATTATTCTACAGAAAAATAGTTTTTTCTGGATATAGAAGTATTCATTATTGTGAGGAAGAGTTAATAAACAGAAAGAGACAATTATATGGGAGTGATTTTTGAGTTTAAGAAAAGCCCTCTCCTGTAAATAGGATGATTGCCAGGACTTCAAAAATATGTGTAGTTGACCATTTTTCAACTGCTAATATAGAAACAGATGCTCATATTCATACAATATCTCTGAGGCTAAATTTCTTTGAAAAGGAAATGCACACAACTGAGATTCACTGTAGCAGGTTAGTTCCTGACAAATTCAAGACTGTGTAGGGTTATTGGAGTCATGTAAGTTGTTTTCATCCAAAAATAAAAATATCAGTGAAATCTTTAACTGATATCCATCAGGAGAGAGAGAAGCTTTAATGTGCTACACAGTTGTCTTTGAAGAAGGCCTAGCTATCACACCTCCCAATGTTCAGGGAGACAGCAAAAGAGAATCGAGATCAGTTCTTTAAATGATTCAAGCTAGTCATTATCTGGAATAGATGGACTCAGAAACAGGCTGTAGAATTCATGGTACTAAGCTTGAATAAGAAGTAGCAAGACAACTGGAAGACTGTCATATACAAGCTGTCATCATAGATTTGACACACTGGAGGATCAGGCAATCTACTGGGACAAGTTCAAGCCTTTAAAGAGGATCAACACCATGGCCTTCTCTCCCTATTATAAATAACGTATGCTGATTGGAAGAGGAACATACTGTACAATGGACTCTGCTGAGTGGAAAACACCTTGGCTAATAACTTCATTGAAGGACTTCCCAATAAAGTTAAGTGACACCTGGAAGTGAGAGACATCATCAATCTCATGTTAGACATGCCCACTACAATACACTTTGAAGTGGTCACTTGAAGCCAGTTGTAAGTAGTTGTAGTGACAATATCTCTGTGTGGTATGACTCAGGTGTATCTACCACAATAGACTAAACTCTACCTGAAGGTTAACAACCATTCACCTCCACAGACAGAAATGTGAGACAACCACACATGTGCCCATTAAGGAGACAGGGCTATGGGTTTTCTCACAGGGTGGATGCTACAGCAAGGTTTCCCCTTGGAGTATGTACTATCACAAGGGTATATGCTACCATATCTGATCATAGGTTATATGTACTATAACCATGTAAAATGCATCCATCTGACAGCTTAACCTATACTCACCAACCCACAATGTCAGCACCTTCCAGAAAAGTAAACTAGACAAGAATGTTTGTATTAGCTGCCAAATCAAACATCCTAGGACAAAAGGTAGATATTTTGGAAAATACTCTGGAAAACTAGCTGATCCCAAATCATGCTTCACCACTGCCTTAGAGAGTTCAACAAAGAATTTAGCAATCAGTGATGTCGAGAAACCCACTTGTTGAGAATTTTATATGCAAAAACGGCTTGTTTGGGTTCTTCTATTTAAAATATTTTCTGAACCCAAACGAGCCGTTTTTGCATATAAAAGAATTTAGCAGTCAGTCCAGCTGTTCAAGGGCTAGATGGATCCTGGTATGTGGTCACAAAGGTCCAAAAGCAAGAGGTTGAATCCATGGTAAACACAGGAGTAGTAACAACCAAAGTGGTCTTTAGGATCTTTTCAAACTAATCAAGTGAGACCACAACTATGGTCAGTAAATAACAATTTCATTTTGGCAAATAGTGATAAACTAAACATTAGAGGACAAATTAATCTAGCTTGGTCCAAAGGTGTCTCCCACAGAATAAACATAGCTATTTCTCACATCTGAATTTAACATCTTCAGGATAAGTGGTTTGTTGAGTTTGTCAGTCAGTACTTCCTTTTCAGTGGAAAAAGATCATATAGTGTTACCTATATTAAGTTCAGGATCAGTGAACTGCATGAGTATATGTAGTGAAAGGAATAATAGTACCACCAATTACACAAGTAGTGTTCTATGGTTTAACATGAACAAAGTTAAAAATATTAGTGCTAAATAATATGGTTGAAGAAGTCATGCAAGTGATAAACTGTTCCCTCTATAAAAAAGCAGGCAGGATTATCCCAACAGTGATATACTTGACAAAGGACAGAGTTCAAACATTGCTGTGTGATTATGGATGATCTGCTATCTACCTGAATGTTAGAAAGGTCATAGGTATGGTAAGTGAAGTGGAAGTAACTGATGCTAACAGTAACGCTAAAGCTTTTGTCTATTGCACCATGACTGAAAGCATATAATAGGTTTCTGAGGATATTGGTTGATGATTTTACTAAAAATAAATATCCAATGCAGTCAAAGCAACTTTTTAAGTGAAAGTACTGATGTGTGTGTGTGGAACCAAATGGTCAACTGGATGAAACAACAATGGCTAAGAACCATACAAACACAGTTGACAAATTTCTGTTAAAACATCTGCTGTGCTGAGTTCCTTGGAGCACAAAAGAAGTTGCAAATGCTGAAATACAGCAGATGCTGCAAGACAGGATTGAAGTCTTTTGAAAGTACTTGGCCATCTCCAGTAATTATTATCAAGAAAAAAGAAGATATGCAAAAGCTTTGCAAGAACATTTAATGAGTAAATGCGGTAACTTACATTTACACTTTCCAATTATCACAGGAAGATGAATGTCTGGATGCATAAAAGGATTAAAGGTTTCTTTGGCATCTTGGATATGGCATTCAAATACTGGTAAATTGAGCAAGCAGCTAAAACTGCTTTTAGTACAAGAAATAATTGTTTTATTTATAGCTGTAGTTTTACTTTATATTTTTAATTGTTTCATTATAAAGGAAAGTTTTGAAGCATGTAAATGCTTGGCTGTAAGTATAGTAATGGAAGGCAAAAGGTACCATCCACATAATGAAGCTTTGTAATTAATGTCAACTGTCACACAGTTAATTTGTAAAGAGAAAAATTCCTCAAAAAACAATAAAGTCATTGTGTTGGTAAGGAATAATGATCAAAAGCAAGATTAGGTGACTCATAACTATTCCAGGATGCCCAAAATATTCTCTACAGCAAAGGGAATGAAGTTGTTACAGAGAGAATACCAGGTTAATCTTTGCTATTTGTGATTTTGCAGATGAAGACTTGTTGCTTGCTGATAAATTTGACTTAGAATAGATCAACAGGTTAATAATCTAGTGCTGCTGATATTTCCAAGGGCTAAATGGCTGGGAAGTTTACAGCTTTGGGTTATCATAGTTGACACCATTGCATCTGGAGGAACTAAGCAGTCCAGCAGTAGGAATCAGTGCTGCTGTTGACATCATCCAGAGATGTGAGGATCAAAAACAAAATTATTACAATTTATTTCATCAGAGGGTGCAGCATCACCATGAGGAGATTTGAATGAGATTACATCTTTTTTGGGATTCCTATATCTCTAAACCAGAATAACTTCTAGATGTTGGGTCCATCTCAAGAGACTTCAGCATCAACAACAAAAACCAGTGCAATAAAGATGCAGATGATTCTGCTATCAAAGAGGAAGCTTTGGCCTCATGGACTCAACCTGCTAGAAGACTGCAAAAGACATACACCACTTTAAGGTATCTCTTACCCTATGCTGGCCTTCTATTGGTAAAACTCTCTTCTAGAGTATCTAAGGTGATCATAAACCAGCTCACATTAGAATAGATTCCAGTGCTCAAGTACCATTGCCAAGAAGTGACATCTGAATGGAGGGAAGTCTGAATCCTCTACAGTTTGGAATAAAAACAAGGATTTGGAAGTTTTCAGTGTGTACATATATAATATTTTATATGTTTAATGTGCACAGAAGGATAGGACAGATGGATGGTTTTGTCTTGTTTCCATTTCTTGTATATCTATATATAGTTTTCTTTTATTATTTTAGTATTTTCATTCTTACTATTGAAGAGTTTATTTTAATTGTTGTATGTTTAAGTCATAACTTCATTACTCATTTGTGGTTGTTTAACTATGTGTATATGTGTGTGTGTGTGTGTGTGTGTGTACACACACACATTAAAGATTTGTTATTGTTTGACTACCCCTTTTTATGAAAGGAAAGTAATTCATTGTCAATTTTCAATTTCTAAAGTGTTTTTGTATTAAAGGGTTTTTATTCTGTTTTAATTTTACAAGTAGTTTATTTTGTTCACTCTTAATATAGCCAGCATTTCTCTGTATTTCCAATATTTTCATTTTTCTTTCTTTTATTTTGTTTATATTTTGGTATACTTTCACGTTGCTTTATTCATGTTAAAGGGCATTTATGTTGTTTAATGTGAAAGGGTTTTTTGCATTGTGTTATGTATTCTTATGTCTTAAGTTTTGCTGAAAGGATGTAAAATTACAAGATTGTGCTTCTTGTAGTTAATTAATTCTAAATCTTAATTAAAGTTGTTTTATTATTGCTTAATGTTACCTTGTTTCATTTGAAATTAGGTTTTTCTTATAATGTGTAATTTGATATTGTTTCATTTTAACAACATTAAAAGATAACTATTAAATGTAATTCAAAGTCAAAGGTTTTTATCATTCATATGATGTATAAATGTTTTTAGGAATAAAACTTGATGTTTTCCTTGAACATATCACCAGTTTCAAGATGACTAGTTTTAATGTTAAATTTAATTGTTAGCTTGAGACAAGCCTTTAAAAAAAAAGAAAGAAAATCGTAATCTGCAGCCATATCATGTATTTTCTACCAGCTTTAGTTATCTGGAAGCTTGTAAAAAAATTTTGGGCTCTTTATTTTCCACACTGTAATGGTGGCAATACATACTCCTGAAAGTTGTTAACCCAAGAATGCTGGTATTAAATTTTCAGTCATTAACTTAAGTCATAGTGACCCCACATTGGCATTATAGAGTTAATATTACCATGTTATAATTGTTTTGTTTCTTTGCATTGATTAATTAATGCCTCTTCTGCCCAAGTGGAAATGACATTTATATATAGCATCATAGTTAAAAGGATCATTATTGTTATGTCCTCTGTTGGCCAAGTATAATTGAGTGTAACAGCCAGGGAACAAAATTCAGAAGGCAACACTAATGACTAGACAAATAAAGCAAGTTGACCTCTTGAATTCCAACATATATTTTTGCTCAGTTCTACCAGGAGGTTATAGAATGAAGGTTTACTTCAAAAGAATTACTTCTTTGTAACACTAAGAGCTATTATCTTGTGCACAACTGACATGGAATTTCCTATACATGACATGAAGAAACTCTTACCTCTACATATTTGTATGTTTATTTATTTATGCAATGATCATGATAATGCTATAGCTCTTCCCTGACAGGAGGGTAACACAACCTCTACAAACAGTAATCCCCATGAATGCTAGCATATGATCATAGGCTCATTGTTCAAATATGATTTTTCATATGGTTTTTGAGTTTCTAGTCACTTTGATTAATTGGCTTTCACTGTTTAATGCTGTATTACCTTTGTTCCATCCACCTATTGTTACTTCATACATACAACATTTGCAAAGACCAAAAAAAAAGTTATAGAGGCCAAATCATTCCCTTTGGACAACTTTTCCAACTATGGAAACAACAACTTTTCAACAATTATCTTTTTTCACATAGTAGAGCAAAGGCCTGTTAGGTGATAGGTCTCAATCCATGATTAGGTACTATGAGTCTTGTGGGCATAACAACAAGTTACCATACCTTTTTGGGACTGTGGTAAACTATAGTATAACAATATATTCACTGCTGATATTTTCAAACATAAAGCTACTGCTATCATGAATTAAGTGGTTGTTTCCCTTTTGCCTACCTCTTCTGTTCAGGTGCCTTGTCATTCATTGTCAAGACTGCCTTGCTTGTGAACAGTTTTGATTAGCCCTTCTACCTCCAACCTTTTGTTTCTGTCTGATTTTTATTTCCTGAGGAACAGGATTGTTTCTCCCTTGCAGCTGATTCTTGATTTTGGTGATTTGCCTCTCTCCCCTTGTATGTCTCTATTTGCTAGTGACCTTTCAACAGGGACAACACTTTTTTACACTATTCCTCCTTTTTCTGATTCTCTGCTTTTTTGACATGTTTTTCTTGGTCAAATCTGCTCTGTCCAAAGTCATCTTTTTTATGTCTTCACACCATGAAGATCTTGATACTGAAGACTCCTCACTCATACTCTTCTATTTCTGCATGTGAGGTTCTTTCATTTTCAGGGTCTCTGGCTTCTTCCTACATGTGCCCTCTTCAATGGGCTCTGGTTTATTTGTAGCATATGTCTTATGATTTCCTATCTGCCCATGTGCCTTTTCATTAATCTGTATTAATCAGAGTAGTGGATATTTTACTCACTCATATCTTTACACCCTTCACAATGATGCCTTCCTTCTATTTGGAGATAGCAGTACTTGACCCTTTTACTTTATGCTTATTGGCATTCTGGGGATATATATATATATATATACTTTTCAGTCTTTCCACGAACTTTAGTTGCAGCTGTTGGGTCATTTTATAATGTTCCATTCTGACATTTCCTTGATTGTTTCTTCTTTCACCCACCAAGAAGGCACCCATTTATGAGACCTATGGTTTACCATTTTTTTAATATTAGCCTTGTTTGTTTCAATGATTGCTTGACAAGGAATACTTCCCAAAACTTGTATCAAAATGGGGAAGTAAAGAAAATGTTAAATCCATTTGCACTTCCTCATTTCCCATCTCTGAGATGGAGCAAGACCACTTCAGTGGTATATATAGAATTAACATAATTTAAACATACACAAAAGAAGAACCACCACCTGACATGGTATAGTCCTGCCCTTATGCCTTGTTTACATTTTCTGTCTTTAGTCTTTAGTTGTACTGTCTCTTAGTGGGGACACAATTCCAGGTGATAGTGCCTAATGTCAGTAGTTGTTGTACATTCTCCATTGTTCTCTCTTATGTGTATCCCCACCCACTGTTTTTCTAGTACAGCATAAAAGAATGCTAACTTCCTTAGTCCCAGTTTGTTAGGGGTTTTGATATGGAGAGTTTCCTCTGCTAGTGCTGTATTTTCCGTGGTAAGAGATCAGTTGGCTCCATCCATAGTATTGGACATCCAATTATAGGATCTCCTAAGCGGTGAAGTTCTCCAACCATATGTGACTTATATTTGTCTTGAGATGCAAGTGAGGGCTTCTTTACTTTAGTACATTAGAAGAATATAGTCTCCTTGCCTACAGGGGGTACTGATAATATTTGTATAGTTAACATCTTTTTTACCTGAAAATGTAGGTCAGATAGGTACTGCTATGGTACATTTTGTTTGCCTCATCAGAAATAATCCTATGATCATGTGCTAGTACTCATGATGATTTATGTTCATAGAAGTTGTGCTTCCCTCTTACAGGTGAATAGCTACAACATTATGATGATTATATATTGGTTGGCACAACACATGTAGACGTGAAGTAGTGGTAATTTGTTAAGACTTGTGGCATGAGCAGGAAATTCCAAAACAGTTTCACATAAGGTAATAGTTCTTAGTGATGTAGGTAAATAGATTGTAAACTTTTAAGGTTATCATGTTTATTTTAACAGAAGTTTATCTCAAGAGAGAGAGAGCTGTGAAACTAAGGACAGCCTTAGTTGCATTTTCTTTTTGTTTGTTTAATAATAAAGATTGTTTTAATTTTTGATAATATTATCCAGTCTCATTATTGTGCACGCGCGCGCACACACACACACACACACACACACACACACACATTGGGAAACTCATTTATCTTGTCAGTTTGACTCTCCTTATTTTGTGAAGAAATCTGTACTTAGGTGGGTGACCACCCAGAAATACCTGGTGATAACAACATTTTAATGGAATTTTAAGAGAGCTAGGAAACAGGTCTAAAAGCTTGGAAGAAAATGTACTTAAGAGCAAGGATGGGCTTGGGTTTAGGTTAAACAACTGGTTCCAAGCACTTTCTGGTGATGAGGGAGAGCAGATAAGGGAAATAAATGAGATCACAAGGGATGGTTCTGTAAAAGATAGGGAAATTGTAGCTGGATGACTCTGTGGATAGACATGTACATAAAGTAGTATGTGGTGTAAGAACAAAAGAATATGCTTATTCTATCCAGAAGTAGGAAATACAGGATATAACTGAAAGAACCAGATAGATAATTAAAAGTGCTAGTAGCAATGCAGTTTTTGTGGTACGTATTGGGGCTATTGATGTAAGGAAAGATGGATCTGAGGAGCTTTATTGGTAAGTACAGGGCACTGATAAGGGCATTTAAGGAAAGGTGTAAGAACTTGATTTTGTCAAAGATATTGCCAAAAATAAATTATGGAAATTAGATATTAAGAAGGTTGCTAGGCTAGAACTAGGATATGCAAATAGGTTGGTTAATTTGGCAAAATAATTTTAATAGGAAAGTTAATCTTTTTGGAATGAATGGCTTACACTTAAACAAGGGCTAGACAGAGGTAAGAGCTATGATATTAGTAAAATGGGAAATATAATTGACAATAAAATGCTCAACAGACATAAAACATTTAAGCTTAAAATATATGATAAATTGTTACTATTGTAATGCTAGAAGCAATAGATATAAAACTAGTGAGTATAAAGCAGTTTTATAAACTGAAGATTTGATTAAATGGTATCTTTAACACTTGGTTGGATTTGAACAATTTTAAAGAAAGAAATATTTTTGAAATACGAGGCTACTGATTCTTTAGTAGAGATAGAGTATTGACAAAAGGGAGAATTAGCTTTATTTTTGAGGAATGAATTGCTTACTCTTGAGTTGGAGCATATTAAAAATAATGGCAATAGGGTTGAGTCAATTTAGGTGTTAGTGGATATAAAGGGAAAAATGCCTTTTATTTGGGGCTTGTTATAGACCACAAGGTCAGAATGTTGAAATTAATAAGAAATTGTATACTAAGATCAGAATGGTAGCAAAAAAAGACTTTTTTATTGTAAAGGATTTTAATTACAGGAATACTGATTATGAAAATTTTTGCATCTGACAATGAAAGGGATAGGTTTGTGGAAATTGTTCATGATACTTTTGTACACCAACTGGTAATGGAACCTGCAAAAAAATAAAGCTATATTAGATTTAATATTAGTATCCATTGAGAATATGATAGATATAGTTGTGTTTGGTGAGCATTTGAGTACAGTTGACCATTGCACTATTAGATTTGAAATTTTACTGCATGTAGAATTGAGGGAAAATGGTACTCTTATTACAAATTTCAGGAAAGCCAATTTTGATGGAATGAAACATATCCTTGCTTCTGTTGATTGGACTAAAGAGTTATGAGATGTTCTTGAACAGATATGGGAAGCATTTATAGAAAAAATTGATCTTCATACAGAACACATGTATTCTCTGCAATAAAAGAAGGGCAACAGATCATATTAGGGATAAAGATGATAAATTCAAGAAATTTTAAACTTACTGTAAATAATAAGAACTTGGAGAATTATAGGACATGAAGAGAGCTGGTGAAAAAGAAGGTCAGCTGAAAGAGTTAAACCAAACAATAAGAAATGTTTCAGATGAATGATGAGTAAGCAAAATGTAAGGATTGGACTTCTTAAAAATGATAGTGTGGAGTTGATCTTGGAAGATTGAGAAAGTAAACTTGTTAAAATGTACATTCTTTTCAGTTTTTATAAAAGAAGATACAAGTATTATGCCTCAGCCAAAGCACTTAATGTATGAGGAAACTATTGATATAAAAGATATCATTTTAAGTTGAGAAACCTCAAAATTTATATTTCTCATGCACCAGAGAACTTTTATCATAGAAATTTGAAAGAACTCAAAATATTTTATTTGTGAACCCCTAGCTAATAATATATATAGGCTACTGAGTAGTGGAAAAGTATTAGAAAATTGTGAGTAGGCTAATGTTAGATCAGCATTTAAAAGATATAACAAACATTATCTAGGCAATTATGGAGTAGTTAGTCTTACATTAATAGTTGGAAAAGTTTTGGATAATGTGATTAAAGATACATTGCAAAGTCACTTAGCATTTTGATACAGTATCAAAGAGCCAGCATGATTTCACTTAGGGAAAGTCTTGTTTAATAAATCTTCTGAGATTCTTTGATGATATTACTGCAAGAGTTGATAAAGGAAATACTTTGGATTTAGTTTACTTTGATTTAAAAAAAAAACATCTGATAAGTTGCCTCACAAAAGACTTCTTACAGAAGTGGAATCTGTGGGGTGAGGGAAATGTTATTAAATTGAATGTAAAATTGGGATGGTAAGGTTGTTCTATGAGGAGAGACTAAAATCTCTTTAACATCTTTTCTGTGAAAAGGAGAAGGATCAAAGGGAATTTTATTGAAGTATTTAAGGGTATTAAGATTATAAATATTTCAAACATTTTTGTCTTTAGCAGGGAAAATAATAGGACAAAACCTCATAAATTCACATGTTGGCAGCATAGCGGTTGACTACAGTTTAGATTATATTACTTTTAAAACAAGATGATTGACTCTTGAAATGGATTGCCTTCAAGGGTTGTGAAGGCAGACAATTCAACTGAGTTTAAGAAGAAATGTGATGAACAAGTGGTGGTTATAGTTGGGAGATGAAAGGGACAAGCTTGATGTGCTAATAAGCTCCATCTAAAATTTTGTGAAATTTGCAGATTTGTGTATTGCTTTAAGCTACATATATTGTTAGATTTTGTTGTAGCTAATCTTATTAAGTTGAACAGTGTTACCTTGTTGTATGGCAGCTTTTGCATAGTACTTCTAATACTGGTAAGATACATTGCAAAGTATTTTCTAATACTAGTGATTTTTCTAAAAAAAATTAATTAAACTACTAATAATCTCATGAATTACATTATTTATCAGATTTTAATTGTAAAATTTATAAAACAAATTATACATTTGTAGAAAGCACCTTGTATATAATTGACTGTTTCTTGACATTTTCCGTAAGAAACATACCAGGTAGTTATTTCCAGACCATAAGTTTAAAAAAGAACAAAATTATCTTTTAATATAATGGTTTTGAAACCTAACCTTTCAAGGTGGTGAATCAGCAAGTCAAAGTTACTTTGAGTCATTGATTCTTAACATAGCTAATGGCTGACCCAGAGATTTGTTGTTGCTGTTTGTTTGTGTGTGTGTTTTATTCAACTGCAGTTGGAAGAATGATGTCCTACAAATTATGTTATCATTCTTCATTGCAATAAAGAGAGCCAAAAATCTTGTTATACAGATGTATTATACCCAAGCTTTTGATCATTATAGCAAATTGACCATAATTACATCTTGAGAAAAATTCCTGAAATAGTAGTGGAAATATTCAGTATATACAGGGTGGTTGCTAGTAAAGTGGAAAATTTGTCAAATAGCTATTTATTTTTACAAAGTTTTTTAAAAGTATATGTTATATTACACTCATAGATGCTCAAAATGCATTTTATGATATTAAAATCATGCATTTTATTCATGATGTAAAGAAATCAAAATAAAAATGAGTGAGTACGCATTTTATTTATGATCTCATCTGACCCTCAAATTTTCCGCTTTTTTAGCGACCACTCTGTATTATCATTTCTAGATAATGTTTCTAAGAATTAAACAGATCTCTAGTTTCTTAATTCAAAGTAGTTTAACCTAAGATTGTGGACTTTGTGTTTTTGAAATTACTTTGCTATAGTCTGTAATGTCAATAACTGGCCATGTGAGAAATGATGAAGCTTATGACAATGTATTTATAGTAATGTGTAATAATAAAATCTAACTGAAGTAAGATACCTCAACTATAAGTAGGTAATGATTGATATACTTCTTTTTTGTATGATAGTGGAAATGACCTGAAGGTTGAAGTGAAAAAGACAAGTGAAAGTACACTGTCACTTGTATTTGTTGATCCTCAAACAGAAAACTCAGGCCAATATACTTGTAAAGCATTTTATAACTCCAAGCAGCTGGAGACTGCTGTTGAACTCACTTTCTTTCGTAAGTATTTGAAGAAGGTTATGGTAATTTAAATGGTTTTTTATAATTTCAATAAACATGCAAATTTTTGTATCAATGTTGACTTTCTAAAGTTATACTTAAATCCAGATTTATGAATGATATTGTGTGTGTAGTTTGTTATGAACAAAAACAACCCACAACAAAACTTAAGAAAATAAAAAACATTAGGTTTTGGAGGTAAGTGAGAAAGTATGACTCTAGGTACATTTTATATCCCACATTAGAGCCTGTACCCTGGGATTCTTTCCATTTGAGCAGCATTTTTTTCTTTTTTTATATAGGCTTGCTTTTGTTTATAACAAACTAACACTAGTTAGAGGTTTAGATTTACTATTTTTAATGCAGTCCTTCCATTTTATTTTGTTTTCCTTCAACTTTATATACATATATGTGTGTGTGCGTGCGTGTGTGTGTATTTACACACACATACATTTCAGTTGATAAACATTATATCTTTATACAATCACGACATTTTAATTATGAATTTATTTAAGCTTTAATGAATGTCTTCTTATCTTTAGTCATGGTATAATTACATTGTAATCCAAGCAAGTCTTTGGTATTAATGTCAGCTGAGAATGGAGGACACTATATATATTATTAAATAAGACTTAGCTGTTTCTCTGTGTTAATATCAGCTTAGAAATAAAGGCACTGTATAGTGTTAAACAAAGTTGATATACTCCTTGATGTTGATGTCAATTGAGAAGTGAGGGCACTATGTATATTACTAAATAAAACTTAATGTCAGCTTATAAATAAAGGTGCTGTTTACTGCTACTTGTAATGCCAGCTGTAAAACAGTAGTTTAACATCTTAACTAACCATATTTTAATAATAATTTATACTGATACACAATAGCACAACCCAATCAAACTAAATATATTTTTTACGAGTCTTACTATTATTTTTAAACAAAACTGATGAGTAATAGCTGGTAGAATCATGACCAAATACTGAAACTTGTTTGAATATCTTAAAACGTTATTGACCACTATTAAGAAAGAAAGGAATTAAACTGGTTTTTCATATACTATGAGAGTTTCTTAGCTACCAGATGATAATGACTTCAGTACTTCAACATAATACTTGGGTAATGGCTATCATTTATTGTTATTGTTGTCATGAGCACATAGTATTTCCTTCACCTTTGCACATTGTGTACTTCCATGAATATATGATTCAGATATTTTAAAAATTGTTAACTTGACAAATTTTCACTGTTATTTGGATGTTGTGCAGGTTGTTATTAATTAAAAAAGGTTATAATGAGTCCTGCTTTAAAAAAATAAGATTTCAGGCTACTTTTCTTGGCTAGGTCTTTATTCTCAATAAGAACATTAAGCATAGCTTTTTCAAAGATGCCAATTCTCTGTATAACTGATGCAAAAAGAAATGTTAGTGTTTTTCTACAATATAAGGTGCTTGATTTGTAGGGCAAGAAACCTAACAATGACTCTCAGAGATGATTAAATATCTTTCTCTGGAAACACTTGGAGGAAAAAGCCTTATATGCTATAAATTATGAAGCTAACATTTTATTGAAGCACATAGTCAGATTAGGTACTACAAGATACATTTTTATAACATAGATCTGTGATAGTTTTATTGTCTTGAAATGTTTACATACTCTACGGTAATTCCTGTATGCTGAATCTGAAAATATAAATTTTTCTCCATCATGTAAAGATTCTTCACAAAACATCGTGTACTTTTACTTAAGTGAATCATTTTCATTAAAATTGGGTCACATTTTATTATGCTTAAAATGTTGACAACCACTGCCTATTAAATTTCTCTATATCAATGATACAAGTCTTTTCAATCTTTCTAGAATCCAAACATAATAATAAATAATGTTTATTGCGGTAAACAAAATTAAAAAAAAAAAAAAATTTTATCTTAGAAAGTTTTTCTTCTTCCCAATTTTTAGAACTTCCCACATGATAGAAAAATTATTTTTCAAATTTAACTCATTTGGTGTAAACGTGGCATCAAGAATTGCAGTATAATTTGAATGTGTTAACAACATAAGTTATAGTGCACTTATTGCAGAGGAAAGTTTGAAATGGCAAGAATAAAGCACAAATTCTTGAAGATATTTTTTCCTTTAAAATTAATTTTTTTGCAAAATTAAGGTTTTGTTTAGAATATTATTAATATCAAAAGAAATGGACAAATTACAGAAAACTGAAAGTTATCCATCTTGAAAAATTACATGTGAATAAATTTATTTTTCACTTTAACATTTCTAAACTAAGGCTACTCATTAATTTTTTTTTTTAAAATATGAAAATCTAAATAGTTCAAATATGTAACACCATAGTATACAACACGATCACCAATAACTACATGTAATAAAATGGCTATTTACCTGTAGCAAATTGGTGCTTCAGTTCTACCTCATATTTCTTGAAATTATTAATTTTATCAATACTTAATTGAAAATATTGATGTGTATTTTTCTGTCCCTCTATATCTGTAAAAATAGTGTTTTAATGTCAAGAGGCAAAACTTTTAGTACATTCTTCACAATTATGGCAATTATGATAAGAGCTGGACACCATTGGTTTAACATCTTCATAATTAATTAGCCAAAACCTGTATTAATAGATAAATTAAAATACTTACAGGCTAGAAAATCGTACTTTATCTTTGTATTTAATACATACATAGTAATTCATATCTTCATGATTAATGTTTCTGCACATGAAAATTACTGCATGTTCATTAACATGCCACAAGCCCAGGTGTAGCTTGCTTTAAAGTGAGTCATTTTTTTATATCTAACTTTTACTGTTATTTTACTTGGCCTGGCCTCTTTAACCTAGGACTCAGTACTAAGTTGCTCAGTTGTCCAATCACATGGATGGTTTAGTATTTATTAAAATGAAAATTCTGTTACTCTGCTGAATCCATACTCATGTTATATTTATTCCTTGCACAAACAAATATTGTGTTTTATGGATCTTGAAATAATTGCATTTTAAGCAAAGATATCATTTGATCAAATAGATAATGGTATTCCCATTAAAATCTTAAGTAAAATACAGTTCAAAGCCTAGAATATTTTATATACATCTTCACCTTTGTTATTTTCATAATCAGGTTTTTAATGGGCTACAAATACACAAACAGGCTTGGAAGGTTTATGTACTGTTTTAGGTATAACATAAGGTGTTAATGTTCTAACCATGTGTAATATAAATAAAAGCATATTGTTGAAATATTATACTATTACATCAATTCTTTTATTTTCTGACAACACAAAGAAGGAACAAACAATGCAATTACAGTTCAAAGTTTGAAAATTTAGGGTTGTGATAATATTGTTTGGTTACTAAATAAGAGTGGTTGGATTTGTGTCTTAGAAAAGTTTCAGCTTGCATGAGGATAATTCACATTAGTTCTTAATGGATAACAGATACTGATGTCAAGTACTTCTGAGTAATACACTTTTTAAATGTGTAACAGTTACATTACTACAAATTAATTATGTGAAGGTGAAGTTATGATAATACTCTATCAAAAAGTATTGTTTTTTTGTACAGATTGTTACTTATTTCATTTTATCTAACAGATGACATCACTTGGAATGATTGCCCTAAAGAACAAGCACTGACTATTAATCAAGAAGGAAAGATACAGTGTAAAGTTTCAGCTAATCCTTCTCCTAAAGTTTCCTGGGTGAAGTTAGAGGGAGGTCATAGTATTGATTTGGATAAAAGCAGGTTTACAGTTGCGAGTAATGAAGTTTCAATAAATAAGGTACAGGATAAAGATGGTGGAAAATACCGCATCCAAGCAATGGTCACAGAAACAGGAAGATTTAAACATCGTGACATTATTGTGGAAGTTTATGGTGAGTGAATTTTTGAATACAAGGTTTTTTGTTATTTTCAGTAACTTTATCTGTGCAAATGATAAATCTATTGTACTGGAATATCTGTAAAATAAGTTTTGATTTGTGTGTTCTTATGTTTTCCCTCCCTTAATTATCTTTTATTACTGTGGTGGTTTGTTCCTGATAATAAACTAGTTTTTTATATTTATGGGCTATTCATTACATCATAATTTATCTTTTCTGTAGTGAGAGGTGCCCAGATAATTTTTTCACGTTTTCCTGTTTCTTGTATGATTACCAATCCCTTGGGTAAATTCTAAATAGATAATACTTTTCCTCAGTTAATATATGGTGAGAAAGGTCTAGCTGTTTCATTATCCTTCTATAAACTATAAGTGGGAAGAAATCAGTCAAACAATTTTAGCACTAGAAAACACCTTAAAATATAATTATTGAGTTAAAAGGAACTCTGAATTTTAAGGATAATGAGAAACAGAATACAGAAGAAATACTTGTATGTTAGGTAGGTTGATTTTGATAAACCTGAGAGTTTATTTTATATAATAATTTAAAGCAGGTTCCTTAATTTTCTGATCTATGATTAGTATATATTTGAAAGGTAAGAATAAGTGTATGAAAATTGTAAGAGAATAAGTCTGTTAAAATAACTGAAATAAAAGTACTTAGAAATCACTTGTGTGTGTTACTTTCAGGTTTGAGTGTGAAACATCAGTGTTGCATAAGATATATATCATCGTCTACTGTTTGCTGTAATAGTACTAAGTTTCAATTGTTTCAGTTACATTTTTGATAGAATGTGAATATAGCTATATGACTTACAATAAAGGTAAGTCATGTGTCAGAATATTTCTTGGATCAACTGATTTTGATAGTTTTACCTATGCATTTTTCTTCTAGTGCAATTCATCATCCATAAAATTATTCTATTTATTCTTACTTGTTTACTTTATATACCTTACACCTACCACTATGCTGGTACAAGTATGTTGGTAATACAATTGCTGGATTCACATTTACAGAATACTCACTTAGTTTTTTCAATCACGTTAACTTGATACACCTATGAACAGGAAAGAAAACTAACCAAATAGCATTTCTTAACCTCAAGATCACGAGAAGTGATACACAATTTATAACAGAAATCCACAGAAAAAATGCCCATACTGGACTATACATTCTTTGGGACTCAACACACAAAACAAAACAACTAAATGTATTAAGAAATCAAATAAACACAGCCACGAAACCATGTTCACCTGATAAAATTAACAATGAAATCAGCAAAATAAAACAACACTTCATCAACATCAACAAATTTCTTGAAAAAAACATGGAAAAAATTATAAACATACACTTAGACCAACAACAAACAAACAACAATAAATCCCAAGATACAACAAACTACAAAATCTTATACTGCTGGATATTGTATGTTCCCAACATCAGCAAATAAATAACCAATATTTGGAAAAAAACTTATAACAAAGCACAACATTCCAGCAAACACCATATTTATTCAAAAACCAGGTATAAAACTGAAGTCCATATTATATAAAAACTACACTGACAAACACAACACTAACATATTTTATAAAATACAATGCAACTGTGGCGACTTTTGTATTGGAGAAACAAGCAGAAAAAATGGAAACAATTCAAAGGACACAAAAAAACATTTTCACACATTTTTCAACACTGCAAATCAAATAAACACAACATAACCATAAAAAACTCCCAGATACTAAGTAGGGAAACAAATATAAACAAATACAAAATCAAAGAAGATATATTAATCTGTGATGACAAGAAAAACCCACTTGTAGAGAAAATTATATATTTAAAACTGGCTGGTATGGGTAGAGAAGTAGAGGAGTGAACAACGTTTTGACCTTCTTCGGTCATCATCAGGTTCACAAAGAAAGAAAGGGTTACTGACTTGTAGCTGACCATATGTTTGAAGGCAAAATCAACTAACAAAAATAAATATACCCCATAATTTAAAAAAAATCACAAAATCATATACGGCTGCATACCATATATTCCCAACATCAGCAGAAAAATAACCAACATTTGGCAAAAACTAGCAACAAAATATGACATTCCACTTAACACCAAATTTATTCAAAAACCAGGCACAAAACTAAAGTCTATACTATGTAAAAATTACACTGACAAACACAACATCAACATTATTTATAAAATACAATGTGATAACTGCCAGGACTTTTATATTGGAGAAACAAGTATAAAAATAGAAACCAGATTCAAAGAACATAAAAAGTCACCTTCACATGTTTTTGAACACTGCAAATCAAATAAACACAACATAACCATAGAAAACCCCCAAATACTAAATAAAAAAACAAATGTAAACAAACGCAAAATTAAAGAAGCCTTACTTATACAAGAACTTAAACCCAAAATAAACCAATACAAAGGAACACCTTTATACCTATATTGATAAATATATTCAACATCTAAGCATACCATCTACATTCCTACACTCAATTACACAACTGCCTTCGACATGTGGTCAGCCACCAATCAGTAACCTTTTCTTTCTTTGTGAACCCAACAATGACTGAAGAAGGTTGAAACGTTGTTCACTCCTCTACTAGTGCCTTTTCTACCTATACCAGCTGTTTTTAAATAAACAAAGAAGATCTACTTATGCAGCAACTAAAACCAAAATAAAGGAACACCTTTACACTTATACTAATTAATAACCTAACATCCAATTGAAACAGCCGCTACAACCAAAATTAAACCAATATAAAGGAATAACTTAACATCCAACTGCAACATCGTGCCTGTTAATACTCCTGTTCCTAAGACATATCTGGCAATGGTCAGTTACAAGCTCTCTTTGTTAACCTGAAAATGATCAAGAAAGGTCAAAACGTTGTTTTCTGCTTATCAATACAATTGTTAATACTCATACCAGCCATTCTGAGATCCACGTATGTGTTTGTTTTTATCTGACAAGTTTCATTAATGGCACAATTACTCTGAAGAAGAGGCATTCTCTATTAATCCAGCATTGCAATTACAGTGTGAACTTTAAGGTAATCCTACTTACCTAATATCTTTTGGACTAATTACTAGAGTTTAACCAAAGATTCTGGCCTCTGAATATTTTATATTGCAAACTGACAGTTTAAATAGGGTTTTTGTTTCTTGTACTTAACAACAACTTTTAACTTGTATGCAAATATTTCTCTTTCTATTTACCTCTGATCATTAATTTTTTACTATAAATTTAACATATTCTTTAGACTAGGCTATTAAGTAGTGCAATGTTAATTGATCACACACAACAAAATATCCAAAGTTTGATCATACCTTAGTCAAATTTAAGGTAGTATTAGGGTATAAATGTGGTTAAAACTTTATTTTGTGTTGGACAACAACTTGAAACGTAGTATTTGTACTGGGACTAACATTATTTTTGAATATCAATGATTTAAGTTTAATTTTATAGAATAAATGAGGTGCAGTCATGATTTTGTATCACATAATAACTAGAAAAGTAAAATTGTGTTCATTTTGCCAAAATCCAAATCTAGATTAAGTTTCATTTTCTTTTTTGGACAACCACAAATCCACTCTTTCACCTTCCCACACTGTACTAGAATTTCTCTTCGTGTTCTGGTATATTAACAAAAGTAAAGATCTTGTCTCAACCAATGACGACATTACAAATATAACCCTTAGTTTTGTTTGTGTGTTTATTGAGCTGCACACTTAGTTTATAGTTTGATATAATTATTCATAATTTCCATATATAAAAGTGATATTTTTTTTAAGAGGAAAACATAATTGTTTAAAGGGTTTATTCCTATCAATGCATTTAATAGTGGGGTAGTCTTGTTGATGACTTACTTACATGTGCAAAAAAAATGGTATAAATTTTCTCTAAACATTTTAAGTTTTATACTTATTGTAGTTCTAAAACAATGAGGACTCTGGTAAAACTGTCTAGAACCAGAGTTTTCACTGCAAAAATGTGTAAAAATTAGAATCATTATTTTATATACATGTAAATTGATTTTTTTCCTATGTTGTATTTCGGGAAAATTATTTTGTGTGAAAAATCTATATTTCTAGTTAGACCAAAAAAAAACAAAAAAACTGATTTCTTTTTTTCTTTTTTTTAGCTCATTTTTGTATGTATAACCAAAAACAAGTATGTTTCCAAAGTAATGTGTGGTATCTTAAGAATACAGTACTTTAGATATATATGTGTGAAAAACACATATCTTAGTATGTGTGAAAAAAACAACAACAATGTTTAAACTGCTTTTTATCACCCAAGATATGACTGTTTTGTGGTTTGTTTACCAATATGCTTTTTTAACTGTTAATGTTACAGTTCCTCCTAACATCACAGACTTTCGGGAGAAAGTTGAAGCATTAGAAGAGACTGTATCTAGTCTCAAGTGTTGGGCTGAAATTGGTAACCCAGCTCCTTGGTATTCATGGTTCGATAAGGTAAAGTATTTCTATACCATTTTCACTAATATTTTGCACCAAGTTCCCATTGGTGCTTGTTAATTTTAGAAATTTCTTTAATATTTTAGTATCTGTTTATAAAATTTGAATTTAAAAAAATTTATCTGTGAATTTAAACTGAAATATTTTTTCTCTCAAAAATCTATCATGAAAAAGAGGGTGAAATTGTTAGTCTAATAACCAAGAAATATTGGATTTACTTTTTATTCAAATAATAAAACTTCAAAACATTTTGTAAGTAAACAAGTTTTTATATTTATCAAATGTGCAGATATTCATGTGAATATATTTCAAAACTTTTATTCTATGAAACAAGTGCATTAATATAGCTATATTATTGTTTGTGTGTTATTCTGGAATCACTGAATAACATTCATAAACTTTTCAAATATTATTCAGCCACGTAATATTATTTTGTTTGTTTTATTTTTCAGAAAAATACACATTTTGATTGCCGTTATGTTATTCTGTTTTAAAATATATGATCTTCAAAGTAATTTTGATCTTTTTCAGAATGATATTCTTCTTGGAACTCAAGAAAGATTTTTAGTCAACAAAACTACTGGAAACCTTTCAATAAAGAATGTTAAGAAAGAAGATGCTGGAACATATACTTGTGTGGCTGAGAATGTAGCTGGCCAAAATAAAAAACAGTTAGAGCTAACAGTTCTCTGTGAGTTTTTGTTGTTCCTGCTTTCTATACATAAATATGTCAAATATCGAGCTTGAAACTGAAGTCAGTGTAAATTACAATATTAATTATTAACATTTTTTGGTGTTGGTTACCTGAAAACAATATTGCATGTTGTTTACATCGGTGCTTGGGCTGAGTATTATGAGTTCCATGCTGTGATAAGTGAAACATTTTTGTGTGTGTAATATATGTAATTTATTTTTAACGTATTTAGTTGTTTAATGTTTGTCAGTTTCATAGGCTTAAACTAGATGTTTTTTTATTTTGCAAATAAGTAATACAGGAACTTAGCAGTAGTTGCATAACCTCTAAAATGACGGGTACAAGTAGTGCTTACTATGTAATAGAAACTTTGATTCTGATATGAATTTTATTTTGAATAATATCTGGTCTATTTTTTCTCCTTCTTTTATACAGCCAAACCAAACATTTTACAGTTTGAAAATGGAATTACAGTTGAAGGAAAGTCAACGTCATTAGAGTGTCGTGCATCAGGTGTCCCACCTCCCAAAATTTCCATCCGTAAAGAAGGAGTAGATGAAGAAATTAAATCTGTGAGTACTGATGCATAATACATAAATTGAAGTTGTCATGCATGGTAGGCTACAGTAATTCTTCTAATAAAGGAAAGCTAAGTTACAAATAGCACAACAAATCTTTCTTTTTGATAAAACAGTGTTCGCATAGAAACTGAATCAGTCAACTATTACCTTTGTAAAAACTGTGTACCACTGCTAACCGTCTTCACCCCACCCACCCCAAAAAAGGATCTGACAATGTGAAACATTAAAGCATAGTAAGAATTCCATTTTTTTAACTTGCAAAATTTTAACAGTTTTACAGAACTGAAAAAATTTAAATAATATACAACTCTAAACTAATAAAAAGTAAAGGGTATTTTATTATGATTGATTATTACAGCTGTGTTTTTCTATTCTTGTTTACACAAGGATGGAAAAGCAACCTTTAGATGATGCATATATGCCATTCCATAAGTGTATTTTGTTTTTAAATGACTCTTGATATTCTTTATTGTATTTTCCATAAAAGTGTAAAAGTATTTACAATTGTAATTTTATTATTCTCTATAAACTTAAATAATGGGAGATTAAAGATAATAAAATAGAAATACCATATTTTATGTTTTAAGTGATTATTGAAAGTTTCACTCAGGGAGAGAGGATGTCTGTTAATACAGTTGAAGAAAAGAAGGTTATAAGTTTGAAAATGACCATAAACCAAGTTCAGAAGCAAGATGGTGGTTTGTACTTTTGTTATGCAGAAAACGTAGCTGGAAGTGTAGAAAAGCCTGGACATCTAACAGTAGAATGTAAGAAAATGATCAGTTCCTTGATTTGTCATACATGAAAATGAACTTGGATGATTATTAATGTGCTTTGTTTATTTACTTCTAGTGTAATGAACTTTTATTTGATTGCCATTTTTTAATTTTGTACAGATCAGCTGAAATGTGAATCTTATAAGATCAACTAAATATAACTTTTCATTTGTACTGTATAAGCATTTCTGTATTTATTTAAACATATTAAATATAATAACAACTGAAAGATAATTTTTACTTACATTTATATCAATTTATTTGTCATTTTGGCCACTTTAAAAAAAACATATATTAAGGTTCTGTTATGAATAAATTGTACCAGTAAAGACACTAAGCAGTGCTTACTGCTAGGTAGACACAGCAATATCTCTTTTAATGTTTGTTAGTATATGTTTTCATTTGTCTGTTTATCTCTTTTATGGAAAATTTGTCTAATTTCTTATCTATGGAATGAAAACAATCAGATAAATAGTCAACTGGAATGTGGAAGAGGAACTGGTCTGCTTTAAACTAAAAAATCTAAGGCAATTTAATGAATTATGTGCCACTTGTGAAAGAGAACATTCTCATATTCTGCTGTTGCTGAATAAGTATCCTTAACCAGTTGTAGAAATTCAAATTTTAAGGTCTTATATACTTACTACAGTTTAGAAGATGTTTTTTTATGAAGGGTTTTATATTTCGAAATTTAAAATATTTCCAAAAACCTTGATACAAAATGAGAACAATTTCACAAATGTCCAACTTATTCTGCACATAAATGGTGTCTGTTTTTTTACTTTACCAACACTCAGTGCTGTCTTAAGGAGATGACAGTTGAAATTGCGAACAGTTGCAACCTGTTACAATGTTTATAAAGTTTTGTTATGTGAGAAGAACAGATATAATTATACAATTTAGACAATTGTTTTCATTCCTTTGTTTTTCCAGGTATATATAATTTTATTTCTCAGGTTTTAATGATTATATTTTCTTGTGGCTTGTCTATAATTAACTGGTTTCCAGAACAAACAGTACACTGTAATTTTTGGGTCTTTCTTTTTCTAATCTTGGAAAACTTAACAAAAATAAACTTTTAGCTAATTTTAGTATATTTATTTAAACACAGGTTTATATGCTCAATTGTTAGTTCTTTGTCAGAGGTAAGTGTTGATAAACCTGTGCACAATCACATATTTCCACAAAAACAAGAAACTTGTGGATTTAAAGAGACGAAACGCAATGTTTAGGTTTGAAGCAATAAAATGAGACACCTTATTTATTGAAAAAAGTAAAAGAATGGCCAATAATATTGTGATATGTTGAGTTTAAATATTAAGGATGCCATGTATTTAATGATAAAGTAAATGTAATGCGTGACAAGTAAAAGTAATGAAGAAAAGGCTAAACAGTGACAAAACTTCACAAGCAAGTTTTGATTCCTTCAGGACAGAAATTAGTTTGGGTTTCTCAAAGGTTTGAATGAAACTGGTTTGGTAACAACAAAACTCCATTGTTAAGGTGTCTTCTTATAGTAGCTAGCATATCAAAAAACAGCAAATGGAATGCATGCATGTATCTTTCATTTGATAATTGCATCCCTTGAAGAGGATACCTGTACATGGTGAGGGGACCTCCCATAAAAGGTTGTCTTTTCAGTATACATTCTCTGCATTCTGAATGCCCGTCCATATGTTTGCCATGCTTTGTGATCCATGAAAGGGGACAAATGATCCTGGTGGTTGAGGATTTAAACCCCAAAATACCATTTTGGCCTTGAATTCCTGTAGAGGAGTGTCAGTCAGCTGATCCTATTGGGCTAGGGTCAACTGAGTACCAGTGTTAAGGTGTTGCAAGCAATATGTATGTTGTTATTTGGTTATAGTGCTCATAAAAAACCTAGTGTTGCTGCAATGTCCTTATTTGGCATTCTAGTACATCTTGTAGGACTCCATGGTGGGTGGGGTCAGTGGGTATGTTATGGATCCCTTAAATCTCAATAAAATCATCGGTAAATGACAATGTCTTGAAAACTGAACATCAGTCTCCAAGTCATTTTACACCTGTACCTCATTTTCTCACACTCCATTCTTTGTCTGACAAACCTTTAGAACCAATGTCTCCCTTTCTTATTCAGAAGAGATTAGAGGAGCTTGCTGGCCTATTCACAGTCTGTCAAGAAGCTACATGTTGGGGGAAACATCTACACTGAACTCCTCCTCAATTCTAAGACCATTAGGGATATACACAATGAGGTTACTCCCCATGGTAAACTCTTAAAAAAAAAAAGGCAAAATTTGAGACAAATTGTTAACAAGTTTATTCCGGGTAGTTTTGTATTACACGTGTGAAACTTTGCACATTCACTGCTGAACATCCAAAGTCTGCAAAGGCGAAGTCCACGCTCACTAGTTGAAGTTTAACGTCACTCAATGTCAATAACGAGTATGCCCCCTTTGAGCATCAATAACTGCATGGCATCTCCTGCCCATGGAAGCGATGAGATGACAAATCACATCCTGTGGAATGGCTGTCCACACAGCCTGCAAAGCTGCTGCAAGCTGAGGTAGAGTCTGCGGTTGAGGTTGTCACCGTCACAGAAGTCGGTCCAACTCGTCTCAAAGATGTTCGATGGGGTTTAAATCTGGTGATCTGGAGGGCCAGGGAAGAACGTTGATGTTGTGGTGTCTCAAGAATACAGTGGTGAGGACGGGCGTTGTCATGTTGAAAAACGTCTTTGACGTTCACTATGATGGGTTGCACATGGGGCCTAAGAATCTTTTCGACGTATCATTGAGCCGTAAGATTCCCTCAAATGTGCAAAAGGTCTGTTCTGGCATTGCAGGTGATGGCAGTCCACATCATGACGTTGCCACCACCAACTCTGTCAACACAGTTTGCTGCAAAATGTTCACCTTGGCAACAGTAAACACCGGTCCTTCCATCCTGCCTACAAAGAAAAAAACGTGATTCATCATGCTGAACCAAACATGCCTCCATCGTCGATGAGGCCATACCTGATGTGCTCATGTCCATTGCAGCTGTACTTGATGATGTTGCTGGGTAAGGATGATGCCTCTGACTGGAGTCGAGGTCGGAGTCTTAAATCTCATAGACATTTGTGTACGGTCTGATCGGAAATCCTACACAGCCCTGGTATGGTTGAGGCAGTAGATGTTGCAGTGGTGGTCCTATCCCAAAGATGACGTAACCAGATGTAGCGATCTTGTGTGGGCGTGGACACACGAGGTCTGCCAGATCGTGGACGGTCACGAGTTGATTCATGTTGTTGGTGATGATTCCATAGCCTTGTGATGGTGCTTTGGTGGACATTCACAGCTTTGGCAACAACTGATCAAGATTCACCTGCTTCCAAGCAACCAATGGCATTGTTGTGTTGTGCTTCAGTCAGTCTTGGCATAACTGTATTGGGTGTCAGTGGCTTAACACTGAGCTATGGAAACTGAGAACCCGTCACTTGCAGATCTCTCAAACAAATTAATTGGGCACAAATGCATTTTGGTGAAAAATCCAATGTTTTCCTACGTTTTCAAAGTGCATAACTTTTATTGTCATTTTGGTCTGAAAATCAGTGCCTTAACACGTGTAACATCACATACTCTGAGCTTGTAACGTTATTACATATATTTCTCTTTGTTCTCTACTGGCTCTGGAATTGCTTCACATTAGTTCACACCCTGTTCTTGCCGATATCAAAACTGACTGGTCCATTTTTTATAACGTCTCCTTCTATACAGTTTTTCTGGATACCAAGCCACTTTGGTATTCACGGGAATGAGCTCACCGACACCACAGCTAAATCTATCTGCTCTGGCACTATCAACACCATTTTCTTTCATCTGGGACTGATCCACCAATGTATGGCCTTTGTGCCACTCAAGTTACAGTATCCCACTTTTTACTGCCATTACATCTGTGAGTAGCAGCACCAGTTTAAACATGTTATTTCTATGGATTTACTCTTGGTGTTGGAAAGTGTCATTAGCAATTGTGACACTGTTCAACTTGCTTGTGTTTCTAACTTTATGCAAGTTATTGGCTTTTTAATTCTGTTTAAATTTTTTATATGAGTTTTGGGCATTCTTTCCTTTTATTTTTTTTATGTTTTTACTTGTATTTAGCACAAATAGCCTAGTTTAGCACCATTAAATGCCAAACAACCAATTGGATTTGACAGTTACAAAAGTTTCCTCCATATTCAAAGTTAATGATCGTGCATTTATTCCATTAAACAGTAGATATGTTCCTTGGCCATTGAAGCTTCAAAAATTTATACTAAAAATGAATACCTTTGTACCTGAATTAAGAATGCTTCAAAATTAGAACAGATGAAAATTTTCTGAATAGAAATATATAATGTAGGAGAGTAAGATATTTTCTCTTAGAGAACGAGAAGAGACTTTTAATAATCCTCTCATACTCAATGAAGAGCTCACACATTGACTTGAAACTTAATAGTTAATAAATACAATCTGGAACTAGAACTAAAATTCAGTTTTATTGAAGCCAATTCTTTGGTTGTTTGAAATAACCACTTGTCCCTACTCATCAACCAGTGCATCTGTCGACTTGTAAATTTTTACATCTGCTTTTGAATGTTTGTTTTACAATGGAATGGAATATGCAGCTTCTGATGATGCATTACATACTATTCAGACAGAGTGGAAGGTTAATTATAAATTATATTTACACACACATGCATACAAGAATACGCTCTTTCTTTCTTTTTTTTTTCTTCTTATTTTTATTTAATTATTTTTTTCTTTACTTGGGAGAGCAGTCACTTTCCCATAACTGTCTGCAGGCAGTGAAGGGTGATATAGACGTGGGACATTGTGGGCTTGAGTACCCACATCTTGCTCCCCTAATTTCTCTTTCTATATCTGTTGCTACTTTATTTATGTGAAACTAATGAATGGAGGTTAAAATTTATAGATAGTGTATCCCCACTGCAATGTGGGTCCTACATACTTAGTAACCTACAAAACCTAGTATATGTTTCACAATTCCATGTTATAGCTTGTACCCTGGGCCCTTTTTAATTGGTGCATAATTTTTTCTTTAATTTATTCTTGTTTTCACTTGTTTTTTTTAAGTTATAACAAACTAAGTATATATATATAGTTTGTTATAACTTAAAATATAAATATCTATATATATATATATCTATCTTAAAGAAGCTGTTATGAAGAGAAGGAAAGAGAATTGTAGGAAGAATTAAAAGATTCTTAGTTTGTTTTATATGTGCTGTTTAACATTTGCTCTCTTAACAGATTGCACCTGTCTGTTGAATAAAGGATGGAATTCCAGCTACTATAGTGGGGCCCTAACATTCATGTACTCCATAAGTTCAGCCAAAAATTTTCAAACATCTGATAATGTTGCTATTAAAAAAATTTAAGTAATTAATGTTTAATTTATAACCAAAATGTTGTAAGCTATTTCTGTAATTTACGTTAAGTTTAAAAGTATTGCTTTTTATGTTTAATGAAATATGTTTGTCATGGATGTATTAACAGTTAAACCACAAATGAAGACACCTGAATCAAAGTTAATTAAGACATGGAATGAAAATCCAGTTAATTTGTCATGCATTGCTGAGGCCATTCCTAATGCAACTGTGAAGTGGTATTATAATGAACAAGAGATTAAAGCTGACCAAAGTGAAACCTACATCATTTATGGGGAAGGAGGGTATAGTAACTTATTGGTGAGTGTTTTTAATGTTAACTTCATGCTTTTCTAATCCATACAAGTTGTCACATAATAGACATCATTAACTGAATTATTGGTATTCATTATACTGAAATCCTTAGAGTGGTATAATTATAAGAATTAATGCTTTATTTTTTAAGTGTTAATATATAAAGCTAATATTAATCATTCGTAATCAAAGAAAATTTCTTGTATGTTTTCAACATTTTAGTTATTCTATAAATCCAAACTTGTGTATGTGTATTAAAGCATTTTTAGAAAAAATAAGACAGTACAAAATTCTTATTCTGACCGTATTCTAAACCCTGGCATGGCCACATAGTTAGGGGTGTTCAACTTGTAATCCGATGGTCACAGGTTCAAATTCCCATAACGCCAAACATGCTTGCCTTTTCTGCTGTGGGGCATGATAATGTGATGGTCAATTTAGTTATTTGTTGGTAAACAAGTAGCCAAAGAATTGACTATGGGTGATGATGACTAGTCCTTCACTGCTAAATTAGAGATGGCTACTGCAGACAGACCTCTGATAATTATGTGAAAAATTAAAAATAAACCAAACTTCCCATATTTCAGCAATCATGTTTTAAAATTAGTAATTTGTTTTTATTTTAAAATTATTTTTACTTACGTTAATTCATTTTTAACACGTGGTGTTATTGTAAGCATTCGACCCTCATCTACTTTGAATGACACATTGTTGAAAATGTTTGAAAAGTATTGTTTAAACACTGTGTGCTGATGACAAATCTGTTGTGTTTTTCTTTAGTTTCAAAACAGTAAAATACTAGTTAAAACATCTGACTATCAGATATATTTATATCATACAAACTTTCAGTTTCATAGATGTCATGAAGCAAAAACTTCACAATTTCAAGATTAACCATCTTCAAGAGAGTAGCCATTTTCTTTACTCATATTGAAGCATTTGAAATTTATAGAGTAATACCATTCATCAGAAAATAAAAAAGCATACACTGAATGGACCAGAACAACCACAAGAGCTTTGAAAGAAATAAAACTAGATTACATAGATGCGTCATCTTCATTTTTATAATCACATAAGCTGTAATCCCTGATTTAAGTTTATATTTTCTGAATCTGGAAGAAAACCTAAAAGAAAGACTAAAACATAAAGTAATTTACTAAACTATTTAGTTTTTTGATTATTTAATGCATAGGAATGATAGGCAGACAGTATAGAAAAGCAATTCAGTGAAAACCAACATATTTCTTACTGAGTGAAAACTAACTTCTCAGCCTTTGCATAACATGCTGTCAACAATGCATGTAATAAATTAGATTTGTTGTAGGACAAGATTCATAACATCAATCGAAATACAAAGAATTGCTTGTTTATAAAAGAAAAGTGGAAACAATAAATCTTGCTCTTATTCTGGGCAATTAAATTAACCCAATTCTGTACAAACGTTACCTAACTACTCTCACAGAAACAATGTCAAACTCTACCATTCCGAGCTATCAATAAAATACAAGAATCAAGAGCATATTCAAATGGTTATGGACTGTTGTAAATGTTCTTGTTGCTTTTTCTGCAGGAACAATACCCACACTGTTATGAAATCTATGATTTATATGTAACATGTCCAATTGGCTAACAGGAATTTTCTTTCATGTTGATGTGCATACCAACAAATGGTCCTACCTAAGTTGTTTCATGTGCAGACAGAACAGTCATCAAAGTTTTGTTGATGAATATTGCTGTTCAACTATGTTTTAAAAATTGGTATCTGAAATATAACAAATATGCTGAATTGATTGACACCATATTTGATCAATGAATTGCTTACTGCATTTGAATAAGATTAAAGGAAGTAAATCACATAAACAGGGAAATAATAATTGGTTATTGTAAGAATAGTAAAGTAAATAATACTTAAAGCTAATTATTATGATTTAATAGACATACAAAAAGATGTTTTTTAGAAAAAGAAAAGGTTTAGAATTACTCAATCATCTTGCCTTAACTTATTAATTAATTAGGCAAATCATGACTTAACTCTAAGATTTATTTGATTTGGCATTTTTCATATGCATAACTCCTGGTAACCAACAAAATAAAACATTAATAAACGTAATTCCTTATTAATGCTATAAACTGTTTTTCAAAGGAAAAAATTTCTTTATAGCATAATCACATAAAAATAAAGGCTTTTGTACCTTATGAAGAAATTAATACATAAGATTAACAATAAAAAGTTACAATTTATGTTAAAAGTGCAATCAGGACTAAAAATATTTGTTGTACAGTGTTCCCTCACCACTTCGCGGGCTCGGCCGACCCCCCCCCCTCATATATATATATATGTATACATATATATAAAATAATAAACATTAAATGTAAAATATAGCATTAAATACCATTAAAATATTAACAATAAATATAATTAATAGTGTAAAGAAAAAAAACAGGTATATTTTGAGATATAAACATATATTTGAGTTTATAACAGCGTAAAAATGGAAACAGAACCAACTGGAAAGGCTATAGATGTACGCATTGTGTGTCTGTGAAGGTTACGTGAGATCAGCTTCATGGCGTAGCGATGTGCACGATGGGCTGTGATTGGTGCAGAAATGAAAGACGGCCAATGACAGCTACCCATTTTGATTGTCTTTCACCATTGCTACATGTCTTCAAAATGTTCATAAGGCATTGCAAGAGATGAAGCCCTGCACCGTTAATGCAAGCTGGAAGAAGTTGTGGCCTGAGGTTGTGCACGACGACAAGGGATTCATGCCTGAAGAAATCCAACACTCGGCTGTTCAAAAAGCTGTGCAATTAGCTTCGTTAATCAAAGGTGAAGGATTTGCCGATATGACAAAGGAAGACGTAGATGAACTGATTGACTTAGAATCTGAACCACTCGCCGACCAAGACTTAGAAGCACTGACGAAGTCTGCTGTCGAGGAAGACGACGAAGAGGAAACACCGAAAGAAGCCGAGGAAACAATCGAGTAAAGTGGGTGGTCGTTAGAGCGGTTAGGTAAACTAATGAAACTAATTAATGAAGTGAAGGAGTGCTCACAGGAATGGGACAACGATATGGTTCGATCAGTACAATTTTGCAATAAAATAGAAGAACTGATGACTCCTTATCAAATGATTTTCGATAGGCTAAAGAGGCAGAGAAAACAACTGCCAATAACAATGTTTTTCCAGCCGAGCAAGAAAGAAAGGGTACCGGTGGCAAGTACTGTTCCTGAAGTTGTAACGACCGATGAAGAAATTGCCGATTCACCTTCCACAGAAGAGGAAGTGGTGTCCCCCGAAAAGACACCACCTGCTGAAGATATGTAATTTTTAATTTTAAGGCTTAATATCTTAATAATTGTTCTTATTATTTAAGCAGTAATGAACAGTATGGTAATGGGAGGGTTAAACAGTTGTACATGGAGGGTTTTAAAAGTCTAAATGCACATAAATATATACGTAAAAATCTGCGATCCCACTTTGCGGAAAAATCTCCTTTCACTGGGGGGTTTGGAACGCATCTACCGCGATACACGAGGGAACACTGTACTCGAATAATATTGGTATTCTTTTTTTAAAAAAAGTTTGTTGTCCCCAAGAAGTCCAGACCTGTTATAAATCTCTAAATTGTTTTTTGGTCCTATCTCATTTAACTCTGAAGTTGTACTTGTCTTTTTGATGGGATTTTACTCCTGGTCTATAAAAGATAGTAGTAGGTTAGTAGAAGGTAAAGGGGTACCACCAAACCATCTACTGTCATCCTTCATAGACCAGGAGTGAAGTCTTTTCTCACCTACACACTGTTCCTCATTCTCTATGGAGTGTTTTTCAATTCCCTCATCATTTGGGCTCATCCTTCTCTCCTTCATTTGTGGGTTATGAAATTACTGGTTTTCAACCTATTTTCCCATCCTTTTTCAATTGCACTCGAGGTTCTTTCTCTTTCGGGGATGTATGCTTCTCTGGAAGCACTCATGTCTCATGGGCATGCCTACATGCATTACATTTAATGGGCTTTGATGGACTAGTGCAGCCTTGTTTGGAATCCCTTGGATAACACTCTCTTCTTTCCTTACAAACCAACTTTATCTGGTGGTTAGATTGAGACAAAACCATTAGTCTTCACCACCTGGCCTTTTCTTGTTCAGTGGGTTTTCATCTTCCATCCATCATCATTTTTGGTGCATGATTTCTCTATGTGTGAGTGCTTTTTTTTTCTATCTTCTCCTTGCATCTTAAGATCCTACTTTATGGTTAGGGTTTTTTGACCAGGTATATTTACTCTTAAATCTGCACTGTAAAAGTTGTGTTTCATATAAACCTACTGGTGAGATTGCAAAACTGCTTTTAGGTATGCCTTGTGGTATCTTATTTAATAAAGATGTTCATTCTAGACCATACATTCTTGGACTAACATAAGTAAAGCAGACTTGGATTACTGCCCATTTTAGATAATCCATATGTTGTGGTCACCCATTGCTTTGTCTCTGGTGCAGCATTCCTCTGGAATTTCTGTCCCCTTCTTTTAATGGAGTATGAGAGCCATTACCACCTACCAGTTCCTAGCTGCTGGGGAGGTGGAACATGAAGACTTCACCTGAATGTACTCCGTTAAGAGTAGGACAGTGGTGATCTGCTGGTGTAGATGACATTGATGCTTGTACTCCTGCAGACTTGATGTACAATTTTAGATACCATAAGGTGTTGGATAATGCATTTTACCAACATGAGCCACCCTCTTACCTACTGTTCCTAGAATGTCAGTTCCATGGTACATGATGATGTTTGGAACTGAACCAACCAAAAAAGACCTCACGTGTGTGTGGCCAGGTAGCTTTTTCCTACCATGGACTGGATGATACATTTTCAGTGTCATATAATGATGGAATGGATATGTACCACACTTTGCTATCCACCAATTGTTGGATCCCATTGAATATGATGATATTTGTAATAGATTTGCATACTTGATGATGTTGATTCTTGGTGTGGAAGCTTATCTTCCCTAACAGTTCTATATAGGAGAAGAATGTTAAAGGACACTTCTCCTACTATGGGCCAGATATCACTATCACAGTTCATCTGGTGTTGCTTGGTTGAGATTAATCTCCCATTAATGGTTGAACAATGCCCTAGCCATTCTATAGCTGGGTCCCATAATTTCACAAATATGGCTAGGTGCCTCCCTTCTACTGCAGACTAGACAATATATTCCAAAGCTACCTGGTGATGAACTTGAGATGCACCCCACTTTGCTTGTTATCTTCCTTCTGTTCCACAGATGTTGATTCCCATATCCATTTCTAAAGGGAGAAGCTATCTTCTTACCAGACCCTCTACCAACTTATTTTGGGATTCTATTTGTGACATATTGTGTCAGAAGTTAATATTTTCCAACACTGAAAGTCTATTTCCAATAAATACCTCTGGTCACATTTTTCACCTGACCTCCTCATTTACAATTTGGATTTTGTATGTAGTGCCCAATTTTGAAGTGATTATGGGATTTACGGAAAAGAGATACTAGTGACAATAGGAGTTGTGTCACATTCTTATTAGGAAAAGGTTTCTGCATGATCATTTGTAAGATAGCACATAGGTGTTTCACATGAATACATATGAGAGTAGGTAGTCGTACAAAGGCTAGTGGCAAATGAAAATTTGTACATATAGAAGGCAGTGTAAGTCAAGAAAAGCTATTTTTGAGAAGAGGTAAGTGTCTATCAAAATATATTTTCACTGCAGGGAAATTATAAACTTCAGTAAACTTTCTTCCACTTGTAAGCAGAAAAGACCCTATAAGTCCCTACCTATCCATATGTTATTATGTTATATTCAGTTATGCATGTATTATAAATGTTTCTTTTTTTCAGAGAAATATGGCCAATGTAAGCCCATTTACACTTGAAGAGCATATTGTGACAAGTACATGGGTACTTATTATGAGGAACAGCACACAGATACACTGGATACATGTGATATATGGATGGGTAGGGACTTACGGGCCACCCTGTACAAACAAGTATATACACACATGTTGTTTTAGAATTTTCTAAAAACAATAGATAATAAGGACTTAGGCTTTTGTGATGACTAGAAACCCACTTTAAGCAAAAAATGTATCTCAGGACAATTGGTATGGGTATTCATACTTTTACCAAAATAAAGCAGAGAACAACATTTTGACCTTCTTAGGTCATCTTCAGGCTAAAAAAAAAACTTTGTTAACCTGAAGATGATCTAAGAAGTTTAAAACAGTGTTCTCTACACAAAAGCATCAATACCTATACCAGCTGTCCTGAAGGACTTAGGCAGTTTATACTACTAACAAGATTTATCTTTGTGTTTTTTCACCAAGGTGACACCATCTTCAGAATTTGATGTATATGGCTTCTACAAGTGTGAAGGATTAAATGAGCATGGAAAAGACAACATTACTATTCAGCTGGATGAAGCTTGTAAGTTTTGCCTATAAACTGTCTGGATGCAATGCTCATTTGTGTTTTAAACATTTCTTAAACTGAAAGTCACACCAAGATTTGTTAGCTTCAAATCCACATGTTTCTGTAGCTTTAGCTTCAGTTACATGTAGTTTAGTTAGTAAAGGATGTCTCTGCTTATTTTCATGTAAAGATGCCTTCTAGATCCAAATCCTGCCATTTTTCTGTATCCAGACTAATTTAGTGTGAAGAGTTTCAGAATGATAACTTAAACTACCTATCAGAATTGCTTGCATTACCATATTCAAATTTTTGTTTTCAAGATGTCCCAGGAAAATTGTCTCAGGTGGATTACAAGGAAGTAACTTCAACAACAATAACTTTTGAGTTTTTGAGCGAAGATGATGGAGGACTCCCTATTTCATCATACTTGGTAGAGTACAAGGAAGAAAGTGATGCCCCAGAAAATTTCAAAATAAAAGAATGGCCAGCAGGTAAAATTTGTCATTTTCTATGGTGTTTCTATATATTGTAAATATCTAAAAAGTTTAAAACTAAGTTTGTCCCAACTATTCTTTGTCAATCATTTAATTATTAAAATTACTTTTTGTTTTGCTTTAAATGTTTATTTATTGTACTTAAATAAAGCTGCTTAACTTCAAAAAGGAACTTGAGTTTAAACAATATTATTTGGAAAAAATAAAATATTGTGATAAAAACAAATTTCTTTAGGTCTTTGCACAAAATGATTTAGATGTATTATTGATGTTTGTAAGTTACTCTTTGTAAAATAACTTGCTATGCGAGACAGTTTTTTGTCATTAATTGCATGTATTTAATAAACATTTGAGTATTTTTCATATAGATTTTATGTTCTTCCTATTTAAATTGATTTTAAAGTGGATCATGTGACAGCAAAAACTGCAGTTTTATTTGTTGTTTTATATGTTTCTTTCTAAAATAAAGGAATAAAACCGATAATGTGAAACATTAAATTATTACATACTTGATAATAGTAATTTCATTAAAATGTGTTTGTTGTTAAGTGGTTTAATTCAATTTTGAATTTAACGTAGTAAAACCTCATGGCAGAAAGATGTTTAAAGAGTTTTGTAGAGTCGTAGGATTAATTACCTCTTGTAAGAGTGAACTGTAAATGGCATAATGGTTAGCATCCTATTGCCAGAAAAAAATGTGTTTTATACTTTTGGTTCATATATTCATTACAAAGGTTATGTCCAAATCCCTCTATACAATGACCATAGGTCGAGAATTAATGATGGGTGCTTTTGCTAACTATCTTTCTGTCTAGTCTGTCAGTTCAATATTATAGGTATTTAACATAGATAGCTCTCGATTTAGTTTTGCCATATTTTCTGAAAGTTTTGTAAAGAGTTTCTAATTATTATATTTCTAACTGTATTTTCTACGTAACACAGAATATATTCTTGAGGGTTATTTCGTCAGGATTTTATTCATGGTAGAACAGTGTTGTGGGGCATTTAGAAGACATAGCAATGGAAATACTTTTCATTTTCATATCTTACAAGGAATAATTATTTTTAAATATTATGGAATAATATTTGATTCAAAATATGATTTTGATGAATGCATAAGATATTCATTAGCTTTCAGTGCTAATCAATATGAAAACAATGCCTTTCATTCTCCCTGTTCATTTATGAAAATCATTAATTTTTTACAGTTAATAATATTTCATTTTAAGTGTTTATGTCATTTAGCTATATTAATATTTATATTGTACACAGGTTGCCTACATATAATTGCTGACATAAACAACTGTATGGACTCAAATCTTGGCACACGCAATAAGAAATGTTCTCTAGACCAAGATTAAATGTAATATTGAGCATTGAAAGACCTTTATTCATACAGTATATTAAATCATTATGTTATTCTTGATTATAGTTTACTTTAAAGACCCCATTTAAGTAGACCAAGTGCACAAAAGTCCATTGGAAATGCATTAGATTGTGTGACAGGTTTGTAGTCTTAATGTAATTTCACTAATTCTGGTTTCTTTAACGATCTTTTTGAAGAAACTAACTGTTCATTTTAATGTATAACAGGAAGCTGTTAATGTTAAAAGAATATTTTTCCATTTCATTGGAAGAGTTTTTGGTTTTCACATTGATTTGAAGTATGATTTCAGAGCCCATCATTATCTTTAATGCCCTACTCTACAGATTTTTCCTGCTCCAGTAAGGCCCGGCATGGCCGAGCATGTTAAGGCATGCGCTCGTAATCTGAGGGTCACGGGTTCGCATCGAAGTTGCACTAAAAATGCTCACCCTCCCAGCCGTGGGGGCGTTATAATTTGATGGTCAATCCCACTTTTCGTTGGTAAAAGAGTAGCCCAAGAGTTGGCAGTGGGTGGTGATGACTTGCTGCCTTCCCTCTAGTCTTACACTGCAAAATTAGGGATGGCTAGCACAGATAGCCCTCGAGTAGCTTTGTGTGAAAATTCAAAACAAACATAAACAATGCTCCAGTAAAGCCTCTTTGAAATGTTTGTGCCATTTTAACAGTCTTGCTGTATACATATTTCTCTTTGGAAAATATTGTTTTTTATATCCTCCAGCCATAAATTTTTACCATAGCAGCATTACAGTTTTTAAATGGCTAGGAATTTGTTGTAAACTAATGATGTGGTGTGAGTGCTGAACATGGTGTCCATGGCAAAACATCAACATTCCATTCTTATAAAGCACAATTAGCCTTGATATTACATAACACTGCTTTCCAAAATGAGTTAATTAGTGTTCACAGTTATTTTACTTGAATTTTCAGTTCTTAACTTGATTAGGAATTAAGTATAAAAAGGGGTACTTTCCTTTTATTTTTATTTATTTATTTTTTTGCAGTTGTGGACTGAGTTAAACCTTAATGTTGGATAATTATCTGCCTTAAAACTGTCATTTCTTTTATGTTTCAAACAATTTTTCTTCAAAATTCTGGTTTGTATAGGAATTTTTAGTCTATTCCTTTTTCTCTGTCTGGAACTATACTGTATGTTGTTGGTAACATTTGATGAATTCTCCTTCATTTGCTGGTTCTTAATTGTAAAATCCTTATCTAGTTTGTTTAACTTTCACAAAATATTTAAGAAGCTGTTGTCTTCTTTAATATCTGCATACTGAGTTAAAATTAACAACCGTTGATTTGGCATACTTGCTGTTTCCATTGTAATACACTTTATACATTCTCTTTACCAAGGTGTGAGATTCTTTATACTTAAGAAATAAATGAATTACAGTGCATGTTGGAACCAAGAGTTGTAAATTTTATATCATGTTGTTATTTTGTCTTATTCAATATTACCTTTCAAAAATAACAGTTGTAAATAAGACTTTTTATTACACCTCATGTTTATATGTTAACTTTTGTGTATACAGAGGAGGTCTAATAGCTTAGTGGCAGCAAAGACAGATCTTGACATTGTCTTCTATGTTTTATTAGGGTACATTATAAGAACTGATTAAAAGTATATTATGACAAAGTAGTTCCTCACAGTGTGAATATATCACTTTATCATGCCCTCTGATGAACAGTATAAGGCTACTGTGATTTTTTTTATATCCAAAATTGTCTTATACATAATCATTGCAACAAAGGATGGCTTCAAAGACATGCATTAAAATGATAGAATTATGAAAATTCAAGTGAAATCGTTAAAATTGCCACAAATGTTTTGCAGTTTGCAGCTAGTAGTCTATATTTATTTTGCATGAAAGTGGCTTTAATGTACAAATAAAATGAACAATAATTTTATTTATTTATTTTTTCTATCAGTTTTACTAATAACTAATGTATATGTGTTTGTGTGTTTGAATAGGAACAACATACATTCTGGAAAGCCTGAAACCAAGAGCTACTTACACTTTTCGATTTGCTTCAAAGAATGCAGTTGGCACAGGAACATGGCTCGATAAAGAGCCCTGGAAAATGCCAGAAGAATCTGCCCCTGATCCACCAACAATAATTTCACCTACAGGAAACATGAGTACCTATCCAGATAAAATGGATGTTCAGTGGAATGTAAATCATGATAATGGAAAACCTATCACGTTTTTTCAGATACGTTACTTTAAGGTACAGGACACAATTTCAGATACATTAATGCTATTATAATTGGTTTATAATCTATTATTGCAGAAAATTAGTGGTAAATAAATCCTGTGTTTAGCTTTGTTATGTAAACCATAGTTTAGGGAAGATATGTGATTTGAGTGTTATTCATTAAGTGACTTTCAGAGGAAACTTCAGCTTGTGAAGATCTTTGATATTTGATAATCTTTACTGAAAAAGGAAAGATTACTTGTTTTGTTCAATTAAATGTGTGAGGCTTCATCTTATGTAGTAGCCAAGAAAATACTTTAGATTTTGATATATTATTGTGCTGAATAAAAACAGCATGAAAATGTTCTTGCTTTATATTTCTAATGAATCAAAATGGGTATTTTTGAAACAAACTTCAGTCATAATCTATAGTTAATGAGAATTGTAATTTTATAAGAATTATCAGGTCATCCCTTAAGTAATGTCCAATTTTAGGTTCAGAAAAAGAGAAAGAATTTCAAACACTTTTAATGTTATTTAATTAATAATGTATGTTCCATTATTATTAATTATGTCCTGCCAACGATTCACAACCTTTTGAATGCCGCTTCTTTAAAATTTTTGTGGTTTGGAGGAAAAGAATGTAGAGAGGGTAGTTTTGACATCTTCATGTGTTCCAAGCTCTTTTTTTTATCAAGATAATTCTGCAAACTTTGGAATAGATGGTACAAGGTCTGGAGAATAAGGAGGGTGTAGAAGATTTTCCCAGTCTAGCTCTTCAATCTTTGTAGATGTGATCCTTGCGGAATAGGGCCATGCATTATCCTGGTGTAACATGACACCTTTACGATTGATCAAAACAGGCCTCTTTTCTTTCAGTGCAACATTTAGGTGCTCTAACTGTTGACAACAGAAGTCTTATGTAAGTTTTACATTTAGTGGCAGCAACTCAAAGTGGATCAAACCAACAATATCCCACCAAATGCTAAAAACAAAATTTCCTTGGGTGGAGGTCCATTTTGGGCTGTGCTTTAACCAATTTATATGCACTGAGCCATTGTCTGCAGTGCTTAACATTTTTATAAAATATCCATTTTTCATCTCTGGTCACTGACCTGTTTAAAAGAGGTGAGTTACCTTCATGAGAGTCCAGAGAAGTGAAAATGTCCACTCTTCTTTTAAGGTTAGCTTTTGCCAAATCATGGGGGACCCATTTTCCAAGTTTTTCACACCTTTCCAAATTGTTGCAGATGGCAGTGAACTGTTGAATGGGTTGAATTAAACTTCTGTACTAGTTCTTCAACTTTTACAGCACAATCTCCATCAAGTGCAGCCAGCAGCAAGTTATCATTAAACTCAACAGGACTACCTAAACGTGGCACATCAATTAAACTTTAGTCACCTGGCCCGAACTTTTAAAATCACCTTCGACATTTTCTTTCATTGAGAGATACTGCACTATTGTTTTTTTTAAACTCATAAAGCATTATATGCCTAGTGTTCTCCTCAGACACATCCATCTTCATAAAGGTTTACTTGATTAAAGATCTGAAAAAGTGTAGTTGGGTAGTTTATTTTATTTGTCTGAACATTTTTACACATGCTCTACTACATATTTTAATCATTAAAGCTTTCTACAAAGACAGAAATGATGATGCACTTTCTGTATTAAATTTTCAGACATTACTTATGGGATAACCTAATATTATAACTAAGATAAATTGTAATTTTGTGCTGTCCTACTTAACTCTGTAATGTGTAGTGGCAATATATTTATATGAATGATTAACTCAAAGTTGTTTTGTTACAGCAATTTTTGAGGCAGTTATATTAGTAACTAGGTAATTTTGGAAGCATTATGTCAGGCTATGTGTGTACTGGTACAACACTTTTCAAGTAATAGGTATCATTGATTGTACATAAAGAAATGTGTATATATATGAATTTTGTAGAGATTATTTTGCATTGTTAGATTAATATATGGATTTAGGATTAACATAAATGAACTAACCTGGCTAAACCTAGTGAAATATTAAATTAACTAGATTAATTTTGAGTAAATAGTACTGTCTTTTCTCTCACAAGATTACTATTTTTCATTTTGTACAACCCTCTATTTGTGAAGTTTTTTAATGCCTTGAATCCTCCCTCTGTTGGAATCCAAAGTTCCAACATGTGTCTCACATGTTACTTCATCACCAATAGGAGAGCACTACTATCATGTGAAACTTTCTACGTGCCACCACCTAATTATCAATTTTTTTTTGGTTGTGCTTAAGTGCAGATATCTTTATTTAGAATGATTATTGCCCTAAAAGTGGTTTAACTTTCTTTAACTTCGTTCACATTAATTTTCTTCAACTTATCTTCATTCACCTTCATTTCAATTCTTTTTGAGACCATTTGACTTACCTGTATTTGCCATATATTTTTTGTTGATTTCATGTCACACATGAATTCTGAAATTACTATTACTGTTTCTGGTGCATGTCACTCATCTGTTCTAGCACTTTTGGCCACATGTGCAGGCAACCCATCAGGGGATTTTGTGGCCTTTGTTCCTGCTCAGAGAGATAAAGCAGTTGCACATTCATATGAAATGCATGTTGTCTCCTTTTTTCTTTTTTTTTCCCTTATTCTTCCTTTACTTCCCACACCTTTCCAAGGATTCTGTTCAGCCCTTTTTAGTTTTCTCAGAGATTATATCTCAGATATGTATTATTTTTATTTAAATTTTTTTGTTCCTTCATTCCCTTTTGTTTGGATTTATAATATAATTTTACCATCCCATTTGGTGATATGTCTTTCTCCTGTGGGCTTTAAGTAGGTCTGACATTGCATCTTTTCAGGAAAGCTCCCACGTTCTGGAACACTAGTTGTGGGTTCAGTTTACCTATACGGCAGGATGATGGGACAAGTCTCAAAAATTTCTTGGTTGTTCTACCTCTGCCCTGTTTTCCAGCATTGGCCTTCCTTTTCATAGCTGAGATTTTTGTAGAAATCCTATGGAGTTTAGGAGGATGCTTTCCCCTCTTCCCTTTCACTGTCAGCTACATTGTTTTTAGCTCTGGCCTTACACATGCGGTTCACTTCTCTTTAGTTTTTTTATGGGCTGTAGTGCTATATACTCATAAACCCATCACCCTGTTCCGTATATATGGGTCCTTCTTATAGCTCCATTTTTGTGGCTTTGGTGGCTTTTGTTCATCAGGGCTCTGTCTTTCTTTGGGAGAAACCCAATGTTCTCCAAGTTTGGCTCAGAATCCCATTTCCTGACCTTACCTTTTCTAATTCTGTTTATCACAGTTTTCCAGGGTACTGCTATTCACCATTTTTTTGCAGTGATACATGGCTTTTCCTTCTCCTCTTCCTTCTGATCCTTGGTCATACCAGTGTCTATCCAGTGTTGTACCTGCTCCATGCAGGTTTTACTGTTGCCAGTATGCCTGAGTTATGGAATGGTATACTTTTGAGGGTTTGTTTTTTCTGTGCTATTTGTTTTTTTTTTAGCATTTACCCCTTTGTTTTGGTATATTCATATCCTGTGGACTGCTTTACATGTACATGGACAAGTTACTTCTTTTTTCCATTTCTGAATGGTAGTTGGCCAGTCCTACTTGTCAGCTCCTTCTTAAAGCTGTACAGTGCAATGGTTGATCTCTTTGGAGACATCCTACATTCATCTTCCCCAATACATTTTACTTCTTGGTGTTTTTTTAACTCCCATCTCTATCAGACTCTACCTTTTCCTCTTAGACTCAATTCTATGAAACTGGGTGTTCAAAATACCCTGTATTCTCCTTTACTTACATATTGGTGAGGTTCTATAGATTTGGGGATAGTGGTCACCTCTGACAGTTGTCATACCTCTTGGCACGGCTCATGCATTTGGTTCAGTGGGCCCTTCGTGACTAGTGGGACATTGCACAGGATATCTTGGACACTCCTATTCATCTTTCTTCCCCTTACTTGTTGATTTTCGTTGATTTTCTATGAAACTGGGTGTTCAAAATACCCTGTATTCTCCTTTACTTACATATTGGTGAGGTTCTATAGATTTGGGGATAGTGGTCACCTCTGACAGTTGTCATACCTCTTGGCACGGCTCATGCATTTGGTTCAGTGGGCCCTTCGTGACTAGTGGGACATTGCACAGGATATCTTGGACACTCCTATTCATCTTTCTTCCCCTTACTTGTTGATTTTCGTTGGTGTCAAACAAGGTCCATATGTTGGTGAAAATCCCACTTACTCCTCCATGACCTAAATTACATCTCTTTAGGAGATAAGTAGAGCTGGGGTGCATAGGTTGATTGCTGCAGGATTTGGGGTAGCTTATAACAATCATCAAGGAGGCACAATGTCCCATTCCTCGTGTTTCTGCACTGTGAATCTTCTTTCTCGGACCCACATACATCAAATTCTATGGCATGTTACATCGTGGGTGTTTTCACTTTCTCAGTCGGTTGTCTTTTCTGTCTGGATCTCATTTATCTCAGTTGTGGTTTCTGAATCTTGCTATTTTTCAGTAGCTCTGCCTCTGTCTTATTGGTATTTTTGTCACTGCCCTCAATCCGAAGTACCTGGATTTTGCTTCAGAATTCCTCATTGTCTAGTCTTGACTGTCTATGCCTTCAGCTATGATTGGTCTCATCTGTTCCTTTATGTTTACCCATCCATTTATTTACTTCTTTGGGGTTATATCCTTAATCCATGCTATTCCATACATGGTTATTCTGGTTACTTTTTCCTAACCCACTGAAACTTGGTTCTATCAGTTCTTCCAAATGCAGGTAGTCCCTTACATTTTGATGTGATCTACACCATCACGTGTCTTTATTTCTCCACCAAGCTTTTGTTATGTCCTCGGCTAGATTTTCTGTTGGTTTTTTTTCCCAGAGTAGTTTCACGTTTAGCCTGTTTCATGTACCCTTCTTTGGTCATTTATCTTTGCAAGTGGGATTTCAGGCTTTTCACCCAACAAGTGCCTGAATCTCTGAGTGTTTAATGTGACTTTTTGAGGAGGATTCTTCTGTCTTCTGATCTCAGGTGTTGGGTGCCATTATCTTATATCTTTCTCTTTTTTTTCCAATTTCTGCATGGTTTATGCTTCCCCTTTTTCATTTTGATCAGTTTCTTTTGGCTCCATTGCTCCTAGTCTGGGACATTATTGTGGTCCTTTCTGCTCTCACCTTACCTCTATTTGCACCTCTGTTTGTGTGTTCCATGTTTCACCTCTCTTTGAAGGCATATTTCTTCCCCCTTCCAGCCTGTGGATACTTTTTGCCCTCAATATTCCTAGGTCTTTCTAATACTCCTTCCTTATCCTTTATCCAGATTGTGCTTTCCTTCCTACAGCCTCTGTGGTTCATGATGTTCAGGTCTCCTTTCTCCTACCTGACTATCATTCATTTCTCATTTCTGCCCTCCTTCTGCCCTCTGGATTAAAATGATCTTTCCCCAGTTAGCCTAACTACTTGGTTTCAATGTTTGATCCAGGTGGCTTATATTTCCTTGTTTCTTTCTTGTCATGATCTTTTTTATTATTTCTCATGTCAACTACATCACTTTTCCATTTTCCCTTTTCTCTCATCTTTGTCAGCCACTGGATGAGTTTCACAAAGGTTACTTTAATCATAAAGTTTCAAGTTGGGTGGTGGTGTTCTGCTGGTATTGACAGTTTTAAGACTCTCTGTATTGATGATTTTCAAGGAGTTGAGATGACCAAATGCAATTCACCATTTTGACTCGGCATCGTCCTCCTACCCAGAGGATTTTGACTTAACAAATGAAATTTTGTATATAAAGTGAACCAATCACACAAGTCCTCACACAAGTTTCAAATTGTCCATCTTACCCTCTCATTGCTCTTCTGTGTAGTGAATCATAGAGGGTCTTCATACCAAATTTTCTCATGTGTTCTGGGTTTTTTCTAATTTTGAGTTTGTTGATGACCTGGGTTCGTGGTTCGGAGGGGGGGGTGATTGCATGGGATAGACTTCCTTCAGATTCTGGATGATACATTCCCAGGTCCCTGGCATTAGGCCAACCTGTATTTTCCTGGAACCTTCTGAAGGTTTTTTCTGGACTTTAGAACTTAAGATTAAGAGAGTATAGGACCTCATCCTACCCTTGTGAAGAGGTTGGTACCCAGTGAGTGAGATTTTGGATGTAGTTCACTTGCCAAGTGCAGTGCATTATGTCTGTCTACATCTACACCTTGGGGCACATCATTTCCTACCCACCTTTTATTGTGGAATTGAGTGATTCTACTTCTTTTGTCTTTTTGTTTCATTATCCTCTACTACCCAATTGTGCTCTCTTCTTGTTCTGCTACGTGTAGTTCTCCTAACCTTACCATTTTTCATGGTGAAGAGATATCAGGCTGAGATGTGGTATGGTGCCTCTCCTCAAAATTTCTGATCAATCAAGGGGTGTTCTTTAGATGCTATTGGGCGATATGCCTGTGCTTCCTTCACACTGGTCCCTCCTCCAGTTCAGTGTAGGATTCAAGTTAATCTTGTGAGAAGAGGAAAAGTACCATACTAGAAGTTAGAAATTTCCTAAGTGAAAATGTATTTCTAATATCTTCTTCCTCCCCATTATCTTCCAGTGTTTGCTCATTCTGGCAAATTTTGAAATGACCGTTCAGTGATGTGCACAGAAGAAGTCACATGCACCACATGATAATAGTTCTCTCCTATTGGTAGAAAAGTGACACATAGTGATTTACATGAGAAACATATTGGAACATTGGATTCCAACAAAGAAGAGTTGAAAGCTTGTGGCATGCCTTCAAAAACGTTCACAGATTGAGGGGGAGCACAAAACAAAAAAGCTAATCTTGTGAGAAGAGGGACACACATTTTCACCTAGGAAAATTATACCTTTAAGTCCTGATCTGTGTTCATAGCTTTATCATAGGTTATTAATAAAAATAAATTATGTTTACTGACACTGTTGTAAAACCATTTTTTATTCTTGCTTTCCATGTTACTGTTCATGTGCTCAAAGCTGGTGGAGCATTATAGACCAATAGACCTATTAACTGCAGATTTGTTTTTTGTTATCCTCAATCTAAACATAAGCTTTTGATTAATCTTTGCAACTTGAAAAATTGGACAAAGAAAATAATAGTTATAAAGGTTTCACTGTCTCTTTGGTACAGTTTTGTTAATTGTTAAAAGTAGGCTTATAGAAGGGGAATTTTACCTTCACATGACAACAAAAAAAAGTAAATGTTTATTTGGGGAGTTGTTTAATCCATGATAGAATTACCATAAACAATATTTACAAAAATGAGCCTGTATATTCCCACATTCTAATTTTGTTAATTGTGCATCAAATTCTGTAGGCCCAATTATGCAGTTTTTTTCAATATAAGGCTATATGTTCAACTTGAATACATTTTTTAATGTGAGCATGAATTTTAAATGATTTCAGTCTTCATTTTATTGGTTATCACTATAATTTATGACAATTATTAAGATAATATTGTTTACAGATGGTAATGGTTATTTTTTCATAGGGAATATTGTTTATGCTAAAGTATGATAATCCATATTTTATTGTATTTTGAAGTGTTTATAGCTTTCATTTTGAGATGTAGGTGCACATTGTGCAAAAAAGAAACCAATTAATAAACTTACATTAATCTTTTGTGCACCCTCTACCAGCCAATGAAAGTGCAACTGGTTCAGTAGGCCAGTAACATGGTTACATGTTAAAAATTGTTACATTATGCAGTACAACCGAGACACTTTTGACACACTGCTTATTAAGTGTTTTTTCATACTGAATTCTAATTACTCTCAAGAGCAGAGAGAAAAAAAAGTCAAAAATAATTTAAGAGGTTTAGTTTTCCATATTCTAATGAATATTCAAATACTTGTTATGATGTAAATCAAAGCTGTTTGCCTTCTCAGACTCTTAATAAAGGCATAGAACCTTAAGAAGTCTCCAGTCTTACACTGCTAAATTAGGAATGGCTAGCGCAGATAGCCCTTTTGTAACTTTGCATGAAATTAAAAACAAACCAACTTTAACATAACTATGAAATAATAATAGTTATAACTATTTCACATTTTAAAATTCACTCTATTTGTTCTTAAGGTCTACCTTTTAGATAAGAAACACAAATACAGTTTTTTGTCAAATTATTTTCCAATCTTAAATTCCAGCAAAAAATAATTACAGAGAAGTTTCATTTTTAAATTAACTTGTATGAACAATTTGTGTTTCATAGTAATATATCAGCTACAGAAAATTTGACGTAAAACAAGTATTTGGTCTTGATTGCTCAATCTCTTAATAATTAGAAAATTTCTTATTTCTAAGGCCAAACAGTAGATATAAGAATAAAATAAAGTACTTGCCATCAGAGAAGAAGGGAGTAAACCTGAATGCTGTTTAGGATGCTGGCTTTGGACGTTCACAGTTACATTTTGTCCTCAGCTGTATTCTCTATTGTAAAGTCATTAATCAAAATCATACATAACATTTAGTCTGTACATGAAATTCTTTATAATTATGATATTATTTACTTTATGTATACTTAACTGACTTTTATTTCCATAAAATTATTTTATTCAAGATAAAAAAACAGAGTGAAAACAAATGGAAGCAAGATGGTCAAGACAAAGTAATCAATATTGACAATGACTCAGATGAAGATAAAAAGGCCCATTTTACATTAACTGAACTGGAGCCTCACACTTACTACAAAGTGGAGTTGAGAGCCAAAAATGAGATAGGTTTCAGCCAGGATGAAACAATGATTTTCCGAACAGCTATGAGTAAGATTTTTTTATTTAACTGAAGACTTTAATAATGTTAAATTAAATTTAACTGAAGTATTTAATAATAATGTTACTGTTAAAACTGCATTTTTTCTATAGTTTATACCAAAGTAAACAAATGAAGATTTATAAAATTAATAAATATTTTTGTGTATTTTCAGCAGCTTCAACTGTGATCCTTCACTAATGAATAAAACAGAAAATTTAAATTGTTTTAAATGAGTTTTTATCAGTCAGAAGCTGATCAAAGAATATTGGAAAAACTTGCTTTGCCTATGTTTTGAAATACATTCTTTAGAGTGCCACTTGTTATTAAGTTTGTAATGATTGTTGAAATCCTTCAAAGGTAAGAAAAAACTTGAAAATGCCTTTAGTATGTTCATCATAAAAGCACAAGTGTGAAAAAGGTTAAAAGGAAAAAAAACTTGTTAGTGGATGGATAGACTTTAATAACATTAAACTAGAAGACAAACATATAATAAAGAAAGACTTCTTCTCAACAAAAACTAAATAAACATATGAAGTATTCAACATCAAAATGATCTCAATCATAATATAAAATCATAGTAGTGCAAAATAAAATGATGCTTTTAATATATATACATAAATTATTAAGTTATGATTATTGCCCTAAACAAACATTCTCAACACTGAATAACAATAAATATAAATTTAAGAAAATGTAATAATTTTATATGCAAAAACGACTCGTTTAAGAAAATTTAAGATTTGACATATTTTTACAGTAAAGTATGTTTTGCAAAAATTATCTATCTTATGAAATACATTGTTGGATGGAAATTGAAATTCCATGGGTGATGTTTTACTTTTAGGCTATAATTGCCGTGTTAACCAAAATGTAGTTTTAGAAGCAGGAATTATATATCACATGAGGAACAACTGTTTCATAGGTAAAGTACTTTGAAAACAAACAAAACATACACATTGCTTTTAAAATTAGTTCTTAGCCTAAGAGCAGCAACATGCAGTTACATTCGTGTCTACAATTCAATCTAGATGCATTCAGAGAAAGTAATAAATCATTGAAAATAAAATTTATGATTAGAAAATGACAATAAAATACTTGTTTAAATGAAATTGCAGCAAAATTACAGAACGAATTACAATGAAAGAAATGATGTTCAAATCTATGTCATCAAGATAGTTATGTATGAAAATAATAGCTGATATGTTAATTAAATAATCAAAAACTAAATGGTATTTTTTCATGTGCAATTCTTCTTCATTGTTATGTATATTTTTTTGGTTTAAGAATGAATAGGTATCAGGTAATATCTGTTTGATAATATGTGGTGATTGATTAAATAATTAATAATCAGTCACTGTGACTGACAGTGACTCATTCCTAACAAAAAGACTGATACCCTTAAAGGAAAAATAAAAAAGACTTTATAAGACATATTTACATAATGCTCTTTCTATACACTATTTAAGGAATAAAATTAGATACACTTTATCTTTTCTTTTTTTGCCTCTCCAGTCTAATTATATTACAGTGATTCAATTGTTTCATGATCTGTAGCTCTCTATTCTTAAATTTCCTGTCTTTTAAAACTTTCTTCGTTACTGCCAACTCCCAGTATTCACAAACTGAGGTTTGTAAACTGCACCAACAGAACCACTTTCAAAAACCTTGTTATCAGTGTAGGTCATTTCCTGTAGTCTATTTGGTCCCTAGCCTGTAGTAGTCTCTCCTCCATATCCTTACCTGTTATCACTTAATATCAGATGAAAGTAGCACATTAGAGGATCCTTCTAGCAGAATACCCTTCTTCACAGGCTCAAAGTCAGATTCACTTAGGCCAAGAGTTTTTGGTACTTAATGTTAATTGGTGTCAATGTATGTTATGTACACTTCAATGGCAGTTCAAACAGACTAGGAGGCTTCAGCACATAGGGAACAGCAGCCTGGTTAGTTGAAAAACAAATAAGCCAAAGTCATCAGTAATTCTATTTTAAGTATCAAAAGTTTGAATCGAAAATATCAGATAAGACAAATTCCAGTTGTTTAGATGATCAGCAGGATGTGTAGCTTCATAGAGGGTCATACCTGCCCAGGTTCAAGTCATTAATACTCTCTTTAGAGAGAGTATTATATAGAATGCTTTGGTCAATTAACATTTCCAAGGGGTTGATATGTGTTTGTGCTGTAATCACTAGTAAAACATATGCCTAATACTCAAGAATTTCTTGGTCCACTGATTTCATTTTCCATGCTGTTCTCAGTTGCCATTCTTGTAACAACAGCCAACATGTTTACCATTCAACTCAGATCCATTTTTTCTGTGTGGTTGTTACATAAAAACATGCCTTATTCCAGTTGCAAGAGAATGAGATTAGATTGTACAACTGGATCCAACACCTATGTGTTGATTAGGGTTAGTATATGTCAATCTATATATGTATATACTGCTGACTATTAGAAATCACGAGTGTTCACATCATCTTCCCTTCTTTTACTTTCTGTCAGATACAAATTAGTACTAGTTATATGCTGTTTTTTAACATTTTGACATATGAGTGTTTCTTTCTACCTCTTCCAGTAAACTTAGAGCCTGCATTTTTATCCATCTTACACTGCACCTCATGAAGTATTGTTATGTAATGTTCATTCACGTGTGTAAGACCACACACACACAGTTATATATACATTTATAATTTATATTATGATATGCATTTAACACTATTACTCAAATTGTCATCTACGCTAATACGGCTTATAACATTATAATAGATTGCTTTCTACTTTCACACTAATTACTTTGTTAATCTTCTCCAAATACTTTCCATATTTATTATTGCTATTGCAGTTTAGTAATTTGCTCCCAATTATGAACCATCACAGAATAAATAATCACTGACAGAATTTAGCTAGACTGAGGTAGTAACCCTTGAAATATTGGGGAGGAGTTTTGCTTAACCTTACTCACAGGGATCTGTGAAGGTGTCATTTTCTCCTGTGGACACTTGGCCAAAACATGGCTGAGAAACATTGGGGGTACAGGGTGTACTCAGGGTTCTCGACATTAATGAGTATTTGGTCCCTTTTGTATGATAGCATAGTCAGGATGATGAGAGGTGATTGGCATCCTGTCCATCAACTCTGCATGATCCCAGTTTCATTCTTATACATTGTGCTTCAGTGGAATACCTCTTATCTCAGAGAGGATCATCACTGCAGTATGATCTGCTTACTTCACTATTCCACTTGATTGTCAGGAAGCTCTTGTTGACAGGGTTGTCCGCCAGTGACACCTCAAATCTTAAGTGACTTTGGTCAAATAAAGGGTTGGGTTTTTTCAGTTGGTAAAGGCCAAGAAATTGTAGACAGACTGATGTTTATACTTGAAACTATAGAGCAATCAGGATATTCCTCCTTATGAATAGTTGGAAAGAATGAAATTGTTCACCATAATGAGTATTACTAAACTATATAGTACAGTTCACTATCATCTCCCATGATTGTTGAGTTTCTTTTTTATGGAGGTTAAACTTCATGCGACGTGAAATGCATATTAAGAAACAGTTAGCAGATATACTCTCATGAAAGTCGTAATGTTTTGAAGACATAAAAGTTAATGTCAGGTTTAAAGATACTAAAACTTCATCACGCATGCTGGTGTTCTTAAATATGTATCAATGTATAAACTGTGTAATTAAAGGCAAAATGACAAGAAAACAGAAGCCTTAAGTAGTTGATTCCATTAGTTATTGTCAGAAAAATGTTTCAATTCAGATGTTACAAAATATACAGAATAATAGAAAATAGTAAGACATAAAAAATGTACTGCTATGAGTGATTGATCATGCTTTTAATTTCAAGAGGAATGGAGATTTTATATAAGAATGGCAGAATTTTTTTATCTTGTTTAATTAATAAAAAAGTACAAAATTCAATTTGAGGAGGACTGAGTTCAAAATCCTTTTTTTTTAATTACCTGAATTAGAAGCTACAGCTAGTGAGACTGCCCAGGGAGAAGGAATTTCTACATCTGTGATAGTGGCAGTTGTTGTGGTTCTCATTGTTGTGATACTTATTGTCATCGATGTAACTTTCTACTTCTACTACCATTGGGGAGTTTTGTACTTTTTGAGACATAATTTATGTGGTGAACCTTCAGAAAGTAAAGGCAAAGAAACAGTCACTTCTGATGAAGAGAAGGGCAGGTAAAAATAGTCTATTTTGTGCATTCCCAAAAAATTGTTAAAAATCAATTGAGTTTGTAAAATAGATGAAGAATAAGATAATATATATTTTCAAAATTAGTCTAATATAGTGTTTTCACAAATAAAATGTCATATACTACAAAACACGTAAATCAAACTGACTTTTATGTTTGTATTTTAATCAGATGTTTTTTCTTTATCTCTTTGAATTCAAAGTATATCATTTTATGCTTGTATTTTTATTACTATTTATCAAAAAACTATTTCTTGGCAGTCTTCATTTAAGCAGTGCCTATAGAAAGTACTCAGGCTACTTAACTGAACAGTATGGGATTTTGCTCAAATCTTGCCTGATATAGCTTTCATATCTCTCCTGGGAAATTAATTTTGCTTAAAACATTATCTTTGCAAATTTTTAAAACAAAACTAAATAAACTGAAATCCAGTATGATACTTTATACCTCCTTTTACAGATATAGCTATTTTAATTTATTGCTGTCTGTCTGTGCAAAAACTTTTTACATGCAACCTTGAGCTCCCACAATCAACTGAATCATACGTTGCACTGTTTCCAGTGCTGATGTCCCTCAAGACTCTCCACCATATTTTCTCCCCTCTCTTTCTTCCATTGGAGTAAAAGAGTCTATACCACTTTCCAGTTTCAAGCCTTTGGGGTGGTAGACCATGGATGTATCCTTTTGAACAAGGTAGTGATATCAAATACAAAAAAGAATGAATCTATTCAGTACAGAGTGGAGCAATAGTGTTTTACTGATATTGATGATGATATGTTCTCCATTCTGATGTTCCATCTCTGAACAGGACTGCCCAAGAGGATGTTGTGCCTTTGAAGTGAGCTGTCAAAATTGCAGTTCATTCCTTTGATTAGAATCCCTCATCCTATTGCCACATGGGTTTTGGTTCACACTGGTGGAGTTTTGGATTGTAGTTGACTTGCCAATGGTATGATCCTTTTTCCTGTCCCCTTGATGGATGTTGGTTTCTGGTGGCTGGGTTTTGGATGCAGTTGACTTGTCACATATGGCCCTTCACACATCTTTTTACTCTTACCCACACAACTGTCTCCCCATGATTGGGATTCCTGTATCGTATGTTTTGGATCTCTATCCAAACATTGTTCTTTCCCTTTTGGATGTGCTTCTCTCTTTTTCCACCCATGTTTGGAGCACCTCTTTCTCATTAGGCATAGAGTATTTCTGGTACATATATAGTGCTATTCCCCACATAAGATCCTCCACTGTGAGGATCTCTATTTTTCAGATGCTCTTGGAATGCTTTCAAAAGGTTTTTCTTTAATTTTTTTGTACTGGTCCCTCCACCTATTCATTGTGGGATTCTAGTTGTATCTAAGAGAGAAAGTAAGTCACTATATAGCAAGTTATAATTTCCCTGTACTGAATATATATTAATGATACTTACTTCTCTTGTGCTTCACACCCTTCCTCCCCACTTAAAACAGTTACTTACCTTTTCTGTTAAAACTTGAAATGATAGTTTGGTAAAACTTAAAGAGAGGGAGTCAGATACATCAGGAGGGTGTGATGAACTCCTGTTCTTGGAATGTGGCACAAAATTTGCATGTGAGTGTGCAGTTGAACCATGTTGATCATGGGGATGTGGGAGCTCAGAGTTTGTGGCATATGAAAAATTTGTTGCATATTAGAGGACAGCACTGAACTAGAATAGCTGCATCTGTGAAGAGGTACATACTTATTTGAAATATATTTTTCAGCTTAGGAAAATTATAATTTTTAAAGGTTAATTAGTATACCTTGAAATTACATAGGCTAAGAACTGCTCAGTTTGGTATTCTAAAGCTCAACTGGTTAGTACTTCATGTTAACAAAGATTTTATTTTTTTTTACAAGCATACTGTTGGCTTTTCTTTAGCATTCTAGTACACAATAAACAGTTTAAAACCACTCCTGAAGTTGATGATATTTTTATTCCTTATTGGTGAAACTTGTGTGTGGTACATGTAGGCATGAGAATATATGTATAATGATTTTCAGCAGAACAGCTTAGTAAAAAGAGGAACATTTATTTTTAAGAAGTTGTGCCACATAATGTATGCTAGTGAAGATATCCGATTTGTTGAAATATAAAACACACATTTACATGGTAGCTTAAATATCAGATTTCTCAACTCTTATGTGAAATGATTAAAATATTTAAATCACTCTGATCTCCAAGTTTAGGTTTGAAAGATTTGGGGATTTTCAGAAAACATTTTATCACAAGAATTGTTATTCAACTGTAAACACCAAACCTTTATTTTTTTCTCTAAAAAATTAAAATTGAAATTCTGTCCTTCCAATTAAAGGATATCAGTTTCTACCATTGCATCTGCATGTATAACATTCTGTACTGTGCAGATAAACAGCTCAAGTGACTTGAGTTACCTTCAAAACATTAGATAAGTGTGCGATGCCATAAAAGTTTACTGAAAGCTGATTGTATTATGTGACTTTTTATGATTGTGTCTCATAAATGTCCCTATTGTGTGAAAACTTAAGTTCAGAGTACAGATTTCTTTATTAATTAATTAAAAGACTTCCTGTGTTTTCCAAGCTCTATTTCATGATTGATAAGCTTAAGAATCATCTATTTGAATGAGTTTTTTAATGTATTATTTGAAGAAATTTTATATTTTACATTTCTTTATAATATGAGTTGGTGGCTTTTTAAGTATAATTGTAAAGCTTACTTTGCTTGTACATAGCATCTTTGCCATCATTTGTGAAGTTTCATTTTAAAGGATTAAAGATTACTGATATGTCTTATGAAAGTTATTTCAACAGCACACTTTATAAAATAGATAGGAGCAATGCAATGTAAAGGGAATGTATATATAACATACCTTTGGCCAGTACTTTCCAATGTGTTGGGAAAAACATTTATCAACAAAACATTGTAAAGTACCAGCATTTTATGACAAATAAAAAATCAAGTTGGTAAGCTTCTATCAAGTCATATAACAGAAAATACATTAGACCAAAATAACAATATAGAAAATAAAACAAAATAGAAGAAAAAGAGAGACCAGAGTTGCTTTATTTTCATAAAAGGTGAAGTCAGATCCCTTCTAAAGTTGGGTTTAATTAATGTTTTTGTTACCTTTTGCTTCTTTTGTTATTCATCTTGGAACTTAAGTGTTTTGAAACAAATTATGTATGCATGTGTGATATATTTCATTTTATTAATTCCAATGCTTCTCAAGAGCAAGTGTTGTATGCATAAGTGCATCACTTCAAGGCATAGGAGTTGTGCCGCAGAAGATCGACATCTGACCGTATGCAACGTAAAGTTTGAGGGGCAAGGTCATAATTTTGCAAGAGTAGGACATAGCATCTTCAAAGGGTCTAAAAGGTTAAAAAGTATTAAAATAATCATACTCAAGTCATTCAAATAGTAGTGCAGTTGAAGAACAGTTTAACATGGCACCTGTGTATGAAGTGTGATCAGAATACCTGGGCCACTGCCATACTGTGTATGAAAATATTCTTTGATGAACATCATCTTTCTCATAACAGGAAGTGTGTATTGCATCAGTGGTTATTTAAATCTACCAGAGACTAACGTAAGCATGGATGCTGAGGTTACAAAAAAAAACAACAGAAAATCAGTATTGACAATGAAGCCACCATGTAATATGTGTACAAGTGTTGTTGTTGTGAAGGGATTTTGATTTAAATGTGTCATGTATTACTGTTTAAATCTTTAACATTTTTAGTGTATGATACATATTAATAAACATTTGAAGAACATGACCATAATTAGTCTCTTGATATCATCATGAAGTAAGCCCCCAACACCTTAATCCATATCACTTGCCATCAGTTTCCTTTAGCTTTTGTTTCTAAATTGTTTGCCTGTCACTTGGTTTGAATCACTTGGTATTTTTTTAACTGTTTATTTTTAACCTGTTATCACACAAAAAGTAATCACAAGTCATTCACCAAGAGCTAATATTTTAGAAGTACAAGCTTACGTTGTTACTGGCATTATACATCTGTAATTATGTTAAGTAGAACTTTATTGACAAATGCTTAAATATATAATTATTATTCGTGTTTCAGTAAGAAAGACCAACTTCTGGAGTCTAAGGAGGAAGCAGAAAAAACAGAGAATGTTGAAGTAACTGGTGAGGAAACACCGATGATTGATTCAAATAAGTAAGTAACATTGTTGAATTTGAAGACAAACTTGTATAGTTTATTTTCTTGTAAGGGTTTTATGCAGAATCTGTTAATTGTCTAGAAAAGATTGTGCTTGGTTAGATTTGCCCATCTAGCATAAAATGAAGCTAGTGAGGTATCAAAAAGAAGAGAAACATATCTTAAAGCCATGCATCTGATGTCAGTTAATGGTAAGTTCACTGGAATCAAAATAAAAAAGTAAATGAATTTATTAGAGTTGAAATTACATAAAATGCCTGCTTTCACCTGGGATGTTATGACTATGAGTTGTTGGGTAATGTTACATGTTAAAACTGAAAATGAAATCTGAATCTTTAACTCAAATCATTCAACACTGTTAAATATTCTTTAGTTTTACCTTTTACCTCAACAATAGATTATATAAAAACAAACTATTCAGATAACTAGCATGCTTTTTTATTACTGCTTTAGATAATACATATCAGAAATAAATCCTCATAATTCTGGTAGTATGCATCTATAGTATGCTTTTTACTGTCAATATCATGTATTAGTGATTTTTGTGACTATAATTTTTTTTCCCCTTAATTTTGTCTTATAGTGAGAAAAAGAACAAGGCTGAAGAGAGTGACAAAAACAAGTCACCAAAGGGATCTAAAACAAGCCTCTCTAAAGGCAGTGAGGTGTAACAACTGGGCTGAGCCAAAATGGGAACAAAATTTTCATTCTTTAAACTGTTTACTGAAGACCACATGCTATGTTTTTAAGACAAAGATTTTTTAATTTAACATTAAAAAAATTAAACACTTTGCACACAGTAGGAGCAAAAAGAAAAAAAACCACAACCAATTTGGCTTAATGGTTGTTAGGGACTTTTGGTAATGCTACTGTAAGAAATAATTTGTACTGTTCAAAACTTGTAGAACATCATAGAAGTTCATAACTGAACCTCTGATTATTTTATGGTTGGTGCTGTTCTGTAATGCACCTCATTTCTAAGAGTTAATACATGGAATTAAGGAGTTCATTTGTGAAAGTTTAATAGAAGGTAATTTTTATGTTTGAAAACTATGCCATGGTATTTAAAAACATTAAAAGATTTAAAATCATTAAACACTGGAAGTTATAAAACTGAGTGTCATTACAATTTAACTTTTTTTATTGTTGTTATTATGATTCTTCTACACTGTGTTTTAGGTTGTACTGATTTACTTGTACAAATGATGCAGCTGAATTGTGTTTTGCTAGGTTATTTTGGGGACAGTAAAAACATCTCGCAACCAAAATAACCAGCAAACATTATCTGTGTTTGTGTTTTGAATTTTACTTTAATTGTACAGAAAAAGAAAAGTTTGCATCAGTATTGTGTTTTAAGGTATTTTTGATTGATATTGGTCATAAAGCTGTTGTTTTCAATGACACTTACATTTCTTTCTTCTGTTTATGTATAACAACATCAGCATTATATCAGTAAATGATGTTGTATTCTACTACTTACACGTCTAGCAAACTAAAAATTTCAATCAGTACTGAAGGTTATTTTATTATTGTTATTAATATAAAATAGATGCTTAATTGCTTCTTATTTTGCCCAGTACTCTAGTCTTTATGTTATCAAACTCTAACTGTCTACTAAAGATTAGAGATAAAACCTAATCTCTTAAATTTTAATGTTGCTCATTTTTGAAGTGTCTGATTTATTGGAAACAAACTAAGCTTGATTCCCTCCTTCATTAAAATGTTATTGAGCTGGTTGGTTGTGTCTTGATAAGGTATAATATAGAGTTTCTCAAACTGAGGTTAAAATAAGTGTCAGGAGATCTGTGATTACGTTATATTTAAGAACAATGAATATTGTTCAGCATATCAATAACTATTATTATGGGGTAGTAAGAATACAAAATGAAATATTAATTCGGTTTAAAATATTTCAGTGTTTACAGTAAAATAAATATTAAGTGTAATAGTCTTTGGACAGCTTGGTAATACATTTGAAAAGTTATGAATGATACTTGAATAGTCATTATATAGATACAGAGAAAACAGTAGATGATGAGACAAAGTGTCCAGACAGGGAGGGATCATATATCATTAGTTTTGGTATTCCATTCTTCAACCAAGAAATTTTTTTCTGGTTGCATCATAATAATTGATAAATTGTCCTTTTGTTTATCTTGTATAATTTTATTCAACTGGAAACAATGGTAACAAGGAATTGAAAATATCATCTTGTAAATCAGATTAAATTAAATGTATTGTGAATAAACCAGATATGCAGGTGATTCTCTTTTATTGTTGTAACTGTGGCAACTAAATGTACTAAATGTTTTCATTGGGATTTGTCTGACCTTTGATCTGAGTATTAAGGTCAGCTAAGTTGATATGCTGTGTAGTCATTGTTTGGACTGATCTTATTAAAAGCCACTGACTATATGATACTCTTTATATAACTGTCATGTACTTTTTAAAATTAATTTTCTAATGTGATAAACTGAACCAGTTATAAGCTGTAAGCTTTTATGTTTGAAATATCTTCTAAATGTATTGTTTTCTTACTTCTTCTGGAATAACACCCACTGTTTACTACAGAGGTGTGCCTCAACTGATGTGCCTCGTTAGATTTGGTCATTTTTGCCTGTATCTACAGTCTGTGTTTGTAAGTCTGTATGACTTGCTGCTAGGCCTACTGTGCTATGTATATGTGCATGAAAGGAAAAAATAAACTGATCTTCAGCTTAAGTCTGTAATTATGCTTATTAGAAAAATAATGTATAAAAGTTTTTACTATAAACATAACCAACTTATAAATGAGTTTTATGTAACAATTTACTCTTACTCACAGTTGTGCAATTCTTATTTATACCTTTGAAACAGCAGTTTACATGCAATAACTTTTTCTCTTAGAATTAGACATGATAGAAAATTTTGAAATGAATTACTTAATTAGTATATCAACATTATGAGTAGTTAAGAAATACAAAGTATTACTCAATGTACAGAAAATGTCAACACTTCAATCTGTAACAGTTGCATTAATTTATATATCAATTCTCATTCATCACTCCTGTAAAAGAAATGCTAAATAACAAATGTGTAGAAATAAAGTTATTGTCTAGTGATGGCTATACCATGCAACAGATGAAGATGAAATTGAAAGTTTCAAAAGGAGCTGTATGAAACCCTAATCTTTTAAAACAAGATGCTAAGTACTAAAGTACATGTTCCTTACTTGATACATGAGGGTCCAGATGAGATCTTGTGAATTACTTTGCTGTAAGCAGATACATGATCAATTGAGGAGTCAAATGACCACCCAGTATTCTAAAGGCTAAAAAGCTAACTGTCTTTCAATTTTATTTTTAATAAACACTTTAATCTTTATGCAGAAGAAAAAGTCCACATTTGTTTTGGAATAAGACCACCACACATCCTACTCTTTAGAGTTGGCTTAAATCCATCACTGTAAGCATAGGTGTGAATGTTACCACTAGAAAAGTAAAATATGCACTAGCATCAAATAGCCTCAACAAATGTGTTTCTGCATAAAAATTGTCATTACAACTCCAACAATATGATGACCAAAGTTGATTAATTCAAGTTGTTTGACATAAATCAAGAGTTTGTTCAATGATAAAGGAACAAACAGTATGACAATCAATTCATACTAGAGATTAACATAAATATGAGCTGTCTCTAAGGCCAGCTAGATTGAAAATCCACACAAAATTGATAGCACATTGACTATTAACAACTACAACATATTCATCATGTCATTCCATTAGAAACAAAAACCTGTTGAATGGAGATTCATTTTTCCAGCAAGAAAGTTATTTCAAACATTCAAAGAAAGTGGTGAAGCAATACTTGTAATTAATAAAATGCTACTTGAGTAGTTTCAACTATTCCTGGCCTCCACAAACTCTCATTCTAATAATACGAAATTGTATCGGTTTACTTGGAAACTTAGTTTGTTTTCCCAACTTTATTCTTTTTCATATATAAAAATCATAAATTACTGTGTACCATAGAAATTCAACTCATTTCACCAATTTCTTTAGTGAAATATGTAATACAGTCTAAAGAGTTTTCATTAGTTAAATTTTGCTATTGACATTTATGTTCATGAATTCTCACCTGTCAAAAATCACTGCACGTTTTTTTACCTGGTCTGAGGTACAACTTGTTGTAGTCTTTTGCATTAGATTCCCTGCTTGTACAGCAGTAAGCTGACAAGTTTACAATTCTAAAATAAAGGGTTTGATTCCCCTCAGTGAACACAACAGATAGCCTAATATAGCTTTGCTATAAGAAAACGTACTGTCTTTTTTGACTGGCATTGATTTTTCAAGCTGACCTCTATAACATGGTTTTGCAATGCCATTAAATATAAGGAATATCCTATCTTGGAAATTCTGAACTCCATACGTGAACATATTTTTATGATCTGAGTGTATAAACATTTTTTTAATTGAAAAACGTTGTAGCACACAATTGCCAAAATTACTGAACTCTTTGTGCTCTCATCTCAGCAGAATCTTACAGAAAGTATGCAGAGAAATCAAGGAATACTGTTGGTATCATATATGCCTTTTCCTGGAAAAGGCACAAATTAGTTATAAATAAAACAAGAAGCCACTATGGTATTAATGCTGATAAGATTGGATTTTACTTTGATGATGTACATCTATGCAACTTGCCAAAATAAAAGAAACTTCAAAGTTAAGTAGGTGTCAGGAGGAGATGTATATTTTATTTAAATAAATCGATAACGTACTTTGCAGAAGAACAGGCAGGCCAAGCCAAAGGTCATCCACCACAATTATTTTTGTAAGTACATTTTGGAGGAAGGTAACTTAGGAAATTTTTTCTTGTGGAAACCTAACCTGCTGCAAGGCTGAGGGTTTCTATCAAGACAATTTCTAGAGATTCACTTTGGATAGAACCACCAATGGCAAGACAACACATGACTATTAAAGACATGGGAAGAAAACCACCAAAAAGACTTAGTGAATAGACAATTAATGTGATCTTTTATATTTATTCATTGTTCAAGATACTTCATAATTCAGTAATGGGACATTGTTATATGCTATATTTTTGGGTTTTGATTCAGATAATGGCCGAGCGCGTTCAGGCGTGCGCTCGTAATCCGAGGTTCGCGCCAAACATGCTCGCCCTCCCAGCCGTGGGGGTGTATAATGTTACGGTCAATCCCACTCTTCGTTGGTAAAAGAGTAGCCCAACAGTTGACGGTGGGTGGTGATGACTAGCTGCCTTACCTCTGGTCTTACACAGCTAAATTAGGGACGGCTAGCACAGATAGCCTTCGAGTAGCTTTGTGCGAAATTCCAAAACAAACAAACGATTCAGATAATTCTTTGGTAAAAAGAACTTCTCAGCATGATAATTGAATTATATCTATAAAATTAATGAATATTAAAAATAAAGAAGCTTCGTTTAATATCTAAAAAAATGTTATTATAAGTGCGAAAGTCAGTTACACATTAATAAGCAACAGATGAGTAATTAACGATTCATTGCAGCATTCAGAAAGTAATAAATTAATTAAGTGCCTATCAGTAAATTCACTGTTAGAAGAGAGAAATTTGTTTTTGTTTAAAATTAGCGCAAAACTACACTAGGTCTATCTGTACTAGCCGTCTGTAATTTAGCAGAGTAACACTAGAGGGAAGGCAGCAAGTCATCACCGCCAACTCTTGGGCTACTCTTTTACCAACGAATAGTGGGATTGATCGTAACATTATAACACCCCCACAGCTGAAAGAGCGAGCACATGTGACGAAATTCGGACCCGCGACCTTCAGATTACGAGTCGAACGCCTTAACACACCTGGCCAGGCCGGGCCGAAAGAGAGAAGTTGTCGTGTCGATTCTGTTATTCAGTCACTTTGTTAGTTACGTGTTTATGTATAAAGGTTTGTTGGCGTTTTCTACAAGTGAAAAGTTACACAATGGGATATCTGTGTTCCGTCCATCGTGGAAATTCAAACACCAAGTTTAGCGTTGCATGCCTTAAAACGTACCACTAACTCACCAGGTAACTTTTATCTATCAAAGCTAATTAAACTAGACATAGAATTAAGAGTATCGGAATTTATATTGAAACATTGTATGTAAACTTAAATCTACAATCATTTTAAAGTGTATCCTGAATAGCTTATTTATAAAATACAAGTGAATATTCCAAATCTTGCCCCCCAGCGGTATGTCTGCGGACTGATAACGCTAAAATCCGGGTTTCGATACCCGTGGTGGGCAGAGCACAGATAGCCCATTGTGTAGCTTTGTGCTTAATTCAAAACAACAACAGCAAATCTTCATTGAAAAAAAATAATTTAGTTCGTTATTCTTACTAAATAATCCAAATGAACACGTTATAACGGTTCCTCGTTGAAACAAGTGCTTGACTGTTGGAAATAAAAGATAGAATCGCCGCTGTTGACGAATGGGATATGAGTGATTATACTTTTTCTGCCTTTAGATATTCAAAACGGGTCTCTACAGGAAGTACGTACCAGTTCAATTACAAACTCAAAATTATTCAGCAGTGGGGTTGCATTAAAACCGCCAAATTCCAAAATAAACACACCAGGGTAATCAAACAGCGGTCTTTAAACTAATCTAGCATACATTTCATGTACTTCAAAGAGTTACATACATTTTGAAGAAGCTTCTAATCATTAAGCCACACCACTGACTAGAAGGAAGGGAAACAGTCAACAGTACCTGCCATCACATGACGTTTTGAACTGGGATTGCAATTTCTTTAATGAAACCAGAGCTGAATAATGCAAAGTTTGTTCAGTTGCATAACGTATCAAACTTTGAACCTTTCGATCCAATGACCAAAACATTAACTTCTAAACCTTTCCCAGATCTTAGTATTCACAATACTTTACACTCAGTTCTTTTTTTCTAAAATACTATTAGTTTATAATTTGAATAAACTTAAAGAGAGATTATCTTGGTAGTTTGCTTTTATCGCAGGATTTTTCCTTCTTTCAAAGCATTCAGGTGGTTGGTTTATCACATGATGTGTATCTTCGTAAAACCGCTAAATTAAAAAGTGTAGGTTTACGAAAAACTGTAACGTTAAATCCTTCTACCACCGTCCCGGCATAGCCAGATGGTTAAAATACTCAATTCGTAATCTGAAAGTCGGGGATTCGAATCCCCATCACACCAAACATCCTTACTCTTTCAGCCGTGGGGGCGCTATTAAACAACGGTCAATCCTCCTATTCGTTGGTAAAAGAGTAGCCCAAGAGTTGGGGTTGGTGATGACTAGCTGCCTTCCCTTTAGTCTTTCACTGATAAATGAGGGACGGCTTTGCGCGAAATTCAAAACAAACCAATCCTTCTTCAAACAAACTCCAATAAATAAATACAGCACAATTTTCAATCTTGTCACTTCTGTGTGAGCTCGCCCCCCAGTGGCTCAGCGGTATGTCTGCGGACTTACACGCTAAAAACCGGGTTTCGATATCCGTGGTGGGCAGAGTACAGATAGCCCATTGTGTAGCTTTGTGCTTAATTAAAAACAACAACAACTGTGTGAGCTCAAAATTCTGTTTTTTTTATTTATTTTACAGAGACGGGGTGATAACTTTTAGCATATAACAGCGTTAATTTATCGATACAAAATACACCAATAAACAAACTCGTACAGTTTCTTAAATCAATTTAAATGTCAGTTCTTTATCAACGTATATTTACGGATAAGTCAACTGTTGCCTGGCAAATCATTTTTGTGATATGAAAAAAAGAGGGGTATGTATTAGCAAGTTTACAAATTTAATTTAAAAGGCTAATCTCGTACCGGAGTGAAACAATTAAACATTTTTGTCCTAAAATTATTATTAAAACATTTTTTTATGAACTCGGGTTTTATTTCGGGCATTAGAAGTAGAAAAAAATGGTATGAAAACTTGCTGCACTTTGCCAGGAAAAGCGAAGTGCCCACTCAAGCGTGTCGATTGTTCCTTGGGCTTAATGTACCTTTCACGCTTCGTGAGTTATAACCTTAACCTTCAGGTCTATGACACTACTAATCTGTATACTGATTTACCTCAAACGTATATAAATGTTTATGATAAGGTAAAAGCCTGGATTTTAGTTTCTTTTCTCTATTACAACTTGACAATAGTGCATGCGTGTTTGTGTTTCTGAAAATCCCATTGGTTCTCAGAGTTTAAATTTATAAAAGCAGGTTGTTCAACTTTATAGTTTTTTAAAGTGAAGATGAAAAAATATCAAGTTAGTAAATTTACGAGGGGATCGTAGTTGTGACAAAATTTCAAAGCACCTTGCGTTTTTTACAAACTGCTGAATTAAAGTAAAATAATTTTTCTGCAGTTCCTTGAAGTGCGACATATGATGCATACATCTGTGCCTTTATAATTTCCTTTTATTTCGTAAGGCCTAACAAGATATCCGCCCTCTCGATATTTTCCAAAAATAAAATATGTTCGGAAATGAATAAAACTTCAACACCTGTTGTCACTTCTGTGTGAGCTCGCCCCCCAGTGGCTCAGCGATATGTCTGCGGACTTACACGCTAAAATCCGGGTTTCCATACCCGTGGTGGGCAGAGCTCAGATAGCCCATTGTGTAGCTTTGTGCTTAATTGAAAACAACAACAATCAACACCTGTTTATTTATTATAAATAAACCATAATGTTAGATATGCAAATAGAAAACCATTTTATGTTTTATTTTAAAAGTGTGGAAATAAGCAACGTGATTTTAGGTGTTTAGTCTTATAAGTTAAATGTAAACATTTTAAATTAATTAAGTGGATTTTACAATACTCTTTGAAGTCCAATTATATGTTATACATCGTTACTGAAAGTTTCGGTACATACTACTTCACCTTCTAAAAAAATCCATAATACAATAGCTTTTAAAAGCAATTGCTAAGACTTTAATAGAAAACGTTTCGTGTGAAACACTTCATACAATCATCTTCGATTACTTTTTATATAAATGTCCTCATAAACTCAATACAGAAAAATAGAATTACAGGTGATAATGGAAAACATTATAAATATGAAACTAAAACACCCATCCTATTAGGAAACTGATATCAATGGCCTCTTGGTGCAGTTATTGCACTAGATTTTAGCACTGTAAATCCGGAAACTTTACACTGGCCCAATGCTGGGTCACATATAGTGCATATACATGCAATAGAACACAATTAACGTCCTACTGACAAAATATAATAAGAGAAAGTACAACTAGCAAACATCACTACAAATAAATATTTCCTTGATAAATTGAAATTCCGCTTAAAATGTTTCGATGGAGGTTCTGTGAAACAAGAAAGACACGTGATAGTCATAGGTTGCTAAATCTATAAACATAATTAAGTATATCAAGATAAAGCTTGTTAATTTCTTTAAAACTGTACAGAACTTGAGAGTTTCATATGGTTATGTTTCTGACAAACTGTATAGGCACTAACTGCAATTTAACGAGTCTGATTTTGAGATTCTCATCTCATCTTGAATTATAGTTAAATAATGGAGTTGCTCAATATTAAAATCCTCCAGTAAGACAGCGGTAACTTTACGAACTTAAGATGTTATGTGCTGTGATTAGACCAATGTGGCTTTGCTCTGTTTTGTTTTTGAATTTCGCACAAGGCTACACAAGGGATACCTGCGCTAGTTGTACCTAATTTAGTAGTGTAACACTTGAGGGAAGGCAGCTAGTCATCACCACCCATCGCCAACTCTTGGGCTATTCTTACACCAACGAATAGTAGGATTGACCGTCCCATTATAACGCTCTCACAGTTGAAAGGACGAACATGTTTGGTGTGACGGAGATTCGAACCCGTGACCCTCAGATTACGAGTCGAGCGCCTTAACCACCTGCCACTGAAACAACCAAGATGCGCTCAAATACGCAGTTTATAAAAAAATAAATTTAATATAATACCACTGTTATAAGTTGTATTTATAGTTTAATTTGTTTAATTTAAATGTTAGCATAAAGACGCATGACGTTAAGATAAAACAAGTCCTACAAATATCTATAAAAAAGTACATAATATAAATATACCATTTAATAAATCATTAAGAAATTAAATAGATGGTGAGTTGAAAGATAGTCAAGAAAACAGATAGGAGAGTGTAGCCTTGTTTGAAGACAAGTTTTTTCAAGAAGATACTGGAATCAATTAATCAGTGTTAGCTATAACAGTATTTTGAACAAACTCGTTGATTTTTTTTTACTATGGTATGCAATTTGTAACATCGGCCTAAAACAAGTAAAAACAATACAATCTCAAACTTGTAAAAATGTTAAAAGAGGAAATAAAACGTTTAAATTATTTTACCATATAATTTAAAAGAACCGTAAACGAAAGAAATACAGCAAAACATTTTAGGTGTCAAGACTGGAATAATTTAGTGAAAGTAAAATAAAAACTAGGCATGGAATTATAAGAAAGAGATAAAGAATTAAAATAACACCAAGAAAGAATTCATAGAAATTTAAGAGTGATGGAAAAAAATAAAAGATCAAAAGGTAAGAGATATGAATTTAAGACTAGAGTTACAAGAAACGTATTTACTATTTAAGGAAAAATCACAATAAAAAAATAATGCTGATTGAAATTATCGGAAATGTACAGAAATATTACAACAAGATTGAAATAGTGAATGAAATAAAAAGGTCTTTGACAAAGTCAAAAGTGAAGTAAATAAAAGCATCATTGAAGAAGAAAAGAACAATAAAACATTTGGGAAATTAATTACTAAGCCAGAAACACCTTTTTTGAACTGACTCAGGAGTTCAAGCTGAGGATACCATCTATTTCTCTGGACTATTCCAGCCATGACACTACCAAATCCAGTTCTAAAATTTAGCTTGTCGATAGAAAAATCAATGGACTGTGACAGAAAAGTGCCATAGAAATAAAAAGCCTTGAGCCTTGCTGACCATTTAAAAGGATCAGCTCTGACAGCATTCAGTAGCCTTCTAGATAAGAGCAATAAAAACTGCTGGACATTAATAGCTATCTTGTTCAAAGTATCCCACCAGAAAAACATGTCAAGAGCAAAGTGTTAAACCAAGATATTTAGGAAAGAAGAAACCATAGCTCAACGTGCAGAAAATGTGGACTAGTTCAGTTACCTTACAATGATGCTTCTCATGAGATTATGGATTCATTGGTACATAACCAACGTATAGACTTTAATAACAGATAAAAATATGAGAATTAGGTTGAAGTATAGTGGGTGTACATCCTTAAAGGAGGCTCTACATTTGCTAAAGAGTATGAAATGCATTAAAGTTCAGACAAACTACTAATGGAACCATCTGGATTTTACGGTAATGCTCGATCCTGTAGCATTGAAACATCAATTCCAACTAACATTAGTATAGAAGAAATGAAAGAATTATTTACGTAGTTAGTTAAATAGAATGGTCCTAAATAACAAAACAATACGTGTTTGAAGTGTAATAACTTGAAGGAACATATTTTCAGAAACTTTAGGCAAAGACTTGCATGGAATAAGAACTTTCAGATGGTACCAAAAAGAGATAGTTTCATAAGTGTGGAAAAACTGGCTCTTACAGCCAAAATCATAAGTAGCATACAACTTGATATCAACAAGCCAAATAGACAGAGTCAAATTAGGTAAAAGTAGCAGACAAAATTATCACAAGTCTATGGGATTGTTGATATAAAACCTTTTAATATGCCAAATGAAATTTGTTCCACAGCTATATCTATTCATCCTCCAATTTGTTAATGAAAGGTGGGAACTTACTTTTAGAGATAAAGAAAAGAAGAAGGTTTTTAGTATCACACTGGCAGATATAAAATTCCTGAAAAGGAGAAGTTGAAAGTTCCCTTATTATAGAAAACTTTTCAGTGAATTATATGAGGGTAACTGACATAAAGAAAGAGTGCACTTTATGAATTAACTCATTTGAAGATATTGTATGGCTACACATTCCTTGCCACAGGAAAGAATGAAATATGAAGCTAAGCACGTGCTGATATTGGCTTTATGTTGTACTTACAAGAATCAGTGATGTGGATTACAGAATCTAAATGTGTATGTGATCTAAACCAAAGGTTAATCACTGTGAATCTCTTTGGAAGCACATCGGTGAGAGATGTATCGGATTTACTGTTATACATTTATTTTAATATCTACGTATGTTTTAGTCTGATGCATGTGACGTACATTGTTGTACTTTGCAAGTCCCGCCTGTCCTTTAAATTTGTACAAGATTCTCGAGAGCCAGAATAAACAACATATGGTTTATGTCTTCGAACATTGTTGAACATTCGAGAATCTCGTCTTAAAGTATGTAAACCGACACGCCAAGAGACAGAACAGAATATTTTTTGGTCGCTAATGTCAGAAAACTATAAACCTGAGATTAAAATATCCGTTTATTTGAAATCTTAATACACAGCGCACGTAACAAAATAAATTGGAGATTAATTCAAGATTAATTATAATGAGCAACAGAGAAAAGTCAACCGGATGACTTTAAAAAAATGTAGTTACCAATAGAACCTCAACCCGTATAAGAACCCAGAGATTTTATCGAAACTATTTTTGGATGATCATCAAGGTCGAAGCCGTCAGTTGATTCACTTTACCATCTACCTAAGAAGAAATCCCCAGTGCAGTAACAAGATAACCACAGATAGACAACAAAGGATAAGGTGTCACCCCATTTAAATACCATAAGCCTCAGAAGATAAAACCACCCCCTGAAGAAAAGAGAGAGAAAGACTTGGTGAATGAACAATTTAATGCAGTTTTTTACTGTCTTATTTGCATCAGTACTTTTAACGAAATATCACAATCCAGGAAGGGGGACAATGTTTTACCCTATATTGATATTGTTTTACTTAGGTGTTAGGTAGAGGGTGCATGACGGTAAAACCGAGCAAATCTGAAAATATTTTTTGAATTAGTCAGTGTATTTACTATAACAGCAATGTAAAAACGTTATTAAACGTCATTTGTCGTAGAACTACGGCCTGGCATGGCCAAGCGTGTTAAGGCGTGCGACTCGTAATCTGAGGGTCGCGGGTTCGCATCCCCATCGCGCCAAACATGCTCGCCCTTTCAGGCGTGTGGGCGTTAAAATGCACGGTCAATCCCACTATTCGTTGGTAAAAGAGTAGCCCAAGAGTTGGCGGTGGGTGTTGACGATTAACTGAATTCCCTCTAGTCTTATATTAATATACCAGGGACAGCTAGCCCTCGAGTATCTTTGTGCGAAATTCAAAAACTAACAAGCAAACAAATCGTAGAACTACAAGTTACAACAGTGCACAACAAGCTTTTCGAAACGTTAAAAAAGGAAATAAAATGCTTTGTCCTATCACGTAGACTGAACTTTATATTATTTTCATCAGACAGATAATTTAAAAGAACCCGCCAACAAAAAAATTACAATGCAACAACAACTTTATAAGCAACGTATATATTCAAACTTTAATAAGCCTGACTGTTGTTTTATAAGCACTTAAAACTTAATGCAATTGCTTATCGACATTTTACAGCTGTCTATTTCATTATTTATGCTCGATCCTTCTACATCTGAAATACAAAATCTGATCTGGACTTAATTTTTTCTTTTATTTACTTTTTACTTTAATTTAAAGGGTCTGAACATTGCGCAATGATATCTGACTACATTTGTTCACTAAAGTCCTATTTTAACAAGCTTTTTTCGAATTTCGCTCAAAGCTACGAGGGCTATCTGCGTTAGCCGTCCCTAATTTAGCAGTGTAAGACTAGAAGGAAAGCAGCCAGTCATCTTCACCCAACGCCAACATTTGAGCTACTCTTTTACCAACGAATAGTGGGATTGACCGTACCTTAATAACGCCCCAACGGATGAAAGGGCGAGCATGTTTGGTCTGATGAGAAATTTTAAAAAGTAGGATACGTTTAAATTATCTTTCATAAAGTTCCCCACTCATCAACAAGTATCCGGTGTCTGCTCCCCTTTTCCTAACCTGAAAAATTAACGAGTCTAATACTTTTAACAAGCTGGAGTATTGTGCTGCTCTCTATTGTGAAATTTAAGTTTCTCTGCTGTGATCCTAGGTATCCAAAAACAAGTTTATTTCTTCTTCTTATGGGATTACTAGGTTAATAATGATATCCAAATCATGAACAATTGATACAACAAATATTTATTACACTCGCAATGCTTAAAATACCTGGTGTAGATAAAATAGGTCTAAAGGACCTATAGATGCTCATATTTTGTAAAAAACTATCGCTCTTCTATTATAGCTTAATCTCCACGCGACCCGGCATGACCAAGGTGGTTAAGGCACTAGACTCGTAATCTGAGGGTCGCGGGTTAGAATTCCCCTCGCACAAAAAAATGCTTGCCCTCGCAGTCGTGGAGGCGTTATAATTTCATGATCAATCCCACTATTCGTTGCTCAAAGAGTACCCCAAGAGTTTGTGGTGATGACTAGTTGCCTTCCTTCTAGTCTTACACTGCTAAATTAGGGATGGCTTCCATTGGTAGCCGTCGTGTAGCTTTGCGTAAAATCCAAAAACAAACAACCCTCCAAACCTAAAATAATAGTTTTCACAACAATACTTACACCTCACAAAAACTTTTGAGCTATATTCAAAAAAGCATTGAGTATACTTCAAAGTTAGTTTACAGTAAAAACACTTTTACGAAAGAAAGAAATACACAGAAAATTTATCTTTTAAACCCACATAAAACTAAATTACCAAGGTACAAAACAGCACAAAATTAAGACAATATAACATAATTATAACTGTTAATAACTGAAGTCCATTTAATTAACTGGACACTCCCAAATAACAAAACCTGGTTTTTACACATGAAAATATACACTGCTGCACAAGATGTAATTCCTGATACAATAATATGGCTATAATTATTAGATTATTGTTATCAATTTGGTCCTCAAAAATAAAAAATATTTTGGAACATATTTTTCACGATACAAAACAGCAAAATTATCACAATATATCCTAAGTTGTTGAAAATGCTTAAGTTGTAAATTTAATTTATTAATTACGTTAGGCCTTAAAATTTATATCGTAATAATTTGAACCTTTTTGCATCATGAAATAAAACATCATTACAAAACGAGCCTGTCTTACATCATTTACTTGTTTTGTTTACTACACTTTTATTTGAGGAAGGCAAACGTTAAATAAACTCTCCAAGGATGTCATGAGAATATTTATAAAATGATAGATGTTTTTTTTAATCTGTGTCACAAACCAGCGTCATTTAGAAAATATTCGATTTGCGCGTGCTTGGGAGTGAGGGGGGAACTTTAATACACTTGCAGTAGAAAAATATTGTTAAAACCCGCATGGGAGATTGAAATAACAACAATGAATAATAATAGGTTAAACAATCGCCAAGTGGCGATTATTTAATTTTATTACGAGAATGTTTGACAAGTTTGAAGTTGAAGAAAAAAAAAAGACTTACGGACGGTAACGGCCTCAAACATAACTAGCCTGAATAATTGCTCACGGGGTTCTCTGGTTCTTTTTCACAGATTGTTTTTTTCTATTTTAGTATTACATTCATTTGTAAAAAACAAAATGTTTTAATGAAAGCGATCAAAAACATCACTGAATAGCGAATGGACATTTTTGAGTTAGGTGTTGATTGGTTGCTAAGGTTAACAAACAGTATGCATGGTATGAGAAAGGTAAGATAAAACTGTAGCGCTGTTGTATTCGTAGAAATAGTTTTTTCAACAGTTGTATTAAAAAGTTGATACATTTTTTCACTTTGTGAAAATGTTCATTTTGTAATTTTAATTTGGGATAAGAAGCCATAATATAAAATATACTAATTAATTTCCCAGAAAGGGGCCTACGGCCGCCTGGAAAGGTCATGTACTTTAACCACTTGCACCAATTGTGTTGTCTATCAGTCAGTCAGTCAGTAGACATTAAAATGACGTCACATAAGGGGCGCTTAACATTGCAATATGTACTGTCGTGACGTTACTAAAATGTGCGCATGTCATGAATCACGAGATGAGTTATGCACTCTAGGCTACAACACAGCATAACATACGAACTTCAAAAACAAGAGAGCCCAGCATGGCCAAGTGGTTAAGACACTCGACTCGTTATCTAAGGGTCACGGATTCGAATCCCCGTCATACCACACATGCTCGCCCTTTCAGCTGTGGGCGTGATATAACGTTCGGTAAATCCTACTATTCGTTGCCAAAAAATAGCCCAAGAGTTGGCGGTGGGTGGTAATGACTAGCTGCTTTTTCTCTGATCTTACACTTCTAAATTAGGGACGGCTAGCGCAAATAACCTTCGAGTAGCTTTGCGCAAAATTCAAAACAAACAACCGAAAACAAGAAATTAAAATACTTCTTTTTAACTTTGGTTTTATTTACTCTTGAAACAGAACACTTCTGAGTATCTTACAGGAGTACATCTAGCATATTTTAACGATATTTAAAAGGATGATAAATATTCACATAAATATTGGATTATGAAAGGGTGCTGTATAAATTTTACAGTATAAAGCTACCACAACATTCAATATGTAAGATGAGACTTGTTAAAATATTTTGTGGATTTTATGCGAAACCAAAACGGTGGAATAGAAGACAAATATTTGAGTGTGATAACAAGTATTTTGTTGTACAAAATAAAAATCTGGGTCTGTTTTGTTCATCTTTATTGTATGTATTTAACTACCATTGTTTTTGTAAAGAATATATATGTTCTTGGAAAAGGGCTGTCTTTTCATGTTTCATGGCTGACTGAACATGTTACTTGTGCGCAAGGAAATTTTCATGAGAGTTTATGAAGTCAAATGTGTCCGAGGTCGAAAATATCCTTGCTTTTCTTTACCCTAAGGGGGTAATGCATCGTTAACTGTCTAACCCAACCGTTAAATCGGTTTAGAACTGCTGACGCAAATGCGTGTATTACTTAATTTTACGTTTAAAAAACAAAGAAAAAATAAAAAAATATTTCGAATCATTTAAAATTTTGTACTACTAAATGTAGTTAAAACATTAACGAAAAATAGAAAATTGAAATTGTGCCATAAACCTTATACTTGCATAAAAATGCATCATAAAAATCAGGCTTGTACATAGAATGTTTAAAAATAAAAGTTACATCTGGTGATATAAAAAGACAACAAGTAGTGTGGGCATGCTAACATTACCGGGGTTTGGAAGAATGCCCTTCTAGAAAATTTGTAAAAATTAGGTGCTATCAGATTAATTGTAGAAGCAGTTTTGCTGATATATAGCTTAAACAATTACATGGCTGTTCGAATGGAATCAACAAACATCAAATGGAAAGTCAACCTATCATCATTCTGTTGTGACACTGTATGGGGAGTTGGGGATAAATTAGCACAAATAGGTAAATTTTATTATCGTAAAGTACTTTATGATCTACATACAAAGTAGTTATTAACTGTTAGACTACATTAATAATATAAATAACTGTACAACAATGGTGCTTTCTTTTATTTTATTTAATTTCGCGCAAAGTTAGCCGTCCCTAATTTAGTAGTGTAAAACTAGAGGGAAGGCAGCTAGTCACCATCATCCACCGCCAAATCTTGGGCCACTCTTTTGCCAACGAATAGTAGGAAAGACCGTCACATTATAACGCCCCAGCGGCTGAAAGGACGAGCATGTTTGGTGTGACAAGGATTCGAGCCCGTGACCCTCAAATTACGAGTCGAGTATCTTAACCACCTAGCCATGCCGGGTCCGACAATAGAGTACAAGCCATTTCAATCATTGGTTATCATAATAAAATAACATGTTAACATGCTACACTTTTCTGGGGTGCTTTTCCATAAATAACCTACATACAGTTTCAACGTTGACATCAGTGTTGTAATGATTGCATATTGATGTTAGCAGACTCAATCTAGCTTTGGCTTGTTCATACTTCAGGTAATTAATTATTCAACTGGCGGGTAGCAGATGGGGAACGTTCACACGAACATGAACTCAGTGTCAGTGTGACAAAGAGTTTCGATAACATAAAGATATTTGGAACAGTAAAGCATGATTTTAAGCAGTCAGTATTTGAGGACTATTCTGGAGAGGTGTACAAAGCCACATTTTCTTCCGTCGATAAAATTCTTCATCAAATATATCGGCATTTGGAAAATCTACAGTCTGTCTGATGTCATAGATATAAAACTCTCATGTGAGTTTTGATGGCACAAATTTCTAAACTGATGGTGTTTGTTGTTTGCTTTTTATGTGCATCACATCGGAAGAAAAAAATCACAAATAATGTGCTCAATAAAAGGAGTGGTCACTATTTTCTTGAAGTAGTTCGCGGAATTGTATTCTGTATTCATACGTTGGATTTGTCGTTGATATTAAATTTGTTGCAAATTGCTGCCGTCCTTTAAGATACGATGTGAATAATAATGTAAGATCGCTCTTATATTCTTATAAAAGTTGTTTATAACACTGTTCTATTAGGCAACTCCAGAAACAAAAATAAGCTGTTTGGCCTGCCGTTTTAACATACAGAAAGGTTTTACAACTCTAGGTTTACGTTTTATTGATAAATACTTACCCAAGTTTATTAAACTTATTATAATAGTATAATAAGTTCCGTTCCCTATATCAACACGTAAAAGTGAAGAACTAAAGGGATCATAACACAAACATTTAAAACACTATAATTTTTAGGGATTTCGACAAGTGGATTTTTCTTCGTCAAAGTAGGAATAACCAAGAAAAGCTACTTCCAACCCTGATGAAAAAAGAGACTTTTCGAAAGCATTAACTAGGGTTACATGTATTTTTGTGTTAAATAGATTTTTTTTAACCTACACGTTTTCCTAACTTAATGATTGCAACTCATAAATGACTTACATAAAACTAAATGACTTTGTTAAGGCAAAAAACATTGTCACTGATCTGAAATAAAATTCAAATTTATACAAGAGGGTCAGTTTTGAGTACACTTATCATGTATTACACACATTAGTTGTCGTGTTATCACTTTGAATGACAAGAAAATAAATTGAAACCTAATAATAAACGTTGTGTATTATCCAGACGGCTGGTATGAGTATTAGCACTTTAACTAAAATAAATTACAGAACAACGTTTCTACTTTCTTAGGTCATCTTCAGGTCAACAAAAAAAACCTGTTAACCTGAAGATGACCGAAGAAAGTTGAAACTTTATTCTGTACTTTATCTTAATTAATGTGCTGACACCCATACCAGCCGTCTTCAGAATTGTCTTACGTATAGCAGGAAATCTATAGCTTTCACTTCGAGCAGTTAAAGCATCTTTTTTCCTTAGAATTATTATATCTTCAGTTTTGCATTAAAAATTTTGAAACATAATGGTTTAAAATATCATCATACAGGTTTACTGAAGCAAGTATTAGTTAAGATTGTGAGGCTGTGGTCAGATAAAATAAAACTGGACCATATGAAGTTCTCGTAGTACGTATTGTATCAAAAACTGGAGGCTAAACGTAGCCAAATGTTAGCATGCACAAACTGTGGATCCGAGGTTTAACCTGTCTCGTTGTTCCAAAAAAGCTCTTTGCTCTGTGAGACGGTCAAATACACTATTCAATTAGAATGGCACAACAGTTCAAACGCATAGTTAGCCATCTGTCCTTTGTCTCTGGTCTGTTAGTTTAAAATTATTGACAACTAGCCCAGATAGTCCTTACGTGAGAATATTCTAAACAAACAGTTACTATGCAATGTGTCATTTAAATATTATTTGTATGTACGACCAAGAAAGGAAAACAAAAATATTTTGTTTTGTTTTTTTACCTCAATGTGGAGTCCTAAGTAAAACCGTATCCCTCTTCTTAGACAAAAACTACACACAGTAGCAATGGGCGGAATTTCACGCTGTAAGTAGTGATCGCATGTGATAGTTTAACGAGTTGCTAAGTTTAAGGTATTAGCCTTTGTAATCACTGTACCGACATCCACGTGCTCAGGAGCTGTCAAAGCAACATCCTTCTTTCTGATTGGTTCAATTACAACATAACACGATTAACTCCAGCTATAACGGCAAGATAAATGGCCACCTATAAACATTTCTTTTTGTGTTTTTCTTCAGTAGTTGATAAATCAATCAGTCTGAATTGTCGGATCCCCAATATTCATTGTGTTTAACTTGTTACTGGTATAAACGGATAAATTGCATTAGTTTGACACGGTGTGCAATTGTATTTATAGCTATTTATATATATTTGCTGTTAAAGATACAATTAAGCGGCGCTAGCAAGAACCTAAAATATGTACAGTAACGGCTGTTTTATGTATAAAATAGTTTCATTTATCTCAGTTTTAAATAATTAAACACCAGTAACAGTGCAAACATTTTTTTTCATGAATACTAGACAATTCTGTTTTAAAACTATAAATGTTTCGGAAAAGATAAAATTTTAAAACTATTTGAAAACATTGCCTGAATTAAGTATGTTGATATGTTGTTGTTTTGAATTAAGCACAAAACTACACAATGGGCTATCTGTGCTCTGCCAACCACGGGTATCGAAACCAGGTTTTTAGCGTTGTATGTCCGCAAACATAACGCTGAGCCACTGCGGAGCGTGTTGATATGAAAATATATTATATAGTCTCTAAAAGAGACAAACGTAATTTTTTTTCTAGAGATACACTTGAATTATGATTGGGTTATGGTTAGTACAAAAATGTTATAAACAAACGTGTTCTTTATAAACCATATTCTATGAGCAATCGTTATACTTAAAGACTCACCCATATATCGGCCATTTCTTCATATACGCTATGAATCAAATTTAACTTTGGAACCAAACTAATATATTGTGTAATAACGTTTTATAAATACATTTTAAGTGAGTACATATATTCTTTCATCAATATTCAACTACTAACCGTTTTCATCTTTGATCATGGCCGAGCGCGTAAGGCGTGCGACTCGTAATCCGAGGGTCGCGGGTTCGCGCCCGCGTCGCGCTAAACATGCTCGCCCTCCCAGCCGTGGGGGTGTATAATGTGACGGTCAATCCCACTATTCGTTGGTAAAAGAGTAGCCCAAGAGTTGGCGGTGGGTGGTGATGACTAGCTGCCTTCCCTCTAGTCTTACACTGCTAAATTAGGAACGGCTAGCACAGATAGCCCTCGAGTAGCTTTGTGCGAAATTCCAAAACAAACAAACAAACAAACATCTTTGATCGTACAAGGATAAAGCAGTAAACTGTGAAGTGAAGCTACTTACACTCTGAACATAGTGAAAATAACGGCTCTCTATGGTACATGTAATTACGGAATAAATTCTAAGTTTATTAACAAAACGCTAAAATTTTACAAACTTTTCGTAGCACCAACTTAGCTTCGATACAAAGCTGTCTCATATTTTTTCTTTTTCCTCTCCAATTTCTCCATAGATGTATATATGTCTCCCCCTTGCTATTGTTCCGGAAATGACGTCAGAGTCTCGTATCTAGCTTTGCTCACAGTGCTCTTATTGACATTTGGTAAAACCCCAGCAACAGTACAGATTGTGTGCAACTTCACGCGGATGTTGGCCTTGATTTCTTAGAGCAAGATCTACTATAGACTCAAGGTTATTTGTAATTTGGCAGCTTGGAAGAAGACAACCAGGCGTTATGTTCATGCTAATTATAGCAAACGTAAAGTTAAATCTATTTCACAAGAAATAACAAAGATCTGCAGGAGTGCTAAGGTATGGTAGTGCACAGATAAAGCACGTGACACAACTAGTTTTCTGAATATGACGCCATATTCAAGTACTGCATTGAGCAGCCACGAGTGTTTTGGCCGGGCTCGCAATCAAGAATAACAGCAGACTTCGCAGACAGTGTGGTGCACGGAGCTTGTGATGAAAGCACGAGCAATTACGTATATATTTAGATAATGAGTACGGGTGCTAGTCAAAAGTTCGTAACACCAAACTGTATTATCTGCCAAATAAACTGACTTAATTTTAAAATTTCATTCAGAAGTTCTTAACTCTTAATAAACAAATATATTAATTGTATTATGTTTGGCCAGCCAACCTATCGGATTTTACATGACGAAATTAGGTTATATTCATGTTTATATTTTCCAACAAGGTTATAGTAGTAATTTTACAAATTTATCTCAATTTGATAAATGTTTGTACGCCAACTGAGAGGCAGATCAAGAAACATTCCAGCTACTCGTGTATAAACTAAAGGGTAAATAAACCTCCTCGAAACAAACTTAAATTAGTCCTAACTCATCCAAATTTGTGAGTTCTCGTTCATGCAATTAGACTGTTTTGACAAGAAGTTATTGATAACGAAAACAACAAAAGATCCAACAAAATGTTGTGCACTCATTACAAATGCACTGAAATACTGAAGAAAAAGATTAATACATTAATAAACAGTCTTTACTCGACAGTTCTTTATCTTCCCCAGTGGAACAGCTACAAGTCTACAGAATTACTACGCTAAATTTAGGGGTTCGACTACCCATGGTGAACACAACAGATAGCCCCACGGAGCTGTACTATAATAAACCATACACACACACACATTTCCCCGACAAAATAGAATGGTTATTAAAATTCAAAGTTACGTAATTGCATATGATATAGATGAATAGGTAAAAGCAACGACACCTGTATATTGTTCTGCATTTCGTATTTTTTTTTTCCTCCCGGTGGCTCAGCGGTATGTCTGCGGACTTACACGCTAAAATCCGGGTTTCGATACCCGTGGTGGGCAGAGCACAGATAGCCCATTGTGTAGCTTTGTGCTTAATTCAAAACAACAACAACGTATTTTTTTTATAAATATTATAAAAAATATATAATATTCGTATAAAATATTATTATTATACGACTTGCGGCCCAGCATGGTCAGGTGGTTAAGGCAGTCGATTCGTAATTTGAGGATCGCGGGTTCAAATCCCCATCACACCAAACATGCTCGCCCTTTCAGCCGTGAGGGCATTTTACCAACGAATAGTAGGATTGACCGCACATTATAAGAGTAGCCCAAGTGTTAGCGGTGGGTGATAATGACTAGCAACCGTCCCTGTAGTATTACACTGCTAAATTAAGGACGGCTAGTGCAGATAGGCCTCGAGTAGCTTTACGCGAAATTCAAAACCAAACTTTTACAAATTATATTAGTGATTAAAAAATACAGACAAAAAAGGAAACATATGATTGAAAACAAGCAATTATCTGATATTATATGGAAGAAAGACACTTCCTGCACCATGATTAAAAGAAATGATAAAAAGTATTTACCCCCATAATGTAAAAAATATACTACAACAGGAACGCTAGAAAAATCAAAATATACCAAATAAAATTTGCTAATTCCTAAATAGCAATATCTAATTCCCTACAAATATAACTTAACAGCGACACGGTACTTTCAAAATAATGCAATGCCTAATGTATTTGTTAGTGGAAGTAAAATTTTGGAGATTATACGAAAAAAAGTCTTTAATTTTTGTAAATTTGACAGTAAGTACTCTTTATTCCTTATATAAAGGAAGGATAATACATTCATGATGTTTAACTGTACAGACGATAATTATGCGATATTATTTGCAAAAGATAGCAACGTAGAACATGAAGTATGAACGCAATATATTGTCTAGTCTGTATATTCTATAATAAATTATGGGAATAAATAAATGATGACCACATGTATAGCCTGAGAGATAAGTGTAATAAAATATTTATAAATTATGTATGTGTAGTACAGAGCTGATTTATTTAAAAACAAACTATTAATACAAAACAACCAGGCCCGGCATGGCCAGGTGGATTAAGGCGTTCGACTCGTAATCTGAGGGTGGTGAGTTCAAATCCCCGTCACGCCAAACATGCTCGCCCTCCCAAAAGTGGGGGCGCTATAATGTCACGGTCAATTCCACTATTCGTTGGTAAAAGAGTACCCCCAGAGTTAGCAGTGGGTGGTGATGATTAGCAACTTCCCCTCTAGTATTACACTGCTAAATTAAGGACGGCTAGTGCAGATAGGCCTCGAGTAGCTTTGTGCGAAATTAAAAAACAAACAAACAAAACAAAACAATCGCTTTAATAAAAGAAGATTGAAATATTTATCTTCTATACATAGCATTGAAACAACCTCAGAACTAAACTGGTAAATTTTTACTAAATTCATAGATACACAGAACGTCAAGTGTATATTTTATGCGTGTCAGGTTAACTAAATTCATTAGTGATAATCTAAACCATTCCTCACTTTCCTAAATTTAACAGTCTCTAAATAGAAACGTTGTAATGTTACCACGCTCCTATTTTCATTGCGATAATGTATTCCTATATCAACTTTGTGTACTTATGTATGACAGATTTGTTTACTTTAGTTGATTCGTTTTATGTTCCTTGTAAAACAACATTTTCATTTGGAATGCGAGTCCCGGATGAGTCGAAAACACCATTGTGCAGCACAAGACTTACGAAAACAAAGCCATTTAGTAGTTTGTTGGTTTTTTATTTTGTAGTTTTTTTAAAAAAAATACACAAAGGTAATCATATTAAGGATATATGTGTAATAAACACTTATTTAAAAATTATGTGATTTATAAATGTAAGAGAGTTTTCTTGGAATTGAAAAAACACGACACAGTTATACGAACTTCTACACCGTTTCTGAATCATATATGTGATCGCATGCATGTATGTGTTCGTACGCAGCAAAGTGCACGTGGTGGTGTTCGTGGAAACGAATAAAGGGGCCCAGCTACAGCTAACAAGTGTAAATGGCCTTAGTATAGCTGTTCTACCGACGATGTAGAATTTTATGATGTATTCTTTCGTGACTGCTTGGTATTTTATTATCATTTTACCTCAGCTAACGTTATAACAATGTTATTATTTGTCTCTTTCGTGTGTAAAAGTTTGAAGAGCTGACTTTGAAAATGTGTTGCAAAGAATGAATTCACTCTTAAAAATATTTTCAAATGGTTTGGTTTATTAAAAACAATCTCAACGTTCATGTCGATATTCAAATATTTCAAAATATTGTATTTATTGCAGTAAATTATTTTCTTGCTGAACAAATGGGTTTCTCGATGTAAAAGTTTGCATTTTAACAATATCCTTGTTTGGTTTGTTCTGAATTTCGCGCCATGCTACATGAGGGTTATCTGCGCTAGTCGTTCCTAATTTAGCAGTGTGAGGCTAGAAGGAAGCCAGCTAGTCATCACCATTCACCGCCAACTCTTGGACTACTCTTTTGCCAACGAATAGTGAGATTGACCGTAACATTATAACACCCCAACAGCTAAAAGGGCGAGCATGTTTGGTGCGACAGGAATTCGAACCCGCGATCGTCGGATTACGAGTCGAGTGCTTTAACCACCTGGCCATGCCGGGCTACAATATCTTAGTATCATAGTTCAGAATATTTACTAAAGTTTCAACTTTACTAAATGAAGGTGAAAATGGGTGCAAATTGCCATACACAGCCTTCAGAACTCTAATGAAAAATAGGTTACAACAACAAAGAAGGTAATAGTTATAACTCTTCAGAAAACTTCTGCGATTTGTGCAAATGGAATTAAGCACAAAGCTACACAATAGGCTATCAATGCTCGCCCCACCACAGGTATCGAATCCCGATCTCTAGCGTTATAAGTCCGCAGGCATACCGCTGTGTCACTGGCAGACACTATCTGTGTAAAGCAGACAACCACTATTTTCGTCGAAAGTCCTTAGTCCGAGGTGTCATTATCCGAAGTCGAAATAGTCCGAAGATTTTTTTAACAGTGTTATGTATTATCTCAGAGGAGTCTCCGATTTATTATGCAACGTATTTTAATATATTGCGATTTTCAATAGCCGGAAATCTTAACTTAGAAGTTAATTGAATGTCACTATGTATCAAATTTATGATATTTGCCAAAACCATTGATAAACAGTTTTCTTTCTCAATAAAAATATGTTTTGATATATGAACAATAATATAATTTATAATAATAGTCATTACAAATAATAATTTATGCATAAAAGTTTTACAAACTTACAAACAATACTAAGACTTCCATCTAGTCTGGATCTGAATATTTTATCAACGGTTCACGAGTAGTGAATTAATTTATGTTGATAAACAGTTACACTTCTCTCAGCGGGAAAGTAGCTATCTTCTTCACACGTAGGCCCGGCATGGCCAGATGGTGCGGCACTCGACTCGTAATCTGATGGTCGCAAGTTCAAATCTTCATTACACCAAACACACTTGCTCTTTCGGCAGTGGGGCGTTATATATTACGGCCAATTCCACTGTGCATTGGTAACAGAGTAACCCAAGAGTTGACGTTGGGTGGAAATGACTAGCTGGCTTTCCTCTAGCCTCACACTGCTAAATTAGGGACAGCTAGCGCATATAATTCTCGTGTAGCTTTGCGCAAAATTCAAAACAAACAAAATCTTTACACAAGTTATTTTCGTCTAAAATATCTAACGTTCTCGTAAAAATACTAGCATCCGGGTTAATTCACTGAAGTTTGTAAAGTTCGAAATAAATAAATGTTCCAGGTCAAATATCTGTAGTTTTCTGATTAATAAGCGTTTACCACAATTATTGCTTCTAAGGTTTATAGTATATTGGTTGTAACAAACCAACAATACTATATAAACTATCTCTTGACGCGTCGATTTATAAACTTTAAGTTCTCGAAAATTCAGTTGGCAAAACATTTTACTTGCACACATAGTAAATAGTTGATTCTTACACTCTAGAAGTTTGTTCAAACTGAAAGAATAGGTGGAGCTTTCGCAATACACATTTAACACAATCAATTATATGCATTTCTAAATGTATTTTTAACCAAACCAAACGACCTCAGTGTCATGTCTGTGGACTTACATTGCTAGAAACCAGATTTCGACACCCTTGGTGGGCAGAGCACAGATAGTATATTGTGTAGCTTTGAGATTAATTTCAAACAAACAATAAATTGTGACTATTATAAAGGCAGTCACATTGGTTCTAAGATAACGATCTCCTTCTATTTCATACCACAATGCTGAATATTAATATAGTAGAATTTCATTACTAAAATGGTAGTTTGCACTGAAGTAATAACAATTAATCTGTAAGTTATAGCATGTAAAGTGATGAGAATCCAGACTTGTTGTTTATATTACTGACTCCTTCTGAATTACGTAGATGTGGAATTTCACTTAATTTTTTGAACTACAAAGTGAACTCTCTATTCATAATTGGCTTTCTCTTTTAAAGTTCTTGTAATGCACATTGAATGTCTTGCTTTAAAAGTTTTCAGGTTAGTTTGAAGAGGTTGTGCTCCCCGATTTTTATCTCTTGAAAATGCGTGAAACACGAACAATTTTACTAATAGTGAGAAAAATATCTGCGAGGATTTTCAGTACGGTTCATTTTTTTAAGAAAATTGTTGTGAACAGAAGAAGTGGGTTGAAGATAAAGTGTTGTAGAGTTGAGTCAAAAAGCTTTTGAGAAATGTCAAAACAGTTGCGTCACTTCTTGTTTAAAACAGCCCATTTCACAGCAGAGACGTGGTCAGGATTTACACTGTCTGAATTTATATATTTAATGCATGAAATTTAATAATAATTTTGAATTTTGCTTATGTGTAGAGCTATATCCTGTATCAAGAAGTAATAAATATCCTAAAAGTATTTTAATTATGAGCTACTTTTCTAATTAAGGTTGAAACACTTACTTTAACCCTAGTATAAACCGAAAGTTAAATGTTGTGAACCAGAAAAGCGCTGGAAACTTAAACAGCAGCAAAATCTTGATTTTTCGCATTGTAACTGGACATTTTATTATTGTATATTTTGGTTAATATGAAAAAGAAAAAAGCCCAAATTCTGAACATTTTGTTTAAAATCTTTGACTTGTAGAACTTAGTTGTGGTGTGTTGTTTATTTTATTCTTTTCAAAACCAACTAACTACAATGATTAATGCAATAACGATGTAAGGGTTAATGTTGGATTTTTTTAATGTATGAGAAAGTTTAATATGCATTTGGTTTGCTTTTGGATTATTAAGTTAGTAAAGAAAGTTAGTTCTGCATCAGCGAACTCGTTTGGGAGGAGATGTGTCAACAGACAGACAGAACATGTCTTTGATATTGGATAGTTACCGCATCGGAATGGCTTAATATGTATAGCACATACGTGAGGGACGCCTTCAGCCCAATGTTTAGACTCCACGTTGCCGAGCGAACTCAGTAGACCTGGATCTTGTAATCCCATCTGAACAATCAAAGGTAACTTTCCCAAAGCAGTATAAACAGGTTTCCAGGATCCAATCAACGTGTTCCATGCTTGACTAACCAATTAAAACATAAATGACCGTTGTGACAGGTTCTTTTACGATCACTTGATATTAGGCAGGAGTCCTGCCGAGCTCCTTTATATTTATATTTCTCTCAATATGACGATGATATTGCTGTTTGGAGTGTTTAAAAAAACTCTTTAATTATTACGTGTCGTGTTCAAAAATCACTTAACACAATCGATGATTAGTGTAACGATTTGTGGGTCGTGCTAAATCTACTCAGAACTCAACGAATAACATTTCAAAGAAGCTTAACTAAACATTTTAAAACTCTGAAAAAGTAAAACTAACATTAAGTAACGTAAAATAAAACAAAATTCCTTGATGTCACATTTGATAAAAGACCCACATGGGCAGAGCGCATAAAGAAAATAAATGAAATCATTGGTAAACGTGTTACCATCTCAAACAAATATCAGGCACAAACAAAGAAAGTAAAGCAAATAGTATTCTGAAAATCTGTAAAGTTCGTCCAGTTATTAAATACGACTATCAAGTCACGATATAAATATGTCAGATAGAACAATACAAACTACAACATCAACAGAACAGAGTATTAAGATTAGCCCTGAGGCTTTCAATGTATACACCAGTCAGATGTTTACACAAAGCAAGTAACTTACCACTATTTAAAAATTGGATTGATACCTTGACTAAAAACTATTACAAAAAGTAGAAACATGAAACATTCTCACCTTTGCCTCACACACCATTTCATTTGCACCACACAAAACAATATTCTCTTACTAGACGTATCGTTGCAAAACATAAAACAAGCAGACGTGCAAACTTCAACTCAATTTCTTTAAAATAATTAACCCATGTTTCTGTTTTACAGTCTGTGCACAGAGCAGGTAAACTATTTGCCGTCTGTCTTGTGAAAACGAGTTTTCTAGGGGTACTCGATCTCTACCCCAAATAATTTCAATAACTTTAAAATAAGCCTACAAACTCCATTTTAATTAAGCTTTTTAAAGTTCATCTTAAATGAAGAATCACTGTCACCAAATGTAATATTTCACGAGCAAGACAAAGGGGATATCAATATCTCTGAACATATCTACTTTGGAAAGTATTTCTTGTCTTTAAAACTAAATTCCTGTCACGTTAAAAAAAAAACTAACTAAAAACTTGATATTAAAACGCTCAATTTAGATTTTCTTCAGTGCAATTCATTTCAATAAATAATCAAACAGAAATGATCTCTTTATGACAGTCCCTCTAAAGCCATAGTACCACTTTAAAGCATCTTTCTGCTGTTCTTTGGCATTCTCATCCAATTTATTTTCATTGATATTACTTGAAATGCATTGGTATTTGGGGTAAATTGCTATCCCCAAAACACAGAGAAAAAAAAAAGGCTGATTAAATAGTAGAGGCCACTGATTCGTACCAGAGACCTGTTTTTAATATACGTTTTTTTTAAAGTTTTTTTATATGGGTACTCATGGATGACTAGTAAAATTATTAGGTTAAGTGTATGTTTACAATTAGTAACCAACAAAAAAAACACGTGTTAAATGTAAGTGTGAATGGAGCGATGAAAATGTCACTGAAGTGGGTAAATGCCTTATAAATCTTAAACATGATGATTTAGGTCAAAGACTTTTTAACCATATTGTGTTTGTCTAATCATTAGGTTTTCCTTTGCGTTTTGTTGAATACTATATATCTAAAGTATTTCGACTGTTTAACAGATGTTACACAAAACAAAAGATGGATGAGATTTTTAAGAACCTAAAAGTGAAAGCAAAGCAGAATATACCAAAGGAAAATACTTATATCAGAAAAGAATCTCAAAAAAGATGCCTGGAGCTGGTAGTATGATTTTAAACTAAAATCATCAGAGAGTCTTGGTATTTTCTTGATGTTGTTTTTCGTCCCACCATATGTTGAAATCAAATGATCCAAAACTAGCTTTTATTTAAAAGTTCGTATATTTGATCCTGCAGAAACTGACGAAAACTAATCAGGCAGGTACCCAATGATTGATAAGTCATGGATTCTAAGGAAAACTTTATACCCATTAAGGACTTTTGTATGTGTGTGATTAAAAATGATGTTATGGTTCTGCACCAACACACTTCTATAAAATTCAAGTTTTGGCTCACATCTCTTGTTTGGTACAAAACTTTGTAGTCCAGTAATAAGAGTATATGTGAGTATATTCTTATACTCACAGCAGACCACCTTCTTGGATAAAGTTTGGCTGTGGCCATACATTTAGACCACCTTCTTGGATAAAGTTTGGCTGTGGCCATACATTTAGACCACCTTCTTGAATAAAGTTTGCCCGTAACCATACATTTAGACCTCCTTCTTGGATAAAGTTTGGCTATGCCCATACATTTAGACCACCTTCTTGGATAAAGTTTGGCTGTGGCCATACATTTAGACCACCTTCTTGAATGAAGTTTGGCCGTGACCATACATTTAGACCTCCTTCTTGGATAAAGTTTGGCTATGGCCATACATTTAGACCACCTTCTTGGATAAAGTTTGGCTGTGGTCATACATTCTTCATCTTGTGTCAAGGTTAAACTCTAAATGAACCTAGTAAACCAAATGTCATTAATTATCATTATTACTTTAGCTACAGATAATTAAACTCAAATAAATAAATTTATTTGAAAGTTTTAAAACAACATGTTGAAGTTCTGCCTATATGGGGGTTTGCATGGCCAAGTGTTTAGGGCTCTCGACTCGCAATTTGAGGGCTCGAATCCCCGTTCCATCAAATATGCTTGCTCTTTCAGCCGTAGAGTGTTTATAATGTGACAGTCAGTCCCACTATTCGTTGGTGAAAGAGTAGTTCCAGAGTTGGGGGTGAATGGTGATGGTTAATTACCTTCTCTCTAGTCTTTCAGTACTCAGTTAGGAATAGTTAACGCACATAACCCTCGTGTAGTCCCCGTTAGTACAGCGGTATGTCTACGGATTTACAACGCTAAAATCAGGGGTTCGATTCCCTTCGGTGGGCTCAGCAGATAGCCCAATGTGGCTTTGCTAAAAGATAACACACACCCTCGTGTATCTTTGTGCGAAATTCAAAACAAACTACCTGTTTGGGTATTAAAGCAGAAAATGTTACAAAACAACCATAATTCAAATTGGGCCTAATTTTAGTCTCACTCTGGCTATGAAATCGAATCTTTACTGAAGAACGGAAAGTTGTTCCGACTCTTTTAATCGTATCTGATAAAAATGTTTGTAACATAATGCTTTCTGACGATATATAATTCCACACAAATACGCAGAGAGAGAGTTAACCGTCATATTATATCGCCTCCACAGCTGAAAGGGTTAGCATGTTTAGTATGACGGGGATTTGAACCTGAGACTTTCAGACTGCGCGCGCGTCGAGCACCCTTAACCACCTGTCCGTCTTGTACCGCTATCTAAATAATGAAAAAGTCTTAAGTTGACAGCGTCTAAAGGAAGTGAATAGTAATTTATACGGTTTACTTGAATAGTTATATGACACAATGAATATATTAATGTTACACATATGAAGAACGCCAGTTTTTGCTATTATCTGATAACCTAATAAATAAACCTAATAAAAGTGTATCAAATAACTAAAACGTTTCAAAAAGCACATCTATACTAACGATGGAAATAACAAAGAAATGCGTAAATATAATTGACAATTATTCCCCCTGAAATTCGTGAATATTTTTCATAGATTGTACTAAATGAGTCTCAGTGGGTTCCTTTTACTTGAAAAACAACAGCAAAGACTAAAAGGATAATCAGAACAAAACCAGTTCCTAAGAGTGCTTGATTGAAAGCAAAGGAGAATATAATATGCTAACCACACTACATTAGCCATATTAAGTGCCTATGAGACCTTTCTCCAAGTACCATGGCTCATCGTGCCGGTTCGTTAAGTTCGTTTAATAGCATGCTTTTTAATATATGTTTTAATGCAGATGTTTATTTTTAAACAACGAAACGGCATGTTGTTAATACCAGGTACTGTGGATTACTTTCTATATTTGCAAATTGAGATTAACATATTTCGATATTTCAACTACTGCATAAACCTACGACAGTGATAAATAAGAAAATACACGTACGTTATATTAAGGTTAGCATAAAATGTTCACTACATTTACTCCTAATAAATTAAATCTTGTTGAAGCCAATCAAATAATTACAATTAAATATGATACACACGACTTTTTGTCAAACCTAAATTTCATTTTTGAATTGTGCTTATAATAATTACCCGTACTTTAGCCACATAGTAAACGCTTACTTAATTGTATCTGAGAACGGCTGGTGTACGTATTAACACGTTTAATAATAAAGCAGAGAACAACGTTTTGACCTTCCTAGGCCATCTTCAGGAAGGTCAAAACGTTTTCTGCTTTACCAGTAAGTGTTTATACGCATACCAGCCGTTGTGAGATACATTTTTATTTCTAGAGAGTTTCTCGTCATCAAGAATCATAACTTACTTATTTACTGCTGCATGATATTACGCGCCCTGTTTTGACAGCTTTATTACTTTGTTTTAAATATATCATGAGTACTGACTCATAGGAATACCATGGAATTACTTTTGTATTTCTACTACTTGATTAGAGTATACGTCCGCCAGTAGTATTTTCAAGATAACGTTTGTCATTCTTTGTACAATGTTCATTTATACGTCAAACATCCATGAACTGCAGATCCGAAACGAAATACGTGATATTTCTCACGTTTTTATAACCACAAAAAACGCGAACTGGTTCAACAAAGAAAACAAATATTTCTTGATTTATCTCTAAATATAAAATTGAGTGAATGAATAATTTTGAACCATAAAATCAATCAACTTTTTTTTTTTACCGCTTCTACTCAACACTGTATTTGTTCCTGGTTTTAAGCACGCAGAATAATTGTAATGAAGATAACTGATTCATTAGAAAAATATGAAAAGGTGAGTCAGTCATGACATCAGAATTTATATTAATACAAGGAACTAGGTTTGATATTGCAAGTGATGGGGTCATAAGCCTTATTCCTCAATCAGAGCGTATGATTAACTAGAGATTTTTAGGAGATCACTACAAAAAAAAGGAAGTTTAGTGTAGCAGTATGGGACACGTTTACACTTATATGATTATCCTCGAAAAGCGACAAATAACACAATGTAACAAAATGTTTACTTTTTCTTGTTCCTGGACAGAAAGTGTTATTTCCCAATTGCTTATGCCTAAAGTGAAAGGAAAAGAGATGTTTTTCTCTTCAAACTTTGCTTTTGTGACCAGGGAGCGTATAACGAAAACAAGATGGGAGACTGTATTTAGGGGTTGATACATAAAAGTGATTGACATTACAGTCGCAAATCTCGAAAAACTACTCACTTCTAAACATTTTTGTTCGTTTTTTTATAACTTTAGTATAAATACATATAAACGTGAAATACATATGTACGTGAAAATGTTCAAATTTGCCTGTTTTTACATAGAAAATTGGTTAATTTCTAAATTTCATTATCCAGGTCACAAAAGGAAAGTTTGAAGGGAACAATGACCATTTTCTGTACTTTTATAACATAAGCAATTACGAAATAACACATGCTATTCAGGAACAAAATTTGTGCGACATAATGTAATAGTAGTAACATGCATTGATTATTGAACCCAAGAAAAACTTTATTCTTGTAATTATACTGTTGTTGAAGAATATGAGACTAAAAATACAAAATACCAAAGAATAATTGAAAACACTAAGAATATCAACATTCTCATGAAGATTCCGTTTATTCTGTAATGAAGAAACACACAGAAATTGAAGTACCACCTAAAACTTAAGCTCATCTCATTCAGTCCTTGTCATATTCTTACATCAAACAAAAGGACAAACGAAATGACTGACATTATTCCAAAGTTTCGACTTTAGAAGATTACAACAATTTTGTAAGCATGATAAAATGAGTTACTGAATTGGCTTAAACTGTTTTGGCGGGAGTGTGTGTTAGAATTTAACCAATAAACAACTGCTGTATTCTTGTTTCTTTTAATTGTACCCGAACATTGTTGCTGATCGTCTCTGTCCCACAATGATGCATTTCTTACCTAATGTTAGACATGTTATTAAAGTGCAACAAATCACGACGTTCGTATTGTTCGAAGGCGATTCAGTCACTTTCATTCAAACACAATAATCTGATTTTAACCCGAATGAGTAACTTCTCTAGTAATCCTGCATGACTTAGCATTCGTCATCATAATTCTCTGTTGACATGTGTTCGCCAGTGATAGAACACACTGCTACAGTCGAGCGAGATAATCCTTAGAATTCCCCAAGTTCAGGTTACTTTTACGTCGATATTAGCTGGGAATCACAAACAAATAAAAACACATAAAAGTGCCAGTCAATTTAGTTTTTACAACTGTTTGTGAGCTTAGATGCGGTAATGTAGGTACTTATAAGCATTTTGAACTTTATCATGTCACATTCGTATCTAATTTAATGTTTAATCTAATTCAATTAATGTTCATTATCACCAATACTTTTAACTGCATACCTAAAGAACATTTGTATATTAATAATTTATTTTCTCTACCATGTACAGTTTTATATCATGCTAATAATATATAGTCACATTTCACGAAATTACACATTTTGAATGTATAATTTTGAAATAATACCAAATGAATACTGGAATTGAACAAATTGCTGACTTTTACATTCATGTAAAATATTTTGAAAGGAGCTAAACAAAATGTTGATAAGATGAGAGTGTACTTGTGAATTAAACTGGATATTAGAACAACAAGTTACGAACTTCCTATCTTGATGATGCACAAATTCCACAGATTAAAATTTCCTGTTTTCCTAAAATGGTAAAGTATACTTTTACCACAACACAATTAAACTTTAACTTCTTTTATTAACAAACTTGTGTTATCCATAAAATATACTTGTGATTTTGAATCAAAACATTAACATGAAATTCACAATTGGCGTTTTAAAACTTAATCACCGTTATACATTGTAGATAACTTGTATATACTGAAACTACAGTTTTGAAATTTTAATTAAATAATATAATTCAATGTGGTTATAATTAAGTAATAAAATTATATGACAGCATAAAAGAATATTCGTTAATTTTAGAAGACTTTCAAGTTCAGATACTGAAGCACGAATACAAGTGTTTTTGTGGTTGTTTTACAATGTGTGCGTTTCAGTTCATAACAAAAGAATGCTGGTTTGATAGCAAAATGTCACAGATGATACTATAATGGCAATTTATTATTATTATTTATTCACAGAATTACACATAGTGCTATTTTTGATATGCCAAGAACAGAAACAGGATAAGAAATCCCAGCATTATAACCACTAAAGCTTATCACGGCCAAATTGAGGAACTGCTATAATGAATGGAATCGTTTTAAATGATGTTATATATGTATATATATATCATTGTTAGATTGCTTCGCTTTATATCCTTCAGAAAACTTTCTGCTTACTAGTCACAGCATGTTACAATAGCTTCGTGCAAGTACAAACACACAAGTTCAAACAGGTACACACACGCGTCTAGGTATTCAAAACAAAAACGTAACACTCTTGCGTCGCATATAAGAAGTGCTATGATTGGTTATTCCACCAACGATGTCATTATTCTCCCAGTGATACCGGGAAAGTGTCAGCTGGGCCACGCGTATCAAGTCTCTCTGGATGTTGAATGTTAAGCCTCTTTATAAACTAGCTTACTTGCAAATGCAGCAGTAGCATATTCTAACTTTTGGAATGGAAGAGCGAAAACACAACCGATTCTTGCAACCTATAAAACTTGCATAATATCTCCAGTGCAATTGTACCAAGCAATTAAAAATTGACATTATTAGAGGTACGTTTGAGGTAAGGGTGAATAAACACCATTGGAGCAGTTAAAGGGGAGAAAAAAAAAATCCTTCAACCAATAGGCATTTGGAAATTTTTCTTTAGACGTGCACGTGACTGAATTTTTGCCAATCCTGTTTCTGGTTGTGGGGAAGTAAGTTACTCATTCACCATTTTTAGCTCAAGGCCTTCAGTTGGCATGCTCCGTTGCTAAGGTAGGGTACTTTAGACTCGAGAATGAATTGGATGTACGAGTGTGACTGACGTCTTGTTTCTAAATAGCAAGCTTTAACAGAAGATTCACTGAGCAGAGTCCACAAGACTTGACACAAAGAGTATATTTACTTCTAAGTTTCAGGACTGGAAAAGAACTTCGAAAAAATTGTTATTATGTAATTCGTTGTGACGTTATCGGTAAGGTTGTGTAAGCTTTATACATTAATAATTGTTTTATGATATTATATAGCGTATGTAACGATATTTAGGAAATAAAGTTACTGTCGCTGTCAGTGGTAATGTTACTGTTAGCGTTATCGACATCACTTAAAGTAGTATATATAATTTGAAGTAGGCTACGCGTGCACTATTTGTTATATTTTTGTACGGTAGCTATTTGTTGTGATATGCTAAACTACCATATCATTTATGTGGAAAGAAAAGACTGAGGAACATTGTCACAACGTGTGATAGCTCCGGTTCTTGTCAGGGGAGGTGTTTGAATCCTTTACCTCAGTGGTTTTAAGGAATGACAAGTGAACTGTGGGAGCGGCTGCATTCCGGTGAACATACTTTACTGTTTACATAAGAAATAATTCTTTATTAATGAATGTCTTGACAAATACATCTTAACTAACGCTATTATCAGAGTCAGTTATCTGCTATCAATAATTATTGTTACTATTTGTACCAAATAAGTTATTTTGTAAATTTTAATTTGTTTATAACAAATTATGTTTTTCCGCAAACGATTTTTCCCACAAGTATGTAGTGATGAAATATATATGCTACATTTCTGGTGATAGTCTTCATTCATATCGCAATGCTGCTACTGAAAGTTGTAGTTTGAATTGAATTCGTTTTATATATATAATATTAATAATACACTATTGATGCAGCTATTCTAAGTTACAGTGGCCCCACTAAAGATTCAGTTTGTTAATGTATATTAACATTATTATTACACTGTTAGAACGAGTCTTTTTTTTTCCAGCAATTAATTTTTTCTATCCATATAAATACATATTAAAGGTTGGTAGATTTACTAATCTCAATTTGTAGAAGGTAGACCACTATATGCTTTGACTTTTTCTACACATGGTATTTAATTTTTTCTTAAACAGTTTTTCATTGGTTTTTAATGTCAGGTATTAATTAAAATACAACCACATATACTCTTTTCTGATATAGTACTGTATCATTCTACAATACAGATTTTATTTATAGATCAAATAGTTTATTGTGAGTGGTAGTCAAATATTAACATGTGTACATCAGTTGACAAAAATTACCGACTTCAAATAAATACTATAATTTCTTATATGTAAAAGATTTATAGAAACTCTTAAAATAAAGATTAAGTAAAAAGTTTTAACAGACTATTTTGGTATAACCTCACTAGTTGTTGGTCAGTAAAGACTACTAATCCAATATTAGTTACTGCTGTTAGAGGACTGATCAGTGATGTAAGTGTTGCTTTCTCACTTACATTTAAAAATAGATCATTCTCAGAAGTTAAAAAATTCCCATTTGATTAAAAACATTTGGTTAATTCGTTGTTAAAAATGTACATTATTCAGCTGAAATACTGATTTAATTTTTTAATAGTAATATCAGACTTATTAATTAAGTCATAAAATAGAAAATGTTTTTATTAAAAGTCATACACAGGGGCAAACTGGCCATACCACCCACAGGACTTTGAATATAGATTAAAAATAAAATTGTAAATTGCTTTAATGTAAAGTTTTGATTTTTAAGTTTTTCATGTAGTTGTTACTTTTAATTTTAATTAAGTTTTGAACATTCCAGTCACCCTTGGTTATCCATAAACATTGTTATTTCAGTTCTGTTTTAATTTTTTAAATTTATACAGTATAATTCAACTGAGTAATATCAGTTGTTTTTACATACAAGTTCAGGAAATGCACAATTACATTTATATCTAATAATGAGAGGAAATTCTTTTTTGTTTAAAACAGCTGAACTGTTTTCCTAAACATATGCTCAATATATGTATTTTTGTTAACATGATATAAATAATTATATTATTGATCAATTTTTCATATTCTTACTTGTAACTAGAAATACTCAGTTGAGAAACTTAGAAAAAAAACACTTCTTCTGTCACATGTTTACAAATAAGAATCATACCTCAATATTAGGCTACTTAAATGAATAATTGCTGATTTGCTTACACATTTTAAATAATATAACCTGATACTAACTTGTTTATTTATCTTAGAATATTCATGTCTATTGTTTTCATTATCCATGTTTTGATACATTTATCTTGAAAGTTGTTTTACACTTTTTATGTTATTTGTTAGTTGTCATCTTAATTATATGAAATGGATTAAAAATGAGACAAGATTTTTCATGGATTAGTGCTGGAAAATATTTTAATAAACATTCCAGTTAAAACTATATTTGACAGATATTTTCAAACATTTCTAAAGCTATTCTTTGCTGCAAATTTAAAATACCAGTTAAACTACATATTTTAGGCTTTGTAATAAGCTGAAAAGTGTAACAATTGAAATATTTGTTTAAAGTGAACGCTATTTTTATGTTTATTTGTTATAAAAAACAAACAAATATAATATGTAAATAATGTACTAACAGCTGAAATTATTACTCTGTTAAAAACATCAAACTAAACATTCATACTTAATTTGCTCTTCTATATATTCAAATGTAAAAAAAAACAACTCTCCTCCCTCAAGTAAACATTGAATATCTGTCCATGGTGCCTGAACACTTATGTTATATTTGGTCCTACTGTCTTATGGTTGAGGTATTAACACAATTCCAAGATCTTGCAGGATGCAGCTGCACAAAAAATACAATGCCAGTAACCATGTAAACTTACTTTTTGACCCAGGGGCATTTTATCCAAACAAGTGTTTGGAGCTTAACTACTGAGAAGAGACTATTATAGTATGATTTCATATCATTAAATAATTATTATTCCAGTGAAAAGCAAATTTCTGCTTTAGTTTACTAAAACCCTGACATTGATGTTGGAAACAAATGTCAAAGTTATTGTTTCATACATGATTGTTTTCAACTGTCCAGAATGTTTTAGCCATACCGTAATCGTGTTCAATGCATTGAATTTGTAATATGTGTTTATTTTTAACAGGACAAAATTTGATTTATATGTTTTTATATGTGTCTAAATGCATAAATTATAAAAGAAACAATTACAAAAACTTTAACTAGAAGTCACCTAATAGGTGGTTTTGTCAAAATACTACTAACCTGCAATACATTTGGATGGATACCAAGGAATGTACAAGAAACCCTCTAGTGACCATATTTATAAATGATGTTTGTGGATATCCATATAATATTCACATGTATGCCATTGTATGCACTATATAATACTTGCAAAGCTCCAAATATCTTTTAACTAGCATTTAGGTTTAATCTTACTTTTAATGAAACTCAAGAAATGCTAAATTAAAAAATCATTTTGAATATGTATTGATCAGATACTTATTTACTTTCCTTTTTCAGAATATCTGTTGAAAAGCGGAGTTAGAAATGGAAATATTTTTCTCTTATGGAATTTTTTTATAAATGTGATTACGTCCATGAATCATGGTACTGAGATACAGAATATGAAATTGAAATCATTTACCAGATCTTGTAAAAATAGTAAGTCTCATTTGCCAAAATTACACAGAGCACATCAGAAAAATATGAAAGAATCATTTCATAATCAGCAAGTCAAAAATTCAGCCGTTGTTGACATTGAAAGAGGTAAACTTTCAAATAATAAAACTCAGTGTGCTGAAGAAACTTATTCATTAAATGGGGAAGAACATCCACATAATGGAGGTGGTAAAGAACTCGGTGATTACATGGAAACTCCACATAATCTAGCAACATCTTCAGTGGATGTATCTTCAAAAAACAAGCAGAATTTAAAATCATGTGTTTTAGAAGTAAAGGATCAGAAAAACAAATCAGTAAAATTGAATAATTCTCAGGTACAAGTAATGTCTTCACTCCAAGAAGATGAAAATAGATTTGAAGGAGATATAGCAATGCTAGAGAAGAATGATGATGAAAAGCTAAGACGAGCTGCTGAAAAGCTGCCAAAGAAACGCAAGTTTCATTTAATTGAGAATTATTCCATGAACAGTGAACAAAGTTGTATACCTGCCAAACAACAGCCTCATGAACTGGCTTCTTTCAATACAATTTCTACAATATGTTCCACACTTAAGGAAACCTATAAAACTGGTGATGCTAACTGTGTGAACACCATAAATATAGACTTAAATGAATGGAAAGGGTATAGGGTTCTTGCAAAACATGATGGGCTATATCACCCAGGTGTGATCATGGAAATTCAAAACAATTGTGATATTGGTGTACTTTTGGATGGAGAACACTCTGTTTCCTATTTTTCAAATGTAGTAGCTGATGATGAAAGAAGATTTGATATTATTAATGATCATAGCCCTTTTCCAGAACAAGTTTTTGTAGGATCTGAAGTTTGTGTACAAGTCGATAATACAAAAAAAGTGTTTGTAGAAGGAGTTGTTGTGGAATTATTTCCAAAGCTGTTGCATTACATGATTTGTTTAAAAAAGACTGATGGCAACTATATTAAAGTTTCTAGAGCGAGCATACGATTAAAACTTCCTCCTTGGTGGGCAGAATTAGATATTTCTGATAATTCATCAGTCCCACAAATTTTTTCAAAGGTTCCACAAAGTGAAAATGATTCAACCACAGTCATACATCAACATGTTAAGTCAATGCAAGCCTCTAAGCCTCATGGGTGGAACTTTAAAGAACAACATAGTCAAACAACAGTATTTCCAGTTTTGCAGCCTGAATCATCCATGCTGGTCATGAATGATCAAGAAACATTCCAACCATCTTTATATCAAGGATTGGAAGTTACAACCAATGATATCACTTCAACAACTACAAGAGTAACTCCAACACTTTCTTGGCCACATTCATCATATATTGTTCCAGTAGTTTCTTTGGGGAAGTCATGTGATGATGACGAATCTTCTGATGATGAACTTAATAAGGAGGAAATGAGGTTTGAAGCTGATTTACCTTTGGAACCTTCTGTTTCCACTTCACAGTCTTCTTCATTATCTAGAGAAAATTTGACACCTGCTTTGGTGAATTCTAAAAGTGATGTAAACAAGACAAACACAACAACTTCAGAACAAGTTGGTATTTCTCGATCGCCAGCATTAACAGCCCAAAAATACAAAAAGGGAGATATTGTAGCTACACCAAGTGGAATAAGGAAGAAATTCAATGGAAAACAGTGGAGGAGGCTTTGCTCCAAAGAAGGATGCACTAAAGAGTCTCAGCGTCAAGGTTATTGTTCCAGGCACTTATCTTCTAAAAGTAAAACTTTGCCAGTACCATCTTCTTCTCTTTTAGGGCATATGAAAGCAGCACAAAAAAATTCAGAATCTGGATTAGAAACAGAATGGGAGAGTGAAGATCTGGGAGATGAAACTGAAAGCCATCTGATATTTCAAGATAAAGAACAAAAGTTACAAGGATCTTTTAACATGGATGAGACAGAGGCAGCAAATTTGTTAGTATCTTTAGGAAGTCCAGGTCCAACAACTCCTGGAAGCACACCTTTACCTATTTCCCCTCAATTAGCCTACAACAAGCACAGTCCATTGCCAAATACAACTGCTAGTAACCAGACCAATTATTTTACACCAATTGGAGATCCACGTGTTCAGCAGCGATCTTTTGCTGAACATTCTTCAATGGGTGTATGTTTTTCAGCATCATCATTGCATAATGTAACATTTCCACATGTTGACTACAACCATACTGATGGAAAATGTGATTCAATTTTTAGTGGATTTCCAACAACCCAGCCTGCTTCTATGGTTCAACAAAGTGGACAGAATACTGTGGTATGTGTGGTTACAACACGTGGGCAAGATGGAGTATCTGTAATTCAATCCTCTGCTCCTTTGACTAGAACTGTACCCCTTGTGCAGGTGCTTCCGAGTTGCAATCATTCTGGTGAAGAAATCATCCACTTAGCTAATTCAGAGTCTTCTACACAACAGAAGCAAATTTTAGCACCTGTTGCTGTAATCAACCAGTGTGACAGATCGTCTGTTATAAAAACCCAGTTTCATACATCTTCTGGTCAAGTGCAAAAGCTTTACAGTAACAGAGACAAAATAGGTAAAACTACAGATATTGACAAGTCAGGTTTACTGATTCATATTACTGAAACTGGTGAGAGGGATGATGAAATACCATGCTCTGAAAGTAAGCAACTTCATGACTTACACAAGCTAAATGAAGTGGGAACGTCTGAATCAAACCATGAAGGTCATCCGTGTCTGCCACAAATATCAAATTCAAATGTTCAAATTCAAAATACTGATGAGACCTCAAACGGATTAAACAACAGAGAAGGTTAGTGTATATTATGTAAATTTATATTTAAAAGTAAAAAGAAAGAAAGCTAACTAATTTTCCCTTCCAGCAAGGTCAGGCGGTACTGTTTAGTGTGTACTATAATTGTTGAAAGTAATTGAGATAATTATTGATGACACAATGTTTTTCCCGGTAGTATGTATCTCATTGCCTTCGACTTCTGTGCTTATTTACTTCTACATCTTAACTAATTAGGTATATGTACATACAGGGATAGACAGTACCATAAACGGTTCACACAGTTGTATATTGATAACATACGCCCACGTCAACTCGAGTTCTTGTGTCAGAAAGATAAAAAATTGGAATTTCCTCGACCACCTTTGTACAGACATGCGCTTACACACTGTTTGATGAAGACACGTCATTCTGTTATATGGCTATATCCTTGTAGCTACTGCTGGACAGTATGCAACGACTTAAAAATAGAGTTGTACATTTCTTTGCTTTAAGGATAATAGCAACACTTGGTGTTTAGTGTCAAGTATAGGAACTCTTTTCTTTTTTTTAATATAGTTCAAATTATATTAGCAAGGGAAAAGCCTATATACAGTAAACAAATTTAAGCAAACTAACAGAGCTGCCAATCTTTGATAAACAGCTTGAGGGTCACAGCACGATCAGCTTGTGGAGCTGGGGTTGTCAGGGGCCCTATGCGGGGTTCACGCTAGCACAATGGTTTTCAAAGGTTATTTCGTAAGTGACCAAATAAATATTCCACTGGCCTTAAAGTTTCTTTACTGCTGTCACTGACGTTATTTCTTATAAATTAGGATGTTGCTCCAATCTCTTATCCTCGTTTACTTCTAGATAATTCTGTTGTGATTTTGTGACAAAGATAATCTTTATTGTCGCCCCCCGTTTTAACTTTTTTCAATTCATTTTTCTGCCACTGATATACGGAACCACGTGTTCAGGTAGTCAAATTCAATTTTTTTTAAAATTTCGCGCAAAGCTACATGAGAGCTATCTGCGCTAGCCGTCCCTAATTTAGCAGTGTAAGACTAGAGTTTGTGTGTTTTTCGTATAGCAAAGCCACAAAGGGTTATCTGCTCAGCCTACCGAGGGGAATCGAACCCCTGATTTTAGCGTTGTAAGTCCTGAGACATACCGCTGTACTAGCGGGGGGCTTAAGACTAAAGGGAAGACAGCTAGTCATTACCACCCACCGCCAACTCTCAGGCTACTCTTTTACCAACGAATAGTGGGATTAACCGTAATATTATAACACCCCCATGGCTGAAAAAGCGAGCATGTTTAGTGCGAAGGGGATTCGAACCCGCGACCCTCAGATTACGAATTGAAGTGATCGCCAATCAGTTAATAGGTATACAAACAGTTGTCTTAAGAAATATCAATTTCAAAATCAAGGGCGCGAAGTGTTCAAATACATGTTTACGTGACAAAGAGATGTACACAATACACATATATTCGTATAGACACATTAACGTAAGGATTTGAACTTATTTTTAAAATAATGTGATTTTTTTTGTTTATTTTTACCATTATAAATTGTACTTGTTTGGTTTCAAAAGTAGAATGACTTACTCTAAACTTATGATTGTTATTATTTTTATTTAAAATATCTTAAAACTGACATGAATGCATACAGAGCAGGGATTTTCTTCCCATACGGTAATAATGTGCTTCGTAGATTATTTGAAAATTTGCGTTTTCTTTCTATTTGATAACTTCGGTGTAAAACAAGAAGAAATTCCCAATAGCTGTGGCACTTGAAATTCTCTAAGACGGGGATAAATTAATCTGCGAGGCTTTTTTTTTTTTTTTATTAGCTATGTTTTTGTGCGCCTGGAATGCCAAACGTCAGGCGTGCGTATACCTGATTCGATTTTACTACTCATCAAGACCTCTGTCAGCGCACTCTCAAATTGAAATTCTTTTAGGCGGGACTAGCGTAAATCAATCTATGAGATTTCGGGTGAGGTTAAATAGAACAATCGTAGGCGGGACTAGCGTAAATCAATCTATGAGATTTCGGGTGAGGTTAAATAGAACAATCGTAGGGAGGACTAGCGTAAAATCAATCTATGAGATTTCGGGTGAGGTTAAATAGAACAATCGTAGGCGGGACTAGCGTAAATCAATCTATGAGAGTTCGGGTGAGGTTAAATAGAACAATCGAAAAGGTTTGACTTCCCGAGTTCTAAAAGTGATCAAGAGATGGCGGCGCTATAAGCTTGTACTTGAAAAACATGGCCATTCTGTGAGCATCTTTGCTGCGGCTAATAATTAGACATTCTTAAAATTGTATCTCTTAAACATATCTGAAAAACAAAAAGAGAAGAAGAGTGATTAATACAACCAGATTTTGTTTATACACGTACTATACTTTCGGCTTTTGAATGCCATGCGCCACAGTAGACGCCAAATAAAATCATTCTCTCCCTGCCCCCCAGTGGCTCAGCGGTATGTCTGCGGAGTTACACGCTATAATCCGGGTTTCGATACCCGTGGTGGGCAGAGCACAGATAGCCCATTGTGTAGCCTTGTGCTTAATTCGAAACAACAACATTCTCTCCCAGAAAAGATCCTGAATGGACACCCCAACAGAGAGTTTAATAATACATCCTAAAGACGTCTGGTATGAGTATCAAAAACTTTAATTAAAATATAGTGCAGAGTATTTAAAACAATAACATTTTAAATATCCAAAATAAGGCGTGCCAATAGTTGAGTTATCAATTGGAAATAACACCAGTAAACTAGACAATTTTCGTGATTTTATATATTTTGAGGAAACGTCACTTTCAACCACGTACGAAAATACCAGTTTAACGTACTCAAAAAGAGATTAAGTAGTAACTATATAATAATTAATAAAAAACATTATGAAAATAATATTTAACGAATAAGATTGGTTATTGGTTTACGTAACATTACAAAACAACTGAAGTCTTCATTTTTAGACAGAGAATGTTTATTTCGTTGTAATCCAAAACCTTGTACTTGTCACATTATTACTTGGCGGCGCTTCGATAGCACTAGTATGGCTGCTCTAATTTAAGGATGACAGGATATGTGTGCACGTGCTTACTTATAAGCTTGAAAAAATATATTGTGTGTCTATTTATTATAATACAGGGCAAGAAAGATAAAATTAACCTATTGTCATCTTGTTGTGAATTAATTTTTATATTAATACAATTATGAGTTTATGAAAATAACTGACGTTACTGCACATAATTATTATTTTTTTAATACTAAGGGTTGAATAAAGTGAAATAAGTTTAATTTTATTTTAAGTTGGGCTATGTGAATATGCGCGTGTTTAATGCTATAGGCAGCGGCTTAGCTAATTTCGTGACTAACGCATTACGACAGTTATGCATGGACAAAAAATATTGAAATGTTGCGCGTGCGTTTAATTGTTCCTCACGGAACCTGTTTTTTTATTATTTTAAACATATAGCGTCAACATAATTGCAATAAAAATTAACTATTTTATGCAGTAAAATAATGTAATAGTTATAGGCCCCTTGTTTTTCATTTCATTGGGAATTAAATGAGACACAAATAATTGTTGAGGGGTTATTAATATCACAGCATGACCTTTGGGGAAGAATGGTTTAGAACCTGTTGAATATTAGGAACGTAACTGATCTTTTAATTGATATCGTTCGTTTGTTTCTTTTTTAATTTCGTGCAAAGCCACACGAGGGCTATCTGTGCTAGCTGCTCTAATTTAGCAGACATATTAAGGCAAATTATTTTAAAGTATAAAACACAATGTAAAATGTAAAAAAAAAGTGATTTTTGTTGAAATGACCATCGTGATGTTTATCAAGTTTGATCCAGGTGCAAATAGTGTAAACAGTTCCAGTGCGAAGAGGTGTAAAAATTGACAAATATACGAACCACAATATATTTATGCAAGTTGAAAGAGTAAATGAAAAGATATAATTTACATGTCACTGATGATGAGGAACACTGCAATTTACTGGGGAACAAGAAAAACAAAAGGTGTCAGAGCTGTCAAACCACTTTACTAATTGCACGAGCGTTACTGACACGTATTCAGTAGTGTTCATTGTAAATGAATGCATCGACGTTTTGTTTTGGCTTTCCCCGAAGTGCTTGAAAGTTGTGTTGAGCATTGCGGAGATATAACAACACTCATCTTTGTTTGTTTGTGTGTATTATGTTCAAGCTTCATTTGTGAGTTCAACACATTTTTTTAAACTTCCCTAAATGTGAAAACCTGCGAGTTTCTTGGCCTCTGACCCTGGATGGGTCCTCAGGCTGAATTCTACCCTAAAACGTATGCATTCTTCCAGATAAGTTTCGATGGTCACTGACTGACTGATAATTCGAAGTAGGTAGGCTTAAGCCTGTGTATATACAGTGCATTTATTTTCACAACACAGCTTGTTTCCACGTAAAAAAGAAAAAAAAATGAATGACTTACAGATATTCTCGAAGTTGTACCAGTTTAAGACTACCATTCCACCACTTTCCATCGGTTGTGTTTTGGTTTTATTTTTTGTATTAAGCACAGAGCTATACAAAGGGCTATCTTCTGCTCATCATTAGTATCGAAACCCGGTTTCTAGCGATATGACACATATTGCTGTGCCACGGTAGTACCCATGCACAATAATACACGATAGCCTATACTCATTTACATTTTGCAAAATACCTTCTCTATCAAGGGCTTTCACATATAAGTTGCATTGATAGATTAAGTAAGTTTTTTATTTTTAATCAATCATACTTCCCTGTTACCATTTGGGGAATGTAGTTTTTGCCTAGGTTGTGCAGACTAAACACCAAATATAGCAATAGGTGGGCAAACAACGATTTACAAGCATGAAGAATTTTGTTGATGATGGAAGATACTAAATCTATCACCATCAAGAAAACTTTTCCCTTATACTTATAAAATGATGTTTTATTCCCTATTATTGTGTTAGCATAATATGTTTCCTTACTCAGACACTAAATATAGTGTGATTACGAACAGAAAATTATACTTTTGTAAAATATGACATTGTCATAAATACGTAAATACAAATTAAAGTGGCTGAAGCACCGAATGAAGTATTTTCGTTTTTTAAAATATAATTAACACTTATTTATCATCAAGGTCAGATCTAAAACATGTTTTTGGATTTTGCTTTATGACCAGTGTGCTGATAAATCATATGCTCCGTTAAATTATATACCTGTCATTCCAAAATGAAAGAAAAAGACGAAAATGGGTTAATCCATCGAATTTACCAATCTATCCAAATCCTGGTATAAAATGAATGATTTTACGCTTCATTAGTATTGGTTTAGTTGTTCTGATAATTTTTTATCTCTAATATCATTTAAGTCACATACGTACATATTTCTGTCAAAGAGAAAGGATTTAGAGGAACAATGATATCAAACTACTACGCTATAAATACGTCGTGTCCTACGCTATCCTTACAGTACCAGTTTTGAAACAATCGTGTAATAAGCATATTCCTCAATTTTAGTTTTCATTATTATATCTACACTGTGAATCAAAGCAGGACATACTGGCCTATCTTTGTCCTGATCTCGTAGACAGAAGGATTTATTAAGATCAGTTGAATAGATTACTTGTTCATCAAGCACTAGCATACAAAGTTTTCAATCTGATTAAATTTTGAAGGTCATGAGTCAAAGTTAAAATATCGGTGTTCATAGAACGTGCGTCTCAGTTTCGTAGATATACTATTTCAATATATGATTAACTATATATTGACAAAACTAATACAATGGTGCTGCATACAGTTTTCTACAACTGACTAACGTTTGGAGGTCAAGAGTCAAAGGTCAGAGACAAATTCACTGTTTATGACTTAAAACAGTTTTTGTGTTATCGTCTATTATTTTCTTGCAATTTACAAGTCTTATTTCAAAAACAACAACTAATTGTTAGGGAAAGTGGCATGAGGTTACTGCTGATAGCTTTCGAATAATGTATGTACTTTGCAAAATTTTAGAACAGGATATTTAAACATGTCAAGAGCCTTTGTTGCGCATATGGATATCTGCTCTATTAACATATCAACCAATAGGGATTGCACATCTCAACGCTGGTTGCACAATTCAAATAAGTGCTATAAGATTTTATATTAAAATCCAGCACACTATCTCAAACTTTAAATTGCTTACGCAAAAAACAGAATTCGAGGAAACTGTTTCATGGAATTACAATGTATATTCACGGTTCACTAGTAAGCCATGAATTCATGTTGATATCCCATGCCAAACTAGAGGTTTTGTGAATCAGTGTTCTTTACAAATCTACCTCTTTAACCAGCATTGGTTTACTCTACTGTTCTGCAGCGACACTAGAGAAATCAACACTTCAGCATATTCTATAACATTACAAGATGTGTCTACCACTAATTGTACCATCACGAGAGACTTCAACTTCGATGCATTATTTAAGTCTTATTCTCCGTAAAAGAAATTCATGTACAAGTTCATCTTTTAAGCAGTAGTCACTCAGCGTATCCATAAATTATGTTTAGACTTTATGTATCACACGCCAGTCACGTGCTATGACGTCAGTATTATCCAATGTGCTAATGAGACAATCTCTGTACACTCTCAGATTTAAGTTTAAGAATTAGGCACATCACCAGCAGTTACTACATTATCAATTGGAGGAACGTAAACATATAATACAATCTTGGTGGGGGATAGGTTTTTCATAAACACACTTTGCATTTGTAAAACTAAAAGTACACAGAATGTGTACTGCAGTGCTTGTCACTATTTATTATTGAATATTGAGCATTGATTTTTTTTCCCTATAAATATATCATATGTTTCGTAGTCGTAAAATTTTTCCTCGTGGTTATTCATCTCTTTCTCAGGACTTTTTGTTTTTTATGTTATAACAATATTCTTTTTGGTCAGAGTGCGAAACTACAGATTTTCTGTCTCTCATTGCTATTGATTTACACTGCACTGCTGTCGATGTGACAGTTTAATATTGTATACATATTCATATATTTAAATAAACATTCACTAAACTAGTCCTAAACACGCATGTTCAAGAAAGCTATCTCAAATTTTCGGGACTTTCGAAAATTATACTTGATATTACCGTATTGCGTTTTAGTGCCATATACATATATTTTGATTATTTTGTCGTGTCATTACTATATTTTGATATGTGTAATAATTATGCCATTGTAAAAATATAACTACAGGGGGAATTACTTTGGCAGAAAGCCAAGATAAGCACATTGACTCTTATGATTTTTTTTTTCGCTACTGTTAATTGAAGCTAACGAGGTTCAGTCAGGTTAAAGCCTGATATTACAGTTACTCTGAAAGTAACTTTACTTTTCGTAAAGAGAAAATATAAAAGACAATAAACCAACATATTTACGTTGACACGAACTTCCCGGATGTACGTACGCATTCGAGATTACAAATTGTGACCAATGTTTATAATCAGCTTAAAATTATGGTTACCCTTTAGTCTGAGTCAACAACTATCGTCAGAATTTTACTCGTTATTACACAATAGCTTTTATTCCCAATGCCCAGGACGTTTTCTTTATTTTACATGTCTTATATTATTGCATTTATCTATTCTACTCTATTACTAGCCATTCTTTCTCATTCAAATTTATATCTAGAAGATAAGATATGTAATATTTTTACATTTCAAAAAATGAGACCGTGAGGATTTCAAACTGGCATCGTTACCCAATTCTAGTAGGTTCATACGTCTTGTGCAGAACATATATGTTTTAAATTAGCATATATTTTTACCCTTAATTCTATCTTAACCTTTGTTTACTTACTTTCTGTAAACTGTTAAAACAACATTGTTAACTAAAATATTCTCACCTTCTGCTGTTTGTTTATTTTGTACACTTTACAACGCAAAATTGTAGACAGGGTATATGGAATCACATACCATAATCTCAATTTATGTGACATTTTCATTCGTGTAGAAGATGTAAATTAGCTCTTTGCGCTAGTATTGTGTAGCGTCATGACGTAATAAGTACATCACCGAATTTGTTCAGTGCAGGTGAAACACGCGAGAATACGTAGGTGTTTATTGCTATAGAGGGCGTTAACCGCGAGAAAGGACTGAAAAAAACGTTAAAGATTTAAACATCATATAATAAGTTTTGAGAAGCGGTCAACCACTGGGTTATTACACATGTTTTTACTCACCCAATTCTTATAATAATGATTTTTATTTGGTGAAAACTAATGTGTTTGCACATGTTTATAAACTATAAACTAATATATATATTTGCTAATTTAATACGCCCAAACAAATTTTAGGCCGATACCATAACTTTAACGCTTCTTGTTATACATTTATTTTTATGTATATTGTGAAAGCATATAAAATGAGGATTTGCGAAATATTACTAATGCACATGTGAAATGTCTAAGTTTGATAATTAACGCGAACTTCCAGTTATGCTTATTAGAAACATTCTTGCATAAACAGAATGAGTAATCAGTACAAAGACCAAATAAAACCCTGTCCTTTAACACTTTCTTTTTGTGATCTCTCTTTCTTTCTTTCCCATTTGAGCCATGTCATTTCTAAAGATATTGATAAATCATTTCAGTCTTTTCATGTAATTGAAAACACAGGTCATGATGTAATGATATATTATCAGTAAAGAGAATTGTTAGGATTTATGTGCACAAATATTTACGTTCAGGGTAAGATTAGTTGGACTAGGGAACAAATTTAAAAGTTGGCAGTTTGTACTTGCATATTACGTAGTTTTATTTTTCGATCAGGGTGATTAGTCTTTGGAATAGACTGATTTAAATGTGATAAACAAAAGCTGATTAAAAGAGTTCAAGAGAAGGCTTGATAAATGCTTAAGAAATTGGGGCTTCATATATGCAGTTAAGTGTTTGATGGAATGAATGGGGCAGGTACCAACTGTCACTCAAATGCTATTTCTATACGCTGGTTAACTGTTAAGGTTTATCTTATTAACATATCAAAATCAAATACCAGTGCTTAGTTAATTAATTATTAATAAAATGTAATGGATAACTTATGTGCAGACCATGGAGGTTTTTGTTAAAAAATACAAATTGTGCTCAATAACGTGCAATAACGTCATCAATGATTTCAGATTTTCGAATTTGCAGTGCAAAGAAACAAATCCAAAATGAGTATCTAGTAGATTTTTATGATCATGCTCAGTATGTTTTTAGTGCACCTGCTTCGCTTTTGCGATCATCAAACAGCTGGCGCGGGCTCGTAACGTTGTCTTTTTGCCATATGTCGCCTAGCAACAGTCTCAGTTCTCGAGAGCGTTAAAGGTCACCTACAATGTTATTAAACTTGCAATACCGTATATGTGCGAGAACTCTCACTGCAATTTCAAAAGTGTTTAAAAATCCCCTGTTTCTCACACATATACACATTTATAAAAGTTTTGTATTCCAACTGAGCCCCTAGTGTTCGGTTTCATATTATTAATAGTTGGTTTTAGTAAGTAACGTCAGACGTTGTTTTTTTTTGCAAAAAAATTACTAATACGGAACTTTCCACAGTAATTTGTAGTAGTGTAGAAAGCGTGCCTTTGATTGAACTATTTCGAGACACTCTTTTTTTGTATTCATGAAATTCCTTCCTAGAAGTATATTTACGTTTTTTGTGCGTATACATTTCTTAAATAATTACATAATAATAATAATAATAAACTAAAATAACTTTCAGATTCAGCGTGTTTGCATCAATGCTAAAACATGCTAAACAAGTAACATAAAATGTGTGTGACTTATTGGATGTTTCATACTTTTAGTCTTAACGAACACGTTTCTTTGAAAAGTTAAGGCCCCCCAGTGGCTCAGCGGTATGTCTGCGGACTTACACGCTAAAATCCGGGTTTCGATACCCGTGGTAGGCAGAGCACAGATAGCCCATTGTGTAGCTTTGTGCTTAATTCAAAAAACAAACATTGAAAAGTTAAACACGTTTCGAGCGAAAATGCACAGAATACAATCCCATCTGCAACTCATTGAAAACCGTGGCCTTGGCCAAATGAGATCCAACTAATGTAAATCACTGCCAAATACTGTTCTAACGCGTTATATAGTTTGTTAAGTTCTTTTGAATTAATCAGGAAAATTATACGAAGGCCACATAACGCCAACGAATTCATTTGTTTTTAAACAAACTTTTGCTATTGTCATTTTTGCCGGTAGGACTGACCTCAATAAGAAAACTTTTCACCAAAATTTACCACACTTGATAACGAACCTGATTAACTAACTAATTAGATGAACAAAAATTCACTAACGCGTACTGAATAATTTTACCCAGTCAATAAGTTTCTTCACTTTGAATACTTTACTAAATTTTTAGTGACTGAACTATCTGCTCCATCCTTACTTATTACTCATATTTGTAAATAATGTATCAGTTTAAATAACAGTTTGGTGTTTTTGATTTATCTGTACCCTCTAACAAACATCAAAAATTGAAACATTAAAACTATTTTTGTGGAAATGTGTTCAAATGTTTTGATATACTTTTATCCCATACTACGGAGATTAATAGGTAAGATAAATAAGGTAATGGTATAATTTGAAAGCCTGAAATTATGTATAAACTGTGGCAGACATTTTGGAATATTATAATATAGAATAGTTTCCATACATTAACATATCTGTTTTATTTTCACTTTAATGCTCAAGAATCCTACAGCTATTTTCATCAAAACATATATGTGTTGCTTATTTTCTTACTCACCATATTTATTAAACTGTATTTGTTTATTATGTTATTTCTTTTATAGTAAGCAGTGATGCACAACCAATTCCAATCTTCCCATGGCATTCTCTGGTTCCATATCTCACAACACCACCATCTCCACCTAAGAGTGCTCCACCTGCTGTTTCTTCAACACCAGCTTTTCCTGCTATTACTCACCCACCTGAAGTCAAGAGTAAAACAGGTAATATGCCCGAGGTGAACAGGTGACAGCCGCATTCTTATGAAAGGATTCTTTTCAGTCATACATATTTTTTCAAATTACTGATATTGTTCATATAGTCCATTGTGGATGAATCTCTTGTCTTATTTACACGTTTAATTAAATAAACCTACTTAAGAAGGTTAGTAAGGAACTTCATGAATACCAGTAACCTGAATATGACAGTGTTGAATATTATAAGATAATTTATGTTATGCACTTTCCTTGTTGTACATCTTTCAATTTTTGGTTTTTATAACTTTCCAAGTTAAAAATCTGGAAAAACTTCTGTTTAAATACGTATACCATGTTTTTATTTTTAATTGTTTTTTTTAAAAAGGAATATTTTTTGAGTAATTGATCTTATATTTTGTTCACAGATTTTTTTTGAATAATGAACAAATATTAAAACTTACCTAATTATTTAGTTTTCTCATTTGATTCATTCAGTTTCTTTAAAATAGGCTAAACAGAGCTTATTGTGAAAACTAATATTGATGAGAGCAGAGCTAATTAAGTTTTATAAAAATTAACATGAAAATAAAAGTAGAAGAGAAAATAACTTTTCAAATTATTAGAAGCTAGCTTTTGACAATTTATCCTTCATGTGAAACTAGTGTTAAATTTTTAAAATATTGTATGTTCCAGTATTAATAATTTTAGCTAAGATATACCCACCTCTTCAAGAGTTCATCTGATGTATTTGTCTTGTGGTTCATTAACTTACTTAGGGGTAATAGGTATGGAAGGTGTTAAAATATATTTCTAAAGCTTATGAATTTCCAATTGAAATAGTTTTATGTAGTTGCTGACTAATGTGTATTTTAAGAGATTTTAGTGTGTATTTATCTGCCCATGTAAATAAAATCAAAAGGATTATATTGTAAAATATTGAACGACATATATAGATATGAGAAAAGATCATGCTAAAGGTGATTCCTCTTGTATTAACAGTTATTACAGCAGGAAAAATTTCAGTATTAACTTTTTTTTAACTGTACATTATTTATCTCTAGTTGTACCAAACTAAATAGTTTGGCTTCGGCGTGGTTATGAAAATAACATTCTGTTATATTACCTCTGGTATGCAAGTTTTTCCAATTCAGTAGAAAACACTGAAGATTATCTTTTAGGAAACATTATATTCTTTGGATTTTCATCATATAATAATCTTATTATACACATATTTTTATTTGGAAAGGATTATGGCGTATCTTCTCAGCCATAAGTCTGTTCGTTGTAGAATTGCATGTAAAATGAGTGATATATACAGATATTAAATATGTTGTCATAACAAACATCTATGCTGGAATGTTTCTGGATTAGCATATCAAAATCATTCTTTTAAAGTTCATATAACTTTATTTGTTTGAAGTTAAGCGCAATGCTACACCAAGAGCTATCTGTGCTATGCTCACAACAGTTTCAAAACACAGTTGCTAGTGAAGTAAGTTAGTAAACATACCAGTGTGCCTTTGAGAGGTGTTCATATAACTTTTTTACTTATTAGTGTACATGTGATTTAAGTATATGCACGTATGTAAAAGGAGAAATGTCATTAAATATTTTCTTTCCTGTAACAAAGGTTTCTATATAGAAGAAAAAAATTGTCTTTAACTTAAAGTAATTGCATAGACTTGTTCTTAAAAGTGTTTACTTGTGACTATGTCATACGAATATGAAATTACTAAAAAATACAGTTTAGAAAAAACTGTATTATGATGTTACAAGATGATGTACAAAGGCAGTGGAACATTAAATATATAAACTTTATTAATTGAAAGTGGTTAAAAATAAGTATGAATATATTATTTACGGAACATTTGTAATGGGTAGACAGAGCTGAAGAAGTAGTTTGGATGTATACAATGTGTGCTGTAAAATGTGGTCAATAGAGAAATAACAAAATATTATTTATACATACGTATAAAAAAGAACATTTCGAATTTGTATAAATGACTGGCCTTAACCAAGTAATGTTATCTATTAGAAATCAGTTCATCATCTCCAGTGTTACAGTTGTTAAGACACTTATGCTTCTTGGTAAAAAGAAAACCTTAGTGGATGCTTGTTGAAATACATTGTATTTTATATTAATCTAGCATGTGTGAAGAAAATGAGCCAAATAAATACAACACATTTATGGTGTGATGATATATTTGTTGTTAGTTGTACTACTTCCCTCTAGTACAGAAAGTATTTTAAACATGATATACTTAATTTACAAAGTTCCATCATCCACACACTGTGTGGTAAATGAAACATTATTATAAATGTCATTTTTTTATTTATGAATGTGAATGTGGGTTATAACATAACATACAGACAAAAAAGAGCCATTTGGGAGTTGAAGGTCATCCCTTGAGTTAAAGTAAAAACTGAAACCCACACTTGTTTTCAAGAAATTATCAGTTGTTTTTGTTTTTAAGTTTGTTATGTACTGGCATCTACTGCTACTGATGTGAGCTTGTTTGGTACATGTATTTGGAACATTCAATTAAAATATAGCTAGTTGTTATTTAATATGAGGGAATTAGCAATGACTAAGTGCCTAAAAGTGAATGGTCTGCACCCTGAGAATTTTGGTGATTCTGCACAGTTTAACATAATTTTAGGGTTAACATGGAACCAGTTGGTTCATCTCTGCTGTTCTAAACTCCAAACTAAATTAACTTAAACAAAATAAAGCTGTTATCATATATGCACACACTTTTATGTTCTTGTAAGGTTTTGTTTATTTCAGAAGTGTATTTAATTGCTTACTGTAAATTGTAAGATTATGGCATTATGCTAATCTGCAGAGAAGGTCTTATAGTAGCATTTATACTTTTACTATAGAGTTTGAGAAAGCTATAACTATATGTCTTTTTATGAGGTATAAGAAGCATTTAATATCCTTTCAGTAGTCAGATTTAGTTCTGGTATGAAAACATAATTGATTGGAATAGCAAGGGAAATAATTATTTTCCCAAGTAAGTTTGATGATTGTAATGCTTTTAATTTTAGTTAGAATAGCATAAACAAAACTTGTATGCTTTGTAGATGGTTTAATGTTTTTGGAAAGATAATAACATATAAAATAGTTTAGGTTTTGAAGTTACTTTATAAACTATACTACAGAAGCAATAAGTATGGTATGTGGAAGTGTTTCCTGTCTGTACTGTAACTTTTCTATTATTTTATAAAGAAGGCTGGTGATTATTCTCTGTAGTTTCTAATGAATCAAAAATTGAAGAAGATGAGGAAGAAGATGTATTTATATCTACCTCAAAAGCTGAACAAATTCTGCAAGTTTCTACCACTGCCATTAAGCGAAGAACACAGTCTCTTAGCTCTTTAACCACAGATGAACTAAAAACTCCAAAAAAGGTGGGTGAGATTTTAGTTTTATGTATTTGATTTTCAAGGGGACTTAAACTATTAGATCTTTTATTTCTCAGCACACACACCCTTAGGAACTTTTAAAGATTATTTTGTTTTTGTTTGTTTGTTTGTTTGTTTTGAAATTTCGCACAAAGCTACTCAAGGGCTATCTGTGCTAGCCGTCTCTAATTTAGCAGTGTAAGACTAGAGGGAAGGCAGCTAGTCATCACCACCCACTGCCAACTCTTGGGCTACTCTTTTACCAACGAATAGTGGGATTGACTGTCACATTATACACCCCCACGGCTGGGAGGGCGAGCATGTTTAGCGCGACGCGGGCGCGAACCTGCGACCCTCGGATTATGAGTGCACGCCTTAACGCCCTCGGCCATGCCAGGCCAGAAGATTATTTTAAGATAGTAATAGATTGCTACAAATTAATCTTGCTTTGAAAGCACTTGGCTTTGTAGATCATGCTTTGGACTGTTATATGAAAATGATTCAACTTTTTTTTTTCTTTTTTAAGGTACATTTCAATGTTACTTATGGAAATAATGAATAGGACAAGTATCAGATCTAATCAGATATTGCATATTGTACTATCTAATGAAATGTGATCCAATTGGATATTAAGTTTGCAATGAATTGAGTGACCAAATAACATGTCCATCAGCAGGTTATATCATAATATTATACCACTTATACATGCATCACATCTAATGGATATTACAGCATCTAGCTTACTAGTTCTTTCTGTTAAGTTTTGAACATAGGAGCATTCTACAATGCATGAGGGAGGAAGCTATGATAGTTATAATTGTCATAATACAGACAGTTATTATGTAGTTTAAATAAACGTCATGTCCATGTTGTATTGCCACTGTATGCCACATATGATCGCAGCAGTGACAGCAATGGAAAGTGCAGTCCAAACAATAATAGTCTCTTTGGGGTTTGGATTGGGGTATGAAATACTGTTCCATACCAATTTGTGCTGCATTCCTTTAAAGGGCCTGTTATGGCTGTTCATTCACATGGAATTGTAAATCTTTATCAAATTTTCAAAATACAATGAAGAAATAAGTGGTTCCATACTATAATGAAGTGGTAATTTATGCATGTATTACATTTTCTATATGTATGAATACATCTATTATTCAGTCACAAAATATTCAGATTCAATTGGATATTAGGAATTGGTTGTCTGATATATGACAAAAACATTGTCTCCCTCCAGAAATAATAGTGTAGTGAAATACATTCATGAGCCTTGGAGGCTTTCTAAAAGTGGGGACCTTAAATTCAATCAGTGTTGACCATGTGCCAACCTGGAATTGTTAGTGTATTGCTTTTGTTGGTAACATTTGTTATCATGGTTTTAAGGGCAGAAAGTGGATCCAAGTTTAAAGATTTTATGCCACCGTAATTCATCAGTATCTAGTATTAAACAAAAGTCATAAAGCAGATTGGCAAAAGACTTGTTACACTTGCTCCACCTATGTTGTGAACCACTTTTGTGGATTAGCTGACAATTCAGTGAAATCATCTTGTTTTTCTTTACTTCTTAACCAATATTTTCTACAGATGGCTGTACCACTATATAATAAGAGCACTGAAAGTGATGTTTCTCCATTTCTTATAACTATTCTTGAATTTTTCATTGTAAAATATTTCTTCAAATGTTTATAACTGTCCATTGTTACCTACAGTACAGGCCATGGTGAGTGTCTAAACTTTAGGATTTTTTGGCACTCCTTTGCACTGAAGAGGTATTCTTAATGAGTTCTCCTGTGTAACGTTTTCACTGCTCTTTTAATTTACAGAAGCTTGTTGAAAGAATGTCAAAATTTAAAGTGTAGAAAGATAATGAGCCATTGCATGTACTCCCTTTTGGGAATATAGTCTATTAGGAATGGAGGAAAGAAAATTTATTAATGATATATGTTTGTCTTAAGTTTAGCAAGAAGTCGATAATACCAGACTTTTTTAGCATTATGTTATAAATTTGTAATGTTCAGTAAAATATAGATGTGATTTTAGAGGTAGTTTTGCCATTTATTACAGTTCATGAAAATTTACAAATATGAATGTAAAAGTAATCATTATAGTTTCTGAAATGCTCTTATAGAAATGACCAACCTAATTTTGTTAAATTATAAAATACCTGTAAGAGTAAAATTTACAAACATCAAAAAACTAACATGCTGCATACATCAACAATTTCAAAACATGTGAAGGTTTAAAGGTTTCAAGTGAGGCAAACCAAAGATCAAAATTGATTCAGTGAATTATTCCATTTCACCATTTACATACTATCTTTAGAATATGGCTGTTAACATTTGAAAAATTAAGTAGTTCGAATTCACTTTTATTTAATTTGTCTGGTTCACTCTCATCTGATATGGCCAACTGTCATAGAAGCCTTCTTTTGTTGCCTATATTTGGAGTCAAACTTCAGCCATATTGTTATGGCAGGAAGTAGGTCAAATGAAATCATGTCAGTCATATTTTTACTTGGTTCATGGACAATAAACTTCACTTTAAATCAACAGAAGGAGATGGAATAGTGAAGAGGAGATCAATTAATGATGGAAGTATTGGTAGATATCTTCATACTGATGATTTATGTTTGTCCAGGTTAGTTGTGAATAACATAGCATTTGTTTTTTCAGCACAGATATCTGCATAGTTGAATATATTTGCATCCTCATTTTTCACTTGTAGAATGTTAACCTGCTGTCACCCAGATCTTAAAATCTGAATAAATTTTCATTTACTTGAAAACTGTAAACTCCTCATTTATCATAAAAAGGTAAAATTGGTACCAGTTCATAAATTACAGGCTTATATTGTAAAAACAATATTCTACTAAATCTTCCCTTATTCTTTAAGGTTTTTACACATGGTTGAAATTGTATATTTTTTGGTCTGCCTATATTTAAGTACTCCACAGGAAAAAAGGATATTTTATAAAATGAATTGTCATAAAAGCTTTTCATTTCTGTTGATTGAGTGGATGAAGTGGCCATGATAATCTCTATTTTCTTCTTATATATGTGTGCATAAAAACTGCTATTTTACATGTGGGATTACTTGAGAAGTACAACTGAATCTGAAATACAACTGATGATTTTATAATTTGTTTACAAGCAACATTATGACATATTTGTTTGTGTGTGCTTACCATCAACATATCTCAGAGAATTAAGTATGACCCCATTTCTATTGAGCCTTAGCTGACAACAGCCCACCAACAAATCCCTCTTATGTTTGTCTCAGTCAGATTCTCATGTGCCTTCATTTCTTGCTTCCTGTTCTTAAGTTTACCACTCTTTACCCATTCCTTATACTTCTTGTTGCCTTATTTGATGATGCATCCCTCCCTCTATTGCCAACACTACCAGTGACTACCCAGTGGGTTTGGGTCTGAAGGGAGGGGTTTAGCTGTTAGAGTTTCTTTATTGCTTGTGCCCCTTCATTAATGATCAATGGGTGCTTCAGGTTCTGTTAGAAGGATTTGTTGTCCAATTTCTCCTTTCCATATTTCTGAGATTGAGATCCTGTGGTTAGCCAATGTCTGTCATAAGTGGTTGGTAAATTGCACTTACAGCTGGTAATGAAATCTGTTCCCCATCCCTTTACTGCCACCTTTTCATTGCCCCTAATAAAACTGGGCATTGACAGCTGGTAATTAATTTATCTCATCTGAACTACATATCACTACTCAAGTTTACCATGGGGTCTTTTTTCACCCTGAGATAGGCTGTTTCTCCAGAGTTGTGGATGACGAAAATAGATTCCTCTAACTCATACCTACTTATATCCTTTTAGTGTCATCCTTATCTTCAGTTTGTTCATCTTGAGATAGATTAACAGTTTCGGGTCCTCTCTTTAAACTTGTCTCAGCACCTTGTGTGTTTCATTGAATAGTCTGGGCTTTTGCTCTTCATTTCCATGCTCTGAAACTATGATTTCGTTATTACATGGATGAATGGCTTCTTCTGGCTCATTCGAAACAGGAATTGGCCAATGATACTCAGCAAATAGTTTCTGTGATGGCTTAGGTGAGCTGTTTGATAAAATTGGAGAAGTTCTTCTTCAGACCTGCTCAATATATTGTCCATTATATTTTCAACATGAATACCAGTTGAGCACCCCCTTCTCTTTTACAACTTCATTCAATAGAATATTTTGGTTTCATCATGTTCTCTCTGCTCATTCGATTACTGTTCATGTGAATCACTTTTCAACTTTCCCTAAAATTATTTCCTTTTTCTCTTTGCCTGTGGATGTTAAAGGTTGGATTTGTTTGCAATTGACACATCACATACTCTTTATCACCTTACCTATCTTTTTCTTTATCTGGATTTTTCTTTTCTCCCAAACACCTTGGTATTTTCCATCTTTACCCTCAACCAGATATGGATAGGCTTTTGTATTCAGTTAGGGATTTTTCGTGTTTTATAGCCCATCCTTCAAGCTTCCAGGGTAATCATTCCTGACTCTTTATATCCTGGCAACACTCTTCTTTTTTGTGATCTTTCGCCTTTTACTTTTGTCAATTAGGTCAACCTTACAGTTCAACTCTTCTTTTTTCTAATAGAGTATATGAGTTCTTGTCACTACCTGGTCCCAAGCCATTGGGGTGATTGATCATGGAGGCACCATGTTGAATGTGTTCCACACAATGACCATTCAGTTACAGAGTAGGGAAGTGGTATTCTGCAGGTGTAGCTAACATAATATCTTCCTACTTGCAATAATCATTACAACAGAATGAGACACCAGAATGCAGTTCACGTCTTTAATCTGAAGCCTTCATCCTACCCTCACGTGATTTCAGTACTTTGCAAGGTGGTTTTGGATAAGAGTGAATTCCTATAATTCCTCACAAAAGTTTAGGTTGTCTATCTTCCTTCCTAAATTTTTGCATTCTGTATTTTGGGTCACAAGGATGGTATTTGGGATTGTTACAGTTCTGTCTCTGACTATATCTCATACTCTTACTACTGAGAAGTTTTTGCCAGGTGGATGGTACTGGCCTGTGTCTTGATTGGGGGGAGTTGATTCCATGAGATGAACATTCTTTTCATACCAAATGTCATATTTCAAGATCAATAGCTCAGAGGTTATCCTCATGTCATACCTGGTAATCAGAATGGTTCTTAATTCCCAGTTTGGATCTTCAGATCTGAATATCTCATTTTCAGGTGTATCATTTGTATACTTTTTATGGTCATATTTGTTGTTCCCTTACATTGGTCTTTCTTCCTTCTCAGTGTGGGATTCTAGCTAATTTTTTGAGAGGAGGGCAATACTGTATTAATAGTTGTAATTTCTTTTTACTGTAAATGTATTTCCAATAGGTACATATCTCCTTTCACACACTTCCCACCATTCTACTCACTTTGTTACCAGTGTTGGCATCTTCTGCCACACTTTAAAATGATAGTTCATTAGAGGAGTGTAAAGGGAGTCACATGCATTGCACACATCATGCTCTTGTTGGTGGGGATGTTACACATGATGATGTACACAAGAGACATGTTGGAATCTTGCAATAAGGAGGGGGAGAGTGGAATGCTTGTGACATGCTTAAAGAAAAAAATTTGCATACAAAGAACAACTCTAAATTAGAATAGCTATTTTTTTGAGATGAGGTAAATACCCATTAGAAATATATTTTTATTATAGGAAAAGTACAATTTTCATGTTCTCAACATGAGTATTAGAAAGAATGTTTAAAGTGTATAAGTAACTAGTGTTGTAAATAACTGCATATGCATATATTTTAGTGAAATTAAATAATTACATCTAAATGAAGTTAAATATATAAATAAAATCTTGAGGAAGGACTATGTTAAAAACTGCAAATTCCAATTAATTATATTATAACCATAAATTTTTAAGCCATAATCAAAACACATTAAAATTAAACAAAATGCTCTGCATATTTTTAAAAAATGATCCTAGGGTAGAAGCTACAACATGGGATTATAAAATGTTTCCTAGGTATTGGAGGTGACTGAGGAAATAGGGCCCACATTGCATTGGGGGTACACCATCTATCAGTCATAACTTTCACTTTTCTAGTCTCACATAAGAAGATTAGAGATTAGGAGAGCAAGATGTGGGTGCTCAAGCCCACAATGTCACACATCTATATCACCCTTTGTTGCCTGTAAACAGTTGTGGGAAGGTGACTGCTCTCCCAAGTTAAAATAAGGATAAGAAAAAGATGAAAAAAAAGTAAATAAAATAAAAGTAAAAAATAAGGAAAATAAGGTATTACCATTTGGGGATAAGTAAGATAAAACTTACCTCTTGAAGTTAGCATTCCTGCCCTCAATATGGTGGAGGCACTAATTAACACAACTTCAGTAAAGTGATAGTTTACTATGACTGTTGTGCTTTTATAAGGTGTACATCAGCATAAAGTACTGCCAAGTTATTGAATGACCTCATTTTTAACTAAAATGATTATTAGTAATTTTAGTAAAATTTCTCTGATGTTTCTTTCTTTGTATGTATTACAGAATAATTTGATAACTTGTAAGTAATAGGGTGAAAAGTATTTAGAGCAGGAGATGTAAGACATTTTTTGCTATTATAGTTTATTACATTTGTAGGAATATAATTATTATGACCAGCTTGCTGGGCTAAATTATAGTTTCAATTTAATATGTCACCAATTAAGGCTATTATAATTAACTTCATAAAGTTTGAACATTGTAATGGAAGGTGTAACATAGTCAGCGACCATTCACATTGAATAATTACATCCAAATGAAGTCAAATAATTAAATCATGAAATGTAGAGCATCAAAAGTTTTATCTTTGGTGTTGAGAAGAATATCCATTTATAGGTTGCTTTAGTAGCTTTAACTAATTATTTAAAGAAATTAAACATTTTTACTGTAAAGATATTTATAAGGATGTGGACTTCCATGCAAGATTTAATTTTCAAGGAAAAGATACATAACATTTTATGTTGGAAATATATGGGTCATGCAAAACTTTCTAAAAACTATCTGATAACAACACAAGTTTTGTCAGTGAAATTTACATATCAAATTTGTTATCGTTATTATTCAGTTATTCTTTTAGGTAATCAGGCTGAGATTGTGTGTGTTGGTTAATTATTTCTTTTATAATAAATGCTTGAGATATTTGTTTTTTATGAACCTTTGTTAATTATTTGGAATTTTTTTGTTATCTTTCTTGTACAGGTGAAAGAAAGAGATCACATTCGGCGACCCATGAATGCTTTTATGATCTTTAGCAAACGACATCGAACAAGAGTTCATCAGTTACATCCTAATCAAGACAACAGGACAGTTAGTAAAATTTTGGGTGAATGGTGGTATTCTTTAGGACATGAAGAAAAACAACAGTACCAGAATTTAGCTTTTGAAGTAAGACGTCAGATATATGAAACTTCGAATTTCAAGAATACTTTTATTTTTCATACATATTTAGCAGCTTATTAATTTAAGTGTTTGAAAAGTTGGTTTTACAGATTGTCATTTATTTTAATAATGGATCGATTATAGATCCTTTCTTGTTCTCTTTGCTGGAACTTGCCAATCATTTATATTTTATATAAAAATATATATGTTATTTAAACACCAAATAAGTATACAAAAACAGAAAAAAAAGTGAAAGGCCCTTAATAGTTACACAGGTTTGTTTTGTTTTTATAGTGCTCATTTAGATACTTATGTACTTAGTTATAAGTTTTTCTATTTACTAGTAATTTTTAAAATACATTAGAATTTTAAGTTAGATCAAGAGACAGACAGGTAAATATACTGAAAGGAAACATAATGTAATTGTTTAAATGTTAAAATAATGATGTGTGAAATTTTGCTTTTTGATTTTTTCGATCACTTTTCAATTTGTATGGCTTTGTAAAATTTAGAATAAATAATTATTGTAATGATGTTTGTAGTTAAATTTGATTTAGTGTTCATTTTGAAAACAAACAAAACAAAATTTTCATTTGTGATTCTATGTTATTTGCCCATGAATAACTGCCTTTGTTGCCACTAATATATTAAGAAACTAATTTTTTTCATTTTCTGTTGCATGTTGGTTGAGGAAACTCTTGTTTATGTCAGCGATGGATTTAAAAAGCATATTATTGTTTTGTAATTGTATAAAAGAAGAACTGTTTTTTTATATTTTTGATAGGTTAAAGAAGCTCATTTTAAAGCACACCCAGAGTGGAAATGGTGCACTAAAGACAAAAAGAAATCTACAAGCACATCAATCCCTAAAGACAGTCGAAAACGTCAGAATTCTACGGCTGAAGAAATAGAACCTTCTGAAGTAACTGGTAGGAACAACAATTTGAGTAAAAAAATTTTGTTTGTGTCAAAACTTTTTTATATATTTATATTCTTTCATCATATTTTATCATTGTTTTGTAATAATTGATAAGATATAAATTTGCTAGTTTATAACCATACCCAACAATGTTCGACAAAGCGTGTTACTAAAAAGTGACTTAATATGTAAAACAGTAATAGGGACTGTAATGTGTGTGTTTATTTTCTTATAGCAGAGCCACATTGAAGTATGTGTTGTGTCCACTGAGGGGAATTGAACCCCCGATTTTAGCATTTAAATCTGAAAACTCTCCACTGTCCTGCCAGGAGACTAGAACAAATGTTACTTGTTATGAGAGTAAAAGAGTAGTATGACAAAAACTTTATTGTAAACCTTATTTTATTACAAAATAATGAGTATCTTAACCACTGTAGGTAATGATGTTCATATATTTGTTTAAAATATTCCAGTAGGTACTTATTCAAAAAGTTACTCAAATGTGAGTAATGAATTCATATTCATAAATTTGTTGTAATTTTAAGAATGCATAATGAGTAAAATGTCAAACTATGAATAGTTTCTTTGTTATCTTTTAAAATGTATAGTGCATACGGGACAGATATACACAATTTGATTTAAACTTTAGAAAAAATCACCTTTACACTCCACACTTGTATATGTATATATACACCCACACATGTATATATAGAATTATTGTTTTTTATTATTAACCTTGAAGAACCCATAAAGGCAAAACATTGGTTATAATAAAAAAGTTATATATATCTTGAGTGTGAAGGTGATTTTTTAAAGCTTCTTTAGGATTTATTTTCATTTGTGCAGATCATTGCTTGATAAGAAGAATGTTGAATAACAGTTCACTAAGTATCTTAATTTTGTCTTCTGTTGGAATTGACAAATGATCTGAAATTATTTTTACATGTTTTTATGCTTAGTTTGTTTGTAATTTTACACCATAAAATGGAATGTTGAAACTAAATCTATATCACAAACTATTTACATATAAATTTACATTTTTTTTTACTTGTAGAGTTTTTAAACCATGAAGAAAATAAATGTTCAATATTTTTGGATGTTTTTATTTAAGAAATAAGTTTCAAATATTAAGTTTAAAGGAAAATAAATAATGTGTACCAAGTTTAGATTATATCAGTTGAAAATTAAAAAAGTTAAACTTGAGATTTAGCAATGTTTTGCTGTAATTGTTAGTTTATAGCATATGAATTTTGAATGCCTTGGTGAGTTATTAGAACCAAAATAATTGTAAGATTGATCAACTCACTGTTTTTGTCAGATGTTTATATTTGACAAATTTCAAATATGTTATGTTCTAAAAGAAGTAAAAAAAATATGTACCACTGATTTCAGTGTGTTTACTTGTCAGATGCCTTATTTATTAAGCAAAAATGGCTCATTGTTTTTCTCAATGTTTAATGTGAAATTTATATAGCATATTTGTATGTAGAATATTTCTGTGTTTGTAGTGTTATAGATTTTGTGCATAAGTTTTTATAGTCTATTTAGGGTTAAAGAGTATGATAAAGTATAGGGATGAATTGTGATGAGGTTTAAAGAGATAGGAAAACAGTTATAATACAAAGTGAGGGAAAGAATGTACGTTCTAAAATAAATGCAACATTTCTTTTTCTGCTGACATCTTAATAAACTTCAGAAAAGTATTGTCCTTTTTTAAGTGAGTGCTTGGTTCTTACTTCACAGTGTGTAAATCTCTTTCTCTTGGTTCTACTCGGGGTTATTTGAAGCTGTAAACTACTCATGTACATACTATTTATACATATCACAATCAATGTGAACTTTAAGTGTCAAACTTATACCTGAAAAACTTTTAAAACATTCTAATTGTGTTTCAACAACATTTATTCAAATTTTTATTGAAATTTATATAGTTTAGCTTTATATAATACTTACTTAGTGTATTTCACATACCAAACGTTTCAACTTCCATTTCTGTGTAGCCTCATGGAATCTTACTTCTAAACAATGCACTTATTGATTTTTTTAGAATCTTTTTGATCTTCTTGAGGTTTGGACTTACATTTTCTAAAGAATTATTATCACCTGGAAAAACAATGATCCATGTTTTCTTTTTTCATAACATTACTTAATCTGTTAATGATCTTATTGGAAAAACTTTTTTGAAATGCAATGGTGTGGATATTAATCATTCATGATACAACTTAGCTTTGAAAATATCTAGTCAGACCTAAGGCTAGAAATGGTTGGACAGATAAAAGGAATTTTTTTTACATTACACTATATTGAACAAGGTTGTTTCAGAAGCATTTTGTGGTTTTTCAATGTATTTATTCAACCATATTCTTGGTAAATGCACAGAGTGGGCATTTTCTAAACATGTAACATCAGGTAGCTCCTTTTTCAAAAACTCTTTTAACTTTACATCATAACTGGCCATTAAAGCATTATAGTTTAGTTAGTCAAGAATAGATGTTAATGTCCCTCTTCACAGAAGTCCCAACTACCAAAGCCTGTAAGATAGCTTTAGAACTTTATATCCAAGACCCCAACTTATTGATACACATCCCCAGCAACCAATTAACAACCCTCATAGAATCCATAACCACTGAAACTACTTACAAATAAATTGCTTAAATATGGGCATTCCTGTGTCACCTGTTCTAACCAACATTTTCATGACATAGATTGAATCTCAAGCAATTTAGCATTACACCCAGCACTATACTGGTACAGATATGCTGACAATACAATTGCTGGATTCATATCTACAAAACATACACTTAGTTTTTTCAACCACATTAACTTCATACATCCCAACAATAAGTTTACCTGTGAAAACAAAAAAAACAACCAAATAGCATTTCTCAATTTCAAAATCACAAAAACAGATACACATTTCAAAACAGCAATCCACAAAAAAAACATTAAAACTGGACTATACATTCCCTGGGACTTTGCACATGAAACAAAACAAAAACTCAACATATTAAGAAACAAAACAAACACAGCTGCAAAACTATGCTCACTTGATAAAATTAATGATGAAATCAACAAAATAAAACAACACTTCATCAACATTGACAAATTTCCTCCAAAAACTGTTAAAAAATTATACACATACACAACTAGATCAACAACACAGTTAACAACAAACAAATAACAGTAAATCCCAAGGAACAACAAACTACAAAACTTTACGCTGCTGCATAGCATATATTCTCGATATCAGTGAAAAAATTACCAAGAGAAAACTTATAACAAAACACAACATTCCAGTTAAAATTAAATTTATTCAAAAACCAGGTACAAAACTAAAGTTCATACTATGCAAAAACTACACTGACAAATACAACACCAACATTATTTATAAAATACAATGCACCAACTGCCATGACTTCTATATTGGAGAAACAAGCAGAAAAATGTAAATCAGATTCAAAGAACACAGAAGAAACCCTTCACATGTTTTTGAACATTGCAAATCCAATAAACACAACATAACCATAGAAAACACCCATAAACAAAGTAGGGAAACAAACATAAACAATTGCTTATACAACAACTGAAACAAAAATTAAACCATTATAAAGGAAAACCTTTATACATATACTAATTAATAACCTAACATACTGTAACACCTTCTATAATTTCATACTCATTTACATTCTTATCCCTAAGACCTGTCCTTGGCAACGGTCAGTTGCAAACTCTCTTTGCTAACCTGAAGATGACCTAAGAAGGTCGAACATTATATTATATATTTTTTTTTAATAAAAGTTTTAATACCCACACCAGCCATCTTGAGATACATTGTCAACGTATTAGTTGGCCAAAGTTCCCTTAGGGTGAACAGAGGATTGAAATACAAAATTTTTAACGTGTATTAAAAAAAAAAAAAAAAATCTTAAACTTTTGTTAGTATCTTTTGGCATAATGTTTATTATATATATAATATTTTATGGTATAATATGTTTATCTGAAAGCTACCAGAATATTTTTCTCTTAAGAAATACATCAGAAGAAAATTATTTGAATTTAACAAAAACAGTAACTTGTCTTTTGACTGTATTTCACAAATAACTTTATTAAATATGATAATGTTTTTTTTCTATTATGCATATTTATACATCAGAATAAAATTATTTGAATTTAACAAGAACAGTAAGTTGGCTTTTGACTGTATTGCACAAATAACTTTATTAAATGTGATAATGTTATGTTAATGATGACAAAGTGAAGTTTTAGTGTTTTTTTTTCTATTATGCATATTTATACATCAGAATAAAATTATTTGAATTTAACAAGAACAGTAAGTTGGCTTTTGACTGTATTGCACAAATAACTTTATTAAATGTGATAATGTTATGTTAATGATGACAAAGTGAAGTTTTAGTGTTTTTTTTCTATTTTAATTGTTTCTAATTTTTAATTATCAAATATATTTTTAAGTTTATTACATTCAAATAATACATATAAAAATAAGAACTTAATTATTGAAAACAGATTGTAGCTATTAAATACAAATCAGTGTTGACTGTAAATATTGTTAGTAAATTTTTGTATTGGAACAACTGATGAAAGTGTTCTGGTACAGATGAATCATTGTTAATTATGCAGTGTTTGTATTGTCTACAAGTTGGAAACTGAGTGCTTCAATTAGAAAAAAGCATAAAAGAAACATGTTAATGAATAGCAAACAAGCTAAAACTTATTAGATGTATAAAATGCAACTTTATGATCAACAGTAAAATAGCAGAAGAAAAATTCAAAGCAGAAAGTATTTTTATTGTTTTTTTTTACAATGTATTTGACAACAAAATTTCTGAAATTTCAAAAGAAACAAATAAAATTATGATTTTTTTGTTTCACACACAAATTATGTATAATGTAGAATATTTTTTAATAGAAACAAATGTTTAATTTTCTAGAGAAATTTTTAATGGTTGTTTTTTTTACTTAGGAATTTGTTACATTTGAAATGCTTGCCAATTCCTACTATTAAGTACTACTGCAGTTAAAATTTTATATATGTCCATATTTGTTAGTATCATCATGACTAGTAGATAGAACATATTTGCCTTTTAGAACTTTTTTTAAGATTTCAAATTATATAATTTGATGGAAAGTTATCATAAATATTGTTTATGCACAATTTTTGAATAGTTCCTGACAATTACTGAGAGCATGTCATATCATAAGAAATAACTAATAGAGCATTATAAAAAAAACAACATGTTATCTCACTAAATTTAACAACGTCCAAACTGCTTGGGAATCATTGGTGTCCCATATCCAATATATCCATTCACACATTGCAAATACTTTTATCAACCAATGTAAATGAAACTTGGTATAAATCTTATGAATATATAGGTTGTGACTGTGTAAAAGTGCTTCCTTTCATCTTATACCTTTTTTATGGTTGATCAGAAATTTTTATTTTACATATTCCTCAATTTTAATGCATTTGTTATTAATTAATATATATTCCTTTTGATCCTTTATCTTACAAATTGAAATAGTTTACCTGCTGCTATACATCATACAAACAAGTATGAGTGTTGAAAACAAACTGTTGGTGAAAACAAAATGTGTCTTTCAAAGTAACATCACTGTTTTATTTATGTGTAATATTTATGGTTTATTTTCAACAAAGAAGTTTTTGTGTTTATTTTGTTTGCATACAATAAACTTAACAGTATATTCATTAAATTAGGATTTGTTTCATCCATTTGTTACAGAAGAGTCCCAAGATCCTGGTATTTCAAATCCTGATATTGAAAATATTAAGGAAAAAGAAACATTTAACGTAAATGCACCTAGTACACAAAATGAAGGGTTGAAAGTAAGTGATAGCTCAATTTATCAATAAAGCAGGCTTCATTCTATCAGTTTATATGATTAGATTGAGAAAGAATTACGTAATTCTAATTTGAAAGAACACATACTAAATACAGATTTTTTTTACAGGTAAAAAAAGTACAGAAATATTTATGAATTTTAATGCCAATGTTAAAATATTCTTATAAATGAAAATGTTTATACTACAAAATTAGATTAAAAAGTTTGACAATTTAAAAACAACACTTTAAACTGAGTATTTATTGGAAAATTTATTTTAAATGATAAAATGTAAGGAAATTTGTATGCATGTTATTATGTATGTAACGATTTCCTTATTAGATGCAGCCTTATAACATATTTATTAAATTGTTTTTGACTGTGCTATAACCTCTGAATATCATTTATAACTTTAAGTCTGGAAGTTCATGGAAGTTTGGGATTTGAATATTTATTACTTTACCATTAGATCTTTTATTTTTGTATTTGTTTTGATATTTTTAAATACTATTATGTCAAGATATAATTTCTAAAATTGTGTCTTTGTATCCTCAAAAGCTATCTCAGTATTTTACTGACTTCTAAATGTTGCTACAAAAAATTTCATGATTAGCACACCAGTCTTCATACCCCTTCAATTTTGCACTATTTCTGAACATGTTTGCATCATATGATTACCCTCTACCACTGGTATTATACCACCTGTATTGACACAGCTAGCTTTCTGCCATTCCCATTTAATCTTCACTTTTTATGATTGGCACAGAATTGATTAGATGCATATTTTTTGGAAGGGGCTACCATTCATGAACATGCTTCTTTGACATTTCAATTTTTCCAACACTTTTTTCCACTGTGTTTGCAGTGTTTAATAATTCTTTTTGTATATGTTGCTGAATTACAAGAAATTATTACTTTAATTTATGATCAGTGTATCAACTATGGAAATTCCCATCACAGTAAAAAGTGTTACTGTTATGACTTCTCAGGAATCAGTTTCAACTTTATCTGCAGAGGAGATGTAGAGGTTCTAATTTGAAGGAAGCTAAATTAATATTTTTAGCCAGAGTTTTCTTTTTTTTTCAATGTAACAATGTGTTTGAAGAAGAATACAATCAATGAAAAGACAATTTGGACTTTATTTTTCTGACACTTTCCATCAGTTGCTGTGTCACTACATTATTCAGTTTGGTGAAGGATTTTTCTTTGTTACCTTTCTTCCTTTGCTTCCAGCTCAGCTCAGCTCAGGGATCTATGGTAAGTTTCTCAACATGTACATTGGGTTGATATACCTGTGGTAGGCCTGGCTCAGATGTTCTTTGTGTGGCTTTGTCCTTATTGACACATTGGAGAATCATGCATTTCACATCATCAATGGTCAGACTTTGGTAAGGTAAATATTTATGTCATCTAAGCTACTTCAGGTAAATTATAAATTTGATATTTCATTTTAGGTAAATGTAATCATTTTACACATTTGTCAATTTTACATATTTTATAGACACATTTGTGGGTTTCTTAGTTTGATACTAATAAGTATAGGTTTATTTTGGTGACATGGGAAAGTCCATTCTTACCCCTTCTCAATACCTTTAGGGGGGGATTAGTCTTTCCAAATTCAGTTAGGCCCAGCTTTCTACTATTTATCTTTGGGTTTGGAGTGAGCAGTTCATTTGCCCCTCACCTTTGCTTACAGCTTGATTTGTTCTGTTTTTTTTGAGATGTGAGTTTCTTTGGAAGCTCTCATTTCCATGGGTTTGGCTCATATGAATTCCCTTTGGTTGATACTCCTCGATCAGTGGAACTTCTCAGATCCCTGGCTTGGTTGTTAAACAGAGACCAGACCACAGCAGGGGTGCTGCATAGTTCTCTTTGTCCAATGTTATGTCTGTTTACAAGCTTACCTTTAGAGGGTTTGGGCTCTTATCTGGATACTTGAGAAATATTTTGTCATTGGTTGTTCAAGGAGTCTTTTCTATATATCACCTTTGTTCTGCATCTTACCTCTCCTACAGAGGGTAGTAATTATGGTACTTCCAACATCACAGAGCCAAGGTTACTAATTCCAAGTCTGTGCTTTCAGATGCTGAATCTCCTTTCTGAGTCCACAATCACCATGCTGTGGTTTTAGATTGTCTTTTTCTCAGTTCCCTGAATCTGGTGGTGGATCATTTATCTTTTCCTAACAAAATTCTCCTCACCCTTGGCTTTTATCAATTCCACTTTTTCAGCCCAGGAATTGACTCAATATGTTGCACTTTACTCTCATGATCCATTAGACTGTTTTACATGAGAGCTTACCACAGATGATGACATACCTTTAGATTTTGATCTCTTTGTCATGGCTCTGTCCTTCCCATCCTTCTATTGTTCCTTATTCTTCACTCAGTTGTTGGACAATAGATTGTCCACTTTTCCTGTGTCAAGCTATCAAGTAGCTTTGTAAATCACCTTCTATTCCTTCAGCTTTCATCTCATTTTGTCTTCCCCTGTTCTCTTCCTCTTATTCTATTTCTTTGAAATGCCTATTTGGATCTCACTGTGGTCCTTCATGCTATTTCTCATCTTTTATTTAAAATTTTGTTTTGTGTTCTGTCATTCTTCTCACCCTGAAGATCTAATTGTTTGTTCTTCTTGCTTGCATTCACTGCCATTCAGATACTAATACCATTAATGTTATCCACATCCTTTACCATTGCTCCTATGTAATCCTCCCTCTCAACTGGTTCCTCCTCCCTAAGAACTATGTTGCCACTGTAGTTGGATTGGCTTTCACACCTATTTCTTTACTTTCCATTTCCCACCTGTATTCATTTCTGATCCTGATCAGTCTCTTTGTCCAGTTTCCAACTTGAGATGGTATATTATATTTACTGCCTCCATTTTTGGTTCAGGATTCCAACTTTTTGGCCCCTGGAATCATTCAGTTTCCCACAATCTGTCCCCTGTCATACTTACTGATTGGGTTTGTGAACTCGTCAAACTGCTGTATATGGACTCTTACGTGGAAGATTGCCTTTTCCCCAGTGTTTCTTTTTGTCAGCTTAGTCACATCACTAAGTCATTGAGTGCATAACTTCACTGACCATTGGAAGGGATCGTTCAGGCCAGCATGTAAACTACTCCTGATATCTTTGTTGCACATTGCTTGCATGATCTAGCTGTACCTTCCTCTAATGGATATTATCTTCTTCCTATGTAGTTCTACGTATGTAAATTAGCCTTTGATTGGATTAAGTCTTATCACTTCATTTCATGTACATTTTGGTTTCAGAAACCTTAGTTCTCACTGCAGATGATGGGATCCCACTCTGTAGTGGGTGTTGTCTGTTTGCACTACAATGCTCGCTATGCATTTGTGCATATCTTCCTATCCTAATGCTGAGGACGAGTTATGGAATCTTGTCTGTTTGGTTGGGGTTGTGTATGAACGTAATTAATTCTTTCTATATTTTACTATTCATTGTACATGTCAGAATAGCTTGCATTTATGCACATTCTTCTAATGCCAGGGATGAGTTGTGGAACCATCTCTGTCCTGTTGAGGTTGTGCATGTAACCACTCATGTCAGATACATTTTCTATTTCAAGGATGAAGAGCATACCTGTTTCAGCAGTAGTGCAGTACCCCATTTGTGTGCTTCATTCATCTTGGAGTATTCCTGTTCATTTTGGATGTTTGTTTTTTTTTCACTCAGTTACTATAACGTGTGCTTAAATTGCCCCCTCCACCTTTGCAATATCAATTCTCAGTTTGTGTGAGAGGAGATAAGACCATATTGGAAATCAATATTTTTCTTTTGCTGAAAATGTATTTCTGATAAGTAGTTACTTCTGATCACACACCACCCACCCTTCCTCCCCACAGCCAGTGTTCTTCTAGAACATGCCAGTTATTGAAAATAAGTATTGAATGGGAATAACAGAAAGAGAGAGAGTTAGCTCTGCCACTATAGGTGGAGTAGCACTATTGTTGGAGAGCAGTTACATGATATGCGTATATTTTGAAATGTGATGAGATATAAAGATTGGGGTACTGATTGTGAAGATTTTTGTAGTAATACATAGAGAGCAGAAAAGGGTCGAGTTAGCTGTGTATGAGGAAGGTAAGTAATTGTTGGAAATACATTGTTGATGTAAGACAAATGTTAACATTTGCTAATTTTTTAAACACAACATTATTGCTGGAATGAAATTCAGTGATCTTACCCTTGATATCACTTTTACCATTTCAAGAGAACCATACACATCTTTTATAAGATGATCTCTATGAATAATTAATTAGTGATTATATTAAAGGTGTAAAAATTCCACTAACCTGATGTCTGGGAGTATCAAGTTTTGAGTTTGAGATACTGTGAATTTCATACGTACTAACCATTGCCCAGTGTTTTTTGCATGAATTTGTGTGCAAAATTAATTATTTTTATATACTTATTAAAATTTGCAACAGTGCTATTTGTTGTTATTGTGTTCACTCATATCATAAAATATCCACTGTCACTAAATATTTTGTAAGACTTGAAGCTTGTTTGCTGATAATGGGCTGAACCATCACAAGCTTTATATGCTAACACACATACACGATACAGTTACCAAAATGTAAATTAAAATGTCCAATTGTTCCGATTTGTATTTCTAGCACAATAGTTTTTTTTTAATTCATTGTTTTATTGGTGAATTTGTGTTTGAGCAAAAGATCTCATTATTCTGAATTGGAATTCTGTGGCCTGATTCTGTAGTACCTAGGAATACATAAAAATAAAATTCTCTTATCAGGTTTTCCTTGCTACATATATGACAAAATCAAAAAACTTCACAGCAGCCCAATACTTGGAATGCCTTATAGAGAGATTTTTTTCATTTTTATGTATTGATTTAATTCTTAGTTTTAAACACATTGGGAATATCAGCCTATCACATATGTGGACCAGTTAACTTACTCATATATTTTATATCTGTATTACATATGCTGCAGTACTTTATATTGTTTTTAGTTTACTAACATGACAGAAGAAGCCATTTTAATTAGCATAGGTATCTATATATTTGCAATATGTGATAATGTATTCAATATAGTTAACATTTGGGTCAGTAAAACTTCATTTCAGGTCAGTACATTTCTCATGCCAACTGGTTTGGGGCTAGTACGTTAAAACATTGTTTACACACTAAATGTAAGTACAGATATTAAAAGTGATAGAAATTATTGTAATAGAATGATAAAATCATAGACTGTGATTTATAATTTATTTATTTTTGTCACTAATCAAATGTGATTAGACAAATAATGAAACATGTAGTTTAGGCATTGAGGAAGTGATTCTGTATTAATCTATAACATGTGTTCGTGATCTAAAATATGTTCAACACATAGTTTGCAATGCTTTATTCTATTAATCTGTAATATTATAAACCTTATTATATCTAAACAGCATTCTTCAAGATCTCAGTCCTTGTCATCAGAATTATCATCTCCTAATGCTTCAAAGTTAAACTCAGAAAGTGTACCAGAGAATGAAGAAAGCTTGCAGTCAGTTTATGTTGAGGTCTCAGATACATCTGAAGCCGTTAGTGACCAAAATCAGACATCAAAACAGCAAATGGATGAAAAGAGAAACAGTTATGCTAACCGTAAAGAGACTTCTAATACTCATTTGACAGAAGGTGAAAGCAGTAATAAAACAGTTGTTTTTATTGCAATGATTTTAAAAGTTAATAAAAGATGGAATAATTTCAGTTCAGGCAAAATTAAAACATTTTTGATAATCATCTCAATGATTTGACATTGGAAATGTTTTAAGGTTTAAGAAGAGCAACTTCTTTTTATGCTCTATAAAAATTTTGGTGCAAGAGAGTGTTTTTCATTAAATGTTTTAAAAAGTAATTATTTTAGTTCTCAAATGCTTAGATGCACCTGTTGTACAGTTTGTTTCTTGCATTGCAAAGAAAAAAGAAATTTGCGCAAAATAATTTGAAACTTCAGAAGAATTTTCTACAGAGCATATAGGTTCTGCAAATACAAATTCTTATTTTTATGTTTGATGTATATTTGAATTATGCTTTTGATATACATTTTAAAGAACAAATTTAAAACTCATATTTCTGTTGCAGATTTGAAATAATTACTGATTTCTTCATTTTCGTACATTCTTGGCCTATCATGGCCAGGTGGTTAGGGCACTTGACTTGTAATCTGAGGGGTCAAGGTTTGAATCTCCATCATACCAAACATTCTTGTCATTTCAGTTGTGTGGGCATTATAATGTGATTGTCAATACCACTATTCATTGGTAAAAAAAATATTCCAAGAGTTGGTGATGGGTGATGATGACTAGCAGCCTTCCCTCTAATTTTGTACTGCTAAATTAGGGATGGCTAGTTCAGATAGCCTTTATGTAGCTTTGCATTAAACTCAAAACAAACAAACCTGTGTTCTTGTAGGAATTTCCTGTGAATCTTATTATATACAACTCCAAATTTTACCTTTGTTTTGATTTGAAAAGAACCACAAACAGTTTGACACTGTGTTTACAATTACTGTATTACAATACAAATTACCATTTTTAACAAAACAAATTATAATAAAGCCACATTTTTATTAAATTATTAATCAGAAGGTTTAATTTCATGATTTCAAATTCATTTTATGTTCATTTGTATATATACTTTTTACATTTCTTTTTTGGAATTTACTATGCCAATTTAATAAGGTACTTTGGATGAACTAATGTGAAAACAGCCTAACACAGTGGTTTAGTTGGTGAAATGAAGCTTGTAAATTGTAAATTAATTTAACTAAACTTACCTCATCTTATTCCAAGATGAACATTTGTTTTCTTATTATACTGCATCTGTATAATTCAGATGTATTCTAAAATGATAAAGCAATAAAGCAAACTTTTGGCAAGTTTTAAAATGAATCAGTGCTATGAATGTGATGGAAGTTTTATCAGTTTGTTCCAGTATGTATATGAATCTCCAATGTAGTGGAAGTCATATTGGCCTATGCAGTCAATAGAGAATGAAAAGAGCTTTTATTATGTATTTAAGTAGAGGCAATGCAATCACAATTTGGTAGGTAAGGCTGAGAAATGGGTTTTGGCTAAAACCAATAAACCTAGATTTGTATTGAAGTCTAATTATTGCAGTCTTTAAAAAAAATTATTCTGACTTTCCTTCCAGATTCTAAGAAGTACCATACTGTGCTCATAAAAAACTCAGGAAATTTACAAATACTAATGTTTTTCTTGAGATTGGGGCTGAGCATGACCTAGTAATTAAGTTGCTTGACTGTTGATCTGAGGTACTACAGCTTGTGCCCAATTATCACCCTAAAATTTATGCTCCACATAATGTCTGCTGGAGCATAATATTAAGCATCGTTTAATACTACTATTCAGTTAGAGGAGTCCACAAGTTGACAGTAAGTGATATTGACTAGTTTCCACTTCTCTAGTCTGTTACCTCAAAATTATGGACAATTATCAAAACCTTAAGGTGGCTCCATGTGAAATTCAAACATAAATAAAGAGCATTCAGAGCATGCTGAAATGAACTCCTATATTAAAATTTATGGGTTTTTATTTCGTTCTTATGTATGAAAGCAAATACAGAAAATGTTTTTATGAAATAAATGTCAATACTTTAAATTTTTATAAATGCATGTGAAAAGAACTTGTATATTTTGTATGTCTTTTAATTCAGTGATGCAATTTTCCCTTAAGTTTGGTTACATTTATCCAGGTATGATAGACTTAAAAAAGAAAAATAATAATTAATCTCAGTGATATAAAAACTTTCACCATTATTGAGAGATTGTGAAACACGATGCTCATAAAATTTCTGTGTTTTTTCAGAAGCAACTTGTAGAGACGTAGCAGTAGATTTTAAATACCAGGAAAAAGTAACTGCATCTGACAGTGAAAGTAATTCAGACAGTGAGCATTTTATTGAGAACAAAGCTTTTCCACAACAACACTCATCCCCAGTAGTGAAGCATGTTTTGCCATCGTGTGTAGCTCATCGACCAACCCCAATCAAAGCAAATCCTAGTCATGGGACTCAACACCAGATTCTTTCAGTTGGTTCTGATTTTCAAGCTACTGGAGCTGTGTTTAAAGTACAGTGTCCAAGGGTGAAGTTGACAACTGATGATTCATTACATTGCCAAGGACCGAAGGGAAATGAAGACAAGATATTGCAGTTTGAAAATAAAGAAGTGGGCAAAATGAAAGAAGGAGTTAACTATGTCAGTATGCCTCCTTTGCAGTCTTATGCTGCTCCTGCTGGTAAATCACTTTATTCCCCATCAGTCACTAATAGTCAGAGTTCCTTGTGTTCAGAAGACCAGTTGGAGTTAAAGCATGAACTGACTAAAGAGGCAGAAAACAATGAATTTGTTGTAAAAAATCCACATAAAACAGTCCAGAAATTGTCACAACGAACTGTTCTTCCTCCTCCATTAACTATTCCTTCAATAACTGTAATACCTCCTGTTTCAACCTCAGCCACTGCATCTACTACTTCAATATCCTCAAATTTCAGTTTTTCTGTTTCAGGAGAAGCTTCTTCCCCTGGAAATGTAAACCATCATCTGTCTCCAACACCCATAATTCCTAATTCTGTTCTAACCTGTTCTCCAACTATAATTGTACCCAGTATATTTAGCCCTTCTGTTAGATGCAGCCATCTGCAACAACAAGTACCATTACTGAGGACAGTAAGCACAGATGCAGGTCTTGTTGTCAGTCATCTTACTACAGCATCAAAAAAGAATAACTATGCCAACACTCCTTTCATGCCTCAAACAGCATCCATTCCAGGTTCTGCAGATACTTCTGCAGTGTTTGTATTAAAATCAAGCCAATTGGAAAACCAAATGACTGCCATTGCAGCACAATCAGAGCACATTAAGCTATCATCTCATGGAACATCTGGAAATGAATCACCAAAATATCAGTACATTATCCCCTCTTTGCCTGTGCAAACTACTGGTGGAACAGTCACAAAAGGTACGAAATTAGGGTTACAAAGTGAGTTATTTTAATCCCTTTTTGATATTGACACATTTGGTCTAATTAACCAAATGTTTTAAAAAACTGCATAAAATGTTGATTTTATTTTTGATAAAGAAATTAATATATAACTGTAAAAGAAAAATTACCCATAGGCTTCTTTCATCACAACAGTATATTTATTTTAAATAATCCAGGTGTTTCCATTATCGTACTGTCATCTGGAATAGAAATAAAATTAAATTAACAATATACAAACGTAAATAAGCTAAGAACATCTATACATAAAATTATGTGTTAAATTAATCTTATTATGTGTAGGAGACAGCATCCAATAAAAGTGACAGAGCAAGACAGGTGGTGTTGAGTCACCAGTAGTTGACTAGATGAAAATCTTTTAGATATTTGAATTATTTTACTGTTTATCTAATTGAAAATATTGTTGAAACAAGAATATTATAAAGAAAGTATATATTTTAATCAAATGTAAAGATTGAAAACAAACTGATAAACTCAAAATTCTCATATTTTTTTAAATGAAGAACATCAGAGTTGTAAAGAAACATTAACTTTTTTGATTTGTTTACAAACCAACACTGGAATTTTTACAGATTTAATGATTGAGTTAATATGAAAAAGACATGAAGGAAATGTTATGAAGTTTTTTGTAGAAGAAGAAAATTTTTACTCACTGTGCTGAATTTGTTTAGTATGAGTTATAGCATTTGATAACTATCTGTTTCGTTCCTCACAAGTAACGTAAGTGGTATAGTTGAATTTACAGCTGTGTAGTTAGAATGTGGTTAGTGTTTTTGATTGAGCATTTAAGATTTTCCATCTATAGGCTTCTTTCATCACAACAGTATATTTATTTTAAATAATCCAGGTGTTTCCATTATCATACTGTCATCTGGAATAGAAATAAAATTAAATTAACAATATACAATATAATGATTCAAACTTTGAGTTTCCTATGAAACTGTTGCTGAGTAAGAACTGGTAAGCATAACAGAAAAGTTTTTTTTTGATATTATACAAAAGGGGAAGATCACAATATTGTGTAAATCTTAAATTCTTATTAGATAAGTAAGGTTATTGTAAAAATAATCTGATTTAAAGATTATTAAATTTTTTTGCAAGTTTTGCTTTTGAAAAGATTTAATTAATTTTAAGAAATGATCTGTTTTACTTTGAACCACTAAAATCAGTATTAGTAACAAATTTTCAATCATGTTTTGTGTTTTATCACTGACTTTATTGTAGATGGTCTTGAATTATTTTTTGTTTAAGAAGAATACATATTTTACAGGTGTAATAGGTTTATGTCAAACAATGCAAATTCAGTTAAGTAGTTTGTAGATGCTTGAGCTGAAAGCATGTGATACTATTACAAGATAAACAGTTGCTTATCTTTTCTTGGACTTCTGGTGAGTCTTTGATGGGATTTTAGTTCTGCTATTAACTGAATTATTGGCCTAGACAGAGGTATTAGAATAAAATGTACTTTTTGTTCTAATGCTATTTTTCAGAATAAAGCTGTAAGAAATACTCTGTTAATGAATGGCATTACTCATTTTTTTGTTCATTTCTTTCATTTGAAAGCATTACCCAGTGTTCTCTTGCCAGCATCTTGTGGGGTTCATATAACTACCCCAAACAATCAGAATGGGATCAAAATGATGAAAGGAGGAAACAAAAGGTAAGCTGTGACTTTAATTTAATTTTATCTGGACCAGTTAATACCTTTCAGGTTTTGAGTGCAAATTTGTATATCTTTTTCAGTATTTTGACTTGGAATGAAACTTCAAAATTTTATTTCTACTTGGCTCCGAAGAGTCTCATCTGTAAACAATGCATTTAGTGATTTAAAAAAAATTTTCTTTCCATCATAAAGTAAAGGCAGACATTTCCTAAAAATACAATCATCCTTTGAAAGTATAATGATTCATATTGTATTTTTTATGTGATTTTCCTTGTCTAATGGTTTTATTACTACATTTTTTACCACTTTTATTACATTACAGCATGTGGCCTGAACAATTTCTAATGAAGCTCATCTTTAAAAACATCTAGAATCAAGGCCTAAAACCAGTTGACTAGAAGAGGTTATAAACTGTCTATATCAATGTAAAGTGAATACAGTGGTTTAAGCAATAAATTGTGATGTTTTGAGATAATGACTACTCAGTGATGAACAAAGGATTTTAATGGCAAAGTATCAATGCTTAGGAATAAACCACAAATTTACAACTTTTCTAAGGTTTCTTTTCATAATATATTCATTCTCAAAAATGTTTCTGTGTTAGATTATATCTGTTTGAAAACTCTAGAAATTGTTTTATATGGCATCAGGTAAGCTTAGTCAGATCTAGTAAGTACAGCAAGCAAAGTCAAATAATTTTGATGATTCATATTCTTATATATTGAATATAGTGCTAACTTTGATTATATTCAGATAACATACACAAGTGAAAGAATTTAATATATATTTACTTCAAAAATTTATTTATTAAATTATATTAAATTTTGGTTTATTAGCTACATTTTGGTGTCAAATTTATTTGTATATAATAAAAATAAAATAGTTTATTAAATTTTGAATGTACCTTTATGAAAGGTAATGACAGGTGCAATTGACCCATCTATTGCAAAAAAGGTTAACAGATACATGTGAAAGATAATGTTTAGTTCTTTTTGTGTATTCCTTGACATGCCATGCATTAATGATAGTATTACATTATAGTCAATTACTACTTTACATGCACACATAGGAAACAGTGTTTTACCCCATTTCATTATTCCTTAACATATCATATCTATCATGGCCAAGTGGTTAGGGAACTTAACTCACAAACTGAGTGTTGTTGGTTTGAATCCACATCTCATCAAATGTGTTTGCCCTTTGAGTAGTATAAGTGTTATAATGTTATGGTCAATTCCTTTATTTGTTGGTAAAAGAGTAGCCCAAGAATTTGGTGGTAGGTGATGCTTATTCATTGCCTTTCCTTAAGCCTATAACTCCTAAATTAGGAACGGCTAGCACAAATAGCTCTCGTAGCTTTATGTGAAATTCCAGACATACCAGCTAAAACTAAATTATTGGAATCTTTGAATAAAATATGGAAGTTTAAAACACATCTTGACTGCAGTTTTTTGTTGTTTATGACACTATGTGAGTCAACTCAGTGACATTCTATTGAAAGATTTGGTTATGAAATAAAAGATTACATATGCATATATGCTATCAAATTGAATTATTTGATCTTGTTTATTTGGAAGGGGATTGATTAGTTTTGTAGGCATTGTTGTTTTAATTGAATTGAGAGTTTGTTATTGTTATTGTACAACTGTTTTACACATTTATCCTTGTATTGTTCAATTTCATGCTCATTAGTTTCTAAAACACAACTGCCCTTCTGGAATATATGCTATCATAGAAGGCTTGATTACTGAAATTATTGACTGTTTGTCATCCTAAATCAGGGTAATACTATTGTGCATTCACTTGTAAGTTTCTTTCTTCTGAGTCAAACTTTAAAATTTCAAAATACTAAAAAAATATGTAAAACATGAATCACAGTTTATAACACATTCTTGATGTTTAAAAAATCCATTTGTGTGTAGTAACAAAGTTGTCAGTTCTTGTCCATTTGAATAGTTGATGGTGGTGGTTTTTACTGTACAGCTGTTTATGTCATATCCATAGTGAACATGTTTGTTGGGATGGAGATTTGAATCGGTGATCCTCAAATCGTGAATCAAACACCCTAACCACCTGACTATTCTGGGCCCATAATGCTCATTCGTGTAGATATAAATTAGACAATACATGACATAATGTTTGGAAACAACAAGGGACCTATAAGTCCATCTTAGCTGTCCCATCCTCTAAACTAAAGTTTTATAAGTTAAAAATTTCAAACCAAGCCCTTATAATTTATATATTTATCAAGCTTTTTTTTAAACTCACTTGAATTTTCTGCCTCTACAACATCTAAGGCAACATGTTCTAAAGGCTGACCACCCTGTGGTTGACTCTCGAACATGTAAAGTAATTTGATTTTGAGGTTAAAAATACTTTTATGTATCAGAACATTTTCAAATTTAATGTGTGATATCTTTTTAACATCCAGATAATCATCAAACATTTTTTGAAGAGAAACATTTTATCTGGTTTCAATAATGAATATCTGTATGGGTTTGGTGAATTCGATTGATCTCATAACCAGTATTAGAAATTACAAAATATAAATTATGCTTTCTTCATTCTAGAATTACTACAAATTATAAAATGAAAACATATGTTTAGTCTAAATAGCTTAAATCTCATAATATTATACATGTACATGTAAAATCTTTTATTACTTTTATTATATTGACCATCCAGCTGTGCCTGGCTGCAACAGTAGTTGCAGTGAAGTGGTACACTTCTACTTATGTTACTTTATCCAAAAGTATAAAAACATGCCTTTACAAAGTGACCTGTCATTGCTGTGTTTTAGCAGAATAGTATTTTGTGAAATACACTCACATTTCATATATGAGACATTACATGTGTATACACATTTTCATTATGTACAAATAAGTTCTTAAACTTATTTTTCTTAAAACATAGAATAGTAAATAAAAAAATAGCGAACAATTATTCCCTACAGCTACATATTTTGTATCCATTTGCTGCTTTCTGTAGATTACTAAACCTTATCAAGTTTTGCATGTTGAGAATGTAAAATGAAAAATATTTTTTAGGTTTTTATATATAAATTTCAAATATTCATAAAGTCATAAATTACTATATCAATGCCATAGTAACTAAGCTGAATTTGGGTCTAAAGATGTATGAAATTTTTAGCTCCTTGGGAGAACTCATTCAATTTGATGTTTAGGTTTAATACTTCAGAATGGTTGAAAAAGCCATTTGTGGGGCATTCTGAGCTTTTGGCTGGTTATTCACATGTTATAGACAGAAGTATGTGTATATAAATAAGTTAGTGTTTCCAAAAATGTATAAGAGGTGAGCAGTACCACTCTTTTGATTCAGTAAATGTATGGATATTTCAGTAAATAAAAAAGATAGGAGGTTATTGTATCTCAAATGGTTGGTATTTGTATAGGAGGTTATTTTATATTCAAGTTTTTCAGTATCAGTATTTTATTGAATGACTATTTTATGAATTTATGTCAAATTGTGAATTTTAAATAAAAGTTTAGTATCACACATTAGTTAATTTCTTAATTCAAAAGTAAATATTGTGGTATGTTGAACACAGCACTCATTTAAAGTTTATAGTTTAGTACAAATTAGGAACTCAACTTACTGATACTAACAAGCTAGAATATAAAATAAGAACCTCATATATTTTCTGTTTGTTGAGGTACTGACTTAAACTCTTTGGCTCCACTCACTTCTCTTGTTTTTTTTTGGAAACAATCCTTTATATACATTACTTCAATATATAACAGGTGAATAACCAATCAGAAGCTCAGAATTTCCTCCTAGTTACATTATCAGATATTTTAATGTAACTGAAAGCCATCTCATTCTTTTAAACCAAGATTCCAAGCAGGTAAGTTGTGTATTTAATCTGTTCAACAGTACATTTTATTAGACAAAAATACAGCTTCATTACTGAGCTTAATAAATTACAGTGTACTTCTATGGTATGGATATAGTTATTTATGGTTTTTTTAGTTATCTCTAATGTGTATGTAAAACCTAAAAAAAGTACTTTATTTTACATCCTCCTCATGTGAAACTTGAAAATACTTAGCAACCTACATTAAGCAGCAAATGAGTACAAATGTTGTCTTAACTAGAATATATAATTGTTTGCTTTACTTATTTATTTATTCTTTTATGTTTAAAGAAAACTAAGTTTAAAAACTTGTAGATAGTAATAATCTATATATATGTATGATGTACAGTAATTGAAATGTTACTGTATTTTACCAAATACTAGTCCACTAAAACACAGCCAAGACAGGTGACATTGTATTTTATATTGTTGGATACAGTAACACGAGTGTACATGCAATGCATCAGTGTAAATTCTGTAGTGCTAGCTAGACACAAATTGAAGATCAAAATAATAAATATATATATAATAAGTGTATCATGTTATGAGGATTAAATTATTTAGACTAAACCTTTGGTGTTTTCATTTTATAATTTGTAATTCTAGAATGAATAAAAACATAATTTATATTTATTTCCTCATGTTTTTGTGTAGTTTATTGAGCTGGTAAAATTGAGACCCCATATTATTAGGTTAGAGAAACCAACAGGCAGAATAAAAAGTTTACTAAAAACAAACATTTGAAATGTATTTAGGAGGTGTTAGAGATTATACAAATAATGTTTGAGATTTATGGGATGAAGAATAGTTTCTAATTATAACAGGAAAAAATCACTTTGCATTTGGAAAAGTAATGAAAGACGTGGTATTTTCACAATCAAATCTTTAGTAAAAGCATTTAAAAAAAAAATGACATTTGGTTTACTGAAGACTTGCAATCGTTAATAAAAGTCTTTCAAATTTTGTGAATGTACACCTACTGCATCAAAATTTAAAATTTTAATACTTAACTTTTACATATTATTCCAAGCCTGTTGTGAAAGAGCTAACATACATTTTTTATTTGACCTCCAGTTTGAAAATTTTAAAATAATGGAATTCTCATTGAGTAGCATAGCTGAATTTTTAAAGAATTTATAACATACTTAGAAAGCTAGAAAAATCTTGAAAGTTACTGGACATTGTTTTGTGGATGTTATTATTCTGTTTTTTTTCATGCATTATTTAATTAAATAAGAATATTTTGTGTTGTAGTGGTAGTAGTACCATCTGTATAAAAAAGTAGAATTAAGTTTCGTAACAGTTGACAGCAAAAAAGCTGAGGAGTGAGGTATTCCGTTTCATGTTTTTCACGTGTATTCTTTATTTATTATTATAAAAGTAACTAAAATGTAAAAACATTACTAATTAAAATAATGGATAAAGATTCTTCACAAGGTATGCTTGTGTATTATGTAATTCAATAAGGTAGAGTGAGCTGCACGCTTACTGAGCGAGTTACAAAAAGCAGCAATAAAAAATTAAGTTTAAGTGTAAATGCACATGTGCTGTTACAAGCTTTAATTTATTTAGGATAAACAACTGTAGTTTCACATTACAATTTGCATTTATTCAAGAAAGAAGAAGTAGATTTTTTTATTTATTTTATGATGATTACAAGTGTGGTAAAATTGACTAAATTGATATAGACTTAAGGTGGAGAAAGTAACAGATAAAATACAAAATTTTATTGGAAAAATATGCGTGATATTTATAATATATGTGAAATTTCACAATTATCAGATGAAGAAAAATATTTTTGACCTAAACATGAAAATAACTAAAGTTTCACTTGAAACAGTCAACAATCTGTCATCAGATATTAGCATATAAGATTTTACAGAAATATTTAGTTAGCACAAATGACTTGTAATGTTTACTGGAAGTTTGACAAATTTCATGAAGTCACATATACTGTAACTGATAGTCACTCTGGGGTCAGATGGCTGGTATAATCCATCAAGTCTCTAACAAGAAGGTTAAATGAATATGTTTTTACATACCTGAAGTTGTTAGCATATGTTGCTTTAATTATAACAGAATATTAATATAAGAATGTATATAAATTTGGTCAAGGGTGGCTTAGGTTTATAACAAAGAAAAACAGGTTTTAATACCAGCATTGGGCATGACATAGGTAGTTTATTGAGTAACTTTAACTTAAGAACAACAAACTGTACAAGCATTATTGAAATTGTTTCATTTATGTATTGTTTTTTTTTTCACTATCAATTTTTGATGCTAGGCATTAAAACTGCCATTCAGAGGAATAGTTATCAGTGATGTCGAGAAACCCACTTGTTGAGAATTCTATATGCAAAAACGGCTCGTTTGGGTTGAGAAAATATTTCAAATAGAAGATCGAAACATTGTTCGATCTTCTAGAGGAATAGTTAGTTCACTTATTTTTCTGACTTCTATGCAAACAGTCATAAATAAGCAATTAGCTGGATTAACACCCTTCAAGTGATGATTGTTTTTTCTCTATGTTTTAGTGCACCTTCAACACCCTTAGCAAACAGTCCAACAAGTGCCATTCAGAGTGTGCAGGTTGTCAGCAACTCTGGTGGAGTCCCAGTAATTTCATCGCATATTCTTACTCTAGCTTCTCCTGGCCCTCACCTTCAAGTTACTGGAGTCACACAGTCCTCAGCTGCTGTCAAACCAACTTCTGGAGTATTGCTGTCACCAGCAACTAGGTAAATATGAGTTATGATATGAAAAAATGATACTGGTAGATTTATATTAACATGGCCAAGTTCACCCTGATGATTACTTAATGATATTAACAGTGAATGTTTCCAACTGAACTATTAAAGCAATACACTTGCATAAATACGTTTTTCTTGTTTTGACTTTTCAAATGAAGTTTTATTCTGTTCCTGATTTATCTTAATTTCAAAGGATTGATAAAAGTTTGTAAACTAAACTTTAATTACCAAGTTTAAACCTAAATTTATACATCTTGATACCTTTTAATTTCAGTTATTCTGGTATTAAGGAATTTTTATTTTAACTGCATTTCAGTGATGGATTTGTATTCAAAAGAATTTCTTTTCTGGCATTCAGATTAAAAACATTATAAAAATATTTTAAGGCTGTTATGCCAGCTAAATTATAGTTGATTTGAATGTTGTTTGATTGGTGGTGTTATTATTCTGTGTTCTTAAATGCCTTATTCAAGTAAATAAAAATTATTTAGTGCACTAGTATCATCAATATAAAAAAATGTAGGCATAAATTTCATTGCCAACCACAGAAAAAAACAACAACAAGAGTCACAGGCAAGTCCTGTATTATTTGTGTTTATTGTACATCTCAGTTATTTATTATTATAAAAATAACTATAAAATGTAAAAACAATCAAAACTTATTAGGTTAAATAGGTAAGATACCAAAAAAAAATCTTTCCATGATATATATTGATATACTTGTAAGTAGCTTGTACATTATATCATTCACTATGTTAACTTAAGTTACTTATTTGTTGAATGATTTAAAACTTGTGTGGTAGGATTAAGGATTGTTAGTTAGATACAATTCAAATGGCATTAAAACAATAAAATCAAGTACAGATATATATATATTGCTAAGAGCCTAAGCTATTTAGGATAAACAAATGCAATTTCTTGTTACAAATCCAAGTCGTTCTAGAAATAAAAAAAAGTACACTTTAGATTTATTTCATATTTTTATGATGATTACAGTGTCAATGAAATTAACCAATTCTATATAGCATTAGGCTAGAAAAAAATAACATAAAATACAAAGTTTAACTGAAAAAGATGCTTGACATTTAGTTAGGATGCTTTAAAATTAAAAAAAGTTTTTAGATGAAGAAAAGTATTTTTAATCTTAATGTGAAAATCTCTTTGCACTTGGACCAGTTAACACTATAATTCTGTTTATTCATGGATAAATCTTCAGTCAAAATGTTTAATTGAAAAGTCAGGTTTTTTGTGAACAAAAGACTCATAATACTTACTGAAAGCTTACCATCTTTCTTGAAGATACATAACATATTGAAAGTCATAGTAAGAGAACTATGATGATTGGGTTGAGGTTACAAAGTTGATATAATGCATCAACCCCGTATGGAAAGTGTTACTGGATGGGTAGAAAAATATTAGTGAATGAGTTAGATAAAGCTTTAAAAGTTATGAAACATATTAGAGAAATGGAGGTGCTGAGGATTATAAAAATGAACCAAAACAAAGATACCAAGAAATGTTTCGTTAAAGATTTAAAAACACTTATTGTCTCTTAGCTCAAAACATTTAATGAGTTTATGTAAGCTGTTATCAAAAAGGTTAAGCAGCTATCCATTTTTACAGCTAAGGAGTATTTTTTCTATTATTGTTATTTTTTTTATATTGGTGAAAAGTAGGGTGTTTCTAAATAGCTCAATTTGTTTTTGTTATTGGAAAGGCTTAGAAAATCTCAAGAATCTAAAAGATATTTGTTTGGTCCTCGCTGTTTTCTTACTCTTGAATAATGGAGAAATTCCGTTTTACTGGAATATTGTTGCTGCGATTGATAATTCAATAATAAAGAGATTAAAAGAAATTACAAATCTTCTGTTTTTAAACTGTTGGAATTGGAATTTAGGGGTTATTTTAATGAACATTTTGAAAGCTAGTGTGGAGTTATGCATATTAGTAAACAACTTGCCTTTTAATTGCATTAAATAAAAATGTTGTGGAGGAAGAGAGTAATTTGGATATGGTTGTTGATATAAATTTAAAATCTGTGGTTGAATCTGATTTGAAATATTAGTAGAAATTTTGAGTTTAAGTGTAAGAAAAGTAGTATTTTATAAAATCTCTGATGAGACCTCATTTAAATACTTTGTTAAGTTTTAGTTTGCTTATTACTCTAGGTTATGCTGTGGAAAATGTATAATAAAGAGTAACTTGAATAATATCTTGTTTAAAATAGTTCAGTAATGAAGAATTATTTATATATGAGTATAGACGAACAAGGTTCACACAGTGTTACAATTTTAAAGTAAACTTCCCAAAACTTATAGTTTAAGAAGCAGAATTATGGAAGTAAGAAGTATAAGATGTAAAGTCAAGATTTAGATTTTTGTTTCAGAAAACTACTAAGTTGATAGTTATAATCTGAGAGATTGGTCTGCCTGATGAAATGTTGAGTAGTTGAAGTATAAATGGTTCAAAAATTTATTGGATAGCTGTATGGGAGTGAAGCAAAATATTACAATGAGCATAGGATGTGATTTTCACGTCTCTCTAGATGTAATAATGATCATTTTGATTATCTGAATGACTTCCGTTATTTTGTTTGCTTTAATGTTTATAGTTATGACTCGTATTATCTAGAGGCTTTAGTATTATATGCTGGAATATTGCAGTTAGTAATAATGTTGATGTATGTACTTACAGTAAAACAGTGAATTTTGTTCAATGACCTTTATGCACATGTTTGATTTTTTGATAATTTAATATTTGTGTATTTAATAATGTAAGAAGCAAAAAAAAATTATATGAAACTCTTCTGACTTTCTGACTTCTTTGATATGATACAAATAACATATCTGATTTAACTTTTTAAGACCTGTAATAGTGATATAGAAATTTATTTTGTGGTATCTCCCTTGTTAAACATTTGTTTTGTTGCCATTCTCCACATTCTATATAACCTACTAGCCATCATTACACAGGTATTACCAGAACAGAAGGCCACTGTTCAGCTATTTTTAAATAAAAAGGGTCAAAATTTCATTTTTCATGTTACATTACATGCCAAATTCATAAAGGTATTAATACTGAAAAAAAAGACATACTGTTTCAAAGCATTCTATAAATTTTAAATTAGTATTTAAGTGTAATAATTTCTGCCAGTAATATGAATTCTAACACGTTTATGCCAGTGTTTTTTTTTAAATCTATTGTTACAAAAGAGTGATTGTTTTACATTACTGGCACAAATGGTAATATGAATTTCTAACACTTTTATGTGTGATTTCTTTTTAAAAAATGTAGAGTAACAGTTTTGTAACAAGACGATTTTAAAAATGTTGTACAAAATAAAACCAACTCTTGTTCAGTCCAATATTTAACTGAATAAAATAAATCACTTTCTCAGGTAGCCAAACTACTCAAGTTACTTTGTAAGTTAAAATCAAAGACAGTGTTTAGGAACTTGCACAAACATAGTATCTATGTGGTGTTAATGTAAAATTAAGCCTTTAAGTTTATGATGTACTATTTGAAGTATAAAAGATTCCTTTATTTTGTTCTACATAATACCTGTAATTATATTTTCATTATGTTTACTATGTGAAAGCAATTGAATTATACTCTCTATTCATCATTGTTCTAAGTCTTTAACTTTCATACCAGATATCAGTTATTGTTAAAACTGTTGTCTGCATATGCATTTCACAGTTAAAATTTTTTTAATTCTAAGCACACTGTTGCCCGATGATGGCTTCAGTTAGAGGGCCAAAAGCATGCAAATAAAAGTATTTTAATATAGATAAAAGCTATTTATAATTTTACATATTAAATTACCTACATCATGACAATACTTATTAAAGGCTAGTTCGGCTTGATGGAAAATGTTGCTTACCTCTTGTGGTACTCTTCCTGAATAGGCATTTTCTCTCCTCTCATTTTCTAGTGGAACTTAAAGCTGCTGCTAGTTCAGAAATTATTTTGGTAAAGCATCTGAAAAAAAAACTAAATCATTCATATCTCCTTTAAGTTTCTCTATTGTTTTTTAATGAGACCCATTATTATCTGTGCATCAAAAAAACAAATTTGACCTCACTACATATTTATTGTTTATCACTCTGAAATTTATAGATACAAATAAACAAATTTTTAAATATAATAATTTTTATTGCTAATATGAATTTTAACTCTAATTACAAAACTATTTTTATTATACTTATTCCCAAATTATCTGTTGTACCAAACAACAGATGGCAGCATCTACTTCTCACATGTTATGGCTTAAGGGCTGTGAGGCAAACTTTTAGGTCAGAAAATGGCCAAATGTTTTGAGACAAAATAATACTCTGGTGCACAGACTTAGAATTTCTTTAGTATGCATAAAAAGTTTTTTTCTCTTGGAACTATGGTGATGACTGACCAACACGCACACCTAGTAGTAGTAATATTTCTGTAGTATTATTTTACTCCTTTATTTTTAAATTTGTATTTTCATGTATAATTTATATGCTTCTACATTCAAAACTGTGTACCCCTGTAACAGCTCTCTCTGCTTCTTTTCTGGCACTATCTCACAGTTTGAGCACCACAGGTTTTGATATGCTTCATTTAGAGCCACTCTTCTAAGCTCAACTAAGTGCATTCATCTTGGTGTAAAACCAAGGTTAACAGTAGTCCAACTAAACAAGAAACTTAGATTTGAAGTAAATATTTCTTTATATGGTTTTCATAATAAATGTAAAAATTACAGTCAAAATGTGCACGTTTTTACTCTTTTGCATTTCAATAGCCAACCACCTGAAAGATCACTTGAAATGAGGTATGGAAAAAAAAATCCATTTTTCATCCTGTACTATTATTCAAGACCCTCCTGTTATTTAGAACTATATAGCACTTTAACACTCACACAAAAATAATATTATTTTAAACTTAAAATGAACATTCATGCATAAACTGAAAACATTCTTTGTTCATAGCAGAAAAATACTTGTAATATTTTTCTGCTATGAACAAAGAATGTTTTTAGTTTATACACAAAGTCTTCTCATGTATCAACTTTTATAGTTCCTTTGATGGCCTCAATGCAGAACCGATAGTTTTGGAGATACAGTATCCATCTCATGACCCTTACACTGTTGATTTTACACCCCTGATTTTACAGGCTGATGGTCTGTTTGGATAATGAATTCCTTTCTGTACAGGTAGTTGTGGAACTTTATAATGGTAAATATGATGATCAGACACACTCATTTAACGACAGAGTAGTTCTGTCTCTTCAGTGTCCCATTGGCATAGCAGTATGTCTGCTGATTTTGAATGCTAGAAACCATGTTTAAATACTTTTGATGAGCAGGTAGCCAGTTTTGTAGCTTTGCACATATATCTACAAACAAATACTTTCAACAGGAAACATTCCATCGTCATGCTCTTGTTGGAATATTGCTTCAGTTCCATTGTTTTAATTACTGACCTGAACTATGAATTGCTTGTTGAAGTCTGGTATTCTGAGGATTGGGAAACCTCCTAAAACATTCTGTAACTTTTATAATGTCATCTGCCATGGTTTTTCCCACTTCATGTTATTGGATAGGTTTTTCTTGGTCAGGTCAGTGGTTCAGCAACTTTATTGTGCTTTGAGATGAACTTTCTATAATATTCCAGTAACCCCAGGAAGGATCTGGCTAGTTGCATGGCCGCTGAGCTGGTACATCTTGTATGTAGGATAGTTTCTCTTCTTCTTTGGCAATATGTTGGTTGTCCGTCTTCTGTTTAATGAAGTACAGCATAGAATAATTGATGTAGCACTTAGATGGTCTAGTGGTCAGATCTGCTGGTCTCAGTTGCCTCAACAGCTACCCAAGATTTTTATGTGGTCTTCCCATCTAGCCATGTGGGGCAGAATGTCATCCACATAATACTCAATGTTGCTGGTTTTGTGCAACATCTTCTTTATCATGTGGCTGAAGGTTGCTGCTGAGTTTTATAACATAAACTACATCCTCTTCAACTGGTAACATTGTCTGCGGTCACAAAGACTGTCTTCTCTCTGGATCCTCTCTCCAATGGAATCTGCCAGTAACCTTTACTGAAGTAAATCTTGGAAAATAACATTGCCTCATCTAGTTTTGTCATGATAGCCTGTAATTGTTCATAGGTTCAAATTTGAACTTATCATGAGGTTCAACTTTTGGTTAATAGTAGGCTGAGTGTAAATTATCTTGACTTTTTGCTTGACCAAATCTCTCATGACCTAGGGCATCTGTTAGGGTTTCATTTTGACAGGGTATTTGATTATAATCTCAATCTTATATTGCAAAAGGTCTGAAGGGTGAAAATCTTGTATGTGGTTGTGGGTCTTCTAGCAAAACCACAGCCAAGTATGAAGTTACTTGTTCCAGTCATTTGGCCTCTCCTGACACATATTCTTCAGCTTGCTCTTTAAGACATCATAAAGTCTATTACATCTAGAGATGAGTGAGGTGATAAAGAACAGTCTAGTAATGACAAGTCTGTACACCTCTTACATCAGTTTTCAGGTAAACTGGGTCCCTCTGCAAATCAAGACATTTTGGAAAGCCCACTCTGCAGAATACTTACAGGAGGGCTTCTGCTACTTTCTCTGTCTCTGTTTTCAGCAGTGCTGTGGCTTCTGGTAACAGGTTGCACAGTTGACTACTGTCAGCATGTAGTGGTTGCCCTTGTAAGTTATAGGCACTCGTGGTTCAATTAAGTCCAAAACTGCTCTGCTGAATGGCTCTTCTATGGAAGGCATCTCATCCAGTATTACCTTTGCTACATTCACTTTAAGTATTGGCTTTTGGTAGATGTCATAAGATCTGCAGAATCTGACGATTAATGCATGAACCACTGACGAATAGTAGTTGTTGGTTATTCTGTTTAACACCTTTTCTGCTCCTAGGTGTCTTCTTGCAAGTGATTCATGAGCCAACTCCATTGCTCTAGTCTGGTAATGTCTTTGTACTCTTATCTGTTTAACCTCACCAATATAATTGCCTTCATAGATGTGGTACAGCAGTTTTTTCCAGTCCTCTATTCTGTAAGTTAATTTCCCCTTTATCTTGTGCCCCAGGAACTGTCCCAATGTTTATGCAGTGAAGGGTGTCTCTTGTATGTTTCCTTCAATTTCCATAAACCTACATGTCATATTTTGAGATCTGCAGGAGCTTGATGTCTTGCTTGCTTTTCTTTTTTGGGCTTTTGTGATGACTGTGGATCCCTCACCAGTCTCCTTACTGTTGTCCCATTCTTCAATTTCAGCTATTAGTCATTCACTGTTTAAACTTGGGGCTAGTACTTCATTGTTGTGGTGAATTTGATATGTTGTTTCTGTTCTGTTTATTCTGGCAGAAGCAACCTTGGTGATAATCATTCTTTGCTTGTTTTTTGTCACTACTATCTTTATAAGTAGTACCAGTTGCTTTATGTTAAAATTTCTTCCATTGCTTGTTGGCTACAGGTTTGCACTTATTTGCAATGTGCTCCATTTTGTAACAGATATATGTATCTTTTCTCTCTTTTGTCTGTTGAGCTTTTGTCACCTGTGATGATATATTTTTTCTGGTTATTTACTCTTGGTTTCAACTTTAACTGGTTATTTTTGGAATTGCCAGTTATATTTCCTATATCTTCTTTCATATACTGTCCTGCCAGCTTGATTATCTTGTCCATGTCTTTTATTACTCCTATTTTAGAAATAGTGACATGTCAATGGAGCATGTGATCATGAACTCTTCATGTGTTAGTAGATCTGCTAGTCCATCAAAACTGTTTTTACACTTTGCCATGTTAGTCCATCTTGTAAAGCATCACCATAGACATGCCAGAAACAGAAGTACACTTTCTCCAGTGTCAGGGTTTACTTCTCTGAACCTTTTTCAGTAAGCCTATAACATTTCAGCAATGCCACTTTTAACTTTGCATATTCCATGACATTTTCTGACATCATGCCAAAATATACTTATACACCCATTCCTGTGAAAACTAGGCTGAGACAAATGTTTATTACACAGTTGAATGCAGAGTTTTAAAAAGTTCTCTTTTCCACCAAAAGTCCACAGAGGATGGCTCAGTTACTTTAGAACCTAACTGACAAGAGGAATAATTCTTCTCTACTTTGTTATTACCATATAGTCAGTGATAAATTTACTTATGCTATCCTGTTGATTACCACAATTGTATCCAGAGCTTTAGATAGTTATCTTTTACATCAAAAGTCCACAAAGGCTAGTTCAAGTTACTTTAGAAACCAACTGATAAGATGATTTATTGTACTCTACTCTGTTATTACAGTACAACTTGTGATTACACTTTAAAAGCTGCCACTATACACTCTTTATAGCTAAGCTTACAAATATAGTTTAGATCTATTCAACAGTATTTCTCATAAACTTACTTACTTAAAAATTCACACAATTTAAACTAAATAATACTCTTGTATTTAACTTAAAATAAACAGTCATGCATGTTTAACATATTTCTTGCAAAGAAGACCTTGTGTAGTAAAAACACTAAAATCTTTTACTCAAGACACAATATCTGGAGTGTGATGTAGATTTCTCTGTTGCTCAAGTTAGTTTCTTTTATACATGTTTTAAGTTCATAACTTAAAAACTTTTAACAGTAGAAAACAAAAGAAGCTGTATACTCATATTAATATTTGAACTTATATAAATTGGAACATTTTATCTTTTATGTGATTGAAAAAAGAAATGTTGAATATCATGTTTATAGCTTTTCCAACTTCTCTGTAAATTTAATAGGATGCAAGTGTCTCCAACACCACTGACCACGAAAGCATCAGAACAGACTTCTGCAGTTTATTTCCAACAGGTTGCTCTGTCACCACAGAGAGGTAAAGTACATAATATGTGTTATCCTTTAAGTGTTATTTTGTTTATTTTATGTCACAGAATAAGCTTTTACCTAAGCTGTGATATAATGTATTTATTCTCATAGAAATGTATGTATGTTTTTCAGATTAAAGTTTTAAATATGGCTCCTTGCAAAAATAGTGACACATTCAGTTATTAGGTAGTCTATGAAATAACTAATCATAAAAAAAAATGAAAAAAAATTGTTATTTTATATTTTGATGAGTAACTGATCTTCAGATATGCTGTTTCTAAACAGATTTTTAAAGGAAATAGATTTGCATGTAAAATATTAAAAGCTTTTCCTTGTTGCAATGCAAAAACATATGCCAACTTAACCAGAATTCTTTGCTCTCTCAGTTTTGATTTTACTCATTATGAAAACATCAGATGAAGCTTTATATGGCCTCTTTTTCCTGCATTAAACCAGATTTTTTTTTCATAATAGTCGTGCATTTACCTTTTCTCACTATGAAATCTGAAGTTACTATTGTACAGCTGCTGATGTTTCTACCACCAGTATTAGAAATTTTACAGTGTATATGAAGACTTTATAAACACAATTTGGCTCTAATATGGAGGGGTTTTGTGTAGCTATATTTATGCTTCTTTTTCCAATCAACATATTCAGGCCTTTATTTTTTTTGAACCTATTTTAGTAACATGGGTTTAAAATTTGTGTATGTGTTTAATTTTTTAAAACATCTGCTCTTTTCTTGTTGACGATGACGATGATTGTGTGAAGAGTAAGGTTTGTCAGCTAGCCCTAATTTTGAAGAACTATTGCTAGTCTGATTTTCTTTTTCTCAGGTAAGTTATACCTTAATTCTTGAACTAATTCTGATGCTGATACAATGTTGGACAATTCAGTTGTTGGATCTTTTTTCCACATTCTTGTGATTTTTAGATAATTGCTTATATTTTTATAAATCAGCTAAATCTTAATAGGTTTTAGTGATTATTTACCCTTACTCATTTTACTTCTTTAGTTTTTGACTCTCGGATAATTTTTCACATGGCGTTGGGGAGGTTTTCTTGTGGATTTCTGCTTCAACCCATCATTAAGTTTCTGCACTTTATGCTGTGAATTGGTCTTTTTTTGAGGCATTCTTTTTAATAGTATTTTTAAAATATGAGTTACTTCTCTTCTAGGGATTGTTTTTTAAACCATTTCATTGTGGACTTGGTCAGTTTGACCAACCACGTGACATATTAGTCTTTATAGATTTAATACTTCTAACTTTCAGAATAGTGTGTATATCTTCACAAAATTTGACAGTCTTTTAGTTAATATTATAAGTTTTTCATATATTTTTGTGTAATAATTTTATTAACCTCAAATAAAATTTGTCCATGAATATATTGAGAATTTGTTTTGAAAAGTCCATATGCAAATTGGTTTTCATGTTAAGATCAAAATTACTTTTCCTTTGTATAATCTATAAAACCTCCTAGATTTCAAACGTTTTATTTTTCAGTAACACATTATATTTTATCTGTTATTTTCTTTACCATATCTCTGTAAAGATCAATTAATTTGACTAACCTTATAACCCCAAAACTCAAAATAAACTTAAATTACTCCTTTTTATTGTCTATAATGACTTCAAATCGTAGCTAGAAAGTAAATTTGTTTATTCTAAGTAGCTTTAAGCTGGTAACAATGCACATCTATTTACAATTAAATTTTATTGTTTTATAGGCCTTTTTACTGCCCTTTGAACTGTGTCTTAACTACTATTTGTGCCATCATTAGGTGTAAACCACTTAGGAAATGTGCAAATCATGTTACACTTTTACATTACATTATCCATGAACAGCTTACACTCATGCCTCATGAAACATTTTTATTACATTATTTATTTTACCTAAGTTAATCTTAACTAACCTAAAAATATTCATATTTTTACATATTCATTACTTTTGTAATAATAAATAAAGAATGACAAAAACCAAGGAATAAAGGACTTACCCAGTCTTTATTTTCCTGTTAGTTGTTGATGACACTTAGCCCTACTTTCTATTCTAATGATAGTAGTGCACTAAATAACTTTATTTAATTAAATAACGCACAAAAGAACATAGACTAATAACATGCAAATAGGAGACAATTTTTATTTATTCTCAAAATATGTCTGCCTTTCTAACTATATGATAAGAGCTGTTACAGATTCGTCCAAGATAGTCATTAGTTTTCACAAAGGAACAAGGCTTGCACTCTGAGTGAAACTGATGATTATCTATTTAGTACACAATGTCATATAATACCTTATTTGACAGAGGAAAACCTTGGCTTTTTGTTTGTTATAGGTAATATGTAAATAAATATAAGTGTAAACTATTAACAAATCCTAAAAAAAGAGGATGAAGCAGAAGGGATCTGATTTTCTGTTTGATAGCTCTAACTAAATAAAATTGAAGATTATAAAAATTATGATTTGTCTGAGGAATGACAATTTTGTAGTGAGTAATTTACATTTAATTTTGTACTTTTTTAAGGGATGGTGGATAAAACAGTAAAAAAAATGTTTATAAAACATATGTCATGTTTGTCACACTAAGGAAAATTCAAGGTTTTTAAAAATATTTTCATATAAAATTAAGAACCTAAAACTTGTATACTCCTAAAATCTGATGATTAGGCTAAGAAATGTTTACTATACTAATTGGTATAACATAAATAAAAACTAGTTTAATAAAAGTTTAGATATAAAACACTAAAACCTTGCCACATGCACTGAAGAATACCCATGGTGATAGGGTTAATTAGGATACAAATTTTACACTGCAGCATTTCTTTGCTGCAAGTCTTAAACACTTAGTTGCTATTATATTCCTTTTGTCACTTTTGTCACTCCTTGTGGCTTGTTATATGATATTTGTTTCTCTACCTTCTTTTCAATTTTTCATTAGATCATCAGAGAGTTTCCTTTTCCTGCATCATTTTTTTTGTAGGATTTTCATCCAGGTTCTCTAACTCAGGCAAAGTATACCAGCAGAAGCTGATAAAGGTTTTAGCATTTCAACTTACACTAACGGTTATTCTTTTGGAGAAAACAATATGTAATTTTTATCCTCTTTTCCTGCCTCCTACATCTGCTGGGAAGGAGATGTGAGCTATCTTCTAGATCTTACTGGAGAAGAGTATGTGGTTAAAAGCATTTTGTGTCTTTTTTATTCTTGTGATGACTCTTTTGTTATGGTCAAATCTTCCATGTGGACAACTGTAGATTTGTTATAGTAAAAGAGTTAAACATAAAGTGGGAACTCAAACATTTTCACATGCACAATCATTCTATTTGAATAAGTTTAAAAATAAACATTTTCATATTTTAGTTGAAAACATGATTCAACACTTTGAGCAGACAAGGACACACAAGTTTTGTTTATCATCTTAAGTAAATAAGATGTGTACAATTAGAAAATTGTACAGTGATGCCATTTAGAAAATCAAATTCCAAAAACTAGCTTCCATGGCACCTGGATTTGTGTCTCTATTAAAATTCATTGTTTTGTTTTTAATAACTTGATATTTAGGTCTAGGTGCCATGGAAGAGAATTTTTTGGAACTCTTTTTTTTGTAAATTGTATCACCACAATCATGTTTTTCTTTATTTCTTGAAGATGGATCATTTTCATCATTGAAACAGGTAGAGTGTCTTTCTCTTAATCTTTAAAAATAATATTATGTATGTGAAAATGTTGGTTTTGTCATCTTATTTTTTATTTTTATTGAAATTGTGCACAAGAGCTGTCAGTAATGTATTAACTTGGAATAATTAGTTGTTCTGAGGGGCTCTTGGCTTTGGGATATTTAGTTTTGACATACTCTTCAGTCTTAATATCTTTCTGCTTCCTTCTAATCCACTTGCTTATGCTTTTGGGATAAGGACGTCAAAATATCCTTCAGGAAAAAGAAGTAAAAATTTATTTATTGCTTTTTTCTACATTTTTACCCTTATCTCTTTGTAGTTCCAAAAGTGTCAGGAGATTTGGGATTTTCCTTGACTGGAAAATACATCATTTTCAAATAGAAAATATTAGTTTGCTATGGAAGTTTCCTTAACATGGCCTTTGGATGATGATGATGGATACACCTTAGTGTCTTTCTTCATTTTCTGTGTCACTCATTTACATATCTTTTGTTTTGCTGCAGTTTTACAGCTGTGACTTCATTTTCAATATGTTCACCTTTGAGCCTGTGTTGCTGGTGTACTGAATATTTTTTGCAAATACTCTTTCTTGAGATTGTCAGCTTCTCATCAAGTAAGAATCATTCATCTTTAGATTTTTCAGTGGCTTTATGGACATTTTGGTAGTCTATGCATCTCAGAACGTTTGGTATGTGTATTAACACTTTTATTTATAAGCAGAGAACAATGTTTCATTCTTCCTAGGCCATCTTCAGGTTAACAAAGAGAGAGTTTGCAACTGACTGTTGCTGGGCACGTTTTTTAGGGGCAGGGGAATAAAGAGGGAGATTACATCAAAACTGGCCATTAAGGCTTTATGGTTCAGTTGATTAATAATATATTTAAAGTTAAGAGGAGCTGGCTGATGTTACATATTTAGAAAATGCCCACACTACATATTTACCGAGGTTGTAGTTAAATGATTCATAGGTCAACATACTGGGTTGTAGTGGACAATCAGGTTTGTTGTGGTGTATGTGAGTCAGTGTTTTACAGGTAAGAATAAAGGTTTTCTGACATTGTGTTGGTTTTTTATTTGTAGCAATATTTTGTTTAATTGGCATTTATGTGTTTTTATTGGATTTGTCTTTATTAGAAATTTGTTTGCATGATAAGATGTTCAGTTTTTAATGTATTAATTTGTGTTCATTATAACTGTAGCATTGCCTATATAAGATGTTCAGTTTTTAATGTATTAATTTGTGTTCATTATAACTGTAGCATTGCCTATATAAGATGTTCAGTTTTTAATGTATTAATTTGTGTTCATTATAACTGTAGCATTGCCTATATAAGATGTTCAATTTTTAATGTATTAATTTGTGTTCATTATAACTGTAGCATTGCCTATGTCTGTTTTTAGAATTTTGATGTTGTTGTCTTGTTTTAAGTTGTTTATGGAATTGATATCTTTTTGTGTGAAGCTGTTTTTTAATTTTCTTTTCTGTGAAATTATGTTGATGGTTTTGTATAAAAATTATTTGAAAAGGTTGTTTGAGATACTTCTTTGAGGTGTTTTGAAGAAATATATGTTACAGGTCCACATTTTTTGGCTGTAGACATTCTAAGTCAGTCTTAGAAGAACCCTTATTTTTAGCTTACTCTTCTCATTTACTTCTTCCTATGATCTTTAGATTTGCTGGCTTCTTTTCATTGCTGTACTTTGATGAGCTCAATCATGATATCCATCTTTGTATAAACATTATCATTTGGGGTCAGTTTCATTATCACTTTGGAAACATCTTCAAGGATTTTGAACATCCACTTTGTGGAGGGATATTCTAGTTCTCTGGCTTCTTGACTGATGTTTGTTAGGTGCTTTGTCCAAGAAGCTGAATTTTCTTCTAGAGTGCCTTGAATATTAACCTATTCTTTTAGACTTTATTCCCTGTTGGAATATAAATTACATTGAACAACCAACCTTCTGGAGTTTGTGCATTTTACATATTATATTCTTGTCTGTCATCAACCCTTTGGCAAATTTCATCTCTTTTTATGTCCTAGATTCATTATCACATTGTTCCATAGTTAGTTATGGATCTTGCCATTTTCATATGTTAAGGAAGCTACTAATCTCCCGGATTGCTCAGAGATCCATGCCTCTTTTTCATCTTCACATAATCCAATTTTATACTGACGTGATTACATTTCTTGGCCTTTTCTCTACATGAACTCTCAGTGACTTGTCCATTCTGTCACCTATCATCCAAAACATGCTTTCTTTTTTTTTTGTTTCAAGCAGAAGACATTCTGAATTTTGTGCCCTTGATACCTCAATTATCTAGTTTGTTTTTCACAAGGCCCTATACTTAGACCTTGTTTGTGCCTTTTGATCTAAACTTGCACTGTGAAGGAAGGTCACTAATATTTTTTTTACATTTTGGGTTACCTACCCATATTATATATAGTTTGATACATGTGAAATAAATTGTGGAAAATGGGAACAGGTTTACAACCAGGCTTCCTATAACCCTTTGAATCTTACTTCAGTTTTTTGGGACAATTTATTGAAGGTTACACATTACCATTGTATATTGCTTATTATTTTTAATGGCTGATGCTATAATGATATAAAAACATGTTTTCAAAATTTTACTTTCCATATTGTACCACTGGCACTTTTCTGCGGCCTTGGTACAGTGCATCCTTTCAACACACATTCTCAGTACTGAACCTATAGACAGGAGATTGGAGAATTGTAGGTAAGTTAATATACCCTTTACAATGCATCAAACACATTCAGAATTTGAAGTTACATGGTTGTTGACAACATGAGAGCAACTTGAAAGGTTTGAAATTTAAGTTTTAAAAAATATAAAATTTAATAAAATGTATTGAGAAAAACACTCAAACAATTTAGCTAGATAGTCTACAGATTTACTGTTTTCAAAAGTAGGCTTAAGTCTCTTGACCACATATGGAGAAAAAATAATTAGATATTTCACATATTTGTCATTGTAAACAAGGTACTGAGAGCAGGAGAATGATTAGGTGGCCTGAAAACATTTGTTTTTGAAATAGGTTTCTCTTTGATATAGCTCATAATTAGAGAACAAATTAGGTGATATTGAGATCTATTTTATATAAACATAAACTTTAATAAATTGTTTGGCAAAATCAAAGAAAATAACTCAATAAGATGGTCTTTAAATTGTCATGTTAACCAAACTCTTTATAGGCCAAATACAATCAGATGATGATACACAAGTTTTGTGTAGAAAGATATGTTTTAAACTTGATAGATTTGTTAAGTAGAGCTATCTCACAGTTTTTTTTGTGTGTTTTAATTTCATCTTTTTTTTCCACACACTAATTATAAATGAAAATTTGAGAATCTTTGTTATGGCTTATTTGTTGGTGGTGATGGTTAGGAGCTATTTTCTGGGTCTTTTTCACCACTTTATAATTTTTACAATGTATTTTTCTCATTTAGATGAGACCACTGTGACTGGAAATGTTATTCAGAAGTCATTGCCTATCACAAGAATGGTTCATGTTTCAGGAGCAGGAAAAAGCAGTTCAGGAGTAAAAACCCTGAACAGTAGTTCATCCAGTATTATGTCCAGCCAAAATACAAAACCACTGAAGCAGAATCAAGCAACTCATAGTTTTACAGGTCAGCAGTTTTTGTTGTTTATCTCCATATCTTCTGAAGATTAATCTGATTCAGTCAGCTACTTGTATCTTGTAGCATAATTATGCAAAATTTAAATACAATAGAATGTATAAAAATTGCAGAACATGTAAAATTACTGTTCAACCTTAGGTGATGTAAAGATGTTTTTTTCTTATTTCTTTGAGCCAAGTCATGCTAAAATTATAATTAATTGCTTCATCCTTATTTATTTTTTAGCTTTCTTCTTTTGAGACTTTGTTTGGAACACTAGTACTTAAATATTTTCCTGAATAAAGGTAGTTCTTTATTTCTAGTTCGGGTTTGATATCTCATGAAATTTAATGGTATTTTCTCAGCTGTATAATTTACAGAGATATTAATCTATAGGAGTTTGAAATTCTTATGGTGTGTATATAAAGTAATTTGTATTTTTACCTCATGTTTTTATTAATGTAGGATTCTGTTGCTGAAAAACAGTATTGGGGATTTTACTGTTTTAAGTTCTGTAACGTATTTGACCTTGGGCAAAAAGAAACCATATTTTTCTATCTGTGAAAAACAACTGATTAGATTTTTTACAGTAATGAATTATTTTTATAGGAGTAATGGATACCAAGTCTGGAAATCTTGGTATTGCAGACGATCAAAAAGGGGGATTAAACTTTTCACATTCTGTAAAAGACCTCAAGGTCAAGGCATCAGTTGTAAATATTCCAGTTGGTGATGAAGTAGCTGATTCTTCAGTACAAGGTAATAAATTTAAACCTATGCTTTCTTAGCAATGTTCGAACTTGTTCATAGTAATGATAACTAACACTATGTCACATGCAGGATATTTTTAGTTTCATTTAACCATAATGCCAGCTATTCATGAATGTTTTTTCTAAGTTCTTAGTTTTATTTGCCATAATTTTGTGGAATATACTTTGGTCAGGCCAAATTTTTACTCTGCATAAAGTCAGAGAGATGAATGCTCTTTTTTAAGAAAATGAAATTTAGACTTTCTTTTTTGGTGATTAGTTGAAGATTATACTTACTTTTAAGCAATATACCATTGATGCAAATAAACAACAACAAAATAATATTGTAATTCTTAATGTGTGAAATATTTTATGTACACAGCACACTTTTCTCAGTGGATTTCTTTTTCACTTTTAGCATAATCTTATGCTTTAATATTTAAAATAGGTTCAGTTTGTAAAAATTATTGATTCTGCTTGTTGACCAAGTTTGTTGTAAAGATTTTAATATTGAGGATGTACACCAAATACCTACTCAAACTCAGCATCTCAAACTTATAATTTCATATGTAAAGCTGTTATTTTTGGTATACAACTTGAGTAGAGGTTATTGAAATTGTCTCTCTTATGTACAAAAATATCTTTACATACAACATAGAGTAGCAGTAGTGTAAAACGTAAAATTTGTGCAGTGATGTCTAATCAAGCTTTAATATTAACAAATGAAGATTCTGCAGTAATGGGAAAAACAGACTTACACACTACTGTGTAAATATCATAACCATTCACATCAGTGGAGTCAACATTATTTGTACTTGAGTCAGCAGAGATCTCGTGTTCGTAATCATTTTTATTTTGGTCAGGATTCTTAGGACAATAATAACAATCATTATCAGTTTTCTCAATGAGATCATTATATTTTTGGCTTAAACAGTTTTAGTTAATGACAGTTGCTCAAATGACATTTCAGACTAGCTGATTAACTCGTAACATAATTAAAATAAAGATTAAAAAAACAAAATATTAAAAGAACATTGCTGACTTTCTTTGTATTTGTAAATTGTAAGACTGTGTAAGAAAGGATTTTAATTTAGTCTTCCAGTGGGTCATTGGTAAGTGTACAGACTTACAAAGCTAAAATCTGTGGTTGTGTCTTTTCAATTAATACAATTGACAGAGTACAGATTGTCCATTGTATATCTTACACAATTTTTAACTCAACTGCAGCAAGAACATATGGTCATTGTAGATTATTTACTTTATTTAACTTTTATTAGTATGATTTATCACATTTATTATTCTACTCAGTAAATAAAACATTAAATTTAAACCAACAAATGTGTTATTGTTTTCTTGTCAATAAGTTAATAAAAACATGAAAAATTTTATATTTTGGAACTTTTGTCAATTTGTAGCAAAACATCTGTACAACTAACCGAAACAAAACATTTTATGAAAGCTCATTTAAACTTAAATTCAAATGTTATTTCTCATTTCTTACAGATGGCCTATTGTGTACTTAGTGACTGTTTTTTTCATTTAAGGACATTTTGTTTCAAAATATATACTAAGTTAAAGCCCGGATGTGCTCAGTACAGCACAGTACAAAATGTATTCTACATTGTTTGCCAGCAGAAATCATTCAGATAAATCAACAGAGCTCTTATGTTCTTAACCATTTTTATTGTGATAAGAATTCTTAAGACAATAGTTGCACTTAATTTCAGGATTATCAAGGAGATCATTATATTTTAGGCTTATACAATTGAAAATTCATTGTTTTGCATTTAGCCTTGAGTGATTTCTCTTGTTAAAATACTGGAAAGCTAATTATGTAAGGTGAATGAAATAAATATTGAGATATATTATGCTGTTATGCATGGGAATTATGGGTAGTAAACAGTATAACTGTTCAGATTGTGTAAAATATTCCTTTGCCTTGAATATTCTAGTTGTTGCATCATAAATATATGCGTCTATAAGGAACACTCTCTTACAACTTTGTGAAAGTGACATTCACACCAGCATTTACACGTAGTTTGTTGGCAACATCTGTACTGGACTATCGTACCTGTTAACATACCTTGAACTTCTTAACACTACTTTTAAACAGTAGAAGAACAGCTTGAGGTTTTTGTCACGTCTGCTCCCACTGTAAAGCCACTAAAATACTGGAACAGTGTTATAACTATACTAATAAGTTACATGAGTGTGGTTTTGATTTTAAATGAGAATGTTCTTAAAAGTCATTGTACATTTTTATGATCATAATAATACTTTTAATCTTCTTACATGAAAAATTTTGATAAATAATTTCAGTATGATACATGTTTTTATAGCAAGTATTGAAGTTGTTGTTTATTTTGGTTTTATGATACTTAAGAGAATCAACATGTGTGTAACATCTTCCTGTTAAGTATTTGTAAAACAGAAAGTAAGACTGATCAGTTATAAATAACTGTGAAGGTACAGTTTTCTTACTGTACATAATATCCTTAACCCTGACATACTTTAATAAATACAGCAGAACTCCTCTAAGTGGCCACCCCTCAGATTCGGTCACCCCTTGAAAGTGGTCATTCATTCACAGTCCCTTTTTCTGTTTACGTAATCCCTAATTATGTACAGTGGAACCCCTCTAATCAGGCCACCCCTGTAATTGAGCCAGTTTGTCTCAGTCCCGAAGGTGGCTGCTTTAGACGGGTTCCACTGTAAATGTTTTATTTGTGTTGGAATTTTATGTAAACATGCTTAATTTTTAATAATAAGATACAACAGATATGATGATGTCATATACAGTCATGACACTCACACATTACTTTTCAAAACATTATGCTGTATATGATATGCAAGTTGATCAATCTTAAAATTCACATAATATTTAATATAAAAGAATTGTAATATATGATGCACGTGTGCTGCCTTACTGTGCATGTCACAATGTATTTATTATTTTTTTATTTAGCTGGCACTGTATGCATTTGAAATTAAATGGTGTTAACAGACTTGTAACTACTCTTGAGATTACTATGTTTGGGAAACTGATTTGTGAAACTTGGTGTTTTGACCAGTTTCATCATACAGAAAGTAATGTACAAATTCTAGTGGCTTGCTCAAAACTTTATCCTTATGGTTTAAGATAATGGTTTTTATACCAGTAGGTATCATATAGTGTGATTTCCACATGGTCAAATTGGTCTAAATATTATAGAAAAGTATAAAAACTGTCCTCTTTTAATATAAATTGTGCTGAAAGTTATGTTTTGAATTATTATTTTGTGATTGCCAAAAAATCAATTGAAACAAGGTTACATTTTTTAACACTTAGTTATATTATTAAAAGGTTAAAACACAAGTGACAATGTAAAATTTATCACAGAATCGTCTGTTTTTTCTTTATAGATGAAATTTACACACTCTTTGTCTTGATTTAATTTTTGTTTTCTTTTAATAATATAAGACTTTCTGTTTCATTCTTACTTACAACAGTTTAATTCCTGAAACACAGTCTAAATGTAGTCATTTAAACTGTAATGTTTAAAATAATCCCTTTTTTAAAAATGTTTTTGTTGCTTTCCTCCTTCATTTTTACTTTCAGTCTGTCTGATAAATACTGATTAAATTGTAGTCTGCATAAAAAGTATTAATTTTTGAAATATTTTCAGAATGTTTTAATTATAACCAGAAGCTATTAAGCCTGATAAGGTAAATTGTAATGAATCAATATGTAAAGAAGTTTGCTCTGATTTGGACTTAAATCATTGGCTTAAGCTAGTATTCTGAGGCCAACATTCTACCAGCTGAGTTGCTATAACCCAAAGAGTTGAGAAGATAATGCTTTCCTTACCATTTTTGTGTATAATATTGTGTCAAAACAAAAGTTCATTTCATTTCTGAGACTTAACATTCTGTAATGTAGCTGTACAGATGACACACGATTCCTCTTTATTTTAGCTTTAATTTAGTTCAGTTTTTAGTTTAATTAATGTGGTTGCAGTAAGCATTTATGTTCAAACATGAACTTAAGGTATTTTACTTCAATTTAATTATGAGTGTTTAACTTTAACTCATTGCTAAAGAGTAAATTTTCATAATTTTTCTCTTTGTTTTTATCTGCCTAATAGATGGCTCTGAATCACCAGTATTTACAGAATCTGATGCAAGCAAAGGAAACAAAACATTGAAGATTGATGATCAAACATCTGTGGAAGAAGAAATAAAGAATAAGGAACCTACTGGTGTCAGTACATTAACAAACACAAAGGTAAGCAATAAAGAAAGGGATTATGTTTTCTAATTAAAAGTGAGTCTGACCCTGATGCATCATAAATGTAATGGTTTATTCCATTTAGTTGGTTCATTTGCTTTTGAATAGTTATTTTATTTCTGGTATATCAGTTCAAAATTAGGGATAGGAATGTGCAGGTAGCCCCTTGTATGGCTTTGCATAAAAAGTGTGAAAGAGACATGTATGATGTCAGTGTAGTTAATTTGTCTGATATGAGTTTATTGATCTTAATTTAGCAATATAGGCTAGATTAATGAGTCTTTTAAATATTTTTACTTAAAGTTGTTTATAAAGTAAACTAGTCATCTTTAAATTCATCTCCTTTTGTGATGATTTGCTCTGTGTTATGATAATACTCACCACTATTGTTTGGAATTAGAATCAATATAAAGCAACTTTTTTTAGTATGGATAGAAATAGGAGATCAAACTGGAATAGAGGAAAGTCGGGGTATTCTTAATTACAAGCAACATTACATGAAAAATTAGGAGAAAGTGAGCTGAGCATCCCCTCCCAAGTAGTTGTGTGGAAGTTTCCCTGCTGGAATATATTATTTTCTTTTTATAAGCTCTTCTGAGTGATTGTGACACATTTGATTGTTAATTTACTTATATTTCATGAACATTCGTTTAGTTAGATTTTTTCATAATTTTTCTTTTACAATATTTATATTAATTACCAAAACTATGCTTCATAAACCAAGTAAACAGAAAGGCAAAAACCTAAATTTAATTCAGTTTTGAAATTATTTTCAATGAATTACACACAGTAACCCAAACAATTTAATTTTAATATTATGCTTCTCTGGTTTGTCACTACCTAATGTAAAAATGTACTTAGAAAAGATGTGTGAAAGGTTACTGTATTCAATGAAAAGTATTAGTAGAACATTCCATTGGTATGATAACGTTTCAACATGTTTCTGAAATTTTATGCAATTTTTCACATGGTCATGTGCAACCTGATGCTTACTAATACATAAAAAAATGGTCTGTAAGTAAGTCTCATTAAAAGAGAGAGAGAGAGGAAATAGTGTGTCAACACTACAAATGTGTATAAATTATAAACAGAAACATTAAGTTAATATATTTGTTACAGCTGAAATTTCATATTATGTTTTAGGCCTTTTTGAGTCTAATTGTGATACATAAAAAGTAGAACTCAAATGTAGATGCAGTAGACAGAGGGAAGTAGTACCACCCAGAAAAATACATTAGTACCTTTGACACCCCCACATCAAAAGGGCTGGTTTCTTAAGCCTATGGCAAATGTCTGTTAATTGAGAGTAGATGGTAAAAGATTGTTTAATGATAATAATTTGTTCAGTATTGCTCAATATTTGTTCAGTAAATATGCTAATTTATGAAGTTTGAAAGTTATAATTTACATCTCAAATTTTTTTATAACTTATCAAAAGTTAGGTAATTCTATGAATTAGCTTATGTTTTAAATTTATGTAATTATCTTTTACTTTGCTGTGAAGTATTAAAAAGTCATTGTGTGCTTTGTTGTAATATGCTAGCATTGCTTGGTGATTCAGGGATATATGGTATATAGTTCATTGTAACATGCTATGTAGTTCAAGGAGATATTGTATGCCTTGTTATAACATCCTTAGTTGTTTCAAAGATCTACTGTATGGTTTGTTTCAACATGCCAGAAGTAGATAATTCAAGGAGCTGTTCTATGACTTTTTGTAACATATCAGAGATAGATAGTTCAAGGAACTATTGTAATGTATGTTGTAACATACTAGAAGTATATAGTTCAAGGAACTATTGTAATGTATGTTGTAACATACTAGAAGTATATAGTTCAAGGAACTATTGTAATGTATGTTGTAACATACTAGAAGTATATAGTTCAAGGAACTATTGTAATGTATGTTGTAACATACTAGAAGTATATAGTTCAAGGAACTATTGTAATGTATGTTGTAACATACTAGAAGTATATAGTTCAAGGAACTATTGTAATGTATGTTGTAACATACTAGAAGTATATAGTTCAAGGAACTATTGTAATGTATGTTGTAACATACTAGAAGTATATAGTTCAAGGAACTATTGTAATGTATGTTGTAACATACTACAAGTATATAGTTCAAGGAACTATTGTAATGTATGTTGTAACATACTAGAAGTATATAGTTCAAGGAACTATTGTAATGTATGTTGTAACATACTAGAAGTATATAGTTCAAGGAACTATTGTAATGTATGTTGTAACATACTAGAAGTATATAGTTCAAGGAACTATTGTAATGTATGTTGTAACATACTAGAAGTATATAGTTCAAGGAACTATTGTAATGTATGTTGTAACATACTAGAAGTATATAGTTCAAGGAACTGTTGTATAGCTTGTTATAACATGCTTGAAGTAGATGATTGAATGAACTATTGTATGGTTTGCTGCAAATGCTAGAAGTAGATCATTCAAAGAAGTATTATATATTTTGTTATAACAAGCTTCAAGTAGATAATTGAAGCAGCTATTGTATGTTTTTTTATAACATGCCAGAAATAGATAGTTGAAAGAACTGTTGTGTGTTTTTTATAACATGCCAGAAATAGATAGTTGAAAGAACTGTTGTGTGTTTTGTTGTAACATACCTAAAATAGATAGTTGAAAGAACTGTTGTGTGTTTTGTTGTAACATACCTAAAATAGATAGTTGAAAGAACTGTTGTGTGTTTTGTTGTAACATACCTAAGGTAGATGAATGAAGGAGCTACTGTATGTTTTGTTCTAACATGCCAAAAATAAGGCCATCTTGATGTCTCAGTGGTAAGTCTGGGGGCTTTAATTGCTAAATATTGAGCATAGTTTGGACAAGTCATTGTGTAACATTGTGCTTAATTACAAACAAAAAGCTAGAAATTAGTTTAGTCATTATTTGTTTTGACGTACCAGGAATTAGGTGTTTGAGAGTCATTATATGCATAGTTTAACATGCCAGTTAGTTCAAAGAATTATTATATGCTTTGTGGTAAAATGGAAAAAGGTAGATAGTTTAAGGAGATTTGCGTGCTTGTAATTTATTTAGATACATCAAAAGTTAGTTCAGGAAATGATTGTATGCTTTGTTGTAGCATGCCATTAGCTAGGTAGGTCAATGAGTTTTTGTATACTTTGTTGAAACAGTTCATATTTTAGATAATTCAAGGAATTATTATGTGCTCCACTACAATTGTTCAGTGTTGTATAACTTTGTTACTCATATTTTCTTTAAATAGTTATCAAAATCAGAAAAGACCATAGATTCAGAAAAATTATCATCTTCAGTACCAGCTTCACCATCTTATTCTCATGAATCATCTTGTTCTTCAAATTCTATGGTCCATCAGTCAGTGTCTACTCACAGTCAAGGCTTTGTTCTTGCTCCAACACCAGCACAGTTACGTAGAGCCCCAGGTAAATCTCTCACTACCTTAAGTCCCTCACCCAAGTCTACATCTGGTCAGTCAGTACGTCCAATACTTCAAAAAGAAGTAGCTAGCCCCAGAAAACCGATCCTAAAACGCAGTTTGGACGATGGAATGGATAAGTATGTTTCCTGAATTTGGTTGTATTTATAAAACTAATTATCAGCAAGTGTTAAGTGTACTAGGTTTTTTTATTTATTTGAGACATAGCACATTAGGAAATACAATATTTTGATGTAAAAAATGATTGTATTCTGTAAAACATCATCAGATTTCAATACTTAATGTGTATTTATCTTTTTATGCTGTAAAACTCTTGTTGTTTTCTCGTTATTATTATCAGAAACAACTGAAACAGTTATATTTTGGTTGACTCAAGAAAGCCATTTTTCATCATTATAAGCCTAAGCATTTCAAATTTTACTTTCCATGGTCATTTGTATCTTTATCAGCCTTGATTATTGTACTTTTCGGATATTATGTAGTACCACAAACATCATGTTCCTAAATAGCCTGTGCATTATGTAATTTTATAGGGTTACATGACCTACACAGTTGTCAAGTTATTTATAACTTGTGTGGTGGGAATGCCAGTTATACAATGTTAAAAGAATAACAAAACTATAAAATATAAGTGTAAACAGATGTATACTGTTATGAATTTAAAGATATTTAGGAAAAACAAATGTTGTTCCTTATTACAATTTGAAATTGTTTCAGAAAGAAATGAGAACAATTGTAGTGATCACATATCCTCACTCGACCTGCTGCTCTTTTTCAAGACTGCTTGCATTTATATTGGATAATGTCAAATTTTACCTTTTAAAGTGTAGAAAATCCTTTGCTAATCCAGAATAATCAGTGACACATGTAATTTTTCATAGTGTGATGAGGAGTCACAATCTTAATGCACCCATGAAATTTGGTACAAACCCAATCACACTTTACACTGACAGTTTAGAAAACCTGCAAAAATTCTCCATCTCCCCATCATAAAAATAATGTTTCAAAGTAATTGAGGATTTGGACCAAACTTGGGTAAGATTATCCCATACTGACTTGCCATCATGTGTAAAACCTTTATGCGCAATAGTATATTAGTTTTCAAGATACATATACCGAAAAACAAATAAATTCTTAACTCTTTAAGAACAGGTAGAAGTGATTATGAACCATTCAATTAGAGTTAAATGCTATATATTTTTGACAGTTTATCACTACATTGGTTTTCTTCTCACCCAACCAACATACTGAAAATATTAAAAAATAACAAATGTGCATCAAAAAATAAATACGTGTACTGGTATGTAACTACAATGAACAAAATGTAAAGTTGTTCTCAAAGTACCCTCTTAAAGGTAAAGATTGTATCCTACCCAATTAGGGAATGACATTTATGCAACAAAAAGAGGTAACTGTGTTCCTCACAAAACCTGATATAAAGTCCACATTTTGTACATAAAAATGACATTATTTTAATTACTTACATCTTTCTAATAAAAATGTTGTTTATCTACGGTAGTTGTTTGCACTCAAATTGCTTAAATAGTTTGAGTGCAAGGTGATTTTCGTTTTAAGTAGAAAAAGAATATAAAAGGTTTTTTTAAGGTAAATGTTTATATTTTATTTTTCAATTTCTCTACCATATCACTGATTCTAACTATTACAATCAATGAACATTGTAGCGAAATAATTAAAATTAGGAAACAGAAGAGAAATATACCTTTTAATTTTATGTCAAATGCCCTTAAATATTTTCCTTTTATTAAATTCGTAATTTCAGGTCTCTTTTCATGTATAATTAAGCTTTAATGTTTTTATTTATTATTATTTATCTTGACATAAGTCAAGATGTTTGTGAGGCATACTACACTGTCCATGGCAGACGTGCTTAACCTTTCAGCAAAATATTTGGACTCTGCATATCATAAGTCTTGAGAACTGATGCAAAATATGGTGCATATTAAAAGAAATGTTTAAACCTTTCAATTATGCATTTAAAGCGTAACTAATACACAGTTAACTAAAATATAAAACTTAGACCTAAATATAGTTTAAACTTTAACTATAGCATATTTAGGTAAAAAAACAACCATAAGTGCTGTAGTCAATCAAGCAGTTATCAATACTATGATCAGTTATATGCATTCTGTGATGATAACTGTGTGCCAATTTCAAAATAACCCTTGTTAGATAATAGTGTAAAATGACTTGTGTATGATGATTACATGCATGTAGTGTGTACATGTGTGCTATAGAGCTCAATCAAATATGTTGCAGGTGAGTATCACATGTATCAGAGGTTTAAAACATTTATTACTTGTTTTAACTGCTTTCATTTAGAGACAGAAATCTGTAAAGTGTATGAGTGAAATGGTTATATAAGCATCACCTAGTCTAAACATACATCTATTCAACTTTTATTGTGTTATTGAAGAGTACCAAAGCAAAAGATTTTCTGAGCTTGTTGGTCATGTGACAATATATTTGAAGTTTTAAGTAGTTTGTAAAGTTTTTTTTGAAGTACAGGACTTAAACTGAAATAACATAAAACTTTGAATCGTAATATAAATTACAGGGTTTTTTGATTCGTGTACATTGATATTAAAAGTATTTAATAAAATACTGAATGTAATACAATGAATTTTGTGGAAAAATGGTTTGAAGAGGTACTTGTAAAATGGTTAAGCCGTTTTTAATGTATGATGTCACAGGTGAGTCATGCTCATGATAATTCAAGACGTGTTACAGTTAAACCATGTCGAATTATCAGCACTAATTTTTCCATAAACAATCAAAAACTAATGTTTAGGAAGGTGCAAAATAAAAAATAAAATAATACCTGCAGAACAGTTTTAAATGTGGTAAAAAGAAAGCAATACGCTAAACATAATATGTAATACATATAAAAACTTTTAAAACTAGTTTTACTATAACTATCTCTTGTAAAAAAAACCACATAGGATTGGTTAAGAAACTAATAAATAAAATTAAATCTTCTGCAAAACAAAACTAAAAACAAATAACCATAAGTTCTTTAGAAAGAAAAATGTACAATAAAAATGATAACACACAGTAAGGAAGAGTATAAGAGCCATTGCTATAAGAAATCATGTAATCATAAGAACTAAAGTAGCTATGATAATGATGTAATGATTATGAAAAATTAGAGTTATAGTCTTTTTAACGTAAAATTCATGATTAACCTTTTCTAAACAGGTAACGGATCAAAGACCATGTCATTTTGTTTGAGGCTGGAATTCAAAATGTTATTAAACTATTATTTTATGAATTTATGTCAATAAGTTTTAAATCAAACTGTAGATTATAATTCACCTTTTTGTACTATACGCTATTTAATTTATGAATTTGAGAGTTAATATTATAAAACACATCAATTTGTGTGTCACTTGGTTTGTTGAAGGCAGCACTAGTTCAGGTTAGATGTTTATGATATTAAAATGCAAAGTCTGTAGTTTTGTACAAATTAGAAACCCAAATTATCAGTATGAACAAGCTAAGATATAAAATAAGAACCATTCATCTTTTTTATTTGGTGAGATATCACTCATTTACTGAATCAAGAATATAATGTCCCCACTCATCCCTTTGCATTTTTGGAAACACCATCTTATATACACTTACTTCTGTTTATGGCATGTAAGTCACCAATCAAAAGCTCAAAATGACCTTCTAGTGTCTTTCTTACCCATTTTCAGGTATTATAACATCAATACAAAATGTCAAGTCAAGTCTTTAGTGTGCTCAAAATTTCATAATGTTTTTGACAGAAATACAGCTTAGTTGCTAAGCTTGATAAATTATCGTGGAATTCTATGGTATCAATGTAATCATTTATGATTTTTGGTTATTTTAAATATAGATGTATAAAACCTAAAAAAAAAAAAAAATTATATTTCACATTCTTCACAAACAAAATTTGAGAAGGCTTAGCAATATATGACAAGCAGCAAAAGAGTATAAATGCCATAAGTAGGAGAGATAATTATTTGCTTTACTTATTTATTTATTGTTCTCTGTTTTAAGAAAAATAAGTTTAAGAACTTGTTTGTAAATATTATTAATCTTTGTATATATATATATAATGTATAATAATTGAAATGTGACTGCATTTTACAAAGTACTAGTCCACTAAAACACAGTTTAAACAGATCATATTGTGAAGACTAAAGGTTAGCTTTTTATTATTGGATATGGTAACATGAGTGCATGTGCACATTTTCATTGTAACTGCTGCACTGTTAGCCAGATATGGCTGAAAAGTCAACATAATAAAAGTAATAAATACATATAAATGTAAAATCTTACAAGATATAAACCAAGATAAAAACATACATATATATGTATTTGTCTAATGAGTTCAGTTTTTTATTGCAACTTTGTGTGTATGTTCTGTCCTACTCTCAATTCTAGTAGATTTGGTTATTCTTTTTTCATTGAAATGAGATCTCAGGCCTCTTTTATTTATTTATTAATTTATTCAACATTAACTATGCTATTACTAATGTTGTAATTTCATTTTAAAGAAAATATATAAAATAAAAGCTATTTATTTGTTACTAGGGTCTTGGAAAAAGTCAACTTTGAAGCTAGGTTTGCGAAACTTCCAGAATTCGAACCTCACAAATCTCCATCTGCCACAGCATCTGTTCCAAATTCTCCTATTGCTTTTGTTCAAAGTTACCATAGGCAAAATATATCTACAGGTATATGATTGTATTAGGTATTACATAAGATTCACAGCAGAATATTTCCATAAGTGAGCCTACATCTTTTTATTTTACCATGGATATTGGTTATTTAACTGTTATTGTATTGTATCACAATTACTATCATCATGTTTTATCACTTTAGTTTAATGTTCATAGTTTTTGTATGTCAGAAAACAAGTACTTACAATTCTAGCTAAAATAGTCATATAATTATTAAATTTTAAGATCTTGTTTCTTTTTCATAAATAGTTATGCAAGTGTAATGTTTTGACCTAAATTTTAATTGGTTTGTTTTTTAACCCCATTCATTTTAAAAAGTATTCTTGTCATAAAATATCCAGTTTTTAAATCAACAGGTGAATTCCAAGATGGTACGTTATCTCTTTTCACATATATAGCTATTCTTGTTCAGTACTGCCCTCTATATGTGTGTGTCACAAGCCTTTTATCTCCCTTCCATTGGAATTGACTGACTCCAATGCATTTCTCATGCAAATTATCATATGTCAATCCTCTACAAATAAGAGTGTGATATATTCTCATGACACATATGATTTTCTAAATTCAATTTTACCAAACTGTTATTTCTTGTTTGGCAGTACTCATGTTAAATGTGTTTTTTTGTGTGTGTGCTCTTTATGTGTATTATTTTTGTAATTTTAGTAGTTTAATTTCTGAAGTGAGATTTCTTTATATTGAATAGTGAAAAATAATTTTCCAGTTGGAAATTTTTTCTCAAATTGGAATATTTTATATATTATTGTATTTTTGCAGTTAATTCTGAGGTTTGCATTCTCACTCCCAGTGTTATACCTGTAGCAATATTTTCACAGGCTGCAAGTGGGGAACACTCATTGTTGGATTACTCTGTTGTTATCCACTGTAAAGTTGATCATTATATGAGTCAACCTTCTTCTCCTGAACTTGCCCCACTAAATCCTCCAGAACAAATCAAAACTGTTAGGGTTGATGCAAAGTTGATAACTTTTTTACACCACTGTACTTTGCCATATCTTTTCCTGCCCCTCCTGTAGGATCAGTTAGGCTTAATATGACGTTTTTCGACATTATTTCTCAGTTATCTGATGTTTTTTTTCTGAACCCCCATTTTTTATAATTTCTTATTACCTTCACATTGGCTCTTCTTTTGACTTTGGCTCTTGCTTTACACATGTAGTTTTGGTACTATTGGGATCTTATGGGTTATGATGTGACTTTGCCCCAGCTTTTTTCATTTATACATTTATGTGTGATTTTTTTTTTACAATAGGTTGCATGTTTGTCACATGAGGAATGAGGGCATGGGTGATCAACAGAAAGATTCAGAGTTTTGGTTTGGGACTGAGAGGTCTTATCATGTCACTATCTTGAAGTTTCTTGCTGTATATCATGTTTTTGGTTCATTTTCTCCATCTGGTCAGAAATTGCCTGGCAGTGATCTAATTTGATTTATCTTCGATAGTTGATTATCTCTATCACCAGTGTGGCATCCATTCTTGATCCCTCTGTATTAATAAATTGAATCTTTTTTTGGGAGGGGTCCCACTTGCTTGATATTTTTTATCCTTGTATGTCAGGTTATGAGTGCTTTTGCTCTTGTCATGGATTGCATTCCTGTCCAGATAAACCATCTCTAATGGAGTGGTCTATCAATTCTTTTATTTTCCAGTGGCTTTGACTTCATTGATGTTCTCCTCACATTGAGACATTTGCTATGTCTCTCAACCACAAATTCTCTTGGTTTTGGTCTCCAGTCCCTCATCTTCCCCAGGTGATTTTTTATCATCCTTTGCACTTTATGCCAGGTTCTTTTTATAGCTTCTTTCTGGATATTTCAGCCTTGGTTTCCATAGTTTCTCCAACTCCCAACTTCCTCCTATGTTACCTTTTGCTCTGACTTCATTCCTTGTTTCACTGGGATCTTTCTGTCCTCTGTTTTCATCCTTGATTTTCCTTTTGTTATTGGTGAGGAGATCTGGCTTTTTTTGGCTTGTTTCATTTGCCCCTCCTTCATGGAAGTTTTTTTAGTGCAAATGAAAATGTTTTTTTCCTGATAAACTCACTGTTCTTTGTTATACAAATTTCATTACTTGAAGTTTGGATCAGGGATCTTCTATTGCCTCAATCTCAGATATTCAGACAACCCTGTTCCACAGTTTTTATGATGTTTTCTTGATTTTGCAGATATTTACCTCACCTACATTTTATCTGTTGATGTATTCTTGCTAGATTCATTGTCTGCAGTTACATGCTGCCCTTTGAGGCTGAAATATTTCTATGGTCCTGAACTACGTCAATTTGCTTATGTTTGGATAACTCCCAGTGCTACTTGTTTCACCTTTTCTTGTGTCTTCCTTCCTTCTTCTATTCACCTGTGGATGCGGGTAGTCTGTTTATTTGCCTTTGATGTTTTGTGTATTCTTTATCCTTTTACGTATCTTCTCCTTTCTCTGGATGGCTTTTCCTACCTAACTTTTCATTAGTCTGTGATAATAACTTCTCCATTTAGCCACTTTCCATTTTACTCCTTTATCCTCTGCCAGATTCATATAGATGTTTATATCCTGTTCTTAATCTTCTCTCTTAATATTACTGCACAGCTACGTTCTTTGGCTTTTTTTCCCATATTTTCTTCTTTTGGAGCTTTTGTCTATGTGTGATTTTTCCCACTACACATTTGCCAGTTGGGATTAATTCTCAATTTGATTTGTTTATTCCTCTTTTTTGTATTTCTCCTGTTCTTTGTTCTAGGTGTCTTTTCAACCAATTTGACCCCTTACATTTTTATTAGTATTTCGTTTTCATTATACCTTGGTGGTACTTTTTCAGTTGGGCATGTGGATCACCTATGATATGTTTGTTTCTCACTACTTGCATTGGACTGAGGTTTTCTTCTTCGGAAGGTTACTGTCTTTTACCTGTAACCATTCTTCAGAATTCACTGAGACTTTGAGTGAGTAAATTATTCTTTCTTATTTTATCCTTTTCCCTTTTACTATTGATCACTATTTGTATCCTTTTCTGTGGTGAATGGTGCCTAACCAGGTATTCTTCTGCAGATCAAATCCACACTGTAAAACCATGTTGACTTACACATTATATTTCCATAGCTACACAACACAAACTGCAAAGATTGGGTGCTCCATAAGATTGCTTGAAGGTATATCCTCATGATGGAATTTTGTCAAAAAACGTGCCTATCCAGGACTCTGTTTATCCACAGATTACATGGGTGTAACAGAAGGGAATAGCTGTCTATTCCTGCCATACCTTGTATTGGGATCCCTCATCCTACCCCCATATGAATGTTGATTTTTCAGTGATTGGATTTTGGATTTAGAGTTGAAACAATCAACACAATTTCTCACACGTTTATTACAGATACTATATTCCATCCTCAATTATGCTCTTGTTACTCCATCTGCATTGTGGGTTATATTGAAGGTATTTGCAAATTCACATGATTCTTACCTCTCTGTTATCCCTCAATTATTATTATTCTAAGGATGTTACTGTGCTTAGGGCAACTCTGGTTAATTTTAATTTTGAGGGAGATGGTTCTACATTATACAGACAACACTTCAGTATTGGATATCATGTTCCTATATCAATCTGTCAACTTTTTATATTAATGTTAACATGTATCCCGTTCACTAGTCTGAGGGTTCCTGATTCCTTTGGCCTCCTGAACTTGAGGTTAAATTGGTATGATCCTTTTTTTTTCCCTTTCAGATGGCTGAGTTTTGGATTGCAGTTAACTTGTTACCAGTATTATTACTGGTATTATCTGTACTGGTATAGTAGTGGTATTTATTACTTTCTTACCCTCCACATGGATGTTTGTACTTTATGGCCAGATTTTGGATTATAGTTTACATACTGATGGTATGATCCTCATCCCACCCCTACATAAAAGTCAGTTACCAATGGAATATGCTTGGATGTAGTTGGCTTGCCAAGTGTGGTCCATCATGCCCTAGACACTCTACACCTATAACACATCCTTTTAATTTACACTCTTTTATTATTTCTATGATAGAGTTCATAAATATTATATGGTTCAGATCCCTCCCTGTCTGACTTTAGTTCTCCCTCAAGTGGATGTACTCCTGCATTTTCTGCCCATTTATGTAACATTTTTTTACAATGGGTAAAGTTTATACTTGGTTCAGAGTGTCCTTTAGACATTTTTAAATGATTCTTCTTTCCTTCCATTCCCTTTTTCAGTGTGGGGTCCTAGCTACTTATGTGAGAGAAGATAATGTACCGTATTGAAAGTTATAGTTTTCCTGTACTGAAAATGTATTTCTGAGAAGTATTTAGCTCCCATCACATTTCCTTCATCTTTAGCCAATTCTCAAAGTGATAATTTGGTAGAATTAAAGAGAATTTCGTCATTTAAGTATGCCACACACTTACTGGTTGAGGATTGACACGTGATTTGCATGAGAGATGCAATGGAATGGGAGAGATATAAGGCTTGTAGGATTTGGAAAAAACAAAATTTTGTGGAGGTAAGCACTGAATTAGAATAACAATTTATATGAGTAAAGTTAAGTACCTATCACAAATACATTTTCAGTACGGGAAAAGTATAGCTTTTAATTGAACATTATTATTTTAGTTTTCCTGAGCTGTAATTGTAAGCTGTATAGCTTAAACTATCATTAAATTAGTTTCAAGCATCTTTACAGGTAACAGTATGTTTATATCTGTTAGTTAATATGAGTTGCACTTGTAAGGAACCATCTGTAATATTCACTATATATTATTGACAGACAGACTATTTCTCCATTATTTTGTTTCCTGAAACTTATATCTTAGTTATTATAGGATTCAGCTGGAAATATATATATGCTTAACACAGAAACTTAGTTTTTATCAATTTGTAAGCCAAGGTTTAAATTCAGATTTTGAAATTTTTTATGTAAACTACCTTGAAAACTAGGAAATTTCAAGTATTAAACTGCAGAATATCATTTCCAGTTATAGTGACTTCATAAACTCTAAATATCAACAGAGATAAGTACCATAGATTTTGTTGAAATATTGAAAGGTTTCAACAGGGAATTAGATTTTTAGTTTCAGAAGAATTAAGTTATATACAGTTTATAGCGATATTTAAAATGTCTCGATTACTAATGCCAATAAAGATGAATTATATAAATTTTGCATAACCATACTTAAAAAATTCAGCATGTAGTTATACAACTACTGAAACTTTCCTTCCAACTGAGCATAAAAATAAATTTTTATTGGATAGTATTTTTATACTTTGTCGAATGTGACAAATAAAATATTTAAAACTCTTTTCCTATTTGATAAACAAATGATCAGATGTGTGAATAAGTAAGTGTGTTTCATATTTTTAGGGCAAGTAAAAGTTTCAGTTAATAGCACTGATAGTAAATCAAACCATTTGCTGAATCTGCTTAATGTTTGGGTAAATAAATATTTCAAAGTTTTTTTTTATTACTAAAACATTTAACATCTGTCTGACTTGATTTTATTGACTGTTGCATTTAATAGTTCTTTTTTTTTCTTTTTGTGGACCTGATGATGACTGAAGAAGGTCAAAATGTTGTTCACTCCTTGATGTAAAAAAAAAAAAAAATTCTCAACCCAAACAAGCCGTTTTTACATATACAATAGTTCATTTACTGTGATTCTATAAATACATTTTCCTGGAATATTTCTGAGAAATTATTATACCTATTAGAAATTGCAGTTTGTGAAACTTAGTCTCCATATTTTCATTTTACTTCTAATTTTGTTTTTTGTGACTTTAATGTCCTCAAAAGTATCAGTTTTTGGAGTTTGAATGTACTTTGGAACTTTGTTGAGATCATCATGGTTGGTTTATTATTCTTGTATGGTAAATACTTTATTGATGTTTTAAATATTTTGGAATATGTGTTAGTCTGTAAAGCAAGTATATGTTTCAAGTCCTCATATGTGTGAGTTAGTTTTATTAATATGTCTGAACATTATATACAGCAAATGAAAATGGAGAAGGAGGAATCAAAGGCTCTACTAACTGTTCTGGTCTTAAAGGTGAAATTCAAAAAACTCCAAAAAGTGCCAAGTGTGAAGGAAATAAGTTCTTTGGGCCAAATTTCAACCTTGATGTGGAGAATCATTCTTATAAAGGTGGTGATTTCTTTAAACATTGCTAAGTTTTTTTTAAAACAGACTTACATTGATATTCAACAAAAGACAGTACTTAAAACCTTGTTAATAAAGTCGTTGCAATTAGATGTTGTTCCCAAAACATCTAAAAACAAATTTTTACAATTAGCATTTGTTTACATTTAATGAATCAATTATTATTAGTTGTTGAGATATTAAATATAAAATATTATGAGACAAAAAAATTGAGCATATGTAATTCTTGGCTTTTAGAACTAACAGAGGAAGTTTATTCGCCTCGCACACCCAGGACACCCAGTGAAGGAGAGAAAGGGCTGTCACGAAGAATTCTAGACCAGCGAAGGCAATTGGTTTTACAGTTGTTTCAAAAAGAAAGTGCCTATCCAACAGGTAAATGTGATAAACATTAATATTTCTTTTTTAACATGTAATCTTTGAATGACCCAAAGATGAATATATTTACCGTTATAATCAGAAAGTAACATACTCTGATACAGTTTCAAGGAAACTTTTCTCTTTAACTTGTATTATGTCAAACACAAAAGTAAAATATTTAACACTTCTAAAAATATCAGATTATTTCTACAAATTCAAACAAAATTTCTGTTAAAAAAAATCTTTTCTTATGTCATTGACAGTGTGCATGTTGAATTAAAACCATTTCATTACCAGGAGAACTCACAATGGGAAAGAAAAATATTTTATTATTATTATTATAGTTAACTAAATACAGTTAAAATACAACTGCATCTCAGCACTAATGAAGTTTGGAATCATGAGAAGAGGAAGGCTTGTGATATGTGTGTCATATAGGCAGGGTGCTAATAAAACTTTGATGCATAGAACTGAAAACTTAGAGTAAAGTATAATAATTTTAAAAATAATATATTTTTAGTTTGTTAATAAACATCAGTATAGATTCACAATGAAGTTAGTTCAAATTTTTTGACTCAGTTTTAATTTTTTTATGTACTGCAAATGAAAAATTCATTCATGGTTAATAACCTTAGCATATAACATTTTGTGTGTAATGTTTCATAGTTGCTGATGTAAAGATATTACTTTGTTTGTAATCTTTTTTTGTGGGTGTATATGGGTTTGAAAACTGATATTTTGGTCAATATAAATGGCCTGACAATCTAAACAAGCAATTTCGTGAATAACATTGGCTGGATATAATATGAATTATGATTTTTGGGATGGAATAATATCTGTATGAGCACATAGTTCTAATATCAATATTTTTAAGATTCTTTGGATCTTTTCTGAGATATCATTAATATATGTAAAGAAAATTTATTATTCATATTCATTATTGCTAGTTATTTATTTATCATTGGTACAGTTTTTCATCTTATTCTGTTGGATGTTTGTAACTTTGTTTAGGTATCTGTTCCTTGAAGTATAAATCTTGTTATTTCTAATTATTTTACTTGGTCTCATTTTTTACTGGGATTAAACTTTCTACATGTAAAAATGTCTGGACTCATGAGAATGAACTTGGGGGAGGGATTTTTGGCATTATAATAGTGTTTTGCTTTGTCATAGCTATCATATTACAAATTTTTATTTCCCTTCAGTTAATATATAAAATTTTCTTGTGTGCCTGTGTTCATACAGCCCAAGCCACAGCTGCATTTCAGCAACAACACCGTGACATTTTCCCCACCAAATACAAACTTCAGTTGAAAATTCGTGAAGTTCGTCAGAAATTGATGTCAAATGCCAGCATAAGCTCTGCCAATCCTTCTACACCAACAGTGGGTAACCAGAGTGAAGTAGAAAGCTTCATCACATCTCCAAGCAGTCCAGCAACTTCACAAGCACTACAGACATTAATGCCACCACCATCTGTGTCAAAAACATCGTCCAATCCTACTACACCCTCATATTCACAAGGACAACCAATATCTGGTGAAAAATAATTATTTTGTTTTGACAAATTTTTGTGATTTACTATTGAATTTAGTGGTAAAATTGTGACCATATAAATTGTAAGCAGGACATTTGTTAGAGGAATTTTCTACTGGTAATGATTTTCCATAATTATTACCATTTGTCACTGAAGAACAAGAAAAAGAGCCAAGTCTGTAGGATATGTCCGTATGTTTTATGTTTATGTAATACATTTCCTCAAGAGGATTATTTGGTTATTGATGTATGTAGATAACTACATATTGTAATGTTTTTTTGCAGTTTAAAAACGTTCAAGAGGTAATCTTTGGTTTCATATAATTTGAGTGTTTACTGAAATGAGGCATATTTAAAAAGATATGAAAAATGTTTCAATAGCCTTACAAGTCACTAGTTTTTTATCAACCCTTTCTTTGTGTAGATTCCTGTAATTTTATTCACTTATTTTTAACACTACTTCTGTATCATTGCTATATGTTTTTGCACTAGTGTATCAACTATGGTAGAATCTTAAAGAGATTATTGTTAGTTTAAAACTGACTTTCTCTTACTCTCTGCTCATTAAGTTTGCTGTGACAAAAAATGGAACTGTTTGAAATTTTTAAAAGTTAAACATAACTGTTTATTTGAACAGTTGTAAGAAAACTTTAACATCATAAAAGTGTAAAGTCAAATTAAAATGATCTTATTCCAAAGTAGTTGTTATGTGTGGAACAAAATAATCCAGGATATGCTCACGAAATAAAAACCAAGTAAAGAGGCATGAAACTAATACAAGTATGCTAAATAACTTCTTAAAAAACTCTGTCACATGAAAGAGGGACTATGAAGTTTAATGATCAGCTGTATTTATATAATGAAAATTTTTACTTCTGGAAAGGCGATTCCTAGCTTGAATTTAATTCATGTTTGGAAGATTTTGTGAGAAAATATCTGAGTTAGTACCAATATCATGTTTTTTGTGAAGATTGTCACTGTTCACTGTTTATATACTTCATCTTTCTACATTTTATGGTAAAAACTGAGATATTATTTGCCACAAATTAAAACGTATTTTAAACATCTGTTAACTAAACAGGGCTATAAGTGGAAGCGTCGCAGAAATGTGCGAATGGTGACACTGAAACTAATTAGAGAGAGGGTTCTGATTAGAATGTTTTATATAGGTAAATTACTGATTTGATTATAACTTGTAGGTTGAAGGAAATGAATATTCATCTGTGGACCTCGTTGGTGTGTGTAAAGCTATGTTATTGTGGTATTCCTATAAAATCTAGTTCAGAATATTTTAAGGTGGTCTTATTTTCAACACTCTGCTGAAGTGTAACCTGTATGTGGACACAACTAGGTTACACAAGACCAGAATAAGTAGTGATACGCACATTTCATGTAACCCAATAATAACTAATCATTTAAATTAAATGCTTTATATGTTTCAGGTTTGATGTGGAAATTGTTAATCACATTAGTTTTTTGATGTAATTTGTAAAGTTGGTTAAATCTTCTGCATTCAGTTGAAGGTTAAACTACGGTTAATGAGTATGAAGTTTACTGATATGTTGAAGTGTAATACAGTCTTTTAAAGAATTTTGCTTGAAAATCATCAAATCAAAACTAACTGCTTTACTACCTCTTTTTAAAACTTTCTTGGTATCTTAATATTTTAATGTAGTCTTGTTTTTCATGTTTTCTTTCTTTTATGAGATTAATTTAATTCTTTTGTATTCAGTTTTCTTAAGTAATTTATTCTTTTACTGATGTGTATGTAGATCATTAATGTTATTATGTTAAGATATTTAAATGTTTTATGTCATAGAGGAAATGCTTTCTTAGTGTTAATCGAGAATAATATTTTTACTTTTGTAGTTTCTAAGACGTGACTGTTGATAACTTAGCAAACAATTTTGAAATGTGGTCACTGTTTGCCTCAATGATATGCCATGTCTTAGGTCTTGTTAAACTTTTCTGCTTCAAATATCTTTTTTTTTTTCAAAAAGATTCAGCTTGTAAATGCCTGTGACTAGGTGCTGTTAAAACACTTATGGTCACAAAAATAATTCTAGTTGTTTGTGATAAAAGATACTGTCAGCACTTCAGTAGAAGTGATCTTTAATGTGTTCAAATAGTAGCATTGTTAATGTGTTAACAGAGTTATTTTAAATAAATTTGTTTCAGGTGATCTCTTTCTCTTGCTCCACATAATGTGAAATTGTTTGAGCAATCTATTTTTCTTCATGTGTGTTTTCATTTGTCTTGTTTAAAAATGTCTATATTACTTGAAGGTTTTTGTATGACAGGATAATTATTTTGGTGTGAGTTATGTATTTGCATATTTATGTAAATTCTCTTAAGCATCTTTTGCTGGACTATTGTTTCTTATTCAGTTAGATGGCATTCTACATTCATCTGCAATTAATGCTCTCAGGTGAATAAGTGATTAGTTTAGAGACTTATGACACTTAAATCTGGGATTTGGTTCCTTGCAGAGAACAGATAGCTCCTTATTCTGTTGCTCTCAACTGAAAACACACAACCACCATTAGTTTATATTTTTGTGTTATAGTTTGTGTATGGTTAATATAATAATAATGATGTAGTTGTAGAATGAAAGGATTGCAGGTATTTAAGTTAAATATTTTTGTTTTCATGAGTAGACAATATAAACCTATTTCAAAATGATTTATAGACTGTTGTTGTTTTTTAAATTAAAAAAAAATGTACTTTAATAAATGCACATTTTATCAGTTCTGGAGCATGCAGTGTAATAGACAAGTACGTAGGGCTACAGTATTGGTAATGATGGATATATTTCTTATTTTTCTGCATTTTCGTAGTTGTGTAGGAACTAGTAGCATAAAGCACAATACTTTTAACCAGTATTAGTTTTTAAAAAATTAAAAATATAGCTTTATTGTACTTAGTTTTGTATGCTTTTGGAGGAATGAAGTTGTCCATATTATATGTGCTGTGTGTTTGTGAGTTGATCAGAAGTCAGCACGAAATACTAAAATTTTATCACTATTGTATTTTGTGGATAGTTTTAAGAGTTGTATTTTTGATATGGGATTTCTCATTTCTCTCTCTCTCTTTTTCTTTTATCAAACAGCATAGAAGCTATAGATAAGGAGTTTAAAGGGAAGATTTTTGTCCAGTATAGAATAATAGAAGACAATATTACAATATGTTTAATGGTTTTGTAGAAACAGAACATGATATTTTAAAGTGCAATTTTATTGTGATGATTTATTTTGTGAATAGCACATGTTACACAATGGATAGATACAAACAATGTAAGCATGTTGTTACATGATAATAACTTTCTTCTTAATTAAAAAGCAAACTGTTGTGAGAAGTGTCTTTGGTAAAGAAACATGAGCTGGATGAAAAATATTATTAAAATTTGTCACAACTGGTAATAATTGATAAGCTAAATTTGGTAGTAGTTTATGTGAGAAGGCAGTGTTTATTTACAGACTAAAATTAATGTAAGTATTTTTAGAGATTTAACCTCAGTGCTGATTACTGTGGGATATTGAAACGGTAATTTCACGTGCTGTAGGAAGTCTCTTTCAGTTAAACACATCCAATAAATACAACATAGGAGTAAGACTCGCTTATGATTTTTACTCACCAGAAAACAATCATCACTGTAAAAATATTATTTTTACAATAATTTGAACAAGTATATTGGGAAATATTGAATATTATGTTTCATTCTCAATATTAAAGAATGTGTTAAACTAAAGAAGTAAAAATGTATGAATAGTTTTACTGTGATTCTCAATAACTATTAAATAAGGCCTTAAAACTTCTGATGTTACATAAAACTTGTGGAATTAAATGTGCATTGTTTTAAAAGTGACACACACACAGCTGAAACCAAGTTATACCTAACAATAAATACCCAATGCTGTCACAGAATTTATATATAATAAATATTATATTTTGAGATAAGAATAGCTTTTGATTTTTTTTTCATCATTCAGTATTTCAGAATCTGCCACTACCTATGTTTCAACTGTGTCTTTGGATTTCTAACAAATTTCACTAAAATAACTAAAAATGTTCATGACTTACAAAATAGAATAATACCAAGTGTGTTCATGACTTACAAAATAGAATAATACCAAGTGTTCTCGCACTATATCCTTCTACACTCAGAGAAAGAGGAATAGTGTTTGTAAAATACCAGATATTGCTTGAACCATAATTGTATACTTGGCTTACTTATTTAAATTATACTAGAAATATTCATAATGGTTAAAACATTCTTCTTCCTTGGTTTCTTAAAGTTTCCCTTTATTTCATAATTGTTTACTTACAGTTCTTTCATTGCAGGTAGTCAGTAGTTATTTTTTCCCATGAGTCACTGAAATTGTTTAATATTCGACCTAACAGAATTGTGGATAAAAATGACAGTTAATGACTTAATTTACTTTGGTCTTGAATGATTAAGATGTATCAGGAAAGATGACATAAAGCAAAATCGAAACTCTAAAACTGATGACAAGATGTTATGAAGGTGGTACTATCATAAATTGACTAACTTTAACTTTTATCAGAAAATGTCAAGAGTATTATTGGGAAATGGATAATGTTAAAAGTCAGTTTTAGGAAGGACTGTAAAGCTAAATCTGATATCAAATATTGTAGAATGTAATGTTAGAATACACTGACTTCTTAAAGTGGCTGTAAAATATTTTAAGAAATGAAACTATATATCAGCATTTTAGAGGTGATACTAAATGTTTTAGATGATGCAAGTAAAGATAAGTTTGTTATTGGAAGAATATTTTATAATTCAATATTGGCTTAGTAAATCTGATCTCAAAGTTTGTTAGGAAATGGTGCTAGTTAATATCGGAGTTTTAAAATTGTTAAAACCAGAAATGTATATGAAAAAAAGATAATAACCATTAATAAAATTTGTTATATTAACTACATCTAAATAACTAGTTTTTTAAAATGCCATAGGAGGTGAGTAATGTTAAATAAATGACAGAGTTTGATTGTGTTAGTAAAGTAAAGATTCAATGACGAAGTTAGTTATAACTGAAAAGTTTTAAACAACTTATTATGCTTTGATGAAAAAATATATTTCTTGAATTATTTTATAGAAAAAGTGTTTGTAAAATATTTAATGTTATTAACTTTTATTGTTATATGTTGGGGGGAATTGGTAAAAACAATTTGTGTATAATATATTTTACATTGCTTATATCAGTTGAGGGTGATTTGTCTTTTATCAGAGCTAGTAGTTAACCATGTGGTTATCTGAATTATTACTATGACGTAGTGTTTTATTGCATGTGGTTAAAAATTTGTTTTAATGCTGTGGACTGTTACTTTTTCTAACAGTTTTGTGTTTGATGAGTAAATATATCCACTTTTGCATGAATTTAAGGAAATGTATGTGTCAAGTTTGATTTGTATGATACAATACAGATAATATTGTAAACTAAAGTGAACAGTAAAAACATTGTAAATAGTGTATATTTTATTCATTTGTTATGCGTGTATATTGTTTCATATTGTGTATCCTTGAATTAAAACATTTGTATATTAAAAAAGTTGTATACCATATAGGTCTCTGTGTAAATATATTTATTTGTTTTTATCAGGCCTTTGGTGTAATTAAAAAACAAAATTCACCATTATTTAATATCAAAAACAGTACAAACATGGAGGAACTGTTACAAATAAAGTTTTATTGTACTGTGTGAAGGAAGTGACTTCAATTAATACAGTCAACAGATGCCTACAGTATACCAGAGTTATGTAAAACAAGATGTTCAGACTTCCATGTTTAATTACTTTATGATTGCATGCTTTCATATTATTTTTTTTCTTTTACAATAACCAAGGGGACAAGTAGCTTCTGAAAAACATTCAAAAGTAAGTTTTTATTACCATCCATATACAACTTGTAGATATTTCAGTTTTGTTTTATTATTATTTTCATGCTATCATTAGAAATTATGATTACTCTGAAGAGTTATTTTTTAACAAGTTAATTTAGTTGTGTGATTCATAGTATTGCAAATAAAAAGCTTATTTTTTTGTTAGTACACGTTGAAAATATATTTATCTGTCAAAAATTATTATACAGTCCTTTTTTATTATAAAAGTAATTTTTAAGGTGTATTGTTGATTAAATTAATCTACATTTTTATATCAGGGTGAACAAGGAAAGAATGTGATGGTAAAAAAACTGTTATCTTGATTTGTTTTCTACCTGTGTTCTCCTTTACAAGGTTATATTTTACCTAGAATAGAAAGGCAAAAAGCGAATCAATTGTAAGAAGGTGTTTTTTTTTCCTGTGGTAATATTTCAGCTGCCAACTTTTTTTACCATCCATTCTAAAAATACAAAAATGAAACATATCACAGAAATGTATTCCACTTCTGTATGTTAGTAAACACAGGTGTAGAAATTAATGTGATCTCCTTTACATTCCTACAGTAAATCCAGCTAATTTGGACAAATAGGAATAGTAATTTTGTATTAGACTATTTCCATGGAGCGTAAATGTAAGCTTTTATTATAATATGGCATTGTACTATGAGGAAAATGAGCTTATCTGTGAGTAATATATTTCAAATCCACCCTACCCTTACCATTTTCATATGATGGAAACAAAATATGGTGGGAAAACCATTATACCTTTTATATATTACCTTCTGAAGCAAAACTGAAATAAAGGAGAGGATGTAAAGACATTCACACAATTTTATGTTCAGTGGTTATAATTGATTAATGGAATTTAATGATACACTTTCAGATATTGATACAAGAAATATCTTGGCTGTTGTGTATAACAATATAATGAAATGAAAACTAATTTTATTACAAGTCCTGAATGGACATGTCCAAAATATCTCTTCATACTTTGTGTTTGTGGTGTTATTATATCAAATTATATACTTCCCAGATTTATGTTAGACCCTAAACTTTTTGTTTACTCAAAAGTTTGTAGTTATTGTCTTGAAAATAAACACCCATTGAGGAGAACACATGATGACAGAGACACGTTATTTTGGTTATTTTTATATATCGTATATATATGTCTGGAAAGCTATGCCCATCATCTATCATTTAAAAATTGTTATATGTTTATGTAAGATATATACTCAAGGACATTTCTCCCAGAACACTAGCAACATCAAATTGGACACGAAAAAAAGGCTTGACCCTTATTATATAGATGAATTGTGCTTTCAACCTTCACATATAAGATTCAGGATTACAAATTTTTACTGCAACATCCTCTTCATTTAAGTCTCAAATATCTTTCAAGTCCAACCACATTATTAGGAGGTTCAAAACCCTATTACTACTAATAATTTGTCATTAATTTTAACTATATGCAGTTTCATCGTTACATGTTAAAATCGGTATTAACAGCAAGAAAGTTAAACAGCATCATAATTTAAGTGTTTCTGAGAAAAATTTGTGGTGAAAAAAATGTACAAAATTCTTATTCAATGTATATGGAGGGTTGGGCTTTAATATGTACTATTGGAAAGGTGTTCTGTTATGGGTAAAAGTATATAGATGATAGATTAGGACAAATATATTACCTAAACAGTGAATTGTTGAAACATTTTTGTCAGTTTTATAACTTCTCCATTCCATTGATTTTTTTGTTCTGAGACAAAACTAACATTAATTTTAACCAAACTTTTACTGTTATCAATACAAGTAATAAAATGTTTGATTTGATGTCCAAATTTAAGTTTCTTATTACTTCATATTTCTGAAAGCCATTCATAGTTGATTTTGTAATTTAACAACATGGAACCTGTTGTTCCAATTCAGATGTTCCACACTCCAAATTAAATTAACTTTAAAAATCTTTTAAAGCTAGCTCTTATAATTCATATACTTATGAAGCTTATTCTTAAACTCATTTAAATTTACTGCCTCTATAACATCTGAGGGCAACCAATTTCAAAAGCTGTCGGAAAAATTAAATTGTCTAAGCTGAAGATTATCCTTACCCTACAAAAATTTATATTTGTGTTTTCTAATTCAAATATTCTCACTGTTAAATACAAAAAAAGATTATGCATCAACACTGTCAATTCCCTTCAAAATCTTAAACACCTCAGTTAGATCCCCCTAACACTTCTTTTTCAAGAGAAAACAACTCAAGAGATTTCAACCTATCATCAGGGTCACTATTTTAATATCCCTTTGAACCTTTTCCAACAATTCAATGTCTTTTCTAAGGTAAGGAGCTCAAGACTGCAAAAATATTCCAAATGTGGCCTAACCAGTGACCTGTACAACAAATTTGTATTCAATATTTCTGTTGATACAACCTAAAATCCTATTTGCTCTACCACTAACAACAGCAAATTGCATGGATGGCTTTAGAGACTGATTGACTATTACATCAAGATCTCTTTCTTACATAATATTGTTAAGGTTATTTCTATCCAAATTATACTTATAGTTCAAATTATGATAACTCACATGCATTATCTTGCATTTATTATAATTATAACCCATTTAATATTTATTTGTTCTACTCAATAAATGATCTAAATCCTTTTGTAAATCAGCAGCATCTTTTTCACAGCTAGCAACATAATACATCTACAAATTTAAGTAATTTATTGACAATTTCTTTAGCTATGTTATTGATATCAACCAAAAAAGAGCAAAGATCCTAAAACAGCCCTGAGGTGCCCCAATTGTGACTTAAATCCAATTTGAGTGAACTCCATGTGTAACAATCTTCTGCTTTGTTCCTTCAAGATACTCTTCTATCCAATTTGTTTACTTATTCCCCACACCCACAGAGACAATTTTTTTATAAACCTTTGATATCAAACCTTGCCAAATGCTTTATGAAAATATAAATATACGAATATACCAAATATACCCTCGTCTAATGAGCAGTAACCTTTTTATAGAATGTCAAAAGATTTGTAAAACCAGGTTTTCTCTTGGTAAAACCATGTTGACAATCCATATTGAACTTTGTCAAATGACTTTACAAAGAATCTTTTAACAGACTTTCAAAAACTTTTCCCATAACTGATGTAAGAAATACAGGCTACTTAATATGGATAGAGTTTTAAATAGGTGGGGAGGAATGGCATTATATGTAAAGTGTGAGTTACATATGTTGAAAGTGAGAATATCAAAGATAACAGTAAGAAAACTGAATCCGTATTAAATACTCTGTAAGCTTGAATTTCAAAGAAACTTTTGTCAATATACATATACAGTATATAACAATACGTTTATGAAGGCAATCTCTGTAGTTTTATAATCGGTTTTGGTGTTTTGTTATTGAAGTTTTAAATGAATGTATCCAAACTCTTTCCCCTGTCACTTTTTTACACACATACTTATAGTGAAGCAGTCTGGATAAGACCATTCTCTGAGTGTAGGCATTTTGTTGCAAATCTAAATAGTCATGCTACACTCTCATTTTATCTTTAGGATTTCCTGAGGAATTAATAATGTTTTTGTTTTTTTTAAATTTATCTCAAACATAAGTAAACAGATGACACATGACTTCTGAATATCACACATTCAACTGACCCAGCCATTTAGAAATTTAATGGGATTTTCTTTATAGAATTCCCAGGTAGTCACTAATAACATCAATTTTAAGTCTAATTTCTGTATTTAGTTACAAACTATGGGTTAGCAAGATATGTCCAACCTTGAACTCTGTTAATTTTGTATTTAGGAATTGTTTCATCTAAACATTGCTAAGGATATGTCATTTTGGGAAGTCTTTATAGATTTGCAATTGAAATGTTAAGAAAAACTAGACTCAGATTTTCAGTGAGCCAGCTTTTACCATGTTTTGGCAATGTAAGGTAATTCATTACAAAGATACTTGTGTTATGTGCTGTATAAGAAAAGTGTTATTTTGTTTCTAAGAGAAACATTTGCCTTTCTCATTCATTTTTGGTTGAATTTGGCTTGTTTCATACTCTGTACACAAAATTATATCTAATATCCTGTTCTGTGATTTTGTTAGCCTAAGTGTAGATCCATTTTAAACTGAAAATAGTAAAGATTAGGTTATTAAGGACAACTTTGATGCCATGACCAAAACTTTTGTTTTTCTTTTTTAAGTGTAAGATAAATGTATTCTGTTTTTAACTTGCACATTCTGTATACCATTGAAATTTAAAAGACCTTTGTACAAGAACTTGTGAAACAACCAGAATGAGACCAGAGTCTGAGAGCATTCCTCCTTGATGTGGATGGTTTGCTACAAATCCAAATGGTTATATCTCTATTCATGATTTGGCTTTAGAACGAGAAACTGAGCTAAAATTAAGGATATCCTGAATTTACTTCAAGCTTGTGACTATATATGATTATAATTTATTGTCATCTGAGACTGAAAGGGGCATTTTTAAAGAACTCCCAGGTGATCACCAAATAGTAAAGGTATTATGGATTGTAATTGGAAGTAGTGAAAAGTCAGTCAAACCCTTGAAGGATGAGGACCATCAACCAGAATTACCTTACAATGATATTATGCAGTAGGCTTCATATCACTAGCTAGGAAACTGATGACCTTTGGTGCAGCTGAGGTCTTTTTAAGATTGGAAACAAGCTATTAAATTTTCCAAAGGTTACCTGGAACTAATGATTGAGCAGAATAACACATCGTTTTGTCAATCTGAGGCAAGAACTACACTTTTGTATGAATGCTGGTATTTCTAAATAACAAGAGGAGACACTGTTTCTTTAAAGATAGTGCAGCCCCTAGTTATCTGAAAACCCTTTGCATTCACTGCAATCATCCACCAATATATGTTATTGAGTTATTAGATTGTTATATCTAATAGTTATTGATAGTTTTACTAAGGTCATTCCATTTGAGCCCATGTGAAACCATATATGTATGTGTCAGAGACATTTTGGAATGAGGCCACTTTTGTGGCACATAGTTTGAAATAGTGTTATAAAACAAATTTTTAAGACAGGAAAAAAATGTTAAAGTTATCATTTTTTTGAATGTAGACAAGTTGGAAACTAAAAGAAAAACTGTCCATGTCCTTTATTGTATTACAAGAAAAATATGAGACTGTTTTCAAGCAATTGCCAAGAAACAGCTTGAAGGTTGATGACAAGTAATTGCTCCAATTGCTCTAGTTAGTTTAGACTAGAACTTTGATTGGATATGGCCATTAATTTAGGCAGTCACAGTAATTTGGCTGTTTCCAGTGCCCTGGTGAGTTAATGGTAAGTTTCCAGATTTAACAATGCTAAAATCTGGAGTTTAATTTCCCTGTAATGGATTGAGTACAAATAGCCTAGAGTATAGCTTTGCACTAAAAACCAGCAACAACTGGTTTTGTCTAAATGTGTGGTGTCATCTTTAATTAATTTCAAACTGGGCATAACCTGATATACATGTGTAAAGTTACACAGAATTTTCAGTAGATGCTGTCTGTCAGAACCTATAGAGTATCAGATTCTCTAAGTTAAAACATCACATTGGTCAATCACTGTTGATTGTATTTTGAATAATTTAGGGTTAAGTTCAAGGTAAGTTGAGCTATTCAGCTCTTTGCCATAAGCACTCTCATATAAAGTGTCATTTTTCTCTTTATTTGAGAATTGGTATCTAAAGAATGAACCTGCTGCAGAAGGTAGTAGCCACTGTGGTGTATAATACAGGTTCAGCCTTCTGTAAAAACAGAAAAGCAATAAAACCTAATGCTAATCAATCAAAATACAAAAACAGAAAATTTCATGAGTACATAAAGAGAAGTAGATCACAACTACGTAAGTGTTGTTTTGCAGTGTACTACGATCTTAATCTAATGCATTGCTATTGCCTACCATGATGATGGAACCATTTCATAAAACACTTTTTTTTTGTCCCATAAAGGGGTTTAACAGTAAAGTATCCAAATATGAGTTTTATTTCACTTTCTACTTGTAATTATGGACGAATGACTGTTCAGCTATCATTCAAAATAGTCATTAGTATGGTGAGTGAAGTAAAACAACTGAAGTTAATTAACTGTGTAGTTTGTGTCATTTCGGCTGCACTGCATCTGACAGCAAATATGTGGTTGTCAGGACATATAAAGGCAAGGGTTATGAAGAACAATATCAGGAACCCATTGAAACAGCATAAATACGATAAAACAACCATTTAGCAGGATTCCTGAGAGTATCAGAGCTTATTATCAGTGCTGAATAAGAAAAATGTTGAGGGAATAATAAACTATTCGAAGATGCTTGTTTATATTCAAAAATAATAGTAAAGAAGGAAGAGGAGATGTCAAGGTTCTTTATTATGTGTAGGTGGGCTATCTCAGAATGCCTGGTATGGGTATTAACTCTTTTATTTATAAGCAGAGAACAATGTTTTGATCTTCCTATGTCATCTTCAGGTTAATAATAAAACCTTGTAATTAACAGATCCAACCAAAAATTAAACAATGAAGAAATACATCTATGTTAACCCAAATATAGCCTAGGAAAAGTGAAACATTGTTTTCTGCTTATAAATAAAAGTGTTAATAGCCATATCGGCTATTCTGAGATGCAATTTTATTTCAAGTGGGTTTCTCATCATCATATTACCTTGTTACATATTACCTTATGTAATCCCATGCTGACATTGTAACGTGACAGTTTTCAACTGTTTTCGCTTACTTTCAAACTTGCTTGTTGACAAATCTAAGATAACGTAGTGGTTTATTTTAAAGTATATATATATATATACTTATTTGACCATAAATAAGATATTTTTGAAGCACAATTTGTTAACGTTGTGTTATTTTAAAGGTTTGCAACTGTAGCTGCTGTGTATATGACTTCACCGTCTCTTAATAATCCTAAGGAAATTCAAGTTCAGGGATTCTATTACAATGCATCTAACCGATTCTTATTAAGAACTTATTTTTTTGTCAAAAAAAAACACACAAGTGTGGGACAGATTATATATAATATTCAAGTAATTCATTACTGTTGTTGCTGTCAGTTGCTCACAATTATTTATCAATATTTGTTTTACTACTAATTTTCCAAAACTGAAAAATCTATCAGTTTTATAGATAAAGACTTTATATTTATGAAACATAATTCCAAATTACGTATAATTAATTTTTACATATTTATTGTAGGTGTGTTTTTAAAACTCTGAGGTAGTAGATAAGTTTAAACAAAGGTTTAAATCGTGGATAAACAAAATGTGCCAGTATTTAAATCAATTTACAGTTTCCTTTGAAATCTGTTAATATTTACGACTTGAAACTCTGAATTTTTATTACTATTTATTCTTCGTCAGCGTCTTTTGGTAAACAAGGAAAACAACTAACTGTTTAATTATGTTATTTTTAAGCACAATTATATTAATAACTTTACCTTAATATGTTCAACAAATATTTTGTAAGTCAGTAAAATGTAATATTCTCAAAAACCAGTAAAATTCATGTTAAGGTGGTGATGTAAAATTGTTTGTAGTTAACACAAAGATACGCCAAAGGACGTCTGTTATCTTTCCAATACGAGTACCGAAACCCAGTTTTTAACATTGCAAGTCCAAAGACATGTCGCTGTGTCATCGGGGGTTGACGAGCAAGATATGTGAAATTTTGTGTGAACATCAGAATTACGAGTTAAAGGAAATAGAACAGATATATAATTCTGACTTCAATGAATATATATATATTTTTTAAAATCCTAAAACTTAAGGTAAATGCATAAATATCGTAAAGTGAGACTTAATCTACGTCAAGATTGTTCGAAGTAACTTCCTCACCCTCTCCAGTTAGTTTTGAAATTGAAACTGATTCAACACCGTTTTCAAATTAAGAGAGGCTTAGATATATAACTTTACAACTTTCTGGTGATAGCTTTTGAGTAAGAAAGTTTAGTAGTTTTCTCTAATATTTTTCTTATTTGTTTAAGATACAAAGACACCCTGCAGTAGCAAAGAGGTGTGTTCTGTAGATTTAGTTCGCTGAAAACCGGGTTTCGATACTCGTGATGGGCAGATCACAAATAGCCTATTATGTAGCTTTGTGCTTAATTAAAAAAAAACAACCAACAAGATACAAAGACATTGCAGGATGCATTCGATAGAAAAATTACTTTTGAATAAACGTAATAAAAGTAACGGACAGAAAAATGTCAAGAACTGGCAAATAAACCTAAATCTCTTTTTTACCTCAATTTTTATGTCCCTTTCTACACCATTTTGTATGCTGCATATAAATTTATTTCCTTTCGACCAGTATCAACCTCAACCACCCCTATTTTAAAACAATGTCACTACTGCAAAACATTCTTCATATTATTTAAGGAGATATATGATACATGATTTAACGCCCTTTTACTGGAAAGAATAGAGTGCTTTTATATGGGGCGAACAATTCTCCTTTAATCTTTCACCCCTCCCTCGGTCACAGTAAAAGATAAGAATACAGTTTCAAATAACCATATGTGATTTTTTTTTAACGTGCTAAGGGTATTTCATTTTTAATATCAAGACTAAATAGCGGTAGAGAATAGTTTTACTCTCATGATAGTCCTATTATTAAGGTTCGGTAGTAATTTTTCAGGCCTTATAATGCTAAAAATCAGTACCCATGATAGGCAAAGCACAGATAGCTCAATATGTAGCTTTGCATTTAACAACAAACACGTTTTACATTGATAGAGCTTCAAGTGCAATTGTATTTAATTACAATTTATTGTTTTTATCTCTATATTATGTAATAAAACTATTGAAATAATTGTAAGTAATATAATTCGTAATTTTGACGTTACTTAAAATGAGCTGACTCAAAAGCATTATGTTGCAAACACTGAGTTATGAACACATTACACACATGGGAATTTGACTCATTTACGTGACCACGAAAAATCTTGAGAATCCTCTCCTAACCTTGAACAAAGTTATAAAACGTACATATTGCTCTCATTCAAAAAAATTTCTGACAATAATTTGTAAATTTCCACCCAATCAGCACATCCTACGCCTCTCGATAAATTAGTTCAGAAATCAGTAACTTTAAAGCAGAAATGATCTTCGTTCTAACCTCTATTATATCTAACGATGTATAAATGTCCACGGTCTTGGATAGTTAACATCCTATATATGTATATATTTATGCGCACGGATAAACCTTAATCTAAACTGTAATTTTACAGTACAAGGAATTAGGGTTTGATTTTGCCCAGTTTATTTAAAAAAATATTAGAGATACGGCAACCTTATTTCATCCACGAGACATTTCGATGAAAAAAGCTGGTTCGTTAAAAACGAGCACGTTTTCAAGATGTTAAGTAATATAAAAACACTTAGTATAACAACACGAATTTATGTCAGCAACTAAACAAATTGCGAAATTAGATCTCGACGATATTCTCACTCGATCAAATTTTAAACCGGAAAAATTCTGTTTTTCATACCCGAACAACAACGAATGTAATGCGCAACTATAGTGTATCTGCTACACTCCGGTCACCTCACCGAAATCAGAACTCTTCTCGCATCAACCAGATATCTTATAAGGATTTTCGTTAAGGTACTGTTGAAATATATATTCATTATTTGTAGTATTTGAAAGTGATTATTTTATACTAGGAATGCTATTAAAACAACCTGTTGTGACAAAACAAATTCCACTGAAAGCTTTGGAAAACGATCTGTAAAGAGTCACGAATTTCCTTCCGTTTTCAGGCAACAGTAAACAAGTCCTACTGCCCTGTTCAATACCGTACTTCCGGCAACTTTTCCCTGTTTATTTTAGGAGGAAATCAAAGTGAAAAGCGGCACAGAAGGGTTAACATTATTTTTATTGGGGACAGTTGAAAAATCTAGATTGGGTGAACTGAAAAGATGAACTAGACGATTCAGCTTTTGTTGCCAATTCTGATATTACAAAGCTACTAAAATTTGTGAGAAGTTTTTTTTGCTTCTTCCTTTCTCCTAAGCTTCAATCAATAAGGAATAATTCGGAATAATGCCGAGAAGAGGTTACTTGTCTTTTCATATGTGTATATTTCATAACTTTAGTGATGACAATTTATATAGAACAGTCTGAGGTGGTGAACACTAAGAGTATTCCACATTAATTTTTGATTGCATGGAATTTAGATACAGTCTATGTACTTTCAGTCTTTATTGAGATGTTGAGGATAAAAATAGGAGTAATATCTATATAGCTAGATAGAAAAACATTAATTCTACGATTGCATTTCGTCTTTAAATCCTGCCAATCACTTGATTGTTTGTTTATTTTTTGAATTTCGCGCAAAGCTACACGATGTTTACCTGTGCTAGTCGTTCCTAATTTAGCAGTGAAAGACTGGAGAGAAGGCAGCTTTATCAACACTACTCACCGCCAACTGTTGGGCTACTCTTACTAACGAATAGCGAGATTTACCGAACACTATAACGCAAACACGGCTAAAAGGGGCGAGCATGTTTGGTGCGACGAAGATTCGAACCGCGACCTTCAGATTACGGACCTACAACCACGTGAAGGATTTATTTTTCGCAATTATTTATAAATACTTTCAACTTAAACAAAGGTGTTAAGAGTGATGTTTTTAAGTCACATGTTACTTACTGTTTTTCGGTAAAAAGAATTTAACAGAAAGTCTTATTTATATAACCAAGCTCACTGGTCATGAACAATTTTGTTCTTATGTCCTTTATGTTGTCAGTGGTATATTTCAGGAAAAACAAACTAATATATTTTTATATCCATAATTGGCAAAATTTTCGTTTCTTAATTTAATCACCGATTCGAGAGATTTAATATTCAGAGGTTTAAGTAGTATCTATCAACAGAGTGTTATTTATTGTGAGACTTCTGAATGTATATGTTACTGTGCATCTTTTTCTGATAGAAAAGCCACATCAGGCTATTGGCTGCTGCATCCACCAAGGGGAATCGAACCCCTGACTTTAGCGTTGTAACCTCGAAGACTTACAGCTGTCCTAGAGGGGGAACCGCACACGCTCCCTCAACTAGAGAAGAGAAGCTTGTTAAAAATAAACAAAATAACTGAAAGGAAAAAGGTTTTACGTCTTAACTGAAGTGAAGTTAAGACGTACACGTATATAAAACAAAACAATGACAATTTTCTATAAAAACAAGAAACGATTTGTTCATTTGAATAAATTTTTCACCGTACATCAAACAGATATGTCCGCTAGTGTTTTATCAAATGCCATCGAATCAAATGAACGTCAGTCTCACTGACGATGTTGTTTAGAATTGTTGTTGTTTTGAATTAAGCACAAAGCTACATAATGGGCTATCTGTGCTCTGCCCACCACGGGTATCGAAACCCGGATTTTAGCGTGTAAGTCCGCAGACATACCGCTGAGCCACTGGGGGGCGTCTCACTGACGATAAAAATAAAACTGTAAAAAGTATATTGTACTACAAGTTTTCTATAAACTGTTCAAGCTATACCACAGATAAAGGTATCACTGGTACAAATCCATGTCGGGTTGAACCAAGCAAGAAATGCGTTTCATTCATTACTTTCCGTTTGAAATAAAGTTTTGGAATTAAAAAAACAAACAAACAGACAATACATCTCTGCAGACAACGCATTCTAACTTTGTTTGTATTAAATACGTACATTTTATTGCATTTGTAGATAAGCTCTTTTAATACACTCTCTGATGCCTCAGTGGAAAATGTTAATGCCTTCCATACCCTATTAATAGTGCTGGATAACAAACGTGTGTTCTTTGTACAGCAAAGCCACATTGAGATGTCTACTGTGTCTGCTCAGAGAAACCGATTTTAGTGTTGTAAGTCATAAAACTTACCGCTGTCCCACCGGCGTACTGATAATAAACAAGCTCTTTTAATAATATTCTTAAACTGATTTTTAATTAGTAAGTGTTTTCTAATTATTCAAATATAATGTATCTTTTTTTTTTTTTGCTTACGAAGTTCAAAAGTCTTCTTAAATCAAATGTTTATCAAACAATTAGAACACCTTTATTGAGATTATCAGTAGCACTTCATTTAAAATCTACACGATAAAGATATTTCAGCTTCTTCTAATAAACATTCCATTTATTTATTAAACTCTAACTTGCTTACAAGCAGTAATTATCAAAATACTTTTGAAATAAAGCGAAATAATAAGCAATAGATCGTAGCCAAATGTAAGAAAATATTACTAGCATGCGAATTGTACGACGTCAGTACTCGGAATACTCGGGAGGGAAATAAGTTGTTACAGCAAAAGGTTTCTGATGTTATGATAGGTTGACGATTTGTTTTCGTTTGTTAAAAATGTTAATGCATTTTTAATTTTTAATAATGTTTTGAAATAAATGGGAATACTAAAGTTAGCAAAGCTATTAACTGAACTAAACTAGACGAATAAACTCATATGATCTGGATAAATGGTTCGCATTGTGTCTATTTTAAGCTAATGCTTTGCAAAATATCCAATTTGTCATAAAAATAATTTAAATTATTTCGTGAAAATTATTGTCTGTAATAAGAAAACGAGCAACATTTCAAAAAGTATGGGTTTTATTTGCAAGATCATTGTTTGGTTGTATTTCGTTTAACGGCACACCAGGACTATCTGCGTCAACCGTCCCTAATTTAGTGGTGTAAGACTAGAGTGAAGAGAGATAGTCATCAACACCCATTGACAATGAAATTCATCGTAATATTATAACGCCTCCACGCATTAAAGGACGAACATGTTTGATGTGACAAGGATTCGAACCCGCGACTTTCCTATTACGAGTCGATCGCCCTAATCACCTAGCCATGCCGAGGTGCAGGATGACTCCCACGTGAAGAAATTAATAACTGACGGTTCAGTCTTTCGCGTAGTTTAATTTACAAGTATCTGTTGCAATGTTTTATTTTCCGAATGAGAACTCTCAGGTTCCTCGGTGACACAGCAACATGTCTATGGATTTAGAAAGCTAGAAGCCCGATTTTGATACCCGTTGTGGACAGAGCTTAAACAGCCTATTGTATAGCTTTGTACTTAATTTAAAAAAAACCCTAAAATTCTCAGTTAAGAAACAATTAAAAATAAGATCTGGTCTTTTAATAATCGGCAAACCTTTATTTAAGTATCTAGATTTTTTTACAATGAAAATGATTTAAACTAAACTACATTCTAGCTTATCACGACTGTTCGAATCATTTGTGGATTTTGCTCTTATTCGCTGAGTAATTTCATGTAAAGAAAGTTGCTAACAAAAGCAAGACAAATCTCAATCTGTCTAAAAAAAAACATTTTCTTTCAGTGGGCCATGATTAATATCACCCGTACTTCAGAACATAATTTTAACATACAAAACTCTATGACGCCTCCTTGGTACAGCGGCAGGTCTACGAACTTATATTACTTAAAACTGGGATTTGCAACCCGTGATGGACAAAGTACACATTGCCCTTTGCATAACAGAAAACAAACAATGAAACTATTTACCTATACTTTAATTGAGTTTTGAAAAACCTGAGGGTAAGTATTCGAACATAAAACAAACAAGACACGATGATACATATTTAAATGTTCAGATATTAATAAACAGCACTTTTTTATTTTTTTTTACGCAAATAAACCACATAGAGCAGAACCATGATCAAAACGAAACAAGTTAAGAACAACAAAAAGGTGTCTTTAAATAATTGAATAAAATAGAAGCTACAACCTTTAAACATCTAACACTAAAGTCTAAGTAAATTATTTCGTTCTGAAGAAATATTAAATTACAGTAACAAATTTTAGGCTGCTCATGATGTATTTTATAATGAACAGCTATCTGTACTTTTATATACATATCGTTCCAATATTAGTCACGAGATGGCGATGTGAAGACATTTTGAAATATAATAAATAGTTTATTTCAAGTTCAGCAGAAAGCTTTGGGCATACATGCCACTGTGACACTGGGGAGCAATACAATAAATAGACAAAAAGTGATAAGGTATTAACAATATTATAAGTATGACTAGCAACTAGTTACACCGCGTTTCTAGTGATTAAGAGAAAAATAAAAAGTAAAAGCTGTTTTGTTCGCACAAATGGAAGTTCCTGTGTTGTGGACAATGGGATAAGTTAAAAGTCAGTTATTACATCTCCAACTTCAGCAAATTAGCTGTTTGTGTAAACCATGTCAGTTTTTATAACTGCCTCATTATTTTACAAGTCATATTTCCCCTCCTGTTTATTTACCTGCTACGTGTGTATGTATACAGGACGTTTGCAATGCGGGTTTTTGCCCATTTAGAAATCTCTAAAGTAACCAACAATCTGAAATGTCTTCACTGTGTACGCATAGATAGACGACGCAACTCCTTAATAGTAAACTCGATATGGCCAACTCGTAATCCGAGGGTCGCGGGAACGAATCCCGGTCGCACCGAACATGCTAACCCTTTCAGCTGTGCGCATGTTATAATGTTACGGTCAATCCCATTATTCGTTGGTAAAAAAGTAGCTCCAGAGTTATTGATGAATGGTCATGACTAGCTGCCTTCCCTACAGTCTTACAGTGCTAAATTAGGGACGACTAACGCAGATAACCCTTTGTAGCTTTGCACGAATTTCAGAAACAAACTTTCAAGGTTAAACTTAAACAAGTTTTATAAATCTTGTTTGTTTTACTTTGAATAAATATTCAATATATTTTCAGTTGACCAACATTTCGTCCCCAGTGGCTCAGCAGCAACGACTTATAACGCTAAAAGCTGGGTTTCAATACCCGTTGTATAGTATTGCGCCTAAAACAAAACAAACAAATTATATTTTCGTTACTCGTTAATTTGGAAACAACAGTTGTATGGCAATTATTTACTTTTGTTTTGTTCCCCGGTGGGACAGAGGGATGGCTTCGGATTTACATCGCTAAAATAAGGGGTTCGATTCTCTTCAGTGGACACAGCAGATAGCTTGTTGTGGCTTTGATGTAAGAAAACACACCCATATCTTTATTTAACAATGTTATGTACCAGGCACTCAGCCGAATTCTTTTTCGAACAACAAACGACACAAAGACGTAAGAAATAATAACTTTTATATTTTATTGGCGTTCTGTTTACTATGGGTAATCGAACCCTAGATTTTAGTACCATAAAATTGTAAATTTACCCTTGTCACACTGGGGGAAACGTATAATTGAGGATGTAAAATTAACTTGTAACAAGAGACATAGATCTAAACGGAAAATCATTTACATGAAAAAAAAAAAGGAAGTCCAATTCCAATTATATCTGTTTAACGATGGGTGAGCGAAAAGTTTACGAACTTACAATAATAAAATCTGAAGTTAAATTACTGTCGGTGGACATTTGCTTCACTCTTAAGACGACAGCACAAAACAAACAAACAAACAAACAAAAAGCAACCGTAGCTAATGTCACTTGATTATGGAGTCAACTTTCATTATTATTACCATTCACTCTTTTAGTATAATAACATATAATTACTATTCTTCCATTACACTAGCTTATATTTTTAGTAACCAAAATTTATGAATTCCATAAATTTGTTTACTATTCAGGTTGTTTTGGTAACTAAATTTTGAGCATCTTATAACAATGTAATACTGACGTTTGCACTAATGTTTAAGTTGGTATATTATGTATAACTTAAAAACAAGCCGAAACAAGAATAAATTAAACAAAAACGCTGCATTAATTGAAAATATCCAAGGGTATAAGCTATAATGTGGAATTATAAAATGTACCCAAGGTATATAATTGGAACGGGTTTTCTAATTATTCGGTAAAAATTATACAAAGCTTAGTCTGCAAATTTTCTTAAATGAAAGTTGTGCAACTTACACGGATTCACGAAGTTTGTACAATGACCAAACAATAGGTCCAACTCACAAATAAGGCCCAACATTTACCGACTTGTTTCATATTGTAGTTAGGTCACAAACTAAAAAAAAATGCAGTACTGAACTTAGAAACTTACTCACTATTTAGCTAGGTGTCTGACTCACTGTTTAACTAGCTCGCTAACTCCACTGAGTCACTGGCGTTTTTATAGTACAGAATTTATTTTATCCTAATACTCAATACATTTTGAGAAACCACTTAAAATTTAGACATTCAGGAGATTTCTAGGAGTCACACATCATTATTACTTTATGCCAATACATCGTTTTGCAGACAGGGACGGATAGTCATTAAGGGACCAGTCCGGGAAATATCACATGCTGTTTACTGACTAAACAATTAAAATTTAGAAATATTTTTTAAGGACGTGGAAATACGCACAGCCAGTTGCCCACTATTCCAGATACTCTTTCGTTTCTGCTTCCAAATTGTGTGTGTGCGTTTTTCTTTTAGCAAAGCCACATCGGGCTATCTGCTGAGCCCATCGAGAGGAATCTACCCCCTGATTTTAGCGTTGTAAATGTGTAGACTTACCGTTGTACTAGCGGGGGATTCAGAGAGTTAAAAACAAACAAAAAACAGTACAACATTAATTTGGGATTAATCATAAATCACCAAAGTAAGTTACTTTAACTTCGTTAGAGTAAACTTAAAACATGCAAGGTTAGAACTGATTTCTAAAAGATCTATTAATAATAACATCTGTGAATAGTTATAATACGAAGATCACTTTTGTAGTGATATATGTAAACGTGTAAGAGTTTTGTATTTCTACATCGCCATTATGAAGTATTGTAATCTCATTCATTTCAATGGTTTTTGTTTCAAACAATTGAGGCTAACCTAACCCTGGTAAGCTGGATAAAGCTTCTAAAGTGTATACTAGGTTTATGGTTAAAACTTTTGTTGACAGCTGTACTTTGAAATTTACATTTAGCTTTCACGAGATATTTTTGTTTTCACGTGTTTATGGACGCTATACGAATAAAATGTTTTCTAATGAAGTATTTAATGAGAAATACATTAATAAATTTATTGGACTTTACATTCATTTTAAACCAAAAATAGGTAGACGTGAATATACATTTTTGTATATGTATTCAGAGATGATTACTAATTATTTACACAGAAATAACAGACGTCGTTTAATTATGCACAGAATAAGAAACTAGAACTTTATCATTAAATTCGTTAAGCTTTGACTGTTTAACCCTAACATTAACAACAACAGTAATTAACTACTTCCTGTCACGACTGATCCACGATGATTCTCATTATTTCTACAACACTGATGAGATAATCTCGATACTTTCAGTTTCCTTCACATGTAATATAACGATTCCTTTTTATGATTTAAATTACTGTAGGTATTTCAATAATTCATAATTGGTTTAGCGTTAATATTCTCTTGTTGATCCTTCGAAGAATCCTCTCCCGTTTTAGACGAGTGTGCAACTAACCAATGGGTGTTATTTTTATTGGCGTACTTTCTGTTTGATACACGGCATACTACTTATTACCAGGTTAATGTTAATTTAACTTTTCCATTCGCTTAACAATACCATATTTTCACGTTTGCTGATGTCGTCAGGCGACTGGATTTAAACTGTGCGTATTCATTTAGACCTCTCATCAGTAGGACTACATTAACACTTCTAACTTAAACACGAGAAATGCTGGAATGAAACTCTTACTTTCGTACGTTGTACTTATTTATTTAATTACCAGAAGTAGGATGCTTCCTCTCTCTCTCGTCTGCTACATTATTAATTGGGTTTGTCGTTTTAATCTCCTCCCTGATAACGAAGATTTTTTCTCCATTTTTTCTTTGACAACGCCGATTCAAAAATCCACCCTTATACAAATACATTTATATGAATATTTAATATATCAGCACAACGTCATTGATTAGTCTCAAAGTCAGCAGTGTTTCACTTTCTACTTCATAAAAAAGTCTTTTACTACCGTGATGTGCTTGTACCATATGGCAGTGGAGTTGCAATGTGCTTTTGACCAGAATGATCTCCATTGACACTAGATATGGTTGACATAGTGCGGCTGATATATTTTGATATAACTGGATACGGTAGATGTAGTGTGGCTGGTATATTATAACATAACTCGATACAGTAGGTGTAGTGTGACTTGCATATTGTTACATGACTCGATACGGTGGATGTAGTGTGGCTGGTATATTATAACATAACTCGATACAGTAGGTGTAGTGTGACTTGTGTATTGTTACATGACTCAATACGGTAGATGTAGTGTGGCTGGCATATTATAACATTTCTCGATACGGTAGATGTAGTGTGGCTGGCATATTATAACATTTCTCGATATGGTAGATGTAGTGTGGCTGGTATATTATAACATTTCTCGATATGGTAGATGTAATGTGGCTGGCATACTATAACATTTCTCGATACGGTAGATGTAGTGTGGCTGGTATATTATAACATTTCTCGGTACGGTAGATGTAGTGTGGCTGGCATATTATAACATTTCTCGATACGGTAGATGTAGTGTGGCTGGTATATTATAACATTTCTCGATACGGTAGATGTAGTGTGGCTGGTATATTATAACATTTCTCGATACGGTAGATGTAGTGTGGCTGGTATATTATAACATTTCTCGATACGGTAGATGTAGTGTGGCTGGTATATTATAACATTTGTTCTTTTCTTTTCCATGAAAATTCTTAGATTCAATTTTCTCCTGTTTACGTTGTGGTTGATCCAAACACTCCTGGAACGTTCAGACCGTTCTGATGGATTACTTAGTTATATTAAATTTAACTCAAATAAAATAATAGTAGCAATAAATAATCGACATTAGAAATAAATAAGTATTATTACGCTATCATCTATGACGTAGTGATACAACGATACGATTTGAGTATCGTATTGAGAAGTCGTGATATGATTTTATTAATACATCATCTAATACGATAAGATTTATGCATTTTCAAGAAATCTGGCAAGCTCATTGTAAATATAATAAGTATTTTGTACATAAAGAAATCAGAATTTCTAAATAGGCATTTTTGTAAAAAATTAATGACTGAACAAAGAAAATGAGTCATGTTGTCTTTATTTCTTTTATTAAAAACGCGACATGCAAAATAATGTAAGAAAATAACAACAACAAAATAAATAGATATTTTTATCTTATTTCTTTTGCCAGCTACCAGTTATTCTAACTCAAGGCTTATTTCTTCAAAAATTCTTTTTTTTATTTTGTGTTTCACTCTAGTCGTGTCGCTTCTGTTAACAACATTAAACTTTCTTTGTTTCTCAAGTCAATCGATCTTACACCTGTCAGTTGACGTTAGTCAAGTTTATATTCCTCTCTGTAAATGCAGTTTCCCATATTTTGAAGTGTTTATATGACTAGACAACAGAGGCTGGGGATTTAGTATCACTCAGCAGACGATATGACTTAAGTACCACATAACCTCTAGGCCTTCTTGAATAACAAAATTTTATCAGCTAAATTTTGCTTCTCAGTTCAGCTTATCAGCTCTTCATTGTTTTGATTTTTGTGTTCAAGCAGCGATAAGGCACAATATTTAAATCTCTACTGAGAATCCTGGCTCAGCTTTTCCCAGTTTATTTAAGAATCGCAAGTGTCACTCAGTTTTCATTATTTTACGTATCTAGAATTCTTCTTCGTGACATCACTGCTCTCACTACATATGAGGGTACCCCGTGTTTCGTCACATAAAAGTAGGTTTGGTCTTAGGTGATTAATCTGAAATATGTTATCTTTATTTACAGACTGATGCTATTAACTTATTTATCGGTTCTTTGGAAGCCAGTAGATGGGCCAATATTAGCTATTCTATTGATTCAGGAAGTTTAAGTGGGTGTTCTTAGTTTGCTTTCAGCATCATTTATGGATTCCATCTTCTAGGTCGTGAACAGCTCTCCTCGACGGAATAGTTCAGTCTGATAAATTCATCTGTGTCTCAAATGATAGAAACAAACCAGTTCTTTTTTCAAGGACATCATGGTTTCTTGCCAATCTTCTGAACAAGTTAATCAAATAAACAAAGTGCTCAATATCCTCAGCAAGATGTGCAGGAGTTTCTTTTTTTTCTAGACATTTGTTATAAATCGACAAGAACAGGTACTTATGTCTGGTAATATATACGCTAGGAGTGTGGGCAGTAACAGTCAAAACTTATTATTCAAATTTATATATAAGCCTAAGCAATGGTCCATATGACGCTTTAAGGAACTTATTTTTAAATCAATAGACGTCTTTCATCTACCAATAACTTTCTTCATTACTACACAAAAATAGTACATTTCAATGTTATTTATGTAATGAAGACTTTGTGACAAACTAGAAGATATTCTTACAAAAGTAAGCCTTTAAGTCACAAAAGTTAAATATGATACCTGTTACAACTTACGATAGTATTTTTTTATATTTGAGGCAAAGCAAACGTTTTACATAATTTTAATTCGCCCTTTCAGCCGTTGGGGCGTTATAATGTAACAATCATATTTATATTTAATTTTTCATATTCATATTCATATGTCATATTTATATTTAAGGCAAAGCAAACGTTTTACAGAATTTTAATTCGCCCTTTCAGCCGTTGGGGCGTTATAATGTAACAGTCAATCCCATTATTTGTTGGTGAAAGAGTAGCCCAAGAGTTGGCGGTAGGTGGTGGTGACTTTTTGCCTTCCCGCTTACTCTTACTCTTACACTGTTAAATTATGGACGGCTAGCGCAGATAGCCCTCGAGTAGCCTTGCCCGAAATTCCAAACAAACCAAACCAAACATAATTTTAAAGCGACAACTTTAAAGAATCTTGAGATGAAATTGTACAGCATAGAAATGTTGAGATAATAGACTATTCTAATTATATTATACCTCTTGTAATTTTAACACTTGCCAAGTAACTTTAGGATACTTCATCATGCGCATTAGTTAACTTTTGTGGTTAAAATGAGTGTAGTTAAATGCTTAAACTGGACTTAAAAGTATAAATTCCACTTTTTATATATTAAATAACAATCAACTTCAAAAACCAACAACAGTTAAACAAGCAAAGTTTTATAGTTAAATTGTATTTGGCCAAATGAACAATAGAGTTGGAATTGAGGTCTCACAATATGTTTTAGTTGTAATTGCTAACGGTCTGTTAAAGTACTAATCATTTCGTGCCCTAGATGGCCACGACCTTGTCCAGGGTGTACACTGGAAGCAAAATGAGTGATGGCTTCCTTCCACTTCAAATGTGGATAAATCGAAATAACCTTCTATTTGTCTGTGCACCAGTTTCAAATATTTAAATTACTCTAACGTTCGTTATTTCCATAAAAAAAGCATCTGCCTCGACTAACAGACCAAAGTTATCTCTTAAGTATATAAAGCCAACAGTAAAAATTACCTGATTAGCAGAACATCAAGTAATCGAATCAAAAAGTAAGATAAAAATATGATGCTAACAACAAATAGGATGATGTGAAACGTGGACTTATTTATCTCACGAAACCATTTTTTTTAATCTGCACTGTTCAGACGTAATATTTTACATTAACTTAAATATTTCTTCTTTTAAATTTTTGAAGTCAACTTTAATAAACACGTCTCAATTATTAGTTTCAGTGGCCTGTCTTAATTTCATTACATTTTTAATCTGAGTTTTTATTATTATATTTTTGCTATAAAAATTGTTTTGCATTGTTAGTTTAATATACGTGTTTGGAACTAACCTAAAGCTTCTAAGTACTTATTACCATAAAATTCAGGGTTCATTTCCTCACAATGGACGGAGCGGGTAGCCCAATGTGTATTTGCTCTTAAACAAATAATTTAAACTAGCCGAATCTCGTAAGATGTTTTTGAAATTACGGCACAAAATATCGTTAATAGTATGGGTACTGGGCCTGGGATGGCCAAGCGTGTTAAGACTTGCGACTCGTAATCTGCGGGTCGCGGGTTCGCATCCCCGTCGCGCCAAACATGCTCGCCCTTTCAGCCGTAGGGGCATTATAACGTAACGATCAATCCCACTATTCGTTGGTAAAATAGTAGCCCAAGAGTTTAAATTATTAAAACACTTACAGTTGTTTTGTCAAAGTCGCTTAAAAATCATTCGATTATTTATTTATCACATTGTTTTGTTCAAATTTTATAGTAAATAGCAAACATCGGCTGTTATTTTTTACTGATCTGTTTAACTGCCACTGTTGTGATGATTGTGATGTATATATAAAGTACTGCTATCTTCAACTTGAATTACAGCTGACGTGCATGACACGTCAGCTGAACGACCTTTGACGCTCGGGAATGACAACAACAACCGACTGGAGGCCCAACATGGAACTAACAGCTCTCGTTTACGTGGCTACCCATTACCAAACAAAGAAATATCTTGGCTTTAACCTCGTATCTTATGAAATAAAACCCGACTACTAGAAGCAGGATGGACCTAAAAGAACAACACTGTATTTTATTCATAGAATTATTATATATCTGTACTAGAATTTAAATCATCTTGACAGTTAAACCTCATAAAAAGCATTTCATTAAAAATATGTATTTTAAATACAGACATTGTGTAACTGAGTGTTAAAAAGCATTTCATTAAAAATATGTATTTTAAATACAGACATTGTGTAACTGAGTGTTACGACACATTACTTTATTCAGTTTAATGTTTTTACTTTCCTTGAAGATTAGAGTGACTGTAAAATATGATTTATCGTTCAGTAAAACGTGCCTTGAATGACATTCCAAGAAGAAAGTAGAGAAAATACAAGAGTAGGTTTGATGTCAAATGTCAATAACAATGACAGTAAGTTAGTTCATAAAAAATAGATGTTTATTGTTGAAGAAAATATGCTTACTCTCATCATTTTTATTTGTTTCAGGGCGCAGCCATATGGGGTTATCTGTTAAGTCAACCGCGGGAAATCTAACGCCGAATTTTAGTGCTGTAAATCCTTTAGTTTACTCCATTCCCACCAGAGAACACCCTATTTTTTTGTTATAGATAGCCAATACATCGATGAAAGTTAACTTCTACAACTCAAATGTGATGGGGTCAGAACTGTCTCTATGCTTTTCTTTTCTTTCGCAAACATACACGGTGGGTTAGCTGTTCTGTGTCTCATGTGGAAATCAAAGTGTGAATAAAGCGTTTGAGCACGTGAGGTAACCGCTGCGCCACCAGGTGTTGGAGTGAGATTTGTTCCCGTTATGCTCTGTTCCTCCAGTGCTTTTAATTCCATCATTTTATACATTACGTAGTAAAAGATAATTATGATTTATTAGATGAGTAAATGTTTGGAACATTGAACAAAATTAGATGTATACGTACCAGTTTCGAGTGACATCAGAGATTGAAAAAATAAAATAGTGTTAGACCAGTTTACGTGTGTACTTTCATTTATGGAAAAATGTTTTAATTTTATTTGTACTATGATGGTTTACGAATGATCTAAAAAGGACAATGTCGTGGGGCTACTTCTTTCCCATCATAAATTTTATTTGGGAAAGTAAGGTGGGGCCTGCCCTGGCCAGATGGTTAAAGCACTCGACTTTAATCCGAAAGTCGCGGGTTCAAATCCCCGTCACACCAAACATGCTCGCTCCCTCAGCCGTGAGGGCATTATAATATGAGTGTCAATCCCACTATTCGCTGGTAAAAGAGTAGCCCAAGAGTTGGCGGTGGGTGATGATGGCTAATTCCTTTCCCTCTAGACTTACACTGCTAAATTAGGGACGGCTAGCGCAGATAGTCCTCGTGTAGCTTTGCGCGAAATTCAAAAACAAACAAGTAACGTGGTTCGTCCTATCACGTGCATTGTTTATTTTATTGTTTATAAAAGTTATTTACGTATATTTACGTTTCAGTGTAAGCTAATAGCAACAATACATAAAACCTGTGGATTTCTCCTTTATTTCGTTCGCGCTTTCTTTCGCCTTAATATAACATTATTTTTACTGTGACAGTTTATAAAAAAATACCTGGAATTTTATAATAAGACTTCTAACTTTTTTCAGGTTTATATCACATACAAATGGCCCATTAAACATTAGAATTTCACACTTTCTTAACGGCTGTTTCTGGATAGGTATATTAAGAGAACATGTTTCGAGAACAATATGCATCACTCAAAATGTTAGGTCATTAAAATGAAAACTCTCGAAACGAAATTTTGAAACTTTCTACTATCTGCACAGTCGAAATGCATTGGTTTTGTATAACAACATTTGTATACAGTCACTTTCAGTTATTCACTGATTTCTTGTAACCTTTGGTCCATGTGGTTAGGGCGCTCGACTCGTAATCTGAGGATAACGAGTTCGCATCCCAATCACAGTAAATATGCTCGACCTTTCAACCGTAGGGGCGTTATATGTGACGATCAGTTTCACTATTCGTTGACAAAAGAGTAACCCATGAGCTGGCAGTGGGTGGTGATAACTAGCTGGCTTACCTTCCGTCTTACACTGTTAAATGAGGGACGGCGAGAGCAAATAGCTCTCGTGTGACTTTGGGTGAAAAAACACACAAAACAAAACAGTAGTGCCTGCAGTGATTTTGAAGCACAACCTAAGAATAGATAATCTTTCAAATTGTTCTTCTTCATAGAGGACACAATACACTTAAAGGTAAAAGAGAATATACCTTATAATGTTTTTATTCAAATTGAAATAAATTGTGTTAAGTTTGCACGCAGTGAAATAGCTTTTTCTTTAGTACTGACATTAAAGGAATGATGTCGTCTGACAGAAAATATCACATTCTTCTCCTTAACACGGCAAACTGTTTTTGTCTGTATAATACAAGATGTTTGCAACGGTGTTGAATAATTGTTTTGGACTCTCATCTATAAAGAATAAAAAAATGTAAGCTTTTATTGAACATGAATTTGGGTTCTGAGAGTCTCGAAAACACAGACCTCTAAAACACGGACTTCACACCCCTATGACAAATTCCTCAGAATATGAAAGCACAGAATATAAATGTTGGAAATACAGATTTCGAAAATGTAGGACTTAGTTATTTTATATAATACCTAAAACTAATGCACTTCGTCATTTTGCTTTTGCACACCAAGCGATTGACTAATTTGTTGACGGGCAAATAATGTAGAAATCAAAATATATTGGGAAATAATTTCAGTGTTAGGAAAAAAGGTGTTTTGGATTTATCTTCTAAAATACAACCAAAAAACCTCAAATTTGATATTGAAAAAAAAACTCTTCTGAGAATAGTCATATTTTACAGTTTTCCTCTCAATCTTGGTCATTGTGTAATTTAGAGACAAGTAGGAGTTGAATAATTGAGTTATTTATTGTGAATAGCTCTTAATTTTGAGTTGATGGACAAAACAGATGGAAGCTATCCAACAGTACCCACCGTCAACTCTTAGATTGTTCTTCTTGACTAAATACTGGAATTTTTAGTCACTTAACTTTATAGCGTATTCACTAAAGTGCTGATCGCGTTTTTTCCGTAACAAGACGTGAACTTTGAGCCATCTGATTTACAACCTGGGCATGCTTATCACTAGGTCACACTTGGCATTTCAGTGAGTAAGTGTTATGAAATAACTAAAAAAATGAACGTCTACGTAAAAGTTATTGATAGGTTCGTCTTTGGAGTTTCCCCTTTAATCCTCATACACACGGTGGGGGTCAAAAATGAGCCCACTTGTGTTTAAGTTGTTATAGAAATATCAAAGGTGTGACTTTCGGGCCTAAAAATGTTCCTAATTTAATCTATACTAATAACATACTATACTAATACGCTTAACATGTATTTTATGCAAATGGGGTATTACACCCCTTGTCTAATGTCGAAATTCAAGTTTTCCACATTGGGGGTCATTTTTGACCCCGTTTAAAAAACTCAATTACATTTCTGGTAAACAATCAAATAATATATTGATATGAAATTTTGTGTTCTAGAACACTCTATAAATGTTCTCGAGCATTCTAGAATATTCTAGAATGTCCTGGAACACGAAATTTCTATATAAATGGAGATAATTTTTCCCAACATCAACATCAAGATGATTTCACACGAAGCGTTGGAAGCACTGCTGGAAGAATTCGGAAGAGATGAAACTGGCCTTTTGAATGATGAGAATGATTCTGAGCTCAGTGATCAGATTATTGAAGACCCAAATTTTGAGAGTGAAGAAATTCAATCAGACGTTGAAGAAATTCAAATAGATGCAGAATCATTCAAATCAAAGGATGGTGAAATATGGTTTGACCAACCCAACTTGCATCAAAGGCGAACCAACTCTGAAAACATTCTAAAATTCATGGAAGGGTTCAAACCTCAAGCACTGAGAAATTCAGACACTTCTCTAAGGGCATTCAAGAACTTTATCGACGATAAGATGATATGTTTGGTTCTAGAATCTATCAATTCATACATTGAAAATTATCGACTTGACCTATCAAAAATAGCATCAGAGGACATTTGGAAATTCATTGGTGCATGCATCCTTATTGGACTCATGAAGGGTAAGAATATGGATGTCAGGGAATTTTGGTCAAAAGAGTATGGAGAGCCAACTATATACAAATCAATTTCTATTAGACAATTTGAAAAAAATTCTGCTTGTTTGCGATTTGAACAAAGGGTTTCAAGGATTAGGTCGGACAAATTAGCGCCTATAAGGTCAATTTTTGACATGTTCGTGGATAATTGTAGAAGGCATTATGTCCCAAACGACCAGGTCACGATAGATGAGCAGTTAGTGACGTTCCGTGGTAGATGTAGGTTCAAGATGTATGTCCCTAATAAACCAGGGCGTTATGGATTGAAAGTATGGGCACTATGTGATGCACAAAATGCATATTTGTATAATGCAAAAGTCTATCTTGGTAAATAAAATGACAGACCAGAATCTAACCAAGGGGATAATGTAGTGAAGACCCTTTATGAGCCTCTATATAAATCGGGTAGGAACGTCACCACCGACAATTTTTTTACTACTCTTGGTCTCGCAAGATTCCTTTTGGGCCAAAAAATGACAGTGGTTGGAACCGTGCGTAAAAATAAAAGGTTTTTAACCCAAGAATTTCAATCATCTAAAGGTCAGCCTGGTGACAGCAAATTTTTGTTCAATGACAAGGCAACATTGGTCAAATATAACTCAAAAAAGGATAAATCTGTGGTGCTCTTATCTACGTTGCATAGAGAGCCCTCAATCGATGATGAATCAGGAAAACCTGAAATAATATCACACTATAACTTTACCAAAGGAGGAGTCGATACACTAGACCAAATAGTTAGATTCTTTTCCATAAAAAGAAAGACCAGAAGGTGGCCAATGGCACTATTTTATAACATTCTTGATGCTGCCGCATACAATGCTTACCTTCTCTATCGCCAGCGCCATCCAGAATTCGCATCAAAGTACCAAAAGAGAGCAAGACGTGAATTTCTGAAGTTGCTTACTGATGAATTACTGCCTGAAGAAGATACAAATGAAGTGATCCCTCCAAAAAGACAAAAAGTTGCTGAAGAGAACGTTAGGAAATGGTGTCAAATATGCGCACGTGATTCAAGGAAAAAAACTTCTTCAAAGTGTATCAAATGTAGTAAAATGGCTTGCAATGACCATAAAGTTACCCAGAGTGTATGCATAAATTGTATAGAATAAATATTTTGTCCAAATTTATACTTTGCTTATTATGAAAATAATTTTTTTTTTAATATTTTTGGTGGGGGTCAAAAATGACCCCAATGTGGGCAACGTAATTTTTTTGAGTGTGTGTACTAGGGTTAAAACACGTACCTTGTGGAATTTGGAGAAGGGGCTAGAAAGAGAATGAATACATTTTGAGGAGTTTAACATAAGCTCAAAGTGTTATGCTTATAGGTTAACTGTTAACCAAATCATTGAGATATGAAACTATAGATGTTTGTTTGTCAATTGGACAAATTCAGTAACTAATAAAATAAGTAATGTTTACTAATCTTGAAAGCAATTAATACTAATAATCATAAAAGTATTCGTAATGAAGGTCGTCAAAACTTGTGTATAAAAATTATTTTATTATATTTGTTTGTTTGTTCGTTGTTTAGCACAAAGCTACACAACGGGCTATCTGTGTTGTGCCCGATTTTTAGCGTTATAAGCTTCTATACTTAAGGCTGAGTTTCGGTTAGGGGACATTTTTTCTCGAAATGATGCACGAGAAAACAATGAAACATTATTTTTTTCTATGCTTTATATCACTTTTCTATAGGGTAATAAAAGTCTATTAACTTTTGCTGGACAGCCTTCGTGTAGCTTTTCGCGATTTTCCAAACAAACCAAATAAAAAGTCAAAGCTATAATATGAGCCGCTATGCCGCGGCTAAAAACATAAAACTTCATGTAAATATGGTTCTGTCAGTGTGTGATCAGAGCAGAGCGCGTGAGAACAAATGACTTAAACCTACAGGATGAAAGTTCACACTCAAAATTTTGTGAGTTTAGTTTGGTACCTACGTTTGTTTCTATATACCATGGTATGACGTATATTCTTAACTGTGTATTGTACAAGCCCCGCCTGTTCTCGAAACTTGTGGAAAAGTCTTGAAAGTAAAATATATGATACTTTTTTATCAAAGCGCGCGAGAATACTACCAAAAGTTCTGGAAACTCGTGTGATATATATAGTATTCGGTTCTAGTCTAGATATAAGTATTGTCTGAGTTTGTGAAACTGTTGTATATAAACCATAATTTGCAATAACTATTAGTAATAACCGTTAATATAAATTGTAATACTTCTATATTTGTATATTAAAATATATTTGTGTTAAAAAACGAAATAGTATATCAATCTTGTTAGAAAATAACTAAAATTTAATGTGTTATAACATTTAACTAACAGGTAAGTTCAAATAAAAATTCCACATATTTGAAGTAGTAATATGTAAGGAAGAGGTCGGAGACTCATCTGAAACACTTGTATAACTAAAGCCAAAAAAATTACTGGAAGCGTTGCTAATAGGTTTGTTTTGGAATTTCGCACAATGCTACTCGAGGGCTATCTGTGCTAGCCGTCCCTAATTTAGCAGTGTAAGACTAGAGGGAAGGCAGCTAGTCATCACCACCCACCGCCAACTCTTGGGCTACTCTTTTACTAACGAATAGTGGGATTGAACGTCACATATAACGCTCCCACGGCTGGGAAGGCGAGCATGTTTGGCGCGATGCGGATGCAAACCCTCGACCCTCAGATTACGAGTCGCACGCACGCCTTAACGCGCTTGGCAATGCCTGGCCACTGCTAATAGGAGATATAACCTACTCCACACTAAGACCTATGATATCGTTAAGTTTTGTAACAGACGGAAATGTTCAGTTCTCCTTTATTACTGTAGTTTCTAAACTAGGACAGCTCTAAATGATTCATCTCTACTTCCGGTTTCGGCAATATCAAACAGGATTTCTAATCCTTTTGTGTTTTTTAACTATAACTAAAGCCAGTAAGCCACATAAATTTACACACATTTCGAAATAGCTGTAATTAAACGTTTAATTATCTGATAAATTAAGGTGCAGAGTGCAAATATTTCAGAAATTAATACATGAGTAATGACGCTTTTATAAGATAGACATGAAATTAAACGATTTCTTTAAAAAATCAGCTGAGATGTTTATTATAGAAATATTATCAGAGATTCCCCTCTTCTATTTAAAAAAAAATTATTTTTGATAGATGCTTATTGATTTTTCTAACTACGATTTCTTACAAATGGTTCAGGTCACAGCCGCAAGGGCAGAAAAACGTTTAACCTTACGTCGTTTGCTAGCCTGCAAACCATAATAATATTGTCAAAGTTCAATAACTTCCTTTTTATCGTGCTACAGTTAAGCTATTCATTAATAAATGTTATTTAACGGATAAAAGCATTACAATTACCATCAATTACTTTTGCTTCCTTCTTTCCTTCAGTTTAAATGATCCCTTGAACGATCTTTACGTAATGTGAATAAATTTTCGTCAGACGTATAGTCAGAATAAAAAGTCCCAGTCTAGAACTTTATAACTCAAGGTATTCTTATTTATTTTATAACACTTTATATAGATACCACTGCTGAGGCCGGGCATGGCCAAGCGTGTTATGGCGTGCGACTCGTAATCTGAGGGTGGCGGGTTCGCATCACCGTCACGCCAAACATGCTCACCCTTTCAGCCGTGGGGGCGTTATAATTCGTTGTTAAAAGAGTAGCTCAAGAGTTAACGGTGGGTGGTGATGACTAGCTGCCTTCCCTCTAGTTTTACACTGCTAAATTAGGGACGGCTAGGGCAGATAGCCCTCGAATAGCTTTGTGCGAAATTCAAAACAAACAAGCGGTATCTTCAAGCTACTTACAAGTTTAAACAGTTGTAATTGAATTTGAGAATATATATTTTTTTCGGTTTAAATGCACATTTGTTTATATATATACTGTAAAATACAATATGCTACTTGTTTCAATGTGGAGTAATTCACTGTTTCAGGATCATAGAAATAGTGTAACTACAGTGTATTTATGATAACGTTATCAACCAAATGTAAGGACACACTTTTTTTTAAACTTTATTATCCTACCAACTTCCCGATGAAAGGTAAATAAACTGATTGTTTTATAAGTTCGATGAATCCGCACATTTATTAAATCGCTCTTATTCTCAAGAGGAATTTAATTCTCAAAACAAAATTAGAAAACCGAACAAAATTGATCTACGAAAACAGTTAACTTACAAAGTTATCGCCTAGATTAATGATCTCCGTATCGAAAAACACTAATTTTTCCTTATCAGGTATAAATTTAATATCGATATATTGATTATTTAAAAACTTTTAAATTCATAAATATAAAACTTATTTTCAACGCCACAAAGGTACAATAAACGTATTTTCTATAATATAGTGGGTTAAACTGTTCATGATAACTTAGAAAAAACGTTATCTAAATACACATCATACAACCTTCACTTAACTTCATACAGTGCTATGTTTTTATCACAATGCCAGCGAACTCTAACACTTTAGTAAACACGGTTTTATTAAACCTTTAAGAACGTCTGATCTTCAAACAACTAAATTACGTTTAACTCTGTTACTTTATTAAAAATATATTTATGCATAATGAATCAATTTATGTATACTATTTGTATAAACCTCGTCTACAATTATTAATAAAAATTCAAAAAGTATTTCTTGCACTGAAATATTTTTTTTTACAAAATAGTTAATGTTATTAATTTAATGATGTTTATTGTAATTTTTTGTTTAAAATTTCTGTACTTTTTATATTATCCTGTTTCACAATTACTAAGTTTTCCAATCGATGCAGACGTTTCAAGGCTGAAAATTCATCTGGTTTAAATTGTTTCAAATGCTTCACCGTGACTCAGCAATAAGCATGAAACCTTTTTAACGCTTACAATCGGGATTTGATATCCGTGGTAGACACAGGAAGAACTAATAGTGTAGATTGTTATTGATGATAAAAACATTAAACTGTTGTTTCATATTTTCAGGACTAAAAGTATGAAACTTGAAAGAGCCGTTCATGTTCATGAAATGTCATTAACAAAACAGATATTTTCAGAGACATTTTGAAATGTCATTAACAAAACTGATATTTACAGAGACATTTTGAAATGTCATTAACAAAACTGATATTTACAGAGACATTTTGAAATGTCATTAACAAAACTGATATTTACAGAGACATTTTGAAATGTCATTAACAAAACAGATATTTACAGAGACATTTTTTACTTTTTACGATAGCAATTCAACCGTCACGTTAAATAATTTAATCTCTTAGGAGTAGTTGAAAACCTTAAACTTCATAAAAGCCTCGATTAGATATTTAAAATCTAATCCTAAAACACCTAGTCAAAATTAAATAGGCCCGGCATAGCCAAGCGCGTAAGGCGTGCGACTCGTACTCCGAGGGTCGCGGGTTCACGCCGCGTCGCGCTAAACATGCTCGTCCTCCCAGCCGTGAGGGGGTATAATGTGACGGTCAATCCCACTATTCATTGGTAAAAGAGTAGCCCAAGAGTTGGCGGTGGGTGGTGATGACTAGCTGCCTTCCCTCTAGTCTTACACTTCTAAATTAGGGACGGCTAGCACAGATAGCCCTCGAGTAGCTTTGTGCAAAATTCGAAAACAAACAAACAAAATTAAATTATTTAATACATTTTTCAAGCTATTTTGTAATTTTTTTATAATCTTAATGTAAATTTAATTTTAAATGAAGTTATTTGGAATGAATTTATAATCTATACATTTATTTAGTTTGTTAGTTTCTGCATTTCGCGCAAAGCTACACAAGAACTATTTGTGCTATTCGTCAATATTTGAGCAGGGAAAGACGAGAGGGAAGGTAGCCTTTCAATACCACCCATCGCCAACTTTTGATTTACTATTTTACAAACGAATGGTGGGATTGGCCGTCACATCATAACGCTCCCTCGGCCGATCGTGCAACCATGCTGGGTGGGACGGGGGTTCAAATTCACGACACTTAGCTTACGAGTTGAGCGCCCTAACCATCTGGCCGTGCTGGGCCACATTCATTTAAAAAGTAACGTTTTTCAACAATTAAAGACCTTTTTCGACATTTCTAAATTTCATTAAACGTTTGTGTCTTTTTCGAGTAATTCAAACCAATAAAAACAAATTTAGAAAACAGCAGCTTAAGGAGAAAAATAAACGCATACACCAAGTTAACCCTTAAAATCTTGATATTAAAAAATGTTGTTTCCACTTAAATCTTTCACTTTTACTACTTCACTTAACATTCCTAAAGGAACTTATTAAAATCTGGCAAACAACATTGAACACCTAAATTTCCGCCCTCATAAAACACGAACAACACAATCAAAATTTTCTCCATCGTTCAACTCACATGAAGGTTTATATTCCGACTAGCTTTCGGGCAACATCAACCATCTTCAAGAAATAAAGAATCCAACTTCAAGAGAGATTATTACAATTCAGGTTATAATTTTTGTATCCACAAGTTTCGTCCAGTCTGAACACTTTTCCATTTGATGCAGTTACTAAAATTTGTAAATCTTTTACTGTTGAAATGTAACAATTGTATTGAGATTTGATGAAAAAGAATCTAAACAAACAGATGGCACGATTAGAGGGATCAAAGGTTATATTCACATTTAAATAATTATTTTTGATGTTATGATCTAATATTTTGGTTAAATAGTTATCCTGAACCATTTAAACAGTTATATATTAGAAGACATATTTACGATACCTTTGGGCCTTTAAGGATAAATTTCATGTTTATGAATTTTAAAAGTATTTATTGTTGTTGTTGTTTTGAATTTACTACGAAGCTACACAATAGACTATCTGTGCTCTGCCTACCACGGGTATCAAAACTCGGATTTTAGCGTTGTAAGTCAGCAAAAACATACCGCTGAACCACTGGGGGGCTAAAAAGTATTTATATAATAAACATCCAAATATTAAATTTACGAATAAGAAACACAATCAATTTGTTTTATATTTTATTAATACAGAAATTATTAATCTAAATAATAAATTTGTAAGTAAGTGTTATCCAAAAGTCCCTCAGTGGCACAGCGGTATGTCTGCGAACTCCCACGGCGAGAAACCGGGTTTCGATACCAGCAGTAGGTAGAGTACATGTAACCTATCATGTTACTCTGTGCTTAATTCCAAACAGACAGAAAGTTATCATAAATCCGTTTCATTTTGAGAGTTGAATGCCATTTTAGCATAAGAAAGATATAACAAATATAAGAATTCACCGAGCTGATGAAACAGTCGATTTGTTTCGTGATGACGAGAAATCCCCTTGAAGTAAAAAATATATCTCAGGACGGCTGATATGGGTATTAACACTTTCATTAATAAATCAGAGAACAATCTCTCTTTTTAACTGAAAATGACCTAAGAAGGTCGAAATGTCGTTTTCTTCTTTATTAGTGGCTCCGGCGTGACCAAGTGTGTTAAGGAGTTCGACTCGTAATCCGAGGGTTGCGGGTTCTAATCCCGGTCGCCCTTTCAGCGGCGTTATGACGTCACGGTCAATTTCACTATTCGTTGGTAAAAGAGTAGCCCAAGAGTTGGCGGTGGGTGGTGATGATTAGCTGCCTTCCCTTTACTCTTACACTGCTAAATTAAGGTCGGCTAGCGCAGATAGCCCTCGTGTAGCTTTGTGCGAAATTCAAAATAAATAACTAAATCTTTATTAGCCATAACAGCCGTCCTGATATATAGAGTCAATTTCTTATTGCCTTTCATCATGAAGTTTGGATAAATAAAGAAGTTTTACAAAAATAATGTTTTGTAACGTCATACAAATTAATTATAGGCTTCGTACAATTCCAAAAGAGTGGAGTGTTGCTTCTTCTCAATAGATGTGATTTATTATGTTTTACGTATACCCTACACAGGCAAACAGAGACCTAAATGTAATAAAATAATTAAACATCGTTCAATTATTAAATTTGTCTTCAGACGCAACTAAATCTGTGTAATATGTTAGAGATAAATACATCCTTCCGATGACTTTTATGTCGTCATGAATTTACATGTCAAAGGTAGCAAATGTGCTACTTGTTTTCAAGTTCAAAAGTTAAAGAGCATACAGAGAACACCACATTTAATCAATCAGCTATTCTCCGACATGTTTTAGAAAACTACTAATACTTTATCCGGAATTCAAAATTTTAACCTTTTAGAAGTACATCAAATGAGAAGATATTGGAACTGAAAGAAACTTTGTGAACACAGAAATTACAACCTATCAACCTCGTTTGTGCAATGTTCAATAACAGTAAGTTGACTTACTGAGGTTAGATAATTTTGTTGGATGTTTATTCAGGTATTTATTCAGTAGGTAGTTGAAAATATCTGTAGCAATTACTGTATAATTACAAATAGTAATGAAGAAACACCAGATAAATTGAGAAATACACTAGAAAAATGGAAACTACCTGTTTTAAAAAAATAATGGAGAGGACAACCTTTTGAAACGTCACCCTCTACAACTGTGTTTGTTTTTTTTACAAGAGGAAGTTGCCATCCATTCCAGTACAGTCACCATAAATGATCTATCAAAACAATTTAATACGGAATACCAAATAAATCGTTATAGTCTATTTCTCAAGTTTTCAGTGCTACAGAACTAGAAATGTTTTACAAATCTGTAAAAGAAATAGCATTAGAAAACAAAAGACACAAAACAGATGATACATTGTTCTGACTCCTGTGTTCCAGAGTTGGAAGCTGTGAACAGAAAATGGTCCGTTAAAATCTCAAACGTAAAGTTATGACTGTATTTTTCCAATGAGTAAAAATTAGAGAAAGTATTTTGTTTTATACAAAACATTGTAAGTGATTTTGATGTTGAAATAAGAGATCATTATTTTTGAATGCACAAATGTGTCAGACATCAGTCAATAAATAGTCACCCCAAAACTATTTTCACATGTGTATTTTGCAATTATTCCAGGAAAAAAATAGAACATTATTGTTAGTTCAACATAATCTTGATATTTAGATTGAACATGGATTGTATTAATTAACTTGGCCTTATGACATGACAATGACATCACTTTTCATTGTGTCCCCATAATGAAAGGATACAGGACACGACACAGAGGATGTAACAAACGACTTACTTTATCATTGTCGCTTTCAACGACACCTCTCGCCAAAGGAGGGTCACTTTCTCTGCTCACGAGTTTCAAATATATGGAGGCCAGTGGGTCAGCAAGGATAATTGTCCACTGCTTCATCATATAACCTAGATTTATTTGGGCAGGTTTAAATAGCCGAGCGTGATGGTTGTGTGTTGTCAGTCACCTCTGCCCACGGTCATTCTACGGAGCTGCCCAAATCTCCACACATTTGTTTTGCCTGTATTTCGTGTATATTTCCTCACTATGTACTTGACTGTAGTAATCCAGCAGCTAATACCAATGATTTGGACAATTCTGCTGGTATTTATTGCACCAATCCAATTAGCAGGTAAGTCGTTTATATATCTGCTTACGATTCAAAACTGTTTTGTACTCTTGCACACACTTGCAGCTCCTTGCTCTTGACATCAAGAAACATTGTACAAGATTTTATCTCGTACATCAAGTGTGCTTATTAACAAGCTGTAATTTTAATGTCTAATGCTTTTTAGACGTTAATGACAAAGGATGCATCATAAAGAAATTATACTCTTACTTGCTAACGTTAAAAGAAAGGAAACATTTGAGAGAAACGAGAACTGACATCAAATGCACTTCGTTAAACAAATAAAATATGCAACCACCAGTTGCAAAGGGCTGATATATTGAAACCTAAAGGTTTGAAGCTAAGCCAGTCACAACACAGCTTATGACGAAATAGTTTGAACAGAGCTACATTTCATAAACATGCTTTTCAGTCTAGATGTAAATTCTTAGCTCTATGTTCAAGAATTGCGGACGAATTTTGTTCCTCTCGGTTTTTGCAGTGTCAGGTATCTGTGCTGCTGCACATCAATGGAAATAAAATAATTCGCTGATGGTTTTAATTGGCCTACTCTTTTGTTTGTGTAAAGCTAGAAATAGAACAAGTTTATTAGAAACATAAACTGAGTAAAATATTTTACGTTTCAGAGTTTTGTTCTCACGTGCTTAGCTGTCTGTATGATGTCCACCGCGATTATCTGGCCCTTATCTTTATCACTGCTAAAACATTGAAGGGCCTCGTTTTATGTAAAGTGTTTTAGAACATAATGATTGTTCGATTGCAGCTCTAACTATAGTCTATCGGTTTGTCAGTGGAAAGCTTATGGACTTACAACATTAAAATCTGGTTTCGTTTCCCTGTGATGAACAGAACGCGGATAACATAAACTTTCCTAAACATCTACATACAATTTCTTATATCATGACAGATAACCATTTGGCAAGATGGAATCAGAAGCCCCTGGAACAAAAGTGTTAAATGTAGAAGAATTATTCGTGGATTTAGATGTGATTTATTCCTTATACACTAGAAACGTTACTTTTTTGTGGTATTTTTAAGAAACGCGCAAGATAAATCTTTATCACTGACTCTTGTTTGGTCAGTGACTTGAAGTCAGCTCATGGTGACTTCAAGATAATCGATTCAGCTCACAAAAGCAACTGATGATAAATACATAAATAAATACATTGTTTAAATCAAGGATATTTTAAAACGTTGTTTTCCCTAAAGTATAAACCTGTAAATAATTCAGTAATTTTGAGATGATTATGAAATATAATAACCTGTGACAAACTGTCATAAGACTAATTCTGGATAATTTATTAGATTTATTCACACATATAACTACACTAGCACATCGATTAACTGGCACACCTTTTCACTCTCTCTACTTTTTTATCCCATATCTAACAAAATTAATTTTTCAATGACAAACATCTCAGTATTCCAGATTTAAAGCATGTGTTAAGTCTTATTATCTAGATAGACACTAGACAAAGGTGTCAGTTAGTTATCTTTATAAGCCTGTATGGTATACCATTAAATTTCACACATCCCAAAAAAATGACCAACATACAAAAACTTATTACTCTGGAGAATTCTCATTGTAAACACTGCAGGACACATAAATTGATAAATTCCAAATCGTGTTTTTGGAGCAGGGGACAAGTGGGCTTATTTCTGTGCCCGTTTCTCTTGAAGGTATCATATTGCGCTGTCAGGTAAACGGTCTAATGACACAAGCAGTGATTTGTTGCTTTAATTTCCGTGGATGTCTACGTTAGTCGGCAACAGTAAAATAAATATGAAACGCGTACCAGCTCAAACTGAAAAGGAGCACTTTGAAACTTTGTGACCAACAATAATGAAGGTCACAAATAATCCACCCACTGAGATTTTCTGTTGACAACTATCTATGTCACGGCAACGTGCAACTCGCCAACACCTGTGTTCTGCATACACCAAACAAAATGGGAAGAATTCACCATTCATGAATTTGGTAAAGTCAGTATGGAATCCAACTTTGCGTGGCTCACTTTGATATAGAGGGAATTTGAACAAAGCCGGAAGGGTGCCCTTAATGTTGAGTTTTTACTGTACTTAAATCTTTAAGTGAAATATATTGGTTTTTAAATTTAGAATTTCGGGTGGAGGTGCTTGGAAAACTCAGAGCACTCTTGTATAAAATTTTAATTATTTAAAAGAGGATAAAAAAGAGAGTTACAGGTATTGAACTGTTTATAAACAATACTTCTCTTGTTCTTGTTTGACTATATTCTACTTATAACACAAATAAACAACACTTTTTTCTATTTCAAATGTTTAACGCATTCTTAAATGATGTTTTTAGGCTAGTATATCATCGTGTACGGCTAGTGTCCGAATATGAATGTTTTTTGTTATTGAATTTCGCACAAAGCTACTCGAGGGTTGTCTGTGCTAGCCGTCCATAATTTAGCAGTGTAAGACTAGAGGGAAGGCAGCTAGTCATCACCACCCACCGCCAACTCTTGGGCTACTCTTTTACCAACGAATAGTGGGATTGACCGTCACATTATAAAGCCCCCACGGCTGAAAGGGCGAGCATGTTTGGCGCGATGGGGATGCGAATCCGCGATCCTCAGATTACGAGTCGCACGCCTTAACATGCTTGGCCATGCTGGGCCACCAAATATGAATGATCACGTGAAATTTCTAAACCAGTGCAAAAGTACAGCTTTCAAAAGTAAAAGTTATTATTTTGGCCTGCAAATCATTATTAAAGCAATTGCTGTATTGAATAAGTGTATTAGGTGACATAACTAGGTCAGTGAAGGTCATTGTTTCATTTCACTAATAGCAAATAATGTGCATTTTAACGTATTGTAATACCAGGTATTTAGAGTCGGTCTTGATAAATTTATAAATTATCGACTTATGATTCACTCTTTTGAAAAAGTTAATTACGTAGCTAATAGACTACTGGTTAATACAATCATTATTTTAAAATCCGGATTTCGATACCCGTGGTGGGCAGAGCACAGATAGCCCATTGTGTACCTTTGTGCTCAATTAAAAATAACAACAAATAACAAAAATAACAATCATTATTTTGTATTCCAACTAAACAAACTCAAAATATGATAATTTATAAATATTTTATATTCCTCTTTATTCATCGCTATTTACTTTCTACAAAACTTGTTATTACTTTAAAAAAATACATAAACACAGATTAATAAATACAAGGAAATCATTACTAGTCATTTACGTTACCACAATATATAAAGACATATTTTAACTGAAAACTTCTAAAAAATTCCTTTCCAGAAGATCATTGTAAAAACAAGATATAAAAGTCTGCTTTAGCTACAGAGATTGTTGGCGTTATTATTTTTAGACATAAAACAGAACAGCGACGGTTTTAGTCTATTAAACAACCTTAGATAGTAATGGTTCTTGAATTCCTTTAAAAATATTATTACATTTAAGATAAATTAGCTCGTCAAATTTAGTTAAAACCAAATACAAAAGAGTTGGGTATATTTTCTTATAACAAAGCCACATGGAGCTATTTTCCATTTCCATGGAAAGGAATCGAGCCCGTAATTTTAACAAGCTGTGTTTTTGCTAAAAGCAAAGCTGCACAGTATATCTGTACTATGCCCACCGTAAGAATCGAGCCTATAATTTTAGCTCTATACACCTGTTAGCTTATTGCTGAGCCACTAGGGGACGACACATGTTTGTTACCCATGTATTTGATTCCCTACGAATTGTCACCATTTAACGAGCAGTGCCATCTCTGATAAACTTATCTATGTAGGTTACTACAGGAAGGATGTTTGTTCAAAGAGATTGTTAGTTGGTGTATAGCCAAATGGCACAGTATTACAAAAGAGGAACTCTTCAATGTTCATCAATGAAATGAGAAAACTCATAACAGAGCATCTAGGACATTAGCGACTCTGAAATAACACTCGGTATAAGGGCCTAATTCAAAAAGCGAAGACTACTTTAATTACAAAATAAAATTATTTCAAGCTAAAATGCCAATACAGTGAGGTATTCTGGTACTGTCAATTAGATAATAATAGAGGTATTCTGGTACTGTCAATTAGATAATAATAACTATTTTAATTTGACGAAGGCCCTCTGATTCCAGCCACCATTCAAAATCAAGAGTTTAAATTAAATTAACGAAAGCCCCAAAGCTTCTAACCACATTCCAAAATTAAGATTTCAAGCTGATGAAAGCCCTCAAGCATCTAGACACATTTCAAATTAAAATTTTAACTTGATGAAGGCCCCTTAAGTTTTTAGCCACCTTTAAAAGTTGACGGCTCTTTTACTGAGAAAAAAAATGTGTTACTTCCAATGTATCTTAGTGTGGTTTTATGGTCTGGTTAAAATTGGTCTTCGAAGCTTAAGTCCTTGTTTAGCGAAAAGCATGTGGAAAGTTTGATTCCAGACTGACCTTGCAAAAGCTTATAATGATGTGGTACCTGCTAACAGTAGGTAGTCACAATATAAGATTAAGAACAATTGATAATGTCTGAAATAATCGTTCCAATAAAATCTGATTAAGCAAACAGTTATTATGAAACTAGCAAATTTTTAAGGTAATTTTATCCAGATCACATTACCTTAACTATATAATTATGTTTTTGTCAGACCAGCTGAGACCCTGTTTTTTGTTTGTTTTTAGTTGTACCAAGTATGTGTGGTCAACAACTAGCAAGGAACGGCCGTATTGTTCATGGCGAAGATGCTTATGAAGGGGAGTTTCCTTGGGCAGTAAGTTTTAGTTTAATAAACGATTTCATCGAGAAACAAAACTTGTCCTTAATTTACTTATTACGTGTACTACGAATAACGGCTTTCAATACATTTAACATTTTAATAAAAGTACCACGCTAGTATTTATTTGTTTATAAAAGGGCCGGAGTGACTGATGGTTAGCAAGCAACCTTGAGAGTTCAAGGTTCGCCTGCCGTTGACGCAAAATTGCGTATTTCAGTCTGGAGGGGGAGTTGTTGTGCCCAAGAGCTTGCGTTTTTTTTTTCTAGATTAGTGGTTTTCCCTCTTGTTTATCATCTGAAAACTAAGGGTGGCTAATGCAGAAAACTCTTGTGTAGTTTTTCATGAAAACTGAATTTATTGCAAATTGTTAAAATACTAAATCATTGTATTTAGACGTAAGTATAGAAAAATAAATATTTTTAGCGTAATTTTCACTGAAAAATTGATGTAAAATTTAAAATTCTTGGTACGGCATAAGTTGTCTAACTGCAATAAAAGTTTTGATCTATGTAGATGGTAGATGATGTTTTGTGTTAGGGATGACAATATTAATAAATGGATTTTATTGTTCTACAGGTGTCCATTCGAGTTGACGGAGAACATTTATGTGGAGGAACCATTCTGAACGAGAGATGGATTCTTACTGCAGCCCACTGTGTGTATTTGTAAGTGTAGGACTAAGTTAGTACTGTAGTTTTTGACACGAGTTGTGTACATATGTTTACCTTGTGGTATAAATGTATCCTTAACTGTAGATAAATCACTCCGGCAATCATTTTGTTGAAAGTTTAAGATACAACTAAATTTGCATGTCTACATGTTTTTATTGATATATTGTTTATCAGAACAGGCATGTTTTTACACTACTTATTTATTTCACCACCGCATAAAACTTAGCTTTATGCGAGTTTTACATCAATGGATAAAGTTTTCGAAAACTACCTCGTGCTTAACCTATTCGTCCTATCAGCCGTGGGAACATTACGATATGCTGTTAATCTCGCTATCTGTTAATAAAGGGTAGCCCAAGAGATGATAGGTGGTGTTATTTATCTGCCTTATCTCTAGTCTGTTACTTCAAAATAGGAAACAGATGGGTAAAGTAGTCTTTAAGTAGTTTGCGAAAATACACGAACAAACATATGAGAAGCACAAACAGTTTTTTATCATTATTTTGGCTCAGTAATAGTAATTGTGACTTCTTACATTTTAAATTGTTATTTCATGGAAATAAAACAACTGGATAAAATAGAAAACAACAAACAGAAATAAAAAGAATGGTCATCATTATAATGATAAACTACAAGTCGATTTTTTATGTCATACAAAATTTATCAAAGTAAACACTTTCTTTTTTAAAATATTTTATTCTATATATAACAACTCACAGTTCACCAAGGAATGACTAAACGTATTCAGTTTTTTCTCTAGATACTTCGCTCAACAGTTAGTCGTCCGAGTAGGAGAGTTTGATTTGTCCAAAAAAGATCAAATGTCTGAAGATATCAAGGTTGAACAACTTTTTGTCCATCCCAACTATTCCAAACCTAAACTGTATTATAATGACATCGCTTTGCTAAGGCTAGCAGAAGACATAACTTTTTCTAATTACGTTATGCCATCCTGTCTACCTGAAGCTTCAAGCTCTTTTACTGGTTCCATTGGGACAGTTGTGGGTTGGGGATGGAACAAAGATCCCAAAGAAGGTAACTAAAAATATATATATAATCTAGTCTCAATTCCAGTCAACAGAAGTTTACAAACATAGGTTACAGTTTGAAAATTGTGGTTACGATTTCTTAATAGACGCATTTTCCTAGAGTTAGGTTTTAATACTTCTTTCGCTAAGACTTGTTTATTTTATTTTCATTTGATCGCTAATAATTCCATCACATAATTTATTCTAAGTTCGTTATTTAGATATGCCAAACATAATGCCGTTTTAAAGGCACTGCATGCATGTTACAGTCCAGAATTATCAGTTAGATTGTGTCAAGAGCAATTAATATTATGATATATATTGAGCATTTTGTATAAAGAAATAAACTAATAAAAAACTCAACAGGTGGAGAACGTGCTATTCGATTGCAGAAGGTCAAAGTGCCTATAATGAACTACACCCACTGCCAGAGTTGGTACCAAAAGGCGGGAAAGAAAGCCGTGTTGCAAAGAGGACAGATGTGTGCAGGTTACAAAGAAGGCGGGAAAGATTCTTGTCAGGTGAGAAAGTCTATGGTGCCTCAAGCTCAATAATTATTTTTTGTTAAACTTTATTACCCAAACTTATGTGTAGAGAGAACTTCAAAGCTGTTAGCTTTCTTTTAAAAAAAACTTGTAACTAAAAACTAAGTACAAGCAACAAATACACGGTTATTTCTATTACTTAAAGCTTATGGCCAAAACAAGAACATGCAAATATCACTTCCGTTGTTTAATGTTTATAATTAACAACAAACACGTTGAATCTTATTGTTAAACTTTAAACTGTTCTTGCATTAATGAAATTTTATTGTTAATACTTACATCATTATCATGACAGTAAATATACAAGTGTTATTTCCGTTTGTTATAGTTTATTGTTTAAATTTATGATGATACAAGAAACATACGAGTTATTCATATTACAATTATATCGATATTAGAAACCCACAAGAGTGACTTTGCTAAATAATTCTCAAATGTTCTAATGAATAAGGAGTTAAAAAGTTTTAAGATCGTTTTATTTTCATAGTTACTGTGGCCAGCACGTATTCTTCACTTAGTAGTTTTTTAAAAAAAACCCACAAACTTAAGATTTCCAAAGTATATGAAATATTTATGTATCAAAACAAACTTAAGATTTCCAAAGTATATGAAATATTTATGTATCAAAACAAAAGTGGGTGTTTACTTGTACATATTGGTCACTGTATTTGGCAGAATTATCTTTTCATGAACATATTAGGATGTTTGTGCTGTTTTTTTTATTTTTGATAACTTATCATATCCGTTCATATAGGAACTTCTTAATACGAAAAAACATACAATACGTTGAAAATAAGTATTTTGAAGTATGCTGAGATACCTTCGTAGTTGAATTACATATTACCACGTGCTTTTAATCTGTCAAGAGAATCCCTTTGTATTGAAATTATTAATACCGTATTGCCCCTAATGAACGCCCCATTTCTATATATCACCACCCCAGTATTTTTAGAAAGCTTACCTTGTGTGACAGCAGTTGTAATCCACACACATACTTATTAGCATTGAAATAAACAAATCACATGCGAAAAATAAAATTCGGAACTGCATAAATACTATAATTAGTGCCTCTTACAGTTTGGAACGCCCCTGGGGGCGTTAAAAAGAAGCAATACGGTATGTAGTTTTTCTTATACGAAATAGCTTAATTATGTTTTAATGTTCAAGTGTTCTGAAACAATTGAAACACTAGAAATGATTAACTATAAGCTGTGTTATTTTGATACAGGGTGATTCTGGCGGCCCTCTCTTAATTAAGGAGGGAAATAAATTTCTGGTCATTGGAGTTGTGTCAGCAGGGATAGGCTGTGCCAAGCCACTTCTTCCAGGCCTTTACACCGAAGTCTCCTTTTACTTACCATGGCTATTACAGTACATTAACAATATTTAATACTTCAGTGTAGAGGAATATTGCCGAGATCCAGTTCAGAGAAGGAAAACTAGAGCTCTGTTGTAGTCAAGTGAATTTAGTATTGTAGGCGGCGTTAGGAAAAGTTTTTTGTTTTCTTTTTTGACTATATTGAACTTTTATGCTATTGTTTGTAAGCATCTTTTTTATATTAAAAATACCTGTCAAGTCTTATTTTTTTACTTTCGTAAATTTCGGAACATAAACAAAACACGTATATTAAAAAAGCCAAAATTATGATTTTAATGTTTTAAGATAAAAGTAAAGTGTGATTGTTTTGACAAATAATTTTATCAAATTTACCTTATAAAGTTAAAAAAAATTATCCTTTACTTTAATAAACTGTGATTATGCTAGTCAAATGTGCTTTATTAGATATTTCTATAACTAATTTTAAAAGATAGGTTATTTTATTTGTATGTGTACTTAATTTTTTATTAAAGTACAGCTCATAAAGGATTAAAATTAAAACTATTTAGTTTATGAGGTAATGTGTCGCAGAATCTTGTTTAATTGTATTGTCTATTATCAAGCTAAGGTCTTGCATGATCTTGTTTAACTGTATTGTCTTGTCAGGAAGCTAAGTTTTTGTAAAATCTTATTTAACTGTATAGTCTTGTTATCAAGTTAAGGTTTTGCAGGATCTTATTTAACTGTATTGTCTTATTATTATTATAAATCTAACAGAAACGCTTCAATAGTTTACGATGTCTGTATTTCTTGCAAGTAATTACCACATTCAACCAAATAAACATTGTGTTCTGATTAGCAACATTTGTATATGTGTATATATTCTAATAACCAAATCCAAACAAAAATGAGCTTGTCTTTGTTTATTAGAATATAATTAGTCACAGTTTGGATCTGCTGTTTAACGCAGTCTTTACTTTTAATTTGATTTAACTTGACTGTTCAGTATAAGTCTTTTATAAAATATATGTATTTAGTCTCTTCTAGCACTTGTTTAAAGGACACTAAACAAGTCATCTTTCTGCTAACGTAGTGAATTATTCACCTTTTTTAAACAGAAATCGTCTTCCTCAGTCCGTGATACACAACCATTTTATAAGGACTTTGGTTGGACATTATAGTGGTTTCTATTGTAAATGTTAGTGAAAAATGTTCACTTGTTTTGTACGGTGACTGTTCGTAATTCATTTAGACGCTTTTAAATTTGGGTTTATATAAGGTCCTTTTCGTGTAAACTAAAAATAAATAGCTTAAAAACCACTTTAATGGCACTAATTTATTCACTCTGTAACAAAAAACACGATCAAAAGTTAATTAGAAATATTTCGAATCGTAAAAAAACTATCGAAATTGATGAACTTTAAGAGATTGAAAACTTTATATTGAGAAGAAGTTTGATAGAAATAAATAACAGAAGGCATAAATATTATGATGTTATTGTACAAGTTATCACTTAGTACGTTTTCTAATCTGTTAATATGCATACAAATTAACAAAATTTGGAATGAAAACTTCCAGTTTCGCTGAAGCGTGGTTTTCAGATTACAAGTTTAGACTCTGTTGACCGTTACATTTCAGAGAGTATCCTTTCCCTTATCTCATTTTAACCACTGGTATTATCACATTTCTGTGTGCTATATGCATACGAAAATGGATTTTAATATTAACTTCACTCACAGTGATATTGAAATTTGTAGATCTACGTAAGGTATTATACCATCAAAGAATCGGAAAAAATTATAATCTTTATGGTTTTAGGTTTTCTTTTTTTACAGTCAAAATTTTAATGTTTCAAATTTTCAGTGTAATTTTATGGTTATAAACGCATATGCCAATATTCAAGTAAAAGTGTTTTGTGTTGCATTTGTTATAGCTTCATCGTGTTTAAAAATGTTTTATGCAATTACCTAAAGGTTTTTAATATCTGCATTCTAAACGAATATGACTGAATTACTTATTTTTGCACCCTCTCACTAGTACAGCGGTATGTTTCCCGATTTACAACGCTAAAATTAGGGGTTCGATTCTCCTCGATGGGTTCGGCAGATAGCTCGATGTGGCTTTGTCGTAAGAAAACACATTTATTTTTGTGAAATAACATTAAATTTTGACTTAAAGTTAATTAGAATCTTTCAGAGTAACTCTGAATAGAAAAAGTATCTTTAATAAAAGGCAAAGAGATGGTTCATGTCAACATGCTACACGAAGGTATTTTAGCGAAAAGAATGCTCGTTTCATCAAATATTTTAAATTGAAATTAAATGTTTATGCTCTTGTGCCAATTGTTGTAATTACTTCAGGCACCGTAATACGTATTTATGTTTAACACGTTTCAAATAGACGGTATAAAGCACAATATAGAATGAAAGTGTAAAACCTTTTTATGTTCCTTTTATCTGTTCATATTGCAGCTTTTTTATGGATGATTTAAAATATATATATCTTGTTTTATTGTACATCCAGCACGCTGGAAATTTTGAAATTTTGTACGCTTTCAATGATAAGGTTAAATAAAATGCTTGCACAGGTAGAAGCTGTTTTCTTTTGTCACTCAGGCTTAGCCCCCAGAAACGTAGTATCTAAATCGTGCTTAAAAGTAACTGGTCAATTATAGTAGAAATAAGGCAAGATGCCAGACAAACGATTCTGTAGTTTATTAACCCAACTCATGAGTTGTGGAACTGAATGAAAATTTTATTGGGTAACAAATTGTGGAAGAAATAATTTGGATTTAAAATTCTATTTTTTACACATATCTGATATCGAGCCGCAATGGTGAATTTAAGAGAAATGAGAAAAAATAAAAAAACATTTGCTATTACCTTTTAGGCTTATTAATTTTTTCAATATTTCGCTGGTGTTCGGCGTTGGAGCTGTAACTTTTAAAGTAGTATACAGAATCTTCTGTATGAAGGGTATCGAGCTGAATGGTTTGTTTTTTTGAATTCCACGCAAAACTACACGAGGGTTATCTGGGCTAGCCGGCCATAATCTAACAATGTTAGACTAGAGGGAAGACAGCCAGTCTTCACCACCTACTGCCAACTTTTAGGCTACTCTTTTAACAACGAATAGAAGAATTGACCGTGACATTATAACGCCTCCACGACTGAAAGCGCAAGCATGTTTGGTGTGACGGGGATTCGAATCAGCGACCTTCGAACTGAAGTCGAGCGCCCTAACCACGCCTCGTGCTGAATGGTTTGTTTTGTTTGTTTTTTAATTTCGCACAAAGCTACTCGAGGGTTATCTGTGCTAGCCGTCCCTAATTTAGCAGTGTAAGACTAGAGGGAAGGCAGCTAGTCATCACCACCCACCCCCAACTCTTGGGCTACTCTGTTACCAAAGAATAGTGGGATTGACCGTCACATTATAACGCCCCCACGGGTGAAAGAGCGAGCATGTTTGGCGTGACAGGGATGCGAACTCGCGACCCTCAGATTACGAGTCGCACGCCTTAACACGCTTGGCCATGCCGGGCCCGTGCTGAATGGATTCAGAGTTACACAACGCGATTTCTTGGAGTGCGTTTTAATCAGATTAATTTTGTTGCTGTTTCGTTAATTATTATTATATTATTTCACCCTTGTTAATTAACTTCGTTTTGTAACATGATTGGAGTGTTTGTTTGTTTTGGAATTTCGCACAAAGCTACTCGAGGGCTAGCCGTTCCTAATTTAGCAGTGTAAGACTAGAGGGAAGGCAGCTAGTCATCACCACCCACCGCCAACTCTTGGGCTACTATTTTACCAACGAAAAGTGGGATTGATGATTGGAGTGAACCCACGGTTTAAGATAGTCTAGAACTGACCAACCGTGTGGGGGCGAGAGAACTGGGAATGAAGTCTTATTTGAAGCTGAAGTTAAATCCAGTCATCTTGATATCAGATTGAAGCGAACGAATCTGTATTCAGTTGATAATATTTCCTTTAAGGGTTTGAGCTCAGAACATATGGATACCGGATCAACATCAGATCTGTTTTCCTTCTTCCTCTCAATTACGGATACCAATTATTATTCTGCTCATTCTTTGCTTTTGGAGTGTTCCGGATATCATCTGCATACTGATATCCCACAGATCATCCCTACACACGAAAACGTGACTGTCAAGTCTTTTAATGCAACAATTCCTAACACATACACTGCAATAAAAGGGTGTTACAATCATACGCAAACTTGGTCTCTATAAACACAAAAATAACGTCCTCTACATTTAATGTCTATGTTCTCTTTTGTAATCCGTAGCGAGGACTAATTAGTAAATTAAAAGGAAATTATAACTGAACAGCTCAGTAATGTATCTCATCACAAACAACAACCTTCTACACGTGTAATCCGTAGCGTGAATTCACCGATGACCGAAACGAAAACTGTAGCTGAAATGGAAGAGGACGGTATCTCAATCCATAGAACTTTTCGCATCAAAAAATCACAAAGCCCAGTTCAGAGGTTATGGACTCTCACTAAGAGTAGAGATGTCACGGATCACCTATTCTATCATGGTACCTTCTTATTCAGGCAACCGTATCAAGAACTTGGCCTCATGAACCACTGCGTTGTAACGGCTGTCATACAGTGAAATACGCCAACAAATAAATCTTTCCATAAGGTCAAGGCCCCACTGCACTCGTTCGTGTGATAAACTGGATGCTTGGCCTTTCTGTAACATTTGTCCACTAGACCATCCTACTTATTCTTATAAATGTAAATCCAATCATGCTACATTTACTGTGGCACTCAGAGCTGCGCCTGAAATTGTAGCTTCTTTCAAAAATTCCTTCTCTTCATCTCGAATTTTAGAAGATCTTTAACGCGTTATAACAGTCACAATATTATCGGTATCAACGTGCTTTTGTGCTCGAAGAAAATCATTTTGCTGCTAAATATATTTTCAAAATTAGTGTGCAGACTCCTATTCTAGTTTAAACACTTTTGCTTCCGATAATTCTCGAAGCACGCGTAATGAGGTCGACTATAAATAAATTTTTGAATTTCTTTTTTTGTTAATATAGGCTATTTTCAAATAAATCGACTTCTGTTGATGACGAGAAGCTTATTGAAGTAAAAATGTATCTCAAGATTGCCGGTATGGGTATTAAAACTTTTGTGAAATTAATATAGAGAACAACGTTTAAACAATCTTAGGTCATTTTAAAGTTAACAAAAAGAGGAGTAGACTTTATCTCGATCCTTCCACATCTTTGCATGCGTTCCATAAGGTTGTTTCATCACCTTTACTTAATCTATGTTAAAGATATGCTATTATTTAATCATCACACACATCTTTTTCAGTGTGAAGATGACACGCCGTACTTGTTAATTAACCTGCCATGGCCAATTTTAATAGATTTATTCAACAAGCTGTTGGTGTAAAATCTGGTACTTTTCACTGAGCAGCTTCAAAAACTGTACCTGTACTGTTTAATGTGAGAACTTAGGCCTTGCATGATCCTTGGTTAATTTTCAACGTTTATATTTCTAATTCAGCTTTAGGAGTATTTCAAATATCTAGCCAATATATTTGGATACGCTTCTATATTGATTTTATTGTCTACACGCTTGAAGCAAATGCTCAAGTAGTAACACAGATGTATGGTTATACAAGCATGTACGAGTTGCTATTCTAGCTTGTATAAGTTCACCAAAACACACATAAGCACCTGTTCTGTATGTAAAGGTATGTAAAGGAAAAACTGTTTGTCATTTTCTCAAGGAAAACGTCAATGTCGCCTCCTGCAGGTACCACATGGAAAATATATTTTTGGCTTAAGCCATGTCAAGGTTTGGATATAACTTTATGTTTCAGGATTACCATGCCACTTCTCACAGGATCATCTCGACCACGATGACGTCACAAGATCGTCATGACCAGCAAAGCCTCTAGATTGTATTCCCATATTGAAAGCTGTTGGACAGAGCTGACCAGGAAAATTACACGACCCTAAACCGCCTACTATAGTGGAGTTTCAGCGCCTTCTAGTGAGAAGCTGGAATTGAGTCACGTTGAATAAAATCAATAACTTTATCGACACCATGCCACGTCACCTTTCGGAGGATTTTAGAGTACGAAGAGGATGAACCAATTACTGAATGTTTTATATAAACTGATATAAGGTTACAGACGCTATTTATAATGAATTTATGTTATGTTTTGTCATTAAATATGTTTTGGTGAAGTTTGTTGTGATAGGCGAAATGCAACAGGTGTCTGATAAAATTGTTTGCTGTTCTAATAAATCGTTTATGATGGCTATAGAACCTGTTTAACTATACAAATACGGAAGATATAAACTCATTTGCATGAAGGGGCTTAGATAATACTGGGTATTAGCATAAATATTACAAAGTATGATCATTTGTCGTTAGCAGAGATTCGATATTTGTGTAAACATAAAAATATGAAGCTCAGCGGGAGAAAACGAGAGTTGATTACAATACTAGTAAGTAAACATGCCATATGGTCAACCCAAGGAACTTAGTTAACTTGAGTTAGCATGGCCAGTGGAGTTTCCAAAATACACGTAATATAAGTACTGTAAATGTTAGTGTATAAGTACTTACATACTTCAATCAATAATTAATAATATTAAAATAAATAAAATGTAATCCAGGGTTAGTGCATATCTTGAGGTTCATGAATATGTTCGGGTAAAATATTCATAGATATTTTTAAGTTTTCATAACACACAATGCTTTACTAGTTAGGCTTCCACTTGTCACCCCTAACGGCGAACTTCCACACCCCCAAACGGTCATACTGGAATTCGACAGTGGAAATGCACGCCTCCTTTTTTCATTACGGCTAGGAACACAATACTGATTTGACGTTCTTATAATTGAGCAAAAATGTGTCAGTTTACTTGAATAAATACCGATACGACGAAGCGTTTGTTTGTTTTGCTTTTGAATTTCGCGCAAAGCTACTCGAGGGCTATCTGCGCTAGCCGTTCGTAATTTAGCAGTGTAAGACTAGAAGGGAAAGCAGCTAGTCATCATCACCTACCATCAACTCTTTTTACCAACGAATAGTTGGACTGATTACTCAAACGTATGTTGCTAGTTAAAAACTTTTATATTTGTTGCATCAAATTATATCTTTGGGTCAGTGGTTAAGGCACTCGACTCGCAATGTGAGGGTCACGGGGAGTTATGATGTGACAATATTAATCTCATTATTCATTGGTAAAAGAGAACATCAAGGGTTGGTGGTTTGTGGTGTTGACTGACTGCCTTCCCTCTGGTGAGTCTAGTCTGTACTTACTACTAATTAAGGGATTACTGGCGTAGATAGATCTAGTGTAGCTTTGCAAGAAATTCAAAACAAACCAAGCAATCAAACTATCAAACTGTGTTAAACGATTCAACTTCCAAACATATTCGTAATAAAATATTTAATATACTACTCAACTAAAAATAACAATTTGTTCAAGTTTATAAAACACGCTTAACGTGATTTGCATTCTATAATAATTCAATGGCTTTTGTCTCTCTTTTCTAGTTCTTTCCAGAGCATTTTGCGGTTATTGTCACTCGTATAGATTGTTTGTCGCTATTTTAAATAGGAAATAAGAGTAATTCAAAACGAAATATATATTTTAAGAAGAGAACTAAAATCATGTACTTGGACTAGCTGCTTGTTGTTGAAAAAACTAAAACTTTTTGACATAAAGACTAATTTAAAACAAATACAATATTGTTTCGAGACCAAGCTTGAGAATGGAAATTGTGAAAACATTTTGGCTTGAGAGGAAGAAAATAACTGCCCCGAGTTGAAAACATAAGGAGAGAGGCGGCAGATATTACCACAAATTCTGGCTTAGAAAGCAGTTTCTCTTAACTAAGTGAAATGTTTAGAAAATAGAGAAAAGTACTTTCCCTATTTAAATATGGCAGTTATATGTAAATTCTGACAAGTGTAGTTTCAGAAGAAAATAAATTGTAATTGGTTTGGGATTTAAAATTGATATATATATTCAAGTCCTAGATTAAGAAACAAAATATAGTCAGTTTTTGTGTTATATCTGCACACTTACATTGATTGACCCTAATTCGCTTTGTTCTTTGAATCTCGCTAAACGTTTTATAAATCCTATTATAACACATATGATGTTACAGCAGCATACGACGTGAGTTGAAGAAGAACTGCTAAAGATTTTCAACACATTGCAAAAAGAAAGCTTCAAAACAAAACAGAAACCAAATGCGTCGAGACTAGCCATTGTTTGAAAACAGAACAAAACATTAAAATGTGACATATCAGTGTCTTTTAACAGTTCTGACTCTTACTTTCTTTCGAAAATGCACACAATAATATGTTATAGACAGAGTTATATGTATATACATATTTTTTCTACACGTTTACATTTATTTGATAATCATGGCGAGTCCCTTTCAACAGTAGGCTCTTTTCAACCGTAGCACGAAGTCTAGTGAATTGCCTTACTAAATTTGATCAGGGGTTTTCAGGCCCATTATCGCTAATGGTACATCAAGTTGGTCCATTAGAGCCAAAGTGAATCCAGTTTATGACGGAATGGGGACATCACTCAGCTAGTCACTCATTCAGTTAGAACTTCAGGATAAGATGGTAGCGTTCTCTGAAAGGTTAACCGCTCTAAAAGCACTGTGTAGAGAGCGTCGCTTGTGTACTCTACCTGTTCGTTATCACATTTCTTTGTGGAAAATAACTATAGCTTAACCGTCATATAACAGATGTCTGATTTTTCCTTCTACTCTAACTGATATTACTCTTAAAACAAGAGAAATATCAAGACATTATGTTATATTGAGACTGCAGAACGGCCACTTACTATTGTCATTTTGTTTCAAACATAAATCAAAATGTTAGAATACGTCACGAAATTACCAAGGTATTCGTTTTGCTCTAAAAAAAGAAACAAAATAACTTGTTTTATCGAAATGAATCAGATTTTATTTTATTCTTAAAACTTGGAATTTTGTTAAACACTACAGAGAAAACACAAATTTCGCACCATTTTGAATTTTGGGACTACTTTATTCCTTGGCTACCTTCGTATTGAATTTGTACAAAATCTTCTGAGTTTTGATTTTTAGTAGCGTGTTCAGATTAAAATCGTGAATAATGATTGTAACTTTTGTGAAAACGATATATTTACTTTGCGTTTTTTATTTTATATTCTATGTGAGGGTTTTACAATATATATATGAATGGACATTTTAATTTTGTCCAAAGTTATTATATTTATTTTTACTTATAAATGTAAAACTATCAAGTACTCGCGTTTTGTGGATTGATTTGAATTTTCCACGACGTTACACCAGAGCTATATCCATTTGCGATCCCTAATTTAGCAGTAAAAAAACAAGAGGAGAGGCAGCTAGCTCCAAGAGGAAAAAACCTAGAAACCTGAACTTTTTCATTCATGATAAATGAAAGGCCTAGCATGGCCAGGTGGCTAAAGCACTCGATTCGTAATCCGAGGGTCGCGGGTTGGAATCCCCGTCGCACCAAACATGCTCACTTTTCAGCCATGGGGGCGTTGCAATGTGATGATTAATTCCACTACTCGTCAGCAAAAGAGGAGCCCAAGAGTTGGGGTTTGGTGGTGATGACTAGTTTCCTTTTCTCTAGCCTTTCATGGCTCAAATAAGGAAGACTGGCCCACATAGCCGTCGCATAGCTTTGAGCGAAATTCAAAACAAACAAACAACACTTGACGTTTCTTTTCTTTGAATTTTAGATTTGTTACAAACAAAAGTTTCTGTTTATAGAGGCTTTTATGTGAGGAAGATTTTGGTTTGTATTTTCTATGCTCAAAGCTGCACAATGGAGTAACTGCGTTCAGCACATTTTGGGTATCGGAAACCGATTTTTAGCGTTAAAAGACTTATCATTGAGTCACCGGAGGTTGGGGAAGGGGTGGCCAAAGAGCATAAACACTTGATCAGTCAGGTTTGATGTAAAGAAGTACTTTTATGTTTACTAGAGGTAGACAAGGCAGTTTCTTGTTCTCACGAAATACTTTCTTACAATGTAAAATATAAATACGTCTTCATTACACGGAGCGTCCTGCATGGCCAGGTGGTTGAGACGTTCGATTCGTAATCTGAGGGTCGCAGGTTTGAATCCCCATCGCACCAAACATGCTCGCCCTTTAACCCGTGGGGACGTTATAATTTGACGGCAAATCCTACTATTCTTTGGTAAAAGAGTAGCCCAAGAGCTGGTGGTCTTACACTGCTAAATTAGGGACGGCTAGCGCAGATAGCACTGGTGTAGCTTTACACGAAATTAAAAAAAAACAAACATTACACCGATCAGCAAAAACCGTGTAACCCTTTAAAATACCTTTTATGTCACAATGACATAAACATTAAAAAGTGTAAAGCGATACATGATATGATATTTTTCTTTGTTACTCGCACTTGATCGTGATATTTGATTGCGATCTTTGACTTCCACAAACATAACCTGATTATTCCTGTTTACACTTGTATTATTCAGTATACACCATCCTAGGATTTATTTAAGTCAAAATGAACCGTTTGTGTTTTGGTTGTTTGAATTATACTGTCAAGTAAAGGTATAGTAAACTTGTATTAGCCCAATGCGAATATTATTTTATTTAAGTAAGATATTAGAACAAAAGTAAACCGTTTAATGCGTTATGGAAAAGAGCGAAAGGTATAGCAAGATATAATTGTACCAATTCAAGAGCAATACCTTCATTTATTTCAATGAAAAATAAACCTTATTATTACGGTTATAGTGGTAAAGAAGATTTCGAACGTACACGTAATTTCTTGGTTGTGCCGCCAAATCTATATCGCTTCTAGTTGTTACATGAACGTTCAGAAGAGGCAGCCGATACGATAAAGAAGAGGTTTCCCCGTATATATAAGACATTCTCCTAACTAAGTTTTAATTAGGTTTTTGATGTTCCGTTCTTCCAACAGTTCAGCATTCAACCAATGGTCCCAAGTGCTTACCCTCAGGTGCGTAACGTGAGGATCGTCGATCAAACGAAAAACTAACAAGGTCCCAAGCCTTTTGAATGCTATCCCGCTGGTCCTTGTCGTGTGGTGGTGGAAAAGGGAACACCGGCACCACTTAACGTTAATGGTCGTAGCCCTGCAGCGCCAGCTCGGCAAACGAAGTAAACATTGAAAGTAAACACTAGTTTTTTTGTTTTTGTTTTTTTTACCTCTTATAAAACTACAGCAATAAGTTTGGAATAGATATAATTTGCCTCGAGGTATTATTATGAACGCGTAGAGTAGGTGACTTTTGATGTTTGTACAAAAAAAATAAATAAAACGTATCGCCTAATTTATTAGTTAAAAAGGTCGCACGACTTGCTGTGTGGCATTAACCACATTGTATTCGCAAGAAAGTCCCATATTATCAAACATGATCATTTGGAAAAAAAAAAAATGTTAAAGTATATTGGCCATGTTGAATAAAGATGAATGTAACTACATGCCTTGTATTCAGCAGTTTAATAGATTGCATGCACAATCTGTTATTTTTTTGTTTCTACTTGACCAGTAACTCCCCCCAGAGGCACAGCGGCATGTTTACGGACTTACAAACGACTGCCCATTGTGCAGTTTTCTGCTTAAGTATAAACGAATAAAAACTTAGAAAGTATTTTTGATTCATAAGCAACGCATATTACGTTAATTTTATTATCACTTAACTCATTATACAATTAATGGTTAGACTTAGACCCATAACCAGGGTGGGGTGGAGGTGGAATGTCTGACTTAATTATTATTAATTATAGCTCATAGGAAAAAGGCCCCTGCATGGCCAGGTAGTTAAAGCACTCAACTGATAATCCGTCGACCGCGGGTTCGAATCTCCCCTACACCAAACATGCTCGCCCTTTCAGCCGTGAGGACGTTAAATGCGACAGTCAATCCCACTATTCCTTGGTGTAAGAGTAGCTCAAGAGTTGGCGGTGGGTGGCGATGACTAGATGCCTTCCCTCTAGTCTTACATTGCTAAATTAGGGACGGCTAGCGCAGATAGCCCTAATGTACTTTTGCGCTAAGTTAAAAAACAAACAAACAAACAATCATGGGAAAAAACAAGTGCGGGGAACTTCTCCCCTTCGTATCCTCCTATCGTTCGTGTTATTCCTTCTATTTATGCAGTACCTCATTTTTTTGAAAAAAAATGTCCACAGTAAAGAATTTGTTGGAGATGGAAGGGGAATAATACTAGATGTTACTTAATCACTGCTCCAACCCTAAACCATCAGATTGAAAGCTGACTAATTCATTTTTTATTTTGAAAAGTTTCGAGATGACCAAATAACCTTGATTCATACGACGTGTTATAATACATTCATATAAATATAAATCTCGAAGCTCATTTTTTATGACGAGGACTTAAAAAAGATTGACTCTCTCATGGTTTAGTTGGTATAATGCGTTTGTTTGTTTAGAATTAAGCACAAAGCTACACCACGAGCTACGCATGCTATACCTACCACGGGTATCGACAGCCGGTTCTAACGGCTGTGCCACTGGGAGTATAATATGATTAACAATGTTATGCTTATTATGTAGAGGAGACAACACAACTATTATAAACAACTTATTGTTTTTATTTCAATTCATCTAATCACGCAGATGTTAATTATTAGTAGAAGAAACTTATTAATACAGTGCTTTGTAAAAGTATTCACCTCTTTGCAAAAGTTCCATATTTACTTGTTACCTGATCTTGTAATCATGAAACTTTCAAATGGGATTTTACATTTAGAATCTACACAATATACTCCAAACAGAGAAAGATAAAAAAAAACAAACAGAAAAACGCTGACATTATGTAAATTAGTTATTTAAAGTTTGGTTTTTGTTTTGTTTTTGAATTTCGCACAAAGCTACTCGAGGGCTATCTGTGCTAGCCGTCCCTAATTTAGCAGTGTAAGACTAGAGGAAAGGAAGCTAGTCATCACCACCCACCGCCAACTCTTGGGCTACTCTTTTACCAACGAATAGTGGGATTGACCGTAACATTATACGCCCCCACGGCTGGGAGGGCGAGCATGTTTGGCGCGAACCCCTTACTCTGAGATTACGAAGCGCAAACCTTAACGCGCTAGGCCATGCCGAGCCTCACCACTCATTCAACACCATCCTAACTATTGGCAGCATCGTGTAATGGTGATTCTTTTCGCTACCAGGGACTGGGAAACTTGTCAGAAATGAGGAATAGATAGATGGTGCAAAGTACAGGCAAATCCTAAAGGAAAAACTGCTTGAGCCAACCAGATATCTAAAACTGGCATTTTTAGCAAGAGACAATGACTCGAAGCACAAGGTCAAATACACTCTGGACTAGTTTCAAAAGAAGAATGTGAATGTCTTGGACTGGTCCAGTTAAAATCCGGTCTTAAATCGAGTTAGCAATTTATGACGATCCTTAAAAATTGCAGGCCTTCAACAATTTCCAAAGATATTGAGAGAATTTGTGCTATTTTAGCATGAACAGTGGTAAAAAAACACACCATCCTATTGTGCAGAGAGACGTGTCTATAAAGACTTGCACCATTAATTGCTGCCAAAGGTGCTTTTATCAAGTACTAACATTGGGGGCTGAATACTTATGGAATCAGCAAATTTATATATATACATAGAAGCACCTTGTATATATATATTTTCTGTGTAGGTTTCTCTGACTTTGAACCACTTTTATACATAACAGTGTTATGTTTGATCATTAAATTCTTAAATAAAAATTAGTTCATTGAAAAATTGTTTATTTCTAATTCATCTAAATTCGACATTGTTGTAAGGGTAACTACTCTTGCAAGACACTGTATGTTTAGTCTTCAATTGAAAGCACTGACAAGTACATTTTGCCCTAGATTGGTTAGGTACCTGTCGCTAATACCAGTGAATACAGATAATACAAGATTTCGTCATCCGGTTTAATTTAATGATGAGTCTGTCAGTTTAATATTTTTTTATTTAACACTCCATAATAAAAAAAAAAGGCGTAAGACAACATAATGAGCTATCTGTGCCTCCGTTAAGTCGGGTAATCGAACCCCGAACTTTTGCGAAGTAAATTTACAAACTTACCGTTTGACACACTCGAGGACATCTGATGTTCCTAGTGGCAGTTTGTTGAGAGCTCAATAGAGTTTTATTGTCACTTATAGGTATGTACAAAACTGGCACCTAATTATGTTTTGTTTTTGAATTTCGCCCAAAGCTACACGAGGGCTATCTGTGCTAGCCGTCCCTAATTTAGCAGTGGAAGACTAGAGGGAAGGCAGCTAGTCATCACCACCCACCGCCAACTCTTGGATTACTCTTTTACCAACGAACAGTGGGATTGACCATCACATAACGCTCCTATGGCTGAAAGGGCGAGCATGTTTGGTGTGACTGGAATTCGAACTCGTTATCCAAATGTTATAAGAAATCAGAGAATAACTCGGATTACTTGTCGAACATCTCAACCCACCTGGCTATGCGGGGCTGGCTAGTTATGAAAATAGATGAAAGAGAGGGTGTAATTAACTACAAAGCTAACAGCTGTGTTCTTCCCAGCTTCTGGCATTGTACATATCGCTATTCCACACGAGGGGGATGAAAGACAGAAAAATACTCGTTGATATTTTTTCTCAGAATTTGTCGTTATACGCTACAGCACCCATACACTATACGTTTAAATACGTGTTTCTAACTTAATGTAGTAAAACATTTGGTTTCATGGTGCTATGTTACATGAAAATATACAGTAGCTAACAACAAAAGAAACGGAAACCGTTTGACATAATGAAAGACATTCCATATTTGTAGCACCACGCTAGTACAGCGGTATGTCTCCGGATTTACAACACCAAAATCAGCGGTTCAATTCCCCTCGGCAGGCTGAGTAGATAGCCCTTTGTGGCTTTGCAATACGAGAAAGCGCGCCATTTTTGTATACGTATATATAGATATTAAATTACATGAAATCCTCGTTAAATAGTCTTGTTCCCACAAACACAATTTCATAAGTTAAGATTTTTAAAAAATCAATGTTGTGAAATGTGTACGCATCTCTCAAATGCAAAACATTATGACGAAATGAAGCAGGATGTGTGTTACTTGGACTGGTTTAAGATGATAAGAGCAACAAGAAATGTTTGTTTTTTGTTTTTTGAAACTGAATCAACTATTACAGGCAACATGAAACTAAGTAACTTCTAGAAAGGCTATATTATGTTGTCAGAAACAATTACGTCCGCTCTTACTAAAGTTGATGTTCCAATAATAAGTAAGTCTTTTAGGAAGAAACAACTGTTGTTCAGGACTGATATGGAATACATCATAGGCAGGAGAAAGTTACAATGTTTGTTAAAACAAACAATAATGCAACAAAGTAAACATCAACAAATATATCTCTGTGTCAATGGAGCAACTGTGTTAAATTTATATACACGTGGAAATGATTCAAATAGACGTTGAAGATCCTTATTCATGTTTGTGTGTAGACGTTGAAGATCCTTATTCATGTTTGTATGTAGACGTTGAAGATCCTTATTCATGTTTGTATGTTGACAGTTTTTGTAGATGTTTATCAGAAACTTCGAGTAATACGTTTGATCACAAAGCACTTCTGCGTACACACATGTATGTTGATTTTGAAATTACAGTACTGTGCAAAAATGTTAGAACAAAAGAATATTTTCCAATTCTTCCAAGTCATTACAGAATGTATATTTCAACACTATGGTAATGTTTCATTGATCCCAATTGACAACCGAATAAGCCAGTGTGAGAATACTTATTATTCTTTAGAATACTCATACGAGTATAATTGTACCAAAGGTTCTGCTTGAATAAACATACTGATCAAATTTAGGGTCTGAAATAACGGTCATGGTACTCCATGTATTGTATTCACTACATAAAACGAATGTAGCATACTGTACTGGTATATGCCAAAATAAATCAGTTTAATAGCAATCCACAAATAAACATTTGCAAAAAAAAAAGGGTTTAGCATTAAAGTGGAGTAGATAATTCGCATGAAAGCTTTATGTGATTCAGGTTAGGCCCTCCGATAAATTGCTGCAGACTTGAAATTCTCCCTAAACACTAAACACAACCTTAAATTGTGAGAGTAAGACAAGTAAATTTGAAAATAGGAAAGGAAGAGGCAGAATACTTAAACCTAATCATATTGAAAATAAGTGTATTCGTTTATTCAGCCTTCGGGACTGAAGGAAGTCTGCCACTGATCTCAAGCATGAGATAAACGACCATGTATCAAATAACAAAAAAGTGTCCAGATCTACAATATCAAAAAATGCGAATGAAATATGTGGTCGTGTGGTAGTTAAAACTTTTTACTTATATCTTCAAATATTGTCAAGAGATTGAAATTTCCTATAAAGTAAACAACCGGACTATTAACGATTGGGAAAGAGCTTTATGGACGGATGAGTTCAAACATAGGTTGTACATCCGGCGGAAGAAAGATTAAAATTACCTACCTCAATCCATAGCACCTACTATGAAGTGTGTAGAAGGCAGCGTCATGATTTGGAGGTATTTTTTTTTCTGATAAAGAAAGGAAATATTTGTGAAATAGATAAAATAATTTACTAGAGCAAGTACCATCAGATACTGATATGTCATGGTATACCCAGTATTGTGCACATTAGTGGTAAAGGATTCTATTACCAAGAATGTAAAAGCCCCAAACACTTCTCCAATATACACAGAAATTACTAAGCTAAGAATGAAGGTGCTAGAGTCATTCAAATGGTGCAATGGCCCCCACAGAACCCCGATCTGAATCTAATTAAGCGGATCTGGAATTTAACAGGTCAAAAACTTGAGAAAAAAAATGTTAATTCCAAAGCAGCTTTATGGGAATATGCCAGAGACATTTGGAGTAAACTCCCGAAAGACTCTTTGATTAAATACGTTGCAACAATGCTTTAAAGTATTTTTGTAGTTATTAAAGCAAAAATGAAAGCACGAAATATCAACTGTTTGCTGGACTCAAACACTTCCACTGAGCTCCTACTGTACTATGTGAACTTCTTTGAAATCTAATTTTTGACTTTGTTCTAACACTTTTGTACAATAATGTAGATTTTCTTTCAATAAAAACTTCCATCTGAGGGCCTTCAACGAAAATAACTATCACAATTATTTTTTTGAACAAATAATTAATCGTGTTTTGTTTGTGAACATGTTGTAAACTAATTATGAGTTTTACTCTATAGTTTTAAGAGTGATGATAATAATAACAAGGATCGTAAAATCTTATGCAATTTTTAATCAGTTACAGCTGACTTATGATGTGCATCGTCTCAATGCTCACCACATATAAATTTTATTTTACTTTTAATATTTTATAGAAAGGTAAATAAATCATAAACTCATATCCAATACCTTCGGTAAAACACGTTGGAGGTATTCATTTCAACACCAAATTTTACTATATAAATCATCAACATAATTTCACATCAATATTATTTCTTACAAAATAAAAAAACAAACTTGGCAGCAAGTAAGCGGTGATTGTTAAGAATTCTGTTTGATTATATAGTACATAAATCACATAACGTTAACATTTCGATCGTTAGAATTAATAAAAATTGTGGCATTAGTTTTCATGCTTTTTTTGTTTTGTGTTTACTTGATTTAAATGCGCAAAACTACGTAAAGTTTTACGTCTGCAGTATTTAGTGCGGTTGTCTAAGGTTTAGATTTATAACATTCATGGGGCTGATTGGTTTAATTAAATTCAATTTATTAATGGTCCATTTTGATATTTTTGTGTGTGTTTCTTCAGTAGGAAGATAACTTCTCTTGAAACCAAGAGAAAACTAACTCATCTTACCAGAATAATTTCTGGTGCACTAGTAAAGTGCCTTTAGAAACATCTACAGTTTTCACACAACCATTGATTCTAAACTTCTTGTTAATTTCAGTTTCATAGAATTTGAATTTTTATATTCGTCGAAATTCAAGAAAACGTTAAGAAGTTTGTAGGCAACATTTTGAGTATTATTTCTACAAAAAAATAAATGTTTTTCATCAGTATCCAAATAAGCTAAACTAAGCAGCATGTGAATCAAACTTTAGTGGTTGATCCGCAAATTATTTAACCACTTTCGTTTAGCTCAGGGTGTCCAATAATTTTCTAAACACTTGAAAAATCATACCAGGAAACAGTTTAACGTTACACGTTTGGCTTATGAATATAATTTTTTGGTTTCATTTTTGAAGAATATTTTATTAAATAATTCTCAATGACAAAATATTCCAAGTTTGATGCGAAACATTACCCCTCATTGGACAAATACCATTACAAGTTCAAGCAATACATTAAGACTGTCTGCGCTAACCGTTCCTAATTTATCAGTGTAGGATTAGTGGGAAGGCAACTAGTCATCACCACCCACCGCCAACTCTTGGGCTACTCTTTTATCAACGAATAGTAGGATTGACCGTCACATTATACGCCTCCACGCCTCCATTCTCTACACACGTTAGGGTTTTTTTAAGACTGTTGTTACCTACTCTTCATTACAAGCTTATTTAAACAGGAAATCGTGTACGTTTTACCAAAGCGGAATTCTTGTGAGTGTACAGAGCTTGTATAATTTATTACACTAACCTTTTAACAAATATAACAGATATAACATAAATTATATGATAACAGTGACAGATATTAAGTTACAACATTCGAAATTAATTACAAAACAAAATAATATTAGTTTCAAACTTCAAAATAAATCACAATACAAAACGGTACTGGCCTGTATCTAATGTAATGATCTAAAATTAAAGTCTCAAATTCCAGTCTAGGGTGTGAATTTGGTCCCACGAAGAAATTCCGAAACAGTTCACAGTTCAATAAAATCGCCGTCTCTCAGCTCAAGCAGTAATTCAGATGTATCGTAGAGATTGACGAAATAAAATCACAACTTCCGTAGATCTAACTTCAATCACAAATCCAAGTTGAATATTCACAGCAAACACTTAATTTTTCTCAAATAACTAAAACTGATGCCTGAATCTCACTCTTATTCTTCGAATAAAACTAATGACTGAATCTATCTTCTTTTTTCGAATAAAAACTGATGACTGAATCTCTCTTTTCTTCGAATAAAAACTGATGACTGAATCTATCTCTCGTCACCGTCTTTTATACCGGTAGGCCTATTTCTCGAACAATCTTGCAATTTCCATACAACTCTAGAGCAATCCGCGCGTGTCCGTTCTTGCACGAGACTACCCGTCTAGATACGAAGTCACCAGCACTCATTTGCAAACATATGATTGGTCTACTTAATTCAAGAAAATTCTAAAATGTTACCCTAAATGAATAACAAAATATTAGTTTAAACTTCGAAACAATAATATAAATATGGAAAAAATGAATAATACAAATGAAAATTCAAAAACAACACGACATGTTGTCGTTTACAAAATATTTACACATATACATAACAACGAGCTTGTTTAGCGCGAACCCGCGACCCTCGAATCACGAGTCGCACGCCTTACGCGCTTGGCCATGCCAGGCCTCTGTAATTGTCTTTTTGAATTGATTGATAAGTAGATTTCTTACAAAATATTAAGTTGTTATTATGAAAACTACTTAAATAAGATTGCAAGTCTATGGATTTGTTTGTTTGTTTGTTTTAAAGCAAAGCCGGATGAAGCTATATAACATATAAGCTATGGGAATCGAACACCGGATTTTAGCGTTGTAAGTTCGTATTCTTATTACTTTTCCCCCGGTCGACAGAAATCTGTGCTTAGAGGTATGATATACGCGAGTGAAAGTCGTAATGATATTCTGTGTTAAAGGAAAATGGCAAATAATGTTGTTCTAATTGATTATTTATTACTTGTTCCCCTGCCAGGTCAGCGGTAATTTTCGAACCTCCAGCGCTAAATCCGGGTTTTATTTCTCCCCAGTGAGAATAGCTCAGACAGCCCATTGTGTGGCTTGGATCTAAGACAGATCAACCTTCCCTCAAACACACATCATTATTTTTAGAAATATAGCTGCATTTAGTCGCATCATGTAAACTAAAGCACGAAAGACTTGAATCTATAGTAATAAGAAAACGCCAGGCGTATACTAATTCAATTTTAATCCATTATTCGTCCTAGAAAACACAGATATCTTTAAAGCTTGAGCTAGACAACGAAGTCCCGTTCTTTCTAATTATGGTTAAATGTACGGTACTCGGTCCGAGCGTGGAAGTGCTTTTAGACTTTAATACTCGTACAAGACTCAGTTCAAAGTTTTGAAACCACAGAACGTCAACATCATTACACATGCAGCCTGAGACCAGGCATCACGCACCATCTTCTGCAATGTGTTATGACGTATCAGAACTATGTCTCAAATATATTAACGGCGTTCGCTTTGTTGTCAAGTCAGGTTAGAGGGAAAAGTACCGTTCTAATGTTCACATCAAACAAGTTTAGACGATTTCTTCCCTGTGCTTGAAAAAGACTTTTACACAGGTTGTCACGAATCAATTTATAAGATAAAGATAAAACCGTCGAAAAGGGAAACATCACTGACGTTTTAATTGGTTCAAACTCAGAACTAGAAAAACAAGAAGTTGGGCTCGTCATGGCAAAGTGTGTTAAGGCGTTCGACACGTAAACTGAGGGTCGCGGGTTCGAATCCCAGTCGCACCAAACATGCTCGCCCTTTCAGCTCTGGGGGCGTTATAATGCGAAGGTCAATCCTATTATTCGGTGGGTGGTGATGACTTGCTGCCTTCCTGCTAGTCTTACACCGGTAAATTAGGGACGGCTAGCGCAGATAGCCCTCGAGTAGCTTTGCACGAAATTAAAAAAATAAAGAAGAAACAAAACAAGAAGTTTTGAAAAAATATTCAGGTGTGTTATTAACAATATCACAGTAAAATAAATAAAGATGAAATAATCGAATTCTCTACACACGTTAGGGTTTTTTTAAGACTGTTGTTACCTACTCTTCATTACAAGCTTATTTAAACAGGAAATCGTGTACGTTTTACCAAAGCGGAATTCTTGTGAGTGTACAGAACAAAATAAGAATTTAAAATTTATTCAATCTCAAATGCATCTTATGCGATAAACAGCCTGAAACTCCAGGTTGGAGACACCTATGATACATTAATGTTAAACTATTGGCGAAAGAAAAGGCAATCAGTAAGCCACGCCCTCCGCCAAAAAAAAAGGCTTTGATTCGAATAATTGGATTGGTTGTTACTCTTGTAACTAACTCACTCCAAACTGAACGTGGCGCGAACACTGAATCTTCTGTATACAGTATAGCAGACTACTACTTGTCCTAGTTTACATCGTCAAGAAACATTCATAAACTTTGTGCTACTTCTCACGGTTGGTACTGAATAATATTTTAAGTTAACTTTTAAACTATGTCCACAAGTCAATCTGAAGAAACAAAAATTCTAACATACGATAGTTGATTATCGTTATCGGGTGGTACTCTAATCTGTTAAAGTATTGCATGTGAGATTACTTTCTAATGTTACATTAACACGTGCCATCAGTTGAGATTTTTGGAGTTAACTACCTACCAAACGTTATATTAAAGTGATTTTGAAGTTTACAAACCGATTGGAAATGCTTAAGAATGTTTTAAAATTCAGTCCTTATAAATCAGTGGAGTGAAAACCTGCAGTATGTGAGTACCGTCTGGCTGTGCTTCTAATTCTCATATTAATTTTGATTCCCTGTTTAGACAGCGGTATGCCTTCGGATTTACAACGCCAAGATCCGGAGATCGATTCACACCGGTAAATACAATGGTTAGCCAAGTGTGCTCTAAAATAAACAACAAACAACTGATGTTTAACATCAAAAAATTGAGAGTTATACATGACATAATTACAGAAACTGTAATTACGTGAAACAACTTGGAATAATGAATAAACAGGTACTAACCGTCGTTTTCACGCTTCGCTGCTTGATATCACCTCGTTTAACTATTGACTGTGGGATTTCTGAAAATTCGAGCCTCTCCTCATGGCCAAGCAACCAATTCTCGACGGAAAAATAATATTGCGCAGAGGTTAAGACGATTTCTGAGAAGATATTGTGTGTTACATTATATTATAATACAGGAATCGAAAATGATGACGGCGACATGAAACAGTTAGTATGCTGAGTAGCACCCTAGTGTTATTTCCAGAAATCACTTTAACCCATGAATTTTCCGCAATTCTTTATGCAGGTTACTCTGAATACTCGCCAGTATTTCACATTGTTCACTCACAGACTATTCACACCCATATTAACCCTACAGTAATTCTGTACACTAATAGACGTATAATTTGTTATCTTATATAACAGATGTTGTTGTTTGTTATTATGCGCTAAAGGGCCCGACCTGGTCATGTGGTTAAAGCACTAGACTCGTAATCCGAGAGTCACGGGTTTAAATCCCCGTTCCACCAAACATTCTCGCCCTTTCAACCGTGGGGGCATTATAATGTTATGGTCAATCCCACTATTCGTTGGTAAATGAGTAGCCGAAGCGTTGGCGGTGGGTGGTGATGATTAGCTTCCTTCCCTCTAGTCTTACACTGCTAAATTAGGGACGGCTAGCGCAGATAGCCCTCGTGTAGCTTTGCGCGAAATTAAAAATAAACAAACAAACAATTAAGCACAAAGCTACATAAAGGCTATTTGTGCTCTGCCCACGATGGGTATTGAAATACGGTTTATAGCGGTTGAAGTCCACAGACATTCCGCTTTGTCACTTCAGGAGAGGATGTTTATAATAGAGTTAAATGAATGTCTGAAAAACGGTTTAACCAGGCTAAAAGCTATTGCTATCATACTAACGTAACGACTCGGTTGATGAAGTAAACGAAATGTTGAGCAAGATTGTGACATTTCTTTTAAATAAAAATTAACATGTCGTCGAATTCAAGAACCACGACACCAACAGGCTATAAATACTTCTGTTTTTCAAAATGTAATAAGTGTAATGATTATAAAATAAAATTTCTTTGCCACTGTTGTCATTTCTGTTGCAAAAGTGCATTAAAACATTTGAAGCTACGTTTCTGTATATACCACACAATCCGCTATTTCAAGCTTTATATTAAGAGTAAGCGGAAAGTGGTTGACTATCTGGTTTGGGTTGAATTTTGCGCAAAGCTACACGAGGAATATCTGCACTAGCCATTCCTAAGTTAGCAGTGTGAGACTAGAGGGAAGGCAACTAGTCATCACAACCCACAGCCAACTCTTGGGCTACTCTTTTAGCACCGAAATAGTGGGATTGACCGTAACATTACATCGCTCCCAAGGCTGAAAGGGGAACCATGTTTAGTGTGACGGGTATTCAAACCCACAACCCTCGGATTACGAGGTGAGTGCCTAAACCACCTGGCCATAGCGGGCCATCGACTATCTCTAATAAACCTAAAAGAGATTGTCGTCAATGAAAACAGTAGTGGAGTTTACACGACTCTAACAAAACTGCAGACAGCATTTCATGAGTCCTAATTTTGTTGATTAAACTTATAGATTTTTTTATGACATGATGTTTGAAGTCTTTTGTTCATTTTAGTTTAATTTAAGCTAAAAATTATCAAAATAGTTCATTACAATAATTATCGTGTCAAAATAATTTATTTCAAATATTATGATGGAAAAATAATTAATTACAAAAGCTAAGAATGACGACACGTGTATCCATAAAATATAAAGTGTTAGAGCTATTCGGGAAATGGTCATCGACTGAACCAATTTAATTTACGGACCATCTTTTCAGAGTTACGTTTTAATATGAAAGTTACCACCTTGAAGAGACGTGGCGTCTCTAGTCCTGTCATCTTAATTTATCGCAGTAAGTAAATTAAGCTTGTTTACTGTAACACGAGCTCATTAAATCAAAGCAAAACGCTGGGAAATGAAAGATTCTGCTTAATTATTAATGTCATTAGATCGCCTTTTATTGATTTACTGTTTCAAAGCTGGGGATAATTAATGTCAATACACTACAAACGTTTATGTTGAAAATCGGATTAAACGCGGCGCGTCTCATTGTAGGAAGTCAAGAGAGATGTGCTGACGAAGCCGGAGATCATTCATTAACTCCAAAATGTCCGTTGTTAGTTGTTTTGATTCACATTCCTGATAAGGATTATAGTTGAAAACATGACGCACAAAGCTGCGTTTGGCTGAGCGATATGGATATATGGTCAACGGAATAAAACAGTTCAATTACACAAATTGAAATATATTCGCCGAAATGTTGGAAGCCATCAATAAGCGTTCTTCAAATGAATTTCGGTTCAAGAAAAGCGAGTGAAGGGAAGAACTAATAATGGACATCAAGATTTTTAATAAGTAAACAACGCCACATGGTGGAGAGAAAATTTTAAAGTGTAGAACAGAGGACCTTATCGGAAAATTCTTTGGATGTAATACATAAAAATGGCACAAGAGGATTCGAGTTTTAACCTATATTTTGTCCAGTAATGCTTGTTGGACACGAAGAAAAATCGATATATCTTAATCTGTGAAGTATCTACAACATATAAGTTTATATTACGATTTATTTATTTCTTTCATTGCAGTTTAGTACAAAGTCACACAAAGGGCTATTCGTGCTCAGTCTACCACAGTAAGTCAGCAGACATACCACTGTGGCATTGGGAAAGCATATGTGGGACGTAAGATCACGTGGAAATCGAGCTCATGACTCCGGTTATTGGACATATACTTTGATCAATAAAGCTATCAGATCTCTCAAAAAAACAACAACGAAAATAAAAAAAATACTCACATACAGATCCTTTATTATAGTCTACAATAAAAACAATTATCGAGAATTTTGGCTGAAGTTTTGTAAAAATAAAAACAAAATACATTTCTATGAGAAAATAAGCCATAGTAGTCATTTTTCTGTTGTGCAGATGTCAGTCATGTGTAGTTTTGAAATAATATATTTTTTTTAAAAGAACGTTACGCTTTCATGTCCCATTATCTTCTGGAAATTCTGTGGTATTTTAACTAGAGAGCGATGGAAATACTCTGAAAAATATCATAAATTAATCATTGACATTTTCATAGCAACACCTTCAAGGAAAGATTCGCAAAATTCCTTTCGGATTAGGACATTTAAGCGAAAACATACATTACCCACAATGCTTGGCTGGACTAGACACCGCCTTTGACTCACATGATTGACCTCATCGTTTCTTAAGCTTTCTGTACACTTCGGATTTAACTTACGTGCAATAGTTTTCACTCATTAAAGACATTTACATTTTGTTTCACTCTACTGTATAGTACACATAAACTGTCGCGTAGTCTTGAGTGAATAGGTACTTACCTTTTATTTTTCAAGTCGACTGTGTCAAGTCCATTTGACTATAGCGTTACCAAGATGTATGTTACAAAGCAGTCGATACGCTATACTTAAATGTATGCCATATAATCATTTGAGATTCATGCGTTACTTTCAAAATACTTAGGCTCGGCATGGGCAGGTGGGTTAAGAGGTTCGCCTCGTAGTCTGAGGGCTGCAAGTTCGAATCCCCGTTGCACCATACATGCTCGCCATTTCAGCCGTAGGGGCGTTATAATATTACGGTTAATCCTATTATTCGTTGGTAAAAGAGTAGCCCAAGAGTTGGCGGTGGGTGGTGATGACTAGCTGCCTTCTCTCTAGTCTTACACTGCTAAATTATTGACGGTTAGCGCAGATAGCCATCGTGTCGCTTTGCGCGAAATTCAAAACAAAACGTTCAAATACTTAACAGTTATAACTTGTTAATTTTGGAGGTTATTCTAGTAAAAACAAATATCCCGTTACAAAGAATAATAGTTTGTCTTATCACTGCAAGTCCCACATGATGTCTTGACAGAAGCTATTAATACATATACAAGGGAATATGGGTAAAGTATATGAGCGAGGTTTCAATAATGTAAACATAAGACACCACGTGAGCTTCGGACATAATGTCTACAAGACAATATTCAGTAACTGAATCTATTATAAACAAAACACAACAGGTAAATGGAATATCATTTAAGTCAGAAACAAAAAGCAATTTTATTTTACGTAAAAAACTATTGAACAAATTTTGGTTAAACGGGAGAAGAACTGTTATGAGTTGATTTTAAAATAGAAGATTAATTTGGAATTTCCTTAAAGTTAGATAAAAACGTAGCCAGTTTATACGTACATAGAAAACTTTAAAATATTTCAGACATATTTAAAAATATTGGGTTACTGTTTTATGACTCGTTTTTCAGTTTTGTATTTGCTTCTAAGCAAATTGAGAAAAATCACAAAACAAAGTTTTCTTTATGAAAAATTAGTAGTTTAGCCGATGTAACTTAGTTTCTAAATCGTAGATGCACTGATCTAAAACCAGGTTTAAACCCAGGAGCCGATTTTTGCCTCTTTTAACAGCTTCTTGTGGTTGTACTGGACATTTTCTGTTTGCATTCAGCTCTGTTTATTCGTAGTTTTGAAACTTTTATCTGAGAAAAACAGAAACAGTTATTAATCCAGTGGGATTTCTGTTTCTCATTTTATCTCTGCCCAAGGTTCATAAACGACTAAATAAGCTAATGTGACCAAACAAAATATCGGTTGAATTAAAAAATAACTGAAACAAAATTAGTCGTAAAGTATCTGCATAGTAGACATGCTTTTCAAACTGGAATTTAGTAAGCGAGCAAGATTTCTTCATCAGAGAACATTTACGTCAGCTCGCTTGCATTTATTTTGTCAACAAATATTAAAAAGCCAGTTAATATAGTATCGGGTGATATGCGGCTTTTATTACGAACAAGTAGACCCACGTGTGTAATTACCTACATTTTAACATGGGGAACCGAGCCTGCTTACCACGTTATTAAAAGCAACGAGCCAATGATTTGCCTATTAATGTTCATCAAAACATCTCTATGGAAACAGTATTTACGATAATTTTCCATTACTGTAGATGATGAAGAAGATAATTTTCTTCCTGTCTATTCTATTGTCCATACTTTCTCGGTTCGAGTCAGTGTTATACAAGCACTACGTGCTGGTAGTAATAACATGCCTTTTGATATCTGACACCATTTTTTAATGAAGTAAAATATATCCATTAAATGGAGTTATCTCTTCACGAAAGGTTTGTCATATCAGTAAGTTTGGAATTAATGATTAAATTGCGTCTGCTTGTGCATTAAAAGTTTATGCATGTATGGTTTTAATCATACTGCTTTTAACGAAATCATACGGTATTTAATGTAAGATGCTAAAGATATATTTGATGCATCAATACCGATATAATCAATATCTCCACATTCTGAACGTCTTTCAAATAACACAAAGTTTTCATACTTTCCGTGCAAGTGTATTTGCTGTAACATAAAATAAACAATAAGAAATAAAAACAAACAAACCTCAAACTTGTTGCCAAATAATCGAAAAAGGTTACAAGTGTATTAAACATACATACATGAAAAGACTGTTCCCTATTCGTACGTTGTTGTGAGAAATCATTCATAATATAGGTACAGAAACAACGAAGCCTCATCAATATCGTAAAAATTAATTACAGCACGGAGTTGTCATGTGTAATAAGGATTTTATTTTGCGTTTAGCTCTAAGATTCTTTAAGCTACACAAACACGCAATATCACAGTGCAAAGTAAGTTGGTATACATTTATTTAGACGTTAAAGTCATGATGAAGCAATGCATTAAAATGTAATTTAATTGGCGTTGCCTTGTTTGTAGCCTTCACAGTAAACGAGTTTCCAGTGAGAATTAAGTGCAAAACATTTCAACCAATGAGACCTATATCAATTTAAACACAATATCGCTGTTTGACCTCGAGTCCATTTCCACATGTCGCGTACACCAACGAGAAACTAAAGAAACTAACCCTATTTCTTCTTGACTTCATGTTCAAGACAATACCTATGACTATAAACGATTGTTTTGTTTTTTCTTGAGGGACTTATGGTAAAGACAAAATAAGTTGTTTGGATAAATATGTCGGATATGCAAGGCTCATCACAACACGCCTGCACCATTCATGAAACATGAGCAAATCACCTACTGAGTTACAGAAAAGAACTGTCTATAAATCCAAAAGTTGCTTAAGAAACATAATAGTTTTTATCACTGTCCCATTAAATCTCAACTTAGATATTTTGTTAATAGTCTTAATAATGTGTTGTTTCTATTATTTAAACTGTTATTCACACGTCATTATAGATCGTGTTGCTAGCTGTCTATTGGAGAGAAATGTCACAACAATAACATAACCTACAAGATTTATGTCAAACCAATGATGTTAGAAAAGGTTAAGACATTGTTAAAGCTCGATTTCTTTGCTTCTATACAAAAGTTATATAAAAAGAAGGTAGTGCTGTGATGCAAGTGGTCGATGGTCAGGTTTATATCGTCTTAGGTTTATCTTAATTAAAAGGGACTTCGTGGTCTTGGCAATTGGAGTAGTTTTAATTCTCGCAAAGGTCACGAGTTAAATAAAACCTTTTTGATAGATGTTCTGATGCATGTTTTGGGTTTTTCTTTAGTTAACGACTTATTGTTCTTAAGTAATGCTTCTTTTGTTTGTTTTTTATTATAGCAGAGCCATATCGGGCTATCTGCTGAGCCCACCGAGAGGAATCGAACCCCTGAGTTTAGCGTTGTAAATCCGGAGACATACCGCTGTACTAGCGGTGGGCAATCCCCCCCCAAAAAAAACACAAGTAAGGCTTCATTACTTGCGCAACTTCATCAATTCACAGCTCATGCCTGAAGAGACACGAATTCGTAGGTTTGACTACTTTTTTCAAATCTCTGTCACATCAAAACATGCTCACCCTTTTAGTCGTGGGGGCGTTATAATGCGACGGTACATTCCATTATTCGTTAGTAAAAGAATATTTCAAGAGATGGCGGTGGGTGGTGATGACTAGCTTCCTTTCCTCTACTCTTACACTGCTGAATTATGAACGGCTAGCGCAAATAGCCCTAGTGTAGCTTTGCGCAAAAATAAAAACAAGCAAACAAACTATTGACTACTTTTACTTACAGTGTTGTTTCAAGATAAGAAATGCCATTTATAGGTTATGTTGTTAAACTACTCAAAACAGGCACATCCAACAAAAGAGACAACAAACATATCTTTAGATATGCAAGCCGATCACTATAGCACAACAATCCTGTCAAATTTTGTTCTCGATGACCGGCGAATTTGTACAGAATCTTGTAGCTTAGTGAACTTAGTTAAACAGTTCTCTTTAAGCACAGTCATCGTTTCTTTAAAGTAGATTCACATAAATTATTTTTAACTTTCAGAGGTCCCCACAAACGCTGGAAACTCGTTAAAGCTGCAAAGTTAGGAACTTGAAAATTGCTCTTGGTTATGTATATCCAATTTAGTAAATTTGTACATTACTAGAAACCTTAAGAACATACTTTAAAAAACCCAACTTTTGAGAATCTAATTTAAAAAACTTAACATTTGAAAACCTGCTTTAAGAAACGTAACTCGTGAGAAGATGATATAAAATTCTAAAACGTGACAAACTGCTTTAAAACAATCTAACTTGTGAGAACGTGTTACAGAAACTTACTAACGAAAACCTTCTTTTAAAATTTAACTCTTGATATTCTGCTATAAAAATATAATTTATGAGAAACTTCAATAAAAACTTAACTCGTAAGAGGCTGGTCTACAAAACCTAGCTCGAGAGAACCTGTTTTAAAAATCCAAATTTACAAAACCTGCCATAAAAAAATCTATCACCCGAAAAAGTGCTGTAAAAAACCTAACTTGTGAGAAGCTTCATTTAGAGTCTGACCTAAAAAAGTAATAACTTCGACATGTCGAATAATGTTTCTAAATAAGTTTGTATCATGAAATCTAGCATGCAAGTTTAACGTTATTTATTTTAATATTTTATGTTGGTAACATGGAAGCAGTGGCGGCGCCAAGGGGAGCTTGAGCCCGCCAAAATGAGCCAAGCCCCCCTCAGCCCCAAAATATTGTTACCTGCATATATTCATAAAATATGGAAAATACAATCGTCGTTGTTGCTTAACAATTAACATCAAAGAGACATAGATCTGTAGAACTCAGTCTTTATTAAGACGGAAGTATGTGTCATGCGTCCCATAACAACGTACTGAATGCACTGAAACTCATGTGCTGTATTGCCGCTTCCTGTGTAATGCCATTCTATCTTGAGCTTTGACGAAGATCAGACAACCACGTTGATTTCAAGTTACAACAGATCATCAGGGATTTTACTTGATAAACCAAAGGTTTCACAGGTATTTATCCATTAATTTCATTTATTTTTCACTGAAAAGTAAAACATAGCATGCATGTATAAGTATATTGTGTATAGGTCAAAACTATGAAGCATTTAGCCGGTGTTGTGTCCTCTGTGAGATCATTTTACTCTGTGTATCAGCAATCCAAAATTGTACTGATGATTGTAGCATATACTTAAAATTGTGACTTACGATTGAAATAATGTTATACTTATGATTAAATAATAACTTTACATATTTGTTGTTTGCAATTAAGCACAAAGCTACACAATGGGCTATCTGTGCTCTGCCCACCACGGGTATTGAAACCCGGATTTTAGCGTGTAAGTCCGCAGACATTCCGCTGAGCCACTGGGGGGCTACTTTACATGTTAACTGACCAAATATTTTTAAACAATTCTAGAATGAATTTTGAAATTGGCTTTGGACTATTTAGAAGTGCCTAATTTAATGTAATGTAGTGGATACGTTATTGTAACAGGTGCTTGTCACACTTACAATGATAAGAACAATATGACAATCACAGTTTGGGCTGTATGAATAATGTATACATATACGCATATTTTCATAAATATATTATTTATAATTTGTAATAATAAATTATTAATCAGAGTATTAGTTTCCAATGAAAACTACATTGAAAACGCAGTTCTAAATAGCACACCTTTCTGAAATGTACCTTGGTATTTACATTATTATAATTTGCCATCTATACTTCATATTGATGGCATTTTGGGAAGCCCCTCCACAGTTTATCTCAGCTCCCCCCAACAAAAATATCCTGGCGCTACCACTACATGAAAGAGCTTTTGATCGAGGAGGCTTCAAACTTCAAAATGAAAATATATTTAAAACACGGAAGGCACATGCACAATGTACGAATATATTTATGTACATAAAAGCTGTCCTAGAGAAAGCTGTGTCACAGACTGAAAGGCTTCTAAGTTACCTAGTTCAGATTCGTTAACACAAAGCTTGCTTGGTTGTACAAATGCTCTACAAACATCGAGTTTTTTAGAAACCGGAAGCACCGAAAACAGAACATTTGACCTTGATTGCTAAGACATGGAGAACGACAGACAAAAAAATATATATTAGTATGTCAATTTTACAGTATTTGCCCAAAAAGAGTGGTACTTTTAATTTAAATAACGTATGATTATAATTACCTGATACAAATATATCGCACGTTGGCAGTTCAGGTAATTATACTTGAATTTCTTCAGTTTTGTTGCATGTTAAGTAAATTACCAGCATATTCTGAGGTTATCACTTCAATTGCATTGTTTTCTGTGGCAAAAGCCACTGGGTTCTGGTAGACGTCATCCTTAAGTTCCGCCTTCTAAAACGTGACTGGCTGCCAAAGACTGATGAGGCGTGGCTTTTAAACCAAACTAAATACGACAGAATCGAAAGATGTCCATATAAAAAAATATATCACTGAAATGGTTTTATGAGGCTCAATTATCCGTACAAATAAAGCAAATGACCTGTTTACCTTTAAAAACCGAGGCTTTCGTTTGACCGAATATTTAACTATAAAAGTCAGAAGAAACTATATTTCTCAAACGATTGGTTTCGGTCGTTGCGTACGATTGTTCAATTACTCGGTTGGTTCCCACATAGATTGTTGTTGTCCGTTAATTCGGCTTGATTTAGCGAATACACAACATACGACGCATACAATAGTTTTCTAGCTGTATCTATAACTACGAATTAAGAAGACATTACTAATTTCAACAGTTCGAAACTGCACACGTCGCATTATTTATTTATTTATTTTCATTTTGCAAATATCCTTTAAAACCAGGTCTAGAAGCAGTTACTAGGTGGTTGAAAGTTTAGAAGTAACAGCCCTTGATAGTTTAACAAGCTCAAAAAATGAACACATTCATGGCCCACTCTCAACATCGGCGTCCATCTTTCCTCATCGATGACATCTTAACTCCGAAGCCGCACGTTCCCCACGCTTTTACGGGAAGTTCCCAGATCACTTCCATTCCCGCATCAGTTCCCACGTGTCCTTTGTACGCCGCGCCGTACTTCTCGCCAACATCTGCTGCAACTTGCCACTATCTGGGCAAGGCTCTAGAACACAGTCCTTTGATTTTTTCGGCAGCAGGTAAGTTTAATTTAACTTATAATTTGAGTATCACACGTTCACTCAGTAAACTGTATTAAATTTACATGCATAACTAGTACATGAATGACTGAAAATTCGGTCTTATTTGCCCTGTTTTACTCGTCCAGTTCAGTTTAGTTTATCTTGTAGCACTAAAACTTAATTATAAATAATATATCTGATTAGCTATCGCGAGATTAGTAAGATGAAAGCGAGTACACCGTGTCAAAAATTTTACCTGACTGGAATATTGTAACAGAAATGCCGTCAAACTGTAAGCAAGTCAGCTGCACGCCCAGAATATAGTGTTGTTGTACGTTAAACGTAAAGACGAGAATTTAAAATAATAAAGATTTTACAGTCAGTGATCATAATATATAGTCTCCAACAAAACGTATGACTATTTTATAAGACTACAAGTGAACCGTTAGGATCCGAATTTATCATGAAATATTTAATAATCCTTTAGCCTTAAATTAAAGTATTAAAAAGGACATTGGTAAAACTAACGCGTTATGACTTAAGTGCACTTTTGAAAGATATGACTAAATAACCGGAATTTTATAGGCACTTTCAGACAGTTAAATCTTACATAATTCAATTTAAACTATTTACAGCCATTAGGTGTTAACCTTCACTCAGAACAATAGCAAAAGTTGTGTTCTAAATTAACGCAAATGTTGTGATATCTTATAATCCAAATTAGGTTCTTCAAACACAGATTTGTGTAAATTGTTGCAATGATTTGAACACGCGTTTTGTATATTTTATGATAACAAAAATTTTGTGTAGTTTCAATTCGAACTTCCTTATTTACACATTTTAGTGTGCATGTAGATTTATGAAATTCAACACAAATATTGTACATTAACCAACATAGTTGTGTTCCGAATTGTTAACCCACGAGGATTGTGTTGATAATTTAGTGGTACTTGTGTTGTGTTACAAGTTTTGTGTTGGCAGTGAAAGCTGGGCTGACTAGAGTTAAAACAGTTCAAAACTGCTTTACTCAGGTGATTGAGATTGCGTCTAGTATTACAACTATTGAAGGGTTTAGAAAAACATAACGTCCATAACGGACAATTTACTATCAGTCTCTGTACTCACCACTTTAAGCTAGCGGTGAATTTGTTCCCCAGATAACGAGGTTATTCAATAATATCTGTTATCAGATCCTTACGAACGAGAGAACTGCTTTGTAATTATGCAAATGTACCAATACTTGAACAAAGTCTATTTAGATCAACTACAACTCAGTTACGGTTCTCTCTATGTAAGGATTCGTGAGTTTACAAATGTAACTGAAAAAAACAAACTTTTCTTTCAAAAATGCCTTTTCACGTTTGGTATTGAAAATAATTAAATTATTTTTGAGGTGTCTACACCAACAATGATAAAGTTTCTATAATAAAATGTTTTAAAATTTACATTATATTTGTTTTAATTGTTGTTTGTTTATAAATACGTTTAAAAAGATGTAAAAATGACAAAATTATTAAGAACTGTGTATATATAATTATTTCTCTGACTGAAAGCTTATAAATAATAGTTTCTAAACATTAGTATTTGTAAAACATTTCTAACATCTTTATCTTAACAAATCTCATATATTGTGACTTGGTTAAGGTGTTAATTAACGAGGCTACAGAGGTGAAAGGAAAAAACCGGTTTACAGGCGTAGAGCTCTGGTCTCACTATGAAGTTCAGACAATATAAATAGTATTATCATTTGTAATACATTTGACACCTAATTATCCGTTATTGTAATGATTAACCCTAAAATAACTTTAAACTTAGTCTACGGTATTTTCAATATCATAAGGGGTATTATAATAAATAAAATAAAAACTTATGTCGTAAAACGTATAGTTTTATAATACAGAAATTACAAAGAAAAGATGAATCGATACACCCTTTATTGTTCAGTTTACTTATATACGATAATATAACATATATAGAATGGTTTAAAACGAAGACTTCCAACAAAACGAAATCGTATTGAAGTAAAAGGAACTCATTAAATCTACATGGTAAAAGTGATCACTCATAAATAGTATGCACATTTAAATACACGATATCTGAAGTTTGAAAATGATACATTATGTTCACGTAATCGAAGTTTTAACATCAGGTTTTTCGTCAACGTACTTTTATGATATTCAAGCTACTGCGGAAGGCTTAATTATTAGCTTCGAAATATCTAATCTTTACATAGACATTTCATCAGTTCCGTGGCTCAAAGGTAATAAAGACCTGGAATGACCAGATACTTTCCTAAAATACTTGATCTTACAACCACCGATTTCGAAACGCAATTTCTAACGTTAAAAGTCCGCAGACATAACGCTTTGCCACTAGGGGGTTTAATAAGCGTCATTAAAACAAATAAAATACAGTTTGATCAGTAATTTTCAGTGAATCGGAAGAACACATTTTAAGTGTGACTTGAAATAAGTCCCGTTTGTAATGTTTTTTTAGCCAAATCTTATAATCATTCAGGAAAAAAAAACAGTGGTTAGACGTATCTAGTTTGATTGCATTGTAGATAAATATGTTTAAACAGTAATATAATGTAAAATAACATCCTATTAACGTTTAAAATTATAGCGATAATTGAAACTTTCAATGAATAGTGCATTTAGATGAAATGAATAGAATTTTGTTGTAAATTTAAGTGTTTGGAAAATCGAAAAAACTAAAATCACGTGAAATATTTGCGCAATCAAAAACTATACTGTAGTTTAATACATATAACACTTTTTAAGAATATTTTATTTATTGTTTGAATTTTTTTTCGGATTTTAAAAAGGTCCATTTATGAACTTTTTTATCCACTTCTCTTCTACCTTAAATCCGAGAAAAATTGATTGATGTAGTTTGTTTAGAATTTGGTTTATTAGTTTTTTTAATCAGTGAACGTCATTTCTCTTCAAAAGCTATATAAATACAAGCTTTAAGTAACAGTAAAATGTAATTTATTTCAATTCCTTTTCAAAATAAGATGCTAATAAGCACGTTAGGAAGAGTTAAAAGTTTAACAAGTTAAGTATTATGACAGCAGTTTTATTTGCGTATATTATAAGACATCAGAATTGTCTTGCATAGAACAAAATATTAAGCATTAGTAAATATAGTATTAAAGACCAGAAAGTGAAATTTTCTTGAAGTAATATTTTCTCGCCCCCCGCTAGTCCAGCGGTATGTTTCTGGATTTACACCGCTAAAATCAGGGGTTCGATTTCCTTTGGTGAGCAGAGAAAAGGCTCTCCTATTTTGGGGTTGTGCAGTAGGCTAACAACCTCCTCACTTAAAAACCAATCTGTTCTGAAACCGTAGAGTTTGCGGCCCTCTGTTTCTTACGGAATTTAGGTGCTCTATTATTATTATTTATTATTTATATTTTCTCATCAGAGATCTATCTGAAGGAGGAAATTTATTCTAGAAGACAAGAAACTCATACGCAATTCGGGTTCATTACAATAACTTTTATTACCAGCAGGAAGAATGAAATTTGTTTATTCGTACGTAAATTATATAATTTAAACAGTAAGACTGTAAGTAGGTATGCTTGTTGCACTGTAGCTTCTTGGAGCACCGGAACATTTGTATTCATAATAGGGTCGTGTTCATGGTTACACGCGATATTACCCGTTATCTCAGTTTCCATTATAGTAATGAAGCTTCTAAAATGGAAGTCAAACTGAATATTAAACCTAGGATCTGGAACTCTTTCTACGAACCTTTACTGTATGTGACATACTCTTTTCTCCATTACAATAGAGTTTTCAGTAGAAGAGTTCGTTTTCGTAATTACGAACTTTTCTTCGCAACCAAAGCTTTCCTTCAGATTAGATTTGGTTTGGTTTATTTTGAATTTCGCACAAAGCAAGGCGAGGGAAATCTGCACTAGCCGTTCCAATTTGCGCAGTTAAAGACTAGAGGGAAAGCAGCTATTCATCATTACCCACTCTAAACTTTAGGGCTACTTTTTTCCAACAAATAATGGGATTGACTGATACATTATAATGTCACTGATGCTGAATGGGAGAGTATGTGTGATGGGACGGAGATTCGAGCTCGAGATACTCAGATTGCGAGTCGAGCTGGCCAAGCCCAGCCTCAGATTAGCTCAGATGTGGTCTGAGGAACGTGCTGCTGCTTCAAGCACTGCCGTGAACGTCTTTCCGTTTCAGTGAAGAACAAGGAAAACTTTCCTTTGAGAAGATGTCTTTTGAATCTGAATCATTTAACATTCTCACAGTTTGATTACACTACACAACACAATTTTTGCTTCTTGAACACTGTTGGGTGTTCCTTATAGATTTTTTTGCTGCTGATCACGAAAATCACATCCAAATTTGCCCTTCATGTACCGTTTCATCGAAATCTTCAATTTTGTCATGTTTTTTCTTATATTTGTGTCGGAAATTTTCTGTTTCAGTGAGAGACCTATGAACAATGTTTTGTGCAGTCTGGGCATGTCCAGGTATGAAATCAGGCCAGGTTGGAAGTTGTTCTATGGAAGTATGCAACCCGGGCATGCTTGGGCAGGCCGGGGCCAGCTTGACACTGTCTAAGCAGGCTATAAAAGTGGCTTGCATACACAGATGCTGCTCACAGGATTAATATAGACTTTATAGTGTGTAGGTATTGTTTCAGAATATAGCATTGCCTCAGTAGCACTGTAACAAGTAAGTTAGATGTTATAGACGTTTTACAGAACGATTGGTGTCGATCAACATGTCTCGTCAATGTTGTAACAGCCGTGATACTTCCTGCTACATTTGTGGCAAGTATACGCTTGTTAATCAGGGACGCTCAATGACTGCTCTTGTGAAGAAGGTATATCATCAGCTGTATTATTGTTGATCAAGACCAGAAATGGACGCCTCACATTTGTTGTGTGACATGTGATGTCTGTCTGTGAGCTTGGCTCAAAGGCATTCGAAAGATAATGCCGTTAGTTGTCCCGATGACATGGCGAGAACAGGAAGACCATGTGACGGACTGTTACTTCTATTTGAATAATGTGTCTGGTTTCTCTGCCAAAAACAAGGAGTCAATTAAATACCCTAATCTGCCTTCAGCATTGATACCCGTGCCACATAATGACAGTCTTCCAATTTCAAAACCACCAGAGGAATGGACCTTAGACGAACCAGATGAAGAAACTGCAATGCAGGGAACTGACATTGATCCGGATTTTGAACTGTGCTCCTCAGGCGATTCACATTTCATAACAATTAGAATTAAACGATCTGGTCAGAGATTTGGGTCTGTCAAAAACAAAAGCTGAATTCGAGACTGCAAGAATGATGTTTGCTGTCGCCAGGTACGAAATTTCTGTTTTTCGAAGCTGCCAAGATGATATAACCAAATTATTTGCACAAGTTGACAATGTCTGTTTCTGTGCTAATATCGAAGGATTGTTCTCTGTTTTGGGTTGTGACCAAGACCTGCAAGAGTGGCTTTTCTTCATTGATTCATCAATGTTAAGCCTTAAAGCTGTTCTGTTACACAACGACAACGTTCACCCTTCAATACCTGTTAGCTATGCAGCACACATGAAAGAAACCTATAAGAACATGGAAATGTTGCTGAAGCACATCCAGTATAACAAGTACAACTGGAATATCTGTGGAGATCTGAAAGTTGTTGTTCTGTTACTGGGACTGCAACTGTTGTTTCATCTGTGAATGGGACAGTCGTATCAAAGAGTGGCATTATTCTAGACAGAGCTGACCACTCTGTAAAAATTTAGTTCCAGGACAGAAAAATTTGGCGCATGAACCGCTTGTCGACCCCGCAAAGATTTTTTTTGCCTCCTCTTCACATGAAATTAGGACTTATGAAGAATTTCGTGAAAACAATGAACAAAGAAGGCGAAGGTTTTCGTTATTTAAGACAGATATTCCCAAGAATAACTGAGGCCAAGATCAAAGAGGGCATTTTTGTTGGCCCTCAGATAGGACATGTTATGAGTGACAAGTGGTTCAAGGATCTGTTAGTTGGGCCGTAAAAGATTGGCTGGAAAGCCTTCAAAGACGTTGTTGACAATGTTCTTGGAAATTACAGAGCCACACATTACATTCAGCTAGTAGACAAACTTCTCAAAGCATACAAAACAATGAAGTGCAACATGTCACCCAAGATTAATTTCCTTTACTCACACTTGGGCTTGTTCCCCGCAAATCTCGGTGCAGTCAGTGACGAACACGGTGAAAGGTTTTACCAGGACATTGCCACAATGGAAAAACGATATCAGGGCAACTGGAATCCATCAACGCTTGCTGACTACTGTTGGACACTGCAACGTGATGTACCGAACATTGTGTACAAACGAAAATCAAGAACAAAACACTGTTAATTATGTTGAACTCAATGGTGTATTAGAAACATAAATATGTTATTGCCGGTAAACAGTGAACTGTATATTTCTCAGAGTTTGTACGTGATGAAGCAAAACCAAAACTATATTTGTACCCACCAGGTATCTGTCACAATCAGTAAAAACTTTTCAGGAAGCAAAACTTTTAAAAAAAGTTGTGCAGTGTTATTTATTTGTAAACAAATTTTATCTATTTTTCCAAATCATGGTTCTATTCGTGGTGGCATTTCACCTTCAAGTAGTGTGTAACTCGCTGTGAATCAAATGTATGTAGATGTCAGACATGTCGCTCGTTGCGCCACTGCTCGATTATGCAGCGACACAAATCACGTTAACATAAGCAATTTGTAAAATTGAAACTTAAAGATGTTTATCCATCTTGGTAATAGAAATTCAACGTAGAAAGTTAAAAAAATAATCTCGTGACATAAAAATACAAACTTTAATTATATATAAGGTAAGGAGAACAAAATTGCTAATCTATAAGCCTTGGTCCGGCATGGTCAAGTGGGTTAAGGCGTTCAACTCATAATCTGAAGGTTGCGAGTTTGAATTCCGGTCGCACCAAACATACTCGCCCTTTCAGCCGTAGAGGCGTTATATTGTAATGGTCAATCTTACTATTCGTTGGTAAAAGAGCAGCCCAGGAGATGGCGATGGGTGGTGATGACTAGCTGTCTTACACTACTAAATTAGGGACGGCTAGCACAGATAGCCCTTGTGTAGCTTTGCGCGAAATTCAAACAAAAAAACCCCTGTAAACTCTACTTACACAATTTGAATCGATCATGTAAATATATTTGTCTATTTCATCTATATTATTTTTATATGACAACATAATTTAATCAGATACTTGACAGTACGCAAATAAATTACGTTAATCAAGCAAGGACGTTTTTCTTGACATTTGAGAAAAGAAAACCGAATCAACTGTTAGTAGCTTGTTAAGTTATTTCTTTTGATTTTTAAACCTAAACATTATTAGATAAATAAAAGTTTTACCCATCTTTCACAAGCTTATGTATCATAATTTTTTTGTTTGTTTATGTAGCTTAATCTGCGTTAGTCGGTTGAAGAAGCAACATTTTGATCAATAATTTTTAATTTGGTGTTGGCGAAATTTACACCGAAAACAGACAGTTGTATTACTGTAAACCGAACAAATAAATTGTTTTATTTTTTTACGCCTGTCGAATAAAATAATACAATTTGAAGAAACGAACGTGGCCAACTTATATGTAATAAAATATCTGAGTTATTTTTTGTTAGTATAACTTATTTAATACAAGCGGAATAACAAAAAACAAAACAAAAAAACGCAGTTATGTGCTTGAGATATCATTCTTTGGCCAGATCTAGCATATATACATTAAAGCGGTCAGTTACGTAAACGGCATCTACAGTATATTGTAAACATATTTTACTTTCGCAGTTTTTAAATGTCCCCAGAGTTCACAGCCATATTCTTTTTTGTTCAATGACACAAACATTAAACATTTTAAAGTTTGCAAATACAATACATGTATCAATTTATGTACTTATAATCGTTATAAAAATGATAAAATTCGATGTTAATTTGAGTTTAGTCTATTTAAAAATAGTTTAACTCACTCGGTTCCCATATTCAAAAACTGTAGTTAAACTAAAAGTAATGAAACATTATTGCAGGTCAGGCGTTGGCAAAATTATGGGCACTGGAATCTAACCGTTTATCCAAGCTCTTCCTGTAATTGTTATATTTATATTTAGTAGTAGAGTGAAAAATATTTTAATTACTCTCTATATATATTTTCTAATAAGGTGTATTCGAAAGAGCTATTAGTTAACTAACCGTCACTTGTTCAGTTTCTTCCGTATAAATTTTAAACCAGTGTCTCTATTCTATCCTTTACTTAGCGATCAATTAGTGTTTTCTGGCACAACTGCTAGAATTAGAGCAGCGTACGTAAACAATTAAATAGGTGGCGTTGCAGTATAAATTAACAATGAAACTACAAACCCTCCAACAATTATTTTTTGTGTGAAAATTTAGAGATCAAACACATAATTAAACAAATCTATTTAAAGCCTTCAGAAACTTTACTTCGAGTTTAACCATAGTAATTTTGTTCAATAAGTTCTAAGTTTGTCAAAAATTGAAGGGCAAGAGATATTAGATTAATCCAGATGGTTAGTTTTGAAACAGATTCTCAGGGTTATAAACCTACGCTAGGAACACTTCCCACTTTATTTTGTCTAAGTGAATACCCACAGGAACGAGTTCCTTTATTTTTCCCCTCTTTTAAATAATAGTCAGATATACCAACTATTTTGTATGCTTATGTCATTTTAATTTATTTTTCCTTTGTTTACTGGAAAGACATAATGAGTTGATATTGAATATAGGGTTGTTTTTAATGCATGGGATAATTTATTGGCATTTAAAGTAGCACTATATTATCTTAAATAAAGCCTGATATTTCAATCACATGGGAATTATGTTCCAAAGAAACATAATTTACAAACGAAAGAAATTAAAATTGCTGTTTTAACAGTTTAAAATTGCATTTTAAAGGCGTTGATAGCTAAGCTGACCAGTTTAACATGTGTTAATAGTTCTCATTAACAAATACAAGGCCTGACCTGGCCAGGTGATTAGGGCGCTCGACTCGCAATCTAAAGATCTCGGGTTCGAATTTCCGTCACACCAAACATACTCGCTTTTCAGCTATGGGAGCGTTATAATGTGACGGCCAATCCCACTGTTCGTTGGCAAAAGAGTAGCTCAAGAGAGCGCTGTGGGTAATGATGACAAGCTGCCTTTCCTCTTGTCTTACACTGCTGAATTAAGGACGGCTAGCGCAGATAACCGTCGTATAGCTTTGCGCGATATTCAAAACCAACAGACAAACTAATATAAACGATATAATAAGCTGTCACGACTGTTAGTTTTGTTATGACACAGGGAAATATAAGATTCTACAATGTTCTATTATTATCTTTTACAGGTATCGATAATTTAAACTTGTCTTATACTCTTAACAGGTATAATATTTGATATGTGTGGAACGTAATCATATGATAGATTTAGTATATATACACTTTTATATTGATATCAAAACAGTTAGCTATTAACGATTTGAGTTGATAACAAACAAGTGCAGTAGTTCTACATTGGCATAGCGGTTTGCGGACTAATATTTCGCTACCAGTGGTGAGCAGAGCACCTATAGCCCATTGTGTGGCTTTTTACAAAGAAACAAGTGCACCAATTTTTATAGAGCGAAGTAGTTCCAAAATAACCTTATTAAATAGTGAGTGTTCTTGGTTTCATCAATGTTTATAAGTTAGTAAACTCGCCAACAATTTCGATAAGTAATATAAGACTTTGTAAGCTTTTATTTCTTGTTCCAGATCACAGTTTAATCAAGCTAATATTTACTCCATACATGTATAAGAGTTAATAATGCACATTAACCTCCTTAACAAATTTAAGGTTGTTTATTTCTTAGTTTTTTTTCCACTTCTGTAGTTTTGACCGATCAAAGTGAAAACTATCATATTTTATATTCTGTTAATGTAGTTCGATTGTTTAAGCTGACAAAATTAACAAATGAGACGGTTTTAGCGTTTTTTAATGTGCGGAAATACTGTGACTGACCTTTGGCATTACATAACGTTTAACTTTTCAACACTAATCGCTAGTTTACAGTAACATATTTAAAAGGCACAACATTTTTAACATTTTAAACCCTATAACACCTATCCATGCGCATAATCAACACTTCAGATGTCAATATTTGTGTTGTATCTATTAAGAGTCGCATATACCTGACTTGTAAAGTTTTGTACTAGTTACAACTTTGTTCACACATGCCGATCATATAGAATAGAATTATTACTAACTCAAAAACTATAACATTTATTTTATTCATGTTGACAATTTATATGGTCAAATTAACAAATATTAACATTGTAATTTTTTACTTTATTCATAATTTTACTGATTAGCGTAAAAAATGTTACATCTTTATAGCCTTCTTTTGCACATATCAGTTTCTACAATATAATGCTTAACAGCTATGAGATTTAATAAAATTTGAAAATTATACAGTATTCCTACATAAAAGTGACAGACACAGCATATATAACATTTATATTATTTTAAGTTTCGCTTCACGTGTCTATAGTATCCACTTATCGAACTAACAAATTTAAAGTTATTTTTTTACTTATATTAATGGCTCATTTAAAATTTTATCACTTCTTTATTTTTTCTTCAAATGTCGACAGTTAAGTCTTAATATGAACACATATTATATTTGTAACGTTTAATATTTTACACATCTAACTTAGATGTGTTGTATTTTTGTTTTACACATGACGATTGCTTAGATGAAACGAATTTTCCTCTACAAGATTACATAACATTTCAATTGTTTTCTTCTTCATTTGTAGATAGTTTGAACTGATCGTGTTACTAAACAAACACATTTTTAAAATGTTTTTACAACTTACCTATGGATAATAGTATAGACTAAATATTTGATTACGTTTTCACCTCAGTATTTTAATATAATTTTATTACTTCTCTTGGAGATTTACAAAGTTTAATAGTGTTCATAATGTATGACTTAATATATATGTACATACAGTATTTTATGATGCTTTTAGCACGTGTCGATGAATAATATTGAACATAACTAATACGTTTCACAGATGTTGATTATAATTTAACATTTTCTAAGACCGTACACCATAACATTTGTAAAATGTTACTATTTTTCAAATTTATATACAAATTATAACGACTAATTTAACAGGTACACTGTGTACTATTTTAGCTTTTTTCACATATGTATATGATAATTATACTGACATACTTAAATAAAAAAATATAATATTTTTAGTTTATGGTAACATTCATACTAAACATTAAAAGATAAATATAAAGTTTATACTGATGTAGTTATAATTATACTGACAGTTTTGAATAAAAATATATTATTTATAGTTTTTTTTTACTCGTTTAAGTTGTAATTCTATGAAACTTTGTCAGTGTCGGTTTGTGTTTCAGTGAACACACCTCTGAAGAAGCTGAAAAATATATTATTTACAATTTTTTACTCGTGTAGGTTGTAATTCTATGAAACTTTGTACTGTTAGTGTCGGTTTGTATTTCAGTGAACACACCTCTGAAGAAGCATTAAAGTGAATTATTGAGTGTCTAATTAAATATAAAGCACTATTTTGGTGTTTATAAGATCGTTTATTTCTAGTATTAATATGTCTTTTATACAGAAATTAAATAGTAAATAATTTATACTTAATCGATTTCTCGACTATAAAACTTTGTTTTCAGTTTTCTTCTTCCCTCACACCTGACCCACACTGACATGATGTTAATTGTCTTTGTTTGTATATCTTGATTTGATTTAACAGAAACGAGATTTAGTAATACTTTTTTCAGTTTCATTTTTTTGTTATACGAGTCATTTGTTTATACTTCTTAACAGGTGGCCTGGCATGGCCTAGCGCGTTAAGGCGTGCGCTTCGTAATCTGAGAGTCGCGGGTTCGCGCCCGTGTTGTGCCAAACATGCTCGCCCTACCAGCCGTGGGGGCGTTATAATGTAACGGTCAATCCCACTTTTCGTTGGTAAAAGAGTAGCCCAAGAGTTGGCGGTGGGTGGTGATGACTAGCTGCCTTCCCTCTAGTCTTACACTGCTAAATTAGGGACGGCTAGTACAGATAGCCCTCGAGTAGCTTTGTGCGAAATTCAAAAACAAACAAACGGCAGTTTAATAAATTCAGTAACTTAACGGTGTTCATTCGCCCTTATTGTTTGTAATGGCTAATGTAATGCACAGAATATGTTATAACACTATATTAATATTCATTAGTAATTTAGTCTATTTCATAATCTTATAGTTCAATTTTCGAAGTGACGCAAATGATATTTGTAAACTGTTTTTCAAATGTTTCTTTAAAATATTTCGAATTCTCTTGATTTTTTTTTGTAAATCGTAAACTAGCCCGCGTATTTGTGTGTGATAAACAACCTACATGACTCTATTAACACTCCTACGAAAAAAAAAATTTACATCCACTAAAGTGATACCGTTAGTGGATGTTTAAAAAAAAAAATTAAATATTATTTCGAAAATGTCTGAAAAGTCAAAATATTACTGCTCCTTAAAATATAAAGGGATAGGGTCAGTTAATGGCAATTTCATTTAAATACAAAATTATTAGCCTAATATTAATAACCTTTCAAGTTGCTCTGGGGCCTAATAGGCCCCAATTTTCGTAGGAGTGTTAACTGTTGGAAATGCTGTAACTATGAAAAAGGTATTCCACATAACTCGGTAGTGTTCGTACAAATGTGACTCCATTTCTGTGTATAATATGTCTATTATCCCGAAGAAAGTTAAAAAAAAAAACAAACCTTATATCGCTTGTACATATATAACATGTAATATTGGGAAGAAATACGTTCTGTCAGATTCAGATCATATCTGATAATTTAATTTTGTAGAAGAAATGCACTATGTCCAATTCAAGCACATAGATGTGAGACACACCAAACCAAAAGTTTAGTAAAAATATTGAAGCTCAAGTGATGCTGTTTCTTGTGTTTTGTTTTCAGAGTAATTGAAGAAACATGAAGTATTATCTCATATCTGAACAAACAACTGGCCACCCAAGCATCTTAAAAAAATTCAGTGTTTCCTTCACTGTATGTCTGAGCTATTATATATAGTCTACGCATTTTGCGTAGTCACGAACAAGTGAGCAGTGTAAAGATTTCGTCAAACGGTTGTTTACTTTGCAGAAATGTATCTTGTTTCAGCCGTCAGACTTGTTTCTTATTTTAATCAGTGATAAAGCTCCGTGTAGCTTATTTCTTTCTCAGTTCTATCCGGCATGGTCAGTTGGTCAGGGCCCTCGATTCGCCATCTGAGGGTCGCGAGTTCTATTCCCCGTCACACCAAACATATTCGGCTTTTGAGCAGTGGGGGCGTTAACAAGTACAGTCAATCCCGCTGTTCGTTAGCGAAAGAGTAACCTTAGAGTTGGCAGTAGGTGATGATGACTAGCTGCCTTCCCACGAGTCGTATATTGCCAAATTGCTAGGATAGATAGCCCTCGTGGAGCTTTGCGCGAAATTCAAAACAAAAACAACCTATTCTCAGTTTTGTTACGGTACCTCATAAGTTGCCATAACAATGAAGCTAATAAGATACCTGTTTGTCGCTATGAATTATATTTAACACGCACATAAGTCTGGGATTGTTATTCTGTTTTCTTAATACTTTAAAATTAGCTTAGAATTGCATGATATTCTGCTTATTTTGATTAGTTAAACTATAGATACTTTAAACTATAAATGATATTTAAAATTTGTATTGAAATTTATATCATTTGAAGATTAAGCTACAGTCTAAAATTAATTGTCACCTGATTTCGATATGTGCATATTGTAATATATGTTGTTTATGGTTATTACTTGTATTTGATATATTCTAAACCGACATTATTTTCAGCAGGTGTTCTTAACACGTTGTTTACAAATGCTACTTTTGTGTATTATGCGTGAATCGTAATACGTATTATTTATAACTGTTATCTGTATATACTCGGATTATATTCTAAAAAGCCCGCCATGGCACAGGGGTTAAGACGTTCGACTCGTAACCTGAGGGTCGCGGGTTCAAATGCTCGTCACACCAAACATACTCGTCGTTTAAACGGTGGGAGCATTATAATGTGACGGTTAATCACATTATTCGTTCGTAAAAGTGTAGCTCAAGAGTTGATAGTGGGTGGTGGTGATTAGCTGCCTTCCCTCTAGTCTTACACTACTAAATTAGGAACGGCTAGCGCAGATAGCTCTCGTGCAGCTTTGTGTGAAATTAAAAAAACAAACAAACAAGTATATTCTAAAAATGTTGCTTACAGATGCTAAAAACGCAAATGCAAGGCCTAATCTCTCATTAGATTTACTCTTTATGTTGAGTTATACTTATTTCGGGGAATTCAGTCGAAAGAATAACACTAGGCTTCGTATTGTAACGAAATGTATATTATATCTTCGGTTGACGAAATTTATTTTGTTCACACACCAATCCTATATCAAAATAGGAATTTTAAAAATCTGTAGTACTAATGCTATTAATTTATTCTTGTGAATTATTTAGGGTTACTGACGAGGGTTAGGATCGCCCGAAACAGATATAACTCAATGACAAGTGTTAAAATAAATTATAGATTTGACTTTACGTTAACTTTTTCACATTTTAAACGGGTTGTTTGTTTAAATAAATGTAATTTCAACTCGGTACACATCGAGTATACTGGAGAAGACGGGCAGCTGCTTGTTGCGAAAAATACAAATTTAGAGGGCGATGTTTCGAAAGTATTTCGCATTTCATCTTCAAAGAGAAGACTTTTGAAACAACGCCCTCTATATTTGTTGTTTTATTCCAATGAGCAGTGCCATCCATTTGAATATACACCTATTGAATATCCTGCCTTAACAATCTATCAAAGAATGCTTAAGACATTGCTTATAGACGTTAACTGTAATTGGTGTCTATTGTTGATATCGAGAAAACATATGACACTGTATGGCATAATAGTTTAATATTCAAATTAAAATAAACGGAATTACCTACAGGAGTTACTTGTTGTTTGTTCATCCTTATTGATGGCAGAAAATGTAGATTACATTTTGAGGGTACTTACTCAGAGTACTGTACTCCATAGACTGATGTTTCTCAAGTAGGGGTAATTAATTCTATCTTGTACATCATGCATGTAAGCGACATGCAATTGAACGATATTAATTACAGATTAACTTCACAGTTTCCCGATGATGTGGCTATATGGAAGAACCCAAACACACCCTCAATAACGTAAAATAACTTACGTTATCTAAATAAAATATAATTAAAATTAGTATATTGAAAACAATATTAGTATTATTGGCAAAAAATCTAATAAATTACGCAGGAACTCTCCTAAATTATAATATCTTAATGGAGTGCTTCTTGATGCCAGCTCGTCAGCAAAAATTTAGGTCTAATGTATGATTGAAAATTAATTTGGAAAAACATATATCTGAAATTACGAAAAAAATGTGGCAACAACCAAACTGTCTCAAAAGGCTTACAGACAAAAACACAGAAGCATCGAGAGTAAATGTTATGATAATTTATAAATATATATATATATATATAAGGGTAGTAACAGACTAGGCATGCCAAACATGATTAAATATAGCACAAATACATCTTAAGAAATTACAAATAATACAAGATTTAATACATATAACAGCTTTCAAAGTATCAAAACTCACAAACTCAACAATTTTACATAATTATGCAAACCTATTCCCACTAAAAGACAGGTTGATAGGTTGCTTGTTCCGCTTTTTTACTGAAAAAAATATAGAAAATAATAGGACTAAGTGTCTCTCACCATTAGATTTCTACATTAAAAATAGGACCATCTGGACTGGGCTCCCACCATTAGATTTCTACATTAAAAATAAGACCATCTGGACTGGTCTCTCACCATTAGATTTCTACATTAAAAATAAGACCATCTGGACTGGGCTCTCACCATTAGATTCCTACATTAAAAATAAGACCATCTGGACTGGGCTCTCACCATTAGATTCCTACATTAAAAATAAGACCATCTGGACTGGGCTCTCACCATTAGATTCCTACATTAAAAATAAGACCATCTGGACTGGGCTCTCACCATTAGATTTCTACATTAAAAATAAGACCATCTGGACTGGGCTCTCACCATTAGATTCCTACATTAAAAATAAGACCATCTGGACTGGGCATTAGAATTATGTTATCAAGAGTTAGATAACATCGTTGTTTTTATAAAGGATATTTTATGCATAATTGCGCGCTGGTGAATATCTCTTGTGAACAAGTGTAATTTGATTTCGCAATTTTGGAGATCTTACAGAATCAAATGAGGTGAAACACTATAGTATGAACTGTTTGTGAATGAAAAGAAAAGTGAAGGTTACAGGAACTACATTAAATATTACTAGCATTGTATTCAAGGCGATTGCATTGAAAAGACAAAGTTGAATCAGTGTTTTCTGTTAGAATATCATCAGTAGCATTTGACAGTTTTTAAATCAGGTCCTCAGTAATCTGAACATCTGGTAACGAACATAAACTTGACATGTTTATCATTACAAAAAATATTATTTATGATAAGAACATGTTTTCTCAAACATTCTATTTAATTAGTAATCGCCCCCCCAGTGGCTCAGCAGTATGTCTGCGGACTTATAACGCTAAAACCGGGTTTCGATACCCGTGGTAGGCAGAGCACAGATAGTCCATTGTATAGCTTAGTATTTAATTCAAAATACCAATTAATTATTAATCATGGACTCCAAATTAAAGGCACTTAAAAACATGAAATGTATATTAATTTTTATTATTAGGCCTGCTTATTTTATTGCTTCGTCAGTCTTGGGTGTTTCACACCATAATATTAAGTGATTCGTAAAGCATATATTGTATAATTTTTGACAAATTTTTGCTTGCTATAATTATGTACAGCCCAGCTGATTAGTTTCAGTGTAAACGAAACGCTTCTTGAGCAGCAATGTGTAGCAGACAAAATGTAGACTTAAAGTCCAGCTTTTACGCCCCTGATATTGAAATCCATGACGGAATAATTAGGATGAATTCTTAACAAATATTTTCAGTCTAGTGTGTTATTTATCACGAATATCGGGTCTATTGCTTTCACCATTTCGCCATCCTTTTACCTAACATTTTACCTAAAGACACATTACGAACACCCTATAAACAAAACACGCACTGTTCATTGGTATTGCTTATCTTTGCTCTGTTACTAACTCATCTCTAACAAATATTTCATGTCACCACTGTGTAATCTAAACGCCCATTTCTTTACAGGTGTTACTTATAACACCATTGCGTAATCTAAACGTATACCATTTACGGGCATTATTTGCCTTCATTGTGCACTCAAACACTCTCTTTAAAGGTGCTGTTTTTTGTTATATGTTCCAAAATAAACAGATAATTGACAAAATGTCTGGAACTACAACGTCCACCCATTTTTATATTCAGTGAAAAATTATGATAAACCAGATACAGTTTTTCTACACGGCTTGAAATAAATCTAAGTATGTGAATTATGGAGCTGTATTTAACGAAGTCTTATTCGAATTATCATGTTTCTCTCTACTTGGTGTTAGTTTACAAACTGTTATTCGGCAAATAATATCTACTGTCGTTCTTTATGTAATACCTGGTGAAAATATTCTCTTGAAGTGTTTCTTCTATTTCGACGCATGAATTTGTTTCACTTCTATTATTATGCGACTTCTATTTCTTTTTTCTATTCTCACGGTCCATCTTCCAAGCAACAACATATTTTGACATCACGTTTGAGTAGATTCGTTGTCACCTCTAAAAACATTTTCATCGACGCCATAAAAAGCATGAAACTTGTAGTTTTATGTGATAAAATTTTGCGTTCTCCAACTGCGCGCGTATAACGAGTAACAAATTATCATAAATGGGTCATCCGTAGAATAAGGGAAAGAAAACCGGATTTTTGTGATAATGCTAGATAGTACGAAATTGCAAATGTGAATTTCTCCTCGATATTGAAGTGCATCACAGTGAATCTTATCTTTTCTTCCAAATATCAAGGCTTGCCGTTCCACGCCCTACTGACTACGGAACCTTCTTCCAAAGCTTGTCGACGCCGAAAGGCCCGCACCGTCTTCAGCGACCAACAACTTCACGGGCTGGAAAAACGTTTCGAGGCTCAGCGATATTTGTCAACTCCGGAGAGGTTGGAACTCGCGACGGCCCTCAGTTTGTCCGAAACACAGGTATGGTCTCACGGTATTTGGAAAGCAATTAGGATAGTAAAAAAAATAAAATAATTCACAATTATAAAAACAGGACAATCCTAGCTCTTTCGCATGACAAACGTTTTTTTTTTATTGTCTTACTTCGACATATTTGTTCTTATCGAGAAACTCGTCTTCTGAGAAGGCAGCATCCGACGTTAAAACAAACAAAAAAACGGCAGTGTTTTGATTGGACATTTTATACTGGGTATACCAACAATATAAATACAAATCACATTTTAGTTAATAACAAGAATCCTTTATTTACCAAGAAAGTTAACAATATGCATTTGAAATAGACTGACTTTTCTTTTTATTTACTTTCATTGTAGTATACGTTAGTATCACATTGTTATCTTTAATACTATATTCTTAATGACCACAAATCGATCGTTGTCTCTAGTATCGCATGGTTATTAGCTAAGAAACGTTTCGGCATTTCTTTAAAACAAACATATTTTACATCAATTAAATATTGTTTATTTTTCATCGGTAGACATTTACTACGACAGGGTATTTTGTCAGTATATATTGAATGTTGAAATCTAAGACAATTAATGCAAGTCAAACTTAAAGATATTTCTGTGTATATATATTTTTAAAATTTTACTTGAATTTATTGTAGAGAACGTGAATTTCATCATTATCTCTCTGAGTATGAGCACTTGTTATGTTATGTAAAGGAGTGAATCCAGTTTACTATTAATACAAACAAAATTGGAACTAAGATACGTTCACTTACATATATTATCAAAATATGTATATCTTATGTTATAGACACCGTGGTCTGTTCAAAGGAGCTTGGCCTGGCCAAGTGGTTCAGTTACTCGACTCGTAATCTGAGGGTCTCGCGTTCGAATCCACATTCCTCCAAACATGCTCACTCTTTCAACCGTGGGGGCGTTAAAAGTTACGGTTAATCCTATTGTTCCTTGGTAAAAGAGTAGCCCAATTTCGGAGGATGGTGATGACTAGTTGCTTTACCTCTCGTCTTACATTGCTAAATTAGGGACAGCTAATGCAGATAACCCTCGTATAACTTTACTCGAAATTCAAAACAAATCAAACCAAACTGTTCAAAAGTTTATATATTATGTATTATACACGCTATGGTCTATTTTGAGGATTACATACTGTGTGTTTGTTTTTTGAATTTCGCACAAAACTACTCGAGGGCTATCTGTGCTAGCTGTCCCTAATTTAGCAGTGTAAGACTAGAGGGAAGGCAACTAGTCATCACCACTCACCGCCAAAACTTGGGCTACCGTTTTACCAACGAATAGTGAGATTGACCGTCACGTTTAAACGTCCCCACGGCTGAAGTGGTGAGCAGTATTGGCGCGACAAGTATGCGAACTCTCGACTCTCAGATTACAAGTCGCACACCTTAACACGCTTGGCCATAGCAGGCCCATATTGTGTGTTATAGATATAATAACGTTTTTGTTGTTGTTTGCTTGTTTGTAAGCATAAATCTACACGATAGGTTATCTGTACCATGTCTGCCACAGGTATCAAAAGCCGGCTGTTAGCATGAGAAGTCTTTTGAGTTCAACTGAGCCCGCTGGGAGACATTCCTTTGTTTACACTATAGTTTAAGAATTATGTGTTATAAAGTTCCTGGCCTGTTCTCAGGGTTATTAATAGCTTTCATTCATATCTATTTCCCACACTTATATTGTTATACTAAAACGGTGCATTTCAACTATTTCCTTTTATTTTCTGATCGAATTTTCTAAACGCATACTGATCTCAAAACGTTTCATTTTGTTTAAAAAGTGCTGGAATATATCATGTGTTACTTTAACTAATTTAAATGTGTTGTATTTTTGCACGTAAAGCTTTTTTTGTGATCAAAGCAACAAACAATAAATAAAAGCGGCGGGTTTGTTTCACTGTATTTGCCTAGACAGTTTACGCTTTTTTTGCGCAAATCGATACGAGGGCTATCTGGGCTAGCCGTCACTAAGTTAGCAGTGTAAGACTAGAGGGAAGGCAGCTAGGGATCATCACCTACCGCCAACTCTTGGGCTACTCTTTTACCAACGAATAATGAGATTGATTATGATACTATAACACCTTCACGACTTAAAGACCGAGCATGTTTGGTGTGATGACGATTCGAACCAGCGACCCTCAGATTACTAGTCAAGCGCCCTAACCACCTGGCCATGCCAGGTTCCAATTAATTTATGAATGAAAAGGCAAACAAATCCAATGTAATATGGAGATATTCTTATACTTTACTCTTTTAACGTCATCATATGGTGTGTAAAACTTGATCCGGCTCTGGCATTGCCAAGCGTGTTAGGATGTTCGACTCGTATCATAATCTAAGGGTCGCGGGTTCGAATCCCGTTAGCACCAAACATGCTCGCCCTCCCAGTCGTGGAGGCGTTATAATGTGACGGTCAATCTCATTATTTGTCGGTAAAAGAGTAACCTAAGAGTTGGCGGTGGGTGGTGATGATTAGCTGCCTTCCCTCTAGTCTTACACTGCTAAATTAGGGACGGCTAGCGCAGATAGCCCTCGAGTAGCTTTGCGCGAAATTGAAAAACAAAAACTCGATCCGAATTTTCATCGTAGCATCCGTTATAATCATGGTGATTGCTAAATTACGAGCTATAATGTTTATATCACTTTTATTATATTGTATTGTAAGTATGTTATACATAATTTCGGCTGTGAGCTAACTTCAGGTCCAGAGTGTTTCTAAAACAACCCAATACCCACATATGTGTATATATATACACACACACACATCGCCGAAATGCTGCAAGATAATTATGCGGTTTAAAATTTGTTAAGACTGTAAAAGTATTATTGATATATATATCAATATTCATTGCAATAGCCACAGTTAGACGCGTACGATCACCTTGAACTAATGTCAGTAATTCTTTTGTCTCTTCTATCTGTTTCACAATGTCTTAAGGACCAAAATTTGAAAAAAAAAGATGGATATTACTTATGCTTTGCTGGCAATGGGTATTGATACGTGATTTTTAAGAATCTAAGTTTGCAGACGTACCGATGTGCCACTGGAGGTCACTTGAAAATACAGTGAAGATCAAGAAATGTTAAATTACTCGGGATTTTAATGTGAACACAAGAGTAAGGGATGGGTTATGAAACTTTTCATGAAATTATAATTGAGGATTTAAAGAGTGTTACATTATTTTAATAAAATAAAATGGACTTGTGTAAAGCGCTAGAGAAATGGTTCACCCTTGATCAACCAAAACTTAACCAGTTTGCAACATTTCAGACGAAAAAATTCCTAAGTTACTCAAAGTGTTTTCAAATAATTATACTCTTAGCATACACATGCACTCACAGGCATCATATCTGTGTATACGCAATTATTTACTGATTATTATAAATCTCATCTACAGTTTAAACAAACATTAGACAAAGACATTTTAAGATCTTGAAAAAATATATACTTCTTGTACTTGTGGACCAATTTAACGATAAACTCGGATAAAATGGATCCTTCTAGATGAAGTAAAACGGTAAATCACAAAAATTGCGTTTTAAAATAAATGCTGCATTTAAATCATTTAAATTATCCCAGTAGGCATCAGAAAGGCTGTGGGCCATGGGCAGGATGCGAAGCGTCTAGAACAATGGCAAGAAATAATGTAGGTACCAGATCAAGGCAGAGCATTACCAGCTGGGGGCTGTCTTACCTTCAAACCGTTAAACAATTGCATCTTATTAAAAATGAGTAAACGACATATTCACGTGTCTGCAATTATCTAAAACGAACAAAGTGAAAACTCGTGAAGTATATACTTTGCACTCATGGAAGCTTTAAAATACTTACATGAAATTAAAGATGTTCATAAAAAGTGAAGTCGAGCTTTCACTATTCACATTCCTAATAGTGCACCAGAGCGGGCCTGGTGGCTAGATCTCTGAATAACGGGATCGAACTCCGTTACCAAACACTGGTAGACGGTAATGACTAATTCTTTTTCTTTCAGTCTATAAATTCAAAATCCAGGACGGATAGCACAGGTGGCCCTGAATAGCTCTGCGCAAAATTTAACAAAAGAAGTAAACACATCTTCCAGTGTGTTTATGGACGGGGTCACGCGATCAATAGTTATACAAAATTTTGTCTAGATGGCAGCAGGTCGTAATGATGACATACAAAGGTTGATTTTTTTTAGTGAAGGAGAGCTTCTTACCTCATTTCTTCCATATTTACCAGCGCCCTAATGGCACAGGAACATAACTGGGAACTCACACGACTAAAAACCGGATTTTGACACCCGTGATGGGCAGAACACTGAGAGTACATTGTGTAGCTTCGTACTTAATTCCAAACAAACAAACATATTCACCATTAATTTTTTTCTTAACTATGTTTATAATAATTACTTAATGTCTCTTTAAAAATGTTTGAAGTAGTGGCAGACATTAGAATCATAGAGAAATAGTGAAAACTAAATTTGTTTTTTAGAGTGTGGGTGTTTTTCGTATAGCAAAGCTACAAAGGGCTATCTGCTCAGCCCGCCGAGGGGAATCGAATCCCTGATTTTAGCGTTGTAAGTCCGGAGACATACCGCTGTACTAGCGGGGGACCTTGTTTTTTTAGAATAGAACGTTAAAAAACAGTAAAGTACACGTTAAAACTCCACCAATTCTATGTTCACTGAGTTAGTAAAGCAAAATAAATCAATTTCAGATGACCATTTTTACATTGGTTAAATAAAGATGAAAAACGTATCACATGTTACTGTATGTTTTTTTAATCGTTTTGCTACGGTTCATTATTAGACGTATCACGTATAATTACAGGTAGTCTCTGATCGTGATTACAATTTCATGCGGCTAACATTTCAAGTTACGTGGTATTAATAAAAGTTCCTATATGGCGCTCTTTTGCACTGTGTAAAAGGAAATAAGTGTTTTTTTTGTGTGTGTTTTTGAGGTTAGATAAAAATGAAATAGATTCAAAAGTATATTGTGTGAACTTCAAACCTCAGAACTACCAGTTGAGGGAGCACACTTTTATAATTATCGCAACAACGAAGTGGAATTAGCTTGTATGTGTTGTAATGAGATAAGTACAATAATCCACTCTTTACGCATTCCCTCAGTTAGTACCGAAGCTTCAGTCTTTTAGAAAAGTAGATCATATATCATTTATCAGGGTTTTTTTTTCAATTAATAAGGTTGGCGTGTTACATTTATAGTAAAACAAAGGAATCGAAGAAAGAAATAGGCTTAATTTATCCAAGAAGACACTAACAACTTCTAAATTGCAGCCTTCGTGAAAAGGTTGAAGAAGATGATACCTCACTCAAAGACACCAAGCGTATATTAATTCATGACGTCAAAACTGGTTTGTATGATTGTAGTTTTAAATATAAAAAAAGGATCACATTTAACGTCACAACGCAGAAGTTAAATCAGAGGAAGAGTAAATCAAAAATAACTTCAAATAATTTTTCATCCTTATATTTGATTCAATAGCCGACATAGTACCTAAAGTTGAAATACGTTTGAGTCGACGATCTGGTTTTAATTTTCCTACTTTTGCTCTCATTTTTTTTATTTCACAATGATAACTAAAAGAAGAAACAGAGATGGTTTATTAGTTATCAAAGTTAGTACTGAAAATGCTTCATGTTTTAAAAACAGATTTAGTCCTAACTCTAAAATTATAGTGACATTTGCATCGTAGTTCAAAAATACTTGTGATATTACAATTTGTTAATGCTGATTTTGGTTGTGAAGCTCACATGAATCTTGAACGTTTTATAGCTTACAAATAGGTTACTTCAATATCCAGATACTCGTAATGTGAGTATCACAGGAATTAATTTGCTAAAGCCGTATATACCAAACAAAATGTTATGAAAATTAAGAAACAACTTGGATTTTAACAGGTGTCTCTCCTTTGAAAAACTTACAGTATTATTTTGTCAAATGGTTTCAGGTTTAACTCAGTAGCACATAACGACTTATAGAATACCAATTTTTCCAGTTTCCTTTTGTGATGGCCAAACGTGTTAAGGCGTGCGACTCGTAATCTGAGGATCGCGGGTTTGCATCCCCGTCGCGCCAAACATGCTCGCCCTTTCAGCCGTAGGGACGTTACAGTGTAACGGTCAATCCCACTATTCGTTGGTAAAAGAGAAGCCCAAGAGTGGGCGGTGAGTGGTGATGACTAGCTGCCTTTCCTCTAATCTTACACTGCTAAATTAGGGACGGCTAGCACAGATAACCCTCGAGTTGCTTTGTGCGGAATTCAAAACAAACAAACAAACAATTCCTTTTGAGCTTTTAATTTTTGCTCATATATATTTAATTTCATCTTACTTTTCTTCGAATATTTTTTCTTTTGCAGTAATTTCTATAACACGTATGAAACTGGAGTTACGAAGTTAAATTTTTGAATCTCACGTTTCAACAAATACTGTGTTTTATTTAAAAAACAAAAGTCAGAGTCACATATATTTAGAAATAATTTTTTTCTTATAGCAAAGCCACAAAGGGCTATCTGCTTAGCCCACCGAGGGGAATCGAACCCCTGATTTTAGCGTTGTAAATCCAGAGACATACTGCTGTACTAGCGGGGGGTATGTTAGACTGAAAAAAACAAAACAATGTAGTAAACTGATCGCTGAATAGTAAGAGCAAATTCTACAACTCTTACTCACATATTGATGTTGTAATGTCTTGAAATCGTATTAATATTCACTCGAATCATAATGAGAGCTTATTGTGAGATATGAACAAGCACCGTTATGAAATAACATCATTTGTTTGGTATCGAGCCACGAATATAATATTAAGAACACTGAGAAACTACAGAAAGCACAATATAAATTTTACTTCTAAAATATCTCTGTACTTCTTTCGATTGGATCCTTGAGTTGAGCGACGTTTCTGTCTCTTTGAGACATCAAGAAAATAATGCTGTCATTCTATCCGGAAGCTTGAAATGGACTATATTTCTGCCTGCTCGTGAGATATTCAGAAAACCATGCTTTCCTTCTGCACGGGACTGGAGTTACACAATGTTTCCACTTATACGCTGGGGTTTTCAGAATATTATGGTGGTTTTTATTGGGTGGTTCCTGTGTTGTATTAATTCGTAAGTGCTTCATATTACAGGTAGCCAAAACATCAATACTTTATCAACGTCTTCGATATCTTTAATTGATGCTACTGAACGTTAAAGAGTATTTTGCTCTTCAAAATGTCACTAAAACAATACTATTTAATGTGATTTTTATTCACATACTGTTTGGTGCCAACAATAACTCTAGGACATCGAATTATTATGTTTTTAGTAAACAAATATAAAATTTAGTTGCACCCTCATTTTGTGTCAGGATAATTCGCTTCGAATAGATTCAGATATTAGATCCAGTGTTCAATAAAAAGTGCACTAGAATATTAAAACCGACGCAACATATTTTACAGAAACATCAAAACTTTATCCAATCCTAAACTGTAAATAAAAGAAGTTCATGAAAATTTCCAAATAAGATCACTTCCCAGAACATTATCCATGTATACAATACCTATGAAACCAGTTTCGTAGTCTCGAAGTGGTTACACTTCAATCTGGCACAAAGTAAGCGCCACAACAACTATTCAATAATTGCTTTTGTTTCTTTGTTTAAATTTCGCGCAAAGCTACTCGAGGACTATCTACGCTAGCCGTCCCTAATTTAGCAGTGTAAGACTAGAGGGACGGCAGCTAGTGATCACTACCCACCGCCAACTCTTGGGCTTCTCTTTTACCTACGAATAGTTGGATTGATTGTCACTTACAACGTCCCCAAGTCTGAAAGGGCGAGCATGTTTGGTGTGACGCGGATTCAAACCTGAGACTCTCAAATTACGAGTCTAGTGCCTTAACCACCTGGTCATGCCAGGCCCGTATTTTATAATCGCTAATAATGTAAATGAAAGGTTCCTTCAAATAATTATAGAATGATACATGTATTTACATTTCATAAATGCTCATAAGATAAACCTATGGAATAGGAGGTTATGTCTGAGTGGTGGATTTTATTTCCACATCGCCGAGCAACTATAAAGAATTGGAAGGATGATTTAGAATGAAGCAGTGGTTTAAATTTGCCCCCGTAACTCTCACATTTGCCGGGTAGAGAGCCCGAATCAGCCAGAACTGTACCTTCAGTCATGGGCACATAAATATAGGGGGGCAAATAAAACTTAAGTGGGGAGGGGACATCTTTTATTGAAGAGAGATGTACTTACTGATTTCTAGAAGTTTTTTTTTCTATTTGTGTTACGAAGAAAATTAAAAATTGCTCCTGAAAAACAATTGTTTTTAACTTTCGTCATCTGACATGTTTTACAATAATTAATAATCTCTTTTATACAACATAAATTTTGAGAACATAGCTATCGGTTGTTATTAGCATTTTATATCTTTTAACTAAAGAATCTTATCTCTCTGTAGTCCTGATGCATATTTACTACTAATTATCAGTACATTCGTTATTTATAGGTCAGAGTTTGTTTGTAATAAAGCAAGTCTACATTATGGAATCGATATATTTTAACCCGAAAATTTTCAGTACAAAAAATCCAGTTGCAACCTTAACAAGATATTTTTATGTTTTTTTATTTTTATTTATGGCTGTTTTAAAAATCTTGGGATAACTATTACCAAATTTTATTAAACTATCACTTTCGTACAATACCTATAAGTTCATATATATATCGTTACTCTAATTGCTCTATGTAATGCTTTTACTATCTCGCGATTATCTCCAGAATATACCCTTCTGTCTCAAAAACCAACTGAAAAATAAATAAATGAAACAGAATTCAAAGGATTTGTCAAAACAACCAAAGGAAGGTAATTACACCAATTGGTAATGGTTTAAATTTATTTTGGTTAAGCAAAATTATTAATGTGAGCAACACCACATTATTAAGCCTCATAAGTATTTGACTTATAGATCTCCAAACGGCAACAATAATGTTGGACAGTGCTTACAATATAATCTTAGCAATATGATTTTTACTTTTTACCGTGAATGTAAGATCGAATAGTTAAAAAAAAAATAAAACTAGTAGCAGAGATCAAAATTGTTATCTATTCTTTTTACAACATATTTTTTGTTTTGTACATTGTGTCTGAAATCAAAACGCGTTTTTAAGGGAGACTTATAATCTATAACAAGGAATTTGGTTGACTTTTGGGGAAGTTTCTATTAAGCATACTTAACTGGAATTACAGTCTCGCTTCTCTAAATAGCAGCAGATTTTCTCTGACAACTGTCAGATAAGGCAACATTTGCATCCGGTAATGGGCTGTTAGGGAAGAAAGTGGCAAGTAATCACCACTTTCGGGTCCATTTACTCGTTTAGTGGCTAAACTGTCTGCTTACTCTGAGATCTACTTCTTACCAGCGTTCTCTCTGCTATAGAGTAGAACTGTAGCATTCACGATACGTGAGGCAAATTGTGTCTTGTTTCATACTGACTGTAATCCGACTTAATGAATGTATTAACTGTAGTGCATCACCAGAAATCCCTCATTGTTCCATTCGCTTCACGGATTTGCATAATATATTCGTTCTTTTATTAACTCCTTTAGGATATTGGTATTAAAGCAAATAATTAAAATTAAAGTACACTGCATATAGCAACAAGCCACATTGGTTGCACTGTAGAATGTGATGTGAAATATTCAAAAGATATAAACATTTCTTTTTTTTTCTGTTATTCCATATTACGTTTGTTTCTGTGTGTATTTAGAAATTTTATAATTTAAATGGCATTAACATCACTAAGCTATTGAACTACTGAATCGAAAATGCCATTTCTTACCTTTTGAGCACAACCAATCGATGAATACCGTTCAAGAGTAGCGCTTTCAATAATGCATATCGTGTTGTGATAATGTTGTTGTTGTTTTTGAAATAAGTACAAAGCTACACAAAGGGCTATCTGTGCTCTGCTCACCACGTGTATCGAAACCCGAATTTTAACGTTGTAAGTTCGCAGACATACCGCTGAGCCAGTGGGGGGCTACGTTATGATAATACAGTCCATACGTAATATTTTCATAATCTGAGAAACCGTTTGATTTAGAACCTACGTTATTAAGAACGCACAAGCGATTTATAATCCAAAATTTGTGAAGTGATAAAGAAGAACTGTATCATTTATAATATTAATGATTGAAGTGTGTGTGTGTTTTTCTTATATCAAAGCCACATCGGGCTATCTGATGAGTCCACGGAGAGGAATCGAACCCCTGATTTTAGCGTTGTAAATCCGAAGATGTGCCGCTGTCCCAGCGGGGAAAGATTGAAATATGGAAAAAAAAACTTTTGTTTTCGGCTGAGTTTAATTTTTAAATGAATCCAAGGAAAGGAGTGCGAAGAAATCACACAATCTGCTGTATGAACTGAGACTACTTACAATTTTTGCTAACAATCAGTCCCGGTGTTTGGTAGCGCTCTAAGCAACATTTAAATCTAGCACCCAACCCACCCTCAACACAACTCATTCGTTCGTTTTGTTAATAAATGGGGCAATCGGCACTCCCCATTGAGATAGTTCCCTGCAGAAACTCACTGCTTGCACTATCTTGGTGACAACAGAGAGCACTCTGTGAAAATGTAAATTATTATCTATGTAGCCTTCCGTTATTTTGTCTTCGTTGGAGCTGTATTAAGGCTACAGTTTTTCAGACAGTAAAGTGAGGAATTTAAACGTAAGAAATTTGTACTTTAAAGCATAATAGAAATGTAGCAATAAAATTGTAAATGTTTATGATACTTTACTTTAAACTCGGATTGTCCCTTGTTCTTGCTAAACACAGTGCACTAAAAGCACTTTAAGTGCATTTTATGTAATGTATTCGCTAATGATAAACCTTTTTGCATAGTAGAAAACCCCGTCAAGTTGGCTTGTTTATAACACCAGTGTTATGTTGTTATTGTTTTAAATTAAGCACAAAGCTACACAGTGGACTATTTGTGCTCTGCCCACCACGGATATCGAAACCTGGTTTTTAGCGTTGTAAGTCCGCAGACATACAGCTGAGCCACTGGGGGGATAACACCAGTCTTAATGCGATATGTTCAGGATGAGAGTTACACTTTTACATGGTTAAGTTCTCTGTAATAATAAACATGAGAATTGAGAATATTTACTTGGTAGGTGAGCAACAGAAGAAAGGCCTCAGACCACATAAAATTATGATAGCACTTTGGTTGAAAGTAAGACTGATTCCCCCCCCCCAAAGAGACAAAAATAAATGTTCCTTACAGCAACTCAAGAATTAAAACGATCCTAATTCTGTGTTGATTAATGGGTATAAAAGAGACCTTCACAAATACCTTGTCTCTGCTCTACAAGACAAAAGTACCTTACAACTAGTACAACACGTTAAAGGCCACTAAACTTTACCTACTAGAGATCTTTATGCGTTTAGCTAGAATACACTTACGTGAGAAATTTAGCACAAAAACAAACATCATGACCTCTTTTTCTATTATCACAAGCAGATGGAATGGATCACTGACCCTCTAGCTATCAGTGTGAATGTTGATCCCTCGTTGTTGCTAAGCTTCTAGAAACGACAAGAAAACAAAGACAGTCTGGACAGGCAACAACAGAAGATGATAGATACATTTTGGCAACAGTAAATTTGCAATAATTGTTTGTTTGTTTAGTTGTTTTAGTGCAAAGCTACACTGTAGAATACCACAGGAAATCAAAACCTGGATTTCTGCGCAATAAGACCGTTAACGTACTGTTAATCCACTATGGGGAATTTCGAAGAATAAACTTGAGTACTATGTTAAGATTTCAATAACAGTGTAACTAAAGTTCATAGTAGAACATTGCTAGAAGCAGTAGCTATATGAACTGTATATATGAGTCATTACGTTAACTAGTAATATCTGTGCACCTGCTATTCTTGATTGTTGTCAAACATGAACATGCGCAATGGACTATCTCTGATTTTCCCATCGAAACTCGGTTTGTACCTTTGTAAGCCTCAGACTTTTCAGCGAGACACCGAGGGAATGGTGGCATTTATTCAACTAAAAAATAGCTTTCATCACCGATTAATTTGCTTAAAACATAACATATCAAAGGATTGTCTGTCTTCACATATCAGACTCGGGTTAAGTCCTGTTCGAGTAATACGCTAATGAGCATTAATCCCTCCTATCAGCTACGTAACACATCAGTGCTGTATTTTTCATGATTGCAGTTCATTAGGTTTCTAAGGGTTTTATCAGCATGAAAAGTAAAAAAAAAAAAAAATTACCATTTTCATTAAAGATTGTACATACATCAGAGATGAACAAGCACACGTGAAGGCCGTTTTATTTATATTGTAATTTTTTTGTGTCTTAGCGGATTGTTTCTAATTGTTTTAGTAATACAGAGTAACTTTTTAGATGAAGCGAGTATGCACATCTCTCAGTCTACAAAAAAAAAAAAACACACCAAAAAAACGTTGTTTTTCTTTCAGGTGAAAACGTGGTTTCAAAACCGTCGAATGAAACACAAGAAACAGTTACGAAAATTGAATGAAGAGCAGAATGCTCGCGAGGTTCGTGAAACCGGCCGTCTTGGCAGTACCAGCCCTCAGGAGGAAACAAGCGACAGCGGAGATTACGACCCAATGATGGCAGAGCCTGAAGTTGACGTTGTCGGTGACCAGGAGCACTAAGTGGTTTTTACAGCGACAAAAGCTAGCCTTGTTGTAGAGTAGAAACAACCTCTCTTCGTTAGAGGATGAACAAAACTATTATTTGAATTTTTTTTTTCGTCTCTAGTTTTATACACCTGTATAGTAGAACAAACATGCTGTCTTGATGGTAACTCTAAACGCTGGATTATTAATATTTCATGTGAAACTAAACACAGTAAAAATCTCAGGTTTATTTCCAGTATAATTCGCTTCAAACTAGAACAGTGTTCACTATTTTCACTAGTCATTCGAAAGACACAAATGTAATTAGGAATGCGTAATTTCTGTTTTTGTTGTTGTTGGGATTACTGTGTGTTATCTTTTATTTCTGATATAATTGTTGGTACTTCATCATCAACTAATAAAGCACAAGAAATATGTGAAATTTATCGTTAAATGCGGAGTCTCACCTATTTCACTCTTTGGAGAGAAATATCTAATTGTTAAAATAACAGTGTGATTTTATTGTATCTATTGTTGTAACCGTGGTCAATAAATCATCGTCGCCAGTAGAATAACCAGCTAGTAATCTCAATAACTGAGACAGAGTTTTCTTTATTTTTTGTTAAGGCCTTCCTCATACAAAGATAGAAATATTCATATCTTACAAATATCTGTGGTTAATTTGTAAATTATGATCGTCGTATTAAGAGAGAAACACATATTTTCGAAACTTGTTTATTTTAATAAATTGGAATTTTCTCATTGTTTTTTCTGGTAGTTATATGTTTTCTTTCTTATCCATTTTTTCGTGTTTTTATGTGTTTTCTTTCTTTTTTTTCAACAAATGGTGAATTTTTTTCCGGATCGTCGTAGCTTGGTGATGTTCGTCGCCAAGAGAAATTCACACTATTCATAGCTCCGCCTGCTCACTACGTGCGCACGCCCACTTAATTTCCGCGCAATTAGTTCATGAGGAGCTTAGTGATGGATAGATTGAACAGTGGACTACAGAGGGAGCCCTACAATAACCGCAATAATAGTGCACGTGCACTAGTCCTGAAAGGAACAGCTGTTACGCATGTCACATAATTAATCGAAAACGAGAGTAACTGGAGTTTCAAAGCACAAAAAAGAACGACTATTAGCAAAACTTTGTCATTTAATCCATCGAATTATTTGTTATTTTGAACAGTATATGTTACGACATTTTTAAAAAAAAATAGTTATAACCAATTCAAGACTTAAAAATCATAAATTAACTAAAGGTGATAATTCCAAATATTTTGACTTTTTATATTTTAAAGTGATTTTGATGCGGTTATGCTGGTTTATTTCTTCCTGAAAAATTTCATTAAATGTTTATTATTTAAATACCAAATTTACCTTTGTAAAATAGTATTGAATATATAAATAGAGAAGCATAAAATATTATTAGTGTAATATTCTATATTTTTAAACTAAAAATATCACTATTGTTTTATATGCTGTATCAAAAATTTTAAAACAGTTAACAACAGTATAAGAATATAAATCTTACTACTCAGATATACGTGCGTTCTACTAATATATAGTATTATTTTAGCGTTTCCAGAAATGGTTCGTATTTTATTTTTCGTTATCGCAGAAAGCGGAAATATTTAACTGGCCCTAATGGCGTACAAATGAGTCCGCCTAAACATGAGGTCGTAGGGATGTGCAGATCAAAGCCGAGTGAAAGTGCCCTTTGATGATGGGATTTTACCTGACCTGTGACATCACAGTTCAAGAGATAGCACCCAGTAAAGAATAATTTCATAGAGTGTCATCATAGCGTTAAAAGACTCTGGAAGTTGAACTCGACTGATATAAACGTGTGTCCAAACCTTTGATTACAAAAGTGAGATCGTAACGAAATTTATTTTCACCACGATTTTAAAAAAATCAGACACTCTTCTTACTACATTACAGTCAATTTTCGTTTCAACTTAATTGTACCTGACAATAAACAAAGCATTTTATGTATTTGCGTGGCAAAATTTAAGCGTTTAAACACATAAAACTAATAACTTACGTATTCACTGAGTTTGTTAGTTTCACCATTTGAAAAGTTTACATTATGTTTTTGGTAAACTAGTTCAACTTACAATCTAACTAACTTTTAAAAAGAGCTGTTTTTTATAATAATTTACACATAATGCATTCAAACTATGCGTATTTATTTTACGCATCACACGAACTAAAGACAATACATTTCTAAACGAAAATGGATTTTTATAGACGTACTGTTATATTTAAATCTTATAGAATATGTCAGTACCTACATAGCCTTCTAACGGCCTATTTGAAACCCTATTATGTCTGATTTTACACATAAATTATTAAACTACATGAATTCTACGCGAATTATTTTACGCTAATTAAATACAATAATATGAATGTTTCAAAATGAAAAATATGAAAGGAAGCGATTTAAACCAGTTTTTGTAGCTCATATATCAATTCTGACTGAATATGAGGAGCATATAATATAATTTTCGGGCACTAACATACCAAATAAGTTACATTCTATAACTGGAAAAATATACAACGTTTTTGTAGAATATTTAATCTCAAAAGGAACGATTTTTCAAAACACATTTTTATAGTATATAAATCAAATTAACTAAGTGAAACAAATGTAAACATTCACCATTCCATTTTTTGTAAAAGAAACAGTACGTGATGGTGATCCTGTATTTTAAATCATAAATAATATGTGAGTTTTCATAAAACAAGTCAAATCACTAAAGTAACTTTTTCAAAACAGATTTTGAATTGCACCACTGGCCAAAATCTTAAGGACAATGAACATAAAGAAAAAATATGCATTTTGCATTGTTAGACTCAACCACTTATTTGAATAGAGCTTCGAAGGATGAAAATAAGAAAAGGGAAAATAAAAATAAAAAACTTTTCTAGCATTTAATAGGGCAAATGTGAACACCATGAAATTAGTCTAAATACTAGCTGGTCAAAAGTTTAAGACTATACTGAAACAAAGCGTTAATCAGTAAACATGTAACGAAATTTAGTCATTTGTGTTCAAGCATTAGCGTTGTCAACATCTCCCACTGACATTTCATGTGTTCTAGCAAAGGCTAAAAAAGTTTACAGAGTTTGAACATGGCAGAATTGTCGATCTGCAAAAGCAAGGTCTCTCTAAACGTGCCATCCCTGGTGAGATTGGGCGTAGTACAACTGCTGTTGCAAATTTCTTAAAAGACCCTGAGGGATACGAAACGAGAATTTCAAGTGGTCGGCCCAAGAGAATGTCGCCGGCGTTGAACAAGACATCAGCCGATCGTCGAACCAGATTAAGACCCTCACGGACGCAGAAAGAAGCCCAATAATAATAAGACGGCATCTACGATTGAAAGGCTTTAAAAAACGTAAACGTCTTCAAAGGTCACGCCTCCTTCCACACCACGAAACAGCTCGGCTAAACTTTACTGAGAAGCACCAAACATGGGATGTAGGAAAGTGGACGAAGGATTTGTTTTCTGATGAGAAAAAAATTAACTTGGATGGTCCAGATGGCTTCCAACGTTACTGGCACGATAAGGACATCCCACCGGAGACATTTTCTAAGCGACATAGTGGAGGAGGTTCCATCATGATCTGAGGTACTTTCTCCTTCCATGGAACAATGGAGCTTCAAGTTATACAGGGGTGTCAAACAGTAGCTGACTACATTGGCATATTGGAGAGAGCATCCTTATTGACTGAAGGCCCTTACTTATGTGGAAATGAGTGGATCTTTTAGCAGGACAACGCTGCAATCCACAATGTCCGCAGTACAAAGGACTTTTTCAAGGCGATTAACGTAATTCTTTTGGACCATCGAGCGTGTTTGCCCAAACTGAACCTCATTGAAAATTTTTGTGGGTGGATGGCAAGGGAAGTCTATAGAAATGGATGTCAGTTCCAAACAGTACATGATCTTCATGAAGCCATCTTCACCATTTAGAATAACATTCCAGCCAGCCTTCTGCAAACGCTTAGATCGACCATGCGAATGTTTGAAGTTATTCCCAATGACAGCCGTGTAATTCACTACTGAGACCTCTTGTTGGAAATTTTCCTACCCTGTTTAGGACTTCGTTTTGGTATGGTCTTAAACTTTTGACCAGTTGGTATTTAGGCTAATTTCATAGTGTTCATGTTTTTTATTTTTATTTTCCCTTTTCTTATTTTCATCTTTCGAAGCTCTACTCAAATAAGTGGTTGAGTTTAACAACGCAAAATGCATATTTTTTCTTTATGTTCATTGGCCTTGATATTTTGGCCAGCAGTGTATGTAAAATATATTTACTTTGCACAAAACAAAAATGTACAATATACATTTTAACATTTAAAATATTTTAAATCATCTCAAAATAAAGAGTAAAGGTCACTGATTTCAGAAAAATATTATAATGTCTTATAAAGTATTTAGCGTAATAAACGTCTTTTTATATGTAAAGTCAAAATATTTTATTAAGTGAAGGAGTTTTAAGGTTATGGTTTAGTGACGCATTAATCCGATTGTCACTGATTAAATTTATCACAAATGTTAATATGAAGTGAACATAAAATCGTTTTGTCATAGAACATAGCTTAAAATAACAACATCAGAATATGAAAACCGATTTCACATTTTTTCATCATATGCGTTGAGAATGAAGATTGTTTTCAATTTTTCGCAAAGCTACACGAGGACTACCTACTTTAGTCGTCCCTAGTTTAGGAGTGAAAGACTAGAGGAAAGGCAGCTAGTCACCACCACCCACCGCCAACTCTTAGGATACTCTTTTACCAACGAATAATGGGAGTGATAGTAACATTATAAATTTTCCATGGCTCAAAGAGCAAGCATGTTTGGTGGGGCGAGTTAAGCACCCTAGCCACCTGGCCGTACCGAACCGAACAAAGATTAATCACTGGTTTTAAGATGCATTTGTCACGTGGGGCTCTTAGATGTGTCCTCGGTAGGGTTATGAAATTGCAATGTTAAAATACGAAGTTCGATCCCTTGCGATTGCCAAAGCGCAACTAACTCTTTGTGTAGCTTTAAGGTATAACAACAACTGCCACGTGGAATTGTTGCTACATTCGTATAAAAATGAGAGAGCATATAAAGTAGTTAGCACGTCTATGTAACATAGAAATGTGTATCTCCGAATGTCACAAAATCAATTTAAACAAGATAGTAACTTATGAACTAAGTAAACAAGTATTTGATGAATTATGTTCAAACAAGATAGTAAGAGATAAGCCAGATAAGCAAGTATTTGATAAGTTACGTGGGCGACCAGTAACGTCTATACTACAGATCTGAAGGTTTTGTGAAACTTTGTGTAAATATTGAATACTGTCTCATTTGGATCATACTAAACTTTGATCGAAAGTTTTGTACTTTAACTCTGTTTTTCATGTCTAAGGTAAACTAAAGCTGTAAACAAACATGCAACATGTTTTTCTTTGCAGAACTTGCAGTTTATACAAGAAGTATTAAAATATTTTCAACAATAAAATTTGAAATAAATGAGCTTTTCTCTCCAATTAAAAAAAATTAATCTTACGTTTTGCTATTCCGACTAAATCAGGACATGTTTAACAAGGGATTAATATGAAAAGTAAGGTACCTTATTAAATCACTTTTGACTTTTTATTTCTTGAAATAAAAAAAAGTTTTAAATAGAGAAGATATACAGATTGTATATCCATTAACAAAATATTATAATGTGTTTTAATCAAATGATTACTAGAATACACACAAACAATATTTCATTTAACAGCCTTAATATTATAGCCAATAGATTAACATTTGTGTATCACACAATTTATAATTCTAAAGCCTATCCTAAATTTAACAGCTATTTCAAATTATAAACCTCAGTTCACACAGTTTTATAACAATTCAAGATTTAGCTTCACAAACGTAGACCAGTCGCCCTAAAACTAACTTTGTCAGATGCTGTTATTGATTATTATGTTTTCTGTTCTTTAAAATCTGACAAATGAGCATGTGTATTATGGCTCTGCTTTAAATGTATATTGAATTCGGTGTGTTTATGCATACATACTGGGACAAACGACCATTGTTTCTATACACTTTCTATGTTCATAGCCCACTTTCAGCCTTTCTCCATGGAGCACAACGCATCAAACTCCCGAGGTGCCAGCCATGAATAGAGATGTCCGTGTGAAACGTGACAAATCTTAACCTGCAGTAAGTGGTGGATATGAACTGCGGCGATGCTATCAGAAGCTAAAGTCGAGCGTAACTAAATGTTATCATTGTGTTGATCCAGCCGGTTGATTAGTTTAACACTGCTTGTCCCGGCACCAGTTACCGTTCAATAGATTCACGTGGGGTTGCTTTTGGAAATAAACGCAATCAATTGAGTCTCCAAATTATGGAACAAACTAACTCGTTTTGCTTCACGCCTTTTCTGACACTCACACATCTTTAACTCTATTTATTGTTGGAAAGATTGAAGAATGCGGGAAACACCGTATGAGATAAGAAGAGTAGGCGCGTGCCGTTCCTTACAGACGAGTTGTCGCAAGCTTCAATCAATTACGTGCCAATTAGCACGTCAGAAATCCTGTTAAGCATCCAATCAAATAAACCAACAATGAAACGTGGCTTGATAGTAATAAGCTCACAATTTAAAGAAGGCGCTGAAATATGGACCTGAACGAAAGCTTATTTCTCGCTGATTTTCGCGTCATAATGTGATTTGTGTTTCGCTTCGAGGTTGTATTATATATCAAAGCCAACTTTATCAGCTTCGCTCCCCAAGAGAGATTTCCACTCTCTCTGTCTAGTACAAAAGCATTTCGGTTCTACGAGTTGTATACAAAAGATTTGATGTTTTAGACATGCGGTGTTAGGTATTGACACTAAAATGTTATCGTTTCAATATTCTGTTAGTGTTACAGTGTTATAAATGGAAAATTAAATCAGGCACACCATGATAGAAGTACAGTGTACGTTAAAGATTGAAAATATATGCCAGTTAACTAGATCTGACTTCTGAAAATACATGTATTCATGTGAAACGCACAATGGGAACAACATTATTATGATGAAAAAAAATATTTCTTACGGCAATTAAAGTTAACTAGACAGAAAAAAATGAGTTTCTTTTAACACAGAAAAAAATTATCCATTCTGAAGATTGTGATTCTCGTTGTATATTTTGCAACATAAAATATTGTGAATTTGGTACTCACTCTTTAAAATGATATTTATCAGTAAGCATTGTTTATTTACACAGCGAATGTGTAAATATAAAATAAAAATTTGCTTCATCAATGTTTAGGAGCTTTTTTCTTGGATGATTTAAGAATAAAATAATGATAAAGTTAAAATATATAGTACCTGAGGTTACATTTTCGCTCGATTGTGTTATGATTGTCTAACTTCTTTGAAAATAGGGTAGGAAAGATTGTTTGTTTGTTTTTTGAATTTTTCTCAAAGTTACTCGAGGGCTTTTTGCGCTAGCCGTTCCTAATTTAGCAGTGTAAGACTAAAGGAAAGGCAGCTAGTCATCACCACCCATTATCAACTCTTGAGCTACACTTTTACCAACGAATAGTGGGATTATAACACCCCCGCGACTAAAAGGGCGAGGATGTTTGGTGCGACCGGGATTCGAACCAGCGACCCTCGGGTTACGAGTCGAACGCCTTAATACGCTTGGCCATGCCGGGCCGGGTAGGAAAGTAAAAAGCAACAATTGCTGTGTGCAGCAAAACTGTTATTTTTTACAAGAAACCACAAGAAACATAATTTTTATTGTTTCATCTCTGTTGACTTGGGTGTGTTTATTCAGCACAAAATACTCCACAGATATTTACTGCCTCCCGCTGGTACAACAGTAAGTCTACACATTTACAACGCTAAAATGAGACGTTCGATTCTCCTTAGTAGACTTAGCATATAGCCTAATTTGGCATTGCTATAATAAAAACACAAACACACATGTTTATTGAGACTTTGTAATCCAAATTGGAATGGGACTGACCATTTTGACTTATGGATTAGGCACCTGTATTTGTTCTATGGAATAACAAACTTATTTTTTATTAATAAATTTAAGGACTTAGATCGATGCACTCTTTACGGCTCTTAAACTCTTCTTCCATCGCAACTGTGTGATTTTAAGAGATACTTTTACAAGGAATAGAATCTAAGTAGTTATCTCGCATCATATTAATGGCAAAGTAATCTATCTTTCATCCAGTGTAACACAAGCAATGAAAAACTATTCAAAAGTTTAAGTAAATACAAAGATGACTAATAAAAACTATTCAAAAGGTTAAGTAAATACAAAGATGGCTAAGAAAAACTATTCAAAAGGTTAAGTAAATATAGAGATGGCAAATAAAACTATTCAAAAGGTTAAGTAAATATAGAGATGGCTAATTAAAAGTATTCAAAAGGTTAAGTGAATACAGAGATGGCTAATAAAAAGTATTCAAAAGGTTAAGTAAATATAGAAATGGCTAATTAAAAGTATTCAAAAGGTTAAGTGAATACAGAGATGGCTAATAAAAAGTATTCAAAAGGTTAAGTAAATATAGAAATGGCTAATAAAATTATTCAAAAGGTTAAGTAAATACAGAAATGGCTAATAAAACTATTCAAAAGGTTAAGTAAGTATGATGCAAGTGTTATCCCTATTATCCTGTTTGCGTTGTTTTTGAAAGTTTGATATTAGCCATCCCGACATTTACTTCCTTCTTTGAAAAGTTTTTCATTTACTTGTCTGTTTGTCTTTTATGAAAATTTTCAACAGACATAGGTAGGTTGTATTTATAACCAAGTTCCAAATACAGCGAGTTTACAACCTTAATATTAATATTTGTCTACTACTGGCTGTTTGTTCCTATCTCACTATGTACTTAAGTTTCTTTCTATTCAGTCAGTTGACTATGCCAGCCAGAAAAGATGGAGATCACATTTCTTTGGCAAACTTTAGGTTTTACGCGGTTAGTAACTTCTAACTGTATGATATGCCTAGTGATTTCTATTATAATACTTTATAATTACTTGTGTGGCTTACGATTTTGTAGTACACAGCTAGTTAAGTTCATGTGTATTTTTTATTTATATGCATGGGTTCTGCTTGTTATTGTGTAAAGTTGTTGAATAATATTTTTAAATGTTGTTATTGATTATCAGATAATTTTTAATTATTTTTACAACTGCTCCCCCTAACGTTTTATACATGCTAGAGAGCCTGTATAAATAGTTAATATTTAGAATTGTGGTATACATAATGTATATGCATTATATATAGTTGTCTTTAGTTATTCAGATTAACATTTCTTATTAGTGTTATATATTCAAAATATTTGGTGTATACATGTGGGTGAAGTTTGAAAAATAAAGCATTGATCAAAGAATGTAACTGACATCCTTTTGCTCTGTTTAAGTGATTGCCCTATGATGTCACATCCGCTTTCTCGTGGAAGAAATTGTAAAGTGTGACAAAATTTGTAAAAAAATGGATAGTGATTTTTTTTCATTGGAAGGTCGAACAATACCTTGTGAATAGATACATATATATATATTCTCTTATTTTGTTATTGGAACAACTAAAAGTGAATATGGGTAAAGTATGCGCACTAAGATGAATAGTATTATATAATGTTGTACATAACACTTTCTTAGTCTGAAACAAGTTATCCAACAATATATCTTCGTCTGTGACAAAACCAGAGTCCAAAGGCAGTTCATTTTCAGTGTATGTCGTCAAGTGTATTCGTCAATTTTAATTGTTTTTGTGGATTTTATTCTTTCACACGCTGTGCTCAATTAATTCAGATTCAACTCAGTGCAAAATTTCCTGATTGTTCTTCGTGCTATTTCCGGTTACTATCCGGAAAGCAAATCAGTACGCCTGAAATATCACATAATCTCGAATATATAAATTTTGGGTAGTGGTTAATATTTATAATAATTGATATATGTGTGACTACATGTAGAAGTTAACAATCTAGTACTGATATATATGTGTGTGTGTGTACTTGTACTGAGTTGTCACAGGTGGTTTTAGATTAAATCTTTCAGTGTTTGATTTATTACTTAGTATCTGAAACAATGTTATGTCACTGAAAGCTAGAATAGTTACATATTCAGTACGTTTTGAAACATTGTTGACAAAAGCTACAATTAGGGATTACAATGTGACTTTCATATAGAGGGACATGTTTGGTGGTCAGTGTGTGTTTTGTTATAGCAAAGCCACATGGGGCTATCTGCTGAGTCCACCTAGGGAAATCGAACCCCTGATTTTAGCGTTTTAAATCCGTAGATTTACCGTTGTACCAGCCGTACACTGGTAGTCAGTATGCGTAAAACACTTTTATAGAGGGCTGTACTTAGTAATATTTACAATTTTAAGTACACAATATTGTTATTAAACCATGTTGTATAGTGAATAAAATATTTTGATATATCCAATTATTTAGAGGACGTCACTAACTATGTATAGTTCAATAAGTAACAATAACGAGGAAATCCTCAATATCCGCGGAAGTAAATAGACCTGAAAAACAAACAAACAAATTAAACTGCAACTGAAGTTCCACGTATTTTCTTTTTATTCCCTATGTATTAGGCGGTGGAAAGAGATTATATCTGGATATTAAAACTGATTATACAGAAAAATATAACTTATTCTTACTCGTTTCCTTCTTCTGACACTAATATATTCAGTTTTGAATTACCCGGATGTAATATTATACGTTTGATTTCACGAATAATATTAAGAAATAAGAGTAGAGGAACATCAAAAATACTGTTCGTCTTTCGTGATTTAATTCGACGAACGAAACAAAATTCATTTAACGTGCCGATTTCACATCTCCCAAGAAACGTAATTACTGAAACATTAGTAATTCTACTCAAATAAACATAATTAAAAGTCATTCATCTAACGTTACAGATGTGGTTGTAGTCCCAGAAGGGAATGAAAAGGTAAAAATGTCAAAACTGGTTTAGAAACAGAAAAAAAAGGGAAGGTGATATATCGAGCTGGATACCACTTATTTTCTAATTCAGAAGACAAATTTGCAAGGAAGGTGTGTAGGTGTGATTAGTGCCAATGTACTTTTTGCTCTGAGGAAAAGCCAGAGAAAACACTGAAAATATTTGTATAAATACTTCAAAATTACTACAGAATTACATTTAATATCTAGTTTTTTGTTACGGAATTATGTTTTCTTACAGTTACACCGAAATTAGCTGAAACATTTTGACGTAATATAATAACTTTCAAACCAAAATAGAATACTAAAGCTCTAAACCTTAAAAATGTTTCATTCGCATGAAACCATTGGCGTATAAAATTATAGTTGTGGGGTAAATTCTCTACACTTTAGATACATGCCCGTAAGATCATGTATCAGGGGTTCTCAAACAATGGTACAAGTACCACGGAGAACTAATGCTATCGGAGCTCGACCCAATTAACGTAAATAATCATAAAATTTATAATAAGTCTTATATAATATTTTTACGCATAATATTCTGCTACTTATAGACTCAACAGTATATTCTTCCCTTAAGATTAACAACAATTGTACCACACGTTCTTCAATCGTGTAAGAAAAAACAAACACATTAATAAGCAAGTGTTAACAAAAATGAATTTTTGTTACTAGGTTTCTATCTTCTTTTCTTTTAAATTGGACCTAGGTTTTTGATTTTAAGAAGTTAAACAAGAAGTGGTAAGAGGGCCTAAAACGTGTGAGAATTACTGTTGTAGAAAATTATAAACTTGGATAAACCTTTAAATCTTAAATGTTACATGCATAATTATTTGAATTGAAAATTTGACACAAGTATTAAATTTTAAGTTTAATAAAAAAATAGATCTGGGGTTGAAGTATTTATTTTAGCTATCTGTCAAGCTAAGTTCATTGGAAGTATATAAGAAAAGCACGGTCTTATGTTCAGTGCTAAGCTGCCTTGGCAAACTGATGGAGAGAATCATCTCCAACCGTCTCCTCCATTTTTGCGAATCGAATAACATCCTTCCAGAATCTCACAATGCCTCCAGAAAAAATAGACAAACAACAGATCACCTCACATGACTCACCGAATCAATCTACAAAGCTTACAACAACAATCAAGTAACCATCGGGGTATTCCTAGATGTCAAAAAAGCATTCGACAGTGTATGGCACAACGCCATCATATACAAACTAAATCATCTGCAAATAAATCCCACGATAGTCAAATGAATTTCGAATTTCTTAACCAATAGAACAGCACAAGTAAAAGTCAATAACACTATATCCAAATCATTTAATATAACGGCAGAAGTGCCCCAAGGATCAGTCCTCTCTCCACTTCTATACATAATTTTCGTCAGTGACATACCTTTTCCAAATCTAACATACACACACAATTCACAATACGTAGACGACATCGCAATCTGGAGCACCTCCAGAAACCCAGTAATGGCCATGTCTCGCGTACAAGAATCCCTAAACAATGTCTCAACATGGAGCAACAAGTGAAGAGTCGTGTTAAATCCAACAAAAACACAAGCAATCACCATCTATAGGAAACTAAAGAAGCAAAGAAAAAATCTAGAAAAAATAAAACTATCACTTGGAAACAAAACCATTAACAAGAGCAAAAACATCACATTCCTTGGCGTCACTTTCGACACAAAACTAACATGGAAAAAACATATAAACAATATACACTCATCAATCAGAAAAAGAATTTCATATCTAAAAACTATAACTGGTGAACAATCGAAATGCGCACCGAACACCATTATACAAATGTACAAGGCTTACATCCGTCCACTAATAGAGTACGGATGCCGAGTAACATACAATATGTCAAACAACACACTCCAGAAAATCCAAGTGCAACAAAACAGAATATTAAAATCTGCATTCAGCCAACCATCATTTACACCAACAAATTATCTACACCAAATTAGCAATTTACCAACTATAAGAGATAGAATAACAAAACTTTCTCTCAAATATTATCTAAAAGCAGAAAATAGAAAAAAACTAACGGCATCACTACACAAATTATCAAGTGCACCAACAAAATACATTTCACCTTACAACATATTTCAAGAATCACAAATTTCTCAACAAAAAATCTAAATAAATAAAATACATGTCATTAACATGAATTCCTTTTTTTTCAGATACAGGGCACACGACAGGCAAAACTTTCGGCGCCTGTCCTGTGAAAGTGGGTTTTCTCGGGCCACTCCCGTTTCCCCCCACATCAAAATCTTTAGGCATTGGATTTCTAGTTCCCAGCCCAGGCAACTCTTTTGCCAGACCCTGAATCGTGCCGTTTGATTTGATTTGAATTATATTCATGTTCACATCTGCTCAACTTCTTCCTTTCGGGACAGGTCCCGGCCTTTCTTTCCGCTGCTGTCTTTGCCTCCAGCCAAGACAACATTTAGAGAGACATCCTCCACCCAAAAAGTGAATAATAATAATAATAATTTATTTATTTAAAAAAAGAAACACCACTTAACCTTAATAACAATCCACGAAAGGGGGCGAAGAGGAACCACAACGTTCCTGAACACCCCGGTTGGGGAGAGAACTCTTCTGATTTCTCTCTCTCTAAACTGAACCCCTGCCACGTTAGTTTAGTTTAGTTTAGATATGTTCAGTGCAGGTAAAATATAATTACATGAAACTTGCAAATACAGTGTTGATTCATAGAAGAAGTGTAAGAACAAATTTATTAACTATTTAACTCTTATGCTACGGTTTTAGGGGGCTTATCTTATTAAAAGCTGAATATGAGAAATTAAAATCTAGACAAAGCTTTAGAACTTTGCTGATAACACCAGTTGTTACCAAACAACTTCTGCATGTTACTCGGAAGGAGACAGATGTATTTGTTTTTTTTAATATCACGCAAAGTTACAGCAGGGCTATCTGCTCTAGGTACCCCAAACTAAGCAGTTTAAGACTAGAGGGAAAGCAGCTAGTCATCACCACCCACCGCCAACTCTTATGCTACCCTTTTACCGACGAATAGTGAGATTGACCGTCACATTATAACGCCCCCATAACTGAAAGAGAGAGAATTTCTTGGAGGTAGATGTGGAGAACCTTATTTTAATACTTATTCACCTTACAAATTTTTACATAATTCGAAAAACTTTAACCAGTCCATAAGCATAAATAATTTCACTTATTTAGCTTCCTTTTAATACAGATTTCGAAAAGTAAATTTCTGTAACCCCGGACTCCAATTTATCTAAAATTAATTTCAAAGTTATGCATATTTCCACGAAATTTATTACCTTTGGTTCGTATTCATTATTCGAATATTTAATCAATCTGGCGTTGTTCTAGTTAACACTATCAGAAAGAGCACTGTCATATCTTCAGCTAATCCCGGTTTATTAGTTTTCTGTTTCTCTGCAGTCGACTTATTTTCAGAAATTTTGAGTTATGGTTTTTTACACGTCTGGCCAATATACCCTAGAAAACAGTTACACGAGAGTTTATGAATACCACTTTTATTTATTAATGTAATTCTATCTTTAACACTAGAAGTTAGTTGACTAAGTTCAACACCTGGCTAAAGCGCTATAAGAAAATTAATACAATTTTCAGAAGACACTATCCATATATATATAAGGAAATCGTGTGAATGTAGGACAAACATATCAGGTCATTTTTAAGTAATGTCCTATTTTAGGTTCAGAAAAAGAGGAAGGATTTCAAACGCTTCTAATGTTATTTAATCAACCATGTATATTCCATTATTATTAATTACTTTCGGCCAACGATTCACAAGCTTCTGAATTCCACTTTTGTAAAATTCTTTGGGTTCGGAGGAAAAGAATGTAGAGAAGGTAGTTTTGACATCTATAGGTGTTCTAAGCTCTTTTCCATCAGGATAGTTCCTAAACTTTGAAATAGATGATAATCAGATGGGGTAACGTCTGGAAAATAAGGAGGATATGGAAGTTTTCCCAGTCTAGCTCTTCACTCTTTGCAGGTGTAATCATTGCTGTACGGAGCCGTTCATTATCCTGGTGTAACATAACACCTTTATGATTGATCAAAACAGGCCTCACTTCTTTCAATGCAACATTTAAGCGCTCTAACTGTTCACATCAGAAGTCTAATGTAATCGTTACATTGAGTGACAGCAACTCAAAATGGATCACACCAACAACATCTCGCCAAACGTTTAACAAGACTTTCCATTTTGGGCTGTGCTTTAGCCAGTTTACATTGTCGGCGACGCTTAAATTTTTTTATAAAATATCCAATTTTTATCTCCTGTCAGTAAATTGTTCTAAAAGGGTGAGTTACGTTTACGAAAGTTTAGAGAAGTGCAAATGTCTACTCTTGCTCTCAGGTTGGCTTCTATCAAAGAGGGTGTGTGTTTTGTACATTGAACTATCCATCGAGGGAAATCGAACCCCTGATTTTAGCGTTGTAAATCTGAAGACATACTGCTGTATCAGCGACTTCTGTCAAATCATGAGGAACTCATTTTCCAAGTTTTGACACCTTTCCAAGCTGTTGCAGATGACGGTGAACTGTTGAATGGGTTGAATTAAGCTTCTGTACTAGTTCTTCAACTGTTACAACACAATCTTCATCAAGTGCAGCCAGCAGCAAGTTATCATTAAACTCAACGGGATGACCTGAACGTGGCGGATCACTTATGTTGTAGTCACTTGATCTGAACTTCTGAAACAACCTTCGATGTTTTCTTTTGTTGAGAAACTCCGCACCATAAACACCTTGAATATTTCGTTTAGTTTTTGCTGCACTATTGCCTTTTTTAAACTCATAAAGTGTTATATGCCTAACGTGCTCCTAAGACACATCCATCTTCATGAGCATTTCTTCCATTAATGATCTGAAAAAGTGGAGTTGAGTTACTTTCTTTTATGTATCTGAACATTTTTATACACGTCCTCCTACAGGTGAGAGTACGTGACCCAGGCAAAAGTATACAATATAATTAAGAAAACTCTCCATCTAAGAAAAGTCTACCTAAGGTATTTGTGGTATTGTATACAAAAACATGACGGACAAGGTTGTTGGCTGCAGTGCCTATGGAAGCAGAGCAACAATTTTGAAACTAACATTTTTTTTAAACGAAAACTACTTTGCAAGATTATTGTCATGATTCATGACCGTCAATGAGAACTTGACTGGATATTACGACACGAGCTGTAAGGGTACGGAGAGGCTCCAAATCATTATGTTATAACGTATTCAAGTTTTGAAAATCAAATGCTGAAATTATAATAAATTATTTTTCCTAACAGAAAAGAAACACTACATAAAATGTCCACAATTTATTATTTTAGGTTTACATAATCCATTTTATTTGAACATCGTTTATAATAACATAATAGGTTTTTTTAGTCACTTTCAGAAATAACACAACAGACCAAGGTTTACTGAAATGAGTAGACTTTTTTTTCTGCCAAACTTTATCTGAAAATTCCACGTGCATTCAACAGCCACACATCACGGAAAAGGACAAAGTTCAGTGAAGTTTTAAAATACAAATATTTTGATAGAAAAATCGTGCTTCACTGGGAAAAAAAAAGTTACGTTTATTCTCCTCTTGCAACGGCAAAGAAGTTACGTAAAACGAAGCGAGGAAATTCGATTTTTTTTTCACATACATTCTATGAACACTTGTAAGATATGAGTTAACAATTTAAACTTTAACAAATATTTTTTTCTCTAAATGCCTCTATGTTCTTTGAGCAATAGCGTTTAAATATGTAACCTTACACAATAACAATGTACATTCAGGAAATAAAAACTAAACCTGGGTTTTATGTGAATCAAGCGGTAAGAAGGGATTTATTCCTGCTGGTTCATAGTTCTTGTATAAAAATAACCCTGTGGCAATACCAGAAGAGTAATGAAATATTCTACTGTCTATTTAGTAGTGCCTCATTAAAACGATCTTTTTGCTGCTCGAAAATATAGCTCTCTGTTCCCAAGTAATTTATAAGCACCTAATCTTCCAACCTAGACTGAGGCTATACGAGCAAATAACAAGAGAAGAGCCATTTACCTAATTGCTCGCACGGAGTCAAAGATCGCCGTTGTAACAAGGCGATTGCGTCGCATTAAGCTCTTTCTAGTTTTCCAATTACGAAAGCTAACGTTTTCGAAAGGGATGTCGTTCTTCCCTACCATATAGACTCTACCAGATACCGTTCCACAGTGGCCCGCGGCAGTCTACAGATCATACAGACAAATCCGCTTTGACACGAGGGATTACGTCTAGCACGTGCGGCCACGAGCGTGCGCTAGGCCCGGTTGGGCCTTAAACTGTAGAGTTTTCCACGTATAATTAATTGCAGACTTTAGCGTTCAAATTGATTGAGGCAGATCAAGACGATTTTGAAGAGCACCTAAAAGTGACCGCTTGGAGGCACTGTTAGGCGTGCAAAGTGATGATGGGCTCAAGCTACTCTACAAATACCCTTGTAATAGTCTCTGCCGAGGTAATACTGCTGCTTTGCTGGTGCTCCGAGCGATTGTTTCTTCATTATCCCCAAGAATACCAGTAGATAAAGTACTTGGATCGCTGCCATCACGTTGGGATCACGTGTAGGATGAACACCATCTGTCAAAGCTGTAGCAAAGATAACATAAAAAGTCAGAATTCTGTTTCTTGGCGTTGGGATAAGATAAAAAAATGTGAAAAAGGACAGCCTTTTTATTATCAACACAGTGTTAACCAATAAGGTTTCATCAATATATCTGTTACCTATAAATTTAACATCACGCGGTTGAAATTATTCTCCAATTAAAAAAAAAGACATGTACATATTAACGGGCTCGGCATGGCCAGGGGGTTAAGACACTCGACTCGTGATCCGAGGGTCGCGGATTCGAATCCCCGTCACACCAAACATGCTCGCCTTTTCAGCCATGGGGCATTGTAATGTGAAAGTCAATCCAACTATTGGTTGATTGAAGAGTAGCTCTTGGCCTGGCATGGCCAAGCGCGTAAGGCGTGCGACTCGTAATCCGAGGGTCGCGGGTTGGCGCCCGCGTCACGCTAAACATGCTCGCCCTCCCAGCCGTGAGGGCGTATAATGTTACGGTCAATCCCATTATTCGTTGATAAAAGAGCAGCCCAAGAGTTGGCGGTGGGTGGTGATAACTAGCTGCCTTCCCTCTAATCTTACACTGCTAAATTAGGGACGGCCAGCACAGATAACCCTCCAGTAGCTTTGTGCGAAATTCCAAAACAAACCAAAAACGATGAGTAGCTCAAGAGTTGGCGGTGGGTCGTGACGACTAGCTTCCTTTCCTCTAGTCTTATACTGCTAAATTAGGGACGGCTAACGCAGATAGCTCTGGTAGCTTTGCGCGAAATTCAAACCAAACCCATTGACGAGGTTACGAATTTAGAAAAATACATGAGTTTTTAATAAGATATTCTCTCTTGCTGTTTGGGAAGGTTACGCTTATGATAAAGGTTCATATCGCTCATGCGTTCCCACTTTTAGCTATTTTAAGTATTAATTTTAATGGAGTACGAACGTATTTTATATAATAGCACGTACGAAAGCTTTCATATAAAATGTATAGCTGAAACTTTTTAAATGTATCTGCGATTAACATTCAGTCATTAATTTCATGAGACCCAGTTCGAGAACCTGATGAGCTACTGAGGTGCGTCACGTTTTCCGATATTTAAAACAGAATTAAAACATGTTCCAACAAAGCGATCGATCTATTAACGTAAACAGAAACAAACCTGACTGCCATAGTAACTCACCTCTCAATGATGATCGGCTATGGAGATGCAGAGTTCATGACGTTGGCCGAACTACGTACATCTTTCATAAGATAGCAGCAGTGTTCGTGTACAGGCAAGTAACTTTCATTGCGCCTTCCTTGGCTATTTCTAGCGACAGAACTCTCGAAAACCGCGGAGAAAACGTCTTCTTAGTGCTGAGAAAGCAGATTTTGTATTGCTCAATGTGCGGAACAACTAGAATATTTTGTGTTAAACTTTGGATTGCAGAGCAGATTTTACTCCCTTATTGTCCGGAAAATAGTGTGAATTCGGATACTCTGATATCAAGTTGAAAAAGAGAACACTGGAAAGCTTAGTTTGGAGACTGATCCATCAAACGCGTTTTTCTGACTGGAAGACTGGGTGTTAAAATTATCAAAATAGTGGATCATATATACTTTTTATATTATACAAAGAACTAAGTTTAATAACCCACTTTGCAATTAGATATTTGTGTGTTGACGTAGTTAAAGTTTGTTCTCTTTGAAAGATTTCGTTTCATAATGAAATATTTAGCAGTTATTTGTTGTGTGCGTTTTTTAATATAAACACCACACATTGTTTACACGGAAATAATAGATTTCATTAAATTGTATTACAAGTATTTATACAAATATTTGAGAAATTGGGTTTTAATTTCAATGTTTTAATAATCCACACTACGTTTATTCTAAAAAAAATGGTTTCCAACCAGTTTAAGTGTTACATGTGTATTTGCGTAACCAAGGTTTTGTTCTTTGGAAGACACTTAAGTTAGGCTACACAAACAAATATGTTATCTTTTAATATTTGAGTACAAGTGTAATTACTGGCTTAGAGATAGACGTCGTATATCAAACGAAGAAAGCACACTTTAGGGTATTTGGTTATAAAGAAGTTATTATAATGTGTTATTTTTCTCTATATAAAACAGTCATATTCTACCTTACTGTGTGTCCACTGGTAATTCAGGTACTAACACGGATTTCGGTTTCTCACTGTGGATAGAACGCAGATAGCCCATTTGTAGTCTTTTGTCTGAAAACAAAAACAACAACTTTACTATGTTATATCTTTAGATCATCATTATATTACAATGAAACTTCTCTAAAATGAAAAATATAGAGCACTCTGGAAACTATACTAAAAAAAGCATTTAAATCTTACACATGGGCACACTGTTAAAATTGTGTTTTGAAGAGGGTTAAGAGACAGTTATATTACTTCAAGAACAGGAAGAGAAACTAAAAAGGTAGTAAACTAAGCAGGATTTAACTAAATTAAAAGATATTATAAAGGTTAGTGGACAGTTGGTACTTCAAGAACAAGAAGAGAAGCTGAAAAGGTAGTAAACTGAGTAGGATTTAACTAAATTGGAAGGTAATATAAAGGTTAGTGGACAGTTAGTACTTCAAGAACAAGAAGAGAAGCTGAAAAGGTAGTAAACTGAGTAGGATTTAACTAAATTAGAAGATGATATAAAGGTTAGTGGACAGTTAGTACTTCAAGAACAAGAAGAGAAGCTGAAAAGGTAGTAAACTGAGCAGGATTCAACCAAATTAGAAGATAATATAAAGGTTAGTGGACAGTTAGTACTTCAAGAACAAGAAGAGAAGCTGAAAAGGTAGTAAATTGAGTAGGATTTAACTAAATTATAAGATAATATAAAGGTTAGTGAACGGTTAGTACTTCAAGAACAAGAAGAAAAGCTTTACTGTGCTTAATCTTATATTTTTCCAAATTATAGTAGAAGACAGTAACAAGATGTATAAAAATAGTTTTTATTGTTCTTCATTATTCGCTTTATTTGGTTTAAATTAGGTATAGAGTTTTAACAACACAGATTATCGAAACGAAAATGTTTATAGTTGACATTTATGCCAGACTCTGTAGATAATGGCAGTGACGGAATAATAAAAAAATATATTAACACAAAAATATGCTTATAATTCATTCTAATAACACATGCATTAGGTATACAAAAATACCTTGAAATAACTTTCTCGTTTAACACAAACATATATCAAACATGAGAAAGAAACACAAAATCTGTGACGTTCGAAATCAATAAACAATTTTTCTCATAAAATTCGTGAAGTTAAGATCCTTCGGTGGATTAGCGATAAATTAACGGACCTACAAAATCGAAAATCTTGGACTCAATTCTCCGCAATAGAAATACCAGATGTTCCAATGTGGGTTTGCTCTGAAAACAAACAAATTTAGGCTAAAAAAGTATAAGAGTGTATAAGTGAAGATACTTTTAAAAATGTTAAGAAAGAAATAGAATGGAATTTAATGTAATTCCTCTAAATGAACTATTGTTATCGTATAACACAACACGCATAACGAAGTGATTAGCGATCAGAATGATTATGTAACAGTAAGCGAAGTAAGTTGTAAAAAGTTAAGTAATGAAACGAAAAAAGAATTATAAACGTTCAAATTGTAAAAAAAATGTAAACGTATATTTTGAATTCAATAAATAATAAAACTTCGTGGGAGTTACAATTTTATGTAATATTGAGTGTAGTGAAACAGTTTGATTGCGTGTGTTTTTTTATAGCAAAGTCACATCTGACTATCTGGTGAGCCCACTAAGGGGAATCGAAACGCTGATTTTAGCGTTGTAAATCCGTAGACATACCGCTGTACTAACGGGGGGGGGGGGCAAACAGCTTGATAATCTTGATGAAGGTAAAATGTTTAAATACTTTGACACAAAAAACAAACTGGAAATAAATCAATAGAATAATTACGAAATTGGACAGGAAATTTCTTAACGTAAAATTGAAATAAACGATATTTAATCACCAGCAGACCTACTGTTGAAATAAAATTGATAAATGTATAAATATAATATCAGAAATAATGGTCAACAAAAAGGAAACAAAAATCAGGAACTTGCATTACAAAAAAGAACATAAAATAGAAATAAATATTTTAAACAACAAGTAGTTAACTTTCAACAATATTAAAAAAATATGAATAATGAAATTCAAAGAGTACGTGAACTACAGAGAAAGAACATCAGGAAATCTGGATGTACCAAAGTATTGTAAACAATTAAATAAATGTACGTGAAGTAGTTGCTGAATTTACAATAGCTGAAGTAGTAATCACATGCTGTACACATAAAAATAACAATCTCAATATCGTAACAATTTGAGATGTTATAAGTATGGTATATAAGCTCAGATTAAGCATTAAAAAAATAAATGTAAAAGCCAAACAAAAAGTATATATTGTAAGAGACATTAATATAAATATTTAATCTGAAGAGGATAGTATAAAATTATATAAAAATATCTTACATGCTTTTGTTTTTCATCTTTGTATTCAAACTACTACTGGAGAACAGTTGAATTTATGCCTTGATCATATTCGTATTAAAACAGATAAAACAATAGTCATCAAAAGTATAATTACAGAGAATTATATCACAGTTCTGAAAATTAATTTAGAAAATAATGCCATGTATGAAGGTAATGATAATTTATATAGTAATGAAACATTGAAAATAAATTGTAAAAAAAAAATCAAAAAAAATCAGTACAATAATGTAATTTGTAGTTGTTTGGAATTAAGCACAAAGCTATACAATGGGTTATCTGTGCTCTGCCTACCACGGGTATTGAAACCCGGATTCTGGCGTGTAAGTCCGCAGACATACCGCTGAGCCACTGAAGGGGCAATAACGAAATAAATAGATAAAAAGTTAAACCCCTGGATAGTAAATACGTCATTGCAATCTGTTCAACAAGTGAATGATATGTATGTACGAATAAAAATTAAATTGTAATGTTATAATGAATTACTTGAACTTAAAAGCTATAGAATGTGTCTATGTACGCTTATAAACAAAGTAGAATAAATTATTATCAGCAAGAAATAAGTTATAGTATAACATATTAAAAATGGTGGGACAAAATAAATGAGATAACACGAAGATGTTCACAGTGTCTTAAAATATGTGAAAGTAACATAGCAAACAACAATTATTATATTACGTTTACCAAACTGTCTAATTCTACAATATGGTGTCATTTAATGAAATAGTACCTATCCAACAAATTGAATAGTTTTTAAATACAGTTACAAAAGTATTGTGATATGTATATTATCATCATCACAATATGGTTAAACTAAATAATATTTTCAAGATTTAAAATATAATCACTACTTTAATTGCAAGTTTATAAAATATTAAATCAATTCACTAAAGATATTCAGAACTGGTAAAACATTAATTTAGGATATCAAACAAGAGTTGTTGTTGTTTTGAATTATGCACAAAGCTACATAATGGGCTATCTGTGCTCTGCCGATCATAGGTATCGAAATCCGGATTTTAGCGTTGTAAGTTCAGAGACATACCGCTGAACCACTGAGGGGGGAGGTAAAAAGAGCGACCGATCAAGGAAATTTCAACTTCATAAAGTAAACAGAGAAATCTTTAAAAAATGTTTTATAGTAAGCACCAAAAGCTTATGATAATATTGTAAGTTAAATTATCTCTTTAGTAATAAAAATATAAATATTAAATTTGTGCTAAAAGAAATCGACAAGTGATGAAGAAGTTTGTTTTAGAGTTAAGAACAAAGCTATTCAATAAGGTATCGAAACCCGGTTTTTAGCGGTGTGAGTCTGGAGACGTGCCACTAGGGAGCACTAATACAGAATAACCAAAAATTCTAGTTATAGTTGGGTGTATATGTTTTCTGATAGCAAAGTCACATCGGACTTTGTGCTGAGATCACCGAGAGGAATTAAAGCGCTGATTTTAGCGTTATAAATCAGTAGACCTACTGTTGTACCAGCGGAGGACTGTTCATAGCTTCTACATAAAACGAAAATCAGATGAGTTGAAAAATATGCATTAAAACATTATAATATATTAAAATAGATTTAAAATTCCCAAAATGTAGTGAAAGAAATATTCATTATTTTATTTACTGTTTAAGATATCTTTATTTATGATGCACACGAAGGGTAAATCTTTTTTTTTCGATAATATATTTTTTAATATATATTATATAAATTATATATTGTTATATATTACGTATATTGTACTTATTCATTGAGTAAATTAAATTGAATTGAATAATGAGTATTGGCTATGCAACCCATTTTAAAGGGAACTCACAAAGTGCCCAACCTCCAAGTAAGATCTTAAGATCAAAGAAGATAGAAGAAGAAGGAAGAATTCCCTCATCGAGATTTCGAGACAAATCAGGTGGTCCACGATGAAGTAATGTCAAAGAAGACAATATTGGGTGTGCGAATGAACACTGTTTCATTCATTCAAAGAACCAAACAAAATGTGCATTAACTATGTTTTCTAAGTAAAACCTTGCTGAGACAGCTTGTCAAAACAGTTGGACGATAATTAAAAGGAATCTTCTCATTTTTTCCCAAACTTAAAAAAATGGAGTCTTGTACTATGTACCTGAAAAACATTTTCCTATCAAATCTGGTTAAAAATAACTTAAAAAAACAAGAATAAGAGAGGCAGAAGACAGATAGCACACAATCTTCCAGTGAATATCATTAGGTCCAATCGATATACTGCCAGGCCGACCAACGAAGAGTAAGTTTTTGTTGCAATAATGTAAATGGACTAGTGTAATCACGGGAAGAAAGTTACCGTAGGGAAAGTAGTGATATCTCTAACCGTTATTTCATGGCCAAGACGATAGGGGAAGAAACAGATGTGCTGGAATGGTAGGAAAATCACTCCTTGGGGGTATCGGTGATGCCAAATACATTAGCAACTTCCTGGCCATTGGAAAGCAAGATCAAAAGGAAATGGAAAGCATACTTTCCACTGACCCTTTGAATTTTGTCTAAGTTGACCTTGGAATTGGTAGTATAAGAGATATTTGTAGTGAATTTAATACAATATATCTTCTGGTTTTGACTGATCCAACAGGTATTGGCATAAGTCTGTTTGAGAGCAGTGCAGTTGGAAAGAGTGAGATACGTGTGAAAAATATCCCAGGCTTGCTGGCAAGCAGGAATCCAAAACAGGCAAAGATACCAACTGATATGTGTCTATGTTATGAAGGGATGCACTACAATGCCAAACAATGACATTTTACGTACATCACGATTTCTTCTAGGCACTTTACACAAGCACCAACATCAAATTCAAAATTTGTAACTCCTGATGGAAATGTTCAACAGCAGAACTTAATCTACTCTAGCCCAACAGGATCAGCCAACTGATGCTGTTTAAGCCATCTCAAAACTACCCATCTAGAGGAATTCAATGCCAAAGGGATGTATCAAAGTCCCACTGGTATGACTGGCCAGTCAGGAAGGTACCTCTCACCCATTAGAATCCTCTCCTCCCCTTAACAGGGTGCCACACATGACAAACACATGGGTGGACATTTGGATTTCAGAGGACGCAAACTGAAGAGTCAGAACCTTTCCTCTGAAGTTTTCTCACCACGTAAAGGAATCCATTTTGAGGGACAATATGAATAGAGTACTAAACAAAGAGGGGAAGAATGACTTTGTATGTAAAATGTGAGTTGCAGTCCGTTCAACTGGAGGATATGAAAAATAATAACAATGAGGTTGAATCTATTTAGATTTTTATCGGCAATTGTAAGGAAAAAAGACATTAGTTGGAATTTTTTTTAGATCATCAGATGAAAATCTTGGAATAGATTGAAAAATGTTAATGTCAAGCCATGAGAGTGTCAGGATTTTAGAAAATGTTTAGCATGGCTTTTCTTCAACAATTGGTCAGGGAACTTCCCAATAACAGAGCTATCATAAATTTATTGTCAACTGCTAATAAATAAATGAATAATAAGGTAGAATTCAGGGAACATCCAAGTAAAGTGATCATTGCTCAATTAGATTTGATGTTTTTCTCAATATGAAAATAATAAACAATGACATTTTACTTCCAAATTTTAAAAAAAGCAAATTTTTGAAAAATGAGACAAGAATTATGTGCATGAATTGGGCATGTGAATTAGCTGGAGATAGTAATCATTTGTGGAAATATTTTAATGAATTTTTAGACATTTAAAGTAGGCATATTTCTTATAGACAAAAATGATGGCTGCAAACAAAAAATAAAGAAACAAGTTAGCTCACAAAAATTAAATAATGAAACTATAAAAAACATTATAAATATAAGAAATATAAAGTCACTTTAGTGATGAGAGATTTGGAGGAGTGTAAAGGGTGAAGAAATTTGTCAAATGAGATATTAGGGAACAAAAACATATGAAATAACAGATTGTATGAAGATATAAGACTAGCTAGTAATGATTTCTTCAAGTGCATTAAGGGTAAAAACTTTTAGGATGAAAGTAGGATATTTGAAGGACTACACTGAAAGACTATATCTGTTGTTTAGTTTTATTACTGAAAATTCAAGAAATATTTCTCAAGCTATATGAAAAGAAGGTTGAACAAAATACTCATATTAATTCTGAGCTTGTTTAAAAAATTGGATAGTTTAAGAAATGATAAAGCACTTGGACTAGGTTTTGAAAGCAGTTAAGGATTGAATATGTGAGCCACTTGCTATTATTTTTCTAGGTTTTTGAATAATATACATGGGCAGGAGATTGAAAGTTTGCTAACGTACTCTTCTTTTCAAGAAGAAGATGAAAATTATTCCAGAAATTATAAGTTTGTTTACAGTATATCAGTGGTTGGAAAATTTTCAAAGTCTGATGAAAGATGCTTTGCAAAGTCATTTGATAATGTTTAGAGCTTTGTTGGATGGTAAGCAT